>CM062818.1:170163580-173022413 GCA_031772625.1 Pinus tabuliformis | reverse complement strand
TGCGTAGACTGATGAAGTACAGGTGCACAATATGTGCTTAGAAGTTATTCATTAGGTCGTTATGTATTTGTTAAGATATAAACTTAAGATGGAGGTGGTGTTTGTCAATTATATTAGTGTCGTAATTCTTAGGGACGTTGGTTAAGTTTCCTAGGAAAAAATTTCTATCCAATTATTTTGTAAGATGATGAGAGTGGTTCTGCTTGATATAGATTATTTTGGGATTTTTTATCCTGATTCTTTATTTGCAGCTTCTAATCCTCTAAGTGAAAAAAAAACTTAATTCACTCCTATGAAGAAATACTGTCTAAACTCAATTGTTTAGGAGAGAACTTCGCACTCTTTTACTTATTCAATTTTCACTCAAACAAAATAAACCAGGCAACATCTATATTATGAATTGAACACACTTTGATTATGCTAGATAATAAGCAAAGGAAAGGACCATTTGTACCAGGTATAAAGCAAATTAACTAACATACTAAACTAGGTATAAAGCAAATTAAAGTTCTTATGCAAATAACAATTCGTTGACGAGATCATTAAGCTGCATTGTCACACAAAACATAGCAATTGAAGAATTAAAGGAAATCATATTATAATTGTTTAAAACCTGCCACTATTTGTAGGGGCCCTCCACATAGCAGTTCAAAGCTTCCAATCAACACAACGCTTGCAAACAAAAACCAATTCTATTCACACGAAATTCACAAATTGTTTACAATTATATCATTCAGTGCGCACACCCAAATCATAGTGCGACCATAAGTTTTATAGCAGGTCTCTTGGCATAACTATATGAATAATTGAAGCCTAATATCTCTATCCTATCTAAACTTATATCGCTAAACCATTGTTTTGCTATTCCGAAAGCAAAACAATAAGGTTTCAATCGATCTCGGGTTCTATTCTTCGTTAATCTGGCGGTTGACTTGGAGTTTGACCGTGATCTCATGCGCTTCTCTTAGCAAACACTTTCGAGGGGATAGGAAGGGTTCCATGAGGGAGCCATCCTCTATCCATCCGCACATTTCACTACTGACCTGGAACTCTGGAACCTTGTGATCAATGGATACAACTACAGAAACCTGGATTAGCTGCGGAAACGTACTGATTCGGTAGCCAATTGCAACTTTAACAAAATAATAGGGTATAAAGTTAAATATGAACAAGAAGACATATTATTGCATACCTTCATCAAAACCTGGTAGATATGGCTTTATTTAGGTGGTAAATATATAGGAAAAAGAGAGGATCATTAGGCAAAAAGGATGTCATGGTAGGACAATCTTCGGACTCTACAGTGGTTGCTTGGCTTAAGAAATTGCGCAAATATGTCCCTGGGCTAGCAGTCCTTCCTAGTTGGAATTGCGCAATCCCAAAAGTCAGTAGCCAGACTGGACTGTGCTTTGTGCAGTTCCAGTAGTCAGTCAGTCTCTCCGCAACCCGAACTGTGCCTTGTGCAGTCTTGGTAGTCGGTCACCCGACCTCCCGACCAAAATTGCGCAACCTTCATGATCATTCACCCAGGTATGTTGCAAGTTAGTTCTCATGTTCATTCTATTTTTCAACTGACAGATTGCTTGCTATGAGTGTTTCCATGTCTCCAGATATCGCAGGTGTTCATTTGCCTCTCAACAGTACAGGTACAATGGCTTCTAGGAGAGCAGAGACGAAGACAGCGTTCAAAGCACGCTTGGGGATGCAGTCGATCAAGTGTTTATGAGCTTACCTACTCACGAAGACATCAAGTTGTTCATGGATAAGGACATCAAGCAGCAGCATCATGAACAGTAGTTGAAGGCAGCATACTGAATGCAGCGAATGCAAGAGGAAGGTTGTTGACAACATAGAGGTGGAGCAAAGTTGCAAGATCAAGTAGATCCACTGATAATGAAAGAAACTTTGGAGACTCAGGCTATGAAGTGATGGCACAACATGAAGATCGCGTGAAGGCAGAAGATGGAACAAAGAAGGAGTTTCATGTGTTGAAGCAACAACTCAAGAAGAACATGAAGCTGCACAAACAGTCCACTGAGTTGCAGCAGGAACAGGAACAACATTGGGCACAACATGCACTCATGGATGAAACTGCACCAGTATAAGTTAAGGATCCATCCCAGCAGCTGACACAAAGCAGACATGGTGAGCAATGTTGTTGATCACATGCAAAGGATCCAGCAGCATGCATGTCGTTGAGCGCACGCATGCAATCCAACCCATTTAACACACTCACCAAGGAGAGGACAAGAAGCAAGTCCAATTGGGGCTGAACATGCACTTTGGCAAGTTGATGCGCATGACCACCAACACACACTTGAAGATTAGCACGTCCACGATGCATGAATGTGTTGTCGATTCAACCGTACCTAAGAAGACCATGTGCATGTTAGTAGACGAATTGGATGAAGGGGCCGAACCAATGCACAGGTTGCAACGGAGGCAAGAATTCGCTTCCACAAGATGTCACCATGAGGTACATGCACACCATCACGGATGACCAAGCTTGGCATCAGCATACCAGCTTCACCATCACAAGCATGTCAAAGAGTTGGTCTCACCACAGCAGACCGAGTCTCAATGATGTCTTGCAAGGCTTGCTCAAGCCATGTTGTCTCACATGAGTACATGTGCATTGTAATGTTGAGTCATGTCAAGCGTAATTCAAGTGTCAATGGTTGGATGTAACAGTCATAGAGTACGTGAAGAGTCATGAGGGTAGTTAATTTGTCACAAAGGGGAATGTCAAGGGTCACCCCACCCTTTGCTATAAATAGTCCCTCATATATCAGTGTATGGGCTTTTGGTCAGCCTAGTTTCTACTAAGACTATCTTGAAGAAGGCTTGGACAGTATTGTAATGCGCCTTGGCTTCTCCACTGCACGGAGCTAGTACATCTCTTTAGAGGAGTAGGCAGATGTGTTTGTAATGTTCCACTGATGGGGCTAGCAAGTTTACTTGGCGTATTGTATGATTGTGACTTACACTTGTTTAACAATAAGAGCTAGCACATTTTCATGCATATGTTGTTATTGTAGTTCAATGGACTTATCCGGTTGCCTTAATGATATATGTTGTTTAACTTACGTACTTGTATATGAACTGATTTGTGTGCAATTATATGAATCTTATTGTTAATGTGTTGCATATGTTGTTAATGTTGTCACTGTCCGTGGCAATTGCTGTGTTGGACATCAGACAGACCTTTCTCATGAAGCTTTCTATATCAACCATCACACTCGTCTTGGACTAATCCGTGAGTGTTGTTCGTGTTATCTTACCTTGTTGTTGTGACTGCCGCATCCGAGTGGATTGCTCCGCCGGAAGCTGTGCATGTCCTTTGTGTGGTGTGTTCCTAGCCGAGTTGGGACTGATCCCTTTCAACCTGGAACTCACCTTCACCTTCCTCTCCCTTCGAAGTGTTGGAACCTCTCGTACACATTCCTTGACTCTCTACATCAGTCACACCCTTACTACTGACAGAGTTATCTTACTTGCCTCTATGCAACATTGTGGTCAAGGCATTACCTTACGACCCACTGTTGGGACTCCTACACCAAATGGTCTGAGGTCTAATTGGGACTTCTTACCCAAGAGATCCCCTTGACATGTTGGCGGGTCCAACACTGTCAACATTTCTGGCGCTAGAAGGAGGGCCCGATGACAAGCAGTGTTCTCTCATCCAGTTTTGAACCTCTGCATATCTTTCATGGAGTCTTGCATTCTTCTTCCCCCAAGGTGTTTTTCGAACCGTGAAGATGTCTCCATCTCTGGGAAGCTTTTCAATCTCTTGTCCACTCACACGTATGATGGTGAAGGAAAAGTGGCCTGGCCTGAGCACTTACATAACTTTCTTTCCATGATTCATGAGGAAGATGAGTTTACAGACGAACAAGCAGATTTGTTGCTTGCATTCACACTTCGTGAATTTCTATTTCATTGAGTGCTCAGCCTACCAACTGACACTGTGCACTCATTTGAGCACTTATGTGATCTTATTTAAGACACGTTCTATCATTTTGATCCAGACCACCTTGACTGGAAACTGTTATAGCAACGAAGGTCTCCACATGAATTTGTTATTGATTTTTGGTAGCGCTTCCGTGACTTGCAGTTTCAAGCTCCGAGGAGCCAGATGAAGTTTGCTTATCTTTGGGACTGATTCAACTATTGTCTTAAGAAATTTTCCCATCCCAAGAGGAAGATTGACGTCAAGCCTCGCTCAACCTTCTTTGTTGATGGAACTGCACAATCTCATGTGGGAGCAGGCATTGTCTCAACTGACTGTCCGCCTACCTCTCATTCAACAGTTCTGCCATCGCCCTGTGATGTTGAGGATCATGTTCACACACCTCTTCATCCTTCACACTCTCCCAACATCACTCCACTCAATTTTCGCGTAGACTTGGTTGTGAGTCCTTCGAGTTCTCATATGAATTCTTTTCTTCGACCTCCATCTTTGCACTCAGGTGTTCCTCTGGATGATGTTTTCTTGAGTTAGTCCATTCCAAACTCTTCACTTGTTGTGAACAAGGAACAACCCATTGATAGAGTTGGTGTTGCACAACCAACATGCATTATCATTCATGGAGAGCATGAGTGGGAGATTGAACATCAACACTCGACAAAGGTTGGCTCCCTTCCGTCCGAGCCCCCTCTGTTCCTTCCTAGCCTCTTTAGTGAACCTACCATCCATGATTTTGCATGTGTGTCTTCGTCCACGGATGCACCCATTGTTGATCACTCATAGGACTCACCAGATGTTAGTCCATCATTCGACAACGGAGAGGATAAGTTACTCATTAAAAATCCACTTGATCCTTCATCTATTTGTTCCAGAAACATAGAGGATGAGTTCGTTCACTTTTCATCTACCCCTCTATTCGATTCATCTGATCATGAGGATGTCGAAGGATTCATTGATTTTTTAATCATTGCAATCCTAATCCATTTGCTTCCATTTTTTATCACGATCATGAATCTATCGTAGTTGATCTTTCGAAGCCACTGGTTTATGATGATCTACCTGATCATGAAGTTGAGATACCCAATACTGTTGAGGCACATCAGCCCGAGCTGATGGTTATGTCAGGTCCTCGCTCTATTGGGGTTAGTCTCACTTATGATCATGAAACTCTTCAATCACCTAAGGCTCCTCATCACTCATCTGTATGCATTGAAGATCCATCTCACACACAGATCAAACTTCCTCCACTCGAATTGCACGATCCCATTTCCCATGCATTGGAGGAATCTTACATTGCAAGCACTCGTGCACGATGCAAGTTATCTTTGTTTCTTTCATTTGCTTGCATGTCACAGTCAAGAGTGTGCTTTTGCTTCAAAGTTGCATGTAGTGTCACACAACACCATGATAAGTCCACGGACTATCCGTCATGCACATGCACTCACTTATGTCCCGTGGGCACTTTGAAACACGAAGTGTGGCTGTCTTCACTGTTATATATTTCTTATATGCTGGTCCGCATGACTGGGTTACTCGCGGACCAAGCCTTCACCAACATGGGTCTACCAATGCATCGATGGATGCATTAGAAATATCACTTCACGTGATCAGGCCCATGCACCGTTAGTGTAGGAGTAGGAATAGTGTTTGCTTTCAGTTGTTTGCTTGCAGGCTTGTTTGCTTACATGATTTGTTTACTTGTTTGTTTACTTGCTTCGCTTTCGTTTTTTATTCTGCTCTTGCTTTGCTTTGTTGATTGATTATTTCGTTCGCTTGTTTCATTCGTAGGTTAGTTGGCATGAAACCATGTATGACTCTTGAAATGAGCTAGGTGAAGTACAAGAGGGCTTGTACAACTATCACTACTTGGTTATCTATCATCTTGCCTCTGTATGATGAGCTTGTTACTTTTAGTCCATGATACGTAGAAGGAAAATATATATTGTTCAAAGTGAACCTTGGTGAAAACACAATGCTTGCGCACTAACTAGTGTCACCTTCTCTAGTCGGTTGTTTTTGTTAACCCTTGTCAGCTCAGTCAAGTAGAGTAAGGTGAGGGGGGAAAACCTTAACGGGCATGTCAGAGATACAATAAACTACTTCTCTACTGGAACAACCTCTTCTACTCTCAATAAGTCGGGATCCCTCTTCTGCGTCTGAAATGAATAAGTGCTATGCACAGTGGAAAATGAAAAAAATGAAAAGTCACAAAATTCAAATGAAAAATGAATAAGGCAAAAGAAAAGAAAGTCTTCCTATGCAGGGAGGTGATGCAAGTAACTCCGCCAGGGTACTAACCAGGCTTGCTGGCAGCGAAGCCATGCTTGTGTTCCTATGTGACTCCACCAGGGTACTGTCTAGGCTTGCTGGCAGTGGAGCAACACCAAAGATGAAACTTAGACTCTGACGACTATACTGCTTGTGCACTTATATACCCCTCAACCCCAATCGAAACAACTGTGTTGCCTTGGCTTGGAATGTGTGTCAATCGACCAAGAGTCTGGCAAATGATACATCTTACAATCAAGCTAGTGTGAAGCCAAGACGAGTTGAGAGTTGAACAATACTTCCTGAGGTGTTAGACTTGCTTTTCATGAACAAGGTCCACTTAGAGAGTTGGAGTTCTACCAATGAGTCGCCAAGTGTTGTAGTGGCTACAACACCCTCCAAAATTTTTCCTGCGCCTATTTTGGAGCCTCCCTACCAACCTTCACAATAGCTTACCTTGCTTCGTTAAGTCCTCGAGCTTCAGTGTCTTTCTTGCTCAAAGGTAGCCTGTCAATTATAGTTTGATATTTTCCATTCACAAGCTACTCACCTGGACTTGGTCCAGCTGTAGGTTGAGCAACTTCCCTCTAGAAATTGCACAATCCTCTCTGACAGGCTGCTGGGCTCTAGGATTGCGCAATCCTAATCGTCAACCCTCCTAGCAGGATTTGCGCAAATTTTCCCAGAGCAGGTTGTTCAACAAAGGATTTGCATAAATTTGGGCAGTAGTCAGCTGCTCATCCCATAAATTGTGCAAATATCTTGGCCAGCCAACCCAGCCAGAAATGTGCATTTTTCTCCAGCAGTCAAGCTGTCTCTTGCATGTGTAGTTGAGATGACCGGTTCCCTCTGGGACTAAGAAAAACAGACTTGCATGCATGGGTTGTTGCTCCCAAGGTAGCATGCAAAAGCATCCCTTGTTTCAAGGATCTATGTTTAGCAGTTGGAGGTTACATGCAACGAACAAATCAGAAACCTCCCTCCAAGTGTCGCTTCCCTTAGGTTTGTGGCATGCACATCACAACGTCGATGTTATCAAAAATCATCAACGGGATGCTTCAGAGCTCATTCCTCACATCAAACTTGTAGCTCTGACATCCCACATCACATCTAGGAGCAGTCGGCACATTCAACTCAGCTGTTTTGGGGTAAGCTCGCTTCCCATGCCTTGTGTTGCATTTATGCCGCTTCTTGTGTATTCGCTTGTGTGAGTGTTGTTTGCTTGATTTCTTTGAACGTTTGTTGTCGTTTAACTGTATTCTAGCTTGTCCTAAATCTGTTTCAATTTTCGTTGCTATCTCACTATTGACGCATGCATGAAACTATTTCACACGGATGTTCGCCCAACCAGCGAACTGCCTCACCCACATGCATGTTGATCTGTTTACTGAATATTTCATTCATGTTTTGCATGCACTGTCAATCACTTTTGCTATCACTTAGTGTCACCATGCATTTACTCTCTTAGTTGCTTTCAGTTGCCCGTTGGCAAGTCGGGCCAACCTTGGCCGAGACTCTGCCTTCACCAAGGCTGCATCCATTCCTGCCCAACACTGGCCTCCAAGATTGTTTTGCACATTTCTAGAGGACAATGGTTGCTTGACTCAAGAAATTGCCCAAATTTGTCCCTGGGCTAGCAGTCCTTCCCAACAGCCAGACTGGATTATGCATTGGACAGTTCCAGCGGTCAGTCAATCTCTCAGCAGCCCGGACTATGCCTTGTGTAGTCTTGGCAGTTGATCTCCCTACCTCCCGGCCGAAATTACGCAACCTTCATGATCATTCACCCAGGTATGTTGTAAGTCGGTTCTCATGTTCATTCTGGTTTTCGACTGACAGATTTCTTGATATGAGTGTTGCCATGTCTCCAAGTATCGCGGGTGTTCATCTGCCTCTCAACAGTATAGGTACAATGGCTTCCAAGAGAGCATAGAAGAAGACACTGTTCAGAGCACGCTTGGGGATGTAGTCGATCAAGTGTCTATGATATTGCCTACTCACAAAGACATCAAGTTGTTCGTGGAGAAGGACATCAAGCAGCAACATCACAGCGAGCAACATCATGAACAGTGGTTGAAGGCAACATACCGAATGCAACGAATGAAGTGAACACAACGAATGCAAGAGGAAGGTTGTTGACAACATAGAGGCAGAGCAAAGTTGCAAGATCAAGCAGATCTGCTAATAATGAAAGAAACTTTGGAGACTCGGGCTATGAAGTGATGGTGCGACATGAAGATCGCAAGAAGGTAGAAGATGGAACAAATAAGGAGTTGCATGTGTTGAAGCAGCAACTCGAGAAGAACATGAAGCTGCACAGACATTCCAATGAGTTGTAGCAAGAACAGGAACAGTAGTGGGTGCAACATGCACTCATAGATGAAACTGTGCCATTACAAGTTAAGGATCCATCCCAACAACTGACACAGAGCAAACATGGTGAGCAGTATTGTTGATCGCATGCAAAGGATCCAGCAACATGCATGTCATTGAGCACACACATGCAATCCAACCCATTCAACACACTCACCAAGGCGAAGACAAGAAGCAAGTCCAACTGGGGTTGAACATGCACTTCGACAAGTTGATGTGGATGACTACCAACACACACTTGAATATCAGCACAAAAACTATGCATTAGTGTGTTGCCAATTCAATTGTACCTAAGAATACCATGCGCATGTTAGTAGACGAATTAGATGAAGGGGCCGAACCAATGCACCGGTTGCAATGGAGGCAAGAGTTACACCATCACGGACGACCAAGCTTGGCATCAGCTTACTAGCTTCACCATCACAACCAAGTCAAAGAGTTGGTCTCACCACAGCGGACCAAGTGTCAGTGATGTCTTACAAGGCTTGCTCAAGCCATGTTGTCTCACATGAGTACATGTGCATTGTAATGTTGAGTCATGTCAAGTGCAAGTCAAGTGTCAATGGTTGGATGTAACTTTCATAAAGTAGGTGAAGACTCATGAGGGTAGTTGAACTGTCACAAAGGTGAATTTCAAGGGTCACCCCACCCTTTTCTATAAATAGTCCCTCATAACTCATTGTATGGGCTTTTGGTTAGTCAAGCTTCTACTAAGGCTATCTTGAAGAAGGCTTGGATAGTATTGTAACGTGCCTTGGCTTCTCCACTGCACGAAGCTAGTACATCTCTATGGAGGAGCAGGCGGATGTGGTTGTAACGTTCCACTGATGTGGCTAGCAGGTTTACATGATGTATTATATGATTGTGACTTACACTTCTTTAGTAATAAGAGCTAGCACATTTTAATGCATATGTTCTTATTGTAGTTGGACTGTTCCGGTTGCCTTAATGATATATGTTGTTTAACTTACATACTTGTATATGAACTGATTTGTATGCAATTATATGTTGTTAATGTTGTCACCATCCGTGTTGACTGCTCTACCGACATCAGACAGACCTTCTCATGAACCTTGCTATATCAACCATCACACTCGTCTCAGAATAATCTGTGAGTGTTGTTTGTGTTATCTTACCTTGTTGTTGTGACTGCCGCATCCGAGTGGACTGCTCCGCAAGAAGCTGTGCATGTCCTTTATGTGGTGTGTTCCTAGCCGAGTTGGGACTGATCTCTTTCAACCTGGAACTCACCTTCACCTTCCTCTCCCTTTGAAGTGTTGGAACCTCTCGTACACATTCCTTGGCTCTTTGCATCAATCACACCCTTGCCACTGACAGAGTTATCTAACTTGCCTCTGTGCAACATCACGGTCAAGGCATTACCTTACGACCCACTGCTGGGACTCCCACACCAAACGGTCTAAGGTCTAATTGGGAATTCTTACCGAGGAGATCCCCTTAACATGTTGGCAGGTCCAACACCGTCAACGACTACCTAAAAAAATCAAGCATAGTATTTCTTAAGGTACAACCCATTTCTAGGCTGCTCCAAGGGAATTCCATCGAAATCAACTAGCTCATAGGCCCCTTTAGCAAGAACACGTTTGGCAATGTATGGACCTAGAAACATTGGCTCGAACTTCCTTTATCCTAATTTATCATACTCTTGGTTGTATAACAAGGCAAGATCTCCTTCTAAGAAGACACGAGGCTTAACACTCTTATAGTATTACTCCTTGATACATTTCTTATGGGCTTTATTAACCATTGCGACATCACGTTGGGTTTCATCTAAGCGCGTCAGATGTAAGAGATGTTCCTCTTCCACAGAAGTGGTAGGGAGGAGTTCAACAACAAGTTTGAGAGAGGAAATGTCACATTCAATCAGAAGGATTGCTTCCAGACCATAAACCAATTGGAATGGTGTGAACCCGGTAGCAGTCCTAATAGAGGTTCGATACGCCCACAAGGCTATATAAAGAATAAGATGCCAGTATGATTTGTGGACCCCCATCATACATTGAAGCATTGTTTTGAGAACTTTATTGATTGCCCCAACTTGTCCATTTGCTTGAGGGTAGTAGGGAGTGGGACTCTCATGGGAAAGTACCAGCTTGATAATCAACTTGGACATCATGTTATTGCGAAAATGTTTTCCATGGTCCATGACTAGAGCCTGTGGAACACCAAACTATGCAATGACATGGTTGAAGAAAAATAAAGCAGTTGTTTTGACTATATTCTTGTATGTAGTCATCGCCTCGACTGACTTGGTAAAATAATCAACTGTTATGGTGATATAGCCATGCCCCAACCAAGTGAGGGTTACATGTCATCAAATCAATGCCCATTTCGCAAAAGGACCAACGACGGTAATAAGATGAAAAGGAGCGAGTGGAGCACGGTTCTTAAGATCAAATATCTGGCATTCATGACACTTTTGGACAGTGAGAATGCAGTCTTGAAATATGGTTGGCCAAAAGTGACCAGTAGCAGGATCTTCTATTCGGTGGCATAACCAGACAAATGATCGCTGCATGCCCTAAAATGACAATCATTTAAGACTTTCTCAGACTCCTCATGAATGAGGCACCTTCGAAAAACCATATCGATACCGCGACGATAAAAGGTGTCGCTAATTATAATGTAATGTTTGGCTTGATATCGGATACATCGTTGGTTAGAGCAACAGGTATTAGGCTAGAAAGTGTAGATCTAGAGATATATGATAATGTCTCCATACCACGGGTCAGACGATGAGATAAAAAACAACAGATCGTCTGGAATAGAATCACTAGACGTTGTCTCAGTTTCAGGAGTGGGAAGGTTGCAAATTAGCTTAGCGAAAAGTAAGGATTTCTTCAACTTGTATTTGATGAAATCCAAATCGAGCTCTTGTAGGATAACAGTCCACTTAGAGTACTTTCCCCCAACAATTGTCGTGATAAGATGTACATCATGCGGTTGAAACCTGAAACAACCATAGCTCTTTGGAGAAATATGTAATGGAGAAAACTATAGACAACTTGGATAGTTGCCAAAGCTAAATTTTTGACATGAGTGTACTTTACTTCAATATCATTGAAATTCGGGCTCAAGTAAGAAATATGATGTCCAGTTCCTACATCATCCTCCTAAACCAATACCATAACAATGGTAGTAACTGCAGTGACAAGGTATAAGAAATAATCTCATTGGTAATATGGGGGATATAACAAGCATGCCCGAATTAGAACATCTTTCAAGGCATCAAACACCTTATGAGCAGCATCATCCCAATGGGAGGGAACCCCTTTCTTTAACAAGTTAGTAAATCCTTTGGTTAGTTCAACGTAACTGGGAACGAAACTCCAAAGAAATTTGGCCTCCCCTTGGAGTCGTTGAAGATGAAGGAGGGAAGAAGGAGCAGGCAAGTCAATGATCGTCTGTACTTTTAACAGGTCAAGACGAATTCCATGTTTTGATACCACAAAATCGAGAAGTCAACCGAAACTTACATAAAACACACATTTGTGCAGATTGAGTTGAATGTTATAATGTCTACATCGTAAAAATATGGCCCTTAGATGCATCTGGTGATCAACTTGATATTTTGAATGAGTAGGCAAATCATCTTAATAAGGTTGTACAATATGTTTAATGTCATGGAAGGCATAATTCATTTCCCCATGAAACATAGCCCCAACATTATTTAATCTAAATGGGAGTTTCTGATACACAAATGTGCCCCAGTGATAAATAAACAGGGTTTTATGGTGGTTTGTCGAGAGAATGTTGATTTGATTATAGCTAAAGAAACCATCCATAAATGAAAATATTTCACAACTGGCACAATCATCAACAATGTTGTCAATGAATGGGGTGGGATAATTGTCTTTCGGATAAACACGATTGATATCCTGATAATCGACACACAGACAAATTGTTCCCTGTTCTTCATGACAGGAACAATATTAGACATCCAATCAGTTAAAGGTACAGTATAGATGAAACCAGGGCGTAGAAGTTTCTCAACTTCAGGTTTAATAGTGGAAACCTTATTGGGATGAACCAGACGGAGGCATTGTGGAACTTGTTTAACATCAAGATACATCTTAATTTCATGCACAACGATGTTCGGATCGATACCCGGAATTTCTTCATAAGACCATGAAAAACATATCTAAAATCCTAGAATAGGGCTTTATAAGTATTGATCTCATCAGGAGAGGAATACACAATGATATGTAGATTTTCGACAATGTTGGGTTTAATCAAAATGTCAATAGGGATAGTCTCCTCAATGTTCGGCAATTTTTCTCAGAGTTGACATCATAGATGGATGTGAAATTCGTAGACAACTCAATGATATCGAGTTGATAAAGGTCACTAAGATTATCCTTGAAAGAATCTAGCAAGGAGGAACTATGATGATGGTCTTCCCATGGTGCATCATCCGTCATCGTGATTTCCATGATGCTCTCCTCGGTAGAAAACATACGAGAGAAAGGATTAGACGATGTGCCATAATCTAAAGAATGATCAACCCAATTAATCGAAGAGGAAGGATAAAAATAATTTGCGCAAGCGGAATAGATGGCTTCATAGTTAAGCTCAATGGGGTTGAGCGACATATGGTGACCAAAACCATCGATATTAAATTGATTTGGAACTACCCATGTATCAAAAGGAGTAGTAGAAGAATGTATCGTATTAATATAGGAAACCGAAGTAGATTTATCGGGCAATGAAGGAGGAGAAAGTGAAGAGGTTCCCATGAGAGAGGAATCCTTAAGAAATCCAACCCCAAAATGCTCGTATGGGTGAGGGGTTTCCCCCATGAAAGGGATGCTCCCAGTAATTGAAGAATCGGTGGCAAAGAAAGTGAGTTGATCAATGGCTACTATACAACCTTTATGAGGAAAATCGATCATTCTAAAATATGTTGAAACAACCGTAGACATGATATAAACCCACGTGTGACCTAGTAGAAGATTATAATCTATCGGTCTGTCAATAACTTCAAATTCTATTAATACGATCTTGCCACATAATACTACCTATAGAGAATTCAAAGTCCCCCACGGTTTATAGCTTCTTCCATTAAAATCCTTTAGAGTGGTTGGTGACAGACTTAATTAGGGAGAACCAATGGATTTCCAGCAAGACAAGGACATAATATAGGTTGAGGCTCCTTTGTCCATAATGGAATAATGAATATTTTTACCATGAAAAAGAACTTAGATCATGAAGGTTAATTGAGTTGGAAATCGAGGTGGATAGTTCTCATGGTTAAAAATTACTAGGTTGGAATCTGAGGGATCAATACATCCAATTACTTAAATCAAAACCTTCTTTTGGGCAGGGAAATTTTGAAACACCTCAAGAGTTGACATAGTTGATGGAGCCTGACCCAAGTCCTCAACTATGTTATAACTATGAGCGTCTCTCGCATGAGATTTGAATGTCGATTTATGGATAACACCCTTGGGAGGCTTAATCATCAATTTAGTCGGTACGAAATTTGGAGTAGAATCCGATGGAGATGCATTCAAACTAGTAGGTTGATTAGTAGCCTCACCATTTGAAGGATTCACATTATCGTAGTCTTGATTTTCGGTGGCCACTAAAACATAATTTTTGGGCTTAGTAGAGGAAAGCATCAAAATCAAGTTAGAGGAAGCAAGATCTCGCACAACCATATTGGTCTCCTGATTTAGAAACAATATGTCAACACAACGGGTGTAGTAGATGATTTAAGGAATTAATTCACTTCTGCTCGGTGTGGACAATCGCGAGTGAAATTCTCCTCATTACTAATCAACACATGGGTAATGAGGTTTCTTTTTTTTCTTCAAAAGACTGATTGTTTTGTTTATCATGCAGAGCGTTATCTTTCTTCTTCTTACCTTTGCCTTTCTTCTTATTTCCTGGTTGCTGAGATTTACCTTTAGATGATTGAACGACATTGATCTCAGAAGTAGAAGTCGTTGGAGTGGAAGGAGAGCTTTGAGCAATCACAACAAGAGTTGAACCCGATGTTTTACTCATCAATTGTTGGCTGCTAGAACCAATCACACCATCAGTGACATGAGATTATTTACCAAGAGTTTGAGGAACAATATCAGAAGGTCACGGAGCATTTGGTATATTATCATAGAGCGTGCCAGACTGGGTATAGATGAGATCCAAATACTGGGCATGAGCAATTACCTGCTCTTTGGTTACGACTTCGCCTTTGGCGACGTATTTGGTGATAGATGGGAACAAAGTCTTAATGAACCATTCAGCGAACTATTGGTCAGGAACAAATGTTTTAACCAGACGATGATGACATCGGTACTCATGAATGTGATTAGAAATGTGAGTGGCATTATACTATTTGAAATTGGTTAAAAGTTTAGTTCTAGTTTCATCTCTGTTGGGTAACTGGAAATGTGTTAGGAATGTCGTAGCTAAAGTGTTGAAGTTATCAAACGAAGCTTGAGGTAATTCAATATACCATTTTCGTATCGTACCAGTGAGCATACACTAGAAAAGATGAAAACAAAGAGAGTCATCATTGAGGGAGTTCTAAGAACACCACAAATGATAAGTCATCATGTGCGTGGATGGGTCTTCCCCAGGATTTCCATTGAATTTAGGAATATCACTGGGAAACTTCATGGTAATAGCTGACCACCAAGGAGAATGGGCAATAAGATCATTGGTGAGCCTCGTCAAATTTGACAATTCGAGAGTTGTTGTGAATGGAAACTGCCTATTGAGGTCTGATGAAGGATACCCTGGATAAGATGGGATCACCTGAGCAATAGGTATTTGTGTCTCGGGATAGGGAGGATTTTGATAATTAGTATACACATGACCTTGCTGCCCAGCTCTAGGATAACCTTGTAAAGGCTGAAATGGCTAAGTTTGGATTTGTTGACCATAAGGCATTTGAGGGATACTTTGATATTGTTTCCCTATGGGATTTTTCATCATCCCAGCATAAGGTGGGTTAGGTTGTGGTTGTGGTTGTGCCATACCATACACATTATGAACTATTTGAGTTTGAGGGATGGCCTGTCCAAACTGTTGTGATTGTAAGTTATCTTGAAAAGGCTGCCTATACATGGCTTGAGATGCACCAGATACCGATAAAATTGGTTGAGTTAGAGGTACAACCTGTAAAGGTTGTCTCATATTCATTTGAGCTTGAATAGGTTGAGATATTGAATGTTGAACATGAATCTGGGATGTAGGTGGAAGAGGTTGAGAAACTAAAGATGAAGCCATAACCAAACCAGGTTATATAGATGTGGTAGGCTGCCAAACATTAGTAGCCATTCTAGAATGGAGAGAACTCATTTGAGGCTGAGCACTAACTTGAGGAGATGGAAATGTCCCTGCAATAGGCTGCCCCCATGCTGAAAGAGGAGGATAATATAAAGGAAACTTCCCCCAAAGAGGAGAGCTCCCAATAGGAGGAGGATTGGGCTATTATAGGTGTCCATACCCACTAACATAAGGGCCAGTCTAATGCGGAATTGTAGGTGTAGATGGAGGAAGAGGAGCAGATTGTATATCATTCATCAAAGAAGTTCCAGATGGAATTCTAGATGTAGATGACATGGGAGAGGTTCATGGACTGGATGTTGCACCAGAGAAGGTACTAGATAAAGATTGGTAGCCAGGCGGATAGACGAGCCACCATACAAATGTGTCTTTATTGACGTTACAAACATGGATGAGGTTGTGTTGTGCCCTACAACAACCCCCCATTTCATATCATTTATATTTACAAAATTATCATATGAAATGGGTCCCTTTAGAAGTTAATTGGTATCAATATTGCATTATTTGAAAAAGGTCCGCAAACCAAATGAAGACATTATATAAATCCTTTTGAAAAACCCATTTTTGATCAAATAAAACAATCTTTTATCATTGCGATAAAGCAATCGCAAGATCGCATATCGCAATGACATAGAAAACACAAATAAGTGACATATGGGTTCCTGCTGATGCGATATCGCTATCGCCTATCGGCGATACTCTATACGCAGTCTTAAAGCACCCCAAGCCTTTCACCCTGATGCGATGAGATATCGCAATCGGCAATATCCTATGCACAATAATAAGGCGCCCAGGTCATACCCCCGATGCGATGCGATATCGCAATCGGCAATCGGCGATACACTATCTATGCACATTCTTATGCCCATTCACCCCGATGCGATGTGATTTCGCTATCGGTGGTATACTATCCATATGTTTATATAATACCAATTCTCCCGATGCGATGCGATATCGCTATCGGCGATCGGGGTTTCAAAATTGTCAACATAAGGATTTAAGTGTTCCCGACGCCCAATTATGATATAGCGCGGATTTCAAAAAAGCTGTTAAATGGAGGGATATTACGATCCGTTCATATTTAAAGCTTGATCTGTTAAGCAATCGTTCACCTGCACTCAACCGCCAAAATATCCATAGCACGCTTAAACGGGTCATTCGGCCGAATAATGGTATAATGAGCATTTAAGGGGTGGCAGGTTTTAAACGGCCATTTAATGTAATTGTAAGATCTTCCCATGGATTGTATCCGCGGCCATTTTTAAGAGTTAATCTCTCAGCACGCTTTGATCAATATATCTTTCCCATATTGGATTTTCATTGGCATATCTCTGTGTTACGTTTATTTTCGCCTCTGTGCAGAATTCATCCAAAGGAGAAAGCGCAAGCAAAATGGGGAAAAAATCCAAGAAGACCACAGGCGCTTCCGCTACACCAGCTGTAGGACAAGCCGTTGTGGACAAAAAGAAGGGATTGATATCTGATACTACATGTTTGGGTCTCGTCAGAGTTACTTGGCAAGGTACCTACAACCTGATTGAAGCCGAAGAACCAGCAGTGACAACAGTAGAAGCTACTGTGGATTTAACTCGGAAATCAGAGAATACTCTCAAGGATTTAGCTGACTCCTTCCTTCACAGGATAGCAGCCAGGGAGCAAATTCTCCCATACACAGACGTAGTGCGCTAGGTGATTGAAGAAACCCCAATCCTGGATAGAACCTTCAGCACCAGAGATGGGAGAATTTTCGGGTCATTCAGGGCGGATGATCTAAGGCAAATGTATCATTTTCCCGAGCCAGAGAAGATATATAATAAGGTGTTCCTGGAGAAATTCGCAAACGAAAATGAAGTTGAATCCGAACCCATCCGGGATTGGAGACAAAATCCGGCCAAGCACAAACACGAATCTTCCGGTAAGTACTCGATTGATTCTCTGGCTTCTCCTTATTGCTATGTTGGAATAATGATGTGTAGATTATGGGGATTGCATGACTCTGCTAATTTTACCATAGAAATGGTTCCTCTAATGGAAGCAGCATGCAACAGTGTAATTATGGATTGGGCCACTATCCTCTCTGACAAGTTAGCAACAGCTGTGCTTGAGTTTAGAAGCAAGACCCGTATTTCTGAAAGGGTAATTCCCCCATTCTACTACAGTGCCTATATTCTAGATACCCTGTGTTTTAACTCTGAATTCCCCGTACTCGGCTGGAGGTGGACTGCACAAGACCCCACACCTATTCATATATATCATCAGAAATTGTGGAAATCTTCTTATAAACATCATCTATACCAAGTCTGTAATGGCTTTATGTTGCCTATTTATTATTCCATTTTCGATAAACCTGCTCCCAAGATTTCTTATCAAGCCGGATTTGATTTAACCGCAATAGGTAGATGGTTTGGAGAGGAGAGATTTACCTACATAAGAGTTTTCGGTAGCCAAGCCGACCCCCATGTCCTCCCTTTATACATACCTGATAAACTGCTGGCAAGGGAAATCGCTTACCAGATTATGGCTGAGAGTGTTACACAAACGCTCAAGAAAAATAAGAAGCAAGGCTGGCCCTCTTTTCCTTTGAGATGTGGTGTATATACCTTGCATGATCTCAAACATGCAGAAAAGGAAGCCACAAAGATTCAATCCTTAACTCTGGCGACTCTCCCAAATAGGCATTTTGATCCAAATAAAGTTGCCTATAATGCACTAGAACAGGCCAAATTGACAAGATTTGACCATAAAGAAGATATGTTTGACGACCTGTTCTCTTCAGCTGAGACAATAAATCAGGTTAAGGCATTCGCCAAAGCGAAATATAATGATGAAGGGTTGACTGAATTCAATAAACTTAGAGAACAGAGGTTGCAAACTCTGCCTCTAGATTTACTAGCGACAACCCCAGCGACATCATCAAGCGAGCCTGATCAACAACAGTCAAAGGAACCTCCCGTTATAACAAAGGATCAGAAGAAGGAACAGGAGGAAAAGCAGAAGAGAGAACAGGAAGAAAAGCAGAGAAAAGAAAAAGAAGAAAAGCAGAAGAGAGCACAGGAGGAAAAACAGAGGAAAGAGAAAGAGGAACAGCAAATGAAAGAGCAGGAGGAAAGACAAAAGAAAGAACAAGAGGAACAACAGAAGAAAGAGCAGGAAAAAGTGCGGAAGGAGTCCCAAGCCGAAAAGCAAAAACAAACCACCATTGATGTCAATATAGATACTCATATTGACCCTAAATTGCTCCAGGAATGGAAGCAATTTGATTCTATCATCAGTGGGTTGGAATGTTCAAAGGATACAGACACTTCCAAGACAAACGATACACAGGACATCACTTCACCTCAGGTTCTAAGTGGAACCAGCGGCCCACCCATTTCTAAAGACGTTGAGATAATACCAAAGGACCCCTCCGACCAAATCATTCTCCAGGTAGAAGATATTCCTCCCCTGGATGTTTTCTACAGCCCAAGGCATAAAGCAGTGGTTAAATGACAAAGGAAAAGAAGAAGGACTGATCAACCTTCCCTTTTCCCAGAGCAAACTGTTACGGGCAATGTGGTTTGGAAGGAGGAATTTGACCCCTCCGATGACCTGACAAAACTGTCGCAGTATGCGGGAGCCTATTCGGCAGCGACAATCGATAAGGCATCGGAGGTAAGTCTTCTACTAAAAACCAAGGATCAAGAGATTTTCTCATTACAGGCAGAGTTAGCTGAGACAAAGCAGAAGGCAGAGCAGGCAGAGCAGCAATTGTTGACACAACAGCAAGTGAACAGTCAACTAACTCAACAATTGCAGGCAGAAAAGAAAAGGATCGACCAAAGCGCGATCCAGAAACAGAAGGAATTATCAGAGGCATTGGCACAATTAAAGGCAGCAAATGAGCAAATGATGAAAACAAAGGATGAGCAAATTGCTCAATTGTCATCGCAGCTCGAAAAAATAAAGGGCGTTCCACAAGTGGCTGAATTCAGAGCAGAAGCATTACAAATAAACACTGCATTAATATCCCAAATTAAGCTTCTGTGTCAACAAATCGCCCAGGCAGAGCCACTGTGTGAATTAACGACATCCATAAATCAGCAGGTAGAGAAGGCCAGAAATGAATTGGATCAAGCCGAAGAAACCATAACTTCTTTTCTTGACTGGCAAGATTCTGATCCAGGGAAAGCGGCAAATTTTCCCAGGATCCTAGAAACGCATAAAGATATACTCTTTATAGAATGGCAGTCCCAGATGATGAAAGCAGAGAGGGCGGCTTCAAGATGTAAATCAACTTCCAGCAATCTAGTTGAACTAGTTAACAACACTCTCTACTTATCAAATATGATTTCCCAATGTACACCAGGAAAGTTGACAACAACGAACACATTGGAGCAATCATGTTATCCTGATTTAGAGGAAAAGGGGAGGTTAATCACTGGGATTAACAGTTTAAGCTTGGACGCATATTGGTTCTTCCTGGTAAAGCCGCATACACAGAGAGCCGCCCTCAAATGCCTAACAGATGCAATCGGGTATATGATTCCCGATATTCAGGATGCCACCTATGCCGCCCAGCTCAGCTCGCGCCTCAACAAACCTCCTGAAGTAGAGCCAATGCTTGCGATAAGTCAGCTCAGATATAAAGGCAAGCAGCCTACCTGATGAATCATGCCACCGACTGCCAGATCGCTGAAGAAAATCATATCAAGATTGATTGATACCAATTTAATAGGATTTCTGTTTTATAGATAGGTAGATTAGTTAAGTATTTATAGACCCTTTCATTGTTTTGGAAAGGGTCGTAAAGTTTTGTACCAGACTTAAAGACTGAAGTTTGCACTATTGTGCTTCAGTCAATATTCTATTATGAAACTGGACCAGTTGTTCTTAATTCGACAAGGAAGCTTTTTATGCAATTGTGCACTATTGTCTTTGTTGAGAATGTTTCTGTGTTGAAGGAAGAATTACAAGTAGCGATTGATATTGGGAGTGTCAAACAGCTCATATGGTATTTCTATCTATGTCTGAATTCATTCCTTTCATATGAATTGTTATGTGATTACTCTTGCTATTATTGATTATATGCATGCGCTGTAACAGCAGATCTATGTTCATTCCACTATTGGATGTTTTATGATGTGCCTTTATTTTTAATCATGTATATATCAATGATATAAATGATAAGTGTGGTAATATCGCTTCAATCGATTTGCTTAACTATTTAAGCATAGTAATCATGAATGAAATAATGTCTATGTCCGTTAAATAGAGTCATCTATATGCCTGTTTATAGACACAGATCATCAAGCGCTGCACTTTAAAGCTCAATAAGTTCCCAGGATAGATCATAGTTTATATATTCTTGTTAATAGTTTTAGTCATTCGCTCACCGTTAGCCTAGTTTATAAATCATCCATTCATCCCGTTTATCCACTTTTGGGAAACTGGTCCCATTATCCCCAGTCGGAGCCACTATTCCAAACGGAAAAGGAGCTGTACTAAGGTCCGGACCGGGTGGTTATCCCCAATGTTGTTGCAGCGATTTTCGAGGCATCAACAGGTTGCAACTTGGGTTGTCCCAGTCATGGAAGTAGATACAGGCTGAGAAACCATAGCGGATTCAGTCATGGTTAACTATCCCAAAGACTATTTTTAAGGGAAACTCAAAGTTGAGTTGAAAGGAAAATAACCAGACAAAGAAGGCTAATATGGAGTATGAGGAGAAGGAAAAGGATGGGCCTAATAAAAACGAGCCCCTGCTCATATGGGAGAGGAAGGTTTAGGCTCTTCTTATGGAATCTCTTCAATACTCGCAAGACTAGGTGGAGGCACTTCACTATTGGGTCCAATATATATGGTTTGAGGTGGAGTCTGAGACAGAGGAAGAGAAGAGGAAGGTCTTAAAGTAATAGGTGTAGATAAATGAGGAACCTCAGGTTTTATAATCTCAGGTTGTATTATCTCTAATTCAGTATAGTCATGTTCAATAACCTCAGGTAATGAGATTTTAGGTGCTTCGGTTTTGACTGTGTAAGATTCACCAGCTAATGGAGAAGTAATCTCCGGTTTCATACTCACAATAAAGGATGATTTCGGTGGATCTATCACAAATGGAGGACCAGAAGTAATAGCTCTTGAAGTACTATATTTGATAGTCTATGTCTTCTTATTGTTCTGACGACGACCAGGAGTTGCCTCTGGTGGAAGAGGAGGATTATTTTTCATTCTATGTGAATGATGGGGGATATGGTGTTGTTCTTCCACATTAGATTAATAAATTTGAACAATTAACACAAAAAATAAGTCAAAGAGGGTAAACTAGGCATAAAGGTTTACCAAGCAACTACGAATTACAATATACAACCTTGGAGGACCGAGGATTTACGTATGGGCATGCAATATCCCTGAATGTTGAATTCGATGTATCACAGTATACAAGGTGGTTGAATCAATTACCTATGGTGAGGATAGCAACCTATGGTGGACTTTCAAAATACACTCAACGGTATGTTGAATTGTAGTCCATGTTAGTGTTGTCTAATGCGGAACCATACGATGAGAGCATTCCCATATACTTTTCATGTGTGGTGTGCCAGCCAATATACCCAGACGTATGTGGAGAATAGTCTGATACACTTACGTACATGGAATGAGATATCACCCCCATAATGCAACGTTGGAAAGAATTGACAATTCCTATGTTTATAGACACTGGAACACGTCTCTAGCCTAGACTTTTAGATGTTTGTGTTAATGTTACAAATTCTCCTTAAGATTGATTCAGTGAATTTTAAAGTTTATCTTGAGTTAAGTTTCAGTTTTCAAGGCTAACCATGAATTTCATCTCAATATCCTAAAATTCAAGCTAGCGTGATAAAATGAAACCTTTTTTTTCAATGAAAATCTATATATGGGATGGAAGAGAACAAATAATATGGAGCACACAACATGAAATAAACAAGAATGTTAAGCAATTCCCCGAATGGAACTGTTCCTAATTACAATTTTGCATACAAAACCCTCGATGCAATGCATGATGCATAAGATTTTTCTTTTCAATTCCACTTAATTTTCATATCAAAACTAAGATATTTGTCCGATCGTTGATAAAAGAAACTATTTAGAACAATGACTGAAACACCAATTCCTTCAAGCAACCCAATGATCAAGCAACCAATTTGATAATAGCCTAATGAGAAGAACAAAGCAAAATCTAAACAAATTCTTATCAAAGGCACTCAAAACTAAAAGAAAACAAGATGAAGTCTTTTGGGAGACCAAGACACACTCAGAGACATGAGGAGGACCAACTGTAACCAAGTTAATTAGATAGAAAAGCATAAAAAGGCAATATTTTCATGAAACAGGGGTCAGTGCAGGTGCATATAGGTTACAAATGCTCGTGTAGAGAAGGCTAGGGTGCACTACAATGCTCTGTCAGCATACAAAGGGGAGCATTGTTCAAGGAAAAGCTAGTTTCCAACAACAACAAATCAAATGCGGCTCAATGAAAGATATTCCTAGAGTCAATTCAGAATGAGTGAGGCACTAGAGGTATATTCAAGAGGTGTAACAAGGGCTAAGGTCAAGTAAACAACTAAGGGAATGAATCGATCCCCAGTGGAGTCGTTAATTTGTTATGCATAATTTACGACTATGGGAAGAAGTATCTTCCCTAGACCTAGTGGCCTAGTCTAGACCAACAGAAAGCAAAGAATATAAAGTTCTTCGTAGAGAAATTGGAGAATGGAAAGAGGCTTACTTGGAATGCATCTTAAGCTCTTCTCTCTTCTCTGCTTGTAAGCTCTAATCACAGCTCTGATTGCTATAATTAGAACCTGCACATACAATCAACACAAGCCAAACATCTATGACATTGATGTAGCATTACCCAATCACTCTAATCAATAGATCAACATAGCATTGAAATATATGAATGTAAACATAACATAACACATATAGGAAAACAATATACTCTTTGTATTAATATGAAAAGGAGAGAGTTTACAACCAAAATGGAAGTTGATCTTGTAGATATCTCCCCAAGTTGACTTGTCCTTCCTTGTCACAAAGCACACCTCAATGTCACCCTAATTCATGAAGATGATAACTCTCTTAGGTTCAAAGCAGCAACATGAGGGTATGATTAGTCTCCAAAAGCCAAATGATGTTGTAGATGGTTGTAGATGTATAGGAGAGTGTGGTAGTTTGGGAATTCTTATCCATTTACCAATCTAGACTTGAGATCCACTCTTGATGGGAGGATGAGATCAAGGGATAAGAGTTGAAATCTCCAAGGTAGGATCAGATAGGATTTGAAGTTCTTATCCAAGGTAAATGGTTGTAAAAACTCCTGGAATCTTTTGGAAGAGGAAGCTTCAGGATTCTATTTATTTTTCTTGAATTTCTAGAATCAACGCACCCCCAACAAGGGACAACCTGCTGTTGATGAGCGCTGGTACAAAATTGGGCAACTTGCTATTTAATGCAAGTCTCTTAACTTGGGGATTTGGAAGAGTCATGCTTAGGGTTTTGTGTAAGGATGATGACAACGTGTTCATGGATGTTGATTGATCCAGTTTGTAGGCCTATTGACCAGATGCAACAAAATGGCCAAGGACTTATCTTATGCTTCCTTTAAATTCCTTTTACGAACCTGCATCTCCTACTCCATTTCTACCAAAATATCTGGTCCAATCAAAAACTTGTTCGTTGGATCACTCTAGACGATAGGAGTATTACAACTCCACCCATTGATAGGCTCAAATGGACTCATCTTCAAGGATTCCTAATACCCATTTTTATAAGAAAACTCCACCAGTGGAAGATACTCCTCCCACTTCCTCTTTTGATGCATGACACACATCCTCAGCATGTCCTCAAGGATCATGTTAAGCCTCTTTGTCTTCCCATCTATGTGCAGATGATAAGTTGTACTAAAAGCTAGCTTTGTCCTGAAACCTATAAATAATTCCTTCCAAAACCTGGAAGTGAACTTGGAAACTCTATATGATATAATATATTTAAGAACTCCATCCAAACTCACTATCTCCCTTATCAAGATATGAGCCACTTCACTGGCTGAATTTTAGACTTCACCGCAATGAAGTGAGATACCTTGCTCAACCTATCAACCACAACCATGATGGAGTCACACTGCCTCGATGTCCTAGGAAATCTTATAATGAAGTCCATGGAAATGACCTCCTATTTCCATTCTAGAGTCATAATAGGTTGTAATAAACCAAATAGATGCTTGCATTCAACTTTCACATGCTAATAGTCCAAACACTTGGCAACAAACTCAACCACCTCTTAACTCAAACACTTGTCAAAGTCTTCTGGTATCCTGGGTGGCCTGAATATGGCTTGACATGAAATTCTCTCAAAATAAGCTTCTTCAATTCACCATTTCCAAGCACATATATCCTACTCTTGAATCTAACCAAGTCATCTACTGTGAGGTGATACTCCTCATCCTTAACACCCTCACCTTGCTATTGCAATATTTTCTTCAACTACTAGTACTTCTCATCATGTTTTCCTACATGTAAGATCCACTCCTTCAAATCTGTCTCGTAAGAGATCATAACTGAAATATGATTCACCTATACTCTACTACTAAGTGCATTCACAACCTAGTTCTCTTTACCTTTGATTCACATGATCTCAAAGTCAAACTCATTGAGAGTAGCTAACCATCTCGTTTTCCTTGCATTCATATTGGGTTGGTCAAGCAAGTACACCAGTACACTGTGATCACTCATCAAGACAAACCTCCTACCAAGGAGATAATGTCTCCACATCTTCAATGCATGAATGATAGTTGAAAACTCAATATAAAGAGTCACATAATTCTATTCATGTTCATTCAGCTTCCATGATTCATAGTAAACCACCTACCCTTCATGAATCAAGACTCCACCAAGTCCCTCCTTACATGCATCTGCATAAACCGCAAACTCCTTATCAAGATCTGCAATCTTCAAAACTAGAGCATTTGCAAGAAACTGCTTCAACTACTCAAAGCTAGTTGCACACTCATCAATCCATTCAGAGTTCTTTCCCTTTCTTTGCAAGGATGTAATAGTATGACCAATCTTAGAGAAATTCTTGGTGAACCTCCTATAATAACCTGTCAGTCCCATGTATGATCTGACTTCATCCACATTTCTTTGAGCTGGCCACTCCATGATAGCTTTAATCTTTTCTAGATCCAATGCTATCCTCTCCTTGGAAACAACATGTCCCAAGTAATGAATATGATACTGAAAGAAGCTACACTTGCTAAGTTTGGCATACAACTTATGCTTTCTCAACAATCTCATTAGTGTTGTCAAGTGCTCTTCGTGATCTTCCTCATTCTTTGAATATACCAATATATCATCAACAAATACTATAAAAAAAACTTATCCAGATAAGGGTGCAACACGTTGTTCATCAAACACATGAAAGTGGTTGGAGCATTGGTACGACCAAAAGGAACCACACAAACTCATGGTACCATGCCTCGTATGAAATGTAGTCTTGTAGATGTCTTCTTCTTTGATGCACACTTGATGAAATCATGGTCTCAAATAAATGTTTGAAAATATTGTAGCTCCCTTCAACTCATTGAATAAATCATCAATCCATGGTAATGGATACTTGTTCTTGATAATCACCTTGCTCAATTGCCTTTAATCAATGCATAATATGAGAGTACCATCATTGTTCTTTACAATCAATACTGGTGTGCCCCAAGGAGACACACTTGGCCTTATGTGTCCCTTATCAAGCATCTATTTAAGCTTAAACTTCAATTCCACCAACTCTAGAGTGCTCATCTTGTACAGTGCCTTAGATTTTGGTGTTGCTCCAAGCGTCAACTCAATAGTGAAATCCACCTCCTAATGGGACGATAACTCTGGAATATCTGCAGGAAACACACCCTTAATTTGCTGCAAGACAAGATATTTTCTCAGGACTTCATCATCCTTATCTTCCTTCCCTTTGTCACTTGAAACATGTACTGCAAATAATACACATCATTTTTTGCGGTTGCGCTTATCTTGCATAGTTGTAACCATTCGCACTGATGTAGGTTTCTTCTTTCCCTATAGGACTCTATTTTCTCCACTATCATCCAGGCACGCAATGGACTTCTCATAACATTCTAACTTGGTCCTATGAATAAACAACAAATCGATGCCCCAAAGCATGCTATATGCACCCAAAGGAAGCACATTCGGGTGTGTTGTTGTAGGAATGCCATTAAGCTCAAATGCACAAGATCTCACCTAGTGGTGAACTCTTCACTTGGTACTTGTAGCCAACTACACCAACTAAGATTTTACATGCACTTCTTTATTCAAATGGCGTTGATCCACCAGGTCAAGACTAATATAGCTATAATTAGATCCAGGATCAATCAAAATAGAAACAAATTGATCACGAAGCTTACCTTCCATCTCTATAATAGATGTTTGATGGTTTGCCTACCTATTATCAAGTGTTGCATAGATCTAGGGAATGCTTTGACCTCCATCCCCAGCTATCTATGCCTCCTGAGCATTATAAATTTGTGGCCTGCCACCCTGGTATAGTGGAAAATCCTTCTTGCGATGGTATTTACCACAAAGCCAACACTTCAACGGTTCTCTATGACTACCTCTATTATGTTTCTCGATAGGTTGAGACCCATGTCCTTTTTTCAATTGCATTGAACTTATTATGCGGGGCCATATTTTCCTTCTCACCTGCATCTTGAGATCTTCCTAGTTTTTTGGGCCATTTTCCTTTAGTCTTCTTGTTACCCTTCCAGTCACGCTTGAACTCAGGCGTGTGCTTTAACTGCTCATAACAATGCTTTAACTTTTTGATGGCTTCCTCCAATGAATGAGACTCATCAACTTAATCTAGTCTTTGAATGATAATGGCAATCCATTGATGAACCTTTGTATCTTTACTTTCTCATCCTTGAGATAGGGCACATATCTCAACAGCTCTAGAAATTTGGTTGTTTATTCTTCATCTGACATGGAACCCATCTTGAGCTCATAAAATTCATGAGACATGGAATCCATCAGAATACCTCTCAGACAAGTACTTCCTCTTGAAGAGTCTTTCAAACTCATCCCAAGTCAGCTTCTCTTCTCTGATGCTTCTGACATTCTTAACTTCTTCCCACTAGATATTTGTTTTTTCTTTGAGACTAAAGGTAGTTATATTGGCTTTCATGTTCTCCATGTAGTCATGTAATATGAAAAATTTCTTCATCCCAATCAGCCAACTTATGCATCTTCTAATTTCTTCATTTCCCCATCAAAAGTAGGAGGCTTGACTTTCTTGAATTCCTCTGGAAAATACTCCTTCTAAGACCTCCTATAATAACGTTGGCGATGATGTCTCTCATAAGTAGAGCTAGAATAAAATCCATGCATACCATCCCTCTTCTCAATTGTGCTCAAGAGTCTGCCACTCTTCACTGAATCATAATTTTCCATCCTAACCGACTTCCTTCTGCTCCATTAGTCTTTTCTTCATGTCTGTCTCCATGACTAGCCCCCAACTATCCCTGCTTCTATAAGTCTGAAAGGCTTTGAAGAATCATTGCATTAACTTCAAATTATTGTTCTTGAGCTTTTGCAAGTCTTATCTAGGCTTGAATCAACCACTCATTATCCGCTTTACAACTTCTAATATCTACCCTCAAACTCCTCAATGTATCTTCTATATCAGGAGAATATTCCTCTCCTTTCTGCTTAATTGACTTCAATCATTCCACTGATTTCACTTCTAGCCTATACGAGGAGTCATGTGAACTATAATCCACTATTCTACACTTCATCTTTGGTCTTCTATTATCCTGTAAACATACCATGTTAGATGAACCAAATAGAAGACATAATCAAAATCATACCTTAATGTATCTAAGGGGAGGCTATTACATTTGCACAAGTCATTCCAAATTAGCACAATATGTAATAATAGAAAAAACATATCAACATCATGCTTGAATCAAGACGATAATACAAAATTGTAACAGTAACTACATGCATGATAACCATAACCATCTTCCTTTACCCCAAGGTCCAATGTTGTAAACCTCTCTTCAATAACACTTTGTAACACCGATACCAGAGAAAGGTTTATAGAGAAAGAAAATAATTTGATACCACCTTGTTACACCCCACCCCACATTTACCCACTTTTGCAAGCTCACCAGGGTAAACATGAGCTTAGAGTTACCATGCATGACCCAAAATCCAAGTTCCAGTTATGGAAGTGAGGACTAATATCCTAAACTCTATTGTAACCTCCCAGGAACACCTGATCACCCAGATGTCAAACAACATCCACTGATGATCTTTTCTTGGACATGAATTACCTTTTTCACCCACTTCATAGCCCATTTGCACACATGCAGACTTATGCATGTGGCCAAAGGCCTTCTACTGCATGCATAAGTCGTCCTCCATGTAACTACAACTGAGATTTATCAATTAAGAGACTGTGACCAAAAGCCCTGTTCCAAATTTTCAAGGCTAGCTACAAACAAGTGCCCATAACTGCCCAAAACTTTCCAAAATTACCTTAATCATTTATATAAGTCTTTATTCACTATTCTTAACTCAATTCTTGTTCAAACTTGTCAAATACATAATAATATTTTAGACAAACACTTTGTAGACAAAGTACCCATAGGCCATAATTGCATATTTGTTCATTATTTCATTAAGTTCATCAAAGAATCATCAAGAAGGCTTTCTTCCCTCTATTACTAGCTGCAACAACACATATTAGCTCATGCATTAATAAGGTAACCAAGATCCTACCAAACCATGGAATGAATCCATAACAAGAGCACATCATATAATGGGAAATATATCATGCATGTAACCAACATTTACCCAAAATAAATCTATGAAAAACCAATCATAAAATCACATGTCAAATCAGAACTCGTGCTTATTAATCTCAATAAGAATCAACACATAATAACATATGCATAATGCCAACCAATTCAGGGACTTTCGCATACCACCTGACCATAGATTGGGTTGAACCAAATCTTTCTTTCAACCAATCACCTTGGTGCCATATTCCAAGCATGAATGTGGTGTCTCATGGGATAAACCAAAATCCAACCAAAAAGGGAATCCATAGGTTAAACCACCCCCACCCTCAAGTCATAGTGATCCCACCTAAACCGGTCCAAAGATCACCAAACCAACACAAGCTTAGATGCCTCAGAATTCCTTCACTACACACAAAGAAATTTTCCTATCTCCACCGACCTGTAGAGGGATTCCTAGAAAAAACCATCTCCAACCCTAACCCTTGGGACTTTCCTAAGACCACCTCACCTGGATCCAAAATCTTCTGGACATTAAAAGCTCAACTAAAAGGAAAACCCACTACATCATGGCTATCAGGAAATGGCAAGGCAAATTTGAACACATTGTCAATCCAGGCAATCCCATGGCAATGATAGTGAAATAACTATGAGTTGACGGGCCAAAATGTACCGCCAATGACTAAGGGGTCTCCCAGTGTGAAATCCCAACTAGACCTCACATTGTTTGGGATAGGATCCCCATCCGGTATGTGGGCCTGGCTGCCACCATGAATGTTTCTGCTCTTGATTATCGAATGAGAGGGTGTCAGAGTGGGACAATAATGAAATGCCCAGGCAGTGAAAAAAATCAACCCAAGATTGACAAATTACAGAAAGAAGTACAAACAAGAATCAACAACAACAATAAGAGATATACCATGAGAGGGATTAGTGAGCTAAAACCTCATCAGACATAATAAATAGGAACACGCCAAAAGTCAATTGCAAAGTAGTTCACAATAGGTCACCGACATGGAAAGGAACAAGTAAACACAGATCCGGAAGCGAAACATACATGCAACCACTATGTATCGGTCCATAACATTTGCGTGTATGAAAGCACACATACAAATATAGTGAAGTACCAGACAATTAAAACAACCACCATGAGTAGGCATGGGAATCAGTGCCAAAGATAAGAAGATCTTATTAATATTGCTGCAACTTCAAATACATATCATGAAATTGGTCAAAACCCAATAGTGGAACATGGGTTGTTCATAGCGTTGCCGGATGCCTGAACCCTAGCCCAACTGCAAATCCACTATACTAGCTGCCAAGAGCTGAGTGGCTCTAGCTCTTAAGCATAAACCGACTATCTCTAGTCTTAGCTCCAACTCAAGTGCCAAAGTACTTTTCTATGAGGCATGAGGACACATTTATAGAGGTCAAGTGACTGTTCACCTACCGTGACTCTTGATGTTCCCTCATGCCCTTTCGACTACCCTCCTAACTCTTGAGCTTCCCCACTTCTTTCTCAAGCCAAGAATGATTGTTACATGCCCACATCAGTCCTAACGTAGTGGTTGATATAATGGTGGGTGAAATTTACATTATGATGAAAGAGAGAGGGGAGGGATGTAGAGGGTTATTGGAAACCCTAGAATGCTTGTTGCCCATATCTCACAACAATGTGAATGCTTGGTCTTGAAACCGACTTGTTTTCCTGCCACTATGATTCACTCACATTCATTAATCTTCTAGTGATGCGCCTTCGAGTTTACTAAAAGGTTCTTGGAACTTGGAAGGTCTTGTATGGCTTGTTGAAGGAAACCTTTGTTATGCAAGCTCCACGAGAAACCCTAATCCATTTGTGTAGACCAAACTTATGTGCCCTTCCTTCCACCTGCAGGCAAATAACATTGGTCAGGCATAATTTTAATCAAAGAGTAATAATGGAAATACAACCATCTATTTGAAAGAATGATGTTAATAAATAATTAATCTAGACCCCTATGTGGTCAATTGTTGTGCCCCAACATTGTCAATGCATGTGGCCTTGGAGGGCCCTTTTGGACCTTCTCATATATATTCTCATCCATGGGCTTGTTCTCATCTATGAGACCAGTGATGAATGTGGTTTCAAACATATTCCATTCAAGAGGATGCACCAATATAACTCCTTTTAAGAGATCCATAGAGGAGTAGCCTTCTCCTTTGTGTTGTAATTCCTTCAATGGTATCCTATATCCCATGTCGTTCTTCATGAGTTTAATCATATAAAATCAAAACCCTAACTTCTCTCTTAACATGCCCAGCCACCACTAGCATAGAAAACTCTCTGAGAAAACAAGCATAAGATATTCCCAATGGATGTTGTCCCCTTAGTTTTAGCTGGTGGGTTTCCCTCCTATTCAAGTGATTGACTGCCTTATTTTCTTATTGAGAACAATCCACTGGGAACTGTAAACTGATGTAATAACCATGATAATATACCTATCAACTATCTATGCTTCCTTATCCTCCCAAACAAACGGTCCAACAAGTGTCAGTTCTGCTTGTAAATGACACTTTGAAAATTCCTTAGAAATTCTTCATTTGATTTCGGAAAATAAATGGTATATAGATGCCACCAAAATATTCCAATAATCCACCCAAACTCTAGGCAAAAAAATCATGGATTAAGAGAAATCAATAAATGATTGAAATGTTTTTGTGAAGTTGTCTTAATTCCTCAGAACTGTAACCTCATGGTTGAAAGAAACTGCACCATATTCTCCGTTTGCAGAAAACATAATTAAATTGTTTTTTTCCATCCTTTATATGAGACAAGTCAATAACTCCATGAGACCCTTCAGCATGAGGTCGCATGGGTCGCAGAGCCTGATTAAGGTCAATGTGCAACTTGTTCAACCTGTGCGACCTCCAAGGGTCACATGGGTCGTAAAGGTCGCATGGATGGGTGAAGCTCTACACTACGACTTGGAGGCTGCAAATTTGCACTTATGTGAGTCACAAAATACTAATTATGGCTAGGTCGATTTTAGCTGGAGAGTGTTACGAATTGGGAGTGAGATCTGTAACCTCATCCAGCCACACTCCAGGACTCCAATGCAGACAGATCAATTTTATCAACTCAACATTGGTTGTCAAGGGGTCCCATCCTCTGTGCCTTTAAACATCGCATTAGGAATCGATGTGCACATTCACTCTCAGTTGTTGTTTTGCAATCCGTCTCTGCAAATGAATATCTTATTATTTCATTGCACTAGTTTGAGAGATTTTGCAAGAAGCACCAGTGTTACAATTACATTCACCTGAAGGGCCTATTTATGCCATGTATTTCCCATGATAAAAACCTTGAGCAGTAGCTATTGTTGGACACCTTTAAAGGAAATTCAAATCACAGGCTCAGAGGCCTCGGCTACTAAAGTACTTAATCTTCCGGGATAATAGAAAACAATAGAAGGCTCGTTTGACACTTCTAGTTGAAATGAAGTTGCAACTACCGAGGAGGTTGATGGTGAATCGTCTGTAGGTACTGGAAACATAGGCCATGGCACAGGTGAAAAGAATGTCTTGTCTCTGTCCTGGGTGTTTTCCTTGGTGGACATCCTACATAAAGAGATGCTTCCCCGCAAGGTCTCAAAATTGACTATTTTCGGCACTTTGATCTCTTTGAATCATGCCATGGTGTTTACAACATCCTCTACACGGGCACTTGACGCTTTCAAGTCCATGTACTCTGCTTCAAATTTGATTTGGAGTATAATCTATCTTCTACACGTAGGACCAGGACCACCAAAGGCGACTTCCTTCTCAATTCTTTATTTTGTCCTATAGTTGGGCGGCTACGAACCTCATATGCGACCTCCTGGCATCAGAGCATCTTAGCGGTGTCATGTTCATGCAACTGCAACATAGTTCATTGTATCCCCATCACATCGTCAGCTGATTTCCTTGGCACGATTGCACAGTCGCCGCTGATGGAGGTCGCATTAGTCGCAAATTAATGGAGGTAGTGTTTTGGAGGCTCGCCTGAGGTGCGACCCAACAACCTGTAGAATCACATGCGACTCCCAGGGGTAGCATAGTGACGATCAGATGAAAGTCACATTCTAGAGGCCCCTTTAACACTTTAAAATGTGACTGCGATGTGTGTAAATGGGGACCTTTCATTACTTTGGCATCGAAATAGCTTCGTCATGAATGCAAACACTTGCCCGTGGTTCCGTTACACCTCTCGATTCCCTTCTCCAAAATTCCTTTAATGTTTTTCCTGGCAGTGCATTTCATCTTTTATTATGGCATAGAATCTGTCTTGTGGACGGTTGAAGGCAACGCCAGGTCGAGCGAATGAGCAGGTCACAACAGGGACAATTTGGCCAGCGAAAAAAATAATCCAAACTGCAATGCGTTGAGATTTCTATCATGATGATGCAATTATCAAGGAGCTTCTTTGTAGCTGACAGAACTACTGCGAAATTTGTCTTTGCAATGTGTGCGAACGTTAACTTTTGTTGGTTACGCATTATAATAATTTTAGACCAACATAGAAAATTGTAATGACACCGACTTCTATAACCTTTAACTGCAACATTGCAATCACGAACTTTTGATGCTTAATTTATTGTCACGTAGGTGTGAAGTTCAAATTTGCTGGCAATTTAGGTGTAATGATATGGCATGCGCCCCATGGATCCTGTCATTGCATTAGCTTTCCACAATTGTATGCCATATATGCCAACCTGATGGGCTTCATTCTTAGCCTTCATTGGAAACCTTCTTTTCCAAAGTATGTGCGTTGTTGTAAAGTCACATGTCCCATTCATATGTGTAGTGTTGTATATGATATCCTTGCTCCAAAAACCCTGCACATTAATAAATAACAAACTTAAGCCACTTACACTAAATAGGGTAACGATTTTGTCAGTCAAATATTTAAACCTTAAATGTCCAATAATGCAAGTGTGTATTCTTAACAGAATATGTATGCAATGTGAGTGTCCCTAAGACCTTTGGAATCATCATATTCAAAACATTTGGTGGGGTCATAATTTTGAAGACCTGAATGACTTGGAACCAACGCTTACATGTGCTTGGTGAAAAGCATCTTTGAGGATGGATATTATATGATCATTTAGGGTTTAACAAGTGTGTGAGAAAATCACACCTACCCAAACCTTAACACAATTTAGGGGAAACCATGTTCGTCAATCTCATGATATCTTTCCCTATGCAATGTCAATAGGGAAATATGGGGCTTGAGGGCACGTGAGGAATCTAACGCCCTATTAGAGAAACTGCCCTAAAAAAACCCTAATTCATCAAGGCGGTATGCATCACGTGAGAGGGGTCGTCACAAGGGGTTGATAGGAAGGGTCATGGGGAGGCTAACCAATTGAGAACCTGACCAAAACCCTAATGGCTTAAGGAGAGTGGAGGGGAACTTGAGATTTTGAATATACCCAAAATTTTGGGTGTTGTTGTAGTGGCTACAACACTATGTAAACCAAATTAAAACACTATGCATTCATTTCTAGTAAGGAAATCATACATGCAACCAATTACCTGCACAATCCTCTTATTGTAGTTTCTCTTATAATCTTATTCTTACGCTCCCTTACTTTTACTTGCATGTCCTTTGCTTGATTGCTTGCTTATGTCCAAGCAAATGCTAGAATGCCCAAGTCTGTCCAAGAGTGGGATCAAAGAGAGTGATAGAATGTGACCAAGAGTAACCAAGAGAGCACTTGAATTTTCTCTCTCCTTTTATTTTATTTACCTTTCCTTTTTCCTTCATTTTCCTTTGCATGCATATTCTTGTCTCTTCATCTTCCTTTTATCCTATTTTCCTTTATTTCTTGAATTAATTGACATTTATTGCCCTTTGCATTTTTCCAATGCCAATGCCAATTTCCATAACCAATAATTAACCACAAGTGATGCCCAATGTGATTTTTTTGCCCTCATTCAGCTTGGAATACGTGTCCCATGACCTTGGTCTTATTTTTTTCATTTATAATTCTCATTTATTACATGGAAACTTAACCGAGGGTTGTTACATATATATATTATTCTTTCGATGTTTGCTATTCATTTTCTTCCTCCTTTTCACAATCTATGTAAACTATTTTCTTATCTGCGCACTTGTGATTATTAATGTATTTGATATCACAATTGTAACAAATCCCTTTTTCTCTTTTTTCCTCCAGTTGTTGTGGTGTCAACCATGTAGGTTGTGGGAAGTTAAGAGCGATAACACTTCCATCTTTATAGTTGTGAGTGGTAGTGATCAGGTGCTCAAGTTTATGCTCAAAAATAAAAGTTTCAGAATCTTGATAGGTTTAGATTCAGATCAAAGATCTCGTCATTCTGAATCCAATGGTATGAACGACACTCAAATCCGAGTTCGTATGCAGAATTTAGAGCAAGTCAAAGTTCAAGTTTGACTTGTCTACATGGCAGAATTGGATGACGCGGCAAGTCCTTCAGCGAATAAGGAGGCGCCAAGTGGCAGCCCGCCTTTGGCCCTTGCATATTGCAAATCGTAATTGCAGATCGGCAAGGGGAGAACATGTCAAAATCAGCCCTAGAAGTTACCAGGTTGCGATGCGATAAATCACAAATCCCAAATCGCATGTCGCAAGAAGAACAAGTCTGCTTAGGACTGTCGTTGGTTCTCCGTCGAACTGTGAAATGCGATAAAGTACCCAGACGCGAGGTGTTTATAAATTTTGTGAAAAACTCCCGTCAGGTCCGCCAATATCGCAATCGCAGTGTTCAACTGTGTTAATAAGGCCTTCAGCCCGCTGAACTTCGCCGATTGCGATTTGCGATACGACCAAAATATTTTGGAGCAGAAATGAGGGGTTTTGCCAGTTTTGGAGCAATTTGTGGAACAAATAGTGGGAGAACTAGGACAAGTCGTATCTTCTTCAATTCTTATCCAATTGGGATGCAAAAAGAGGCTAGATAGCCATTTTTTAGTATTCTGAACTCATTGAGACAGGTTTCAGAGGCATCTGAGCATTGTAAACACACTTTTGTTGTAATTTGAGCATAACAGAGAGGCCCAAGCATTGGAAGTTGGACCAAGGAGACGTAGCCCAGGAGGGATGAACTCCTCATCAAATCTTTGTGTTGTGTATTTCATTTTGATGTTCTCTCATGGGAATCAATTAATTAAGAAAAAATATTGAATCCTTAAGAACTTGATAAGAAAATGATAAACATCTTGGGTTTTATTATGAATGGGGAATTAACACAGCATTACTAATCTACTCCATTTCAGCTGAAGTTGGTATCAGAGCACTGGTTTTTTCTTACTATATTTGTTTTGTGAAAGAAGGATTTAATTGTTTGCAAGTTTATGTCATGTTTACAAGGTTAAAACTCAAACGAGGAGAAGGGAATCTGGTTGAAAGCCCTATAGTTGGCTCAAGGGGAAGAAGAGCAAGGTTTCCAAAGTCTTCTACCCCAGTACATCCTCAAGTTGCAGAAGTTGCAGTTGAGTCTTCAGAGAGCATGTCTCATGGATGAGAACCTACAAACATAACCAAATATGAGAAGACCTTCAGAAAAGATTTCTTTGATATGACAGAGATGGTGAAGGTCCTTTATGAAGACTCCAAACCTCCCAAAGGAGAAGGCTCTTCAGGAGGAGGTAATGGAAAATGAGGTAATGGGAATGGAGACAAACCTCCACCCTCTTCACCATCTTCTTCATCTTCTACTTCACAAGCATCTTCACCCTCCTCCACTATGACAACCCATACTCATACTCATCATCATTTTGCAAAAGTAACTGGTAAATCACCTTTCTAAAGCTTGATGTTAAACTCGAGTTACCTATGTACAATGGTGAAGTGAATGCAAAGAAGTTGGATAACTAGATTCATCAGTTGGAGGTGTATTGTAGAATTCAAAACCTTCAAGAAGATGATATCAATATTCAATTGTCTTCCTTGAGAATGGAGGGTGCAACACTCATTTGGTGGGAAGCAAGGACTCAAGATGAGATAAAAAAACATGGTAAGATCTCTATTACTTGGTCTAATTTCATTGCTGCTATAAAAAGGCAATTCTACCTTTTAGCCGATATGCAAAAAGCTATCACGAATTGGAAAAATTTCAGACAGTTAAAAGGTCAAAATGTGCAAGAGTATACTCAAGAGTTTAGGAGAAGAGCTCTTATGCTAGGAGTATACTTACAGTCACAAGATACTTTGCTAAAATATATAGGAGGTTTGCATATCTATCTTCGACACACCATTCTTATGTTTAATCCCACGAATCTTGATGAGGTATGTGTTCAAGATACACACCTCGAAGCAAGAGGGAAAAATGTTCAAGAAGAAGCCATTACAGAGTGGTGTTAAAGGAAAGCAGAAGAAAAAATTTTCTATTAAGAAAGAAGGGGAGAAACCCATGTGCAAGAATTGTTCCAAGGAGGGTCATGATGAAGCACATTGTTGGAAGCTTCATCCTAAATCAAGACCGAAGAAATCTAAAAATAAATGGAAACCAAAAACAAACATTGTTGTATAACAAGACTTGGTTTCTGACTTAGGTGATGAAGCAAAGATTGCAGCCACAATAACTAAAGGAAAAGTCGTGGCAAAAGCAATCAAAGAGGAAGTCGTGGCAAGCACCAGCGCAACACATAACTCCAACAACATTTCAAATGAGGAAAATCGAATCGAGTCATTCCACATCCGAGTTATTTCCAAACACACAAAAATCGATATGCTTTTTGACAGTGGATCTCAGGAAAATTTAATCTCTGTAGAATTGGTCAAGAAATTAGATCTGGAAACCATGCCTCATCATAAACCGTATCCATTGGGATGGATAACCAATGATGCCAATTTGCAAGTAACACGGAAATGTGTTTTTAGGTATGCAATCACTGCCAATTTTGTTGATGAAGTCGAATTAGACGTTGTGCCACTGGACATTTCTGGAATTGTGTTGGGAAGCCTGTATTTGTATGATAGGAAGGTTGTTTTCCATCAATTTGAGAACAAGTATCATCTGTTCAAAGACGGAGTGGAGTACATTGTAAGAGCCCATCGCAGAAAGCTTAATCTATCGTTGGCAAGCGCAGGGCAAATGAAGCGACTGATCAATTCCAGCAAGAGTCTTGTGCTCCTTATGATCAAGCAGAAGAATGACACAGAGCAGGAATCCTTTGCAGGTTGTGATGTAAAGCTGAAAGTTGAACTAGTTGATGCGGTCAATCAATATAGAGACATGTTCCAAGAACCAAAAGGATTTCCACCAAAAAGGGGAATTCAGCATGAAATATAGCTACAACAAGATTGTACACTCCCAAACATCGGTATGTATCAAATGTCAATTCTGGAAAGTTTAGAAATTAAGAAACAAGTCCAGGAATTGTTAGATAAAGGTGTAATTCGTCTCTCTACTTCCCCATATGGTTCACCAATTGTTTTGGTGCCCAAGAAATATGGAACTTGGCACATGTGTGTAGATTATTGAGCTTTGAATAAAAATACCATAAAGAATCGATACCTACTGCCCAGAATAGATGATTTTCTAGATTAGTTGAATAATGCAAAATATTTCACTAAATTAGACTTGAGAAGTGGACATCATCAAGTTAGAATAGTTGAGGAGGATATTTGGAAGACTACTTTTAGGACCAAATAGGGATTGTTTGAGTGGCTGGTTATGCCTTTCGTTCTTTGCAACGCTCCAACTACATTCATGATAGTTATGAATGATGTTTTAAGATCCTTTATTGATGAGTTTGTAATTGTCTATTTAGATGATATTTTGATATTCAGCAAATCACGAGAAGAGCATGTCAAGCATGTGAGAAAAGTGTTATATGTCTTGAGAAAAGAACAACTAGTTCTAAAGATGTCTAAATGTGAATTCGGGAAAACTTCCTTTGTGTATTTGGGCCACATAGTTGGAGGAGGTGAGTTGAAGGTTGAGCCCTCTAAAGTTTCAGTCATTGTGAATTAGCCAATACCCAAATCAGTTACAAAATTAAGGAGTTTTCTGGGAGCAACGCAGTACTGGAGGAAGTTTATTGCCAAGTTCTCTTCCATAGCAGCTCCACTACATGCTTTGACCAGCATGAAGGTTGTCTTCCAGTGGGGAGACAAACAACAGAAAACATTTGATGCTTTAAAACAAAAGATCAGTTCAGCCCCAGTTTTAGCATTGTTGGACTTGAAACAACCCTTCGAAATATAAACAAATGCAGGTGACTACGCCATGGGTGCAGTTCTTTTATAGCATGGTAAGCCCATTTCATTCCATTCAGATATTTTTAATGGTGTTGTTATTAACTATCCTACATATGATAAAGAGATTTACACGTTGGTGCAAAGTGTGAAGAAATGGAAGCATTACTTGATGGGAAAAGAAACCAATATTCACACCGATCATCAACCTTTAGAATATCTGCAATATCAAACAAAATTGCAGCAATCAAGGCACTTTCGTTGGATGGGATTCTTACAGCAATTCCACTTGGTAATCAGGTAACAATGTAAACTTTGAAACGGGAACTGATACTGTTACCCATTTCGTAGAGATAGCAAAAAATTGACCCGATTTTGAAAAGGGGCGATGCAGAACACACATTTTTTTTTTAGAACATAGTTTTTGGCACTTTAAATAACCGATACGATTACCCGTTTCGTAGAGGTAGTAAAAACATGACCCGATTTTGAAAAGTGGTGATACAGAATACAATACTTATTTTTTGGAGCATATTTTTTACAATTTAAATATTCTTATGTATCAAATATAAATATTTGTTTTTAAATGTTAGTGATTTTTATGCTGATTTTGAAACGTGTTGATGCAACGTGTTATACAACATACCTTTTTTTTTAGAGGACTTATTTTTCACACTTTAAAATTTATTATGTCCATTTTTTTATTTTTATTTTAATTATGATTACTTAACGAATTTTTAAGTTGTTTTATTTTTATTTTTTTAAATGTCGATTACTTCAAGAAACTCATATAAAAATATACATAAAAAAAGACCAAAAAAAATGTTAACAAAAAAAAATTATCTCATAAACCATAAAAATAAAATAAAAAAAAATAATAATAATAATAATAAAATATATATATATATATATAATTAATTAAGTAAATCAAAATAGAAAAATTAACCAAAACAAGATAAAAATTAAATAAACAAATGAAAACAAACTAGATTAAAATTAACATTTAAAAAAAAACTAAAAAAACAAAAATAAATTGAAATTTAAAAATATATATATACATATATATATATATAAATTTTAAAACAATATGTCTTTTAAAAACAAAAACAAAAAAATTAAAAAACATGTATTTAAAACTAAAAATTAAATTTTTAAGGAATCATGTATTTTTCAATTTAAAAAATAAAAAACAAAAATGATTAAAAAAAAATATTTAAAAATTTTTTAACTGACCTTTTTTATTTAAAAAGTAAAAAAAAAAAATATATATATATATATATATATTTTTTTTTAAAAAGTTAAAAAAAAATTATACAGATTGTTTTTTTATTTAGAAAAATATATATTAAAAAAAAAATGGTTAAACCATTTTGTTTTCTTTTTTATTATTTAAAAAAAATATTAAAAACTGTTAATATATATATATATATATAAAATAATAATAATAAAAATAAAAATAAAAATTTGCCCCCTCCCTGCTGCCCGCGGTGGCGCTGGCCCGGAAATCGCCCCTCCGCCCTTCGGGCCGCCCGCGGTGGCGCTGGCCCGGGCGGAGGGGGCAAATTTTTTTTTTTTAATAATTTTTTTTTATAAATAAAAAAACTCGAAAAAAAAAAATAAATTGTTTAAAAAAAAAAAAAAAACAAAACACTTGCTTAAAAAATTTATGAAAAAAAACTTGCTTAATCAATTTTATTTTTCATTTTTTAAATACAAAAATTCATCTTTCTTTAAAAATTTTAATTTTTTTATTTTTATTTTTTTTTTTTTTTTTTTTAATTTGAAAAGACATATATTTAAAAAAAAATTGGTATTTTTGGTTTTTTTTTTTTTTTTAAATGTTAATTATACTAGTTTTTTATTTTTATTTTTGTTAATTTTCTATTTTTTCTTTTTTTAGTATAGTTTGTTTTTAATTTTTATTTTTTTCCTAGTTTTTTTTTTTTTTACTTAACTTTATATATATATAATATATATATATGTATATATATATATAATTTTTATTTTATTTTTTTCTTGATTGGTTTGAGATTTATGAGATATTTCCCGGATGCGGGTGATTATGTGGACGGGACGCGAGTTTAAGGGAAGCCACATGCCGGCCATGCGCTGTCACAAGGGTAACGCATGCGAGAAGATCTGTCTTCGGCCGCTAAGGAATAAATGGATTGGTATTTTCCAGAGGCAATTCAATGCTCTGTCCGGCTCTTTGGTTCGAATGGAGAGTGCAGTAATGGCGGACGGGTTTCGAGGGGGCGGCAGGGATGTTAAAAGCCGCGGTGGGTTGGCTCTCTGTGCGCCGGTTCATGCTCAGTCCATGGTTCTCTGTGTGCAGGTTCATGCTCAGTCTATGGTTCTTCAGTCTAAGGTTCTTGCCGTCAGGGCCAATTCCCTGACTGTTTTGGGTAGTCCTAAGCCTAGTCGGTTACTCAATTTCGAGCTGCACTATATTCTTGGTGACCCTGCAAATATGGTCAGGCCTCGACAGCGAATGCTCAGCCGTCGAGGTTCCTCCCGTGGCGGGTCTTCGCGCCCTCCAGTCGATGCTCCTTATCCCCATTGTTGCCACTGCTATTGCCATCGAACCTCTGAAGCCAACCCCCTTCAGTCTAGCCAATTTCTGGACTCAAGCGCTCCTGATTCTGATTCGGCTTCCACGCCTGCCTTCGGTTCCGCCATTTTCAATTTTAGCAGTTCTTTGAATAGACCCCGAATCAGTGCCCATGTGTTGGTTCTCTTCCTCGAAGACTCTCCGGATGGTGGCAACTCTCAAGACAGTAGGGGGAAGCATCCTGTTGGCGGCTCAGAGAATGTCATGAAGAAGCCTGCAGATGTTCCAGAGATTGTCTCTAATCTCCCTTTGGCTCAGGAGGCGACGACCAGCAAAGGGGACGACGTCAACATAGACACTGCTCCCACTGCAGAGGAGGTGGAGAAATATGGATGGTGTAAGGTGGTTGAGGAGGAGCCGGACGAATAACTACACATCTGTTTGGACTCTCGGCCGCCCTCGCTGCTCAGGTTTTGTTTTGGTCTTATTGTTCATGTTATGTTGGCACATAGTCTGTTTATGGTATGTTGGCTCAAGGATGGGTCTGTCTTCCCCGCGCGGGATTATGCTGAAGTTCTGCTGGTGCCCCTGTGGGGGATGTAATGTTTTGGTCTGGTGCCCCTGCGAGGACTGTTTATTTTTTGGTCTGGCGCCCCTGCGAGGGTTGTTTATCTCTGGTCTGGCGCCCCTGCGAGGGCTGTTCGTTTTTTGGTCTCAGCTGTTCCAAAGTGCCACAACTGGCCTTTGGTTCTTTTGGTCTTGAAATGATGTAATGGTTTTCTTGCTCCTATAAATAATATATTAGTTTTAACGAAAAAAAAAAAAAAAAAAAATAGAAAGAAAGAAAGAAAGATTTATGAGATATTTTTTTTAAACAATTTTTTTAATTTTTTTTTGTCTTTTTTATATATATATTTTTAAGTAATTAACATTTTAATTTTAATTTTAGTAGTTTTTATTTTTAATTTTTAATTTTTTGTTAATTTTCTATTTTTTTATTAAATTTAGTTTGTTTTTGATTTTTTTTTTTAATGTTTTTTAAATTTTTCTATTTTTACTTAAATTTTATAGTTTGTTTTAAATTTTTTTCTTTCTTTTCCATATATATATATATATATTTTCTTTTCTTTTCTTTTGACAATTTCTTTTTTATTGTTTACAAGATATTTTTTATTTTTTTTTTTTTATTTTTTTTTTTTTTTTCAAATTTTTTTTAAATATGTTTTTTTTACTATTTATTTGTTTATAATTTTTAAGTTTTTTTTAGTTTTTTAATTTATTTATTTTTTTTTACATTCTTTTTTTTAATGTTCTATTTTTAGTATATGCTTAAATTTATGTTTTGTTAATTTTTAAACTTTTTTTGTTTTGTGCTTTTTCATTGTTTTAATTTTTAATTTTATTTTATGTCTTCATTATTTGTTTGAAATTTTAACTTTTTTCAGGGTCATGATAAAATATTTTACGCTATTATTTCGAAATGTTGAAATATTACCCTTGAAAAAAAAGGGAAAAACAAAAAGTGTTATCCCAACGTTAACACTTTTTGTTTTGAGGGTGTTTTTTGGACAATTTTTGCACAAAAAATTGGTTTTCACCGCCATTTTTAAAATATGTTCAAAATTTACCCTAAAAAAAAAGGTGTTATTCCAGCATCAACACTTTTCATTTTTAGCACTGTTTTTGATGTTTTTAAGGGGTTTTTTGGCTAGAGTTCCTGTTTTGAGTTTACAGTTCTCGTTTCAAAGTTTACATTGTTAGGTACAAGAAAGGTATTTATAACAGAGTTGCTAATATGCTTTCTAGACCAGTTATTAATGCAACCATTTACTCAAGAATCATTTTGTTTTGCCTGAAAATTATGTTGAGCAATATGCACATGATGCTAACTTTCAAGAGGTATATTTAAACTTGCATCAATGCCACCAAGTTGAGGAATTAGACTACCATGTTCATGATAATCTGTTGTATCATTTGGGAAAACTTTGTATTCCACAGGGAGAGAGTAAATGTCACAAGGGAAGCACACACTTCTCTTATTGCTAGACATTTCGGTGTAAGTAAAACAGTGGAAAATCTTCAAAGGTATTTTTACTGGCCTCGTATGCTTGAAAGTATGTCACATTTTATTAGAGGTTGTTCATTGTGTGTAGTCAGTAAGCCTCGTAATAGGAAACTAGGATTTTACACATCACTTCTAGTGCCTTCACGTCCATGGGAGAGTGTTTCTATGGATTTTGTAGGAGGTCTTCCTTTATGAAGAAAAGGTCATGATTATTTGTATGTGGTTATGGATAGGTTCAACAAGATGTGCACATTAATGCCTTGTAAAAAAACAAATTACAGCTGAACAAACAACTCAACTTTTCTTTCAAAATGTATGGGTTTATTTTGGATTACCTACTTCTATTGTAAGTGATTGTGATTCCCGATTTGTTGGGAATTTTTAGTCAAGCTTATGGAACCTTATGGACACCAAGTTGAGGAAAAGTACAGCCTTCCATCCACAAATAGATGGTCAAACTGAAGTGGTTAACTGGACAATTATTCATTTGCTAAGAGGATATTGCAGCAAACATCCTAAGTTGTGGGATGAATAGTTGCGTTATATTTAGCATGCTTACAACCGAGCAAAACACTCTTCTACTCTAACTTCACCTTTTGAGGCATGTCTTAGTTATTTGCCTAAATCACATTTAGATTTCATCTTTGAGAAATATGTAGTTGTAGATGGACATAGCGACATAGACATAGCAAAGAAATTCATTGAGAAAATTTAGTTGATTCACCAAACCGTTCAAGAACAACTAGAAAAGAGTCAAGGCAAATCAAGGCATGAAAAGCATAGTGTGGATCATCAGTTTCAAGTAGGTGATGAAGTTTGGCTATACATTAGCAAGGAAAGGCTTCAAGGTGAAAGTAAAAAAATGAAACCAATCCGTTATGGTCCATTTAAAATTCTGGAAAAGATTGGTAATAATGTTTTCAAGCTTGATTTGCCTTCATATATGAAAATTTATTTATTGTCAATTTTCAAAATTTGAGATTGTATGAGCCTCCTCTAATTGAAGATTAAGGAGAAAGTGTACATATTCCATCAATTGAAGATTTTTCTCCGGAATTCCTTGATGTGCTTCAACGAGACACTATACTTGACAGAAGAACGAGGACATAAAAAAGGGGAAATATTGATTATCTTCACGTGGGTCTCAAAGGTACAAATCCAACAAAGGCTAAATGGATTGAAGAGGGGAAGGTGAGGGAACTGTACCCTCATGTGTTCAATAACTGAAAGTGATCCTTTTAGGATCCAAAAGGCTTCCAGTGGGGAGGAGTGATCAGGTGCTCAAGTTTATGCTCAAAAATAAAAGTGTCCGAATCTTGATAGGTTTAGCTTCATATCGAAGATCTCGTCATTCTGAATCCAACAGTGTGAACAACACTCAAATCTGAGTTCATATGTAGAAGTTAGAGCAAGTCAAAGTTCAAGTTTGACATGTCTACATTGTAGAATTGGGTGACGTGGCAAGTCCTTTAGCGAATGAGGAGGTGCCAAGTGGCAGCCCGCCATTGGCCCTCGTATATCACATATCGCAAATCGCAATTGCAGATCGGTGAGGGGAGAACAGGTCAGAATCAGCCCGTTACTAGGTTGTGATGCGATAAATCGCAAATTGCATGTCACAGGAAGAACAAGTCCGCTTAAGATTGTCGTTGGTTCTCCACCAAACTGTGAAATGTGATAAAGTACCCGGTGTTATCACCTGGATTGACAGGAAGGCAATGCCAGGGTAACCACAAACCACGCTTAGCCAAGTAGCTAGCCCTACTAAGCCGGGAGAGGGCTCTCTCCATAAGGATCTCAGCCAAGATGACTGGATCAGGTAAAGGATATTAGGCTAGGTATAGTAGCACGAAGTTTTGATTGGAATTTGAAAGGGTTTTGTCGGATCAGGAGGAGCTGGACAATTTAGGTCTAGGGAACTAGGTCAGAATTGCAGGGTGTTCAATGGGGCAAGGTAGGCATAGGCTTTAGCACTCTAGGGCTTGATGGGGTGAGATGTTTAAGACTGGTGAGAAGCTAAGAAGAGCATGTGAAAACCATGGATCCTTCCTAGACTGCAGAAAACATGAAATGGTGAATGGTTTCCCAAGGCAGAGCACTGATGTAATGAATTTTGCCTATCAACTTGAAAACATTCAACTAGAAGCAATGAAATGATTAACAAAATACATAAAACACATTAACATATGATCACAGAAGAAGAAACTGTACTAAAACTCCATACCACATGGATCCCATAAAAATAGTTGCAATTCTTATTAATCTCTTGCTAAACTGCTGAAAATGGTGTACAATCAAGGTCTGAGCATCCAGCTGAGTCCAACCCTTTACAATGAGAAAGAAGGAGAAGATATAGATATGAATTCAACCTCCTCCTATCCTCATGGGTCGAATCCCTAAGATGAGGAGCTAATCTAACCAACACTGAACAAGAAAACAAGAATATAGGCATCTTAATCTAAAAGTGAAAAATTGATTCATTTGAGCTCAAACTAACTTCTAAAGCAATGATTCTACCCTCTATTACTATTTATCTATCATAGTTACATGCCAAGTCATCATTTACATCAATAAAACAATCTCCATGAGAGAGAACCCATGATCACAGTCAAAAAATGGAAAACTAGCAATCCTGTGCAATTCTGAATTTGAAGCTCATTTGACCCCTCAAAAGTTGATTCTCCCAAGACTGCTTTTGTGTGTCCAAAAAGTGGCAGAAAGGTCATTTTTAGGGTGTTGTTTGACATTTTGGTGGACCAGTTCTGCCCCAAAAACTTTGAAAATCTCTAGGGTGCATGTCCTCATCGCTATGAATCCAAAAATGCAAACCATTTCTCATTTGGGTGCCCCTCTGCCTCCTGAATGCGCAGCACCACTTCCTAAACGCACAGTGCCACTTCAAGCTCACTTTTGACTGCCTTTCCAATGTCCAAATTGGGCATGGGATAGCTCGTTGGAAATACTGTCGAGTATAATTTCCAAAATATCTTTAATTTTTCAATTTGGATTTCATTTTACTTGTCAAAATCTCAATCTCCCAAGACTGGTCAAAATGTGCAGAATGAGGCTGCCAAAATGCAGAGTGTTGTTTCAGTCAACTTTTGGAGCTCTTCCTCAACTCCAAATTGAGCTCATGATAGCTCATTAGAAGGCTCTCTGTGTCTAGTTATCATTTGACTCATCACTAAAGTCATTTGGCCACTCCAACTAGGAGAAAGCTTGATTTTCCCAAGGTCACTCCAGGAATGCAGCAACTCTCTTGTAGCAACTATATTTTTGACATTTCTCTAAAACCATGACACCCGTGTAAAAAGTGGAGTTTTTTATTACTTGACCTGTTGTGGACAAAATTCTCTCTCACTTTTTCCAAATTATTCCCTGTTTGGTCTAAAACATAGTTTGAAGAAAAATCGGCCCTATGTGTGGCAAATGATTTGTCCCTTGGAATGACTTATTGAAAAATGATGGAGACATGACATGTATGAGTTGGAATGGCCTCATACTCACTAAAATGACCTCCCTTATGCCTCATATACTCAGATGTCTCTTATTTCAAAGCCAACCCTAGCTCAATGGGTGAGGAAATATGGGTTTGGTGCTTGTGGAAAATGATGATTTGGACACCCTTGGGAAAAAACAACTCCCTTTGGCATGCACTTAACCCTTTGAAACTTTACCTTTTCACTTGACTATTTCCTTTGAAAAAATGATCCTTTGATGGTCTGGCATCTTTGGAACACTGAGTTAACAACTTGGGATGGTGAAATTATTACATTTGAAAGACATAAAATTACATAATGAAATAAGCATTTCTCTTTACAAATCATCTTCACATGATGAAGGGATGTTATTTGATACCCTTTACTTGCTAGTCTTATGCAATGGAATGGAACCTTGGCAACCCTAATGACCTAATGAAACCTTGAAAAACCCTAAAGACCTAATGAGAACTTGAAGGACTGAATTTCAAGATGACATAATGACCTCATGATTGATATAAATGGCATGATAAAGATAACTTTATGGATGATGTACAATCAACAATATATGAAACTATGCTAGCAAGTAATCACATTTAGGGAAAAGTGATGTTTTTGGACTAGGACTACCATCAATGAATAATTTTTTTTTTTGCATGACCTACTGGAATGATCAAAAATTTATGAATCAGACCCTTAAAATGATATGAAAAGAGGATTTTTGATCACTGATGGGAAGATGCAAATACTGACACTAACACCTGGACGTGAGGTGTTTATAAATTCTGATGAAAACTCCCATCGGGTCCGTTGATACTGCAATCCCAGTGTTCCATCGTGTTAACAAGACCTTCAGCTCATTGAACTTCGTCGATTGTGATTTATGATGCAGCCAACAGGTTATGGCCTGTGGCGTTTCGAAATATTCACTCAGTTAGCGGATTTTGGAGCGGAAATGAGGGTTTTTGATAGTTTTGAAACAATTTGTGGAACAAATAGTGGGAGAACTAGGAGAATTCATAACTTCTTCAGTTATTATCCAAATGGGATTCAAAAAGAGGCTAGATAGCCAATTTTTAGTATTTTAAACTCAATGAGACATGTTTTAGAGGCATCTGAGAATTGTAAACACACTTTTGTTGTAGTTTGAGCATAATAGAGAGGCCCAGGCATTAGAAGCTGGACCAAGAAGACGTAGCCCAGGAGGGGTGAACTCCTCATCAAATCTCTGTGTTGTGTGTTGCATTTTGATGTTCTTTGCTAATATTTTGTTGTTGTTCAACATAACTCTCATGGGAAGAGCCCCAAGAGTTAGCTCAGTTGGTCAAAATCAGTGCCTCGCCATCGGGAGGTCACAGGGTCCAATCCCCCTGAAGCCCTTGGGGTCAGGCCTTGTTAGTGGGTCCCGGGGTTAGATTCCCTTCGGGGTCGATCAACCCAGATTTTTCCATGGACGTAGCGCCACTCGTTGACGAGGGTGTCTGTGAACCACAGCCTAAAAAAAAAAACTACTCTCACGGGAATCAATTAATTAATCAAAAATATTGAATCTTGGTGTCCTAAACACTCTTGCTATCAGGGCCCTTCGAATTTCTGACGCTGATCATCTTGATGAAGAAACGAGGCATTTAGTCTCAACCTTTAAAGGTTTAGGCTACAAAGAAAATGAGGTTAAGAAAGCAATTCAGAAAGCGGAGAAAAGGTTGCTATCTCATGAACCTAGAGCCCGAGATCAACCTGAAGGGGGTAGGGTTTTTCTTCCTTACATTCATGGAGTTACAGATAAGATTGCGAAAGTCCTAAGAAGGAAAAGCATAAGCACGCAATTCTCAGCCCCTGGAACTATCAGACAAAGTATGAGATCGGTTAAAGATAATATTGATAAACAACAACTTAAAGGAGTCTATAAGATCGATTGCTCATGTGGAAAAAGCTACATTGGTGAAACAGGCCGCTCTCTGCAGACCAGACTCAAAGAACATGGAGCTGATATTAAGAATGAAAGGTCTCGTTCTTCCGCCCTCGCAGAACATTCTTCGAAAACTAAGCACCATGTCTGCTTGGAAAGCGCCTCCATTATCGCCAAGGAAGAGCAGCACCATAAGCGGAAGATCAGAGAGGCTCTTGAGATTTTCAAACACCCACATAATCTCAACAGAGACAATGGCATGGAGATTAGCAGTAGCTGGTTTCCCCTAATCAGAAAAATTAACCATAATAATAATAATAATAATTACTAATTCATTTCTAATTAATTAAGTAATTAATGAGTAATTAATTAAGTAGTAATTAATTAATTATTATTATTATTAATTAATTAGTAATTAATTATTATTAATTAATTAATTATTAATCAATTAATTAATAATTATTTATTAATTTTTATTAATACTAAATTAATACAATTAATTAAGTATTATTTAATACTAAATTAATATAATTAATTAAGTATTAATTTTTATTAATACTAAATTAATATAATTAATTAAGTATTATATTTTAATAATTAATTATTTTATTATTTAATATATTAATAATAATAATTAATAAAATTAATTATTAAAATATCATATTTATATAATTAAGCAGTATATTTTAATAATTAGTTATTATATTAATAATAATATTTAATAAAATTAATTATTATCATTTTATATTAATATAATTAATTAAGTATTATATTTTAATAATTAATTAATTAAATAGTTAATTATTATATTATTTATTATATTTATAATAATAATTAGTAAAATTAATTATTATCATATTTATATTAATATAATTAATTAAGTAGTATATTAATTATTATATTATTTATTATATCAATATTAATAATTAATAAAATCATTACTACATTAACAATAGTTATTATAATAATTATAATCATTTCCATTTTTTAATTATAATTAATAATTAATAGTATATTAATAATTAATTAATATCCAATTAATAATTAAATAAAGAATTAAGATTTTAATTAGTATTAAAAGTTTTTAAACTATTTATAATTAAAATAATTAATTATTATATTAATAGAATTAACTATTATATTAATATAATTAATTATTATACTAATAAGTAAAATTTTTATATATTATAATAATTAATATAATTAATGATTATATTAATAATTTTAATTAAATAATTATGGTCAAAAAAAATAAAAATAAATAAATAAATAATAAATTAATTAATTAATTAATAATAATAATAATAAATTATTAAATAAAGAGGCAGCCGACTTCTCAAAAATTGAGAGTCGACCTTCACCTCCTTTCTCTCCTCATTTCTATTTAAACCCTAAATAACTGCTCTTCTTCTATCAAAGCATTCTTGTTGTCCTGATGATGGATCCCGGTTGGGATTCGAAACGTTGGCAGAAAAATGTTCTTACTGTGGAAACTCCGGTGACTAATTCGAAAACAAAAATATTGAATCCTTAAGCACTTGATAAGCATATGATAATCATCTTGGGTTTTATTCTGAATGGGGAATTAGCACAACATTACTAATCTACTCCATTTCATATCAGATAGACCTCCTTATTGATATAATTTTGCTTTCAACTTTTTTTGCCACCCTGAATGCATTCTCTACTGACCTAGGTTCCCAAAGGTGAACCTCATGTTGGATGTTATCATTTAAACTCCCTATGAAGACATCAATTAGATGCTCCTCTAGAATATCAATTACCTTAATATTCAATCTTTGGAATTGCTCAATGTACTCTCCAATTGAACCCTTTTGTTTGAGATTTATCATTTGGCTAAAGAAGGTATTACTCTTTGTATCCTCACAATGTACTATCAATTCCTCCATAAAAATTGTCCAATTGATAGGTGATTTATGAGAACAAAGCCATCGACGCCATACAAATTAATTAGGTTCTAAATATAAACACGCAATGCATACCTTTTGTGTGTGTTGCACATCGTGTAGATCAAAGAATTGCTCCATCTGTAGTATCCATATTATGGATTTAAGACATATGTGGTTTATATCTTTTGATTTAGTTACCGGAGAATCCACAGTAAAAACCATTTTTCGTCAACGTTTCAAATCCCAATCAGGATCCATCATCAGGACTTCTTGAATGCTTGATAGTAGAAGAGCTTAATTTAGGGATTAAATAGTATTTTCCTCATTACTATTTAATCCCTAAATTAAGCTCTTCTACTATCAAGCATTCAAGAAGTCCTGATGATGGATCCCGATTGAGATTTGAAACATTGACGAAAAAATGGTTTTTACCGTGGATTTTCCTGTAACTAAATCAAAAGTATCCATATTACCGGATCCTTGCCATCAAACTTCCTCATATCGATCTTTGGCATATGGTTCGTCTTCAACCCCGAGTTAGAGTCTCTAAAATCACGATTCACATTCCTTTGGTTCTCATCATGAGTTTCATAGACTACCTTGTCACCATTAGGAAACCTTTCTTGTAACAAGTTTGTCAAACCTTCCTTCAAATTTTCCATGTTTGCTTTTAAACCTTCCGTGCCCCCTTTTATTTTTTCTTCTAAACCATCTATCTTAACATTCATCACTCCCAATTCATTTTTTGTTTCTCTTTGTGAGAGCGAAAATTGTTCCTACAATTTCGATATATCATGTTGCATTTCTTCTTCTTCATGTGTCATAATAGATCTTTTTGAGGGCTTAATGCATGTAGATTTTTTTTGTTTGGGAGGAATTTTGGAACCAATTAATGATATATATGCTTCACTATTCCCTTTGAATCACTTCAAACTATTTTTTCAAATAAAAATTATGTAAATTTTAAAATACACACATTTTAGAACTTGATTTTGAGCTTGTTGATAAGGTTGACCTTGAAACTATTATATCACTATGATTTCAACTCTCCAAAGTTTGTAATTTCTTTTTGTGGTAGAGCTCTACGTCTTCTTTCCAACCCCACCAGTTAGGCCGAGATTAGATTCTTCAAGACAAAGTTATGCCAATTCTCCCAATATGTCTTGATTATGGACTAGTTTAGTAAAGCTAACTTGTAAGGGATGACACATGTTAGTGTTTTAACATTCAACCTTGAAAATGATATAACAAGAAACTACAGTCCATGCAATTTCAGTCACCTTTTATGAAGTTCAAAACCGATGCACAAAGATAAAGTTATGATGATTTTCCTTGGAGCCTGTTTGAGACAAAATTTTGGAGCATGCAGAAACCCTAACTTCCTTGGAACATATCTCTGAAAATATAGTGAACCAAGACCTGAAATATTTACATAATGTTCATCAAGATTTCATCTCCACGTGGTCAAAATTTTAACTTCTGAAGCGTAAAAAAAACAAAATTATAGCTAAAATGCTAAGATGACCCATTTGAAGCAACCAAACCATAGGGTCTAGAGCTCTGATACCAAATGTTATGTAACCAAATCACAAAATAGAAGAAAAGGCATATAAAAGATTTGAAAATAAGCCTCTTCAAAGTGGAAACCTCCTTTTACATCACATAAATGAACAATTCTTGGATAATTCAAATGACAAGACCTTCTTGGTATATATAGGAATCTAAGGGGTCGAAATATAATTAAGGCCTACATACAATAATAATGTAATGGTTCAAGAATAAGAATAGTGAGCATCTACGAGGCACAAAAATGACAATATTGGGGCTATATAAGTATTATAGGGACCTAATACGTATTGGCGAGTGTGGATTTATAAACATGGATTTTGTACCACCCCTTATGTACCCCTCTTTTTTGTAAATATTAAATGGTTATTATATAATGCCACTGTGGAAATCATGGCTAGCTAAGACATTGTGTAATTATAAAATAAATATAAATATGAAATTTTAATTAGTTGGCTAAAGGAGAGGGACACATTGATCCATGGCCTAAGGGAGAGTCGGAGGGGGGGAAATGGTAACTGTTGGCATAACTTAATGCACCACCACCACATAATTAGCGAGGAGCGATTGAACATGAGGAAGTGTCCGTAATTTCTACATTTATTGACATGAAGGAAAGGAGGAAAAATGGTAATTGTTGGCATAATTGAACACACCACCGCAATGTACGTAACAATATCCCTTACCCAACACTTAGAGTAGGAGGTGGTCACTATGCAAACCCAATCTCCAAAGTATCGTTATGAAAATGGGGTATAAAATTGTTGACTTTTTTCAACTTCTATAAACTCAGAATAACCATTTCCCAAGTTGCCTCCTTTGGCCCAAAGTGCTTCCATTGCACTTTAAATTGCTCTATGGATCAACTCCGGAGCATGAGACTCCTCCTGTCTAGAATGCACAATGGCTCTAGCTGGAACTCTCCCTTTCCTTCCACCCATAGTAAAAACAAATCCATCACATGATTAGAATCCTACACATTTCTTTTAAGCAGAGAGACATGGAAAACATCATGAAATCTAACTGATGCAAGTAAAGCCAATCTATATGCCATTGATCCAATCATCTCAAGAATCTCAAAAGGTACATGATATCATTGTTCCAACTTGGCACATGTACCAAGGTTTATGGAATTATTCTTGGCTTTAATTCTTAGATAAACATGCTCCCCTACTTGTAACTCTTTATGCACCCTATATTGATATGAATAGCTCTTATGCCTATCACGTGCCACTTTCAAATTTTGTCTTATGATATGAACTTGTTGCTCTAGTTCCTTGAGAATATTAGGTCCAACAAGGACCCTGTTCATAAGACCAATCCAACTAATAGGAGTGTTGCAACTTCTTCCATATAGTATTTACACTTGATTTGGTTAGGCATTTGGTAGGTTAACTAGCTCACTAGTTCTTGAATTCCAATTTTTAGAGTAGTAATTTTATGCTATTTTTTAGCACGTGTTAGCAGAGGTATTTTGGAATCATTCCACTTGGAATGGAGTCCTAGGACATATTACTTAATAACAAAAATTTTCCCATCTTATTTGCATTTTATTTACTTAGGCATTCAACAAGTTATCTCACTATTGTAGCAAAACAGGGCCTCCTGTAGCACCTCATGTAACACTCCTATAACATGTGTAATCTTAATCAGATATGCTCCAAAAGATTGGTTTTTGTCTCTATGGATTGAATCATGACCCCTGGGCTCTGAATCTTTGATTGAGTAAGACCAAAAGACCTCTTAAGTCTTGCACCTTCTCCATTGCAATTCACCTCTACAGTTTAGATTAGTGGATAGATTCATGACTTGAAGAGCATAATGATGATTTTCATGATTGCTTTATGAAAAACCTTATGAACTCTATAGACAAAATCTATCTTGAATGCAGTGATTGAAGAATGATTTCATTTTGTTTCATACATCTTAAGCTATGGTTTCCATTTCCAACATTGTTATTTCTATTGCATAGACTAGGCTTCCTTTTGATGTACCATTTACACTTTGCAAATTGGTTAATGTTTACATTTCTACAAATAGGATTAACATTTACATTCCAGAATAGCCTTTCCTTTCTGCAAAAGTAACTAGGATTTCCTCTCTGCAAAGTAATTAGGTTTCCTTTCCACAAATAGAGTAACATTTCCATTTCTGCAATTAGTTTAGGCTTGGATTTCATGGCATTCACTTCATTGCATCAGATCAACGAAAGAATGACACATTTCATGTTGCACATATAGTGCCGACACCTCTTAAGTTTGTATGAACCCTAGGTTGATAATTTAATTTGGTATCCTTGGGAGTTGCAACATTCTTGTTGCAATATTGGGGCTCATCAGTTATTATTCTGGTTATATATTGGTTATAAGCATGGTTTTATGACAGACTTTAATTATGGATCTCATCATGTTTTGATTAGTAAATGAATGTTAAATGAATTTTTGACCTAATATATGACAATGCATCTATTGTGAGAATGCATCAAACCTTCCTACTGGTTCTCAGATAAGTACGAGATCCCTATGTTTAGATATGTGATTATGACTTGTAGATTTCATGTTCATCATGTGTTTGACGAAATGTTTGTCATGGTTAGGCCTGGTTAGGTCAAGTTCTTGTCTAAGTTTGTATGAAAGGATTTATCCCTGTGTCATTCATCATTTCTGAAAGTTTCATTAAGTTTTGGGCAGTGGTATGGAGACTAGCATTGAAAAAGTGCCTCAGATCTCATAGTCGCAAGCATGGAACTGGGTGAAAAATATTGTAGTCGCTCCCTTGCAGGTTTGTGCATGCGACTAGAGGGTTATAGTCAAATTCCAACAATGTTGTTTCAGTGTCTGGGAGTATAAGACACAAAAACAAAGGTTTAACTCAGGGCCTGGGCACCTAGAAGGGTGGTTTAGCCCTTGGGGGTCCTATAACACCCGAGGGAGGTCAATAAGGTTTTGGTTCTGTCAATTACACTTCCTTAAGGTTATCTAGGAGGTTGAATCATATCATAGTAACTCTTCATTACATATTTACCTCGGTGACAGTAAGCTTGAATAGGTGTGGGAGGAGGGTGTTACAAAGTAGTATCAGAGGATGTTTCAACCTTTGGACTAGATGGGAAGAATGTGTTGTCATGCATGCATGTTAGTCGTCTATGTGAATGTTATGCATGCATTGGGATAATCATTGTTGCATTTTGTGTTATCGTGATGTTGTTGGTACGTTATGATGCTAATATGTTGGCCGAGATGGAGCGGGAGACGCAAATCATTAGAGCTACGTTATAGCACTGGACCTCGAGGTAAGAGCATATTGTCATACAAGTTTGTATATTGGGCATGCAGGTATGTTGGTTAATAGTTGTTATAAACAATATGGTTATGTGCATGTATGTCATTCTATTGTTGTTGTGGTTACATGCATGATAGATGTGAGTTGTTCAGTGAGGTCATATGCACATGCGTCGAATAGACATGAATGGTAGTAACTTGTCATTATATGCATTGGAGTAATATGCATGATGATTATGGTCATTGTAGTTAAGCTCTTGATGTTATATGTATCGTGTTAATTTAACTTGCCTTGTGCAGATGGTTATGATTATGACATTTAGGTATGAGTCGATATATTTGTGATATTGTGTCATACTAATATGGACTAACTTTTGCAGATGTGATAGCCTCCCCTGAGATAGAGGTATGAGTTTTATTATGTCATCTATTTGGTTTATCTCACCTGGTATGTTTACAAGTTGTTTGATTGTTTGATTAATTGCATGATATGAATATGTGTCTATGCGATTGCATGAAGGAATGGTCTTTTTTTAAGATAGTTATACTAACACAATATGTGTTGAGACAATTGATATGTACTTGAATGTAAGTGGGTTCTAGTTGTAGTATTATGACTTATGACTGTGAGTTGATTATTGATTAAGACATTGTTGTTAGTCTTGGTAAATGATCATTTCAACTTAATAGACACGATGTCTTGATCTTTGGAACAGGCGACTGAAATGTGTGAATAGTTGCAGAGCAACATGCTTGGTATTAGCATGACAAGGTAATATTTGATTTGTTTATATAAATAACGATTGGGTGATGTGACAGGACATAATAAGACTCAATTGCAGCAAGGTAAAAGTAAAAAGAAAGGAATTGGGTGAGAATTCCTTTAGCTATGTTTGGAAACCACAATTCCAAATGAATGAGTGCTTTGCATGAATACATGAAGTCTTCTTAACCTTGATTTTGTCTGACATTATCTGGATATGTGCTATATTCATGAACATTTATTTGACATGTATAACAATGGGATTCCAGTATGGCTGGATCCATCGAGGAATTGGAGTCCCTCGAGAGATGAAATGGATGTGTTCAGTTACAAGGCAACGTGCTTGGCACCACAAGGTAAGGTAACCAGTATATTGTTATGTTTCTTATGCACTAACAGTTATGTGTTTATGGCAGCATGATGCAGGGGATTGCATGGCAAAAGAGACTGCCATGAAATCTTGAAGAAGACTCAGGTTGAGCTTTCCCTTGGAAGCATTGGGAACCCATGGGGATTGATTCATGGTGTCTATTGATAGTTTTGTGTTTTCAGTGCTTTGTGAATTGTTTGTGCTTGATTTTAGTCTTGTTTATGTCCGGTGCAAGGTCTTGCCACTTTGTTTGTGATGTTAGATTGCTATTGGTTTTCATGGTTTTCTTCTTGTTTGTTTCTTGATCTTGCCTTTTATGTTTTGAGGGTCTTGGATTTGTTTTGGGAAAGAAGAAGGTTAATGGAGCTCAGGAAGAGCTAAAAGAAACCTAGAAGGTAATCAAAGACCTGGATGAAGTCGGTGCATGAATACAGGGCAACTGAAGGTAAGAATATGATAGCCAGTTGGATTGGTCGGGTCCATTGGGATAAATGGACAGTGGAAGGATAGTCATAAGAAAGGTAACCAAGAAAGATAAAGTGAATGGATTTGAGGTGTCAAATACCTTGGCTAAATTGGAAACTGTCATTCTCAATGTTGTGCACGGATAAAGGGAGTTCTCTTAACTTAGACCTTATATCTGCTAATTATGTTGTGATTATGATTATGTTGATGTCTATATATGTATACATGTATGTATGTATGTATGTCATTGTCTAACAGGGTGTCAGGGATCATGATTGTTTTATGTTGATGTCTATATGTATATATGTATGTATGTATGTTGTTGTCTGACAGGGTTTTCAGGGATCATTCTTGTGGAGGAATGATTTCTTATGCAAGTGAATGACATGAAGAGGTCAGTATCATGTGGATATGAAATGATATTATGTGTTTATACTATGCCTATGTTTATGTTATGGCAATTAATGTTGAGGGAAAAAACAACGAAATGAAAGCAATGTGCTCTACGGCATGTTGGGACAAGCATGGATAACGAAAAGACTCTAGAGGCAAGGTTTCTTGGTATATTCAATGTGGTCTATGGATGTGCAGTACTATTGTTGTATATATGTTGTACATGTAGCATATGTGGTACTGTGAACATATAGTGTTCTGTGCATGTTGCATATATGGTGTTGTGTGCATGTTACATATGCAGTGCAGGGTACATATGGTTCTATGTACATGTCGTATATGTAGTGTTATGTACATATGGTGTTGTGTACATGTGGTGTTGTGTACATGTGGTGTTATGTACATGTTGTACATGAGGTGTTGTGTACATGTTGTACATGTGGTGTTCTGTACATGTTATGCAGGTGGCGTTGTGTACATGTGATGTTGTGCACGCATTGTACAGGTGGTGTTGTGTACAGGTCGTACTATATACATGTTGTGCATGTGGTATTGTGTGCATGTCATACATGATGTGTTGTGTACATGTGGTATTGTGTGCATGTCATACATGTTGTGTTGTGCACATGTGGTATTGTGTATGTGCATTGTGTAGTCATGGTACTGTGACATGTGTATTCGTTGTGTTGTACTCTATGTACGTATATGTATTGTGTTGTACATCGAATGTAGGTGTATGTATTGTGTTGTAGTGTACACCAAGTGTAGGTGTATGTGATGTGTTGTACACCCAGTGTAGGTGTATGTGTTGCGTTGCCCACCGCGTGTATGTGTATGTGTTGTGTTGCCCACCGCGTATAGGTGTAAGTGTTGTGTTGTACACCAGGTGTAGGTGTATGTGATGTATTGTACACCAGATGTAGGTGTATGTGTTGTGTTGTAGACCGGGTGTATATGTATGTGTTGTATGTTGGGTGTAGATGCATTTATTGTGTGGTTTTGTATGTTGTGTGTGGTTATAGGAGTGTGGTGTACATTGTGTGTATGTGCACATGATTGAAGAGAAGAGGAGTATTGGGTGCATGTTGGGTGTGGCAATTGATCTAGTGTGTGTACGAAAAGGACAAAGGACAAAGGCAGAAGCAAGGAACCAATTGAAGGATAAGTATTAGTATTTTATTTCAGTTTTAATTATCCATGTGATCTACGACTATGATTTTATGATGGTTGCATGTGATCTATGATGGTTGCATTTTGAGTTAACCATATGTAATATTTTTATACATGATGATTTGATAAAATAAAGAGTAGACTTGCTGTGATAGGAAGTAAACATAATTTCAGGTGTACCATATTGACAGGCCATCAATGAGGCATGATTGAATTTATTTCAATTTATTTTGAGTCTAATGACAATTATGTGCGTGGTATAGGAAAACATGAAAATTCCTAGTTGGGTGGTTGAAACTGACTGCAAGAATTAGTAGCGGTAACAAAATGAATTGGAATAGGCAGCAATATGTTGGTAAATCACTCCAAGAGCAAGGCCATTGTGGGACACTAGTACCCAATAATGTTCATTGATTATCATGACCATGCTATGACTAGTATGATGGTTTTGAGGCAGGGATATGCCTTGGGTTTTGGACCCTCCAATGCAAGGAAACCTTGCCAAGGGATGGATCGCCCTAGATAAGGGATGTTGGGGAACTTGGAAAGTGAGTGACTTCACGGAAGGGGATGACCGAATTTCCTAAGGGATTGTGTAGTAGAGAAGGGAAGTCCGGGGAATGGATTTGTTTTGATCATTAGCATTGCAAGATGGAATCAAAAGCACATTGGGAGTGCGCTCGGAAACAATGAGTTGATAACCGTTCACTGAGAGAACAAGTATCTCAAGGATCATAGCATTGGATATTGGATGTATACTTTGACTTTGGCAGTGGGTGAATCCTGGTATTACTTTGAGGGTGGAGGTGTGAGCCTATGGATTCCCTTGTTGCTGATGTGTTGAAGAATGAAGGGCACTGGTGTTTGTTAGGATTCTTCGCTACTTGATAGAAAATTGTGATGCACTTTTACAATTATCTTAGCATAATACTCTTCTTGTTATTATATTATGTGTTTCATCAAACTGCTATCAAAATAAAAAAGACAAGAACACAAATGTTGGCTCTCTGCCAGGGCCAAAACCTCTCTCTCTTTGAGAGGAAAAACCTTTAGTAAGTTTCTCTTATTGACTAATGCCAAACCCCAGACCCTTGACTAGGATGTCCTCCAAGCACAAGTCAATTCCTTCCTCTTTTCTGCACTATGTTCCCCGACACATAGACTTCCTTCTTCTAACACTTTTCTACCCAACACTTCATCCTCCTTCTTTGCTGCTTGTCTAGAAATAGACCTTGCTTATGTGAGCTTCTTGATGAGATATGTTTCTTCTTCTCTTAGAGATGTTCTCTACTTAAGGAGACACCTTTCTCTTGATTCAACGAGATACTTCTTGAGATCTGTCTTCACACTAAAGTGATTGTACATCAGCCCTAATTTTCACACGTGTGGATGGTTCCCTTGGAGAATAAGGATCTTTTTATCTTTGATAGAGAGAGTGAATTCTTCACTTGACTTGAGAGGCCTTGTAGGCCTAGTAACTAGCCCAAACACCAACGAAACTTGAACTGTGATACTACTATTGTTGTACCCGCAATTTTTCCTCCTTCTCTTCGCACGTGTGATTGTTACCTTCGCTGACCTTCCTCCTTCTCTTCGCACGTGTGACTGTTACCTTCGCTGACCTTCCTCCTTCCTTCGCTGCACTTTTGGGGACCCTTTTAGACTTGCTTCTCCTTTCTTTTATCGACTTATCTCTTCGCTGGTTTCAGAGCTTCCTTCGTTAACTTTATGAGGGAGTGGAAAACCTCTATATATAAAGGATTGTCCCTCCTCTAGGCCGACATTAGGATGCCATTCTATCTTTAGGCCGACTTGACCATATCTTCATTATTTTCATTGTTTTTCTTATTTTGGAGGGCGTTGTTGCATGGAGAGGACTTGCACTTGTCTTGCAGGTATTCCTTTGACCTTATACACAGTGTAACATGCCCTCTAAGGGTCTTACATAAATACATTGACCTTTTGACTTCCTTGACTCACCTATTGCACTTAACATGTGCTAGACCTATTTCAATGAGTAAGAAACTCATTGACATATATTATAAAAATAATATTTCTTTTCTTGAATAAGTAGAAATATCGAAAGTACATTTATGAAGACCAAACCTAGTTACATTTCCTTCAACACTCCCTCTTAACTAGGGAGGTATTCATACAACTTTACAAGGTGTTTGACTATGTTTCAATTTTGAAGAATTCACATAAGAGAAACTAGATTTGCAATCCATATGCTATAGTAATAACCAACATTGTTTCCACAACAAGGCCTTGACTGACAGCTCTATCTCTCAATAGATCAGAGCACAATGTTGGTAAGACCAATGACTTATAGACACCTTAGTCATTGTCTTTCAAGGTACATACCCACTTGGGTGTTCACTAAGTATGACCTTCTAAGACAATTCTTATCTTGGGTTCCCAACCCTCAAAGAATATTAGTCCTCTTGCCCACTCTTGTCTTAGATGCCCTACACATCCTCTAAGAGTATCAGATGTCAGATGATTACCCAATCCTCCCATTCTTTCTTCCCAAGTGAAGACAAGAATGTTGTGTCTATCTCTTCCTCTCAATTGAGGAAGACATGCCCAAGTATCCTTTAACAAGGTACTTGTCCAAGTTCCTTTGTAATTGGGAACTTGTTATAACTCCCTCTTAGCTAGGGACCTGTCCATTCATCAACAACTTCTTCTTCATCGGTCCTCCAGCTACTTGATCTCCTTCCTTCCTTTGATATCAAGAAGTATTTGGTCGAACTTCTTCTTGGTAGGGCACCATCCATCGATCACTTTCCTTCCTGGTTTGTCATGTCATTGCTTCCTTCATGGAAAGTGTCCTTCTTGTTATATATCAGGTTTTCTTGTCATCTGGTCATTCTTTGTCATGTCGTCTATGCTTTAGGCTACTCTTCACATGGATGCTTCTTTATACTTGCTTGTTCCCATGCTTCGATCTAGTAGTCCTTCATGACTTCATCATGATATTGCTTCAACATAAAATTGTGCTTTTTGTTGGATGGCTTCTTCACCATGACATCTTCATAGAGTAGAATCAGTTATCTGCACCTTTCATATCTCCAAGGCCTTCACAGGTGTCAAGGGTCCTTTGATCTTTTTCTTCCTTTGTCAAAGTTGTCATGCCTACTTTCGGGAGATGTCTTCAGAGTATACTGTCAGATAGTGATTCTTTGTGATCATGGTGTTCTTCACATGCATGATCTCTTTCTTCATTTGCTTCTTCTTGGATAGATTGGTCACCCACCTTATGCTCCTTGTGGGAGCACTTCTTCATTGCTTGCTTCTAGGACTAGTCAACATTCCTTCTTCACTTGCTCCTTAGTCAACAATCTTATACCCTTTATGTGATTATTTCTTTTGTTGACCTTTATTGCATTGTAGTACATGCCTTCGAGCATGTCATTAGTGAAAGAGAATCTTTCCTACTTGATCATTTTTATAGAACTATTCCCATGACTCAATAATATACAAATGATAAGATGACTGAACTTTGATGCATAAATACCTCATCTTGATTCTCCTTTGGTCACCTTGGCTTCATTTGGTTGTCCTTGGTGTGGCCCTTCTTGCTCCATCTTAGCTTGTCTGCATATCATCCTTTTCTGAATCCCATGAATGGGATTCCCAATGAGACATCTGCTTTTGTTTATGAATCTTCTTTTGAAGATTCCATCATAGAATATTGAAGACCCTTACCCTACAAATGTTTCTTTCCTTTTGATGATGGAGGTCTTCTAAGATTCTTAATCATGATCAATTTTATTTAATTGTGGATGAGTTCCTATATTAGGTATATTCTTTCTACAAGGATATCTTGAGCTATATCTACCATGCTCCTATATTCTAGGAGAAATTTCTATCCATGCATTTTGTTCTTATTTATAAAATTTATACATGAGTTTTTAGAACTCTATGTACATTATGCTTCTAGATTCTAGAAGATATTTCTAGCCATGCAATTTTATTCTATTCCTACATGCTCCTATCCTACTCAAAACTTTGAAAGAAGACTTTAAGTAAAGAGTTTGACTTAGTCATAGTAGAGATCTAGAGGATCTTCCTTCTTTTGCTTATTTTCTTCTTCTTTCACCTCTTGAGTCATGTGAGCTTCTTCCCTTTTTTTTTGTTGTTGTTGTGCTTCTTTAGTTTAGGACAATTCCTTTTGTAGTGTCCATATTCTTGGCATCCACATCATTGGATTTTTTACATATCTTTGTTGTTCGTTCTTCATGGACCAAATTTGCCAAATTTTCCCTTACTCTTGGCCATGGTAGCAAATGATTTCCCCTTTGATCCCACATCCTCTTTTGCTTTGAGTCTCATTTCCTCTATCTTGCATAGAGACCACATTTCACTTAGTGGGGTGCCTTCTTTCTTTTCATATATGTTTGATGTGAAATTGCCCAATCCTCAGGTAGAGCATTGAGTACTACAATTGTCATTTCTCTGTCAAACATGACTTCCCCTAGCTCTTGAAGTAGATCCCTTGTCTCAGAGATCTTCATGAAGTAGGGAGCTATTCCTTCATTTGATATCTTCATTTTGTACAATTCATTTCGTAGAGATATCACTTCTCCAGCTGTGCTTACCGAGAATAAATCTACTAGTTTATCATAGATTTCTTTTCATGTTTCAAGTTTGGAGAAATAAGGAATGAGAGAGTCTTTGATGGTTTCTATTAGAATCCTTTGAGCTCTTGTCTCATCCTTATTGTACTTGGCTAAGGCTTGAGATTTTTCCTTAGCAAGAATAATAACATTCCCTTTGATGTGTTCTAGGAGTTCATTCTCCTTGAGAATTAAATCAATCCTCTTCTTCCATGCAAGAAAGTTATTGGTACCTACCAATTTGTTTCTTACCTTCCAAAAAGACATTGATGTATATTCAGAAGGGGACATATACTTACTTGATAGATTTTGAGATGTAGTAGACTTTCTTTCTCCTTGAAGACTTGATGGCTTGCCTTCCTTAGATCTTGATGTTCTTCAAGTTGCTTTCTCCAAGTGAACTTGCTTGATGATGAGATTTGCTTGATGCCTTGTAGCTTGATGTAGGTCCTTCTTTGATCTTCTCTTCTTGTAGGAGCCTTTGTGTAAGGCTCTCCTTTTTTCTATGTAGTCTTTCTCGATGAAATATAGATGGTAGACCTTCTTGTCCTTGATGTGATAGAGACTTCTTGGCTAGATGCTTCAACTTTTGTAGATGTTCTTCCTTGATGAGTGTTCTTGAGATGCCTTTTCATTAATGTGTCACCTTAGCTCTTAAACCATGTTGAAGAATGAAGGGAACTGGTGTTTGTTAGGATTCTTCACTGCTTGATAACAATTTGTGATGCACTTTTACAATTATCTTAGCATGATCTTCTTATTATTATTATAGTGTGTGTTTCATCAAACTTCTATCAAAATAATAAAGACAATAACACAAATGTTGGCTCTCTCTTAGGGCCAAAACCTCTCTCTCTTAGAGAGGAAAACCCTTCGGTAAGTTTCTCTTATTGAAGCTTCTTATTGACTAATGCCAAACCCTAGACCCTTGACTAGGATGTCCTCCAAGCACAAGTCAAGTCCTTCCTCTTTTCTGCACTATGTTCCCCGACACATAGACTTCCTTATTCTGGCACTTTGCTCCCTAGCACTTCTTCCTCCTTCTTTGTTGCTTGTCTAGAGATACACCTTGCTTATGTGAGCTTCTTGATGAGAAATGTTTCTTATTCTCTTATAGATGCTCTCTACTTAAGGAGACACCTTTCTTTTGATTCAACGATATACTTCTTGAGATATGTCTTCACACTGAAGTGACTATACTACAGCCCTAATTTTCCAATGTGTGGATGGTTCCCTTGGAGAATAAGGATCTTTTTATCTTTGATAGAGAGAGGGACTTCTTCGCTTGACCTGAGAGACCTTGTAGGCCTAGTAACTAGCCCAAACACCAACAAAACTTGAAATTGTGATACTACTGTTGTTGTACCCGCAAATTTTCCTACTTCTCTTCACACACGTGACTATTTCTAGCCCTAGAAACAGTTCTCTACCTTCGCTGAGCTTCCTCCTTCCTTCGCTACACTCTTGGGGACCCTTTTAGACTTGTTTCTCCTTTCTTTTCTCGGCTTATGTCTTCGCTGATTTCAAATCTTGCTTCGTTAACTTTATGAGGGAGTGGACAATCTCTAAATATAGAGGAATGTCCCTCCTCCATGCCGACATTGGGCTGACATTTTATCTTTAGGCCGACTTAACCATATCTTCATTATTTTCATCGTTTTGCTTCTTTTGGAGGACGTTGATGCATGGAGAGGACTTGCACTTGTGTTGCAGGTATTCCTTTGACCTTATACACAGTGTAACATGCCCTTTAAGGGTCTTACATAAATACGTTGACCTTTTGACTTCCTTGACTCGCCTATAGCACTTAACATGTGCTAGACCTATTTCAATGAGCAAGAAACTCATTGACATATATTATAAAAATAATATTTATTTTCTTGAATAAGTAGAAATATCAACAATACATTTATGAAGACCAAACCTAGTTACATTTCCTTCAACATGATGCAGACCATGTACCCTTTATTATTTGTCAGTTGAGGCAAAGGAGTTTTGTTATATGTACATATTTATGTATGGTTGTTATTGTAAATACCATAATGAGTTGTGTTATAAAGCTCCAGTAAATGGTATGATTGTCATGTTTTCAGTAGTGGTCATTGTAAATACTGCAACGAGCTATGTTATAAAGCTCCATGGGCAGTATGTTTGGGTTTTAGCAGTCTTGCAGGTTATATGTGTCATTGAACACTGAGGATGGTGTTCCCCCAAGGGGGAGGGTTCTGTAGCAACCCTTGGTTAAAAATCCATGTAATAAAGTTAATAAAGGAAAAATAAGACCAAGGTCATGGGACATGTATTCCAAGCTGAATGTTGGGAAAAACACCCCAGCAGGTGTTCGTTTGGTTTATTATGGCTAAGGGGAAACTGGCAAAGGCAAAGAAGCATTAATTGGCATTTTATTTATGATAATAATGGAAATTAGGAGAAAAGGATGGTGAAAGGTCAAAGGTTGCATGTGAGGAGAAAAATGAAGGGAAAATAATGGAAATTGAATAAATTAGAGGCTTCGTTAATAAAAAGGCTTCCGAGGATCAGTTCATGGCCTTTTGATAGTTTTTGGGTGGAGCTCTCTCTCCATTCTCTCTCTCTCACTTAGATCATTTATTGGAGAACTCTAGCGTTGGAGAAAAGAAAGGAAAGGGAAGCAAATATCAAGTAAGGAAGAGTTGGATCAAGCGGATACAGTAGGATTACTTGCAAGTATCGAGTTACATGTCGGATTTCCTTGCTATTTTTGGCATGCATGTGTGTATTTGGTTCTATTGTTGATATTGGCATGGGTTTTGTCAGGTGCAACAGTGGTTTCAACCTTGCCTTACCATTTCTAGATAGCCATGGTGGTGATGTGGTTCTTTTACTTGGTTGATCTAGATTGTCAGATGATTTCAAAACTGAGTGGGGAGGTCTCAAGAAAATTCCCAAAGGCCGAGGAATCCCTTATCCGGTAAGGGCGAGATACATGGTAAAGCTTGAGGGTGGAGATGGGAAAATTCCTCACGCTTTATGTGGAGATATCTAAAGGCATCCATGCTTGTTTAGGGCATAGTGATCCCTTGACTAGTATATGGCAGGATTGCAGTAAATCCTGGTAGTGTATGTTTCCTTGTTTGGGCCTAGAAATCCCTTAACCAGTAATGGCGGGATACACAATAAAGTCGGTTGTATATAGGAGGGTTTCGGGCCTAGGAATACCTTCACCAGTAATGGCAGGATACATTGTAAATCTTGAGAATCCCTGGTTGGTTCTGTTGTAAGTCCCACATTCATGCTTGGAATATGGCACAGGGGTGATTGGCTGAAAGAAATATTTGGTTCAGTCCAATCTATGGTCAGGATGTAACGTGGAATTCCTTGACTTGGTTGGATTTTGTATATGTTAATAAGAGCTCTTCTCGCTTTTATTTCATGAGTAAATGTACTTGCTATCATGTGGCTTTGATGGTTGTTCTAACATTGTTATTATTTTGGTTATGTGTTGGTTATAAGCATGGTTTTATGACAAACTTTAGTTATGGATCTCATCATGTTTTGATTAGTAGATGAATGCTTAATGAATTTATGACCAAATGGATGATAATGCAACTATTGTGAAAGGACATAAAACCTTCTTGGTGATTCTCATATATGTATGACATCCCTATCTTCAGGTATGTAATTATGACCTACAGATTTCATGTTCATCATGTCTTTGACGAAATATTTGTCATGGTTAAGCTTGGTTAGGTCAAGTTCTTGTCTAAATTTCTATGGAAGGCTTTGTCCCTATGTCATTCATCATTTTTTGAAGTTTCATTAAGTTTTGGGCAGCGGTCTGGAGATTAGCCCTGAAAAAGTGCCTCAAATCTCACGATCGCATTCATATCACTGGGTGAAAAATACTACAATCGCTCCTTTGCAGGCTTGCACATGCGATTAGAGGGTTACAGTTGAATTCCAGTAGTGTTGTACCAGTGTCTGAGAGTCCAAGACACAAAAATAGAGGTTGAACTTAGGGTTTGGGCCCCTGGAAGGGTGGTTTAGCCCTTGGGGGTCCTGTAGCACCTAAGGGAGTTCAATAAGGTTTTGAATTTGTCGATTCCACTTCCTTAAGGTGATCTAGGAGGTTGAATCATATCATAGTAACTCTTCATCACATATTTACCCCGGTGGACCGGTAAGCTTGGGTAAGTGTGGGAGGAGGGTGTTAGAGGGGTCATGTCGGCACACAAATATGTTTGTGTGTGTGTGTGTACATGTAAGTTGGTCTTGGTGAGTAATAGAAAATGGGCTTGATCCGGAGGTTAAATCTCCGTTGCATAGGTTAGGACTTTCCACTGCTAATGGGAATTAAACTCCTAAAGAAGGCCATCTGTTTGATTGTTTTAATTACAACACGGATCCCGCTTGGAACTTAAATACAAGTCTTCACTGCGGTGGTTTTGTGGTGAGTTTGAGGGCCATATTCAAAGTTTACCATATATATATATAGATATATATATATTTTTACCACATGGCACTCATGCGGCCTATCTCAATCCTTATTCATAATATATGAATAAGTTATTGAGACAAGCCACGTGAGCACCATGTGGCATAAAAGATAGATAAGATATTTTGACCTAATAAGCCTTTAATAATATCATAATTTGAAACTGTGGAATCTGATTGGGATGAAATTTATATCACTAGAAAAGTCTCACCGAGACGAATATGATGAAGGCATAAAAGCTGAGTTCCGAAAACCTAGAATAAGTAAAGAAAAAAAAATACCCCAACTGCATCAAGGAAGTTGGGTTAGCAATTGAACACTTCACCGAGGGTAAGGTGGGGTCTTAACAATGATAACCAAATTCAGATTGAAAATGGTGTTGGGAAAAATCCCACCTGGATTACATGTGATGTGACTAAGGATTTTATTTCCCATGGTGTTATGGAGAATACTCATGAGTGCGAAGGGAGTGGAAGCATGTTGTGAGTTGAGCCTCTTGTGTGAACTTAAAATGCCTTGTTGCCTCTCGATGCTTCCTTTGAGGTCGCCACTTGGAATTTTGATAATGTCATGGAATTGGATCATTACCATGTTGAACATTAAAAATAGTCATCCTTTTTTTACCAAGGTGGATGGCCACATTGTCTTGAGTGTTTGTCACTTTATTGTTTATCCATTGGATATGAAACTACTCAATGTGGAATTTCATTGTAGCATTCAAGTTTCTAGTTCTTTAGAGGATGGATTCCATTATGAAGTCCTTTACATGGGTCTTATGTTACATGTGCCAAATGAAGGTTAGAGAATCTCCAAAATAAAGCAATGGTGAGGATGAAGATAATGGGGTATAACCATGCCTTAAAAAAGAGCATGGGCTTTAACAAGATTATTAGACATAATCCCTAATTCCATGAAAAATAGCCTTCCAGAATTCCTTTGTGGGAAAGATTGCTCCCTCTCCCCCCACGAACTTTCCTCCCCTAGGTTTATACTTCTTTAATACCACCCCAATGGATATTTTTTGTGGGAAGATCCAAACTCATGAATGTTGAGGAAATAATAATAATTTGTTATCCCTTATAGAGGCCTCCCCTACTCTAACGACTATAATGATTGTTGATCGTTTACCTTATTGCATCTCTTTCTGATATTTTTGTTGGGCTAGGTTGTTGGGTATGTGTTATATTATTTGCATGACTTGTATGCACCACAAACATAAGGGGTGGCATGGGGTGTATGCAAGGGGCAGGAGCCCCCCCTGCATGGGGTTTAGGTAATTGATCGAAACTTTTTTGGGAGAAGTTTTTTGCATATGTTTTTGGTGGTTTTCGGTCCACGATTTTGTTGAAGAATTTAACTAGTGTCGGTCTTGATAATTGTATTTGTCAAAATAAGAATTTATTGTAGAATAAAAATATTATTGAAGCATGGGTTTCATGCTCTTTCATTTATTTTATAGGTCATAGCCTCCATAGAAGGCTTCCAGGTTTTGTCAAGAATCGAAAGAGTCATTATCACATTTATTAAACCCTTCTTGGGCTTTTGTATTATGTAAAGAATTTATTTATGATTTAAAGTAGTCATTATGTCCCTCCTCACCAAGTTGGTCCTATCCTGGAGAAGTCAACCCTATTGGAGAAAATTAGTCCTTATGTAAGTAAGCAATATAAACAGAGAGAGCTCAAATCATTTGGAAACATACACTCTCAAGTTTGAATTCAAGAATAAATTCACAATTACAAGAATTCGAGTGTGGGTGCAGGAATTCACGATTAACATAATTTGGGTATGACTGCAGGAATTTGCGATTATAGGAATTCAGGTACATTTTCAAGAATTCATGTGTGATTGCAGGAATTCAGATACTATTGCGGGAATTCACTATTACACGAATTCAGGTATGATTGTAGGAATTCACGATTACAAGAATTCACATATGATTGCAGGTATTCGCGATTACAAGAATTCGTGCATAATTGCAGGAGATCGAAGTTGTAGGTTGAAGTTGGTTGATGCAGAATCAAGGAAAGACTTGTTGAATGGTTGACTTGGTGATTTGAGGAGGTATTTGTCTAGGTATAAATGGTCTTGGATTGTCTCATCTTGATTTGAATTTATTAGTGGAAGAGTTTGACTGGGTTTTCCCCTGTATAGGGGTTTTAGCCCTAATTGAGTGCCTAGATCTAGTGTCATTGATCTTCGTAATTTGATTTGATGATTGCTTGATGAAAGTAGGATAAAATAAAGTTAATAACACTACAAGAATATCACAAGTAATTAACAACATAAGAAAAAAAATTGTCTTTATGATTTTCTAACATGGTATCAGAGCTAAGGTAAAGAAGGAAAGAAAAAGGAAACTTGAAGATCTATTGAAAGGGTCAAATAAAAAGGATTATATAAGAAGAGGAAGGTCTACTATCTATATCAATAAAGGAATACATGGCAACAAAGACTAAAGATAAGCTAGAAGGGGCCTGCAAATATAGGGCATGGAAGAAGAGGATATAACTCATCCTTGCTAAGCACAAAATATTGGATTTTGTTATAGGAAAAGTTACGAAACCAATAGATGATGCAAGGAAGGAAAAGTACAGAAAAACAAACATCTTGGCCATGAATCTAATGGTATATGGAGTAAAAGACAATCTAATCCCCTACATATCCAACATCGTACTGCTCAAGGGATGTATGAATCTCTCTCCAAACTATTCACCATCAATAACATTGGACAAATAGTCAGTCTAAAGAATGAACTAAGAACAATGAAGATGACAAAATATGATATTGTTTCTTCATATTTTGTGAGGATCTCCCGAATAAGAGATGAACTACAAGCCATTGATGAAGTTATACCAGAAAAGGAACTTGTGATTGTTGCACTATTAGGTCTACCAAAATCATGGAGCTCTTTTGCATCAGGTATTAGTAGTTGGAAGGACACACCATCCTTTGAACAAATGTGGAATGTTTGCAGTCAAGAAGAAGCTCACATCTCATTAGAAAATAAGAAGAGGATAACACCTCCAATACATATTCTTCTAATCACAAGAAGAAGGGAGGATAAAATAAATTCAAAGGACCAAAGTATAAAGTTGATCTATCAAAGATTGAATGCTACAATTATCATAAGATGGGACATTACAAGAGTCAATGTCCTAAAAATCAAAGGAATAAAAGGAGAGAAAGAGAACATGTAGATGCTGTTGGCGACGCTCCAAGAAAGAAGAACAAGGCTGAAGAATCCAAAGTCAAAGACTTATACTATTAAGTCTTTCCTTGCATATCCTTCTAGATTATTGTTTTAAGTTTTTGTAAAGTTTGTCTTTTATGTTTTGATCTAATATGTCTTGTTAGAAATTCTTGAATTATTTTTTATAAGTTATAGGTATCCCTAAAAAAAAATTGGATTAAGAGGGAGCCTTCACCATTTTACCAAAAGATAAGTATATTATTCTTTGTTTCCTCTTTCATGTTTGATTTCCTCCACACACCTAGATCTATTTATATTACATACTCATAATCCTTTCTTTGTATTTTCCTTAGAAGGAAAGTTTGTAGGAATGCATAAGGATTATGGAGGAACCTTCAAAGAAAGACTTGTATCATAAAAGTAAGCATGTTGCTAAAGAAACTCTACAAGGTTTGTTAAAGAACAATTCAAGGTATGTTTGATTTGATTTAACTTGTTGCAAAAGAAGGTATGCATATTATTCATTTTGAAATTTGCTTCATATTACTAACTCTCTCATGTATAGGGTTTTGAATCATAAGGATTCTTGTTTGGGTGATTAATCTTTAGATTGAATCTACCCTCATCATTCCATCTCTTGTTGTTAGCTCATTTTGGTGAAACCCTAACCTTTAGGGTTTATTATAAAACCCTAACCTTTTGGTGCTTAGGGTATACTAATGATGAAACCCTAACCTTTAGGGTTCATTATAAAACCCAAGCCTTTTGATGCTTAGGGTATACTAATGATGAAAACCTAATCTTCTTAGGGGATAAAGTTTAGATCTCTTGTTGAAATCCTACTCTCTTAATGTTTAGGAATGTTATGGTAAAACCCTAGCCATTTAGGGTTCGTTGTTGATGTCTAGAAACCCTATTTTTTCTTAGGGTTTGATATATCAGGGATTATGTCTAAACCCTTGTAATAGTCAATAAAAAATCCTAGAAATGGATCTCCGAGTATATATGCTTCTGTATAGTTGAAACCCTAGCCTGGTCAAAATTGTTGTATATTTAATTTTGGAGTTTGATGTTTGTATCTAGGGTTTATGATAAACCCTAGTATGAGAATGATAAAACTATCTAGGAAATAATAATGGAACCCAAGAGATGAAATGTTGGTATGCTAGCTTGATTGTTGATATTCATGATTTAGTTTTTTAAATCTAGGGTTTGTAACAAAACCCTAGTAGAGATTGATATTCTAGGGCATGATAATGAAACCCTAAAATTATAATGTTTTCAAATATTGATATGATTCCATTTTAATGATGAAATCTAGTGTTTATGACAAAACCCTAGTAAATGTTGCTACAAGAAGTCTAATGGATGAATTTCTTGATTGATAAAACCTAACTAGGTTTAGGTCTTGAATGTCTAAAATATGATTTATTATGCTCCTATTATAATGACATGCTTCATGCTTTTGTACATATATATTTGTGTTTGGTTGTACTTGTTGTTAAAGGTTTACAGGTACATAGTCTTCAAGATGATGAAGATGCTTACCTCATATTTGATGATAATTTGATGACAATGTGAAGCATGATGGTAAGAGGGAGTTGTGAGAACTTCAATGACATGACCATGTTACCATGTGAAGGAATGATGAAGTTTTGGAAGGTCTAAATTCTATGATGAATTTTTTATGCAAAAAGGAAGAGCTTGTGTGACTGTAAGAATAAGATAGTTGATTAACTTGTCCTCTAATTACTTGGATAAAGGAAAGTGTATGTTTCCTTAGTTGAAAGGGATCTTGAAGAGAAGTGAATGACCTGATAAAATGTCCATGAGGATGTTTGAAATTGAAGAATAGTTGAAGCAATATTGATGGTTATTCATGATTGATAAAGTTGTGAACAAAACTTGGATGATTTTGGAAGAAAGTGCTAAGGTTGAGTTTGGTGTTGTTGAAAAGTTGAAGAAGTAAAGCTTTTGAGTAGATGTGTTTGATATGATGATGATCTAAGCAACATAAAAATGATTAAGAACCCCAAAGGTTTGTGTTAAATATGTATAGTGAAAGTTTATTACTAATTGGGGTTGTGTTTGTGCAAATCCCTCCATAAGAAGGTTAAATGTTTAAAGCATGCTTGGATTGATGGATATATTTGGTTTAATTGATAAGGAGAGATGAAGCATCTTGGGGTGACAAGATGCTTGGGAGGACATCTTTTTGGCCTGTGATGATGTCTAGATCCCGAAGTAGGGAGGGTGGCATTGGTCTTAGAGTTCTGACCTCAGAGCACCTAAAACCCTGGGTTGGTGTTAGAATAGAAGCTTGATGGTACCTATAAAGGCTGAAGCTTGGAACAAACCTCAGTCCCACCTAGTCAGGTATCTAACCTGTAGCACTGCGTGTGCTATGACTCTTCATAAAACAAATCATTTTGAGATCTTCCTTGTACCTTTGTATATATGTAATTAGGAATGCCTCACTAGTTAAGTCTTCATAATTGTATTTGCCTAAAGGAAAATTTATTGTAAAAAAGATTTATTATTGAAGCAAGGGTTTCATGCTCTTTCATTTATTTTCTAGGTCATAGCCACTAGTGAAGGCTTCTAGGTTTAGTCAAGAGTCAAAAGAGTCATTGTCACATTTATTAGACCATTCTTGGGCTTTATCATGTAAATAAATTTATTTTGGAGTCAAAGTAGTCATTATGTCCCTCCTCGCTAAGTCGGCCCTATCTTGGAGAAGTCAACCTTATTGGAGGAAATTCGACCTTATGGAAGCAATATAAATAGAGGGAGCTCAACTCATTTGGAAACATACACTCTCAAGTTCTATCTCAGGAAGGAATTCATGATTATACGAATTCAGGTGCGGTTGCAGGAATTTGTGATTACATGAATTCAAGTACAATCACAGGAATTCGCGACTACAGGAATTCATGTATGATTGCAGGAATTAGCGATTACAAGTATTCGGGTGCGATTGTAGGAATTCACTACTACAGGAATTTAGGTATGATTGCAGGAATTTGTGAGTACAGGAATTCGGGTGTGATTGCAGGAATTCACGATTACACGAATTCAGGTACAATTACAACAATTCGTGATTATAAGAATTCAGGTACAATTTTAGGAATTCATGATTACAAGAATTTAGGTACTATTGCAAGAATTCGTTATTACAAAAATTCGCATATGATTGCAAGAATTCATAATTACAAATATTCACATATAATTGCAAGAGGTTGAAGTCGTAGGTTGAAGTTGGTTGATGGAGAATTAGGGAAATACTTGTTGAAGGGTTGACTTGGTGATTGGAGGACGTCTTTGTCTAGGTCTAAAGGGTCTTAGGTTGTCTCATATTTGTTTGAATTTATTAGTGGAAGAGTTTGACTTGGTTTTCCCCTATATGTGGGTTTTAGCCCTGGTTGAGTGCCTATAACTGGTGTCATTGATCTTCATGTTTTGATCTGATGATTGCTCGATGAAAATAAGATAAAAGAAGAACATTGAGAATGTTAATAAGACTACAAGAAAATCACAAGTAATTATCAACATAAGAGAATCTTTCTTCCTTTCTGATTTTTCTAACAAGTTTTGCGGCGCATGGTGGGTTTTCCCATGTTTTTGTAGTTTCAGTTAAGTAACTACATTTGGATTGGCAATTCATATATACCACATGATATATATTGTATTGTAATAATGTACCAACAAAAAAAATTAGTTTTTTCGGGTTTGGGTTTCCACAATGAAATCTTTATGTAAATTTGTGTGTTTGCCATTGCACATTTTCTATTTTATCTAGATTTTTTTTGTAGAGATTAATTGTAAAGGGTTAAAGTTACATAGGTAAAGGAAGGACCTCCTTTTCTTTATCCAATTGGGTTGAAGACCTCTTTGTTCCAACATTCAACCCACCCTCAACTACAACTTGACCACCTTTAGGTTGTCTCAATATTGATCTTAGGTGATAATTCTTCGTATTTCCACGGATAAAATTAACATTAGAATTTTGTAAATAATTCAAATTGTCATAATTACAGACAATGCTTTGACCTTTATCTATATCATAGCATATCGATTTACTTTAGAAGATGGTTTTCTTTTCATTGTTTTCTTCTATGCTAGGCTCCTTCTATAGCCTACAACAATTTATGTGCTCAGGCCATCTCAAAAATCCCCGCCTACAATTCATATTTCTTGTTGTTACCTATTTACTTCTTATTCTTGAATCCCCCTTCATTCCTTTAGATTAGACAATGTCAACAAAGGTCTCCTCCTCTAACTTGGCTTGAGATAAATAATGTTTCCCCTCATGCCCAAACACCATCTATATATCATAGTCCTAATTGAAGCTTTTGGTACTTTACAACAAGTTTATTTTTTTCTTTCCCCTTGGCTAGGTCTTGGAGAATTCTGTCAATAGTAGTTTGGGAAAATGTATTTATAGCAACATCTCCATACACATTTTCTTCTCATTTTGTAGACCATATGTTCCTTAAGGTCCCTAATGGTCTTTTATTTTGAATTTTTAGCCCTAGCTTCATCTTTTGATTCATCATCTTCTTCATCCTTCTTTGGGCATACTCCTTTAGGTCCATAAGCTTTGAATATGAAGCATATAAATGGGATTTCTATGCAGTCTATTCGTTCCCCATAAGACCATCTCCTTATCCTAGTGTCCATTTCATTTTAGAGGCCATCACCTAGGTTCAATTCTACATAAATCTTTGTCGTTATGGTATCCTCCTTTTTTAGGGTCTTTTTAGTAATGTCAAGAAACTTCCATGGTCTACTATTAGTAGCCCTAACATAATGTTAATAGTAGGTAGGATATTTTGACCCATATTGGCACTATCTTAATAGTGTCTTTTAAGGGTCAAAATAAGATGCCATTGTATTAAACAAAGGATGGCATTATCCCAATACCACTTTCCTTTACCAATCACTTCCTTGTCACTTCCATTTCCAAAGATACAAGTTATACAACCCTTTGTTGGATAATGGGATATAAGGGTGTATCCCACAATTGCTTTTGGATTATAATAATCCTTTGGGAAAGGGGTTTTTTTTTTTTTTTTTTTGAGATAACCCTCCCATAAAACTTCCCAATTAATGTTGTTTCCTGGTATAAGCTCATATACTCAATGACCATGTCTCCTATCAATATTAGCTTCATCTTTTATTTCAACATTTTGATGCAATATTTCTTACTTCTTTATTTTCTAAAAAGATCGTATTAACCTTATATATTCATTGGGCCCTTCTCCTTTACTTCATAGACTCTTTTTGGCCCTTCATACCAGCTTTTCTTTAAACAGTGCCCAAGAGACCAAAACTTTGTGGTCTTAACACGATATGGCATCAAAGAACTTATTTTAACCTTAAGAAGCTTTGAATTCCTCATTAAAAATTATAAAAATAAAACCACCATCCATGTCCCCCCCTGCCCTCCACTTTTAGCAACCTTGATCTTCCCTGTTGAAGGTTTCCTAGTATGATATTTCAAAATGTCTCTTCTTGGGTTTTTTTGGTAGTCAAATTTTTATTATGAGAGAGCCTCTGAGGAGCATTGAAGATCTTTAAGTGTTCATATACTCATTGGAGGATCCTCCACCATCCATGACCATTCCAACACCACACCTAACCATATGATTATGATTCATTACCATTTCTAGTTTAGGGAGTGATGATCTCATGACTTGGCTTGATGAGACTCTGGATAAGGAAATCTTAGAGGGAAATAGAGATATTTTGGAGTACTAGGTTTGAATAAGATTCTACCAGATTTTGGTGCCTCCTACCCTATGGCTTCCTCTTGTATTGGGGAATTTTCCAACACCCTACTCAGGGTATAGAGTTTTGGTCTCTAGACTTTTTTGTACAAGAAGTAAAGCCCCCCTTGGACATACCTATCACTGAGATATGAGAAGTGTTTTTAACTCAAATTGACCACTTTCTTCCCAACATATTGAACCTAGTTCTCTTTCCCTTGACATATAACCATTCATCCTCTCCTCTTGGAAAGGGGAAATTTAATCCCCGAAAAGAACTTCTAGTGCATCAATGGAGTAATACATTGTCTCTTGTTCCTCCATCATCTCTCCATGTTATGTGATCAACCTCACATTTTTTGTTTTCAATTTCATCAATACTTTCTTAGGTAGTTTTTACATTATTTTATCAATATTTTTTAAGATATATTGTCATGTTTTTTGTTAGCTTTATTGTTTTTATTTTCTACTAATATTTCAAGCCTAAATTACATTTTATATTTCCTATGCAAAAATAGGTTTGATCTTCTAACAAAAACTAAATAGGAAAAGAAAATAAATAAATAAAAAAATTATGTGCAAAAAGTTTTTGTGTAAAACCACAAACATCTAATTTTGTTTGAAATTCAAATTAAAAAATATGAATCAATGTTGTTCTATTTGTTTTTGGTTGAAGAGCACATGGCTTAAAAAATCATTTAGGATGAAATATTGACTTTTAAACAATTGCTCACTACAATCCTTACCCATTTTCCCTTTTGTTCATAACAAGCCATGGAATGGAAAGATTGGCATACCACCTTCTTTATCAGTGAGTAGTATGAAGATACATGCATAAAACTATAGCTCAGAGCCCCTTGCTTGTCTATGAATTGAAGTGGACTTGGTAGAAGCATGTCAAGGCATACAAAAGTGTAACTCATTAGAGGTTGGTCTACAAAGGCTTCTCCTATTGATATGTAAATAGTTTTCATCATGTATGGGGAGCATTAAGAGCATGGAGATGTTGTTGATCATATTTTTCAGGCTTACATATGACCTAATACTATTTGGAATGTGTGGCTTGGAGTTTTTAATGTAGAAACCTAGGTTACAAAAAAATTCGAAAAAAAAAAATTATACATTGTGGTAATATTTTGAAGGCTACAAAATTTGTGTAATTTTGAAATACATGACAATGAGAGTGAACAAAGTTAGGGGTCTAATCTAATTGTCATGCAACCAATATTTATGCAATTGATCACAACGAAGTTTTCTTTGATCAATTAATCCTAATGATAAGCAAGGATTATTGGGAGTAAGTAAGCCATAAGATAACAAGCAATATTAAGTATGGGATCTTGCTAGACAATTTATTTAAGGCCCCAACTCTTTGTTCTCTAGGGCTTCCTCCCATTAATAACTTTGCTAAGAGAATTCATGCACATATTACTAGATTAATAAATAAATATGGACATGCTAATTAAATCTTAATCATGAATAACAAGGTTTTAGATCTACCAACTATGTATGATAGTTCAAAATTGCTTATAAAGTCTAATTGCACTGAGACACTCTACAACCTAGTATGATGGAGATGTTGTAGCGTTCATAAATGAGTGTAAACATTTAAATGTTAACTCAATATGGGGGAGATGATGTAGTGGTTGTAAATGAGTGTAAACATTTTAAATGTCGACTTAATATGAGAGAGATGTTATAGTGTTTGTAAAATGAAACATTAAATCAAAAATTAATAATAAAACATAATATCAACTTAATTAAAAAAGTAGTAAAAGTGAAAAATAATAAATCAATTCAATTCAATTTGTTGTATTGTAATTTTGCTTTTATTAATAAAACTACAAACATTTTTTAAGGAAAAAATTATAATACATGTATCACATTAAAATAAATTAAAATAATAATCAAAGAGATATAGAACAGTTGGTGAAGGAGCGCGCTGTTAAGGCGCTCTGTATGCAAAGGTCACCGGTTCTAGTCTCGCCGATACCAAAAAATCCAACATGGTTTCCGCTGGTGCGGCTCAGGCCGAGTGCGATCCCCGGGTGATTTTGACGGCTTAGATGCCCCTGAGTCGTGGCCTCTCAGCCACAGGGTAAGAGTGATTTTCAGGATTCACCCACTTATCAAAAAAAATTAAAAAAATTAAAATAATAATGAATTCATAATGATTCCTATTTCAAAACATATAATTAATAACACACACGCACCCATATATATTTCACTACGTGGCTCACATACCCTGGAGATCGGTGATCACTACACCCATGAAATATTTATACGAGGAAAATCCACCTGAAGGGATCACTTCATATCAGCTCAACTACAAAGCCTGGCCCCAAGGGTGTCAAAAGAATTGAACCCATGACTTCTCAATAGGAAAAGTGCATTAACAATAAAGACTCAGCCAATTGAGCTAACCCTCAAGGATATGTGTGTGTGTGTCTATATAGATATATATATATATATATATATATATATATATATATATATATATATATATATATATATATATAGATAAACTGGAAAATTGGGAATTACATAGCAGTGTCCAAAATTCGGGTCGGTCTCTCACTAGGGAAACCAGACCAAAGGCAAAAGTAAACTCTCCTTAGGGAAATGAGAGCTAATTGAAACTTAAAAGTTACAAACATAAACAAGCTACTGTTAAGATTCGGGCCAGATTGGTCGATTACAAAAGAAAATACAACTATTTAGTCACACACAAAACTATTAGGCATCATGCTAGGGGGTTTATGGTAAAGTAAAATTCTAAGTGCAGACACAAACAATTCCTCTAGCCCGAGAGCGGGTCTAGCCACAAACAAGACATTCTATGGAAGATTTCCTTAGGTTAGAACCAATTAAGAGGGCCTACCTCTTAGTACGCTTATCTCGTTTGGTGATGACCTTGCTTCCTCGCTCCAGCTATCTCCCATTTTCCTTCTTCGAGCACTTGAAACAAGTAAACAACAGCAAACAACAACCATGATAATAGAAAAATTGTATTCAACCTACTTAACAAGTCAAGAAACATTAAGCCATAAACATGTGAGATGACATATTATGTAGGAAATCAATCGATAGTTGCATATATATTAAATCAAGAAGAGATTACAATCGTTGTCTTGACGTTGTTGTTCTCCTCCGACAAATCTGGGTTCCCACACACTTCCGTTAGCATTCCATGATGGCCTCAACAATGGTAGTTTTAAGGCTCTTCCCTTTAGTCTTCACACTAAACCAAATTCACACTTCTCCCTCACACACAACTAGAGAGCTACAACTATGAATAACTTGTTGATTACTCCACAATCAAAACTTCAACCAGAGCCTAATTAGAACTAGCTTGTGCTTGGGAAAAAGGGAGGTTTATATAGCATGGATGGAAGGGAGATGGTTCCTCTTCTCATGGGAGAAGGTCTTATCTCTTGAGGTAGTTCCATCCTAATAGGGGAAAGGAGCCCAAACTGACCTCCTTGACTCCATCCGGCCTAACCATTTACCAGACTTCTGTTACGAAGCTTCTAGAGCTGGAAGCTTTGGCTCCTTATTTAAAAAAACTTTCCAAAAGAGGATCGACGTGACTGGAAAAAGGCTCAGTCGCTCCAATCGGTGCTAGGGACAGTTTTAATCCCTGCATATCGGCGCAAGGAGGACATGGGTCATTAGCATCAGTCTTGTAAACTGGGAAAAACAGAAGATTTTTGGGAAATGATGCAAAAGGGAATTGTTCTACTCATGAAGAGGGACACAATGGGAGTTTCTTCATGAAGGGGAAGCATGTAGGGTTCACTGTAGAGGTCCTCCAGGATCATGGAACGGGGAGTACATGGATAGTGATAAAATGTTGTGTAATAGGGTCCTCATTAGATCATGTTATTGAAATAAGAGTTATTGGGTCTGCTGACATTTGCCCTGCTACGGGGGGGTATACCAAAGTGGTGCTCTATCCACTCCATTCTTCTGTTTAGAGTACTAAGATGCTTGTGCATGTGCTCAAGGTAATGCAGGATATCCAAACGAGATTCATGGTGATCCAAGATAGTCCTTCCCATTAGAAATTTCATTTGCCAATAAAGATAGATAACCTACATATACTAATTGTACCTCCTGCTCATGTATTTGATATCCATGATTGAGTCAGCCCACTCCACTAGGACTTCTGTGTATGAAAGGGATGATTGTGAGAAGAGGATTCCTCCTCCATACTGGCAAGCTCTTCCTAAACATGGGCATGAACGAGTTCTCGAAAATGAGGAGCAGAGCGTTAAATTTGGTGGTGCATATGAGTGTGCCCACAGTAGACTCGATCATTGTTGGTATCATCCCATGACCCCCTTTTTCCTCCTAAAACATATCATTTGCCCATTCCTTTTCATCATATATCTCTTAGAATCCTTGAAAATTGGTTAGTTAATAGTCCTATAGTTATTAAAATGCATTGAAATTGATTTAGGAATTTTATGTTAAAGAATTAGAAGTTTTTGGTGAAATGGTTACAGGAAGTTCCAACATCCTGCAATTAGCTCATTGTTTGACATGTGGCACAACAGCTAGGCTAGAGCGAAAGGCATGGATGAAAAGTAGAATGTCCAAGCATGGACAAACACCTATCCTATAGCATAATCGACCCTCCTACATGCGCGGTCAACACAGGTCAAAGCATGGCACACTGGCGACAAAGGCAGCAACAACAACGCATTCTAATTTGATTTAGCTTTTGTTCTTTTTGAAATCAGTTAGGATAGAAACATTTTGAAAATCTCGATGTAGTAAAAGCGGCAACAGCCAAATTCCGAATGTACATTCATTTTCGAAATGACATGGTTGTAAATAGACATATGTAAATACAGTCCGGGTAATGAATGGATGGTTAATCGTTGTATCATTCTGAAACAGAGTTTTTGAACTTAATACTAAGAATCCAGTTACAGTTACGACTCGTGTCTTGTGCATTGATTTGATAGCCGGTTGAATATAGTCCAGTATACCTCTGGAACGCGGACGGGCCCTGCGTTAAACCGGTATACTGTCCTTTTCATTTTATTTGCACTTAGGGTATTATATGGTTTGCACAGTAGTTACGATTGGTTTCCGATTTCAATAGCTCTTGATTTCAATTGAATGTATATGGTTTGCGTTTATGGTAATGCTTGAACAGTCATCGCTGAGATCTTGAAGCACGTCCTATAAGGGATTCGATCCCTGTGTATGTCCTTTAAAAGCAATGTCATGAACTTTATTTTCATTTCAAAATCCATTTATGATCTCTGTATATTTTTACCTTGTGTAAATATTAGTGAATGATGGGTGTTTGCTGAACAAGGGTTTTATGTGTGATGTCTCTGTAAGGAGATCGAAAACTTGGTTTGCAGTGATACACAATGTTTAGGTTCAGTATTTAATTTGGTAAATGCATTTAGTGAGAGTATTGTAATCAGGTATGTTAGCAGAGTGACCTGAGTGTTTGCATGATAGGTAACATACCCCAATCTTCCGTAAAGAAGTACTGTGACCTACATCATAACCACTTAGCCAACAATCCTTTATGTCTATATACTTTAGACACATGCCTCTAAGCTTACGCATCCTGGTCGATAATAAATATAGTCTAGTCTAGTACCCTAGCTAGAACACTACATTTTGGCGCCGTTGCCGGGGAGGCGTACTTAAAGGATTCAGACAAAAAGAAAAAAAAAATCAATACACAAAAATAAACAAAAACACAGTTAGAAATCATGTTCATTTATGCCTATATTTAGAGACAGTCAAGGTAGATTTGTAAAAACCCCCCACCATCTAAAAACTAACCCATCATCATCAGGAGCAGACTCTCTAGGGAATACAACACCAGCTGAGGAAGTTATCCAAACATTGGAAGAAAAATTTTATTCAGGACAGAAACTTACTCTTATTGAGAGGGAAACTTTATTCACACATAAATCGCAGAAGAAGCACTTTCCTAGACCTTCTACACAAGGAGAAAGTAGTACAGTTACCGAACAATCTTCCTTCCTCCTTTTTCCAACAAGTAACATTGACATAGAGAGACCGATTACAATGGCTGAGGAAGGATCCAGATCAGTACCATGCCAAGGAGATGAAGAGGAGTCAACTTTTAAGTTCCCTATACATGAACCACAGGAGGATGAGGAGATCAAAATGAAAAACATACCCCCATCCGTGCTACCAAATTTCTATGGTATGGCTTCGGAGGATCCAGACTCATTCTTGTTCGAGTTTGACATTGTATGTCGAACTTATGGCTATACAGATGATGCCCATAGTCTTAGATTGTTCCCAGCCACATTAAAGGCATCAACCTTAAAATGGTTCATGGGGCTAGGTGAGCATGCTATAGTTGATTGGGATGGCATGAGGAGAATATTTCTAAGGAAATATCAGCCTTATTGCAGATCCAAAGACTCTAAAGATGATATCTTTAGAATGAGCCAGCAGGAGGATGAAACCTTAGAGGAATATCTAGAACGATTTGTCTACAACTTACAAAAATCTAAACACCGAACTATGCCTCTTGATCTGGTCCGCACAATATTCTTGAAAGGTATCCGAGAGGAATACATGGATGATCTCAACTTGATGGGCAAAGGTGACATTTCTGCCTTACCCTTTGAAGAAATCGCTGAGTTGTGCGAAAAGTATTCAAGGAGTAAAGCTAAAATGGGAAAGAGAAGCCTGTCATCAAGGGTCACAAAATCTACCTCTGCAAGTGTCACAAGGGCTGAAATAGGGAATCTTCTAGAAGAGTTTAAAACAGATCTGTTAAGCACTCTAGGGAACCAAATTGATATTTTAAAAGCCAAGAAGAAACAAGAAGATGAAGATCATATCATGGCTATCTTCTGCCCAAAATGCCGGAAGAAACATGCATTAAAAGATTGCCCTCTAGAGAACATCCAAGTTTGTGCTTTCTGTACTGAACATCATGATATGTTTAACTGTCCTAAAGTTAAAGTTTTGCAGAACTGTAATATGGCAGCCAATACAGAGATGGAAAACGTGTATTACATGGGCACAAAGCGACCATGGCAGCCAAGGCTAGCACCCCAAGGTATGTTTCCAAATCAAAATCTGCAGTTTCCTATGAATGATCAAATGTATGCACAAAAATCATGGAATGTACCCATGCCATGGCAGCACCAAAACCAACCACAACACCAATGGAGACCGTCTCAACAGTACTCCCAATCTTATCATACATATCCTCAATCATACCCACCTTACTCACAACCATATCAACAATACCAACAACCGTATCCATCACATTCTCAACCATATCAGCAGTATCCTCAGCAAGTTGTCTATCAACCCCAACCTCCTCAACAAGCACTGCCTGCTCCTCCACCAATAAATGCACCACAACTGCAATTTCCAGCTAACTCACAACCTCCCAGACCCACTCAAATTCCTGCTCAAACTGTCCCAAATCCGAATAATAGAGCAGAGAGGCCAGCCTATAATGTAGAAGAAGGAACCTCATATTCCACACTGCCTTTGCAAAACATTAATTTGAGGTCTGGTAGGGTGCTCCACAAAGATTCTCCAATAACAGATAAGCAAGAAGAAAACTCAGAAAAGGAAAATGAAATGACAAATCAAACAAAACCAAACAATGATACCAAAGATAAACAGATGCAACCACTGCATCCACCTTTTCCAGACCGATTGGTCCAAATAAAACCACCACTGTCTATACCACAATTTGATGTCTTAGATGAACTTAAAAATGTCTACATAAAAATTCCATTGTTGCAAGCTATAAAAGACATTCCCATCTATACTAAGGCCATCAAAGACATATGTCTCAAGAAGCCTGCTAGAAAAAGGATTGATCCTCAAACCATTCATGTCATAGGACATTTAGCAGGCCTTATGACCAATACCATCTCCATGGAAAAGTATGTTGATCCTGGCATTCCCAAAGTGACCACCATCATTAACAACATACAAATTCCAAACACTTTGATAGATCTTGGAGCCGCGATCAATGTCATGACTCTTGAAACCATGAGAACACTCCAGCTCATAAATTTGCAACATACCACGATTGTTCTAGAACTAGCTGATAGGTCCAAAGTCATTCCTGAAGGGATTTTGGAAGACATCATTGTCTCACTGGACTCTTGGGAGTATCCAGTGGATTTCTTAGTCCTTCAACCCAAATCCAATTTAGGAGGACACCCTATCATCCTTGGTAGACCATGGTTAGCGACTGTTGATCCATTCATAGGATGTCGATTGGGCAACATGATCATTTCAAGAGGGACCGAAAGAAAACAACTCACCCTTTATCCATCGGCACAATCACCAGCAATAACACACAATTTGTGGCTTGATGATAAATAAGAAGAAGTACAATCTGTTTTTAGCATTGACCAAATCTATGATTTCCAGGAACAAGACAATAATGATTTGGTAGAATTATTCCTTTCTCAACCTGATATGTCTGAAAATTTGAGAAGTGAACAATATCATGCTGCAGATGTACTTTTGGCCCAAAACTTTCAGGAAACATGCACCATCCAATCTTTTCAAACTACATTTCACGACATTTTTCCAGTTCAATCCATCACCAATACACAGAGTCAGATCATAGAGATTAGTCCAGGGAAAACTCTGAACATAGGCAATCACCTAGACTCATCTCAACAAGAGAAATTGATTCGACTCTTGAGAAAATACCAAAAAGCCTTTGCTTGGGACTACACCGATATGCATGGGATTCACCCCGACAAATGCACTCACCATATCTATATAGATAGCACCATTAAACCAGTGAGGCAACCACAGAGAAGAATGAACCCCATGCTCCAAGATATTGTCAGAGAGGAATTTCAAAAAATTTTGAGATCATATTTTATATATCCTATTTCTGATAGTCAGTGGGTATCCCCATTGGTTATAGTGCCCAAGAAAAATGGTAAGTGGCGCATTTGTGTTGATTACAGACAGCTGAATAAAGCAACGCTCAAAGATTACTTCCCACTGCCATTTATTGACCAAGTGTTAGACACCCTAGCTGGCAAATCATCATTTTCTTTTCTTGATGGTTTCAGTGGCTACAACCAGATCAGGATCGCCTCTAAAGACCAGGACAAAACCACATTCACCTGTCCTTGGGGCACCTATGCTTACAATGTTTTGCCATTTGGACTTTGTAACGCTCCAGCTACATTTCAGAGAGCTATGTTAGCTATTTTTGCTGATTTAATTCATGATTGTGTTGAAGTTTACATGGATGATTTTTCAGTATATGGCAATTCATTTGAACATGCATTAGAAAATCTTGAGAGAGTTTTGAAAAGATGTATTGAAGCTAACCTGTCCCTCAGCAATGAAAAGTGCTTTATGATGTTAAACGAAGGGATAGTGTTAGGCCACTATATTTCTTTTCAAGGCATCCAGGTTGACCCAGCAAAGATCCAGATCATTGCTGATTTGCCAATTCCACAGAATCAAAGAGAGGTAAGAAGTTTCCTTGGGTATGCAAGCTATTACCAAAGATTTATTGAAAATTTTAGTAAGATAGCTTTACCTTTGTTTAAACTTCTAACCAAAGATGTACTTTTCAACTGGAATGAGAACTGTCAACAAGCATTCGAACAACTCAAAAAGAAATTATCAACTGCACCAGTCTTGAGAGGGCCTAATTGGAGCCTACCATTTCATATCTTTACAGATGCATCTGACACTGTAGTAGGTGCATCATTAGGCCAAAAAGAGGAATCTTGTACTTATGCCATTTATTTCATTAGTAAAAATCTAACACCTGCAGAGTTAAACTATACAGTTACAGAAAAGAAAACACTTGCCATCATTTATGCTATGAATAAATTCTGACATTACATAACTGGTTATGAGGTCTTTGTACATACTGATCATTCGGCCATTAGACATTTAATGAATAAACCAATAACTAGTGGCAGAGTTACCAGATGGTTACTATTGTTACAGGAATTTAACATCACAGTGTTAGATAGACCAGGCAAAGAGAACCAGGTGGCAGATTTTCTCTCTAGACTGCAAAATCCAGGTGAGGTTGTTCTAGTTGAAGATTCTTTTCCAGATGAAAACTTATTTGCAATTTCCATAATAACTCCTTGGTATGTTGATTTGGCCAATTATTTGTCTACAGGAAGGACACCTCCACACTTTACTGCAAAGGAAAGGAAGAGACTAGTCAAACAAAGTGCTAGATATTCATGGCTTAATGGCGATTTATTTTACACTGGTTATGATATGATTATTAGAAGATGTGTAATAAATGATGAGGTAATTGATATTTTAAAATCTTGCCATGATGAACCGTGTGGTGGGCATTTTGCAGCGAAGCGGACAACATTCAAAGTTCTTACTCTTGGATACTACTGGCCATCCATTTTCAAGGATGCCAAGAAGTATGTAAAGAGTTGTGACAGCTGCCAAAGAATGGGCAGGCCAACAGCTACCGATGAGATGCCCCTTCAGCCCCAAGTTCACTTAGAGCCATTTGATAAATGGGCTCTAGACTTTATAGGACCCATTAACCCAACCTCCAATGGTAAGAAGTACATCTTAGTATGTACTGATTACGTCACAAAGTGGGCTGAAGCAAAAGCACTGGTTAGAGCAACCGAACACACAGTAGTAAATTTCCTTTTTGAAGAGATTTTTGTGAGGTATGGAGTACCAAGGGAAATTGTGACTGATCAAGGTACTCAATTCACCTCAAAGCTAGTGAAGGACATCACAGACAAATACCAAATCAAGCATAGGAAAAGTACCCCTTACCATCCACAGGCCAATGGGCAGGTGGAATCAACAAACAAAACCTTGGAAGGCATCATTACTAAAACTGTTGCAATGAACAGGAAAAATTGGGAAGAGAAGCTCAAAGATGCACTCTGGGCTTACAAGATTACTTGGAAAGACACTACAGGATTTACACCATATCAATTGGTGTACGTCAAAGAGGTAATGCTTCCTATTGAGTTCCAAATACATACTTTTAAACTGGCTGCAGATTTACAAATTGATTTGGACCAAGCACAAAAAGAAAGAATTCAGCAGTTGAACCAGCTGGATGAGATGAGGCAGCAAGCAGAGGAAACCACAATCCTCATGCAAAAACAAAGGAAGTAGTGGCATGATGCACATATTAAGAAGAAGCAGTTCAAGGAAGGTGACTGGGCTTTACTTTTTGACTCTAAATTCAGAGATCATAAAGCCAAGTTCACCACCCATAGGATGGGCCCATACCAAATTGTTCAGGCTTACGACAATGGTTCAGTCAAGCTCAAAACTATTGATGGAGAAGGTCACTCCTTTACTGTCAATGGTCATCGCCTGAAACTATACACCAAGCCCATCAGCAAGAAAGATTTTCTCCATACACTATCTCAGCAAAGAGAGGTTGAGATACTGCAACCCTCAGCTGCAGTATCACTGCCTTAGTTCATTTCCTTTCAATTTCAGAGTAAAAAAGAAATAAAAAAAATAAAATAAAATAATAAATAAATATAAAACAAAAACTAAAAAATATATATATAAAAAACAAAAAAAAAACAAAAAAAATATAAAAAATAATGGGTTAGATGTGAAAACCAGTCTCTGGCACACTCTAACCCTGAATTCCTACTTGAAAACCAATTCGTTGGCGGGTAAGAATTCTCTTTCTTTTGTTCACTATTTGATTTATCAGCTGAATCATGACTTGAGGACAAGTCAAAATTTTAGTCGGGGAGAGAGGCATCAGCATTTTGTTCTTTTATCTCTCCATTGTAAATTCTTAAAGATTCCTTATCCTATATCTTCACTGTAAATTTCCAAAGCAGCTTGTTCCAGCATTCCAGACTTCAATAAATAAGTTGTTTTGTCATTGTTTTATCTCAGAGGGACCTGGTTATAAACATTATGCAGGGGGACCTGTTCTGTCCAGACAACTATGCTACCAACACCAGCAGTAATGGGACCTGTTTAAGACACTCAGAAGGGACCTGTTAAAGAGATTGACACCTAGGGCTACTTCAACAGGATTTCATCAAGTTTCTACAAGGATTTGGGCACCAAGACTCCATCAAATGCCCAAGCTCAATGAACCTGTATACATACAAGGAGCTGCATGAACATTTTCAAATATTTCTCAAGGGACCTGTTGCATTCAATCTTTCTCAAGGGACCTGTTACATCTTCAAATTTTTCTCAAAGGACCTGTGCATTCAATCTTTCTTAGAGGACCTGTTACAACAAGCAAAAGAACAGTCAAAAGGGACTAGTCCTACTCAGCATGTCAATACAACAACAACCAACAAAAGAGTAATATGTTTCTTGTTCTTAAACATTTAATTTCTTAGATTGATTTTTAATGTAAATTTGATGACTGTGGCTGTTATGATTGATTTCAAGGACACCTACATTTCCTATCATCCCTTATTCCACCGATTCTTATCATTTCTCATCCTTCAACCTATTCATACTTCTAAACCCATTACCAACACATCAACCTTGTCATGCTAAGTGCATCCTACAGCCATACCAACATCCTCCATCTGACCGAATGCCAACTGAAACAGGACACGTGGCGGATTGTGTTTTTAAATACAAGGGAAAGAGACAAATGTAAAGTGGCCTATTCATTTTATTCCACACAGCCAAATCATGACTCCACCACCCGACGTACCCAATGATTCAAGGGACTCCCCGAAATCATACCCAGCATTATATATATACGCTCCCAGCGCTCTTGTGGTGACATCTATGTAAGCATACAGCACTCCTCTGTTCTAAAAAAATGAATACGCTGTGAGTAAGTACAGCTGGTTATCCCACCATCATTTTCGCATTTGATCCCTGTAACTTTCAAAGTAGAATCAGAAGCAGTGAGTGCCGAAAGAAGTATTATCATTTGGGTTCAACTTACACAGTGAGGATTGGAAGCAGTGAGCGCCGAAAGAGGAAAATATAACCACTCTGTTTCGACTTCCACCATAGTCATAAGACAATCGACCGACCGAGCATCATACTGAAGATTAAGGGAAGCGATACACCAGGTAACAAATTTGAAATTTCTTTGTTGAAATTGTAGAAACATAAACAAAGAAGGGTTAGAGCACGACCCTCTGCCACTATGACTAATAGGGTCGAGCCGAGTGTGTTCGACAGTTCACAATATCATGAAGATTTCATTGAAATTCTCAGAGAGATACAGTGGTTACCATTTTTAGAGAAATTTCATGGAAGTAATGAGGAGGTTACCAAGCAATTTGTTTTCACATTCAATGGAGAGAAAGCCCTGATAGGTAACTTCTCATTCAGGGTTTCAGAGGATACTATAGCTCAGGCAATAGGGATTAGTCCAGAAGAGGAGAAGTATTTTAAAACAAAACAATTTAAAGAGAAATCGTGGACGCAGTTTATGTCTAGATCCAAAGTCTCATCAGTTAACTGGAAGAAGGGTGTTCCAAGAAGTTGGTTGATGCATCCCTGGGATGAGATGGTCTACATCCTTCAAAAATTCATAACATGTGAAGGTCGTTACAGTATTGTCTATCTATACCATATTAAACTATTGCTCCACTTGAAGAAAAAATGTGTTATCAGTCTACCATATTTTTTATTACAAAGCTTAACTAAGATGTCCAAGACTATCCAAAAGCAGAAGAGGAATGAAGACAAGAGCCTATATCACTTTGGCTTAATTAAAATTCTTATTGAGCATGAATTGCAGAGAAGAGGGAAACCGTGGAAATAATTCCTAGCTGCTAATCAAATTAGAGATGAGGAAGATGAAGAAGAAGTGCAAGAGGACTCAGGGTTCATGAAGGATATTGATGAAGAAATCCCAGTATCCAAAGCCAGCAAGGCACCTCTACCTGTGGGCAGCATAAGGACCAGGAACATGAGAAAGGAAGATGCTAAGAGGGCCGAACAAGATAAAATTTTCACCACTTACTCACGAAGAACAAGGAGGACACCAAAAGCCCAGTTACAAGAAGACCAGCTTGAATCCAATGCACCTGCACAAATGGATGTTGAGAGTGGTGACCACTCACTACCAGGACCAGAAGTTGATATAGAGGTAGAAAGCAATAACAAGCAGGAAAAATGTTCACCACCTCCCATTAAGAGACAGAAGAAATTGGAGAAACAAATTGAAGAATTAAAGGAAGAGCTCATGGAGGCTAATATGCTAGAAAAAGTTATCAAGAGAGAAAATGAAATGCTCTGGGCGCAGAGTAAAGAAACTCAGAAGAAGAATGAAAAGTTAAGGGAGAGAATCAGTGAACTGGAGGCTGAGCAAACAGAGATTTCTAACTGGGCCACTAAGTGGTACAATCAGAAGAAGACCCTCAAAGAAAAATACAAAAGGTTAAAGCAGGAGCTCAAGGGTCAGAAAGATAACCAGGTGAAAAAGAATGTGGACACATTGCTCAAGGCAGCAGAGATCCAGGCAGGGACAGAGTTCAAGGGAAGCACTTCGGGGATAGCATGAGGACATGCTAATTCCTTAAGTCGGGGAGAGATGTTGGTATCATCCCATGACCCCCTTTTTCCTCCTAAAACATATCATTTGCCCATTCCTTTTCATCATATATCTCTTAGAATCCTTGAAAATTGGTTAGTTAATAGTCCTATAGTTATTAAAATGCATTGAAATTGATTTAGGAATTTTATGTTAAAGAATTAGAAGTTTTTGGTGAAATGGTTACAGGAAGTTCCAACATCCTGTAATTAGCTCATTGTTTGACATGTGGCACAACAACTAGGCTAGAGCGAAAGGCATGGATGAAAAGTAGAATGTCCAAGCATGGACAAACACCTATCCTACAGCAGAATCGACCCTCCTACATGCGCGGTCAACACAGGTCAAAGCATGGCACACTGGCGACAAAGGCAGCAACAGCATCGCATTCTAATTTGATTTAGCTTTTGTTCTTTTTTAAATCAGTTAGGATAGAAACATTTTGAAAATCTCGATGTAGTAAAAGCGGCAACAGCCAAATTCCGAATGTACATTCATTTTCGAAATGACATGGTTGTAAATAGACATATGTAAATACAGTCCGGGTAATGAATGCATGGTTAATCGTTGTATCATTCTGAAACAGAGTTTTTGAACCTAATACTAAGAATCCAGTTACAGTTACGACTCGTGTCTTGTGCATTGATTTGATAACCGATTGAATATAGTCCAGTATACCTCTGGAACGCGGACGGGCCCTGCATTAAACCGGTATACTGTCCTTTTCATTTTATTTGCACTTAGGTATTATATGGTTTGCACAGTAGTTACGATTGGTTTCCGATTTCAATAGCTCTTGATTTCAATTGAATGTATATGGTTTGCGTTTATGGTAATGCTTGAACAGTCATCGCTGAGATCTTGAAGCGCATCCTGTAAGGGATTCGATCCCTGTGTATGTCCTTTAAAAGCAATGTCATGAACTTTATTTTCATTTCAAAATCCATTTATGATCTCTGTATATTTTTACCTTGTGTAAATATTAGTGAATGTTGGGTGTTTGCTGAACAAGGGTTTTATGTGTGATGTCTTTGTAAGGAGATCGAAAACTTGGTTTGCAGTGATACACAGTGTTTAGGTTCAGTATTTAATTTGGTAAATGCATTTAGTGAGAGTATTGTAATCAGGTATGTTAGCAGAGTGACCTGAGTGTTTGCATGATAGGTAACATACCCCAATCTTCCGTAAAGAAGTACTGTGACCTACATCATAACCACTTAGCCAACAATCCTTTATGTCTATATACTTTAGACGCATGCCTCTAAGCTTACGCATCCTGGTTGATAATAAATATAGTCTAGTCTAGTACCCTAGCTAGAACACTACAATCATGATAAGAGGTAACTCCTCATCGGACCTAGCCTCGTTGTCGCCACATGAGGAAGCAAGTTGTCAAGGGAACGGGGGAGGGATGGTACTGGCACAAGAAAGATCAAGCCAATAACTTAGTAACACAGTGCTTGTACAGGTGATAGAAATTAGCCAAAAGGTTAATTGGTGTAATGACCCAAATAATCAGAGTCTGCAAAATGCACCATCTACCCAAAGAGTTCTCTCGAAAATAGAGTGAGCAAAAAACACCATAAAAATGGAACAATAAAACCAACTTCTCGTACCAAAATTTGAAGGAGAGACCTGAACCAACGCTAGATTTATTGACCCTTCAAGCCTTTTTGCACCACTTAGGCTTTAGATCACCAATAATGTAATAGAGGAAACACACAGGAATTCGAAAACCAAATTCAAACAGAGGGCCATATGAAATTACCTCATAAAATCGAGAAGTTGGTAGAGGAGGAAGCCTTCCAGGGCTCAGTCGTGTCATGTGAACACCAAAATAAGGAATGTATAAGGCAAAAACACTACGGAAATACAACAGTGAAACTAATCCTACGGGACAATACCAAGAGAGAAACCTAAACCAACACCAAACTTTATCGCCCACCAAACCTCTGTGCACCACTGAGACGTCAAATTGCCAGTTTGATACTTCCACGCGACTTGCAAATATATAATTCTCTAAGGTCTCTGCGGAGTCATGCATGCGTTAACAGAAAGAATATATGAAACCACCCACCATTGGGGCTGTAATAAACCACATTTAAGCCAAAAAAAACCACCTTGGAAATAGGAGGGGAGGTCTGGATAAGGAAGAGCTCATAAACACACTGAGAAGGTAGTGGATACAAGGTCAACTAGCTTCCCAAAATCTTGTCGCAGGTTAGTGAATAACCACCTAGAGAGTCCATGTAACAAGAGCTTTCCGTCCAGAGAAAAAGAACGTGCCCCCAACACTAGAACAAATTGGAAACAACACCTCCAAATAAAGAAATTAAGGCCACGGAAGAGTAACAACCAACATATTGAAAAATTAGGGAAAGATACCACACTGGGAACCAAGAAGGAGATGGACAGTGCCACTGTAGTCACCTAAGGTTATAAGTCTGGCTGAAATTCACCTCTATTACCTTGAGAGTTTGAAAACTGACTGGCCGAATAGAGCAATCATCATTTGTCAAGCGACAACTTTCCTGGAGACCTGCTATTGCAGTCCCCCCATCGAGCATGAGACAATTTAACATAATCATCATAGGCATCAGACGCTCCATTCCCTCGAGTGGGCTGCTTTGTCCAAGGTATCGTCTCATTTCTTACAATTAGTGTGTCGGTTTAATGGTCACACATGCCAACGTTTACTTTGATTGTGGGAGCATTACCATCACCTCCCGCGTGATTGTTAGGTGGGACGGTGGCAACCCACCCCTTTCTTCATAGGCACATATCACCCATTCAAGCGATTAATAAATATAGAAATAATATCTCTCTTTCTCTCTCTCTCTCTCTCTCTATATATATATATATATATATTTGAAATACAATGATTACGTATATGAATTATTATTTTAATTTATATGATCAAATAGATCTTAATTTATAACTTATAATTAAAATTCGATTCAATCTATTTAACTTCAAACTTTTCAAAAATCATACAATAGATTGAATTCTAATCCTATAAATCTTCGAAATTTGATTACAATTATTTCAAATTTGATTTTGATACACTATTAAATATAACTAAATTATTTTATTAATTAAAATTTCATTTAAATTTGTATGACTTCAAACCTATCAAAGATTAAACTTGGACAATAGATTGAATTACGATCCAATACATCTTTGAAATTTGATTACAATTAGTTCAAATTTGATTCTTATGTACTATTAAATAGTTCTATTCGATGACCATATATATATATATAGAGAGAGAGAGAGAGAATATATTAATTTTGTGAGTAATGTAACTTATAAAGGAAATAATTTTTTCATCGAAATTTAGCAATGCAATTTCAAACAAGAATGTGATTTTTTGTTGCTTAAAATATATTTTTAAATGCATAAATAGATTCAACTCCTAAAAAATCCCTAGGGTACTCCAATTGTGATTAAGCAATTTAAGCGTAAGGTTTTAAAAATCTCAATTGGATTTTGGTTAAAATTAAATTAAAAAAATGTTGTGAAAAAGGTTATTTCTTGTGTAAGTTAGACTATGCCTCAATTTTGTTACAAAAATAAAAAAATAAAAAAAATTATATATGTGTGTGTTTTTTAATGCGTAAAACTATTGCACGAGAGGCACTCTCCAGTTAAGTATGGAAGAGATGTTGTCTTGTTCAAACCTATTATGTTATGTAAACATTTTGACTTGGTCAAATTACAAAATGTTGGACACCTAATCTTCTAAGGGTTGGTGTGGAATGTGAGCAGTGAAAGGGAGTCCAAGAGACCTTGGAATATGGAATCCAACGATCACTCCAATGTATTATAAAATGTATATCATGTGAATAATATAGGCATTAAATGCTTATCCTTCACACTCTTCTCTTCACCATTGTTATGTCTAACATGGTATCAGAGCCAGGCTAGGCAGGCTTGGACATTTTTCAAAGCTGGTCAACTCTGCATCTTTCCTAGAACTTGACTGTTATTTCTCTGTTTGGCCTGTCAGCTATATCCGCTCCACCTAAGCGTTCTTCTGGTAAACCATTTATTTTATTTGCACACCATTCTAGTCAACGTTCTTTTCCTCTACATTGTGTTGAGTGCTTTGATTTATGGCGTTGTAATGCTTGTTCTCTATCTATGCTCATAATATTTATTATTCTTACCTGAGTGTTTCATCTCTTAGCTATTCATTGTCGCTTCGGTTGGCTAGACGGATTTGTTCATGCGAATGTAGATAGAAACATTGTCAATTTATGTGAGCAACGAATAAAAAATGTATATATTTCTTCACTAGCGCAAGTTATGTTGTTCTTCTCTCTATCAGGTAAGTGTTCTGTCTTGTGCATAGTAATGCCCTCTCCCCCAAGGTTATTGGTTTTTGTGCCCTCTAAAAGCTATGCATGTTTGCTCAACACATATACAGGCAATAAAATCCACAATATTTCCAATATTGAAGGACCAAAAAAAAAAAAATGTGTTGATATGAAGCGAGTGAATTTACAAATGCAAAGTGAACATTAGTGGTGTTATGCTCTCCAATCAGCAATACTTTCAAAGAGTTTTAGTTATATTTTGTATTTTGATGGCAAGTCAAGAAAATACATGAAGAATGCAATGGAGACATGGAGATCGACTCTGATGATTTAGAATCAATGCTGGGAAATGTGTTGATCATCGTAATAAGCATCATTTATTTAGATAATCATACACAAGAAAGGAGTAACCTGCTAAAGACCAGAAGCAGTGTGGGAATGCCTCTATCTCTATGTACGCTTGAGATGCATCGAAAGGGTTGTTCTATTGAAGAACCATTGTTACTATATTGAAAGGCTCGGAGAGTTTGGTTGTTGCATTGAAGGGTCATTCCATTTAAGGTCGTTAATAACTTGTGGTTGTTCATATACTTGAAGCTCAATACAACATGCAACCTTGCTCTTGGTATGTTGTTTCCTTCGACTGGTTCATTTCAGTGATAATGTGTTGGAATGCGATGAGATTGATTTGGTGCGAATATAGAAATGCGTTGGTATGTTTTTTGTTCTTTGCAAGTCGTGAAGGATTTGTGCTTTGAATAATTTTGAATGTCGTATGCTGGTGTGCGCTCTATTGGATCAAGCGTTGAATTGAAGCCCTGAGTTGGCATGCAAGTGGTTTGTGTTATGCGTTGAGTTCTTTCCTTGAAGACCGTGTTGGTGTTCTTAAAAGTTTTCAATGACATATATTTTGACATATATGGATTGATTCACAACGGGATGGTAAATACAAGAGAAATGGTAATGAATGACGATGACGCTTGTATGTCGTGTTTACATGTCCAATACTAGGGTTTATCTCTTAGATTTCAACTGATGTCAATAAAGAAGCATCAGACAAAGAATACGATAAAGATTACGATAATAATAAGCTGCGAAACATGATCAAGGATACGAGCTCTGCCAACACTATTCCACTTACAAACATTTCTAGAAAGATACTCTCGAAGCTCTCGGAGGTGTTGGAAGCTTTTGAACAAAATTTTCTACACCATCGATGTTGCTCGACTCTTTAGCTTTAACAAGGGAATCAATCCTTATATGTCATTAGCTTATCACTTTGAGTTGATATTTTTTGAAAAGGAAGGAGGCCGAAACTCAAACTTTTCCAAGGAAAAAAACGAAAGCTCAAAAACTTTGAAGTGGTCCCTCACTTTAAGATGTTGAAGGAATTTGAATTTGACCACACTAGTGAGCTTCTATTGGTGTAAGAGGGCGGAATTTAAAATGCTAATTGTGAGTTATATTGTCAATGTCATTTTAAAATCCTTCCTCACAACAAATTTTGATTTGGTGATATATAGGAGGTGTTATTTTGTCCCTCTTAGCTCTGTGCTATATAGCTAAAAGCTCTTTGTCAATTTAAGACCAAGGCCTTTTACTAGCACTTATTAAGACCTTTCATAGCATTTTTTGGTACTTGGAGTCTTCTCTTATTTTTAATGTGTTGGGAATACAAGTGGATATTTCCCCCTTCATTTTATCATTTGTTGAGCTTGACAATGGTGAGACTCAATAATTTGTTAGAGCTATTAAACAAACTGATAGTATCTACTACTGATAACATAGTCCAAATTAGTGTGTAAACTCTCTTGGATATTGGAACCTGTTTGCAAAATGCACATGAAAAGAAAGAATTTCTGCAACTTGAATCACAATTACAGAGAGATGAGTTACAACCGCATAAGCATTATTCTGAACTTGTTTTTGTTCATAACAATTCTCTTTGTGAGATTGAGACAAAATCCCAACAACCGCATCAAATCATTGAACCTAAGGTTAATTTAGATGTAGTACCCATTTCAAGAGTAGATGTGCAGAAAGATGCAGAAGTTCAAGTCCCACTTCCCAAGCCCATCATCAGACCTTGGGAAGAGCTTGTCAGTAATAAGAAAAGTACAGGTCTTGGATATGACAAGGATGTGTTCTTTCATATTCCATACTATTCCAAGCGCATCAAATTTTAGAGTGCATGATTTCTTCATGGTGGTTCACCTTCATCTATTCCAGATTCTACTTCTCCACATTCGCAGCCACAAGTTGTTAAATGCCAACATTGTGACCGAGTTGGCCATATGAAAGATCACTATTTTGATATTCATCCATGTGAGCACTGTCATAAAACCACTCATTCTTCAAACATATGCTTTAGAAACAAGCCTCTTGCAAGAACAAATATTCATCTTGGATGGATTGCTTCTTAGCAATGGGCTTCAACAGTCAAGGAGATATTTTAGTCACATGTCATAAGTTGTTTTAGAGTATTGAACAATATTGCAGTTGATTTTTCGCCATCTTCTCACCTTGTATCTAACAGGGGGGGAGTGATGGTCATATACAAGCTTCAAAGCCACATCAAGCAAGCCTGAGCCACAACCTGCCATACCAAATTAGAGTTGTAGCCAGAGACAAAGATGCCCCTAAGCATGCCTTCGGTTGGTGGTCAGCCTTAAACCATCTATGTGGGTTTGAGACCTCCCTTTTCAAGTTGAGCTTCTTCCTCTTCAAATAATTGGGGACACTTCCTCTAGCAGATGACTTCAACCTCTTGTCAGTTTTGGAAGAGTTCTAGGAATTGCATTAAGCATTCCAGAGTTGGTGGTCATCCTTAAACCACCGCAGGTTGAGACCTCCCTTTTCAGGTTGAGGTTATCCCTTTTTATGCAGGTTGTAGACCTCCCTTTTCTAGGTTGAAGGTCTCCCTCTTCAAAGCACTAGGAGCACTTCCTCTAGTAGAAGACTTCAACTTCTTGCCAGATTTGGGAGAGTTATGGGAACTGCACTAAGCGTTCTAGCGTTGGTGGTCATCCTTAAACCACCCCCTTATGCCAACATTTCAGAGAGCACATACAGCCTAGTGATGCCATGCATTTTTGCACATTTTGCATTACAACTCTCTTCTTGGACTCATACATACCCCTTCATAATAAGGGGGGAATGTTAGACACCTAATCCTCTAAGGGTTGATGTGGAATGTGAGCAGTCAAAGGGAGTCCAAGAGACCTTGGAATAAGGAATCCAATTGTCACTCCAATGTATTATAAAATGTATATCATGTGAATAATATAGGCATTAAAGCCTTGTCCTTCACACTCTTGTGTTCACCATTGTTGTGTCTAACAAAAAAAAAATATAAATAACATTAAATAATACTAATACGAATAATAATAATAATTATTAATTAAACATTTTGACGCCATCAAATTACATAAAAAGAAAACACACACACACACGTGCGTATAAAGAAACATGTAGTTTATATTGATTCAACTGGAATATGAGCTAGTACCCTTACATTCAAAGATTGATCTTGTTCATCAACATTCCAAAATTGTTAAAAAAACATTTCGCTTCTACCTATGAGCCTGACATTATTTATTTTCCAAAATACTCCATTATATTCATTAAACTTACAAAACATTCAAACAAGACAAATTGAGCTAACCACTAACTTCCTTTTCGGCATGGGAACTTCTAGCTTGTCCATTTTTCTTAACTTCCATCTGTTGTGGGAGCATCGCAACCAGTGGCTGATCCTAAGACCCATCATGTTGAAGGTAGACCCGCTCATGAGGAGGAATGGACTCGAGGATTCCGTATACTTCCTTCAGAACACCTAGCGTCGTCGTTTTCGCTATCAACTCAATCCCGTCCACCATTAAACTCAAATTATCTACCTTAGTTGTCAGATTTTCCATTATAAGCAACAGACACACCAAATCCTCGTGCAATTCCTCCAATTGTTGAGAGTTCATAGCGAAGAGAGGACAGGATTCCAAAGTCACTTGGTCACCAAACTTAGCTATGAGGGTCGAGAGATCTTCCATTATAACCATAAGTTGATCCTTACCAGCTCTCCCATGACCGTCTCAACTTGATGATGCCATGTTACCAGGCTCTCGAACTCTAACTCTAACCATCGAGAGTTCTAGCACCAACATACACCATTTTTAATTATGGACATGAATTATTCAGGCTCCACCATCCATCTCTTCACATTAAATGTTGTCGTCTTGACCTTGCATTCTCCTAACACAATTTTTTATCGTTGAATCCTTCACCATGCTTCCAAGCTCATGCGAACTTAACTGCTTAAGTGTCTAATCCAAACTTAAATAGGAACGCAACAAATTACTGATATAACCACAAAAAACAGAGATGCAACTAAAATAACACTTCATTCCATTAATATCAAATACTGAAATATGCTTACATACAAAATGGAAATAAAACTAGCTCGGGCAGTTGTAGCTTATCTCTGAGAAGAAATGTGGTGGCTACATGCCTCTGAAATGTGTTATAAAGAGGCTCAAAGACCTATTTATTATTGATAAATAATGGAAAACCCTAAACATCCAAAAACCTAACCCTAGGAGATGAAGCACCAAAATTGTGGGCCCCGTTTGGGTAAATTGGCACATCAACTTCTCGAGGTCGTAACTTTGACATATGATCTCCGTTTGGCTATCATAATACCTCTTTTCGAATATCTTGAAGAAGGAAGAGGAGGCTAAAACAAATTGGATTAGAGTTGTTTTGGTCTCTTTCTTTTCCCTAAAAATGTCTTTTAGTCCCTCGAAATGACTCTGGAAGTTTAGGACCCGAAAAAATTGCTAAAAATAGTAAGTTGTTCTATAATACACGAAAGTGAAAAGAAACAATGGTGGGGGTCCAAGTGGAAGAGGTGGGTGGCCATTAATATCCACCTAGATTAGTGCTCCTCCCTTAGGAAACAATGGTCCCCATTACGTTGAGTGCCTCCATGAAATGGGGAAACTTTTGTTGAACTTGGTCCTTGGTGAGCCACTTTCCTTGGTACAGGAGTTTGCCAGCTTTGACAACCCAATACAATTGGATCTTCTGCTGGCGAGTGTTCTTGATATGCGTGTCAATGATTTGATCAGATGTGGATTGTTCCATGTAGTTTGGGTTTAACTCTATTGGTGTGAGTTGTTCTGCAATGTTGTATCGGACCAACAATGGTGGAAAATATGGCTAAAGGCAATCTACATTGAACACTGGGTACAGACCAAGGAGAGGTGGAATGTTGAGCTCAAATGCATTGTCCCTTACAGCCTTGGTGATGGTGTATGGGCCATATCAAAACGAGCGAAGATTGCGGTGGGGTCCAACGAGGCACTCCTTCTGCAAATATAGCCAAATTTTGTCGCCCACCTGGAACTTGTGCGGCACCCAATGTTGATCATGGCATTGCTTGTACTTAGCATTGGCTCTATCCAATATATCATGGACCTGCTAGTGGATGTGTTGAATGCGCTAAATGAAGCTATTAGCCTTGTTGGCTTCTGAATGGACGTTAGTCGAATATGCCTAGGTGGCTACAAATGGTATGGTCACATCAATGGGACATAATGGTTGAAATCCCAGCCCTACCTGAAAGGGGTTGTGGCCTGTTGAGCTATGGAGAGCTCTGTTGTAGTTGTGTTGGACATAGGGGAGGCTTTCATCCCATGTGCATGGATGCTTCAAGTTGTACATGCGCAAAATGTATACGATCATCCTGTTGATGATCTCTGTTTGGCCATTAGTTTTGGGGTGGAAAGTCGTGGAATTAGTAAGTTTGGTATCCAACATCGACCAGAGACTTGACCAAAATGCACATAGGAATATATTGTCCCGATCTGAGACAATGGACTGTGGGATCCCAAAGTATACCCACACTCACTCAAAGAAGAGCTTAGTTGTGGCCTCTGCTATGATACTCTTCTTGTAGGCCGCCATAATGGACATCTTAGAGAATCTATTGGCAACCACGAAAACACAGTTATTGTCGTGCTTAGTAGAAGGAAGGCCCAACGTGTAATCCATGGAGATGGATTCCCAAGGTCGACTAGGAGTAGGCATAGGAGTATATAGGCCTTACTTCTTGGTGGTTGGTTTGGCAATGGCGTAGGTAGTGCAGGATCAAACGTACTTCCCAACATCCTGACAAAGGTTCAACCAAAAAAAAAACTCCTGTAGTACTGCCATGGTTTTCTCTACTCCGAAATGTCCAACGACCCAACTGTAGTGCGCCTCCAAAATCATCTTGGCACACTTGCTTGAAGGAGCATAGATGTGTCCCAGGTGGCATAAAAATGCATCTTGTAGGTGAAAATTTGGAACTTTCTTACCTTCCTGGAGTGTCTAGTATGTGTTGTCGAATTCTAGATCGCTCTTGTAAAGATGTGGCCACCCCGCAGTCTCGTGCCCACATGAGTCGAGCATAGTGATCAACGCCATGATTGTTGGTCAGCTGAGGAAGTATGAAACATTATTGGTGTTGCCCTTCTTGTACTTAATGTTCAAATGGAACTATTGCAGGTATGTGGACCATTTATGATGGCGATCGTTCAACAACTTCCCTGGTGTCTGTGTGAACTGCAGGGGTCGATGGTCTATGTGGATGGCCGTTTGCTTCTCCAGAATGTAATGCTTCCATTGACAACATGCCTGCACAATGGAATACATTTCTTTGTGATAGGTAGGATACTATCGAATTGTGTCTGAAAGAGTCTCACTGTGGTAAGCCACTGGATGCCCCTACTGAGTAAGAACTGCACTAATAGCATAGTCGAAGGCATCTGTCTCTATCTCAAATGGTTGCTGCAGGTCTAGTAATGTGAGCACTGGTGCAGAGAAAAGGCGATGACTCAACTTGGCAAACGCCTTATGTTGGGTTTCATACCAAAAGAACTTTGCTTTCGCTTTGCCCTTGGTGACTTGACTTAAAGGCCAAGTGATATGAGAGAACCCCAACACGAATCTGCGGTAAAATTGACAAGACTTAGAAAGCTGTGGAACTTTGTTATAGTGGTTGGGGCTGGCCAATCCCGAATGACTTATATCTTGGGTAGGTCCACGTGCACACCCTACTCATCAATGATGTACCCAAATGTTGAACCTGGGTCATGCCAAAAGTGCATTTCTCCAAATTGACACACAACTTGTGTTACTGCAGGGTTTGGTGGACTTGTCAAATATGGTGAAGGTGCTCTTTCCAACTTTGGCTGAAGATCAAGATGTCATCTAAATACACTACCACAAATGCATTAGTGAAGGGTCGCAAGATGTCGTCAATCAATCTCATGAAGGTTGCGGGGGCATTCATTAACCCAAAAGGCATGATCAACCATTCGAAAAGGCCCTCCTTGGATTTGAAGGTAGTTTTCCACATATCAGAGGGTTCGATAGGCACTTGGTGATAACCAAACTTCAAATCAATCTTGTTGAAATATTTGCCCCCTTTGAGCTGGTCCAAAAGGTCATCAATTTGTGGGATTGGGTACCTATTCCATACAATGATCTTGTTCAGCGCCCAATAGTTAATACAGAGTCTCTAGGTCCCATCCTTCTTCTGTACCAATACAATCGGGCTCCCACAGGGTGATGAGATTGGCCTGGTGTGCCATTTCTGCAACAACTCCTCAATCTGCCTCTTGATCTCATCATTCTCTAGAACAGAGCGTCGATAGATTGTTCCATTGGGTAGCGGTGCGCCCGGGGTCAGATCTATGGAATGCTTGACGTGACAATGCATAGGCACCCCTGCAGGTGAGGAGAAAATGTCCTTGTACTCCTCCACGACCTTGTCCATTTGCTGCGATTATGTGGATGAGCCTTGTTTGGAAGTCGTGTCCACAATCTTCTTGTTTTATGTGAAATTATCTTACTATATTGCTTTGCAGCAATCAAAGAGATGGCGGTAGGTGGGGCTACCTCTGGCAGCTTGTACAACTTATTGCCCAAAGTAATAATCACAAAGTGAGGCGTAGACTCATAAAACATGTCGTTTCCACAAGTATGGTTGTCTTAATAATCCATCACAAACTTCAAGAGGGGCAACATCACACAATACCTCATCTGTGAAGGGCTTGGTGCTGTAGGGAAGGTGACACTAATGGCTGACGCGAAGGTCTCGTCCTTGGTGAAGCCACCTGATGGTGTACGACTGTGGATGTGCTGTAGCCGGTAGGCCCAACTGCTTCATGATTTCTGCTGAAATGAAGTTCTTTTGGCTCCCGTTGTCAACAATGAACTGTAATAGAGAACCCTTCACCCATATTTGTGAGTGGAAGAGGTGTTCCCCCTCCTTTGGATCTTCATGCTCATTCTTCTGGATCTTGGTGGTGGCCATGGTGGCACTGGGCTCCGCATCATTGATCTGCTTCCCTTTGTCATTCCCCTTGTCGGGTTTTGACTCAGAGTTGAAACAAGTGTCTAATTTCCAAGCCTTTAGCTCAGCCACTAGTGACTGTTTAGCCCGACACTCACTCGTGTTGTGAGTGGAGTTCTTATGGAACTCACACCATTTTCCTGTGTCCTTCTTTGTCTTCATGGTGTTGTTCCTTGCTTACGGCTTCGACAGGTTATCCTGGGTCACCCCGCCTTGGCTTTGTCCTTTGCTCTGCGATTTGGGGGCACCTTTCCCTTGCTTTGGATTTGCAGATCCAAAGTCTCGCTTCTTTTGTTTAAACTTTTGCTCAATCTTGAGAGCGTATCGGTATATCGTGTCGAGTGAGGAGATGTTCAGGAACTCCATCTCGTCGTGGACATACCTGTGTAGACAACCACAATACTCGAGTACCAAATGTCACTCAGAATCCTCGATACTCAACTTCATGTGAAGGGTATGAAAAACATTGGTAAACTCGAGGACATCTTGGTCCCTTCCCTGCTCCTGCGTGGTCCATTTTATGTATTTAACCTCATAGCTCCTGATAGGGTAGTACTGCTCTTTGATGGCGTCCTGGAACGAATTTTAAGTGGGTGTGGATGAAAATAATGAGGGTGCACTTTCATCCTTCTTCTCATAGTATGTTTCCCATCATTCCTTGATGTGGGGGGTGACTTTGAGAAGTGCAAAAGTTATCTTTTCCTGGCTGGAAAAATCATGAACAAAAAAATATCCTTTTAGCAGATTTAATCATTTATCTACGACGTTTGCATCTACCTGACCTTCAAATATGGGGATGTCAAATTTAACTTGTACCTTAAAGGGTGTGGCGCTTCCAGAGTAGCTGCTGGAAGAATATGCACTGCCTTTGGGTAGTCGTTGAAGGATCTGGGCAAAGTTGTCCATCATCGCATTCCTTTGTTGCTTGAGGGCTTCTTCGAGCAAGATTTTAAAGGATCTCCTGCCCCCTCGTCTTTCTTCTCTTCTACCATGGGAGGCCATGGGTATTTGTGAGGCTGGTCTTGCAAAGGTTCGACTAATTTGAGCCTTAACTCCTTATATCTCGACCTCGTTCAGGACATGCAAAGAAAAACAAATAAAGAGCAAACCGCTCTTATACAATTGATCCGAACTTAAAATAGGAACGCAACACATTAATGAAATAACCATAATTACATAGATGCAACAAAAATAACACTTCATTTCATTAATATCAAATATTGAAATATGCTTACAAACATAATGGAAATAAAAAATAGCTCGAACGATGATAGTTTATCTCTGAGAAGAGATGTGGCAGCTACATGCCTTTGAACTGTGTTATAATGAGGCTCAAAGGCCTATTTATTATTGAAAAACAATGGAAAACCCTAAACATCCAAAAACTTAACCCTAGGAGATGAAGCGCCAAAACTGTGGACCTCGTTTGGGTAAATTGGTACATCAACTTCCCGAGGTCGTAACTTTGGCATACGATCTCCGTTTGGCTATCATAATACCTTGTTTCGAAGATCTTGAAGAGGAGGCCAAAGACAACTTAGTAAATTGTTTGGGACTTTTTCGTCTCTTTGTTTTCCCTAAGAATGTCTTTTAGTCCCTCAAAATGGTGCCAGAAGTTTAGGACCCGAAAAATTGCTAAAAATAGTAAGTTGTGTTATAATTCAGGAAACTAAAAAGAAACAACGGTGGGGGTCCAAGAGGAATAGGCGGGCAACTACCAATATCAACCTAGATCACTGCCAGTGGAGTACTAGCCTGCAAAACCATTATGCAAAGTTTAAATTCACGTGGGATGAAGTTCCACCTGTCTTCACTCGCCTCGATCGCCCAGCTGGATGGATTTCCACCACGATCCAACTTGCAAGGTAACCAACCCTTAGGTCTATTCACTGTCATGAGATTAGAGTCGTTAATAAATAGCATGACAACACTTGATTATGCTTTAATCAATTCCTCGAAGGAGATTAAATGGGATATGATTGTCTCGATCATGTTTGATTCAATAATCATGGTATATGAAGTAAGAATGAAGCTCCTTGGTCCTGAATTATTGTCCCTTGCTCTAAATTTGCTCCCTTATTAGCTTATTCCTCAACACTTTGATTATTTTCCCTTTTGTTGTTAATGAAGGCAATAGTTTCAAACTTCTAGATTAACAACCTTATTTTGGAGAAAATTAGAGATTGGTCTCTTTCGAGGAGATCTTTGTCTTGGTGGAGCTTTTGAATAACTATCATGGAATCACAAAAAACTGTTAGCTGAAGAATCCCCCTTTCAGTTGCAATCTTCAGGCCTTGCCATAGGGCTAGCACTCCTGCTTGGTTATTTGTTGCGCAATCTAATACCCAAATGAAATTCGACTCTATTTCTTCATCAGGGTGATAAATGATCCCTCGTGTTCCAACTTCCCTCAAAATAAAATAAATTTTTAACAAACAAAATAAAATAAATAATTATAATTATAATTAATAATTAAACTGACCGAAACCTATTTTAGAAAAAAATTAGATTTCTTCACTCTAAAAAAAACATTTACACCTCAAAAAAAATAAAATCAAAATTAATATAAATATAAATTAATATATAAAAATCTCAAAAAAAATTTCAAAATTAATATAAATCTAAACTAATATATAATAAAAAATATGTTAAACCTAAAAATAAATATTAATCCTTAGATATAAACTTCCTTAAAAAGATCACGTGTCATTCACCATTACATTGCCCAAAAACCCCTCTTCTTCACCATTACATCTGTCCAGATTATAAAAAATTAACATGATATTAATTTTATATCCACTCATTAATAAATAAATATTTATATTGAATTATAAAATATAAACATTAATCCATGAACTTAATTTTTGAGTAGTTAGATACACTATGCTCCAAAGGGCACGCTCACACCAAACAAAATTATAATCCGTTTTTTAATTTGAAGGAGACCAGGGAAAAAAATGCTCAAACTTTGACAATACTGTTGAGAACTCCTTGTATAACAACACTATAATAATAATGTCGGCAAACCTGGGCACGTTCAAAGTTAACTGCACGGAAAAGAATACCATGCCATAACATTCCCGTCTGAGTGAATGACTGGCAGTGGTCTTTGCTTCCCTATCCAGAAAGCTAGGCCGCCATTATGAGAAGAGACGAATGCTCGGATGATTGGTGAATTGACGACAGGTAAAACAAGCGAAGTCCAGGGAAGGAACAGAAGCTTCAGCACAGGCAATAGGCCAAATGTCTCAGAACGGTAAAATAATCCCCCAGTTGAGCCAGCAGGTCACCAATGACTCCAACCTCACGGTTCTGCAGCGGATCGACTGCCATGTCGAAGAAATTCTCGCCACCGCCGGCCATGTCACTCTCTACGACTTCAACATGGAGCTCAGCCAATGGGTAATCAATTGTTTATACCACTTCAAAACCCCATCTTTATCAAACCCTCTTATTCTAATTCAATTCAACCATCTGTTTCTTCTGCAGAGTCGCAAGGATGTCGAGGGACCTCTATTTGTTGTCAAGAGGTTGTTTTTGATCCTGAGTTTTTCACTGTTAAATTTCTGTACTTAGAAGCTCTTGCCGTGATAAATAATCAATCGTACGTGATATTATTTATGTTCACAGGAGGACCCAGCCACGGTTTCAGTTCATCGTCATGAACCGGCGTAGTGCGGGTATGTAGAGATTGAGAGATTAAAAACATATTTATTTCATCTGCATTATTGTTTCGCTACAGCCAAATTCATAGCTATGAATTGCTGTGCAAGGAAATGTATTGGTCTTAATTTTGGGATAATTATTTTAACGAAAAATTAAAATCTGTAGATCATGTTATGGACCAAAAAGGCGGTTCATTTGAGCTGCACAGTAGCCGGTTTTTCACGGTGACTTCATAGGCATTGAGGATGTGTCTGTCACTCCGCCAGATATATGATTTTAATTTTGAGCTGACGATGCTCAGGTCTCAAACTTAATTCTGTACTTGTTAGCCACCCATGTTTTCCCTGTGGTTTGGAAGGTCAACAGTAGCTAATTACAATTTTCAATCATGGCAGTTCATCCACCCACCCGCCCTATTTTTTATATATAAACGAGACATGTACATGGGCATTCTATACAGAAAAAATTGTGGGCTGCAAATGTAGCTGCTACAATCAATGAGATAATATACTGGCCTTGTTACACCAAAAAACAGCCGTTAACCTAATACTGAACCCGTGGGCATACATAGAATAGTCAAATGGCTTAAAGCGCAGTAACAAACATAGCCAGGAACATTAGGCGCAGCAATGAGAGGCCGAGCAGTAGACGGTATATCATCGTGGTCTTTGGGGGTTAGCTCCCTACCAGTAACATCAGGCTCCCGGGTCTGTAATGATAGTTTCTTGGTTATCAGTGCGAGTTTCAGGTGGCATCTTTCCCTTATAAATAGCAAGTGCGAGTGTAGGCAACTTTTCTTTCTGCTGAGCAGGTTTTGTGGGCCAGCTGTGTCTTTGTTCCTTACTACCACCGCTCTGCCAGCCTGATGACGAGGTTGGTGCTTCCGAATGCAGTGCATCCTTTTGTGATTTTGCTATTATGTCTCTGGCCACAACATTCACCATTTATTTTGGTCAAGTATCTCGTCCAGCCAGTATAATCAGTCTTATCAGTTTAATTCAAGGTTTGCCAAAGGCTAATTAGAAGTTATGGCCATGTCCCTTCTGAAAGGAGCTAGGTAGGCAGAAATACATATTCTCTTTCAAGATCTCATCATGATCAAAAGTTATATTAATATTCTCTTCCTCAGTCCAACTGCACAAGTGAATCATGGTCTAGGGGTAGCAGAATGCATTCTATTACCCTCGCAGGCTAATCATAGTACTGCCTAAGCTGATTTATCTACTCCTTCGGAAAGCAAAAGTAATTATTTGCTCTATTTACCCTGCCCCCCTTTCTTTTAAAATGTGGTTCATGGACATTGGGTGGCCGCGACGTCCACCGGAAAATCTGGGCTGATCAACCCGAAGGGATCAAATGCCGCCGGCCAAACTAGCAGGGCTTAACCCCAAGGGTGTCGAGAAGAATTGACCCTGTGACCTCCCGATCGGCGAGGTACTTAGCAACGGGAAATCGACCAACTGAACTAACCCTTGGGGCTTTCTATTTACCCTGCCTTATCATGTTAGTATGCACAATTTTTGGGCTGTTTTGATGCCAGGTAAATCATGGGTGGTTTCAAAACCACTCCTTTGCCCCCTCACCACTAGGTCTCTTTTGTGATTGTTCATCTGCTTCCAAAAGGAGCTTCGTAACCAGAAATACATATTCCATTGAAGGTCTCATTATCATCTCATTGTGATCAAAAGTTGTATTGATTTTCTCTTCCTCAGTCCAACTGCACAAGTGAATCATGGTCCAAGGATGGCAGAATGCATTCGATTTCCCTCTCAGGCTAATCAGAGTGCTGCCTAATTTGATTTATGTATTCCAAAGCAAAAGTAGTTATTTTCCCTATTTATCCCTGTTTTCTTGTTAGTATGCACAATTTTCAGGCTGTTTTGGTGCCAGGTAAATTATGAGTGGTGTCAAATCCAATCCTTTGTGCCCTCACTGCTTGGTATCTCTTGTGATTGTTCATCTGCTTCCATTTAATTCATAATTTAATTGTTACATATATGCAAAAAGAAGAAGAGAATCTCTATTTATAGCTACCAAACTCTCACGGGTATAAATTTTCAGTAAGGATGGGGCCAGTCCTTATACTCAGCTTTTGATGGATCTTGAATTAAATTGATTATTAGTAAACAGTGAGTACACTGACTTGACAAGATACTGAACAGGAAAAAAGGCTTTGTCCAAGAGCGTAACGTTTATCAAACATATGTACACTGGATACTTTTGACCAAACGAATTCTGTTCAAGGATAAATCGTCTAAAAGTAAAATGGAAAATCTACATCATATTGAATGTTGAGCTCAATAAAGGCTACTCTACAGCAGTAGTGGTGTCAAATATGATCTGCACAATAACTGAGTACAAAACAACTTTTACAAATTGTCAAAATCAACCAAAATTAAACTACAGATGATGATACTATAGCACAAATCCTAATGCAGTGTTACCAAAGATATTGCACTGTATTTAAGATTATATGACGGTGCAATAGATGTTTGGTCTAGTGGGAATATTCTGAAGTAAATACAAAGAATGGTTCTCTAAGCGTCTGTGATGTTCTGTTGAAGTGTGGAACTGTCAGGGTTCCTGCATTGACTACATGGGCCTTGGACTAGCAATCACCATGAGGAAAATTCTTCGTCATTGTACAATGTAAACTAAGCAAAATATTCACGACATCTTGAAAATAAAAAATCTTGTCACCAATACATCTGGAAATTCATGTCTTATGAATGAATTGAGTCTTTATGGCCTCTCAAACTTGTATTTCTTCATTGTGGACTTTGACTATGGTTTACTACCATAGATCTTAATCAGCCTTCCTTTCACATTGCCTTCTAGTTTTTTTAAATGAAAAATGCTTCATATATTAGTAAATTACTTAAGAGGACAAACAAGCAATGTTGTAAACATCGGCACCGGGATAAAATCGACAAGGGTTTAGAAAACAAAAATATTGTAAAAATCAGGAAAGTATTGATAAAATATGCAAACATCGGCAAAATTAAGATACCACCAAAATATCAGTAAAAATTGACAAACATTGGCTAGGCCAAAAATTTACGATTTTGGGATTTTATCGTGATAAAATTGGGATGTTTGCAACACTGCAAATAAGTACATTAGGATTCAAGGTGTTTACAACATGTGGACAACAGGGTTGTAAGGAAAGTCCCAGCCTACAGAACCTAGAAAGTCCAGCCCGAGTTCCCACAGGGAGGGACTTTCACCATCATGACAGAATGCACTGAGTTGAATTATCAGGAGCAAAGCCAACTCTCGCTTAAAGCTTCTCAAGTCCCGTAAGGTCGTGCGTGAGGATCCTCATTGAATGTAACTTTACAATGATGTTTCCACAGAAACCCAGTTGCAACCTAATGAACTGAATGCCCAAGCAATTTGTAACCATTCCTGATCATCCAGTTGCCCTCCTGGAGAGGTGCCTTCCATCAGAGTGGTACTACAAAAAAAGAATGATAACCATGCCCCAAAAGCTAGCATTTAGTTTTATCATTTATGGATTGTAGACAAGATGAGATATTTGTAAATTTTTGCTTTTTATTGCTGCAGAAATCTGAAAAATGTATGTTTACTTCGTTTGACTGAAGTTAAATCCGTGTGAATAATTTTTTTACCATGACGGAGATTTTATTATTAATTTTACAACAAAATTTGAAGGACCTTGGCTATACCCAGAAGTTCTGGAACTCCAGAAGATGAATAATCTTTCAATTTCTGAGCACTTCTGGGCTTTGAGATTTTCAAAACTGGGGCCTTGAGGCCCCTATTAGCAAAATCTGAGCCATAGCTCTGTCTTACTTTGCAAACCCATTATCTGAAAAACCTGCATGAACATTATGTACATAATATTTTAGCAAACAAAATCAACCATTGGTGATGACATTCAATTGTTTCACATGAGATACTAGTGTCATTACAGAAATTGGATGGAAATGGTCGCTTGTCTCTCACCTTCTGTCTGATGATTTTCAACTGTTGACAAGGTATAGCCTTGCTGCTTTCTTGGATGGTTGCTTTTGACTCTTGAGGTTGTATTCTGGACTATTAAAATTTAAGATAATGGTAGTATAATCCATCATTGTATCCATATTCAGTACACTGATTGGAATGCTCACAAAAACCTTGTAGAGAACTCCATGGAAAAAAAATTAGTAACTTGCTCTTAGATATCACCCATAGTTAATCAGTTAGCATAATGTTAGGTTAGCTTTGTAGCCAGTTTTCATATAGATGGTTTCTATGAGGTTGGATCTAGCTTGCCTTTTAAGCTGTGGATACTTTTAAGAAAGGCCAACATGGTTTTGCATACATGCTCTCTGAAATGTACCTGCTCTCGTGCTTGATTCTTTTTCCAATCAAGGAGTTGCACAGTGCTTGTTCTTACTGTCTGAGGATGATAGAATGTGTTATTGTGGGACACGATCATAATGATCATCCCATTTTTAGTGTCAAAGATGAATATTTGAAAGAGCAGAAAACTTGCTAATCAAATTTCACACAACGTTCAAGATGATTAGAATACAAAATGTGCTTCAAATGGGCATTATTTTCCTTAAAACTTAGCATTTTCTATGAAAACTTTCTTTACTCTTCAGTCATACATTTTTGTAAACCCTAATTTGATCAAACAAGCCTAATTGGATAACTGTGATGTAGTTTTATACCATGTAATAAAGGCCAGTATTTTTAATATGTCCTATATAAAATCCAAACACTTGACAAGCTTGTAAAGTCTTTGTCTGAACTGAAGTGAAAGTATGTAGTAATGTTGCATCAGAATTTCAAATCATGATCATTATAAATTGCCTTATTTGTGAGCCTTAGTCCTTTTAGTCAGGCAGTTGTCACATACTATGCTTTTTTATCATCGATGTTGTCCATTGTCGCAGTTATGCCAATAGCAATAGATGCATTTTTTCTCTGCTATTTCATCATTGCCATGGATCATCATTCATAGAAATGTGTCAATACCATTGGTATAACAAGCCAATGGTATTTCTAGAATTATGAATTCCAGATAATTGCTTTTGTTTGGATATGCTTTATGTTGTATGTTTAATGAACTGAGACCAATTGATGGGTTATTTTGTATTACAATCAGAGAATTTGGTGGAGGATCTACTCAGCGATTTTGAATACGAAATAAATCTTCCTTATTTACTCTATCGAAATGCAAACCAGGAAGTGATTGGAATTTGGTTTTATGATCCAAGAGAGTGTGACGAGGTTGTAAAGCTTTTCTCCAGGTATTTATAATTTTGCTATCTTTGTTCTTGCTTTTCCTTTCTTGTCATGCCTTGCTAGCAAACATTGTGAGTCCCTGAGCTTACAGTGGAACTAGTTTTTTTTTTTGTTTTTGTTTAACTTTTTAAAATTTCAATTTGAAATGTTTGATTCATTCAATGTGTTTGGGCCCTTGGGGCTGTATTAAGAATCTGTCATGTAGAATTTTCCTTTCACATACAAGTTGAATATAAGATACGTTAATTTTAATAACTTCCAGCAAATGATCACAAATGCAGGTTAATGGGACCAATAGGTACAATCCAATGTAAATACAAAATGTGAATGCAAAAGCAACTTCTATATAAGTGCTGAAGTAAGAAGCAAAAGAAAGGAAAGCAGAACTGGAATCTAGCTAAGATCTATAAAATTATAAATTCATCGTCCAACAAAAGGATAAGGAAGCGTGGATGTTGTGATATAATAAGAGGACCAGAGATTGAGGATCTTAATGCTGTATGTCTTGGGATCCTCCCTAGGCACATTACATTTCATCCCCCTTCACATGTTTCATCCTCAAAGCATGGGAGGAAGCCATACAATATGACATGCTAAGCAATGTAGCCCGTTGGTACCAAGCACAAACATCCATCCGTCCTAGTGAATGTGAACATGGGGTCCAACTACTTCCTTGCCACCTCTGTTTGGATTCCAATTGATCCTTGCCATGCTACTCTGATTTCCATGCATTGCTTTTAGTCCTCTATGTGCTTCTTGACTGGTTGACTTTCTAGTTCTATGTTAGTTCATGATAAGTTTGTTGATGCCTATGCCCTTGCCTCGATGATTGTTATTTCTCTGAGTGGTGTGGGTGGCAATATACATCAATCTTAGCTCTCTCAATTCTTCTTGCTTGGACTCTTCAACACAGGATTCTTTTGAATCATTTAGCTCCTTATCTTTTGCTTCCTTCTTATGTTGTTCCGAGGGCTTTACTTCATGTGCTTCCGAGGCCCTTTGTTTGATTCAACCTCAAACTCTTTGTGGGTCCTCCAATGAGTTTCCTTGCAAGGACTCCTTTTGGTGCCCCTTTGGGCCCATCTTGTTTAGTAAGAGAAATATCTTGCAATGTAATTTTCTTTTCCTTATACCAAAGCTTCAAAAATATCTTTTGCACATTAATGTTAATTGTATTAACTGAGTCCATCCAAAGATATTCCAAAATAATATCTGCTTCATCTATATCTATAACATGAAATGCAACACAAACAGCGATGGTATTTTTAATTTTTTAAAAATTTAAACATTCTCACCTTCAACTTGTGTGTTTTTTGAATATGCTTTGTAGGAGTGTGCAATCTTTTAGCCAAGTTAACATTGATGAAATTATTCTTGCAACTAGGGCTAATAGAAACAATGACCTTCTCTTGTTGAATATATCCACAAATTTGTAATGTGAAGTTGTCATATGAAAATAAACACTTACGAACCTATAATAAGAAGTTGTCACATGAAAATATACACCCATAAATTTCATTATCCTTCTTCATGGTAAGGAACCATTTATTTTAGTTTCTCGTATTCCTTGATTGGAAAGTGCTGTCATCTCTTTGTAATTAAGTCCACATGAGTCCATAGTTAAGGTCATTGGGCATGTAATATGTTTATATGCCAATGAGGTGAGCACTTGGCCACAAATTCTGTTTGTGCCCTTGAGTAATCGCTTGCCATGATTATTCCTTGACCGTGAAATCTGTCCGTGCCTTTGAGTCGCGAGTCGCCTTTGGCTTGTGGCAAGTTCCCCTCGACTGTGACTCTTCCACGGTTGCAAGATTTCTTGCCGTCAAGCTTTCTCTGACCACGAGCTCCCTTCTCTTGTTTGTAAACTATTTCTTGTTCATGTCCTTGATCGTGACAACAATAGAACTAGACAATTCTCTCCATGCTTCCCTCCTACTTTTGTGCCCTTTACCAATCACAACTTTCCACTGCACCCTCGTCCCAAGCCCATGCATCCTTGCCCCAAGCTCTCAATTGGTGCAAATTGGTGACCCCAAGCTCCCTTGCGCTCTCAACCCAAGCCCTAGATTGGTGCGAACCTCGAGCCCTTGTCTGTAGGTTCCATGCATTGTTGATCCTTTACTCCTTTGCTCCATCCATCTCCCCTTTGCTGGCATCATTCCCTTCCTCTTTGTTCTACCAAGCCCCCTCCTCTCTGCCCTCTCGCCCCTCACTACCTCGTCTCTTCTCCTTTTTATTCTCTCTTCTCATCCCTAACACACATATGCTCCATGCATGCATTTGTAGAGGTTGAAGTGATTGTTTGCAACTCGAAAAGTAGTCTGGAAGCCCCAAACATGTCACTTTAGATAACATGAAGCCTATAGGTGGCACGATTAGATTGGATGGCATGGTAACACCTCAAATAGGCCTAGTTTCTATTATTCCCTACTTTCATAAACTTGCCAAGGTTTTGGAACATATGGAGAAGGAAATTCAAATACTTTTGAACAAAATATCTAAGGTGGAAGCATCAAATTTATCCCTCGAACTACTGAAACTCTCCATCCACCAAATGATGTCTTGCATGTAGAGATTCTTGGCCTAAAAAACAATCATGAAGATATTTGAAACCAATGGGCCACACTCAAGCAGGAAATCGAGACCCACATTAATTAACAAGTGCAGGTTGTTCATGAAAAGGATGAGGCCCCTCCAATGGTGGTCGTTGAGGAAGTAGTGTAGACCAAGCTCATTGAGGAGCCCATTAGGCGGGCCTGAGAGCTAGAACTCAAAGTAAGGGGGCTTCGGTTACCCTCTCCATCACCTGACCCTTTGTAGATTGGTACCATGTTCCTTTTTGATACCCTTAGTTTCCTAAAGATCACCCTTGGAAGGGCTTGGCTTAGATTCAACTCCACACTTTTTCCGCTGTTTTGGGTCACCAAGTGATTGGCTCTAAGCCCTTTGGGGGAAGTGGAATGTATTCTCCCTTGACAATATATTTCTTGATGAGGACCTCATTAGATCCCAATTTGTAGAACTTAAACACTCTAAGCAATAGGTGGCCGCATCACGACAGGTAGGGAAATGGTGGTTATCAAAGATCTCAGAGTTGTCATCCATGATTCCCCTCCTCTAGGATGGTCTCGCTTAGGGTTCTCCAAATGATGGCCTGTTGGGAGAGGCGATATGGATCACATATTTTAGTAGGACACTGGAACGACAATGGTGTCTTTTGGCTCATTGGATGTGCAATTTATCACTGAGAACCCATGAGAGTCTTGTCCGTCCTCTTTCTGACATAACAAGATATCATTGGTTTTTAGTTTGTCGACAAGAGACCATAATTTTAAGAGGTGTTAAAGGGTCAGGTGGGGTTGCATGTTCGACCATGAACTAGCTCCAGGGGAGAGTTTCTATGGTCTCTTCAGATGAGTTTGCTAAGTTCATGTGGATTTAGATTCACGGGGTATCTCCACTACCTAGAGAAATCTACACAATAGTGTGCTATGCCCCCTAGCATCATCTCAGTTTGCTATTCACAATGATTCACATGGAGACCCCTCCCTAGATTTGTATGCGAACATCTCTCAATATTCAACAATTAGAGATGCATCCTCTTAGGGGACTTCAATGCCTACACTAAAGTTCTCCATCTCCCTCTTCATGGTTGTGCTAAGGATGCATTTTGTACCTTGGAGATCGATCTGGATTTAGTGGGACTTCATTGTATCTTTGACAACATGTTAGGGCCCTATCATAATCTCATGAGATTTTTATCCTCTATGGCCTCTCTTATTGCCCTGCATTTGGTCGCTTCACGTCTCCCTCATGGTGGAGGGGCTAGCATAGTGGATTAATCTATGGCATGTTTAGCCAAGATTTACTTCCTCATATTTGCCACTTTTTAGTAACCCCCATCCCTTTTGCTGATCATGCCCTTTTGTCCTCCTTTTGTGTTAATCCCTCCCCTTCCTCGACCCCACTCTCCTCTCTGGGCTAACCTCAGACTATTGTCTTTTTCAACAAAGGGCACCTCGCTACTTTCTCATCTCATCTTCTGCCAGATACCCCCTTCCGAATTCAAGGTATCATCTCTCAAATTTGCCTTCACCAAGTACGCTTGTCTCTCATCTACCATTTGGGATGTGCCATCAAGTTTTATCCTTCATCACTTAGTCCATCTCCTTTTACCCAAAACTTGGGTCTTGCCCCTCGATTCGTTGGTACAACTTGCATTGTAAAACACTCAATCACCTACTCCAACATGCCGCCTCTCACAATCTACCTTCGTAGATTGATTTTAAGCCTCCTATTTTAGCCTTCTCTGCCACAAGAAATGTCTCTTCATCTCATAGAGACTTGAATTGTGTGCTTCTCTCCAACTTCCTTCAAAACATTTTTGGTGCACCGTGTTCCCATGCCACTTGTCCCTTCCTTTTGATCTTAATCTTGCTTTTTTGGTTGCTCATACTTCCACTCTTTATGATGTTCTTGAGTAGCCCCTGATTTAGGTTACTTCTCCACTCTCTTCAAGTTTCTTATTTTCATATTAGGATATTATTCAAAAAGTTGTTTAGGTAATGGATACCAATAAAGCAATAGATGAAGAGGGTTTTCAGGTAGATTTCTTCAAGCATGGTCTACACCATTGTTACCAGACTCATAATTGGCAATAAATCGGCAAGGCAAAAGAGCGAAGAGTTTTAATCGGATAGGAAAAAAATCGGGAAAAAATCAGTGAATTCAATAAATAAAGATATACATATATGTTGAATTAAAAAAAACATTTTTCATTGATATTCAATAAAGCCATGTCCAAACAATGCATAATATCAATAGATGTCCAAAATATCATGAATGAATAAGTATCTCATATAAGTTATGAGTCCAAACATAATCCAAAGCACTGAGTCCTGACTCCTAACTAGTGACTACATAGAACTATAATCATCTGCTTCTAAAAGTTTACAAAATACTACATACTAATCAGTAAAAAATCAGGAATTGAGAGTCTAAGACTCTAAGAGTGAGAACTAGAAGCGATTCCTCCCACTCCTTCGCTTGCTTGACTCTCTAAGTTCTCCAAGTCATGTAGGCTTAAAAGAGGAGCCTCCTCTAATTGGACCCAATCTGATGCATTTGTAGTTTGCAGATCTATCTCTTCAAGGTCGATTGGTGAATGATCCAAACTTGTCATTATCATGAGACATTGAAATGTGAATTAAAGTTTGAACTTTAAAGTGCAAATCAGATTATGAAACCTTCAAATTCAGGCTCTCACCTAGTATTTGCTTGTTGCGAAGTCGTAGATTGTAATGGACAAATACAAGGTCATTTAAGCGCTTTTGTGTCAATTGATTGCGCTTCTTAGAATGTATTTTCTCAAACATGCTCTAGTTGCGTTCACAACCTGAAGCACTGCATGATTGGTTTAAGATTCGAATGGCAAATCTCTTCAAATCTGGCGTATCACTACCAAAGTTTTGCCACCAAAGACCTAGCAAGTGGCAAGTGTTTGTGAGTAGTAAGTACTAAATACTAAATAGTAAAAACTTTAAAAGAAAACAAAATGAATAAAACATTTAACATACAAAATAAAGTTTAAACAAATTTAATGAATTGATGAAGCTTTCAAGCCTTAAAGGGTACCTGGCAACATCTTAGTCCTTTCTCGTATAGCACTGGTATACGCAAATAATTTAGTTGGCGTCCTATAATCCTGTAGTTGGGTAAAGACACGACTTTGAAATTCTGGATCAGGGAAGCACCTTTCAATGCATGTCATAAGACATCTGCCAACCTCCCCATCCTCATTAAATTTGCTCTTACCATAAAAATATTGTGGGTTTAAGAAGTACCCAAAAGCATGTAAGGGGGAATTATCCCAACGTGCATCAATAATAATATCCCAAAGAGGCAGATACTTTGCCTTCTCATCTCCATATCTTCTTTTGACGGCCTCCTTTGCGAGATCCATCGCCTCGTAAATGTAACCCATAGTGGGTTTGTCACCATCAACCATCCTGAAAGTTCAAGCTTTCAAATTTAATGAAATACGAAACTTTGAAACTAAAAAGAAGCTTGAAATGAAATTTTGAAAATGAAAAAGTTAAGAGACTTGAAGTACTTGAGAACTTTGACAAGGGACTCTGTCACAACAGTAATATCTTCAACATTTTTCCAGAAACCATCATTAAACACAAGTGCAACAATTTCAATGCCTTCAAGGGCCTTGGAATGTTTAGATGCCAACCACTTAGGTCCCAAGAACACCCTCTTCAGAGTTATCTTTTGCTTAACCACAAATTGCAAAGATATGAAATTTGTTGCAAATCTAGTCACTGCAGGTCGAACAATTTCTTTACCTTAAGTGTATTTTCTCATGGTGTTTAGGACAATTGTGTGGTTGTACAGGTATTTGGCTATGGATTTTTCCCTCTCCACAACCTCATTTATCCAATGAAGCTTACCAATGTCCTCAAGCATTAAATCTATGTAATGGGCAACACAAGAGGTCAAAAAAATAGTGGGGTGCCTAATCTCAAAAAGTCTACCAGCAGCCATATAATTAGCTGCATTGTCAGTGACAATTTGTACAACATGTTCTTCTCCCATTTCTTGAACGACTTCCTCCATCATTTCACAAATAAGTTGGGTAGTCTTAACCTTGTCTGAGGCATCCACTGATTTGAGAAACATTGTGCCTACTGGACAAGATACAAGGAAATTTATTAAAGTTCTATTCCTCTGATCTGTCCATCCATCACTCATGATGGTGCACCCCGTTTCTACCCACGATGAACGAAACTCAGATAGTACAAGCATGACATCTTCAACACTCTCTAACAACAAATCTGTCCTAAGGCACAATGATGAAGGGGCTTTGAACCCTGGACCTGCAACAACAACTGCATCAATCATGGCTTGCCAATAAGGACTTCTGACACAATGGAAAGGTATGTTAGAATAGTACCAAAAGTTAGCAATGGCCTTCGTTGCTTGACTATGGATCAAAAGTTAGTACCACAAAGATCACATCTTGCCCATAGTAGTGGAAAAGACTAGCTTGCACTCTCTTTGAGAGGAAAAGAATTCAATGTGTGATGATGAACAAATGAAATGAGGGGAGTTTCTATTTATATGAGGCCTATCCGTCTCATTTTTACAATAATATAACTAAAGAAGCCCTATTAACAATTTTAAGTGTTCCACAAGATAGAGGTTACAAGCCAACCTCATTACTCAAAAACATAACAAAAATGCCCACATGTGTGTGAGAAAATCCCCCTCAAGCATGGTGTCATCCTCCAAATCAATTCAAAATGCCACAAATAAGTGTCTTGTGGGCTAATGATTGCTCCATACTCCAAGTTTTAGCTCCTAGATCACGAGCATGCCTCCAAAGTGCCCCTTTACCAAGATGTCATGTCCATGGTGCCCAATGTCACCCTCTTAAGGGTAAGCGAGGTGACATGGCACTGTCTCACCCAAGTGTTGGGGCTCAAAAGTGATTGGCAAGCCCTCCTCTGTCATCACAAGGATGACCATCATCATCCAGGTTCTGGAACAAGTGATGCCCATCAAACAATGTTAAGGCTAGCCTGGGGGTATCCTAGGTCCATTGGGCGCACTGTCTCACCCAAGTGTTGGGGCTCAAAAGTGATTGGAAAGCCCTCCCTTGTCATCACAAGTATGATCGTCATCATCTAGGTTCTGGAATAAGTGATGCCCATCAAACAATGTTAAGGCCAGCCTAGAGGTATCCTAGGTCCATTGGGCACACCATCAATATCTCCAACACGAATCTTCATGGGCTCAACCTTTCAACATCTAGGGTTACCTTGGAGTGTCAAGCATCATGTGGGATCATTAGTAGCCCAATGCTATGCTTTAGATAGCAACACTACATCAGCAAGGTCATACTCTCTCTCTCTCGAATGGGTAAAATGGCCTTTGCAACACTGCTGATAAAGTAGGGCAATCATCTCAAGATGCCTTTGCTGTTGTGATGAAACCGCGTGACAAAACCCTGTCAAGATCAAGTGAAAATCAACAATCATTAGGTATAATAACCATAGATGCATCATAGTGGACCATACTTAATGCTAGGGCACAATAATTGTTAAATTTGGACAACTAGGTCCAAACTCCATGTTCTGATGCTCAGATTAAGAGGCTAATATTTTTGTTGGATTCCTCTTTCTGAGAGGTGTAAAATCCATATAAAAATAGTCTTAATCCGATGAGCAGAACTTATATTTTGAATTTATTATTCTTAATAAATTATATGTGCAAAGGTCAGCCAGTTTTGTAATGTAGGCTCACATGCCCAACAGATGTGTCACACACCCTCATTGATGGATATATATATACAGGAAAAGTTGGAGAGAATTTGATCACAACACAACTCACATCTTCCTCTCTCATCCTAAAAAGTACGAGCTACCTGGAGGACGAATTTCAGCCACACGTGGGAAGGACGAAGAGGATTTTTCTGCTGCTAGGGTTTCGTAGAAGTTTGACCAGCGTTGACCAAACAAGCTGAAAACTTGTGGGAGGTTCGATTTTTGAAGGCCATACTACCTGGCACAAAAATCGAGGTCAAAGGGTTGACCGTTTTACTGCTGCGTTGACTTTTAGCTTGCTGCCCCTGCATTGACTTTTCAGGACAACGTTGACTTTTGTAGAACTGACTTGGGTTGACTCATCTACTGGTTGGAGGGTTGTTGTGACACATGCTGGGCTGGCTGACCAAAGGAGACTTTGCTGGTTGAAGCATCCTGTTGACCGCCGAAACAAACACATACATTTTTCTTGTTTCTGATTTGTCTTCTGTAAGATCTGCTTATATGTTCTATCTGCATTTTGCTTATCTACTTGTATGATTGCTGTGAGAAAAGTGAAATTGCTCTTAGCATAGAACATCTACAAAACTTTACATGGTATCAGAGCTGAGGTGAAGACAAACTCTATCTATAGCAATCATCATCGAAGGAAATGGATTCCTCTAAGCTTGAATTCAGGGAGAATGACAAGCTGACTGGAAGTGATGACTTCCATGCCTGGAAGATGTTATTAGATCTCAAATTAGAAGATCATGATCTCCTAGATCATGTGACAGGGAAGATTCAAGAACCTCCATCAAATGCCTCTGCTGCTGTTAAACACAAGTATAAGAAGGGAGAAATCAGAGCAAAACTGCTGATCAGGGAATCCATAAATAAGAGTCTGGTTGCCTACATATCTGAACTAGGCACATCCAAGGAGATGTATGACAAACTGATACTTATGTTCCGAGTAAACAATGTGAACCAAGTGCTATTCCTCAAGAACAAGTTGAAGAATATGAAGAAGGGCCGAGACGAGTCTATTCAAACTTTCTTTATGAAGTTGACCGAAACCAAGAACAATCTGCTAGCTATTGGGGAGACAATAGCTGATCGTGAGATGGTTCTCACCGCACTTGGAGGACTTCCATATGAATGGCAAGTATTCACAACTACCATTCTCAACAATAATACCATCCCTAACTTTGATGAGCTTCTGTCTAGATGTATGCAAGAAGAAACAAGGATGAAGGAGTTTGATAATGAAAGAAACGCTGCCTATGTTGCTCATTCCCGAAAGAAGAACTCTGGTGGTTCCAAGGACAAAGGAAGGACTAAGACTCAAAAGAAGAAGGGTAAATGTTTCACCTGCCATAGGACTGGACACTATGCTAGAGAATGCCCCTTCCAGAAGAATTCTCCCGATAGTGACGACAACAACAACAACCGAAGGAATGGGAATCAAAGAAATGACAAATCCAAAGGAAAGAGGAAGGCTCACTTTGAAGGAAACCATCCACCTTCTAAAAGGACCAGAAATACCAGGTATGAGGAGTCTAATGTTGTTGATAAAAGAAATGAGTATATTCTAATATCTGCTCTCTCAGCTGCATCTCCGCCCGACACTATGGATGTCTGGCTAATCGATAGTGGTGCCTCAAGACACATCACCGGATTCAAGGAAGCACTTTCTGACATGGTTGAAAGGGATACTAATCTAGAAATTATCCTTGGGGATAATGCCACTTATCCTGTGAAAGGGACCGGGACTGTGACCCTCCACTTGTCTCAAGGACAAGTCCTCCATCTACAAGATGTACTCTATGTACCCAAATTGAAGAAGAACCTTGTGTTTGTATCTGCCATGGAAGACAAAGGATTCAATGTAACTTTCTCTGATGGAAAGGTACTCATGTGGAAGAAGAGCTTCAAGGAAGCTATCTCAATTGGTTTTAGAGTTGGTACACTCTACCAGGTTGGAGGGAGTCCGTTGGGAGCTATGACTTGTGATACTATCCGTCAAACCGAACTATGGCACCGAAGATTTGGACACCTTCATTACAAGGCTCTTCCCGAAGCAAGGAAGGTGGTGACAGGGATGCTTGATTTTGGAAATAATCATAAAGGTGTATGTAAGGGCTGTGCTGAAGGAAAACATACAAGGGGACCTTTCCCCTCAAGTGTCACAAAGACATCTGAGATATTGCAACTGGTCCATTCTGATCTTTCCGGTATGTTGCCTGTAACATCCCTAGGGGGATGTTCTTACTATATGACATTTACTGATGACTTCTCTCGCAAAACCTGGATATACTTCTTGAAGAAGAAGGATGAGGCTTTCATGTGGTTCCGTACCTTCAAAGCCTTGGTGGAAAATATGACCGGAAAGAAGATCAAGATTTTGAGGACTGACAATGGCACTGAATATGAGTCAAATGAGTTCAAAGACTTTTGCAGAGAAGCTGGCATTAAAAGGGAGACTACCACTGCATATACTCCTGAGCAGAATGGTGTTGCTGAACGCAAGAATAGGACTATTGTGGAAGCTGCTCGTGCCATGCTATGTGACCAGGGTCTTCCAAAGTTTCTGTGGGGAGAAGCTGCAAATACTGCTGTGTACATTCAAAACCGATGCCCTCATTCCGCTTTGGACTCCAAAACTCCCGAAGAGGTTTTCTCTGGTAAGAAACCTGATGTCTCACATTTTAGAATTTTTGGATGTCCTGTCTATTTTCATGTGCCAAAAGAAAAGAGAAGTAAGCTGGATGCTACTGGGAAGAAAGGAATGTTTGTGGGCTACAGTGAGACTTCTAAGGCATATAGAGTCTATGTACCTGGTCAAAGGGAAGTAGAGATAAGCCATGATGTCACTTTTGACGAAGATGCTTCCCTAAAGAAAGTAGTAGATCTTCCTAGATCTGAAGAAAACCATGAAGAAAGACCTGGAAATCTGGAAGAACCCCAGGATGAGACTATGCCTGATGTTGAAGGGCCAATGGACCCTATTGATCCTTCCCCTTCTCTAGGAAAGAGGCCATCATGGCTCAGGGACACCCTCGAAGATGCTGAGGGTCGTGTTGCCCCAAGGGGAACATTCCGAGAAAGCAAGAAGCCGTGTAGATACCAAGGGTATCTAGCTGCCATGAGTACTATTATACAATCTGAACCTGGATCTTTTGAAGAAGCCATCAAGCATCAAGTCTGGAAGGATGCTATGCATGAAGAATATGAGGCTATTATGAAGAATGATGTCTGGGATGTGGTCCCGAGACCGAAGGATAAATCTGTTGTCACCGCTAAATGGCTCTACAAGATTAAACATGGATCTGATGGGAGTGCTGAAAAGTTTAAGGCAAGATTTGTTGCCCGTGGCTTCTCTCAAAAGGAAGGAATTGACTATGATGATATATTTGCACCTGTGGCTCGATATACCACCATCCGATCCATCATAGCCCTTGCTGCTACGCAAGGATGGAGTCTTCATCAGATGGATGTCAAGACCGCTTTTCTGCATGGTGCAATAAAGGAAGAGGTGTATGTAGAACAACCTCTGGGATTTGAAGTTCAAGATCGAGACACTTATGTCTGCAGGTTGAAGAAAGCCCTCTATGGGTTAAAGCAAGCACCCAGAGCTTGGTATGAGAGGATGGATAGTTACTTGATGAAGCTGGGCTTCACTCGAAGCAATGCTGATCCAAACCTTTACTTTAAGGTTGAGGAAGGAAAGCCTCTCATTCTAGTGCTGTATGTGGACGACCTCTTCCTGACAGGTGATGACCCTCTCATTCATCAATGTAAGAGGGAGCTTGCTGCTGAGTTCGAGATGAAAGACCTAGGACTGATGCACTATTTCCTAGGCCTGGAGGTCTGGCAGAGACCTGGAGAGATCTTCCTTTCTCAAGGAAAGTATATTGTGAAGCTTCTGGAAAGATTTGGGATGGTGGACTGTAAGTCCGTGTCGACACCAATGGAACTCAACTTTAAGAAGTTGAGTGGCAGCGCTGCAGGGCCTATCTTGGCCAATCCTACTGAGTATCGTCAACTCATAGGAGCTTTGATGTTCTTAGTGAACACCCGTCCGGACATATGTTTTGCAGTGAATACTTTGAGTCAACAGATGGTTGAGCCTCATCATTTTCACTGGGTTGGTGCCAAGAATCTTTTGAGATATCTTCGGGGCACGATAAACCATGGGCTGAGATACACTGCCGGGAGTGTGATACTCCGGGGATATATTGATGCCGATTGGGCTGGCAGTGTGGTGGATCGTAAGAGCACATCTGGATGCTGTTTCAATCTTGGTTCTGCTTCGATCTCATGGATGAGCAGGAAGCAGAAGTCGGTGGCTTTGAGCACCGCGGAGGCCGAATACATTGCCGCTAGTATGGCCTGTGGTGAAGCAACTTGGTTGAGGAAGCTCTTTAGTGAGCTGTTCCAACATGTGCTAGATACCACTGTAATACTCTGTGATAATCAGAGTGGGATTCGTATGACTGAGAATCCTGTGTTCCACGACCGATCCAAGCATATTGATATCAGGTACCACTTTATCTGTGATATGGTACAGCGAGGCGCCGTAAGGCTCGATCATATAGGAACTGATGAGCAGGTCGCGGATATTCTCACTAAGCCCCTGGGGAAGGTCAAGTTCCTAACCTTCCGTGAGAGTCTTGGTGTCGTGGAAAGACCCTATGATGTGGGTCCTGTTGGACGATGAGCTCTGGGAGCTCTGGGGGGCTTTGGGGATAGCTTCTCGGAGCTATAAGCACTCATAATGCTTCTGCCCCACCCTTGTGATTATTGAGCTGGTTCGCCACTCATTTAATTTGTGCCCCGTATGCATCCTACCCATTGAGTTCAGGGCTCATGGGAAGTACCTCTCATTTGGCCAATGAGGTGTGGAAAAGCTAGAGACTATTAGCAAAGACTGATGGACGCATAAGAGATTGTCGTACTCTCTATCTAGGATGGCATGGTCCAACCACTTGATCTGGGATCAAGATTTGTGAGGTCTGGGACCTCTGGACTGATTATGTCAGTCGGGGAATGATGTCTTTGTGACTGACCCACTTCTGTTCTGAAATAAAGAAGCCAGCAAAGCAAGTTTCGGCGGGATGACTCACGATGTTAATTGCACTAATAGATGGAGTTCTCCCTAGTTGAGAGGGAGTGTTAAATTTGGACAACTAGGTCCAAACTCCATGTTCTGATGCTCAGATTAAGAGGCTAATATTTTTGTTGGATTCCTCTTTCTGAGAGGTGTAAAATCCATATAAAAATAGTCTTAATCCGATGAGCAGAACTTATATTTTGAATTTATTATTCTTAATAAATTATATGTGCAAAGGTCAGCCAGTTTTGTAATGTAGGCTCACATGCCCAACAGATGTGTCACACACCCTCATTGATGGATATATATATACAGGAAAAGTTGGAGAGAATTTGATCACAACACAACTCACATCTTCCTCTCTCATCCTAAAAAGTACGAGCTACCTGGAGGACGAATTTCAGCCACACGTGGGAAGGACGAAGAGGATTTTTCTGCTGCTAGGGTTTCGTAGAAGTTTGACCAGCGTTGACCAAACAAGCTGAAAACTTGTGGGAGGTTCGATTTTTGAAGGCCATACTACCTGGCACAAAAATCGAGGTCAAAGGGTTGACCGTTTTGCTGCTGCGTTGACTTTTAGCTTGCTGCCCCTGCGTTGACTTTTCAGGACAGCGTTGACTTTTGTAGAACTGACTTGGGTTGACTCATCTACTGGTTGGAGGGTTGTTGTGACACATGCTGGGCTGGCTGACCAAAGGAGACTTTGCTGGTTGAAGCATCCTGTTGACCGCCGAAACAAACACATACATTTTTCTTGTTTCTGATTTGTCTTCTGTAAGATCTGCTTATATGTTCTATCTGCATTTTGCTTATCTACTTGTATGATTGCTGTGAGAAAAGTGAAATTGCTCTTAGCATAGAACATCTACAAAACTTTACAATAATACTTCACAAAAAGCTCACCTTCAAATATATAACCAGCTCGAGTCTTGTAAATAAGTTACCTCCTTATGTGAGGGATGGTTAGATCAATGTTACATTTATCTTCATCGGCTATTTATCGCGGGGGGTACGAAATTGAAATTATCGGCAATATCGAGGAGACTATCAGAAACTACCGGGAAACTAAAAAAAATATAAATATACAAATAATCATTCTTTTACAATTTTTTATTCTTTTAAAGCAACATCGACATAAAAAAAACATGTTGTCACAGAAATATGAAAATAAAACTGCAATATAAAATGTCAATGGTACATCAATCATTGATAATGAAATATGATATCTGTCCTGAGTTATAAGTTTTGACAAAATAATTGTGTCGAGAGGCACTCTACAGCCTAGTATAGGGGGAGATGTGTAGGCGTAAATGTTTGTAAAATTTAACATATAACATAAATAACCATCTGGATATCATCATCATTATCACTCTCATGTCTCTGTCAAATAGGAAGAAGGGCACTTGAATCCCACTATTTATCAACTCCGCAGAAACTCACCTTGTTTTTAACCTTAGTTGAGTTGTTTTGTTTAGTTCAATCCTGGAATTCTACTTCACCTGAGATAAATTTATTCCACTGCCATTCATTTTATTTAATGTCTCTTGCAAATTAATAATATATTTGAAACTTACATTTTTTACATTGGTTGAATTGTTTGGTTTCATTAGATTTCTCTCTCCCATCCGAAATACATAAGTGAGTGGGTTTATGTGCACCCAACTCGAATATATTGGAGAGAGCTTGAATGCAGCTGAGAAAAGCTCTCATACAGTGTGAGAGGTCCTTATAAATTTATATTTTAATATTTGTAGAAGGCCCATTTATGCAATAAGGGCCTTATCATTTTTATTAAGATTAAGCTTTAAGTTAGGTTTTTTGCCTCTGTGTAAATAGGGGTTTCCCGCTCTCATTTGTAACTCTGGTCATCTTATCAATACAATCAACCAGTTTATTGGTCTTTATTGGAGATGTCTTCCTCCAAGGCTTGTATTTGTATGTACAATCTGTTGTCGCCTAAGATGTACTCCTAGATGTGGGAAAAGTTTCCAACTCCACAAGGTAGAGTCTTTAAGGCGCAACGCTCAGAGAAGGGTCTGTCACCTATTCCCTTCCCTCTCTTTTTAAACTCTCTCCTAGGCAAGCTATGGGGGGTAGTCCCTAAGGATAAAACTAAAGGAAAAATTGTTGGAAACAACACGTCTAGGAGACGAAAAGCAAGGCAATTACCTCTCTAGATAACTTGATTTAAGATTAATTAGCAAGTAAGGTTATTATTGCGCAATGTGGATGTTTGAAGATAAATCAAATAAATCAATATTATACTTAATGATATAAAAAGTGAAAAACCAATGCCTTAATAACAATGCTCAAATATAAATTTAAATACTTGCACAATAACAAGGGATATTTTCAAGTTACAGGATAGGCAATGCTACAAGACAAGGTTAGTACAAGAGTTCAAGAGATTATAAGCAATTAAAACTATGAGCAATAAGATTTCAAATACAACTTGCAAGGAAAGAAAGCTTGTACTTCACGTAAAGATGATATGATATTCAAAGGGAATGAGTAAGAAATTGACAAGTACAAGAACATAAGGAAAAGCTTGCAAGGAAATAGTTAGCCCACAATCCCAATTACAAATAACCAATTGAAAGAGAATGTTAGATGAATGAATGCAATACTAAACTATGTGTGATGCAAAAGTCTTGGTTGAATGTAATTATATGCCTAGTCTATGGTGAAAGCTTCTACTCAATTGTCAAAACTTGTCTTAGAACAAGGTTGTTGGAAGAAGTGTCGGGGAATGAGGCTATGGCCTCATTAACAGTAACTACCCAAGTCTTCTAGCAACCCAAGTGCCTCCATTCCTACAAGGGACTGGGCCACAAGAGAACTGCAAGGTCACCTGTTTTAATCGTTCTTTAAGAGTCAAGCTTCTTAAATTGAATAATGGAGAAGGTTGTCCTAAACTTTCTATTCAACCAAGCTTATGCTCAGAGGTAAATTTTAAGGATGCAAACCTAGATCTAATTTGCAATGATATGCAAACACAAATTCTTAAATGAGATACATTTAGAACTTAGAACAAGATGTTTCAAAGAAATACTAATTCATTAGTGAACAAGATTATGATAAGCACTTAAGCAAAATGATCAATAGGATTAGCTTATAACAATGATTCAATGAAACATGTAAAGATTATTCAATGAAACAAAGCTAGTAAAGGAAATGACGATTAGATGAAAGTGCTAGAACAATAACTCAAATGCCTTTAATGGAAAGTGTTCTTAAGGATGTTTTAGGAGCAAATTATGAATTATAAAGCACAAGTAGTTGCTTCAAAGACAACATAAGGGATTGCTAATCAGAAAGTAGGAAAGACTACTTAAATCTAAGATACAAATGAGATGAAGACAAGAATTACTCAAATGAAACTAGATTTAATAGCCAATAAGATGACAACTAAGAGATGCAATTCATGAAATTAAAACTAATCTGATGTGATGCAATGCAAAACTAGCTAAGAGTTAGATCTAGAGATTAGGAGAATAATGAAAGGAAAGCTAAACTAAGATCAGAAGGAATCCGCCCTTTTAAATAAGGAGGAGGGATATCATGGGAAAATCCCAAGCTCCCTTAAGAAATCCGATCCCTTTATTATTGATATTACAATGAGAGAAATCCTTTAGACAGAGAGAAGGGTTCTTCAACCTCGAGGGGAATTGTAAAGTATGAATGGAATCCTGAAACAACACAAACCCTCCTCAAGTTACAATAATTTGATGAGGAAACTTACAAAGCAAATGATGATAGATCTGTTTCAAATCTTTATTGAAGGGCCTCAAATAATCGTTCCACACCTTCAAATGCTCACGCCCCTGACTTATATGAATACTATGCTCACGGCCAAGAGGGGAAGAGGCCCTCAAATGCTCTCGGCCTTTCAAGAAAATAGGCTCAATTTTCTGTTTTGAAATTTTATAAAATTTATGTGTCTGATTTCTCAAAATTTCAACACCTCTGATATTAATTTATTTATTTTTCCTTTCTTGCTTAAATGCCCAAGATCTTTAGTTTTTTCGCACCAGAAGAGTTTTATGCCCATTTTAGGGCTTTCGGTCAAGTGAAAAATTGCATCCAAACAAAGCTTATGACCTCAAAAATTTGACAATTTTTTTGCTAAAATTTTGATGCAAATCGCCTTTAAAAATGTTTGGTTTTCTCTGCAAAAATATCTAAGGGTTAGTTGTTTTAAAACTAAAAGGTGATTGAGCTTCCAAAGGCTTGTGGCTCAATGGATTAGTGCCAAAATGGCTGCGGCCTTTTCAGAAAATTTCAATGAACTTTTGTAGGGTGCAATTTTTTTTAAAATCTTCCACTTCAGTGATTTGGAAAGGCCTTTTAGGTCTGCTGCCTTACCCAAAATGTGTAGATCTGCAAAAAAATGTCAAACTCAAAGTGAGATCCTTCAAAAGATTTGAGAAAATGTCTAAAAAAATTATAAAAATTTGTAAATGAAGAGCCCTTGAAAAACATTCGATTTTAATGTGAAAGGGAGGCCTCCATTGTTTTCGGCCTAGAGATGGAGGGTTCAATGTTGCACGAAGTGGGGACACGGAAGCGTCATTTTCCAAAAATCTAGGAAGCGAAGCGTCTGCTATATATATATATATTTTATATTTTTTTGCATTTATATTCAAAGCAAACATCCCAAATACCAAATTAGTTGTAGAAGACATGAAAACATGCATATTTTTGCATAAATCAAGATAGATATAACATCCATTGTACATTAATGATTAATTATTCGAGCATCAACCATCTAGAATCTAGATTCTTCTCCTCTTGTCTAGCCTTTGCCTATACCTCGATTGTCTAGGGATATTAGTCAACATTGCCCAATTTTGATCAAACTACTCAATTCAAGACTTAAAATATGGTAGAAAAAGCTTAACATGCTTGATCGATGATTTTGACTTGATTGAAAGGTAATTTTTTGCTAAGGGCGTGCCGCGTGACAAAGGAGTTCAACAATGAACACCACCAACACTAGGGTACATATAGGGCTTGGTGCTCTTGATTAAATGCTAATCGCATACCTTCATACTTGATATAATCTAATGAAATGCCACAATCCCATTGATCTTGAATTCCTGAAAACTGTTAAGTCTGCTGAATTTTGAATAGGATATGAAATTCTATTTTCTCCATATGAAGTCCAATGAGGCTGGAACCACTCTCAAACATCCCAAGTCATTTCATGGTAATGTTAAAAATTTAAGTAAAATGATGAAAATGAAAAATAAAGGAGAATGCCACTTTTACTTTAAGAATTTAACATTACCATGAGGGAGCATTTGCTATATTTATATCTTTTTCTGCCTTCATTCGTCACCCTAACCCAAGGTGGACCCACCCCCAACAAGCAAACTCACCTAAAATAAAAAAAATTTGAAAAAAAAATGATTTTCTAAATGCTTTTCCGGAAGCGTACGGTTCCTCCTCCGAAGCGCCATGCTTCCGACGCTCGAAGCGCGCTTCGGCGCTTCCGTACCACGCTTCGGCGCTTCCGTACCACGCTTCCGAATTTCCAGGAAGCGGCAAAAAAATCGGAAGCGGCGCTTCTGAATTTCGGAAGTGCGCTTCCGGCCAAGCTTCCTAGGCGCTTCCGTATGGGACGCGCTTCGGGGCTTGGAACCGGGGGGGGGTGCTTCGTGCAACATTGGGAGGGTTTAGAAGATGTAGATGACCCTCAAAATTTTTGATCTAGCAGAGAACCCCAACCGTCTAGGCAATAGAGTAGTTTGGCCTCAAAATGGCTTTGATCTTCTCTTGATCTTTAAAACAAAATCACCTGCAAAACACTTATCAAAGATCCAAACCCGAAAACCCTCATCCTAGCCTTCAAATCTGCAAGAAAATTACAAGAGAAACCCCAATATATACACAAGATGAACAAGAAATATATGTACAAGGGCTAGAAAATAAATACAAGATCTATTTACAAATTTACAATGGCTAAATCAAAGGAATGTGAGTACACTTCCATTCCTTGACTAGCAAATAATAAGCTCTTTAAATAGCAAATCTATTTAGTTGAAGCACAATAGAGAGAAAATGAATGAGATAAATAGTTTTTTCCACAAGCAATGGCTAAGAAAACCTGCCTAAAATTATCATTAGATAAGCATTTAGAAGAAAACTAAGTGGGTTCTTCCACCTCTATGCTCAAGAGTTGGATAGTTTAACCAAAAATGTACCCTCACACTTGAGATCTGATTCAAATAAAATGATTTCTACACAATTCAAAGATAGATTATTATATCTAGATGGGATTGGATAATACAATGAAAGGAAGTACTAAGGGTTTAACTAAAAACCCACTAGTAATGTCTAAGTCTAGAATACTTTTTCAAATTCAAGTACCAGTGCACGGTAACTATACACCAGTAAATCTATGAAAGCAAATGGAAATAACAATTAGATTATTACCAAGAGAAAATTAAGCACAATGAATTAATATTACCATAGTCATGGAAGAAGAACACCACCAAGATTTATCCCTAAAGACTTGCTCTAGTAATTATAAAATATTTCCAGTACAAAGGCTTCAGTGGCCAAGAGCTTGATTTTTCATGTTTCAAATGAGGGGCTTAGAGCTTCCTTATAAAGAAATTGACTGAGCTAGAACCCTCTAAGTGGAAAAAACGACTAGCTTGACTTGATCCATGGCTAGACGCTTCCAACAAATTCGAACCCTTGATGATGTTGCACAGATCCAGAGGAAAAATATTCATTGGCCTTGATGGAAGAGCTGGATGGACCATATGTTATCTTCAAAAACATTTTCCCTGAAATTTTCTCCTTCAAAATAACCTCCTTGGACAAAAAATTTCGATTTCCTTGAGAAATTATTTTCTTCTTGCCCAACAAATTTCTTGTGAGACTTTTTCTGCTTGAATCATGTAACTTCCTTGACTTTTTAATTTATTTTCTTCTTGGGAAAGTCCATATCTTCTTAAAATTATTTTTCCACTTGGAAAGAATTTTATTTCCTCTCTTTTTTTTTTTAAATATTTTTTTTTGTTTGACCAATTTCCGGCTAATTATTTTCCATTTTTTGTCGAAAGATGAAAATAATGACTCTAGAGGGGTTTAAACCAAGGTTGCTTGGGAGCGGCAACGAAAGTGAGGAGCGGGAGCGGGGAGTGACATTTTCAAAAGCTCTCGGTTCGGGAGCGAATTTTTATATAATATATATTTTTATATATTTTGATGCATATATGTCAACAAAATCATGTAGAATGATGAGTTAGATATAAAAGCATAAAAACATGGATTGAACCATATAACATCAATCATCTAGAAGTTATAATCTTCATCAACGTAACATACTACATATCGAGTCTCATGATTCATCAATCTTAAAGTTTCAAGCTTTCAAAATTCAATATATAACGTTTATCATCATTGATCACTAAATTTGTAACTTGTACTTGTAACCATTACCAAGTAACCAAACGATAACAAATAATATTTAACATGAAATGAAATGTTTTAACTTTCAATTTTCACGAAGCATCATATTCATAATTCATTACTAATGAGTTATAATTGCCAACTTCAAACTTCAAACTTAAGTTGTCATATATTGTTTACAAAAAATATCATAATAAATATGAAAGAGTCAACAGTTATAAAAACTACTAGAAACTAGAAAAGACAAGTAAATCTATTATCTATTGCTAATTATTGGGCCTCTTGTCGCCACGAGAAATGTCTAATTTCCGAGAAAGCATGTAGAATGATGAATTAGTTATAAAAAGCATAAAAACATGGATTAAACCATATAGCTTCAATCATCTAGTACTTACAATCTTCATCAACCACAGTTCCACAAGTTACAAGTTTTGATTTATATAGCATGTAAGGGTGCGCATAACCAAAATAGCATCGAGTGCAATCCATCCCTGAATCGAAAATACATCAACAAACAGGCTCTAGATAGCCTCTAGAATCCAAAAAAATCATGCTACAACAAATACCTACATATCATCAAAATCAATGCCTATCTTGGGATCTGTCATTAATATCACCCTCTAAGCATTAACATAAGATAGAAAAAACGTAGCATGTCAAGTCAAGATTTTGTTTGAGTGATGGGTACATTTTTAGTAGGGTCATGATAGAGGAGTTTGAAAACCAATGTCACTAACATCAAGGTACATAGAGGGATTGGTGCTCTTGGTTAAATACAAGTTCCGTACCCTAGTACATGACAAAATCCAGTGGAAACATTGCAATCCCCCCAATCCTGAAATCCTAAAAAATTGATAAGTCTGCTGGATTTTGAGAGAGATCTAAAATTCTACTTTCTCCATATTAAATCCAATAATGTCGGAACCACTTCTAAACATCCTGAGTCATTTCATTGTAATGTTAAAAATTTAAGTAAAATGATGAAAATGAAAGATAAAGGAGAATGTCACTTTTACTTCCTTGGTTTAAACATATTTTCCTGCCCTCAAAGTGTGTCTGGATATAAAGTTTAGGAGTTGAGGTGTAATTTTATGTATTCATACCCCGTACAACTTCTATAGACAACACTTTTTACATCTTTATATCAAAGATTACATAAAAACCCCGTTTAGAAGGGGAATTTTGACAATTAAAAAATGACCTCTAGACACAACCAAATTCTGTAAAACTTTAGACATGATCTAGTATTGTAATTTACATAGACTCTATACACTAGGACTCACCTAAGAGTTCTCCAGTGAGGACTCACCTAAGACTTCTCTAGTGAGCCCCACTCTAGCTTTGGAGAATGTGTGGGATAAAAACTTAACTGATTATTTAGTGTTGAGAAACACAAATAATTAGGTAAGGAAAAAAAACTCCCTAGAGTGAAACTCTCTAGCAAAATTCTTAAGCTACCTAGATGTGTTACATGGCTTCATAAACATACTAGAATAATTTTTACATAATGTCCTGCAGGGCTGCAGAATTTGGAATACATTGGATGACCAGAAGCTGCATGATGATGATGAAGTCTAAATTTTTTTTGACTGCTCTGATATGTACTCTGCTCATGGTGTAGTTGACACTTGAGTGGTCAACACAAGCCATCCTTGGGTTTTGCAGGTGTCCCATCAATTTCTCTGCTTTGGATTTTTATTTATGTTATTCTTACTTTTCTGTTCCTGTTACATCAATAAGTGCAGCAGTAGTTCCATTTTGGATACAGGACCACTACAGAACTTATTACCTACTGTTGAGAATCTCAGTGATAAACTCTGAGTACCTCCTTGACATCTTGATCATGAAAATAATAGAGAATCCCCTTCACTATCCACACTGTGCTTTGTACTGAAATAAATTTTACATTCAAGGCATTTTCAAAGAAGTCTTTCTTTGTAGTGTTGGCTGTGACTTGTATGATGGTTTTAGCGTGGAATGCCAGTAATTTTTTCTATGACTTTGACCGCCTCAAGTAGAGAAGTTTTCATATATTCATTACATTGGATTAAATTGCCTTTAAAAACAGCACATTCCCTTAACCAGTTGTAACTTGTGACCATATACACTTGCAAGTCCAATCACAGGATGTGTTATTCTAGGCTGCTTGGAAGCGGGAGTGGGGAGTGACAATATTAAGAAGCTTCCGGGTCGGGAGCGAATTTAATATAATATATATTTTTATATGTTTTGATGCATATATGTCAACAAAAGCATGTAGAATGATGAATTAGTTATAAAACACATAAAAACATGGATTAAACCATATAACATCAATCATCTAGTAGACATGGGATCATCAACATGGGATCCCATTACATGGGTTTATCAACATGAGCTACATAAACATTATCTGGCTCAGAGTCTAAGGACTCCTCAGACTCCTCTGCAGACTTAGTAGTAGTAGTAGTAGTAACAGCAAAACTAGACATGAACATTGAAAACTACAGATCACTGATCAACATGATCATTCATGAAACTCATCATTGATTCAGCACTACTAGAAATGGGACCATCAACAAGAGCTACATAAACATCATCTAGCTCATAGTCTTCAGACTTGGATTGCCCAACCTTATAATATGGTAGAAATTGAAAAAGTTTAACATACCTAACCAATGATTTTGGTTTGAGTGAAGGGTACATTTAGTAAAGGCCATGGTAGAGGAGTTCAACAAGGAATACCACCAACATCTACAAAGTTCAACAGTCAATGACACCAACATCAAGGTACTTAAAAGGGCTTATGCTCTTGATCAAATGCCAATCTCATACCCTCACGCATGACAGAATCAATTGGAAACATTGCAATCCCCTAAATCTTGAAATCCTGAAAACCATTAAGTCTGTTGGATGATGGGTGATATCTAAAAATCTAGTTTTTCCATATGAAATCCAATGAGATTGAAACCACTCTCAAACATCCCGAGTCATTTCATGGTAATGTTAAAAATTCAAGTAAAAGGATGAAAATGAAAGATAAAGAAAATGTCACTTTTACTTTAAGAATTTAACATTCTCAACATTGCTAGGGTTGAGAATCTTAACCTCTTGTGAAAAAACTAGGGAGGGAGCGAATTGTTTTTGGCAGGAGCGTGCTCCCGAAATTTGCTCCCAAATGGGATCGTGCTCCCGGGGTCACTCCCCTAGCGCTTCCGAGCGGAGCACGCTTCGGGAGCGTATTGGGGGGAGGGGTCGGGGAAGGGGGGTGGGTCGCTCCCCGCGGCCTTGCTGTTATTTCAATAGAAAGAAAAAAGAAAGAAATGAAGGCAGCTGCCAGACATTGGAAAATTTAAAATAGAGGATTTGAATTGAAAAAAGAACGGGACACATTGTAGAGATTATATTTCTCTAACTAACTGATCCTAAGAAGGCAAAAAATAAAAAAATCCAACACTCTAACAAGCTGCCTGCTCTTCCTTTCCATATACACTTCTGTGTTGAATATTTTCTTCCTGCAGTTATTCATCAGATGGCCAGCCCATGTACTCAGAATTTTGGAAGTCTGATATTTGTGAGTCGTAAAAGTTAAAATAACATTTTGACTTTTTGATGGAAAAAACATTCTGTACAATCTTAGCTCTACGAGAGCATCATGGCTAGTGTGGGGCTATTCCATTGACAAAATGATTGTTCCTACCAATTTTTTCTGAACTTTATCATCTAAGAAATGTTATTAATGTCCTGTGGGTGTTTATTTCTGAAATACCTATTTGTAACTCTCATGACTAAAATCTCAATGTTGGATTTGATGCAGGATTTTGAATGCTTTCTCGAAGGTTCCTCCCAAACCAAAAGTATTCACAAATCAAAGGTAAGTACCTATCTGCAGACTAGGAGCCAAATGCGAAAAGTTAAAACCATAAATGGAATTTTTGAGAACAACAAAGTCATGTCTATAAGTGCTTATCTCTGTTTTATTAACTACAAATTGATTTTGATTGAAAACTACAATGCTCTTTATGCCTGAGTTTCCTTCCTCTTCCTGTTCATGAATTTAAGTGGTCTCTTCTATCATGCCTTATTTAAGCTTGGATACTCGGTAAGCTTCATAATTTGCGTTGTGTTATTCCAGCCCATACAAATATTGTAATTATAGTTGTAAAGGGAAGCCAAATAGTTGCAGGACATCTGTTGTACATGGGGTTTGAGATGGTTTTTATATCATTATTTGTGCTATATGGTTTAACAACTATGTTTTGAGTAGAGAAGGGCAAGACTTGCTATGGTGCAAATTATTCTCATTTTGTCCATTAAAGCTTTGGATGCTTAATAAGTTACAAGTATCATAATCAGAAGAGACCTCTGAAGCAGCCCTTTTGTGCCTATTCATGGTATCTTTTGGAGCAGACTTAGAAGATATTCTTTGAGCAGACTTGTGGGCTAATTTGTGAGCAATTGGGAGCAAACCCTGAAGATTTCTTGTTGCAGACTTGAAGAAACTCAGAGCAGAGATTTTGGAGAGCATTTTAAAAATTCTGGGTGATATTTTTGGAGGCATCTTAAAGTATTCTTGAAGAATTCGTTCGAGTTTCTTAGAGACCATTTGTATCAGCCTTGGAATCCTTTGTTGAATACATGTTTTGAAGAGCATTTTATGTGACACATATAAAGCCTAGGCACCCTCCTTATGAAGCGTGATCTGGATTTTAAAATTAGCAAGCCTAAAACTATCAGCACACTTCAAACTGAAAAGTCATCTCTCATAATTATAGCACAACTGAAGGATAATAATAACAGGTAGAATTATAAATAGGTTGTACCCTATTAGGATAAGAATAATATAGATGAAAACGAGAAAAAACCACAAGGCTTGATGTGCCTTAGATTTTCCAAATATAGGAGGTATACCTCATGTGGGATCCACTAAGAACCCTTCAAAAGCTGTCAAAATGGATCCGGAGCCTGGACTCAAAAATATGATCAACATGTTAAAAATAGAATGCCAAAATAGACCCAATTTTTCATGGTCTTGGAATTTGCTAAATTTGAAACCATGAACAAATCTCCATATTGGCTCCTCAAAATGTAATCACTGTGCCATTTGGACCAAATTTCTAGAGGTGGAAGTCTTCTAAAAATGTATTTTTTCTAAAAATAGAAACTTCTCTGATTTGCCTCAAGTTTCAAGTTTTGAACCACATGCCCATCTCCAAAAAGGAAAAGAATCAAAAGATGACTTTCAAGGCCCAGGAAAAGATGACTTTCAAGCAGAACTTTCAAGAAAGTGAATCTTGAAATCTAGGGACTGTAAAGGCACTGATCTGACCACAAACTTTAGGGGTCTTCAACCTCCCATATCTGCACTAAATTCTGCAATAAATATGAAAGTACGATGCAGTTGGTGCCACTGAAAAGCTGTCCAACTGATATGAACTTATAACTGTGATGCGTCTTCAGGATATACCTGCCTGTGAAGTACCTGCCCAAAAACCTGTCTAGCCATCAATACCTGGGGCCTGAGCAATAACAACCTGCGACCACATGCCAATTCTGAATAGCACTCACGGATTGACAATGCTAAATGATGGACTAACCAACGTGTCCATCCCATGATGTATCCACAAACCATCTCTGATAAGTGCCCCAAATGTGAACCTTTGTACACTATACATGCTTTTGAACAGGTTTCTATATCTATTATTAGAATTTCTGTAAAATATCATTCCTTATCCTTAGTCAAGATTGTTTTCTATTATGCCCTCAAGAGCTCCTTGAATTTGTATAGAAGTCAGTGTTTTTCACAATATAGAGAAATGGGATAAATCATAATACTGGTTTGTGGAATTGAAAATATTATAACTTCCTTTGTTTCCATGTAGATATGATTTTGTGCTTAAAAAATGGGTTCATCTTGTCTTTGGAGATGTGTTTTGTGCTTTAAAAGTGGGCAGAAGACATATCTCAAGGAACTTGCAAAAATGAGTTGCATGTACGGAATTATAACATGTTTAATAAAATAATAGCTCATCTTAGTCCATGTAATGCCTTCTATATTTTCACTCAAATACGTACATTGTTATTGTGCATTTCATCAGCATCTTCAGATATATGTGGTAAATTCTGTGCATTGAGGAAGCTATTCTGGCTGTTATTTATTGTGTTTTGGAAGCATTTTATGTGTTGGGTGGGGAGATGGAGATTAGTCTCATGATAGAACTTTTGAAAATAGAAATTGTATCTTGCATGATCTCACTTAGATGATTTTTATGGAGATTAGATTATTCTTGTCTTTATAATGTATTTTTTTGTTAATTTGTCTTTTGCAGCAATGAGTTTCAAGAGCTGGAGTCAGTACCTACGTCAGCAACTATAGAGGGTCCTTTGGAGCCTCCTTCATCAACATCAGCCATTACAGAGGCCTCAGAAGAGCCCCTTGAGCGTTTTTTTAGTGTATGTCTTTTACTTTTGGCTCCGTCTTAGTTTGTGAGTGGAATTTATATATGCACGAGGAATAGTGTATACCCTTTCCATCCTTATTATTTTTATCTTTTTGTACCATAATATCACTATATAGGGAAACATCTTTGAGTAACTATTGAGTTTGAAATTTCTCTAAAAGAAAATTCCATAGAGATCCAAGCTGGGTTCGTTACAGTCTCTTTTGATTAATATTCTGCTAGGATTTGCATATATTTGAAGGGATGCACAATATATGGACATAAACCTCTGTGATGATGACGTCTCGGCATAACATTCAAACTCTTGTAAAATTTGTCAGTGATGTTGCTGCATTTTTGCAAATATACGCTGCAGAACAGTATTGCTTTGTTAATCACATCTTAGGAGCTTAGCTCGCAAAAGAGTAGTCATAAAGTTGAAGGGAGTGTTTTGAAAATCTGAAGATACTAGGTCAATGCTTGATAGGTCATCAATTATGGCCTTCTGCAAGTTCAAGCCTTCATTGTTTGGAATGGGAACGTCCCATGGGCTTGCAGACATGGTGCGCCCAGTCTATCTTTATCAGGCTTTGGCTCTCTGCATAACTCCTTGTTAAGGAAGATATACTATTTACCACTTACACTTCAGGGGAAGGAGATCTTGACAATTTTTTTTTTTTGTTTCAGATATATAATCAATGATCACTGTTCACTCTATGTCAATGATCTTGTGAATAAGGTCCTTCACATCTATAGCAAGTCTGTCCTCCTAGGTGTATTTTAGCACCATCAACTGGAGCAATGTTGCCAGAGTGTGGAGCAGAGAAGGAGTGCCGGGGGTGCCATTTTCTAAAAATCCTTGGGAGTGGAGTGTCTTGAGAGCGACCATTATATATATATATATATATATATTGCATTTATATTTAAAAAAACTTGTAGAATGCCAAATTAGTTAGAACATATGAAAACATGCATATTTGTATGTCAATGAAGATAGAAATGCCATTCATAGTACATCAACGATTAATCATTTGAGCATCAATCATCTAGGTTCTTGCAATTTCAAACGAACATAATTTTTTTTAAGCCATATAATAGAAAGTAGACCATTAACTTATTATTGAAATAGGATATCCAGCAACTGTCCACATGAACAATTAGTAATGCTTACAGAATAGGCCATCTACACCTCTGTCTTCTCTTTGTATTAACTTAACCATTCAATATTAGGTATTCCACAGCATCCAAAACCCTAATGCACTAAGCTCGATTAGATTGCACTCATAATCCTTGTTATATTTAGGTATTCCACACATCCAAATCCCTAATCCTTCAATCTGAATTAGATTACAACCATAGTCCACAACCGGGATTAGATTACAATGGCTTGAAAACCCTTGGCCAAAAAAACACAAAATGGAGCTAAATTTTTTTTGGGGTGCTGTTCCAAACCTCGGTGACTAATGCCAAATGGGTCTACCAGCCCCTACAACAGCCAATTTGGGGGCTTCCCAGCTAGAGCAAATATTGGATTGTGCCTATTGTAGCTAATGCCTTGTGGATGGATTCACAGCATACCTGCAAAGAGTAAAACACATCTCCAACAGAAATCACATGAGAAGGGCTCCATTTGCAGACATGGCAAACCAGGTGCTAAGAGGGGCTGTGTAGATACCCAAAAGAATGGAGCTGACCAACAAAATCCATCTCAGCATATATGATGCCGCTGCAGTTAGATTCCTAATGCCGAATTTGGTATGCTGTGCCCAGATCTGGAAACTACTGTGCACCACCCTGCAAAGTATTGGAACTGGATGTGACATTTGGATAGCATATCTGGAGCAAGGCTTAAACATCATTGAGGGGATTGAGGGAAAGGGAAGACAGGAAGAGGTCATGGATGGGAGGTTGTGGGTGCATAGCGGATGGGAATGCTGGTGGATGTAATAGACAAGTGAGCTCATATATATGCTGTACCAAAGATGACTGAATGGATCATACTTGGAACATTGATGAAAGAGAGATGATAAACAAATGAAATGTGCTCTTTCTGATCTGGACATTCATAACAGTTGAGGTTGGGCCCCTTTTTGTGGCTATTGAAGGATTCTACTTGCAATAGAATCTAGATGCCCAAGGTGCATGTTGTGAGGCAATAATAAAGCGGGGTGGCATGAAGCCTCATGTTTATGGTACTTGATACCTCAAGTGGGTTGTCAATAAGAATTATACCCAAGAGAACATCCAATAAAAGGGTATCGATCTATGTTACAGTTGGATATCAATGGTCACACCCATAAATTTTCTAGAGGCTAACCTTCAAGAAAACAATGGTAAAAGCCATCAAAATGAGATTTCTCAGTTCCAAATGGTACTGTTTTCTTGCAACAAATATCACATATGAAATTGTTAGATAGGTTGCTAGCTAAGTCACCTGACATGAGGACATAGGAGATGTAGGACACAAAAATACAAGTATCTAACACGTGATGCGACGACCCCCTGGAACAAGATACTGATAACACATTATATATTATATATTAAAAAATATAAAAAATTAGTGAATTACACATAAAATATGAAATATATAAAACATTTAGATGATGATGATACAAATTCAATACACAACTAATGCATATAACCAAATTAGTATTGAGTGCGAATGCAAACCATCTCTGAACCAAAATTACATCAGCAAGGAGGCCCTAAATGGTCTGTATAGTCCAAAAAAATTCATGCTACAACCAATAACTAATATTGTATATCATCAAAATCATTGCCTATATTGGGTTCTTCACCATGAACATCACCCTCTAAGCATTAAAATAAGATATAAAAACTTAACATGTCAAATCGAGATTCTGTTTTGACTCTTGAGTGATCGATGCATTTTTACTATGGTCATGATGGAGTGATCGATGCATTTTTACTATGGTCATGATAGAGGAGTTCAACAATCAATGGCACCAACATCATGGTACATAGAGGGCTTGGTCCTCTTAATTAAAAACTAGTTCCATACCCTCATACATGACAACCCGCGATGGAAACGTTGTAATGCCTCCAATCCTGAAAACTGTTAAGTCTGCGGGATTTTGAGTGGGATCTAAAATTCTACTTTCTCCATATGAAATCCAATGAGGTTGAAACCACTCTCAAACATCCAATGTCATTTCATGGTAATGTTAAAAATTTAAGTAAAAGGATGAAAATGACATTCTCTTTTAGAATATCATTTTCATCCTTTCACTTAAAATTTAACATTACCATTAATAGCATTAGTAGGGCTTGGACAAATCCACTTCCCAACACTTGGAATCCCTTCTAACATTGCTTAATTTCACTTAGCTGCATTTCAAATCCTTTGAGAGCTCCAAAATTGTGTCTTAATTGTGTGAGAATTAGGCAAGAAATCAATTTCAGGTAGGACATGAGTCAAACTCCTGTCGGACATTCGTCAGACGCGCAGGATTCACAATACGTGTGGGGGGGGGGGGCATGTCCGGTGACTTAGGACGCTAGTGAAAGCTCTGTTATGCTTCACCATTTTGGTGCTCGTGTAGTGAGCATCATCTAATTGTCCACACCAGTTACATATGTTGTGAACCTACCTTGAAATTTCATTGTCATTGTTGTGTAATTTGAACATATGTTCTTAAATCATATTTATGGACAAATTGTTGTATAAGCATACATGTTTGTGGCAATGGCTAGCCGCTAGATAAACCAACAGATTTGGCAGGCATGGGAATTTTTATTGATTTATAATTACATGAAAAAAGAGGAATCATTGAATCATAGGGTTCTTGTGATGAAAATCTGTTATTGCTTATAATTATATTTGCTGAATATAACTCGTAACCAATAACCTGTAACTATTGACTGTAACTGCCCTAGCAGTCCGAATATTCTTTGTAACTGACTAGACATCTCCATGTCATTAAAGCTCGCTGCTTTCTTGGTTTTATTTATTATAATGAAGACTGTATAGTGTGTACAGTTCTGTAGTCATTCTGTATCTATTCTTCTTCTTCTATGGCTGTGTGTGTGCTCATTCTAGTCGGCATCAAAGTTTGAGATTAGGGCTTCAGCATTTTGAAATCTGGGTTTCAGTTATCAGGACTGTCTCTTCTTTCACTGTAGATTTTCTGTTAATATTATCAGGCACAATCTGCTGTAGCATTTACCATTTTCCAGATAGTGCTTGCAACAGATCTTACCAGGGTGTTTTTATCCACCAGTTGGAACTACCAGACATTTAGCGACGGATGTTTTCTAAGGCACAAATTTTACTGCTTGTGCAACCCAATTCTCGAACTCACTATCACAATTGCAATTAGTACTAAGTTTAACCTTTTGCACTTCACTAAGATGAGCGTGCAATGCAAACTTCACTCATGGCTACCCATGCGAAAGTATTGCTTGCCAAATCCAGAGTGAGACACTAGGGTTGGGATACTTATGATGAGTAAATATATCCCTAGTTGCTTTGCGAGTTGAAGGCAAGAAGCCTAGGTCACTATTGCTCAAATGGGGGCGGATCCAAGTTGCAGAGGATTTAGCTAGGACAAAGTGACAATGCAAGCCATAGCATGGTCGATAAAAAAGGGTGCTATCGCAACTTTGGTGCTTACTACTAAGCTTTGAGTTCAGAGGTGCAATGGTCAGGCTAGTGTAATAGGATAAAAGTCCTAAGGTTTTGTCCTGAGAGAAAAGCACTGAAGCTTAGAGGGGGCAAGCTGCAACTCTTTGAGTATGACTTATGCAAAATGACTTGGATTATGGATAGGGGCGTAAGCTTGATTATGATGTAGAAGCAAGTGTCAACTAGGTCTAGTGCTTAGGCACTTGTCACTGGTGACTTGGAACAGAGAAATGACTCTTAAAATGAAGCACTAGCCTCAGGAAAGGAAAGTTAAAAAAAAAGGTTCCCATATGCACTTATGTGCGTGTTGTGGGCTCAATACAATTGCCCTATTTTGATACTATTGAAGAGGTTCAATGTATGGTTGCTCAATCTTGCTATGTTAGAAAGCTACTACTTTTAAGCGCAAATTGCTCCCTGTGATATTCTGAGGGGCTGGGCAATGGGCCCCATATGTGCCTAAGTGTGTTTTGCTAGGTCAACGCAATTGCTCTATTTTGGTACTATTCAAGAAAGCCAGTGCATGGTTGCTTAAACTTGCTCTGTTATAACGCTACTACTTTTAAGCCCAAATTGCTGCCTGGAATATTTTGAGCTTTAAAGTTTAAACCCATCCTTGTAGCTCAACATATCCTTCTGAAACATGTGAAAATAAATGTATATGGCAATCTGCATCATTATTAGTAAGCCATCTTCTGAAATGGAACATCTTGATCTTTAGAACTGTTGATATGTTACATAAAATCTCTTTGTAGGCATGCATTATGATCCTTTCTCAGTTGTGACTGGGTTTCGGCAGTGCATATCCTTTTTTAAAGGACCATATCTGTATATAACAAGGCCATACATCAGGTACATGTAGAACAAAGTATCTGTCTTGAGTTTATCTGTCGTTTAGAGGTTATGTTTTAACTAAACCATGGAAAATTTAATCTATCCTTTTTTTAAGGACCATATCTGTATATAACAAGGCCATACATCAGGTACATGTAGAACAAAGTATCTGTCTTCAGTTCATCTGTCGTTTAGAGGTTATGTTTTAACTAAACCATGGAAAATTTAAGCTAATCTCTTTTCCCTTTTATGCATACACTTTTGCATCTCTATCCCTTCTTACAAAGGCAGTTGGGTGTGAAAGTTCTGAATCTGGGATTATTTCTTATTGATGCTTGTATTTGAACTTGAACAGTTTGTCATCTGATTGATTTATGAGATGACAGCTATAATGTCATGACTAGGTTGAATATATTTATGCATGCTTGATACATTTTAGGAAATGTAGCTTAGGTCTCACAAAAGATGATTTTACGGCTTCATCTCATATCTCATTGGCAGTGAAATTGTGGCTTCTAATTTAAGTATATATATGGTTTATAATTTTATACTTCTGTTTTTGTTATTTGTTCTTGATTTTTTTGGAGCTGGTCGTTGTATTCACTGTTCAGCAATGATGTATCTGATATTTATATTAGTTTTATTCAGTTTACTACTTGTAAGATTCACATGGCTTTTATCTGTTTGCAGGCATCATTACATTTAAGCAGCCGCCCAGAACTGTCATCCTTGACTTCTGTGAGATCGTCAACCATGACACACCCCTTGCCAGCACGTTCAACATCAATTTCTTCAACCACACTAATTCCAATGCCAGTATCATCTCCTCCACTACCTGCTTCGTCAGTGTCATTAATTCACATGGCTGCTCGTCCCTTAGATGTAACTGAAGTCAGCAGCAATAGTCATGCCACTCTTGTCAAGCCTTCCTTCTTTGTGCCACAACCTTCTTCATCTGCACCGATGCCACTATCTCTTTCTACTGCACCAATGGCTCCACCTCTAAATCCTCTTCCACCACTGCAGCCTTCATATGGCGCACCACTACTTCAACCTTTCCCTCCTCCTGCTCCTTCCCAGTCACTTGCCCCAGCTTCAACTGTGAGCCAAGGCCCAGTCATTACAAGGGATAAAGTGCGGGATACACTGGCTCGGTTGGTACAGGTATGTATGATGCTTTTAACCATATTTTTCAGTCTGGTTTCTATTCATTATCTCGAGTCAATAAGGCTGTCATAATTTAATCCTTAGAAGATATTTTATTTATAGTGTTATAAACTTAAATAACATAGATATATATAAATAATAAATAATAATTAATGAAGAGACACATGAAAGGACATGTCTCACTGAAAAGATGTGACTTCTTATGAAGGGGCACTCCTACCTAGTATTTATTACAGAGCCGTTATTTATAAATCATATCATATTGTTTTTACTCATATATATATATATTTTCTATTGTCACAAATATTTTTATATTCCAAGTATATTTGGTATCAGAGTTTTGTTTCTGATCTTGGCCTTTGGTCACACTCTGATGAGAATTTGTTTTCTCATTTCAGCCATTGGCCAAAATAATTTTGGAGTTTCTCTGGTTCAGAGGTCTTTGACCACAATCAGGCCTGTGGCCGTTAAAAATTTATTTTGAAAAGAAATTACTTAGCTAGAAAAAAAAAGAAAAGAAAAATCTGCTGCAAGTACGAAAATACGAAGGAAAAAGAAGAAGAAAAGTAAGTCACAAGAGGCAAATTGTACACAGCCGTACCAGTAGTATACCCACCAAATCGTGTTGCAATCAATATGAAATTGCACCATACACATTTGTAATTCGTATAGTTGCCAAATTCGTACCAAATCCTGTAATGCCACCATCAATTCCTGCCTCGTATCTACGATTTCATACTATCACCCCTTTTTAATGCACAGCCCAAGTTGTTCCAGTTCTACAGCCACACGGTTCAGCCATCATACCTGGCTTTTTTTCCAATTCTTAGGTTGTACTATTTCCTATACATCCCTATGCATCCATTGCAGTCCCACTGGCCGCCACCGTACAACCATTACACATTGATTGGAGATTCCGTACACTATTCAGTTGTTAAATTAATGCTACGGCCATTGGCTTGCATGCAAACCATCTCACACCAATTAGTTATCCATACACATTCGTACAGTAAGGTCATGACTATTGGTTAATGGTGCTGTTATCTTATTAATAAAAGTATATGTTTGGGAAGTATTACTTTTAATTATTTTAGATAGCCTTAGATTATTTGTGTGTGTGTGTGGTAAACATTATTTGAAAAGAAAAAAAGGTTTTTCAAGCATTTAAAAAAAAATATAAATTATAAATAAGAAAAGTACAAAGTGGAAATATATATTTATGGGGAGGAAAAGCAAAAGTGTTCAAGCTTTATTATAAAGATATAAAGGGTAAACTCCAGGGTACAGGGATTATCAAGGAAAAAATATGTATAAAAGACAAGTATATATATATATATATATATATATTTCAATGGCATTATGTTTTTGTTGTTGTTGTTAAATTAAAAAGGAAAAGCATTGATATTTGTAAAGTTTTGTAGATGTTCTATGCTAAGAGCAATTTCACTTTTCTCACAGCAATCATACAAGTAGATAAGCAAAATGCAGATAGAACATATAAGCAGGTCTTACAGAAGACAAATCAGAAACAAGAAAAATGTATGTGTTTGTTTCGGCGGTCAACAGGATGCTTCAACCAGCAAAGTCTCCTTTGGTCAGCCAGCCCAGCATGTGTCACAACAACCCTCCAACCAGTAGATGAGTCAACCCAAGTCAGTTCTACAAAAGTCAACGCTGTCCTGAAAAGTCAACGCAGGGGCAGCAAGCTAAAAGTCAACGCAGCAGCAAAACGGTCAACCCTTTGACCTCGATTTTTGTGCCAGGTAGTATGGCCTTCAAAAATCGAACCTCCCACAAGTTTTCAGCTTGTTTGGACCAAGCGTTGACCAAAGTCAACGCTGGTCAAACTTCTGTGAAACCCTATCAGCAGAAACCCTAGCAGCAGAAAAATCCTCTTCGTCCTTCCCATGTGTGGCTGAAATTCGTCCTCCAGGTAGCTCGTACTTTTTAGGATGAGAGAGGAAGATGTGAGTTGTGTTGTGTTCAAATTCTCTCCAACTTTTCCTGTATATATATATCCATCAATGAGGGTGTGTGACACATCTGTTGGGCATGTGAGCCTACATTACAAAACTGGCTGACCTTTGCACATATAATTTATTAAGAATAAATTCAAAATATAAGTTCTGCTCATCGGATTAAGACTATTTTTATATGGATTTTACACCTCTCAGAAAGAGGAATCCAACAAAAATATTAGCCTCTTAATCTGAGCATCAGAACATGGAGTTTGGACCTAGTTGTCCAAATTTAACACTCCCTCTCAACTAGGGAGAACTCCATCTATTAGTGCAATTAACATCGTGAGTCATCCCGCTGAAACTTGCTTTGCTGGCTTCTTTATTTCAGAACAGAAGTGGGTCAGTCACAAAGACATCATTCCCCGACTGACATAATCAGTCCAGAGGTCCCAGACCTCACAAATCTTGATCCCAGATCAAGTGGTTGGACCATGCCATCCTAGATAGAGAGTACGGCAATCTCTGATGCGTCCATCAGTCTTTGCTAATAGTCTCTAGCTTTTCCACACCTCATTGGCCAAATGAGAGGTACTTCCCATGAGCCCTGAACTCAATGGGTAGGATGCATACGGGGCACAGATTAAATGAGTGGCGAACCATCTCAATAATCACAAGGGTGGGGCAGAAGCATTATGAGTGCTTATGGCTCCGAGAAGCTATCCCCAAAGCCCCCCAGAGCTCCCAGAGCTCATCGTCCAACAGGACCCACATCATAGGGTCTTTCCACGACACCAAGACTCTCACGGAAGGTTAGGAACTTGACCTTCCCCAGGGGCTTAGTGAGAATATCCGCGACCTGCTCATCAGTTCCTATATGATCGAGCCTTACGGCGCCTCGCTGTACCATATCCCGGATAAAGTGGTACCTGATATCAATATGCTTGGATCGGTCGTGGAACACAGGATTCTCAGTCATACGAATCCCACTCTGATTATCACAGAGTATTACAGTGGTATCTAGCACATGTTGGAACAGCTCACTAAAGAGCTTCCTCAACCAAACTGCTTCACAACAGGCCATACTAGCAGCAATGTATTCGGCCTCTGCGGTGCTCAAAGCCACCGACTTCTGCTTCCTGCTCATCCATGAGATCGAAGCAGAACCAAGATTGAAACAGCATCCAGATGTGCTCTTACGATCCACCACACTGCCAGCCCAATCGGCATCAGTATATCCCCGGAGTATCACACTCCCGGCAGTGTATCTCAGCCCATGGTTTATCGTGCCCCGAAGATATCTCAAAAGATTCTTGGCACCAACCCAGTGAAAATGATGAGGCTCAACCATCTGTTGACTCAAAGTATTCACTGCAAAACATATGTCCGGACGGGTGTTCACTAAGAACATCAAAGCTCCTATGAGTTGACGATACTCAGTAGGATTGGCCAAGATAGGCCCTGCAGCGCTGCCACTCAACTTCTTAAAGTTGAGTTCCATTGGTGTCGACACGGACTTACAGTCCACCATCCCAAATCTTTCCAGAAGCTTCACAATATACTTTCCTTGAGAAAGGAAAATCTCTCCAGGTCTCTGCCAGACCTCCAGGCCTAGGAAATAGTGCATCAGTCCTAGGTCTTTCATCTCGAACTCAGCAGCAAGCTCCCTCTTACATTGATGAATGAGAGGGTCATCACCTGTCAGGAAGAGGTCGTCCACATACAGCACTAGAATGAGAGGCTTTCCTTCCTCAACCTTAAAGTAAAGGTTTGGATCAACATTGCTTCGAGTGAAGCCCAGCTTCATCAAGTAACTATCCATCCTCTCATACCAAGCTCTGGGTGCTTGCTTTAACCCATAGAGGGCTTTCTTCAACCTGCAGACATAAGTGTCTCGATCTTGAACTTCAAATCCCAAAGGTTGTTCTACATACACCTCTTCCTTTATTGAACCATGCAGAAAAGCGGTCTTGACATCCATCTGATGAAGACTCCATCCTTGGGTAGCAGCAAGGGCTATGATGGATCGGATGGTGGTATATCGAGCCACAGGTGCAAATATATCGTCATAGTCAATTCCTTCCTTTTGAGAGAAGCCACGGGCAACAAATCTTGCCTTAAACTTTTCAGCACTCCCATCAGATCCATGTTTAATCTTGTAGAGCCATTTAGCGGTGACAATAGATTTGTCCTTCGGTCTCGGGACCACATCCCAGACATCATTCTTCATAATAGCCTCATATTCTTCATGCATAGCATCCTTCCAGACTTGATGCTTGATGGCTTCTTCAAAAGATCCAGGTTCAGATTGTATAATAGTACTCATGGCAGCTAGATACCCTTGGTATCTACACGGCTTCTTGCTTTCTCGGAATGTTCCCCTTGGGGCAGCATGACCCTCAGCATCTTCGAGGGTGTTCCTGAGCCATGATGGCCTCTTTCCTAGAGAAGGGGAAGGATCAATAGGGTACATTGGCCCTTCAACATCAGGCATAGTCTCATCCTGGGGTTCTTCCAGATTTCCAGGTCTTTCTTCATGGTTTTCTTCAGATCTAGGAAGATCTACTACTTTCTTCAGGGAAGCATCTTCGTCAAAAGTGACATCATGGCTTATCTCTACTTCCCTTTGACCAGGTACATAGACTCTATATGCCTTAGAAGTCTCACTGTAGCCCACAAACATTCCTTTCTTCCCAGTAGCATCCAGCTTACTTCTCTTTTCTTTCGGCACATGAAAATAGACAGGACATCCAAAAATTCTAAAATGTGAGACATCAGGTTTCTTACCAGAGAAAACCTCTTCGGGAGTTTTGGAGTCCAAAGCGGAATGAGGGCATCGGTTTTGAATGTACACAGCAGTATTTGCAGCTTCTCCCCACAGAAACTTTGGAAGACCCTGGTCACATAGCATGGCACGGGCAGCTTCCACAATAGTCCTATTCTTGCGTTCAGCAACACCATTCTGCTCAGGAGTATATGCAGTGGTAGTCTCCCTCTTAATGCCAGCTTCTCTGCAAAAGTCTTTGAACTCATTTGACTCATATTCAGTGCCATTGTCAGTCCTCAAAATCTTGATCTTCTTTCCGGTCATATTTTCCACCAAGGCTTTGAAGGTACGGAACCACATGAAAGCCTCATCCTTCTTCTTCAAGAAGTATATCCAGGTTTTGCGAGAGAAGTCATCAGTAAATGTCATATAGTAAGAACATCCCCCCAGGGATGTTACAGGCAACATACCGGAAAGATCAGAATGGACCAGTTGCAATATCTCAGATGTCTTTGTGACACTTGAGGGGAAAGGTCCCCTTGTATGTTTTCCTTCAGCACAGCCCTTACATACACCTTTATGATTATTTCCAAAATCAGGCATTCCTGTCACCACCTTCCTTGCTTCGGGAAGAGCCTTGTAATGAAGGTGTCCAAATCTTCGGTGCCATAGTTCGGTTTGACGGATAGTATCACAAGTCATAGCTCCCAACGGACTCCCTCCAACCTGGTAGAGTGTACCAACTCTAAAACCAATTGAGATAGCTTCCTTGAAGCTCTTCTTCCACATGAGTACCTTTCCATCAGAGAAAGTTACATTGAATCCTTTGTCTTCCATGGCAGATACAGACACAAGGTTCTTCTTCAATTTGGGTACATAGAGTACATCTTGTAGATGGAGGACTTGTCCTTGAGACAAGTGGAGGGTCACAGTCCCGGTCCCTTTCACAGGATAAGTGGCATTATCCCCAAGGATAATTTCTAGATTAGTATCCCTTTCAACCATGTCAGGAAGTGCTTCCTTGAATCCGGTGATGTGTCTTGAGGCACCACTATCGATTAGCCAGACATCCATAGTGTCGGGCGGAGATGCAGCTGAGAGAGCAGATATTAGAATATACTCATTTCTTTTATCAACAACATTAGACTCCTCATACCTGGTATTTCTGGTCCTTTTAGAAGGTGGATGGTTTCCTTCAAAGTGAGCCTTCCTCTTTCCTTTGGATTTGTCATTTCTTTGATTCCCATTCCTTCGGTTGTTGTTGTTGTCATCACTATCGGGAGAATTCTTCTGGAAGGGGCATTCTCTAGCATAGTGTCCAGTCCTATGGCAGGTGAAACATTTACCCTTCTTCTTTTGAGTCTTAGTCCTTCCTTTGTCCTTGGAACCACCAGAGTTCTTCTTTCGGGAATGAGCAACATAGGCAGCATTTCTTTCATTATCAAATTCCTTCATCCTTGTTTCTTCTTGCATACATCTAGACAGAAGCTCATCAAAGTTAGGGATGGTATTATTGTTGAGAATGGTAGTTGTGAATACTTGCCATTCATATGGAAGTCCTCCAAGTGCGGTGAGAACCATCTCACGATCAGCTATTGTCTCCCCAATAGCTAGCAGATTGTTCCTGGTTTCGGTCAACTTCATAAAGAAAGTTTGAATAGACTCGTCTCGGCCCTTCTTCATATTCTTCAACTTGTTCTTGAGGAATAGCACTTGGTTCACATTGTTTACTCGGAACATAAGTATCAGTTTGTCATACATCTCCTTGGATGTGCGTAGTTCAGATATGTAGGCAACCAAACTCTTATTTATGGATTCCCTGATCAGCAGTTTTGCTCTGATTTCTCCCTTCTTATACTTGTGTTTAACAGCAGCAGAGGCATTTGATGGAGGTTCTTGAATCTTCCCTGTCACATGATCTAGGAGATCATGATCTTCTAATTTGAGATCTAATAACATCTTCCAGGCATGGAAGTCATCACTTCCAGTCAGCTTGTCATTCTCCCTGAATTCAAGCTTAGAGGAATCCATTTCCTTCGATGATGATTGCTATAGATAGAGTTTGTCTTCACCTCAGCTCTGATACCATGTAAAGTTTTGTAGATGTTCTATGCTAAGAGCAATTTCACTTTTCTCACAGCAATCATACAAGTAGATAAGCAAAATGCAGATAGAACATATAAGCAGATCTTACAGAAGACAAATCAGAAACAAGAAAAATGTATGTGTTTGTTTCGGCGGTCAACAGATGCTTCAACCAGCAAAGTCTCCTTTGGTCAGCCAGCCCAGCATGTGTCATAACAACCCTCCAACCAGTAGATGAGTCAACCCAAGTCAGTTCTACAAAAGTCAACGCTGTCCTGAAAAGTCAACGCAGGGGCAGCAAGCTAAAAGTCAACACAGCAGCAAAACGGTCAACCCTTTGACCTCGATTTTTGTGCCAGGTAGTATGGCCTTCAAAAATCGAACCTCCCACAAGTTTTCAGCTTGTTTGGACCAAGCGTTGACCAAAGTCAACGCTGGTCAAACTTCTGCGAAACCCTAGCAGCAGAAACCCTAGCAGCAGAAAAATCCTCTTCGTCCTTCCCACGTGTGGCTGAAATTCGTCCTCCAGGTAGCTCGTACTTTTTAGGATGAGAGAGGAAGATGTGAGTTGTGTTGTGTTCAAATTCTCTCCAACTTTTCCTGTATATATATATCCATCAATGAGGGTGTGTGACACATCTGTTGGGCATGTGAGCCTACATTACAAAACTGGCTGACCTTTGCACATATAATTTATTAAGAATAAATTCAAAATATAAGTTCTGCTCATCGGATTAAGACTATTTTTATATGGATTTTACACCTCTCAGAAAGAGGAATCCAACAAAAATATTAGCCTCTTAATCTGAGCATCAGAACATGGAGTTTGGACCTAGTTGTCCAAATTTAACAATATTGAAGTTTATTATAACTATTGAAATAAAAAAACATAAAAAAAGAGATAATTTGAAAATGAAGAAAGGGAGATTCTTTTATAAAGGTTGCTTAGTTGCATGTTATGACTATATATATTAAAAGGGAGTATTCAAGGAAAATAGATTAATATCGTTATTAGCAAGAACCATAAGGAAAATTACATTAATGTTGATATGGAAAATCAATTATTAATTTTAGAACAAAGTATAATTGAGAATAAAGATGCTTCTTATTTCAAAGCACAATATGAAATTAAGGACTTACAAGTAATAATTGATGATTGTTAATGTATATCTCAATTCAGTGTTGTAACTATATTTAAAGAAGTAATCGACATATTTTTTTTTGACATTTCCCTATAGAAGAAGATGATGGCATTCCAAGACATTACAATGAAGTCAAAATCGATAATACCTTCATCAAAAGAATTTTAAGATATCTTGGAAGTGATCCTTCAAGAATATCAAAAGTAATATCGAGGATGCAAAAATAATTTCATGAAGTTGTCACAGACAAAAATGAAGATGTTTTTCACTTCAAGGACCACACTCAAGGATTACTTGCACAAATCAAGAAGACAAAGGTTACGAAGCAGTACAATAAAAAATTGGAATAAGAAAAGGAAGATCTCAAGCAGAAAGTCAATGAAGGCTTATCAAGCTTATGAGAGCAAGATGATGAAAATGTTGGAAGAATTGTCATTGACGTCAAAGGGTGAATGGGCCATTGGCAAAGATGTGTTGAAATTTGGTACCGGAGGACAGGTGGTTCCCTTAGACTTTGATCTTTGGCCTAGGGAAAAGTGTCCAAAAGAATTTAATTTTTCTCCTGAAGTAATTTTATAATTTTATAAAGTTAAATCTAATTTAAAAGTGACTTTAAGTGATAAAGTTACTAAGTCTAATTTTAAAGTAACTTTTATAAAGTAAATGAAAAATTCGAAAGGAAAAGTGACTTTGGAAATAAATGACTAAGTGGGTCTTTATTAAAGTGGGGTGAATTAAAAAATAGAAAGTGAGATTTAAATGAGCATTTAATCTCAGCCATTGATCTAAATCTATTTCAGCCATTGGATTTAGAGATCACCCAAAAGTCACTTGGATCACCCAAAAGTCACTTGGAGTTATATTAAAAGAGGAAAAGGAGGAAAAGGTCATTCATTCTTTCATGAGCAGATTGGGAGAAGGAGAGCAAGAGAGCAAGAGAGATTTCTGAGCAGGGAGGAGAAGGAGACAACAACTTGGCACACATTCCAAGGCAGCAGTTGAGCAGATTTGTACAGCTGATTCAGCACATAGTGAAAGACAGATTTTTGCACAAAAATCAAGGAGCAGTTTGCTGATTTTTCTGCACACAAAACGGAGGCCGTACAACATTTATTGCTGTCCTGTTTGCTGTAATTTCCAGATTGCTGTGAGGCACGGGAAAGGAGATAAGTTGTAAATTTGCTTGCTGATTTTTGCTGAATAATTCTCACTGTAAAAAGACAATTTTCAGAAATAAAGAAGAGCTCTCAAACTGGTTTTCCCCAAGAGTTGTAGGGGGTTTTTCCAGGGTCAAGTTGACCAAAAATATCAGTGTTTTAATGTGTTTTAATGACTGTTTTTGATTGCTGATTGTTAATTCTGCAATTTCCAGCATTCTGAAAAATTTCCAGAATTTGTGTTTTCAGCAATATTTATTTTTTTCAGTCTGTTAAATGTATGGTTATGGGAATGGGCATTTAACTACATGGGAGAAATAAGGAGAAACTGAAAACCGGGGTGGGAAAACAGAAATTTTTACATGGTATCAGAGCTTGAGTGCTGAAGGGCAGTTTGAGACAGCAAAAAGAAAAATTACAGTTGCTGATTTTTCACTCAGAAAATTCCAGCAAGCTGATTTTTTCATAAACAACAGTTTTATCTTTACTACAACAGTGCTATTTTTCAGTTTTAGGACAGCAGGATGTCATTGGGATTGAGGGTGGAGGATAGGTTGGATGGGCATATAAATTACAGCGTTTGGAAGGAGAGAATGCAGAGTATCTTTGAGGAGGCAGAAGTCTGGGATATCATGGTGCATACCACACAAAACCCTGTTGTTGTGCCCACTGATGTTACTCAGTTGGCTGAGTATAAAAAGAAGAACAATAAGGGTAAGAGGCTGATTCTAGACGGAATCAAAGATGTTGAAATTTGGTACTGGAGGACAGGTGGTTCCCTAAGGCTTTGATCTTTGGCCTAGGGAAATGTGTCCAAAAGAATTTAATTTTTCTCCTAAAGTGACTTTATAATTTTATAAAGTTAAATTTAATTTAAAAGTGACTTTAAGTGATAAAGTTATTAAGTCTAACTTTAAAGTGACTTTTATAAAGTCAATGAAAAATTAGAAAGGAAAAATGAGTTTGGAAATAAATGACTAAGTGGGTCTTTATTAAAGTGGGGTGAATTAAAAAATAGAAAGTGAGATTTAAATGAGCATTTAATCTCAACCATTGATCTAAATCTATTTCAGCCATTGGATTTAGAGATCACCCAAAAGTCACTTGGATCACCCAAAAGTCACTTAGAGTTATATTAAAGGAGGAAAAGGAGGAAAAGGTCATTCATTCTTTCATGAGCAGATTGGGAGAAGGAGAGCAAGAGAGCAAGAGAGATTTCTGAGCAGGGAGGAGAAGGAGACAACAGCTTGGCACACATTCCAAGGCAGCAGTTGAGCAGATTTGTACAGCTGATTCAGCACATAGTGAAAGGCAGATTTTTGTACAAAAATCGAGGAGCAGTTTGCTGATTTTTCTGCACACAAAACGGAGGTCGTACAAATTTATTGCTGTCCTGTTTGCTGTAATTTCCAGATTGCTGTGAGGCACGGGAAATGAGATAAGTTGTAAATTTGCTTGCTGATTTTTTGCTGAATAATTCTCACTGTAAAAAGGCAATTTTCAGAAATAAAGAAGAGCTCTCAAACTAGTTTTCCCCAAGAGTTGTAGGGGGTTTTTCCAGGGTCAAGTTGACCAAAAATATCAGTGTTTTAATGGCTGTTTTTAATTGCCGATTTTTAATTCTGCAATTTCCAGCATTCTGAAAAATTTCCAGAATTTGTGTTTTCAGCAATATTTATTTTTTTCACTCTGTTAAATGTATGGTTATGGGAATGGGCATTTAACTACATGGGAGAAATAAGGAGAAACTGAAAACCGGGGTGGGAAAACATAAATTTTTACATGGTATCGGAGCTTGAGTGCTGAAGGGCAGTTTGGGACAGCAAAAGGAAAAATTACAGTTGCTGATTTTTCACTCAGAAAATTCCAGCAAGCTGATTTTTTCATAAACAACAGTTTTATCTTTACTACAGCAGTGCTATTTTTCAGTTTTAGGACAGCAGGATGTCATTGGGATTGAGGGTGGAGGATAGGTTGGATGGGCATACAAATTACAGCGTTTGGAAGGAGAGAATGCAGAGTATCTTTGAGGAGGCAGAAGTCTGAGATATCATGGTGCATACCGCACAGAACCCTGTTGTTGTGCCCACTGATGTTACTCAGTTGGCTGAGTATGAAAAGAAGAACAATAAGGGTAAGAGGCTGATTCTAGACGGAATCAAAGACCATTGCATTCCTCATGTGAGAGGAAAGAGCAATGCCCATGAGATGTGGACAACATTGTCCAATCTCTACCAGAGTACCAATGAGAACCGGAAGATGGTCCTGAAGGAGAAGCTGAAGAACATTAAGATGGGGAATGATAGTGCAGCTGGATATCTCACAAAGATTACCAATGTGAGAGATGAGTTGGCAGCGATTGGAGAGGCCATTCCACCCACTGAGTTGGTGCGGATTGCAGTGAATGGCCTCCCCCGTTCATGGTTGAACTTTGCTGATGGGGTTTGTGCACGTGAGACCCTTCCCACATGGGAGAGGTTTTGGGATGATTGCATTCAAACAGAGATCAGGAAAGGTCAGCTTGGGGCAGCCAAGCCAGTTGAGCAGGATGAGGATGTAGCACTGGTGGCAGGAGGCAAGAAAGGCAAAGGGAAGAAGCAGGCTTCCACAAGCAGTGGTGGGGGCAAAGGCAAAGGCAAAGGTAAACAGGGGAACACACAGAAGGACTATTCCAAGATGAAGTGTTGGAATTGTCAAAAGATGGGACACTATGCAGTTGTGTGTCCGGAGAAGAAGAAGAAGAAGGGGAAGAACCAGGACGTGGCAGCTTCAGCAGAGATTGAGGACTTTGCTGGTCGTTTTGACCGAGAGTTTGCGTTCACTACGTGTGAGTCCTCTAGTACAGGATCACCTGCCACACAGGTTCAGAGGGAGCATGCTTTTCCCTCGATTAGCGGAGCATCTACAGGTATCTGGTATGTGGACAGTGGGGCTTCACGTCATATGACAGGAGTCCGTGAGTACTTCTCAGAGCTTTCAGAGAGTGGCACTGATATTGAGGTAGTACTCGGTGATGACAGAGTTGTTAGAGCAGTCGGGGTGGGGACAGTGACATTTCAGAGGGAGTCCAAACCTCCCTTGAAGGTGTCAGAGGTTCTTTATGTGCCAGGGATGAGGAAGAACCTCATATCCGTCTCAGCTTTGGAGGACAGAGGATATGAGGTATTGTTCAGGGGAGGACAGGTGTTGATGTATCCCAGGGGCACTCCAGCTGATTCAGCTAGAGTGATAGGTGTACGCCATGCAAAGGTGTACAAGTTTGCATTCCAACCCCTTTTGGCATTGAGCAGTAGTACCGACAGCAGAGCTAGCAGTTCTGAGCTGTGTGAGATTTGGCACCGCAGGATGGGACATATGTATCATGGAGCCTTGAGGACATTGCGGGAGATCACTACAGGTGTGCCAGATTTCAGTACTGATCACTTTGATACTTGTAGAGGTTGTGAGATGGGCAAGTTTGCCAAATCCCCTTTTCCCAGCAGTGACAGCAGAGCGACGGGGATACTTGATTTGATTCATTCCGATGTGAGCGGTCGGATGTCTCATGTTTCCTTGAGTGGATATGAGTACTATGTGTTATTCATTGATGATCACTCCAGGAGGACCTGGATTTATTTTTTGAAGACCAAGAGTGAGGTCTTCAAGCGGTTTCAGGAGTTCAGAGCTCTTGTGGAGACTTAGACAGGTCGAAAGATCAAGTCCTTGAGGTCGGACAATGGAGGAGAGTACACCCTTGGAGAGTTTGTTGACTATTGTGCGGAGGCAGGCATTAGGAGGGAGTTCACTGTTCCTTACAACCCCCAGCAGAACGGGGTTGCGGAGAGGAAGAACAGATCCATCATAGAGGCTGCCAAAGCCATGATACATGATCAGGGGTTGCCATTGTTCTTGTGGGCAGAGGCCTGCAACACAGCTGTTTACTTGCAGAACAGGAGTCCGCATCGTGCCTTGGGGCACATGACTCCGGAGGAGGCTTTCTCTGGGAAGAAGCCTGATCTTGGTCATTTTTATATCTTTGGATGCATTACATACTCCGATATACCCAAGGAGGAGAGGACCAAACTAGAGCCCACCGCAGAGAAGGGTATCTTTGTGGGCTACAGTGAGACCTCAAAGGCCTTTCGGATTTACATTCCTGCACAGAGGAGAGTTGTTGTCAGACGGGATGTGAAGTTCGAGGAGGACAGGGCCTTTAGGAGGTCACGGGAGTTAGAGAATCTGGATCAGCCAGACCCTCAGCAGCAGTTGAGTCAGTCGCAAGGATCCAGTGGGCAGGGATCAGGAGGATCCGGAGGTACATCTATGAAGATGTCAGGTCCATCAGTGAGCAGTGGCTCACGAGCCAGAGGGGTGGTCCTCCGGGCAGCATGCAGAGCAGTTCACTAGGGAGTCCACTGATGGACAGTTCACACGGTACCTCAGCTTCTACAGGTTCAGGTGCAGGCAGGAGGACAGCAGACAGACAGTCAAGAGTTCAGGCTACTGATGGTGATGAGGAGGAGTTTCATTCTCCTATGGGAGAAGCATGCTCAGGGAAGAGGAAGCCCAAGTGGCTTCAGGACACCTTGAGAGATGCCACATCTGTTGCTGAGCCGAAAAGGCCGGTCAGAGAGAGTAGACCACCTGAGAGGTTTTGTAGTTATATGGCGATGGTTACCAGCATCCTTGACTCTGAGCCTTCTAGCTATGAGGAGGCAGCTAGCCAGCAGGTCTGGAGAGAGGCCATGCAGGAGGAGTATTCTTCTATCATGAAGAATGATGTTTGGGAGGTGGTGCCGAGGCCTGAGGGCAAATCCGTGGTTACTTCCAGATGGCTTTACAAGGTAAAGCATGCTGCAGATGGCAGCATTGAGAAATTCAAAGCGAGGTTTGTGGCTAGAGGGTTCTCCCAGGTAGAGGGAGTTGATTATGAGGAGACCTTCGCTCCCGTGGCTCGATATACTTCGATCCGCTCCATCATATCGATAGCAGCAGAGATGGGTTGGAAGATCCACCAGATGGATGTGAAGACCGCATTTCTAAATGGCTTCATACAGGAGGAGGTGTACATTGAGCAGCCACAGGGCTTTGAGGTGCATGGGAAGGAGTCCCATGTGTGCAGATTGAAGAAGGCCCTTTATGGCCTGAAGCAAGCTCCTAGAGCTTGGTACTCCAGGATAGATGCATACTTGCAGGGGATGGGTTTCACAAAGAGTGAGGCAGATCCGAACCTTTACTTTATTGTGATTGGTGAGGAGCCTCTCATTCTGGTGCTGTATGTGGATGACTTGATCATTACAGGTGCAGAGAGACTCATAGAGCACTGTAAGAGAGATCTTGCGGTGGAGTTTGAGATGAAGGACATCGGCTTGATGCATTACTTTTTGGGTTTGGAGGTGTGGTAGGAGGAGGGGCATTTCTTCCTGGGGCAGGGGAAGTATATTGTGGACATCCTTAGCAGATTCCACATGGAGGATTGTAGACCCATGTCGACACCGATGATCACCAACTGGAAGAAGCTTCATGCTTCGGATTCCGAGTTGGTGGATCCCACATTGTACAGGCAGCTGATTGGTTCCTTGATGTATTTGGTCAACATTAGACCAGATATCTGTTTTGCAGTCAATACGATGAGTCAGTTTATGTGTGAGCCTAGGAAGGTTCACTGGGTGGCTGCAAAACACATTTTGCGGTACTTGCAGGGGACAGTGGATTATGGTTTGGACTACAGGCAGGGAGATGGAGTGAGATTGGCAGGATACACTGATTCTGATTGGGCAGGTTGTGCTTCTGATAGGAAGAGCACTTCAGGGTGTTGTTTTGGGTTGGGTTCAGCAGTAGTGTCATGGTTCAGCCGGAAGCAGCAGTCAGTAGCACTGAGTTCAGCGGAAGCAGAGTATATGGCAGCGAGTCTAGCTAGTTGTGAGGCTATTTGGCTTCGCAAGATGTTGTTTGGCTTATTTGGTCAGCCGTTGAGACCTTCAGTGATTTACTGTGATAATCAGAGTTGCATTAAACTCACGGAGAATCCAGTATTTCATGACAGATCAAAGCATATCGGGATCAGATATCATTTCATCAGAGACTATGTTCAGAAGGGCGCTGTGAAGCTTGAGTATATTTCCACTGATGAGCAGGTTGCAGATATTCTTACCAAAGCCTTACCACGGAGCAAGCATGTCTACTTCAGAGACAAGATGGGTGTGGTGAGGAACACCTTCCTCGGTAAGAGGGAGTGTTGAAATTTGGTACCGGAGGACAGGTGGTTCCCTAAGGCTTTGATCTTTGGCCTAGGGAAATGTGTCCAAAAGAATTTAATTTTTCTCCTAAAGTGACTTTATAATTTTATAAAGTTAAATCTAATTTAAAAGTGACTTTAAGTGATAAAGTTATTAAGTCTAACTTTAAAGTGACTTTTATAAAGTCAATGAAAAATTAGAAAGGAAAAGTGACTTTGGAAATAAATAACTAAGTGGGTCTTTATTAAAGTGGGGTGAATTAAAAAATAGAAAGTGAGATTTAAATGAGCATTTAATCTCAACCATTGATCTAAATCTATTTCAGCCATTGGATTTAGAGATCACCCAAAAGTCACTTGGATCACCCAAAAGTCACTTGGAGTTATATTAAAGGAGGAAAAAGAGGAAAAGGTCATTCATTATTTCATGAGCAGATTGGGAGAAGGAGAGCAAGAGAGCAAGAGAGATTTCTGAGCAGGGAGGAGAAGGAGATAGCAGCTTGGCACACATTCCAAGGCAGCAGTTGAGCAGATTTGTACAGCTGATTCAGCACATAGTGAAAGACAGATTTTTGCACAAAAATCGAGGAGCAGTTTGCTGATTTTTCTGCACACAAAACGGAGGTCGTACAGCATTTATTGCTGTCCTGTTTGCTGTAATTTCCAGATTGCTGTGAGGCACGGGAAATGAGATAAGTTGTAAATTTGCTTGCTGATTTTTTGCTGAATAATTCTCACTGTAAAAAGGCAATTTTCAGAAATAAAGAAGAGCTCTCAAACTGGTTTTCCCCAAGAGTTGTAGGGGGTTTTTCCAGGGTCAAGTTGACAAAAAATATCAGTGTTTTAATGTGTTTTAATGGCTGTTTTTAATTGCTGATTTTTAATTCTGCAATTTCCAGCATTCTGAAAAATTTCCAGAATTTGTGTTTTCAGCAATATTTATTTTTTTCAGTCTGTTAAATGTATGGTTATGGGAATGGGCATTTAACTACATGGGAGAAATAAGGAGAAACTGAAAATCGGGGTGGGAAAACAGAAATTTTTACAAAAGACTATTGCATTCCTCATGTGAGAGGAAAGAGCAATGCCCATGAGATGTGGACAACATTGTCCAATCTCTACCAGAGTACCAATGAGAACCGGAAGATGGTCCTGAAGGAGACGCTGAAGAACATTAAGATGGGGAATGATAGTGCAGCTGGATATCTCACAAAGATTACCAATGTGAGAGATGAGTTGGCAGCGATTGGAGAGGCCATTCCATCCACTGAGTTGGTGCGTATTGCAGTGAATGGCCTCGCCCGTTCATGGTTGAACTTTGCTGATGGGGTTTGTGCACGTGAGACCCTTCCCACATGGGAGAGGTTTTGGGATGATTGCATTCAGACAGAGATAATGAAATGACAGCTTGGGGCAGCCAAGCCAGTTGAGCTGGATGAGGACGTAGCACTGGTGGCAGGAGGCAAGAAAGGCAAAGGGAAGAAGCAGGCTTCCACAAGCGGTGGTGGGGGCAGAGGCAAAGGTAAAGGTAAACAGGGGAACACACAGAAGGACTATTCCAAGGTGAAGTGTTGGAATTGTCAAAAGATGGGACACTATGCAGTTGTGTGTCCGGAGAAGAAGAAGAAGAAGGGGAAGAACCAGGACGTGGCAGCTTCAGCAGAGATTGAGGACTTTGCTGGTCGTTTTGACCGAGAGTTTGCGTTCACTACGTGTGAGTCCTCTAGTGCAGGATCACCTGCCACACAGGTTCAGAGGGAGCATGCTTTTCCCTCGATTAGCGGAGCATCTACAGGTATCTGGTATGTGGACAGTGGGGCTTCACGTCACATGAAAGGAGTCCGTGAGTACTTCTCAGAGCTTTCAGAGAGTGACACTGATATTGAGGTAGTACTCGATGATGACAGAGTTGTTAGAGCAGTCGGGGTGGGGACAGTGACATTTCAGAGGGAGTCCAAACCTCCCTTGAAGGTGTCAGAGGTTATTTATGTGCCAGGGATGAGGAAGAACCTCATATCCGTCTCAGCTTTGGAGGACAGAGGATATGAGGTACTGTTCAGGGGAGGACAGGTGTTGATGTATCCCAAGGGCGCTCCAGCTGATTCAGCTAGAGTGATAGGTGTACGCCATGCAAAAGTGTACAAGTTTGCATTTCAGCCCCTTTTGGCATTGAGCAGTAGTACTGACAACAGAGCTAGCAGTTCTGAGCTGTGTGAGATTTGGCACCGCAGGATGGGACATATGTATCATGGAACCTTGAGGACATTGCGGGAGATCACTACAGGTGTGCCAGATTTCAGTACTGATCACTTTGATACTTGTAGAGGTTGTGCGATGGGCAAGTTTGCCAAATCCCCTTTTCCCAGCAGTGACAGCAGAGCGACGGGGATACTTGATTTGATTCATTCCGATGTGAGCGGTCGGATGTCTCATGTTTCCTTGAGTGGATATGAGTACTATGTTTTATTCATTGATGATCACTCCAGGAGGACCTGGATTTATTTTTTGAAGACCAAGAGTGAGGTCTTCAAGCGGTTTCAGGAGTTCAGAGCTCTTGTGGAGACTTAGACAGGTCGAAAGATCAAGTCCTTGAGGTCGGACAATGGAGGAGAGTACACCCTTGGAGAGTTTGTTGACTATTGTGCGGAGGCAGGCATTAGGAGGGAGTTCACTGTTCCTTACAACCCCCAGCAGAACGGGGTTGCAGAGAGGAAGAACAGATCCATCATAGGGGCTGCCAAAGCCATGTTACATGATCAGGGGTTGCCATTGTTCTTGTGGGCAGAGGCCTGCAACACAGCTGTTTACTTGCAGAACAGGAGTCCGCATCGTGCCTTGGGGCACATGACTCCGGAGGAGGCTTTCTCTGGGAAGAAGCCTGATATTGGTCATCTTCATATCTTTGGATGCATTACATACTCCTATATACCCAAGGAGAAGAGGACCAAACTAGAGCCCACCGCAGAGAAGGGTATCTTTGTGGGCTACAGTGAGACCTCAAAGGCCTTTTGGATTTACATTCCTGCACAGAGGAGAGTTGTTGTCAGACGGGATGTGAAGTTCGAGGAGGACAGGGCCTTTAGGAGGTCATGGGAGTTAGAGTATCTGGATCAGCCAGACCCTCAGCAGCAGTTGAGTCAGCTGCAGGGATCCAGTGGGCAGGGATCAGGAGGATCCGGAGGTACATCTATGATGATGTCAGGTTCGTCAGTGAGCAGTGGCTCGCCGAGCCAGAGGGGTGGTGCTCCGGGCAGCATGCAGAGCAGTTCACTAGGGAGTCCACTGATGGACAGTTCACACGGTACCTCAGCTTCTACAGGTTTAGGTGCAGGCAGGAGGACAACAGACAGACAGTCAGGAGTTCAGGCTACTGATGGTGATGAGGAGGAGGAGTTTCATTCTCCTATGGGAGAAGCATGCTCAGGGAAGAGGAAGCCCAAGTGGCTTCAGGACACCTTTAGAGATGCCACATCTGTTGCTGAGCTGAAGAGGCCGGTCAGAGAGAGTAGACCACCTGAGAGGTTTTGTAGTTATATGGCGATGGTTACCAACATCCTTGACTCTGAGCCTTCTAGCTATGAGGAGGCAGCTAGCCAGCAGGTCTGGAGAGAGGCCATGCAGGAGGAGTATTCTTCTATCATGAAGAATGATGTTTGGGAGGTGGTGTCGGGGCTTGAGGGCAAATCCATGGTTACTTCCAGATGGCTTTACAAGGTAAAGGATGTTGCAGATGGCAGCATTGAGAAATTCAAAGCGAGGTTTGTGGCTAGAGGGTTCTCCCAGGTAGAGGGAGTTGATTATGAGGAGACCTTCGCTCCCGTGGCTCGATATACTTCGATCCGCTCCATCATATCGATAGCAGCAGAGATGGGTTGGAAGATCCACCAGATGGATGTGAAGACCGCATTTCTCAATGGCTTCATACAGGAGGAGGTGTACATTGAGCAGCCACAGGGCTTTGAGGTGCATGGGAAGGAGTCCCATGTGTGCAGATTGAACAAGGCCCTTTATGGCCTGAAGCAAGCTCCTAGAGCTTGGTACTCCAGGATAGATGCATACTTGCAAAGGATGGGTTTCACAAAGAGTGAGGCAGATCCGAACCTTTACTTTATTGTGATTGGGAGGAGCTTTTCATTCTGGTGCTGTATGTGGATGACTTGATCATTACAGGTGCAGAGAGACTCATAGAGCACTGTAAGAGAGATCTTGCGGTGGAGTTTGAGATGAAGGACATCGGCTTGATGCATTACTTTTTGGGTTTGGAGGTGTGGCAGGAGGAGGGGCATTTCTTCTTGGGGCAGGGGAAGTATATTGTGGACATCCTTAGCAGATTCCACATGGAGGATTGTAGACCCATGTCGACACTGATGATCACCAACTGGAAGAAGCTTCATGTTTCGGATTCCGAGTTGGTGGATCCCACATTATACAGGCAGTTGATTGGTTCCTTGATGTATTTGGTCAACACTAGACCAGATATCTGTTTTGCAGTCAACACGATGAGTAAGTTTATGTGTGAGCCTAGGAAGGTTCACTGGGTGGCTGCAAAACACATTTTGCGGTACTTGCAGGGGACAGTGGATTATGGTCTGGACTACAGGCAGGGAGATGGAGTGAGATTGGCAGGATACATTGATTCTGATTGGGCAGGTTGTGCTTCTGATAGGAAGAGCACTTTAGGGTGTTGTTTTGGGTTGGGTTCAGCAGTAGTGTCATGGTTCAGCCGGAAGCAGCAGTCAGTAGCACTGAGTTCAGCGGAAGCAGAGTATATAGCAGCCAGTCTAGCTAGTTGTGAGGATATCTGGCTTCACAAGATGTTGTTTGGCTTATTTGGTCAGCCGTTGAAACCTTCAGTGATTTACTGTGATAATCAGAGTTGCATTAAACTCATGGAGAATCCGGTATTTCATGACAGGTCAAAGCATATCGGGATCAAATATCATTTCATCAGAGACTATGTTCAGAAGGGAGTTGTGAAACTTGAGTATATTTCCACTGATGAGCAGGTTGCAGATATTCTTACCAAAGCCTTACCACGGGGCAAGCATGTCTACTTCAGAGACAAGATGGGTGTGGTGAGGAACACCTTCCTCGGTAAGAGGGAGTGTTGAAATTTGGTACCGGAGGACAGGTGGTTCCCTTAGGCTTTGATCTTTGGCCTAGGGAAAAGTGTCCAAAAGAATTTAATTTTTCTCCTAAAGTAACTTTATAATTTTATAAAGTTAAATCTAATTTAAAAGTGACTTTAAGTGATAAAGTTACTAAGTCTAATTTTAAAGTAACTTTTATAAAGTAAATGGAAAATTAGAAAGAAAAAGTGACTTTGGAAATAAATGACTAAGTGGGTCTTTATTAAAGTGGGGTGAATTAAAAAATAGAAAGTGAGATTTAAATGGGCATTTAATCTCAGCCATTGATGTAAATCTATTTCAGCCATTGGATTTAGAGATCACCCAAAAGTCACTTGGATCACCCAAAAGTCACTTGGAGTTATATTAAAGGAGGAAAAGGAGGAAAAGGTCATTCATTCTTTCATGAGCAGATTGGGAGAAAGAGAGCAAGAGAGATTTCTGAGCAGGGAGGAGAAGGAGACAACAGCTTGGCACACATTCCAAGGCAGCAGTTGAGCAGATTTGTACAGCTGATTCAGCACATAGTGAAAGGCAGATTTTTGCACAAAAATCGAGGAGCAGTTTGCTGATTTTTCTGCACACAAAACGGAGGCCGTACAACATTTATTGCTGTCCTGTTTGCTGTAATTTCCAGATTGCTGTGAGGCACGGGAAATGAGATAAGTTGTAAATTTGCTTGCTGATTTTTGCTGAATAATTCTCACTATAAAAAGGCAATTTTCAGAAATAAAGAAGAGCTCTCAAACTGGTTTTCCCCAAGAGTTGTAGGGGGTTTTTCCAGGGTCAAGTTGACCAAAAATATTAGTGTTTTAATGGCTGTTTTTGATTGCTGATTTTTAATTCTGCAATTTCCAGCATTCTGAAAAATTTCCAGAATTTGTGTTTTCAGCAATATTATTATTATTATTATTATTATTATTATTATTATTATTATTATTTTTTTTTTTTTTTTTCAGTCTGTTAAATGTATGGTTATGGGAATGGGCATTTAACTACATGGGAGAAATAAGGAGAAACTGAAAACCGGGGTGGGAAAACAGAAATTTTTACAAGATGAAGAATAACTAAGATTCATAGCTCACGTCATGCACTTTAAATATTGTTGTATGGAGAAATATAGTTTTGGAGTGTGAATTCCATTCACTGTTTATTACTTGGTTGTTGGTGGTGCCTTGATTATGCTCATAAGTGACACAATTGATGCAAACTCTTTAGGGTTGTAACTACCGACTAGCACAACCACAAAGAATGTGTTTTGTGTTCCTATAAGTCTCTTTTGGTCCTATGTTCAAACTTCACACAACGCATTGATTCACTTTATAGTGTTATTATCATCAAATATATGTAGAAATGCCCCTAATGCAGAGAAATGATGGTTTTTTGTCTGATATGTTGAATCTTATGCCCAACCCATGCGAGATATTCATCATACAATAATCTTCCCTTAGGAAAAACAATTCATAATCCAATGATGAAAATGGTAGCTGTAACATTGTATTACAGGTCGGCTTCCAAAAGGACATGACGGTTCAGCTTGTATAAACTAGTATAAATAAAAGACCCCACCTCGCCATTCGTGCAACCAACCTCATCTGAACAGAACACAAAGTGTTTTGGGCTTGAGGAAGAGGATATAGGTTCATAACTCATGAACTTGAGGGTGAATTGAAGGAGCACTATTTTGGTTTATATTTCTGGTTTGGGTTAAACGTTTCTTGGTGAGTTTTTGAACAGACTCTGAGATATCTTTGGAACAATTTGGCCCTTTTCTGAAGCACATCACTCAGCCTTGTTGAAGGTTAATGCTTGACATCTTAGTGACATAACTCAACGCTTGTAAAGGACAAACTTCATGCTTGTAAAGAGACATACTTTGGCTCTGTGGAGTTATAGTGTTAGCTCTGTGAAGTGACATATCTTCGGCCTTGTAGAGCAACAGTCTTTGGCCTGAGAAAAGTCAGACCTCTACCTCAGTTTCAATCCTTTTATGACACTAAAATTCAACTTTTTATGAGAGAGAGTTCAAGCTACCTAGACTCAGAAATTCGGGCTGATTGGTGACTATTTCTTGGCCACTTGGAGCAAAATCCTCAGCCCTTCAGGAGCATACTTTCAACCCTCTTTTGGAGCAGTACTCTTGGCCTCTTGAAGCGAAACTCTCAGCCCTTCTGAAGCAGTACTCTTGGCCTCTTGAAGCAGGAATCTCGGCCTTGTGACAAAATTATAGTGGACTTGGACATGTGAAGACTTTTGACCTTGGAGAGTGCAGACATATCCTTAGTTTTGGAGAAGCATCCTTTGTATCTTTTGAAGCAACATCCTTTATCTTTTGAGCAGATTTGAATCTATCCTAAAGACATTCTTGTGCAGACTTGAAGACATTTCTTGTGGACTAATTTGAACCCGTTTTAGTGAACTTGAGGTCTAAGTGGAGATGCATATTTAGGTCGACAATAGAGGGCAATTGTTTGTTGGTTGTGTTTTAAATTTCAGGTTAGGTAGAAATGCACCAACAACCGAGAATATAACTCTCATTTATTTGAAATGCATATTATTGTTGGGCTTTTTGTTGTTGTTTAGTAACAATAGTTTTCCGTAAAAGGAATCCCTACATTTGATCAATCAAACATTTGGGCAAGGCTAGATACATGGGAGTCTCAAGATGTTGATTTCTGGTAGCATCGGATGTGCTCTAAGTCTCAAAATTTATAGGGAGGCGTGGACACATGTATTCCACAATACGTAGAAATCATTTTAGGAAATTCCACACGGAGACAGTGTATTAAAATAATTAATTATTTCTAATGGGTCCCTAAGTCTAAACTTAGGAAATTAAAATAGTTAATGGGTATTAATATAAATTGTTGGTGAAACTTCTAGAAGAAGACGAAGATAGAGTCCAAATGATCTTAGCCATTGATTAGAATCTAATCTGGGCCATTGGTTCTCAACTGGAGGATTATAAAGACTTCGATGGGCCTTTGGAAAACACACCAGGCAGATACTCAGTTACCTGAGTAAAATCGATTTTCTCACTGGTTGAAGTTCGGCAAGAGGAAATCAATTTAGAGGGAGAGTTGCAGGAGGAGAGAGAGGGTAGCAGCATCAGTCGGGAGTGCAAGAGCAGAAGACACAGAGCAGAGAAGGGACAACGCAAAAGCTGTGACGCAGAGGGACTTTGTAGAGGCTGACGCTAGGACTGCGCAGTCCTCACGCAGAAGCTGACGTAGTGAGACACAAAGGGGGCAACAAGTCCTCTCTTCGATCAGAATCTTGCCGGGAAGTGTGAGAGAACTGTCAGTAAATTTCTCATAGAGATTTATCTTCTATTTTGTTGGTTGTATCTTGTACGTGAGATTTTTGTTGAAGATTAATAAAGAAACCCTCATCTGCTGCACTGGTTTTCCCGCATTGGGTTTTTCCCGGGGACAATTGTCCAAAAATAATTGTGTCATTGTGATTGTACTTGTGCTAGTATTTTTCCTTGCATTTACTTTCCGCAGTATTTTAATTGTGAAGGTTGCAGTAGAATTTATTTCTATATTTGCCGTAGAAACATTGTAAATAACTTATTTCTGAATTAATAAGTAGAAGAAATAATATTAGTCATTGCAATTGGATTTCTATCTAGAAATTTTCACATGGTATCGGAGCATAGATCGTAAGCAGAAGAGCTCAGAAGCAGAGAGGAAAAGGATTTCAAAATTACTGTAGAGGCAACAATTTGAAACCCTAGAGGCAACATAGTTCGAAGGCCAAGGAGGACTAAGTTTTGAGGAGAAATCGATTTCTCTGAGTGAGTTGACAGAGAAATTCGATCTCCAGATCGAAGCTTACCAGAGGCAGAAGGGAGCAATGTATTTTTCCTTGCAGAGCAGATCATCAGCTGGGACACAGATATTTTGCAGCAGTTGCTGGGGTAGAAAAGCGTAAAAAATCGATTGGAAATAACACAAAGAAGGATGGAAAATCAAGATGTCTTTGGATTATCTTCTAGATTAGAAGAAGAATTCGCATGCTTGGCAAGTTCAACATCAACAGATGTTTGGTACATTGATAGTGGGGCTTCAACCCATATGACTGGAGTACAAGAATATTTCTTGAGCTATCAAGAAGAGCAAATGGACTTCCAGATTACTATGGGAAACATAACAAAATGTACTCCAGTAGGGAGAGGCACCATAACATTTCAAACGGAAGTAGGAACCAACATCCGAGCCACTAATGTTTTGCATGTGCCCAGGTTAGGAATGAATCTGATTTCAGTGACCCAGTTACATGACAAGGGATACGATGTATACTTCATTGGAAATAAAGAATATGTCAAACATCCAAGCTAGAAGAAGAAGAGACAAATTGGAGCTCGAAGCAACATACTGTATAGGTTGCAGCGCGAGTCTTCAATGGCACTAATAGGCAACAATCTTAATGGTGAAAAGGAAATGAATGAGCTATGGCACGGGCGAATGGGACATTTACACCATGGAGCACTAAGGATGCTCAGAGAGACTGTTACAAGAGTTCCAGTTCTTAGTACTAAGCATGATGATATATGCAGAGGATGCGTACTAAGGAAGTACGCTAAAGCAACTTTTTCCAGTAGTAAAAACAGAGCAGAGGGTGTGTTGGGATTAATACACTTAGATATTTCTGGTCCGATGTCCACAAGAGCTTTTAGTGGTGGTGAATACATCGTCACCTTTATTGATGATCACTATAGAAAAACCTGGATCTATTTCTTAAAGACCAAGGATGAGGTCTTTAATCGGTTCAGAGAGTTTAAGGCTCGGGAAAAAGATAAAGGTATTGCGTTCAGATAATGGTGGAGAATATACAGACAAAGACTTCACAAATTTTTGCGCAAAAGAAGGCATTAAAAGAGAATGGATAGCGCCATATAATCCGGAGCAGAATGGAGTAGCAGAACGCAAGAATAGAACTATTGTTGGGGCGGCAAAGGCTATGTTGTATGATTAGGATTTGCCTAGATTCTTATGGGCAAAAGCTTGCAACACATCGATGTATATCCAGAATAGAACTCCTCACAGAGCTTTGGGGAAGGAAATGCCTGAAGGTGTCTTCACAGGGAAGAAGCCGAAAGTCAGTCAGCTCAGAATATTCAAAAGTGTGGCATATTGTCACATTCTAGACAAGAAGCATAGTTAACTGGATCAGACTGCAGAAAAGGGGTACCTCGTAGGATATCGTGAGACCTGGAAGGCATACATAATCTACATTCCTAGTAGCAGGAAGATTGTAGTAAGACAAGATGCGAAGTTCATGGAGGATAGAGCTTTAAGGAAATCTCGAGAGATGCTAGCAGAAGATCAATCAGTAGATATTCCTTTAGTCTAGCAGCAACAGGGGCAACAAGGAGGACAAGCAGGAGGATAGACACCTGGAACTAGCACAGTGACTAGTACCAGTATCTCTTTAGAAGAAGGAAATACAAGTACTCAGCAGGTGGAACGACACGAACAAGAGGGGGATTTGATCGAGCCTCCCACCACTAGTGCTGGAATCAGTAGAGAAGTACGACATACATTAAGGGACATAGAGGAGTTTGTCGGAGCTCTTAGAATCGAGAAGAGGCAATGTAGACAGCCTGACAGGTACCAAGCCTTGGTAGCACAGGTTGAAGAACCCTCTAGCTTTCAGGAAGTTGTACAACAGCAAGTGGTTGGATGCCATGGTAGAAGAGTATAGTTCTATAATGACGATTGATGTCTGGGAAGTGGTACCTAGGCCATAGGATAGATTAGTTGTAGGATCAAGATGGATCTACAAAATCAAGTATGTTGTAGATGGCAGTATAGAGAAGTACAGGGCTAGGTTCGTAGCAAAGGGGTATGCACAAAAATAAGGAATAGACTATGAAGAGACCTTCGCCCTAGTAGTCAGTTATACCTCTATTAGATTCGTTATATACCTGACAGCTCAAATGGGATGGGAGATTCACCAGATGCTAGGGCAAAAAGATTGATTTTGGAAGGAATCAAAGACCATGTCATTCCTCATGTGAGAGGAAAGACTTATGCACATGAGATGTGGATAGCCTTGACCAATCTTTACCAGAGCTCAAATGAAAATAGAAAATGGTCCTAAAGGAGAAACTGAAGGCCATTAAAATAGCTAAGACTGACAATGCTACAACATACCTCACAAACATCACTTCAGTGAGAGATGAGTTGGCAGCCGTAGGTGAGATCATTGCACCCACTGAGTTGGTGAGGATTGCTTTGAATGGTGTTCCCAAGACTTGAGAGAATTTTGTGGATGGCATTGTTGCATGGGAAAACCTTCCCGATTGGGAGAGGTTGTGGGATGATTGCATTCAGAATGAGATCAAAAAGAACCATCTTGGGGCAGCCAAACAGGTGGAGGAGGATGACAATGTGACATTGTTAGCAAGAGGCAAGAAGGGCAGAGCAAAGAAGCAAGCATCCAACAGTGGAGGCAAAAACAAAGGTAAAGGCAAGAAGCAGAACAAGGAGAAGGACTATTCCAAAGTCAAATGTGGAATTGTCAAAAGTTGGGACGCTATGCTGTTGTGTGTCCGGAGAAGAAGAACAAGAAAGAGAAAGACAAACCCATGGTAGCTTCTGCAAAGATAGAGAGCTTCTCAGAGAGATTTGATCGGGAGTTTGGGTTCATAGCTTGTGAGGCCACTAGTGCAGGATCACCTGTCATATAGGTTCAGAGGGAGTGTGCATTCCCCACTACTAGCAGAGCATCTTCTAGCACTTGGTATGTTGACAGTGGCGCTTCTCGTCACATGACAGGAGTCAGAGAGTACTTCTCAGAGCTTTCAGAGGGTGATACTGGTATGTAGGTAGTACTTGGTGATGACAGCTTTGTTAGAGTAGTCGATGTGGGGACATTGACATTTGATAGGGGACCCAAACCTCCCTTGAAAGTGTCAGATGTTCTATATGTGCCTGGAATGAAGAAGAACCTGATATCCGTCTTAGCACATGAGGACAGAGGGTATGATGTGTTGTTTAGGAGAGGGCAGGTGCTTATATATCCTAGGGGAACTCTAGCTTCCTTAGCTAGAGAGATTGTTGTGCGCCATGCCAAGGTGTACAAGTTCTCATTCCAGCCCCTAATGGCATTGAGTAGTAGCACCCGAGACAGGACCGACAACAGATCTAGCAGTTCAGAGTTGTGTGAGATTTGGCACCGTAGGATGGGGCACATGTATCATGGGGCTTTGAGGACATTGCAGGAGATCACCACTGGTGTGCTAGATTTCAGTTCTGATCACCTTGATGTATGCAAAGGATGTGCTATGGGGAAGTTTGCCAGATCCCCTTTTTCCAGCAGTGATAGCAGAGCGACCGGGATCCTTGACTTGATTCAGACCGATGTGATCCTTGAGTGGCTATGAGTACTATGTTTTATTCATGGATGACCACTCTAGGAAGACCTGGATTTATTTCTTGAAGACCAAGAGTGAGGTCTTCAAGCGGTTTCAAGAGTTCAAAGTTCTTGTGGAGACCTAGAAAGGTAGGATGATCAAGGTCTTCAGGTTAGACAATGGAGGGGAGTATACCCTTGGTGAGTTTGTTGATTTTTGTGCTGAGGCAGACATTAGAAGGGAGTTCACAATTCCTTACTACCCCCAACGGAATGGGGTTGTAGAGAGGAAGAACAGATCCATTGCAGGGGCTGCCAAAGCCATGCTTCATGATCAGGGGTTACTTTTATTTTTGTGGGCAGAGGCTTGCAACACTGTTGTGTACTTCTAGAACAGGATTCCACATCGTGCCTTGGGGAATGTGACTCCGGAGGAGGCTTTTTCTGGGAAGAAGCCTGATGTTGGGCACTTTCGTATCTTTGGGTGCCTTACATATTCCTATGTCCCCAAGGAGAACAGGACCAAGCTAGAGCTCACTGCAGACAAGGGAATCTTTGTGGGTTATAGCGAGACCTTGAAAGCTTATCGGATTTATATTCCTGCGCAGAGTAAAGTGGTTGTCAGGCGGGATGTGAAGTTCGAGGAGGAGAGAGCTTTCAGGAGGTCACGAGAGTTAGAGTATCCAGAGTCACCAGACCCTTAGGAGCAGCTGAGTCAGTCACAGGGATCCAGTGGTTAGGGATCAAGAGGCACATCGATTACAGTGTCAGGTCCATCAGTTAGCAGTGGCTCTCAGAGTCAGGTGGGTGGTTCTTCGGGCAACATGCAGGGCAGTTCGCAGAGTAGTTCACAGGGTAGTCCACTAATGGACAGTTCGCACGGTACTTCAACATCTACATGCACAAATTTAGGCATGAGGTCAGTTGGCAGACCTTCAGGAGTTTAGGCTTCTGATGATGATGAGGATTCTTTCATTCCGGTGGGAGAAGTATGCTCAGGGAAGAGGAAGCCCAAGTGGCTTCAAGATACCTTGCGCGAGGCCACATCAGTTGCTGGGCCAAATAGATAGGTTAGAGAGAGTAAACCACCTGAGCGGTTTTGTAGTTACATGGCATTGGTAACAAGCATTGTTGACACTGAGCCCTCTAGTTATGAGGAGGCAGCCAGCCAGCAGCTTTGGAGAGAGGCCATGATGGAGGAGTATTCTTCTATTATGAAGAACGATGTTTGGGAGGTAGTGCCGAGGCTTGAAGGTAAATCAGTTGTTACTTCCAGATGGCTCTACAAGATAACTCATGCTGTAGATGGCAGCATCGAGAAGTTCAAGGCTCGATTTGTGGCGAGAGCGTTCTCACAGGTAGAGGGGGTTGACTATGAGGAGACCTTTGCTCTTGTAGTTCGGTATACATCTATTCGCTCCATTATATCGATTGCAGTAGAGATGGGTTGGAAGATCCACCATATGGATGTGAAGACCTCATTTCTTAATGGCTTCATTCAGGAGGAGGTTTATATTAAGCAACCGCAGGGATTTGAGGTGCATGGGAAGGAGTCCTATGTATGCAGATTTCTATGTAGAATATAGAAACACTCAGTTTCATCAAAGAAACTGCTAAAAGAATATAAATAGCAACAACTAAAAGGAATGAGCATTAAATGCTAAATAGGAATATTCTAATATATTCTAATACCCTCCCTTAATGCTCAATCTATTTACAACACCAATAGACCCTCTGAATTTTACAAATTTATCAGGACCAAGAGGCTTGGTGAAGATGTCGGCGGGCTGCTCTGTTGTGGGAACATATTGCAACTGAACTGAGCCGTCTTCAACAAGCTGGCGAATGTAGTGGCAATGAGTTTCCACATGCTTTGTTCGTTCATGAAAGACAGGATTCTTGGCAAGTTTGAGCACTCCCTGATTATCACAAAACAAAGAAGTAGGCCCTGTCTGGGAAACATGCATATCTGCCAGCATACGTCGAAGCCAAACTGCCTCACAGGATGCCTTAACTGCTCCCCGATACTCGGCTTCTGTTGAGGAGAGAGCCACTGCCTGTTGCTTCTTACTAGTCCAAGTAACAGCGCCGGATCCTAGATTAAACACATACCTAGCTGTAGATTTACGGTCATCAACCGAATTGGCCCAGTCAGAATCAGTGTAACCACTGAGAATAGGATTGGAACTTCGAGTGTATAGGAGGCCATAATCAGAAGTGCCACGCACATATCGTAGCACACGCTTTGCTGCTTGCCAATGATCAGCTTTAGGAGCAGACATGAAGCGAGAAATGTAGCTTACTGCAAAACTGATGTCAGGTCTGGTAGCAGTAAGATAGATGAGACTGCCCACTAATTGCCTGAATAAAGTTTCATCCACAAGGGGAGAGGATGACTGAGCTGAAAGTTTGAGCCCTGGTTCCGTAGGAGTCGTGGCCGGTTTGCAATCCTGCATTCTGAATCTGTCCACAAGATTTTTGGCATACTTGGACTGAGAGAGAAAGATCTGATTTTTAGTCTGCCAAACTTCAACCCCCAGACAATAATGAAGAAGCCCCAAGTCTGTCATCTCAAAAGTTCTGCATAAATCTTGTTTGATCCCATGGATCAAATATGCAGAGCTGCCAGTGATGATAAGATCATCCACATAGACAACCACAAACAAGATATCATCACCAGTATGCTTGATATACAGGTTTGCATCAGAAGGGCTCCGCTGAAAACCCTGATCTGTCAGGTACTGATCAATTTTCATATACCAAGCCCGAGGAGCTTGTTTCAATCCATAGATTGCTTTAGCTAACCGACACACTTTCTGTTCTTGACCAGCAACCTTGAATCCTGGAGGCTGCGTCATGTAGACTTCTTCTTGGAGATCACCATTTAGGAAAGCACTTTTTACATCCATCTGATGAACTTTCCAATTGAACTGAGCTGCTAGGGCAAGAACAAGCCTTATGGTACTCATCTTGGCTGTAGGAGCAAAAGTCTCCTCATAGTCGATGCCTTCCTTCTGTGAAAATCCTCGAGCCACAAGCCGAGCTTTATACTTGTCTATGGTTCCATCAGCTTTGTATTTCACTTTATACACCCACTTGCAGCCTATGGGCTTTTTGTCTGCAAGAAGATCAGAAAGTGTCTATGTGTGATTCTTCTGAAGACTCTGGAATTCAGCTTCCATAGCCTGTTCCCACTCAGATGTACCCTTAGCCTCTGAATAGGTTTGAGGCTCAAAAGTACTGTGCAGGTTAGCCATAAGAGCAAAATTGACTGTAGACTGTTGTCTGTTCTTATGTCTAGAAGTTCTGCCTTCAAGGAGCTCATCATCCCGGAGATCACCAATGGTTTTAGCCCACCATTTTGGCCGAAGAGTAGAAGAAGCAATAGCAGAAGTAGAGGAACCAATATCAGGAGGAGGTGGAGGAGACTCAAGAGCAATAGGGGCGGCAAGAGGAGGGTTATTTTCTGGAGGAAGCTCAGATAGAGTATGATCAAATACTGATGCTACATCATCCCTCCCATCAGGTGGACCGACCGGAAGAAGTACACTGTGAGGTTGATCCTCAGAACACTGCTTAGAAGAAGAAGACTGAAAAAATCCTCTGTCTTCATCAAATACTACATCCCGACTGAAGCTAAGACAACCAGTGGCTATATCTATTAGCCTATAGGCTTTGTGATGATCACTGTACCCTGTCATCATGAGTTTCTGGCTTTTGGAATCCAACTTAGATCGCTTAGCAGCTGGAATCCAAACATATGCAACTGAGCCAAATACTTTGAGATGACTGATCTTAGGCTTTCGGCCAGACCAAACCTCTTCAGGAGTCTTCCCTGTAACAGCCTGAGTGGGTGATCTGTTAAGAAGATAAACAACAGTAAATACTGCTTCAGCCCAGAATTTGTTTGGAACACTCCTGTGTTGTAGCATGGAACGAGCCATTTCAACAACCGTGCGATTGCGACGCTCGACAACACTGTTTTGCTGAGGAGTGTAAGGAGTGGTTAATTGTCGTTTGATGCCATGAATATCACAGAAGTTGGCAAACGCCGAAGAACAGAATTCCCCCCCATTGTCAGTCCTAAGGGTCATGATGTTACAACCAGATTCTTTCTCCACTAATGTTTTAAACTTCTGAAAGGTACTAAGAACATCAGATTTATTTTTTAAAAAATATACCCACATCTTTCTACTGAAATCATCTACAATAAGTAAAAAATATTTGCAAGCAGTGATAGAGGCTGTATTCATAGGTCCGCAAATATCAGCATGAAGCAACTGAAGTACCTTAGATGCGCGCCAAGATTCTCCATTTTTGAATGAAGACCGATGTTGCTTTCCCGCTTGACAGGCGCTGCATACCCCCAACTGCTGAGTCTGAATATCAGGTAATCCAGACACAAGTCCCTCCCTAGAGAGCTGAGAGAGATACTGCATATTGAGATGCCCATATCGCTGATGCCATAGAGTGCTGATAGGAGAAATACGTGCTGCTAGAGCCACTTCTGGAGAGTCACCGGTGTCAAGTAGCCTGTATAGACCATGATCTTCTAGGCCAACAACAACTGTTAAACTAGACTCCCTGTCAATAATGGAGCACTTGTGGGTACTGAACACTACATCAAGTTGAGGAGAATTCCTCATAATCTGGCTGACAGATAGCAGATTAATTTCCATACCAGGAACATAGTATACATTCAGAAATATAAGTGTGCGCCCACCAGACTGAATTTGAACTGTACCTCTGCCAGCTACTGTGTACTTTTCACCTCTGCCAAATACCACGGAATCACTGAAAGGTGAGAAGTCAATAAACCAGTCACGCCTGTGAGAAAAATGACGTGATGCGCCAGAATCAATGTACCATGCAGAGGAAGGAACATGGTCTGAAGACCTTTTAGCCATAAAGGCGTAAAAGGCAGACTCTGTCTGCTCTGAATGTTCTGCAACATTGGCTGTCTGATGTGGCCGTCCCTGTTTCCTCTGTTCAGAAGCAATCCTCTGTCGGCAATCTTTCTTCATGTGACCGAACCTGTGACAGTAATTACACTGCACACTTTTCTTCCGAGCAGGATCAAAAGGCTGAGAGGAGCCTTTCTGCTGAAAGGACTGAGAGGACTGATATTTTGCAGAAAATGCATTTTCCGAGGACACTGATGAAGCACTACTACCAAACTGCTGTTTCCACCGATCCTGCTGCAGAAGTTTGGTACATAAATCTGGAAACTTCAGATCAACATTTGTGGTGGTAATGTTGAGCGTTTCAATGAAGTGTTCATAAGATTTCGGTAGACTTTTCAAAGTAATGACTACCATATCTTCCTCCTCCATGGTCCGACCAATGGCTTCGAGCTGATCTCGAATGTCTTTAATTTTGTTGAGATGTTCCTGTAAAGACATATGTTCGTCCATCATGATGGAGAACAACTGATTTTTGAGAAAAAAAGCTCTGCTTTTATCAGATGTCTCATGCAATTCTTTCAACTGTGGCCAGATTTCAGCAGCTGTCTTGCCAGAAGGGATCTGTGGTAACTGATCATCAGCGACAGAGAGCTTGAGAAGCATAACAGCCTCTCGATTTCGATCATCAAATTTATCTTGATCGGTCTCGGCTGTACCTGGACGAAGCTCTTTGCCCAAAATGAGTTGATCAAGACGCCTGTACTCAAAAATGGTCAACATTCTTTGTTTCCAAATGTTATAGTTGCTGCCATTAAAGCGTTGATTTCCTTCTAACATCAGATTGGTAAGTGTGGCCATTTTCACAAAGAAAATACAGAAGTATGACACACAAGAACAATGTAGCTGACTGTTTATCCTGCTAAAAATTTTTTTACCCAGCAAAGATATCTCTCCAGTCTAAAACAATGGTAATACTGCTAGCACAAAATATATATTTCTGAGAATACAGTTTCCCACAGGAGAATGCAAGTCTACCACACGTGTATAGCTTGTAAAGGAGGCTGTCAGGATCACAAAAAAATTCCGCTGATAAAAATTCCGGTAACCAGAACCACAAATACCACGGATAAAAATTCCGGCAAGCACCACGGATTGGTAACACTGATAAATCAAATACGAATATCTAAACACGTTGGCCCACGTGAGCTATCAAGGCTTCACGTCACGTCTCAGCTGTAAACGACTCAGAGATATACGTCTCAGCTATATACGGCTCAGCTTATATAGATCCACAGGTGTATATATGCACGGGTTTCAACTGTATATATGTACCACGGGTTTCAAATATTTATCCTCGGGTTTGAAATATAAATGAACCACGGGTTTCAAATACGGGTCAGAAATATATAACCACGGGTTTCAACTGCCACGGGTCGGAAATATATATCCACAGGTTTCAAATGTGTATTTACGGGTCGAAAATATATATCCACGGCAAAATATATATCCACAGGTTTCAAATGTGTATCCACGGGTTTCAAATGTATATCCTCGGGCTTCAAAATGAATATCCACGAGTTTCAAAAATACACGCGTATCCACGGGTTTGACAGCTTTTGAAAATAAAACCACGAATTTGCCCGCAGATCGAATTTTCAAACCACGAGTCTGACTTTCAAAAAAACAAATAAGTTTTGAGAGAAAACACCTGGATCACGAATGCTGAGAAATTCCACGTTGTGGTCGAGTAGCCGCCAGGTGAAGAAGAAGATAGCCGGATCCACGATTCCAAGCAAAACTGGCCAGCCAAAAAAAATTCCGCTCCCACGAAAACAGTCACCGCCACAAAGTTATTTCCTTAATAAAATGATCATGCAAGGGAAGAATCCATTTCTGTATCGAGATGGACGACTGTAAGCTTTTATCACAGCGAGCAAAGCCGAGGCTAAGACTCAGTGAAGGCTGCCTGGCTTACAGAGGGCTCGACCTTAGAAAGGACTCAAGAGATTACGATGCAGAGAGAATTACTGTTCAAGAAATCTCTTAACCTTGCTCTGATACCATAAAAGAATGTTGAATGAATTAATTTCGAATGAGCAAACAGCTCAATCATAATACAGAGATATTTACAATAATAGAAACATCAGGTTTCTATGTAGAATATAGAAACACTCAGTTTCATCAAAGAAACTGCTAAAAGAATATAAATAGCAACAGCTAAAAGGAATGAGCATTAAATGCTAAATAGGAATATTCTAATATATTCTAATAAAAAAGGCACTCTATGGCGTGAAGCAAGCTCCTAGAGCTTGGTACTCTAGGATTGATACATACTTGCAGCAGTTGGGTTTCACAAAGAGTAAGGCTGATCCAAACCTATACTTCACTATGGTGGGTGAGGAGCTTCTCATTCTGGTGTTGTATGTTGATGACTTGATCATCGCTGGTGCAGAGAGACTCATTGAGGGCTACAAGAGAGATCTTTCTTCAGAGTTTGAGATGAAGGATATCGGCTTGATGCATTATTTTCTGGGATTGGGGGTGTGGCAGGAGGAGGGGCATTTCTTCCTAGGACAAGGGAAGTACATTGTGGATATTCTTAGCAGTTTTCACATGGAGGACTGCAAACCCATGTCTACACCTATGATCACTAACTGGAAGAAGCTTCACGCTTTCGATTCCGAGTTGGTGGATCCTACTCTATACAGACAGCTGATTGGTTGTTTGATGTATTTGGTCAATACTCGACCAGATATATGTTTTTGCACTGGGTGGCTGCAAAACACATTCTTCGTTACTTGTAGGGGACTGTGGATTTTGGTTTGGATTATAGACAGGGTGATGGAGTGAGATTGGCAGGGTACACAGATTCAGATTGGGCAGGTTGTGCTTCAGATAGGAAGAGTACTTCCGGGTGTTGTTTTGGGTTGGGTTCGACAGTTGTGTCGTGGATCAACCGAAAACAACAGTTAGTTGCATTGAGTTCAGCTGAGGCAGAGTATATGGCTGCTAGTTTGGCTAGTTGTGAGGCCATATGGCTTCGCAAGATGTTGTTTGGTCTATTTGGTCAGGCATTGAGACCTTCAGTAATTTACTGTGATAATCAGAGTTGCATAAAACTCACGGAGAATCTAGTTTTTCATGATAGGTCAAAGCATATTGAGATCAAGTATCACTTCATTAGAGACTATGTCTAAAAGGGAGTTGTCAAGCTTGAGTACATTTTCACAAATGAGCAGGTAGCGAACATTTTCACCAAAGCCTTACCATGGGGCAAGCATGTCTACTTCAGAGACAAGATGGGAGTGGTGAGGAACACTTTCCTTGGTAAGAGGGAGTGTTAAAATTTGGGTACCAGAGGACAAGTGGTTCCCTAAGACTTTGATCTTTGGCCTAGGGAAAAGTGTCCAATTTTATTTGTACTTTTCTCCTAAAGTGACTTTTTAAGTGGTAAAGTCAATTTAATTTAAAAGTGACTTTATAAGTGGTAAAGTTACATTCTAATTTAAAGGTGACTTTATAAGTGGTAAAGTTACATTCTAATTTAAAAGTGATTTTATAAATGGTAAAGTTACATTCTAATTTAAAGGTGACTTTATTAAACTCAATGAAGAATTAGAATGTGAAAAAGTGACTATGGAAATAAAAGGCTAAGTGGGTGAGTTAAAAAATAGAAAGTGAGAATTAAATGCACATTTATTCTCATACCTAGATTTAAATGAATCTCAGTCATTAGATCTTAGGGTAACCCAAAAGGTCATTTAGAGAATAAAAAGAGAAGAGAAGAGGAAAAGATAATTCATTCTTTCATGAGCATTTGAGACAAAGAGAAGAGAGAGCAAGGAAAAAATTTCTGAGCAGTGAGGAAGTGAAGGAGAGCAGCAAGAAGACATTTCAGCAAATCCGGGCAGTAGCATTTATTGGCACGCATCCCAAGGAAAAATCGTACAGCAGGAGAAAGACACAAAAATCGAGAAAGAGGGACAACAAGTTCTGGGCACGTTTTTCGAGGCTGGCTGTACAACATTTAATGTTGTTTTATTGTTGTAAAAATTTCTGTTTTGGCTATTTGCTGATTGGCACGATTTTCGAGGTGGAGTTCAATCACGAAAATCGAGATAAGTTGTAATTTGTGGTTGCTGGAATTTTTACTGTGTATTTCAGTGTCTCTGTAAAAGCATTTTCAGAAATAAAGAAGAGCTCTCAAACTGGTTTTCCCCAAGAGTTGTAGGGGGTTTTTCCAGGGTCACATTGACCAAAAATCACCGTGTTATTTTTTGTGGCTGTCATAATTTTGCTGTGTTTTATTTTTGCAATTTCAGCAGTTATGAAATCTCTAAATTTGTGTTTTTAGAAAATTATTGTCATTTCCAGATTTTAGAATTTTTATCATGCTTGGATTTAAAACTAAATGCATGGAGTGATAAGGAAAACTGATAACTGGAGTGGGGGTTGAAATTTCTTCAGAATTTTAAGGTCATAAATCCTTCAACATCTGACTCAGTCAAGGTTCATATCCTTTAATGATAATTCTGCAAAAGATGCTAACAGGTAGGTTTATAATTCTACAACAATCACGGAAAACACGTCTTGAACAACCTGAGATATGTTTCTGACAATTACCCTAACCATAGAACGTGTGCCTAGAATTTTCCTGTGAAAGCTTCAGATGATCAACCAAATACGAACTAGATCTTTAGCAGTCAGAGAGGATTTTCTCCAAGCTTCCTAATTCAAGGGCCGAAACAACAAAAATCATAATTGATCTTAGATCTGGTTGACAACAGGCTGAATAGTATACAATCCTTCAAACAATATGAGTTCCCCAAGTGCGTTCCAGGTGCATAAGGATCCAAACTTAGTGTCTTTGTTTAGCCTTCTCAAAACACTTCAACCAAACCCTTTTGCCAAACGTTAAACCTTGTGGAAGTCGATAACAAGGTCTTCAAATTCAACTCCTAATTGCAGGGATCTCAAAGCATTTGTATTCGATCCATAAGTTGAAGAGAATAGATCCTCCTGCTTTGTCTATGGAAGAATTTTAGTGCTCACTCAGATCATAATCGCATAAGTCTCGTGCTTCGTGGTAGATCGAATCCTAATGGGAGTACCAACGACGCGCAGATCTGTGATAGAAGTCAAGCGAAAACCCTATCCCCAAAGAAAATTTAAAAACCCTTTGTTTGTTTCTGGTCGCAGGTATTCACGTATTTCTCTTTCGCTTCTTGGGTATCGGCCTCTTCGTGTTTCATCTATGGAGCCCATGAGATCAACAACATTTCGGGAACGAAACCTTGTCCAAAACAGAACCAGTATATATTGCTTGGATCACATCATCGGTTTATATAGGCTTCATATGAACTGAATAGATGTCTCTAGAGAGCCAGTTCGAGAGATTTGGATTTACCGCCCAAAAATATAAAGTCGACTAGGGTTTTGAATTTAAAATTCAATTTTAATTTTTATTCTTATTTTGTTTGATAAGCTTACCATAACACCTTTTTGGGGTTATTGACCAAGTATTCCTTAACTTTAAAAATTAATTTAATGAGGAAACTTTCTCATCAACTTTAGGCTGCCACATCATCATTTAATGTCATCATACATAATCTACCATATAAACAATGTGATGCCTCATCATCCATAATTAATTATTGCCACATCATCAATCCTTGGGGATTTAGGACCATTGGCCGAGGCTTTAACTTTGATTAGACATTTCTCTCAAACCGTGAGGACCCACAAAATGCTTAGCATACCATCGGAATGAGTGAGACAGGGAGAATCCAATGGCAAGTGTCTCTAAGGCAAGCACACTGATTTGATGCTCCAAAAATTCCAACAAAAGACGGGGTCTCTTCATCGTCCAAGGAACTCAAACCCTAGGGCTAGGGTTTCGTTCCTGCAACCTCTCATGTACGTGATATATGCACTTGCTCTTGCTTTGACATCAATGACCTGCTGCACACCTGCTCAATCATCCTGCAACTGCTCCCTCTTTTACATCAATGACAACCTGATCAACATAGTTCTGATGCCAAGAATCATAATTTAGTGCCCATTTTGCAGTTCTAAATTCTAATGGTCAAGAATGACAATATAATGTGGGAAATTGCAGAATAAAAATTGGATGGAGGATCTCAAATGAGAAGGCATTACATACACACTAGTCATTTGAACACTTGGAAATAAGAATTCATTGAAATTTCCAAGTGAGGGAAACCTTGGAATCTTCATTATTTTATTAATCTTTTAGTGATCCAACTGTGACTAAATACTCTGTTCGAATTTCATGATTTTCCTTGTGAGTTGATCTTCTCTTCCTTCTTGGCACTTTGCTCCTCAATTCATATGACATAATATATGCCACCAGATCAGGATTGTCATCATGATCGCTAATGGCATGGATTAGCTTAGAGTATTGTTGTTTCCATAAAAAATCATCAGGGAATCAACATTGGGTTGACAGGATGAACAACATGGTACGAGTTTGAAAGCTCTTGATACTGAGATCTTTGTTGTTCCAGAACACTAACAAACCCTCAATGCAGATGAAAAACATGGTAAGGCTTGTGGACATACCAACAAAGTTGAATCCTTGTAATCGTGTTTGGATCTTTAGGGCTACACATTGATAACTCTCTTATGACGATTGTGATGGATATGAGGATAGCACTGTTTTCATGGTAGAATGTGAAATACAAATGGAAGAATACATACATCTCTCTACAAATTTAGTTGTGCAAGAAGAACAACCAAATAAAAAATATGGTGAAATTGAAAAGCCACCTTCTGATTGTTCTAGTTGGGGAGAAAATGAATATTACATCAGCCCTAGCACTCGGGATAGTGTACTACTCAACTTAGACATGGTTCTTTGAACAAAATAGTCACAAGTCTTATGTACTATTACTATATCTTAATGAAAACAATGACAAAATTGAATCAATGATTGACCTTGGTCAAGATTTATTTCATGAACCTGGAAGAATACAACCATAAAAAGGGCTGGCAAAGGGACTGTTGCAAGCACGAAACAAATATTTCTAATGTTCAAACTATGAAATATGGCCTATTTGTGATATATCAGAAGGAAACCTCATTCCCCAATAAAGATATTTATGGAGAAGCTTGGATTAGTGCAATTTATGGGTATTCTTTTGGTACAACTGAGATAAACCTGAGTCATCAAATATGAGGTGACGAGTCTACCCTGACAGGGGGAGTAGATGACAGGGGAGTTTTTCCCATTTGTCATTGATGTCAAATGGGGAGAGAAACGGAAGTGCAACATGGAAGCATGGAGACAAGGGGAGCATGATGATAGGGGGAGCGTGAGTGTTCACATCAATTACAAAGAGGGAGATTGTTGGAAGAATTGTCATTGATGTCAAAGGGTGAATGGGTCATTGATAAAGATGAAGAAGCCCTAAGATTCATAGCACATCATGCATTTTAAATATTGTTGTATGGAGAAATACAGTTTGAGTGTGAATTCCATTCACCCATTCACTGTTTCTTACTTGGTTGTTGGTGGCGCCTTGATTATGCTCATAAGAGACACAATTGATGCAAACTCTTTAGGGTTGGAACTATTGACTAGCACAACCACAAAGAATGTGTTTGGTGTTCCTATAAGTCTCTTTTGGTTCTATGTTCACACAACGAATTATTTCACTTTACAGTGTTATTATCATCAAATATATGTAGAAATGCCTCTAATGCAGAGCAGTGATGGTTTCTTTGGTTGATATGCTGAATCTTATGCCCACCCCATGCAAGATCTTCATCATACAATAATCTTCCCTTGGGCAAAACAATTCACAATCCAATGATGAAAATGGTAGCTGTAACATTGTATTACAGGTCAGCTTCATATAAATCACAATTTGGCTCCCAAAACGACATGATAGTTCAATTTGTATAAACTAGTATAAATAAAAGACCCCACCTCTCCATTCGTGCAACCAACCTCATCTGAATAAAACACACAGTATTTCGGGCCTGAGGAAGAGTATATAGGTTCATAACTCATGAACCTGAAGGTGAATTGAAGGAGCACTATTTTGGTTTATATTTCTGGTTTGGGTTAAACGTTTCTTGGTGAATTTTTGAACAGACTCTAAGATATATTTGGAACAATTTGACTCTTTTCTAAAGCACATCACTCAGCCCTGTTGAAGGTTAATGCTCGACCTGTTAGTGACATAACTCAACGCTTGTAAAGGACAGACTTCAGCCTTGTAAAGAGACATACTTCGACTTTGTGGAGTGCTAGTGTTGGCTCCGTGAAGTGACATATCTTCGGCCTTGTGGAGCAACAGTCTTTGGCCCAGAGGAAAGTCAGACCTCTACCTCAGTTTCGATCCTTTATGACACTAAAATTCAACCTTTTATGAGAGAGAGTTCAAGCTACCTAGACTCAGAAATTCGGGGTGATTGGTGACTATTTCTTGGCCACTTGGAGCAAAACTCTTAGCTCTTCAGGAGCAGACTTTTGACCCTCTTTTGGAGTAGTACTCTTGGCCTCTCGAAGTAGGAACCTCGGCCTCGTGACAGAATTATAGTGGACTTGGACATGTGAAGACTTTCAACCTTTGAAAGTGCAAACATATCCTCACTTTTGGAGAAGCATCCTTTGTATCTTTTGAAGCAACATCCTTTGTATCTTTTGAGCAGATTTGAAGATATCCTAAAGACATTTCTGTGCAGTCCTTAAGATATTTCTGAATTCTAGGATGATTCTTGAAGTGTGATCTTGGAAAAGCCTTTTGGAGTAATCTATTGAAGCAGATATTGAAGACCTTATTGAGATGCCCTTGAAGGAGCCTTGGAGTAGACTTAAAGGCATCTTAAGCCAAGTGTTTTGAAGCAGATCTGGAGCAAACCATGGAGAGCAGCTTGAGCAGACGCTGAAGACTTTGTGAGAGCGACATTTGAAGGATGTTTTAGAGCAGATTTGAAGAGTCTTGGAGCAAATATTGTAGTCCTTCTTAAAGTAGACCTGAAGCAGACCTTGAAGACCAGGTTGGAGCTTGGCTTTATATTTGAGGATTGGAGTCCTCGTACAAGGTTAGAGCCTTGTGAGAGACCAGGTTGGGGCCTGGATTGGTATTTGAGGATTGGAGCCTTGAAGAAGCTGGAGGTGTTGTTGTACAGATTGGATAAAAGAGGATTGGAGTCCTCACTTTCTTTATTAATATTTTTTATTATTATTATTTCTGTGTTTTGGTATCTTGTGCTTTTGATTAAGGGAAAAATCTTAAACTGGATAATTAACAATTGAAAGAAATACTGATTCACCCTGCGTCCCAGTGCTTTGAACAGAAAATTCTTTTTTTGAGATGCTTTAATCAAAAGTTATTAGAAGAAATTAGAATATTAAAATATTAGTAGCTTTAGTATATAAACATTAAAAATAAAATCGATGAATCACATGCCGAAGAATTTTCACGTCTTAGGGATCATAATCAAAATCTACTTACACAAATTAAGAAGCCTAAGAATGATAAGCACTCGTTGGAAAACAAAATAGAACAACTTATCTAAAATGAAGCATTAAAGTCTTCAGGTAAAAGAATCCAAGTTAAGGAGAAGGGAATCAAGATAGTTCCACTTCATATCAAGGCTCAGGAAGATGCCAAACTATTTGAAGAAAAAACATATTCAGAAGTTGTAGTACAAACGATGGAAATTCTAAGTGAAGATCTAGTGATGAACAAGGCAACACCAAGGTATGAAGAAGAAATTATACCAAAAATAAACCAAGAAAATGCTATAGGCATGACAAGGGAAATTCATGCTACAAAGGCACCTTATTGACATCCTAATCTTAAGAGATGGTACCCACTAGTCAGTATATTAACATCACTCAGAATTTCTTTTTGCTTATCTTCCAAAGAGTATTGATACTAATAAATTTTGGGAATCCTATAAGCATAATGTTTCACAAAGGATCAAATTTGGATAGCCATATCATGTTACAGTCTGACAATTTTGCTCAGTGCTTAGAAGTTTGTATTGTCTCATATCATTGACCATGACAACATCAAAAAATAAAGAATCAGGTGAATATTATAAGCGAAAGTAAAAGACATAAAGCCTTTTCATCAATATGCTTTGAGGACAAAACATTTTTAAGGGGAAGACAATGTATTTTTTAATTCTTTATATATATATATATATATATTTACTAGAGAAATCAGCAACTGGGCTGGTCTTGTACTCATCTGACATGGGGTCGATTCCGAGCACTACCACTATAACCCCTAGGTGAACCACACCACCCCTAGCATGCGACCCACAGGTAAGTTGAGGGGATTTGAACCTCGCATCCCATGGTACATAACACTTCATAATCACAGGGATCACCAAATTGAGCCATATTTGGTTGTCACATGAGTGTACTGAACAAAAAAGTATTAGATAACATATATCAGGGTCAGCAGTCTCTTCATTTGAGCACGTACTGTTGGAATATGTAAGGTGATGATAATTGGTATTCTGAACTAGAACTTCTTGAAGATAGTAAGTGATTCAGATGTTGATGCTAATATTAGTATAACATTGATAATCGACTTTAATTTGTCGCACAAGAAACAATCTCATTAGTACGCTGCGTTTAAATAAACATTTTTTTCATATTGGCTGATGATAGAAATCAGCTTTGGCCCACTATTTAAAAAAACAAGACTTTTGATTTTGTCCCTTGAATGAAGTTAGACTTATTCTTGTTGGTGAAGGTTCCACCCAAACATTTTAGCCACTGAATCTGAAGTCAGGTTTGTATCACAACTCAATTTTGGCAATTGTTTTGAAATATTATCCTTAATTTTGCTTGGTGACATATTTTGGATGTCATCTAGAGCAACAAGGATCTTCAGCAAGTATCAGCCAGGGTAAAACCCCTCTCCTGGGGGAAAACCTAATCAAACTCTTCTTCTTCTTATAGAACCAAATCAAAATGAGACAACCAGTACCCAACAACAAGACCAGGACTTCCACCAAACCCCAAGTTAGTCCTCCAAAGTATCTTCTTCAAAGAGTCAAAATCTCCCTCCAAAGTACCTTCTTCAAAGAGTCAAAGTCAACAAGAGTCAAAGTCTTTCCAATATGCAGTAGTCAAGGTTTCGATTTCTTACTTCAGGTTTGCAACTTGGCCTGCAATCTTTGACCCTGCAACTCGCTCAGATTCCCAGAAATCTCTCATGTGTGAGCTAGTTTATGTCAGATTTTAGACTTGTCTTTCTTCGCTTGGATTCTTCCTTTTATTCCTTTCCTTCTTACTTACTTTTTCTTTTGCTCTAAGTGTAGATCGAACTTTCTTGGATTTGATCGCACATAAGGTCGAATTCTCCTCCAATATATACTTAACTTGTGAGGTCAAATAGGCCTCTTGTAGGCCGACTTCATTGGTAGGGCCGACTTGGTGTTGGGAATCCAAAAATGACTCTTTAAAATCAAATTTAATGTTTCTTTCTTAATACAATGTGCCCATAAGGGTCTTATACATATGACAAGGACTATATTGACTCAATAAACCCTAGAGGATGAAGAACATGCTTGACCTAATTGACAAAATATAATAGAGCATGAAACCCATGCTTTCAAAATTATATTCTTCTCTTTCTTTTGTTTTTTCAATAAATATATAATGATGTGAGCATAATATCAATTATGAAGACTGAGCATAGTTACATTTCTCCATACCTCTCGCCCATCACTCAAATCGGACACTGAATACTCAGCGCCACCTAACCTCCTGAGCCTCACACTCTCCCTTTGTCTTAGATATTGTCGAAGTGATATCCACCCAAAATTTCCATGCATAGGATCTCCTTGCACTATGTACATTCTTGCTAGCCAATCACCAAGCATCTCACCTTGGATTGGATTTGCTCCCAATGCATAGATGAATATATGCCCCTTCTTGAAGAATGTCGCATCCAAGGCTGAAATTAGACCAAGTTTACCATCATCGCTAGAACAAACAATACCTCACCCACCTCCAGAATCTCTCCAGTCTCAAGCTAGAATCTGACCTATCCAACTCCTCTCATCGCATGTATATTGTCTGCTCCAGTGTTACTTGGGAGCGGGAGCGGGAGCGGGAGCGAATCCCGGAGCGATTTTTTAAAAATATATATATTTTTTATATTTTTTAATTTTTGATACATATATGTCAACAAAAACATGTAGAATGATGAAATAGACATAAAAAACATAAAAAAACATAAATTGATCATTGAACCATATCACATCAATCATCTAGAAATTATAATCGTCATCAACCTTAGTAAAATAATAAATTAAAATAACATTCAATTCAATAACATTTATCATCATTGATCACCAAAGTAACAAGTTGTACTTGTAAGCCAAGTTTAACCATTACAAGAAGTAATATCGAAGATATTTCTAAGTCCTAACTTCTAACTGTTAACATGATATGAAATGTTAAAAATTTATAAAATGAAACAACTTTAGTCTTTCACAAAGCATCATATTCATAATTCACAATCATTACCAATGAGTTATAATTGCCAAGGCCCAACTTCAAACTTCAAATTTTCATTGTCACAGTGATATAATGTTTACAAAAAATATCATAATGTCATAATGATATGAAAGAGTCAAGAGTCAAGAGTCAAGGACTCAAAACTCAACACTGAACAGTTATGAAAACTAAAGTGACAAGTCTAATAGAAACTAAAAAAGACAAGTAAACTGTAAATCTACAAGTGGCCCTTGCCACGAGAGTCTCCAGGAGTATAAGTAGGTCTTGGCGGTCTTCTAGGAGTCTCTCGCCCAGACCGACGACCAGAACTAGAGCCTCCACGCGAGGGTGTCGATGGAGGTGGCGACAGCAATGGAACAAGACTCGGGCCCCGAGAACTGCTACTGGATGGTGGAGGTGGAGGTGGCATGGCTGCTGCAGCTGCTTCAGCTTCATCCCGTACAAGCTCATCTTCTAGTTCTTCCATATGTACAATGCCATCCTCCAAATTGTCGTCCTCAGGGTGATTGTCCCAAATTTTATATGTGGGATCTTCATTAGCCCGATCACAGTAATGGCTCAACAACCTCAAATTGTAGTGCACATAAACCAAGCTTTCTGCTCGGTTTTCGTTGAGCCTGTTTCTTTTCACATTATGTATATAACTGTAGGTGCTCCAACACCTCTCTGCAGAAGAAGAATTTACAACCTGTGCAAGAACTTTCAATGCCAATTTTCGCAAAAGTCCGTCGCCGCCATATGTTTCCCACCATGTGAGAGAATCAAATTTATCTTTGTCGTCCATTGCATGGAAGTTACCATACAAACCACTGCCAGTGAAGTATCTGCCTATTTCAAGGCGCACAGCTGCACATTCCTCCCTGTCAGGCACCAACTTTTCTAATGCATCCAGATATCCTTTAGTTACCTCTCGATCTAAATGGGGTTTGGTCCTAACACCACCCCCTGCTGCAGGTTTGCCCAACCAAGAATCTGAGTAGTATTTTGGCGTAAGGATATACGCCAAGCAATGTAGTGGAAGGTTAAGCCTTTTCCACCGTTCACACACACAATCGTGAATCAGATTGTACAAGTCGGGATCTCTGTTATTAACAATGTCTTTTATTTCCCCCAACATGGTATCCATTTGCTCATACACCTCGCCAATCACTGGTTTGTCTGTATCTGCAAACCGAATCATGTTATAAATTGGCTTGGTGAAATCCAATACCTGTCTCACAGTTGTCCAAAACTGCCCATCAAGAGCGGCCTCCTCCACCGTTTCAAAACCTGCAATGTCAGCTACATTTGTAGCCCTTTCCTTTAACACCTGCCAATTTGGACTTGATACCATGCTAGCTAAACCCTCTCTTACCTTCAAAAGGCGCCTGAAGGTGAGGTAATAGCTACCAAATCTAGTCCTCGCAATCTTCAACAACTCCAATCTCGAGTGACTGCGGAAAAGGCCATGGGTATTGCTATGATTTGTAATAAATTTTATCATTTTTTTTCCTCTCTTGTACAAATCACCAATCCATTGGTATTGTTCATTTTTGTTTTTGACAATATCATGCAACAGAAGGTTCAATGTGTGAACCAAACATCCAGACCAAAATATGTTCGGGTATCTATCCTCAATAATTGCTCCCGCTGCCTTACAATTAGGAGCATTATCAGTGATGACTTGGATGACATTGTATGGGCCAATACGCTCAATTGTTTCAAGCAATGCTTCTGCAATGTTGATAGCGGTCTTGAACTTGTCTGAGTAATCATGTGCAGCTAGAAAAATGGGACCACTTCGGGACACAGCGAGAACACTTATCAATGGCTTGCCTTTTACATTTGTCCATCCATCAGATACAATGGACACCCCATTGTCAGTCCAAGAACTTGTCATTTTATTCAAAGAATGTGATATTTTTGCTTTTTCATGATCAAGGCCAACTGTTCTTGCCTTGTCATACCCAGGGCTCTTGTATCCTTTAGGGGCATCATTTATGGCAGAAACCATTTCGTGCCAATAAGGTGAGCGTAGAACATTGAATGGTATCCCATTTGCATAGAGGAACCTGTAAATTTTTGAATCCACATCATTCCTACACCCCTCATCAAGGAAATCTGATATGGTTCTACGGCGTAAAGATGATGACCCTGAGCCTCCATGTCCATATCCACTGCCTTGGGAGGATGCTGAAGGAGTTCTTTGTGAGCTTTCAAAGAAACCCCTTGATCTTTTTGCTTTGTATTGGGCGTCCTCCTCTTCCTTTATGTATTTGGCTCTATCTGCTGTTGACACCGCGTCGCAAGTTCTGATTCCTATTTGTTTCTCTCCATCCCATGCCCTTTTCCCGCAAAGGTGTCTTCTCAAACGGGTGTATGAGCCTGTGAAATCAGTGTTGCAATGGGGGCAATGAAATTTAGTGGTTCCACCCCCTCTCCCTGTTTCAGGCCTCTGAACATATTTCCACAATGGAGTTTGGTCTTGTTTAGTTTTTTGACCCTCATGTTCACCCTCCTCCACATCCTCCTCACTGGGGTTTTCACCTATTTGACTTCCTCCGGCTTCTTCATCCACCTCTTCAGTTTCAGGCCCCCTCCGTTTCCTACTCTCCACCACCATAATAACCAGAAAAGGGACCAGGAAGAGGAAAATGCCAATAAAAATCCCCAGGTCCATCGTGTTTGATGTTTGTAGGGTTTGAGTCTGAATCTGCAAATTAATTTAGTTTATTGGGATTAATTCATTTAATTTATTAATTTAATTTAAATTAATGATCTTTAAACTCAAACAGGTAAATTAAACTAACCAAACTAACCACCTAACCAGCTAAACTAACTAAATGATTAAGTTACTTACCTCTGCAAGCTTGCTCCTCGCTCCTTGGCACTTGCTCCTCGCTCCTTGGCACTTGCTCCTCGCTCCTCAGCTCTGGCTCCTTGCTCCCCAGCTCTTGCTCCTTGCTCCTTTGCTCTCAAACTCAAGCTCAATCTCATTGAAATGATTTTGTTTTGGCCCATTGGGCTTATAAACCCAAAAAAATTAGTTAAATTTTTTGTTTTTTTCGGGTCCGCGGAATTTTTTTCCGCCGAACCACTCCCGGTTCACTAAAATTCGCTCCCGGAGCGTTTTTTAATGCCCGGGAGCGATCAGGGAGCGATCGCTCCCGGGCATTAAAAAGCGCTCCGGGAGCGATCGCTCCCTGAAGCGCTCCCTCACAGACCAGGGAGCGCAAATTTTTTTACGGGAGCGCGCTCCCGACCCGCTCCCGCCCGGAGCGCGCTTCGGGAGCGGGTTCGAAGGGGGGGGGGGGGCGCTCCCCCGCAACAGTGGTTTGCTCCATTGCCGACAAAGCAGCCCCGGTCTATCTCGGTAATACTAAGGAATACATCCCATATTCTTGTCATGTGGCGAGATGCATCACTGTCAACCATCCACGTCCTTCCAACCTTATAACCAAGACTAACACAGCTGGAATAAAAGGGTACTAGTGATGACTCTCTCTTAAACTGCTTGGTAAACTCACACTCCGCTGAGGCTGCTACCTGAATCTCCTTCTTCTTCTTGTTGGGACACTGTCCAACAAAGTGACCCATCTTATGACATGCAAAACACTTGACCTTACTTAGGTCTCTCTCTTGCTCACCTTCCTGCTTCTGCTTTGCCCCAGTCTTGGGATCTTTCTTGGATTTCTTCTGTTTTCCCATTGCTGATAGGGCCACAGTCTCCTCATCATCTTCTCTTTGACTAGTAGATCCAGAGTGGATCCTCAGCTCCTCTTGGACGAAGTCATCCCACAGCCACTCCCATCCTGGTAAATGGTTCATGTCAATGACCCGTTAGACAAACCTCTCCTAACCAACTCTGTAGGGTCCACATTCTCCCCCATAGCTGCAAGTTCATGTCGAACTTGTGTTGCGGGTGAGGATTGATGTAACTGTTTCATTCTTGTTCATCTTGGTACTCTTTAGCTTTTCCTTAAGCATCGTAATCCTGTTCTGGCCGGAACTTTGGTACTACTTCTTCCATGTATCTCACATGCAAGGGTCTTGCTGCTAATATGAGGGACTATGTGATCTTTCACAACATCAAGAATAATCCTTTTGGCTTGGATATTTTTCTTCTTGAACTCAGCTACTTGTTGTGGATCTGTGGGGGAGTCACAATGGTCTCCACAATGTCCCACAATTCCCATTCTTCATGCAACAATCCAGTCCTCACCTTCCATGGACTCCAATTCTTAGCTCCACATAATCTGTCCTCAAACCTTAGCTCTCCAATTCTTATTGCTCCAGAAGTAGCCATAACAAGTCACCAAAACTAAAAATCTAGAAAAACCAGAAAACTTCAGCAATCTCTAGCAAAACCGATAATTGCCCAGAAATTTTTTAACCGCAGATTCTCTTAACAACTGTCCTTAGTGCAATTTTTCAGCTTCTTATGCCTCCCAGCTCTGTTAACATGTAAAATTCTAGTGAAAACAATAATTACTCATTTCACAACAAGAATCTTTAAGACATTTAGCTGAAAACAGTAAATGCTCAATCACAAAGTACTCAAGTAATTTTGGTCAATGACCGGGGCAAAACCCAAGGAATGATGGCTTTATTTTCTTCTTCTTCTTGGAATTTACACAACAGAATTATCTGAGAATTTATAGTAGAATTAACGAGGAATTTACAGCAGAAATTACTCAACAGAGTCTGGCTGTACTGTCATAAGTGCACTGTCCTTTTTCCTAGAAATTTGTGCCAGCAAACTATACAACAAAGCATAATTCCTCCTCGAATTTCCTACCCAGTCTTCTCGGTTTTTGTGCTAGTAATAAATGCAGATGATGTCACCATAGCATATGACTGACATCAACACTGTATGGTCCTTGATTTTTGTGCCAAAACTGCAGCAGAAAACTCGTCCTTCTCCAGAAATTTGGTGTCCTCTAGAAAATTTAGCTCCTCCAAGCAAGCTTTAAACCCTCATCTCTCTCCTCATTAATGATTCTCTCTTTAATTTCTCATCATCATATGAATATCTAATGAATGAATGACTCATTATTTTTTTGCCTCTAACCCTCACTGTGCTTTTAGAGGCTATCATAAGAAATCAATGGCTCAGATTAAATCTTATTTGATGGTTGAGATCATGATCCAAGACATGCTCACATGGATCACTAAATCTCACTTTATGAGAAAACACACTTGTGCTTTTTAAGAAACACACTTGTGTTTTCTTAAAAGCACACTTTTCACTTATAAAAGCATATTGAATTTGTATCTCACAAAATCAACTTCTAGGTCCTCTTTACCCGTCACTTTAATGCTAGGCCATGCATTTAAGAGGGCTAAACACTTTCTGAGTTACAAAATCTCAACAGATTAGAGATAGCGTTCCACCAACTTTTTGATATGCAGGGATGTGGGAGCATGGAAAGGCATCTAGGGGAGGTGTAGAAGCACCCCCAAAATTCTAGGGAATGTCATAGGTGATGTCGAGATCAAAGACATATGGGCCCTGCCCAAAATAGTCAAAATTAAATTAAAGTATGTGAAAGTTGAAACACAAATCATTGAAATGTTATACATAACAATGTATCAATAGCATACATCATCACATGTAACATAATAAATCACAAATGATATATTAAATGATGTAACAACATAATAATCACGATTCACAAATCATTTGTCACCATTGTACTTGTCATTATTTAGAAAATTTAGAAGATATAGATCTAAGTCTTAAGATAACTGATCTATGAACAAGTTGAATCACTAATGAGCATCATTGCTTATGGAAATGCCCCACTAGTATCTCCATCCAACTACTATACAAAGGAACATGGATCAATCTTTGGAATATCACTATGCTAATCAGAATCATTTGCATTTTCTTGAATACTTAATGGCACACCATCAAACCTGAGTTGTGCCTCATTAGGTTCCTCCTCATCTAAATGTGCATTACATTTATGTTCATTTCATTTTTTTAGTTTTCTTTTTTGTCTTTTTCTTCCATGAAAGGGTGGACTTTGGTTAGAAAGGAGCATAGGAGCATCTCATTTTTTGACAAAGACGTTCCCTACTACTTCCCCTTGTGTCCTCGAAAGGAGATGTGGAGAAATGTCCCCATTGAAGTACCCATGTCTTGGGAGCACGTGGAGCGCGTCTCCTACCCTTGGGGATGCATCCTTGTTTAACACTTGATCATATTGAATGCTAAATGACCCTTGATTTTGATGAGATAACTTTCCAACATTTCCTCCTTGTGTACACTTTTTCTCAAGATGTTGTCCATGGGGCAATGATTAAAGTCATTCAACAAATTTGGTGAGAAATCAAACTTTAATGGGATAGGACTTCAAAACCATTGGGGGATTATGTTTTAGTAGGAAGCTTAGGGGCCTTGGATGGATACCTGTAGCTCTATGAAGCATGATTTCCCCCCTGTATCCCTACATGTTACAAGTCTCCGTGTTGGAACCTAGATTTGCTAGACATGACCCTCTTGAGTGTTTGGCACATGTTTTATGTGTGTCTGAGACAATGACACTCAAGTCCATGTGTTTGACACTTGGGATGCCAAAAAAACTCAACTACAATGCCGAGAATTGAAAACTAGTGTTGACTCAAAAGCTTGTCATTTGATCATCACTAGCTTTATTGCTATGAGCTAAAGCCATGATTCATCATGGAAAGTTAACCAAAGGTTAAGAAGATGAGTGCATGTTCTAGTCCATTCAAAATGAAAAGAATTGCAAAAATAGTGACATGAAGGAAGAGACAATTTGGGCTTTGTAGAGGAATGGGTCATCTTAAGCTTTTAATTTGTTACAAGCCATTGACTAATTGAGTTAGATTTGTTGGATGCAGTACAAATTTCATGATGCCTGTATTCCTTTGACCTACTAAGATATATAAATGGATGCATATTTGTAGGATTGTCTTTTTAACCTTTGGGAGAGTGTGAACTTATTGAAATTTGATACTAAGTGCCCTTTACTAATACTTTAGTGCAAAGCCTCATTAAGCAATCTAGATTGAGGTCAACAATGGGTTTAGTTACCATTGTCACCTTAGCAACTATTGCAGTGTTGGGAATTGAAAAGTAGTGTTGATTCAAAGTTTCAAACGCTTATCATCTAATCATCACTAGCTTAATTGCTATGAGCTAAGGCCCTGACTCATCATGGAATGTGAACCAAATTTTAAGGAGATGAGTACATGCTCCAGTCTAATTTTATATGAAAAGAATTGCAAAAATAATGACATCAAGGAAGAGACAATTTGGGCTTTGGAGAGGAATAAGTCATCCTAAGCTTTTTTTTTAAGCCATTGACTATTTGAGTTGGATTTGTTGGGTGTAGTAGTACTTATGTGGATTAGAACACAAATTTCACAATGCATGTGTTCTGTTGACCTAGTAAAATATATTAATGGATGCATAGTTGTAGGATTGTCTTTTTAACCTTGGGAGAGCATGAACTTATTGATACAAATTTTCCTTTACGAATACTTCAGTGCAAAGCCTCATTAAGCAATCTAGATTGAGATCAACAATGGGATTAGTTACTATTGTCACCTTAACAACTACTCCCCTTGTTTCTGTGGTTGGATACAATCCCCACAAAGGAGGCTTCAATAGATCTTAGGGATTACGTAGCCAAAATGATTTTAGGTTAGGTATTTAGCTTAATGTAAAGATATAAAAGCAAGGCTAAGGGGAGGGGAAAGATATACTGTATAATAGTGCGAGATATTGAGAGAGGCATCTCATTGAGAAGTGGAGAAGGACTTCCATTCTAGTGTGCCTGGTCCAAGGAAGTACAAAAGGGCAGCTTGGAGACCCAGATCAACCAAGGAGATTAAGGATCGATCTAGGGCCTGATCTGTTGGATCAAATCCACAATATTGTATATCTGTAATTCTCTTAATTGGGCCATTATCCTAGGACGAGAGCCCGAGTAAGTTATGAATTCTAATGAAGAAATATTTATTGAGAAGAAGCTATTTGTGTCATTGTGATTGAGATTGGTTATGTGAAAGTTTGTTTATGCTAATTATGTTAAGAACTTAGCTGTGCTTTCATTCAATAAATCTACTTTTTGCTAGGTCATTGAATTGCCAGGTGCTAGGTTTGTAGGAAAATTAATAATTTTGGGTGATTTTAAGGTTTAATCTCAAGAGATTGAGTTCAAAGGTCCCTTATGGCTAAATCTAGAGGGCTTAGTTAGAACTAAAGGGGCTCAAATAGGAACCCAAATGTTGAGAAATCCTTAGGGCAACTTATTAGGGTGATTTTTATTAACTTGATAATTGCTTGTGACATTCTTTTACTTGATTGATTAGATTCTTCTTCCTCTTATTATTATGTTCTTTATTATCAAACAACTACCAAAACATGAAGATCGTTAAAGACAAATGGAGAGATGATGTAGGCACTCATGCACACGAGAAAACCCCTTTCGTAGGGGAAAACCCATCAAAATTCTCTTCTTCTTTAGGAACCAATTCAAGGGAGATAACCAAGACCTCTAGACCAACATTAAACTATCCTCCATCCACTAGGTCATCCCTTCAATAATTCTTCTTCAAGATGGACAAGAATGCCTAAGTGTAGACAATACAAGAATTTCCCAAACAAGAGCTTGATCTCCTCAATTCAGTCTGTAATTTTGGCCTCCAATAGCTTGGACCTGCAGTAACCCTAATGCACCCACTACAATTTGCATGTGTGACAGAAACAGAGAAAATTTTGGCTCCATTTTCTTGAAAAGTGGGGAAAACTCCACAGTTAAGCGCGCTTGAGCCAGAGGAGTTCTGGGATGGGTGACCTCCTGGGAAGTCCTGGTTACCGGGTGCAAGCCCCGGAAGTGATGATTGATGCTATGTGATTCATTTCACTAGTTTCAATCCCACTTCTTCACCCATGTGAGCATCACCCGATGCAATGAGTGCTAAGTTGAACTATTAAAAAATCATGAGAAATTAGTCAGTTACAACTACCTCTCATGGAAATGGTCATACATGAATGACTTACTTAACGCAGTTGAATCCCAAAATGATAGAGTCAAGGGATCTCTACTTGAATGGTTCATGAGGCACAATACTTGCTAAGGTTTTGCAAATGGGGTAGCAAGCTAAGTGGGCTTGATTGTGGGGAAAACTCCACAGTTAAGCGTGCTTGAGCCAAAGGAGTTCTGGGATGGGTGACCTCCTGGGAAGTCCTGGTTACCGGGTGCAAGCCCCAGAAGTGATGATTGATGCTATGTGATTCATTTCACTAGTTTCAATCCCACTTCTTCACCCCTGTGAGCATCACCCGATGCAATGAGTGCTAAGTTGAACTATTCAAAAATCATGAGAAATTAGTCAGTTACGACTACCTCTCATGGAAATGGTCATACATGAATGACTTACTTAACGCAGTTGAATCCCAAAATGATATCTGATATTACTTCTTCTTGCTTTCGCACATGTTTTATTTCTTCCAAATTTACAGATCAAAATATTATTGAGTGATACCACAAAGAGTCGAGTTTCTCTTTTATATATAGTCTCTTGGTGTGGTTGAATCTTTTTCATGAGGCTGACTTGATGAGTGATGAAGCCGACCTGGTGGAGGATGGACTTGACACAATTTAATGAATATCAATATTGCTTTCTTGACACAAAAAGCCCCAGAAGGGTCTTATTACATAATGACAATGCCAATGACTGATGAAACAAACCCTAAGAGCACTCAATGGGTGCTTTGACCTAGAAGCAAAAATAACTAAAGCATGAAACCCATGCTTATAAATAAATTTTTTTACAATAACTTTTTTTCTTTCTTTTGACAAATACATTGCATCATGACCCAAATACAATTATGAAGATCGATACTAGTTACATTTCTCAACACTCCCTCTTAACTAGGGAGGTATTCATAATTGTTCAACCAGTACAAGGTTGACCTCAATTTGAAATGTTCCAAGAAGAGTACAACAACATACGCAATGCTAGGGATACCCTAACTGCCAAGGTATCCAACACATCAAAGATCCAAGTGTCAATGACACCTTTTCAAGGATCCATCAAATTAAGGATCCAAGTGTCATTTCCAAGACACTAGTACAAGGATCTAAGACACTGTTAGGGACTAAGGTGTCATCTAGGCAACATGCCACTATAGGTACCATCAGGCTACAACCTTGGTATCAATATAGATACCATCTAGGCTTCTATGCCCTGACACCAACCCTCAGGGATCCAGGTATCTCAACAAGGTCAAACAAAACAACAAAGCTCCACATGACCAAGATACCCTCCCACATTGGGATCCAAACATCATCAAGGCCAAACAACAACTGAGATCTCAATACTAACCAGGCCAAGATGTCCTCCTGAGTACCATCATATAGGCAATTTTATGGTACTCATCTCTCCCTCTCAACCAAAATAGAGATATCCATCAATCCAAGTATGCTTCTTAATTATTCAAAACTTCTCAGGGAGAGATCTACACATCAACTACCTGTTCAACCATTAGAACATCCAGTAGCTTCACTACCCCAAACAGTATCAAACTTCCAATATATATATGTTCTTATATGCTAGCACAAAACTCCGGGCTCTTCAACGATTCTGATGTTGCTTAGGTCATCATTGTATCAAACGAATGTCTACGGAAGCTTCCTTCTTCAACTTCTTCAGCAACACCAAACTCAGCTTCAACACTTCTTCAAAATATTCAGGCTTTTGTCACATCAATACTAAGTTACTAACCATCAATAGTGCTTCAACTATTCTCCGATCTCAATCATCCTTATGGCCTTCACATCATCTTCTCAACTATGGAGGATATACACTTTTCTTCATCCAAGCTTCTCATCAACAACTTTATTCTTTCAGCCACACAGGCTCTTTCTTTCGCATCATCATATTGTTGAGAAATCTAGGGGCAACTAGATTAGGTGATTTCTCTTACATTGATAACTTCTTGTGACAGATATTACTTAACTTGATTAACCTCATCTCTCTTGATTGTAATTAGTGTTTTTATCATCAAACAACTTACCCAAACAATAAAGAACAATGAGACAAAAGGACACAAGATATAGGCGATAAACCAAGGCCAAAATCTCTCTTGTTGATAGGAAAACCCACAAGGACTCTTTTCTTCTTATAGAACTTCAATTGACGAATTCCAAGACCTATGACCCTTGACCAAGGCCCCTCCAAGACCAAGCACAAATATACAAGAGCATGAAGTTAACTTTATCAATATAGGGTTAGCATGTCATCACAATGGGAGCATCTAGGGTTATCAAAGCTTTGAATAAGAAGTCAAACTTTTAGATATCCAAAACCTAAACCTGGTTAGGTTTACAATCAACAAGGGTTACACCTTTCATACCCTAGACTCTTACAACAAACTTTGCTAGGGTTTTGTCACAAACCCTAGATTCCATCATCAAAACTAAACCTTAGATATCAACAACTAGATCAAGTTAGGATTTCAATGATAGTGAAAGCATTTTCCATTTAGAGTTTCATTATCATACCCTAGAATCTTATATCAATCTCTACCAGGGTTTTGTCATTAAACATTAGATACAAACATCAAAACTTTAACAACTTGACCAAGCGAGGGTTTCAATCAATGTTGAAAATATCGGTATTGGCAAAATATCAGCGAGGGTCCAGAAAACATCTTATCGGCAATATCTGCGAAAATATCGGCAAGCATAAAAAGTGCATAATATATTCATTTTTTTCTTCAGATTTTTAAACATATAAATCAATAACAACATGAAATAAACACATTGGCACATAAATATGAAGAAAGCACTGATATATATGATGTCAAATAGAAATGATACATCAAAGGCGATACCAAATCCTGCTGATCCCTGATAATTGTCTAATCAAGGACTCAAATGTGGAGAACTAATATAAAATAACATCACATATATAAAAGTATCTCATCATCATGAGTTATATGTAGCAAAGCAAATAAAACTAGAAGCTATCTATTTGAAATCACTGCCCTCTCTCCCTTTTACGGGAAAACATGACAGGCTGTTTGCCAGGGTTGCCCCTAGTAGTAGAAGGCCCTGGCCCTGCCTCTGCACCTAATGTCAAATAATGAGTGCTAGGTATGGAGTTGTGCTCTCCTATATCTATAGCAGATGGTGTTGATGTTGATGCTCCCACAGTGTTCTCCTCCTCCTCTTGCTCCTCCGAGTGCTGATCCTCCTCCAAGTCCTCCTCCTCTTGCTGCCCTTTGTTCTAATGGATCATCTGGCTCTAACCATGAAGGTGACTCCTCTAATATGGGCTCCTCAGAGTCCACCCTCCATTGAGACAATACATCAATATTGTCTAAGGAAATTGCATCTGGATCCATTGGTGCTTCTATTTGCTTCACTCGAAGTCGGATATTGTAATGCACATACACTAAATCATTGAGGCGTGCAAACTCCAACCTGTAAGAGTGTCAAAAAAACTAATGAGTCTTGACTCTTGACACTTGGTCATAAATTAAAAATTAAAAATTACAACAAGTGTAATTGCTCAACTGAAGGCTGGAGCTCAAAGTTATACTCGTCGTGCTTTTTTGTGTGTATTTTCTCAAATACACTCCAATTGCGTACGCACCCTGAAGAGCTATATGTTTGACGCAATATTCTTATGGCCAATTTCTGCAAATTTGGTGCCCTTGCACCATAGCTTCGCCACCAAATATCTACAACAAAATAAAGAAATAAAAAATTCAAAAACTTGAAACATAATTAAAGTTTCAAAGAAAAGTTACATAATTGAATTTTAAAAAACTAGAATTATTTGTAAGGAAATTCTAAATTGAAAATTCTAATTTCTAATGAGTGATGACTTGTCACATACGTGGCATGAAGAGGTTCCTTTCCCTAATAGCATAATCAAAGCCAAATAGGCCAACACAATCCCGATAAAACTGTATCTCGCGATTGATTTTGCTACAAAGCTCAGGATCAGGTACCAGCCTATGAATACAGGAATGGAGCCCTTCCATCACCTCACCATCAAAATCAAAGCCGCATTTCTAAGTTGCAGGAAACGTTGCCTAGGGGTCCGTTTCCGGCCGGAAACGAAACGGAAACGCGTTTCGGCGTACCGTACGGCCTGAAAACGCGTTTCCGGCCGTACGGGCACGTTTCCCGAAATGGAAACGTGCCCGTACGGCCGGAAACGCGTTTCGAGGCCGTACGGGCCCCGTTTCCCCAAAAAAATGACTTGTTTTAATTTTTTTTTTTTTTTTTTTTTTTTTTCTAATTAGTTTTAAATTTTTTTAGGGTTTCTAAGCTGTTCTAGAAACCATTTCTAAAGTTATAAAAAAGCAGTGCCTCTCATTCTCTCATCACACTATTCAACAAGGAGTTTCTCTTGGAGATTGGCAGTTGTTTCAGTAGCTGGTGTTTTGAGCAGTGAGCAAAGTAGATTTCAGCAGCGGGAGATTCTGGAAGTGGAATTGGTGCATCATCTTCTTCAGCACCACCATCCACTGTTGAGCATTCTGCTGCTTCTATTTTTGATGAGGATTGTTATGATGAGGATTAGTCTTTTGTGACTTGTCTCTATAGTTCTTGCAGCCTTATAGTCTTTATTGTACTTGCAGCCTCATATACTAATATAAATAAAGGCTGATTTTGGATTTTCCAGTTCCTATATTTTTATTTTCATTATGTGATGACTCATGAGTAAATGTGATGTAAATTTAATCTTAATGTTAAAATGTTTAAGTAAATGAATCATTAATGCTTTATGATTGCACATATATATATTAATAATTTTTAAATGTTTTTAATATATATATATATATATATATATATATTCACGTTTCCCCGTTTCCAAAATTTGGGGAGGTCGCGTTTCGTTTCGCTTCCCCGTTTCGTTTCGCTTCCGCGTTTCCCCGTTTCGTGCAACTTAGCCGCATTTGTATGAAAATGCGGGGTTGAGGAAGAGTGCTGTTGCATGAATGGGTCGATGAAGCATCCCTGTCCACCGACTATCAATCACATCCCATAACATCATATGCCTATCAAGGCTAGTAGAATCCTTGTCTGTATAATAAGAACGAATGGCCTCCTTGGCCCTATCCATGGCCTCATACAAATAAGTCATTGCAAGCTTCTCCCCATCTACCAAACTTAGAACCTTTACTATAGGTTCACTAACTGAGCATGCTTCTTCTACTCCATGCCAAAATGTGTCAAGAGTACACCATTTTTGCAATGGCTCTCCCGTCCTATCTCCTGCTGTATCTACAATTACGCCAGTCATCAGACACAAACATTTGCTTCAACTCGAACTGACATTGAAGCAAAGACTGAAGAGTAATAAAGTTTGTGGCAAAACGTGTGATCGTAGGACGCTGCAACTCCTTGTTTCTAGTGAACCTCCTCATGAGGCTAAGAACAAAAGCATGGTTATAAATAAACTTGGGGATGCTCCTAGCCATATCAACCACCTCCTTGACGAAGGAAAGTTTCCCCATATCCTCAAGCAACAAATCGAGACAATGCGCTGCACACGGAGTCCATAACAATGTGCGATCCCTCTCCATAAGCATCTTGCTGGCAGACACATAATTAGCTGCATTGTCCGTTATGACTTGCAACACATTCTGCACACCAATCTCCCGAATGAACCCATATAAAAACTCACATATCGTTGCTGCATCTTTGATATGTTCTGATGCATCCACTGATTTAATAAGCATGGTACCTTTAGGACAATGTACCAAGAAATTTAGAAGGGTCCTACCCTTCCTATTTGTCCAACCATTAGACATCACTGTGCATCCAGAAACTTCCCATGTTTTTTTCAACTCTGCCAATCTAGAGTTGATGTCTTGCTTTTCTGCTTGAAGAATTGGCCCCTGCAACTCCTCATATGTAGCACTTTTGTACCCTGGGCCCACAACAACAATAGCATTACACATTGGCTGCCAAAATGGATTGGTTTTGGTGATGCTGAGAGGTAAGTCGCTCTAGAAAAGACGTCGCCCCATGACTCGATCTGCTTCTTGCTTCTCCTTTTTTTTAACAATTGATTTTATGCCAGGTTGTGCTCCATGTATTGTTCGTGAACAAAAAATGATGACTTCACACTTGCAGTAGCAGGTGATGCTGTGGAGCCCTTCCCACTACCCTCAACATTAAAATCAGAAGAAGATATCTTGAAAGATCTACTTGCACGTTCAGCCTTGTTTCTTTCTGTCTCTTACTTATTTTTGTCTTTTTCATCAATTGCCTCAAGAGCTTTTTGTATAAGCTCTAGACTAGAAACTGTACCTGATCCTGATCCCCCTCGTGTCATCCTAGTCCCACACAATTTGCATGATAGATATACACAATTTGTCCCACGATCAGGCTCCCCATACAACCAAATGGGTCCAAGGCTTTTGGCATATTTGAATTTTGTAGTGAGCTAACTCAAACCTGGGGCACCAAAAAAATTGGAATTAATAAGTAATAACCACCTCATTTTACAAAATATTTTTTTTTGCTACATTATTTGCAATGTGAATTCAATGAAAAATCATAAATGACAATAAGAGGGTGCATTTGAAAGTTAAGAAAAATGGAGTGTGCTGTCCAAATATGGAGAAAACCCTTGCATTTGCTCATGGGCATGAAAATCATAGCAATTGGAAAAAAAAGAAGCAAAATGTTTGTAGGCAAATAGGCAAGCAAGAATAACCCTAAAACTATAAAAAAAATCATTAACATAGGGGTTTATTTGAACATACCTGTTAATGGACGAAATGAAGATTGTCTCATTGTTCTTCAATCTTTGATCAACAAAATAATCGTTGTTGGTGGTGATAATGGCTATTCAACCCTCGAATCGTCCATGGTAGCAAGCACAATGCTCTCCCCTTCCTTCTCCAACAATCAGAAAACAAAATGTGTGAAAAAAAACAAATTAGCCTTTCCTAGCCGCGGTGACGAATTTTTTATGAACCCGACGATATTTTACCTCGTAGCGCATTATTTTCTCGAGATATCGCCGATATTTCGGAAATATCGCAATATTTTTGGGGAGACAAAATATCTTGATATTTCCTCGGCGATATCTCATCTCCCCGAAAATATCGCGATATGTTCAAATATCGACGATATTGTCATCACTGGTTTCAATCATACATAAGCATATATACCTAGGGTCTCCTTCCTAGGATCTTACATCAACAATTACAAGGGTTTTGCCATAAACCCTAATTCATCAATCCCTAAAAAGTTAGGTTTCATCAACAAGCCCAAAACATCAAAAGGCTAGGGTTTTTATATTGAATCCTAAAGGTTAAGGTTTTACCAAATTGAACAAAAGTTGGAGAGTACGACAAGGGTTGATTTAATCTAAAGATCAATCTAAATACGAATCTTCACGATTCTATAGCAAAACCTTAGAAATATAAAGCAAACTTTAAAGATAAAATGATTGTACCTTCTTATATGAAGAAGACTTGCTACAACTCTTTATACATACCTTGAGTTGCTTCTTTCACAAACCTTGTAGGGTTTCCTATTGAAGGACTCCCTTTGCAACAAAGCTTCTTACAAGTCTCCCTTTGAAGACTCCCTCTGAATCTAGTCACAATCCTTATTCTTTAGAATATACCTGCAAGCTTAGTCCTTCCAAGGAAAATACAAGAGAAAGGATAATGATCTTGCAACAAGGATAAGTTGCAGGTACATATAGAAATAAGGATGTTGATACTTCATGATGAGAGGGAGCCCTTCCAAAGGGATCTTCCACCTTTTCACGAAAGATAAGTAATGGTGGAAGCTCCCTTTGGAAGGGTACCCTCTCATCATGAAGTATCAACATCCTTATTTCTATATGTGCCCACAACATTTATTGACAAGTACTACCAAAAGTATACAAGGACAAGAGTATGATTACAAACTAGGTATTTCAGATCCAAACCCTAAAATACCAATTCTAGGGTTTCAAATCCAATTCTTAACTAGGGTTTCCAATTTCTCCCTAGACTACCTACAAATCTTAGAGACCAAAACTAGGGTTTCTATGTGGGAACAAAACATAATAGGGTTAGGGATTCTCAACTAACTAGGGTTTGCAAGAATTTAGGTACCAACATCCATCAATAATATGAAGGCTACAAACCATAGAACCAAGAAAATGAGATCTCAAAACCCTAATCCAAATTGAGTCAGACCTTATATAAATAAAATGATTATACATACCTCAAGGACTACTTACCTTTAAAGGGTTGCCCTTAAAGGTATCACAACTTTCGTCAAGATCTTCTCAAAGAGGAATGCTTTACATGAGGTGACTTAACTGTAGCTGTAAGCTTGATACCAAATTCCTCCATACTTTCTTCACCAATACAAATATGAATGCAACCTTGTAATAAGGGTAACTTACATGACAATCCTTTTATTGTAGAATGAGGCTTCTCCTTACTTGTTGGACTGTAAGGCTTAACTTTGGTGATTTCTGAAAAATACTTTGGTCCTTACAAAAGAGATCTGTCACCTAGTTGGGGCTGCTTATTTTCAATGTATCGATGGCACAAAAGGAATCTTTTAAACAAGTTGACTTGGATATTTCCCTTGTTAGTCACAATGATAGAGTTACCATTTTGGATTTATGAAATTTTTGGCCCTACTAGATCATAGTGCTTGCAAAGGAGATTGCAGTCTTCTAACACCAAGTCTCAGTCCTCCTTATATACAAAACTTATTGGAACTCCCTTTTAGTGATTATTAAGTTCGGCCTTTTTGCTGTAGGTTTCAGTCCTTCTTAACAGAATCTCAAGGTCATCTTACAATGTTTCTGAGGCCTAAATCTATTGTGCATAGATATTGGCCTTCATAATTCTTTCTCCTCTGCTTTACCATTGGGATATTCTTTTTCTTCAAACCGCATTTAAAGTGACCCTTCTGTGACTTTGATACAAGTTATTTGAAGCTATTCTAGAAAATTTCGACCATCCTTATCACAGAACCTTCAGCCTCCAAGGAAGAAACTATGACCTATCTATCGAGTTTGGTGTTATCCACAAAGATATGAGTTCGGTCCTCTTAGTAGACTTGAATTTCTTTTATGACATAACATATGTGACCTTCCAGCGGCCCATGTTACTAACCATAGCTCTACTACCATGTTGAGAAATCCTTAGGGCAACTTATTAGGGTGATTTCTCTTAACTTGATAGTTGCTTGTGACATTCTTTTACTTGATTGATTAGATTCTTTTTCTACTTGTTATTATTATGTTGTTTATCATCAAACAACTACCAAAACATGAAGATCATTAAAGGCAAAGGGACACAAGATGTAGGCACTCAGCCAAGGCAAAAGCCCTCTCCTAGGGGAAGACCCATCAAAATTCTCTTCTTCTTTAGGAACCAATTCAAGTGAGATAACCAAGATCTCTAGACCAACATTAAACTCCTCCATCCACCAAGTCAGCGCTTTAATAAATCTTCTTCAAGCTAGACATGAATACCTAAGTATAGACCATACAAGACTTTCCCAAACAAGAGCTTGATCTCCTCAATTCAGTCTGTAATTTCAGCCTCCAATAGCTTGGACCTGTAATAACCCTAATTCACCCACTGCAATTTGCACGTGTGACAAAAACAAAGAAAATTTCGGCTCCATTTTCTTGACAAGTATCTCTTCTTACTTCTTGAAGATATGACTTCCTTCTTCTAGCCTTCACATATGTTTTCTTTCTTCCAAAGTTGCAGATCAGAATATTATTGATTGATACCACAAAGAGTCGAGTTCCTCTTCTATATTTAGTCTCTTTGATAGCATTCAAATATTTTATAATAGCATTAAGAAAACAAACAAGTGTATTAGGGCTATTCAATGAGTAAATAAGAGAATAAATACAACAATTTCCAATGGCTGAAAACAAATATAACACAATAGAAACCTTAGATGTCAACCCTAATTAAAAAATGCATGTAAAGTGATATTTTTGTTTTTCTAAATAAATGCATGCTAACCCTAGGATAATAAGGTCAAAATCAAATAATGTTGAAAAATGATGATTTTGCTATATCATATCCCTAATTAATCTAGAAAGATGTAAAAGGTAAAAATTTAGTGTTTTATTTTATGGAATTGGTACAAGAGATGAGATTAGTGCCTTTCTCAATCAAGGGCTAATGGAGTCCTTCAATCTATGGAAGATGATTGATGGAAGCAATTTCAAAGAGAAAAAGGAAGACAAGCTTGTGTTCCTGAATTCCTTAAATTCTAGTGTCCTTTGATCTCATTTGGAGATTGAAAGGGAGGAAGCTAAACCTAGGTTTCTCAATAGAAACTTGATGAATATCTTGTTCAAGATGTTAGAGCCAAAAAACATCAACAATTCTTTGGTGATTTTTTTTATTAAACCCTAATTCTTCAACAGGTACAAGATGGAAGAAGATAACTTGCATGAAAATAACGCATATCATCAAAGATCACCAATAATCATCCAAGAGAAAACCATCCAACAAAATATCCTCCCTAAGAAGATCGTTACACTAGTGCTCCAAAATGCACAAGAGAGATTAGACAAGTAGTGTGTATTGATCTCCAAGTGTGACGCAATGATCCAAGGAGAATTCAACCTCTGTCAATTTATATGAGGGCAACCAACTCAAATTTTTCTTAATTTAGTCTAAAATCCCTAAAATAATAATTAATTATGATTACAAGTTGGATGAGTCACAAACCAACCCCCTTGTTGAAGAATGTAACTAGTGTCGGTCTTCATAGTTGTTTTCGAGTCATAATGTAATGTATTTGTCAAAATAAAGAAAAAGAAATTTTATTGTAAAAGAAATTGACTTATTAAATCTTGTGTTTTGTTACCAAACACATAATCGGTTACAAAACACATTCTTGATTTCAGAATCAAAACAAGACACCCCGTTCTCCTAAAAACACTCCCCAAAGCTCTCCCTCTCGAATGAGCTCTCCTCCCCCTTTTATGAAAGTTCTTGGGGAACATCATCTCTCTCCATGACAAGATGTTTTGATGACTCAAAAGTAAAATATCTGTCCTAAAAGATTATCCAGATTCGGATGTGAATGGACAATTCACATTATCTCGTCCCTTCTCCTTTCGGAGAGCCATTTGGCATATGGGGACCGAATCAAGGACGACTCAATCTTATCAAATTACAAAGTAGATGCTTTTTACTCAAAAGCCTACGAGAAAAGAGAAATATACAGACGAATATTTCTTTTTACGAAGAAATATACAAACAAACGTCCTTGCACCACTGTCGGCAAGAAAAGACATGACATTCTAGAGTACGAAATGAGTGATCTGGGGATGTGTATAGTGCTGATGTCGGAATCTCTGCAAAAGATAATTTGTGAAATATTGTACATGCACTTCTTTTTCAGATTCCCAAATCTCATTCTCGTGATCTTCTGGAGGTTGAAAAAAGTTAATGGATTCGAAAGGATTTTGTTCTGGATCAGATTGCCGATGGAATTCATTGTATTCCATTTGAGTCCCATCACCATTGGTTGCCAGCTTTCTTGCGTATGTCCACATCTTCTTAGTGCGCTGAAAATATCAGCATCTTTTATCATGATGATATCTTGGATGTGTTTGTACAAGATTCCTGTCAGGTGTGCATTTGGTTCTGTGAATCCATCAATCTTTAGCCGACTTAAAGCATATGGCTTTATTAGAAGTGCACTGAGCCCATATATTTTCCACCATCTTAGAAACCATTTTGGGAAAGGATCTTCATGGTTTATTCTTTCCGTTGGCCAATCTTCATACCTGAAATCAAATTGTAGATGATAAAAGAAATTAGAGGAAATATTTTCTAAGTTCATACATTGGAAAAAGGCAGTCTCTTGTCTTTCTGGACAAAAATCAGTTCTCCTAAGAGGATTATTAAATTGTCTGATAGTGAGCTTGCAGTTTCCAATTCTGTTGTCCTCTTCATAAAAGAGCTCATAGGAAATGTTGCCGATATGGACCAAGTAATCTAGCTCACTGATAGCTAGATCATTTTCAATCTCTTGATCCTCCCAAGTCCAAAGATTGGGAACCCCTTCTCTCCAGCGGATTTCTGATAATGGATACCATGTTTCATCATGATCCAGAAGACTTTTTCTCTTATCATACCTGACCCATCCTTGCCTGCTTTCTATTTCAACATAGTCTTCGTTGCTTCTTATAAAATTGCAGGATAAGGAGTGAATAGAATTTTTCTCTAGAAATTCTCTTGACAACATGTCAACAAAAGAATTTTTATGTCCAGGAATGAATTCTATTTCAAAATCATATTGACTGAGAGTCATTACCCATCTTACCATAGCAGCATCCTCAAATTCACATTTGTGAATGGCAAACTTTAAAGCCTGACAATCAGTTTTCACCAAAATTTTTGTATAAATGACAAAATCTTTAAATTTTTCTATTCCCAAACAAACGGCTCTGAGTTCTTTCTTGAGACTAGCCCAATTTGTTTGAGATGTAGACCATAATCCAGAAGCATACTGGCATATTTCAAGTGAGTTTTTCCTTTTTCGGATCCTCTTGACAAAGAATAGCTCCCCACCCAATATTGCTGGCGTCTGTCATTATTATCTTCTTCCATTGTTCTTGAATTGGACATAATGGTTGAATTCTGCGAATCCTTTCTTTGATTTTTCTGCAATCTTTTATTCAAGAGTTTTCTCTCTTGTGCGCAGTGCTGAAGAAACTTGGATACATAATTCAGGCTCCCTAGAAACCTCTGCAATTGTGTCTTGTCTAAAATTTCATCAGGAAAATTATCTATGAAATCTAGACTTCTTTGGATCACCTGATATGAACCATACTGAATATTGTATCCAAGAAAGTCTATCATGGTTTTGAACAATTTCATTTTAGTTTCAGAGAGAACTATCCCTTTTTCTTTAACTCTTTGAAGAAATAGTTTCAGATGTTTGATGTGAGATGGTACATCATCTGAATGAATTAAAATGTCATCTATGTATTTCTTTAAAAAATCCTCCATACCTTCAAATGTCTCATCCATAATGCGCTGGAAGGCTGATGGAGCATTGATGAGTCCGAAAGGCATTATATTCCATTCAAAATGGCCTTCAGGAACAGAAAAAGTTGTTTTCCATTTGTCGGACTCCTTGATACCTACCTGCCAAAATCCTGATTTTAAATCAAACTTTGAGAATACTTTTGATTTGGAAATCTGTGTCAGGATTGTTGACGGTTTTGGAAGAGGATAAGCATCATAGTCTAATAAATTATTTAGTGGTTTGTAATTTACCACTAATCTTGGCTTTCCTCTAGCAATCTCTGCATGCTTGTTTACATAAAAGGCAAAACAAGCTATTGGACTCTTACTTTTTCTTATCAAACCTTTCTGTAAGAGATCTTTGATTTCTTTCTTGCAGAGAATCATCTGTTCTTGATTCATTGGAATAGCTTTCGATCTTCTTAATTTACCGCTGAAGTCCTTTTTCAAAGGCAACTCGACTTCATGTTTATGTATATGCCAAAAGGCATTTGGATCTTCAGAGCAACATTCCAAAAATTTATTTTTCAGATTGGCTATTTCTCTTTCGAACTTTCCCTGTTCAATATTTTCATCAATTCTCAAAATCTCTTTTTTCTTTTCCATTTTGGCTAATAGAGTTTCTAGTCTTTCGATCCTCTTTATTCTATTAGGAGAGCTGGAATTTATAAAAGGGAAAAACAACTCTTTACCTTCCAGTTCAAGAAAATAGCCATATTTCTTTGTTTGCTGATCAAACTTGGCTCCATGTTTTTGGAAGTTCTGGAAGAAAGGAGTTCCCAAATACATAGCACAATCCATTCCTGTGACAATTGGACAAACCACATTTATTCCAATAGATTCAGTTAGGAAAATATCTACTGGAACCTCTGAAGTAGTGATGATGTCTCCACTGGCTGTTGTAACTTTCGGACAGGTAGTAGGTCTTCTGAGATGAGTATCTACTACTGTATTATTTACAATATTTAATCTCGAACCAGTGTCCATAAGGACTTTCCAGTATTCCACCTTGGAACCAATCCTTATTTTCAATTTAATGCAATACATAACATCTCCATTAATCTGATTGCATCCTAATCCTATTCTTTCATCATCATTTTCATCATCAGTTTTGGGTTCTTGAATTTGTATACCTGGAAAAGGTTTTTGATGAAACGTCCAATTCTGAGCCTGGGCAGAAGTTGAAGGTTGTTCTGCCTTCATTTTTCTGAGTTGGCAGTCTTGGTGGCTTTCAATACAGAGCCTTCTATTCTCTTTGACTGTCTTCCTTAGCTCCTTTATTGCTTGATGGATACTAGGCAAAGTCTGTGGAAGATCTTCACCGAAATCTTCTTGCCTGAATTGCCTGGTTAGAGCTTCTACTAAAAAAAGAGAAGCTGGAGGAACATATCCTTTGTTAGGATTGCTTTGTCTGACTGGCTTAGAATTTAAATTATTGAACAACAATTCTTTGTACATTTCTTTCAATTGTGGATCTGTTGCTGCCATCATCTGAGTGAATAGATTCCTAGTCTGCTCATCTGTCTCTGATGTTTTCATCATGTTCAGAGAATGACATTGACAGACATCTGGGTCACTGCATTCACAATTGTCTCTGAAACAATCTATACAATGTGGATCATTGCAGTATTCTTCTTCAGAATCAGAAGTATCAGAATCAAATTTGTTTATGTAATCTGATTCTTCTTCACTTGTAAGTTCTTCACAACTATCGGGATGCTTTAAACAATTTACTTTACGAGATTTATTTCTATAAAAGACTTTTTTCTTACCTTTTTCTGGTTTTTCCTTATTCCTTTCTTTCTCCAATTCTGGACAATTTGGAGAAATGTGTCCTTTTTTGTTACAGTGGTAACATTGAACTTCCTTTTTCCTCGAAAATAGTTGTGTCTTCTTGTAATCTTTCGGCTTCTTTTGGTGTATGATCTTTTTCCCTGAAAAATTCTTTGTTGTGTGCTTCTTTTTTCTGTAAGCACGCGTATCTCTCCCCTCTGAATTTTTTGGAGTAGATAGGTGCCACTGTTTGCACAGTTGTTGATATCCATGTGGCTTCTTTGGATTTGTGGCTGCTCTGGCGATCTTCATTTGGGAGCAAAGTTCAACAATTATTGCTTTTACTGCCTGCCTGATTACTCCAAATTTGTAATCACCAATACTCCCTGGCAATTTGGTGACTATTGCTGCTGACACCCATAATGGTAAAGATGAAACAAATATTTCTTTCCATTTAGGTTCAAGGATGAGTTCTGGAGACAAAGTATGCAGTCTGTGTAAAAACTCATTGAAATATTCATCAAAGTGTTGCATGTTATGTAGTTTCATAGCAACAAGAGTAATAGCTGTCAGATCATTATTGATTTGTGGAAAACCAATAAAATTAACAGTAATGCCATAAAGTAAACAACCAATCATATTGTTTACCGGAAGTGTAGTAGATGGATCCATGTAGGTACTACCATCGGCATTCTTCACTTGTGAATTTTCCCAAGTGGTTAGTAATAAGGGATCTTTGATTGTTTCTGCTTTTAACCAGGAATCTAAAGATCCTTCAAACCCACCAATAATTCTTCTTGTAGAATTTATGGGTCCAATGTCATCAGCCAGATAAGTTCTGTAACATACCAACATGGAGTGCATGACTGATAACACTTCTGCCTCTGTGCAGTTATCAATATTCCAAGAATATGTTGAGGAAGCTGACCAATCTTTGTGGTATTCGGATTTCATCATATCCCTTCTGTCTGGAGCAGGAGACCAGGTAGAATTCCATGTAGATCTGGATGTGGTTGCATGCACTGCTTCTTCATTGGGAAAAATTCTGTACATATTCTTCAAGACTTTCAAGTGATGGCTCATCATTATTTACATCAAGTTTATTCAAACCTGTTTCTTTGTCTTCTTCTTCATTTTCATACCATTTTTCTTTCTTTGCTTCTTCTTTTGAAATATTTTTCTTTATCCATTCAATGAAGGAAGAGCTAGCTGCGGAATTTGCCATGGATGAAGTTGTTGGATTTGGTTTTAAGTGACCAAAGAAACTGGGTGCAGCAAAAGGTGAATAAGGATATGAAATCCCTGGCTTTGGAAACTCAATTTCTGCTGGCTGTCTTATGAGACTGGATACAGAAGAGGAAATGGTGTAAGGCATCTGGGAAAGGGGCTCACTAAAAAGAGTAGTGGCTTTGTATGAGTCTGTAGAAGGTTTCTTTTTGAGTGAATCAACAGAATTAGAAACGTTCAAGACTTGTCTCTTGATTATATCAAGACTAGAATTAACCTTAACAATTTCCCTTCCATGCACAATCGTTACATCCTGAATTTTCTTTTCTGTGGATAACTTAAGTTTATCCAAACTTTTAGCTATGTGTTTGTCATTTTCTGCAAGAGTTTTAACATTCTCATTCAAACACACAATAGCATAGTCTTGTTTTTGAAGCATCCTAATCATCATTTCTTTCAGAATGCTATTCATTTCTTCAATAGACTTATGCTGTGATCTCAAAAATCTTTCTAAACTGGAAAGAGCAAGATTTGTCTAGTTTGTAGCTAGAACAAATTCTTTGGTAGAATCTTCTGTCTGGATTGGAAAAAGTTTATAAATTTTTCCATCTTGTTGTCTGATAACAAAATTTTTCCATGGGGGAAAATCATTATCTGTTTGATAGATCTGTCCATCAAAAAGTTCCCATTTATGTTTTGGAGGGGACTCAGATCTTATCATATTTACCTGCAGACCGTTGCAGATTTCTTTTACCAATTTTTCTCCTTTTATCCTTATAACCTGCAGATTTTTGGGCAGGTTAGGTTTAGACAGCATTTTCTATTTTTGGAGAAAAATCAGGGATTACTAAGGGAGATGGAATGATGACAGTATTAGATTCCATCTTTTCTTCAATAAAATTGTCAACATCAAGAATCCTTTTCTGTCTTGCCTGATTCTTGAACTGTTTTCTCAAGGATTCTTCAATCTGATTTGAGGAAGGGTAATACCACTCATAAAAAGAAATCCATTGATTATTGGATTTCATCCAATTTTTCCACTCCTCATTCTTTTGGTTGTTGAAGCTTTTCTTCTCAGATTTGGGAATAAGCTTTAGCTCTTCAACATACCTGTTTTCTAACTTGTGTGTGAAAATGTCCCAATTAAACATTTTCTTCTTCCATATGTCTTCTGGATCATATGGACTAATTCCTTTGAAGATTTTCAGGAAAGCAGTGATCTCACTGTCCGAAGGAATTTCCACATTTTTTGGAATCTTATTCTTAGGATTTCTTCTGTATGATGGAATTTCAGATCCATCATTAAATCCTAGACCTTTATGAGTGTTCTGCTGTGTTGACTGTATGATTATCTCTTCATGAATATTGAAGAGACGAGTTTTGGTATAATCCTCTTCTGACTTACTTTTATCAGGTATAAAAGTAATCATGTTTATTCTATTTCTGTCATTCTGATTATCACCATGTGGGGTAGGTGGCTGTGAAGAAAACTGACAGTAAGTTTTGGAACAATGAGGATGATCACAAACAATAGCTAAAGGGTTGCTGGAGGAAGCAACATGATTGATAAACAAATTTTTAAATGTTTCTAAAAATGTAGGGTCTACTGAGTAGGTAGGAGGAGAAGTATTCACAGAGGTAGAAATAGATATAGAAGGTCCACCACACTCAGCTCGTGACTCTGGAAAGATGGTATGAACATTTCCATCTTTGGAAGTAAAAATAGTGGAGAAATTGACAGGTGATGGCCTTATAGGTTTTCTGATAGATTCCCATTTAGTAACCCATTCTGCAGGGGGTTTTAGTTCTGCTCTAGGGATCATTTGAGGTGCTATAAGGTTCATTCCATAATCATGGGTGATCAGTGTAGTAAATTCAGACTGTGATGAAACTGATTTAACTACTGAGGGAGTAGTTTTCTTGTAAAATTTTACTACAGAGGACCACCAGATAGCAATATTTTTGCTATCGTCATCAAAGTCATCGTATCCATGTGTCTGTAATCCAAGCATTAAAGAATTTATTGCATTAGGATCTGTTAGAGCTATAGAAAAGTCAGGGACACAAGACCATGATGCAGGGCCATAGGCAAGAGTGCCTTGGCAACCACCGATGAGAGCTTTGGGAAAAGCTCTCCATCTTCTATCAAATATACAAGAGAAAAATGCAACATCTTGTCCTTTCCTGTGCAGGGGCTGAATGCCTACTTGGACATGTCCAAAATGGGCGAAATTGTATCCTGCTTTCCTAGCAGCGTCAAACTCAGCTTGGTTGATAATGTTTAAAGAATGAAGGATATTATTATTAGAGGTAGTCTGCAAAACTTCCTCTTTTACCTTATATCTCCAAAACTGGATGGTGTCTAGTAATCCTAAATTCTTATAGACATTTTTTGGATCTATCTTGGGAAGAGACCAAGATCCTGAGGCAACAGGTTCTGAAAATAAATTAATAGACCTCTCTTGTATGACAGATGCATGTGCAAGGGAATTTTGTCTTTCAAGATTTACATCTTCATGTTCCTTTAGAAGTTCTTCAAATGATTTATCACCAAATTCATGACGAGAACTAGAGGAAGGGCGAGAATCCATAATAACAATAATGCGATAAGAAGAAATATACAGAGTGCTTATTTATGCAGCGGATCTAATTTCAAATTCAACAGAATACTGAAATTTTCTTCAGAAATGAGTACCGATTATCGCTGGAAATATGATCGCAAACAGAGCTGGTTTTGCGGCTTCCTCTTAGAACAAAAGTTCAAGTTCTACATCCAAGTCCTTCAACGTCCTCAAGCGCCTTCCACACGACATAACAGACTACAGACCTATTCAGGATATCAACGAACTCAGAGATATGCTCAAACAAAATACAACATGGCTTTGATACCATTCTTTATTACCAAACACATAATCGGTTACAAAACACATCCCTGATTTCAGAATCAAAACAAGACACCTCGTTCTCCTAAAAACACTCCCCAAAAACTGCAACCTCCAAAACACTTTAACATGAGATTATTTGAAATTGATGAAGAACACACAAGTTTAAATGGAGAGTCCTTCAAGAGGATAGCCTCCAAAACACTTTACCACAAGCCTTTTTGAAATTTAAGCGGATATGAGTTTAAATGAGCTTATGCACAAATGGTTAAAATGAAGAATGACATGCCATGATGCTGTGAAAGAACAGTCTCTATTAACATGACATAGATATGATAAAGAACACACTGAAGATGAAAGTGATTTGTGGAGTTGCAATTAAGGTAATAGTTGATAACCAACAAGAAGGCCTCAACCACGGAAAAGAGAGTTGATCATGTGCTTTTGAGTTGGATGGTGAGAAGGCTGAACAAATCCCCAAAATCACATGTGGCACGATGGTCTTCCTATCATAAAAGCATCTGCCATTACACATGTATAAATTAAGCAACAAAAAAAGCTGCAATGAAAAATTGTCAAGCAAAGACTGCTTCTATGGCCAATCAATCTAAGAGATTGATGAGGACTATCCTACCTTACAATTGATGAAACAAGTTGATACGAATTCCTCATACATGATCTCCAATGTTGCCGTGACCGATTGCCAATCCAACCACAATTTGTTTTAATCATGGATATTATCCAGAATTTTATCGTTTGTGCTTCTTGACCAATAATCTAAAAGAAGAGCGACTGCGATGCCGATCGGTGTGGGTATTGAGTATCAAAGTGTTGATAACTTGATCCTTGCATGGATAATGAAAATGTCTAAGATTGCTATGATTAGGATACCAATACGATTGAGATGTGGATGGTGAGGATTCTAGTTCTGGTCGATCAGAAGGCACAAGATTTGATTCCTGCAAATTAATGTTAGATGAGATATCCAAGTTCTGGCATATCATCAGTGTACAAATCAAACATGATGCAAAATATGGTTCTTATGAAGCAAAAGTGTGTTTTAGGGGGGCTTGCTTCTGGTGATAAAGCCTCAAATGTACCATCTGCTTGTACTTGTCAGTGGTCACATCATTGGCACAATAGAACTAACACTTCCCTGTTCGCCATTGTTACAACCCAGCAAAAGTGTGTTTTAGGGGGGCTTGCTTTTGGTGATAAAGCCTCAAATGTCCCATCTGCTTGTACTTGTCAGTGGTCACATCACTGGCACAATAGAACTAACACTTCCCTCTTCGCCATTGTTACAACCCATCTAGTGAAGTGATTTGAGGAAAGCCTTTAGTACGCTTCTCAAAATCAGTACACGAGTGGCAAATAGTGTATGACAAGAAGTGGCATCAAAAGAGGGCTCAATGTCCTTGTGCATAGTTATCAAGAACTTCTTCCTGCTTCCTTAATTTAGAATCACCATTATCTAGAGAATATTGCTCAGGAGTGGTACAAGTGTGGGAATAGATGCATGAGTAGATGCAGTAGTAGTTGCATCTATAAAATTTTATTTGCGAAGTGGCAAACGTCCTCCTCCAAATAGTGAAGTGAGGCTATATCCTCCTTTGATTCATAAAAAGGTTCTTGAGAGTCATGAGCATGAGCTTCTTTGAGTTGACTAAGACAATGCAACCAACTCTCAACAATGTCATACTCCTCAAAACCAAAATAAGTAGAAATTTGCAAATTGCAAGTCAATCCTCTAATCCTGCACACTAGAACATAATAAATGAATTAGGATTTTCTATCAATATGTAAACGAGGCTTACGTGGCATTAAGAACAAATGAATCAAAATAATATTACCATAAATTTAGAAGAATAACACCACAAAGTAATAACCCCAAAGACTTTCTTTATTATTTAGAAAATTCCAGTACAATAGAGCTTCCATCGCCAAGAGCTCGATTACAAGTGATAGATAAGATGTTACAATGAGGAGCTTAGAGCTCCATTTATAGAAAAATATGAGAGGAGATCCCCTCTCCAAGTGAAACGTCTAGATCCAAGGAGCTAACGGCTAGATCCAAGCTAGAAATCTTGTGACCCTTGATGCTATCTACGCAGATCTCTAGGAGGAAATTTGTTTGCCTTGAAGGAGATGCTGGGTGAATATTTTTTTTTATCTCGGAGTGGTTTGGACCACTAAAAATATTTTCCATCATTTTTTCTCGAAAATCGCTCATTCAAAGTAACCATCCTGGACCATCATCTTAAAAATTTCGATTTGCTGGGACATGGACTTCTTTTTGTTGAAATTTTGAACTTTTATGCTATAACAATTACTTGAACCAATAACTTGTTTAATTTGCAATATTAGTTAAGCAATTGTAGATAGAACATAAACCATATACACAATAGAAGACAACCAAAAACATAATGAGACACAAAGAATTTAGGTCCAATGACTAGGGCAAAACCCAACCAGATTATTCTTCTATTAGATATCAATTGGTCAACAGAGATACAAAGTACAACGAGAGATCAAGAGAATGAGAAAGTTCACCAAAATCTGAACAAGCTGTACCATGAAGATCACTAGTAGTAGTAGCTGAAACAAATACTGAATCCACCTTGGCTCACCAAGTTCTGCTCACTCTCCAAGTTTCTCTCTCTCACAATCTCCTTCAAGTCTTTCCAACTCTCTCTCAAGTTCAAATTCACAATGCACAAGTAAGTACTAGAGAGGATGAGAAGCACAAATATATAGGAAGAGCAAGGAGGTTGAATTCTTGAAGGAGTAACTCCCATGCATTGAGGATAAGTTACATATGCCAAAATAGGAGTGTAACTTATGCCATAAAGGAGGCACGCTTGCTTCCGTAACTCATGCCATCAAGAGGGAGTACATATGCCTTATTAATTCTAGCCATTAAGGAGAAGTGTAACTGTTAAATTGGCAATTAGGTCCAAACTCCACGTGGGTCATCTTGTTCATGGTTGATAATATGTTTATTAGATTCTTCTCTTCGAGAGGTGTAGGATTGATCTAAAGATCATCCGATTCTGATAAGTATTTATGGAGATATGAATTTATTTTGATTTATGGAATAATTATCAAACCGACCTACAACTCATGTAGGCTCAAAAGCCCAACAGTGGCATCTATTCAAACAACAACGTGGTGTATAAATACAAGAGGACTTTTCCTCATTTTCTCTCACTCATCTCATCACATCTCTCTCTCTCTCCTGCGTAGAAAGGAGGGTCTTCTCTACTGCGCAGAAAAGAGTCTCTCTCTCACACATGTGGAAGGACGCTGCTGAAACTAAAGCTGCAACTGCAGATCCAAACATTGACCAGCGTGGACCATCAAACCTCTTCTTCTGAACTGCGTTGTAGGTTTATCTGGACCTCCTCTGAAGGACGCAACTTTTGGTGGTGGAATCAAGCCGATCCGACAGTCGGTTTGTGAGATATCCACTGCCCTAGTTTGAAGGAAGCTACTGAACTAAAGCTGTAACTACAGATCCAAATTTTGACTAGCGTGGACCATCAAACCTCCTCTTCTAAACTGCACTGTAGGTTCGTTTGGACCTCCTCTGAAGGACACAACTTTTGGTGGTGGAATCAAGCCGATCCGACGGTCAGTGTGCGAGATATTGACTGCCCTAGTTTTGATGATGAAGCCGCTAACGCTGATGCTGCTGATCTAGGGTTTGCTACTGCTAATATAAATAAGATTTATTGTACTATTTCTCTTTGCTGAATTATTGAAGATAAAAGAAGATTTGATCAAAGGGTTTCCCCACACATTGTGGGGTTTGTCCTTGGCTAGCCACCACATCTTGTGTCTCTTGTCTTGGCTTGTTTTTTGTTGATCGTTTAATGTTCTATTTGCACTTTACTTATGCACATGTGATTGTTAATCTATGAATAATAATAAGAAAGAAAAGTAAATTTCTCTAAGCATAGAAAATACCATAATTTAACATGGGATCGGAGCTTAGGTGAAGACAAAGCCCAAGTAAGAGCAAGAGCAATCACCGAAGAGAAGATTGGCAAGGCTATCCTAAAAGAACTATGGGGTCCTCAACACTCTTTCCTGCCGAAGACAAGCTCCGTGAGAAGGCTGACTATCACGGATGGAAGATGTCTATCAATCTAACCCTAGAAGATCAAGGAGTGTTGGACCATGTGAGAGGCAATATTGTTGAGCCTCCATCAAATGCATTTGCTGCTGCCAGGAAGAAATGGAAAACCGAAGATGTCAAAATAGAGAAGATCATCCGAGACTCTATTGACAAGCACTTGGTGGCCTACATCTCCGACCTGAACACCTCCAAGGTCTACGATAGACTAGTGAGTTTATTTAAAGTAAATGATGCAAATCAAGCTTTGTTTCTTAAAAATAAGCTGAAGGAAATTAAGAAGTGTAAAGATGAGAGTATGCAAGCATACTTCTTAAGGATCATTGAAATCAGGAACGATCTCCTATCCATTAGGGAGACTATTACTGACAGGGAAATGGCACTCACGACTCTTGGAGGATTACCATCCGAATGGTACATGTTCAGGATTACTCTTCTGAACAATAATGTAATTCCTGGTTTCGAGGAATTAATGGCTAGATGCATTCAAGAAGAAACAAGGGTAGAAGAGCAAGAAATGCCCATGCCTAAAGGTCCTCCTGCTACCTTTTCTTCTCATGCTAATAAAAGAAATAATTCCGGGACTAAATCGAAAGGAAAGGCTGGACCTAAGGGTGGAAGAAAAAGATGATGTTGCATCTGCGATAAAGCAGGTCACTATGCAAGGGAGTGCCCTGATAGAAAGGACTCACACCGGGACGATGATCAAAATCCCTCTGATGGCAATCAAAGGAATGGAAAATTCAATAGCAAAGGTAAAAGGAGTGTTGGAAATCAAGGAAGAGGACAACCATTCAAGAAGGCTAGAAATTCCAGGATGTATTAAATGCACCTGTCCTAAAAAAGAACCTGCTGTCCATCTCGGCAATGGAAGACAAAGGCTACAAGGTAACCTTTAGCAATGGCAAGGTACGTATATGGAAAAATAATGTTAAAGATGCCTTTAATCGGGTTTCGTGTTGATTCATTATATCAGGTTGATGGAAGTCCGCTAGGTGTCATGTCTTATGACACATCTCTTCAGTCCGAACTTTGGCATCGAAGGTTTGCCCACCTTCATTATAAAGCTCTACCCGGTGTAAGACAAATGGTGACAGGGATGCCCAAATTCCGAGTAGAGAAAGAAGGTGTATGTCCAGGATGTGCCGAAGGAAAGCTCAAAAGGGGACCATTCCCCTCAAGCCAAAGCAAGACCTCCGATATATTACAGTTGGTTCACTCAGGCATATCTAAGGCTGGCATTAAGAGGGAGACTACTACACCACATACTCCTAAGCAGAATGGTGTGGCAGAAAGGAAGAACCGTACGATTGTGGAAGCTGTCTCTATGGGTAGATGATGTAACAATACTTGATGTGGAGGAACCCATGGATCCTATTTATTCACCTGAGCCTTCCTCTTCTAGGAAGAGGCCTTCATGGCTTAGGGGGATACTTGATGATGTTGAAGGACATGCTGCACCCCGAGGAACCTTTCGTGAAAGTAAGTAACCTAACAGGTATCAAGGATACTTGACCATCATGAGCACGATCATACAAAATGAGCCTTCATCATTCTCAGATGTCGTCAAGCATCAAGTATGGAAGGATGCTATGACCAAAGAATATGAGTCTATTATGGAGAATGATGTTTGGGAAGTAGTTCCCATACCCTAGGACAAGACAATTGTCACTTCTAAATGGCTTTACAAGATAAAGTATGCAGTAGATGGAAGTACGGAAAAGTATAAGGCTCGTTTTGTTGCTCATGGTTTCTCCCAGAAGGAAGGTATAGACTATGATATGATATTTGCACCTTTTGCCAAATATACGACCATTTGCTCGATCATAGCCCTTGCAGCGTCACAAGGATGGAACCTACATCAGATGGATGTCAAAATCGTGTTCTTGCATGGTTCAATCAAAGAAGAGGTCTACGTGGAGCAACCCGAAGGATTTGAGATTTATGATTGAAAAATCTCATGTATGCAGGTTGAAAAAAGCTCTCTATGGGCTGATGCAAGCACCTCGAGCATGGTATGAGAGGATCGATAGCTACTTGATGAAGCTGGGATTCACTAGAAGTGAAGCCGATCCTAACCTTTATTTGAAGGTTGAAGATGACAAACCTCTCATACTGGTGCTATATGTGGATGACCTCTTTCTAACAGGTGTACACCCTCTGATTCACAAATGTAAGAGGGAGTTGGCTTCTGAATTTAAAATGAAGGACCTAGGACTTGAAATGTGGCAGAAGCCAAGGGAAATTTTCCTATCTCGAGGAAAATATGTGGTGAAGATATTGGAAAGGTTTGGTATGGTAGACTGCAAGCCTGTAACTACCCCGATGGAGCTTGACTTCAAGAAGTTAAGCGATAGTGTTGTTGGACCTGATTCCTGTCCAGATATATGCTTTGCAGTCAACACGTTGAGTCAACATATGGTTGAACCTCACCACATACATTGGATTGATGCCAAGAATCTGTTGAGATATGTTCGTGGCACAATCACTTATGGGTGAAGATACACTGCTAGAGATGTGAGACTACTTGGATACATTGACGCTGATTGGGCAGGTAATGTGGAGGACCGTAAGAGCACTTCCAGGTGCTACTTCTCCCTGGGATCTGCTTCGATATCCTGGATGAACAAGAGGCAGAAGTCGGTGGCTTTGAGCACCGCCGAAGCAGAGCATATTGCTGCTAGCATGGCCTCCTGTGAGGCAGTCTGGTTGCGAAAGCTCTTCAGTGAGCTGTTTGGATTTACATTGGATACCACCGTGATCCTATGTGACAACCAGGGTGGGATTCGTTTTTCAGAGAATCCCATATTTCACGATCGCTCCAAGCATATCGATATCAAGTACCACGATATTCGAGATATGGTGCAACGAGGAGCTATCAGGGTCCAACATATTGGTATAGATGAATAGGTCACCGACATTTTGACAAAGCCCCTAGGGAAAGTAAAATTCTTGACTTTCTGAGAATAACTTGGTTTTGTTCAAAACTCTCCGATGAGGGTCCTGTATGATGCATTGAGCTCTGGGAGCTCCGGGGGTGCGGGGTACTTCTTGGAGCGACATATGACCACAGGATGATTCACTATCCCCTGGTGGTATACATGTACACCCCATGGCGATTATGTAGCAGGATGATTGGTTCTCTTGTGAGGTCTGGATGATGTGTTCTCCATGACGATTATGTAGTAGGATGATTAGTTCTCTTGTGAGGCCTGGATGATGTGTTCTCCATGGTGATTGTGTAGTAGGATGATTAGTTCTCCTGTGAGGACGGGATTGATTAAGTTCTCTTGTCAAGGCATCCTACCCATGTAGTCTGGGACTCATGGGAAGTACCTCTCATCTGATCAATGACCAGGGAAATGAAGTTAGGGACCATAGTAGTACCGATGGATGCATCGCTGTATCTACCGTACTCCCTACGCTAGGATGACCTTCATTGATCTGGGATCAATGATACTGGTGTGGGACCAGTGGTAGGAGTTGTACCCACTATGACACTGACTTCGGGTTGGTTGAGACTGGTCTGGAACCAGTGGTACATACTCTGAGATTGACCTTGTGTCAGTGCAGTACTGGTCTGGGACCAGTGAGAGTGGTACATACTATGACGCTGACTTCAGGTCGGTTGAGACTGGTCTGGGACTAGTGGTACACTCTCTGAGACTGCGATACTGGTCTGAGATTAGTGGTAGGAGTGGTACCTACTATGACGTTGACTTCGGGTTGGTTGAGATTGGTCTGGGACCAGTGGTACGCACTCTGAGACTGACTTTGAGTCAGTGGAGGATGATACTGGTCTAGGACCAGTGGTAGGAGTTGTACCCACTATGACGCTGACTTCGGGTCGGTTGAGACTGGTCTGGGACCAGTGGTACATACTCTGAGGCTGACTTTGAGTCAGTATGATACATCCTCGATCATTTCTTCCTCTTCATAATTCAGACAAAAGCAGAGCAAAACAGAACAAGAGTAGAGCAGAGCAGATCAAAATAGGGCAGAACAGATTAGAGTAGAACAGGTAGAACAGAGCAGAGCAGGCAGGATAGAGCAGAGAAGAGCAGGGGTCAAGCTGTATAGGATAGTGCATTTGATGGATGAATAGTAGCGATCGACAGACAGATTGCAGATGGAGTTCTCCCTAGTTGAGAGGGAGAGTTAAATTGGCAACTAGGGCCAAACTCCATGTGGGTCATCTTATTCATGGCTGATAATATGTTTATTAGATTCCTCTCGTCAAGAGGTGTAGGATTGATCTAAAGATCATCCGATTCCAATAAGTATTTATGGAGATATGAATTTATTTTGATTATGGAATAATTATCAAGCCGACCTACAACTTATGTAGGTTCAGAAGCCCAACAGTCGCATCTATTCAAACATCAACGTTGTGTATAAATACAGGACTTTTCCTCATTTTCTCTCACTCATCTCATCACATCTCTCTCTCTCTCTCTCTCTCTTGCGCATAAAAGAGGGTCTTCTCTATTGCACAGAAAAGAGTCTCTCTCTCACACATGTGGAAGGAAGCCGCTGAAACTGAAGCTGCAACTGCAGATCCAAACTTTGACTAGCGTGGACCATCAAACTTCCTCTTCTGAACTGCGTTGTAGGTTCATCTGGACCTCCTCCGAAAGATGCAACTTTTGGTGGTGGAATCAAGCCGATCCGACGGTTCGGTTGCGAGATAACAACTCCCCTAATTTGAAGGAAGCTACTGAAACTGAAGCTGCAGCTGCATATCCAAACTTTGACCAGCGTGGACCATCAAACCTCCTCTTCTGAACTGCACTGTAGGTTCGTCTGGACCTCCTCTGAAGGGTGCAACTTTTGGTGGTGGAATCAAGCCAATATGACGGTCGTTTTGCGAGATATCGACTCCCTAGTTTTGATGATGAAGCCGCTAATGCTGATGCTGCTGATCTAGGGTTTGCTACTGCTGATATAAATGAGACTTATTGTACTATTTCTCTCTGTTGAATTATTGAAGATAAAGAAGATTTGATCAAAGGGTTTCCCCACACCTTGTGGGGTTTGTCCCTGGCTAGCCGCCACATCTTGTGTCTCTTGTCTTGGCTTGTTTTCTGTTGATCGTTTAATGTTCTATCTGCACTTTACTTATGCACATGTGATTGCTAATCTATGAATAATAATAAGAAAGAAAAGTAAATTGCTCTAAGCATAGAACATACCATAATTTAACAGTAACTTATGCATTAAAGAGGTGTAAGAGGAATCTTTTTATGACGAGTCATTTAAGCGTGTAAGAGAGTGTAAGAGGTGCGTAAGAGCATTAAAGAGTGTAAGAGGAATATGCCATGCCAACAATGAAAGTGTAAGAGAACATTATTGAGAGCCACGATTGAGAGGCTTGAATTTCTTTTTAATAATAATAGTAATAATAAATATCGTAAAGAGGATAATAATAATAATAATAGTGATGATAAGATATTAAGTTAAGATTGAACTATTAGGATTGATTGATGATAAGTGATTTTCGATCAACTATACTTCAAGGTGATTTACTATTTTTGGAAAGTCATGTTTGAGATGCTAGACATGGCTTTCTATTTTTAGAAAGTCGATTCAGAATCGTTAGATATGAGATTTTAGGCTTTCTATTTTTAGAAATTCATTTCTAAGCTGCCAATTAAAATAGAAAGTCACTCCAGAATTGTTAGATATGAGATTTTAGAATTTCTATTTTTAGAAATTCATTTCTGAGCTACCAATTTTCGACACTTTTCTGGACCATTGAATTTTTCCTTGGGCCATCTTTTCTTGGTAAATGGAATTCCCATCAATTTTTGACTTGACTTAAATATTTGGGAATTTATATCTCATTTTCTCATTTTCTATCTTTTTTCTCTCATTTTTATTTTCTCACTAATTTTTGGCTAATTATTGCCACTTTTTTCCAAAAATTAGAAAAAAATTGGATTTTTGAGGGGTGAATACATATTTTTTCACCCTCAAAGTGTGTATAGGTAGAAAGTTGAGGCGTAGAGGTCTAATTTTGATTACTTATACCCCCTACAACTTCTATAGACAACACTTATTACATTTTACATCAAATAATTATTAAAACTTCTGACCAGTGGGAAATTTTTAATAATTAAAAAGTGACACTTAGACTCATCCAAATTCTGCGAAATTTTAGAGATGATCTAGTATGGTAATATACATTGACCCTAGACACTAGGACTCACCTAACTATATTAGAATATACAGTTTACTTGGATTATTATCAAACTAACAGTTGATAATTTTTTTTAACTTAAAAATGAGTTGGTGTGTTGATACTAGGTAGAGGTAGTTGCTGGATTTTTTTGTTGAGGAGCAAGTGGCATCAGTACCCTAATTGGAACACTAACAAAAGTTTCAAGTTCATTGTGAGGTGCCATAATCAGTCTTAGAAACTATTGAAGTTTTCTACCGATGGAGTAAATTGCCCTGGAGACCGGAATCCAGTGATTTTTCTTCCTAAAAAATCTGATGGTAGGAGTGCTTGAATCTTGTTTTTTATGGTGGAAATGGGTTCAGCACCATCAAAAACCCCAGCGGCACCCAAAATCTTGAAGCTTGACAGCTGTACCTGGGATTTCCAATTGTTTTTGCCAGATTATACAAAAATCTTGCAGGAAAATCCATTGTTTTCTGGGCCAATTTACTCCATTTTTAGACTACGCGGAAACTATTTAGTCACTTTGGAGCAAGTTCTTCCCTGGCTTTCTTGTTATCTCTCTCAGCTCCTCACAATTTGAATTGACAGACCTGTATTACTAGGGAAGTGACAATGCTCCTATTCACATTATAGCTTTGAATCCTCTTCTAGATATCTTCGTTACTAACACATCCCAATATGCAGAGAGATTTCACTTCACTGGCTTTGACATTTATTGAGGCATTTTCGGACTGCTCTGAAACACCTTCTGAGTTCCTTGGCCTTTGTATCTGAGTTTTTTCCGGCTCCCTGCAATAGATCCTGAGGCTTTTTGGCCTCCTGCAATTAGCTTTGAGGTTTCTCGGACCTCTGTTATAGAATCTGAGACTTATTCAGCCTATTGAAAACAGACTGAGGCCTTCTCGGCCTTCCTGAGACTGCCTGAGGTAATTCGGCCCTTGTTGCAGGACTGAGGTATTCTCCTGCAGTCTTCCTTAGTCAGGCTTTGGCCTAGTTCATTCTTGCACTTGGGGCTTCACTCCTCACAATTTACCTTGGTCAGGATATTTATATTTCCAAACAGAGATTTGGATAAGGGCTTCTTCAAGGCTGCTTCTTTCGAACCAAGCTCGATACCCTGTTGATTTTACGTAAGTCTTTTACTGGTAATTACTTCTAATGATATTCACTTTAACTTTCATATTCTCATTAATCATTAAGAAATTACACAGAAGATCTTTAACAATAGACAGTAGGATTATAAAGAGACAGCCAAACATGAACCCAAAACGTTTACCCTGGGAAAACGGAAACCCACATGGGGAAAAACCCAACAACCTTTACTTAGAGAAACTCTTCAGTTCAACAAGAGACACACCTAGATTTTCTAGTCATTCACAAGGTCAAACTGACCAACAAAGAGGCTTGGTCAAACTTGCTCCAACAACCTCCTAGTCAAGTCATAAGTCTGCCCACTGAACTTAGTCTCGTTAGGTCTGCTGCTGCCTTGATATGTCTCAGGTCTGTCATGGAGATAATGATCTCGGTCTGCTTCAGAATCATCTTCTTTGCTTGCTTCAGACTTCTTCTCTGCCTCAGATCTGACTTCTTGTTTTTCCTCAGAAAGTTCGACTTGCTTGCTTGAGAGGAGGACAAAATGAATGTATATATAGTCATCTTGTGATGCCGAATGGGTTCCTCTTCACTTGACTAGGATGGGGGCCGACTTGGCTTCTTTTGGAGCCAAAAATTTAATTTTCAAAGTTTTCTTTTTTAAAACTGACATGAAGAACGAGAATAACACGAAGAACACGCTTTATGTTTATTACAAATACATCATGGGCTAAAATATTAATTATGAAGACCGACCATAGCTACAAAATTCAACACTCTTCCTTCAATAGTATTGGTTAACTACTTCCTTGAATAAGTTCAAACAAAAAATGTGGACTTTTGCTGGTGTCATGAACTTAATATAGATGCCTTTTTAAGTGTTTTTGTTGCGCACGGGTGCTTGCTTTTGCTAATGTCATGCTAACATCATAGGTTGATAGCAATATGAAGTTATGCGAGTCATTAAAAAAATATATTGAAGGCATTTTGATTTGATTTTGTTCTGTTATTATTATTTTTACATGTATTTTATTGTTCATGCTTCTTTGTTGTATTTGCTGCTTAGAATTATCTCACGAGGTTCCAAAATTTGCTGAAATGCAGAATGAGCATTTTATAGACATGGTGTAGCTTTTGCTAATGTCATGCTAACATCATAGGTTGATAGCAATATGAAGTTATGCGAGTCATTAAAAAATATATTGAAGGCATTTTGATTTTATTTTGTTCTGTTATTATTATTTTTACATGTATTTTATTGTTCATGCTTCTTTGTTGTATTTGTTGCTTAGAATTATCTCATGAGGTTCCAAAATTTGCTGAAATGCAGAATGAGCATTTTATAGACATGGTGTATCGTGAGATGCTGAATGCACTACCTTCATGAAGATTCCACATCAAATAGTTCATATATCAACTTCAGCTTACTCGCGCACCAGTAGGAGGGTTTTACACATTCTTTTCTTGGATCTGCCCAGCATATTCTGTTGAGCCCCAAGTTCAGCCTCACAGGTTGCAAATTCTAAAAGTGCCAGTTTGGTTTCGTATCTTGAAGACATTATGCAATATGTTGATTTGTCTTGTCTAAGTAAATATGATCATTTCGTTTGCACAGAAAGACACCTCTACTACATATATTGCATTTCAAAGGTTGTTATTTGTCTCATAGTCATGTTCACTTCTTATCTAGAAGTGGAGTATTGGCCGTATTTTGGAAAATTCAGTGATCGTCCTTGTACATTTCCATTCAGAAAAACTGACGGAATCCCGTTCTAGGAAATCTTTTGCAATGGAGAAATGGAAATTAAGAAATGTACTGTTTACTAGCTGTATCCTACAATTTTCAGACGTCTTCATGCCAATCTGGTCTATTGATTTATTAGATGCAAGTTGCCAGTGCTGGTGTCTTTTGCAGGTCTTCATAGTTACCTGTTCAAAATTTCTCTACTATATTAATCCGAATCCGCTATCACATTAAATCGTATCTAAATGTAAGAAATCACAAAACTCTTGTCCAAGGGAAAAGGAAAAAAGAAAATGGTAGTTAATTCCTTAAAACGAAAACACTTTCCATTCAGTTTTTGATTGTTGTCAGGTTAGGTAATCTATTCCCGATTTATTCATTGAATGTAAATTACTGCGAGTGGAGGACCATCCTTCGTGTGCTATAGCTGGGATGCATTGTGGTTCTGGAAATGATGGGATGATGTGATGACTATATATGTTTGTTTAGATATTTGTCTAGTGTTCGTCCAGTGTCTTTTATGAAGAAAATAATTTTAGGTGCTTCTTGATATCAAGATATGGTATTTTAAAAAGTAACTCGGATAGTTAATTCTGTAGGCATGCTTCTTTGGATTATGCCGTATTTGTGACAGCGTTTACATTTTCATCTTGTTTTCGTAAGAGTTTTCAATTAACCTTTCTATTGGGCTAGCTCGTGGCTGGACTGCTTGGATTCATGGTTGAGGCCATGTCATTAATATGCCTCACTTTCTCTACATTAGCTCATGGTATAATATAACAGATTTTTTGGTTTGAGTAAAATTCCAAGTATATTACTTTTGAGGCCATTTGAAATCTAAAGTTGTCTCACCATAGCTGTTACTGGCAAAGCAACAGAGACAACGGACACTTTATGGAGTGTGGAGTTATGTTTAACGCCAAGCCTAACTATGTGTCCAACATCAAACTATCCTTGCTAGGTTGTTTGACCTTTGTTAGCAATTGAGATGGAATGAATTTTTCCCTTCTTATAATTTACAAAGCCACATAAATTGCAGGGCACATTTTACAAGCTCACATGAATTTGCCGTGGGTTATTTGTTGAAATAAATATTTTATGCTTTATTTTATCTTTCAAAAGAAAATCTTGTGGGAAAATCTAAGTGTGCTTTCCCAGGATTTGGATAACATCCTAGGAAAACCTAATTGATGCTTATCCACGATTTGGGATGACATCCCTGGTAAACTGTTGGTGTATATTAATGCGTATCTCTTGGGGGATTGAACTAGGCACCTGCTAGCATGGAACTAGCAAAATACACAACATTTGACAAGCCCGCAACATTTACAATAGCTTGTTAAGCTGGTATCTAGAGGAATCAATAAATAGGCCGGGCTCGTACTCACGGGGCACGAGGCTGATTCTGATCACTACCACTATCACCTCTAGGTGAACCCATATGTGCCCCCACACATGACCCATTCGGTAAATAAGGGGATTTGAGCACGTCTTCATATTCTTGAGAAATCTAGGGTAGCTTAATTAGGGCTTATTTAAATTGATTTCTCTCATCTGCTTAATTAGGGCACTTTATGATGTTTCTTATCAATTCTTCTTTGCAGTTATTATATTCTTATCACCAGGACAAATGCCAAACAATGAAGATCACGAACACAAGAAGGAACACAAGATGTAGGCACTTAGCTAGGGCACAACCTCTATGAAGGGGAAAACCCAATCAAACTCTTCCACTAGTAGATTCAAATCAAATTGAGACAACCAAAATCTTTGACAACAAATTTACCCTTCCATCCATCAAGCTAGTCCTTAACAATTTTCCTTCAAGATAATGCAGAATCTTTGGTCTATCAAACCATTCATGTAGCTAACCAATTAGGGCTTTGGTCCTTCTGTAATTAAACATGCAATCATAATATTGTAACTTCGTCCTGCACAACTTAAATCCCTTTACACATGTGACATAAAAGACAAATATTAGATTTCTTCCTTCTTCGCTGGGTTTCCCTTCACTTTCTTGTTATGAGATAGGTTATTTATGATATTCACACTTCATCCTTTCTTCTTAAGTTGCAGATCTGAGTGATGCCAAATAGGTCGAGTTCATTTGCTATATATAATGGTTGGAGTCTATTCTTTGAGGTCGCCTTTATGGTGGAGGGGTTTACTCAAGACACAAACCCTAGACGCCTACAATGGAGGCTTGATACAATAAGCATGAAACCCATGCTAATAAATAACAAATTTTCTTTTTCTTTCTTTTTACAAATACATTACATCATGGCTCAAATACACTTATAAAGACCGACACTAGTTACATTCTTCAACACTACCTCTTAACTAGGGAGGTATTCATAATTATACATATATAGGTACAAGGATGAACTCAAAATGATATATTCTATGAAGAGTCATAACATACGAAATGCTAAAGATTAGAAACTTGACCAAGGTATATAACTGGTTGGGACTAATGTGTATTGCAAGCTTCTGCCACTATAGGTACCACCAAGGTTAAGCTCTAACATCAACCCACAAGGATCTAGGTATCATATCCAAGGTCGGAGCTCCACAAGACCAATGATACCCTCCCTACTTTGGGATCTAGACATCATCAAACGCTGCCCATATGTCCTCCCAAGCATCATACGCGCACACAACCCAAGATGCTTCATTTCTCCCTATAAACTAAATCAGAGATATCCACCAGTCCAAGAATGATTTCAAAATGTTCAACCTTCTTATGGAGAGATCTACCTATATAATCACAACCCCAATTAGTAACAAACTTTCAAATATACACAAGTTAGCACAAACCTCTAGGGTCCTCAAATATTTTGATGTTGCTTAGGGCATCATCACATCTCGTCGGAAGCTTCCTTTTTCATTTTTCTAGCAACACCAAACTCGGCCTCAACACTTCTTCCAAAACATCTAAATCTTGTTTATAACTTCATTAATCATGAATAACCATCTGTAGCGCTTTAGCTATTTTCCGATCACATTCTTTCTTCAAGGTTTTATAATTGTCACAATATGCCCCCCCTCTTAATTGGGGAGAAATACCCATTATTTATCTAAGCTTATTCTTTATAACAAATACCTCTTTCTTCCAGTCATACAAACTCTTTTATTTGTATCATCATATCCTCGCAGAAACTTCAATCTTTCAAAGTTTCATTCCTTCAGGAGCATCATTCTTTCTATCACAGCGAGGTCATCTATCGGTTTTTAATGTCATCATCATTCTTACAACTCCCTCTTTCCATCATGCTTATCATTATTATTGAGTCGTCTTCAATTATGAGGTAGGTGAACATCTACAACATCTTGATAATTATGTACCCGCAAATCTTCAACAAGTACAACCTAGTACAAATATACAAAATCATGAAGTTAAGTTTATCAAAAGAGGGTTAACATGATATTATAATGGGAGCATCAAAACAATCAAACTTTAGACATCTAAAACCTAAACTTAGTTAGGTTCACAATCAACAAGGGTTTCATCTTTTATACCTTAGACTTTTACAAGAACTTTTACTAGGGTTTTGTCACAATCCCTAGATTTCATCAATAAAACTAAATCATAGATATCAACAATCAAGATAACATTCTAGGGTTTTATTATTATCCCTAGAAACTTATATATCAATCTCTTACTAGGGTTTTTATCGTAAACCCTAGATACAAACATCAAAACTTCAAAATTAGATATACAACAATTTTGAATAGGGTAGGGTTTCAATCACACGAAAGCACATACACTTAGGGTTTAAGTCCTAGGATTTTATATTAAATGTAACAAGGGTTTTGTCATAAACCCTAGTTTACCAAACCTTAAAAATATAGGGTTTCATCATATATCCTAGACATCAATAATAATACCAAAACCCTAAACATCGAGAGAGAAGGATTTCACCATTTGTTCTAAACTTTATCAACAAACGCTAAGCATCAAAAGGTTAGGGTTTTGTAGCGAACTCTAAAGGTTAGGGTTTAAACAAAAGATAGAGAGCATGACAAAGGTTGATTTAATCTAATGATTAATTGCCCTAAATAAGAATCTTGATGATTCAAAACCCTCGACATGAGAAAGTCAGTAATATAAAACAATTTCCAAAAATAATTGTACCTTTTTATGTGAGGAAGACTAGCTATAAATCATGTGATCTTTGAACATATCTTGAGTTGCTCCTTTTACAAACCTTGTAGGGTTTCCTTATTGAAGGACTCGAGTTATTGAACAAATGGAAGAGATAAGGGTAAAATAGGAACTAGATGATGAGTTCATTGACGTCAATCCGCCAAACCCAACACTGGCTGCGAGACCAATGGAGGAGGTCATTATTAAACAGGAATTCATTGAACAATGTGCAAAAAGGAGAGCCCCCATCCAGGATAGGTACCGGTCGCTGTTCAGAGAAAACATGCAATTAAAAATGGAAATTATTAAGTTGAGGAGGCAAGTATTATGCTTGCGAAGACGGGCAAGAAAGCAAAAGAGGAATGTTGGTCAAGCTTCCACGACCCCCGGAGCCGGAAAAACTTCGACATCAGTACAAACAGCAGATAGGCCAATGAACTTGGTAGCCACACATACCGAGTCATTCCTGCATTTTTTTGAGTCTCGGGATTTTATGCTGATCGCTTAAATCCAAAAATGGAAAACCACTACGTCTCGTCTTCAACGGGGATCTATCTCTTTGGAAGCTCACCGGGAAGAGGTGAAAGGAATTTGGGAACAAGAAACAAGAGTGGTGGTTGATCATGTCACCCAGATAGAGAAAGCTAAGTAGAAACAAGAAAAACAACAGAAAAAGATTGAAGAATTACAAGGGCAAGTGCAGTTACTGAAGGCTGACAAGGATGAAATGTTCGCCCTAACGCAATAGGTAATGGTGTGCTGACCTCTTGCTAATAGCTATGCTTTGTTTCTTCACGAGAAATATCTATTTTTGTGTCTGGAAAGTACCCACCAAGAAATTAGCCATGACATAGAAGATTCTATGTAGTTCCTGCGGATCTTGAGGGCTCACAATCTACTGAACCAACACTTGATGTGCGAACTCTATATGCACAATTATATCCTGGAGAATGATCAGTTGTTCAATCCAGTGCCATATGTGGGAGATGTTCAGTTGAGAGCATTTACTTCCTTCATGATTAATCAGGTTAAATGGAAGAAATCTTTCAACACGTTTGAAGAGAATCAAGCAAATCGACCACTTGTGATCAGAATGGAACATTGTCAATCAATGGACATTTATAACAGACATCACACCTTTCTACAGTTGGAAGGACGAAAAGATTAGATGTTGACAACACAGAAATAGTGTGTTGACATGTGTACAAGGCATATTTTTATTTTTTAGGAGGAAGCCTGGGATGCCTATCAGAAACGATGGATGTTGTCATCATCAACAGTGAGGGTACATGAGCCTTTTGGGGCCCCTAATCTTGATTGGGCTTTGGAGAAAATTCCACGATATATTGCATGCATCTGACACTGTGGGACCCGATGGATAGGTTTGAGATTTCAGTTTCCCATTATTTGGCTACCTTCTGAGTAGTACACACCAGCCTATGTGACAACAAAAGACTGGTGGAAGGACATCATTCGTATCGATGGTTTCAAACTTCTCGGGACAGAAATGGCTGCGAGATACAACCTTGCACAACTTCATGCCAACCAGGCTCCAACCCAGACCTGCGGAGAAAACGAGTTACATGAGGACATGCAAAAAAGCTAGTTGGGGGGAGATGTTGGTTGCTAAATTTGCCTACTTTTTACCTGCCTTTTTACCCCTTTCCTTCACCTATTTCATGTCCTTGCAAGGTTAATTTGTATCTCAAGCACGAAGGTATATCTATTTGTCATGTCTTTGTGAATTATTAATCAATGAAGCATAGTCTTAGGGGAGTGTTTCTTATGCGACTTGCTAACTCATGTTTCTTTGCAGATTTGAAAGGATGATGATCAACATACTACAATTCAGCGTATGGTTATCAATGAGCTGACAACGCTATCTTAGGATGTTGGCTATAACGATGATTCCACCCAAGAGAGTCCGTTGGACCGATATATTTTCTATCTTCATATTATGTTTATGTATTGATGATTGCTGTATATTTGTAGGTAGACATAAGCCGTAATCTTTGGAAATCGTTGATACTATCTTTGTAACATTGAATGTATAAGTAAGGTTACGAGGCTGGGAAAGCTAGCCACTACAAAAGAGAGATACAAGAGCTCTGAGCATGTAACAATAGACTTCTGTACTTTTATTTTGATTAATGCAATCCTGATCTTCTGAGTATTTATTAGTCTTTGATCTTTTACCACAACCCTGATCAGGGAGTTGGGCCCACTCTCCTGACCAGGTGCTGTTGGATTAGTGGTGTGGTAGATTTATCTTCTGTTATGTTTACTTCTTTATCATTGTAATGACTTATTAAGTTGCGTTGATGTGAATCTTAACTTGCTGTTACTCTGATCGCTGTCACTGTTATTGCATGTTGTTACATGTTGTTATGTGTTGATTGAATGCTCAATGTTGGGTAGAGAAAATGTGGCATGCATAGACCTTGCATGGTAGCCTTGAAATAACCAGTGAGCCCCGGGTTGGCAATTAATGCAGGAAAAAGGTGAATTCTATAATTCATATATGAACACCAACACTTTGTACCATAATGAATTGTTTTTCCAAATAAATACATACTAGATGCACTAGGATCTTGCTGCAACTTTTGAATGAGTTTTAATACCTCTTTGTCATTCTTTCGTTCATCCCTTGCTTTAGTTATCCAATCATGTTGGATAATAGAAATAGCACAAAGAAATGCTTCCACATCCTCATCCCTTCTTGAGAGTGCATCTGCAATAACATTTTGCTTCTCTTTTCTATAGATGATTTCAAAGCCATAACCCAATGTCTTTGTGACCCATTTTTGCTGCTCTTCTGAAAATAATCTTTGTTCCAAGAAATATTTAATACTATCATGATATGTTTTTACCTTGAAGTGTCTTCACATTAGGTAAGGGCGGCATTTATTCAAAGATGCATTAAGGTTGTGGGGATTTTCCATTCCTTTATGGCTTTAATTTTGTTAGGGTATACCTTGATCCCCTCATGAGATACAACATGATCCAAATATTCCACTTCCTATACCCCAAAGAAAAATTTGGAGCCTTTTGAATAGGACTGTTTCCCCAATAGTTTGAGCACTCTATCAACATGTTGAAGATGATATTTCCAAGGCTTGCTGTAGATTAGTATATCATAAAAAAACTTCTAAAAGAATTTTTCTAATGAAGGGTTTGAAAATGGAATTCATCAAACCTTGAAATGTGGAAGGTGCATTAGTAACACCAAAAGGCATGGCCAAAAATATATAATGACCTTCATGATTTTTGAATGTTGTTTTTTGAATTCCTTTTGTCTTCATTCTAATTTGATGATATCCTAAGTGAAGATCTAGGTTGGTGAAGAAAATTTCCCCATGAAGTTCATCCAACAATTCATCAATGACAGGAAAGGAAATTTATCTCTAATAGTGAGCTTATTTAGCTCTCTATAATCCAGAAACATACACCATAATCCATCCTTCTTGAGAACCAATACTAATAGAGAAGAGATGGAACTTTAGCTAGGTTGAATTATACTTGCCTCTAGCATCTCTGTAACCATATGTTCAATTTCACTCTTCTAGGCATATGGATATTTGTAAGGTCTAATGTTTGGAGGAACACTTCTAGGAATCAAGTGAATAGCATGATCATGATAGCAAATAGGTGGGATACCTTTGGGAGCCTCAGATACCTTGGAATGATTGTCAAGGACTCTCTGGAGATCTAGAGAAACAAATGACTCAGATGTTTGAAAATCTAGCAAGAATAATTGCGAAATTACCCCTTGTTGTTTCTTGTTCAAAATATTTGTCATGCCATTAGAGTTAATTATCTTCCTAGGTTTCTTTGTGATACCCCTTAATTCAATTTCCTTTCCTTCCCAGAAAAATTTCAAGAAAAGATCTTGAAAATTCAAAGTTATCGTCCCCAAAGATTGTAGCCATTAGACTCCTAATACAATATCAACACCATCCGTTGGAATGGAAAGCATTGGACTATTGAATACATATTCCCCCATGGTTAGATTGATATTATGGCACTTACCTAAGAAATTTATAGTTCCTCCATTTGAAACCATCACTTGACACTATGTTATTGGATATAGAAAGCAATTCAACTCCTTGGCTATCTTAAAATGAATAAAATTATGCATACTACTAAATCAATCAACACTATTACCTTTTTCTTCTTGATTTATCCTTCTATCTTGAGAGTTTGAGGAGTGTTAATTCCTGCCAATGCATTACAATATATGGGCGGATTCATTTCTTCTTTTTCAACCCCAAGGGTTGGTTCTTGGTGTATGTCTTCTTCTTTTGATTTTTCTTGTTCCTTTTCTTCCTCCTCTTCACAATTTATGTAAAATAATTTATTCTCATCACACTTATGCCCTTTAGTTTATTTTCTATCACCACTGTAACAAAGCCCTTCTGCTCTTTTTTCTTCCAGTTATTGTGGTGTCAACCTTGTAGGTTGTGGGAAGCTAAGAGCAACAACACTTCCATCTTTATAGTTGTGAGTGGTAGACTTCATTATTTCCATAAATTTACTTTCAACTTTTCTTGCAACCTTAAATGAATTCTCCATTGACTTAGGTTCCCAAAGGCGAACCTCATGTTGGATGTTATCCTTTAAAGTCCCTATGAAGACATCAATCATAGACACCTTTGGAATATCAATTACCTTGATATTCAATCTTTGGAAGTCCTTAATGTGCTTCCCAACTAAACCCTTTTGTTTTAGATTTATCAATTGGCTAAAGAAGGCATTTCCTCTTTGTATCCTCATATGTGATATCAATTCCTCAATAATAATTGTCCAAGTGACTAGTGTTTTATGAGAAAAAAGTTATTGATACCATACAAATTGATTGGGCTCTAAATATAAAGATGCAATGCGTACCTTTTGTGTGTGTTGCACATTTTGTAGATCAAAGAACTGCTCCATATGTAGTATCCATGTTACTAGCTCCTTGCCATCAAACTTCTTCATATCAATATTTGGAATGTGGTAGGTATTAAACCCAACGTTGGAGTCTCTGAAACCATAATTCATATTATTTTTGTCCTCATCATGATTTTATGGATGACCTTGTCACTGCTATGAAGCCTTTATTGCAACAACTTTCTTAACCCTTCCAACTTGACATTCATTGTGTTTATGTTTACTTTAAAACTTCCATGTATGCTTTTAAACCATCCTTCAAAAATTTCATGTTCCATTTTATTTGTGCTTCTAAACCATCCATCTCAGCTTCCAGTGCATTTTTGGTTACTCTTTGCAAGAGCGAAATTTGTTGCACATGGTCCCATAATTTTGATATATCATGTTGCATTTCTTCTTCTTCTTCATGTGTCATAGTAGATATTTATATTGGATTACTAGGTGTATCCATTTTTTTGTTTCAAGGAATTTTGGAACCAAATAATGATATCTATGCTTCATTATACCCTTTGAATCACTTCAAACTGAATTTTCAAACAAAAGTTATGCAAATTTTAAAAAATACACACCTTTTATTGTTTTTAGGAGCTTGATATTGAAACAATTGTATCTTTGTGAATTTTGCTCTCCAAGGTTTGAAATTGCATCTTGTGGTAGCCCTCTGAGTCTTATTTCCAATGCCACAAGTCAGACCGATATTGTATTCTTCAAGATAAAACTATGCCAAATCTCCCACAATGACCTGATTATGGACTCGTTTAGTAGAGCGAACTTGTAAGGGATGCCACATGTCACTGTTTCAACCTTAGACCTTGAAGATGATACATGAGACACTACATTCTATGTACTTTCAACCACTTTTTATGAAATTCAGATCTTATGCACGAAGAGAAAGTTATGAGGTTTTTTCTCAGAACACTTGTTTTAGACTAAATTCTGGAGCATGCAGACACCCTAACTTCTTTGGACCATATATCCAAAAATTTAGTGAACAAAACTCTGAAATTTTGGCACAATGTTCATTAACATTTCGACTCCACGTGGTCGAATATTGAGCTTCTAAAGCCTCGATAAACTTTTTTATAGCAAAAATTCCAAGATGACATGTTTAAAGCAGCGAAACCCTAAGATCCATAGCGTTGATACCAAATTTTATGTAACTAGATAAAAAAAAATAGAAGAAAAGATAGATCAATGACTTGAAAATAAGCCTCTTCGAGGGGATAACATCCTTTTACATCACACAAATGAACAATTCTTGGGTGATTCAAATGATAAGACCTCCTTGGAATATATAGGAGTCTAAAGGGTCAAAAAATAATTAGGGCCTACATGACAATGGTATCAACATTAACAATAGTGGGTTTCTATGGGGCACAACAATAAAAATATGGGGGTTCTATGGGGTACAACAATAACAATATGGGGGTTACACTAGTATTATAGGGACCTAACAATGTAGAGTGGGTACTTAATGTATGCAAAATCTATTTATGCATCCAACGAGCACTCACACTTGAAATTTGAGAAAGATATAAGAATATTAATAAAAGATACAATAAGAAATGTAATTTTCTTTCTATTCCTTAAAAAAACACAACTTTATTTTATTATTTTTATTATTATTCTATTATTTTCCTTAGGAGGCCCACTTTAGACTTCAAAATTCCCCTAATGGTTGTGGAGGATTTGTAGACCCAAACTCTTTCTTATTTCTCTTCTTCAATTTCTTCTCAATTTTGATAGCATATCGATAAGTAGCTCCCAGTGAGATTTCCAATAAATCCATCTATATTTGTGTGTACCTATGTAGGCCACTACAATACTTTAGAACTAGGTGTTTCTTAGATTGTTCGATACACACCTTTGAATGCAATGTATGGAAAATATTGGTGTATTATGGCATTGTTTGGTCTCTATCTCGTCGTAGAGTAGTCCATAGTATGTATTGGTCATCATAGTACCCCAGAAGATAGAATTCCTCCTTGATGTCATCCACTAATGCTACCCAAGTGGGTTCTTTCTTGAATGACATAGATTCATCCACTATGTATCCCTCCAATTAACCTTTCCACCAAGCTTTGACATGGGGAAGGGTTTTAAGGAGTACAAAATTGATCTTTTCACTATTATAAAATTTTAGGATGTAATAACCCTTGATCATGTTCAACAATTTCTCTGGGCATATTCATTTATTTGTAATTCAAATAATGGAGTATCAAAGTTAACTTGCACCTTGAAGGGTGTCACACCTTAAAAATTGATTCTTTTTTAACATCCCTCAGTTGTTGTTGACAATTGTCGAAGGATTTGGGTGAAATTTTCCACCATCTTTCCAAGTTTGGATACTTGGAAATAACATATTCTGCACACTTGTGGATAAGGAAGAGGATTGTGAATCAGAATTGTCTCAAAACATAGAGTTTGAAGAGACTATTCCAAAAATATCTTGTCATGCATTGGAGGGAATCAATACTCCACAAACCCTTAAGATAGAAGGATATACAAAAAATAAAAAGGTAATAGTGTTGATTGATTCGAGTGGCATCCATAACTTCATCAGTTACAAATTAACAAAAACTTCTCAATTGCTTTGTATCTCCAACACCATAATTTAAAGTAATGATTGTGGATGGAGGTACCATAGATTGTTCAAGGAAGAGTCATAGTATTAATTTGAATATAGGGGATTATTTATTGAATATTCCCATGATTACAATCCAAATTTTTGGTGTTGATGTTGTATTAGGGGTCTAATGGTTACAATCCTTGGGAATAGTGGCCCTTAATTTTGAAGATTGTTTCATCACATTGTTTTGATTGGGCAAGGAAATTGAGCTTAGAGGTATCCCAGGGAAACCATCTACAATGATAATCTCTAACAACATGAAAATATTATTCAAAATGTGACACCATGGTATATTTGCACAACTTTTCTCACTAGATGTTCATCTTTGACATATATATCCTCTACTCCAGTGGATCTCCAAAAAGTTATCGACAATTATGCCAAGGTATTTGGAGATATGCCTAAGCGTATTCTGCCTACTCAAGGCCATGACTATGCTACTCATTTGCAACCTTAAAGTGTACCACCTAACATCAAGGCTTATAGGTTTCCATATGCACAAAAGAGTCGGATCAAGCATATGATTCAAGAAATGTTAGAGGTCAACATTATTCAACCTAGCCCTTGAAGTGGCTTATTATAATTGACTCTTTATCATTCTCACGTAATAGAGTTACATATTCTTCTTATTCTTTATGCTATTTGTGGATTTTGGTTCATAACACACATCCACTATTAGGTGCCAAAACAATAATGAAAATTGGAAAAGCCACAACTTAAGGTGCCAAAACAATAATGGAAATTGTAGAAGACACAATTTAAGAAGGGGAGGAATGCTAACCACGAGGGATATACCATTTTCCATTGAAGTGTAAGCTAGAACAACTCTACTATAGTTGAAAACAGGAGGCCGTCTTCTCCCCTTGAAAGCATAAACATTATTCAAGGTAACATATATCACATAACATTTTTATTAATCACTTTACAAACATATATCTGGATTTTTTTCCTCTTACAAGATTGATCACAACTATTAACCTAATATATATGGTTTGATCAAACCATGTACAAAGGATAACCACGATTCACTCTTGGTTTTATAAACTACAAGCCATGATTACGATGATAATTATCTAGAACTTGCAAAAGTTACAAAAAATAAAAAACAGTCACACAAATAATGTCTTATAAAGATAGATATATTTTTAAAGAAAATATTGATCCTTGATCTTATATGTAACATAGTAAAAACAAAGTAAGAAGTCATCATTCCATTTTTAACTATTGTTGAAACTAGAGTTGCATTTACCAACACCCCTTGATTCATTATAGGGTATTTATTCTTCAAGAAGTTTTAACTATAATTAGTTTAAGAATAGAATAGTCATTTTTCCAAAATCATTATTAGTTTGTTTCACAAAGAATTCCTTCAATAATAGTTTTCAATGTACATATTTTTCATTATACAACATACATACCTATGCATTCCCAAGAATTTATAACAAATTCTTAGGAATGACATTTATAATCACTTGTTCATATTATTTCCAACAACATATTAATATGTACAAAACTACTCAATTAATGCCAACTACAATCAAGGGTGTCATTGGCTACAATCAATTCAACATTTCAACAAGAAATCATGGACCAAGGGGTGGGAAATAAGTGCACCCTTTAAGATGGTTAAAGAGTTAGGAAACAAATTAAGGCAAACTACAATCAATGGTGTCATTGGCTACAAACAATTCAACCTTCTAACTAGAAATCATAGACCAAGCCTCCCTTAAGTGGGTGGGAAACAAGTTAACTGCCCAAAATCAAAAGGTAGTAGTGGAAGGTGCATCCTTAAAGATGGTTAAATAGTTAGGAAACAAATTATTCTAGGTAACTGAATGTTCCTTGAATAATAATGATAAGTGAATCTTTTTTAAAGATAGTAGTCACTTCTCAATACTACTTTGACAACTAAATTTTAATATATTTACTTACTTTTAAAAAACAACCCAACATTTACATATTTCTAAATAAATATAGCTAGCATTTCCAAAAAAATAATTTATTCACAAAAATTTTGACCATACCACATACAGATAAAATATTACAATTCATAAACATATACAAAACTATTATCTATATCCCAAAATTAACGTATATTGCGCCATACATTAATAAAGCTATATCTTTATACATATCTTCCAAAACTCTCCCCTATTTATGCATATCTTCCAAAAACTCCCCCTATATTACAGCACAACTAGTATGATGTCTCCCTTCAACAGCCTTAAAAATAATTCATACAAAATATTCTTCCATATTTTATTCACACGGGTGCCCAACATTCATTCGCACTGTGGAAGAAAAGTTGGGTTGGTTGAATTTCCACAGTTTCCCTGTACGCATATGTTTAATACCTAATAACTCTTAATATTTAACTATTAATGGATATGATCGAACTTTCGCTGGCGTCTGGGCCCTCGGCTGGCAGGCTGCCTGCCCGCCTGCCTGTCTTTCCATCTTATAATATTTCCCTAGGTATGTACACCGTCCTTCCAACTCTCAAACTTGTGGGTTTCACATCCGGTTTTGCATCTTTATTGTATTTATTTATGTCCAGAAGCCTACAGTATACGCAGACAGCTATTCCTCTGCTATTCAATTACAGGAGTATGGAAAGGATCAAATGCATCATTAAGAAATGGCAAAGGTTTGCGAAGATAGGGATCAGGTCATACAGTGCCAGGCCTTCCATGGAACAGTCAATAGATAATCAGTGCAGAGATGATAATAATAATAACAATGTTACAGTTAGTCCTCCTGTCCATTCTGATCAAGAAGAAGATATTCCTGCAATACCCCCGAAAGGGTATGTGGCTGTTTATGTTGGAAATTCAAGGAGGCGCTATGTGATCAGTTGCCAATATATAAATCATCCTCTGTTGAGTGTGCTTATTCAGAAATCAGGAGGAGAAGATCATGAATATTTGACCGTTGGATGTGAGGTGGTTCTTTTTGAGCATCTGCTGTGGATGCTGCAAAACGGTGATGAACATGCAGATACTCTTGGCTTCTCTCAGAACGATTCTCTGGAGGAACTGGTGGAATTCTATGTTTGCTAATTTGGTTGTAAAAGTAGTTTAGTTTCAACGGCTGGTGGAATTCTATGTTTGCTAATTTGGTTGTAAAAGTAGTTTAGTTTCAACGGGTTAATAATAACTGTGGAGGCCTTAATGTATGGGTGGGCTGCTGAGAATAATGTATTTTTACAGTAAGCTCATAGCCATGGATGGCATGAATGCTTAATTTCTAGCGAACTTTGTATAAGCTAAGAGGGTTGATATAATAATATATATTAAACTTTACGTAGGATTGACTTCTCTTCATCATATTTTAGACTCATGAATGTTCATTCAAATGTAATTTTCATGTTTTAGACTCATGAATGTTCATTCAAATGTAATTTTCATGTTTTGGCCATGGCGTTAGGTAAGTTACATAGTCCTCAATGGGGCACACCCCTTTGCTCCGTATTTAAGGGATGGATAGACATAAGTTGTAATCAATATAAGATCGTGTGCAGTAAAAAGTTCACCTAGTTTCATATTTTGATAAATATATATACATAGTCATTAATTAAAAATTGGAATAGTTATAGATTATTGTGAACTATATTTTAAAAATATACATTTTTATTAAGAGCATAGTTTAATTATTTGATGTTAATTATATTGAGGTAGTTTGGGGATTTCTTGAAATGATAATTTTGAATTTTATTATTTATATAATTTAAAGTTTTTTCAAATGGCTGAATTTATTTATACATTTAAAAATGTATTTTAAATAACAAAAAGTTTATAATCACAAAGAAAATTGTCACTTTATTTATTAATGTCTGCTGTGACTAGATTTTCTCACATTCCCATCTTAATAAATCTAGTGAGCAGGTTTGAAAAGTTGATAACTCTACATTCTCATGTCATGGGTCCAAAACAAATAACAAATTTCCAACCTAACTCAAATGGCAAAAGCCTTAAATCTAAAAAAAAATGAACTAACACATTGAGATGGGTCCAAAACAAATAACAAATTTCCAACCTAACTCAAATGGTAAAACCTCAAATCTAAAAAAAATAAATGAACATATTGAGATGGACCTAATGATTAAAAACATATGTTTCCTCTTAAAAAATCACATGTTCAAAACCAAAAAAACATACATAAAATATCAAAATTTTGAGCCATAATATCTGACTTGAATATTCATAATAGCTCTTGATTGTTCTGCATTTATTGTCACAGATAATAGTCATGATAACCAGGGCAAACTGTTTCAAATGGTTGACATAATAGAATTTATAGAGACCATGAAGAATAAAATGATATTCATAATAGCTCTCGATTGTTTTGCATTTATTGTGACAGATAATGGTAATGATAACAAGTGCAAACTGTTCCGAATGGTTGCCATAATAGAATTTATAGAGACCATGAAGCATAAAATGATGACTCTGCTCACTTCCCACCATTGTGAAAATGTTTGCAATCTTAGCGTAAAATCATTCATTGCATTGTGCAGACTGTTCCGAATGGTTGCCATAATCTTTTTTGAAGAACAGATTATGAGGCATAAAATGATGAATCTGGGTTCCTCCCACTGTTGTGGGAATGTTTCCAGTCTGTAAATCATGCATTGCATTCACTCATGATTTTGAATAATTGTTTTTTATTATCAACCGCCTTTGTATATCTACGTTAATTAATCCAAATACGAGAACGATAATTAAGCTAATGGCAAATTTTTGTGGTTTGTTTCTTCGTTTTTAATGAAGTTAAATTGAGTCTCCCTTTCAGGTGCAATGTGAAGTAATGTGAAACGAAATTGTAGTGCAGGCCATTGTACAGCTTATCTTCATATTATATGGGCAGGCTGGAATTTCTATTTTATTTATTTATTTGTTAAGAAATTATATTTGATTAATAAAAAATAATGTGATTAGATTTTGGAAAATTCATTTTATAAGTGGTTAAAGTTGAAAATGAATGGTTATGGGTTAGTGGGTGTATGACTATTTGATTGGGAAGAATTATATATTTTTAAGTTGTAGTTTTTTAAATCATAAATTTATTTATTTAAAATTTCATATTGAAAGGTTTAATGATTTAAAATTGTTTTCAATTTCATGATAAGTTTTTATTTTTCATTAATCTTCTTTTATTATAATCCGAGTTGAGGTTGTGATGATATTAATTTCAAGATATTTATAAGAAAACATTTTTTCCCAATCATAAATTTCATAAAAATATATTTTATTAAAATTTTATAAGATCAATTATTTAGATAATTATTTTATGGCTAATGAGTATAAATTAAGAGGGGTGGTAGGAGGGGGAGAGGTGCTCTATGGCCTTGAGGAAGTTAAAGTTGCAAAGTATTCATGGGTCTTAGGATGCATAAGTAACTTCCCACTATTTTGGAAGACTCCCTTCCTATTCAACATCTAGTGAAGGGTTGTTATGAGAGGGAAAAGACATTAGAAAGTCTTACAAAAGAATTAGGAGTTGTTATGAGAGGGACAAAATATTAGAAAGTTTTACAAAAGAATTGGGAAAGAACTGGAAGGGTTCTCTTCAATACCATATTTCCATGTCCTCCATGATCTTAATAAAGATGCATATTTATGTGCTAATTAAGGGTGTAAATTAAGATTGAGATATTTAAAAATCAATGGCCCAGTGGGGCCTTCTCCTATTCCTTAGAGTTAAATAAATTAGCATTACATAGTTATGAAAGATTGCATTATCAATTAGTATGATATTTAAATTTTGTTTTTCGGTGGATCATTTTTGTAAGGTATATAGCTACAAAACCCATTTTTAATTATCCAGATAATTTTGTTGGATAAGAAAGGTCGGGATTTTTTTGAAGATAGAACTATGTACTACTTGTTTATTTATTGCTATTTAGAGGTAGACTTGCATATAATACAAAATTCTCATTCTAATAAAAAAATTATCTGAAAATTTTATTAAGTAAAACATATAGTGATTACTATTTTTTTATAATGATTGCTATTCCTTATTTCATTGCACTAAAACTGGATAATATTATCATTATAAAGCCCAACTACTCGTAATGAACAAATATATATAATTTTTTTATTATTAAAAAATATTATATTTTGAATATTTAATTATAATTTATTTTGATTAAATACTTTTAAAATATAACAATATTTCATACATATATATATATATATAGATTATTTAAAAAAAAATTGGGCATTTATGGTATTAATTTATGTTTTGCCGAATATTACTCCTACTTTTATATGAAGGAGGGATGTGAGATGATATTATGCAAAACATATTAATATCACACCTCACCCTATTATGTTTTTGCATAATATTATCCCCTTACCCCACTCTCATATATAAGGGTTGGGGTGGCAAGCGATATTATGAAAAAACATATTAATTTACTATGAGTGGAGATGAGAGTGATATTATGAAAAAAACTATTAATTTATTATGAATTTAAAATAAATTAATTTATTGAATATTTTTTAAAACATTATTAATTTATAATAGAAAAACATTTCTTTATTAATATGAAAAATATAATTTTTTTAATAGAAGAATAGGAAATTGATCCACTACCACTATAATCTATGTATATTTCCTCTGCAAACATAGATAATTAGAAAATTTGAAACATAAATCTCATAACACCACAATTACCTATTAAACTACTTTTGAAAAATTTAAAAAATATTTCTCTATTTATATTAAATTAATCAACTTTTTTTAATTAAATTTATTTATGTTAAAAATTATTTGATTTCTATTTAAATTAATTATTTTTAATTAAAGTTCCTAACATAATACTTCTCATATAATTAAATTATTATTTTTTTATTAGAAAGAGCATTTTGGAGTATGCCTTAAAAGTGTTTTTGCTTAGCTAAGAGCTCGTCTTGTAAAGAAACAGGTTAAAGACACAAGACCCACAAGCATCTGGCAGGAGTGAAAGCATGCCCCCTTATAGCGGGTTATTCTAGGTGGCGTGGTTTTCCTCAAATAAAGGTGATGAGTCGTTTTCCTTAAATAAAGGTGATGAGTCGTTTTCCTTAAATAAAGGTGATGAGTCAGCTTGGGTTATTTGAAGTGACTTGATTTTCCTTGAATAAAAGTGATGAGTCAACTCGATAACAGCTAAAGATGACTGTCCTCACTAATTTGACAATTAAGTTATGATAAATTTTCCCACCTTAAAAAAGACATTTTCTAAAATATTCCAAAAATATATATATACAAGTTGTAGAATACTAACCATAAAAACTACACTGAATAAAAACATAATATACTTTATATATAATTCATACATAACAACAATAAAGTAACAAGAACAAAATATACTAAATAAAGACATAATATACTCTATAAGGGCATGGTGGAATGAATTGAATGAAACCGATGGAGCATGATTAAAGAGTTTCATATTTTGGAAATATATTGGTCATCATGGTCAAAAATGAGATCCAGCAGTACCTTGAAAGGACAGGACAAGAGGAACGTTGTCCGTATAATAGTAATTCTCTGTGCTCGTCTGGCTGGCATTGCCGAAGCGGAAGAAACGAAGTCGCCCAAATGATTGATTATCTGGATTCCCACCCACCCACAGAAAGGCACGCAATACAAGTGTCTGTGGGTGGCTACAGCCCTACATTGTAGTTGTAACAAACAGCTATTATTTTCTATAATAAACCCGTTGTTCCTGGGATCCACAGTGGTTGTCATTGGCGTCTTTGAATTTTGGCACCTCATACTCATCATCGAATCTAATGAATCCGCCCCCGATTTCCACGCCACTGTCTGTCACTGCCACCCTTTGTGAGTTGTCGCCAACCTCAAAATAATGAACCACCAAACCCTTTATACGTCACCACTGTTTTGTCTGAACAAACTCTTTATACGTCACCACTGATTTCACGTCTGTGGTTGGTGCTTAGTTTTTAGTTTTCTTGTGCTTAGTTTTTAGACTTCTTACACTTGCTTGGAAAGTTTACAAAGTTTACAAATTAGTCCGGAAAACAATAAAAATTTTAAATTATAGTTGTCAAATTTCAAGATTTTGGAAAGTGTACAGTTTTTGATGGCACTAAATCTATCAATACCATAAAAAAAAATTTAAACACTTTGACATTTTGACTTTCTTTCTACCAGATTCCGAAATCCGAACGGCCTCACTAGCCAACATTATAACAACTCCCAGATAATAAATCATGCCTAAAACAACTCTAAAATATACATAATCTTACCCAGATTAGTTTACCAAACTTGTAAAACCAAACCTCCCTACATACTTGTCTTATGTGTAAACCACATAGTTGATACTAATCTATGAAAATTTTTCTTTCCTGATTTTTTTTCTCCAGTTATAACTAAATTTGTTATTTGTGAACCACATAGTTGATACCTAGTCTATGGAATTTTTTCTTTCCTGTTTTTCTCACAGTTATAACTAAATGTCTTATGTGTAAACCACATAGTTGATACTAAACTATGAAATTTTTTCTTTCCTGATTTTTCTCCGATTATAACTAAATTTGTTATGTGTCAACCACATAGTTGATACCTAGTCTAGGGAATTTTTTCTTTCCTTGTTTTTCTCCAGTTATAAGTAAATGTGAGGCTGGCACTTCTTTTATTATTATTATTCATTTTGTTTCTCTCGACTGCTTGGGACTCGGGAGTTTGACAGCCCAAGAATTTGTACACGCGTTGCGAAGCAGATCCTGAGAGGAAGATTTCTGTGAAAGATTGAGCTATATATATATATTTATGAATGGTTAGTACATATATTCTATACCATTGGGGTTCGGCCTAACTAAAGATTCATGGCAGACAAAAATGCAGTCGATTTCATGCATAAAGCCTGACTGCAGAGTTTGTTGGGCTGCAGCGGAGCAGAAATTCAGCCAGGATTCATTGAAGTTGTTATGTTATTTTATTTAAAAACAGTTAATGAATTTAATAAAATATAAAAACTTATAAAATGAAATTAATTGATTAATAAGAATAGTAAGTTGATTATTTTATTTGATTTAATAAAAAATTTGTTGTCTTTATCTATAGTTTAATATTAGGAATTTAATTTGTATTATTATAGAAATTTATTTATTTGTAAGGTGATTAGTTGAGGTTTTATTATGAATTGTTTAGTAACTTCAATTTCTATTAGTTATTAATTTTTTGTTTTTATTTTTATTTCCTTTTTAATTTTTTCATAATATTTTCAATTTAAGTGTGACTTTTTGGACTTTCCTTGGAAAAATTTGAGGTGAAATATTGATTTGTGTTATTTAAATTAGTTTTTTGAAGATTACCCATTAAGCTTGTGATTTCAATAAATTTCTGCCCGATTTTAAAAAAATTAGACCGGAAAAACCTACTGTAAAACTTCCAAAAAGTCGCACTAAAAACAACTCCTATTAAAAACATATTTTAATAAATTTATTTATAAATAATTACATATATTAATAAAAATAAAACACACCTATAGATATATGTATTTTAATATAAACAATATTAGTTAATCATATTTCTTAATTTTGGTAATGACATAATATTTTATTAATTGTTTTATTTTTGTGATGAAATCTCTCTCTTTGTTATTTTTTTGTTTCATTAAGTTATATTTAAGCTAACCTGCAGGTACTAGCTCTATGTAGCCTTTGTTATAGTAAAACTTATATCATAATTTTAAAATCGAATTTTAAATATATTTATTTAAATGTAGCTAATGTTGTATAATATTTCTATTTTGTAATTGTTTTTTATATATAGAGGGACCGGGATAATAGTCAATTTTGAATGCATATATGTATTCAACACCCTGAAAAACCCCATGTAATCGAATTATGCACATTAAACAATTTAAACTCAAGAAGCAAAGGAGAAGGAATTACTTCTCGAGGGAAGATGGAGTCTGCAGCGCGGGGCGGGTTTGGTTAGGGTTTCGGTTTCGGACGTATCCCTAGTCTGCAGCTCACCGCGCCCGTACCCGGTTACCTCTCCCGGTTCCCGCACCTACGTCCTCGCCGCGGTAAAAAGTCTACCCACTATCTGACGCTCTGCAGTTACCGTCTTCGCATCGACCTGTTTACCTTCCGTTTGTTTGCCCTCCCCGCCGTTACGCCTCGCTATCGTTTCCCGCATCACACCTTGGTTACCTGTGCTCCGAGGTTCTCACCGTTTCGAGGGCTCCGCTAGCTGGCAATATGGAGGAACTTGAGGCTGTCGACTACACCGAAGATCCCTTGAACGGCGTCTCCATCTGGCGTACTCCCTCCTCCAGCTCACAAGGTATGTATCTCCCGGAACCTCCGGTCGATTTCGCTGCTAACTTTGCCGGTGACTCCCCGCAACATCCTCCCGTTATTCTCCCGGATATTCCCCCCACATGGCCTGCATTGTCTACTCCTCCCTTGTCGCCGGCCTCCCTGGGGTTTGTCGCTGGGTGCCTAAACCCTAACCCTAGTTCTTCTCATTCTGCAGCGTATCAATGGCCCTTCACTTCTGCTCCATTTTCGACTCCCGCTCCCCCCGTCGCCGGTTCACTCTCAGGTTGTTTCACTGATATTCCCCCTCTCTCGGATCCTCTCCCCGTCTCTGGTACCTTACCCCCTCCCCTCGCACCTATCACAAACCCTTAACACGGCATCGTCTCCTCCCCTGCTCCGTCCCCCCCTCTGTCTCCTCCACCGAGAACTGGACCGGGTAAAAAGTACCGTTGCTTCAGATCCAGGGAGGAAGACACATTCCTCCGTCTCGAAGAGGACATCCAGTGGGGAGACGTCATGGAATTTGCTGATAGGGTTCTGGTGGGTCGCATCAGAGGACGAAATTACTCGGCTGCACGATTAAAGGCTTGGGCTACAGAAGTTTGGGGGCAACACCTGGTCGACATTCCCTTCGTGCAAACTTTTGTGAGGGGATGGTTTGCATTGCGCTTCGCTCGTGCCGATCACACAAATTGGGTACTTTCCTCTTTCTGGCACTTTGAACATTCTCCGGTACTTCTGAAACGCTGGACTCCCATGTTCGATCTGGCCACGGAACAGATCGGAATCGGTCCTGTTTAGATCAGACTTCCGAGTCTTCCCCTGCAATTTTGGTCCGAAGATATCTTTCGCAGAATTGGCAATGCAATTGGGGTTTACATGGATTATGATAAATCATATCTTCACACTGGCATGATGGCATATGCGCGGCTTCTCATCAATCTGGATACTAGGGGGGGTCTACTAGAATATATCACTATCCAGTGGAGGGACTTCTCCAGGAAACAGATCATAGACTATGAAGGGATCCCTTACAGATGCCGCCGTTGTCACAAGGTTGGTCACCTCTATCGGGACTGCCCACTTCTGAGAAAAGGGCCGACTCCAGCACAGGATGCGACACAGGATCGACCCTCCTCACCTCCTGGTCAGCCCCAGACTGCGGTGCCCGCGGGGACTCCTGTACAAGCTGAAGCTGATCCTCCATTACCGACTGCATCACTGGCGGAAGCTCCCACCCGTGCATCGCCTGCTCCCGTCCCAGATGTCTCTGATCCGGCGGGCGACGATACACCGGGTATGTCAGCTGTCTCCACTTCTAATTTACTCTCTTCTTTGCATGATCTGGCTGCATCTGTCTCTATGCATCGGGCTGTACCCCCTTCTTCCCCCGCATCGGTACCTTCCTTCCCCTCCCCCCGTGTACCCTTTCCTTCCTCCTCTCTCAATTGTCCCATCCCCTCCCCCTCTCTCTGTGAACCGCCTTGTCCTCCATCTCTCCCCCCGCTGGCGACCGATCAGCTACCAGAGCCCATTTCCCCGGCACCCCCTCGGTACTCTCTCCGCCCTCGGACTAGAGGGATTGGTACTGACGCTATTGGGCTGGTTCTCGACCCTCCGCCTTCTCTCCAGAAGCTCTCGCGAGGACGACCATCCCGTCTTTCAAAAGCCAGACATGCGGCTGATGCCGAAGTCGCACTTGGTCGACAACAGACCATCTTCAGGGCCCTTAGAGCAAAAAGCCCTGCCACACATCCGACATGAAGATCATATCCTTCAATTGCAGGGGGTTTGCTAGTACACCCAAAAAACTAGCCCTTCGGAGACTTCTCTCCCTCTCTCTATTGGACATCATCTTTCTGCAAGAAACGCTCTGTAATGCAGACTCCCTTATACCATCCCTCGAGGCCTGGTTACCTAACTGGACCTTCCACGCTATAGATGCTTCAGGGAGATCCGGGGGTCTGGCAATTGGTATCAATAACAGAGCGTTGAGAATAATAAGCACATGGGGTGGCAGAGGATTCATTGGCATCGATGCCTATGTTCAGTCTATGGAAACCGTCCTTAGGCTCATCAATGTATATGGCCCTTGCTCTGACAGAGAGGCCTACTGGCATTCTCTCTTGACCTCTTCTCTCTTTCAACAGGATAACATCATCCTGGGTGGGGATTTGAACTTCACATTGGGCTTCTGCGAATCATGGGGGCATGCTGCCAGGACTGACCCTTTCTCGGATACCATATCCACCCTGCTGGAGGAACACCACTGGATTGATACCCCCATGTCTAAACTGCAACACACATGGTCAAACAACAGGAGTGGTGATCAGAGTCTGGCCAGGAGGCTTGATAGATTTCTTATTAAAGAACCCCTTCACAACAGGATTGCTCGTATAAGGCAATGGGTGGGATCTGGGGGCATATCCGACCACAGACCTATTTATCTGGAATTCTCTGATATTCATAATAAAGTAAAAAGCCCCTTCAAATTTAACTCCTCCTGGTTAAAAGACCCATCCTATATTCAGATGGTCACAGAGTACTGGCAGAGCCACCCCATAGTAGAGGAGGAACACTTCACTGAGGGCTTCATCAGGAAATTATCGGAGCTTAAAAGGATCTCTAAGGCCTGGGCACACCAAAAGAGACTTCGTGATGATCATTCTTTGGGGGAGGCTGATGACTTCATTGCTGCTCATGAAGAGGAGGATGGTGGTATCTTTCCCACATAGGAAAGGAAAGACCTTTACATGTCTCATATTGTAAAGAGATCCCAGATCCTGAAGGACAGGGAGGAAAGCTAGAGACTTCGCAGCCGAACCATTTGGCTCGCTGAAGGGGATGACAACACTCGTTTTTATCATAGATTCGCCAATGGGAGAAAGGCTATCAATACCATATGGGAACTAAAAGACGAACAGGATCATGTGGTCACTACACAGAGGCATCTATCTAAGCTCGCATCAGACCATTTCAGAAGCATCTATAAAGCCCCCCGCGAATCTAACATTCTTGAAATCATGAGAGTGGCTGAGCATTTCCCCAGATTCGTTGATCCAGAGGAACATGATGATCTCACTAAGGAGGTGACTTTGGCAGAGCTGGAAGCAACTATCAAATGGTTCAAAAAGGATAAAAGTCCAGGACCTGATGGCTGGACCATTGAATTCTATATTGCCTTCTTCGACATACTGGCAGATGACCTATTGAAAGTCATTGAACTCTGCAGACAATCGGGCAGGATCTCCATGGCCATCAAATCCACCTTCATCGCCCTTATCCCCAAATCTGATCAGCCTGTATCTTTCAATGACTTCAGGCCCATCTCGCTTTGCAATTGTCTCTACAAGATTATTGCAAAGATTATAGCCAACCGACTGAAGCCTATATTATCCCGCCACATCTCATCTGAACAATTTGCCTTTCTTGACCATCGTCAGATTCATGAAGCCATTGCCACTGCACAGGAACTCCTCCACACCCTCCACATTAACAAGCAAAAAGGCATGATCCTCAAAGTCGACCTCACTAAAGCTTTTGATAGAGTAAACTGGTTATACATCAGACTACTCTTGACTCACCTTGGCTTTCCCTATACTTTCATTAAATGGGTCATGTGTTGCATTTCTGAGGTTGCCTACAATGTTCTTCTTAATGGGGAGGCCACTCCCTTCTTCACCTCGGAAAGAGGTCTCAGACAGGGCTGCCCCCTCTCTCCTCTTCTATTCCTACTGATCATGGAAGGCCTGAGCAGACTTATCATAACAGCTAAGGACAGACATCAGCTCTCGGGTATTTGCATATCCAATAATTTTCACCTCACGCACTTACTGTTTGTGGATGACATTCTCATATTCCTCAATGGAGGACTGAGTGACACCACAGCTCTCCACAATATATTTCTTCTATTTCAGCTTGCTACTGGGATGATGATAAATGAGGGTAAATCTACTATCACGACTGTTGGCTGCTCTCGCCATGAATCTGCTTATGCAGCCCAGCGGTTCCCCTTTACCTCAACCAGGCTATCTGATGGCATCAAGTACTTGGGGTACAGGCTGAAACCCCTTGGCTACAAAATAGCAGATTGGACTTGGCTCCTTGCCAAGGTGGAGAAAAGACTCCATATCTGGTATCATAGATACCTCTCTAGAGCCGGTCGCCTCACTCTCATTAAAGCTGTCATCGAAGCCACGCCTGTATACTGGATGACACTGGCTTGGATACCCCGAGGAGTCCTAAACAGAATACAGATCATATGCTCCAGATTCTTATGGAAAGGACAACAACCTGGGCAAATCTTCGCCTGGGTAAAATGGGACACCATTGCCAGACCTAAGAGATGGGGTGGCTGGGGTATCAAGCGACTTGATCTGTTTGCTAAGGCCCTAGCTGCCAAACTAGGCTCGCTACTCCTGACTACAGACAACCTCTGGTCACGAGTGGCACAAGAAAAATATATCAGACCCTCCCATCTCATGGACTGGTTCCGTCGACATCACATCCCAGGTCCCAATATCTCAAATATTTGGAAGGCTGTATTACTCTCCCTCCCGCTTCTCAGGGAAGGCATCACTTGGCGCATAAAGAGTGGACAGGACGTGAGGATTGGCATTGACCCCTGGGTAGGATGCGGCAACCTACACAGGCTCTCGGATGATCTCATCAGACACCTTCATGACAGGGGGATAACTCACATCAATCATATAGGGGACAATGCAAACTCTACATTCCTACAACAGGCCTGGTTCACATCCGCTACCTTGGACATCCCAGTACAGTGGCAGCCTGAATGGAGCGCATTTACTGAGGCCCTCACTCAAGCCAACATCAGACTATCTGAAGGGCCCGACGAACTCATATGGGCCATCGCTAAACATGGACGTTATACTCCAAAGGAGGGATATCTGAAGCTTATGGAACCTTATAAGCCCCCGGACATCAATCCTCAATGGAACAGGATCTGGAAATTGCAGGCCGCACCTCGTTGTCGTTTGCTCATGTGGAATATCATTTTCGACAAGATCCCCACAGGAGTAAACCTCTTGAAGAGATCCTTCCACGACCCTTTCAGATGTCATCTCTGTTGTTGTGAGGAGGAGAGCACTGATCATCTATTCATCCACTGCTCTGTCATACGAACATTCTGGCACAACATATCTGCTCATATACCTGACCTCAAGGATTGGCACGGATCTAACAGCAAGGATGCTTGGAGCAATTGGATTAAAGACCACGCGGACAGACTCATTAACTTACCCCTGCTCGTCTGTTGGGCCATTTGGATTGCCCGTAATCACATCATCTTTAATAACAGGCCCCCTAATTGGCCATCCATCCTGAGTCACACTATTGCTGACTTCAATCTTCTGCCTACGTCTGTGAGGAGCATTCCTACCCGCACTTTCACCCCCCTCACCATTGACAGAACCAAGCCTTGGGCCTTCTTCGACGGCTCTGCCCAGGATACTGGATGTGGCGGGGGTGCTGTCCTTTATTTGAATGAATCCCACTGCTTTAAGATACAGATCAAATACCCAAATGGCACCAATAATTTCTCTGAGCTCAGCACAGCCAAACACATCATATATTTTGCTATACAAAAACAGTGCAGACATCTCCAACTATTTGGCGACTCCCAGATTGTTTGCAATTGGATAAATTCTGCATCACATTGTTATACTTACTCTTTGAGAAATATCCTTGATGAAGCCAAAAGACTGATCACTTCTTTTGAATCTTTTGACTGTCGTCATATCTACAGGGAGCAGAATGAAGAAGCGGACCAACTGTCAAAAGAAGCAGCGCACAGCCATCTAGAACAATGGCTGATACAGGAGAAGATTGATGGAACCTTCCATCAATATTATCACCGGCCCTACATAGATCATAACAGGAATGGGTCACCGACCCATCCATAACTATAGATATGGAAATGGCTATCTCTTTTTGTGATATGGTACCTTTTTGTTACAGTTCATCATGACTATTACAGTACTCCCTGCGTGGAGCCAGACTTTGGTATTTAAAATTTTGTATATATAACATACAGACTCCCTGCGAGGAGATCCAGAACACTCAAGTTATTTTTTTGCTGAACTCAGGTTGGTCAATGGCCACATATGAATATGCAATATGCATCTGCAAAATGTAATTTCTCCCTTATAATAGAAATTACGACTTTTTCCTAATGGGAAAAAAAACAATTTAAACTCAAATTTTTAAAAATCTTTGTCATATTTTGATTAAAATTAACCAGAAAAATGGTTGTGAAAATGACCATTTCTTCTATAACTTAGATTACGCTTTTTATTTTTAATCAAAATAGTTAATTGAGAAGAAGAATACAAACATTATTTGGAAACATAAATAATATAAGTGATTGAAGACTTCCACACTTATTCATATGTAATTAATTGAAAAGAAGAATACATACATTATTTGGAAACATAAATAATATAAGTGATTGGAGACTTCCACAATTATTCATATTGTTGTTGAAGATTTTTGGAATAGAACTATGTGTTTTTTGTGATGAGTCCAACTTTTCAGATGGTAACTCCATCTATCATCAGGGACCAGTTATTCATATTGTTGTTGAAGATTTTTGGAATAGAACCGTGTGTTTTTTGTAATGAGTCCAACGTTTTAGATGGTAACTCCATTCATCATTAGGGACCAGAGAGATTAGCGAGTAAGAGTGCTGAAAAGCCTATTTATAGGAAAATTGAAGAATGTCTCCATTGGGTTAACTGTCAAAAAAATATAATTAGTAAGATAACATAGAAATAATAGTGAGACATTATTTGACCAAATTTGAGAAATAAATAATAAAGGTTACTTAAAAGTTTATGATGGAAAGAAATTTAAATTTAAATTATTAATAATATTTATTAATTGAAATAATATCTAAAAGGGTATTAGTAGATAAAATCTGAATTAATTAAATAAAAGATGAAAATAAGATTTTCAAATATGAATTAAAAAAAAGAGTGGATGGTTGAGATTTAAAATTAATAATTAAATAATTAAAAATAATAAAAGTGTTGGTGAATTTTTTTTATTAATTTTAAAAAAAAGTTATTATAGAGAAAATTATAAGGATAAGAACTAAAGATGAAAAAAGAGATGATAAATATAAGTACTTATTGAACATAAAGAGGTTAAAAGAAGATCATCATTAATTAACCAATTAAACATAAATTCAAATTAAAGATAAAATTAATAAGCTTCAAATGAAATTAAAAATTAAATTGAATTTTTTCATAAGATAATAAATTAAGAGTACTGGAGAAAATCAGGAGAATATGCAGCAGATTTCTATGGGCAGGGACCAAGGAATCCTCGGTACTCCTTTGGGTCGCATGGGAGAAAGTGGCGAGGCCAAAGGAGTGGGGTGGCTGGGGGATTAAAAGTCTCCCAGATTTCAGATTTTCATTAGCTGCTAAATCGGGTTGGCGCCTTATAAAGATGGAAAATCTCTGGACAAGAACGGTAAAAAGAAAATACATTGATCCAACCCCCCTGGAAGACTGGATCAGGGACCCAATTAAGACCCAAAAGAATGTTTCTGCTATTTGGAAAGCCACTTTGGAGTCTTTTAAGGTGATTGAGCAAGGTTTAGCCTGGAAGATCGGGAACGGTGAAAAGGTAAAGATCGGGAAGGACCCCTGGGTCGGTTGCAATGGCAACTATGCCCTCTCCCCCGATCTGATTCAGCAGTTGGAAGGGAAGGATCTCCGTTTCCTCAGCCAAGTGGAGAAACCGGGTTTCTCTTCCATATGGGGGCAAGCATGGAAGAATGGAGAAGAGTTGGAATTGGAGCAAAGATGGTGGAATGAATGGAATGTTTTCACTCAGGAACTCCTCAGGTCAAACGTAAGGTTGAGCGACAGGCAAGATGAGCTACTTTGGGCCCATGCAGAATCAGGGGAATATGCCCCAAAGCACGGGTATAATCTCCTAATGTCAAGGAAAGGATGGGGAGATCCGGAGTGGTGGGCGAAGCAGCTATGGAAACTCAAGTGCCCTCCAAAATCAAAAATCCTCTTTTGGTGCATTTTAAGGGGCAAAATCCCAACTTGGGATAATCTGCAGTCCAGATTCATGCACGGGCCTGGAAGATGTACCTTATGCAAAGCAGAAGCAGAATCTGTTAACCACCTTTTTCTCCAATGCCCAGAATCACTAAAGGTATGGTGTGAGACTGGAAACATCTTGAACAAAAAGCTCGTCTGGGAAGGCAACAATATTCAAGAAGCCTGGCAGAAGTGGTGGAATGAGCATGCGAACGGGAACCTGCGCAACCTGCCCCTAATCATCAGTTGGGGGATTTGGATAGCTAGAAACAGGAGCATCTTTCAAGATAAAGAAACTCCTGTAGCTCTCACTGCCATTCAGGGAGCAGCCATCTTCTCAAGCCTTCCCGAACCTAAGGATTCTCCTTCCCAAAGAATTGCCCCTGAAGTACAGATCTCAGAAGGAGTCCCTTGGGCTTTCTTCGATGGTGCATCACAAAACAACCTAGCAGGAGCTGGACTTATCATTCATATATCCCCGTCTCACTCTCTGAAAGCTTCTGTGGGGCTAGGAACAGGCTCCAATAATTATGCAGAATTGAACGCCCTAAAACTCCTTCTATGCTGGCTCATCCATAGGCACACCCTCACAATTCAAATCTTTGGGGATTCTCAAAACGTGATTAGATGGGTGAATGGTCACAATACTTGCAGGAATCAGGCTTTAAAACAAATTTTGGGGGAAGTTCAAAGACTGAAATCAATGTTTAACAATTTTTCTATATGTCACATTTTCAGGGAAAGAAATGCCATGGCAGATCAGCTCTCTAAAGATGGTCTTCAACAGGATTTGGGCAGCTGGAAAATAGAAGAAGTCAAACAAGGCCAAATCAGAAGATCGGACCAGCCACCTTATCTCCATCCTCTCTGATATATTTGGCAGGAACCTCTGTTTTTTATGCTTATTTTCAATAATTTTTGTACTGCATTAAACATTACAGCTATGACAATGCGGCCATATTATCTTTTCATGTACAGCGTTGGGTTGTTTTCCTCACTCCTGAGGAGACCCGATTTATTGTTTTTTGCTTTTTCATCATGAACAATACATAGTTGCAGCTATGTGTATTGGCTTTTAAAAGCCACTGGACAGCGCATACCAGGAAGAGTGACAACACCTGAAGGGAGCTGTCTACAGACATAAAGGCAGAAATTTTTGAAACTCAGTTTTGACAGAGCTCAGTATGAGCGGTGATGCCACGGCATATGCAATGTAAACTTTTTATATACTTAATAAAAAGTTTCGTTTTTTCCTTTGGAAAAAGATAATAAATTAAGAAAATGTTAAGATGACTAAAATTTCAAATGAGGAATACAAAATTTTAACATTAATTATAATGGATTTAGAAAGAATAGGAAGGTATAGAGGGGATGGGCACCAAGGGAGGGAAAGGGGGTAATTAAAAGAGGGTTGGGATTCAACAGGGGAGATAGTAGATAAGATGTTTCCAGGATTAGGGAGGGAGAGGGGGTAATTAAAGGAGGGTTGGCATTCAACAGGTGCGATAGTAGATAACATGTTTCCAAGATTAGTTCAGCTTGTAACCATCCTCCATAATAAATAATATTTTATTATAATAAAATAAGAATATTTAACATAATAAAATAAAAATATTTAAATATTGAAAATTATTAAAAATAACTTACAAAATATTATATTAAAAATTTTTTTCATGTTTTACTTGAGTAGAAAGGATGCATGACATTAATGAGCATCATATCTTAAAATCAATTTTCAAATTAATAAAATTTGATGCATATCTTTCCCCAAGGGAAATTAAGATTTTATAATTGAATTAAATTCAAAGTACATTTTTTATGTGCCTTGAATACGAAGGAAAAAAGAAGAAGGGAATTTCACAATACAAAACAACTTTAACTCCATTCAATTCATAACTATCTTAAATCCAGTAGAGAAGGAAATTTCACAACACAAAACAACTTTAACTCCATTCAATTCATAAATATCTTAAATCCAGTAAAGTTCTCTAGCAAAAAAGAAACACCATATTAAAAAACCATAGAAACAAAGCAAGAAAGATTATTAGTTCTTTATAAGATCATCCAATATAGCCTTCATCATCTATAACCTAGTACAAGTTGACTAGTAAAACAAGATAACATGGTGCTCATGACTTGAAAAAGAGACAAAGAAATTTCATTTCTCTATTGCGTCAAGCGTAAAAGTTTTATATTATGGACCCACGCTTCATTCTTCATCCATGGAGTCATTAATAAAGAGTATCTCACTATCTGTGCCACGTGCAAGGTTTTAAAGCTAGAAAACTCTAGAAGAAAGAAAAGGGATAGGAATTTTGCTTTGTATTTGTCCCACAACCAAAATTAGCTTTAAAATTGAAGTAATTGTTATTAGAGATATACATCAAAAAATCCTATTTCACATAAGTACTCATCCCCTCGACATGTTTCATCGAAAAATGCTTATAAACAACCCTGATCAATTTAGATCAATGTTGATACCTATCTTACTTTCGAGTTAGGGCATATGACTTGAACATATTGATAGATCTTGAGGCCACTACATCAGAGGTAAGAACCATCCTTAAAAGACGACCACATTATGAACTATCCAAATGCACCAAATTACTAGTAGTGAGATTGCTCAAAATTATTTCAAGATATGCGTTTCAAACTAAAGTTGGACGCAAAGAGTAAAACTCTCCTTGTTTGATCTTCCCTGGTTATCCAAAATTTTTATTACCTCATGCCAAATTGCATTAGATAATTTGCAACAAATAAAAGATGTTGAAGATCTTCATTATTTTCCTTACACAAGAAACACATCATGAGACTATTCCAACTCCTTTTTTTAAGAATGCCCCATGTTAATAATTTCACATTTAATACTAATTACATTAGAATGATGATTTTAGGATGGGCCTTCAATTTCCACAAAGGTTTTCACCACCAAATAGGATTTGGAACCCTATCTTCAACCAAGGCTTGAAACCCATACGTCACACCAACAATGCTTCCAAAGGTGTCATATACCCAAACCAATTCATCCTTTTGAGCAGATAGTCGAGCATTGGATAGGGTATGTATACAAATTTCCCATATAACCTTAAGTTCTCAAGAAATCCCATTTGGTTGAAGGAAACACGCCCTAATTCCAAATAATAGTTTCCTTTGGATTTACAGGCTTTGTTATGGAACCAAATCACAAAAATATAGAAAAGATAGATAAACTCCTTCAAAATAATCCTCTTCGAGGGGGCAACCTCCTTTACATTACACAAATGAACAATTCTTGGATGATACAAATGACAATACCTCCTTTCTGTATATAGGATTCTAAGGGGTCATAATATAATTAGAGCCGACATAACAATAATAATGTAACGGCACAATAAGAACACTATGGGGACTACATGGGCATAACAATATAATAAGCAGGTTGTACTAATAAAAATAAGGGGTTACACTAGTAGTATAGGGACCTAACATGCCCCACTCCTTCAAAAAGTGTTGTCCTCAACGCTTGAGTAGTTCTTGATGCTTATGTATAAAAGTCTTGTCCTCCCATGTGGAATCTTTAGCGGGTAAGTTCTTCCACTTGATGAGATACTTTGAAATTGATCGATTTCTTAGCTGTCGGGTTCTTGTTTCTATGACTACTCCAGGTTTCACTATGATTTTTTCTTTCTCATCAAGTTTTGGCAATATTGTTTGAATTGGGATCTTCTCCCACTTTTGAATGAGTGGCCACACTTCTTCGTCCTTCTTCCATTCATCCCTTGCTTCGTTTATCCAATCTAGGTGGATAATAGAAATAGCACAAAACAATGCTTCCACATCCTCATCCTTTATTAAGAGTGCATCTGCAACAACATTTTGCTTCCCTTTTTTATAGATGATTTCAAAGTCATAACCCAAAATATTTGTGACCCATTTTTTCTATTCTTGTAAAGATAATATTTGTTCTAAAAAGTATTTAAGGCTATCATGATCCATTTTGACCTTGAAGTGTCTTCCCATTAGGTAAGGTCGGAATTTATTAAGTGCATGTAGTATTGCCAACATGTCTTCTGATAAATATCTTGAAAAATACCTAATCGCCTACATCAAAACTTATTTCACTGCGATGTTGATTTGCCTGTTGTTTCATTCGATTCTGCACCAAAGTGGCATTATCCTTTAAAAGTTGGAGAACTTGTTGTTGATGCACGATGTGATCTTTCACTGCTTGAATATTTTTCTTCTTGATATGTCCTTTTATCTTGAGAGTTGAAGGAGTGGTAATTTCTTCCAATGCATTACAAGATATGGTCGGATTCATTTGTTGATGCTCGATGTGGATTTTCACTTTTTGAACATTTTTCTTCTTGATATGTCCTTCTATCTTGAGAGTTTGAGGAATGGTAATTTCGGCCAATGCATCACAAGATATGGTTAGATTCATTTCTGGATGCTCGATGTGATCTTTCACTTCTTGAACATTTTTATTCTTGATATGTTTGTCTATCTTGAGAGTTTGAGGAGTGGTAATTCTTGCCAATTCTTTACAAGATATGGTCGGATTTATTTCTTCTTTCGCTGGGGTTGGTTCATGGTGTATATCCTCTTCTTTTGACGTTTCTTGATCCTTCTCTTCCTCCTCTCCACAATCAATGTAAAATAATTTCCTCTTAGCACACTTATGACCTTTAATGCATTTGTTATCACAATTGTAACAAAGCCCTTTTGCTCTTTTTTCTTCCAATTGTTGTGGTGTCAACCTTGTAGGTTGTGGAAGGCTAGGAGAAACAACACTTCCATCTTTATAGTTATGAGGGGTAGAATTCTTTTTTGCCATAATTTTGTTTTCCACTTTTCTTGCCAACCCAAATGCCTTCTTCAATGAATCAGGTTCCCAAAGACGAACCTCATGTTGAATGTTATCCTTTAAAGTCCATATGGAGACATCAATCCTCTGCTTCTCTGGAATATCATTTTCCCTTATATTCAATTTTTGAAAGTCCTCAATAGGCTCTGCCATTGAACACTTTTGTTTGAGATTTATCAATTGGCTAAAGAAGGTGTTGCTCTTTGTATCCTCATAATGTGCTATCATTTCCTCTGTGAAAATTGACCATGTAACAAGTGGTTTACGAGAACAAAGCCCTTTATACCATAAAAATTGATCCAGTTATAAATATGAAGATGCAATATGTACCTTTTGTAACAGTTGCACCTCATGTAGATCAAAATATTGCTCCATCTGTAGTATCCAATTTACCGGATCCTTGCCATCAAACTTCCTCATATCGTCTTTTCTTGATTTTAGGAGCTCGATCTTGAAATGATTGTAACTCTGTAATTTCAGATCTCTGAGTTCTGAAATTGTGTCCTACAATAGTCTTATGAGTCCTCTTTCTAACTTTGCAAGTCTGATCAAGATTGGATTCTGCAAGGAAGAGTTATGTCAAATCTCCCCCGATGACCTGATTATAGACTAGTTCAGTATAGCGAACTTGTACGAAGTGCCACGTGTCAGTGTTTCAACCTTAGGACCTGAAACCTATACATAGAAAAATATAGTTCGTCCTCTTTTTGAAACTTCTTACGAAATTTCAATTTGATGCTCAGAGAGAAAGTTATGACAATTTTACCAAGGTCACTTGTTTAGGATGTAATTCGGAAGCCTGTAGAAACCATAAATGTCTTGAATTGTATCTTTGAACACGTAGCGAACCAAGACCTGAAATTTAGGCTAGAGCTTCAGCAAAATCATGGCTTAAATGTGTTTTAATTTCAGAGTCAGAAATTTCATAGAAAAATAAGTATAGCGAAATTTCCACGATGACCTATTTGAGATGGAATTTTGGAGTTTTCAAAAACCCTAACTTCCTCAGATCATATCTCCGAAACTATAGCGAGCGAAGATCTGAAATTTAGATTCTAGGTTCAGAATGATTTCGGGTCAAATGGGTTTTTGTTTAGCTTCTGAAACTTCATAGTGAAAATGTTATAGTGAAAATTCCACAATGACATGTTTGAAGCAACGAAACCCTAGAATCCAAAGCTCTGATACCAAATGTTATGGAACCAGCTCACAAAAAGATAGAAAAGATAGATAAACGCCTTCAAAATAAGACTCTTTGGGGGGAAACCTCCTTTACATTACACAAATGAACAATTATTAGATGATACAAATGACAAGACCTCCTTTCTATATATAGGATTCTAAGGGGTCATAATATAATCAGAGTCGACATAACAATAATAATATAAGGGCACAATAATAAAAATTGTGGGCTTCTATGGGGCACAATAAGAACAATTGGGGACTACATGGGCACAACAATATAATAAGTGGGTTGTACTAATAACAATAAGGGGTTACACTAGTAGTATAGGGATCTAACAAGCTTGGATAACATAGCTTATCCCTAATGCTAGAGGTTTAAGAACATTTAATCTAGGAGAAAAAAATCCACCTAACATCCCATAATAAAATCTATACCAACTCTGGTTTCAGTTCCTATTCCAACCTTACATACTAGAAAATTTCCAACTAAAAGGAAGGAAAGAGACAACTCTTTGCATTGATTTGAGATACCCTAAATGGGTTATTTCCTTCGTAATCCACTTGATGATAGTTCCTAGTGCTATGTACTTGTCAATTAAAATATCTCTTCAAAAGTTAGGTTTCGAGATAAAATTCCACAAGGATATAGCTACAAGTGTTCTCCCAAAAACATGAACATCTTTGAGTCCCCAATCACCACATTTTTTTAGAAGTGCTATCCTCCTCCAACTAGCTAGATGTGGTTCTCTGTACTCCCCACTTCCTTTCTTGGTATAGTTTAACATAATTTTGAAATCACTTATAGGTTTGCTTTAGGTATATGCGCTAGAAAATGCCAATACATCATAATAACTTCCAACCTTGATGCCATATGAACCATTTCTAGTACAATTTTCAATAGTAGATTAGTTTAATAATAAAACCAAGATATTTAATGGCATCATAAAAATTCCCCATTCCACGAGGAATCAAAGTATCTAGTTGATCCTATAACTAGTCCTCTATAGTGAAAGCATATACTACTGACTTTAGCTAATTAACTTCCATCTTAGTTCCCAGACAATAGCGAATGAGAATTTCTAAGGCTTTATGAATTACCCATTCACTTATATTGCAGAAAAGTAAGATATCATCTACAAATCAAATATGTCTTAGAGTTACCGTCTGACCTGTAACAACCTTGGGTTAGAAGTTCATGTAATAAAGTTAATAAAGACAGAATAAGACCAATGTCATGGGACTTGTATTCCAAGTTGAATGTTGAGAAAAACATCCTAGCAGGTGTTCATTTGCTTTATTATGGCTAAGGGGAAATTAACAAAGGCAATGACAAAGGCTTTGAAAATACAAGAGACATTATTTGGTATTTATTTATGAAAATAATGGAAATTGAAGAAAATAGAGGTCTCATTGATAACAATGCTTCTAAAGATCAATTCACAACCTTTTGTCAGTTTTATCTTGGAGCTCTCTCTCTCTCTATTCTCTTTCATACTCTTGCACACTTAGAGCATTCTTGGAGCACTCTAGCTTTGGAGGAAGGAAGACAAAGTAAGGACAAGAATGCAAAGGGAAGCAAAGATCAAGTAGTGAATTGTTGGATCAAGCAGCTACAACGAGATTACTTGCAGGTATCGATTTGAATGTATGATTTCCTTGTTAGTTTTTGCATGCATGGTACGTGCATGTGTGTATTTGGTTCTCTTGCTGTCATTGGCATGGGTTTTTCCAGCTGTGACAGTGGTTTGAACTTTGCCTTGCCATTTCCGGATAGCCATGGTGTAGTGATGGGGTTCTCTTACTCGATTGAGCTAGATTTCTGGATGGTTTCAAAACTAAGTGAGGTGGTCTTAGGAAAATTCCCAAAGGCCTAGAAATCCCTCACGATTTAGGTGGAGAGATCCGGAGGCATCCATGCTTATATAGCCCTAGTGATCCCTGGATTAATATATGGCGGGATTGTGACAAATCCTGGTAGTATATGTTTCTTATTTGGGCCTAAGAATCCCTTGGCGCGATATACGATAAAGCATGATGTTAGCTCCCTATAATAATTGTGTATTCCCTCATTATCAATAGGGTAGCCCCCTTATTTTTATTGTTGTTCCCTTGTAGTCCCCATATTTTATTTTTGTGCCCCATAAAAGCCCACTATTGTTATTATTGTGCCCTTACATTATTATTGTTATGTCGATTCTGATTATATTGTGACCCCTTAGACTCCTATATATAGAAAGGAGGTGTTGTCATTTAAATCATCCAAGAATTATTCATTTGTGTAATGTAAAGGAGGCTGCCTCCTCGAAGAGGCTAATTTTGAACTTGTTGATCTATCTCTTCTTTCAATTTGTGAGTTGGTTGCATAACATTTGGTATCAGAGCTTTGGATTCAAGGGTTTCACTGTTGCAAATAGATCATCGTGGAATTTTCGCTATAACATTTTTTCTACTAAGCCTCAAAAGCTGAAACTAAAACCCATTTGATATGCAATCCTGATGAGCTTCACATCTGAATTTCAGACATTTTCTTGCTACGCTTTTGGAGTTATGAGTCAAGGAAGTTAGGCTTTTTACATGCTCTAGAATTCCATCTCAAACAAGTTACCTTGGGAAAATCATCATAACTTTCTCTCTGAGAATCATATTAAAATTTCGTAAAAAGTGACAAAAATAAGACGAACTTTAGTTTGTTGAGTATCGTTTTTAGGGCCGAAGGTTAAAACAATGACACATGGCACTTCGTATAAAGTTCACTCTACTTAACTAGTCTATAATCAGGTCATTGAGGGATATTGGGCATAACTATTTCTTGGAGAATTTAATCTCGATCAGACTTGTGGGGTCGGAAAGAAGACTCACAAAGTTATGTTGGCATTATGATTCTGGTTTGGCTCTATGGTACAGGTGTTGTACTTGATGGAAACTCACTCAAGTGGCAAAATTCTGTTCAGGTTCTCAAAATGATGGAAAATAAGAGGTTCGCAGGTGCATCGTTCAAAAGGTGCGGACCCGCAGGTTCCCCGTCCAGGAAGTGCAGACATACCCGTAGGTTATCCGTTCATAAGGTGCGGTCCCCCAATTCACTCACTCCAATGCAGAGAAGTGCGCTCACGTGGGGTTTCTTATGTTTGGCCCTTGGTATTTAGCCCGTCGTTCATGATCCTATGGTTTTGGCCCGTGGTTTAGGATCTAAATTATTTGAACCCCTGTTTGGATCCCTTATATTGGTTTTCGATGGTTTTGTCCCATAGTTTGAATAAGGGCTTGCCTATAAAAAGGAAAAGAGATCACTTGGCTAGACACTTGTGAAATTTGAATATCTTAAGATCTGAAATTTTGGGTGATTGGTTTTAAAAGCTACATCTAAATAAAGGAGAAAATTTAAGGCGAATCTATTGATAAGTCGTGATCTCTGAGGCGCATGATCAGATCTATGGATCTGACTGACTGTGGCACATTGAAGGACTTTTAATTTGGCCCTAATCAGAGGTTCACAGGCGATCCATGGCGTGAGTGCAGGGGTACGCAGCGCAGGAGAAGGCGCAGTGCGAGGGTACGCAGCGCAGCAGAAGGCGCAGTACGAGGTACGCAGCGCAGGAGAAGGAGCAGTGCAGAGGTATGCAGGGAAACAGAAGAACAAGTTGCGGAGCTACGCTGTCAGGCGGGAAGTGCAGGTGCGGATCTGAGCAGAGGTACGCAGGGCAGCAGAACGAGTGGTGCAGAGATACGCATAGCAGTAGACCGACCAGGTGCGGATCTGCGCAGTTTAGACACATAAGAGTTGCGGGTATTCGCAGGCCACTATTGGTGCAGTTGCGGACCTATCTTGAATCATTTGTTGGCTGTCTTTTATCTATTGCTGCAGAGTTTTGGGTTTAGATTTCTAGTATTACTTTTCTGTTTACAACATTCTGAGAAGTTGGGTGATTCATTGGTTGATTGTATACGGAGATTGGGTGATTTGCATATTTGATCTTCTTGGATCCAGTTTGAAAATTAATGAAACGTGGTCCTTAAAGAAGTAAAAGAGCAAAGGGGGTTGTAGCTCCCTTCCAGGAGAGACTGGAAAACGAGAGAGAGTTGTAGCTCTCTGCAGGTTGCAACTTGCATACTGGTAAAGGACTGCACCAGTACAAAATCTTTGTAAAAGAAGTTTATAATTGAAAGAAGATAGAGACATATTGCAGCAGGTGGTTTTCACCCACATTGGGTTTACACCTTATATCTGGTGTTCTTTGGTGTGCCTATCTATTTTTCTTGTTCTTGTTCATTATTATATGGCACTGACATACAAATTAATGATCAATAGCTGAAGAATAAATTAAAGTATAAATCTGGAAGGTATATTGAAAAGAATTTGATAATACTGATTCACCCCTCTCTCAGTATTATTTCCAACAATTGGTATCAGAGCAGGTTCTTCAGAAGAAGCTTGATTTCTTGAAGAAAGATCTTTCATCATGAGCAACTACGAGAGGGAAGCATCAATCAGGCCACCGATTTTTGATGGGACAAACTTCGTTTATTGGAAGGTAAGAGTTACTTCCTATCTTCAATCTCTTGGTACAGAAGTATGGGATATCATAGATACAGGGTATACTTTTCCATCAACAACTCCTACAGATCCGGAGAAGAAGAAATATGAAACAAATGCAAAGGCGGTCAATACTCTATTAGGATGCCTATCTCAATCAGAATTTGTCAAGGTAATGTAGTTTAAATCCACAAAAGAGATATGGGACAAGATTGTTCTGAGCTATGAAGGAGATGATCAGGTAAAACGAGCAAAACTTCAAACCCTCAGGATTCAGTATGAAAATCTCAGAATGTATAATGATGAAAGTGTGGCTAACTATTTTCTTCGTGTAGATGAGATTGTTAATTGTATGAAAAATTTGGGTGAAGAAATAAAAGAGGCTGTTGTGGTTGAAAAAGTTCTAAGATATTTGTCCCCTAGGTTTGAATCTAAAGTTTCTGCAATAGAAGAAAAAGAGAATCTACAAATCCTTAAAATGTCACAGCTGCACGAATTCTAACTGCTTATGAAATGAGGAAAGGAGGTCCATCAGACAGGAGAGAAGCTGCCTTCAAGGCTTCAGGCAAAGGAGAGTACTATGAGTCAGGACACGTGTCAGAAGAAGAAGAATAATAAAATTTTGTCAGAAATCTTCAACGGGGTACTGGTCATTTCTGAGGTAAGTTACCTTTCAAATGCTTTGCTTGTGGAAGAGTCGATCACTATGCTGCCAAATGTCCTCACAAGGATAAGATTGACAAAGGGAAGGAACCTGTTAGATGGAACAAGAAACAAAATGCAACTAAGAAAAGTTACTACACTCATGAAGACAGTGATGGCCTATCAAATAGTGACGAAGATGAACAAGGTAATGATTATAAACTTTTAATGGCCTTTGAAGATGATGATTACATGGACGCTATAGATGTAGATGGTTTTTATGAAGAGATTTCTCGACTCAAAATATGTTTAGAAGAAAAATATATGATCATTGATACTCTGCAATTCCAACTTGATGAAAAAGAAAAATCTCTTGAGAAGTTAGAATGTGAAATTGTTGGCCTTAGAAAAGAAATTGAGAAAACAAAGGCTCTTAATCTTAAATTTGTTAAAGGATCTGAAACTCTGGATGAGATTATCAATGTACAGCGTTCTCCTCTAATCAAGACAGGTCTGGGTTATAATGGAGAAACATCTCAAGCATCCACCTCAAAGAGTTATCTTGATGCAGCAAGGGGGAATGGGCAAAAGCCTAATGGAGATCACCAGGTAAGGCAGGGATGAATTACATCAAGAACAAACAAAGACTACCAGGTAAACTAGGGGCAATCCATATTAAGGGTGAACAAAAGCTACAACCAGCCACAGGTAAAAAATTCTCAATTTGCTTCAAGAATGGATGACAATAGAAATTACAATCATTTGGCTGGTAGATTTGATAATCGCAGAAGTTTCTTCAATGGCCAATGTTTATCTTGCCATAACTTTGGTCACAAAGCAGCTCGATGTGTTTCTTATAAGACAATCATGACTAGAGAAGCTCAAAAACAAAGAAGTATGACCGGGATTACAAAAAGGACCTATAAGAACTTTTCTGCCCTTGAAAATGAAATTGAATGTTCCATTTGTAATAAATTCGGTCATGAAGATTCTGAATGCAGGAGCAAGTTTCGGTAGACAAAGGAACAAGCCTCAAGCACCAGAACATGGAGAATAAAGGAACCACAAACAGAAAGATGTGGGATAGCTTTTTATGCAGAAGGACAAGAAAATCTATGGTACATCGACAGCGGATGTTCGAAGCATATGACAGGTGACAAAGAAAAACTTGAATCATATACTGCTTTAGAAAAGGGAAAGAAAGTTTCTTTTGGAAATGATACCCCTGCAACCATAAAAGGAAAATGCACTGCTCAGTTGAAAGAAAAGGTCAAAGTTGGAAATGTTTTGTATGTTGATGGCTTGAAGCATAATCTACTAAGTGTCAGTCAGATGTGCGATCAAGGAACAGAGGTAATATTTCGATCAAATGGATGTAGTGTTCGTGATCTTGATACAGGAAAAAGATCAAAGGCATAAGAACTCCAAATAATCTATACATATTTGAAGAAGGACAACAACAATGTTATTTGAGCAAGGATGATGAACATTGGTTATGGCACCGGAGGTTGGGGCATCTAAGCTTTTCACAAATAAGGAAAGCATGCAAATACCAGGCAGTTCGTGGTCTTCCAGATATCAAAATTCCAGACAACACCATATGCAAATCATGTCAGTTTGGTAAGAAAACCAGAACTAACTTCCCTGAGAAGGAAGGATCAGCCAGCATGCCTCTTGAACTAGTCCATACAGATGTATGTGGTCCATTGAGGACAAGGTCACCTCGAGGAGAAGAATACTTTATATTATTCATTGACGACTTCTCCAGGATGGTTTGGTTGGGACTTATGAAACACAAGGACGAGGCATTCAAAAAATTCAAATCTTTCAAAGCCTTGGCTGAAAATGAATCAGATCACAAAATTAAGTGCCTCAGGTCCGACAGAGGTGGGGAGTTTACCTCAAATGAATTTTTCAATTTCTGTGAAGAACATGGAATAAGAAGGGAATTCCCTACAGCGAGGACTCCTCAGCAAAATGGAGTGGTGGAAAGGATGAACAGAACGGTCCAACAAATGGCTCGTGCTATGCTTGATGAGTCTGGGACTCCCGCAACCTTCTGGGGTGAAGCTGCTTTTGCTACGGTCGTTATTCTCAAGAAAACAAATGTCCAAGTGAACAACACTCAAACTCCTCATGAGCTCTGGTATGGTGAGACTCCTTCGGTAAAGCATTTCAAATTTTTTGGAAGCAAATGCTATATTAAGAATAATGATGAACAGCTTGGCAAACTTGAACCTAGAGCAGATGAAGGCATTCTCCTTGGTTATTCTCCCCACAACAAAGCATATAAGTGTTACAATAAAATACTTGGAAGAATTGTTGACAACATTGATGTAGTGGTTGATGAAAAAGGATACACTCCTAGGCAAGTAAATTATGAAAATATCGAAGAGGATGAAGACTACTCTCCAAATCAGATTGATGATGAAGAAGAACCTCAAGAAGCACCAGAGGAATAGATAAGGACATAAGAGAAGACTCCATCAAGGTACGTTCAGAAGAATCATCCAGAATCTCAGATTTTGGGGCAGAAAGAGGCAGGTGTACAAACAAGAAGAACAATTGCAGAAGCCTCAAGCTATTTGGCATTACTCTCCTCCACTGAACCACAAAATGTAAGAGAGGCATGCAAAGATGAATGCTGGGTCAAGGCAATGGATGAAGAACTTGAACAGATCGAAAAGAAAAACACTTGGGAGTTGGTTGCTAGACCAAAAGATAAGAATGTCATAGGGACAAAATGGATCTTCAAAAATAAGTTGAATGAAAATGGGGAAGTAATTAGAAACAAGGCCAAACTTGTTTGTAAAGGGTATGCTCAACAAGAAGGAATAGACTTTGAAGAAACTTTTGCTCCCGTTGCTAGACTTGAGGCCATCCGAATGTTCCTTGCTCTCTCAAGCTTTCAGAAGTTCAAAGTATTTCAAATGGATGTAAAATCAGCCTTTCTGAATGGAGACTTAGAAGAAGAAGTGTACATTGAGCAACCAGATGGGTTCATCCTTGGGAATGATCCAAATCTTGTATGCAGACTAAAAAGGGCTCTCTATGGTCTTAAATAGGCTCCAAGGGCTTGGTGCTACCGCTTGGACAAATATCTTCATCAACAAGGTTTTTCAAAGGGATCAGCAGATAGCAATCTTTATATAAAAATTGAAAATGACAAATTGCTAATACTTGTTGTGTATGTAGATGACATTATCTTTGGCAGTAATGAAGAAGCTATGAGTCAAAGCTTTGCCTTGGTGATGCAGAAAGAATTTGAAATGTCTTTGCTTAGAGAAGTGACATATTTTCTTGGACTGCAAATCCAACAAAATGAAGGCGGGATCTTCTTGTCTCAAACCAAGTATCTCAAGAAGATTTTGAAGAAATATGGCATGGAAGATGCAAAACCAGTATGTACCCCCATGGTCACATGATGTAGCCTCAGTGCAAATGATGAATCAGCAGCAGTGCATCAACCAACCTACAGATCTATGATTGGAAGTCTACTTTATTTGACAGGTACCCGACCATACATCATGCATGCAGTGGGAATAGTTGGAAGATTTCAGGCAAATCCAAAGGAAACTCATCTTCAGGCAGTGAAGAGAATTTTCAAGTACCTGCAAGGAACTCAAAACTATGGCTTATGGTATCCTAGAGATACAGATCTCAAACTTCATGCTTATACAGATGCAGATTGGGCCGGAAGCGTGGATGACAGGAAGAGCACAAGTGGTGGTGCATTCTTTATGGGTTCCATATTAGTATCTTGGTTCAGCAAGAAACAGAGTTCGATTGCTTTATCTACAGCTGAAGCGGAATATGTGGCCGCTGCATCTTGCTGCACTCAACTCCTTTGGATAATGCAGACCTTGCAGGATTTTCAGATCACTTGTACTCCACCTATCTCCATCTTATGTGATAATACAAGTGTAATCAACATTTCAAAGAACCCAGTCATGCATTCAAAGACCAAGCACATACCGATCAAGTATCACTTTCTCAGGGAACAAGTGCTTGAACAAAAGGTCAAGTTGGAGTATGTTCCTTCTAAGGAACAAGTTGCTGATATACTCACCAAACCGTTGCCCAGGGAGACCTTTGAATACCTCAGGAAAAAGCTGGGGGTTGTTGATGCATCATCCTGTTGTTGAATCTCATCTGTTTCAGAGATTGTTGGTTGTACGCAAGTTTTATATGGGTTATACACGTACATTTGCTGGGTTACGGATTGGTCGAAGATCGAATGGCACAGGTTCAGGGGGAGCATATAATGCATTGTTGGCATTATGGTAGAAGATCTTGAAGGAAGTACAGAAGGAGATCATGGATGCTGATCTGAATAGTGCTGCAATATGTCTCTATCTCTTTCATGGTCAATTATGGTGTTTGGTGGATTATGGTTCTTCTTGAAGAAATTTCTTTCCTTTTGCAGATCTAGTTTATAGTCAGGGGGAGCATGTTCTCAGGGGGAGCATAACCCTTTTCCATTGATGTCAAAGGGGGAGAATGACGTTGAGGATCTTGAGGTTGCCATAAAGTCCAAAGGGGGAGATTGTTGGAATTATGATTTTGGTTTGGCTCTATGGTACAGGTGTTGTACTTGATGGAAACTCACTCAAGTGGAAAAATTTTGTTCAGGTTCTCAAAATGATGGAAAATAAGAGGTTCGCAGGTGCATCATTCAAAAGGTGCGGACCTGCAGGTTCGCCGTCCAGGAAGTGCGGACATACCCGCAGGTTATCCGTTCATAAGGTGTGGTCCCCCAGTTCACTCACTCCAACGCAGAGAAGCGCGCTCACGTGGGGTTTCTTATGTTTGGCCCTTGGTATTTAGCCCGGCATTCATGATCCTATGGTTTTGACCCGTGGTTTAGGATTTAAATTATTTGAACCCCTGTTTGGATCCCTTGTATTGGTTTTCGATGGTTTTGTCCCATAGTTTGAATAAGGGCTTGCCTATAAAAAGGAAAAGAGATCACTTGGCTAGACATTTGTGAAATTTGAATATCTTAAGATCTGAAATTTTGGGTGATTGGTTTTAAAAGCTAGATCTAAATCAAGGAGAAAATTTAAGGCAAATCTATTGATAAGTCGTGATCTCTCGGGCACATGATCAGATCTGTGGATCTGACTGACTGTGGCACATTGAAGGACTGTTAATTTGGCCCTAATCAGAGGTTCACAGGTGATCCATGACGTGAGTGCGGGGGTACACAGCACAAGAGAAGGCGCAGTGCGGGGGTACACAGCGCAGCAGAAGGCGCAGTGCGAGGTACGCAGCGCAGGAGAAGGCGTAGTGCGGAGGTACGCAGGGAAACAGAAGAAAAAGTTGCGGAGCTACGCTGTCAGGCGGGCAGTGCATGTGCGGATCTGAGTAGAGGTACGCAGGGCAACAGAACGAGTGGTGTGGAGATACACAGAGCAGTAGACCGACCAGGTGCGGATTTGCACAGTTTAGACATAGAAGAGCTGCGGGTATTCGTAGGCCACTATTGGTGCAGTTGCGGACCTATCTTGAATCATTTGTTGGCTATCTTTTATCTATTGCTGCAGAGTTCTGGGTTTAGATTTCTGGTATTACTTCTCTGTTTACAGCATTCTGAGAAGTTGGGCGATTCATTGGTTGATTGTATACGGAGATTGGGTGATTTGCATATTTCATCTTCTTGGATCCAGTTTGAAAATTAATGAAACGTGGTCCTTAAAGAAGTAAAAGAGCAAAGGGGGTTGTAGCTCCCTTCCAGGAGAGACTGGAAAACGAGAGAGAGTTGTAGCTCTCTGCAGGTTGCAGCCTGCGTACTGGTAAAGGACTGCACCAGTACAAAATCCTTGTAAAAGAAGTTTATAATTGAAAGAAGATAGAGACATATTGCAGCAGGTGGTTTTCACCCACATTGGGTTTCCACCTTATATCTGGTGTTCTTTGGTGTGCCTATCTATTTTTCTTGTTCTTGTTCATTATTATATGGCACTGACATACAAATTAATAATCAATATCTGAAGAATAAATTAAATTATAAATCTGGAAGTTATATTGAAAAGAATTTAATAATACTGATTCATCCCCCCTCTCAGTATTATTTCCAACAAGTTAGACCTTGGAGATCTGAAATTACAGAGGTACAACAAATTCAATATAGAGCTCCTACAAAGTGAAAAGAAAAGGTGTGTAGTCTTTTAAAAATTTGCATAAGTTTTGTTTGAAAAATTATTTTGAAGTGATTCAAAGGACACAGTGAAGCATAATTATCATTAATTGATGCCCCGAAGGAAGAAAATGGAAACAACTAATAAGAAACTTGAAATCTCTACTATGAATCATGAAGAAGAGGAAGAAATGCAACATGATATTTCAAAATTACGAGACCAAGTGTAACAAATTTCACTCTCACAAAAAGTAACAGAAGCTAAGATGGACGGTTTGAAGATTGGCATGGAAGCTAAGATGGATGGTTTGAAAAATGACATGGAAGCTAAGATGGATGGTTTGAACAATGGCATGGAAGCTAAGATGGATAATATAGAAGAAAAAATGAAAGGAAACATACAATATTTGAAGAAATACTTGGAAGGTTTGACAAAGTTGCTATAAGAAATGCTTCCTAAAGATGAAAAGGTAGTAGAGGAAACTCATGATGAGAAAAAAAGAAATGTGAATCATGATTTCATAGACTGTAATGTCGGATTGAAGAAACACCATATCGATATGAGGAATTTTGATGACAAGGATCCCATAACATGGATACTATAGATGGAGAAATATTTTGATTTCCATAATGTGCAAAACACAAAAAAGTTACGCATTGCAACTTTATATTTAGAACCCAATCAGTTTGTATGGTATCGATGACTTTGCTCTCGCAAAATTTTTTTCACTTGGTCAATTTTTATGGAGGAAATGATAGTACATTATGAGGATACAAATAACAACACCTTCTTTAGCCAATTGATAAATCTCAAACAAAAGGGTTCAATAGTGGAGCACATTGAGGACTTCCAAAAATTGAATATAAGGGTAAATGATATTCCAGAGGAGCATAGGATTTATGTCTTCATAGGGACTCTAAAGGATAACATCCAACATGAGGTTCGCCTTTGGGAACCTGATTCATTGGAGAAGGCATTTAGGTTGGCAAGAAAAATTGAAAGCAAAATTATGGCAACAAGGAATCCTACCACACACAACTATGAAGATGGAAGTGTGGTTGCTCCTAGTCTTCCAAAACCTATGATGCCACGTAACTGACATCCTTTAAAAATCCCATGTGGACCTATGAGTTATGCCCACATAATCTCCAAAGCGATGCAAGGTTACACCCTTTCATAAATTTGGAATTAAAACTAATTAAATCCCTGTTCACTTAACTTAAAAAAACCCCATCAAATTATCGGAACACAAAACAATAGGAAACCCGACTATACACCCGATCAATGAAAAACAAAGATATAACATGTTAATGAACCTGGTCCCACTTCGACCGCATCCGACCAGATCTCAAATATATTTAACCCACGTTGATAACATATCGGGTCCGACTTTTCCACTGACTTTTACCACTCTTACAGAGCCGATAAGGAATATAAATCCTTGATGTATAGATTTTCGGGTCCATTTTTGAAATTAAAGTTCAATCACTTTATGATGTGATATCCTTTGGATATAAGAGGCCATCAAATCTATGGTTGCGAGACTTCAACTAGCACACGGTTAAAAAACGGGCTTAACCCCTGCAATTGACTGTGATCTAAGAGTTTGAATATGAGATCGATGCTAGGAGCAAGTGTGGGGCTTTAGCCACCATCAAGAAATCCGTACTCTCCTCACCCCCACAGTTTTTGTTCACCGTCAGGTCTGCTAGCCAACGGATGGACCTGACGTATTTTGGGGTTTCTTCACAAATTATCAATCAACTCAGTCTTTTGATGTTTCAGATTTGTTTCCTGTATTAAACCACATGCACATTCATTATAGAACACTTACAATATTCTCACAAACAAATCATCATTGATCAAACCTGTGATCAATGATGATTCATTCCTTCATTCAATCTCTGTCTACTAATCTGGTAGGGATAATCCACATGAACCAATTTTCTGCGTTATATACAAAACACACACTCTTATCCTATATTATGAGTATCAACAAAAACAGTAATTCTCAGATCCTCAATCCAGAGACTAAAAGTTATAAACACACTCAATACTAAATTACACAAAGAAATACACAGTCCACATTGTATTCATATTAATAAATATTTACAGAAGAAACAGTCGCACTCAACTGTTTCAGTTCTTCCCTCGCTCATCCATCCCATCTTTCCATCTAAATCTAACCCCTTCACAAATTCCAAAAGATTACAATTTATACAAAATGCGGATTCATGAACCCATTTAGTTCAGATCTAGAAATCTCTCATTATTCCCTAAAGAATCTCTTTACTCCACACTTTTCTCAAACAAATGCTAATTTAAGCTTTCAAATCCCTCATATCCTATATAAAACAAATAATCTAACTGCTTGGCCTGATCTCCACATAGGGAGGATCAATCAGCTACTTATACCCTTTTCTGCTCATATTTTGATAGCAAATAAAACACTCCCATAGATTTAAATTAATAAAATTAATTAATCTCTTGTCTTCCAACCCTTTGTTAGCTACAACATGTGATCATACCATCACATTACTGACTATGTCTAAATGCTCCTGCATGAGACTCCCAAAGTTGAAAGTTTTCATGACCTCCTGATCATGTGTTTCTTCTGCTGATCATCTAGTATCCCAAACTTTACTTTGTAACTGGTCATCACTTTCATCATGCTGCTGATTCAATTCTTCTGCCATTGTCACTTTTGTTCTTCCAGGATTCCAAATCTTATGTTGTTGCTGTCGACTTTCCTTGCTGATTCAAGTTTCTTTTGTTAATTTCTCTTCCTTGCTGTCCCTCTTCTTAATTGACTTCATCTTCCACACTTTCTCAACTTCCTCTTTACAATTTGTTCTTAGCTGAACTCCACTGACATCTGTCTGCTGTACATTCTCCCTTACCATAGAAATTATGAAATTTCTGTCCAATTCTTCTTCACCTCTGTCATTTACAAACTGTTGCTTGTACTCTACAACTTCCCTTTCATTATCATTAAAGATAATATTTCCCTTTATCTTATCAGGTTCATCTAATAACTTTTCCAATAATTTGAATCTTCCCTCATCTCCAATAAGCATATCATTTGCATATGAGTCCTCTTTCTTGTATAAAACTAAATTTCTGCTACAATTATCAGATTTAAAGTTACTATGGATTTCTATCCCCATAGATAACTCTGCCATCAAGTCCTTATACTGATCCTTTGTAAAATTTATAAAACTGTCAATAAATTTCTTTTGAGCACTTTCCTGTTCATTGCAGAATATTCCCTGTTTTGACACAAAAATGTCATTCAACAATTCAAGAATTAAAATCCCCTGAAATATATCATTGTGAAGTATCCTTTCACCTTTTTTACAACTAATTAATGTTGTTTCATCTTCACCTAAAACAAAAACAAAATTCTGGTTTTGTAAAGCTTCTTCATGGTTTACAGATTCATAAAAATAATCCACTTTAAAATCACAGAATTCCTGAACTTATATATTTGTCAACATCATCATACATTCCTTCACATTTTCCATACTGTCTGAATTTTCTATTGAAGATACTTCATTCTGGTTGTCATCACAAATTTCCATTTGTTTGTCTTCAACTTCCTTAATCATGACAATTTCCTTGTCAATATCATCATTCTCAAAAGTATTAAATACATGCTCAAAATATCCTTCTATTTCAACTATTTCCTCAAACAGTTTCACTTCTTCATCAACATCCATTAGCACATTGTCCAATTACTATTCATCACTGCCAAACTTGAAAATATACACATCATGTTAGTTTCAAAAATACAAGGCTCTTCATCTAAACTCTCATTGACCAGACCTTTATGCTCCTTTGAATTATTCAGATAGTTCACTAAGTTATTGAGAAATTCTTCCTCAACATCTCTGATTTCCTTTTCATCAAAGAAAACTTTTGGGATTGCAACTTTTTGACTTCACTTTACAATTTCATCATAAGTCTACATAAAATATCACTGTCCTTCACAATTTTCTCCAGCACTCAGTTTATCCAAATAAGACAACAATGTCTCCTTCTCTTCTATGATAAGACTTTGATCTTTCAAATATTTCCTTGACTTAACTTCTTCAGCTGAGTTCTCTGTGTCAGCTTTGCTTCTCTTCTCTTCACAACCCTGCAATGCATTAGCTTTTCTCCCTCTGTCCATTTTCCATTGGTTTTCTATCCATGTTAATATTCCTTCTAACATGATACAATAAGTTTTCACTAAGAGAAGAAACGACCATTTACTCATACCTTTTAATTTTCTCCACCAATTGAAGCCTTGAAAGTCTTCCTGCACCTCCTTTTATGTTTTTCTTGTCTCTGCCTCTTTCATAGAGTCAATTTCATTTGGCTGCATACCTACAACTTTACATTCACACAAATAATTAATCCCAAAATTATGAGATTCTCTTGCCTGTGAAGATGCTACCAACACCTTTCTCTCATGCTGATCTGTATAGATCATCTCTTCATCATTATCATCATTGTCATCACTGTCTCCTTCCCCAAGGAGAGATCCTTTCTCTGGTTCACAAATGTATTCTACTCCTTCATCCTCAACTTTTTAAAGCATTAATTTCTCAGCAAACAATTCTCTGACAGGCCACTTAACTCTTTTCCCCACATAAATTCCTTGTTCCAAATCTTCTCTGATTCCTTTCTGTACCAACTTCTTCAAATGACTGAGTTCTGCCTTCATCTTAGCCAACTCTATGTCCATTTCTTCTTTACTCATTCTTTTGAGTCCAACTGCTTTGGCACTCTTTTTCCTTTGTCTGTGACTTTCCTCTGTACCCTTGTTATGAATATCAATAGTCAATTCCATTTCTTCCTCTAGTGAAATTTCCTTGTTCACTGGGGAGCTGCAACTAGCCCTTTCTTTCATCTGTAACAAGTCTCCTTCATGCCTCACCAAACTTTTCTGAGTTTATCCTTTTGGCATCTATTGGTTCTTTCCTCAAACCTTTCACTGACTAGCAATTCTACCCAACACTCCTCTTACTGGAATTGTTATCTTTAAGACATCTCTACCCACAATCACAATTGTGGAGCTGCCTCAACAACTTCTACCCAAATGTAGTTGGAAGTTGTTCTCAATTTCTCTTGAACACTCCTTGCTCTAGGCTTCTGCAACTCCAATTGCTCACTTCCTTCTTTCATTCAGTAATTTCATTTATTGTTGGGTATTGTCACCTTTACTCATCTGAGAGTTCTTCTTGCTTCATCTTCTTTAAAATAGCTCATGTGCTTTGATGCTGATACAATTCATTCTTCCTTCCAGCAATTTCGCTGCTTCCATTGACCTGTACAATCTTATCTAAAGATACATCAAAGCACCTTTCAAACCTACCAATTTTCCTTCAAAGATGTCTTAAAACTAATTCACGTTCCATCAATTAAATCTTTTCCAAATGATTCATATGTTCACTATTTCATTTAAATTTATCCATTCAAAAGACTCCATACAATCGACAACTATTCTTCATCTTACGATTAAGATTCAATTTGAAATTCACCTATATTTACAAATTCATGACACACTACAAATTCCTTCTGATAATATGTTGTAAGAAAATCCTGTCTTGCTTCTACAAATTCCAAAATTCATTCCTTGTAGTGGTTCTTCTTTCAGTCCTATTAAACCCAATCTCTGTTCTTTCAACCATCAATATCATTGTCTTCAACAATACTTTAAGCAATCCTTAATCATTAAAATTCTTCAAATCATTTAAATGATTTCAGTCATAGCAATCCACTCTTCTATTTGACTTTAAATTCAAAACCTTCTACTTCAATTTTTCTTTCAAATCAAACCAATCATTCAATCAATTTACATGGAAATTTCATTTGTCTGAAAGGAAATTTTCACTCCCTTGTTGTTCTCCAAACATCCAAACAAATCTCTCTGCTGACAGAGGATTCACCTTTTCCTTGTTCTAATCTCAGTGTCCTTTGCATTAAATTATTTTGAGCTCTGATTTTACTTTGATTGTTCTAACATGTAGATATCTCCAATCTTTAACATTACTGTACTTCTATGCAGAATAATTTTCTGCTCTGATACCAAAAATGATGCCACGTAATTGACATCCTTTAAAAATCCCATGTGGACCTATGAGTTATGCCCACATAACCTCCAAAGTGAAGCAAGGTTACACCCTTTCATAAATTCGGAATTAAAACTAATTAAATCCTTGTTCACTTAACTTAACAAAACCCCATCAAATTATCGGAACCCAAAACAATAGAAAACCTGACTATACACCCGATCAATGAAAAAAAAGACATAACCTGTCAATAAGCTCGGTCCCACTTCTACCGCATCTGACCAGATCTCAAATAGATTTAACCCGCGTTGATAACATATTGGGTCTGACTTTTCCACCAACTTTGACCACTCTTACGGAGCCGATAAGGAATATAAATCCTTGATGTATAGATTTTCAGGTCCATTTTTGAAATTAAAGTTCGATCACTTTATGACGCGATATCCGTTGGATATAAGAGGCCATCAAATCTACGGTTTGCGAGACTTCAACTAGCACATAGTTAAAAAATGGGCTTAATCCCCGCAATCGATTGTGATCTAAGAGTTTGAATATGAGATCGACGGCTAGGAGCGAGAGTGGGGATTCAGCCACGATCAAGAAATCTGTACTCTCCTACCCCCGTAGTTGTTGTTCACCGTCGGATCTGCTAGCCAACAGATGGTCGCAACTTATTTTGGGGTTTCTTCACAAATTATCAATCAACTCAGTCTTTTGATGTTTCGGGTCTGTTTCCTGTATTAAACCGCATGCACATTCATTATAGAGTACTTACGATCTTCTCACAAATAGATCATCATTGATCAAACTTGTGATCAATGACAATTCATTCCTTCATTCAATCTCTGTCTGCTAATCTGGTAGGGATAATCCACATCAACCCGTTTTCTGTGTTATATACATAACACACACTCTTATCCTATATTCTGAGTATCAACAAAAAAAGTAATTCTTAGATCCTCAATCCAGAGACTAAAAGTTATAAACACACACAATACTAAATTACACAAAGAAATACACAATCGAAAATGTATTCATATTGATAAATATTTACAGAAGAAACAGTCACACTTGACTGTTTCAGTTCTGCCCTCGCTCATCCATCCTATCTTTCCATCTGAATCTAACCCCTTCACTCATTCCAAAAGATTACAATTTATACAAAATGCGGATTCATGAAGCCATTTAGTTCAGATCCATAAATCTCTCATTCTTCCCTAAAGAATCTCTTTACACCACTCTTTTCTCAAACAAATGCTAATTTAAGCTTTCAAATCCCTCATATCCTATTCAAACCAGATAATCTAACTACTTGGCCTGATCTCCACGCATGGAGGATCAATCAGCTACTTATACCCTTTTCTGCTCAGATTTTGACAACAAATAAAATAGTTTCATACATTTAAATTAATAAAATTAATTAATCTCTTGTCTTCCAACCCTTTGTTAGCTACAACATGTGATCATACCATCACATTGCTGACTAGGTCTAAATTCTCCTGCATCAGACTCCCAAATTTGAAAGTTTTCATGACCTCCTAGTCATGTGTTTCTTCTGCTGATCTTCTAGTATCCCAAACTTTAATTTGTAATTGGTCATCACTTTCATCATGTTACTGATTCAATTCTTCTACCACTGTCACTTCTGTTCTTCCAGGATTCCAAATCTTATGTTGTTGATGTCCACTTTCCTTGCTGATACAAATTTCTTTTATTAATTTCTCTTCCTTGCTATCCCTCTTCTTAACTGACTTCATCTTCAACACTTTCTCAACTTCCTCTTTACAATTTGTTCTTAGCTTAACTCCACTGATATTTATCTGCTGTACATTCTCCCTTACCATAGAAATTATGAAATTTCTGTCCAATTCTTCTTCACCTCCGTCATTTACAAACTGTTGCTTGTACTCTACAACTTCCCTTTCATTATCATTAAAGATAATATTTCCCTTTATCCTATCAGGTTCATCTAATAACTTTTCCAGTAATTTGAATCTTCCCTCATCTCCAATAAGCATATCATTTGCATATGACTCCTCTTTCCTGTATAAAACCGAATTTCTGCCACAATTATTAGATTTAAAGTTACTATGGATTTCTGTCTCCACATATAACTCTGCCATCAAGTCCTTATACTTATCCTTTGCAAAATTTATAAAACTGTCAATAAATTTCTTTTGAGCACTTTCCTATTCACGATAGAATATTCCATGTTTTGACACAAAAATGTCATTCAACAATTCAAGAATTAAAATCTCCTGAAATATATCATTGTGAAGTATCCTTTCACTTTTTGTACAACTAATTAATGTTGTTTCATCATTACCTACAACAAAAACAAAATTCTAGTTTTCTAAAGCTTCTTCATGGTTTACAGATTCATAAAAATAATCCACTTTAAAATCACAGAATCCCTGAACTTCTGTATTTGTCAACATCATCGTACATTCCTTCACATTTTCCACATTGTGTGGATTTTCTACTAAAGATACTTCATTCTAGTTATCATCACAAATTTCCATTTGTTTGTCTTCAACTTCCTTAATCATGACAATTTCCTTATCAATACCATCATTCTCAAAATATTAAATACATGCTCAAAATATCCTTCTATTTCAACTATTTCTTCAAACAATTTCATTTCTTCATAAACATGCATGAGCACATTGTCCAATTGTTGTTCATCAGCTGTCAAACCTGAAAATATACACATCATGTCAGTTTCAAAAATACAAGGCTCTTCATCTGAACTCTCATTGACCAAACCTTCATGCTCCTTTGAACTATTCAGATAGTTCACTAAGTTATTGAGAAATTCTTCCTCAACATCTCTGATTTCCTTTTCATCAAATAAAACTTCTAGGATTGTAGCTTCTTCACCTTGCTTGACAATTTCATCATAAGTCTGCATAACATCCCCCTGTCCTTCAGAATTTTCTCCATCACTTAGTTTATCCAAATAAGACAACAATGTCTCCTCTTCTATGATAATAATTTGATATTTCAAAGATTTCATTGACTTAACTTCTTCAACTGAGTTCTTTGTGTCAGCTTCGCTTCTCTTCTCTTCACAACCTTGCAATGCATTAGATTCTCTCCCTCTGTCCATTTTCCATTGGTTTTCTATCCATGTTAATATTCCTTCTAACATGATCCAATAAGTTTTCACTAAGAGAATACACAACCATTTACTCATACCTTTTAATTTTCTCCACCAATCGTAGTCTTGAAAGTCTTCTTGCACCTCCTTTTTTGTTTTTCTTGTCTCTGCCTCTTTCACAGAGTCAATTTCATTTGGCTGCATACCTACAACTTTACATTCACACAAATAATTAATCCAAAAATTATGAGATTCTCTTGTCTGTGAAGATGCTACCAACACCTTTCTCTCATGATGATTTGTATAGATCATCTCTTTGTCATTATCATCACTATCAACACTGTCTCCTTCCCCAAGGAGAGATCCTTTCTCTGGTTCACAAATGTATTCTACTCCTTCATCCTCAACTTTTCGAAGCATTAATTTCTCAACAAACAATTCTCTGATAGGCCACTTAACTCTTTTCCCCACATAAATTCCTTGTTCCAAATCTTCTCTGATTCCTTTCTGTACCAACTTCTTCAAATGACTGAGTTCTGCCTTCATCTCAGCCAACTCTATGTCCATTTCTTCTTTACTCATTCTTTTGAGTCCAACTGCTTTGGCACTCTTTTTCCTCTGTCTGTGACTTTCCTCTGTACCCTTGTTATGACTATCAATAGTCAATTCCATTTCTTCCTCTAGTGAAATTTCCTTGTTCACTGGTGAGCTGCAACTAGCCCTTTCTTTCATCTGTAACAAGTCTCCTTCATGCCTCACCAAACTTTTCTGAGTTTATCCTTTTGGCATCTATTGGTTCTTTCCTCAAACCTTTCACTGACTAGCAATTCTACCCAACACTCCTCTTGCTGGAATTGTTATCTTTAAGACAACTCTACCCACAATCACAATTGTGGAGCTGCCTCAACAACTTCTACCCAAATGTAGTTGGAAGTTGTTCTTAGTTTTTCTTGAACACTCCTTGCTCTAGGCTTTTGCAACTCCAATTGCTCACTTCCTTCTTCATTCAGTAATTTAATTTACTGTTGGGTACTCTCACCTTTACTCATCTGAGAGTTCTTCTTGCTTCATCTTCTTTAACATAGCTCAATGCTGCTGATACAATTCATTCTTCCTTCCAGCGATTTCGCTGCTTCCATTGACCTGTACAATCTTATCTCAAGATACATCAAAGAACCTTTCAAACCTACCAATTTTCCTTCAAAAATGCCTTAAAACTAATTTCCATTCCATCAGTTAAATCTTTGCCAAATGATTCATCTTTTCACTATTTGATTTAAACTTATCAATTCAAAAGACTCCATACATTCAACAACTATTCTTCATCTTACGATTAAGATTCAATTTGAAATTCACCTATATTCACAAATTCATGACACACTACAAATTCCTTCTGATAATATGTTGTAAGCGAATCCTGTCTTGCTTCTACAAATTCCAAAATTCATTCCTTGTAGTGGTTCTTCTTTTAGTCCTATTAAACCCAATCTCTGTTCTTTCAACCATCAATATCATTCTCTTCAACAATACTTTAAGAAATTCTTAATCATTAAAATTCTTCAAATCATTTAAATGATTTCAGTCATAACAATCCATTCTTCTATTTGACTTTAAATTCAAAACCTTCTACTTCAATTTTTCTTTCAAATCAAGCCAATCATTCAATCAATTTACATGGAAATTTCATTTGTCTGAAAGGAAATTTTCACTCCCTTGTTGTTATCCAAACATCCAAACAAATCGCTTTACTGACAAAGGATTCACCTTTTCCCTATTCTGATCTCAATGTCCTTCGCATTAAATTCTTTTGAGCTCTGATTTTACTTTGATTGTTCTAACACGCAGATATCTCCAATCTTTAAAATTAGTGTACTTCTATGTAGAATCCTTTTTTTCTTTGATACCAAAAATGATGCCACGTAACTGGCATCCTTTAAAAATCCCATGTGGACCTATGAGTTATTCCCACATAACCTCCAAAGTGACGCAAGGTTGCACCCTTTCATAAATTCGGAATTAAAAGTAATTAAATCCTTGCTTAATTAACTTAACAAAACCCCATCAAATTATCAGAACCCAAAACAATAGAAAACCCGACTATACACCTGATCAGAATAAAACAAAGATATAACTTGTCAATGAGCCTGGTCCCACTTTGACCGCATCCGACCAGATCTCAAATAGATTTAATCCACATTGATAACATATAGGGTTCGACTTTTCCACCGACTTTGACCACTCTTACGGAGCCAATAAGGAATATAAATCTTTGATGTATAGATTTTCACGTCCGTTTTTGAAATCAAAGTTCAATCACTTTATGACGAGATATCCATTGGATATAAGAGGCCATCAAATCTATGGTTTGTGGGACTTCAACTAGCACACTGTTAAAAAACGGTCTTAACCCCTGCAATTGACTGTGATCTAAGAGTTTGAATATGAGATCGACAGCTAGGAGCGAGTGCGGGGCTTCAACCACGATCAAGAAATCCGTACTCTCATACCCCGCAGTTGCTGTTCACCGTCGGATCTGCCAGCCAATGGACGGTCCTGACTTATTTTGGGGTTTCTTCACAAATTATCAATCAACTCAGTATTGTGATGTTTCAGGTCTGTTTCTTATATTAAACCGCATGCACATTCATTATAAAACACTTATGATCTTCTCACAAACAGATCATCTTTGATCAAACCTACGATCAATGATGATTCATTCCTTCATTCAATCTTTGTCTGCTAATCTGGTAGGGATAATCCACATCAACCAGTTTTCTGCGTTATATAGATAACACACACTCTTATCCTATATTCTGAGTATCAACAAACACGGTAATTCTTAGATCCTCAATCCAGAGACTAAAAATTATAAACACACTCAATACTAAATTACACAAAGAAATACACAATCCACACTGTATTCATATTGATAAATATTTACAGAAGAAATAGTCACACTCGACTGTTTCAGTTCTGCCCTCTCTCATCCATCCTATGTTTCCATCTGAATCTAACCTCTTCACTCATTCCAAAAGATTATAATTTATACTGTTGGAAATAATACTGAGAGGGGGGGGGGGGTGAATCAGTATTATCTAATCAATTGAACTTTTTCAATTTCATACTCAGATTCATATACGCTACTTCAGTTAAGTATACCTGCGTATATACGCGACTGTGTCTATTGCAACTAGTGTATAACCATTAAACTCATGATTCAGTTATGTGATCTTCAATGGACACATCAGAACATTATTAGCCATATTAATAGTCAACAGTAGCAGTAAAACAGATAGATAAACACACATAAGCAACACACATGAACACCATGATATAAGGTGGAAACCCAATGTGGGTGAAAACCACCTGCTGCAATTCGTTTCTATCTTCCTTTATTAAGAAACTTCTTTTACAATGTACTGGTGCAGTCCTTTACCAGCACGCAGGCTACAACCTGCAGAAGGCTACAACCTTCTCTCATTCTCCAGACTCTCCTGGAAGGGAGCTCCAACCCCCTTTGCTCTTGTACTAGCTAAGATACTAGTACGTAGGCGCCGACCTACAATCTTCTCTCCTCCAGGTACCACGTTTCATACATTTTCAGACTGGATACTCCTGAAGCACAACACTATACTTTGAAAGGCCACGTTTCATAAAATTTTCATACTGGACCCATAACTATCATTGAAGCTCAAAACAATCACTACTAGCATCATCAATTTCTGAATCACTGAAACACTGAAACCCTGTTAAAAACACAGTCACCAGATCACAGAGCAGAACTCTGCAATAACAATCAGAACTAACTGTACCATCAAAATCATGCATCAAAGTGCATACGCTACTTGGAAGTGCCGAACCTGCGTGTATACGCAACTTCATCAAGATGAACCAGCGTATATGTCATTAATCACTTATTCATAACTTTGCTGCACTTCCTGACTTCAGACATGATAATATATGTGTTAGCACCTAGATCTAATCTATCAGATCACATAAATATGAGTCATTATGATCCTGATCCATATTGGTTCTCATCCATCAATACACAATCAACCAACCAAGATATGCAGAATACTGACATCATCAGAACTCATCAACAGTCAGAACCATCTATAACTTTAGACATCATAGCTCAAATGGTATACGCTACTACAATGAACCAAACCCGCGTGCATACGCGCTTTTTCCAAGGCCAACCCCCGTACAGATCTAAAAATATTTTCTTATAACTTTGCAGCTGTACAAGACATCAATCATACTCATAACATTTATAGAACATCACATGCGTCAGTATGCAGATCTAGAATAAGCATAATAAACCATATAAAGATAGTTCATTTCAAACCATTTGATCCCGATCTCTCCTTAGTTCTTGTTCTCCATCAACCGGTGAGATCCTTCCTTAGCTCAGATCAAGCAATGCATCATCAACCCATAACCTGCATACTGGATCACATACTTCTTCAGATTTTCAAGACTTTTTCAATACTTGCCTAATGATCTTCTTCTCCTTTTATAGTCTTAGGCCTTGCTCAATACCACGGTCCAAAACCATAATAAAACAATACCATGGACCCAATACTTGGGATCAACACTTCTGACGAGATATCATGGTCCAATACCATAGGCTCAAATACCGAGGACTAACTACCATGGACCAAAAGTAAGTTCTCCAACATATACGCGCTTTTCCTTGCATGAAAGTGCGTGTACACACATACGCGCCTTTGTAACGTCTAACCCGCGTGTATACGCGGCTTGGTCACAATGAACCTGCATATATGTATTTTCTCTTCATACTTATAGTCTGATCATCAATTCCTTGCTGCTAACCTTCTGCTCATCAATTCCTTGCTGTTGACCTTCTGCACTATGATTTGTCATCTGTGTGATTTACCATCAAGGACAACACTTGTCTCATAATGCCAACAATCTCCCCCTTTGGACTTGATGGCAAAGCTATCTTGTCACACTTAAAACTGTCATCTGATTCCTTTGAGCTGTCCCGCATCCCATGCATTTAGTCATGTCTGTAGATTCATCTAGTTATATGTAATTGAGATGTTCTTCTATGAGAGGGTTGCCATCAAGTACAACACATGCATCATAATGCCAACAATCTCCCCCTTTGGACTTGATGGCAACAACACCAAATCACTCTCCCCCTTTGACATCAAGAGCAAAGGGCGAACCAAGATATTTTCTTTCCAAGATAAGCATTCCGCTGTTCACACTCCCCCTGAGTACCTGCTGAACTCTCTGAATGAGATCCCCCTTTGTATATGCCAAGGTGTACCAATCTGTCCATGTTACATGATGAAAGCTCTGCTCTTGCTGAAATGTGCTGTTCATGCTCCCCCTGACAGTAGGCAAGATCTGCAAAAGATGTTCTTCAAGAAGAACCAAGACTTATACATCATAAAAGACCTTCCTATCACCAAAAGACTAAATACATACATCCATCACCCAACCAAGTGGGGATACATCAGAAATTTACATATGACAACCAAGTTCATTACATGTTCATCCCAGGCATAGTGGGGAAACCAAAATAGGCCGTTACATGACCTTGACACCATAAAAGAGATACCACAAAAAAAGAGATACATGACATAGAGACGAAATATCTAGAGCAAGACTTATGAAAGTCACCAATAACTGTGTTGGGTCCCTATAATACTAGTGATTACCCCATTACTATTGTAGTTATACCCCTTATTTATATTGTTGTGCCCCTATTACCCCCATATTGTTATTTCTGTGCCCCATAGAATCCCTCTATTGTTATTTTTATATTTAGGTCGGCTGGATTATATTGTGACTCCTTAGACTTCTATATATAGAAAGGAGGTTTTTTCATTTGTATCATCCAAGAATTTTTCATTTATGTAATGTAAGGGAGGTTTCCCCCTCGAAGAGGCTGAATTCTAAGGCGTTGATCTATCTTTTCTATCTTTTCTTGAGCTGGTTTCATAACATTTGGTATCAGAGCTTTGGATTCTAGGGTTTCGCTGCTCCAAACAGGTCATCATGGAATTTTCACTATAACTTTTTTTTTTTTTCTTTTTTTTTTTTTTGCTGTGACGTTTCAGAAGTCGCAAAAAAAACCCATTTGAGAAGAATTGGCGCTAAACCTTGGGTCCGAATTTCAGAGCTTTTAGCGCGATATTTTCGGAGATATGATCTGAGGAAGTTGGCCTTTTTGCAGACTCCTGAATTACATTCAAAACAGGTGACCTGGGGAAAATCGTCATAAATATCTCTCTGAGGATCGGATTGAAATTTCGTAAAAAGGTACAGAAAGAGGACAGAATTTAGTTTCTTGTATGTGTGTTTCAGATTCAAAGGTTGAAACAGTGACTCGTGGCATGTCGTACAAGTTCGCTCTACTGAACCAGTCTAAAAGAAAGTCACTGTGGGAGATTTCACATAACTCTTCCTTGGAGAATCCAATTTGGCTCAGACTTGTGGCATTGGAAAGAGGACACAGAAGGCTACTACAGGTAGAAATTTCAGAACTGGATGATCCGAAATTACAGAGATACATCAGATTCAATATCAGGCTTCTATAAAGTGAAAAAAGGTGTGTAGTTTTTTATTAAATTTTTGTGTAAGTTTAGTTTAACGGAATTCAAAGGGCATAGTAAAGCATTATTATCGGTAACTGATGCCCCGAGGAAAGAAAATGCAAACACCTAGTAAGGAACCTGAAAGCTCTAGCATGACTCATGAAGAAGAAGAAGAAATGCTACATGATATATCAAAATTACAAGAACAAGTGCAACAAATGTCACGCTCACAAAAGCTAACAGAAGCTAAGATAAGTGGCGTGGAATATAAGATAAATGGCATGGAAGCTAAGATGGATGATTCGAAGACAGATTTGAAGAGAGACATGGCAGATTTGAAGATAGATTTGAAGACAGATATGGAAGAATTGAAAAAGTTGCTATAAGAAAGGGTCACTAATGGTGAAAAGGTAGTAAAGGAAACTCATGATGAGAACAAAAGAAATGTTAATCATGATTCCATAGACGCTAATGTTGGATCAAAGAATCACCATATTCCAAAAATCGATATGAGGAAGTTTGATGGCAAGGATCCCGCCACATGGATATTACAGATGGAGCAATTCTTCGATCTCAATAATGTGCAAAACGCACAAAAGGTACGTATGGCAACTGTATATTTGGAACCAAATCAGTTTGTATGGTATCAATGGCTTTGCTCTCGTAAACAATTTATCACTTGGGCAATTTTTACGGAAGAATTGATAGCACATTATGAAGATACAAAAAGCAACACTTTTTTTAGCCAATTGATAAGTCTCAAACAAAAGGGTTCAGTAATGGAGCACATTGAGGAGTTCCAAAAATTGAACATAAGGGTAAAAGATATTCCAGAGGAGCATAGGATTGATGTGTTCATAGGGTCTTTAAAGGATAATATCCAACATGATGTTCGCCTTTGGGAACCTGATTCATTAGAGAAGGCATTCAGGTTAGCAAAAAAAATGGAAAGCAAAATTATGGCAACCAGGAAGCATACCACTCACAACTATAAAGACGGAAGTGTTGTTGCCCCTAGTCTTCCACAACCTATAAGGTTGACACCACAACAATTGGAAGAAAAAAGAGCAAAAGGGCTTTGTTACAGTTGTGATAGCAAATACACTAAAGGTCATAAGTGTGCTGAGAAGAAATTATTCTACATAGATTGTGAAGAGGAAGAAGAAAAGGAGCAAGAAAGGTCAAAAGAAGAAGATATACTCCAGGAACAAAGCCTAGATGAAGAACAAATAAATCCGACCATATCTTGTAATGCATTGGCGGGAATTACCACTCCTCAAACCATCAAGATAGAAGGACAAATCAAGAAGAAAAAGGTAATAGTGTTGATTGATTCAGGAAGCACCCACAATTTTATTCATTGTAGGGTAGCAAAAGAATTGAATTGCTTCCTATATCCAGCACCAGAGTGTCAAGTGATGATTGCAAATGGAGGAACAATAAATTGCTCTGGAAAGTGCCATAATATCAAGCTATCCATGGGAGAATATGTATTGACTAGCCCAATGCTTTCCATTCCAATGGGAGGTGCTGATGTTGTACTAGGAGTCCAATGGCTACAATCCTTGGGTACAATAGCTTTTAATTTTCAAGAACTTTTCATCAAATTTTCTATGGAAGGAAAGGAAGTTGAATTAAGGGGTATTGCAGGGAAACCAGGAAAGATAATCAGCTCTAATGGTATGACAAAGCTTCTAAAAAAGGAGCAAAGAGGTGTAATTGCACAATTATGTTCGCTAGATGTTTCCACATTGGAATCATCTATTTCTCCAGATCTCCAAAAAGTCTTGGACAATCATTCCAAGGTATTTGAGACTCCCAAAGGTCTCCCACCTATGCGTGATCATGATCATGCTATTCATCTGATTCCAGGAAGTGTTCCTCCAAACATCAGGCCGTACAGATATCCCTATGTCCAAAAAAGTGAAATTGAACGTATGGTTGCAGAAATGCTAGAGGCTGGTATAATTCAACCAAGTCAAAGTTCTTTCTCAGCTCCAGTAGTATTGGTGCACAAGAAGGATGGATCATGGCGCATGTGTCCAGATTATAGGGAGCTCAACAAGCTCACTATTAAAGATAAGTTCCCCATTCCTGTTATTGATGAATTACTGGATGAATTGCATGGATCAATTTACTTCACCAAGTTGGATCTTCGTTCGGGATATCATCAAATCAGAATGAAGATTGAAGACATTCCAAAAACGGCATTTAGAACTCATGAGGGTCATTATGAATTTTTGGTCATGCCTTTTGGCCTTACCAATGCACCTTCAACATTTCAAGGTTTGATGAATTCAATTTTCAAACCATTCCTTAGAAAATTTGTGTTAGTATTTTTTGATGATATACTAATCTACAGCAAGTCTTGGAAGGATCATGTTGAACATGTTGACAGGGTGCTACAACTATTGGAGGAGAAACAATTATATGCAAAAAGATCCAAATGTTTCTTTGGAGTCCAGGAGGTGGAATATTTGGGTCATATTGTATCTCATGAAGGAGTTAAGGTAGACCCTAGCAAAATTAAAGCCATTAAGGAATGGAAAATCCCCACATCCATAAAGCATCTGCGAGGATTTCTTGGGTTGACAGGGTATTATCGCAAGTTTGTTAAGAATTATGGGAGAATAGCAGCACCTCTAACAACATTATTGAAGAAAGATTCATTTTCATGGACTCCGGAAGCAACAAAGGCCTTTGAACATCTTAAAGAGGCAATGTGCCAAGCACCGGTCTTAGCTACACCGGACTTCACAAAAACCTTTATTGTGGAATGTGATGCTTCAGGAAATGGAATTGGTGCTGTTCTAATGCAAGATGAAAGACCCATTGCTTTTGAAAGTCGTCCAATCAAGGGAAAGTTTTTAAGCAAAGCTATTTATGAGAAGGAAATGTTGGCAATACTCCATGCACTTAAGAAATGGCGACCCTACCTAATGGGAAGACACTTCAAGGTAAAAACGGATCATGATAGCCTTAAATACTTTTTAGAACAAAGATTATCCTCTGAAGAGCAACAAAAGTGGGTCACAAAGATGTTGGGTTATGACTTTGAAATCATCTACAAAAAAGGGAAGCAAAATGTGGTGGCAGATGCACTCTCAAGAAAGGATGAGGATGTGGAAGCATTGTTGTGTGCCATTTCTATTATCCAACCAGATTGGATAAACGAAGCAAGGGAGGAATGGAAGAATGACGAAGAAGTGTGGGCACTTATTCGAAAGCTACAACAAGATTCCAGTACTTCTGATACATTTAGCTGGCAAAATGATTCGTTATGGTACAAAGATCGCTTATACCTCTGTAAGAATTCCCAGCTAAAACAAAAGATTCTTATGGAATTGCACACTTCTCCCTTAGGAGGGCACTCAGGATTTTTAAAAACTTACCACAGGGTTAAGAAGGAATTTTTTTGGGATGGCCTTAAATCAGATATTCAAAAGTTTGTGGCGGAATGTTTGGTTTGCCAGCAAAATAAAGTTGAAACAATTAAGACACCGGGTCTATTACAACCTTTATCCATTCCAAGCCAACGTTGGGAGGAGGTTTCAATGGATTTTATCACAGGTTTACCCAAGTCTGAGGGAAAGAGTGTCATCATGGTGGTAGTTGACAGACTTACCAAGTATGCACACTTTTGTGCATTATCACATCCATTTAAAGCCAGTACAGTTTCTACTGCATTTATGGAAACAGTTCAAAAGCTACATGGAAACCCAAAGATTATTGTAAGTGACAGAGATCCCATTTTCACTGGAAATTTTTGGACAGAATTATTTTCTTGTCTTGGTACTCAGTTAGCTCATAGCTCATCTTATCATCCTCAATCTGATGGGAAAACTGAGATAGTAAACAAATGTTTGGAAGGATATCTTCGTTGCTTTGTATCTGATAAACAGACACAATGGGTCAAATGGTTGCCTCTGGCTGAATGGTGGTATAACACTTCCTTCCATACAGCAACAAAAATGACCCCATTTATGGCACTTTATGGGTATCAACCACCATCCATCACATCATATTTAAGAGAAAATTCTAAGGTTCAGGCAGTGGAACATCACATCGAACATCAACAACAAGTCCTCCAACTCTTAAAGGATAACCTCGTGTTGGCACAAAATAGAATGAAACAACAGGCAGATCAACATCGCAGTGAAAGAAGTTTTGATGTAGGTGATTGGGTATTCCTACGGCTACAACCATATAAGCAAATGTCCCTAAAGCAAGCTAAGAAGGATAATAAATTATCACCAAAGTATTATGGTCCGTACAAGGTGTTGCAAAAGATTGGTACTATGGCATACAAATTGGAGCTTCCTGCAGCTTCTCGATTGCACCCAGTTTTCCATGTTTCATGTTTAAAGAAGGTTATAGGTGACAAGCTCCCAATTCAAACAATATTGCCAGAACTTGACGAGGAAGGAAAAATTATATTGGAACCGGAAGCAGTCACAGAAACAAGAACTCGACAGCTACGAAATCGATCAATTTCAGAGTATCTTATCAAGTGGAAGAACTTATCCGCTGAAGATTCCACATGGGAGGATGAGAATTTTATGCAGAAGTATCCAGAACTACTCAAGCGTTGAGGACAACACTTTTTTGAAGGAGAGGGGCATGTTGGGTCCCTATAATACTAGTGATTACCCCATTACTATTGTAGTTATACCCCTTATTTATATTTTTGTGCCCCTATTACCCCCATATTGTTATTTCTGTGCCCCATAGAATCCCTCTATTTTTATTTTTATATTTAGGTCGGCTGGATTATATTGTGACTCCTTAGACTCCTATATATAGAAAGGAGGTTTTGTCATTTGTATCATCCAAGAATTGTTCATTTATGTAATGTAAAGGAGGTTTCCCCCTCGAAGAGGCTGAATTCTAAGGCGTTGATCTATCTTTTCTATCTTTTCTTGAGCTGGTTTCATAACAAACTGATAGCAGCAGCATCTGTCAAACACTATTCAGATCAGCAACCATGATCGCCTTCTGTTCTCCATCTGCCTCTGTTCCACTTGAAACCAACAACAGCTGTGAACTAGAACCAGAAGATTCTAAGGTAATGCCAACAATGCATTATTAGAAGTTAATCTGCTCCCCCTGAACCTGTGCCAGATGGTCTCTATTAGACCCATATCAGACTCTTCTCACCGAGAGTCTGGCCCAATGATTTTATTCAAACCAACATATACGCGAATGTATCCACAAAAACTAGCGTATATACGCGGATACTCCTTGTGAAACTCGCGTACAACCAATTTCAGATCAGCAACCTATAAATTTCCTGTAGAGTATAAGTCATCAACCTATAACAAGGTATGTCTGCATCAATTCATCCCTTTGAACAGAATTCAATGTCATTCACATTATATCATGTGTGAAACCACCATAGCCATTTCATCAACATCAAGGTCTACATGATCCAAGTATCATTACTTGGGAACATCTGCATCAATCAACATATGTAAGTATCATATAGATAAGAACTCATCATCATGTCTCCAACAAAGCAACTTTGAGTAGTCATCCATGTATCAACACTATGTATCTTGAGCTCAACCTCATTTGTCAAAACTTCTTTATATCATCAACTATGAGCACCAAGAGCTATAGGAACCTTGCATCATGATCTTTATGCATATGACGACAGCAGCATATGAGAGACTCATCATCAAGTAATGAAGTTCTGTATTCAAGCTTTGTACTTCTCCTTATCCTGATCACCATATATATGCACCATCTAAGAATCAATCCACAAATATGATTTGAACATCAACTATGTAACCCCAAGAATCATATGAGATTTTATCATGGACAACTCATAACCACATCATAGCAAGATATATCATTTAGCCATATAAGCATCATCACCAAGGACTATTAACCATAATGCTAACAATGAATTATTAAAGGCATATGATCCCCCTCAACCTGTGCCATCTGTTAGATTTGATCATGCATATATCAGCAATAAGCATCAAGACATCATCATCATCAAGTTAGGATCAAAACACTTCTAGACATCTTACAAGTATCAAAACATTTCCACACATCCTCAGCAGACTGTAACTATTAACCAATAGAGCAAATAATGGACTGAATCATATCAGATCCTTTTTCTGAGCCTGTCCCCACTGCTTTTCCTCAGACTGACATATACGCGACTTTGCAGTGTCTAACTCGCGTATATACGCGACTTTGCAGTGTCTAACTCGCGTATATACGCGACTTCCCTTTATGGAACTTGCGTATGAGATTCAGGATACTGAAGTTTTATACTTTCAGCTCCCTCTGAGTCTGTTATGTCTGTGCTGTGCTGTATCTGAGTACATTGTGCTGTGCCACATCTTTCTAACTGTACTTCCTTCTTCTTCCATATCTTCAAGTGTGATGATGTTTTCTCCTTTTGGTGTGATGTCCGTCCTTTGTTCCTACATTCCTTTGTTATATGTCCAAGCTTGTTACATGCATAACATCTTACATGTTTCATATTCCTCCTGTAGCAATCAGCAGCTTTGGGACCAAACATATTGCAAGAAAACAATATCCATTAAAGTACCTGGAATGTGATGATCTTTTTATGTGATGATCTTGAACCATTATTCTTCTACATCTAGCTGCAACATGTCCAAGATTATGACATTCATAACATTCAATATTATTCATCTGAGTAAATGGCCGACTATTACTTCCATAGATAGGAGTAAAAGATTTTCTTTGAAGAATCTCTTTCCTTGATTGCTGACCTCTCATCTCTCTCATCTCCTTGTTGATCATTTTAGATTTCTCTTTAGAGTTCCTTGCCTCACCTTGTGAACTAGATTCACCTTCAACAGATTCATGAAAACCAAGACCAGTCTTGATAGCAGGAGACCTTTGACTACTAAGAATATCATTCAAGGCTTTAGTACTATCTTGAAATCGTAATAGTTTATCCCTTTCTTCTAATTTACCTTTCAAGATATTTACCTCAACTTGAAGTTGTTCTTCCTTTTCCAGACATTGTTTCTTCATGTTTTCTTCAACATTTCTTTCCTCTTCCATTTGTTTTCTTAGTTTGAGAATCTCCTTTTCTTGTTCTTCATTCACATTCTGCTGCATTTGACGAATTCTAAAGGCACATTCTAGCTGAGATTTTAAGTTGATAACTTCGTTTTCCTATTTTTCGATAGCTTGGAGTAGATATTTATTCTGCGTCTTTGTTTCTTCAAGTTCTTCCTTTAGCGAGAGGGTCGTAGCTTCAATACTTTCATAATAACTGGATCGATCTCTGAGCTCCTTGATTGTTGTGTTCTTTTCAATGACTTCATTTCTTAGAGATGTTACTTCATCCTGCAACTTTTGATATTTGTCCTTGAATAACTCTCGTTGAGTCTTTAGTCTAGTAGCAGCTTCTTTGAAGGCACCATCCTTTATGTTCAAAAGTTTTTCTTGAGTTCTAATTTTGTTTGTCAGAATTTTAAATTCTACCTCTATTTGATATCTTTCTTGTTCACCCATAAGAGCAAATTCAGTTGTTTCGCTATCACTTTCATCTTTTCCAAATGGATGGATAGCTGGAGCATCAGAGGATATCAAATTCATACCTGCTAGTTCATCTTCATTCTGAAATGATTCTGATTCTGATTCTGAATCTGAAGAGCTTCTTACACCTAATCCCCAATCGATTCTCCCACTGTCATATTTCTTCTGAGATGTCTTCTTAAGCTTATGTGATTTCTTCTTAATCTTCTCTCCCATTATTCCACGGATCTCCTTTAAGCGATCAAGCTTCTACCAAAGGACCTGCTCCGATACCAATTGTTGGAAATAATACTGAGAGGGGGGGGGGGGGTGAATCAGTATTATCTAATCAATTGAACTTTTTTAATTTCATACTCAGATTCATATACGCTACTTCAGTTAAGTATACCTGCTTATATACGCGACTGTGTCTATTGCAACTAGCGTATAACCATTAAACTCATGATTCAGTTATGTGATCTTCAATGGATGCATCAAAACATTATTAGCCATATTAACAGTCAACAGTAGCAGTAAAACAGATAGATAAACACACATAAGCAACACACATGAACACCATGATATAAGGTGGAAACCCAATGTGGGTGAAAACCACCTGCTGCAATTCGTTTCTATCTTCCTTTATTAAGAAACTTCTTTTACAATGTACTGGTGCAGTCCTTTACCAACACGCAGGCTACAACCTGCAGAAGGCTACAACCTTCTCTTGTTCTCCAGACTCTCCTGGAAGGGAGCTCCAACCCCCTTTGCTCTTGTACTAGCTAAGATACTAGTACGTAGGCGCCGACCTACAATCTTCTCTCCTCTAGGTACCACGTTTCATATATTTTCAGACTGGATACTCCTGAAGCACAACACTATACTCTGAAAGGCCACGTTTCATAAAATTTTCATACTGGACCCATAACTATCATTGAAGCTCAAAACAATCACTACTAGCATCATCAATTTCTGAATCATTGAAACACTGACCTGTTAACAACACAGTCACCAGAACACAGAGTAGAACTCTGCAATAACAATCAGAACCAACTGTACCATCAAAATCATGCATCAGAGTGCATACGCTGCTTGGAAGTGTCGAACCTACGTGTATACGCAACTTCATCAAGATGAACCAACGTATATGTCATTAATCACTTATTCATAACTTTGCTGCACTTCCTGACTTCAGACATGATAATATATGTGTTAGCACCCATATCTAATCTATCAAATCACATAAATATGAGTCATTATGATCCTGATCCATATTGGTTCTCATCCATCAATACACAATCAACCAACCAAGATATGCAGAATACTGACATCATCAGAACTCATCAACAGTCAGAACCATCTGTAACTTCAGACATCATAGCTCAAATGGTATACGCTACTACAATGAACCAAACCTGCGTGCATACGTGCGTTTTCCAAGGCCAACCCGCATACAGATCTAAAAATATTTTCTTATAACTTTGCAGCGGTACCAGACACAGTCATACTCATAACATTTATAGAACATCACATGCGTCAGTATGCAGATCTAGAATAAGCATAATAAACCATATAAAGATAGTTCATTTCAAACCATTTGATCCCGATCTCTCCTTAGTTCTTGTTCTCCATCAACCAGTGAGATCCTTCCTTAGCTCAGATCAAGCAATGCATCATCAACCCATAACCTGCATACTGGATCACATACTTCTTCAGATTTTCAAGACTTTTTCAATACTTGCCTAATGATCTTCTTCTCCTTTTATAGTCTTAGGCCTTGCTCAATACCATGGTCCAAAACCATAATAAAACAATACCATGGACCCAATACTTGGGATCAACACTTCTGACGAGATACCATGGTCCAATACCATAGGTTCAAATACCGAGGACTAACTACCATGGACCAAAAGTAAGTTCTCCAACATATACATGCTTTTCCTTGCATGAAAGTGCGTGTATACGCATACGCGCCTTTGTAATGTCTAACCCGTGTGTATACGCGGCTTGGTCACAATGAACCTGCGTATATGTATTTTCTCTTCATACTTGTAGTCTGATCATCAATTCCTTGCTGCTAACCTTCTGCTCATCAATTCCTTGCTGCTGACCTTCTGCACTATGATTTGTCATCTGTGTGATTTTCCATCAAGGACAACACTTGTCTCATAATGCCAACATATACAAAATGCAGATTCATGAACCCATTTAGTTCGATCCAGAAATCTCTCATTCTTCCATAAAGAATCTCTTTACTCCACTCTTTTCTCAAACAAATGCTAATTTAAGCTTTCAAATCCCTCATATCCTATTCAAACCAGATAATCTAACTGGTTGGCCTGATCTCCACATAGGGAGGATCAATCAACTACTTATACCCTTTTCTACTCAGATTTTGACTATAAATAAAATACTCTCATACATTTAAATTAATAAAATTAATTAATCTCTTGTCTTCCAACCCTTTGTTAGCCACATCATGTGATCATACCATCACATTGGTGACCAGGTCTAAATGCTCTTGCATCAACCTACAAGGTTGACACCATAATAATTGAAAGAAAAAAGAGAAAAAGGCCTTTGTTATAATTGTGATAGCAAATACACTAAAGGTCATAAGTGTGCTAAGAAGAAATTATTTTACATCGATTGTGAAGAGGAGGAAGAAAAGGAACAAGAAACATCAAAGGAAGAGGATATACACCAGGAACCAACCCTAGAGAAAGAAGAAATGAATTCGACCATATCTTGTAATGCATTGGCGGGAATTACCACTCCTCAAACTCTCAATATAGAAGGACATATCAAGAACAAAAATGTAATAATGTTGATTGATTTGGGTAGTACCCATAATTTTATTCATTGTAAGATAGCCAATGAATTAAATTGATCCCTATATCCAGCACCAAAGTGTCAAGTGATGGTTGCAAATGGAGGAACCATAAATTGCTCTGGAAGTGCCATAATATCAAGCTATCCATGGGAGAATATGTATTGAATAGTCCAATTCTTTCCATTCCAATGGGTGGTGTTGATGTTGTACTAGGAAATTATTTTGGGAAGGAAAAGAAGTTGAATTAAGGGGTATCATAGGGACACTAGGAAAGATAATTAGCTCTAATAGCATGACAAAGCTTCTAAAGAAATAAAATCAGTGCGTAATTGCACAATTATGTTCACTAGAGGTTCAAAAATTGAAATCATCTATTTCTCCATACCTCCAAAATGTCTTGGACAACCATTACAAGGTATTTGAGAATCCCAAAGGCCTCCCACCTATGCATGATCATGTTCATGCTATTCATTTGATTTCAGGAAGTATTCCTCCAAACATCAGGCCTTACAAATATCCCTATGACCAAAAGAGTGAAGTTGAATGTATGGTTGCAGAAATGCTAGTGGCTGGTATAATTCAACCTAGTCAAAGTTCTTTCTCTGCTCCAGTAGTATTGGTGCACGAGAAGGATGGATCATGGCACATGTGTCCGGATTATAGGGAGCTCAACAAGCTCACTATTAAAGATAAATTTCCCATTCCCTTCATTGATAAATTATTGGATGAATTACATGGAGTAATTTACTTCACCAAGTTGGATCTTTGTTTAGGATATCAACAAATAAGAATGAAGACTGAAGATGTTCCAAAAACAACATTTAGAACTCATGAGGGTCATTACGAATTTTTTGTCATGCCTTTATTCTCTACCAATGCACCTTCTACATTTCAACGTTTGATGAATTCCATTTTCAAACCCTTCCTTAGAAAATTTGTGTTAGTATTTTTTGATAATATACTAATCTACAACAAGTCTTGGAAGGATCATGTTGAACATGTTGACAGGGTGCTCAAGCTATTGGAGGAGAAATAATTATATGCAAAAAACTCCAAATGTTTCTTTGGAGTATAGCAGGTGGATATATGGGTCATATTGTATCTCATGAGGGTGTTAAGGTAGACCCTAACAAACTGAAAGCAATTAAGGAATGTAAAATCCCCACATCCATAAAGCATCTACGAGGATTTCTTGTGTTGACAGGGTATTGTTGGAAGTTTGTTAATAATTATGGGATAATAGCAGCACCTCTAACAACATTACTGAAGAAAGATGCATTTTCTTGGACTCCAGAAGTAACTAACGCCTTTGAGCATCTTAAAGAGGCAATGTGCCAAGCACCTATCTTAGCTATGCCAAACTTCACAAAAACATTTATTGTGGAATGTGATGCCTTAGGAAATGGAATTGGTGTTGTTTTAATGCAAGAAGGAAGCCCCATTGCTTTTGAAAGTCGTCCAATCAATTGAAAGTATTTACACAAAGCTATTTATGAGAAGGAAATGCTGGCAATACTACATGCACTTAAGAAATGCTGACCTTACCTAATGGGAAGTCACTTCAAGGTAAAAAAAAATCATGATAGTCTTAAATACTTTTTAGAATAAAGATTATCTTCAAAAGAGTAGCAAAAATGGGTCACAGAGATGTTGGGTTATGATTTTAAAATCATATACAACAAAGGGAAGAAAAATGTTGTTGCAGATGCACTCTCAAGAAAGGATGAGGATATTTAAGCATTTCTTTGTGCCATTTCTATTATCCAACCAAATTGGATAACCGAAGCAAGGGATGAATGGAAGAATGACGAAGAAGTGCGGGCACTCATTTAAAAGTTGCAGAAAGATCCTAGTACATATAATATATTTAGCTAGAATAATGATTCATTATGGTACAAATATTGCTTATACCTTTGTAAGAATTCCCAACTGAAACAAAAGATTCTTATGGAATTGCACACCTCTCCCTTAGGAGTGCACTTGGGATTTTTAAAATCTTACCATAGACTTAAGAAGGAATTTTTTTGGGATGGCCTTATATCTGATATTCAAAAGTTTGTGGCAAAATGTTTGGTTTTCCAACAAAATAAAGTCGAGACAATTAAGACCCGAGGTTTGTTACAACCTTTATCCATTCCAAGTCAATGTCTGGAGAAGGTTTCAATTTATTTAATCACATGTTTACCCAATTCCAAAGGAAAGAGTGTCATCATGGTGGTAGTTGATAGACTTACCAGGTATGCACACTTTTGAGCATTATCTCATCCATTTAAAGCCAATACAGTTGTTACTGCATTTATGGAAACAATTCAAAAGCTACACAGAAACCCAAAGATTATTGTAAGCGACAAATCCTATTTTCACTGGAATTTTTTTGACAAAATTATTTTCTTATCTGGGTGCTCAATTAGCTCATTTCTCATCTTATCATCCTCAATCGGATGGGAAAACCGAGATAGTGAACAAATGTTTGGAAGGGTATCTTCGTTGCTTTGTATCTGATAAACATACATAATGGGTCAAGTGGTTACCTTCGGCTGAATGGTGGTATAACACTTCCTCCCATACTGGAGCAAAAATGACCCCATTTATGGCACTTTATGGATATCATCCTCCATCAATCACATCATCTTTAGGAGAAAATTCTAAGGTTCAAGCAGTGGAAGATCACATCAAGCATCAACAACAAGTTCTCCAACTTTTAAAGGATAACCTCACTTTGGCATAGAATAGAATGAAACAACAGGCAGATCAACATCACAGTGAAATACGTTTTAATGTAGGTGACTAGGTATTTTTACGGCTACAACCATACAAAAAACTGTCCCTCAAGCAAGCTAAGAAGGATAATAAATTATCACCAAAGTATTATGGTCCTTACAAGTTGTTGCAAAATATTGGTACTATGGTATACAAATTGGAGCTTCCTACATCTTCTCGAGTGCCCCCAAATTTCCATGTTTCATGCTTAAAGAAGGTTATAGGTGACAAGCTCCCAGTTCAAAAAATATTGCCAGAACTTGACAAGGAAGGAAAAATCATATTGGAACTTGAAGCAATCATAGAAACAAGAACTTGACAACTATGAAATTGATCAATTTTAGATTATCTCATCAAGTGGAAGAACTTACCTGCGGAAGATTCCACATGGGAGGATGGGAATTTTATACAAAAGCATCCAGAACTACTCAAGCGTTGAGGACAACGATTTTTTGAAGGAGAGGGGCGTGTTAAGTCCCTATAATACTTGTGTATTCCCTCATTATTATTAGGGTAGCCCCCTTATTGTTATTGTTGTACCAATGTAGTCCCTATATTGTTATTGTTGTGCCCCATAGAAGCCCACTATTGTTATTATTGCGCCCTTACATTATTATTTTTATGTTGGATTTGATTATATTGTGACCCCTTAGACTCCTACATATAGAAAGGAGGTGTTTTAATTTGAATTATCCAAGAATTGTTCATTTGTGTAATGTAAAGGAGGTTTCCCCCTCGAAGAGGCTAATTTTGAAGTCGTTGATCTATCCCTTCTTTTATTTTGTGAGCTAGTTGCATAACAACCTAGTTGTATAGGTGCTTTCTTCGGGCCTAGAAATCCTTGACTGGTTCTGGCGGGATATGCGATAAAGCCTAAGAAGCATGGTCAGTTTTGTTGTGAGTCCCACATTCATGTTTGGAATATGGTATGGGGGTGATTAGCTGAAAGAAAGATTTGGTTCAGCCCGATCTATGGTTGGGTGGTGCGTGGAAGTCTTTGACTGGGTTGGATTTTGTATATGTTAATAAGAGATATTTTCATCTTGTATTTCATGAGTAATTATACTTATTATTATGTGTCTTTAATGGTTGTTCTATCATTGATATTTCTATGGTTATATGCTGGTTATAAGCATGGTTTTATGACATACTTTAGTTATGGCTCTTATCATGATTCGTTTAGTAAATGAAATGTTAATGAATTTATGACCTAATAGATGATAATGAAACTATTGTGAGAGGGCATAATACCTTCTTGATGGATCTCAGATAAGTATGAAGCCCCTATGTTCATATGTGTATTTATGACCTGTACATTACATGTTCATGATGTGTTTGACGAAATGCCTATCATGGTTAGGATGAGTCAGGATAGGTCCTTGTTCAAGTTTTACATTAGAGGCCTTGTCTTCTTGTTATTTATCACATTTGAGTGTTTCATCAAGTTTTGGGTAGAGTATGGATCCTAGTCCTGAAAAAGTGGCTTAGATCTCGTGGTTGTTGGCACAAAATTGATTGGAAAAGACTGCAGTCGCTGGGAAGTAGGCCTGTGGGAGCGACTGGAGGGTTTCATTCTCATGGAGGTCTTGTTATGGGATCTACTTGATCTAAGTAGATATTGGTGGCCACCCATCTGTTCCACCTATACCTCCAATAGATTTCATCTATTTCCTTGTTTATTGCAACATTTAATATTTTTAGTAGTTTTTTCAGGTCCTGAACTTCCAGAGAGATTTTGACCCCCTAAATGGCGTTTTTTTGAGGTCCACAAAAAATTTCCACGAATCCTATACTACTCGGAGAGCTATTTCCAACAAGGTATTGTACACACAAAATGGAGATAATATGACCATGTTATGACCCCGGGAAGTTGGTTGCCCAACTAACCCTAATGGGGCCCACAAACTCTTGGCGTTCCATCTCCTAGGGTTAGCGTTTTAGTTGTTTAGGGTTTCCCTTGTTGTTCAATAATAAATAGGCCCTTAAACCTCATTGTAACACAGTTCAAAGGCATGTAGCTGCCACATGTCTTCTCAGAGATAAGCTACCATAGCCTGAGCTAGTTTATTTCCATTCTATTTGTAAGCATATTTTAGTATTTTATATTAATGAAATGAAGCATTATTTATGCTGCATCTCTGTATTTATAGTTATATTTATAATTTGTTGCGTTCTTGTTTAACTTCATATCAGTGCTATCAGAGTGGTCTTCTCTTTCTCTGTTTTTCTTTGCATGTCCCGAACAAGGTCGAGATATAAGGATTTAGGGCTCGAACTGGTCAAAGCTTTGCAAGACCAGAATCACAAAACCGAATGGCCTCCCATTGCAAAAGAGAAGAAAGATGAGGGGGCAGGAGATCCTTTCAAATTTTTTCTCGAAGAAGCCCTCGAGCAACATAAGAATGCAATGATGGACAACTTTTCTTAGATCCTTCAATTCCTACCGAAAGGATACAAATCTACTTCCAACAGCCACTTTGGAAGTACCACAACCTTTAAGGTACAAGTTAACCTTGAAATCACCATATTTGAAGGTCAGATAGATGCAGACACTGTAGATAAATGGTTAAATCGGCTAGAAGGATATTTTTCTATTCATGATTTTTCCAGTCGGGAAAATATTACTTTTTCACTTCTTAAAGCCATCCCCCATGTCAAGGACTGGTGGGAAACCTACTGTGAGAAGAAGGATGAAATTACAACCTCAATATTTTCAGCCGCACCCACTTGGAATTCATTCTGGGACGCCATTAAGGAGCAGTACTACCCTGTCAAGAGCTATGAGGATAAATACATAAAGTGGACCATGCTATGAAAGGGAAGGGACCAAGACATGCCGAAGTTTACCAATGTTTTTCATACTCTTGGCATGAAGTTGGGTATCAAGGATTCTGAGCCACATTTGGTACTCAAGCACCATGGTTGCCTACATAGGTACATCCAGGATGAGATGGAGTTCTTGAACATCTTCTTGCTCGACATGACGTACCGATATGTTTTCAATATTGAGGAGAAGTTTAAAAACAAGAAACAAGACTTTGGATATGAAAATATTGAGTAAGCGAAAGGCGCCCCCAAATTGTGGAGCAGAGGACAAAGCCAAGGTGGAGCGACCCAGGACAACCCATTGAAGCCACAAGAAAAGAACAACACCATGAAGACAAAGAAGGACACGAGAAAATGGTGTGAGTTCCATAAGAGCTCCACTCACAACACAAGTGAGTGTCGGGCCAAGCAATCACTGGTGGCTGAACTAAAGGCGTCTGAATAAAACACATGTTTTGACTCTAAGTCAAAACCTGACAAGGGGAATGATAAAGAAATTTATTCCATTGTGCAGGTCTGCTGTAAATGGAAGAATTACATTCGGGGGAAGGAAATAATCATCCACACAGACCACTGACCCCTACAGTTCATATAGACACAAAGAAAGTTGCAGAATGATTTCCATTAGAAATTGTCCACATACCTGCAACAGTTCGATTTGAACATCAAGTACAAGAAGGGTAGTACCAATACTGTTGCAAACTACCTTGGTTGATCACTAGTCATGGCACTGATCACTATGCTCGACTCCTATGGGCAAGAGACTTCGGGGTGACCGCATATTTACAAGAGCGATCCAAAATTCAGAGGTACATACCAGACACTTCTGGAAGGCAAGCGAGTTCCAAATTTTCACCTCAAGGATGCACTGTTATTCCACCTGGGACACATTTGTGTTCCTTCAAGCGAGCGTGCCAATATGATTTGGGAGGTGCACTACAATCGGGTCACTAGACATTTTGGAGTAGAGAAAACAATGGCAGTACTGCAGAAGTATTTTTATTAGCCGAACCTTTGTGAGGATGTTAGGAGGCACATTAGATCCCGCACTTCCTATGCCATTTCCAAACCAACCATAAGAAAGCAAGGCCTATATACTCCTCTACCTACTCCTAGTCAACCATGGGAATCCATATCCATGGATTATATGTCGGCTCTCCCTTCGACTAAGAATGACAATGATTGAGTTTTGTGGTCATCGACAAATTATCTAAGATGGCCATTATGGCGGCCTGCAAGAAGAGTATCACAATAGAGACCACTGCTAAGCTCTTATTTTAGCGAGTTTGCGGACACTTTGGGATCCCACAGTCCATTGTCTCAGATCAAGACAACTGATTCCTAAGTGCATTTTGGTCAAGTCTTTGGTCGATGCTAGATACAAAACTTATTAAGTACACAACTTTCCACCCCCAAACTGATGGCCAAACAAAGTTCGTCAACATGATGATCCTACACATTAAGCACATGTATAACTCGAAGCATCAACACACATGGGATAAAATCCTCCCCTATTTCCAACACAACTATAACATAGCTCTCCATAGCTCAATGAGCCACAACTCCTTTTAGGTAGGGCTGGGATTTTAGCCATTATGTCCCATTGATGTGGCCATATCATTTTCAGCTACTCAGGCAAATTCATCTCACGTCTACTCTAAAGATGATAGGGCTAAAAACCTCATTGAGCGCATTCAACAAATCCACCAGTAGGTCCATGATATATTAGACAAAGCCAATGCTAATTACAAACAACTCCATGATCAACATCGGGTGCCGCACAAGTTCAAGGTGGGCGAAAAAGTTTGGATACATTTGTAGAAGGAGCGCTTCTCTGCACCCCACCTCAAGCTTTTCCCGCTCCAATATGGGCCATCCACCATCACCAAGGCTTTAGGGGACAATTCCTTCGAGTTCAACATTCCACCATTCCTTAGTCTACACCAAGTGTTTAATGTAGACCGCCTTCGGCCATACTTTCCACCATTGCTGGACACATCCGACATTGCATAACAACTCACACGAACAGAGCTAAATCTAGATTGCAAGGAACATGACACAATTGATTAGATTATGAACACATAGATCAAGAACACTTTCCAACAAAGGATCCAATTATATCGAGTTGTCAAATCAGGCCAACTTCTTCACTAGGGCAAGTGGTTCACCAGGGACTAGGTTCAACAGAAATTTCCTCACCTCATGGAGGCTTTGCATGCAATGGGGACCATTACTTCCTAAGGAGGGAGGACTGATCCATGTGGATATTGGTGTCCACCCACCTATTCCACCTAGACCTCCAATCAGTTTCATTCATTTCCTTGTTTATTGCAACATTTACTATTTTTAGCAGTTTTTTGGGTCTTGAACTTCCAGAGCAGTTTTGATCCCATAAACGACATTTTTTTGAGGTCCAAAACAAGCTCGTCCATAAATCCTATAGTACTGTGAGAGACCTTTCCAACAAAGTATCGTACGTGCCAAATGAAGATAATATGACCAATTTACGACCTTGGGATGTTCACAACCCAACTAACCCCAATGTTATGAAACCAACTCACAAAAAGATAGAAAAGATAGATCAACGCCTTAGAAATAAGCCTCTTCGACGGGGAAACCTCCTTTACATTACACAAATGAACAATTCTTATATGATTCTAATGACAAAACCTCATTTCTATATACAGGAGTCTAAGGGGTCACAATATAACCAAAGCCAACCTAACAATAATAATATAAAGGCACAAAATAATAATAGTGGGATTCTATGGGACACAATAATCACAATATGGGGACAATAGGGGCACACCAATAACAATAAGGGATACAATGACAATAGTAATGGGGGAATCACTAGTATTATAGGGACCTAACATGCCCCTCTCCTTCAAAAAAATGTTGTCCTCAATGCTTGAGTAGTTATGGATGCTTCTGTATAAAATTCTCATCCTCCCATGTGGAATCTTCAATGGGTAAGTTCTTCCACTTGATGAGATACTATGAAATTGATCGATTTCGTAGCTATTGAGTTCTTGTTTCTTTGACTGCTTCAGGTTCCAATATGATTTTTCCTTCCTCATCAAGTTCTGGAAATATTGTTTGAACTAAAGCTTGTCACCTATAAACTTCTTTAAGCATGAAACATGGAAAACTGGGTGGACTTGGGAAGCTGCAGGAAGCTCTAATTTGTATGCCATAGTACCTATCTTTTGCAACACCTTGTACGGACCATAATACTTTGGCGATAATTTATTATCCTTCTTATCTTGCTTGAGGGACATTTGTCTATATGGTTGTAGCCATAGGAATACCCAATCACCTACATCAAAACTTCTTTCGTTGCGATATTAATCTGCCTGCTGTTTCATTCTATTTTGTGCCAAGGTGAGGTTATCCTTTAAGAGTTGGAGAACTTGTTGTTGATGTTCGATGTGATCTTCCACTGCTTGAACCTTAGAATTTTCTCTTAAATATGATGTGATGGATGGTGGATGATATCCATAAAGTGCGATAAATGGGGTCATTTTTGTTGCAGTATGGAAGGAAGTGTTATACCACCATTTAGCCAAACACAACCATTTGACCCATTGTGTCTGTTTATTAGATACAAAGAAACAAAGATATCCTTCCAAACATTCGTTTACAATCTTAGTTTTCCCATCAGATTTAGGATGATCAGCTGAGCTATAAGCTAACTGAGTACCAAGACAAGAAAATAATTCTGTCCAAAAATTCCCAGTGAAAATGGGATCTCTGCGCTTACAGTAATATTTGGGTTTCCATGTAGCTTTTGAATTGTTTCCATAAATGCAGTAGAAACTGTACTCGCTTTAAATGGATGAGATAATGCACAAAAGTGTGCATACTTGGTAAGTCTGTCAACTACCACCATGATAACACTCTTTCCTTCGGACTTGGGTAAACCTGTGATAAAATCCATTGAAACCTCCTCCCAATGTTGTCTTGGAATGGATAAAGGTTGTAATAGTTGTGGGTCTTAATTGTTTCAACTTTATTTTGTTGGCAAACCAAACATTCTGCCACAAAATTTTGAATATCCGATTTAAGGCCATCCCAAAAAAAATCCTTCTTAACCCTGTGGTAGGTTTTTAGAAATCTTGAGTGCCCTCCTAAGGGAGAGGTGTGCAATTACCTAAGAATATTTTGTTTCAGTTGTGAATTCTTACATAGGTATAATTGATCCTTGTACCATAACGAATCATTTTTCCAGCTAAATGTATCAGATTTACTGGGGTCTTGTTGTATCTTTTGAATGAGCGCCCACACTTCCTTGTCATTCTTCTATTCATCCCTTCCTTTGTTTATCCAATCTGGTTGGATAATAGAAATGGCACAAAGAAATGCTTCCACATCCTCATCCTTTCTTGAGACTGCATCTGCCACAAAATTTTGCTTCCCTTTTTTGTAGATGATTTCAAAGTCATAACCCAACATCTTTGTGACCCATTTTTGCTACTTTTCTGAAGATAATCTTTGTTCTAAAAATTATTTAAGACTATCATGATCTGTTTTTACCTTGAAGTGTCTTCCCATTAGGTAGGGTCGCCATTTCTTAAGTGCATGTAGTATTGCCAACATTTCCTTCTCATAAATAGCTTTGTGTAAATACTTTCTTTGATTGGACAACTTTCGAAAGGAATGGTTATTTCTTCTTGCATTCAAACAACACCAATTCCGTTTCCTGAGGCACCACATTCCACAATAAAGGTTTTTTGTGAAGTCCGATGTAGCTAAGACTGGTACTTGGCACATTGCCTCTTTAAGATATTCAAAAGCCTTTGTTGCTTTTGGAGCCCATGAAAATGCATATTTTTTCAATAATGTTGTTAGAGGTGCTACTATTCTCTCATAATTCTTAAAAAACTTGCAATATACCCTGTCAACTAGAGAAATCCTCGTAGATGCTTTATGGATGTGGGGATTTTCCATTCCTTAATGGTTTTAATTTTGCTAGGGTCTACCTTAACACCTTCATGAGATACAATATGACCCAGATATTCCACCTCTTGTACTCCAAAGAAACATTTGGAGATTTTTGCATATAATTGTTTCTCCTCCAACAATTTGAGCACCATGTCAACATGTTGGACATGATCCTTCCAAGACTTGTTGTAGATTAGTATATCATCAAAAAATACTAACATAAATTTTCTAAGGAAGGGTTTGAAAATGGAATTCATCAAACCTTGAAATGTAGAAGGTGCATTAGTAAGGCCAAAAGCCATGACCAAAAATTCATAATGACCCTCATGAGTTCTAAATGTTATTTTTGGAATGTCTTCAATCTTCATTCTGATTTGATGATATCCTGAATGAAGATCCAACTTGGTGAAGTAAATTAATCCATGCAATTCATCCAATAATTCATCAATGACAGGAATGGGAAATTTATCTTTAATAGTGAGCTTGTGTTATATACTTTCCACGACTAGCCCATGTAGTTAAGTGGGGAGTTAGAGGGGGGGCTCCTTCGTTGCACCAATTGTGTAGTGGGGGGGTCACAGGGGGTTTGAGGGGTGCAGGTAGCCCCCCTCTATGGGGTTCGGGGTAGCGCCCTGGAAAATTTTGTTTTTGGACACTATATTAGGTTGGGCAGACCTACCTATGGTTTTGTGCATGATTTTTGCACATGGTTTTGGGCGCAATGGTTTTCGGTCCATAGTTTTGGACACGATGGTTTTTGGTCCATGGTATCGGATGCTTCGACATGTATAAATATGTATTGTAACATTGAAAGGAATATAATGAAAAATCAAGTTGGTAATCCCGGTTTTGGGATCCCGGGGAAAATCTTTGTGTATATGTGTTTTATGTGTTATGCTCTCGCATTGTTTATTTTTTGTGTTTTAGAATTCATATGCAAGTAATTTTTGTATGGGATTAAAACCAACATTTGGTATTAGGCTGTTTTGGCTTCAAGGGGACGCCTTTGTTGTTGAGGGGGTTCGCTTGGGCCTATGGTAGACCCTGTTCAGTGGGAGATCTGCGGGATCGATTCTGGTGGTAAAAGAAGATGGTGAGCAGTGGAAAGATAAGGATCGATAAATTTAATGGTCAGAGTTTTGAGTTATGGAAACTCAAGATGGAGGATCTGTTGGTGGATAAATATCAGTGGATCACGGTAGATCCAGGTACTAAACCAATGGGAGTGTTCGGTGAAGAATGGAAGAAGTTGGATCGGAAGGCAAAGAGCACAATACGATTGCGTGTCTCAGATTTAGTTTTGCTGAATGTATCAGGGGAAGCTACAACGAAGGCTTTGTGGGAAAAGTTAGGGACTTTGTGCCAATCTAAGTCTCTGGTGAATAAATTGTTACTATGGAAAAAGCTATATAACCTAGGATGAAAGATGGAGACTCAGTGACAAAGCATATAAACGCATTTAATACTATGGTAAGCCAGTTATTATCTATTGATATTAAAATTTCAGATGAAGATAAGTGCATCAGTTTTTTGTGTTCTCTACCAGATTCTTGGGATAGTCTGGTTATTGCAATAGGTAGCAATGCAACTGCCTTACAGTTTGATGAAATAGTCTCATCCTTATTGACGGAGGAAATGATACGGAAAAATATGGAGAGCCAGAATGGTGATGCCTTGTCTGTATGAGGATGGTCCCATAATAGAAACAAAAATAAGTCATCGAGTGGGAGGTATAAATCTAGAGGGAGATCTAAATCTCCAGGAAAACCTGTAAAGGTGGTGTGCTGGAAATGCGGAAAGGAAGGGAACTACAAAAGGGACTTAAATATAAAGCTCCTAATAAAGGAAAGGGATTTGATGATGCTCCTTCTGCAGAGGCGAAAACCACCTCAGATGAAGGTTGGGATGTGTACTTGGCTTCTTCAAGTACACATGTAGATCATGAGGCATGGTTGATTGACTCAAGTGTATCCTTTCACTTCATTCCCCATGGAGAGTGGTTCTGTGAGTATGATAAATATGATGGTGGTGATGTCTTCTTGGGGGATGCAAGGAAGGCTAGAATCGTTGGTCGCAAAAAAGTAAAGTTGAAGTTGCAAGGTGGAAGGGTTAGAACACTTCTGGGTGTTCTACATATTCTTGCATTAGCCAGAAATCTCATTTCTATAAGAAAGTTGGAAGATGCAAGTGTAAAAACAGTGTTCGAGAAGGATACCTGCAAGATGGTTCGGGGGGTACTGGTATTGATGCGGGGAGTTCGAATTGGAACTCTATACAAGCTACAAGGTAACACTATTGTTGATGGGTGCAACAGTTCTTTGGTTCCTGAAAGTGGAGCAGAAAATCTACTGGTATCTAGAGAGAAGACCATGCTGTGGCATCAAAGGCTTGGACATATTGGAGAGAAGGGCCTTCGAATAATTCATGGTAAAGGTATGGTAGAATGTATGAGTAATAGCTCTCTAGATTTTGATTTCTATGAAAACTATGTATATGGGAAGAAAAATCGGGTGAGTTTCCCCTCTGGTGGTAAAAGGGCCAAACATATATTAGAACTTGTGCACAGTGATGTGTTTGGACCTATGAAGGTTCCATCACTGGGTAAGTCTGTGTACTATGTATCATTCATAGATGACTTCTCAAGGAATACATGGATATATTTCCTTAAGAAGAAATTTGAAGTGTTAGATAGTTTTAAAGAATTTAAGGCTTTGGTTGAAAACCAGACAGAGAAGAAGATAAAGGTGTTGAGGACAGATAACGGTGGAGAGTTTTGCAGCAAGGAATTTGAAGAATTCTGTATGAAGTGTGGTATAGCACGGCAGAAGACTACTCCATACACACCTAATCAAAATGGAGTTGCAAAAAGAAAGAACAAGACATTGATGGAAAGGGCAAGAAGCATGCTCAATGGTGTCGGGTTAGGACAGGAATTATGGGTAGAGGTGGTGGAGACAACATGTTACCTAGTCAACAGATCACCTTCATCAGCGTTGGAGGATAAGACTCCACAAGAGGTATGGACTGGTAAGAAACCCTCTCTTTCGCATCTGAAGGTATTTGGATGTGATGCATATGTACATGTTCCAAAGGAGAAAAGAACCAAGTTGGATAGTAAATTTGAAAAGTGCATCTTTATTGGGTATAAGGATGGTTTAAAGGGTTATAAGCTTTGGAACCCAGTAACAAGGAAGGTTGTGTACAACTGACATGTGGTGTTTAGAGAGGTGAAAGATGTTATTAAACATGAAGTCCAACCAAAGGAACTTGAGAAGATAGAGTTTGAGCTTAAGGAGGAAGAATAAGACTCTATTGCAGAGGAGGATTCAAAAGATGAAGAGCCACAAACTCCGTGTATGAGAAGATCAGTTCGAGAAAGAAGGCAGCCGGAAAGGTATAGTCCATCTGCTTTCTATTCAAATTTTGCTTTATCTGTTACTGATTATGATCCCAAAACTATGAAGGAAGTAGTAGATTCAGAGGATGGAAAACTCTGGAAAGAGGCCATGGTTGATGAAATGGAATCTTTGCACAAAAATGAGGCTTAGGATCTGGTGGAGTTGCCGGCTAGAAGGAAACTCATTGGTAGCCAATGGGTGTTCAAGAAGAAGACAAATGTAGAAGGAAAGGTGGAGAAACAAAGTTCAGTTGGTAGCAAAAAGTTATTCCTAGGTGCTGGAAATTGATTTTGGTGATATTTTTTCTCCTGTTGCCAAGATAACTTCTATTAGATTACTTTTATCTGTTGCTGCTACTTTTGATTTTGAGGTAGAACAGATGGATGTGAAGACAACATTTCTTCACGGGGATCTAAAAGAGGAGATCTACATGAAGCAACCTGAAGGTTTTGCGATGAAGGGTAAGAAAGAAATGGTATGTAAGTTAAATAAGTCTTTGTATGGGTTAAAATAGTCACCAAGCATGTGGTATCAGAAATTTGATACATTTATACGGGGACTTGGCTTCACTAGAAGCAAAGCATATCACTGTGTGTATTTTAAATTAATTGGTGACTCTGTTATTTATCTGGTCTTGTATGTGGATGATATGTTGCTGGTTGGAAATGACAAAGAAATTATCTAGGATTTGAAGACCCAATTGTCCTCCAAATTTGACATGAAAGATCTTGGTGCTGCAAACTATATTTTGGGCATGGAAATTAAAAGAGATTGGGCAAAGAGGAAGCTCTGGTTAAACTAGAGGAAGTATGTCGAGACAATACTGCAAAGGTTTAATATGCAGGATAGTAAACCGGTGAAGGTTCCTATTCCTGTAGGTGTGAATTTATCTACTAAACAGTGTCCCAAGACACAAGAAGAGGAAGAGGACATGTCCCATGTTCCATACGCAAGTGCAGTTGGTAGCTTGATGTATGCAAGGGTATGTACTAGACTAGACATTGCACATGCAGTGGGTGTATTGAGCAGGTTTATGTCAAAACCAAGAAAAGAGCATTGGACAATAGTGAAGCAAGTTTTCAGGTATTTGCATGGCACTAGTGATTATGGTTTGTACTACCAAGGAAGACCAGGATTGGACAGAGTGTTGGATATTCGTGGCTTTGTTGATGCAGACTGGGCTGGAGATCTAGATCATAGAAGATCTACACGTGTGTTATCACTAGAATCTATAGTTCATGTAAATGTTAATTATCCATAAGTTTTTATAAAGTCTTGAGGTCTTGTAAATAAGTTTGTTAACTTATGTCAATTTCAAATTTTGAAATTCAAGAGTTATGAATGAAATTCGTGTAAAGGCAAGGGCATTAGTCATCTTCCATCATGGTTAGTTATGTCATGTCATGTCATTGGTACTTGCGCAGTTTCGCAGCACGGGTATGATCTCTTAGGTACTTGCGCAGTTTCGTAGCGCGAGTGTGATTGGTCAGTTCTGCTGCTAAATAATGTTTGCGTGTTTTCGTAGCGGCCCGTTTGCCAGCGATTTCGTAGCGCATTCCTTTAAATTTGAACTGCCCGCGCTACGAAATCGGGGTTTCGGGCTGTTGTCTAGCTTTTTTCCTGGAATGTCTAATCCGAGAAGTGGTGAGTCACGAGTCCGGTTATGATTGTTTCCTCACACCATTTACGTGTCATGATTAGCCATTACTTTGCCATCAGGTCTGATTTCATTGAGTTAGGTGTCAGTTTGGAGGACGTTATAGGAAGTGGTCATTCCATAATGTGTTTTTCATAGCATATGAATGTCTTCTAATCTATGAAAAGCGTGAGCTTTATTCTAATCAGACTACTGCAAACGAGCCTGAGTTCTACAGCCAAAGAGTGTTATCGTGCTGCAAACCACCATCATTGCCTTGTGTAGAATTGTGCAAAGAAACATGGAAAGAAAGGAGCACCGTTCGGGTAGATGTGTGAGAACAGAGCCGGAGGGATTAGATGCAACCCTCAGGGATGAGGAAGTAGCAAAGGTGTTCAGAGCTGCTGGTTGTTGGCGGTTCTGTGAAAAACTCAAAGGTGGACATGCAGAAGTGACCAAGGCATTTGCAGTGAACTTCACGGGATTAAATTCAAAGGTGGCCATGCTGGAGTTTCCGGTTTCCCCTGAAGTCATTTCTACAGTCACAGAAATCCCAAGAGGTGGCCAAGAATGGTTCAAGAATTTCAAGTTTGATATGGGTCCGTGTAAGGAGTTCTTAAAGGCACCATATGTAGACGAAGATCTTACTAAAGCTGTCCCAAGGAGCTATCTTAAGGAGAATTATGCTACATTATTGACATGCATCCAGAAGTACTTGACATGTGAAGGTCGGTACAACAAAGTCTACTCATATCATTTCAAGCTGCTACTACACTTCACTGGTAAGAGCTCAATAGACATCTCTTTTTACTTATTCAGGAGTATTTCTAAGATGTGTGACAAGATTCAGTTGAAAAAGGAAGCTTATGAAACATCTCTTTTCCATCATGGTCTGGTTAAATTATTGGTGTTGGATAGTCTACATAAAATTGGTAAAGACTGGGATTCGTTTGTATTCATGGCCGGTTTCCCTAGTAAAACGGGCCTCACTCCATTACCTGTAAGAGAAAGAGAAGATAGGAGTGAGGATACTACTTTGGCTGAGATTAGGAAAGAAATAACAGACCATAAGAAGCCCAAAGCTAAAACAAAGAAGCCAGAGAGGTCTGTAACAGTCAAAGAAACACCTGAAGCATCAACAAAGAAGACTCCTAAGTTAGCAGTCAAAGAAACTCCTGAGGCATCAGTAGTCAAAACTTCAAAATCATCCAAAGTGTCTGAAAAAGAAGCTTCTAAGTTGCCGCTTAAAGAAACACCAGAATCATCTAAACAGAAGACTCACAAAAGAAAAGATGAAATTAAGTCTAGTGAAGTTGAAAGAGTTTCAAGAGCAAGAACTAGAGGCCAGCTGAACAAAGAAAAAGGAAAATCTGCTCATATGGAAGAGAGTCCTGTTTCTAAGGGTAGTCTAAATGATTTGCTGGAAGCCATTGAATTAGAACAAGAACATCCAATCCAAGTTGAACCACTTGAAATAGAACCAGATCAATTGGTGGCACCTATGCATATTGATCTAACACAATCTTCACCTGAGAGTTCTAAGAAGTCAAAGGCTTCCAAAAGGTTAAAGTTTGAAGAACCAGGTGAAGAGTATGCCTTTAAACCTCGCAGACCAATGACTAGGAGGCAAATAAAGGAAGCAGAAAAGGCTCAAACAGAGAAAGTCCCTTCAGACATGCCTAGGACAGAGGCACTTGAAATCTTCTCTGGAATAGTCCAAGCAGTTAAAAACAAGAATAAGGACAATAAGGTGGTTATTAGTCAAAGTGGAAATGTGGTTGCCATTACAAAACAAGCTGAAGCAAGTAAGGAGATACCTCAGGTTCATAATATTTTTAAAGAGAAGGCAGTGAGATATACTAGTTATAAGAAAGCTGTGATGAAGGGTAAAACAAGTTTGATCAGTCAAGCTAGTTCGGTATCTGACGCCTATGTATGGACAATACCAGCTCTAAAACAGGCAAAAACTATGAAACAAATGAATGCAAGTCTAAGAGCACAGAACAAGAAGTTGAAGGAGGAAGTCATCAGCCTGAAAGAAAAGCTAGACAAGCTAGCTAAATGATTCAAGGAGGAATGTGTTTTCTCAGATTTTGATATATTTTGGGCCATTGTCTTTTTAAAAGTTTTTGAGACTTTTTTGTGTCTTCACACCTGTATGGAAAGACTAAAGGAATTATAGATTTGAAATATTGCTGTTTTAAGGTTCATATATTTAATTTTGATGACCTACAGCAGTTTCGTAGCGCGCTACGAAACTGCTGTAGATGACTGGTTAGGTTTAAAGCTTGAGTTGGAATGCTGAGATCAGCATATATTCAAAGAGATGGTTTAATATCAGCATGTAGACTATAGAAGATCAGTCAGATATTTTGAAAAGGAGGCCAGGTGTAAATATTCAAAGAAAAAGCCGAAGTTTTGTCTTTTGCCTAAAAGTCACTCTATCTCCGAAATTTTAGGGTTTGGATAGAGCTGCTGAGGTGTTAAATGATACACTTGTCCAGTTGTGGGATGGCTGGGTTATGAGTTTTCTTCAGTCACACGGGACTATCCAAGGTTTAAATGGCTTAAAGATGGATCATTAATATATGAACACCGAGGGGAGGCAGCAACCAAGAATATAGGCTTCATTTTCTTTTCGGTTGTTGAGTCATCTATGCATCAAGTATCCGGAGCTGTATGTACATTGAATCTGTTTTAAGCTTGGATATGGTTATTATTGCAGTACTACAGGTGGCAAGATCTAAGGACACATCAGGGTATACAAGGAAGAAGACTTAAAGTGCCAATATGATGGAATCCTCTGTTTTCGTAGCATCATATCTCTTGTAATAAATTAGTTCGTTTATGTTATTGTTAAGGTCATTTATGTCAGAAGCCCGAGCTCCCTTCATGCTTGATGAGGAGTCTCGTATAGCAGTGTTTTGATAGGCTATATATAGGAATAACTTAGATGTAAAAAAGGTTGGATACTTAATAGAAAAAGTGTGTTGTTTTGGGCCACTGTAAGATCTTTTTTGGACAGTAATAGTAAAACAGAGTTATACTCTTCTCAAGATTCTCGAAGGATTGTCATGGTCAAATGAAGTGATGATGTGTTATACCTTATGTTATTTTATGGTTTTGTTGTATGCAATCACTCAGAATTCATACTTATATGCTCTGACTTCCTGTGTATACAGCAAGCTATGTGTCGTGGAATATGTTTGACTTGTAATGCTAAGAGCCTTGATTTCTATGAGTTCACTGTGTTTTTCTTGTTTACTTGATATTATAGACTCCATAGCCCAATGAGATATCTTTTGGTGTGTTTCCAACCAGTTATGCTTACATTAAATCTATTGTACAAGAGTTAGCCCTCTTATCAACATTCAAAATCAATAACCTTTTCTTGAGAGAGCCCTCTCAGGCTAGGGAGGCTAATCCTTAGTCAAAAGCTTGGTCTGAAATAGTTACACAGAGTCTGCCTGATCAGCAGCCCTTCAGTTGTGATTTTGTGATAACAACGTGGGTATGTGTTTAACCTATTTTTGGAGGTGTAGTTAGTTGGATGAGTAAGAAACAATCTGTAGTGGCACTATAAACTACAGAGGCAGAATACATGGCAGCCACTCATGCAAGAAAGGAAGCAGTCTGGTTGTAGAGATTGTGTTCAAGTATGGGGTTAGTACATGGAGCTATAAGGATAGACTGTTATAGCCAAAGTGCAATTTTCTTGGCAAAGAACCCTGCATATCATTCAAAGAAAAAGCACATTGATGTTTAGTATCACTTTGTGAGGGATATGATAGAAGACAAAAAAGTGTTGTTGGTAAAGGTGGACACTTTGAAGAATACTGCAGATGAATTGACAAAATCTGTGAGCTCTGAGAAGTTCTGTTGGTGTAGAGAAACAATGGGCGTTGCAGGGCTGGATAAATGGCTAAGCTCTCTTGTGGCCCCTTGTGGAAAGAAAAAAACAAGTGGGAGAATGTTGGGTTGTGTTATATTATTTCCATGACTAGCCCACGTAGTTAACCGGGGGGTTAGAGGGGGGGTAGAGCCCCCCCTTTGTTGCGCCAATTGCGTAGTGGGGGGGTCACAGGGGGTTTGAGGGTTGCAGGTAGCCCCCCTCTATGGGGTCTGGGGCAGCACCCTGGAAAATTTTGTTTTTGGACCCTATATTAGGTTGGGCAGACCTACCTATGGTTTTGTGCATGATTTTTGCACATGGTTTTGGGCGCGATGGTTTTCGTTCCATGGTTTTGGATGCGTTGGTTTTCAGTCCATGGTATTAGATGCTTTGGCATATATAAATATGTATTGTAACATTGAAAGGAATATAATGAAAAATAAAGCTGGTAGTCTCGCTTTTGGGATCCAGGGGAAAATCTCTGTGTATATGTGTTTTATGTGTTATGCTCTTGCATTGTTTATTTTCTGTGTTTTAGAATTCATATGTAGGTAATTTCTGTACGGGGTTAAAACCTATATTTTGTTGAGCTCCCTATAATTTGGACACATGCGCCATGATTCATCCTTCTTGTGTACCAATACTGCTGGAGCAGAGAAAGAACTTTGACTAGGTTGAATTATACCAACCTCTAGCATTTCTGCAACCATACGTTCAATTTTACTCTTTTGGACATAGGGATATTTGTAAGGCCTGATGTTTGGAGGCACACTTCTTGGAATCAAATTAATAGCATGATCATGATCAATAATAGGTGGGAGTTCTTTGGGAGTTTCAAATACCTTGGAATGATTGTCCAAGACTTTTTGGAGATCTGGAGAAATGGATGATTTCGATGTGGGAGCCTCTAGTGAACATAATTGTGCAATTATGACTCATTTTTCTTTCTTTAGAAGCTTTGTCATTCTGTTAGAATTGATTAGGTTTCCTAGTTTCCCCGCGATACCCCTTAATTCAACTTCCTTTCCTTTTGAAGATAATTTCATGAAAAGCTCTTGAAAATTAAAAGCTATTGTACCCAAGGATTGTAGCCATTGGACTCCTAGTACAACATCAACATCACCCATTGGAATGGAAAGCATTGGGCTATTCAATACATATTCTCCCATGGATAGCTTGATATTATGAAACTTTCCTAAGAAATTTATGGTTCCTCCACTTGCAACCATCACTTGACATTCTAGTGCTAGATATAGGAAGCAATTCAATTCCTTGGCTATCTTACAATGAATAAAATTATGGGTACTTCCCGAATCAATCAACACTATTACCTTTTTCTTCTTGATATGCCCTTCTATCTTGATAGTTTGAGGAGTGGTAATTCTAGCCAATGCATTACAATATATGGTCAGATTCATTTATTCTTTTTCTAGGGTTTGTTCTTGGTGTATATCCTCTTCTTTTGACGTTTCTTGTTCCTTTTGTTCCTCCTCTTCGCAATCTATGTAAAATAATTTCTTCTCGGCACAATTATGACCTTTAGTGTATTTGCTATCACAACTGTAACAAAGCCCTTTTGCTCTTTTTTCTTTTAATTGTTGTGGTGTCAACCTTGTAGGTTGTGGATGGCTAGGGTCAGCAACACTTCCATCTTTATGATTGTGAGTGGTAGGTTTCCTTGTTGCCATAATTTTGCTTTCCATTTTTCTTGCCAACCTGAATGCCTTATCCAATGAATCTAGTTCCCAAAGGCGAACCTCATGTTCGATGTTATCTTTTAAAGTCCCTATGAACACATCAATCCTATGCTCCTCTGGAATATCTTTTATCCTTATATTCAATTTTTGGAAGTCCTCAATGTGCTCCATCATTGAACCCTTTTGTATGATATTTATCAATTGGCTAAAAAAAGTGTTGCTTTTTGTATCCTCATATCATTTCATTCGTAAAAATAGCCCAAGTGACAATTTGTTTACAAGAGAAAAGGCATCGATACCATACAAACTAATTTGGTTCCAAATATAAAGTTGCAATGCATACCTTTTGTGTGTTTTGCGCATTATGGAGATCGAAAATTGCTCCATATGTAGTATCCATGTTTCGGGATCCTTGCCATCAATATTCCTCATATTGATATTTGGAAAATGGTGGTTCTTTGATCCAACGTTAGAGTCTATGAAATCATGATTAACATTTATTTTGTTCTCATCATGAGTTTTCTTTACTACCATTTCGGCATTAGTAAGAATTTCTTGTGGAAACTTTGTCAAATTTGTCTTCAAATCTATCTTCAAATCTTGCATGCCTTTCTTTAAATCATCCACCTTAGCTTCCACACCATCCATCTTAGCTTCCACGCCGTCCATCTTAGCTTTCTTGTCATTCATCTTAGCTTCTACACCTTTCTTTAAACCATCCATCTTAGCTTCCACGCCATACATCTTAGCTTCTACGTCTTTTTTTAAACCATCCATCTTAGCTTCTGTTACTTTTTGTGTGATGAAATTTGTTGCACTTGGTCTTGTAATTTTGATATATCATGTTGCATTTCTTCCTCTTCTTCATGAGTCATGCTAGAGCCTTAAGGTTGCTTACTAGGTGTTTCCATTTTCTTTCTTTGGGGCATCAATTATCGATAATAATGATTCACTATGCCCTTTGAATTACTTCAAACTGATTTTTTAAACCAAGCTTATGCAAAAATTAAAAAAAAAGATACACACCTTTTTTCACTTTGTAGGAGCTCGATATTGAATCTGATGTATCTATGCAATTGTCGATCTACAAGGTTTGAAATTTCTTCCTGCAGTAACACTCTAAGCAATATTTCTAACCCCGCAAGTCTGATCAAGATTGGATTCTCCAATGAAGAGTTATGCCAAATATCCTACGATGACCTCAGTATAGACTGGTTCGGTAGAGTGAACTTGTACGACGTGCCGTGGGTCACTGTTCTTGTTTAAGTTCGGATCAATGGTATCAGAGCGGTATTCTCTTTCTCAGTTTTTATTTGCATGTCCCCAATGAGGTCAGGATATAAGGAGTTATTGCTCGAATTGGTTAAATCTTTGCAAGACTAGCCTCACAAATCCCAACAACCTCCCATGGTAGAAGAACATAAAGACGATGGGGTAGGATATTCTTTCAAGATATTGATCGAAGAGGCCCTTGAGCGATAGAGGAATGCGATGATGGACATCTTTGCCTCGATCCTTTAAGTGACTACCCAAAGGAGACGCATCTACTTCCAGCAACCACTCTAGACCACACCCTTTAAGGTACAAGTTAACTTTGACATCCCCATATTTGAAGGTCAAATAGATGTGGATGCCGTAGATAAATGGTTATATATTCTAGAAGGATATTTTTCTGTCATGATTTTTCCAGCTGAAAAAATATTACTTTTCACTTCTCAAACTCGCTTGCCACATCAAGGACTGGTGGGAAACCTATTGTGAGAAGAAAGACGAAAGTACACCCTCACTATTTTCAGTCGCACCCACTTGGAATTCGTTCCGGGACGTCATCAAGGAGTGGTACTACCCTATTGGGAGCTATGAGGATAAATACATAAAGTGGACCACACTGGAGTAGGGAATGGACCAAGATGTGCCGAAGTTTACCAATGCTTTTCATACCCTTCACACGAAGTTGGGTATCAAGGAATCTGAGTGATATTTGGTACTCAAGTACCACGAATGCCTACATAGGTATATCCAAGATGAAATGGAGTTCCTGGACATCTCCTCACTCAACACGACGTATTGATACGCTGTCAAGATTGAGCATAAGTTTAAACAAAAGAAGCGATACTTTTCATCTACGAATTCGAAGCAAGGGAAAGGCACCTTCAAATCGTAGATAAAAGGAAAAAGCCAAGGCGTGGTGATCTGGGACAACCCACTAAATACGTAAGAAAAGAACAACAACACGAATAAAAAGAAGGACACGGGAAAATGGTGTGAGTTCCATAAGAGCTCGACTCAAAACACAAGTGTTAGGCCAAGCAGTCACTGGTGGTTGAACTAAAGGTGTCTGAATAAGATGCATGTTCCAACTCTAAGTCAAAACCCGACAAGGGGAATTACAAAGAAATATATTCCATTGTGTAGGCATGTTGTCAATGGAATCATTAGATTATGGGGAAGGAAATAGTCGTCCACATAGACCACCGAGTCCCCCTGTAGTTCATATAGACACAAGGAATGATCGCCATCAGAAATGGTCCACATACCTGTAACAATTCTGTTTGACAATCAAGGACAAGAAGGGTAGCACCAATAATGTTGCAGACTGCCTCAGCTAACCACCAGTCATGGAGCTAATCACTGTGCTCATATCCTATGTGCACGAGACTTCAGGATGGCCGTACCTTTACAAGAACGATCGAGAATTAGACAACACATACCAGACACTCCTAGAAGGTACAAAAGTTCCAAATTTTCACGTTCAGGATGCACTGTTATTCCACTTGGGACACATTTGTGTTCCTTTAAGTGAGTGTGCCAAAATGATTTGGGAGGCATAGTATATTCAGGTTGTTAGACATTTTGGAGTAGAGAAAACAATGGCAGTGCTGCAGAAGTATTTTTATTGGTTGAACCTTCGTTAGGATGTTGGGAAGTATAGTATATCTTGTACTGCATGCGCCATTGCCAAACCAACCATTAAGAAGCAAGGTCTATATACTCCTAGTCAACTATGGGAATCCATCTCCATGGATTACATGTCAGGCCTCCCTTCTACTAAGCATGGAAATGACTAGGTTTTTGTGGTCATCAATAGATTCTCTAAGATGGCCATTATGGTGGCTTGCAAGAAGAGTATCATAGTAGAGGCCACTGCTAAGCTCTTCTTTGAGCTAGTGTGGGTACACTTTTGGATCCCATGTTCCATTGTCTCAGACTAGGACAAAAAATTCCAAAGTGCATTTTACTTAAGTCTCTGGTTGATGTTGGATACCAAACTTACTAAGTCCATGACTTTCCACCCCCAAACTGATGGCCAAACAGAGGTCATCAATAGGATGATCGTACAATTTCTGCGTATGTACAACTCGAAGCATCCACACACATGGGATGAAATCCTACCCTATGTCCAACACATATACAATAGAGCTCTCCATATCTCAATGGGCCACAACCCCTTTCAGGTAGGGCTGGGATTTCAGCCATTATGTCCCATTGATGTGGCCATACCCTTTGCAACTACTTAGGAAGATTCGACTCACGTCTAGTCCGAAGCTGTCAGGGCTAACAACTTCATTGAATGCATTCAACACATCCACTAGAAGGTCCATGATATATTAGGCATAGCCAATGCTAAGTACAAGCAATGCCATGATCAACATCGAGTGTCACACATGTTCGAGGTGGGCGACAAAGTTTGGCTACATTTGTAGAAGGAGCACCTCACTGGACCCCACCACAAGCTTCTTCCACTCTAATATGGGCCATACATCATCACTAAGGATCTATGGGACAATGCACTCGAGATCAACATTCCACCGTTCATTGGTCTGCAACCAGTGTTTAATGTAGACTGCCTTCAGCCATACTTTCCACCATTACTAGACACATCCGACATTGCAGAACAACTCACACCAACAAAGCTAAACCAAGACTGCATGGAACATGATACAACTAATCAAATTATGGACACATAGATCAAGAACACTCGCCATTAGAGGATCTAGCTATATCGAGTTGTCAAAGAAGGCCAACTTCTTCACCAGGGCAAGTGGTTCACGAGGGACCAGGTTCAACATAAATTTCCTCACTTCATGGAGGCTCTGCATGCAATGGGGACCATTTATTGCTAAGGAGGGAGGACTGATCCAGGTGGATATTGGTGGCCACCCCCCTATTCCACCTAGACCTCCAGCCAGTTTCATCCATTTTCTTGTTTATTACAGCATGTACTATTTTTAGTAGTTTTTCAGGTCTTGAAATTCCAGAGCAGTTATGACCCCCTAAACTGTGTTTTTTCTAAGGTCCGCAACAGGCCCTATCCATAAGCCCATAGGTAGGGTCCTGCCACAAATACTGTAGTACTTGGAGAGATATTTCCAACAAGGTATCATATGCACCAAACGAAGATAATATGACCAAGTTATGACCCCAGGAAGTTGGATTCCCAACTAACCCCAACGAGGCCCACAAACTCTTGGAGTTCCATCTTCTGGGGTTATGGTTTTAGTTGTTTAGGGTTTTCCCTTGTTGTTCAATAATAAATAGGCCCTTGAGGCTCATTGTAACATATTTCAGAGGCATGTAGTTGCCACAAATCTTCTCAGATATAAGCTACCATTGCCCGAGCTAGTCTATTTCCATTCTGTTTATAAGCGTATTTCAGTATTTTATACTAACAAAATGAAGTGTTATTTCTGCTGCATCTCTATATTTATGGTTATATCTATAATTTGTTGTGTTCCTATTTAAGTTTAGATCACTACTGGGGGTTTAGTTCAATGGAAGGCTAAGTTAACTCAAGGGTTGGGTGCTATGAGGACTAATCGCAAGTGCATACACAAGCAATCTCCCTAGGTTTCCAACAAAACCTAGTAACAAGAAAACAATAGAGCTAATTCCTTCCCTGAATTTATATTTTCTTGAATCATAAGCTAATAAGGTGAGAAAAGGAAATTCATACCTTATTACGACATTCTTGATGAAGATCCCCCTTTGTGCTTCAGTGCATCTCCTCCATGCTTGAATCCCTACCTGCACACATGGAAACAACAAAGGATCAAAGGCATATGCAACATAAATGATTCAATAATTCAAACTAGTTATCAAGGAAACTAGTAACAAACATCATACCAATGGACAAATAGAAATAACATAAAACATCCATGAAATTCATTAATTAATCCATTAAAAAATGTAGTGAGAAAAAACTCTTCTTTGTATTAATTTCAAAAACATAAAAGAGCTACAAAACCTATGCCTTGATGTTATGAAGCTCTTCACATTGATCTCAATCATCTCCAAGAATGATAAGCTCTCAAACCTAATTTCTCCAATATAAACTTACTCTTAGCAACCTCCCTCAACTCCCCCACCTATTGCTTGATTAATCAGCCAAAATGAAGTAGTTTGGGATCCTTAGTCCAAGGATGAGATCCACTAAAATAGGGATGAGGGCTCCTTGAATAATGGGGATTAGCTTCATCAAAAATGAGGTTAGGCTCAAATAAACATGAGTTTGAGGCTTTTTATTGGGAATAATTCACCCAATAATGCTTCTAGATATAACTTTTTATTTTTACTTTTTATTGAGTCATGTGCACACTTTTTAGTGGCAGACAGATCACACATATGTGCAGGGATCAATGTCAATAACTGCATATGTGCAGAAACTGACTAGGAAACTGCGCCGGAGACTAAAAGTAGGTTTATGAACCAGGTTTACTATAATTTCCACTTTATTCAAGTTATATAAGTTTTTGATTTGCAAGGGAGTGATTCATGACACTTGGATGAATGGCAAGAGATCAAATTTGATGATCATTTGTCATGGTGACAAAATGAAGTGTAACATTGGGCCCTTGGGGTGAATGGTTAGCTTCTGGGGGTTTTGTAGCACCTGAGAGAGGTCTTTAAAGTTTTGGTTCGTTGGTTCCACTTCCTTAAGGTGATCTAGGGGGTTGAATCATATATTTACCCACTGGATCGGTAAGCTTGGGTAAGTGTGGGAGGAGGGTGTTACAGATTGGTTTCAGAGGATGGTTCAACCCTTGGAATGGATGGGCATAATTTGTTTGTCATGCATGCATGTAGGTTATATATGTGGTTGATATTCATGCATGGTGATGGTCATTGTTTTAGTTATGTTGAGATGTAGAAGTTGAAGGTATTGTTGGGGTGTGCTTGTCGTAAATGCATGTCGGTTGAATATGAATTTTTTGTGTGTGTCTATTGTCTATGTAGATGTATGCATGCATTGTCATGGTTATAGTTTTCATGCATGAGGTCATGGTATGCAGTTGGTATTGTCATACATGGTAATTGGATAATGACAGAGACGATGTTGATATGTTGTTATGATTATGATTATACATGTATCGTGCTAATCTGGTTGATCTTGCGGATGATATATCCTCCTCTCAACTATACTGAGGTATGTTTATTGTGTTTATATTTTGGTTTAGTTGACATGTTATGCTTGCAGGAAGAAGACGAAGAGAAAAGATGACTAACAAGATGGTAGACTATAATTCACAAGATTCTCCCTATAGATCAGATGAGCAACATGGTGATGGGTACTATGTTGACATAGTGGACACACTGAGAAGTTTGAAGGTAGAAATAAGAAGTTACAAAGTATATAATGACAAAATCATTCAAGCATAGGAAAAACAAGCAGAGTTTAATGCAGTTATCCTTCAGATTTTGTTAGATTTGCATAGAGAGGGACCGCTTAGGATCAGTCATGGATAGGAGTATGAAACTAATGGGGCATATGGATGTAGGTATCATGGTGGGCATAGGCCAAATAGGGATGACAAGATCATAGATGGAAGTTTCTTAGATACAAAAAATAGGAGAGGTGATGGAAACATGTTCTATTCTAGTTCTGGTTCTGATAGGTTACCATGGTCATCTTCATTATCATCCTTTCAGGGGGAATGATAGGGGATATTTTCTGAATGAGTTTAAGAAAACCAAGCCACCTAGCTTTCATGGAGATTTGAAGAAGCTAGAAGATGCAGAGATATTTTTACTCGGGTTGAAGAAGTTATTTGAGCTGCATGATTACATAGAGAATATGAAGGCCAAAATAACTATGTTTGGCCTCAAACAAAAATCAAATATTTGGTGGGAAGATGTGAAGTGGGTTAGAGAAATGAGGACAGAGGAATTTAGTTCGCATGAATTCAAGAGACCTTTCAAGAAGAAATATTTGTTAGAGAGGTACTATGATAGTAAAGACAAGGAATTCTATGAGCTAAAGATTGGATTGATGACAAATGAGGAGTACATGACTAATTTCTTGGAGTTGTTGAGGTATCTTAAGGATGAGAAAGCTAGAGTTCAGATTTTTTTTAGTGGATTACCATTAGCATTTAGAGATTGGATTGAGTATGATGAGCCTCGTTTACTTGAAGAAGTCATTATAAAGTTGCAACATTGTTATGAGCAATTGAAGCGTAAGACAGAGTCTCAACAAGGTTGAAAAAGGAAAGACAAAGCTAAAGGTAAATGGCAGCCAAGACCTCAAGATGAAAGTGAGAAGGAGAATTTTGTACCTTACAAGAAGTTTAATGGATCCTAGCCTAGAAAAAAAAAGAACATAAGTGATGGTAGGAGATAGTTGTAATGTTGAAAATGTGGTAAGGAGCATCTTAAGAAAGATTATCTGCAAAATCAAGGTGAAAGACCTCATATTTATACTGCATAGAAAGGAAAAATAGTTGGAGATGTTGGGCAGAGTATTCCACAGATCTATGCAAAAATGTATAATAGGTAGGCGGATCATCAGGCATCTATTATGGATGGTAAGCTTTGTGATCAAGTTGTTTCTATTTTTATTGAACCTGGATCTAATTATAGTTATGTTAATACTGACCTGGTGGATAAGTGTGGTTTGAATAAATAAGTACATGCATAATCCTAGTTAGTGCAGTTGGCTATAGGTACAAAGAAATGAGTTCATCATTGGGTAAGAGCTTATTCATTTGAGTTGAATGGTATACCTACATCAACACATCTAAATGTACTTTCATTGGGATCTATAGTATGTTTTTGGGTATGGATTGGTGGTACCTTCACATGACCAAAGTAGATTGTTATGACAAGACTGTCGAGTGCTTCGATGACAATGGAGAACATAAGATATTGCAAGGTAAGAAGAAGGCTACATCAATCAAAATGGTTATAGCTATGTAGGAAAAGCACAGTCGTAAGAAAGGATGTGTATTATTTGCAGTACATATTTCTAGTGACAAAGGTAAGGAAGCTGAGGATGTGGATGTATTGAAGAGGTATCCAGTGCTACAAAAAATTTAGGATGTATTTCCCATAGATATCTCAGAGTTACCACCTCACAGGGAAGTTGATTTTTCTATTGAGTTGGTACCAGGAGCAACATCAGCATCAAAGGCACCTTACAGGATGAGCACACCATAGTTAGTGGAATTTAAATTGCTTGACAAGGAATACATTAGGCGAGGTTTGTCACCTTGGGGTGCACCAGTATTGTTCGTGAAGAAGAAGGATGGTACTCTTAGGTTGTGTATTAAATATAAGTAATTAAACAAGGTTAACATGAAGAACAAGTATCCATTGCCGAGGATTGATGATTTGTTTGACCAGTTGAAGGGAGCAGCGGTGTTCTTGAAGATTTATTTGAGATCAGGATACCATCAGGTACGCATTAAATAAGAGGACATCTACAAGAATTATTTCTGAACCAAGTATGGGAATTATGGGTTTCTTGTAGTTCCTTTTGGTCTAACTAATGATTCAACTACTTTTATGTGCTTGATGAATAGTTGTTTCATCCTTATATGGACAAGTTTGTTATTATGTTTGTTGATGATATACTGATATATTCTAAGAATGAGGAAGAGAATTTCAAACACTTAGCAACAATATTGAGATTTCTAAGAGAGCATTAGTTGTATGCCAAGCTTTGCAAATGTAGTTTATTTAAGATAGAGGTACATTACTTATAGCATGTTGTTTCCAAGGAAGGCATATCAATGGATCCATAAAAGATAAGGGATGGGAAACTCCTAGGAATGTGGATGAGGTAAGGTCATTTATGGGGTTATCAAGTTATTACAAGAGGTTAACTAGGAATTTATCACGGATTGCATATTGTTAGAAAATTATATATTACGGAGCAATGGAACACATAAAATATTGCAGAAATATAAACACAGAAAACGCACAAAACAAGAGAGACACAGATATACATGGTTCACCCAGTTTGGGCTACGTCCACCCCGAACAGCCAGTCCTTCCTTTTTATTATCCAGCAAAATGAAGAGACACAACCTACAGAAAATCCGCTGTAATATCCTCTGTTTTCTCTCACAGTCTCACCTCTCTGTTTCTCGCTCACAGAATACACATCTATCTCACAGCCTCAAATACAATACCCTCATACAAAGAGAGGGGTTTCCTTCTAGGGCAAAAAACCCTAAACTAAACATAAGTTTTACCGTCAGATCATCCGCCTAATGAACGACCCAGATTGACTAGAAATTACTATACTTTTATCAGCTGCCCCCCCCTGGACCCCCCCTGTAGTGAATATTTTACGGGCGGCGTTGCCGCCCCCATTTCGAACTGGGGTCCTATGTGGTGATACCTTTGAATATAGAAGATAATCAGGCTCCACACCCAACACATATCCTATCACATCATTGCATAGAAAAAGGAACAAATTTGAATGGACAAAGAAATGTGCAACAGGTTTTGAGCAGTTGAAATAGTTGTTGAAAAATGCTCCAGTTCTAAAGATTGCGGATTCAAATAAAGAGTTCGTGGTGTGTACATATGGTTGTAAAATAGGACTTGGTGGAGTCTTGATGCATGAGGGACAAGTATTATGTTACGAATCAACGAAACTGAATGAGCACGAGCAAATTTATGTGAAACATGATATTGAGTTGGAAGAGATCATCCATGCTTTGAAAATGTGGAGACACTATATTCTTGGAAGGAGGTTTGTATCGATGAGAAACCACAGTGGATTGAGATACCTTTGACCTACTGAATCTAAATTCTAGGAAAGCTAGATTATTGGCCATTATCAGTGAGTTTGACTTCGATATCAGGTACATTAAGGGAAAGGAAAATAGGGTTGCAGATGATCTTAGCAGAAGAGTGTGGGTGAATCATATAGAAACTATGAGTTCTTATGGGATAGATTTACATGATTAGATCTTACAGGCAGAACAATAAGATGAAAGGTATAGGCTAGAGCTTATGCATAGGTTATAACAATAGGGTACAGGTGATCAAGATGTGGACTATCATTTTACAACAGATGGTTTGATCATATTTAGGGACAAGATATATGTGTGGAACAACAGTAATATCAATAAACGTATCTTGAGGGAATTTCATGTTAATCCATACTCAAGTCATCCAGGCTATCATAAGACATTGGCAATTGTGAATAAGTTCTGCTATTGGCTGGATCTAAATAAGGAAGTGGAAGAGTTTGTGGATAGATGTTTGGATTGTCAAAGGGTGAAAGCAGAGTCTAAGCATCTAGGTGGTCTACTACAGCCAATTCCAATTCCATAGTGGAAATGGGAGGTCACTTATATGGATTTCATTACAGGTTTGACGAGGACATATAGACAACATGATTCCATCATGGTTGTGGTGGGCAGGTTGGAAAAAGTAGCACACTTCATTTCGGTGAAGTCTACATATTTAGTTAGTGATTTAGCATAGGTTTCCATCAGGGAGATAATGAGGTTGCATGTTGTTTCGAGAAGATTGTGTTAGACAAGGATGCTACGTTCACTTCCAAGTTCTAGAAATAGTTATTTATAGGAATGGGTACAAAATTGGCCTTCAACACAACTTATCATTAGCAAACAAATGGAAAGATAGAGAGGGTCAACAGGACACTGGAGGATATGTTGAGGATGTATGAGATGCATCAACAACGTAAGTGGGAAGGGTACCTTCCACTAGTTGAGTTTTCTTACAACAATGATTATCAAGAGTCATAGAGGATGATTTCGTTTGAGGCACTCTATGGGAGGAGTTGTAATACTTACATTAGTTGGAGTGATCCAATGAATAGGGTATTTATAGGGCTGGACATGTTGGCAGACATGGAAAAATAAATGAAAGTTATCAAGAAGAATCTAAAGGAAACAAAAAACATGGATAAGAGCTATGAAGATCAACACAGGGAATTTAAGGAGTTTCAGGTTGGGGAACATGTGTATTTGTGCATCAAGCCCAAGAAGAGGTCCTTGAGGATTGGCTCATGTGCAAAGCAAGCACCTCAATATTGCAGGCCTTTCGAGATCCTTGAGAGGATTGGACCAGTGGCATATTGACTTACACTATCTCCGACAATGAAAGTCCATGATGTTTTCCATGTGTCATTGCTTAAGAAGTATGTTAAAGATGTTGATCAAGTGATTGAATAGTCTGTATTGTAGGTGGAACCAGAAGGCAAATTCCAGATGGAACCTCAGTGAATTTTGTAGAGAAAGATGCTCATGCTATCGAATTGAGAAATCGAGCACGTTAAAATGCAATGGAAGCACTTTGGGCCCAATGAATCTACATGGGAGATGGCTGATTAGATGCGAGATATGTATCCTTCATTATTTGCTGGTTGAGGCAAAGAAGTTTTGGTATATGTATATGGATGTAAATACCATAATGAGTTGTGTTATAAATCTCCAATAAGCGGTAAAGGTGGCATGTTATTATGTTGTCACATTGGTTTGCTTTTCAATAGGTTGTTCATTGTAAATATTGCATTGAACTAAGTTATAAAGCTCCATGGGAATTATGTTTTGGTTTTCAACAATTTTGCTAGTTGTAGGTGTCATTGAAGACCGAGGACGATGTTCCCCTAAGGGGGAGGGGTTTGTAACAACCCCAGGTTAAAAGTTCATGTAATAAAGTTAATAAAGGAAAACTAAGACCAAGGTCACAGGACACATATTCCAAGCTGAAAGTTGGGAAAAACATCCTAGCGAGCGTTCATTTGGTTTATTATGGCTAAGGGGAAATTGGCAAAGGCAATGGAAAAGGCTTTGAAAAGGCAAGGGGCATTATTTGGCATTTATTTATGAAAATAATGGAAATTGAAGAAAATAGAGGCCTAATTGATAAAAAGGCTTCTGAGGATCAGTTCACAACCTTTTGCCAGTTTTAGCTTGGAGCTCTCTCTATTATCTCTATTCTCTCTCATACTCTTGCACACTTAGAGCATTCTTGGAGCACTCTAGCTTTGGATGAGGAAGGCAAAGGAAGGACAATAAAGAAAAGGGAAGCAAAGATCAAGCAAGGAGGAGTTGGATCAAGCGACTACAACGGGATTACTTGCAGGTATCGATTTGCATGTATGATTTCCTTTCTAGTTTTGGCATCCATGGTACGTGCATCTGTGTATTTGTTTCTCTTGCTATCATTGGCATGGGTTTTTCTAGGTATGACAATGGTTTTAGAGTTGCCTTGCCAATTCTGGATACCCATGGTGTGATGGGGTTCTCTTACTTGGTTGAGCTAGATTGTTGGATGGTTTCAAAACTGAGTGTGGTGGTCTCAGGAAAATTCCCAAAGGTATAGAAATCCTTGGACTGGTATATGGTTGAATATGCTGTAAATCCTGAGGGCGAAAATGGAAAGGTTCCTCACGGCTTAGGTGGAGATATCCGGAGGCATACATGCTTGTATATGCCTAGTGATCCATGGACCATTATATGATGTGATTTTAGTAAAGCCTGGTAGTGTATGTTTCTTATTTGGGCCTACGAATCCCTTGGCGAGATATATGGTAAAGCCTGGTTGTATAGGTGCTTGCTTCGGGCCTAGAAATCCTTGATCGGTTTTGGTGGGATATGTGGTAAAACCTGAGAAGCATGGTTGGTTTTGTTGTGAGTCCCACATTCATCCTTGGAATATGGCACAAGGGTGATTTGTTGAAAGAAATATTTGGTTAAGTCCAATCTATAGTTGGGTGGTGTGTGGAAGTCCTTGACTTGGTTGGATTTTGTATATGCTAATAAGAGATGTTTTCCTCTTGTGTTTCATGAGTAATTATACTTGTTATTATGTGTCTTTAATGGTTGTTCTATCATTGATATTTATCTAGTTATACGGTGGTTATAAGCATGGTTTTATGATAGAATTTAGTTATGGCTCTCATCATGTTTCATTTAGTAAATTATGTTAATGAATGTATGACCTAATAGATGATAATGCAGCTATTGTGAGAGGGCATTAGACCTTCTTGACAAATCTTAGATAAGTATGAGTCCCCTATGTTCAAATGTGTATTTATGACTTGTACATTACATTTTCATGATGTGTTTGACGAAATGCTTGTCATGGTTAAGATGAGTTAGTATAGGTCCTTGGTCAAGTTTTGCATTAGAGGCCTTGCCTTTTTCTTATTTATCACTTCTGAGTGTTTCATCAAGTTCTGGGTAGAGGTCTATATCTTTTCCCTGAAAAAGTGCCTTAGATCTCACAGTCTCTAACACAAAACTGGCTGGAAAAGACTACAATCACTAGGAACCAAGCTTATGGGAGCAACTAGAGGGTTTCAGTTGCATGGAGACCTTGTTATGGAAGCGAATGGGGTTTAGTTGAGTGAAAGGCTAAGTCAATTCAAGGGTTCAGAACCTGGGGTGGTTGGTTAGCTCTTGGGGGTTTTGTAGCACCTGAGAGAGGTCTGTAAAGTTTTGGTTTATCAGTTCCACTTCCTTAAGGTGATCTAGGGATTTGAATCATATCATAGTAACTCTTGGTCACATATTTACCCTGTGGACTGGTAAGCTTGGGTAAGTGTGGGAGGAGGGTGTTACATGCTTGATTTATATACCCTTCACCACCCTTCTATATTGGGCATCTATTAGAAATCTCCTCAACCCTTTTTCTACTAGGAGGAAAAGGTAGGGAAATAAAGGGCACCCTTGATGCAATCCTTGAGAAGGATTGAAGAAAGGGCCCATTGATTCATTGATCAAAATCCCCATCTAGATGGATGTAACGTATCCTGTAATCCACCTATCGGGAAAAATACTGGGGGGGGTTGAATCAATATTTTCAAAATCACAAACTTTTCATTTCATATTCTGATTTCTGTACGTGACTTTACTAAAAGGAACCTGCATGTGTATGTGACTGTTCTAAGGACGACTAACATACATCCAATAAACTTATGTTTCAGTTAATTCATCATCTATGTATCTTCAGCCAGTGCATCAATAATTTACTAAATATTAGATAGATAGTAACCATGTGCAGTAAGAACAAAATAAACCATCACACATAATAAACACACATGAACACCCATATTTAAGGTGGAAACCCATTGCGGGAAAAAACCACTTACTGTTGTAATCTATGTCTTCTTTTAATATAAAGAAAAGATTTTTACAATTTTGTACTGGTGCAAACTTATACCAGTATGTAGGCACCCACCTACAGAAGGCTACAACCTTCGCTCGTTCTCTAGCTCCTACAGTAAGGGAGCTTCAATCCCCTGGCTCTTGTACTGGCGTAAACTTGTAGCAATACACAGACACCAACCTATTGAAGGCTACAACCTTCACTTCTTCTCTAGCTACTATTGAAAGGGAGATCCAACCCCCTGATCTAATTTACCATCTACTACTAGAAGGAAGCTCCAACTCCCTCAACTCTGGGGACCAAGTTTCATAAATTTTCATACTAGATCCACCTTCTACAACACATCATAACTTGTAGGCCACGTTTCATCAAAATTTTAGACCGGACCCATCAACAACATTTAAGCTCAACATCAATCATAAAATGTAACTTCATCCTTGCGACTCAATCATCAATCTCTAACACAACTGAATCAACCAATCACTGAAGCCCACTCAACTGAAACTCAATCAAAACTCAACCAATCAATTGGAACAATCAGATCACTGTAACCAGAACATCAAACATCATAATGCATATCATAGAAACTAGATTTTGTTACTGCAAACCCTGATCAACCATCTATCAAAATGTATATGCTAATTTGCTGTAGAAAACCCACATTTGTATGTGCATTTCATGAAGCATACCTGTGTACAGATCTTAAACTTCTGTAAACTGAAAAAGAGATCATTGTCATTCTGAAACAAACCATGCATCATACCTAGATCTACTGCGACATTCTGAACCAATCACAAAATAGTCTCTGATCTTCATTCACAATCAGCAAGTTATCTCAACATTCTTCAATCAATCAATCCACAAGAAAACCATCAATGTGTAAACCCATATAAACAAAAAGACTTCATTGACAGACAACATAAACACATTCAAACTAATAAAACTGATCAAACACCCTTTTATAAAAAATCCATACTTTCTTTATGTGCTTTCCTCAAAGCATATCCACATGTGTAGGAAAATTTTAGTAACCAAACCTGCATGTACGCAACTTACTATAAACACTTTTGTGTGTGAACACACCTTGTAGGCTATAAAACCCATGTACAAATATGCAAATTTAGAATCAATTCTTCACTGCAACACAAAAATTTAGTCATACCCATATCTTTACATATGCAGACAAATCACACGTTAAGACGCCATTAATACTAATCAAATCATGTTAGCTCAGATCTATTGGATATGATCTATCATCAATATTTCAAGTGCATACTTAGTTTAGATCAAGCAAAGCAACAATAGCCCATAGCATGCATAATTGCTTTAGATCAAACTATTCATAAGATTTCCGTCACTTCCACACATTTCATACTCTGATATTCATCACTTTATACAGTTTAGCCTTTTTCAATACCACAGGTCAAAACCATACTCCAGCCGATGGTTTTCTTAGACGGGATCAAATCATCTATTACTGGATTCAATATCACAGGGAAATACCATGGTAAATACCCTTTGTATTTAGAATACCATGGTGCAGAAACTGGATGTGCCTTTGCTTCTTCATACTCATATGTGTACATGGTTTTTCTTAACATAACCCATGTATATTTCTTGACCTTTCAACTTTATCATACCTCTTCCTCTGAATTGTTATGCCTTTACGAAAACAGTCTACCAGATCTTGTTTACATCTTCAACAAGTAGGTTTCCATCAAGAGACAACTCATCAAGTAGGTTTCCATTCATCAGGAAGGTTGTCATCAAGGACAACTCATCAGGTAGGTTGCCATCAAGGACAACATTTATTCATAATTCCAACACCACCTTACCATCCTCATGGAGAAACCTCCTTGTAACAAAGTTAAATGTAAGAATGTCCAAGAAACTCTATCATAGGCTTTAAAAAATAGATTTTGATGATTAGTGAAGGAGATGAACGAATCTAAATAGTATGTAAATCTTCCTAAGCTACACCTATTGCCTCATGGATATTTCTTACTTCCAAAAAAACAAAATATTCAGCTAGGTGGTGAGCACCAGTATTGCAGCAATAATGCTGCAACTCCTGGGGCTTCCTACTTTACTTTTATCAACCCGATGGTTCGTAACAAATTTGGAAGCGATGGTGCTGTATGCAAAAGTACCAGCTCTTACTGCAGGCTGTCACTTGGTCAGCTGGCGCAAGATCACTAGGAGCTCAAGCTAGCTTCTATGAATTTCCAGAAGAAGCTTTTAACCATGATGAAAGAAAGCTAACTCTACAGAGGCTATTCTATTTGCAGAAAGAGAAAGAAGACTGGAATGTAAGGCAAACCCTAGCAAACCCTAATTTATCCAACTAACCCTACTTTTTCAAAAAAAGAGATAAAAACTGATGTGATGAGTGCCATTGGCTATTGAAAAAGGTAAATTACATTTATTCAAGCTACTTCTGAAAAGAAATGAGAAGAAAACATGTTTTTGTGCTTTTGAATGTTTTTATGTTAAATTATTATGCTTGTAATTTATCTGATTGTGATTGTGCAGAGGTTTGGTGGTGACGGAAGATGGAATTGGTTTTTTCAAAGGTGGAGGAAGGTGTGGAGAGGTCCTAAGAAGCCCCTAGTACCCTTCTGAAGACTTCCATTGCAATCGGATTTCGAAAAACCACTTACAGGGAATTCTACAGGAGGCTGCAGGGGATCTACAGGAGGAGGCCGAGAGCTATTTTTGGAAGTTTTGAAGGTGGAAAAATGATGGAAAAGGGTAACTGAAGGCTAGATGAAGGTGTTTAGGTGTCTGGAGCTTGTCAAGGAATATCAAGAGGGAACATGATGGTTGGTTTGTTCAAATGGCAAGAGGGAAGCTTATGGAGAAAAATGTTAAAATTAGGGCAGATTGGTGAAATGTTGCGAATGACTTGGGAAATCTATGGGAAGTGAGCTGGTGCTGGCTACTTTATGGATGTATGGTGAGTTGAGGTGCCCTGCAAGAGATCTGCACATCTACTTACAAAAACTGATCAAAGAAAGGACTAGCTATACCATGGAAACATAAATTTCTCTAGCTTGACCTAATTTCTGACTTACAAACAGAAAACACTGAACAATAACCCTTGAATAGAAAAGCATGCAAAGAGATATATTGTAAAAGAACAGGAAATGATCTAGGCAACTGAATCTGAAGCAACACATTAACCTTTGAATCAAGTCATCACACTAGAAATTGCATGGAAGAGCAAAACTGTGTTTTTGGTGGCAACAATGGTGTCAAGACCTCAAATCATGATCCCAGAAAGGGAGAAAAGAGATCAAGACCTATTGGTTGCCTTTTTTAATCGTAATGTATCCCTGTATTAACATACTTTAGCAATTGAAACAAAAGCAGCGATGCAAACCATCAAAAGCAACCTATTCTAACAAGGCAAAATAAATATATCTAACAGAAATTAACCTGTGAACTGAAGTAAAAACATATAAGTACAAAGAAAGAGGTGCTGGGCAGCTTGGGTTGGGCCCTAAACTAAGAGCTTCAACCCTCTGAAAGAGATCATTACTGGCTCAGGCAATATTTCATCTTCGTTATCAAAAATAATAGTCACATTACATGAACTGTCCACAAAAAGAAACTCGAAAATGAGCTGAACAAGTGCTGCACAAAAGTGCGAAAATTCTACTAATGACTGGCTAAAATCCAACTAAAAAACTGGGCACCTAAGACCTGCTATTTATACAACTTTAGCCTCCAACAGCTCTCCTAAAATCAAGGGGCTTAGCTTCCCAAAACTGCAGATAAACAACAATCCTTCTTTACTTGCTCGACTGCCCCTTGGATGCACTCATGTGGCTGCTTATGCTCCAAGTTTCTGATGGAGAATTCGAGGTAAGGGTTCATAAATGAAGGGGACATCCCCCTACAAATCCTCTTCCCTATTTTCCTCGAATATTGGCTGCCAAATGCTCATAAATCCTTTGACTTTGTCCAAAATTGACCAAAAAATCTGCATAAAGCACACATTAGACTACATGGAAAAATGACTAACCCAATTCACTCTATTAGCATAAATATAATAAAAAAATGCAATAAACTAATGAGAATGGTGGATTAAGTCGAATTAAGATGCAAAATGAGCCCATATAATTACCCATTTTTTGGGCTCATCATTACCCCGCTACTGAAGGTGTTGCTTATCCTTTGAGCAACTAGTCTATCTCCTCATCCTTGATGGCCCTAATGGTGCCCCTGGCATCCCATGCTCTGATGTGAGATCCTCTTCCCTATCATGGAATCCTACCTTTCTATCCACCTCTTCCCACTGTTTTTGTTCTTCTTCTTCTTTTACACCTTCCAGTAGTCCTAGCAGTGGTGGAGGACTGAATTTGAGGTCAATCAAGTTGGTCTTCAAACTTTGCATAGAGTGCTTATACAGTGGCACTCTTCTCAAGGCTTCTCTCATCCTATTTGGGGAGTGATACTCCTTGATCTGTAGGCTGTGTGGTAATGTGTTACTCATTAGCATATTAGGGGCACTTTCAGGATCAACTGCAAGTTGCTAGTGTGTGCTAGTGAGAGCCATAGGGTCTGATGGCTCTGCTCTAATAATCAAGGGCTCATTTTGTTCTTTTACCATTAACTGCTTGATTTCTGTGGCCCTTTTCTCCTCATGACTCATCCAAGATGCCATGGCCATCAGCTGCAAGTCCCCTAACCCAACATTGGGGTCCCATAGGTTCATATTAGTAAGGGCCAGGTTATGTAAATAAAGCTCTGCCAACTTTTCCCTGTCCTCTACTGAACTGTGATCACATAGATCTAAGAACTACCTATAATCCTGAAAAGGAATGCTGCCTCTCTGTGCTAGGGCCTTGATATGGAATTGTAGACACTGGTCTTTGAGATACACTCCATATGATTTGGCTAGCTGTCTACACTGTAGTGCCTCCATAGCCCAGCTGGCCATGCAGGCTAATTGGGCTCCTCTTTCCTGTAGCTATCTCCTTAATAATAATATTTCATTTTTTGCCCAAGGTTCCCTTTCTTGCAGCTGTTTTCTTAACATTTCAGTTTCTACCGGGATTCCCCTTTCTTGCATCTATTTTCTTAACATTTCATTCTCTGCTGCCAAGTGAGATGTTTTGATTGCTTCTGCATGTTTTACAGTGGCCAGATCTCTGCCCATCTCTCTAAGCTTGCTCTCCATGTGGCCAATGTCTTCCACCCCTTTGGACTTTGCAATTTGCCTTTTTTCTCCTTCTGTCTCTTTCTCTGTCCCTGTCTCTCCCTACTCTATTTCTTCAGCTTTCTCCTCCTCTATCTTGGTTTGTTCCTTATTCCATTCTTGTTCTTCTAAATCACCAGTTTCTTCACCTTCTCATAAAACCTCCTGTCATTTTCTTTATGTTTCCTTGGAAAACCAACTATGGAAATGGAGAGATTTTTTTTTTTTTTTTTTTTTATTTTTTTTTAACAGAGACACAGAGACTGTATTTTTCAACCATAAGCAGCAATTTTTTATGAATTTTCTCCACCCAACAGTTGTATTCTCTCCTCAAAAGCTAAACCATTGTTAGCATATTTTGATATTCAATGCAGGTATGCCAAGAACCTACCTCTGCAGCCCGAGAATTGTGATAAAAACCGTGTTTTTCCTATCCAAAACAGCTTACTGGCCCTCCTGTAGAACCTGTTACTGCTCCTATAAAATGCCGATATAAGAAAAATGGCTGAAAACAATAGAGGATGATGATTTTGAGGTTATGGTGGTGGTATATAGCTTATTGCAGCTAAGTGGATGAGGATGAAATGGAAGAAAAGGTGGTGAAGGTGTTTCGAGGCTGCATGCTTATGTTTTCTTTGAGATATTTCCGCTGATGGTGAGCTGGCAAAAATGTGCATTGGCATTATTTGGACTGTTGGTCCTTACTGCAGTGTCATCATGAGACTTTATGCTTTTCTACCCGCAATCACTTCCCATCATTGGCGCTTGAGTTCAAAACAGCTGCCACTACCTGACTTTTAGATTTTTCCATGAGTTGACTAGACACACGTGTAGTGTGATCTCCAGATGAGTGCGATCGAACTAGATGAGGGTGGCCAGTTAACTGTCCACCTTTCGGGTTTAGTCTTCAACCATTCCATTCGTTTATGCAGTTTCAAATTATACAGATGCAATAGAGGAACAGGTTTAGACACTTACCTGCAAGTCGAATGTATTGGCTGTGAGGCATCCTTTTGGTTCCATTTTGCTGCTGCGTGCTCATATTTCAGTTGCTGCATGCCTGTGTCTCCTCTTCTATATTCTTTCTGCTCCAATGTGTGGCTTGTTTTCTGTGTGCAGGTTTGTTCTTGGCTAGATCTGATCTTTAGGAGTCTGCTTCAACCTTCAGATTTTCACCCTCATGCTAGATTTTAATGGGGCAGTGACTTGTTTTGTTCATTTCTCCCAAACGGTAGACTGGATTGACCTGAAATTTTCTGAGCATGTTTCCATCATCATTATGAACCTCCATAGAAACATTTTGGTCAATGGGTGCACGGATTTCGAGAAAAATTGAAATTGGATGAAGGTGATGGAGGCTGATTTCTTGGAAACCGTGCACTAGAATTGGCTGAAATTGCTTGTGCATGTTACCATCATCCATATTCATCTCCCCATGAAACAAGTTTTTAAATGGATACACAGATATGGAGAAAATGCAAAAATGGCTGAAGGTGATGGAGGCCGTTTTCTTGGAAACTGTGAACTGTAATTGGCTGAAATTGCTTGAGCATGTTACCATCATCCATTTGAAACTCCCCATGAAACAATTTTTTAAATGGATGGATGGTTTTCAAGTTAGAGAAAAAACAAATTTCTGCTCTATATATTTTTGTATCAGAGCATCTTGCAGTTTTTTGGACAGTAAGAAAAATGAGCTTGGGGTGTGATGCAAGCTTGGAAATGATGGAAGAGAGGTTTGAAGACTTTAGGAGGATTTATAAACCCTTTATGAAGCTTCCCTGTTCCTCAAACTGCTTTTAAAATCGATTTCTGGCTCTTTGTAATTTCTACAGGAGCCTCCTGTACAAAACATAGTTTTAAGAAAAGAAGCACAATGAGGTGGAAAGAATGTCAAGAAGGATGGAGAATGGTGAGGGAAGGTAGGATAGGTGATGTTATTGGTTTCAAAGCTTTCTTGGCACCTGCTGCTGCTTCCTGAAGTTCTCCTACAAACCTGCAATACAACTGGAAATTCATTTTTTTCTTTTTCTTTTTCTCTTTTTTTTGAAAACAACTAGGGCGCCTCAAGGAGGTTTTCACCCTAATTGCCTTCCTTGGACACCTCCAAGGGAGTTTTTCACCTAGGGATCTTATTCTCTTTTTCTTTTCTCTTCTTTCTAACCCATTGACCGCCTCATGGAGGTTTTCAATCAATGAGCCAATTTGAGGCGTCTTCGAGGAGGTTTTCACCTTAGATTTTTATTTTTTTCTCTTATTTTTCATTTTCCTTTTTTTCTTTACCCTACCCTACTTGAAAAACAAAATCATTTTCAAGCATAAGAATACTTCCAATGGAGCCATGTGCACATTGAGATGATATACAAAATGATGTGGAGGCTTGAAATGCATGCTTTGACAGGTATTCAGATTTCAGAGACCAAATGATTTGACTTTGAAGGGATCAAGCATAGTTGAGGAAGAGAGTACTGCTGCAACTTAAGGACTATCTGGAACCATATTTGAATATAGTTGTGATGTCCTTTGTCCTTTTGCTGATCTAGATCATTCTTCATGTCTTATTCTATCATGACCTTCACATCTTCCTCTTTTTGCTGATTTTTCTCTTGAATACATGGAGGATTTGATGGTAACCATGAGGGAGCTCTCTTGATCTCTGATTATGATGTCTTCTCTTCATCAAGTGCAGCCCATGGTTCTTTGATCTTCTCTTTTGCATATTCTTTTGCTGGATGTGGTCCTTCAACGATATCAATATAATCTCTGTTTTGCAATACTCTTCCTGAGCTATGGTGAATATCATTGAGCTCAAGAGGAATTGTTTGGAAGTGTTGTGCCTCAGCATTGTAATTGGGTTGAGCTACTCGAATGTGCAGGTTTGGAAATGGTGGTTCCCCACTATATGCTTGCTGGGCCTATTTGTTGTTCAGGTTCGGGTTTGGTTGGGCAGGCATTTGGGGTTGCCTTGGTGGAGCAGGAGGCAATGGTTGTGGTTGAACAGGTGGTGGAGGCAAAAGAGCGGGAGGAGAGTTGTATTGGGGCCTCCACCCCTGATGAGGTGCATTCCACTGAGGCTGTGGCTGAGCATAGGGTGAAATGAATAAGCAGCTAGTTGAGCATGATATTGAGATGGATATGACCAAGGAGGAGGCATGGACCAGGAAGGATGAGCAGGGGGGCCCCAAGAAGGTATGGATGTGACTTGGTTGGGGTTGTAGTATGTCTGAGATGTCCCTTGCATCCCCTGTTGGTATGGTCTAGGTCCATGTGGCCTCTTTTGGTTTATGTAATAGATCTGTTCAGTGACTACTTCGGCCCCTTGGTATATAGCTTTAAGTCTGGGCAAGGACAGGCACTTGTCTGTGGAATGATTTTCTTCACAGATTGAACAAACCTCTATAGAGTTCAATGGGCATTCATTCCTAGGATGCCTCCTGGTGCATCTAGGGCAAAAAATGGCCAAAGCCCTCTCTACTTCCTCTTGTCTTCTTTTGATATGCATGGCAAGAATCTGCAACATCTCACTCTTGAGGTCTTCCAGCATGCTTCCAATTTCACCTTTAATGGATGAATTGGAAGAAACGGTACTGCTCCCAACATTTCTGTTTTCAGCCATTGGCTCTAGAGGAATGTTTTCTTCTTCTTCTTCCCCTATAGGTTCTTCAAATGTGTCTGGCTGTTACATAAGGGTGTTTCTTGATTGCAGCCACCAAAGAAGAGAGAAGGTTGGCTGTGTGAAGCAGTGGGGGTGTTGGGCAAACATTTTCCTAAATTATCTCTACTCCTACGAGGCATGAAAGGAAATATTTTTGGTGATTTTTGTTTTTTCTACTTGTACCTACAAAACTGAAATTAATTGAACAAACAAATTGCAACTACTGAAATGAACTTGCTGAAAGAAAATGGAAGCATTGAAATGAAAGCAAGGAAATGCAGAAATGAAATGACTAATCTACTTTTGCAGAATTGAAATTGCAGAATTGAAAGGAAAGCAGGGAAATGACTAATCTACTTTTGTTGGAACGGAAATTGCCGAATTGAAATGAAAGCAGGGAAATGACTAATCTACTTTTGCTGAAATGGAAATTGCAGAATCGAAATGAAAGCAGAGAAATGCAGAAATTGAAAGAATTACTACTCTAATTTTGCTAAAATAAACTACTTAGCAGAATGTTGCAGTAGAAAATAGAAGAAAAGCAGTAATCACAAAATACTTTGACGCTTCCTCGACAACGGTGCCAAAAACTGGTGAGCACTAGTATTGCAGCAATAATGCTGCAACTCCTGGGGCTTACTACTTTACTTTTATCAACCTGGTGGTTTGTAACAAACTTGGAACTACTACTCTACTTTTGCTGAAATAAACTACTTAGCAGAATGTTGCAGTAGAAAATAGAAGAAAAGCAGTAATCACAAAATACTTTGACGCTTCCCCGACAACGGTGCCAAAAAGTGGTGAGCACTAGTATTGCAGCAATAATGCTGCAACTCCTGGGGCTTCCTACTTTACTTTTATCAACCCGGTGGTTTGTAACAAACTTGGAAGCGACAGTGCTGTATGCACAAGTACTAGCTCTTACTGCAGGCTGTCACTTGGTTAGCTGGCACAAGATCACTAGGAGCTCAAGCCAGCTTCTATGAATTTCCAGAAGAAGCTTTTAACCATGATGAAAGAAAGCTAACTCTACAGAGGCTATTCTATTTGCAGAAAGAGAAAGACTGGAATGTAAGGCAAACCCTAACAAACCCTAATTTATCCAACTAACCCTACTTTTGCAGAAAAAGAGATAGAAACTGATGCGATGAGTGCCATTGACTACTGAAAAAGGTAAATTACATTTATTCAAGCTACTTCTGAAAAGAAATGAGAAGAAAACATCTTTTTGTGCTTTTGAGTGTTTTTATGTGAAATTATTATGCTTGTAATTTATCTGGTTGTGATTGTGCAGAGGTTTGGTGGCGAAGGAAGATGGACTTGGTTTTTTCAGAGGTGGAGGAAGGTGTGGAGAGGTCCTAAGAAGCCCCTAGTACCCTTCTGAAGACTTCCATTGCAATCGGATTTCGAAAAACCACTTACAAGGAATTCTATAGGAGGCTACAGGGGATCTAGAGGAGGAGGCTGAGAGCTATTTTTGGAAGTTTTGAAGGTGGAAAAATGATGGAAAAGGGCAACTGAAGGCTAGATGAAGGTGTTGAGGTGTCTGGAGCTTGTCAAAGAAGATCAAGAGGGAACATTATGGTTGGATTTGTTCAAATGGCAAGAGGGAAGCTTATGGAGAAAAATGCAGAAATTAGGGCAGATTGGTGAAATGTTGCGAATGACTTGGGAAATCTGTGGGAAGTGAGCTGGTGCTAGCTGTTTTATAATATGGTGAGCTGAGGTGTCTTGCAAGAGATTTTCACATCTACTTACAAAAACTGATCGAAGAAAGGACTAGCTATACCATGGAAACAAAAATTTCTCTAGCTTGACCTAATTTCTGACCTACAAATAGAAAATGCTGAACAGTAACCCTTGAATAGAAAAGCATGCAGAGAGATATATTCTAAAAGAACAGGAAACGATCTAGGCAACTGAATCTAAAGCAACACATTAACCTTTGAATCAAGTCATCACACTAGAAATTGCATGGAAGAGCAAAACTGTGTTTTTGGTGGCAGCAATGGTGTCAAGACCTCAAATCATGATCCCAGGAAGGGAGAAAAGAGATAAAGGATTTTTGGTTGCCTTTTTGAATCTTAATCTATCCCTGTATTAACCTACTTCAACAACTGAAACAAAAGTAGCTATGCAAACCATCAAAAGCAACCTATTCTAACAAGGAAAAATAAATCTATCTAACGTAAATTAACTTGTGAACTGAAGTAAAAACATATAATTACAAAGAAAGAGGTGCTGGGCAGCTTGGGTTGGGCCCTAACCCAAGAGATTTAGCCCTTTGAAAGAGATCAGTACTGGCTCAGGAAATATTTCATCTTCATTATCAAAAATAATAGTCACATTACATGAACTGTCCACAAAAAGAAACTTTAAAATGAGCTGAACAAGTGTTGCACAATAGTGCGAAAATTCTACTAATGACTGGATAAAATCCAACTAAAAAACTAAGCACCTAATCCCTGCTATTTATACAACTTGAGCCTCCAACAACTCTCCTAAAATCAAGGGGCTCAGCTTTCCAAAACTGCAGGTAAACAATAGTTCTTCTTTACTTGCTCGGCTGCCCCTTGGATGCACTCATGTGGCTGCTTATGCTCTGAGTTTCTGATGGAGAATTCAAGGTAAGGGTTCATAAATGAAGGTTACATCCCCCTACAAATCCTCTTCCCTATTTTCCTCGAATATTGGCTGCTAAATGCTCATAAATCCGTTGACTTTGTCCAAAATTGACCAAAAGATCTGCATAAAGCACACATTAGACTACATGGCAAAATGACTAACCCAATTCACTCTATTAGCATAAATATAATAAAAAACTTGCAATAAACTAATGAGAATGGTGGATTAAGTTGAATTAAGAGGCAAAATGAGCCCATATAATTACCCATTTCCAGGGCTCATCACTACGATAGCCTAGGAAAGAATAGTTTTAATTATGACTGGAATGATCAAGTTTTTAAAGCTAGCAAACTCCAAAAGAAAGAAAAGGGATAGGAATTTTTCTTTGTTATTTATCCCACAATCAAAATTAACTTCAAAAGTGAAGCAATGGTTATTAGAGATATACAACAAAAGTCCTACTCCACATAAGTACTCATCCCCTCGACATTTTACATCAAAAAATTCCTATTAACACCCCTTATCAAATATCAATGTTGATACATATCTTGCAGAAGGAGTTTTTTGGTTTAGGGCATATGAATTGAACATATTGTATCTCTTGAGGCCACAACTTTAGAGGTAAGAATTATCCTTAAAAAACTACCACATTATGAGCTATCAAAATGCCCCAAATTACTAGTAGTGAGATTGCTCAAAATTATTTCAAGATATGCCTTCCAAACTAAAGTTGGAAGAACTCTCATTGTCCCATCTTCCCTGGATATCTAATTTTTTTGTATACCTCGTGCTAAATTGCATTATATAATTTGAAACAAAGAGAAAGATGTTGAATATCTTCACTATTTTCCTTACACAAGAAACACATCGTTAGATTGTTCCAAATATTTTTTTGAAGAATGCCCCATGTTAATAACTTCACATTTAATATTAGCTACATTAGAATGATGCTTTTGGGATGGACCTTTAGTTTCCACAAAGGTTTCCACCACCAAATAGGATTTGGAACCCTATCTTCAATCAAGGCTTGATACCCATACTTCACACTAAAACTCCTACAAGGTTTATTATACCCAAACCAATTCATCCTTTTGAGAAAATTGCTGAGCATTGGGTAGGGAATCTATACAACTTTCCCATATCAACCTTAAATTCTCTATAAATCCCATTTAATTGAAGGATGAAAAGCTCTAATTCCAAATAATAGTTGTCATTGGATTTCCAATATTGGGTAACACAACTTATCCTTAAGGCTAGAGGTTTAAAAACATTTAAGATATGATAAAAAAATCCACTTAACATCCCATCATATCACCTACACTAGCTCTGACTTCAATCCCCATTCCAACCTTACGTGCTATAAATTTTCCAACTAAAAGGAAGGAAATATACAACTCTTTGCATTTATTTGAAACACCCTAAATGAGTTATTTTCCTTCATAATACAAATGATGGTAGATCCTGGTGTTATGTACTTACAAATTAAAATATCTCTCCACAAAATTGGCTTAGAGATAAAATTCCACAAGGATTTGGCATTAAATTTTCTCCCAAAAAAAAGCTAATCCTTCAGTCCCCATCACACCACTTTTTTGGAAGTTATATCCTCCTCCAACTAGCTAGATGTGGTCCCCTATACTCGCCACTTTCTTCTTGGGATAGTTAAAACATAATTTCCAAATCAATTCTAGGATTGCTTTAGGTATATGCACTTGAAAATGCCAATACAACACAATAACTTCCAACATTCATTTGACAAGAACTAGCCTTCTTGCTCTAGGTAGAAACCTATTGTAACAAAAGTTGATTCTTATTTCCACTCTCATAGCTAAAAATTTCTAACCCAATTTTTAATAATAGTTTAGTTTAATAACTAAACCAATATATTTAATTTCATCCTACAAATTCCCCTTTCCACGAGGAATCAAAGTATCTAGCTGATCATACAACTGGTTGTCTGGAATGAAAGCATATACTATTGGCTTTATTTAATTCACTTCCATCTCAGTTCCCAAACAATAATGAATGAGAATTTCCAAGACTTTCTGAATTTCCATTTGCTTCCAAAGAAAAAAATTAAGATGTCATCAACAAATTAAATATGTTTTCATTTTTCTTTGTCGACGTTTCGAGTCTAGACCAAGACTCATCATCAGGACACATTGTAATCAAGTCCTGATGATGAGTCTTGGTCTAGACTCGAAACGTCAACAAAGAAAAATGAAAACTGTGGATTATCCGAGTTCAGATTCTAAAAAACCGAACCACAGAAATCTGCAATCCATTAAATTAAATATGTGTTAGAGTTACCCTCTAACCATATATATATATATATATATATATATATATATATATATATATATATATATATATATATATATATATATATATAACCCTTCACCGCCCTTTTATATTGAGAATCTATTAAACATATACTCAACCCTTCTACTACCAGGAGGAAAGGTAGGGAAATAAAGGGCACACTTGATGCAATTCTTAAGAGGGAATGAAGAAGGGGCCCATTGATCTATTGATTAAAATCCCCATCTATATGGATGTAACATATCCCATAATCCACCTTACCATCCTCATGGAGAAACCTACCTGTAACAACTTTAAATGTAAGAAAGTCCAGGACACTCTATCATAGGATTTATATAAATAAAGTTTAACGATTAGTGAAGGATATGAATGAATCTTAATTGTATGTAAAGCTTCCTAAGCTGAACCTATTGCCTCATGGATATTTCTTCCTTCCAAAAACAAACTATTCAACTGAGATAGCCTATGAGAGAATAGGCTTAATTTTGAATGGAATTATCTTTGATGTAATACTATATACCATATTACATGATGAAATCCATGAATCCCCAAGAGGAAAATGCTTTAGGGTCTTATAAGTATTACTGAAATGAGAGACACTTAAATTTGCTAGATCCTTAAATATTTGGCTTCATCACCCTCCTCGTTGTGTGAGGCTCAAATTGTATTCTTGGTTTTCCTATGATTAACAAAAGTATGAAAATATATTTTATTTTTATTCTTGCAAATAATCCAAGTGGAATGATTATTAATTTTCCATTCTTATTCTTCTTCAAGGAGCACTTTTTCTTTCTAATTTTCAAGGGCCTTTATCTCTTGCAAGCTATCCTCATCTAGTATGCATCCAACAATCCTTTGAATAATTTCTTCCGCATTAGTCTCAACCTCATTTGACTAAGCCCCAATTAATTTGTGTTTGGTCACCAACTATTCTAACACCACTTCCATAGATACCTTTAAATCCAAAATGAATTCACTACATGTCAACTATTAGAGTAAAGGATCATAGTGCTCAAAGTTAATATTAACCATTTCTTTGAATCCCTAAAACTCCAACCATTTAGGGTTGAACTTGAATGGGGACCTTGTATTCTCCTCATCAATTACTAATTCCAATATCATTGGGAAGTAGCCTAATATTTTGACTTGACCAACCCATTATCTATACCTATCCACATGACTATATAAGTCTTCATGCCATATGAACCAATCTAGTCTTTTGGAGATAGTTCAAGTTTTAACTCAATTATTGACCCATGTTGGATTAAACTTCACATGTGTAATATCAATGAGCCTTTCCTACTCCAAATATGCTAAAAGGAGGGCATTTATAGGGTTAATATGAGCACCACAAACCAAAATTACTTCCCTATGCAAAGTAAAATCCACGTCCCTATAAATTTTTAAAATCTGGTATAAAAAAGAAAGCATAACTAAAACAATTCTCCCAATGCATGATCTTTCCCTCATAAGGTCAATATATATTGAATATGTGCAAAAATTTCCTAAGTTTATAGTTCTTAACTTTAGTGAAAGAACTAGATACAATGGAGTAGTTAATGGGGCTAATATTATCCTTCCATCTAGTGAGAATCCCCTTATCCAACTTGCCATTTGAATCAATAGCTAAAAACTACTATCCCAAAAAATAAAAACTTCAAAGTAGAACAAACTGAATCTCCCCTCCCATAGTTTCTTGGAAAGTAGATTTTTGGATCAACATCCTTAGTTAAATGCTTAAGAGCCAATTTTTGTAGCTAGATCGCATTCCCTCTTACATTAATAGAGAAAATATGCATTCTAAGATAGGAAGGGGCACTTTGGTGTTGTAAGGACCCCTATTAAAGTTATTTCCATTATTTGGCTTATTTTGATAATTTTTTCTAGGCAAGTTGTAGTCTATACAATTTCCTTTCTACTATGACGGAAAAGGAGTTCCCTTCTAGGCGTTGGCATTATGATGCATGTGTTGTACTTGATGGCAACCCTCTCATAGAAGATCATCTCACTTGTATACATTCAGATGAATCCACAGAAGAGATATCAGATATGACATAATACATGGATGTAGGACAGTTCAAAGGGATCAGATGACAATTCACAAGTAAGCTTTGCCATCAAGTCCAAAGGGGGAGATTGTTGGCATTATGGCTAAAGTGTTGTCCTTGATGGCAACTCATACAGGTGATGGATCACTGTACAACAGGTCAGTAGCAAAGATTGATGATTAGCTCACAAATAATGAAGAAAACAAGAGGTACGCAGGTACACCGTACAAAAGCTGTGGACCCGCAGGCATGTCATAGATAAAGTGCGTACATACCCACAGGTACACCATGTAAAAGGTGCGGACCCCAGTTCACTCACTTCAAGGCAGAGAAGCGCGCTCACGTGGGGTTTCTTATGTTTGGCCCGTGGTATTTAGCCCGCCGTTCTTGATTCTATGGTTTTGGCCCGTGGTATAGGATCTAATTTAGCCCCAGTTTGGATCCCTTGTATTGGTTATCTATGGTATTGATCCATGATTTTAGGAAGAGCCTGCCTATATAAAGCAAAGGAGATCATTTGGCTAGACACTTGTGAAAGAAGAAGATCTTAAGAGAAGCTAGATCTGAAATTCTAGTGATGGGTTTGTGAGAGATAGCTGAATCTAAATCAAGGAGAAACATGAGGGTTACAAGTCGGATCTACTAATGGGTTGAGATCCCTTCGGCGCATGATCAGATCTGTAGATCTGATAGTCTGGGTTATCCTTGAAGTCTGAAAATTGTCTATACCCGCAGGACCGCAAGTGCAGCGAAAGAAAAGTGCAGAGATACGCAGGCACAGAAGCGTTGCAGGTGCGCAGATACGCAGGCGCAGAAGCGCTGCAGGTGCGCAGATACGCAGGCCCAGAAGCGCTGCAGATGCGGAGGTACGCAGGAAGTCCGTGAGGCACAGTGCGTGGGTGCGCAGGAAAGCAGTTGGAAATAGTGCGCATGTACGTAGGTGTTCTATGGGTGAAGCTGCGAACTTTTCATGAAATCTATTTAGCTGCCCCATTTTATTATTGTTGTGTTCTGGTTTTTGAAGTGATGTATGGTATTATGTCCTGATAACAACATTGATTGATTGAATGATTATGATTAGCTTCAGTATTGATAGATGAATGGACCAGGTTCATAATGACTTATCCTTATATGATCTGGTGGACTAGATCTGATTGATAACTCTCATTGTATATGTATTGATATGGTGATTGGGTGATTCAGAAGGTTGTTTGATTATGAGCTTCAATGTTGTTGTTGGGTCCAGTATGAAAATTGGATGAAATGTGGCCTTTCAGATTATGTGTTGTGCTTCAGTGTATCCAGTCTGAAAATTGATGAAACGTGGTACCTGGAGGAGAGAAGATTGTAGGTCAGCACCTACGTACTAGTATCTAAGCTAGTACAAGAGCTAAAGGAAATCTTTGGAGCATTTTAGCAGGTAGCAGCCTGCGTACTAGTAAATGGATCGGCTAGTACAAGAGCAAAGGGGGTTGTAGCTCCCATACTGGTATAAGACTGCACCAGTACAAAATATTGTAAAAGTATTTTCTTATTAAGAAGAAGATTGAGATGACTTGCAGCAGGTGGTTTTCTCCCGCATTGGGTTTCCACCTTATATCATGGTGTTCATGTGTGTGCCTTATGTGTGATGATCTACTCTATGTTATTGCATCTGTTAACTGATAATATGGTTGATAATGTTCTAATGCACTCATTGAAGATCAATTAACTTAATCATGAGAAGTTGTGGAAGTAGAATATATGAATCAGAGTTTGGAAATGAAAAAGTTTTATTGACTTGATAATACTAATTCACCCCCCTCTCAGTATTATTTCCAACAATTGGTATCAGAGCGGGTCCTTTGGTAGAAGCTTGATCGCTTGAAGGAGATCCGTGAAACAATGGGAAAGAAGCTTAAGAAGAAAGCACCTAAGAAGAAGAAGACATATCAGAGGAACTATGACAGTGGGAGAATCGATTGGGGATTAGGTATAAGAAGCTCTTCAGATTCAGAATCAGATTCAGAATCATTTCAGAATGAAGATGACCATTCAGGTATGGATTTGCTATCCTCTGATGTTCCAACTATCTTTCCTTTTGAAAAAGATGAAAAAGATAGTGAGACTACTGAATTTGCTCTTATGGGTGAGCAAGAAAGATATCAAATTGAGGCAGAATTTAAAAGTCTTACAGACAAAATTAGAACTCAGCAAGATCTATTGGACAAAAGGAACTGTGCTTTTGAAAGGGTAACTGCCGAACTAGAAGCTCATCTAGAGAGAGGAAGCAAGGTAAGGAAGCTATTTAAGGACAAATATCAAAAGTTGTTGGATGAAGTAACATCACTAAGAAATGAAGTCATTGAAAAGAACACAACAATCAAGGAGCTCAGAGATCGATCCAGTTATTATGAAAATCTTGAAGCCACGATCCGCTCACTAAAGGAAGATCTTGAAGAATCAAAGAAGCAGAATAAAGATCTAGTCCAAGATATTGAAAAACAGGGAAACGAAGTTATCAGCTTAAAATCTCAGCTAGAATGTGCCTTCAGAATTCGTCAAATGCAACAGGATCTGAATGAAGAACAAGAAAAGGAGATTCTCAAGCTAAAGCATCAGTTGGAAGAAGAAAGGAAAGCTGAAGAAGACATGAAGAAGCAATATCTAGAAAAAGAAGAACAACTTCAGGTTGAGGTAAATATCTTGAAAGGTAAATTAGAAGAAAAGGATAAGCTTTTACGATTTCAAGATAGTTCTAAAGTCTTGGATGATATTCTTAGTAGTCAAAGGTCTCCTGCTATAAAGACTGGTCTTGGTTTCCATGAATCTGTTGAAGGTGAATCTAGTTCACAAGGTGAGGCAAGGAACTCTAAAGAGAAATCTAAAGTGATCAATGAAGAAATGAAAGATCAATCTCATCATCAACCAAGGAAAGAGATTCCTCAAAGAAAATCCTTTACTCCTCCTATGAATAACGTTGAATGTTATGTATGTCATAATCTTGGACATGTTGCAGCTAGATGTAGAAGAAGAAGGGTTCAAGACCATTATGCAGAAAGATCATCACATTCAAGGTACTTTAATGGATATTGCTTTGCTTGCAATATGTATGGTCATAAAGCTGCTGACTGTTACAGGAGGAATATGAAACATGTAAGATGTTATGCATGTAACAAGCTTGGACATATAGCAAAGGAATGCAGGAACAAAGCACAGACATCACACCAAAAGGAGAAAACATCATCACGCTTGAAGATATGGAGGAAAAAGGAAGTACAGTCAGAAAAAGGCGGCACAACACAACGTACAGACATACCAGAATCAGAGGGAGCTGAAAGTACAAAACTTCAGTGTCCTGAATCTCATATGCAAACTCCATAAAGGGAAGTCGCGTATATACGCGAGTTGGATACTGCACAATCGCGTATATGATTGTTTGAAGAAAGGCAGTAGGGAAAGTGAAGTTGGAAGTGAATCTATGAAGTATGATCTCTCGAGCACAAGATCAGATCTGGGAATCTGACTGTCAGTGGCACAGAGGAGGACTATTTAATTGGGTTCTAATCAGAGGTACGCAGACCATTCACTGCGAAAGTGCGGGCGTACGCAGCAGAGCGGAAGTTCCTGTGCGGAGGAACGCAGGTGATACACAGTGAAAGTGCGAGGATACGCAGCGAAGGCACAGTCCCAGTGCGGAGGTACGCGGCGTAATAGAGGTTCAGGTGCGGAAGAACAGTAAAGGTACGTGGCGTGGCAGAAGCCGTAGGTGCGTAGATACGCGGCGTAATAGAGGTTCAGGTGCGGAGGCACAGTGAAAGTACGTGGCGCTACAGAAGCCGCAGGAGCATAGATACGCGGCGCGATAGCATCTGAGGGTGCGTGGCCACAGTAGAGGTACGCGGTGCAATTGATGGCACAGGTGCGTGGGTACGCGCTGTAGTAGAAGGCTGTCTGCGTGAATACGCAGAAACACAGAAAGTCAAGTGCGGGGATACGCAGAGGAGCGGAAGGTGAAGTGCGGAGCCACGCAGGCCATATAATGAGAAACTGCGGATCTGTCTTAAGGCATTTATTGGCTGACTTTTCTTGTTGATAAGATCTGACAGATGGCACCAGTTTAGGGGGAGCATATGTTTTTTAATGCATTGTTGGCATTATGGTTAATTGTCCTTGGTGATGAAGATTATATGGCTAAATGATATATCTTGATATGATGTGGTTATGAGTTGTCCATCTCATATGATTCTTGGACTTACATAGTTGATCAGATTTATGGTTGATTCTCTGATGCTACATATCTGGTGCTTACATGGTGATCTTCATAAGGATAAGAAGAATTATGATGCAAGATTCGTATTGTTCTTGGCACATATGAGGATTGTTAGCTGGATACATGGGTGATTATTCAAAGTTGCATTGTTGGATACATGATGATGATGAGCTCTTACCTATATGATGATAGGTTGTTTCGTACATATGTTGATTGATGCAGATATTCCCAAATGATGATCTGGATGGCTTTGGTGTTTCTCCTTATGATAAAAGATGTTATGGAGCAGATCATACAGTGTTGTTGCTGATGTTTATCTTAGGTGATTGGTCTCTGTAAAGGTCATATCAAGACTCATGATGTAATACTATCTATTGTAGTCATCTCTTCAGGTCATGTAATGACCTATGTTGGTTTCCCCACTATGTCTAGGATGAAGATGTAATGTATCTAGTTCCTGATGATCCTCACTTGGTTGGGTGATGGATATATGTATTGAGTCTTTTGGTGATAGGAAGGTCATTTATGATGGATAGAGTCATGTTCTTATTGTAGAACATCTTTTTGCAGACCTTGCTTACTGTCAGGGGGAGCTTGAGCATGAACAACACTATATAACAGAGCAGACATTTCAGCATGATCAGATTGGTGCACCATGGCATATACAAAGGGGGAGCTCATTCAGAGACTTCAACAGATCTGGTTTATAGTCAAGGGGAGCATGTTCTTAGGGGGAGCAAAACCCTTTGCCCTTGATGTCAAAGGGGGAGATTGTTGGCATTATGATGCATGTGTTGTACTTGATGGAAACCCTCTCATAGAAGATCATCTCACTTGTATACATTCAGATGAATCCACAAAAGAGATATCAGATATGACAGAATACATGGATGTAGGACAGTTCAAAGGGATCAGATGACAATTCACAAGTAAGCTTTGCCATCAAGTCCAAAGGGGGAGATTGTTGGCATTATGGCTAAAGTGTTGTCCTTGATGTTAACTCATACAGGTGATGGATCACTGTACAACAGGTCAGTAGCAGAGATTGATGATTAGCTCACAAATAATGAAGAAAACAAGAGGTACGCAGGTACACCGTACAAAAGCTGCGGACCCGCAGGCATGTCATAGATAAAGTGCGTACATACCCGCAAGTACACCATGTAAAAGGTGCGGACCCCAGTTCACTCACTTCAAGGCAGAGAAGCATGCTCACGTGGGGTTTCTTATGTTTGGCCCGTGGTATTTAGCCCGCCGTTCTTGATTCTATGGTTTTGGCCCGTGGTATAGGATCTAATTTAGCCCCGGTTTGGATCCCTTGTATTGGTTATCTATGGTATTGATCCATGATTTTAGGAAGAGCCTGCCTATATAAAGCAAAGGAGATCATTTGGCTAGACACTTGTGAAAGAAGAAGATCTTAAGAGAAGCTAGATCTGAAATTCTAGTGATGGGTTTGTGAGAGATAGTTGAATCTAAATCAGGAGAGAAGTTGGAAACAATGCGCATGTACGCAGGTTTTCTATGGGTGAAGCTGCGGACTTTTCATGAAATCTATTTAGCTGCCCCTGTTTATTATTGTTGTGTTCTGGTTTTTGAAGTGATGTCTGGTATTATGTCCTGATAACAGCAGTGATTGATTGAATGATTATGATTAGCTTCAGTATTGATAGATGAATGGATCAGGTTCATAATGACTTATCCTTATATGATCTGGTGGACGAGATCTGATTGATAACTCTCATTGTATATGTATTGATCTGGTGATTGGGTGATTCAGAAGGTTGTTTGATTATGAGCTTTAATGTTGTTGTTGGGTCCAGTATGAAAATTGGATGAAATGTGGCCTTTCAGATTATGTGTTGTGCTTCAGTGTATCCAGTCTGAAAATTGATGAAACGTGGTACCTGGAGGAGAGAAGATTGTAGGTCAGCACCTACGTACTAGTATCTAAGCTAGTACAAGAGCTAAAGGAAATCTTTGGAGCATTGTAGCAGGTAGAAGCCTGCGTACTAGTAAATGGATCGGCTAATACAAGAGCAAAGGGGGTTGTAGCTCCCGTACTGGTATAAGATTGCACCAGTACAAAATATTGTAAAAGGATTTTCTTATTAAGAAGAAGATTGAGATGACTTGCAGCAGGTGGTTTTCTCCCGTATTGGGTTTCCACCTTATATCATGGTGTTCATGTGTGTGCCTTATGTGTGATGATCTACTCTATGTTACTGCATCTGTTAACTGATAATATGGTTGATAATGTTCTAATGCACTCATTGAAGACCAATTAACTTAATCATGAGAAGTTGTGGAAGTAGAATATATGAATCACAGTTTGGAAATGAAAAAGTTTTATTGACTTGATAATACTGATTCACCCCCCCCTCTCAGTATTATTTCCAACACTAGGTGCACACCTAATCGAAAATAAAATGAAATAGCATTTTCATCCAATAGATTTTGGGGTCTAAAATCATGGGGACCCCCTCATCAAACTATAGAGCTAGAAGACAAATAACCTTTCTGTATTTCGGGAGAGGGTACTCTTGAATAAGGGTTCTACACAATAATTTTGACTCCCTGTCAAATCCTCCCAAACCCACCCTAGGTGGATGACAAGATGAATTAAGACCAATCACATGAATCGGTTTCATAGATTCACCGTGAACATTCTCCCTCCTATTTGGATTCCTCCCCCCAAACTTCACTGTATCATAAAACTCAGATTTTTTCTTTTAAACATAAATGCACTAAATGGGAAGAGATGAAGTGTTTTTCTACAAGGTCCATATATGTTAAATGATCATGTCCATCCAAAATGGGTGCAATTGAATATTCCAAAAGTTTAACCTTGGAAGGAGAGTCTGTTACTGATGATATTCTTCTTGATATCCTTTAGGATCATGTTGATGCTTGGGTTTGGCCAAGCCAACAGTAGGAGAAATTTCCAATTAGGTTCTCAATTACAACTATACTCGTTTGGTATGGAAATCCTCATTGGTATGTGGGTCTGTTTGCCACTAAGGGGTGTTTCTCCCAGATCAGAGACATTCTAAAAGAAGTTCCTAAAAAGCATGAAGTTTATCTAAAACATGAGAATGAAATCTAATTATCCTAATTTAAGTGCTTAAAAAATGGATATTCTACTCCAAACTATCATTGTAACCTATCTCGAGAGTGAATTAAACTGTGATTGAATAAAAATGAAATCATTACAAAGAGATATTTAGATCATCAAATCGAACCAATTATTAAGCTCAACTACAAAAAATACATATATCAAATAAATATTTAAATGAGAACATCAAAGCTACAATATTCATATAAGATATTTTACTTAATCAATTCTAAACATATTGTGGTTTTGAACTAGTTTCTAGCAGTAGTACAATAACAAATCATCCACATACATGCAATTGAAAATTGACTAAGAAAACATTTGAGACTTTGATATCATATTGAAATAAACAAATATAAATAATAGTACCACAATTGTTTCTGCATAAGAAAACAAAATCTTCAATAGCTCCTATATTCTCCAAAAGAAAGCTCATACAATAGTGCTTAGAGCATTTTCTAGAAAATAAGGAACCCTTTCTAAGTTCTTAGGTGTTCCTTTAAATGATATTACGAACTAAAAAATTTAATGTTGTCCCTGAAATTTTTCAACAGAAATGGTTCATAATACAAAAATATGCTAAGGAAATATGAGACTATTAAGATCTCAGAGGAATTTAATCTGCTTGTGCTGATCACTCTTCACTTGAAGCTCTAGATAGCTAAGGAAGCTTCCATATATGTTTCCATTGGGAGTAAATTTCCAATATCTTGGATACTAAAATAGGAGCCTTTGAATGGATATTGATTTCACAGTCAAAGATCTTACCTTCTATAGATGGTAGCTCTTGTAGCAGTCTTGAATTAATTTATTTGGTAATTAAATATCTGCCTTGTGTTTTGATCAAAAAATGATTGATGGCTTCGATGCCAGTGCTCTCCAATTGTTTAATCTAATCCTTGATGACCTTTTTGTGCCTTTGTACATCACCAATGAAAGTTTCTACCTTAATTACTTCATCTGGAAAAGACACATCATGCATGGTCATATCCCTGACAACACTAATTACCGAATTAATCAATGAAGTATAAGTTTTTTCAACTTCTTTTACAAATTTCTTAGATCACATTAAATTTTTCTTCCATTTCCTCAAAGCTATTTCTTATTTTAATTTTCCTGGCTAAAAAAATTGAGGTATATTATAAGGGACTATTTTGGACTTGGCCTTCCAAAATTTCAACTTGATGAAATTATTTTGAGCCTGATCTAACGCAATTTCTTTATCTATGATGATGTAAGAAAAGTCATTAACCAAACCGAATTGATTTTGAATCAAGTTAAATTCCTTGCAAAATTGTTCTGGAACTTGTTCGAGATATTCATTAGCCTTGGTTGCTTCTCTCTTGAATTGGTTGATATCCATAATACCATATTTTAATTGCTATAGTTGAAGCTATAATTAGTATATCTGGGTATCTTTCAGTTGATTATAGAAAATAGAGAGTCGTTAAACCCTAGTGATTTTTGTCCTTAGTTCTTGTTCTCGAGCTTTCATATGCCCCAAGTGTTGTTGTTGTGCTTCTGAGACCTTGATTATTTTTTTTTCTTGAAAATGTGCTTAATGTTTCTTCAATTTATTTTTAATTGAGCTATTCTATCATGTCTCTTTATTTCATGATTTTATTCAATTTATCAATTGATCAAATGTTAGTTGAAGAAAATTCTCCCTGGGAATTTTCCAACTCTCCTACTAATTCCTCATCATTGTATTTAGAAGCATCCCATACTATTGTTTGCTATACTAGAAACTCATCTTTATGTTCAAGCTCTCTCTTTTATTTCTTCCCTTTATGATGGCTCTCTTTTGCACACTGAAAATAATCAATTTTGAGGAATGTCCTCCTCTTGAATAGGTTATAAAGAATGTACATGAATAATACTTAGTGTTGAAACCTAGGAATAATGGATATAGGAGTATTATAGATGACTCTAGACACTACCATATTGGTTAATTTTATTGTTTCTTTTCCTTTGGTGGGAGAATAAAACTATTAACTGTAAATTTTTTGCATAAATGATACATGTTCTAGTTCCATTTGAATGACATTCAAGGGTGTCTGTGCTTTTATCTATACTTGTACCTATGTGTTCTTCCCTACCTGGACCTATCCAAAAAATGCTTATTAATCCTGCAATTTATTTTCCTCAATCACTTTGCTTGCTTGTTGTGTGATATTCTCTTTCAACAACTCATTTGATAATATATCAATTATTAGTGATAGATCAATAATTGTTTGGGCTATTTGAGCTCCTCTCTAAGCTACAAAAGATGTCTTTTCTTACTGTTGTGGAGCCTTTCTTGGCTTGTTTTTACCTTGTGGTGTTGGCCCTATTTGAGATATTATTGCTTGGATACCATAGGCCAAGGTAGAACTTATCAGATCTTATTGAACCTATTCTTCACTTATTTCTTGTAGGACTGGTGGGAGGCCTCACCTCCTTGTCTTATGAAATGTGAGAAAATTAACTTTGTATTATCAGGGAGCTTCTGTATTTTTTGTAAAACTTCATGATAGGATTTGACTAATAAAAACATCATCAAAAGGTAATTATTCATGTACATATTTCTTTATACCTATTGGAAAATAAAGTTTAGATACCGCCTTTCAAGGGATCATGCCTTTTGAATTCAATAAATGATAAATTGACATTCTCTAATGTTGTAACTTCAATATTTGCATGGTGTACATTAGATAATGTGTAAAGGCCAATGTGAATCAGGAAAGAGGGCCAATTTTTCTTTTCTAAATCCTGTAGGTCTCTAGACAAGATTTTGGATACGGTTTGGTAGGTTATTTCCATGAGTACAAGCTTATCTGGGGAAAACCTAAGAAGTGCATATGGAGGGGAGAGACACCCAAAAATTACGATAAAGTATAAAATTTCTTCTACATACCAACCCCCTATTTGTTCTAAATATTGCATGGTTTCATTTGTAAAACTATGGGGCGAGGAACCAAAGATTCTCTCATGGAGAGGGATTATCACATAATAACAAATTTCATTCAAATCTTCCTTTCCTGTAATGCCTCCTCCCACATTTACCCAAATTCACAAAATCACCAGGGAAAATTTTAAGAACCACCCTAAATTTATATGTATAATAAATGAGCTAATCCCCATGATACATAGGAAAAATGGGAGGTGATTTTATCAATAATATAATATGTATATATAGTTTTTTTGGCGAATCTCTCACCAGATTATATTATCTTGTACAATGATGGAGAATCTTTCACTGAATTATAAAATCTTGTAAGATCTTGGCAAATATATTACTAAATAATAAAACATTGTGAAGTCTTGGCAAATGTTTTGTTAAAGTATGAAAGCATATATGATAATAAGAAAACATATTCATTAAACATTGTGAAGTCTTGGCGAATGTTTTGTTAAAGTATGAAAGCATATATGATAATAAGAAAACATATTCATTGAACTGTAATATACTAACATACATGTTTGGAAAAAAGAAACATAATTTTCTCTTCCAACAAATAATGTTCCAAGTTTCAGTGGCCATGTTTGTCAAGGTTCTTACAATACACTCTTTCATATCCTTCTATTAGTTTTGATAATATTCCACAACAAATTTCTTGTAGGTGTTGATATTGACAACGAGTTCTGTCAAGGTAGGAGAGATTAATCTTTTCTCTACAACTTTTGTCAAGCTACCACTTTTTTCAAGTTATCAAATTTCTTTCTTATTCCATAGACTCCAATTGTGAGATAAGAAAAAAACACATCAAATTTGTTTACCCCAACATGCCAACAAGTAGCAAGCCCCAACTATATTATATAAGAAAGTATTAGGTATCCCAAAGACTTGAAGGGGATCTAATTGAAAGAACTGACCATTGTGAGAATCCTTCCAATCAATTTATGAATATATAAATGTAGATTTATTATTATTTTAATTGGAAATTTTCAATTAAATAATAAAATTTAATTACGTCTCTCCCAATCTAAATTGCTTACTAGCATAATTCACTACCTCATAGGTCTCGCATTTTTTAACAACATTGTAACATGTAGACTAATTTCCTTTTTGGTGAACAATCTCCACCTTTTAGGAAAATATGGTGCAGTGGCTCCAACCCCTACAGATCATTAGGACAAACTAAGAATAGCACAGAAGATGAAAAGTCGTACAAACCAGCTTATTTTTCAAACATTGAACTAATCCAACATCAGTACGTAAACTTTTTCATGAAGATATCATATTGAGAATGTTTGAAAAATGGTGATAAATCTTCTGTGAGGGTGATGCGGAAAGAGTGATAAGGTTTCATTGTTTTGAATTTTTTTGTTAAATCAGAAAAAGTTAAAAACCAATATTAATGGAGATATTGGTTTTTTTTACTAAATTTTGTGAAGTGAATAAATGTAGCTTTAACCATTCACCTTAAGATGTTTTTAAAATATAATTTCCTAAGTCTATTTAATATCCTCATTATCATAAAAACCAACCTATATCCATCTTAACTCCACATCTACCACTCTTAGGGGGATGAAATCTATTTATCCCCCAACCTATATCCATCTTAACTCCACATCTACCACTTTTAGGGGGATGAAATCTATTTATCCCTCCGAGCACTCGGTAGACCCAGAATTAAGATGGATCTAAAATGATATAATTTCCCCTTTAAATAGTCTATGCTCACATGAATACCATGGTATTACCATGGGTTATCATAAACCTGGAGCTTAAAAATTACTATTAGTAATTTATAAAAATTAATAAATTAATAATTGATTTTTATTTTATTTTTTATTTTAACCAAGTTAAATTGTTTAACATACATTAAATTACAACATCCATTTTTACTCTTGATCCACCAAGACCTGAGATCAAATATTTTTTCACTCTATGCTAGTTTGCATATCACGATATTTGATCCCTCTCGGGGCTTAGTAGATCAAAGTAAAGATGGATCTATGCTCTTGATCCACCAAGCCCTGAGAGCGACCAAATATTTTTTCACTCTATGCTAGTTTGCATATCACGATATTTGATCCCTCTCGGGGCTTAGTAGATCAAAGTAAAGATGGATCTATGCTGGTTTAATTCCCCCATTTAAATAGGCTACATTCCACGTGAATACCATGGGTCAATACCATGTGCCATTTTTATTTTTATTAATACTAATATTAGGGTTAATAAAGGTATTAATAATAATCTAGCCCACGGTATTTGGCACATAGTATTTTGCCCATAGGTTTCACCTAAATATAATGCATTTTTTGAGTGTTCGTAAGTATAAGGTGACTGATGGAGTAAATATAAAAAAATGTTTTATTTGTTTACCATACCTCTTGTTTATTTATATTTTTATTAATTTACCATACCTATTTTACAAATATTGTATTTGGCCCATAGGATTCACTTAAATAAAACCTCTTTTTTGAGCCTTCATAAATAGAAAGAGGGTTATGGACTAAATATAAAAAGAGGTTTTATTTATTTACCATACCTTTAGTTTATTTATATTTTTATTTATTTACCATACCTTTTGAGTAAGTATAAAAAGAGGTTTTATTTATTTACCATACCTCCACTTTATTTATATTTTTATTTGTTTACACCCTTGCATGTATATAAGGTGACTTATGGAGTAAATATAAAAAATGTTTTATTTATTTAACATACCTCTCATTTATTTATATTTTTATTAATTTACCATACCTCTTTTATAAATATGGTATTTGGCCCATAGGATTCACTTAAATAAAACCTATTCTTGTAACTCCTAATTTCAAGGGATAAATTTACCTTTTTTACCCTCTGTCTTAAAATAAGGTGGGCTATTTGAGGTGATTTGTAAAAATGTACTATGATACAAAATATTCCCCCACTAAAAATTTAAAACTCGTTAATTTTGCCTAAGGGCGAAAATTCGCCTCTAAAATTTTCCATGCACTAGGGTAAGCATGAGACTAGTGTCACTATGACATCACATGACCTCCAAGTTCCAGTTATGGAAGTGTGGCCGAAACACCAACAACATATAGACATCCCTCAGAAGCACTAGATCACCTAGAAGTTAGTCCATAACCTATGATGACCAGATCCTGAGCTGGAACTGCTTTTTCACAAGCTTAACCCCCAACCACACTCACAAAAAACATGCATGTAGTTATGAGGATATAACTGCACTCATAATCCTGCTTTCATGTAGTTATGATCTAAATTTCCCAGTTCAGTACCAGGGGTTCTGAGATCTAAGCCACTTTTCTAAGCTAGTCTCTAGCCCACTTCCCAGAAGTACCTGTAACTTTCTAGAACCATAATTAACATGACAACAATTCCGAACATTCAAACTTGAAGCAATAAATTTTACTAGACTACATAATACACATTAGAAATTTCATCAAACATATGGTAAACATGTAAGCTATAGGTCATGAATGCATATCTGATCATAAACTTCTGATTTCCATCTAAGAATCAATAATAAGGCTCTAATATCTCTTAAGATAGCTTAAATAACACTTGTTATCCCATGAATTCATAAACCATTCAATAACTTATTGAACATGTAAATAGCCATAGATAGATTACATCATATAACGAACATATAACCAACAAATAAACAAAATAGATACCATGGAAAATCAACCATAAAAGCACCAACATAATCACCACAAATGCTCATATATCACAATAGGAAAATATCTCATAATAACATATGAAAGTGCCAACCAAGTCAGGGACTCCCACGTACCACCCGACCATAGATTGGGCTGAACCAAATCTCTCTTTCAACCAATCACCCCCGTGCCATATTCTAAGAATGAATGTGGGGTCTCATGGGTTAAACCAAAACAAAACCAAACTAGGGATTCTAGAGGAAAAACCACCTCAACCCTCAACCATAGTGACTCCACCTCTATGGTCTAGAAATCACTAACATCAATTAGATTAGTCTCTACCCAAGTTTTCCAAGGCTCCACAAACTAGTAACTCAACCCACAACATTCCAGGGCTCCAAAGCATTTGTTCCAACCACAGCTCCAGGAACTAGTGATGAGCCTCGATATTGCAGCAAGAATGCTGCAACTCCCAAGGCTACCAGCTTTAATTATCAACCCGGGGTTCGTACAAACTTAATAGGTATCGACACTATATGTGTGGCATACAATGTGTCCTTCATTTTCTGTCATGATGTAATGTAGTGCATCTACTGAAGCCAAATCCTAAACTAATTGCAGAAAATGAAATGTTCGAGATGGAACCTTAAACTATTGCAAGAAAGAAAGTATAAGGAAAGAAACCTATTCTAATTGCATAAAGATTATGAACTAAATGTAAAATAAACCTAGCTTAACACTATTTATCACATGTGATGATTTAAACTAACTGAGCATGAAATCTGATCTAGAGAGTACTAACTGTTGTGTGCATGTGTAAATACTCATTTTTTAAAAATCTTTTTTCTTTACGCAAATGCTAATCTTTCCTTGATCTTTGGCAGGGGAGACAAGTGCGGAGCAAGAGGATTAAAATGGTCTTGATGGCATGGAGGTCAATTAGAGGCCTAATCACAGCTTCAATGATGATTTTTCTCAATTTGGGCTAAAAACAAGATTTCCGACAGGATGCATATTTCCTACAGGATGCTACAACGATTTCCTACATGATCCCCTGGTTTACTACAGGATGTTACAAATTTACTATACGAAATTATAATTCATCGAATGACCAAAAAAATCAAATCCAAATTGGATGGGACAATTTTCTTATTAACTAAGATGTCTTTGGTTCCCATTCCAAGTGGAATCACTCAAAAAGACCTCTGTTAACCCATGCTAAAAAATAGAAAAACATTACTAGTCGAAAATCTAGAAATTCGAGAACTAGTGAGCTAGTAAATCTAAAAAATGCCTAACCTAATCAAGTGAAAATGTAGTGGGGTAATTTTTGTTATAAACTGAAATGTTTGTTATAAAATTATATATTACGGAGCAATGGAACACATAAAATATTGCAGAAATATAAACACAGAAAACGCATAAAACAAGAGAGACACAGATATACGTGGTTCACCCAGTTTGGGCTACGTCCACCCCGAACAGCCAGTCCTTCCTTTCTATTATCCAGAAAAATGTAGAGACACAACCTACAACAGATCCACTGTAATATCCTCTATTTTCTCTCACAGTCTCACCTCTCTATTTCTCGCTCACAGTCTACACATCTATATTACACAACCTTAAATACAATGCCCTCATACAAAGAGAGGGGTTGCCTTCTAGGGAAAAAAAAACCCTAAACTAAACATAAGTTCTACGGTCAGATCATCCACCTAATGAACGGCCCAAATTGACTAGAAATTACTATACTTTTACAAGGCAATTTAACATCTGTTTTTAGCTTCGGGGGCGATGCCCCCAAGCCCCCGCCGGGGGACCGCTGGCCCCTGGACCCCCCAGTTGAGGGGGATCAGCCCCCCCAGACCCCCACAGGGGGGGGGGACAAGCCCCCCCTGCACCCCCCCGCATGGGGGGGTGTACAAACTTCCTGTGGTATACATCCGGATGAAACAAAGACCTCTGAACAATCATGCTCCACACACAACAATCTCCCACTTGGAGAATGATTGTAGCAACTCCACCGCTGCTTCATTTGTTGGATAATGACTCCTCTTTGGACCTAACTATTTCTCATCTTCATCGTCATCCTTGAAGAACAATTGAAACTGAGCATATTCTCAGTTTCTCCCTGGTTACAACTTTTGTTAGCATATCTGCATGATTCTGGCTAGTGTGTATCTTTTCCAGCTTCAACTCTCCATCTTCCAACACTGATCGTATGAAATGGTACTTGAGCTGTATGTGTTTAGTCCTAGAATGAAACGCTGAGTTCTTTGCAAGATGAATGGCACTTTGGCTATCACTGTATAACATGCCCATATCATGTTCCTTACCCAATTCACCCATAAACCTCTGTAACCAAATCATTTCTTTACTAGCCTCTGTAGCAGCAACATACTATGCTTCTGTTGTTGAAAGTGCAACAACACTTTGGATTTTTGAAACCCAACTGACAGCCGTTCCACCAAAAATAAATACATATTCTGTAGTGCTCCTCCTGTTATCTCTGTCACCTGCCATATCTGCATCAATATATCCCTGTCGAGAGATGTTTTCACCACCAAAGCATAATGCTTGATTTGTGGTACCTTTCAAATATCTGAGAATCCATTTCACTATCCAATGTTCCTTCCCTGGATTGTTCATGTACGTTCTTACAACTCCCACTGCATGTGCAATATCAAGCCTTGTGCAGACCATTGCATACATTAAGCTTCAAACTGCTGATGCATATGGAACTTTAGTCATATAATCCATGTCTTCTTGGGTCTTTGGGCACATTTCCTTACTAAGTTTAAAATGGCTAGCAAAAGGTGTACTAACTGGTTTTGCATTGTGCATATTAAATCTTTTCAACACCTTTTGTATGTACTCATTCTGAAACAATGTTAATTTTCGATTTTTCCTGTCTCTAGTGATTCTCATACCAAGGATTTGTTTTGTAGCTCCCAAATCCTTCATTGCAAATGAATTTGCCAATTTTCTTTTGAGCACATTTATTTCCTACATGTTAGACCCTGCAACAAGCATGTCATCTACATACAATAACAATATAATATAGCTGCCATCATTTTGCTTTTTCAGATAAACACAATGATCAGAGTGGCATCTAGTATAACCTTGTTCAGACATAAACTTGTCAAATTTTAGATACTACTGCCTTGGAGCCTATTTTAAGCCATACAAGCTCTTCTTCAACCTGCACACTAGTTTCTCCTTCCCTTTCACCTCATATCCTTGTGGCTGCTGTATATATATCTCTTCCTCCAAATCCCCATGGAGAAAGCCTGTCTTTACATCTAACTGCTCAAGATGCAAATCTTCAGCTGCTACTAGACTTAAAATAGTTTTGATTGAAGTCATTTTAACAACATGAGAAAATATTTCATCAAAATCAATACCTTTCTTCTGTGAAAACCCCTTCACCACAAGTCTAGCTTTGTACCTTTGTTTTCCTCCATCTTCTTTCTTCAGCCTGTAAACCCATTTATTCTTCAATGTAGTTTTTCCTGCAGACAACTTGACTAAGTCCCAAGTCTGGTTATGTATTAAGGAGTCCATCTCTTCTTCCATGGCTACCTCCCACTTTTTCCTGCTTTCAACCTGCATTGCTTCTTCATAACATTCGAGCTCACCAGAATCAGTCAACAATAAATAATATAATGAAGGAGAGTATCGTTCAGGGGGTCTACTTATCCTGGTAGATCTTCTAACACCACTTTCAGGTGTTTGGGGTGCCTGTTGCTGTTGTGGTGGTTGCTGTTGTTGATTATTATTATTTTCAGGCACCTTTACTTTTTCAGTGATTTCATCAAGGACTACATATTCCTTGTTTTATTTTTCCTGTTTCTTTTCTTGCAACTAATTTTTATACAAGACCTTTTCATTGAATATTACATCTCTGCTCCTAATGATTTTGTGATTTTCGTAATCATATAAGCGATAACCAAAATCATTAACACCATATCCAATAAAAGTACATTTCTTTGACTTTGCCTCAAGCTTTATTCTATTTTCTTTATCAATATGGACAAAGGCCTCACAACCAAAAGGCTTTAAAAAAGAGTAGTTTACCTTTTTTCCTGTCCATGCTTCCTCTGGAACACCACCATCCAAGGAACTTGAAGGCCCTCTATTTATTAGATAAACAACAGTATCTACAACATCTGCCCAAAACTGTAAAGGCAATCCTGCATGCAATCTCATGCACCTTGCACGCTCCATGATTGTTCTGTTCATCCTTTCTGACACACCATTTTCTTGTGGTGTTCTTGGAATTGTCTTCTCTCTGCGAGTTCCATGCTCTGAACAATACCTATCAAACTCTTTGCTGCAATATTTACCTCCATTGTCTGATCTAAGACACTTCAATTTCTTTCCTGTCTCAATCTCAACCAAAGCTTTCCATTTCTTGAAAGTATCAAATACATCAGATTTATTCTTAATACAATAAATCCAAGTTTTTCTAGTTGCATCATCAATAAAAGTAACATAATAACGAGAGCCACCGAGAGATGATACCTGAGCAGGTTCCCATACATCTGTATGCACAAGCTCTAATTTTTTACTCTTCTTTTCTTTCCCAACTCTGAGAAATCTGACTCTCTTTTATTTTCCATAAATGCAATTCTCACAGAAGTCCAAATCAACATTCTTCAAACCCGTCAACAAATTCCTTGAGTGAAGAATATTCATCCCCTTTTCACTCACGTGTCCGAGCCTATGATGCCATAATGCTGCATCTGCGCCTTTGGAAGTTAAAGCATTAACAGAGTTAGAAATACCATTGCATAAATACAATGTACCAACCTTTTCGCCTTTTTCTATTACCAGGGCTCCTTTGGTGACCTTCCAAGCTTTATCTGTGAAAGTTGTCACACAACCTTCACCGCCTAACTGCCCTGTTGAAATCAGATTTTTCTTTAGATCTGGAACATGTCTTACCTCCTTTAGTAGCCATTGGTTTCCATTCTGCTGTTTTACAAGAACCTTACCCATTCCAACAATTTTACAGGGTTTATCATCACCAAACTGAACTTGTCCAAAATCTTCTTGAACATAGTCATGAAAGTATTTCTTATCAGGTGTGGCATGGAATGAGGCCCCTAAATCTACCACCCAGGAATTAGTGATATTTTCGAAAGAAGAATCAAAGCATCTTGTAACACCTCACCTGTCACATTTGCTTCATGATTGTTTTCTTGCTGTGCATCTCCTTCTTTTCCCTTCCGAGATCTACAGTCTTTCTTTAGGTGTCCTTTCTTTCCGCATTTCCAACACACTATCCCCGATCCGGACTTGGATCTGCCTTTCCTTGATTTACTGCGATATCCTGAGCTCTTTCCTCTTTCCATTTTTCTTCCCCTAGACTCTGCACTCAAAGCATTACCCAATGTCTCACTGGAGCTTTTCCGTCGCATTTCCTCGCTAAGGATAGCACCGACAACATCATCAAACTTTAAAGTATTAGATCCAGAGACAGAGTTACTAATGGCCATTACTAAACCATTCCAACTTTCTGGTAATGAGCACAAGAATAACAGAGCTCTAACTTCATCTTCAAAGTTTACCCCTACAGAACTTAACTGACTTGTAACTGTATTAAAATCATTTAAATGATCTGCAACAGATCCACCTTCCTACATCTTCATATTAAATAACCGTTTCATAAGAAATACCTTGTTTGAGGCCGAGGGTTTTTCATATAGTTTTGACAACGCCTGAATCAAACCATCTGTTGTTGTTTCCTTCGAAATGTTGAAGGCGATTGACGCAGCGAGGCACAACCGTATTGTTCCGAGTGCCTTTCTATCGAGAAGGTTCCATTCTTCATCTGTCATAGCCGTCAGCTTCTTTGTTTTTCCGCTCAATCTTAGGTACAGACCTTTCTGATACAGATAATCTTCCATTTGCATCTTCCATAGTGAGAAGTTTTGGCCGTTAAATTTCTCGACCCTAAAATTACCATCTTCCACCATTGCTCCCACTCGAACGAGGAACCCTTCTTTCCTGTGAGTTTATCAGCCACATAGACCTTCGGCTCTGATACCAGTTGTTATAAAATTATATATTACGGAGCAATGGAACACATAAAATATTGCAAAAATATAAACACAGAAAACACATAAAACAAGAGAGACACAGATATACGTGGTTCACCCAGTTTGGGCTACATCCACCCCGAACGGCCAATCCTTCCTTTCTATTATACAGCAAAATGAAGAGACACAACCTACAACAGATCCACTATAATATCCTCTGTTTCTCTCATAGTCTAACCTCTCTATTTCTCGCTCACAGTCTACACATCTATATTACACAGCCTCAAATACAATGCCCTCATACAAAGAGAGGGGTTGCCTTCTAGGGAAAAAAACCCTAAACTAAACATAAGTTCTACTGTCAGATCATCCACCTAATGAACGGCCTAGATTGACTAGAAATTACTATAATCTTATAAGGCAATTTTACATATGTTTTTAGCTTCGGGGGCGCTGCCCTCGAGCCCCTGCCGAGGGACCGCTGGCCCCTGGACCCCCCAGCCAGGGGGGATTGCCCCCCCGGACCCCCGCGGGGGGCACAAGCCCCCCCGCACCCCCCCACGTGGAGGGTTGTATAAACTTCCTGGGGTATACATCCGACTGAAACAAAGACCTCTGAACAATCATGCTCCACACACAACAATGTTTTTGTGATCTAATGCAAGTGGAACCAACTCAATTGAAACTCATTAGCATGCTCTAAAAAATAGCAGAAATTTACTGTTCTTTGCTAAAAAGGAGGTCCAACAATCTAGATTTGGGAATAAGAAGATTAATCCAAGTAGGTCAATGATTACTATGAACTTCCAAAGCTTTTCAAAGGATGAAATAATGCTTGTGATCCTGAAAAAGAACTTACATAAACCATTTAACTCAATACTACAACAAGAAATCATTAATACTAAATGCAGAAATAGAAAGAAATAAAAACAAGATATGCACGTGAATAAGAAGTGAAAAGAAGGAAAGAAAATGATACAAAAGGGCTTTGAAGCTCCTGGGATGTCCAAGCCCAAGGAAACTCAGAGACCTATGGAGGAGAACAAGATTTAGAAGCTAAACATGACACCAATATTCATTATTTTCATCAATACAATTACATCCCTGCAAGAAAATACAATGGAGTTGCAAAAATACGAGTTCTCTCCATAAGAACACTAATGAAAATCTCTCCCTAGAGGAAAATTCAACTTGGTTCTTATACAAAATGATTAGGAATCATTCCCCATGAACGGAGGAAGCTTCCCCACCAAAATCCCTTGATTAGTGGATCTGGTCCCCAATACTAGGAATCTGCATTAAATGACAGGGAACACATTCCTAGATTTTCTCAATCATTGGAGTTCCACAATCTGTGCCATAATTCCATAATATCTTGTTGATTTATTATTTATTACTGATCCTCCTATAGTAGGGAGCAAGTCCCTAAATTATCTCCTCCAAATCTTCATAATCTGCCCAATATTCTCCTAATATTCCACAAAAGTAAATAATATTAGGCACAAATATCCAATTATTCATAAACCTTCCTAATGAATATATTAAAGTTAAAAATACATTATCTAATGCAGAAAGAGAGGTTTAATGTGCTGAAGGATGGTCATATGCCTTAATTTATGTTTTAATTTAGAGGCACATGCCTTAATTTATGTCTAATTTAGAGGCCCATCATACCCCCATTTTGAAAGTGTTGCTCATCCTCTAAGCAACTTAGTGACCTCATTTGTCCTCATCCATGGCCTTGGTGGCCTCTCTCTTGTGCATTAAGAATATTGGCTGCAAGTTCTACAAGGACAAGCCCAAAAACATATTTGTGCAAAGAAAAATCACTATTTCTTGAGACCATTAGCTTGCTTTCTTGCCCTTATTCAAGATGGGTTCTTGAATATTTTTCAGTTTAGCAAGGTCTTCCATATCCTTATCAACCTTCTTCTACCTTGTTCCACCATTTGGACACCTCTAAAACCTTCAAACTGCCTTTAGATGAGAACTAGGACATCCTGTAGTAATTCTTGTCAAAACTACAGGAAACCTACAAGAAACCCTGTTAAAACTACATGAAACCCTTTTTGAGCATAAATGATATTTTGAGCCTAGGACAGGCCCTCAACTTGACTCCCATGCCTTTTTCCCATTTTTAGGCCTTGGACAAAAGCTAGAAAGAGATTGGAGACCTCTTGGAAAACATCTTTTCATCACTGCAGTTTGAGTTTTGTTTTGATGGTGAATGCCTCATTTCCTTCTATTGCCTTCTTCTTCTTCTCTCTTGTGGCCTAGATGATTGGATAATGACCTTGGAGTTCTTTGTTTTGATTAGGCCTCTCTTAAGCTCTGCCATCTTGGGGTTTAGCACAATTTTCTCATTTTTTCCTTCTTGTAGCAACATTCTGCCTTCCTGTATTAGTCATTCCTCTCTTTCAGGGTCTTCTAACTGTATGGGAGTGATGAGAAATGATGAAGAGGGATTGGATGATGATGCTAGGGCTCAAAGGGAGTAGTGTCAGTTTGTGAAAATGGAGAGGATGCTCTGTTTATTTTTTTCTTTTAAGAATGAAATGGGATGGATGAATGATGAATAGACAGTGAATATGAAGTGGATGGAGGGCTTGGAGTGCTGTGGTGATTTGGCCATTGAAAAAATTTATTCTTTTAACTGCTGTCCTCATTCCCTGAAATCATCGCCCTTGATAATTTGACTTTTCAACATTGCATGAGTGGAGGAGTGAGCTGCAATTAACTAGTTGAAGGCGGCTGAGACTGCTGACCCATCTGTAGCTTATAAAACCTCATCTCTCATGCATTGACAACAAATTTATAACTATAATATGCTCAAGAGAAGAGTTCAAGAATATTGCATACCTGTACCTACCTGATGGCCTTCCTATAGATGCTATTTGTTGGAGAGTGAAATCATTGCTTGTATTTGCTGCATGCGTTTTTGAATTTTTTTCTTTGATGTTGTTCCTTGATGTGTAGGTATTGGATGGTGATGTTGATGAATCCTCACTGTGCTGGTGGGTTCCCTCTTGTTAAATCCCCCTGTCATGTTTCTCTCATGGATGTGGAGGGTTGTATATGTCTCCTTATCACTATCTGATGAAGCTGACCTCTGATTTTTCCTTTTAAAAGTGCTTACTGCCAATCCTGTAAGTGTTGTTCTGTATCTTGTAGGATCTCCTGTAGGTTTTTAGGGAATCCTATAGGTTTATAGGACAACCTTTTGAACCGAATTGTTTTGTCCATGTCTACCAAACGGTAGAATGGATTGACCTGAAACATTTTGAGCATGTTTCCATCATCATTATGCACCTCCCCATAAGAAAAAAATTGGTCAATGGATGCACAAATCCTGAGAAAAACTAAAAATGGCTGAAGGTTATGGAGGCCGATTTCTTGGAAACCATGCACTGGAATTTGCTGAAATTTCTTGGACATGTTACCATCATCCATATGCATCTCCCCATGAAACAACTTTTTAAATGGATGCACGGATATCGATAAAATGAAAAAATGGTTGTAGGTGATGGAGGCTGATTTCTCAAAAACTGTGCACTAGAATTTGCTGAAATTGCTTGAGCATGTTACCATCATCCATATGCATCTCCCCCTGAAACAACTTGGAAAATGGATGCATGGTTTTCAAGTTATGGCAAAAACAAATTTCTGCTCTATGTATTTTTGTTTCTTGTAGTAAAACAGAGCCTTCCTATAGTTTTTTAGGACATCAAGCAAACTAAATGGGAAAAGCTTGAGAATTATGGGTGGATGGTGGAAATAGATGAGGGTGATGGATTGGCATGGCCTTGGCCTTGTTGGAGCATTTGAGCAAAGGAGGAGAAAGTCAAAATTTGACTTCTTTTGACTAGGTTTGACCTATTTTTTCTTTTCTTTGGTGCCAACTTGTTTTTGTTCCTTGTAGATGTTGGAGAACACCTACATTGATCAAAGGGATACATGGAGCAAGGATTTTTTAATTTTTTCCTTCTTTTTTTTCTAGGCCTACTAGTCGCCTCAATGAGGTTTTCAACTAGTAGGTCTGCCTAGGCGCCTCAAATGAGGTTTTCACCTAAGATATATTTATATTTATATTTTTTTTCTTTTTTTACAACCTATTGAGAACCTCATGGAGGTTTTCAATCAATGAGCCAATATGAGGTGCTTCAAAGGAGGTTTTCTCCTGAGATTTTACTTTTTTTTTTTTTTTCTTATTTTTCATTTCTTTTTTACCCTACTCTACTTGAAAACAAAATCACTTTCAAGTATAAGAATACTTCCAATGGAGCCATGTGCACATCAAGATGACAGAAAAATTGATGTGTAGGCTTGAAATGTATGTTTTGACAGGTACCTAAATTTGAGTGATCAAATGCTTTGACTTTGATGAATACAAGCATAATTGAAGAAGAGAGTATTGCTGCAACTTAGTGACTGTCTGGAACCATATTTCAATATAGTTGTGATGTTCCTGGTCCTTTTGCTGATCTGGATCATTCTTCATGTCTTCTTCTACCATGACCTTCAAATATTCCTCTTTTTACTGATTGTTTTCTTGAATACATGGAGGATTTGATGGTAATCATGAGGGATCTCTCTCGATCTCTGATTTTGATGTCTGCTCTTCATCAAGTGCAGCCCATGATTCAGTGGTCTTCTCATTTGAATCTTCTTCTTCTGGATGTGGTCCTTCAATGATATCAAGATCATCTCTTTTTTGCAATACGCTTCTTAAGATATGGTGAATACCATTGATCTCAAGAGGAGATGTTTGGAAGTGTTGTACCCTCAAGATTATAAGTGGGCTGAGCTACTTCAATGTGTGGGTTTGGAAATGGTGGTATAGGTAGTTGAGTGGGAGTGGATATTTGAGATGGATGTGGTTGGGGTTGTGGTTGTGGTGGAGATGAATGATAGGGATAACATGGAGTTGGGTATTGAGGATATTGAGGAAAATACTAAGGATATTGTGGATGGCTCCCATAAGTTCCTTGCCAACCTTGTTGCCAATATTGGTTTTGGGGTTGAGATGGCCAATGCTGCCAAGGAAAGGGCATGTTCCAATTACTTTTAGGTGGATATGCATAACATTGAAATTGTGAATTAGACTCTTGCATCATACTAGGTTGACTAGCCTGCCATGGTCCTCTTGGAGCTACATAACATAGTTGCATTGGCAATTGACTTGCTCCATTGTCCTCTTGGTGAACTTCCTTCAACCTTGGTAATAAGGAGCAACATTTAACATCATGTGATTCTGCATGGACAACACGAATATCATCATCTTCTTTTTTCTCATTTTTATTCTTAACATTTCTACTTGTTCACTTAGATTGCTAAGAATTTCTGTTTTAAAGTTATCAAGTAAATTTCCAAGTTTAGCTTGACTTACCGATCTTGATGTTGTTTTACCTACTCTTTCCTTTCCTCTTGAGATGTGTTTGCATGTTTCACAAATTCCTTCAAATGATAATTGGTATACATCAGCTTTACTCATGAGATCAAAGAGATCAATCCACTCATCCCTAATAGTTCTAAGTAAGGAGGTTTTTAGTGTGTCAGATACTAAATGATGTAGTTTTTCCCTCTTAACATTATCTATGAACCTCTCTATTAGATCCTCAAGGCTCTCATATTCTCTTTGATTCATTTTAAATATTTATTCCTTAAGATCATGATCTTTATATTTTTCTATAAATATCTTTTGCATATCATTCCATGATCTTATTGAATTAGTCCCTAAACTCATGAACCATTTAAGAGCTCTATCCTTCAATGTTGCTGGAAACAATCTCAATTTTTGAGTTTTTAATAAGTAACCATAAGATCTACAAAAAAATTCAAATTCAAAGAGAAAGGTTTCGGATCCTTTGACCTTATACCATGAAATTGGGAAGAAAATATGGAGGGATGTTCTTCATGTGCATGTTGATATTAGTATCTTGAATGGGGAATCCGAGATGACCTTCCTCATTCTTATCTTCTCCATCCATTTCTTCGACATTATTTTCCATCTCTTCTTCTTCTTCTACCTGCAAAAGTGGATGGTGATATGGCTCTTACTACAACATGTGATCAAATGGGGGGTTGGGTTGGTGTTGGAGATTTTTTTGTTTTTATGATTGAATTAAAACTATAATGCAATGCAGTTTTCTACTTTTGAAATGAAATATGTCTAATGCAATTATTTTTTGTTTCTTCAAAAAGTACAAAGAAATGAATCAACTAGGGAAGAAAACAATGCATACTTTGACACCTCCCCGACAACGGTGCCAAAAAGTGATGAGCCTTGGTATTGCAGCAAGAATGTTGCAACTCCCAAGGCTAGCAACTTTAATTATCAACTCGGGGTTCGTACAAACTTAAGAGGTATCGGAACTATACATACAACATACAATGTGTCCTTCTTTTGCTGTCATGATGTAATTGAGTGCATGTATTGAAGCCAAATCCTAAACTAATTGTAGAACATGAAATGTTTGAAATAGAACTTTAACCTATTGCAAGAAAGAAAGTATAAGGAAAGAAACCTATTCTAATTGCATAAAGATCATGAACTAAATGTAAAATAAACCTAGCTTAACACTATATATCACATGTGATGATTTAGAATAACTGAGTATGAAATCTGCTCTAGAGAGTACTAACTGTTGTGTGCATGTGTAAATATAAAAGAACTCATTTTTTAAAAATCTTTTTTCTTTACGCAAATGCTAATATTTCCTTGATCTTTGGTAGGGGAGACAAGTGTGGAGCAAGAGGGTTAAAATGGTCTTGATGGCATGGAGGTCAACTAGAGGCCTAATCCCAACTTCAATTATGATTTTTCTCAATTCAGGCTCAAAACCGGGTTTCCTACAGGTTGCAAATTTCCTACTGGATGCTACAGTGATTTCCTACAGGTGTTGGGTTGTGTTATATTCTTTCCACGACTAGCCCACGTAGTTAACTGGGAGTTAGAGGGGAGGAGGTCACAGGGGGTTTGAGGTGTACCTGTAACCCCACTTTATGGGGTCCGAGGCAACGCCCCAGAAAATTTTGGTTTTGGACCCTATGTTAGGTTGGGCAGACCCACCAATGGTTTTGTGCATGATTTTCACACATGTTTTTTGGATGCGATGGTTTTCAGTCCATGGTTTTGGATGCGATGGTTTTCGGTCCATGGTTTTGGATGCTTTGGCATGTATAAATATGTATTGTAACATTGAAAGGAACATAATGAAAAATCAAGCTGGTAGTCCCGGTTTTGGGATCCAGGGGAAAATCTATGTGTATATGTGTTTTATGTGTTATGCTCTCACATTGTTTATTTTCTATGTTTAAGAATTCGTATGTAGGTAATTTATGTACGGGGTTAAAACCTACATTTGGTATCAGAGCTTTTTTGGCTTCAAGGGGACACCTTTTTTGCTGAGGGGTTTCGCTCGGGCCTGTGGTAGGCCTTGTTCAATGGGATATCTGCGAGATCGATTCTGGTGGTGAAAGAAGATGGCAAGTAGTGGAAAGATAGAGATCGATAAATTTAATGGTCAGAGTTTTGAGTTGTGGAAACTCAAGATGGAGGATCTGTTGGTGGATAAAGAACAGTGGATCTCGGTAGATCTGAGTACTAAACCAACAGGAGTGTCCGATGAAGAATGGAAGAAGTTGGATTGGAAGGCAAAGAGCACAATACGATTGTGTGTCTCAGATTCAGTATTGCTAAATGTATCAGGGGAAGCTACGACGAAGGCTTTGTGGGACAAGTTAGGGACTTTGTACCAATATAAGTCTCTGGTAAATAAACTGTTCCTGCAGAAAAAGATGTATAACCTGAGGATGAAAGATGGAGACTCGGTGACAGAGCATCTGAATGCATTTAATACTGTGGTAAGTCAGTTAGCATCTGTTGATATTAAAATTTCAGATGAAGATAATTGCATTAGTTTGTTGTGTTCTCTACCAGATTCGTGGGATAGTCTGGTTATTGCAATAGGTAGCAATGCAATTGCCTTACAGTTTGATGAAATAGTCTCAGCCTTACTGACGGAGGAGATGCGATGGAAAAATATGGAGAGCTAGGATGGTGACGCCTTGTCTGTACGAGGACGGTCCTAGAATAAAAAACAAAAATAAGTCATCGAGTGGGAGATCTAAATCTCCAGGAAAAATTGTAAAGGTGGTGTGCTGGAAATGCAGAAAGGAAGGGCACTACAAAAGGGACTGTAAATCTAAAGCTCCTGATAAAGGAAAGGGATCTGATGATGCTCCTTTTGCAAAGGCAAAAACCACCTCAGATGAAGGTGGGGATGTGTACTTGGCTTATTCAAGTACACATGTAGATCATGAGGCATGGTTATTTGACTCAGGTGCATCCTTTCACTTCACTCCCCATAAAGAGTGCGTCTGTGAGTATGAGAAATACAATGGTGGTGATATCTTATTAGGGGATGATAGGAAGGCTAGAATTGTTGGTCGCGGAAAAGTAAAGTTGAAGCTGCAAGGTGGAAGGGTTAGAACACTTCTGAGTGTTCTACATATTCCCGCATTGGCCAGAAATTTGAATTCTGTAAGCAAGTTGGATGATGCAGGTGTAAAAACAGTGTTCGAGAAGGATACCTGCAAGATGTTTCGGGGAGCATTGGTATTGATACGGGGAGTTCGGATTGGAACTATGTACAAGCTGCAAGGTAGCACGGTTGTTGATGGGTGCAACATTTTGTGGTTCCTGAAATTGGAGCAGAAAATCTAGTGGTCTCTGGAGAGAAGACCATGTTGTGGCATCAAAGGCTTGGACATATTGGAGAGAAGGGCCTTCGAATACTTCATGGTAAAGGTATGGTAGAAGGTATGAGTAATAGATCTCTGGATTTTGATTTCTGTGAAAATTGTGTATATAGGAAGCAGAATCGGGTGAGTTTCCCCTTTGGTAGTAAGAGGGCAAAACAGATATTAGAGCTTGTGCACAGTGATGTGTTTGGACCTGTGAAGGTTCCATCACTGGGTAAGTCAGTGTAATATGTATCATTTATAGACAACTTCTCAAGGGATACATGGATATATTTCCTTAAGAATAAATCTGAAGTCTTTGACAGGTTTAAAGAATTTAAGGCTCTGGTGGAAAACCAGACAGAGAAGAAGATAAAGGTGCTGAGGATAGATAACGGTGGAGAGTTTTGCAGTAAGGAATTTGAAGAATTATGCAAGAAGTTTGGTATATCATAGCAAAAGACTACTCCATATACACCTCAGAAAAATGGAGTTGCAGAAAGAATGAACAAGACATTGATGGAAAGGGCAAGAAGCATGCTCAGTGGTGCCGGGTTAGGACAGGAATTCTGGGCAGAGGCAGTGGATACTGCATGTTACCTAGTCAACGGGTCACCTTCATTAGCATTGGAGGATAAGACTCCACAAGAGGTATGGAATATCAAGAAACCCTCTCTTTCACATCTAAGGGTATTTGGATGTGATGCATATGTACATGTTGTCACACGGAATAAGTCGATCTTGCGGACAAGATAGACCTCCCTAGAATCTAAAGAAGACCTAATGACAAGCAAACCAACCAGACACTATCTTTCTCTAAATATGCTTTGATAAACAATAGCAAACAAGTGTTCTTAGGGCCTACCTTAGGTCCAACGCAAGCTTGTGGATGCCCTCGCTTCTTCGATCCAAATGAGCTACTTTGTCACGAATCTGCAAACACAAACAAGGCAAACAAATTAAATAGCACCTGAAAAGCCAATTGCATAAAACATATTTAACATGAAAGTCAAGGAGTCCATGAAACAAATAACATGAGATACTTGTTGACAAAAATGAGTTTGATTGTATTAATTCAAAAGAAGAAGAAATTTACAACCTTTGCCTTGATGCTGTACAAGCTCCTCCCAGGGTCCAGCAAGAAGTCTCCTCTACTTTGACAAGTTTCACTCACTCCCCAATGAAGCCAAAAAGGTATGTGATCTCTCCTCTTAAGCTCAACTAGGAATGATCTTGTAAAACATCACAAGTAAATACTCATGTGGACACAGTATGGACGCAGCCATCTGTTTATGAATAGTCCATTATATAATGAATACAAAATTCCTCGCAGCCTGGATTGTGGAAACTAGATCCAGGGTCTTCATCTCTACTTCCCGAAAGAGTACGATTCTATCCATGCGAATGAATGTGTTGATGTCGAACATGGTAGAAACCACTTGATTACTAGTCAATGATGTAAACTGTTAACAAGTGTGAGAGAAACCACCAGTGATGTCAATGGCTCTCAAAGTACCCAGTACAATCCATGAGATGCGAATAAATGTGTTGATGTCGAACATGTCACAGAATCCTTTGATCGAAAGTCAATGATGTAAACTGTCGTCAAAGGCGAGAAACCTGCCATTGAGGCATGCAGATCTCAAGGTACTGACGATTCCTAGATCATCTTTCTAGATAATGAGCTGATGTCGATAGAAAGCGATCCATCGTAGGCAAGCCCACAACACGAAATCATAGATCGAGTTGAAGAAATTTAGTTGCAAGAACTGACTCAGGGATGGTCAAGATGGATGACAGATATTTTGCAGATGAATGGCTTATTGGCAGTGACCTCTTGAACACATAACGACATGACAGATGGCTTGGTGACAATTGACCCAAAGTTAATACCCAGAAACCGGCTGAAGACTTTCAATGTGGTTTGATCAACTGTTAGGCAAAGGATTTCCCAACCTAGGTGAATAAAAGTGTCGTGTTCAAGAGTGGTTACAAAGTATGACAAACAGGCTCATTTTTCTCTCTTTTCCCCCACCATTTCTGGCAAGTACCTCTTTATTTTTGACAATCTTGAGGAGGATAACATTTGCTTGATTATAAGCTCATCCTTCGGATGAGTCCAACTTAGTTTAAATTCGAACCCTAAGAAGGAGTGGTTCGTTCCTGTTTGTAATTGAACAGGTCCTTTACTGTGAAATTTTAATGAGTCCAGTATAGGAGAAACTCGGCGTTTTTCAATTTTAGAGAGTCTGAAAAAACTTAAGAAGACTCCAGGGTTGACCTTTTTCGTAAATTTGTGTCTCCCAAGCCCGAAAAAGTATAAAATAATACTTGAGAGAACCGCTTGATCTTTACGACCAAGGAGTACTTTTCGTAATTAGTGCCCTTGATCCGAAAAAGTAAAAAAGCAATCAATGACACGTCGTTTTATAACCGATATCGAATTTGAAACGACAAAAATCCAGCAATCTTTTCATGTTTTTTACGGTCGGAAAAGAGCTGTAAGTGGACCGTCTTTTAATTCCGTTTTAACGAGTTTAAAAGAAACACTCAGCAATATTTTCATGTTTCAGGAGTCAGAAAAGAGCTTAAAGGTGACTCTAAATGTTTTTTCGTCGAAAATGATAGATTTCGCCTGAATAATCTTTTATCCTGCACAAAAACACAAACATTACTCATACCTGTTTGAAATAGATAAAAATGTCGCAAAAATACCTTTTCAAAGTGAAACATAAACAAATTTGCAATTTATTTACTCAAAAAACTTATAAAAAGGGCCTTTGTCAATTCATTTTTACCGTTTGAGTTTGGGTGAGAAAATAGTGCTTTTGCTCAGAAAACTTCCCGTGAAGATTGCGGAAAATCCAACCGTCGGAATCAAACGCTGTCTTCTCCAGGTAATCCACATCATCCCACTCTTCATTTTTAACCGTTTCATTTTTTGTTTTAGTCATTTATTTCATTTTTGGGAGGGTTTTTAGGCATAAAACCCGCGCGCGGGGGCCCGCAGGTTTACCACTGCTGGCCTGTGGACCCCGACTTTTTCTCCATTGGGAAAAAGCTCGGGGTCCGCACCTTCGATGTAGACAAAGTGCGGTCCCACGCATTGTGTCTAACTTAGAGGGTGCGGTCCCCGTCGCAAGGGTTTTTAACCCAAAAATTCTCAAAAATGGACCACACAAAATAATTTCTAGCAATTTAATTTGTCTTTATACTTGATGCAGAGAGTACATCATGCTAGATTGGCGTGAATGAGAGCATGAGAACGTGGATGCTGCCGCATGGAATCATCAGCCTTCGCTTGATGCTTTGAGGGCATGCGGCTTGTACAAATTCTGGGCCATTCCTGGCATGAGGGCTCAGGTGGATTTCTTATAGTGGTTGGTTGACAGATGGAGCATACAGGACCAGTGCTTCTTCATTGGTGGCCACCAGCTCGAAATCGAGCCGGCGGACATATATTTCTTGACTGGTTTGCCTAAGAGAGGCGAAGACTTGACTCTGTTTGGGGCTAGGCCAGGTGGCCATTCTGTCGATAGCCTCAGGCTAGAGTACTGCAACAGCCAGGCTAGAGACAAAGGGATATACATAAAGACCATATCCCATCCTGAACTCATGGTGATTGCGTTTACTGTCACCAGACTTTGCGGAGCTGCCGCATTACATATTGCCACCGGATCCCAGATGCGTATGGCAGTTGATTGCTTCCGAGGCACCATCTTCAATTGGTGCGATGCCGTGTTGGCCAATCTGAAAGGCCAACTGACCAGGGCCAAAAACGGACAACTAAAGACCTTTGGTTATGGGGCTTTGGTTGTGAGTTTTGGCCTGGAGAGGGTTCCTATGCTGATCCCACAACACCTTACTGTTGGAGCTGGGCTTCCTCGAGAGCCCAAACTGATGCGATGGGTTGCAGTTATGGCCCGTCACCCGGACGAGAGGAAAGGGTTTGCTCGATTCAAACCTGAGTATTTCCAATGGCTGGAAAACCAGGTCTTTTCTATTCAGGACTTCTCTTACGCTGGGATAGATTTTCGTGGTGACCCAGACATGGTTCTTCCACGAGGAGAGCAGCGGGACGAGTCAGGTAAAATCCTTTTCAACATTTTTCCTATTTAATTTTTTTTTGTTATTTTTCATCGTGTCAAAACTGATAGTAGATAATTTCAAATGTAGATGTGGGTCCACAGAGACCAGCCGCTCTTCGGCCTTACGAGAGGAAGCAACCAGTTGCACCCGGACCAGCCCCACAAGACGAATCAGCAAAGGTTTTGGCCGAGTTGGAGGGTCATCTCGAGCGCTTGACAGGAGATATTCCTGAGACCACTATAGATGACATTCCTCGTCGGCTTCAGCGCTATGTGATTGGGGTCCCAGGACCTTTTAGGAGGTTCCTTTGCAAGGTGGCCCGTGCAGTGGTTTCTTATAGAGATCATCACCAGTGATAGGATGATCACCTATTGTGGGCACATGTGACATTTTGTTTTTTGTACTTATCATTTTTGCCGATCATAAGGTGTTTTTCAACCTATGATCGAGGGCGATGTATTTTTTGACACACTCCTATATATATATATATATCACTATTACTGGCTTATCTTGTAAATCATGTTATGGAATGGTTTTAAATTTACGTGTATGATTATTGCAAATGTCTATTTAACATTCGAGAAGCAATTGCATCTGCTAATGTATTTAAAGATCTTGGAATATGCTGATATTCAATATAATCAAATTCACGTTCCAAGAGACGCACTCTCAAAAATAATCTTAATAACACTGGATTTTTAATGCCATACACTCTATTAAGCTGTAATACAATGAGTTCAGAATCTAACCTCACTATCAAACTCCGAATCCCAAATGAAATAGATTCAGATAATAACTCAATCACTGCACTATACTCGGCAATGTTGTTCGTTGTTTGACCGAGGCTTACCCCATGCATAGATACTAACTCGTCAGAGGGCGAATAGATAACCCAAGCTGCAGAAGAGATGTTCTGTCTATTACGACAAGAACCATCAGCGAAACCAATGTATGTTTGGAGAGGCATCGACATCTGCAATATCAAGAGTAAAACCAAGATAAGCGGGAATAATGACGAAAACACTCTCTAAGCTAAGCACACTGTTTGAACTAAAACACACCAGCTAGAAAGAAACAATATCCTAACTACAAATATCCATACCCATTCTTTTAAGCATAATACCTCTTCAAGTAAAGGCCATTTCTGGGTTTACCCAAAGAGTCCCCGTCAAAGTCTACCAATTCATAGGCCCCTTTGGCTAGCTTTCGCTTGACAACATAGGGACCATGCCACATAGGAACGAATTTTCCAATGCCTAATTTATCATTAGCTTGATCATAAACTAAGACTAGATCTCCTTCCGAAAAATTTCAAGGGGTCACATTTCGATCATACTGAGCTTTCATTCATTTTGCGTGAGTCTCGATCGCCAATGCAGCATCACGTCGATTCTCATCTAATTGAGCCAAGTATAACAAACGCTTTTCCTCTTCGGAAGTGGCTAGAAGTAACTCGATGGCCATTTGCAGTGACGGGATTTCGCATTCAATGGGTAACACAACTTCCAAACCATAGACTAGTTGGAAAGGAGTGAACCCTGTTGATGTTTTTACTTAAGTTCAGTACGCCCAAAGCGCTGAAAATAGCATGTTGTGCCAATTTGACCGATGAATCCCAATGATTCGTCGGATCATGATAACTAAAACTTTGTTGATGGATTCAACCAAACCATTTTCTTGTGGATAATAAGGGGTTGAACTATCGTGACGTAAACCAAGCTGGCCTGTAAGTTCGGTCATCATAACGTTTCGAAAATGACGCCCATGATTAGTAATTATTGCTTGCGGGACACCAAACCTATCAATTATATGATTGAATACGAAAATTGCAGCTGTCTTACTGTCTGCCTCAAATGTAGGCATCGCCTCGGCCCGCTTAGTAAAATAATCTACCGCAAGGATGATATACGCATGCCCCCCGGCCGAGTGAGGGTTACATGTAATAAAATCAATACCCCATTTGGCAAAAGGACCAACGAAAATTATAGGGTGGAGTGGAGCAGTGGAGCACGCATCTTACGATAAAAAATTTGGCAGTTGTGGCATTTTCGGACCGCCGTAATACAATCTTTAAATAAAGACGGCTAGAAGTAGCCAGCGTGCAATATCTTTTGGGCTGTGGCAAACCCAGACATATGACCGCCACACACTCCAGAGTGACAGTCATTTAGAACCCTTTCAGCTTCCTCGTGAGTTAAGCAACGTCGAAAAACGGAATCCGCCCCACGACGATAAAGAGTATCTCCAATAATCCTGAATTGTTGGGACTGGAATCGAATTTTTCTACGCTCTGACCTTGAAATTTCTGGCCGAAAGGATTGGGTCTGGAGATAAACGATGATATCCCCATACCACGGATCTAAAGTGCTGATTAGAAACAAGGATTCGTCCGCAATGGGCTCCTCCGCCACAGTTTCCGTGTCAGCACGCGGGAAGTCACATGTAAACTCCGCAAAAACTAAAGATTTCTTAGACTTAGATTTCTCAACTTCCAAGTCGAACTCCTGCAGGATAACGATCCATTTAGAGTACTTTCCCCCTAGCAATTGCTTGGTCAAAATGTAGATCATAGGGTTGCAATCCGAAATTACCGTAGTTTTACGTAGTAGAATGTAGTGACGAAAACCTTGGACAGCTTGAACAGCTGCCAATGCCAATTTCTCCACATGTGAGTATTTTAGCTCAGTTGGATTTAAAGTTCGACTAAGGTAATATATCACATGTTCAGTTCCGAATTCATCTTCCTAAACTAAGACCATTCCAATGGTGGAATGAGAGGTGGCGAGATACAAGAAGTAATCCTGGTTGTAGTTGGGAGGATGCAACAACGGTGCATGGGTCAACGTGTGTTTGAGTGCATCAAAAGATTTCTGAGCTATCTCATCCCAATAGAATGGAGTATTTTACTTCAACAACCGGGTAAAACCCTTTGTGACCTCGACGTAGTTAGGAATGAATCGGCATAAAAAGTTTGCTTTCCCCTGCAAACTTTGGAGTTGGCGAAGACTCGAAGGAGGAGGCAATTTGATGATAGCTTCGACCTTCGAGGGATCGACGCGAATGCCGGCTTTCGAAACTACAAAGCCCAGCAATCGACCCGTTTCTATACAAAAGACACATTTGTGTGGGTTCAACTGAATACGATAATGCCTACACCTCATAAAGATTGCTCGTAAATGGATGAGGTGATCAGCTCGATGTAATGAATGAGCAGGCAAGTCATCGAGATAGGGTTGCACAATGTGCTTGATGTCATGAAACGCATAAGACATCGCCCTTTGAAAAGTTGCTTCGTCATCCTTAAGCCCAAAAGGTAACTTGCAATAAGCAAATGTCCCCCATGGACAAATGAAAGCCGTTTTTGGTTGATCGGCAGGTAGAATATTGATTTGACTGTATCTGGAAAAACCGTCCATGAAGGAGAATATTTCGCTGCTGGCACAATCATCAATGATTTGATCGATATAGGGAGTTGGGTAATTGTCCTTTGGACAGGCTCGATTAATGTCCCTATAGTCGATGCATATTCTTATTGTTCCCTGCTTTTAGTTAACCAGAAAAATATTCGATACCCAATCCGTTAACGGGATCGGATAAATGAAACCTGCTTTCAATAATTTTTCAACTTCTACTTTAATTGTAGCAGCTTTTCGTGGGTGAATCTGACGCAAATTTTGCCGGACGGGTTTAGCGTCCGTGTAAGTCTTGATCTCATGAAAAACAATTGCGAGATCAATTCCTGGCATTTCTTCATAGGACCAGGCAAACACGTCGCGGAATTCTTGAAATAGGGCCTTATATAGTTGAATTTCGTCATATGTACATGAGGCACCTATATGAATGTTCTCAACAATTCCGGGCTTAACCGAAATGTCAATAGGAATAGTTCGAGAGATGTTTCCCAAATTCAACTCTGAATCAGGATGTTTCATTGGATTCTGAGGTTCCTTGACATATTCAGTTGTAAAAATTGATGAGAAATCATTTTCAAAACGATCATCCTCAGGTAAAAACGAAGATCTGTGATGGAGATCTTCCCATGGTAAATCATTTACACATAGGATTTCACGAATTTGCTCATCAGAGTGAACAAGTTCAGAAAACGTGGTTAAATCCGAGGTTGATGTGAAAAGTGATTCCTCACGGACCACATTCATTAAGTCTTTTTCGGTTGAAGATGGGTCGGCAAACGACTGCACGGCTTCATAGGCAATTTCATATGGACTCAAAGGCATGGCATTACCAAATGAGTCCATCTCAGATTCAAAAGGGACAATCCAAGGATCATCGTAAATAATGGTGTCTGATGTAATCATATGAATGGTTGCAAATGAAGATGATGCGTTGATTGGAGGAAAAGGAAAAGTTCCCAGTAAACCGACATCTTTAACTAGTCCTACTCCAACATCCTTATATGGGATAGTTGTTTTACCGACATGCTGAATACTCTCGGAAGAGGCTGGGTCGGATGAAAAGTAAGCCAGCTGGTCTATTGTTACGATATTTCCATTATGTGGAAACTTTATTACTCGAAAGACCAATGAAACGACCGCTGTCATAGCGTAAGACCAACTTCGACCCAAGAGAAGGTTGTAATCTAGAGGGGCATCAACCACCTCCACATCTAGACTAACGGTTTTTCCTTCAACCCCTATAGGAAAATCCTGTAGAATGCCAAAAGGATGAAACCCACGACCATCAAAGGCCTTTAGAATCATCGGGGATTGATTTAGCGAAGGAGAACCAAGCGATCTCCAACACTGTATCGACATAATACATGTTGAGGCTCCCTCATCAATTACAGTCCAATGAATAGGCCTGTTTTTGGCTATCACTGACATCTGGAAAGCCATTTGATGAGGCAAATGCGGTGTACTATTTTCTAGATAAAAAATTATTAGGTTCGGGTCCTGAACATCAACAACTCCTATAACCGATAAAAGTAATTTACGTTGTGCTGGACATGATTGCAGCACTTCCAAAACCGACATTGCTGAGGGTGAAACAGCTAAATCCTCAACAATGTTATAATTCTGAGCCGCTCTTGCATGTGGATTGAAAGCTGACTTTCGAAGTATACCCTTGGCGGGCGGTTTGATTACCAAGTCTGGATTAGGTTTCTCGATCTATAGTGGATCGGAACCGGGAGCTGAGGTCGATGGATTAGAATGAGAAGATTCTGCTTCTTCACCATCAATAGGACTTTTACTACCATAATCTTGCGATCGAGTCACAATCCTAACATGGGACATCATCAGTATGAGTTCTTCATTGGTGTTCGAGGATGAACCTATCATCTTACTGTCTTGAGCCGGAAAAGGATCCTTCAAAACAACAGGAGTTTGGGAACCCTTGACAATCTTCGCAACCTCTGCTCAATGAGGGCAGTCTCTTGTAAAATGTTCATCGTCACAAATGAGACAAGGATAACGAGGTTTGCGCTTTTCATGATTGGATTCTGCCTTTTCAGGTTTCTCCTTTGAACTTTTTTCCGTTTTTTTCTTCTTCTTTCCTTTCTTCTTCCCACCAGATTTTGATTTGGCTGTAGATGACTCTACAACGTGAATATCGACGGAGATCTCTGCAGAAGAATCTCCTGTTGCGGAATCAGGCAAGGCTATGATAGGGGAATAATTCTTGGAAGACTTCTTCTTACTTTTAGTGTTAACGGTGCCAATCATACCATCGACGACATGAGATCCCGAAGGAGCTGCAGTGATTTGATTTTGCTTGGGAAGATCGGGGATTTTTTCGTGTAACGTACCTGACTGAGTATAGACCAAGTCAAGGTACTGTGCTTGAGCAATTACTTGCTCCTCAGTAACAACTCCGGCTTTAGCAACATCTTCAGTGATCTTTGGCAACAAAGATTTTACAAACCACTCGGCCAAGATCTGATCCGGAATAAATACCTTCACTAAATGCCGTCGACGTCTCCACTCATGAATATGATCTGAAATGTAAGTGGATGTCAATTGTTTTAGCGAAGTTAACAATTCCGTGCCATTGTCATATCGTACTGGCAACTGAAAATGAGTTAAAAACGAGGTAGCTAACTGACTAAAATTATAAAAAGTGCCTCGCGGTAACTCAATGTACCACTTGGCCGCGAGACTAATTAGAGTGCGCTGGAAAAGTCTAAGATGGATTGAATCATCTGTAATGGAGTTAGACGCACACCAGAGGTGGTAAGTCATCACATGGTTCGACGGGTCCTCTCCTGATTTACCTTTGAACTTGGGAATGTCACTGGGCAACTTATTCGGCATTGGCGGCCAAAACGGAAGATAATTAATGGGATCGTTTGTTAGGCGCGACAAGTCAGGTAAGTCCAAAGTTGCGATAAACGGTAACTGCCGATTAGGATCCCTAAAACTCTGGGTCATGAGACCAGCCCCAGGAGGAGGATATCCAGGATAACTAGGAATAGGAATCGCATTCGGGATATTGTATCCTCCCGGAAAACCAGGATTAACCGGACCGTACTGGGGTTGTTGAGGTTGTTGATAAGTGTACCCAAGGTACGGTTGATACTAATAGACTGGCTGCTGCACAGCAGGACCGAATTGGTACTGTCCCTGGTACGGTTGATAAGTAAATTGTGGTTGACTTGTCACAACCGTACTTAAACCAGGTTATCCTATAGGCATCTGAACCGAAGTTTGGATCGTAGATCCAGACAGTGGTAAAGATCTCTGAGGAGTAGATACAGGAACAGTAGAAACCGGAGCTGTCGATACTCCAGAAGTAGGTGGGGTAGATTGAACAGATGTTGCGGCAGTTGTAGTAGTCGTTTGAGGCGGAGTACGAGGTGTACTAGGCCCAGGCTGAGAAACTACCGAAGGTACAGAAGTTTGAATGTTAGACTGGACTGGTTGCTGGGGTGTACCAGAAACTAAGGGTTGTCCAGTTTGAGATGACAACTGTACACTTGGCTGCAATACCTGTTGAGCTTGCGATGGATCCCACACTATATTCATTCCGGGGTACTGACCCATAACTGGTTGAGAATACTGAGGACCATAACCGGATTGAGGGTAGGATTGATAATTGAAAGGTACATTTCCCATTCCTTGAACATACGTTTGACCGGAGGGTGGTTGGAAACCTTGGTTCGAGTATTGACCTTGGGGTTGATACCCTTGAGGCACATACTGATACTGGGGTTGACCTTGAGGTATAAATTGATACTGGGGTTGACCTTGGGGTACATATTGAGTCCAGGGTTGACCTTGAGGAACGTACTATCCCATAGGTATGTACTATCCTTGAGGTTGCCCCCCAGATGCAAACTGTGTACCTTGAGGTTGCCCGCTAGGCGTTAATTGAGGCTGCCCCCCAGGCGGTAACTGGCCACCTTGAGGTTGAGGATTGGGAATAGAACCTGACATCATGAGAATGTCTTCTACGCTCAACGGCTTAGTACCATTATTTCCAGTTAATAACCCTTGCTCAATGGGTTGAGGAGATGCTCCCGAAAAAGTACCAGAAAGTGACTGATACCCAGAGGGAACAAAAGGACCACCGTACCAAAAGGATTCGGGTGATTGAGTAAACATGGATGACTGTCCTGACATATTTACGGGAGTATAAAAACCTCTAGGTGTTGGGTGATAAGGAGCACGAGGTGGTGAAAAACTTAACCCTGAGTTTCCTAGAAAATTAGTCAAAGAAATATACCAAGAACTGCTCCTAGGTGGACTGTAAAAAATTGATTCACGCTCCCTTAGTTCAATAACAGGTTGATTTTCAGGGATAGGGATGCCTACTTCTTCTTCCGGAGCAAGTTCTTCAATAGCAATAAGTCCAGAAGGAAGATCTTGGGTGATTACTCTTTCTACCCTAGGTGAACCAGGACCACTAGAAGTTGGAGAAACAAACCCCGATGTCGGAGTAGCAACAAATTCACTTTCAGGCTCAGACATTTTAGGTTCCTCGCCTATATCACTAGTAGATGAAAAGCTACCAGCAATTTCGGAAACAGACACTGACTGTGGATTATAATCTGCTACTAACGGTTGAAAATCAGGATGTACTATCAAAGAAGATTCTCCTTCCTCAGGTGACCCAACTCTACTGTCTCTAGGAGTTAGGAGGACTTTCAAACCTTCAAGCTGGCTCGGTACTTCCTTAGGAGGTTGGCCCCGAAGTCTACGGGACTTCCTCAGTAACTCAGCCACGTTTACAAACTCAGGAGACTGGCCCCGAAGTCTACGAGACTGTCTTGGTAATTCAGCCACAGTTGAAAACTTTTAACTACTTCACACGCAAACAAAGTAAAATCTCAATGAAAAGCACCTAAAGTCTCTAAAGAACCAAACAAATTTGAATCACACGCCTAAAGAATCTAGGAGATAAAACACACACAAACAGTAACTTTCCATACTGAAAACACTAGTTGGTGATGAAATCCAACGTCGCAGAGTTCAATACAGAAATGGCGGTTGGAACAGTTACCCCGGCAACCTGCTTAATGAATAGACTGGCACAAGTTCCTCCACTTAACCATCTCGAGTGAAGTGAACCCCCCAGAAAATCCAAGTGAGTCTAGCCGACGTCTGCTCCAGGTACAGTGGGATCTTCCCACCACTGTCACCTCAGGAAGAGTCCTAAAGAATATGGCCACTAAGGTTACCAACTGAGACAAATATACCTGGGGGAACAGTCTACGATCCGATATGCACGCAAGGGCAGAGTAACAAGCTCAATCCCCTTGAAGGATCCTTGACATAATCCAAGGTTTACCAACAAGTGACCCCAGGCTCCTCGACAATGGTTAATCTGAGGTTTACCGTTTTTAATACGTGAATATCTGGCGTCGTTCCCAATGAGGAAGGATTGATTCCCACACTGGTTCGGACACGATCTCGTGCTTCTCCTTTAAGAGGAGCTTTCCCAGAGCATAAATGCAACAATTGGATTTCTTCCCTACCACAAGATACAGTTACTTGTTTGTTTTTACTGTCTTGGAGAGTTAATTACTCTCCTACTCCAAGACACTAGCGTAAGCTAAGTTGGTGTATCAGAGCCCTAGAAATAAAAATGTTACTAGGTGAATTTTACTTTAAGCGTTAATTTTAGTGGTTTTTGTTTAAGTCAAAAGGTGCGGAGATGAAACTCGTGGTATGAAGACTCGACTCAAAATCACTAAAAAATGCACCTAAGATGATTTAAACAATCTTTTTCTCTTCGATGAACTTCTAAACTAAGAAAGAGTTTGAGAATGCAAATACTTTGTAAACACTAATCTTTCTCAATTCAACAAATTAAAAGAAGAGTTTTTGTCCTTTTCCAATGCACTCAAAACGAGACAACTAGTTATTTCACAAAAATTTCCCTTTTTCGTTTCAAAGCACTCAATCACTACAAAACAAAACTTTTTTCGAAAGAGATTTTTATATTTTTTAATAAAGCACTCAAAACTATGAAAATGACTAACTTTGAGATCTACAAATTATAAAACACTATTTGAAGTAAAAGCCTACTAAAAGTCTTTTTTAAGGATGTTTTACTTAGCTAGATGTAAGCTAAGGACCAATTTATGCAGAATCACAAATAAGTCAAGAACAACCAATTTTGTTTTCTTTTTGAAAATGAAAATCCAAACTCTCAAACACAAGCTTTTCGAAGTTTTGTAAAGAGAAAACTCAAAGCGGATTCCTCAACAAGGGGATATTTCATAAATGGTTAGACACATAAGAAGGCTGGTAGACACTAAGGTGATCTGAAGTCCTTACAGCTTCTAAGCTCAGAGCCACTACACAACCAAAATGAAAAACAAACCCAACAAGCAAAACTCCTAGGAATTTCACTTAAAACCCTAACACTAATGAAATCAATCTAAGGAAAGCTTCTGACAAGTTATATGCAGGTCTGGGTAGTGGATAACAATTTCTAAACAAACACTAAGCTGACTAACAGAGGAAATCTTAGGGTTTTTAAAAATTTTGACAGGGTCCGCAGGCCCACAGTTGACACAGGTGCGGTCCCGCTCTGTGCTAAAAGCCAAGCTGCGGGTAGGTACGCACTGTGTCAAACGGCTAGGGTGCGGTCCTCTCCCAAAGCTATGAAAAACAAAAAATAACCCTGGATCTACAAACTCTACCCAATTTTACACAAAACAAGCCAAAAACAGAAACAAAAACACAGTTTCTCAGGTCAAAGTAAAAACAAGGAAAACAATCAAGTCCCCAGTGGAGTCGCCATTTTGTCACACGGAATAATTCGATCTTGCGGACAAGATAGACCTCCTTAGAATCCAAATAAGACCTAATGACAAGCAAACCAACCAGACACTATCTTTCTCTAAATATGCTTTGATAAACAATAGCAAACAAGTGTTTTTAGGGCCTACCTTAGGTCCAACGCAAGCTTGTGGATGCCCTCGCTTCTTCGATCCAAATGAGATCCTTTGTCGCGAATCTGCAAACACAAAAAAGGCAAACAAATTAAATAGCACCTGAAAAGGAAATTGCATAAAACATATTTAATATGAAAGTCAAGGAGTCCATGAAACAAATAACATGAGATACTTGTTGAGAAAAATGAGTTTGATTGTATTAATTCAAAAGAAGAAGAACTTTACAACCTTTGCCTTGACGCTGTACAAGCTCCTCCCAGGGTCCAGCAAGAAGTCTCCTCTACTTTGACAAGTTTCACTCACTCCCAATGAAGCCAAAAAGGTATGTGATCTCTCCTCTTAAGCTCAACTAGGAAGTCTTGATTTCACCAGCATTTACCCTAAAAAATGTTCAGCTTCTAACCTCTCTAGCAACCAACCCAATGCTTGTATTTATAGTGCAATGGAGGGAGGTTACTAGGTCCTCCTTCAAAGGGATAAAGCCCTCCTTCAAAGGGATAGCTCCTCTCATCAAGGGATTAGCTCCTTCTCTTTTGGGATGCATGAACCACCTCAGAGCGAACAATCCACGTCAAAATTCCTTCTAGAAACCTCTAGAATTCACCCAAAGTGAGTTTTTTAAGATAAAACTTGCGCCTTTTGACTTTCACAGGGGTCCACACCTACACCGTTAGGGACAGAGCGGGCAGGTCCGCAGTTTTTGTACACAGAAGGTGCGGGACCGCAGGTGACAATGAGAGAAAGTGCGGAACCAGAGTTACATTGATTTTTAATGTCTTTCTCTCATTTTCAAAGCTTGATTTGAAGAGCTGAGGTCTGAGACTTGCTTAGGAGGACAGTACAAGTGATGATAGACCCATACTGACTGCAAATAATCATGGTGACAATATTTTTGTGTAACACATGTTCCAAAGGAGAAATGAACCAAGTTGGATAGTAAATCTGAAAAGTGCATCTTTATTGGGTATAAGGATGGTTTAAATGGTTATAAGCTTTGGAACCCAGTAACAAGGAAGGTTGTGTACAACGGAGATGTGGTGTTCAGAGAGGTGAAAGATGTTATTAAACATGAAGTCCAACCAAAGGAACCTGAGAAGATAGAGTTTGAGCTAAAGGAGGAAGAATCAGACTCTATAGCAAAGGAGGAATCAGAAGATGAAAAGCCACAAACTCCGGTTGTGAGAAGATCAATTCGAGAAAGAAGGCAGCCAGAAAGGTATAGTCCATTTACTTTCTGTTCAAATTTTGCTTTGTCTGTCACTGATGATGATTCCAGAACTGTGAAGGAAGCAGTGGATAAAGAGGATGGAAAACTCTGGAAAGAGGCCATGGTTGATGAAATGGCATCTTTGCACAAAAATGAGGCTTGGGATCTGGTGGAGTTTCCAGCTGGAAGGAAACCCATTGGTAGAAAATGGGTGTCTAAGAAGAATACAAATGCAGAAGGGAAGGTGGAGAAATACAAAGCTCGGTTGGTAGCAAGAGGTTATTCCCAGGTGCCGAAAATTGATTTTGGTGATATTTTTTCTCCTGTTGCCAAGGTAACTTCTATTAGATTACTTTTATTTGTTGCTGCTGCTTTTTATTTTGAGGTAGAACAGATGGATGTGAAGACAACGTTTCTTCACGAGGATCTGGAAGAGGAAATCTACATGAAGTAGCCTGAAGGCTTTGCAGTGAAGGGTGAGAAAGAACTGGTATGCAAGTTAAAGAAGTCTATGTATGGGTTAAAACAGTCACCAAGGATGTGGTATCAGAAATTTGATACATTTATATGGGGACTTGGCTTCACCAGAAGAAAAGTAGATCACTGTGTGTATTTTAAACTAATTGGTGATAGTGTTATTTATCTGGTCTCGTATGTGGATGATATGATGCTGGTTGGAAATGACAAAGAAATTATTCAAGATTTGAATACCCATTTGTCCTCCAAATTCGACAAGAAAGATCTTGGTGCTGCAAACTATATTTTTGGCATGGAAATTAAAAGAGATCGGACAAAGAGGAAGCTCTGATTAAACCAGAGGAAGTATGTCGAGACAATATTACAGAGGTTTAATATGCAGGATAGTAAACCGGTGAAGGTTCCTATTCCTGTAGGTGTGAGCTTATCTGCTGAATAGTGTCCCAAGACACAAGAAGAGGAAGAGGACATGTCCCATGTTCCATATGCAAGTGCAGTCGGTGGCTTGATGTATGCAATGGTCTGTACTAGACTAGACATTGCACATGCAGTGGGAGTATTGAGCAGGTTTATGTCAAAACCAGGGAAGGAGCATTGGACAACAGTGAAGCGGGTTTTCAGGTATTTGCGTGGCACTAGTGATTATGGTTTGTGCTACCAAGGATGACCACGATTGGACAGAGTGTTGGATATTCGTGACTTTGTTGATGCAGACTAGGCTAGAGATCTGGATCAGGGAAGATCTACAAGTGGGTATGTATTAAGCTATTTGGAGGTGTAGTCAGTTGGATGAGTAAGAAACAATCTGTAGTGGAACTATCAACTACAGAGGCAGAATACATCGCAGCCACTTATGCAAGCAAGGAAGCAGTTTGATTTCAGAGATTGTGTTCAAGTATGGGGTTAGTACAGGGAGCTATAAGGATACTCTGTGACAGCCAAAGTGAAATTTTCTTGGCAAAGAACCCTGCATATCATTCAAAGACAAAGCACATTGATGTTCAGTATCACTTTGTGAGGGATATGATAGAAGACAAAAAGGGGTTGCTGGTAAAGGTGGACACTTTGAAGAATATTGCAGATGCATTGACAAAATATGTGAGCTTTGAGAAGTTCTCTTGGTGTAGAGAGACAATGGGCATTTCAGGGCTGGATAAATGACTAAGCTCTCTTGTGGCCCCCTGTGGAAAGAAAACAACAAGTGGGAGAATGTTTAGTTGTGTTATATTCTTTCCATGACTAGCCCATGTAGTTAACTGGGAGTTAGAGAGGGGGAGCTCACAAGGGGTTTGAGGTGTACCTGTAACCCCACTTTATGGGGTCCAGGGCAGCGTGCTGGAAAATTTTGGTTTTGGACCCTATGTTAGGTTGGTCGAACCCACCTATGGTTTTGTGCATGATTTTCGCACATGTTTTTGGACGTGATGGTTTTCGGTCCATGGTTTTGGATGCGATGGTTTTTGGTCCATGGTTTTGGATGCTTTGGCATGTATAAATATGTATTGTAACATTGAAAGGAACATAATGAAAAATCAAGTTGGTAGTCCCGGTTTTTGGATCTAGGGGAAAATCTATGTGTATATGTGTTTTATGTGTTATGCTGTCGCATTGTTTATTTTCTGTGTTTAAGAATTCGTATGCAGGTAATTTCTGTACGGGGTTAAAACCTACAATAGGATCCCCTGATTTACTACAGGATGTTACATATTTACTATACGAAATTATAATTCATTGAATGACCAAGAAAATAAAATACAAATTGGATGGGACAAATTTTATTATTAACTAGGATGTCTTAGGTCCACATTTCAAGTGGAATCACTCAAAAAGACCTCTGTTAACCCATGCTAAAAAATAGAAAAACATTACTAGTCCAAAATCTAGAAATTCGAGAACTAGTAAGCTAGTAAATCAAAAAAATGCCTGACCTAATCAAGTGAAAATGCAGTGGGGTAATTTTTGTTATGAACTAGAATGTTTTTGTGATCTAATGCAAGTGGAACCAACTCAATTGAAGCTCATTAGCATGCTCTAAAAAATAGCATAAATTTGCTGTTCTTTGCTAAAAAGGAGGTCCATCAATCTAGATCTGGGAATAAGAAGACTAATCAAAGCAGCTCAATGATTACTATGAACTTCCAAATATTTTCCAAGGATGAAATAATGATTTTAATCCTACAAAAAGAACTTACATGAACCATTTAACTCAATCCTACAACAAGAAATCATTAATACTAAATGCAGAAATATAAGGAAATAAAAACAAGAGATGCATGTGAATAAGAATTGAAAAGAAGGAAAGAAAATGATGCAAAAGTGCTTTGAGGCTCCTGGGATGGCCAAGCCAAAGGAAAATCAGAGACCTATGGAGGAGAACAAGATTTATAAGCTAAACATGACACCGATCTTCATTATTTTCATCAATACAATTACATCCCTACAAGAAAATACAATGGAGCTTCAAAAATATGAGTTCTCTCCACAAGAACACTAATGAAAATATTTCCCTAGAGGAAAATTCAACTTGGTACTTATAAAAAATGATTAGGAATCATTCCCCATGAATGGAGGAAGCTTTCCCCACCAAAAACCCTTGATTAGTGGATCTGGTCCCCAACACTAGGAATCTGAATTAAATGGCAGGGAACACATTCCTAGATTTTCTCAATCATTGGAGTTCCACAATCTATGCCATAATTCCATAATATCTTGTTGACTTATTATTTATTATTGATCCTCCTATAGTAGGGAGCAAGTCCCTAAATTATCTCCTCCTCCAAATCTTCATAGTCTGCCCAATATTCTCATAATATTCCACGAAAATAAATAATATTAGGCACAAATATCCAATTATTCATAAATATTCCTAATGAATATATTAAAGTTAAAAATACATTACCTAATGCAGAAAGAGAGGTCTAATGTGCTGAAGGATAGTCATAGGCCTTAATTTATGTTTTAATTTAGAGGCGTGGGCCTTAATTTATGTCTAATTTAGAGGCCCGTCAACTAGTAACTCAACCCGCCAAGGGTTCCAGAGTGTTTGTAAAAACCTATGGCTCCATGATCTGTTAACTCAACGCAAATTGTTCCAAGGCTTCCAAAGTGTTTTTCCCAACCCACAACCATAGGGAACCTGACCACCAATCAGACAAATAGGTGGGAAACCCACAACACCATGGCTATCTAGGAAATGGTAAGGTAAGGTTGAAACCACTGTCAATCTAGGAAAATAACCATGCCATTGACAACACATAACCAAGGAATAACATGCATATACCATGCATAAAAAAATCAACCAGGAAATCACACATGCAATTTTTTACCTACAAAGTAATCCAACTGTATCTGTTGATCCAACAATCTCCTTGCACTTCCTTTCTTTCTCCAATCCAAGTGAATACTAGAGTGCTCCAAGCATGCTCCAAAATGCTCTAAGTGTGCAAGAGTATGAGAGAATGAGAGAATGAAATGATAGAGCCAGAAACTAAATTGACAAAAGATAAAACCGATCAAAATCTGTGAGCTATTTCTCTAAATAATTTTTATCATTGACGCCTCTATTTTCTTCATTTTCCTCTAATTTCGCTTGCATGCAAATATGTGTCTTTTCACCTTACTTTTCTCTTATTTTCCTTTATTTTCATAATTAAATGGAAATTATTGTCTCTTTTCCTTTTCTAATTTCCATAGCCATTATTAATCCATAAGTGATGCCCACTATAATGTTTTACCCAACATTCATCTTGGAATATGTGTGCCATGACCTTGATCTTATTTTATTTACATGGAAAATCAACCAAGGGCTGTTAAGAACCCCTTTCCCTTTGGGGAACACCGTCCTAGGTGTTCAATGATGCTTATGACCAATAAAACATGTTACCCATGGAGCTTTATAACACAACTTGATGCAACGTTTACATCATACCAAATCGTTGAAACCATGAACACAATACTACTTATTGGAGCTTTATAAGCCAACTCAAGGAAGTATTTACAATACACATATACATATATAAATATAAACCAAAACAAATAAACCAAACACATATTCTCAACTAGCAAATAAAGAAGGATACATAGCCTGCATCTGATTAATCATCTCCCATGTAGCTTCATCGGGCCCAAAGTGCTTCCACTACACTTTAACTTGTTTGATTTCTCTACTCCGGAGCATGAAATGTTTCCACTGCAATATGAATTCTGGTTCTAGCTGGAATTCTCCCTCTAGTTCCACCTACAATACAAACCAATCAATCACGTGATTAACATCTTGCACATATCTCTTAAGAAATGAAACATGGAAAAAATCATGGACTTTCACTGTTGGAGGTACTGTAAGTCGGTAGACCATTGGTCTAATCCTCTCAAGGATCTCAAAAGGCCCACAATATTGAGATTTCAGCTTGGCACATGAACCAATCCTCAAGGAGATCTACTTGGGATTTGTGTACAAGTACACATGCTCCCCAACCTAAAACTCCTTGAATTCTCTATGATGATATGCATTACTCTTCTTCCTATTAATAACCTCCATCTCCTGCTCCATCTCAACCAACATGTTTTGTCCAATTAATGCCCTATAAAATGGATAGCTTTCTTGTTGAAGGAGTATTACAAATTTTCCCATAGAGATCCTCAAATGGACTCATCTTCAAGGATTCTTGATACCCATTGTTATATGAAAACTCAACCAGTGGAAGATACTCTTCCCACTTCCACTGTTGATGCATGCCATACATCATCAAAATGTCCTCAAGAATCCTATTAACCCTCTTTATCTATCCATTTGTCTATGGATGATAAGTTGTAGTGAAGGTCAACTCTATCCCCAAGCCTACAAACAACTCCTTCCAAAACTTGGAAGTGAACTTGGCATCTCTGTCTGATATGATCTTCTTGGGATCACCATGCAACCTCACTGTTTCCTCGCTGAACATATGAGCTACCTCACTAGCTAAATTAGTAGACTTCATTGCAATGAAGTGAGCTAACTTTCTTAACCTGTCAACAACAACCATGATGGAATCATGCTATCTTGATGTCCTCAAAAAACTTGTAATAAAGTCCATGGAAATGATCTCCCATTTCCATTTTGGAATTGAAATCCACTGTAACAAACCAAGTGGATGTTTACACTCTGCTTTCACCTGCTGATTGTCCAAACATATAGAAACAAACTTAGCCACCTATTTCTTCAAGTTCAGCCAATGGTAGAACTTCTGACTGCTGTCAAATTCTTTTGATATGTTGAGTGACCTGAATATGGCTTGACATGAAACTCCCTCAAGATAAGCTTCTTGAGCTCACTTCTATCTGACACATAAATCTTGTTCCTGAATTTGTCCAAGCCATATGTTGTGAGGCGATACTCCTCATCCCTATCATCTTCACCCTATTGTTGTAACCCATGCCTCAAATTCTAATACTTGTCATCATGTTGTCCCGCCTACGAGATCCGCTCCTGTAAATCTGCCCCATAAGAACTTATAGTTGCAATATGATTCACCTGTACTCTTCTACTAAGAGCATATGCAACCCTTTTATCCTTTCCATTGATGTACCTGATCTCAAAGTCAAACTCATTGAGAGTAGCCAACCATCTATATTTCATGGCATTCAGATTAGGTTGGTCTAACAAGTAACTCAAACCACTCTAATCACTCATCAGAATAAACCTCTTGCCAAGAAGATGTCTCCACCACTTCAATGCATGAATGATAACTGCCAACTCAAGATCATGAGTCATATAGTTCTGCTCGTGCTCATTTAGCTTCCTTGACTCATCACAGACCACCTATCATTCCTACATCAAGACTCCACCAAGTCCTTTCTTGCAAACATCTATACATACCACAATTTCCTTATCAGGATCTGCATTCTTCAAAACAAGAGCATTTGTAAGAAAATGATTCAACTACTCAAAACTAGCTACACACTCCTTAGTCCATTCAAACTTCTTCCCTTTTCTTTGCAAGGATGTAATAGGATAGGAAATCTTTGAGGATTTTATAATGAACCTTTCGTAGTAACTATCTAGTCCCATGAATGATATGACCTCATTCACATTCCTAGGAGCGATCCACTTCATGATAGCTTTAACATTTTCTAGGTCCATTGCTATACCTTCCTTGGAAACAACATGCCCCAAGTAGTGAACTTCAGTATGAAAGAAACTACACTTGCTATGATTGAAATACAATTGATTCTCTCTCAACAATATTAATACTATTTCTAGGTTCTTTGCATGCTCTTCCGATCATTCTTGTAATACATCAATATAGCATCAATAAAAACTATCACAAACTTGTGCAAATGAGGATGCAACACACTATTCATCAAATACAAAAGTAGCTAGAGCATTATTAAGACCAAAAGGAACCACTATGAACTTATAATGCATATACTTGGTATGTAATGTAGTCTTGTAAATATATTCTTCTTTGATGCGCACCCGATGATACCCTGATCTCGAATCAATCTTTGAAAACACTGCTACTCCTTTCAGTTGATCAAATAAATCATCAATCCTTGACAATGGATACCTTTTCTTGATAGTCACCTTGTTCAACTGTATATAATCAATGCACAACCTAATATTATCATCCTTATTCTTACAAACAACAATAGTGCACCCCAAGGCAACACACTTGGCCTTATGTATCCTTTGTCAACTATTTCCTTAAGATGTAGCTTCAATTCAACCAACTCTGGAGTACTCATCTTGTACGATGCCTTTGATGATGGTGTTGCTCCTGGTACCAACTCAATAGAGAGATCCACTTCCCTATGAGGTAGTAACTTTGAAACCTCTGCTGCAAACACATCCTTAAACTATTGCAAAACATAATACCTCTTCAAAACTTCATCATCCCCAACATCTTTTCGTTTGTCACTAGAAATATGCACTGCAAATAATACACACCCTTTCCTGCAACTGTGCTTAGCTTGCATGGATGTAATTGTTGGCTTATATGGGCTTGACCCAGGTTTAGAAGAATTATTTAGCCAAACAAATCCCGCAGCTACTGGCCCTTTCGGCAACAGCCCATGAAGCGCGAACTGAGGTCTCACCCGAGGTAGCAGGGGAGGGTGCTGGAACCAGGTTTTCGCACCCTGGGGATGTCTTGGATGTGGTTTGGGGCTCATGCACTATTCTACAGCCTCGCGCTATGCTAGATCCGTGCAGATCAGAATACCCTTATCACGTTTATTACAGATTGAATCACTTATTACTGGTTTGATCTAGTTAAAACGGTCTTTAAGCAAACATTTATTACTTTTGGTTACTTCACACATCAAGATTAATCCAGTTCACATGAATTCAACCGTAGCAAATGCAGAAATCATAACAGTTCATTTATCATAAAAGAGTAAATTTGCAACCAACATAGAATTTAGAAGAAACTCATCTTTATTATCAATCTTCAACAATACATCCAGATACACCCTGTGCACTCAGTTGCAGGGGTCCGCGCACACAGCTACGGACTTTCCAGGCCTCTGTGCACACAACTGTAGAGCCTCTACCTTCTACCCTACTCCTCGACTTAGACTTACCGATGCTTTCAAGCTATTTCCTTGCAGAACCCATTACATTCCATCTTTTTAAAGAACTACTTTCCCTCATAGAGCCCCGCTCTATTTATACTTTCCCTTGGCCCACGATCCCACCGCAGGCCGACTCTATTACTATTTCTTTACAATATTTTCGTGTGGACTACCCTTTGACTCAACTTCCTATAACTTGTGCTCCTCACTTTCCGCAGAGTATTTTACCCTAATATTACCCAAAATTTCGGGCTTTGCACCCCATACTCATTCCGTGGGGCTTGCGCTACCCAACAGTCCCCCAACACAATCATCATGGCTCATCCCAAGTCACTTAATGGCGTGGCTAGATGCTCAGTATTGGCTTCACGGTTTTCCTTTCATTGAGTGGCACTCGTCATCCTGCTGCTCCTACTTTGTCTTCTGCAATGCTTTTCTGGCTTCAACGTTTCTACCCTTTCTTCGCAACCGATTATGCTCATTCTGCTCTGCTTGGTTAACACAGAACACCCCATCCGAGTATTTTAGCGCAAGTAGGGGAGCCACATACAGGATCTCCTGGTACCACCATAGTCCTTTCCGACCGACGTATCTTTTCTTCACACCATCCGCTGTAACCTGTGTTGCAATTTTGTGAGACCCTAGCTACTGTCTGTTGGATCCCACTTGTCTAGAACCATCAAAGGCAACTTAGTGACTGCATCTCTACCAATGGTCGTCATCTGTCCATCCTTTTGTTGTTCTGTTATAACACGCCATCCTACCCTTAGGCAGGGCGACGAAATCTGAACCAATTCTACTTCACATTCCTTGTTTTCCCGTACATCCCCCGCTAGTAATACTGCAGCCTGCGGGATACCCGCAGCTAGCAATACCAGATTCCTTAGAAAGTCCTGCCCCCCCTTTGGCCAGATTAATACCTTCGGGCTCTTTCTGGGTGTAGATATGCTAAACAACTCCATCTGTATTTTCGAAGCGTAGGTTGCCCAGCGGATTCCCCATGGTGATTTATAAGCCATGCAAACTTCAAATGCCCGGATTGCCACTCGTTCCAGCTTGTGTAACCTTCCCGTGTGAAATCTGTGGTCGATCATTTCATATTTGCTTCGTACTGTGGCTCTTAATTGCTCACTGCTTGCTCCCTTTTGCCATAATGCAGCCATCTTGTCATGAACAGTGGTATTAATTGTCATCATTTCTTGGAGCGGCGCACCCGCGTGGCTCTGTCCGTGGAACCACACACCTAATTGTTGGCCAATTGTACACGTACCCTAATACCGACACATATTTTCCTCAGACTGCTTTATCATCCCTCGCTCTCTTTCAACTAGTCGGAGCGGTGAGACTCTTTGTGGAACGGTTAGTCAGGCGGTCAGCTTGTCCATATAGAGCTTCAGGCGACTTCCATTCACTCTTCCCGAGAAGGGGTCTCCATTGAGCTTAGCTAGCTAAACTGTGCCCCCATCAGTTACTTCTTTAACGATATAAGGCCCCAACCAATGCATACGAAGTTTACTTGGGAATTTTTTGAACTTACTGTTATATAAAAGTACAAGGTCATCCTTCTTGAACATGCACACCTTGATATGGCGATCATGCCATGCTTTCTCGTGTTGTTTCTGTACCTTCTGATGAAATCCCGCCAGAAATCATTTTTCGTCCAGTTCGTCGAGTTGTGCGAGCCTTTTCTCCAAAGCCCCACGATCTACCATTCCTGTAGCTGCCACAATCCGTAGGCTAGGCACGATATATTCCATAGGCATCATGGCCTCCTTACCATAAACTAGTCGAAACGGTGTCTGGCCTGTCAACTTTTTGCACGTGGTTCGATATGCCCATATCACAGCAGGGATGCACAAGTCCCAATCATTCTGTCGCGCATTGCAAATCTTAGTCAGCGCGGTTTCCAAAATTTTGTTGAATGCCTCAACGGTCCCATTTGCTTGCAGATGGTATGGCGTGCTCTGTTGGTGATATATTTGGAATTCCTCAGTGAGTGTGCTGATGGTTTCATTCAAAAAATGCATTCCTTGATCACTCATGAGAATCTTAGGACACCCAAACCTGGTCAACACATTCTCGAACAAGAACATTGCTACTGTCGTGGCTATGCAATCCTTAACTGGCTATGCTTCTACCCATCAGGTCAAGTATTCAGTCACAGTGATGATATAACGTGTGCCCATCTTCCCTCGCAGTTCAATAGGGCTGACGAAGTTGATCGCCCATTTCTCAAATGGATGTAGTGTCACCTGTGGATGAAGTGGAATTTCATCCCTTCGTGACGGCTTTCTTGTGCGTTGGCATACATCGTAGGCCCAATAGTATGCTTTTGAATCTTGATGTAGGGTGAGCCACCATAATCCAACGCGAAGAACCTTCTGGGTTGTGGCGTGGCCTGCATAACCCCTCCATGTGCTTCGGCAAGGATCTGTTCTCGCTTAAACTCTGGTACATATCAGCGTAATATCTCATCATGGCCCATTTTGTAGAGATGGCCAGCAATCACAGTGAAATCTGCTACTCTTGTCACCAATTCCTTCTTTTGTTGCACAGAATACCCCTGCGGCACAATGCCGGTAGTAAAAAACAGATTATATCTTCAAAGTGGCCATCTGCAATGTGCACTGCATACAACTGGGCATCCAGGAGTCCTTCTTTTAGGTTCGTGGGTTTCTCGCCCGTCTCAATCTGGGACAAGTGGTCTAGACCCGCATTCAGACGTCCTGGCTTTACAACAATGTCAAAATCATATTCCTGAAACAACAACAACCATCGACAGATGCACCCCCCAACACAGGCTTATTCACTAGGTATTTTAGCGCAAAGTGATCAGTATACATCTTAAAATTTCATCTAAGAAAATAGTGACGATACCTCTAGAGTGCGTAAATCATCGCCAATCCCTCTCACTCAGTAGTAGAGTAATTTTTCTCGGCTTTTGACAACCTTTGATTTGCAAACGCAATCAGGTGGTCAACTCCCTCCGCGCCTTCCTAAGTAAGTACTACTCCTAACGCGATATATGACGCGTCAACATGCACGTGGAACTCCATGTCCCATTTTGGAAATATCAAGATAGGCGAAGATGCCATTTTTTCCTTCAGTAATTCCAGGCTTTTGTTACATTCCTCTTCCAACAATACGTGGCATCCTTTTTTAACAATTTTTCCATTGGAGCCGTGATCTGGGCGTAACCTTTTATGAACTTTTGATAGTACCCCATGTGTTCCAGCATAGCACAGAGCTGTTTGACACTACGCAGTGCTTGCAGACCTAATATGACAACAATCTTTGCCGGATCCACCATCAGGCCTTGCCTACAAACTACGTGACCCAGCAAGTTCCCGAAAGGAACAAGGAACGTACACTTCTTTAGATTGAGTGCAATCTGGTGTCGACAACAGGTATCCAACATTAATCGTAAGCTCTCAGAGTTTTTCTTAACCAGGCCAAAGACGGTCCAATCGTCAAGATATACTTCAAAGAATTTATGTATGAATTCCTTGAATGCAGCTACCAAATGCGGGAAAATATTGCCGGCGCGTTCTTCAGCCCGAATGGCATCATTGTATACTGAAAGCAACCCCATTCCGTAACAAACATTGTCTTGCTTTGATCCTCCGGCGTGATCTTGATCTGATGGTATCTAGAGAACCCATCTGTAAAGGAATACACTTCCTACCTGCCCACATTTTCTAAGACTTCATTGGTAAAAGGTGTGGGAAATGGATCATTAACACAAGCATCATTGAGTTTCTGTAGATCCACGCAGATGTGGATCTCACCCTTCTGTTTCTTCTCCTGTATCACCATTGGACTTACCCAATCAGAATCCTTGACTGGTTCAATGATCCCAGCTGCCAGCATCTTCTCCAACTCTTCTCGTACTTTTGCTTTGTATTTTGGATTCAATTGGTAAGGTCGCTACTTTACTGGCTTCGCGTTAGGATTCAAGGTTATCTTCATCATTCCTAGTTTGCCCTGAATCCCTTTAAGCTCCATAATCTTAGTAGGGAAGAGGTCTCGATACTCCTTGAGTAGCTTGATGACCTTTCCCACGGTAGCTTCGTCCCAATAATTCCCAAGCGTAGCATACTTCGGTTCTTCCTTTGTTCCGATATTCACTTGCTTCGTTTCAATGGCACTATGATGTCTGGATCTTCTATTTTGGGGCCGTGCACTTCTCGACTTCCTTCAGATTCTGGTATATTGATGTCGCACGAATCATCCTCATCCCCTTATGCTTTTACATTGTAACATTCTAAGGCCCAGCTCAGCTGTCGCGACCAGTCTGGTTGCATGACTTCTTCCGGTTCAAGCGGCAACGTAAAAATTGCGATCTTTACTAGCTTTAATGCATCGTCCACTGTATCCATCCATTGATCCTCAAAATAAATGTTGACAGAAACCTTTCACGCAAGATATCCCACTCACATGTGCAACATCGGAGCTTTGTTTCAGTATACCAATTCCTTAGGATGACATCTAAGGTATGATAAAATAGGTGCACCCATTCTGGTTGCGAATCTTCGCCATAGGCTTTGGTCCATTTGCTCAGATGTATGTGCGGACTTTCTCGTCCATCATATTTCTCCTTTAGTTGGAGTGTTGGCTTCCTAAATCATATCTGAATCATGCGCTTACAGCTTTGCCAATCTGCGAAAGTGCCTTCATGGGTACCCCACCATCTCGCTGGTGTCACGCGCAAGGCCTATTTGAGCACATCAAATCGCTGGTACTGTGGTACTGCGCTCTCAAACTTCTCTAGGAATACATTTACTACTGTGAGCCTGTCATATACTGGCAGCTCGTGGTCCTGAGCTTTAATGCAGTATACGGATTTTGTCAGCATATTGCAGCTTGACGTAGTTGCCCCGTTCATTCCGTTCTACCATTGCTCATCTTCTTCCTTCGAATCATCAGTATATGGTTCCACGTAACCCTGTGAAATTCTCCATTCCTCCATTACCTTATCATTTATTGGCCTTTGTGCCGTGATTTGGTAGATACAATCCAAGGCTTCGTCCTGCTCATTGTCGCGCACAGGTTCCATGTAGTGGGGTCCCTTGGTTGGATCTAGCGGAACAACTACACGGTGCGACTTTTTCTCAAATATCATCTCCTTGTGATTGAAATTAATAATCCCATTCATGTCGATGGCCCAGTGTATTCCCAACAACGTGGGATACGGGCTTTTCTCGTCCACTATCTCAATAACTTCAAAATCCATTCTAGTGCTTACACCATCCAGGTCTATGGTGATTCCTTGCAGCCTACCTAGGGGAAAGATCTTCTGCTGATTTGCCATCCGTAATTGGATCGAAGACCATTGGAGTGGGGGCTTGCCGATACGCTCCCACGTCTGCTTGGGCAGGATGTTTGCATCCGAACCGAGGTCCAGAATGACCTAATCCATCTCATAGTCACCAATCCGCACTGTTAACCACATTTTGTGTGTGGTCCACGACGTATGGCTCCCCATTCATCAGACTATGCGAGGTTCTCCCCATCCTGCGTATTTGTTAATTACCTCCTGCAATCCTTTCATTGCCCTATTATCGCGAAGTAACTTCGTGCAAGTTTCTATGAAAGTTGTTAACATCGAGGGACCTTTATACGGCTCAGACTGATCTCCTTCTGAGATTGCACCGCTCCTTAGTACCATATTTACTTTAGGTTCTTCATCACATGGTTCGGCCCTTATCATCTGGACATTCTGTGTCGTCGTAGGAGGTGCTGTCCTTTTGTCACGAATCTGTGCTAGCAGCATAGGGCAATCTAGTAGTTCATGGTCGAATTGTTCGCAATAGGGACATGATACTCGAGTTGGATTTGTGCAATCCCACGCGTAGTGTCTTGGTCCTCCACAATTGTAACAAATTAGTTGTCCTCGACCCCTTCCTGGTCCCATTCCGCCCCGTCCTCGACCCCGTCCTTTGAATCCACCACACGCAAACATTGCGACTAGATTTTGACCTTGTCCACAGGCTGTATTCGGTAGGCAGATGCCTGCTCCACCAACATTTGGCAATCTTTGTCCTTGTGACCCACCGATCTACAAAAGTTACAAAAGAGCTTCTGGGGGGTTTGATTGTATTTCGGCAACAGGTGGAAATTATCCGTGTTGTGTTTTCCTCCTACTTGACAGATTGCGCACCAGAGCGGGGCAATCACGCTTGGCCCTGCCTGTGCCTCTGGTCGCAATGGTGCTGGTCCCCCCATGACCACAAGGTTTACCGCGACTGGAAAATGGTCTTTATCATGTCCCTGGCCCCTACACTTGATGCACCAAACTTCTTCTCGAACTTCCAGCGCCTGGTATTGTTTTAACTTCTGTATTTCCAAACACAAGTTTTGGACCTGCGCTTAGATTTGCTAAAATCCCAACCCTGGGTCTTGTACCAAGGTTTCGTGCAGTCGCATTGCTGCCTCTAGCACTTCTGCTTGGGTTGAGATATTCTGTTGTGACAAAGCCGATTTTAGATATGGCGTTAACGATGTGATAAACCAAGTGCGGTGCTGTGCATCCGTCAAGGTCATGTTGGCTTCACGAATAGTGCTTTTTAACCTCTGATCCAGATCCCACGGGGTCTCACCAGGCATCATTGTGATTTCTTTGAATCCTACGACTGACTGTGACTCTGATTTTGGCTGGCTGAACTCCTCTTTTAACTCCATGTAGATGTCCGCTATCCCCGCCGTTGGGTTGATGCCTGAATACTTCATATACCATGTTAGTGCTCGGTCCTGCAGTGTGCTGACTAAGACAACTTTCTTGATATCATCATTCGTGATCTGCTGCGTGTTCCATACTGAATTCAATACAAACCAAAAATTTTCCAAATCTTCACTTCCTGCTCCCTTGAATATTGGTAACTGGATGGCACTCGCCATTACTACTGTCCTGATCCTTTGTCACTCTTTCCTCTAGCGTCCCCACCTTTCACACCAGACACCCCTTAGGTAGATCCCAGTCCCAACAACAGAACCATTTGTTGGATTATATGGGCTTGACCTAGGTTTGGAAGAATAATTTAGCCAAACAAATCTCGTAGCTACCGGCCCTTTCGGCAACAGCCCGCGAAGCGCGGACTGAGGTCTCACCTGAGGTAGCAGGGGAGGGTGTTGGAACCAGGTTTCCACACCCTGGGGATGTCTTGGATGTGGTTTGGGGCTCATGTACTGTTCTGCAGCCTTGCGCTACGCTAGATCCACGCAGATCGGAATACCCTTATCGCATTTATTACAGATTGAATCACTTATTACTGGTTTGATCTAGTTAAAATGGTCTTTAAGCAAACATTTATTACTTGTGGTTACTTCGCACATCAAGATTAATCTAGTTCACATGAATTCAACCGTAGAAAATGCAGAAATCATAACAGTTCATTTATCGTAAAAGAGTAAAGTCACAACCAATAAAGAATTTACAAGAAAATTATCTTTATTATCAATATTCAACAATACATCCAGATCCACCCTGGGCACTCAGCTGCAGGGGTCTGTGCACAAAGCTGCAGACTTTCCAGGCCTCTGCGCACACAGCTGCAGAGCCTCTACCTTCTACCCTACTCCCTTGACTTGGACTTATCGACGCTTTCAAGCTATTTCCTTACAGAACCCATTTCATTCCATCTTTTTAAAGAACTACTTTCCCTCATAGAACCCCGCTCTATTTATACTTTTCCTTGGCCCGTGATCCCACTACGGGCTGACTCTATTACTATTCCTTTACAATATTTTTGGCTGGACTACCCTTCGACTCAACTTCCTATAGCTCGCGCTACGCGCTTTCTGTAGAGTCTTTTACCCTAATATTACCCAAAATTCTGGGCTTCGCACCCCATACTCGTTCCACCGGGCTTGCGCTACCCAACAATAACCATTCTCACTGGTGTAGGCTTCTTTCCTAGCAACATTCTCTTTTTCCATCATCATGAAAGTACTGAACAACCTTTCCATAGCAATCCACCTTATTCCTGTGAATGAACAACCAGTCCATGATTGAAAAGAATATTGTATGATCCCAATGGAAGCACATTACATATGTTGATGTAAGCATACCATTCATCTCAAATGCATAAGATATCACCCAATGATGAAATCTTCTCTTAGTCCCTATAGCCAACTACACCAACCAAGATTCTTTGTGCACTTCTTTATTCAAGCAACACATATCCCTCAAGTTAGAAGTGATCTAACTATAATAGATCCATGATCAATAAAAAAATCTTACCTTCCATCTCAATAATGGATGCTTGATGATTCACCTACATGTTATCAACTACTGCATAGATATGAGGAATCCTCTGACAAACATCTCCAACTATCTGTGCCTCTTGAGCACTGTAAATATGAGATTTGCCACCCTAGTGCCTTGAACAATATCTCCTGCGATGCTCTCCACCACAAGTACAACACTGCAAGGGCTTCCTGCCATCATCTTTGTTCTGCTCCTCAGATTGAAATACATGTCCTTCTTTAACTACATTGAACATATTATAAGGTGCCAGATTCTCCTTATAACCTACATCCTGAGGTCTTCCTCGCTTCTTAACCTGCTTTCCTTTAGTCTTCTCATTGCCTATCCAATCTCCTTTAGGATTAGACTTACATTTAAACTACTCATAAAAATGCTTCAACTTCCCAATGAATTCCTCGAATGACCGAGGCTCATCATACTCAATCCGATATTTAAATGCTAAGGGAAACCCACTAATGAAAATTTGGACCTTTGTCTTCTCATCCTTAAGATATGGAACATACCTCAATAACTGCATAAACTTAGTCGTATACTCTTCATCTATCATATATCGCATTTTCAACTCGTAGAACTCATTGGACTTTCCATCATAATACCTCTCAGACAAGTACTTCTTTCGGAAGAGTCTTTTAAACTCATGCCAACTCAAATTTTTATTGTGTTTTCTTCTCGAATGTGTTGAAAAGAAACTACTTTAGTTTTTGGATGACAAACAACCCTAACAATGAAAATGGCTACTAAACATTGTAAATCTACAACAAGTGATAGAAATAAAACCTGCCAAAGCCCTGATCTATGCAACAATCATAGTTAAACAACAAAATGGAATAGTAAAATAAGCACATGTAACTCGAATAATCCAATGAAAACCAAATATATAAAGAATATATTTGATTAAACAACACCTGTGAAGGGAAAAAATAATGTTACAAGTCCCCCTCTATGGGATGGGTTCTTGGTTGTCCTCAAATGTCTTCAGCTTTTGTAGAGTCTCCCTCCTATATAATGTGTACAACCTAGCAAACAAAATGTTTGAGCTCAATGAGAACTCAAATGAAAAACAAGATGGTGTGCGACAATGATAATAATTAGAGTTACAACAGTGAGTGCAACAATGAAAATAATCGAAAGTGAATAATGAATGTAAAACCCTTCTATTTATAACAAAACATTAGGTTATTCTCGAATAATGAGCAATAATAAAATATTATTAACCCCATTCTAGAAATAACCATTTAAAATATTTTATTATATTTGGTTAGAAGGAAAAAGTATTTAAACTTTTATTTAGAAATAACAAATAAATAAATGATTTATTTATCATCTAAAGAAATATGGTTAAGGAATAATAAACAAATAATGATTTATTTAATTATTCATAAGGGATTTGGTCAAACTTGACAAGGAATAATAACTAATTAGTGGCTAATTAATTATTCCTAGAGAAAAATAAGATAATTAATGATTTATCTATTTATTTCTCATAAGTGGGTCAAATGTGACAAGGAATATTAATTTAACAATGGTTTAATTAATTATTCCTAGAAGATAATTAAATAAGTAGTGATTTATCTAATTATTCTTCATGGATTTAATTATAAATGACTCAACAAATGTGGTATATTAAGTAATTTCCCATAGTGAAATCAATTTTACTATGGTAAAATTGGCCTTACAGGGTTTACTTCGATCCATCTAGTAAATTATGGCTAGATGATCCATTTTTTGTGATAATACAAATTTTCTACCTTGATGCCTATGACACGCTTCACGTCTTCCTCCTAGATATATGCTCTTCCATTGAGATTGAAAATAACTATCATGGATTTCTTATTCTATATATAATCATGAAATTCTACGAAATTCTTCATCCCAACCAGCCATGCTTTTGAATCTTCCGATTTCTTCACATCCCCATCAAAATTAGGAGGCTTGAATTTCTTGAACTCATTTGGAAAGTATTGTTTCTCATTCATTCTATAAGGATGATAGAGGTAATGATGCTGATGTCTCTTTGAATTAGGACTATAATAAAATCCATAACCACTAGCTCTCATGTTAGGTGTATCCAAACATCTTCCACCTTTGACTATGCCTTCCCTATCCACTTGTATCCTGATCGATACCTAATACCATATGCCCCATTAGTCTTGTAATCTTGTCCATGACTGATTCTCCACTGTCCCTACTTTTGAAAATATGAAAGAATCTAAAGGATCACTACATTGGCCTCTGCTTTCTTTCTCTGGGCTCTGGAAAGTATTTCTTGTGACTCAATTATCCTGTCATTATCTTCCTTAAAAATTCTAAATTTTTCCTTCAAAATTCTTAATGTATCTTCCATTTTAGGAGAATACTCATCTCCTTACTGCTCCGTTGATCTATAAGGAGAGTCACGTGAAATGTAGTCCACCATTCTTCTCGTCATCTCTGACCTTGTTCTTACTGCCCACCTGGCATGTTAGATAAACCAAATATAGACATAATCAAAATCATATGTTCGTGAAGTTCAGGGGAGGCTATCTCGTCTGCACAACTTAGTCTAGATTAGCAAGGTATAATCTTGATAATCATATCAATCATACATAAATATCATGACTGGAACAAGAAGTAACCTACATGATGAACACATAAAAAAATGACATGCATGCATGACCATATGCATTTAGTCCATTTAATCTAAGTGTTTGAACCTAGAAGCTTTGATACCACCCTGTGAACAACTCCTCCCACATTTACCCAAATTCACAAGCTTACTGGGGTAAACATGAGACGAGTGTCACTATGACATGACCCGACCTCCAAGTTCCAGTTATGGAAGTGGGACCGACACTCCAACAACTTACAAACATCCCTCAGGAGCACTAGATCACCCAGAAGTCAGTCCACAATCTCAAAAGACTAGATCCTAAGCTAGAACTACTTTTTCACAAGATTAACCCCCAACCACACCCACACCACAACATGCATGCAATTATGAAGCTAAAACCACATTCATAAGTTTTCTTCCATGTGGTTATGACCTAAATTTACCAATTCAGTGTTAGTGGTTTTGAGATGTGAGCCAATTTTTTAGGATAGTCTCCAATCCACTACCCAAAACTACTTGTAACTTTCCAGAATCATAATTAACATGAAAACAATGCCAACCATTGAAACTTGAAGCAAGAACTTGCCCTAGACTACCTAATATACATCAGACATTTTGTCAAACATATGGTAAATGTGTAAGCTACAGGTCACGAATGCATAACTGATCACAAAATTCTAATTTCCATCTAAGAATCACCAAGAAGGCTCCAAGCCCTCTCTAGCTAGCTGAAATAACACTTGTTATCCCATGCATTCATCAACCATTCAATAACTTATCAAACATGTCGATAGATTACATCATATAACCTACATATAACTAACAAATAAATAGAATAGATACCATGGAAAATTATCCATAAAATCACCATCATAATCACCACAAATGCTCATAAATCACATTATGAAAATATCTCATATTAACATATGAAGTGTCAACCAATTCAAGGACTTCCACATACCACCCAACCATAGATTGGGCTGAACCAAATATCTCTTGAGTCAATCAACCCCGCACCATATTCCAAGCATGAATATGGGATCTCATGGGTTAAACCAAAACAAAACCAAACTAGGGCTTCCAGAGGCCAACCCACCTCAACCCTCAACCATAGTGATTCCACCTCTTTGGTCCGAAAATCACTAACATCAATCAGATTGGTCTCTACCCAAGCTTTCTAGGGCTCTACAAACTAGTAACTCAACCCACAACCTTCTAGGGCTCCAGAGTGTTTGTTCCAACTGTAGCTCTAGGAACTAGTAACTCAACCCACAACCTTCTAGGGCTCTAGAGTGTTTGTTCCAACTGTAGCTCTAGGAACTAGTAACTCAACCCACCAAGGGCTCCATAGTGTTTGTCCCATCCTATGGCTCTAGGAACTAGTAACTCAACCCAAACTATTCCAGGGCTTCCAGAGAATTTGTTCCAACCCACAATCATAGGGAACCTGAGCACCAATCAAAAAAACAAGTGGAAAGCCCACAACACCATGCTATCTAGGAAATGGCGAGGAAAGGATGAAACCATTGTCAATGTAGGAAAATATCCGTGCCAATGATAACACATAACCAAGGAATCACATGCATATGCCATGCATCCAAAAATCATCAAGGAAATCACACATGAAACCTGTTATCTATAAAGAAATCTAGCTGTAGTTGTTGATCCAACAATCTACTTTCACTTCCTTGCTTTCATTTGATTTCTTTCTCCAATCCAAGTGAATACTAGAGTGCTCCAAGCATGCTCCAAAATGCTCTAACTATGCAGGAGTATGAGAGAATGAGAGAATGATATGTGAGAGCCAAAAACTAAAATGACAAAAGCTAAAATTGATCAAAAGTTGTGAATTGTTTCTCTGAAGCTCTCTATTTTCTTCATTTTCACCTAATTTCCTTTACATTCAAATCTATGTCTCTTCAACTTCCTTTTCTCCCATTTCCTTTATTTTCATAATTAAATGCCAATTATTGCCTCTTTGAATTTTCCGATTTCCATAGCCATTATTAATCCAAAAGCGATGCCCACTATAATGTTTTTTCTAACAATCATATTGAATACGTGTCCCAGGACCTTGGTCTTATTTGATTTACATGGAGAATCAACCAGGGGCTGTTACATTTCCATTTTCTTCTGATATCTTAGAATGACATATATGTATAGGTCAAGAACTATGGATCCAATTCCAGTTCAACGAGGGGAAATGAGTGTGAATACAAATGGAATCCACTATATAGGAAAATATATAAAAAGAAGGGGGTTCCCCTCGTGCTTTTATATTACGGAAAGACTTGATGTTCCTGTAGATATTTTTCAATAGGGTATTAGACTGATTGAAATTAAAACCATGTAATGATCTCTGCATAATGGAAACTAATTCCAACATAAAGTGAGCAAGGTTCTTCTTGCCATATAATCGACTCATCAAGGTGGAAAAAATAATAAGGCCCTGCCTTCTAAGAGATGGTAGAATAGCTCTACGACCTGTCTACATGGAATATATTTTGATCATACCACCAATATCTAATTAATTAAGGCACTTCTAACTCGAATTGTAAAGATTGATAATCATGAAACTCCTTGAAAAAGTCATTATTATAAGTGAGTTCAAATTGAGGAATCTGGTACATTACATGTGTGCCCTTAGGCCTAAAGGATGCAATGATTTTTCTATGATGGTTTCTTATCATATGAATCATAAATTCCACATGGTTGAGTGCCCAAATGGAACATGTTTGAATAGGGAACTAGTGTGGGTTTTGATGCTATCTTGTGTAGACTGATTTCACAATGTCTCAAAAGGTGGCATTATCTTCAAATTTTGATTCTAATTGGTATGATTCTATTGAATAATTCATTGTTATTGATTTCAATAGAATGTACAACTCGAGAATAAAATTACATAGGATTAAAGAGGAAATTAAGCCCTTTCCAATGAGTATTTATATTTCTCCTAATCCTCTTCATTAAGGAGAACCCTCTTTTAACCTCTATCCAGGATGGCCCTGCTTGAACAAGTTGGCCCTCCCCCAATAGACATGATGGTTCAGTGTGGTATTGAAATAGTATAAATAAGCATTCTCTTCTCCCTCATTCGAACTCCAGCTGATCCAAGACAAGCAAGAAAAGTTTGGGTCTGTAACAAGCAAAGTTATAGGTTCATACCTCATTAACCCTAAGGCAATTTGAAGGAGAAGTTTGAGGTTTTCGGTTATGTTCTTGGGTAATGGTTACTAGTGTTTTTTTGATCTTGGTTATTGGTGTTTAGACACTTTTGGAGTAGACTACAACCCTATTTGAAAAATGAAGTTTGGCCCTTGAAGAGTAGTAGACTCAACCTAATCTTAGCCTGTGGAAGAAGGAAAAAATCGGCTTGAAGTAGCAATATACCTTGACCTATTATTAGTGTAGATTTGGCCCTGAAACTAGGGAATATCTAAGGAAGTTTTTTCCTTGAGCTTCATACCTATAGAAAACCAAAATTTAGCCCCTCTATATGAATTTCGGCCCTATGGAGAAACAAAATCTAAGGCCTGTGAAATTTATCCCTAAGGCTAGAATTTTAACCCTCTTTTGTGGCCTCTTATATCTTGATCTGAGGTAAGAGATTCAACCCCCTAAGAAAGAGGCGATACATTTTTTGACTTGTATTTTGACCTTATCTTAGAGAAGTTTTGATACATCTTTGAAGGCATTCCTCAAGAAGACTTCAGAGTATACTTTGACCTTAGATCATATTTTGAAGTGCACTTTTGGAGAAAACTTGGAGTATTCAGGAACACCTTTCTTTTGAGCATAATTGACACCATTTGAAGTAGAATTGAAGTGTCTTGAAGCATAATTGTTGAGGTAAACTTGAATACATTTCTATAGCATTCTTGAAGGGACCTTAAAGTAGTATGTTTAAGGCATTCTACAGTAATATTAGAAGGCACTTTGGATTATACTTAAAGACATATTGAACCAAGTTTTTGTATCAAATATTGAAGCTATCTTGGAGACATCTTGGAAAAATTTCAAAGTAAATTGGAAGTGTTTATTTAGGTTGGAGCCTAAGAGGGTCAATGTCCTCATTGAGACCAGGTTGGTGTCTGGATTTGTGTTTGAGTATTGACGTCCTCATTCAAGTTTGGATCCTTGGGGAAGTTTGAAATCTTGTTGTATTTTTTGTGTTATGGTTTAACTTGCGATAAAATCTTAACTGGCATAATATAAAAATTGAAAGAAATATTGATTCACACCCCTCTAAGTATTTCCAAGAATTGGTATCAGAGCCAAGTTATTCAAGATCAAATTAATGGTTGGAGGAAGGATTTTTGAATCACAATGGCTAGTAAGGATGCTAAGGTACTCCAATTTGATGGACGGAATTTTTCTTTCTAGAAGGTCAGAATGAAGTCTTACCTAATGTCTCTTAGAGTTGAGGTTTGACAATATGTCACAGATGGATATGAAATCCCATTTGCTCTACCAATAGACTAGGATGAGAAGAGAGCATATATAGAAAATTCAAAGGTATTGAATTCTATTGTAAGTGGTTTGTCATATTTAGAATTCACCAAAGTTATGGGTATTGAAATAACTAAAGATATGTGGGACAAACTCGTCAATATTTATGAAGGAGATGATAAGGTCAAAAAGGAAAATATTCAAACCTTTAGAAGGTAGTTTGAAAATATCAAGATGAAGGATGAAGAACATATTGCTACTTATTTCTCCAAGTAGATGAGGTAGTCAACTCTCTTAGAGGAATAGGTGAAAATTTCAAAGAAAAGATGATTGTACAAAAGTGTTGGGCGCAACTCAACTTGGCCTAGATTTTGGCAAAGACTCCACATTTTGTGGGGCATAGCACGTAGTGGAGCATGCAATGGAGCACGTTTTTAGGAATTAAATATACCGCGCAGTGTCATAAGGGTTTTGAGGTGGGTTGAAGCCCCTCGTTTTTGTAAAAGCGCAAGATTTTATAAGGAATCAATGGTTTTGGGGCCATAGTTGCTTGTTTTAGGGAGTCAATGGTATTTGGACCATGGTATTTTGATGGTGTAACCCTACTATGTAATAGTATATATATAGGGTAAAATAATAAGAAGAGGATCATTATTTTTGATCCAGATAACTATTATGGTGAATTATTATCGTGATCTATAATTTGGTAGCAAAGGAGAGGCTTTGCAGCTGAGTGCACAAAGACCTGGAGAAGAGTCTGTAGCTCAGTGCACAAACAACCTACAACTTAGTGCATAGGCCAAGAACTTGATGTTGTTCAAAGATTCATTATATTAAGAAACAATTCTTGTGGACGTATCCCTACACTGGAGTGAACCATGCTAATTTGGTGTGTTGATGTGTATATTTGCTTATTATCTGTTGTAAAGTAGTTTTTATTAGAATTTCATTTTACTTCAGCATAGTTATGGTTTAAGGTTTTATATGGCATGTTTAAGTGATTAATCTAATGTGGAAAAGTGATTTATAAATACTAAGAATAAGATAACATAATAAGACCACATCTCCTAGTCCTTCAAGGCTACAAAACCTGGTTTTGTAGCCTCCCATAATCACTTCGGGTTAGATTGTGATCTTCTTGCAAGTCTTTGCTGAAAGGGCTAGTGATTAAGGGTTTTGTTGGTGTGCAGTATAGATTGAACTTGGGTTAGCCCAAATCAAGCCAAAAAGTGGTTCCATTGTTGAGACAGGGATCTGTTTGAGGGGTATGTGGATGTGGTACCCATCGAAGAAGGAGATTCAAGACTGGATAGACCTGAAAGAGTGTTAGTTTGCTGATCAAGAGAACAAAAACCCTCATCTGACATCTGAAGCTTGGTTACAAAAATATAATTTTATAGATCAATATGACATTTTCTTTGGTTCTTTTCTTGTTGAGCTGTACGAGTGAATATAGAGGTTGACGAGAAGGAAGAACTGTTTTAAGGGTGAAGAACCTACGGTGTGGAATCCTAAATTGATACAATGACTCAAGAGACCTGACAATAGGATTTCAAGGGTTGTCGATTTGTGGATTGATAGCATCTTGGGAGGATTCATTACTGAATTTTTTGTAGACTCAACCATGTCCTACAATGAAGTAAAATGATAATTCTTTAAAGGACCGCAATGTAAGTATTTAAAATCTCTGAAACTTTGGATTAATATGCTTCTGTCTGGAAAGGGAGTTTTACAGATGGAATCAAATTGCTAGTTACTTATGTTTGGAAGAAGAGAGAATAAATTTGAGCAAGAGATCAGAGTAACACGAAGTGGAAAGAGATATATAGTAGATACCAAAAAGATACCTCATGGAAAAGACCCAAAGACCTTTGTAGAGACTGATTATAGTCCTATTTTTGGTGGATCTGAAAGTGAAAGAGAAGAAAGCCACCCCGATAACCCCCAGGTAACTTCGCAGTATTCACCCTCCTAGCCCAAGAGTTCGCAGAAGCTAGAATCTAGTAATAGCCAATGTGTTTTTGGCTTTCCCCCTCCTACCCCCCATCCCCCTCCCCGTACTGTTGGGTCTGGAGCCTAATTATCTTATTTATTTAGATTTTTCACCGCATTGGACCCTAGCTTTCATACGGAATAAGTCGATCTTGCGGACAAGATAGACCTTCCTAGAATCTAAAGAAGACCTAATGACAAGAAAACCAACCAGACACTATCTTTCTCTAAATATGCTTTTATAAACAATGGCAAACAAGTGTTTTTAGGGCCTACCTTAGGTCCAACGCAAGTTTGTGGATGCTCTCACTCCTTCGATCCAAATGAGCTCCTTTGTCGCGAATCTGCAAACACAAACAAGGCAAACAAATTAAATAACACCTGAAAAGCCAATATCATAAAACATATTTAACATGAAAGTCAAGGAGTTCATGAAACAAATAACATGAGATACTTGTTGAGAAAAATGAGTTTGATTGTATTAATTCAAAAGAAGAAGAACTTTACAACCTGTGCCTTGACGCTGTACAAGCTCCTCCCAGGGTCCAGCAAGAAGTCTCCTCTACTTTGACAAGTTTCACTCACTCCCCAATGAATCCAAAAAGGTATGTGATCTCTCCTCTTAAGCTCAACTAGGAAGTCTTGATTTCACCAGCATTTACCCTAAAAAATGTTCAGCTTCTAACCTCCCCAGCAACCAGCCCAATGCCTGAATTTATAGTGCAATGGAGGGAGGTTACTAGGTCCTCCTTCAAAGGGATAAAGCCCTCCTTCAAAGGGATAGCTCCTCTCATCAAGGGATTAGCTCCTTCTCTTTTGGGATGCATGAAACACCTCAGAGCGAACAATCCACGTCAAAATTCCTTCTAGAATCCTCTAGAATTAACCCAAAGTGAGTTTTTTAAGATAAAACTTGCGCCTTTTGACTTTCACAGGGGTCCGCACCCACACCTTTAGGGACAGAGCGGGCAGGTCCGCAGTTTTTTTAAACAGAAGGTGCGGGACTGCATGTGACAGTGAGAGAAAGTGCGGAACCAGAGTTTCATTGATTTTTAATGTCTTTCTCTCATTTTCAAAGCTTGACTTGAAGAGTTGAGGTCTGAGACTTGCTTAGGAGAACAGTACAAGTGATGATAAACCCATACTGACTGCAAATAATCATGGTGACGATATTTTTGTGTAACAGATTGCCCCTAAAGTGCGAAGTCTGTAGTAGATGAGGATTTCATTTATCATTTAGGAAGAGTGAAGTACTTTATCATTTCGAGGATCATCTTGTGGAGAGCCCGGTTGGAACCTGTAAAAACATTCAATGCAAGATACATATATGAGATCATATCATCGCTGAGGTAGGCATTCCCATAGTCAGATCAAAACTGATTAGAAAACTAACTACTGCTCTGATATAGGAATGATCTTGTAAAACATCACAAGTATAGACTCATGTGGACATAGTATGGATGCAGCCATCTGTTTATGAATAGTCCATTATATAATGAATACAACATTCCTCGCAGCCTGGATTGTGGAAACTAGATCCAGGGTCTTCATTTCTACTTCCCGAAACAGTACAATTCTATCCATGCGAACGAATGTGTTGATGTCGAACATGGTAGAAACCACTTGATTACCAGTCAATGATGTAAACTGTTAACAAGTGTGAGAGAAACCACCAGTGATGTCAATGGCTCTCAAAGTACCCAGTACAATCCATGAGATGCGAATAAATGTGTTGATGTCGAACATGTCACGGAATCCTTTGATCGAAGGTCAATGATGCAACCTGTCGTCAAAGGCGAGAAACCTGCCATTGAGGCATGCAGATCTCAAGGTACTGACGATTTCTAAATCATCTTTCTAGATAATGAGCTGAATTCGATAGAAAGCGATCCGTCGTAGGCAAGCCCACAACACGAAATCATAGATCAAGTCGAAGAAATTTAGTTGCAAGGACTGACTCAGGGATGGTCAAGATGGATGACAGATATTTTACAGATGAATGGCTTATTGGCAGTGACCTCTTGAACACATAACGACATGACAGATGGTTTGGTGACAATTGACCCAAAGTTAATACCCAGAAATCGGCTGAAGACTTTCAATGTGGTTTGATCAACTGTTAGGCAAAGGATTTCCCAACCCAGGTGAATGAAAGTGTCGTGTTCAAGAGTGGTTGCAAAGTATGACAAACAGGCTCATTTTTCTCTCTTTTCCCCCACCATTTCTGGCAAGTACCTCTTTATTTTTGACAAGCTTGAGGAGGATAACATTTGTTTGATTGTAAGCTCATCCTTCGGATGAGTCCAACTTAGTTTAAATTCGAACCCTAAGAAGGAGTGGTTCGTTCCTGTTTGTAATTGAACAGGTCCTTTACTGTGAAATTTTAACGAGTCCAGTATAGGAGAAACTCGGCGTTTTTCAATTTTAGAGAGTCTGAAAAAAACTTAAGAAGACTCCAGGGTTGACCTTTTTCGTAAATTTGTGTCTCCCAAGCCCGAAAAAGTATAAAATAATCCTTGAGAGAACCGCTTATCTTTTACGACCAAGGAGTACTTTTCGTCATTAGTGCCCTTGATCTGAAAAAGTAAAAAAGCGATCAACGACACGTCATTTTATAACCAATATCGAATTTGAAACGACAAAAATTCGACAATCTTTTCATGTTTTTACGGTCGGAAAAGAGCTGTAAGTGGACCGTCTTTTAATTCCGTTTTAACGATTTTAAAAGAAAAAATCGGCAATATTTTCATGTTTTAGGAGTCAGAAAAGAGCTTAAAGGTGACTCTAAATGTTTTTTCGTCGAAAATGATAGATTTTGCCTAAATAATCCGTTATCCTGCACAAAAACACAAACATTACTCATACCTGTTTGAAATGGATAAAAATGTCGCAAAAATACCTTTCCAAAGTGAAACATAAACAAATTTGCAATTTATTTACTCAAAAAACTTATAAAAAGGGCCTTCGTCAATTCATTTTTACCGTTTGAGTTTTGGGTGAGAAAATAGTGCTTTTGTTCAGAAAACATCCTGTGAGGATTGCGGAAAATCCAACCGTCGGAATCGAACGCCGTCTTCTCCAGGTAATCCACATCATCTTACTCTTCATTTTTGACCGTTTCAATTTTTGTTTTAGTCATTCATTTCATTTTTTGGGAGGGTTTTTAGGCTTAAAACCCGCGCGCGGGGGCTCGCAGGTTTACCACTGCTGGCCTGCGGACCCCGACTTTTTCTCCATTGGGAAAAAGCCAGGGGTCCGCACCTTCTATGTAGACAAGGTGCGGTCCCACGCACTGTGTCTAACATGGAGGGTGCGGTCCCCGTCACAAGGGTTTTTAACCCAAAAATTCTCAAAATTGGACCAAACAAAATAATTTCTAGCATTTTAATTTATCTTTATACTTGATGCAGAGAGTACATCATGCTAGATTGGCGTGAACGAGAGCATGAGGACGTGGATGCGTCTGCATGGAATCATCAGCCTTCACTTGATGCTTTGAGGGCATGCGGCTTGTACAAATTCTGGACCATTCCTGGCATGAGGGCTCAGGTGTATTTCTTACAGTGGCTGGTTGACAGATGGAGCATACAGGACCAGTGCTTCTTCATTGGTGGCCACCAGCTCGAAATCGAGCCGGCGGACATATATTTCTTGACTGGTTTTCCTAAGAGAGGCGAAGACTTGACTCTATTTGGGGCTAGGCCAGGTGGCCAGTCTGTCGATAGCCTCCGGCTAGAGTACTGCAACAACGAGGCTAGGGACAAAGGGATAGACATAAAGACCATATCCTGTCCTGAACTCATGGTGATTGCGTTTACTGTCACCAGACTTTGCGGGGCTACCGCATTACATATTGCCACCGGATCCCAGATGCGTATGGCAGCTGATTGCTTTCGAGGCACCATCTTCAACTGGTGCGATGCTGTGTTGGCCAATCTGAAAGGCCAACTGACCAGGGCCAAGAACGGACAAATAAAGACCTTTGGTTATGGGGCTTTGGTTGTGAGTTTTGGCCTGGAGAGGGTTCCCATGTTGATCCCGCAGCACCTTACTGTTGGAGCTGGGCTTCCTCGAGAGCCCAAACTGATGCGATGGGTCGCAGTTATGGCCCGTCACCCGGACGAGAGGACAGAGGTTGCTCGATTCAAACTCGAGTATTTCCAATGGTTGGAAAACCAGGTTTTTTCTATTCAGGACTTCCCTTACGCTGGGGTAGATTTCCGTGGTGACCCAGACATGGTTCTTCCACCAGGAGAGCAGTGGGATGACTCAGGTAAAATCATTTTCAACATTTTTCCTAATTTTTTTTTTTATTATTTTTCCATCGTCTCAAAACTGATAACAAAAGTTTGAAATGCAGATGTGGGTCCACAGCGACCAGCCGCTCTTCGGCCTTACGAGAGGAAACAACTAGTTGCAGCCGTGCCAGCCCCATAGGACGAATCAACAGAGGTTTTGGCCAAGTTGGAGGGTCATCTCGAGCGCTTGACAGGAGATATTCCAGAGACCACTATAGATGAAATTCCTCGTCGAATTCAGCGCTATGTGATTGGGGTCCCGGGACCTTTTAGGAGGTTCCTTTGCAAGGTGGCCAATGCAGTGGTTTCTTATCGAGATCATCACCAGTGATAGGATGATCGCCTATTGTGGGCACATATGACATTTTTGTTTTTTTTACTTATCATTTTTGCCGATCATAAGGTGTTTTTCAACCTATGATCGAGGACGATGTATTTTTTGACACACTCCTATATATATATCACTATTACCAGCTTATCTTGTAAATCATGTTATGGAATGGTTTTAAATTTACATGTATGATTATTGCAAATGTCTATTTAACATTCGAGAAGCAATTGCATCTGCTAATGTATTTAAAGATCTTGGAATATGATGATATTCAATATAATCAAATTCACGTTCCAAGAGACGCACTCTAAAAAATAATCTTAATAACACTGGATTTCTAATGGCATACACTCTATTAAGCTGTAATACAACGAGTTCATAATCTAACCTCACTATCAAACTCCGAATCCCAAATGAAATAGATTCAGGTAATAACCCAATCACTGCACTATACTCAGCAATGTTGTTCGTTGTTTGACCGAGGCTTACCCCATGCATAGATACTAACTCGTCAGAGGGCGAATAGATAACCCAAGCTGCGGAAGAAATGTTCTGTGTATTACGACAAGCACCATCAGCGAAACCAATGTATGTTTGGAGAGGCATAGACATCTGCAATATCAAGAGTAAAACCAAGATAAGCAGGAATAATGACGAAAAAACACTCTCTAAGCTAAGCACACTGTTTAAACTAAAACTCACCAGCTAGAAAGAAAAACTATCCTAACTAAAAATCTCCATACCCATTCTTTAAGCATAATACCTCTTCAAGTAAAGACCATTTCTGGGTTTACCCAAAGAGTCCCCGTCAAAGTCTACCAATTCATAGGCCCCTTTTGCTTAAGCTTTCGCTTGAAAATATAGGGACCATGCCACATAGGAATGAATTTTCCAGCGCCTAATTTATCATTAGCTTGATTGTAAACTAAGACTAGATCTCCTTCCGAAAAATTTCGAGGGGTCACATTTCGATCATACTGAGCTTTCATGCGTTTTGCGTGAGTCTCGATCGCCAATGCAGCATCACGTCGATTCTCATCTAATTGAGCCAAGTATAACAAACGGTTTTCCTCTTCGGAAGTGGCTGGAAGTAACTCGATGGCCATTTGTAGTGACGGGACTTCGCATTCAATGGGTAGTACAGCTTCCAGACCATATACTAGTTGGAAAGGAGTGAACCCTGTTGATGTTTTTACTGAAGTTCGGTACGCCCAAAGCGCTTAAAATAGCATGTTATGCCGATTTTACCGATGAATCCCAATGATTCATCGGATCATGATGACTAAAACTTTGTTGATGGATTCAACCAGACCATTAGCTTGTGGATAATAAGGGGTTGAACTATCGTGACGTAAACCAAGCTGGCATGTAAGTTCGGTCATCATAACGTTTCGAAAATGACGCCCATGATCAGTGATTATCGCTTGCGGGACACCAAACCTAGAAATTATATGATTGAACACGAAAATTGCAGCTGTCTTTCCGTCTGCCTCAAATGTAGGCATCGCCTCGGCCCACTTGGTGAAATAATCTACCGCAAGGATGATATACGCATGCCCCCCGGCCGAGTGAGGGTTACATGTAATAAAATCGATACCCCATTTGGCAAAAGGACCAACGACAATTATAGGGTGGAGAGGAGGAGGTGGAGCGCGCATCTTTCGATCAAAAATTTGGCAGTTGTGGCATTTTCAGACCGCCGTAATACAATCTTTAAATAAAGACGGCCAGAAGTAGCCAGCGTGCAATATCTTTTGGGCTGTGGCATACCCAGACATATGACCGCCACATGCTCTAGAGTGACAGTCATTTAGAACCCTTTCAGCTTCCTTGTGAGTTAAGCAACATCGAAACACAGAGTCCGCCCCACGGCGATAAAGAGTATCTCCAATAATCCTGAATTGTTGGGACTGGAATCGAATTTTTTGACGTTCTGACCTTGAAATTTCTGGCCGAAAGGATTGGGTCTGGAGATAAACGATGATACCCCCATACCACGGATATAAAGTACTGATAAGAAACAAGGATTCGTTCGCAATGGGATCCTCCGCCTCAGTTTCCGTGTCAGCACGTGGGAAGTCACACATTAACTCCGCAAAAACTAAAGATTTCTTAGACTTGGATTTCTCAAATTCCAAGTCGAACTCCTGCAGGATAACAATCCATTTAGAGTACTTGCACCCTAGCAATTTCTTGGTCAAAATGTAGATCATAGGGTTGCAATCCGAAATTACTGTAGTTTTACGTAGTAAAATGTAGTGACGAAAACGTTGGACAACTTGAACAGCTGCCAATGCCAATTTCTCCACATGTGAGTATTTTAGCTCAGTTGGATTTAAAGTTCGACTAAGGTAATATATCACATGTTCATTTTCGAATTCATCTTCGTGAACTAAGACCATTCCAATGGTGGAATGAGAGGCGGCGAGATACAAGAAGTAATCCTGGTTGTAGTTGGGAGGATGCAATAACGGTGCATGGGTCAACGCGTGTTTGAGTGCATCAAAAGATTTCTGAGCTATCTCGTCCCAATAGAATGGAGTATTCTGTTTCAGCAATCGGGTAAAACCCTTTGTAACTTCGGCGTAGTTAGGAATGAATCGTCATAAAAAATTTGCTTTCCCTTGCAAACTTTGGAGTTGGCGAAGACTCGAAGGAGGAGGCAATTTTACGATAGCTTCGACCTTCGAGGGATCGACGCGAATGCCGGCTTTAGAAACTACAAACCCCAGTAATCAACATGTTTCTATACAGAGAAAACATTTGTGTGGGTTCAACCGAATCCGATAATGCCTACACCTCATAAATATTGCTCGTAAATGAACGAGGTGATCAGCTCGATGTAATGAATGAGCAGGCAAGTCATCAAGATACGGTTGCACAATGTGCTTGATGTCATGAAACGCATAAGACATGGCCCTTTGAAAAGTTGCTCCGGCATTCTTAAGCCCGAAAGGTAACTTGCAATAAGCAAATGTCCCCCATGGACAAATGAAAGCCGTTTTTGGTTGATCGATAGGTAGAATATTGATTTGATTGTATCCGGAAAAACCATCCATGAAGGAGAATATTTCGTTGCCAGCACAATCATCAATAATTTGATCGATATAGGGAGTTGGGTAATTGTCCTTTGGACAGGCTCGATTAATGTCCCTATAATCGATACATATTCTTATTGTTCCCTACTTTTTGTTAACCGGAACAATATTCGATACCCAATCCGTTAACGGGATCGGATAAATGAAACCTGCTTTGAGTAATTTTTCAACTTCTGCTTTAATTGCAGTGGCTTTTCTTGGGTGAATCTGACGCAAACGTTACCGAACGGGTTTAGCGTCCGGGTAAGTCTTGATCTCATGAACAACAATCGCGGGATCAATTCCTGGCATTTCCTTATAGGACCAGGCAAACACGTCACGGAATTCTTGAAATAGGGACCTATATATCTGAATTTTGTCATCTATACACAAGGCACCTATATGAATGTTCTCAACAATTCCTGGCTTAACCAAAATGTCAATAGGAATAGTTTGAGAGATGTTTCCCAAATTTAACTCTGAATCGGGATGTTTCATTGGATTATGAGGTTCCTTGACATATTCAGTTGTAAAAATTGATGAGAAATCATTTTCAAAACGATCATTCTCGGGTAAAAACGAAGATCTGTGATGGAGATCTCCCCATGGTAAATCATCTACACATAGGTTTTCACGAATTTGCTCGTCAGAGTGAACAAGTTCAGAAAACGTGATTAAATCCGAGGTTGATGTGAAAAGTGATTCCTCACGGACCACATTCATGAAGTCAATTTCGGTTGAAGATGGGTCGGTAAACGATTGCACGACCTCATACGCAATTTCATATGGACTCAAAGGCATGACATCACCAAATGAGTCTATCTCAGATTCAGAAGGAATGATCCAAGGATCATCATAAATAATGGTGTCTGATGTGATCATATGAATGGTTGCAAATGAAGACGATGCGTTGATCGGAGGAAAAGGAAAAGTTCCCAGTAAACCGGCATCTTTAACTAGTCCTACTCCAACATCCTTGTATGGGATAGTCGTTTTACCGACATGCTGAATACTTTCAGAAGAGGTTGGGTCGGAAGAAAAGTAAGCCAACTGGTCTATTGTTACGATCTTTCCATTATGTGGAAACTTTATTACTCGAAAGACCGATGAAATGACCGCTGTCATAGCGTAAGACCAACTTCGACCCAAGAGAAGGTTGTAATCTAGAGGGGCATCAACCACCTCCACATCTAGACTAACGGTTTTTCCTTCAACCCCTATAGGAAAATCCTGTAGAATGCCAAAAGGATGAAACCCACGGCCATCAAAGGCCTTTAGAATCGTCAGGGATTGATTTAGCGAAGGAGAAACAAGTGATCTCCAACACTGTATCGACATAATACACGTTGAGGCTCCCTCATCAATCACAGTCCGATGAATAGGCCTGTTTTTGACTATCACTGGAATCTGGAAAGCCATTTGATGAGGCAAACGCGGTGTACTATTTTCTAGATCAAAAATTATTAGGTTCGAGTCCTGAACATCAACAACTTTGTTACACTAAAATCTGTCACCATGACTATTTACAGTTAGTATGGCTCCATCAACTGTCATACTATCCTCCTTGGCAAGTCTTATACCTCTGCTTCTCATGTCAAACTCCAAGAAAGAGAGAAAGTCCTTAAAAAGTCAAATAACTTTGGTTACGCAGTTTCTCTTAACCTTACCTGCGTGTACGCACCTCAAGTTCACAATACCTGCGTACTTGTACGCTCTGTCTATAAAGGGGTGGGTGCGTACTCCTGTAAAAGTCAAAAGGCGCGAGTTTTACTTCAAAAAAGTTACTTGTGGTCGAATCTAGAGCATTCTAGAAGATGGTTTGACGTGTATTGAGCGCCTCCAGATGGTTCATGCATCCCTATGATAGAGGAACTTATCCCATGAAGAGGGGAGCTATCCCATTCAAAGAGGGGCTTATCCCATTGATGGTGGACCTGATTAACTTCCTCTAAAGCACTATAAATACAGGCATTGGGCTAGAGGGAGGGGAGGTTGAAAGTTGAACATTCCTAAGGGTAGATGCTGCTGGAATTAGGACTCCATTATAGAGCTTGAGAGGAGAGATTCCCATCCTTTCTTAGCTTCATTTGGAAGTGGGTGAGCTGATCAAAGTAAAGGAGAACTCTTGCTGGACCCTGGGAGGGACCTGCACAACACCAAGGCACAGGTTGTAATGGTTTCTTTTGTTTCCACTTAATACAAATAAGCTCATTTTTCTCAACAGATTGTTATACATGATTTGTTTCATATAATCCTTGGTCTGTATGATGAATATGTTTTATTTTATAAGTTATTCAGGTGCTATGTAATCGTTTGCTTGTTAGTGAATGCAGGTTTCGAAGAGAAGGAGGAGCTCATCCGGATCGACGAGGCTGGACTACTACAAAGCGTTGGACTAAAGGTATGTTATAAACACCTGATTACTTGTATTCTAAATGCATATTTAGGGAAAGGTAGTGTTTAATTGTCTTGTTTGTCACTAGAAAGCCTTAGCTTCTAGGGAGGTCGGTTTTGTCCGCAAAATTGACTCTTTCCGCATGACAAAATGGCGACCATACTGGGGAACTCCATTGATGTGAATGATTTTTACTTTGTGTGAAACTTTGATTTGAGAAAAGTCGTTCGTTTTCTGGTTTTTGGCTATTTGACTGTGTATTTGGGTGGGATAGCTTAGGGTTAAATTAGATTTTAGTTTTTCTTGGTTTTGCTAGCAGTACACACCCTCTGAGTTAAGCACAGTGCGTACCTGTACGCACTGCAGCTTTGTGCACAGAGCGTACACACACCTGTGCAAACAGGTTGCCTGCGTACCCTGTCAAAATTGAGAAAATTTCAATTTTTTCCTTTTTGCCTCTTAGATTTTGTTTTTAATTTGTTTTGGCTGCCTAGATCCACTGGTTACCTGTCAGAAGTCTTCATCTAGGCTTGTTTCATTGGCATTCCTACTTTAAGCTTTCATCAATTGGGTGTTTTGAGTCTCTTTTTTGAGAAATTCTTAATTTGATTTCCTTTGGTCATTACTTGGAGGTTTGTCTCAGTCTTTTCACAATTTTGCATCTTTTTGCTTTTGTTTTTGCAAAACAATTTCCCCCTCATTCACCGGGGGGGGGGGGGGGGGCTAAATTGTGTAGGAGTGTTAATTGCCTTTGAGTGTTTTTATTTTTTGATCTTTGGAACTCTCACCCAATTTTCTCGACTTGCACTTGATTGGTTCTTAGATTACATTAGAATTGTCTTGTGTTTGAGAATTCTCTTGCATAGATCACATTTGCATAATTAGAATTCTCATTTTCAGAATATGAATGAAAAATGTGCATAGATTACATTTGCATACTTTTCAAGTGAATTGTGCATAGATTACAATTGCATAGTTTACATTCTGAAAAATCAATCGTAGATTTAGATCAATTTTCTTTGATTTGAATTTACACAAAAAGAAAAATAAAAAAATGGTTTGGAATTGATTTGCATTAGTTTTTCTTGATGAAATTAGTGCATTAGAGAATTTGTTTTATTTTCTCTTAGTGATCAATTTTTTGCATTGTTGGAAGTGAATGGAAACTCTCTCCTTACTTTAGTTAGGATTCATCGAATTGAAAAGATTACATTATCATATTCGATTGCATTCTGTTGAGTCGGGTCATAACACCATTGGTTTCATATCCATTTACCCATTTGAGTAATAACAGCCTTAATAACACAACGCTTAATTAAAATTCATCTAGTAATTTTTACATTTCTAGGGCTCTGATACACCAACATAGCTTAGGCTAGTGTCTTGGAGTAAGAGAGTAATTAACTCTCCAAGACAGTAAAACCAAACAAGTAGCTTATCTTGTGGTAGGATAAATCCAACTGTTACATTTATACTCTGGGAAAGCTCCTCTTAAAGGAGAAGCACGAGATCATGTCCGAACCAGTGAGGGGATCAATCCTCCTTCATTGGGAACGACGCCAGATACAAACGTACTACAAACGGTAAAACTCGGATTGACCATTGTCGAGGAGCCTGGGGTCACTTGTCGGTAAACCTTGGATTATTGTCAAGGAGCCGACAAGGGGATTGAGCTTGTTACTCTGCCCTTGCGTGCTATCGGATCGTAGAATGTTCCCCCAGGTATATTTGTTGCTGTTGGTGACCTTAGTGACTATTATCTTTAGGGTTCTACCTAAGGTGACGGTGGAGGGAAGATCCCACTGTACCTGGAGCAGACGTCGGCTAGACTCACTTGGATTTTCTGGGGGGTTCACTTCACTCGAGACGGTTAAAGTGGAAGAACTTGGTCCAGTCTATTCATTAAGCAGGTTGCCGGGGTAATTGTTCCACCCGCCATTTTTGTACTGAATTCTGCGATGTTGGATTTCATCACCAACTAGTGTTTTCGGTCCAGAAAGTTACTGTTTGTGTGTGGTTTGACTCCTAGATTTGATAACGCGTGTTAATTTGTTTGTTTTTACTTTTCGAGACCATAGGTGTGAATTGTGAATTTTAATTATTAGGTGTGAATTGTGAATTGTTAATTTTAGTTTTAAAGTTGTTAATAAAATTCACTGAAGTTGAATATAATGGCAAACGTTCCGGAATTTACCAACCTAGGAACCCCTCCTAACGAAGATCCTAGTACTTTTCCTTTCTTTGGAAATGTTGGTCCTCCTTATATGGCTACTTTGTCATTACCTGGATTTACAATAGGTTTACCGATATGGTTATTTTCAACTTCGTTGGCCCCAAATACTCCAATTGTTCCACCTAAACCGAATGCTTCACCTCAACAGAGTTCACCATCTCAACATCACCAACCTTCTGTTGACCCTTTACCTTCTTCGCCTAATTTTTCTTCCTCCATTTCTTCCTCTTCGCCTGGTAAAAGCCTTGATGCTAGTAACCAGGAGGCTAAGAAGAAGAATAAAGGGAAGAAGAAGAAGAAGAAGAAGCAAGATAAACAAGAAGTCCACCAACCAACCATGGCTGTAAGTGTTAGTTGTGTTGAGGAAAATTCCGACATGCACCGTAAACCCAAATACCCTTGCAGGCTTTGTAAGGGTGACCACTTCCTTGTCACTTGTCCTGGTATTCCAAAGGTCTTGGAAGTATGGTCAGCAAAATCTCATCAACTTTCCATTGATCCATCAACCAGTGATAGTCAGGTTCTTGGGGAAAAGGGTAAAGTTAGGTTTCCTTGTAAGTTATGCACAGGGAGTCATCAAACTCACATTTGCCCTCACATGGATGAAGCCTCAACATTGTTGGAAAACCTTACTGTTCCACAGAAAGAATTTCCAACTGGTTACTGCAAACTTTCTCCCAACCTACCGTCAACTGACGGAGTGATTGATCTAATTTCAAGTACAGTCAATCACACTCTTCCATTGGAGAGTGAAACTCATGTCACTCAGGTTGATGATCCATTAGTTGATCAAGTGGTCGATTCAATTTCACATTCGATCGATCCCACTTTCCCTTTAGAAAGTGAATTTCATACCACTCATGTTCTTCTTGTTACATCATATTCTTCTATGCCGGGGGGCATTTCACCTGTTTCTACAGAACCCCCTCCAAGTACTGAGGTCTTTTCCTTTGATTGGAATAGACTGACAAAACCTCGTCTTCCTTCCTCCATCCCCTTCCAAATCATTGTCAAGGCTGGTGGTAGGGACATACATCGTACTCAGGTAGATGAAGGTGCTTCTGTTAGTATTTTATCCTCAACTGTTTGGAAAGCTTTGGGTTCCCCTCAGCTTGCGCCTATTACGCAGAATCTGAAAGCTTTTAACAGAACCATTAGTGAACCTTTAGGGATCCTTCCTAAGTTTTCTATTACCTTGGAAGGTAAAACTGTCTGTATTGATCTTATGGTAGTTCGAGGTCCCTTGGATTTCAATTTACTCCTTGGGCGAGACTATGTTTATGCAATGAAAGCTGTCGTATCGACACTCTTTCGCGTGATATTTTTCCCTCAAAATGGCAGTATTGTGACTGTAGACCAGCTTTCATTCCCTAGTCTTGTTTCGACTACCAATAATATGACACCCCTAAATGTTCCTAATTCTAAAGTGGTATCTACCGTGCCACAGGTTAATTATGTGGCAACTGGTCCCATGTTTTCAGTTACCGATGTAAGTGAGCCTCTCACTGTTTGCTCATCTTCCTTTGATTTAGATCCGGTAATTGACATGGAAAACTCTATGGGATTACTTGAACACGATGTTCTTATCCCTTTTGAGTCCCTTGACATGTGTTACTTCCAGAGAACTATTCTTCCTTCTGATGAAGACCTCTTGGAAGCCATGATCAAGGTGTGTCCATTGACATGTCTTTCTTCCAGTTGGAAGCCATGGTCAGTGTGCGAGGGTAGTTTTTTCCTGTCTCAACCTCGTTAAAAAATGAAATTGGATGTGACGAGGATAGTTTTTTCCTATATCAACCTCGTTAAAAAATGAAACAGGCTAGTATGAGGATAGTTCTTTTCCTGTGTCAACCTCATTAAAAAATGAATCAGTTGGTATGAGGACAGTTCCTTTTACTGAGTCAACCTCATTAAAAAATGAACCAGGTAAAGTTTTTTGTTAGGTAGATTATAGAGAGTAGTTATGAGCATAGTTCCTTATATTTTGTCAAGATCATTTAAAAAATGAAACAAGGGTTTGAGGATAGTTCTTTTCTTGTGTCAACCTCCTTAAAAATGAAACAACTCCCTTTTCAAGTTAAATATTGAAATTTAACCTTCATTCCATCCATCTGGTTGAATGCAATGAAGCCTGGGGGGCATGTACCTCGCTTTGCATCATTATACTGGGGGCATGCGAATTTTACGAGCATAGTTCCTTGTCTTGTGTCAAGCTCATTAAAAAATGAATCAAGGATTTTATGAGCATAGTTCCTTGTCTTGTGCCAAGCTCGTTAAAAAATGAATCAAGGATTTTAGAGCATAGTTCCTTCTCTTGTGTCAAGCTCGTTAAAAAATGAATCAAGGATTTTAGATCATAGTTCCTTGTCTTGTGTCAAGCTCGTTAAAAAATGAATCAAGGTTTTTAGAGTAAAGTTTTTGTTAGGTAGATTGTAGAAAGTAGTTATGAGCATAGTTCCTTATATTGTGTCAAGCTCGTTTAAAAAATGAAACAACGGTTTTGAGGATAGTTCTTTTCCTGTGTCAACCTCACTAAAAAATGAAACAACTCCCATAAGTCTTTCCAAGTTTTTGAAAGTGAACCTTCATTTCATCCACCTGGTTGAATACAATGAAGCTTGGGGGGCATGTACCTTGATTTGCGTTATTATGCTGGGGGCATGTGAACTTATAACAAGCATAGTTTTTCGTTTCAAGCTTGCGTAAACATGAAACCGAATCTGAGCATAGTTATTTTCCTGTGTCAAGCTCGTTAAAAAATGAAACAAATCCTCCTCTAATTGAATCGAGAGTTTGACTAGATCTCATAAATGTTAAGTTGTATATTTAGGTTAGTTATTTCAGTTTTTTTTCATAATTTTCTTACAGTTTTAGGTCGAGTCTTTCAAATGATCTCGTAACTGAACCTTCATTCCATCCAGCTATCAATTAATGTACTTAGTTGAATGAAATGAAGCTGGGGGGCATGCGCTCTAGCAGTTACGCTTAGGGGGCATCAAGCACAGTTTTCTCTCCGTTTCAAGCTTGTGTAAAAATGAAACTACTTTGAAGCATAGTTTTTCTCTGTTTCAAGCTTTTGTAAAAATGAAACCTATCTCGAGTCAATTTCAGTTATTTTCAAGACTCGTTAAACTCATGAAAATCCCGAGATTATTTTGCTATTTTTCATTCTCGTAAAACAAATGAAAATGCCGAGTTCTTTCCGTCTTTTCCTGCTCGTAAATTAAATTTAAAGTCAGCCATATGAGTACATTTTTTATCATTTTTTCGAACTCATTAAAACTTACGAAAAAATGAAAACCATGAGTACATTTTTATCATTTTTTCGAACTCGTTAAAACTTACGAAAAAGTGAAACCTTAGAGTCATCTTTTAAGCCCTTTTCTGACTCCTAAAACATGAAAAGATTGCCGAGCGTTTATTTTACACTCGTTAAAACGAAATTAAAAGACAGTCCCCTTATAGCCCTTTTCTTACCGTAAAAACAGGAAAAGATTACCGAATTTTTGTCGTTTCAAATTCGATACTGGAAATAAAACGACGTGTCCTTGATCGCTTTTTACTTTTCAGGTCAAAGACACTAATCATGAAAGTACTCCTTGGTCGCAAGATCAAGCGGTTCTCTCAAGTATTATTTTATACTTTTTCGGGCTTGGGAGACACAAATTTACGAAAAAGTTCAACCCTGGAGTCTTCTTAAGTTTTTTCAGACTCTCTAAAAATGAAAAACGCTGAGTTTCTCCTATACTGGACTCGTTAAAATTTCACAGTAAAGGACCTGTTCGATATCAAACAGGAACGGACCACTCCTTCTTAGGGTTCGAATCTAAACTAAGTTGGACTCATCCGAAGGATGAGCTTATAATCAAGCATATGTTATCCTCCTCAAGCTTGTAAAAAATAAAGAGGTACTTGCCAGAAATGGTGGGGGAAAAGAGAGAAAAATGAGCCTATTTGTTATCCTTTGTCTCAGAAGAAGCCTTATCACCACTCTTGAACACGACACTTTTCATTCACCTGGGTTGGGAAATCCTTTGCCTCACAGTTGATTGCAACCACATTGAAAATCTTCAACCGGTTCCGGGTATTAACTTTGGGTCAATTGTCACCAAGCCATCTGTCGTGTTGTTATGTGTTCAAGAGGTCACTACAAATAAACCATTCATCTGCAAAATACCCGTCATCCATCTCGACCATCCCTGAGTCAGTCCTTACAGCTACATTTCTTCAACTTGATCTATGATTTCGTGTTGTGGGCTTGCCTGCAACGGGTCGCTTTCTATCGACATCAGCACATTATCTAGAAAGATGATCTAGAAATCGTCAGTACCTTGAAGTCTGCATGCATCAATGGCAGGTTTCTCGCCTTTGACGATGGTTTACATCATTGACTTTCGATCGAAGGATTCCGTGAAATGTTCGACATCAACTCATTCATTCACATCTCATGGATTGTACTGGGTACTTTGAGAACCATTGACATCACTGGTAGTCTCTCTCACACTTGTTAACAGTTTACATCATCGAGTGGTAATCAAGTGGTTTCTACCATGTTCAACATCAACTCATTTATTCGCATGGATAGAATCGTACCTTTTCGGGAAGTAGAAATGAAGACCCTGGATCTAGTTTCCACCATCCAGGCTGCGAGGAGTTTTGTATTCATTATACAGTAGACTAACTATAAACAGATGGCTGCGTCCATCCTGTGTCTACAAAAGTCTATGATTATGATGTACTGCGAAATCATTCCTGTATCAGAGCAGTAGTTAGTTTGTTAGTTAAAGTTTTTGATCTGAGTATGGGAATGCCTACCTCAACGATGATATGATCTCATACATGTATTTTGTGTTGAATACTTGCAGGTTCCGATTGGGCTCTCCACAAGATAATCCTTGAAATGATAAAGTACTTCACCCTTCCTAGATGATATGAAACCCTAATCTACTACAGGCTTCGCACTTTAGGGGGCAATCTGTTACACTAAAATCTGTCACCATGACTATTTACAGTTAGTATGGCTCCATCAACTGTCATACTATCCTCCTTGGCAAGTCTTATACCTCTGCTTCTCATGTCAAACTCCAAGAAAGAGAGAAAGTCCTTAAAAAGTCAAATAACTCTGGTTACGCAGTTTCTCTTAACCTTACCTGCGTGTACGCACCTCAAGTTTACAATACCTGCGTACTTGTACGCTCTGTCTATAAAGGGGTGGGTTCGTACTCCTGTAAAGGTCAAAAGGCGCGAGTTTTACTTCAAAAAAGTTACTTGTGGTCGAATCTAGAGCATTCTAGAAGATGGTTTGACGTGTATTGAGCGCCTCCAGATGGTTCATGCATCCCTATGAAAGAGGAACTTATTCCATGAAGAGGGGAGCTATCCCATTCAAAGAGGGGCTTATCCCATTGATGGTGCACCTGATTAACTTCCTCTAAAGCATTATAAATACAGGCATTGGGCCAGAGGGAGGGGAGGTTGAAAGCTGAACATTCCTAAGGGTAGATGCTGCTGGAATTAGGACTCCCTTATAGAGCTTGAGAGGAGAGATTCCCATCCTTTCTTAGCTTCATTTGGAAGTGGGTGAGCTGATCAAAGTAAAGGAGAACTCTTGCTGGACCCTGGGAGGGACCTGCACAACACCAAGGCACAAGTTGTAATGGTTTCTTTTGTTTCCACTTAATACAAATAAGCTCATTTTTCTCAACAGATTGTTATACATGATTTGTTTCATATACTCCTTGGTCTGTATGATGAATATGTTTTATTTTATAAGTTATTCAGGTGCTATGTAATCATTTGCTTGTTAGTGAATGCAGGTTTCGAAGAGAAGGAGGAGCTCATCCGGATCGTCGAGGTTGGACTGCTACAAAGCGTTGGACTAAAGGTATGTTATAAACACCTGATTACTTGTATTCTAAATGCATATTTAGGGAAAGGTAGTGTTTAGTTGTCTTGTTTTTCACTAGAAAGCCTTAGCTTCTAGGGAGGTCGGTTTTGTCCGCAAAATTGACTCTTTCCGCATGACAAGCTCCTATAGCTGACAAAAGTAATTTACGTTGTGTTGGACATGATTGCAGCACTTCCAAAGCCGACATTGCTGAGGGTGAAACATCTAAATCATCAACAATGTTATAGTTCTGAGCTGCTCTCGCATGTGGATTGAAAGCTGACTTTCGAAGTATACCCTTGGCGGGCAGTTTGATTACCAAGTCTGGATTAGGTTTCTCGATCTGTAGTGGATCAGAACCGGGAGCTGAGGTTGATGGATTAGAATGAGAAGATTCTTCTTCTTTACCATCAACAGGACTTTTACTCCATAATCTTGTGATCGAGTCACAATCCGAACATGGGACATCATTAGTATGGGTTCTTCATTGGTGTTCGAGGAAGAACCTATCATATTACTATCTTGAGTTGGAAAAGGATCCTTCAAAACAGCAGGCGTTTGGGAACCTTTGACAATCTTCGCAACCTCTGCACGATGAGGGCAGTCTCTTGTAAAATTTTCATCGTCACAAATGAGACAAGGATAACGAGGTTTGTGCTTTTCATCATTGGATTCCGATTTTTCAGGTTTCTCCTTTGAATTTTTGTCCGTTTTATTCTTCTTCTTTCCTTTCTTTTTCCCACCGGATTTTGATTTGGCTATAGATGACTCTAAAACGTGAATATCGGCGGAAATCTCTGCAGAAGAATCTCCTGTTGGGGAATCAGGCAAGGTTATGATAGGAGAAGAATTCTTGGAAGATTTCTTCTTACTTTTAGTGTTAACCGTACCAATCATACCATCGGCGGCATGAGATACCGAAGGAGCTGCAGCGATTTGATTTTGCTTGGGAAGATCGAGGATTTTCTCGTGTAACGTACCTGACTGAGTATAGACCAAGTCAAGGTACTGTGCTTGAGCAATTACTTTCTCCTCAGTAACAACTCTGGCTTTAGCTACATCTTCAGTGATCTTTGGCAACAAAGCTTTTACAAACCACTCGGCCAAGATCTGATCCGGAATAAACACCTTCACTAAATGCCGTCGACGTCTCCACTCATGAATATGATCTGAAATGTAAGTGGATGTCGATTGTTTTAACGAAGTTAACAATTCCGTGACATTGTCATATCAGACTAGCAACTGAAAATGAGTTAAAAACGAGGTAGCTAACTGACTAAAATTATAAAAAGTGCCTCACGGTAACTCAATGTACCACTTGGCCGCGAGACCAATTAGAGTGCACTGGAAAAGTCTAAGACGGATTGAATCATCTGAACTGGAGTTAGATGCACACCAGAGGTGGTAAGTCATCACATGGTTCGACGGGTCCTCTCCTGATTTACCTTCGAACTTAGGAATGTAACTGGGAAACTTATTCGGCATTGGCGGCCAAAACGGAAGATAATTAATGGGATCATTCGTTAGGCGCGACAAGTCAGGTAAGTCCAAAGTTGCGATAAACGGTAACTGACGATTAGGGTCCCTAAAACTCTGGGTCATGGGACCAGCCCTAGGAGGAGGATATCCAGGATAACTAGGAATAGGAATTGCGTTTGGGATATTGTATCCTCCCGGAAAACCAGGATTAACTGGACCGTACTGGGGTTGTTGAGGTTGTTGATAAGTGTACCCAGGGTACGGTTGATACTGATAGACTGGCTGCTGCACATCAGGACCGAATTGGTACTGTCCCTGGTACGGTTGATAAGTAAATTGTGGTTGACTTGTGACAACCGTACTTGAACCAGGTTGTCCTACAGGCATCTGAACCGAAGTTTGAATCGTAGATCCAGACGGTGGTAAAGATGTCTAAGGAGTAGATACAGGAACAGTAGAAACCGGAGCTGTCGATACTCCAGAAGTAGGTGGGATAGATTGAACAGATGTTGCGGCAGTTGTAGCAATCGTTTGAGGTGGAGTACGAGGTGTACTAGGCCCAGGCTGAGAAACTACCGAAGGTACATAAGTTTGAATGTTAGACTGGACTGGTTGCTGGGGTGTACCAGAAACTAAGGATTGTCCAGTTTGAGATGACAAGTGTACATTTGGCTGCAACACCTGTTGAGTTTGCGATGGATCCCACACTATATTCATTCCGGGGTACTGACCCATAATAGGTTGAGAATATTGAGGACCATAACTGGGTTGAGGGTAGGATTGATAATTTAAAGGTACATTTCCCGTTCCTTGAACATACGTTTGACCGGAGGGTGGTTGGAAACCTTGGTTCGAGTACTGACCTTGGGGTTGATACCCTTGAGGCACGTACTGATACTGGGGTTGACCTTGAGGTATAAATTGATACTGGGGTTGACCTTGGGGTACATATTGAGTCTGGGGTTGACCTTGAGGAACGTACTGTCCCGTAGGTATGTACTGTCCTTGAGGTTGCCCCCCAGATGCAAATTGGGTACCTTGAGGTTTCCCCCCAGGCGATAATTGAGGCCGCCCCCCAAGCGGTAACTGGCCACCTTGAGGTTGAGGATTGGGAATAGAACCTGACATCATGAGAATGTCTTCTACGCTCAACGACTTAGTACCATTGCTTCCAGTTAATAACCCTTGCTCAATGGGTTGAGGAGACGCTCCCGAAAAAGTACCAAAAAGTGACTGATACCCAGAGGGAACAGAAGGACCGTCGTTCAATAAGGATTCAGGCGATTGAGTAAACACGGACGACTGCCTTGACATATTTAACGGAGGATAATAACCTCTAGGTGTTGGGTGATAAGGAACGCGAGGTGGTGAAAAGCTTAACCCTGGGTTTTCTAAGAAATTAGTCAAAGAAAGATACTAAGTAATGTTCCTAGGTGGACTGTAAAAAATTGATTCACGCTCCCTTAGCTCAATAACAGGTTGATTTTTAGGGATAGGGATGCCTACTTCTTCTTCCGGAGTAGCAAGTTCTTCAATAGCAATAAGTCCAGAAGGAAGATCTTGGGTGATTACTCTTTCTACCCTAGGTGAACCAGGACCACTAGAAGCTGGAGAAACAAACCTCGATGTCAGAGTAGCAGCAAATTCAATTTCAGGCTCAGATATTTCAGGTTCCTCACCTATATCACTAGTAGATGAAAATCTACTAGTCACTTCGGAAACAGACACTGACTGTGGATTATAATCTGCCACTAACGTTTGAAAATCAGGATGTACTATCAAAGAAGATTCTCCTTCTTCAGGTGACCCAACTCTACTATCTCTAGGAGTTACGAGGACTTTCAAGCCTTCAAGCTGGCTCAGGACTTCCTCAAGAGGTTGGCCCCGAAGTCTACGGGACTTCCTCAGTAATTCATCCACGAATAAAAACTCAGGAGGTTGGCCCCGAAGTCTACGGGACTTCCTTGGTAATTCAGCCACGGTTAAAAACTTTTAACTACTTCACACGCAAACAAAGTAAAATCTCAATGAAAACCACCTAAAGCCTGTAAAGAACCAAACAAATTTGAATCACACGCTTAAAGAATCTAGGAGATCAAACACACACAAACAGTAACTTTCCGTACTGAAAACACTAGTTGGTGATGAATTCCAACGTCGCAGAGTTCAATATAGAAATGGAGGTTGGAACAGTTACCCCGCCAACCTACTTAATGAATAGACTGGCACAAGTTCCTCCACTTAACCATCTCGAGTGAAGAGAACCCCCCAGAAAATCCAAGTGAGTCTAGCCGATGTCTGCTCCAGGTACAGTGGGATCTTCCCACCACTATCACCTTGGGAAGAATCCTAAAGAATATGGCCACTAAGGTTACCAAATGAAACAAATATACCTGGGGGAATAGTCTACAATCGGATACACACGCAAGGGCAGAGTAGCAATCTCAATCCCCTTGAAGGCTCCTTGACATAATCCAAGGTTTACCAACAAGTGACCCCAGGCTCCTCGACAATGGTTAATCCGAGGTTTACCTTTTTTAATACGTGAATATTTGGTGTCGTTCCCAATGAGGAAGGATTGATTCCCACACTGGTTCGGACACGATCTCGTGCTTCTCCTTTAAGAGAAGCTTTCCCAGAGCATAAATGCAACAATTGGATTTCTTCCCTACCACAAGATACAGCTACTTGTTTGTTTTTACTGTCTTGGAGAGTTGATTACTCTCATACTCCAAGACACTAGCCTAAGCTAAGTTGGTGTATCAGAGCCCTATAAATAAAAATTTTACTATGAAGACTCGACTCAAAATCACTAAAAATGCACCTAATATGATTTAAACAATCTTTTCTCTTCGATGAACTTCTAAACTAAGGAAGAGTTTGAGAATGCAAATAATTTGTAAACACAAATCTTTCTTAATCAAACAAATTAAAAGAAGAGCTTTTGTCCTTTCTAATGCACTCAAAACGAGACAACTAGTTAGTTCACAAAAATTTCCCTTTTTCATTTCAAAGCACTCAACCACTACAAAAACAAACTTTTTCCAAAAGAGATTTTTTATTTTTTATAAAACACTCAAAACTATGGAAATGACTAACTTTGAGATCTATAAATTATAAAAACCTATTTGAAGTCAAAGCCTACTAGATGTCTTTTTTAAGGATGTTTTACTTAGCTAGATGTGAGCTAAGGACCAATTTATGCAGAATCACAAATCAGTCAAGAACAACCAATTTTGTTTTCTTTTTGAAAATGAAAATCCAAACTTTTAAACACAAGTGTTTCAAAGTTTTGTAAAGAGAAAAATCAAAGCGGATTCCTCAACAAGGGGAGATTTGATAAATGGTCAGACTCATAAGAAGGCTGGTAGAAACCAAGGTGATCTGAAGTCCCTACAGCTTCTAAGCTCAGAGCCACTACACAACCAAAATGAAAAACAAGCCCAACAAGCAAAACTCATAGGAATTTCACCTAAAACCCTAACACTAATGAAATCAACCTAAGGAAAGCTTCTGATAGGTTATATGCAGGTTTGGGCAGTGGATAACAATTTCTAAACAAAAACTAAGCTGACTAACAGAGGAAATCCTAGGTTTTTCAAAATTTTGACAGGGTCCGCAGGCCCACAGTTAACACAGGTGCGGTCCCGTTCTGTGCTAAAATCAAAGGTGTGGATAGGTACGCACTGTGTCAAAAGGCTAGGGTGCGGTCCTCTCCCAAAGCTATGAAAAATGAAAAATAGCCCTGGATCTACAAACTCTACCCAATTTTACACACAACAAGCCAAAAACAGAAACAAAAACACAGTTTCTCAGGTCAAAGTAAAAACAAGGAAAACAATCAATTCACCAGTATGGTCGCCATTTTGTCACACAGATAAGTCGATCTTGTGGACAAGATAGACCTTCCTAGAATCTAAAGAAGACCTAATGACAAGAAAACCAACCAGACACTATCTTCCTCTAAATATGCTTTTATAAACAATGGCAAACAAGTGTTTTTAGGGCCTACCTTAGATCCAACGCAAGTTTGTGGATGCCCTCACTCCTTCGATCCAAATGAGCTCCTTTGTCGCGAATCTGCAAACACAAACAAGGCAAACAAATTAAATAGCACCTGAAAAGCCAATATCATAAAACATATTTAACATGCAAGTCAAGGAGTTCATGAAACAAATAACATGAGATACTTGTTGAGAAAAATGAGTTTGATTGTATTAATTCAAAAGAAGAAGAACTTTACAACCTGTGCCTTGACACTGTACAAGCTCCTCCCAGGGTCCAGCAAGAAGTCTCCTCTACTTTGACAAGTTTCACTCACTCCCCAATGAAGCCAAAAAGGTATGTGATCTCTCCTCTTAAGCTCAACTAGGAAGTCTTGATTTCACCAGCATTTACCCTAAAAAATGTTCAGCTTCTAACCTCCCCAGCAACCAGACCAATGCCTGAATTTATAGTGCAATGGAGGGAGGTTACTAGGTCCTCCTTCAAAGGGATAAAGCCCTCCTTCAAAGGGATAGCTCCTCTCGTCAAGGGATTAGCTCCTTCTCTTTTGGGATGCATGAACCACCTCAGAGCGAACAATCCACGTCAAAATTCCTTCTAGAATCCTCTAGAATTAACCCAAAGTGAGTTTTTTAAGATAAAACTTGCGCCTTTTGACTTTCACAGGGGTCCGCACCCACACCTTTAGGGACAGAGCAGGCAGGTCCGCAGTTTTTGTAAACAGAAGGTGCGGGACCGCAGGTGACAGTGAGAGAAAGTGCGGAACCAGAGTTTCATTGATTTTTAATGTCTTTCTCTCATTTTCAAAGCTTGACTTGAAGAGCTGAGGTCTGAGACTTGCTTAGGAGGACAGTACAAGTGATGATAGACCCATACTGACTGCAAATAATCATGGTGACGATATTTTTGTGTAACACTAGCTCATAATGTGGCGGTAATTCCACCCATTTGTTCCCTGCCAGGGGGGTCCGAAGGGAAGCGACGATGATTTTTATGAGACCCCCCTGGTAGGCATTTGGGGGCAGTGCCCTCGAAGCTAAAAATAGATTTAAAATTTCCTTGTAAAATATTGTAATTACGTAGTCAATCCGGGTTGTTCATTAGGTAGATGATCTGACGGTAGAAGCTATGTTTAATTTTGGGGTTTTTTCCCTAGAAGGAAACCCCTCACTATATATGAGGGAATCGTATTGTGGTTGAATACATGTGTATTTTGAGTGTGAAAGAGGGAGGAGAATGTGTGAGAGAAAAGAGGAAATTACAACATATTGGCTATAGGTTGTATCTCTTCATTTTGCTAGATAATATAAAAAGAAGGACTAGCTATTTCTCTGTGGACGTAGCCCAAATTGGGTGAGCCATGTATATCTGTGTCTCTCTCTTGTTTGATAAATTTTCCCTGTTTGTGTTTCTACAATATTTTATGTGTTCTATTTCTCTGTAATATATAATTTTCTAACACTTACTCATCTCAATCCTCCTCCAAGAAGAAGTATGGCCGACGATATTAAGCTACCCGTTTTCAAAGGAGCTCGATTGGAGGATCCATAAAATTTTTGGTTTTTATGTGAAGCTGTATGGACAACGAAGCAGATCAACGATGAGAATACAAAGAAATTGTAATTCCTTACGATGCTCAGAGATAGATCATTACCATGGTATATGAAGTATTGAAATAATTATAACATAGTGTTTGTAGATATTAAAGCAACATTGATAAGAGAGTTTAAGAAACAAAATTTCGAGTTGTAGTGTATCACTGAGTTGAAAGAGATCAAACAGAAACCTATTGAGTCTGTTTGGGAGTTTGATCAAAGATTTAAGGTGTTATTGGATCAAGTAAGCTTCGACATAGCTCTACAACAACATCAAGAATGGTTTATAGTTGTGCTTCTATAGCATATCAGATTGCCATTAATGAAAAAAAGATAGAAAGTCAAGCCGAAGCTCTACAAATTGCGATGAAATTAGAAGCTTCACCTATAGGAGATACTAATGCAGGCATGCAATAGATTTAGAATCGGCTAGCGAACCTAACCCTACAGATAGTAAAGAATTTATAGAAGAAGTATGGTGTATGAAGTGAAGATCAGAGGGCCATTCTAAAGAACAGTTCCCGATCTTTAGGGATTACATGGATGGTGGGGCACTGAATCCCTTGAATGTAGGATCCAGCGCATGGTGTGAAATATGTAAGACTAGAGGAAAACATCGTTCAAAAGTATGTTACTTGTTACATAAATATGTACTGACTCCAAGGAATCTATATTGCAAACTCCGTAAATTAGTAGGACAAAATGAGAATAATTATCGGGCTTATGAACTAATGATGGAGCGCGGCGTTGATGCTTATAGAATGAAAGCAGAAGAGCACAAACATAAGGAAAATGGACAATGCAGTGGTTGAGGATGTTACCAAGGAAGAGGTCGAGGTGGTGGAGCTAGTTGAGGACATGGAGAAATCATTTGCTATAACTGCAGACAACTAGGTCATTTTGCAAGAGACTTCCAGAACCCCACAATGACATGTAAGTACTTTAAATTATTTGATCATGTAATTGAAGAATGTCCTGTACTTATGACGATGATGAAAGACAAAAATAAGCAACAACTGACACAAAATATTCAAATCACGACTTTAAAACGAGGACCGACGAACCTCAAATCAGTATTGTCACTAGAAGTGGAGCTGCGACCGGTAGTGATAAAGAGGATGAAAAAAAAAGAATATAAAAGTGCATGGTTCAGAAAGACTGCTAATAAAGTTCCTATTTTTATATTTAGAAAGAAAAAGAATTATTTATGGTAGAAAAGGGAAGTTTTATGGATACTGGACCTTTGACCTCTAATGCATAGCCAAATCCCGATCAGAAAAGTAAATGCAACGTGTCATCAACTTCGATACAGAATCGATCTCTGACATATAATCAAGCTCCGACATAAGACCAAGATTCAACAAATCAAGTAGTTATTTTAAATTCTTTTCTACAGACTTTTATGAAATGGTTAAGAGATAAAAATGCTGTAGAAAGGCTTCAGGAGTTGATAGATTCCTGTGCATCCAAAGAAACACTGTGAAGTGAGATGCACACAGTCAATAATTTGCATCGACATAGGAGAACCAGAGGAGAGATGAGGATTAGTGCGAATATGAGATGGATCAAATTATTTTGGATTTGGGATCTGATGCTAATGTCTTGACAATGCAAACTTGGGAATTAATGGCTAAGCCAAAGCTACAGTAGTCACTTATTCAGTTAAGGATGGAAAATCAACAAAATATCTTCCCTCTGGGAATACTAACAAGTGTCATAGTGGATATTGAAGGAGTTCACACTCCTGTTGATTTTGAAGTAATAGAGATCGTCGATGACAGTAACCCTTATTCTGCATTTCTTGGAATTGACTGGGCATTTGAAAATATGGCCATAATTAATTTGAAGAAGAGATAGATGATATTTTAAGGAAAAAATATGAGAGTAATTGTTCCCTTGGATCCATCAGAAGGAGTAAGATATACAGAACCAGTCAAAGAAGAAAACTATGCAGCTGACATAGAAAATATCTATCAAATGACAATGAAAGAACAAGATTGTGTTAACCCTAATGTAGAGTGAAAGTTGATTTGGAAGTGTGATACTTCTTGTACCTCAGACTCAGAAGAAGAGTTTGAGTACTGGCGGAATAGGTTACATGAAGTATCCACAAGGCGTTGTGCAAGAATTACCAAATCAGTTCGTTGTATGATACCTAAGGTATGTAACCTACCTTCTTATGATGGCTTAGGTGATGTAAATACTTTTCTAAATGATTATGAAGAACACATTCCAGAAAATAAAAGGTTTTTAGCCTTGGATATAGCCCTGAAAGCTACCCCTACTACTTGGTGGAATGCACACAAGAAGAATATAGGAGGTTGGAAGGAATGTCAAAGACTGATAGGGATAAGGTTTGGATAGATAGATACAGAGATGGAGATAAAATATGATGGTGAAATTAATCCTAGGAAACATATCCAACATTCACTACAACATGGAAGGATATTCCATAGCAAGAATGTGTACATGGATTCATTCATACATTAGAGACAATGCCTAAGAACTGGTACCTAGAGATGGAGCTTCGACATGGTACCATGAACTGGGCAGACCTAGTTGATGGCTTCATATTAACATTCAATTGTGAGGACGATTTCCCATACACATATTTGGCCCTTTAGACAGTCAAGAACATGATTTTTGAGAATGTAACCCCATTGACATGGCAACAACCTGAATGGGCTGCGCAAATAGAAAATGCACTGGAGTGCTATAACCTTACTGCAGATGAAGAAGAAGATCCTCGCAACATTGACATAATAGAGTATAAGGATACCATGAAGTAATTGGACCTAATATAGAGATATTAGACATAACGAAGCCACTGAAGACCAAGAAGGTGAACATAGGATCAGAGAAGGAACCCAAGTTTGCAACAATATGAGACTAATGGGATGAGGAGACAATCAGTAAAGTTACAGAGTTACTTCATGAATATCAAGAACTGTCTCCCACCAAGTTTTTAGAGATGAAGGATATAATAGGAGATATAGGGGTCATGAAGATTCCCCTTAAGCTTGATGCAAAGCTGGTCAAACAAAGATATTACTGGCTTAACCCGAAGTATAAGGAGAAAGTGAAAGTAGAGCTTGATAAGGTTATAGCAACATGAATTATTGAATCTGTAGAAAAATCAGAATGGGTGAGTCCTATGTTGATGCAAGAGAAGAAGACTCAAGGAGAAATTCGGATTTGTCTTGATATGTGAAAGTTGAATGATGCATGCTTACATGATCCCTTCCCTACCCCTTTCACATATGAAGTGCTAGACAATGTAGGAGTTCATGAAGCTTACTCATTTACAAATGGATTCTTAGGTTATCATCAGATTAGGATTTCACCTGAAGATTGGCATAAGGCCACATTTCCTACAGAATGGGGCTCATATCAATACACATTAATTCCTTTTGGATTAAAAAATGCCCTTGCTATATTTTCTAGGGTGGTGGTTGCAGTGTTTAAGGAATACATCCACAAGTTTTTAGAGGTATGTTTTGATGATTGGACAATATTTGGATTTTTGAGAAAACATGCTGGAAGTTTAAGACTTATGCTCAACCTATGTAGACAATATCATATATCTTTGAACCTAAAGAAGTGCATATTTTGTGTACCTTTCGGCATATTGTTGGGACATATTTCCTTTTAGCAAGGACTAATGGTGGACCCTGCTAAGATTGCTATCATTGTGAACTTGCCTTCGACTAAGACATTAAGATAACTTCACACTACGTTGGGACATACTGGGTATTACATGAATTTCATCAAGGGGTATACTCAGATCACTACGCATATGGAGAAATTTTTGAAGAAGGATGTAACTTTTCAGTGGAATGAAGAATGTTAGAAGAGCCTCGACATATTGAAAAAAAAAATGGTAGTTTCACCTATACTAGTGTTCCCTGATTGGAATAAGTAATTCATGCCCATGTGGATGCCTCTTCTATAGCTTTGGGAGTGGTACTGGCAAAACTTGGTGTAGGAGAGATTAATCATCCTATAGATTTGGCAAGTATAAATTTATCTAAAGCATAAAAGAATTACGCCACTATAGAAAGGGAAGGGTTGGCCATGGTGTGTGCTTTGCAAAATTTTAGACATTATTTGTTGGGGTCAAAATTTAAAATGTTTACAAATCATTCTACACTAAAGTATTTGGTTAATAATCTTGTCTTAGGAGGAAATATTTGAAGATGGTTACTGTTATTCCAGGAATATGACTTTGAGATCATTCTTAAACTAGAGAGACTGAATGTAGTACCTAACCATATGTCAAGACTGGAAATATGGGAAGAACCAATGAGCATAGAGGATAATCTCCCTGATGTGCAATTATTTGCAATCATAGTGGAAGATGACCATTTCACAGATATCATTCAGTTTTTGACCACAAGAATGACTCCTTCAAAGTATACTACGCAACAAAACAAATAATTAGTGGTTAAGGCAACTGACTTTTCATTAATAGCAGTACATTTATATAAGATTGGACTAGATGAGATACTGCGCAGATATGTTCCTGAACATGGAAGACAAATGATTCTAGTAGAGGTTCATGGGGGCATAGCTGGTGGACACTATGCAGGAAAGGCTACTGCGCAGAAGATTTTGAGAGTAGGATTGTTGTGGCCTACACTACATATAAATGCGAATGAGTACTACCAAGCATATGATGTGTTTCAAATAACAAGAAAGCCTTCCAGAAGATGAGATGCCATTGGTTCCAAGTTACATTGTAGGCCTTTGATAAGTGGGCCATGAATTTGTTGGACCCATCAACCCACTTGGAAAGAGGACTGGTGCAAGGTACATAATTAGAGTGACTGATTAATTGAAAATATGGGATGAAACACAACCAGTAAGGGACTGCAATGCAGACTGTTGTGAAGATTATTTTTGAGTACATATTGTCTAGATTTGGATGTCTAAAGATTTTGATGAGTCACCAAGGTTCACACTTCCTAAATAAGAAAATTTAAGGATTGACTAAGGAGTTCTAAGTTTATCATCAGAAGAGTACCCCTTATCACCCTTAGGCCAATGGAACAGTAGAAGCATTTAATAAGATTTTGGAGAATGCACTTACTAAGGTATGCATTGAGAATAAAGATGAATGGGACCTTAAAATTCCAACAGTGTTATGGGCTTATAGGATCACATGTAAAAAGTTGACAGGTCAGACACCCTTTAGGTTAATTTATTTGAAAGAAGCTGTGATGTCCATGGAAACATCGTGCCTAGCTTGAGGATTGAATTTTTTATAGATATCATAGACCCTGATATAATGGAGGAAGAATGTCACAGTTGCTTCCTTTGGAGGAAGATATATTTATAACAAGATTCATCAACAAGTACAGAAAGAAAGAGAAAAGGCCTAGCATGACAGACATATTAAGCAGAAGAAGTTTCAGGTAGGAGACCTTGTTCTCCTTTATGACAGTAAGTTTGTAAAATTTCCAGGAAAATTCAAGATGCATTGGTTGGGCCCATACATTATCAAGCACATTACTGAGGGAGGTGCAGTTCAATTAGCAAAGTTAAATGGAGAAATGGTTCAAGGAAGAGTAAATGGCAGCAGGTTGAAGATGTATAGGGGCAACCCTGCCCTTACAACTTCGTTATGAAGAAAGGAGAAAAGTCTTAGTGCCACATGTAGTTGAAAGTGGGCATTGGACTATAAACTACGTTGCAAAGAGAGCTTCAATGTCGGAAGTTACTTCGCTACATTCTATATTATGTCGAAGTTCATAGGAGCCTCGACATACGAGGGGTTTCTTCACTTCAATATGGGATGCGTCGAAGTTCGTGGGGAAAATATGGCTGTTAAAAAGGAAAGTTGTTATTGAAACACGCAAAAAGATGCATTTATGAGGACAGATTAAGTGGATTTGAGCTAATGATGGGGTTATAAATTCAAATTTTTTATAAAAATCCGCGTCCCACACAAATTTGGCACCTTGTTGTCTTGAGAGTTTGAATATTTCTATTATGGAGAAGTTGCAGAAATTTTCGCTGACGTATGACATTTGAGAATTTTATTCATCTATTTAGTGAGAAGGGTTTAGCCAGAGTCATGGAAGCATCATATGATATGGCCAAAAAAACATCACTTCAACCTGAACGAGCACAACTCTGTGAAAGAAAATGACCAGAACGGAGAGAACGAAGAAGAAACAAGAAAAGGGACCTGTTGAGCCTCAGAAAGAGGCTGAACATGTGAGAGATAGTGAGGAAGAAGAAGAGCAAGTGAAAATGGAAACAGATTGAGCAGTGTTTCCGTCGCCTCTCTCGCTCTATATTCCACCAAGAAAACTAGATGAAAAATAAGTGACATAGTCGAAGGACACAAATTATGGTAGCTTCACACCTTTATTTCTGGAGTCAGTGTGATTTATTGGAGAAAACCTTGGAATGATTCCGCAGTTGAAGTTTGCAGACAATGATTTCAATGATAGAAATAAATATTTGCAGTTCACACCAAAAAAATACTTAAAACAAGCACACTACCTCGAGAGTTGTTTGACAAGGTTAGAACCGCAACAGTGCGTGCCTGGATTAGCACAATTGGGCTTTTTGAATATGTTGAATGTACCGCACTTTGGCAAAAGTATAGGAAGCATAGCTTTTGTGAGACAACCGCTTGTTCTAGTGCATGATGGATGCTTGTGGATGGGGAAGAGGATCCCTATCAACCCAATGTTAATATGGAGAATCACAAGACTACCTTATCAAGGGATGAACCTCTCAGAGGTGTTTTTTCAGAAAGATCATGACATATCCATAAAAGACAACATGAAGAATAGGTTTGGATTGATGAAAAAGAAGCGAGGTTATGATATCAACTCGATCAATGACCAGGGAGTTTGCTTAGCAGCACATATAATGGCTGGAAAAATCATGAAGAAGTTCCGGGCTAATGAAGTCCCTGCACCGATGGTTTCATTAGCTGTGCAGTGCACTAATGGGGTGTAGTACAACTGGGCCACATATCTATGCCAAGATTTTTTGGACGATTGCTACGAGGCTTAGGAGAAAGATACTTGGTTTCACTACGCATGGTTAATTCTAATAATTGTGATGCTTGCATGGAGAGAGTGAGAAGATTCGCAGTTCCCTCCAGTAGCCTCAAATGTTTGTGAAGTCACACGATATGCCTTGCTATGGTATACCACTAATCTGGTGCGAGCACATGATAACATACTATTTTTAGTTTTATATCATATGGAATTGTACATGTTGGTGAACCAACACTCTCACCTTTCACCGAGCTTATACAAGGAGTATAGCTCTGTCAAAAAGTTTAAGGCCGACTTCTAGACAATTTACATACAGGCTCACATGGACACAAGGAAGACATATCATCCCTTAGCATATTTAGTAATAGAAGACAATCTCCTAGCACAAATACAATTGTGGCCCTCGGAGTGGATCACTCTGCTGGAGACACAGAAGAAAGATACTTTGACATGAGTATACGACGCAGCTTGAGGAAGCAAGTGGGAAGGATAAGGATGACCAAGGGTCATAACAATAGGAGTAATATGATGAGGGTCTCCAGGATCCTCTTGATGTAAAGAGAAGAACAGAGAGTCCAAAAAGACAGAGACAGACCCAATTTTCATAGAGAAGAGGAAGGCATGTGCTGAAGCTACCACAAGAAGGAAAAAGAAGCAGAAGGTAGAGAAGACAAAGGAAATAATGCCATTGGTCCTAAATGATGGGGACTTGGACTAGATTGGGGACAAAATTCAGGAAGAAATTGTTGGGAATCACAATTTCTGTTAGACCGAAACCCACAGGTGTTAGTCAATGATTGTGTCACCGGAGATAAGGATCCACGAGAGGTAGTTAGTACATGTTGTGAAACACATGGGGAGCATTGGTTTATCGAATGTCCATCAATATCCCCCCCAACGCAAGCCGAATGTGTATCAAACTCATGACCTATGCTTTGATACCACTTGTTGGGAATCATGATTGTCATTAGGCCAAAACCCATAGGTATTAGTCAATGATTGCATCGCCAGAGATAAGGATACATGAGAGGTGGTTAGTTCATGTCACGAAACACATGGGGAGCATTGGTTTATATAATGTCCAACAGAACAACAGAATCATGGAACAAGCTAGAGGATCTCCATGTTGCACTTCTAACAGGTGTCATGGAGCGCATTGCATAACTGAAGACATTGGTAGAGAGGCAGTCAGACAACCAATGTAGGTAGAGGAGAGGCTTGAAGAGGAAAGCCCAGTGCCTACACTTGGGGCATAGACAACACTGATATCTACTGGAGCCCTATAGTTTGACTCTATTGAGGTACAGAAGCAGGCTAAAGAGTGGAAGTACATGAAGATGAACATCGCAATAGTGCCACTTTAGAGATTACACAAGCTCCATTTAGAGATCATAGATGAGATGAAGTAGCGAGAACAACTCACTTGGCCAATCGATACGTCCGAAGGAATGAATGCTGGACTTGTTGCATCATTATCTATTCATGCAAAGATTGGTGATTGTGGTTCTTTACAAAGTCCATTCTATAAGATCTCCGAGAGATCGAGAGAAGAACATATGGTTTATCTACTACCGGGAGAAGATGAGGATGAATACTATCGGATAGCTACGGGAAATTCTTTGGCGTTAAATCAAGGAATTCAAGAGGAACAAATTACTCCAGCTCGATACCGACAAGAATTTATAGTTATTGCACAGTTAAACATTCAGGTAGAGAGAGAGCGAGCTTCACTGAAGCAGAAGATCAACAAGGTGATCCAGGAGAGGAGAGGGATCAGACAATACAACAACAACAGAAGCTGAAGGATGTGGTCGAATCAACTTTCCATGAGGTTCTGGACATTGATGCCCAAGAAGATGAACCAGTGGGGGAAAAGGTAGCGAAGCTTAGTCTTGCAGTAAAAGGATACAAGGATAAGATTTTGGACATGTAATTTACATATGAGATGAAGATCAACGAGCTATAGATGAAGCTACATCTAACCACACCAAAGGAAGTGTGAGAGAAAAGGGAGGCTGACCTGAAGGCTGCAATGGATGGCATATCTATAGTAATGGTAGATTGTAGGAAGCTATTGGATGATAGCTTACAAATTTGGACTTGCTGTAGGAAGACCCAAATGCGCAGAAACTACAAGAGGATATTAAGCAAAAGCAACAACATTTGGAGGATCCCTGAGCAATTGTGAGAACCTTACCAATATCATAAAAGCTCACAAAGGTTTATGAGGGAAATGCCTTCCAGAAGAAGATAAAGAAGTTGTGGAAGGAAGAGTAGACTTTGACATAGATAGCTCAGCTATGGCAGGATGAGGCTCTACAACTGTCCCAAGTAGTGAATGAGAAGCTTCAAGAGCTTTGATAAAGAGAAAAGGTAGTGATGTAGAAGGCTATGGAATCGATGATAGAAGCACTACTGGAGGAAGTGTGCAACGAAGAGAAGCATGTCACCAACATTCTATAGTAGTTCAATAATGCTTACAAAAACATTGCAACTAAGATCAGAGAAAAATTGGCTAAGTGACTTGGGACGAGTCACATGTGTGCGTTGGAGGCCTATTGGATGCAACCTAACTTGGCCTAGATTTTGGAAAAGACTCCTCATTTTGTGGAGTAGAGCGTGCAGTGGAGTGTGTAGCGGAGCACATTTTGAGGAATTAAATATACCATGCAATGTTGTAAGAGCTTCGGGGTGGGTCTAAACCCCTTCTTTTTTTAAATTCATGCATTTTTGTAAGGGATCAAAGGTTTTGGGGCCATAGTTGCTTGTTTAGGGAGTCCATGGTATTTGGAACATGGTATTTTGATTATCTAACCCTACAATCTAATAATATATATAGGGTAAAATAATAAGAAGAGAATCATCAGTTTTGATCCAACTGAGTGTTATGGGTGAATTATTATCGTGATATGTAATTTGTTAGTAAAGGAGAGGCTCTGTAGCTGAGTAAGTATAGATCTAGAGAAGAGTCTACAACTGATTTCACAGACATCTTGCAGCTTAGTGCGCAAGCCAAGAATTGGTTCTTGTTCAAAGATTCATTATATTAAGCAACATTTCTTATGGACGTAACCCTACATTGGGGTGAATTACGTCAATTTGGTGTTTTGATGTGTATATTTTATTATTATCTATTCTAGAGTAGCAGTTATTACAGTTGCATTTTACTTCAGCACAGTGATGGTTTATGGTTTTATATGGCATGTTTAAGTGATTAATCTAATGTGAAAAAGCGATTTATAAATACTAAGAATAAGATAAAATAATTATACCACATCTCCTCGTCCTTCAAGGCTATAGAAACATATTTTTTCATCCTCCCATAATCACTTCGAGTGAGATTGCGAGATGCTCACAGGCCGTTATCAAAAGGGCCAGTGATCAAGGGTTTTGTTGGTGCATAGTATAGATTTAACTTGGGCCAGCCCAAATCAAGCCAACAAAAAGGTGTTGAGATCCCTTCCAAATCATTTTGATGCGAAGGTTTATGCCATAGAAGAATTAAAATATTTGGACTCTTTATCAATGGATGAACTTCATGGAATTCTCACAAAATATGAGATAAGGTCATGAAATCCAACTCTTAAGGAAGATGCATTCAAGGAATCGAAGACATGAAGGGAAATAATTGTGATTGCAGCAGTGATGATTTTGATACTGAAATGACACATTTTTTCAAGAAGCAGAAGAAAGGATCTAAACTCAAAGGTAAGTTACCTCTCATTTACTTTAGATGTGGTAAAATAAGACATTATGCAACAAAGTGTCCTTTTAAAGATGAAAGTGATAATGAGGATGAACCAAAGAGAAAAACCTTCAAGAGTAAATGCTCAAGCAAAAAATAAGTTCTTTAAGAAAGACAACAACAACTTTGATGAAGAAGAAGAATATGGTGGAAGCCGTGAAGTACTATTCATTGTCTTCACAAATGAAACAAACAATCTAAAAGAGGAAGAAGTCCAGGAGAAGTAGAAGGAAATATGGAAGAACTATGATTAGTTCTGTAGAATAAAATGAGAGACCCATGGAAAATAATGTAAAGTTATCTTAGGAAATCATCTTTCTCAAAGCCAAGAAGGAAGAAGCTAAAATAGTAGAATAAGTATTGAGCAATAAACTAGAGGAAAAGGAAGATATTTGTGCAAAATTGGAGGCAGAAGTGGTATCTTTAAAAAGAGAGTTGAACAAGGCCAATAATAATTTGAAGAGTTCCCAAACCTTGGAAACCATACTTATCTTCCAAAGGCCACAACATGATAAATCTGGACTTGGCTATATAAGGGAATCCTCCAATTCTCAAGGAGACACCAATGTTCATCATGAAGAAAATCCTAGAAGTTTTGATGATGTCGTTAAAGGACCTCATCTCAATAAATATTCATAAAAAATGTTCATTCAAGAAATGAGAAGCAATCCCTCCATGAAAGGAATATTCCATCAAGGAAATGCTACATCAACATGTATCAAAGTATTTTTATTGGCAACTATTTCTATTGCAATTTTTTTTTCATCAGACAAAACATTACAAGGCATATAGCGTGAATCATTAAAACAATATTGTTGATATCAAGATGCAAAATAAAGTCAAGATTTATAATTCTTTTTCCCCTCTTTCAAAGTATAGTCTAGAATGTAGCAATTGCAACAATCTAGGTCATGAAGCACAAAATTTCCCATTAAAGGCCAAAAGAAACAATATGGAGAAAGAAGGTTGAAGAATATACCTATGAGAAGTACAACCTAGATTTGTACGCTTAGAAAAAGGAAAATATTTGATAGGTGGATAGTGGATGTTTTAGGCACATGACAAGTGACCAGAAAAAGTTCATCTCATTAAGAAACTAAAATAATGGAAATGTGAACTTTGGATATAATGGATCTGCTAAAATTATTGGTAAAGTCATAATGAATCTCATCAATGGCGAGTGAAAAGCACAAAATGCACTATATGTTGAAGGGATCAAGCATAATCTTCCAAGTGTCAGCCAAATATGAAATAAAGGACATGATATCATATTTTGTTCCATGGATTGTGTGATAAGGAGATCATCTATAGTAAAATTGGTAGGAAGAGGAGTAAGAACGACATATAATGTATACATCCTTAATGAAATTCAATAAGAAAAATGTTACATGATTCAACCAATTCATCCAAATGAAATTTGGCTATGGCATAGAAATTTGGGATGTCTAAGCTTTGATAACTTGGTGAAGATTAGAAAAACTCAAGCAGTAAGATATATCCACAAAATCTCGAAACTAGTAAATGATATTTGTTTACCATGTCAACATGGAAAAAAAACCAGGACCATATTCAAAACAAAGGAATGTTCAACATCTACGCCTCTGGAAATCATTCATGCGAATCTATGTGGTCCAACTAGAACTCCATCTCTATAAGGAGAAATGTACTTTTTATTATTTATAGATGAATATACTGGTGTTTTTCATAAGATATAAGACAAAAGCACTAGATTGTTTTAAATTTTTTAAAGCAACAATTAAAAATGAAAGTGAGTAAAAGATCAAATTCTTAAGAACAGATAGAGGTGGATAATTTACCTCAAGAGAATTTAATGAATTCTGTGAAAAAAAAATGAATCAAGACACAACTTTTTGTTGTTAGGACTCCACAAAAAAATGGAGTGGTAGAAAGAAAGAATAGATTTATACAAGGGACCACAAGAACACTTGCTATTGGAAGTTGACTTACTGGATATAGTTTGGAGGGAGGTAGTTGGGGCAGCAATATACATCATGAACAGGGCACAAATAGGGGTAAATAGTGAAAAAAATACATATGAACTATGGAAAGGAAGGTCTTCTTTGGTGAAACACTTCAGGATATTTGGAAGCAAATGATTTATGAGGATTAATGACAATTCACTAGGAAAATTTGATTCTCATGTTGATGAAGGAGTTTTTCTTGGATACTTTTTAAGAAGCAAGCCTACAAATGCTACAACAACGTCTATGCAAGGTGGTATAAATAATTTATGTAAAGATAGATGAGGCTCTTACTGACAAATAATTTTTTCAATCGAATGAAGAAGACCCTATATTTGTAGATCTAGAGGAAGGTGTTGCAAGAGAAGAGAAGGAACCAAAAAATCAAATGGAGGAACATGCTCAAACACCATCCAAGAAAGACTTCAAGTTTTTCCCAAATCATCATCCAAAAGACTATGATATTGAAGATATAGACACATGTATAAAAACAAGAAGAAGGATGGAAAATACACCAAAAAGGAATGATATTTCCTTGCTATCCACAATAGAACTAGAAAATTTCACTCAAACAAGTAAGGATCCTCACTGGATAAAAGTAATGGAAGAAGAAATGAGCCAAATTGAAAAGAATGGAACACGGAACTAGTTCCTTGTCCAAAGGATAGGAATGTCATAGGAACCAAGTGGGTGTTTAAGAACAAAATGAATGAAGAAGGAAAAATCATTAGAAACAAGGAAAAATGGTGTGCAAGGGATATACTCAAATTGAAGAAACTTTCGATTCAGTGGCCATACTAGAAGCTATAAAGATTTTTTTAGGATTTTCTTACTTAAAATGCTTCAAAATCTATCAGATAGATGTGATGTAGGCTTTCTAAATGGATATATAAAAGAAGAAGTATACATGAAACAACCATAAGGGTTTGACTTGTTTGATAATAAAAACTTCATTTGCGAATTAAAGAAAGGCTTATATGGATTAAAACAAGGTTCAAGAGTTTGGTACGCTAGACTTGATCATTATCTTCAACAATAAAGATTGAAAATAAGAGTTGAAGGAAGCAATCATTACATGAATATGGATGAAGATAATCTACTAATCACACTAGTATACATGGATGATTTAATTTTTTGCAGCAACAATGATGAAATGAGTCACAAATTTTCCCAAGATATGTCAAAAGAATTCAAAATGTTGATGGTTGGAGAGATGTCTTACTTTCTTGGACTTCAAGTAACTCAAACCAATTCTAGAATGCTCATATCACAAGCAAAGTATCTCAGGCATATGCAATAGTAGTTTAGGATGGAAGAATGTGCTATTGTAAGCAAACCTATGATTACAAGTTGTAAACTGAGCAAGGATGATGAATCTACCATAATGGATGAAAATATCTATAGATTAATGATTGGAGGGATATTATATATGATAGAAACATGAAAAAATATCATGTAAGAGCCTGGTAGGAATGGGTGAAAAATCACAATCAACCCCTAAGGAATCACACATGAAAGCAATGAATATAATACTCAAATATCTAAAGGGGACTCTTGATTTTGGACTATGGTACCCTAGGAGAAAAAATATTACATTGACAAAAAATACTGATGCAAACTATGTAGGAAGCATTGATGATTGAAAAAACACTAGTGGGAATGCATTCTTCCTAGGAGACTATCTTGTATCTTGGCTAAGCAAGAAACAATCATCTATATATCTCTCCACAGCTGAATCTGAGTATATAGAAACAAAAAATTGTTGTACACAAATCCTATGGATGAAGGAAGCATTGAAGGATGTCAAAATAGAAACAAATCATCCTATCACCATCTATTGCGACAATACTAGTGCAATTAGTCTCTCAAAAAATATAGTCATGCATTTAAATGAAAAAGATATTTCAATCAAATATCACTTTATTCAAGAACATGTTGCATAACTGATCATCAAAATGGAGTGTATCAACACTATTGAAAATATTGTAGATATCTTCACAAAAACCCTACCTCAAGAAGCATTTGAATATTTTCATCAAAAGATGGGGTCCATCGACTCTTTCATCCTAGTAGAGCATCACTGTGCTATTGATGTCAAAGGGAGAGAACATAAATATAGGGGTAGTAGCACCATGACAGGGGGAGGAACACCATGACTGAAGGAGAAACACGATATCAGAGGGAGTAGCATGATGACAAGGAGTAGCATATAAGGAGATTGTTGCCATCAATAACAAAGATAGAGTGTTAGGATATTCCGACACATAGGAAATAGTTAAGTATACCTTGGTCTAGTGTAGAGTTAGGTAAAGTGTGTTTCTTTACTATGTATATTTGTAACTTACAATCTGACGGTCACGATATGTTCTATACATGAAGTGATCTGACGGTTCATTCTCTCCTTGGTATTACTGACACTTGATCCGTGGCTTAACACCTGATTGGTCCATGATCTCTATTTAAAGAGCATGGAGGGTCATTTGCAGGGTAACCATTCATGAGAGAAGCTTATGTAAATTTTCATTCTTTTATTAATAAATTCCCTGAAGTGGCCATGTTGGCTTAGGCCATGGACTGTTTCCCTCTTTGAGGGTTTTAACCACGTCAAGAATACTGGTGTATTGATCTGTGATCTATTTGTGAGCGATGTCATTTGGTATTCTATCTAAGGAACTTATCCTATAAATTCCTACATGGTATTGGAGCTATTTGAGGGCCGCATCCATTGGTGATCCAAATCTGAAGCCAGTACAACTGCATACGACTGTCGTTTCCTAGATCTATTGTTTCTGACTGCTTTTGGGTCGAGAGGGTTGCTATATTGTGTTAAGAGCATCTGTGCCATTGAGGAACCCCTTTAGTTTCATGCAAAAAGGTTTCCAGTAGCGATAGCTATGTCATTTTTAAGATCTTGAGGTATACAATCTTTATTTGCAGTTTTAGTTATTCTTCTCTCTATTTATTTCAATTTATTTAGCTCTTTATTTTTATTACTAGATCTATACCTTTCATTTATGCGCATGATATTTGCCCCGCGACTTTGTGCGATCTAGGAAAATCAGAAACACAGAGGAAGAATTTTTCTCATGCTTATGCTCTTTTCCACCACGCCTTAGTGTGATCTTGGAAAATCAGAAGCATTGAGAAAAATATTTAGTTTCCGGTGAAAGCTAACTTCAAGCCATAAGGTTTGGTTTTTTATGCATGTCCATGTTGGGTTGTGTGGTTTTTTGTATGCAAAAAGAGTTTTTTCAAGTAAGCACACACCCCAAAGCTTCAGTGACTAAAAAAAAAATCCCTTCCTCTTTTCCAAAAATTACTAGCCTTTTAAACTAGCTCACTTGGTCCAAAGTTACTTTATGAGAATAGATGTCTTGAGTTTAAGTCTTTCTTTTTGTTGAGTTACTTTTTCAAGAAACACATGTAGCTTATGTATTAAAGTTACTTAATGTAAAAGTGTTCTCACCCATTATAAAAAGTGAGTCACTTATAATTCTAAAGTCTCTTTATCTTTTGTTTAAGTTACAATTTAGTGGGTAACTCATAAATTACCATTGTAAAAGTGATTTTCACTTACTTATAAAAGTGGGTCACATATTTTTTTTTTTTTTTAACTGAGCTAATTAGATTAAGTTTTGAAAGGGGGGTGGGGGCGGGGGTGGAGGTGGGGTGCATTTTTTTAAAAATATAACATTATCATTCATTTCCGTACATTCACACACTTCGTCGGCATCTTCAACATCTATTCTTCAAAAAGCCATAACTTCTTCATTCAGAAGCCGTTTTTTTTTAATCAGCCTAACTTTTCGAGATATTTCCATTGGAACACTTAGTTTTAGCATCTATAGCTTCATTTTCTGTGAAAATAGAAATTCCATGCCAAGTTATTCTTGACAGCACCAACTACTTCCAATGGTGGTCTTACATTGTGGATTTACTTAGAAGTAAAGGTCTTTACAGAATAGCCTCAGGCCAAGAAACTAAACCTAAAGATGAAGATAAGGCAGCCAAATGGGAAAATAGGCAAGATCAAGCACGTGGGTTGATAGGGATGTCTATTTCTCCAGACATTAGATTCCATATTACAGAACTTGATAACCCTAATGAAGCAATGAAACAAATCACTAAAGTTTTTGGAATTAAAAATGAAATTAGAGCCCATCAACTAGAAAATGAGTTGCTTACATTGGACCCCAATAATTTTTCTTCCATTAAAGATTTTTTGTCCAAATTCAAGACCCTTAGACTTCTCTTGGAAGTTGTTAAGGTTAAGAAAGAAGATGGTAGCCTTATCTATTCCATTCTTACTAAGTTGGGACCAACCTACTCTGTGTTTGTTTCCACCTTCCATTCTACAAGAGAAGCCTTTATTTCTTAGGGACAAGACTACAAGTTCCCTTCCTTTGATGCCTTTTCTGATTCTTTAATAAGAGAACAAGAAAAACTCTTACATCTTGGTCTTCTTAAACTTGGAAACTCTTCTAAGAAAGCCTTAGCCGCCCAACAACAACCAAATTCAAAGAATCCTAAGAAATAGTGTCCTAAAAAGAATGGTCCTAAACCAAACAAGGGTCCTGAGCAATTTCAGTCTCAAAATGAAAAATCATTTCAACAAAATGATAAGGCAAATAAAAACAAAGGGAAGAAGGATGATAGACATTGCAACTTTTGTAATCGATATGGTCACTTAGAATCCAAATGCTTTAAGAAGATGGAAGCCTTGGAAGCAGCAATGAAGAAGCATAACATCCATTTGGAGCACTCTTCAACTTCAACTTCATCTTCAGAAATAACACTTTCTGCATGTGGTTGTCAAGCATATCGGTCTGGTTATGCATTAAATGTGTTTTCTTCTTCTCATTCTCATGATTGGCTCATTGATTCTGGAGCTTCTTATCACATGGCCAAAAACAAGCTATGTTTTCTTCTTTAAATGACTTTAACACCAAAAATGTATATGTTGGTGATGATAGATCTCTTAGTGTTGTAGGGACTGGAACTGTTCATCTAGAAAATGGCCAATTTAATGATGTATTATGTGTTCCAACCTCATCCTGCAACCTTCTATTTGTATATCAGATAACTCATTCAGGTAAAGGTAAAATTGTTGAATTTTCACCTCATGATGTTGTAATTAAGGACTTAAAATATCCTAAAGAGATTTTAGCTACTGGCATTGCTAATGATTTTACAAGGTTGTATAAGTTTAACAACTTTGGGTCATCAACTCTTCCCTCGGTATTTGTTGCTCATAATGATGAAGTGAGCAAACTTTGGCATGAGCGATTTGGTCACATAAACTATCGCTCCCTTGAAAATCTATGTAAAGAAAATATGGTGACAGGTCTTCCTCTGGTATCTTGTAGAGATGGTGTTTGTTCCATATGTGTACTTGGAAAACATCATCAATATAGTTTTGAAAAACGTGCCTCTTGGCACGCCTCAGCCCCTTTACAGCTTGTTCATAGTGATTTATGTGGTCCACTTTCAGTTGTTTCATTCTCTGGCTACAAGTATTTCTTAACTTTCATTGATGATTTCTCCAAATGCACTTGGGTATACTTCTTAAAACTCAAGAGTGAAGTATTTAACATGTTCTTGGCCTTTAAGGCCTTTGTTGAAAAACAATTTGGACATCAAATTCTTAAGCTAAGATCTGATAATGGCGGCGAATATGTTAACAAAAAATTCATCAACTTTTGCATTGAGAATGGAATTCAAATGCAACATATTGTTCCATATGCTCCACAACAAAATGGTGGAGCTGAAAGGAAGAATCGCACCTTAAAGGAAATGGCTAATTGTATGCTTCAATCTAAAGGACTTAGTCTTAATTTTTGGGCAGAAGCAATTAACTGTACAAATTACATAGTAAATCACACTCCTACTAAGGTTTTAAAGAATATAACTCGAGAAGAAGCATGGAGATCAATTAAACCAGATGTAACTCACTTTTGTGTTTTTGGAAGTGAAGCATGGACCCATATTCCAGATGAGAAACATAAAGGTTTAGAACCTAAGAGTGAAAAATGTGTCTTTGTTGGATATTCTGAAGGTGTCAAAGGATATAGACTTATTCCACTTAAGTCCAAAAATGTTATCATTAGAAGAGAGGTAAAGTTTGCTGAAAATATATTGGCCTATGAGCCTAGTTCGGCGGATGTGCCACCTCTCTCTATCCCTTCTACTTCTAAAAATATTTCTTCTTCAGATGATGAAAACGCAGATGAAAATCCTCCCCCACCTTCTCAGGATCCTCCTTTAGCTCCTCAGCTTCCAAAATGGATCTGTGCTACTCGGATGTAGCAGGTTCTCTTGCAGGTGATCCTACATATCAACGATGTACACGTTCTCAGTTCGATAGAGCCTCTTCTTTACTAGCTCAAGCTTTAGCGAATTATGATCCTGACACCTTTGCAGAAGCTTCAGGTGATCCAGGTGGATATTGGTGGAAACCCACTAATTCCACTTGGATCCCCTCTAGTGCTTCTTTCATTTTTTTCAGTTTCCTTAATTATAGCACAGTTTACTATTTTTAGCAATTTTTTCGGGTCCTAAATTTCCAGAGCCATTTTGAGGCCCTAAACGACGTTTTTTTGGGAAATCTACCGCCAACTATTTTTCTGTCTAAAAATCATCTTTTTCGTTGTAGTCCTCAGAGATATCTTTCCAACGGGCTATCATACGCATCAAACGGAGATAATACGACCAATTCGCGACCCTGAGAAGTTGATGTACCAACTTACCCAAAAACAGGGCCCACAATTTGGCGTTTCATCTTCTAGGGTTAGATTGTGGAATGTGAAGGGTTTTCCATTGTTTCTCAACAATAAGTAGGCCTTCGAGCCCCATTGTAACACATTTCAGAGGCATGTAGCCACCACATCTCTTCTCAGAGATAAGCTACCATCGCCCTAGCTGGTTTATTTCCATTTCTGGTTGTAAGCATATTTCAGTATTTTCCATTAATGAAATGAAGTATTATTTTCGCTGCATCTTTATGTATATGGTTATCTCTGTAATTTGTTGCATTCCTGTTTAAATCCGGATCATCAGGCCATCTAGATTGGGATGCAACTATGAATGAAAAATATCATTTATTATTGGCAAATGATACATGGGATCTTGTTCGTCTTCCAAAGGGACGAAAACTTGTTAGGTGCAAATGGGTTTACAGAACCAAGTATGGACCATATGGAAAAGTTGATAAACATAAAGCTTGTCTTGTTGCTAAGGGTTTTTCACAAGTTGAAGGCATTGACTATACTGAAACCTTCTCCCCTGTTTCCAAAATGAACTCTATCCACCTTGTTCTTTCCCTTGCTGCCTTTTTCAAATGGGAAGTCCATCAGATGGATGTTAAATCTGCCTTCTTGCATGGGGACTTTCATGAAGAAATCTATATGGAACAACCTCCTAGATATATACAAACAGACGCCAGCCTTGTATGTCTACTTAAGAAATCCCTTTATGGTCTCAAGCAAGCCCCTTGGGCTTGGTATGTCAAAATGGATAGCTTTCTTTTAGATATTGGCTTTTCTAGGTGTCATTCTGACAATACTGTCTACACCAAAAAAAGTGGGTAAGTCTCTTATCATTCTTGTTCTTTATGTTGATGATCTCATCCTTACTGGTAGTGATCCCAACCTTATAAATCATGTGAAGTCCAACCTTAAAAAGAAGTTTGAAATGACAGACTTAGGACACTTTCATTATTTTCTTGGTCTTCAAGTCTTTCAAACTAAGGAAGACATTTCCCTTTCCTAGTCCAAGTATGCTTGTGATCTTCTACGCCACTTTCACATGGAAGATTGTAATCCAAACCCTTCTCCTTTCAGTTTGGAGCCAAACTTTCAGTCACTTGTACATCCCCTAAAGTTGATGCTACCTTATACCATCATCTTGTAGGAAAACTTTTGTATTTGACCCATACTAGTCCTGACCTTTCCTTTGCTGTTGGCCTTATTGCTCGGTTTATTCAAAACTGACATGAAAGTCATTAGAAATCAGCTAAAAGAATACTTCGTTATGTTCGAGGTACAATTCAGTGTGGGATTCATTACAATGCAGAAGAATCTCCTCTATTGGTTGGTTTCACTGATTCTGATTGGGTTGGTGACCCTGATGATTAGAAGTCTACTGCAGGTTATGTATTCACTCTTGGTTCTAGACCTATTACATGGGCTTGCAAGAAACAAAGTGCCATTTCTCTTTCTTCAACAGAAGTAGAGTATCGTGGTGCCATAGAAGCTAGTAAGGAAGCCCTATGGATTTGTCAAATCTTGTTAGAGTTTGGTTTTTAGCAGCAACATCCAACTACACTTTGGTGTGATAATCAAAGTTCCATTCAACTATGAAAAGATCCAGTCCAACATCAGCGCAAAAAACACACTGAAATACACATGCACTTCATGAGAAATCTCATTCATGACCATGTTCTTGATGTGCAATATTGTTCAACCAATGATCAAGTTGCAAACATATTTACAAAGGTTCTCACAGAGGCGAAGTTTACTAAACTTCGATTTATGGTTGGAGTTCAGGAAGTTGTCACTAAGGGGGGATAGGCTCTAATGCCTCCTTCCTTCTCCTCTTGTGTCATATTTGTACATCCTTCAATCCTATCCCAAGTTTTCCTTAAGGGGGGATGTTAGGATATTCCAACACATAGGAAATAGTTAAGTATAACTTGGTCTAGTGTAGAGTTAGGTAAAGTGTGTTTCTTTACTATGTACATTTGTAACTTACAATCTGACGGTCATGCTATGTTATAGACATGAAGTGATCTGACGGTTCATTCTCTCCTTGGTATTACCGACACTTGATCCATGGCTTAACACCCGATTGGTCCATGTCTCTATTTAAAGAGCATGGAGGGTCATTTGTAGGGTAACTATTCATGAGAGAAGCTTATGTAAATTTTCATTATTTTATTAATAAATTTCCTGAAGTGGCCGTGTTGTCTCCAGCCATGGACTGTTTCTCTCTTTGAGGGCTTTAACCACATCAAGAATATTGGTGTATTGATTTGTGATCTGTTTGTGAGCGGTGTCCTTTGGTCTTCTATCTAAGGAGCTTACCCTAGAAATTCCTACAGAGAAAATGTTGAAGAATTAATTGTTATCATTGTAAAAGGAATGTACAACTCAAGAATAAAATCACATAGGCTTAAAGAGGACTTTAAGCCCTTTCCAAAGAGTATTTACATGTCTCATAACTCCTCTTCATTAAGGAGAAATTGTTTTTTCAAGTAAAAAAAAGCCCCTCATTTAACCACTATCCAAGTTGGCCTTGCCTGAACAAGTTGACCCTCCTCTAATAGACATGATGGTTCAGTGTGGGATTGAAATAGTATAAATAAGTATCCTCCCCTCCCTCATTCAACCGCCAACCTATCCAAGACATGAAAAATAAGTCCAAGTCTATAACAAGGAGGGTTAAAGGTTTGATATCTCACCTTAAGGAAAATTGAAGGAGAAGTTTGAGGTTTCTGGTTTTGTGCTTGGGTAATTGTTACTTCTTTTTCTTAATCTTGGTTACTGGTGTTTGGAAACTTTTGGAGCAGACTATGACCCTATTTGAAGAAATAATTTTGGCCCTTGAATAGTAATAGAATTGACCTAGCCTTAGCCTGTGGAAGAAGGAAAACTCACCTTGAAGCTACAATAGAGCTAGCCCTATTAATAGTAAAGATTATACCCTATAACTAGGGAATATCAAATAAGTTTTTTCCCTAAGGTTCATGCATGTAGCAAACCAAAATTTGTCCCCTCTTTGTGAATTTCTGCCATGTGGAGAAACAAACTCCGAGCCTTGCAAAATTTGGCCTTGAGGCCAAAATTTGAGCCCTCTTTTGTGGCCTCTAATATCTCAACTTCAGGAACGAGATTCAGCCCCCTAAGACAGAGGCAAGAAAGAGTTTTTGAGTTTTATTTTGACCCTATATTGGGGAAAATTTGATAAATATTTGAAGGCATTCCTGAAGTAGAATTTGGAGAAGACTTTGACCTCAAATCATATTTTAAAGTGCACTTGTGGAGAAAACTTACAGTATTCAGGAACACCTTTCGGTTGAGTAAAATTAACACCATTTGAAGCGTATTTGAAGTGTCTTGCAGTATAATTATTTAAGTGAACTTGAAGACATTTTTGTAGCATTATTGAAGGAACCTTGAAGAAATTTTTTAAGGCATCCTAGAGCAAGTTTTGAAGGCACCTTGGACCAGAATTAAAGACATCTTGAAGAAAGTTTTTGAAGACATCTTGAAGCAAGTTTTTGGTTTAGATCGTAAAGCTATATTTGAGACATCTTGGAAAAAATTTGAATTAGATTGGAAGTGTTTGTTTGGGTTAGAGCCTAAGAGGATTGGTGTCCTCATTAAGACCAAGTAGGTGTATAAATTTTTGTTTGAGGATTGGAGTCCTCATTCAAGGTTGGAGCCTTGAAGAAGTTATAAATTTTGTTGTATAGGTTGGAGTCTAGATTTTTGTAAAAAAGGATCAAAGTTCTCACTATCTTCAATAACAAACTTATTTTCTTGTTCTACTTGTGATAAATTCTTAAATGGAATAGCATAAAAACTGAAAGAAATATTGATTCACCCCTCAAAGTATTTCCAATAACTTCATGTAGGAAGTTGTAGATTTCATACCACGACTTTCTCTTTGAATGAAATTTGTAAGTATTATTTTAGAAAAGGGACGAATTCGAGTTATTAGCCTTTGGGTCCTTGGTATTATGGGTCTACTTTCTTCTTTCCTTTCCTAGGAACCATGATAGTCCAAATTGAAATTAGTCAAAAAGGAAAATTCTATAAATTTCCACAAGAAGAAACCATAATTAATAGAAAATACATAATGTAATTGCACACTTGGTAAATTATCCAAGAAATTACTTGTTCAGGAAGTCTTGCGATTAGTTATTATAAATGGAAATTAATGCAAGTGACACAAAAATAATTGTGAAGCAATTTGTTAGCAAAATCAATGAATAGAGCATTGAAGTCAAAGAATGACTTACCGAGGATATGATAGATCCATTTGAGGCATTTAAGGCCTAAATATTATTAACATTTATTAAAAAATATTAAACTATCTAAAACACAATTTAAGAAAATGATCAAATATAGGGAATCAAGTGTATCCTTTTGTATGTGAAAGCGGTGATGTTTGAGATGATGTTGCAGTTCTAGCGATATGGGATGTGGTGATGTGTTAGTTCCACGTAGATGTCACATGGCACCAGGAAATGGCATTGTGACAAATTTTCTTAGGTGGAAAATGAGTGGCACATGCCATGTGGCATGGCAAGGTTGCCATGTTTCATGATGAAACATTGGATTGGAAATCCAATGTGGTTGGCGTGGGTATGATATCTCATCTGAGCCATTTGGATATGAAGGTGATAAGTTGTAAGGTTCACTTGAAGGTTGATACTCAATATATGAAAGGTTTCACATTACTTGACTGAGAGGAGTGAGGGCATTAACTAATGAGAAAATAATTTGGCCTTTTGGATTTCGGGGTTGCCGGGGGTTCGGGGGTGGGGTGAGAAAATATTTGCATGGAAACGAACCTCTCGTGGTTTCGATCCCAATGATGGGGATGTTCCTACTAGATGGTCGATTGTTATCTAATAGAGAAATTCATTAAGATTGAAGGCATCAGATTGTGTGGAATCGAGTGTATCCATTATGATTTTTGTTGAGGTATAAAAGGTGTCTATTGAACTCCTATTTATCCTACATTAATTATCAATCCAGGTATGATTTTTTATTTCAAGAGTGTACTCGGTCTGAGGCGAGAAATTTATTTCAAGAGTAATGTTTTGTGATTTGTAGTACAATGCTAAATATGAAAGTAAACAGATGCTTGAAATAAAATCTAGTTGCAATCAAAAGAAACTTAATGCTCTGAAACTTAAATCATTCACTCAGAAAACTACAACAATTTATCAGTCAAGGATGCGGTAGTGATAACTCTTTTCTCTATCAATTGATATAAATGAAATCAAATATAACCAAGATCCACAATCTGAGAACTTAGGCAGCGATAGCCAATGTCCTTTACAGTTGTTGATCTTACACTCCACACTAAAGCAATTAACTGGAAATGATAACGCTCACTGAAAAATACTTAAAAGAAAAACCAAATACTTGTAGGAAATAAATAACACCTATGAATGAACAGTAATGTTAAATGGAAATGAACAACAATGCTAAGTAGAAATGAATAGCAATGCTAATTTAACAGAAATGAACAACAATGCTAACTTAATAGAAATGAACAGCAACATAGATGGAAAGCAATCTGTAATGAACTGCGAGGCTTTATAACTGAAATGAATAACGATATAAGTGGTAAAGGATAACAATCTCATTATGATAGGAAGGGAACAACAACGTGATTCAATCACAGCTTATGCAATAAAATGATTCCATAAAGTATTAGAACTTGTAAGGATAGGAAACTGTAAAGCAATGCGATTCAAGGAAACGAAAAGTAAATCAAACCATCACACGACTGGAACTGTAAAATAATGGTACAGGTAGCAAGTGGATCCACCAGGGCCGGGCCCTTAGCCGCTAGTGAAGCACTGCCGGGCTAATTTAGTAGGAAGGAATGGAACGGCAACTGATTTATGTATTAATCATGTATAAAACGTTTACAAGCAATCGTACTCTATTTTAACCAACAAGAGTCGATGATCAAAGTAACAACGCAACAGTAAGTTTTGCAAAATGATAATACATGCCCCCCCGACTACAAGTGTTGTCCCTTTTTATAATGGCCAGGCAGATATATCAAGAATATAGATAAGTTTTGAAGCAGCGATCCCTCAAGATCAAAGGATCCTGAGGGATTTGCTCTATCTTTGATTTCCAGTTTATCGTTTTGTCTTCTTGCGCTGATGCCGCGCTTTCCCTTTCTTCTCCTGGACTATGCGCTCCGATCTTGATCTCCTTGTCTGGATACGGCTTCCTGGGGAAGGGACAACAGTTGCTTCTGCTTTGCCTTTTCCTCCCGAATAGTGATTTTCCATTTCCTTCATTTTTTGTATAGAAAAAGACAATAATCAGTTATTTTGTATCAATCACAAATCTCCTTAATTCTACCATAATTCTTTAACATATTACCATTTTAGAATGTAAAGGAGTTATGATTCAAAGGAAAAGATAAAGAAATAAATGGCAAATGCATACCTTTTCCATCGCTCAACACACCCCCTTGCTTACCCTTTTTCATGCCCTCATGAAAACCATGTAATTTACATGCAAGGCAGTTAGGGAATAGGCTAGAGAGGGATTTTCATGAAGTGGTCTAAAACCATGATGTGTAGCTAAAACTTCAAAAATGCGCCCTATCTGCCCTTCAGGTAATTCATAGATGGCCTTATATTCTGCTGTAGGATACCAGATAATAGGGCTTCGAAATCTACAACCTAGCCAATATGGTCCTTCCCTCAAGATGAGGTTACCATAGGTAACCAGGTGATCGACAGCTAACTTAAAATTTTTGTAATTGAATGGCTCTCTGTCCTAAATATTCCGATTGGAAGTCTTCCATCGGAGTTTAGCTGCTGCTACGACATGGTCTTTGATAGACAGGAAATATTCTACCCCTTGCTGGACAATGTCTTTGTGGATGGGTCCCAATGTCTGGATCACACCCTCCTTTTTCATTAGGCTTTTATGCTTAATCCACAATTGTAATGGGTTTTTCGGTTCACCCCTAACCCAAAGGTCTAACTTGTTTTCTTGTCTTTGAAAGGTATTATGGGCCTTGAACCACATTAACTGGTTAGTAGCAAACGAAATGAATGCTTGAAATTGAATATCTCCCACAAAAGGACTAGGATTCTTCTCCATTTCCTCTTCCAAGATAAAATTATGCAAATAAAATTCACAGAGTAAACGCTGAACTTTGACTCCATAATGTTTGCAACAATTTATAAAATCATCAACAATTTTCAATTCTATAGGCTTCCCTGCCTTAACAACTTTAATTTTTAATTGCAAATATCTTTCTATAAAAACAAAGCATAATTTTTGGCAGGGGCCCTACATGCTAGGACATCTGTATATAGAGAACAGAGAATATCCCTTTGACTCCTTGCTGTTTTTAGTCTATTTGTTACCTTTTCGACTTTTTCCTTTGCCCTCCGACATTTGTCTAAGGCCTTGCTCTCTGATGCATTGATGTTTTTTATTTGCTGCTGTAACTTTTGATATTTTTCCTAAGGAATGGTCTCTTCTGTGAGCTTTTCTATAGTCTATTGAGCTTGTGCCAGATCCTCTTGAAGTTTTACTACCCTAGGGTCATTTTCCGTCGAAACACTTTTGGGTTGAAGATTTACCTGGACCTTCTTATTGCAACATCTAGTTCCTACAGTGTGTGTCCCTTTATCATAAACTATTTGGTCGGTTGTGATGCTAGAGGACAGTGCCTCTGTCTGGACGTCCTTATTACAGACTGGTGTATCTTCTATTTAGGCCGCTGCATCTATAACAGCCGCATGCTGTTCCTTGCTGTCCTGAATGGATATGGGCTCAACTTGAGTCCTTGTGGCCTTTATTTTATGGCGTTTTGTTCGGGTAGCTGCATCTTTTGTTCTTAGGGTTCTTTTTGATATTTTCCCCATTTTTAGGGCCCTTATCTACTATCTGAGTTGTTTTATTACATTTAGTAGCCTTTTCTGTTCCTTTCACAGCCTCTTGATTTCATTCATCTTCTTCTTCTTTTTCTTGGGAGGAACAATTATTTCCTTGACTGGACTTGGCTGCTCAGCTGGGTTTTGTTCTTCAGGGATTGTGCCCTCATCCTGGCTTATTCCCATATTTTCTGTTTGGAACACTTCTTCAGTGTTCTTGTCATCCTGATTAGGTTCCTCAGGGGAGGTAACCTTGGTTTGATCTGCCACTTCCCGAGTGGCTTCTGCTTCTTCTTCTTCCTCGTCATTCATTTCCTCAGATGCAATCTTACTGTGAGCAGAGTGTTCCTGTGACTGTGCTTCTCTTCTTCCTCGTCATTCATTTCCTCAAATGCACTCTCAGATTTTTCCTGTGATTGTGCTTCCTCTTCTCCCTCGTCATTCATCTCCTCAGATGCACTCTTATTGTGAGCAGAGTGTTCTTGTGATTGCCCTGCCTCAATATTGAGGTTGAATGGGTTCTGGGGTTGAATATCCTCACCCATATTGGCCAAAATTTGGCCAATTCGCCTTCCTACAATGGAATTTGTAGTGGACTTGCATCAGAGCGCTCAGTTTCTTCCTCCAATTCATCTTCCAATTCTTCTTCCACATTTTCCCCTCCTTCGAGTTGTGGGGGTTGCTCATCCTCGTAGCCCTATATTTCTAAGGGTTGGATACTGTTATCTTGGATATTCCAAACATTCCTCTGCTTCTCCTCAATCTGGAGGCCTGTCTGCGCTTTTATGGTCTAGTTGATGTGTTGGTGGTTCTTTTTCTTTTCGGGTCTGGTAAGGCCAATCCCCCGTCTATTGAAAATACCAATTATTCCCAACTAGTCTACTGTTGAGCAAGACTATAACTAACTATTAATCGAATTAAACCATGATGAATTACTACCATTTCTATATGACGTGATTTCCTTATGCTCCAAGCAGCGTCATGCAATAAAGAAATTAAATATTCAGGCAAATTTAAAGCACATTTCTGTTTTAATACTGCTAATAATTTGAGATGGCGTGGTCTTACCACATCCTCTTTCCCATCACATGTGATGTAGCTTTGCACTATTCTGGCTAATTCTACCCATGGTTCTCCCAGGGTTGTAGGTAGGACTCCTTTTCCTTTGACGGTAAGGTTCTGTCCTTCATCCCGAAAGATAGCTATGGCCTCTTGAAGTCTTACTTTTTTCTGGGTCCATATTGGTCTAACCGCTGGTAGTCCAAATACTTCAGCAATTACCACATCTGTTACTGTTATTTGGCTTCCCCTCACCATGGAACGATCTTCGTGCAAATTCTGCAAAAATTCGATGGCCACCATTTCATGGGACTGCTGTAGTCGGCTAAGGTAGGCAATCCATCCTGGTCTCTCTAGAATTTCTCGTGCAGCATCGGAAATTATTAGCACCTGTGGTTTGCTGTGTATTTCTCTACCTCCCATTTCGTCTAAGCTTAGCACACTGTTAATTTTTACAGAGAAAAACACAGAAATGACAATGGAACAACAAAGCTGTGCATATTGGAAAGTATCAATACCGTTAAACTTGTTATTTCCGAGATCTGATGGAGTCGCAATACATCCAAATAAGGAATTGACATGTCTATTTTAGAAGTCACTCGCGTCCCCCTTGCAATATGATAGGTCATCCTCGACCGGCAAATGGAGGAGAAATGTACTGGACGTCAATCGTATAGTAAAAAGAGGAACGATGTATATATCCATGACATGATTGCAAAAGTAGCGAATTACTGAAATTGAGGCTTATGATGAAAATCGTGAATAGATATGGAAATGCTATGAAGTGACGCAAAAAATAGGGAAAAGGAGAACTGTCGTACGTAAAAATTCTTATGTGGTAATTATCCACTTTAACCATTATGATTGATTTTCAAACAATATTTCATGTGTAAGAGGTTCGAAAGGATTTTAAGCATAATCTCATTTGAAATCAAGATAAAGATATAAGAAAAGGGTTTATAATGACTATTGACGTGTGAGAAATATGACTTCAATACTATCAGCAGAGATTTGTTGCTCACAGGTGTTCATAACCTTGACAAAGTTTCTTTTTCACCCTTGGAACCATAATCCTTTATGTATGCCTAGGAAAGTGATTTTTGATGTCAGAATGGAGGTCATTGTGCTGGCTTGGTAACCAGATGAATCACAATGCCATTCAACAGGAAGGAGTGAAAGGTGGGTAGGCCGAATCATGATGAGACCTCCTGTTCCAAGGACTTCTTTTATTTTTCTGATGTGCCTCTTGGATCATAACCCTGGTGTGGTGGCCATAGTGTGAATGCCACTTCACTGTTTCCCTATAATCATGGTATGCTAGCTCTTGATGAGACCCCCTATCCTTCATCTGACAAATCATAGAATTGTTAGCAATCATATATTTTTTTTTCTTTTCCTTTTGTATATAGCACTTTCCTATTTATATACAGAGGATGGCTCAACACTCCTTAAGAGTAGGGATGGTGGAAGAAGTCTGAACATCTTAATAGAGGAAAATATGACCTTATTCTTATTCAATAATAATGATCAAAGAGAATTATGAAGATTAGGGAAGAACCAACATGATAAAAGTAATCAATCAAATTAGTTTTAGTGAAAATAAAGACATCAAAGTGATATAAATAGTTGTTTCCTTTCCTCTTTTTTCTTATTGATACAAAGCAATTTCTCTAAAGATAACGATTTTTCTTTGGTTTGCTGATTTCAGTATCCTCTAGTTTTTGTATCGTTTCATAAATTTATATCTGTGCCTTGAAGGGCTCATGAATAGTGAACCATCATTCACAAATATTCTCTAAATGATGTTTTTTAAGAAACACACAAAAAAATGCACTCAAAAATTGATGTTCCTTAGATGGAACAGCTGCTATTCCTTAAGAGGAACAACAAAAAGACCATCTGCACGCAAAATTGAGGTTCCTTTAAGAGGAAAAACAAACAAAAGAAAAAGATACACTCAAAACTGTTGTTCCTTAAAAGGAACAACAACTATTCCTTAAGCAGAACAATGTATAAAGCAAACGCGAAATAAAACACTGATCCTTCGGCGGAACAACCTAAGAACATTCCAAATCGAAACTGTTGTTCCTTTAGAAGGAACAACAGAAAATAAAAAAATGTGAAGGGGGCTGTTCCTTTAAAAGGAATAGCAAAAACAATCTGGCGGAAGCATTGTTCCTTTAAGAGGAACAACAAAAGTAATCTTCCAGAAGTGTCATTCCTTTAAGAGGAACAACAAAAATAATCTGGCGGAAGTGCTATTCCTTTAAGAGGAACAACAAAAATGCAAGCGGAAGTGCTGTTCCTTAAGAGGAACGACTGTTGTTCCTTAAAAGGGACAACAATTGTTCCTTTAAAAGGGACAGCAAAAATAAGCACACGGAAGTGCTGTTCCTTTAAAAGGAACAACAAAATAAACACGCCGAAGTGTTGTTCCTTTAAAAGGAACAACAAAAATAAACATGCAGAAGTGTTGTTCCTTTAAAAGGAACAACAAAAATAAACACGCAGAAGTGTTGTTCCTTTAAAAGGAACAACAAAAATAAGCACGCAAATGTGCTGTTCCTTAAGAGGAATGGATAAGAGGAACAACAGTTGTTATTTTAAAAGGAACAACAAAAAATAAACGAGGGTGCGGAAATGCTATTCCTTTAGAGGAACAACAGTTGTTCCTTTGAAAGGAACAACAAAAATTGTGAAATACGTAGAAATGATGTTCCTAAAGAGGAACGACTACTGTTCCTTTAGAGGAACAACAACTATTCCTTTAAAAGGAACAACAAACAAATGTAAGCACTCAAAACTGTTGTTCCTTAAGAGGAATGACTGTTGTTCCTTCGAAGGAACAACAACTGTTCCTTAAGAGGAACAACACGAAAAATACAGGCACGCAAAATTGTTGTTCCTTAAGAGGAACAACAGTAACAATCTGTAAAAAAAACAGTTTATACAGGCAAAAATAAAGAGAAAAAGTTATATACAAAATTTAGAAACAAAATAATTATTTAGTGAACTACTGCTGAGGAAGGGTTATCTTTCTTAGCAAGAATCTGCATAGTTGAATCTTACCGTCATTGCTAGTAAAAGGATTCCCGAGTGAGAGGTTTGTGGTAAAGTCGCACTCGATGACCGTTTTCTTTGAACGAATGTCCAGATCCATCAATGGTAGTCAATGTAATGGTGCCATTGTCATGCACTTTTTGTATCTCAGAAGGTCCAATCCATTGTGTCTGGAGTTTTCCTGGGAAATCCTGAAACCTGGAATCGTATAGGAGTGCCCAATCTCCTTTGTGGAATATTTTCTTTTTGATAAGGGCGTTGTGCCATTTTGCTCTCTGCTGTTGAATTAATGTAGTGTGTTGAAGGGTTGAGAGCCTAATTTCATCTAGCTCGTTGATTTGTTGTAATATGCTAGTCTGGGCTTCATTTGAATTCAAACCCACCTCCTATGCTGTTCTTAATGTTTGTATTTCGAATGCTATTGGAAAGATGGGTTCTTTTCCAAATACTAGTTGATATGGTGAATGGCTGGTGGTATTTCTCCACGTTGTTCAGTATGCCCACAAGGCCTCTGGCAATCTTGAAGCCCAATCACACCTGTGTGATGCAACTATTTTTGTCAATATTGCTTCTATCACTTTATTTGTGCTCTCTACTTGGCCATTTGCCTGTGGGTGGTACAGGGTGGTAATTTTGTGCCGAATGTGGTAATTTTTTAATGTTGCAGCAATTTTATTACCTACAAATTGCGGTCCTCCATCCGTGATTATGTCCCTCGGGAGGCCATATCGCACAAATATTTGGAAAAGGAAATGTATTACAGAATCCTCTATAGCTCTTGGAAGTGCCTCTGCTTCCACCCATTTGGTAACATACTCTGTTGCTACTAGAATGTATGTTTTTTGATTTGATGATGGGTTAATCAGACTAATAAAATTGAGCACCCAACGCTCAAATGGCTCAATTACTAACTGTGGATTTAAAGGCATTTTGTCAGACTGTCCAGGGCGTCTCGCTCTTTGGCAACTATCACAGGCTTGAACAAATTTCTTAGCATCTTTAAAGATTGTAGGCCAGTAATAGCTTGTTTGTAAAACCTTGTGACCAGTCCTGCGTTCTATGAAATGTCTGCCACACGGTCTATCATGGCAATCCTTCAAAATTTCAAATATTTCATCTTCGCGGACGCATCTTCTGATGTGCATATCTGCCCCTGTATGAAATAGGTAGCCCCCAATCCAGGAAAATCGGGTACTGCGCTGCACTATCTTTTTTCATTCATTGGGCGTTAGATGTTTGGGTAATTTACCTACTGTTAAATAATTTGCAGCATCAACGTACCATGGTGTTCTGACAGTGATAGCAAACAAATGTTCATCTGGGAATTGATCTTCGACTGCTGTTGTGTCCACTGGCTTTGGCATTCGTGAGAGAAAATTAGCTACATGATTCTCTTTTCCAGGTCGATCCTTTATTGTGATGTCAAATTCCTGCAATAAAATCAACCATCTTGTTACTCTACCATCTGTAATAGGTTTATTTTCTAAGTATTTTATGGCAAAGTGATCTGTATATGAAACTACAGGATATCGATTTATATAATGTCTAAACTTATTTATAGCATGTATTACAACTAAAAGCTCTTTTTCAGTTACAATATAGTTTAGTTCAGCAGGAGATAGATTCTTGCTAATATAATAAATTGCATATGGTTTTTTATCTTCTTCCTGCCAAGGACTGCTCCAATAGCTATGTATAAAGCATCTGATGAAATTTGGAATGGAAAATCCCAATTTGGGCCCCTTAGCAGTGGGGCTGTTGATACAAGCTTTTTTAGATCCTCGAAAGCACAGTCACACTTATCTGTCCAAATAAAATCAATATTCCCAGTTAGTGCGTATAGAGGTGCAGCTATTTGATAAAAATGCTCTATGAATCTCCTATAATAACTAGAAAAACCCAGAAAACTGCGTACCTCTGTTTGTGTGGTAAGAGTAGGTATTAACAAAATTATCTGAATTTTAGTTAGATCTACCTATATTCCAACTGCTGAGATAATGACCTAGGATGAGTCCCTCGGTCATCATCATATGACACTTTTCATGGCTCAAGCAAATCCTGGTGGCAATACATCTTTGCAACACCTTTTCCAATGTGTCTAGTGCTGGCTCAAAATCATCTCCATATGGTGTGAAGTCATCCATATATACTTCGAGCCCTTCATTTATTAAATCTGAAAATATGCTAAGGATGGCCCTGAAATGTGGCAGAGGCATTGCATAGGCCAAAGGGTAGGACTCTGTAAGCAAATGTTCCCTAAGGACAGGTAAAAGTAGTTTTATCCTAGTCTTCAGGGGCAATCTGGATCTGATTGTATCCACTGAAGCCATCTAAGAAAGAAAATAATTTCTTTCCTGCTAATGTGTCTAATACCTGATCAATGAATGGAAGGGGAAAGTGGTATTTCTGGGTTTCTTTGTTTAATTCTCTGTAGTCTACACATATCCTCCACTTTCCATTCTTCTTTGGCACCACTACTAGTGGAGAGACCCACTTGCTGTTAGATATTGGGTAAATAAAGTTTACATCTAAAATTTTTTGTAATTAAGCTTTCACAATATCCTTAAGATGAGGGTTTAGTCTCCGTTGGGGTTGGCGAACGAGTCTAGCATCCTTTTCTGTATAAATGTGGTGCGTACACAGTTGGGGATCAATTCCTTTCATGTCCGGGTAATCCCATGCAAAAGCTTCCTTGTATTTTCTTAGTAGTTGGACCAGATTCTCTTCTTGTTCAGAAGTCAGGTTTTTGTTAATGTTCAAGGTTTTTTCTGGCTCAATCTCTATAGTTTTTCTGTTTGAAACAGAGGTAGTAGGGATTGGTTGATCATGAGTATCTTTGAGGGGATCTTCTTCTAGTTCGTTATCAAATGCTGCCTCTATCATGTGACATTGTACATGGGATCTGGTTTCTGGTTGGTTAATGAAATTGTTAATGATGTCGTCCTCTGTTTGGTCTTTAAATTCGAGGGCATCTTCTATGGTTAAAGGCGATCTAATGTTTTCTGTGAGATATGATACAGGTTGTTTGTTAGTTTTCATTATTGTTAGGCTTGGCTGGGCTGGAGGGTATAAAGCTAAATTCTTGACATTACTCCCTCTAGTTATAGTCATACTGCCTTGTCGGCAGCCAATGTAAGCATCAGCAGTTGCTAGCCAAGGTCTACCTAAGATTAAAGGGTGTCCATCTAGCCGGTTTTTGGGATTAATTATCAGAAAGTCTGCAGGGTATTCCTAGGAGTCTACAGAGACCATTACATCATGTAGTGTGCCTTCTGGTCTGACTACCGATCGGTCAGCCAACTCCAATAAGGTTGTGGTTGGATCTAATGATGTAATGCCAAGTTTTTGACAAGTGGTGGTTGTTAAAATATTAATTGCAGCTCCTAAATCAACTAAGGCATTTGGAAAGGAGTGTCCATTGATTTGCACCGTAACTATAGGATTCCCTGGGTCCTCATATTTTATGGGTGCCTCTCTTCCTGATAGTAAGTCAGATAGGGTGCCGACTACTTGGACGGTTGGGTTAGTTGTTATTCTCCTCTTTGGCTTTTTATACATAGCTCTTTGATGGTTTTTGTGTAGATCAGGATATCTTGGATAGCCTGGAGGAGTGGAATCTTTATACACAAATTTCTTAGTTCTCCCAGAAGATCAAAGTCAGGATGTTCTATTGGGTGCGGTATGATTAGTCGTTCTGGGAATGGGGGAGAAGAAGTGGTTGCTTGGTTGTGAGTTTGTTGTCTAACCACATCCTCTTCTTGTAGTGGTTGTTCTAAAGGTAACAAATTTTCAACTTGAGCATTTTTATCTCCCTCAATTTCTATTATGCGCCCAACCTTAATTGAAGGTTGTTGCATTCCCTTAACTCGGTTTCTAGTTTTGGTGCTTCAATTATTTGAGCAGATTGAATCGGTCTATTATTAGGGTTCGGGGTGGGTTGGGCTAGGAGTTGCGGTTTTAAGTTGGTCTGGGGATTTTGTTGCAATGTATATGGTGCTGGCAGTGTAGGTTGAGGGAGAGGAATCATCTCGGTTGGCTGATTCATAGGTCTTTGCCAGTTCGATTGCAAAGTTTGACTCTACGAGGTGGAGGGTGACCATTGCATTGGATATGCATTATTTTGCCAAAATGGTGGATAGTAAGGGAAGTTTGGCCAATTGGTTTGATTTGTTTTATTTGGCCATGGTGATGTAGGAAATGGCTGTTGTGACCAGCTGGGGAAAGGTGGCTGATTTTGCCACATTCCATTATATTGCTGAGCATTATACTGAGGAGACTGAAAAGAAGAGGATGGATCACTGGGTATACCTGTTTGTCGTGGCTGCCATTGACGACGCTGATTGAGTAGGTACACTGGTTCTGATTCTTCTTCCGCCTCCTTGTAGACTGCTTTCAGGCCCGGGAGTGAGGGGCAATTTTCTGTGGAGTGGTCTTTTGTGCAAATGGCGTAGACTTGGACTGCATCTAGTGGGCACTCTTTATGGCTATGTTTCTTTCTGCATTGAGGGCAGAATATTGCCAAATTTTTCTCTGCTTCTACTTGCTTTTGTTTAGCTTGCATAATGTCGAGCTGTGTTGTCAGAGTCCCTAGAATATCGGTTTTGAAGTCTTCCAGTAGATTCCTAATTTCTGCGCGGGTTACACCTCCACCGAAGATCTTGTTGTCCCTTGTGATTATGTCACGTTCTGCCGATTTTAGCCTTGTACTGCCTCTCGAACTCCTGATACATAAATTAATAATGTCAGAAAAACTTTCCTGATATATGTCACCTTTTCCCATAATATTTAATGTTTCAACCCATTGTTCCTTCATCCCTTTAATTAATGTAGTTTTCAACACATTGTCAGGTAAGGGTAAAGATGCATAAGGAGATCTCTGGAGATTGTATTGAAAGCGTTCTACATATTTCTCCAATGTTTCATTAGGTCTGGTTGTCATCTGAAATATTTCATCCTTTAATTCTATAGACCTACAATAATCCTGATATTTCTTTAGAAAAGCCTCTTTCATCTGATCCTAGTTATTTATAACACCTCCACCTTGTCGAGCAGTAAAAAGGGTCTTTTTCACCTCTATTTACCTCACATTAACTTATCAATCCAGGAACGATTTTTTATCTCAAAGAGTGTACTCAGTTTGAGGCGGTCATTTGTCAGAGTAATGCTAGTATAGTGCTCAGAATACAAGAGTAAACGGATGCTTAAAACAATATCTACTCACAGCAAAGCACTTTAAGACTTAAATCATGTATTTAGAAAACTAAGTAAATTATCAGTCAAGGGTACAGTAACAGTAACTCATCCCTTTGTAAACTGATGCAATTAAAGATAATCAATGAACAGATCATCAACCCGGGAACTAGACAACAAATGTCAACGCTCACTACAGGTTCAAATTGTTCTGCACACCAAAGCAATGATAACGCAAATAACAGGAAATTGAACAACAACTAGGAAATGGAACATCAACTAGGAAATGAAACAACAACTAGGAAATGGAATAGAAACTAGTTCTTACAAACAGAAAAACCTTATTCTACAGAAATAGGTGCGAAAATCGTATCCTACAGAAATCAGATAGAAATCTTTACTCTAAGAATAAATCGGACAACAAATAGAAATAGAACGACAACTGATTAGCAATGAAATATCGAACAACACTTAGAGCCAAATGTAAATGTACAATGAACCAAAGTAAATAACACACACGACATGCTTTAATATTGAGAGAAACAATAATCTTATTTCGATACCACAAATATCAATCTCAATTACAAAGAATAACGATCATAATTCGTAATGGAATAGCAATGTTAGTTGAACAACAATCACGATTAAGTGTAAACCATAGATGAATAAAGTAATACCAACTTATGAATGTTACGACACAGTTACTCTGCAATTGAACAACAATAACATGCTGTAAGGACCATCAATGTTATATCAATGATTAAAGGAATAGAAATGTGTTACAAAGTCAGAAATACGACATTCCTGTCATAGAGAACAATATTACTTAGTCGAACATAAATCAAATATAACAGAACCGTGATGTAAAATAACAAACCACATCAGATTACCGAACAACGCTAATAATGAAAACCACGCATGAATTAAAGATAATGGTACAGGAGCAAGTGTTCCACCAAGGCCAGGCCCTTAGCCTCCAGGGACACACTGCTTGAGATTATTCTAGGATCAAAGATGGAACAACAACCAGATTTATATTAAAGCATCAAAGCAGAGTTACAGTGGATCACTTCTCAATGAGAGTCGATGATCAAAGTTTCAAATACAAAGGAAAGTTACATAAAAACAACAACAGGTCGTCCCCCTGGGCTAGCAGTGCTACCCCTTTTTATAACAGCTGAGTGGAGATATCAATGATGCAAAAATAATTAAGATAGCGATCCATCAGGATCAAAGGATCATGAGGGATTCGCCAAACTGTTAATTCCCAGTTATCCATTTGTTTCCTTGCGCCGATTCAATATCGCCTTTTCCCTTCCTTGGCTGATACGCTTTAATTTGGATTGCCTTGTTCGCATGTGGTTCCCTGCCAAAGGGACAACAGTTGACTTTGCCCTGTCTTTTCCTTTGGGACGCCAATCTTTCATTTTTCCCTTTTTCTGCATAAGAAATGGCAATTATTAGTAGTTTTGTGTTGCGTATAAATCCCTTAGATTTTATCATGATTTCTTATTATCTACCTAGTTCATGATGCAAAGAGGTTATGAGTTTTAAAGAAAAGATGACAAAATAATCAATAAAAACATACCTTCTTTTGTACTCCACACACCCCCCTGCTTACCCTTTTTCATGCCCTCATGAAAACATTGTAGTTGACATGTAAGGCAGTGAGAGAGTAGGTCGGAGACGAAATCTCATGTGGTGGTCTACAACCATGATGCCTAACTAGGTGTTCAAAAAGATGGCCTGTCTAACCCTTAGGCATCTCATACAGGGCTTGGTATCCAGGTGCAGGGTGCCAAATAATCGGACTCCGGAACCTATATCCTAACCAAGATGGCCTTACCCTCAAGATAAGGTCACCATAGAGGCTCAAGCGATCAACGGCTAATTTAAAGTTCTCATAATTAAATGGTTCCCTGAGTTGGATATTCGGATTAGAGGTCTGATATTGAAATTTAGCAGCTGCAATGGAAAGGTCCTTGATGGTAAAGATGTATTCTATCCCTTGTCGATTGATTGTTGTATGAATGGGTCCTAATGCTTCAATCATGCCCAGAGTCCTCATGAGGTTCCTATGTTTATTCCACAACTGTAATGGATCTCTAGGCTCAGCTATTACCCATAAATCTAATCCGTTTTCTTGCCTTTGGAAGGCATTATAGGCTTTAAGCCATTTGATTTGATTAACTCCAAACGAAAATAAATTCCTGTAGTTGGATATCCCCAACGAAAGGGCCAGGGTTCTGCTCTGTCTCTTGATCTAACACAAGGTTATGCAGATAGAATTCACACAATAATATTTGAACCTTTACTCCATAGTGTTTACAACAATTTATAGAATCATCAATAGTATTAATTTGTATAGGGACTCCTGCTTTGATAGCCTTAATTTTCAATTGCAAATATCGTTCCATTAAAAACAAGGCATAATTCTTAGCAGGGGCTCTACATGCTAGGACGTTAGTGTACAAAGAGCATAAGGTATCCATCTGTCTGACAACTACATCTAATCTATGAGTTACCTTTGTGACTTTTTCTTCTTCCTTTCGCCATCCTTCAAAAGCCTGGCTTTCAGACAGATTGACATTCCTTAGCTGTTGTTGTAATTCTTCATACTTTTCTCGAGAAACCGTTTGTTTTGTGAGTTTTTCTACTACTTTTTGAGCTTGCATGAAACCCTCTTGTAGGGTTATTGTCCTTGGATCACTATCCCACATGGTAGTGGTAAGCGGAAGGTTCACTTGAATCTTCTTATTGCGTCGTCTCGTGTTTATGGTTCGCATTTCTTCAGAGGGCTGTGTCTTTGTATGAACTTCTTTGTCATAAGCCGATATATCATCTGTTTGCACTTCAACATGGGTAACAACTGAATGTTGTTCCTTTTGGTTTTGAACGGCAGGCTGGACTTGAGTCCTCCTTACCTTTTTCTTAAGGGGTCTCACCGGAGTGGTTGCATGTCTTAACCTCGAAGTCCTTTTTGCTCTCTTTTTCATTTTAAAAACCTGATTTGTTGTCGAAGTCGTGCTATCACATTCAATAATCTTTTCTATTCTTTTCGTAATCTTTTAATTTCTTCTATTTTCTTAGAAGGAATAACTGTTTGTTTACTCGGGCCTGGACTTTCATCTTGACCGATTCCCTGGTTTTCTTCTTGGGGTGCTCCTTCGTTGTTCTATTTGGGTTGCTCAGGAGTAAAAACCCTAGCTAGTTCTGTTATTTCCTGGGTGACTGCTTTTTCCACCCCTTCTTCTCCTTGAAATTCTTCCGGTGTAGTCTGGTTGAGAACATATTGTTCCTCTTCTATATCTTCATCACTTTTCTCTCCTGTCATACTTTCATCATGAATAGAATGATTCTCTTCTTTTTCTTCCTCGTCACATAATTATTTGGGTGCATTTTTGTCCTGAGTAGAATGATCTTTTGGTTCTTCTTCAATACGGAGGCCTAGCGGGCTGAGAGGTTGGGAATATTTGCCCATATTGGCCAGAATTTGGGCCAATTCATTCTCTTGCAATGGATTTTGAAATGGGATTTCTTCTCATTGCTCAGTCTCTTCCTCCGCCTGCCCAGGCTGCTCGGTCTCTTCCTCCGTTTCTCCTTCATCATTTCCTTCCAATTCTTTCTCATTCTCTTCTCCTTCGAATTGCGGGGGTTTCTCATCCCCTGAATCATCTATCTCCATTGGTTCGCTGGTATTCCCTTGGGATTTGTCCAACCTCCCTCTAATCCATGCCAATCTAACTGATTTCCTCCATTTCAATAGTCTATTCGGTGTACTGGTAGCATGTTTTCGTTTTGGGGCTGGGAGAGTCAGTCCCCTGTCTATCGTGGCAATTAGCTCTTCCCAGCTGCTCTGTTGCTGAGAAAGACTGTGGCTAACTATCAGTTGTATCAGCCCATGGTGACTTACTACTGATTCGACATGTTGTGATTTTTTCATGCTTCGGGCAACATCATGAAGTAATGAATTTAAAAATGTAGGTAAGTTCACAGAGCATTTCTGTTTTAATACGGCTAAGAGTTTAAGGTGTCGTGGTCTTACCACATCTTTCCTGACTTCACATGTGATGTATCTTTGGATGATCTTCGCCAATTCTTCCCACGACTCCCCTAATGCTGCTGGTAGAACTCCCTTTCCTTTAACTGTCAGGTTCTGGCCTTCATCTTGGAAGATTTTTATGATCTTTCGTAGTCTCTCCTTCTTTAGAGTCCACACAGGTCCAGTGGCTAGTAGTCCCGAGACCTCTGCAATTATGTCATCTGTGACTGCTATGTATCTCCCCCTTACAGTGGAGTGATATTCTTGCAAGTTCTGCAAGAATTCTATTGCTACGGTCTCGTTGGATTCCTGTAAATGAATAAGATAAACTAGCCATCCTGCCCTTGCCAGGATTTCTCGTGCAGCAAGAGAAACTGTCAATACCTATGGTTCTCTCCGAATTGATCTTCCTCCCATGTTTTAGCTCACTGTAAAACGCATAGACGAAAATGGAACAGCAGGCTGTTCAAATTGTTAAAAACATAGAGAAAATAACGAAACAACAAGGCTCATTCAAATCCTGAGTCACTTGCTAATTGTTGCAGAGCATAATACGAAAATAGCTTAGGAAAAGAAAAGCATGCAAATTGAAAAACGATATACTATTAAGCCTTGCTAATCCCAAGTAAAATTTTTCCAAATAATAGTCTGACACGTATACCAGCAAATTATGAGGTCACCTGCCTCCCCCCTTCAATGTGATAGGCCGTCCTCGGCTGTCAAATGAGGGAGCGGCGTGCCAAACTGCCATGGTACAGAGTCATAAAGGAACAGTGTATGCTGAAATGCCATGTTTACAAAAGGAGCAGGTTGCCGAAATCGAGGTGTATAATAGGATCGCTTAACAAATAAGAGAATGCTGCGATATGATGCAAGGCTGGGAGGATAGGACAGCTGACGTGCACAAAAAAATCTAATGCGGTCATGATCGACTTTTCCATCATGATTGGTTATAATAGATTTTCATGTGTTTAATGGTTCAGGGAAATAATATACATAATCTTATTTGTCGTAGTACAAAGGTATAAGACAAAGAAGGGTGTTGATGATTGCTATTGGTGTATAAGAAATGTGACTTCAATACCATTAACAGAGCTCTGTTGCCGACAGGTGTCCATAACCTTGACAGAGTTGTTTGTTTCACCCATGGAACCATGATCCTTTGTGTATTCTTAGGAAGTGTTGTGCAATGTCAAAATGGAGGTCATTATGCTAGCTTGGTAACCAGTTAAACCATAATGCCATTCACCAGGAAGGAGTGAAAGGTGGGCAGGCCAGCTCGTGATGAGACCTCCTGTTCCAAGGACTCTTTATTTTTTCTGATGTGCCTCTTGGATCATATCCCTGGTGTGGTGGCCATAGTGGGAATGCCACTTCACTTTCTTCCTTATGATCATGGTAGGCTGGCTCTTGATGAGACCCCCTATCCTGCATTTGACAACTCATATAAACATTTTTCTCTTTCTTTTTTTTTCTCTCTCTCTCTCTCTTATATATATATATATATATATAAAGTACTTTCCTATTTATACACAAAGGGTGGTTCAACACTCCTTAAGAGTAGGAATGGTGGAAGAAGTCTTAACATCTCAATATAAAAATATACCCTTTTTTCTTATTCCTTAATAATGATCAAAGAAGATTATGGGAAAAAAATAAAAAAGAACCACCATGATAAAGATATCCAATCATATCAGTGTTAGTAAGATAATGACAACAAAAGTGATGAATAATTGTGTCCTTTCCTCTTTCCTCTTATCAATTCAAAGCAATTTATTGTAAAAATAACGATTTTATATAATTTGTTGATTTCAGTATGCTCTAGTTTTGTATCCATTGCATAAGTGTATAGCTGTGCTCCAAAAGACTTGAAATTATTATGTATTGAGAGGAATAGCAGTGGTCCTTTAATTGGAACAACAAGGAGAACAAGCATAAATAAAAGGAATACGAGAATGTTGTCATTTCAAAAAGGAAGAGAAAAAAAAATACAAGTGTTGTTCCTTTGGAAAAGGAACAGCAGAAAGCACAAGTGTCGTTCCTTTGGAAAAGGAACAACAGAAACCAAAAGTGTTTTTCCTTTAGAAAAGGAACAACAAAAAACAAAAGTGTCATTCCTTTGGAAAAGGAATAGCAAAAACGCAAGTGCCGTTCCTTTGGAAAAGGAACAACAAAAACCAAAAGTGTTGTTCCTTTGGAAAAGGAATAGTAGAAAACGCAAGTGCCGTTCCTTTGGAAAAGGAATAGCAAAAACCAAAAGTGTTGTTCCTTTGGAAAAGGAATAGCAGAAAACGCAAGTGCTGTTCCTTTGGAAAAGGAACAACAAAATGAAAGTGAAAAAGGAATCACTAATACAAAAAGTGTTGTTCCTTCGGAAGAGGAACAACAAAATGAAAGTGTTGTTCCTTTGGAAAAGGAACGACAGAAAAACAAAAGTGAACACAAATTTTGTTCCTTCAGAAAAGGAACAGCGAAAATGATAGTGCTATTCCTTGAAAAAGGAACAGCAGAAAAATGCAAGTGTTGTTCTTTTGAAAAAAAGGAACAACAAAATGGTGAAGGTGCTGTTCCTTCTAAAAGGAACAACAAAAACAATAGAATTGTTGATTCTTCAAAAAGGAACAACAAAGTGAAAATACAAAAAAAAATATGTACAGAGAATAATTTATGCTAACAAAACAAAGGAATTATGTACAAAATGTAAGAACAGTTGAATCACTTTAATGAACTAGAGGTGAGGAAGATTTCTCTTCCTCCTCCAAAATTTGCATGTCGGAGTCTTCGCGGAGTTGCTGGTAGAAGGATTTACAAGTAAGTGGTTTACGGTATAGTCAACTCGGTGGCTATTTGCCTTGAAGGTATGTCCAGATCCATCAATGGTGATTAGAGTAAGGGTGCCATTATCATGTACCTTCTGGATTTCATATGGCCCCAGCCAATGAGTCTGAAGCTTCCCAGGAAAATCCTGAAACCTAGAATCGTATAGGAGTGCCTAATCTCCTTCGTGGAAGACTTTATTTTTAATGAGAGCATCATGCCATTTAGCTCGCTGCTGTTGTATTAATGCAGTGTTTTGAAGGGCAGAGAGCCTGATTTCATCTAACTCATTGAACTGCTGTAATATATTATTATGTACCTCGTTTAGATCTAGACCGACTTCTTGTGTTGTTCGCAGTGTTTGGATTTCGAATTCTATGGGAAAGATGGGTTCCTTTCCAAACACCAATTGGTATGGTGAATAGCCGGTAGTGCTTCTCCATGTTGTTCTGTAAGCCCACAAGGCTTCTGGTAATCTTGCAGCCCAATCACGTCTATGTGACGAAATGGTTTTTGTTAAGATTGCTTCTATTATTTTGTTGCTGCTTTCTACTTGACCATTTGCTTGTGCGTGGTATGGAGAGGTAATTTTGTGCTGGATATGATAATTTTTTAGTGTTGCAGCAATCTTGTTACCAACAAACTGTGGTCCACCATCTGTAATTATATCTCTTGGAAGCCCATATCGCACAAATATATGGAACATGAACTATATGATGGAATCCTCTGTAGCTCTGGGCAATGCCTCTACTTCAACCCATTTGGTGACATATTCTGTTGCTACCAAAATATATGTTTTCTGGTTCAAGGATGGGTTAATTGGACCAACGAAATCGAGAGCCCATCGCTCGAATGGTTCAATAACTAGCTGTGGATCCAGGGGCATTTCTTCAGACTGACCAGAGCGTCCTGCTCTTTGGCAACTGTGACAAGCTTGAACGAACTTCTTTGCATCTTTGAAGATCATGGGCCAATAATACCCTGTTTGCAGCACCTTATGTCCGTTTCTTCGATCGGTGAAATTTCCGCCACATGGTCCATCATGACAAGCTTTCAAAATGTCAAAAATTTCATCCTCCCGGAGGCATCTCCTGATGTGAATATTTGCCCCTGTATGGAACAAGTAGCCCCTAGTCCAAGAAAATCGAGCACTTCACTGGACAATCTGTTTTCGTTCATTGGGGGTTAGATGTTTCGGTAATTTTCCTACTGCTAATTAATTCACAACATCAGCATACCAGGGTATTTTAACAGTGAGAGCAAACAAATGCTCATTTGGAAATTGATCTTCAACTGCTGCTGCATCCACTGGTTTTGGCATTCGCGAGAGAAAGTCAGCTACAGGATTTTCTTTTCTAGGTCGGTCCTTGATTGTGATATCAAATTCCTGCAATAAAATCAGCCATCTAGTTATTCTACCATTTGTGATTGGTTTATTTACTAGATATTTTATGGCAGAGTGATCTGTATACAAAATAACATGATATCCAGTAATGTAATGCCTGAACTTATTGACAACATGTATTATAGTTAGAAATTCTTTTTCAGTAAAAATATAATTCAATTCAGCAGGGGATAAATTCTTCCTAATATAATAAATTGCATATGGTTCTTTATCTTCTTCCTACCCAAGAACTGCTCCAATAGCTGTATCTGAAGCATTTGATGAAATTTGAAATGGCAGGTCCCAATTTGGACCTCGAAGGACTAGCGCTATTGACACAAGCTTATTTAGATCCTGGAAAGCACGGTCACATTTTTCTGTCCAAAGAAAGTCAACCTTACCTGTCAATGCATATAGAGGTGTAGAAATATGCGAAAAATGTTCTATAAATCTTCTATAGTAACTAGAAAATCCAAGAAAAAACTATGTACCTCTGTTTGAGTGGTAGTAGTGGGAATTAGAAAAATTATTTGAATTTGGCTGGGTCTACCTGTATGCCCGCTGCTGAAATATAATGGCCTAGAATAAGTCCTTCAGTCATCATCATATAGCATTTTTCATGGCTCAAACAAAGCCTGATGGCAATGCTGCGCTGCAGGACTTTTTCCAGTGTGTCCAATGCTGGGTCAAATTCGTCTCCGCATGGTGTAAAATCATCCATGTATACTTCGAGCCTTTCATTTATTAAATCTGAAAAGATGCTGAGGATAGCCCTTTGAAATGTGGCAAGAGCATTACATAGGCTAAAAGGTAAAACTCTGTAGGAAAATGTTCCCCAAGGACAAGTAAAAGTGGTTTTGTCTTGGTCTTCAGGGGCAATCTAAATCTGATTGTATCCGATAAAGCCATCTAAGAAAGAAAAGAATTTCCTACCAAAGTGTCTAATACTTGGTCAATGAATGGAAGGGGAAAGTGGTCTTTTTGTGTTGCTTTATTTATCTCTCTATAATCTACACAAATCCTCCACTTTCCATTCTTCTTTGGTACCACAACAAGTGGAGAGACCCATTTACTATCGGAGATAGGGTAGATGAAGTTCACATCTAAAAGTTTTTGAAGTTTAGCTTCTACAATGCCTTTTAGATGAGGGTTAAGTCTCCTTTGTGGTTGGCAAACATGCCTCACATCTTTTTCTATGTAAATGTGGTGTGTACATAACTGGGGATCAATTCCTTTCATAACAGGATAGTCCCATGCAAATGCTTCTTTGTATTTCCTCAGTAGTTGGATGAGCTTCTCTTCTTGTTAAGAAGTTAGGTTGGAATTAATATTTAAAGTCTTTCCTTCCTCAATTTCTACAATTTTGCTATTTGAGACAAAGGTAGTAGGTATTGTTTGATCGTGTGTCTCTTTAAGAGGATCTTCTTCTAATTCATTATCAAATGCTGCTTCTATCATGTGACATTGTATGTGGGATCTGGATTCAACTTGACTAATAAATTTGTTAACGACATCATCTTCTGTTTGGTGTTTGAAATCAAGGCACTCTTCTATGGTTAATGGAGATCTAATATTTTCGGTGAGGTATGATACATGATGCTTGTTAGTTTTTATTATTGTGACACTTGGCTGTGCTGGGGGATATAAAGCTAGATTTTTGATATTTCCCCCTTAGTTATGGTCATACTGCCTTGTTGGCAGCCAATATAAGCATCAGCAGTTGCAAGCCAAGGCCTGCCTAAAATCAATGGATGTCCATCAAGTCGGTTTTTGGGATTTATTATCAGAAAATCGACCGAATACTCCCAAGACTCAACAGATACGATGACATCATGTAGTGTGCCTTCTGGCCTAACCACAGATTGGTCAGCCAGTTCTACTAAAGTGGAGGTCGGTTCTACTGATGTAATGCCCAATTTTTGGCAAGTGGTGGTTGTTAAGATATTAATTTTAGCTCCTAGATCAACTAAGGCATTTGAGAAGGTTTGTCCATTGATTTGTACAGTTACTATTGGATTTCCTGGGTCTTCGTATTTAACGGGTGTTTCTTTTCCTGATAATAAGTCGAATAAAGTGCCAACTACTTGGAATTTTGGGTTATTTGTTATTTTCCTCCTTGGTTTCTTTATACATAGCTCTTTGATAGTCTTTACATATATTGGGATATCTTGAATGGCTTGGAGGAGTGGGATTTTTATGTACAGATTTTCTAGTTCTCCAAGAATGTCAAAATGAGGATATTGTATAGGTCAAGGTATAGTTAATTGTTCTGGGAATGGGGGAGAGGATGTGGTTGCTGGATCATGAATTTGTTGTCTGGTCATGTCCTTTTCTTGTAGTAGTTGTTCTATAGGTAACTGATTTTCAACTTGAGTTGTTTTATCTCCCTTTGTTTCAATGATACACCCAAATCTTAATTGAAGGTAATTACACTCCCTTAGATCGGTTCCTATCTCTGGTGTTTCAATTATTTGAATGGATTGGACCAGTCCGTTATTCGGATTAGGGTTGGGTTGGGCTGGGAGTTGTGGTCTTAAGTTAGACTGGGGTTTTGTTGTAATGCTGGCAGTGTAGGTTGAGGGAGCGGGATGGTTCCTACTGGCTGATTCCTCGGTCTTTGCCAGTTTGTCTGCCAGACTTGACTCTGTGAAGTAGGAGGGGTCCATTATGCTAGATATACATTGTTTTGCCAATATGGCGGGGTATAGGGAAAATTTGGCCAATTAGGTTGGCTTGCTTGATTCGGCCATGGAGATGATGAAGGAAATGATTGCTGAGATCAATTCGGGAAGGGAGGTTGATTTTGCCACATTGTATTATATTGTTGAGCATGATATTGTGGGGATTCAAAAGAAGAAGCTGGTTTTGAGAACATACCTGATTGTTGCGGCTACCATTAACGGCGTTGATTGATTAGATACACCGATTCTGGCTCTTCTTCTGCTTTCTTGTATACTTCTTTCAATTCAAGAAGTGAGAGATAGCTCTATGTAGAGTGGTCTTTTGTGCAAATGGTGCAAACTTGGATTGCATCTAATGGACACTCCTTACGGCTGTGTTTCTTTCTGCATCTAGGACATAAGATTGCCAAATTCTGTTCTGCCTCTGCTTGCTTTTGTTTGGCCTACATAATATCAAGTTGTGTTGTCAGTGTCCCCAATATGTCAGTTTTAAAATTTTCTAATAAATTTCCAATTTCTGCATGAGTTACTCCTTCTGCCGAAATTCTGTTATCTCTTGCAAATCGATCATGTTCTGTTGGTTTCAGCCTCGTGCTGCCTCTCAAGCTCCTGACACATAGATTAATAATGTCAGCAAAATTTTCCTGATAAATATCTCCTTTTCCCATAATATTTAGTGTTTCAATCCATTGTTCCTTCATTCCCCTAATTAATGTTGTTTTTAATACATTATCAGGTAAGGGTAATAATGCATAAGGAGATCTTTGAATATTATACTGCAAACGTTCAACGTACTCTTCTAATGTTTCATTGGTCTAGCTACCATATGAAATATTTCATCTTTTAACTCTCTAGACCTACAATAATCCTGGTATTTTTTTAGAAAAGACTCTTTCATTTGGTCCCAGTTATTTATAACACCACCACCCAATCCCATAAACCATCTTAGAGAAGCCCCTTTTAATGTAGAGGGAAATAATTTCAGTTTCTGGGGATCGGTGGTATAGTCATATCCTCTACACAGCACATCGAATTCGAATAAGAATGCATCCGGATCTTCTGATGTAAGGCCATGGAATGTAGGGATATGCTGGAGAGGAATTTCTTTCATAGGTGCATTAGCTGTAGTATCCACAATGGGGTATTGCAGTGTAGAGGTTTGGGTGTTTGGCTGGTTCTGGGCCATTTGGTCAAATATATGCCAATAACCTTCTGGGATATCTAGGAGGGTATTCCTAGGTTGTCGAGGGGGAATGGCTCTAATGGGAATGGCCTTAACAACACTTCCTTTATCTAGGATGATGAGAGTGCCTAATGTCTGGGGGGGTTCAGGTTCTTGAGTTTCTTCAACTTCGTTATAAATGATTTTTGCAGCACTTCCCTTATCTGGGCTGCTTAGCGGCTGAATTACCCCAAGAGGAGATCTTGGTTCTTCAGTCTCTCCTGTTTCTCCTCTTCCTTCACAGAGGTTGCTAAGGTTCCCTTCTTGCAATGATTTTGGGCTAGAATTTTCAATTTCTTGAAAATATTGCTCTTCGGTTTGACTATGCACCTCAGCAAAGGCTACATATGGTGATCCTGTGGCCTGAAGGGAACTAGTAGGCTGTCTAGAAGTAACTTTTCTAGGTCCTATTGAAGGCTAAGATTCTGCTTTCTTAAGGATTTTGTCTATAAAGGTCGATCGGCCAAGGGTCACCAGCCCCTTAGCTTTATCAGGCTTGGGTAGAGGTTTGGGATTCTTTTCAGGCTTTTTCTGCTTAGTCATGCACACAAATCAACTGCTAAGTTCTACCCAAACAAAACAACAACAAATCTGTAGGAAAGTGGGCAGGGGAGCAGGGCTATTACATACTCTACACGTAGGTTCTTACCTTTCATTTTTAAAACCCAATTCTTTCCTAACAGGTTCTTACACTACTCTGGAAAAGAAACAAATGGCTACACTCTTCCCCGACAACGGCGCCAAAATGTCGAGCAGTAAAAAGGGTCTTTTTCACCTCTATTTACCTCACATTAACTTATCAATCCAGGAACGATTTGTTATCTCAAAGAGTGTACTCAGTTTGAGGCGGTCATTTGTCAGAGTAATGCTAGTAGTATAGTGCTCAGAATACAAGAGTAAACGGATGCTTAAAACAAGATCTACTCACAGCAAAGCACTTTAAGACTTAAATCATGTATTCAGAAAACTAAGTAAATTATCAGTCAAGGGTACAGTAACAGTAACTCATCCCTCTGTAAACTGATGCAACTAAAGATAATCAAGGAACAGATCATCAACCTGGGAACTAGACAACAAATGTCAATGCTCACTACAGTTTCATATCGTTCTGCACACCAAAGTAATGATAACGCAAATAACAGGAAATGGAACAACAACTAGTTCTTACAAACAACAAAACCTTATTCTACAAAAATAGGTGCGGCAATCGTATCCTACAGAAATCAGATAGCAATCTTTACTCTAAGAATAAATCGGACAACAAATAGAAATAGAATGACAACTGATTAGCAATGAAATATCGAACAACACTTAGAGCCAAATGTAAATGTACAATGAACCAAAATAAATAACACACACAACATGCTTTAATATTGAAAGAAATAGTAATCTGACTTTGATACCACAAATATCAATCTCAGTTACAAAGAATAATGATTGTAATTCGTAATGGAACAACAATGTCAGTTGAACAACAATCACGATTAAGTGTAAACCATAGATGAATACAGTAATACCAACTTATGAATGTTATGACACGGTTACTCTGTAATTCAACAACAATAGCATTCTATAAGGACCAACAATGTTATATCAATGATTAAAGAAACAACAATGTGTTACAAAGTCAGAAATATGACATTCCTGTCACAGAGAACAATATTACTCAGTCGAACATAAATCAAATATAACAGAACCGTGATGTAAAATAACAAACCACATTAGATTACCGACAACACTAATAATGAAAACCACGCATGAATTAAAGATAATGGTACAGGAGCAAGTGTTCCACCAGGGCCGGGCCCTTAGCCTCCAGGGACACACCGCTTGAGATTATTCTAGGACCAAAGATGGAACAACAACCAGATTTATATTAAAGCATCAAAGTAGAGTTACAGTGGATCACTTCTCAACGAGAGTCGATGATCAAAGTTTCAAATACAAAGGAGAGTTACATAAAAACAACAATAGGTCGTTCCCCTGGGCTAACAGTGCTGCCCCTTTTTATAACAGCTAAGTGGAGATATCAATGATGCAAAAATAGTTAAGATAGCAATCCCTCAAGATCAAAGGATCCCGAGGGATTTGCCAAACTATTAATTCCCAGTTATCCATTTGTTTCCTTGCGCCGATTCGATATCTCCTTTTCCCTTCCTTGGCTGATATGCTTTAATTTGGATTTCCTTATTTGCATGTGGTTCCCTGCCAAAGGGACAATAGTTGATTTTTCCCTGTATTTTCCTTTGGGACGACAATCTTTCATTTTTCCCTTTTTCTGCATAAGAAATTGCAATTATTAGTAGTTTTGTGTTGTATAAATTCCTTAGATTTTATCATGATTTCTTATTATCTACCTTGTTCATGATGCAAAGAGGTTATGAGTTTTAAAGAAAAGATGACAAAATAATCAATAAAAACATACCTTCTTTTGTACTCCACACACCTAACCCCATAAACCATCGTAAAGCTGCTCCTTTTAATGTGGAGGGAAATAGTTTTAGCTTTTGGGGATCGGTGGTATAGTCATACCCCCCGGCATAATACATTGAATTCAAACAGAAATGCATCTGGATCTTCCGATGTTAGGCCATGGAATGTAGGAATATGCTGGAGAGGAATGGCCTTCATATGTGCATTAACAATAGTATCTACAATGGGATATTGCAGTGTGGAAGTTTGAGGAGTTTGCTGATTCTGGGCCATTTGATCGAATATGTGCCAATATCCTTCTGGGATTTCTAGGGATTTATTCCTAGGATGACTAAAAGGAGTAGGAATGGCCTTGAAAACACTTCCTTGGTCTGGTATAATAAGTGTTCTTTGGTGAACTATTATCTGGGGGGATTTTGGCTTTTTAGGTTCTTCAGCTTTATTTTGGATGATCATGACAGCACTTCCCTTATTTGGGCTACTTAGTGTTTGAAATACTCCAAGAGGGGATCTTGGTTCTTTTATTTCCCCTGTCTCTCCTCCTCCTTCACAGAGATTACTAGAGTTCCCTTCTTGTAACGAAATTGGGCGAGAATTCTCAATTTCTTGAAAATCTTGCTCAATTTCTTCTGTTTGGCTATGTACCTCAGCAAAGGCTATAGATGGTGATTCTATGGCCTGAAGGGAGCTAGTAGGTTGTCTAGAAGCAACTTTTCTAGGGCCTACTGATGGCTGAGATTCTTCTTTCTGATGATATCGTCTATAAAGGTCGATCGGCCAAGGATCACTGGTCCGTTAGCTTTATCAAGTTTGGGTAGTGGTTTTGGATTCTTTTCAGGCTTTTTCTGCTTAGTCATGCACACAACTCAAATACTTATTTCTACCCAAAGTAATCAACAAATCTGCAAGAAAGCAGGTGGGGGAGCAGGGCTGTTACATGCTTCGTATGCAGGTTCTTACCTTCCATTTTTAATATCCCATTCTCTCCTAGTAGGCACTTATCAAATGCACACTACTCTTCTAAAAAAAAAAAACAAATGGATACACTCTCCCCGGCAACGGCGCCAAAATGTTGAGGTATAAAAGGTGTCATTTGAACTCCTATTTATCCTACATTAATTATCAATCCAGGTATTTTTATTTCAAGAGTGTACTGAGTCTGAGGCGGGCAATTTATTTCAAGAGTAATGTTTTGTAATTTGTAGTACAGTGCTAAATATGAAAGTAAAAAGATGCTTGAAATAAAATCTAATTGCAATCAAAAGAAACTTAATTCTCTGAAACTTAAATCATTCACTCAGAAAACTACAACAATTTATCAGTCAAGGATGCAGTAGTGATAACTCTTTCCTCTGTCAACTGATATAAATGAAATCAAATATAACCAAGATCCACAATCTGAGAACTTAGGCAACAATAGCCAATGTAGTTGTTGATCTTACACTCCACACTAAAGTAATTAACTGGAAATGATAGATCACTAATGCTGCTAACAGAAATATAGAAAAATTCTCACTGCAAAATACTTAAAAGCAAAACCAAATACTTGCAAGAAATAAATAACACCTATGAATGAATAGCAATGTTAAATGGAAATGAACAGCAACGCTAAATAGAAATGAACAACAACGCTAATTTAACAGAAATGAATAGCAATGCTAACTTAATAGAAATGAACAACAACGCTAAATGGAAAGAAATCTGTAATGAACTGTGAGGCTTTATAACTAAAATGAATAATGATATAAGTGGTAAAGGATAACAATCTCGTTATGATAGGAAGGGAACAACAACGCGATTCAATCACAGCTTATGCAATAAAATGATTCCATAAAGTATTAGAACTTGTAATGATAGGAAACTGTAAAGCAATGCGATTCAAGGAAACGAAAAGTAAATCAAACCATCACACGAATGGAACTGTAAAATAATGGTACAGGTAGCAAGTGGATCCACCAGGGCTAGGCCCTTAGTCGCTAGTGAAGCACTGCCAGGCTAATTCAGTAGGAAGGAATGGAATGACAACTGATTTATGTATTAATCATGTATAAAAAGTTTACAAGCAATCGTACTCTGCTTTAACCAACAAGAGTCAATGATCAAAGTAACAACACAACAGTAAGTTCTGCAAAATGATAATACATGCCCCCTGGACTACAAGTGCTGTCCCTTTTTATAATGGCCAAGCGGATATATCAAGAATATAGATAAGTTCTGAAGCAACGATCCCTCAGGATTAAAGGATCTTGAGGGATTCACTCTATCTTTGATTTCCAGTTTATGGTTTTGTCTTCTTACGCTGATGCCGCACTTTCCCTTTCTTCTCCTGGACTATGCGCTCTGATCTTGATCTCTTTGTCTGGATACAGCTTCCTGGGGAAGGGATGGCAATTGCTTCTGCTTTGTCTTTTCCTCTCGAATAATGATTTTCCATTTCATTCATTTTCTGTATAGAAAAACACAATAATCAGTTATTTTGTATCAATCACAAATCTCCTTAATTCTACCATAATTCTTTAACATAGTACCATTTTAGAATGTAAAAGAGTTATGATTCAAAGGAAAAGATAAAGAAATAAATGGCAAATGCATACCTTTTCCATTGCTCAACAAGTTCGTTTGAGCATGGGTCTGATATATCGATGTCTAACCTTGGGAATTGATACATTTAAACATATAAGGAATACAAGGTGTATTTACAAGGGGGAATTTACACTTTAAAGTTTCAGTGTATAAGATTTGGATTTTGTATAAAGGGTTAATTAAAAATTTAAAACTCAAGGGTCTCCATTATTTTTATTATTGTTAATAAAAATAATGGAGGGTGTTGTTACATCACAACAACCAGAAACACATTGGGAGAAACAATTATTTCTTCCAATAACTAAGATTTAGGATGAATACAATTAAAATAAACATGATATTATTTCACAAGTTTCACCCATAATTATGAACTTTTCCTTTAATGCCTGATTGATTTTACTAAGAAGTTCACTTCTAATAATCATATCTTTTAAACCATTCTTCAAGAAAACAAAATTAATGAATTTTAATTTACTTTAGAGTGAATAATTCAGTTCTTGATTATGAACGTGACAAGAGGATATAAATTTTATGCAAAATTTTTAAATGCAATCATTGTAACTCATCTTTCGGGTAGGCCAACATTGATTTGCTTCCTGTGAGTGTTGGCAGCCACGAAGAATTTGAATTAATATCATGTATACAATGCACTGCTTCCAACGAACATCCATAGCCCCAATGCATTTATATACACTTCTCATATTTTTGTTCTTTTAAACTTTCTATATTTAATTTATAAGTTGCCTTTTAGATTACAAAAAAAATATTTTTTTGGTCTAACCCACAGGGATTTGAACTTTTAATCTCATTCTTTACATATTACTTCATAACAAGGCAACCACCAATTGAGATACACCCTATGCACTAATTTCAAAAAATATATTTGAAATTGCTATTTATTTTCAATTTAGGCGAATAGGAAGCAGGGTGATACAAAAGCGCTATTTTAATGTAATTCATCATCAAAATACATAAATCTTAGCCCTTGTGTCTTATTTCTTCACCATTTATAGCAGTCACATATTTTAATGTGAACTGGGTGGTATTCTCATGAAGAATAATTCAAAAAGCATTTTCCCTAGATGTGAATCTTATATAATGATAAACAAAGGTAAAATTTTATTCATCACAATTATATGTTACTCATTGTAAAATGATAATCCACATTATAGTTTAATTAACAAAGATCCATATAAATATTTATGACATAAAACATGTCCTTCCTAGTGTGAAACTCTAACATGCCCCCGATCTACCCCATAACCCATACTAAGGGTAGAAGAAGGTGTTACTATCAATGACCTGACTTCCATAGACATGTCATGGAAATGGAGTCTTAAAATTTTGCCATTTTTCAAACTCCTTGACACTAAAAATAAACATCGCCATTGCATTCATCTCTTTGAGATATTTCCAACAATATATAATTTTCCTGAATTCAACTCTCAGATCAAAACTTATGGTCATTTTTGGCTAGTAACCTCATGCCACATCACCATGTTCTACCATGTGGCACCACAGGGTGCCCTCGTGGCATCCTGTCTTAGTTCCATGTCATTCCCTATATAATTGCATAATATAGCTTGCTTACATGGTGCCACCATGGCAATATTTTGTGGCATCCATGTCATAACAATGTGGCACCCTGAACCCCCACTTTCCATGGTTTGCAATTTTTGAATTTCCATTTTAAATTGATCCTTAGTCCTTGGTAAAAAATACAACATACAATGAAATTTATGGGTTAAGAAAAAAATACCTCCCTATCAACTAATGAAGGGATTTCTCATCTCGACCCGTCGCTCTCTGTCATTTCCTAAATGCACCAAATAGCGCTCTCGTAATAGTGCCTGAGACCACTCTCAGAAATGTGCTTCTTTCTCGTCTTAGTCCATAAATAACCTAGGCCCACCCCTTGCACTGAACGATATGTCCCTAAGGCCCATGTCCCTAAGACCTCAATTATCTCCACCAACTATTGACAAAATTTCCATCTTGGGATATAGATCTTGCCCGTTTTCCATGGAGCGCATTGAAAAATTTTCCGAGGTCCTAAAAAGACATAGGGTTGACGACTCTTGGTCTTGTCCTTTTTCAACAGAGCCACTCTGCCCCTCTTCCAAAATGCATGAGATGATGTCATCCCAAGATGACATCATCCTGACTGCAAATTTCATGCCAATTGATGGGAAAACTTCTTTATCTTGGGATGAAGATCTCGATCCTTTTCAACTGCCACCCCTTGGAATTTGTTGATATGACTTTAGTGTTGAGATGATGTCATGTTGATGTCATCCTATCCAAGTGGCCTCCTCCAGGAGTGCCATGTGTCACCTATTTTTGGGCCTCTTGGCCCCTCTCAAAGTCCACTAGAACATGCCACGTGGAGGCCCACCTAGATGTCACATCACCATTGCTTCCACATCATTGACCACGTGTCTCGAGTCCCACCAGGCTCAGTCCTTTACAAAAAAATAAAATTCCTATCAATTTTCATAACCTTCCCCATCATATATGACAAAACCTCAAACGTTTCTCATGGCCAACCTCGTCGAGACATCGAGATGACGTCAAGCAAAGATGGCATTATGTTGATGTCACCATGTCCACGTGACCTCTCTAGCCTAAGAACCACCGAATTCTAGCCCTGTGCAAAATCAATTTGACCCATTATAATTTATTTGGTGTTTGAATAGGTGATTCAGGTGGCTCTGGAGAGGCTAAGAAATTAAAGTCTTTTGATTTCATCGAAACCAAGACTACATTGAAGAGCTCGTCATCCTGATTCAAACAACATAGACGACACTCAAATCTAACTTCGTATGTGAAAGTTATTACTAGTCAAAGTTTCAAGTAAAAGAAGTATGACTTTTGTCAAGGGGTTGGGCCCAATGGCACAACGACCACATATTATCAAGGGTCAGTGGGATTTGAACCCATGTTGGGTGGTCGATCCGCCCAATGATGGCCCTAAAAAAAGACTTAAAATAAAACACGGCTCCAATAAAAAAGAACACAGGGAAGTTTTGTGGGCTTAACCCTGAGACCTTTGCCCAACCAATTTCTATTTAAATTTACGCCAACTAGGAGAGCCCAAGTGGGCTATTGGAAAATCCACCCATTTTTTTTAAATAGACCTGATTTCCATTTGACCAGGGAGGAGCGGAGGAACCATGACGAGGGCCTACAATAGAGAATAACCATGAGGCATTGTGGAACCGTGAACTAGAGGAAGAACCATGACCCTCTGGAACCCTGACGCGAGGAATATTTTGGTGATGTGAGGAATCTTTTAGATTTCTTGGAGGCCCAAAATTGACAGTGATGAAATGGGGTCAACTTTATACTCAGATTGATCAGAATTTTTCCAAGAATCTGATGGTGTAGATGGTATTTTGATATGAGAAATTTCTTTTCTAGAGGAAACACCTTGAGCGTGGAAGCTTGAGGTTGAAACCTTGACACATGAATTTGCAAGGAATATTTTAGATTCCATGGAGTCTAGATTTTGCAGTTTCATAATGGGGTCAACGCTATACTCAAATTTCACAATTTTTGGCAAGGATCACAATGGCACAATCCACTTTGGCATTTGAATAGCTGATTTATAGGTCATTGCGAGATTGGGAGGTAAAATGATGCATTTTGGCCACTTTTATTGTTTTTGTTTTGGCGAAAGGATGGATGTATGTTGTAGGTTTTGGTGATCTCTTTATATGCTACACTAGGACAATGCGATTTCAATATTTCCATGAAATTCATCATTTTATCCATTGCACGAGAATTGAGATGGTGTAGTGTTGAAAGAGGGTCATGTTGACTCTTTGTCATAAAGTAGTCATGTTTACAACCATTGGTCTCAAAATTTTTAGATGATGATGATGATGATGACTATGATTTGAATCTGATCTATGGATTGAAAGGGACCCATTGCCACTTATGTGAGAGTGTCCATTTATGCCACTTTTGTGAGAAACCATTTCTTTGTGTTTCTAAGGAAAGTCTTTATGGGTGAGAGTTCTTTGTAGGAGAGACATTGCCACTCAAGATGAGAGATCTATCTTTGTGTTGACGTAGATCTTCCATGTACTCATTATCTTTTGCTGAGATTAATGAAGTGGCCTCCCCACTATTGAGTTTCTTGAAAGATTCTTGAGTAGTGCATCACCCCTAGCTAAATCTTTTTTATTGAAGAAATACTGGAACTAGATTGTGGTCATTTGAACTGCAACAAGAGGCTTTCAACTAGGGGTTATTTCTCTTCAATCATGTCAAAAAAGGTCTCTCGGTACACATATTGGTATTCTATTCCATTTTCTTCTTGTGGTGTAACTAACTTGTTTATTAATGTTTAATCTATTTACAACTCTCTCCTTTGCTTTTTTAACATCTGTTATGGAGAATAAGGGTTTTGAATGCATTCCTTAGTACATAATTTTGTTATTTTCTATGAATGCAAATAGAATGAGTATAAATAGATATCCATTTAATGACTCTAGAGATATTGCAACCATTATAACAAATGGTTCTAGATGGATGTTGATAGATTATCCCATTATTGCAAGGGGACTTCCATCTATGTTAGGTGTTTGTCCCAATTTGGTGTTTATCCCATTATTATAAGTGTCCTTATATGTTTGTTAATGTGGGTGTGAAAGATAATTGATATATATTTACAAAACAATTTAGATTTGTCTAATAGATAGGACACATGAAAATTAAATCAATATTGACTTATCAAAATCTAAACCAATTCGGATTAATATGGTTGAATTTGTGACCATAAATTTATAGGATGACCTTTCCACCGATGAACTAAAAATTTTCATAAACACAGATCGATAGAATATTCAACTCTTGGCTTCATTCAACGATAGAAAAAATAAAAAAATATATATATTTTCTATAATAAAATAACTCATAATCATGAATTTACAGGGTTCGTGCAACATCGACATTATACCCATAAATAATTTGTCAAAGCAATATATATATGTAATGGGAGTGTAAACTTATTGATGGGAGCACAATATGGAAACATAAAAAAAATTTAGAGCTTGTGTTGGTGTACATGCACATTAACATAGCATAAAGCACAATTATATTTAGTTAGCTTTAAGGCTTGCATGCAATTAAGTTTAACTTGATTTATGTATTGATTATTTTATCACTAATGAATATACAAAATTCATTCTCTCTTCCAGTTTTTCTCAATTCTTGCAAGTTTTTGCAATTATTCCCCAGGGTCCAACTAGGTCCTTACTTGTGTAGGCTCTAATAATTTAACATGGTATTAGAGTGACGAGGGGCTTGGAGAAGTTGTATGAACAATTTTTGCAGGATTGAAGATCAAAACATTGCAAACTGCTTGGAGATTAAAAGTGTCAATTTTCCACGAAGTAAAAGTGTTGAAATCTATCGGAGAATTGAATTGGTGAAATAATGGAACCTCCAACTTTCTCCATTCTCACTATATACAATTAATATGAATGGAATACAATGATTTTTCTTTATCTTAAGAGAAAAATATTGTACTAGATAGTCATGGGAACTAAGATGGAACCAATGTCAGAGAGAGAAGTTTGATTGGCTTAATAGATATGACATGGCTTGTGAAAGATTGTGTCTATCTGTCTCATGATATTCTTTATTAGATCATAGATATTGAATTACCACATGAAATATAGAATATATTGAAAGGATTATATGTGATGAGTATGATCTAGAATAACAACATTTGACGGCAAAGAGCTCGATCTATCATAGCAGTCATGAAACCAGTGAAGACTTCTTCAACAACATGAACAAATATTCTTGAGGCAATGCTGCACATGAAGACTCTGCTTCGTTTGTTGTTAATGAAGTTGTTGCAGATGAGGATTTTATCCTATCCAGTAATGAAGATGTCACACGAGGAAATCTCTTCATCTGGTGGTGATGAAGACTTTGCTACAAAAAGAGACATGAAAACTTTGCCACAAATAGAAACACTGCTTTTGAAAATATAAAAGAGAAATTTGATTCCTATACTATTAATGACTTTGATAATATATATCTAATGAGGTTTCAATTTGATATAGCCCAAAATACACTCTCATCCATAGAGCCATACATGCATCCACAAAAGCATCCCTAAAGTCATACATGCATCCCCAGAGAGAGGCATGCCATGCCATGCATACATATATGGTACATGCATCTGATCAGAGCAGCTAATGTGAAGATCATACTTGCAGGGGTTACACGAGTGAATCCACACAACCACTGATAATTTACATCCAAAGTATTTATAACCAACCGTTGTCATCTTCGTAACCACAAATGGCCTCTCCAAATCTGGTTTTCCCAGTGGAAATTCTAATCTCTTCTGTCACGCCAGACGATTAGTGAATACTGGCCATATTTCCTTCAAATTCTTAATATGGCCTTCATAGTTTCAGAAAGTCAAGAATTATCCTTGCAAATCTGAATTTCCACGAGATCAACTAAATAATAGTAATTGTTATTTACCATATATGCGTAAACATTCCATGTGACTTTGATAACTTATCGGCTTAACCCAAATACATTGCATCACTGCTCACTTTTATTCTGAAATAAACTGATCGATCGTACAAATTCTACACTTCCATGTAATTTTTTAAGAGGCCAATCGAATCAATAATAATAATAAGACTATAAACGCCTTCTGATGCGAGACGTAGTTGTGTTCCACTTATATTAAATTACTAATTTTAATAAAGTTATCAGTGATCAGGGACGGGTGTATGTTTTATCAAATAATATTAAATAAACAGTAATAATCTAATTATAAGATGACGATTAAGTCAAACATAAAAATTAAAGGATTCAATTTTATTTAGTCATTTTAATTATTAAAGTCTATGGTGTACATATTATGAAAATATAAATATTAATAATGACATATTTTTTTGCTATAAATAAGGGGATCTTATACACCAATTTGGTGTCTAATTGGACCATAATATTAAAACTAAATTATTATTTTATATAACTTATTACATTTTAATAGTTTTAGTAAATTTATGATATTGATAATTCTTTTTTTTAATTAATAATTTATGATCCTTCTCATGAACAATTGAAGCCTTAAAAATAAACAAATGATATCAATAGATTTTTTCGACTGAGTGGATCAATATTTTCCTTTCATGGATAAACCCACAATGGTCCCTATGGGGGAGGGGGCACAAACTTCTCTTACTATGAATTTGTACCATGCAACAATCGAGGAAACAATCTACAAAGATCTAACAATACCATCCAAGCTTCTTATAGACACTAGGATAAGAGATACAGGGTTCTAATCTCTTCTACTGAGAAAGGAAAGAACCTCGACCAAACTCCCTGAAATGAAGCACCACCGTAGCCAAAAACAATACTTGCATCCTGAAGGCAACCATAGTTCCAACATATAAGCTAAACTCAAGCAAAATCAGTTTCAAAATACAATACATGCAAGACCATGTGTTGCTTAGGAAATTCATTAGTTTTTGGCCCTTGGAAAGAGCCCTAATTTGGTGGATAAAAAGAAACTGGTAGTTGCATGGGGACACAAAGCTAAAAATAGGCTCAAAATATTTTTTCACAACATTTTTTTACAATCTAGAGGACCATAACAAGATCATCCAAGGCAACTTTATTTCTTCCCCACAACAAGACTCTACTTGCACACCTGAAAGGAAATTTTCAGCATTGATAAGGAGGACGTCTCTTCAACGCTAGTGTGTGATGCAAGCCCAAGTTGAGCTTTCTTAAAAACCCATAGTGCCTAGTTTCTCTTTCCAAAAAGGTGCTTCCTTCAACCCTGTCATAATGATCTTGTGCGATATAAATCTCTCTATACAAATATTATGGTGGGATATTTAAATATAAGTGGCAGAAGCCGAAACGGTTACACATTCAACCCCATTCCTCGATGATCAACACATGCCCCTCTATATCGTTTCGACCATATTCAACCCAATACAGGTGCACGCAATTAATAAAAGATATGCCCTAATATTAATCATAAATCGACCCTCGTTACTTATCTCCCAGTGCTACTCTCATAGCTTAGATTTTCCCTTAAGCCCCAAAGGATTCTTTACTTCCTACAATCATCCAAACCCTTCTCTTATTCTAAATATCCCCTGGAACCAAAATCCTTTTAGTAACACTACACAAGGAAAGGTCCTTGATACGACCTTCCTATATAACATGGATTCACCTTTTCACAATTGTGCACAATCCTCTGGGCTAGGTCCACCATGATTCCTATATATATATATATATATATATATATATATATATATATATATATATATATATCTTCACTAGACTGGAGCCTGGATGCCCAAGTCTTTATTTATTTGTGCTCCTTAAAAACTTACGGGTTTTTGGGGTTCCGACCTGGAACACATTCTTGTAATGAAACCCTTCATACAATTTCTGTTATGTGCAATGAAACATTCTGTTATGAAACCAGCTCAAGAAAAGATAGAAAATATAGATCAATGCCTTAGAATTCAGCCTCTTCGAGGGGGCAACCTCCTTTACATTACATAAATGAACAATTCTTGGATGATTCAAATGAAAAAACCTCCTTTCTATATATAGGAGTCTAAGGAGTCACAATATAACCCAGCCGACCTAACAATAATAATATAAAGCCACAAAAATAACAATAGAGGGATTCTATGGGGCACAATAATAACAATATGGGGGCAATAGGGGCACAACAATATTAATAAGGGGTATAACTACAATAGTAATGGGGTAATCACTAGTATTATAGGGACCCAACATGCCCCTCTCCTTCAAAAAAGTGTTGTCCTCAACGCTTGAGTACTTCTGGATACTTCTGTATAAAATTCTCATCCTCCCATGTGGAATCTTCGGCGGCTAAGTTCTTCCACTTGATAAGATACTCCGAAATTGATCGATTTCGTAGCTGTCGAGTTCTTGTTTCTCTGACTGCTTCCGGTTCCAATATAATTTTTCCTTCCTCGTCAAGTTCTGGCAATATTGTTTGAACTGGGAGCTTGTCGCCTATAACCTTCTTTAAACATGAAACATGGAAAATTGGGTGCAATCGAGAATCTGCAGGAAGCTCCAATTTGTATGCCATAGTACCAATCTTTTGCAACACCTTGTACGGACCATAATACTTTGGTGATAATTTATTATCCTACTTAGCTTGCTTGAGGGACATTTGCTTATATGGTTATAGCTGTAGGAATACCCAATCACCTACATCAAAACTTCTTTCACTGCGATGTTGATCTGCCTGTTGTTTCATTCTATTCTGTGCCAACACAAGGTTATCCTTTAAGAGTTGGAGGACTTGTTGTTGATGTTTGATGTGATGTTCCACTGCCTGAACCTTAGAATTTTCTCTTAAATATGATGTGATGGATGGTGGTTGATACCCATAAAGTGCCATAAATGGGGTCATTTTTGTTGTTGTATGGAAGGAAGTGTTATACCACCATTCAGCCAGAGGCAACCATTTGACCCATTGTGTCTGTTTATTAGATACAAAGCAACGAAGATATCCTTCCAAACATTTGTTTACTATCTTAGTTTGCCCATCAGATTGAGGATGATAATATGAGCTATGAGCTAACTGAGTACCAAGACAATAAAATAATTCTGTTCAAAAATTTCCAGTGAAAATGGGATCTCTGTCACTTACAATAATATTTGGGTTTCCATGTAGCTTTTGAATTCTTTCCATAAATGCAGTAGAAACTGTACTAGCTTTAAATGGATGTGATAATGCACAAAAGTGTGCATACTTGGTAAGTCTGTCAACTACCACCATGATGACACTATTTCCCTCAGACTTGGGTAAACCTGTGATAAAATCCATTGAAACCTCCTCCCAACGTTGGCTTGGAATGGATAAAGGTTGTAATAGACCTGGTGTCTTAATTGTTTCAACTTTATTTTGTTGGCAAACCAAACATTCCGCCACAAACTTTTGAATATATTTAAGGCCATCCCAAAAAAATTCCTTCTTAACCTTGTGGTAAGTTTTTAAAAGTCCTGAATGACCTCCTAAGGGAGAAGTGTGCAATTCCATAAGAATCTTTTGTTTTAGTTGGGAATTATTACAGAGGTATAAGTGATCTTTGTACCATAACGAATCATTTTGCCAGCTAAATGTATCAGATGTACTGGAATCTTGTTGTAACTTTCGAATAAGTGCCCACACTTCTTCATCATTCTTCCATTCCTCCCTTGCTTCGTTTATCCAATCTGGTTGGATAATAGAAATGGCGCACAACAATGCTTCCACATCCTCATCCTTTCTTGAGAGTGCATCTGCCACCGCATTTTGCTTCCCTTTTTTGTAGATGATTTCAAAGTCATAACCCAACATCTTTGTGACCCACTTTTGTTGCTCTTCAGAGGATAACCTTTGTTCTAAAAAGTATTTAAGGCTATCATGATCCGTTTTTACCTTGAAGTGTCTTCCCATTAGGTAGGGTCGTCATTTCTTAAGTGCATGGAGTATTGCCAACATTTCCTTCTCATAAATAGCTTTGCTTAAAAACTTTCCCTTGATTGGACGACTTTCAAAAGAAATGGGTCTTTCATCTTGCATTAGAACAACACCAATTCCATTTCCTGAAGCATCACATTCCACAATAAAGGTTTTTGTGAAGTCTGGTGTAGCTAAGACTGGTGCTTGGCACATTGCCTCTTTAAGATGTTCAAAGGCCTTTGTTGTTTCCGGAGTCCATGAAAATGCATCTTTCTTCAATAATGTTGTTAGAGGTGTAGCTATTCTCCCATAATTCTTAACAAACTTGCGATAATACCCTGTCAACCCGAGAAATCCTCGCAGATGCTTTATGGATGTGGGGATTTTCCATTCCTTAATGGCTTTAATTTTGCTAGGGTCTACCTTAACTCCTTCATGAGATACAATATGACCCAAATATTCCACCTCCTGGACTCCAAAGAAACATTTGGATCTTTTTGCATATAATTGTTTCTCCTCCAATAATTGTAGCACCCTGTCAACATGTTCAACATGATCCTTCCAAGACTTTCTGTAGATTAGTATATCATCAAAAAATACTAACACAAATTTTCTAAGGAATGGTTTGAAAATTGAATTCATCAAACCTTGAAATGTTGAAGGTGCATTGGTAAGGCCAAAAGGCATGACCAAAAATTCATAATGACCCTCATGAGTTCTAAATGTTGTTTTCAGAATGTCTTCAGTCTTCATTCTAATTTGATGATATCCTGAACGAAGATCCAACTTGGTGAAGTAAATTGATCCATGCAATTCATCCAATAATTCATCAATGACAGGAATGGGGAACTTATCTTTAATAGTGAGCTTGTTGAGCTCCCTATAATCCGGACACATGCGCCATGATCCATCCTTCTTGTGCACCAATACTACTGGAGCAGAGAAAGAACTTTGACTCGGTTGAATTATACCAACCTCTAGCATTTCTGCAATCATACGTTCAATTTCACTCTTTTGGACATAGGGATATCTGTACGCCCTGATGTTTGGAGGAACACTTCCTGGAATCATATGAATAGCATGATCATGATCATGCATAGGTGGGAGACCTTTGGGAGTCCCAAATACCTTGGAATGATTGTCCAAGACTTTTTGGAGATCTGGAGAAATAGATGATTCCGATGTGGAAACATCTAGTGAACATAATTGTGCAATTACACCTCTTTGTTCTTTTTTTAGAAGCTTTGTCATACCATTAGAGCTGATTATCTTTCCTGGTTTCCCTGCAATACCCCTTAATTCAACTTCCTTTCCTTTCGTAGAAAATTTGATAAAAAGTTCTTGAAAATTAAAAGCTATTGTACCCAAGGATTGTAGCCATTGGACTCCTAGTACAACATCAGCACCTCCCATTGGAATGGAAAGCATTGGACTACTCAATACATATTATCCCATGGATAGCTTGATATTATGGCACTTTCCAGAGCAATTTAGTGTTCCTCCATTTGCAATCATCACTTGACACTCTGGTGCTGGATATAGGAAGCAATTCAATTCTTTTGCTACCTTACAATGAATAAAATTGTGGGTGCTTCCTGAATCAATCAACACTATTACCTTTTTCTTCTTGATTTGTCCTTCTATCTTGATGGTTTGAGGAGTGGTAATTCCCGCCAATGCATTACAAGATATGGTTGGATTTATTTGTTCTTCATCTAGGCTTTTCTCCTGGAGTATATCCTCTTTGTTTGACCTTTCTTGCTCCTTTTCTTCTTCCTCTTCACAATCTATGTAGAATAATTTCTTCTCAGCACACTTATGACCTTTAGCGTATTTGCTATCACAACTGTAACAAAGCCTTTTTGCTCTTTTTTCTTCCAATTGTTGTGGTGTCAACCTTATAGGTTGTGGAAGACTAGGGGCAACAACACTTCCGTCTTTATAGTTGTGAGTGGTATGTTTCCTGGTTGCCATAATTTTGCTTTCCTTTTTTCTTGCTAACCTGAATGCCTTCTCTAATGAACCGGGTTCCCAAAGGCGAACATCATGTTTGATATTATCCTTTAAAGACCCTATGAACACATCAATCCTATGCTCCTCTGGAATATCTTTTACCCTTATGTTCAATTTTTGCAACTACTCAATGTGCTCCATTATTGAACCCTTTTGTTTGAGACTTATCAATTGGCTAAAAAAAGTGTTGCTTTTTGTATCCTCATAATGTGCTATCAATTCTTCCGTAAAAATTGCCCAAGTGATAAATTGTTTATGAGAGCAAAGCCGTTGATACCATACAAACTGATTTGGTTCCAAATATAAAGTTTCCATACGTACCTTTTGTGTGTTTTGCACATTATTGAAATCGAAGAATTGCTCCATCTGTCATATCCATGTGGCAAGATCCTTGCCATCAAACTTCCTCATATCGATTTTTGGAATATGGTGAGTCTTCGATCCAACATTAGAGTCTATGGAATCATGATTAACATTTCTTTTGTTCTCATCATGAGTTTCTTTAGTACCCTTTCACCATTAGTGACCATTTATTGTAGCAACTTATTCATATTTATCTTCAATTCTTCCATCTTATCATCCATGCCATCAATTTTAGCGTCCATGCCATTCACCTTAGCTTCCATGCCATCCATCTTAGCTTCTACACCTTTCTTTAAACAATCCATATTAGCTTCTACACCTTTCTTTAAACCATCCATCTTAGCTTCTACATCTTTCCTTAAACCATCCATCTTGGATTCTGTTGCTTTTTGTGCAAGTGACACTTGTTGCACTTGTTCTTGTAATTTTGATATATCATATAGCATTTCTTCTTCTTCTTCATGAGTCATGCTAGAGCTTTCAGGTTCCTTACTAGGTGTTTGCATTTTCTTTTCTCGGGGCATCAGTTACCGATAATAATGCTCTACTAGCCCTTTGAATTCCTTCAAAATAAATTTTCAAACCACTCTTAAGCAAAAATTTAAAAGAATCTACACACCTTTTTTCACTTTGTAGGAGCTCGATATTTCCTTTGATGTATCTATGTACTTTCAGATCATCCAGTTCTGAAATTTCAACATGTGGTAGCCTTTTGTGTCCTCTTTCCAATGCCACCAGTCTGATCCAATTTGGATTCTCCAAGGAAGAGTTGTGCGAAATCTCCCACAGTGACCTGATTATAGACTAGTTCAGTAGAGCGAACTTGTACGACATGCCACGAGTCACTGTTTCGTCCTTTGGCTCTGAAAAATATATACAAGAAACTACAGTCCGTACTCTGTCTATACCTTCTTACGAAATTTCAATCCAATGCTCAGAGAAAAAGTTAGGATGATTTTCCCCAGGTCACCTGTTTGGAATGTAATTCAGGAGTCTGCAAAAAGACCAACTTCCTCATATCATATCTCCGCAAATATAGCGCAAAAATATCTGAAATTCGGACCCGAGATTCAGCGCGATATCTTCTCAAATGGGTTTTTTTTTTAGCTTCTGAAACGTCTCAGAAAAAAGTTATAGTGAAAATTCCACGATGACCTGTTTGGCGCAGTGAAACCCTAGAATCCAAAGCTCTGATACCAAATGTTATGAAACCAGCTCAAGAAAAGATAGAAAATATAGATCAACGCCTTATAATTCAGCCTCTTCGAGGGGGAAACCTCCTTTACATTACATAAATGAACAATTCTTGGATGATTCAAATGACAAAACCTCCTTTCTATATATAGGAGTCTAAGGAGTCACAATATAACATAGCCGACCTAACAATAATAATATAAAGCCACAAAAATAACAATAGAGGGATTATATGGGGCACAGTAATAACAATATGGGGGCAATAGGGGCACAACAATATTAATAAGGGGTATAACTACAATAATAATGGGGTAATCACTAGTATTATAGGGACCCAACACATTCCCCGTCAACTTTCAAACTTCATCAATTGTTGTTGCCGCTAGGCCAATGCCCAACTCTTTACGATGCCCACTTGCTTATTCAATTCACTCTCGGGCTTTGATGGACTAGGGAAACAAGAATTTTCTTGTCAACCGCTACTTCCATTAATAGTTGGATCCCTGGAGCCTAGAGCTTTTAAAACAACAATTTGTAATTATTACAGGCTTTCGACCTTCTAGCCTGACACTATGAATTTCGTCTACCAACTTTGTCATGTCCTGTCTCCTGGGGCTGTTAATTAACATACTCTTGTCAATTTCCTAAGTGTTATGCCAATTTTCCGTCCCACCTACTTGTTCTGCAATTCTCAGCTCGGGTTCCTCTACGTGCCAGTGCTTCCACTTCTCACTCTGATCCTTTGTACACCACACCACTTTGATCTTTTGTGGCAACTGGAACATTGATCACTCAGTTAATTAGTGACCTCATCTTCCCAACCAAGTCTGGGAAGAATCAAGGATTCTTGTCTTATCTCTTCTCCTGAGCTTGTATAGTTCTACTTCAATCTCACTTTCCTTTGTTTTGGTCTCGATGTCTCCTTTCCTCTCTATACATTTAATTTGGATTCCTCTGTATGTTGGCTTCCTCTATACATTCCCTTTATACTCTCCCTTGGTTATGCCTCAACCTTTACATTTAATTTTTGGTTCCACTAGGGTGTGAATCCTTCCTGAGCTTTAATACTGGTAGATGTAATATATATATATACTATGCTTATGAATAATAAATAAAGGCTTGAAATTCAACAATAAACAAGGACTCTCTCTCCAAACATTCTCAAAATAGAGTGATTCTATATTATATATAAATAATTAAAAAGACCCTTGGCCTGAAAAAACATCATTCGGCCCTCCCGACCTTATGGTCATATTGTCACTTCTACAACGCCCTCCAAAATTTTGGCCTAAACCCAAATTTTGAGCCGATTTTGACCTTTCACACTGTCATCACAAGCATTAGGACTTATTGCATCTGTCTTCTCTAAGTGTGTTGGTCCCATTATCAAATTTTTGTCTTTTCACATGTCAAGTGTTGAACATCGCATGTAAATGAGTTGGTATTACCATTTAAACATGTGTCACATTCATTTCCAAAGTCTTAAGCACTTTTTTATAAGTGTCGTCATGATCGTCACAAAGTTGTCGCACTAAGGAAAGTATGTTGTTCATGTGTTTTGGATGTTCTATGTTATATTGTCAAGTATTCTAAGTGTGTGATCACAATAAAGTCCTATCACTGTTCACATCAGCTTCATTATTCCCACACTTAGCCAATACTGGAAAACATCGCGATCGAGAAATGTAGTGTCATCTAGCATCCCTGAATTTTGCATTGCATAGTATTAGCTCTCAAGAAACAACCCCACTTCTTGGAACTACACAATGCATAGTTCCTGCCTACCAGAATTGCACACTGCATAGTCTCAGTGCTCAAGCCTGACCCCTGAGCTCTAAAACTGTGCAATCCTTCCGTCCAACCAAGCTTGAACTACGCATTGCACAGTCTCAATCCTTAAGCCTAGCCCTTAATCTCCCGAACTACATAATTGTACAGTCACCTAGCCTCCATGTCCTTCCAGCATTATACAGTGGGAAACTTCAGTTATCAAGCCCTTAGCCTGGTTCCTTGAGCTGCACAACTGCGCAATATTCAAGCCCAGTCTAGCCTAAATTGCGCATTGCATAGTCTCAAGGATTAGACCTAACCCTTGATTTCCTGAGTTGCGTAATTGCATGTATCACTGAGCCTATCCCTTGGCCTGCCACCCAGTTCCGGTTCAATCAGTGGATCATCATGCAACATATTAAACTATGGGTTTATTGGACTGATGTTGTCTTTTCATGAGTGAATTGCAGATGCATGAACTCTATCATTCTATGATAGGATGATGAAGAAGGATATGGAGAAGGAGAACATGCTATAGTACACCTCTGTAGCTGAATATGCAATTTGATCAATCACGAGAAAGAAAAGGGATATCAGTTTATGACCACAACTCAAGACCTAATAATAGTGAAGACTCCTCATCCTTAAGCCATATGGAGGTGGAAAAGAGATCATTCTCAAGAAGACATACAACAAGAAGGAGTAAGAATGGCTTGACATCACCATGTCATCATGAAGTCCATGTCACCAATGTCATGTCATGCCATGTCATGAGTCATCATATCCCACATAATTTTGTGGATTATGTAAATTCTTATTTGAAAATGTATTGTAAAGTGGAATTCCAAAGGACATGTACAAAATATGAAAAGTCATGTAAAAGTCGAAAAGTCATAGGGAAGTCAAACAATAATGAGGGTAGTCAAAAAGTCACAAGGGAGGTGAAGGATCACCCATTGGTTATATATACACCCTCATTGTACAAGAAAAGTAGTTTTCATATTGGTTCCTCCCAGAAGGCATCAAAGAGACAAGCTAGTTCTTTTGGGGAGTAATTAGTGGCTCCAATGCTCCACTATTAGAGCTAGTGGTGTTCGTTGTATACACGTGTACTGGGAATTTTACTTAATATATGAAGCCTAATGGCCAAAACATTATTCATGCATGGATTATGAATATTTGCAAGACTATTATGTGAATGTTTATGATTCATGTTTGTTTTCACATGTACTAAAGTAGTTGGAATATTTCGGTTATTTTAGTGGTTATTTTAATGGTTGCAATGACTGCCACATATTTGTGGACAATTCCACTAGATGTTAGACAGATCTTTCATGTTTTTGTTTTTCTCTACTAGGGTGGTAATATTACCTCTCTTTTAGAAGCTCAATTTCTTCTCCCCTCCGTGGTTGAAGAACCTTGACACACCTACAACTGAACACTCACCAGACACTCTCACTTTGTTTTTGAAGGTGCACATGTAGTCCTCTCTATTGCTGACAGTTAGAGACAAGGAAAACATTTAAGAAAATGGTAACCGAACTGTATTTCAGATGGGGCTACTATCCCAAGCTGTGTGAGGTCTAATTGGGACCACATATTTGGGAGACCCCTTTGAATGTTGTCAGGTCCAACACAGTTAACATTTTTGGTGCTAGAAGGAGGGAAACTAGATTTTTATGGCTGATAACTCCACCCACCCTTATTATACTTCTTCCGATTAAGGCATCAATATTCCCAACACCTCCCCTTCTCATATTCCTAAAGTTGGCGGATCTTCTTAGCCCGGTCTTAGAAAAGCTTGTGAAATATCTTATGATCATATCCATGCCATCTGGCCTATAACCCATCACTTTGCAAAGGCTATTGGATTGATCCCTAGAGTACATAATATTCCTTATTTTCCAAAGAAGAATGCAAATACTCCTACTGGGATAGTGGTTTATACAGTCAAATATTTGGTTCTCTCCACCCTTGGAGAGTTAGCAGAGACCGCATAAAATGCAGAGAAACCAAAGTAGCCTCCATATCTTAATATGGGTGACGAAGATGACGTTGTACTCTCAAAGGACACTTTCCATAGGTTAGGTAGTTACGAAGAGGAGGAGGAAGATCTGTCATATTTTGAAGAAGAAGAGGAGAACAGAGACAAAGACATGGCAGAACAAGATATGGATTGGATTTCTTAGGGCCCACTTTCTCTAGTAGGTGTTTTACACAAGATACCGAGGCACCCATAAAATTTTCTAACAAAGTATGACCTTGACAAAGTAGTCAAAGCAGAAGACCATTTGGACAACTTTTACATATGCATGGATATGCTCGGGGTACGTTATGATGATGTTACATGTATACTTTTCCCTTTTACCTTAGACATTAGAGCAATTGTATGCTACCATAGTATTCCTCCAAACTGAATCAAGAATTGAAAGGGGTTTAAAAATTTATTTCTTAAAATGTTTGTCGATGACAAGACCCCAACAATGTTATTAAAAGAGCTGGGAAATTTGAGGATTGAGCAGAAAGAGAAAGTTAAATATTTTAACCAGAGGTTCAATCACATATTGAACAAATTTCCTATGAATACAAAACCTCATGACTCCATCACAATTGACTACTACACTTTCTCCTTACTGATAAGCATCGTGAAATTTGTCAAGAGAACTACAAATTTAACTTTGGCTAAGAATTATGAAGAATCCATTGTGGTTGAAAAGGACTTATGCACAATTGGAGTAATTTTTTATGATGAACCAATGAAAGATTCCAAGGTCACAAGTAAAAGGTCTAAGGCCTCTTCAAGTAAGGCCAAGGATAAAGAAGCCACCAACCTTGAAATATTCATCTGGACCATTAAGTCTCTGTCCAATGAGATGGTAGAGTTAAAAAAGAGGTGAAGTGAGACCACCATCAGCAACAGGCCTCCAAAATTCAACTTCTTGAGAAGGGATGCCAACTCCAACAACAACAACAATCAACCAACCAAGTCTGCATAAGCTCAAACATCGTGATAAATGTCAAAATCATGGATATGGACCAATATTGTTCTTTTCATCAAGAATATCATTCAGAAAAGACATGCCCATAGTGGAATCACATCATGAATTCTCTAACTATGCATATCATTGAAACAATACTTTCATATGAGCCGAATGAGCCAATGGAAGACAAGGAAGAAACTGTGAGTGTTGGGAATAGAGTGAATGCTTTCAGTTGTGTATTCATAGCTGAAAAGAAAATTGCCGAAGAACTACCACTGAGTGAGGAACTGACTCAAAATTAGAGTATCCAATATAATTTGAGAAGCCAAGGGCTAATTTCCGAACAAGAGTTGATGAGGCATAAATTAAGGTAACACTTGTTAAGGAAGATCACACTACCTGTCAACTCAACTCAAAAGACTTAGAATAATTTTGGAAATATTGCTACAATGAAAAATACTTCCACCAATGGTAAAAGCATGCCTACCATTCCATAAGTATCAGATAAAGTCACTCCTCCAAACACTTCAGTGATGCCTGTCACACTTGATTATAACATAGTTGAAGACATGAAGAAAGGCCACACTAATATTGATCCGGATTTAAACAGGAACGCAATAGATTACAGAGATAACCATAAATACAGAGATGCAGCGGAAATAATCCTTCATTTCATTAATGGAAAATACTGAAGTATGCTTACAACCAGAAATGGAAATAAACCAGCTAGGGCGATGGTAGCTATCTCTGAGAAGAGATGTGCGGCTACATGCCTCTGAACTGTTTCGAACTGTATTACAATGAGGCTCGAAGGCCTATTTATTGTTGAGAAACAATGGAAAACCCTTCACATCCCGAAACCTAACCCTAGAAGATGAAACGCCAAATTGTGGGCCCCGTTTGGGTAAATTGGTACATCAATTTCCCGGGGTCGTAACTTTGGCATACGATCTCCGTTTGACGCGCACGATAGCTCGTTAGAAAGATCTATCCGAGTACTACCACTTTGGGAGGCAACATGGGTCGTAGACCCATGTTGCCCCAGAATCCCAAAAAAACGTCGTTTAGGGCCTCAAAACGGCTCCGGAAGTTCAGGACCCGAAAAACTGCTAAAAATAGTAAACTGTGCTACAATTAAGGAAACTGAAAAGACTGAAAGAGACAGTTGTGAGGGTCCAAATGGGTTGGTGGTTGGCCACCAACATCCACCTGGATCATTCCTCCCCCCTTAGGAAGCAATGGTCCCCATTGCGTTGAGTTCCTCCATCTGCTGAACTTGTCCTGCAATCTCTGATGTGTCCAGTGATGGTGGGAAGCATGGTCGACGACGGTCCACATTGAACACTCGGTGCAAGCCAAGGAATGGAGGAACGCTGTGCTTCGAAGCATTGTTGCCCGTAGCCTTGGTATTGGTGTACGGATCATGTCGGAGTTGCCTGAGTTTCTGATGGGTTCTGGTAAGGCGTTCTCTCTGCAGATGTAACCAAACTTTGTCGCCCACATGAAACTTGTGTGGTACCCCTGTGGATGAGGAGAAGTTGTTCCTGTGTTCTGTCATGACCGTATCCCTTTGCTGCTGCTGCTGCGTGTAGGAACCCTTTGCAGGGGTCACGGATGTAGCAACGATCTTCCCCTTATTTTTGGAGTGAACCAGACAGATGAATTTCCTGGTCTGTGATATGAGCTTGCTGCCTTTCTTGGTAGTAATCAAAGATGTGGCGGTAGGTGGGGCTACCTCCGGTATCCTGTATAATGAATTATTCAAAGAAATAATGACAGCACGAGGCCTTGACTCATACACAGCATGTCGCCTCCATAAGTATGGCTGGCCTAGTAATACATCGCAAACATCCAGAGGTGTAACATCACACAATACCTCGTCTGTGAAGGGCTTGATGCTGTAGGGAAGGCGGCACTGTTGGCGAACTTTGAGATCTCGTCCTTCATGAAGCCACCCGATACTGTACGGCTGTGGGTGTGGTGTAGTCGGTAGGCCCAACCGCTTCACGACCTCTGCTGAAACTAGGTTCTTTTGGCTACCACTGTCAACAATGAATCGCAGCGGTGAACCCTTCACCCACATCTGTGAGTGGAAAAGACGCTCCCCCTCCTCTGGATCTTCGGGCTCATTTTTCTTGATCTTGGCGGTGGCAACAGTGGCACTGGGATCCGCATCAATGATCTGCTTCCCTTTGCCATTCCCCTTGTCGGGTTCTGGCTCAGGGTCGGAACATGCATCTGATTCGGAAGCCTTCAACTCAGCCACCAATGACTGCTTGGTCCGACACTCACTTGTGTTATGAGTGGGACTCTTGTGGAACTCACACCACTTTCCTGTGTCCTTCTTCGGCTTCGTGGTGTTGTTCTTTTCTTGCGGCTTCGACGGGTTGTCTTGGGTCACCCCGCCTTGGCTTTGTCCTTTGGGCTTCGGATTTGCAGATCCAAAGTCTCGCTTCTTCTGTTTGAACTTTTGCTCGATTTTGACAGCGTATCGGTATGCTGTGCCAAGTGAGGAGATGTTCAAGAAGACCATCTCTTCCTGGATGTATCTGTGTAGGCACCCGCGGTATTTGAGTACCAGATGCAACTCGGAATCTTTGATACCCAACTGTGTGCGAAGGGTATGAAAAATGTTTGTGAACTCCGGCACATCTTGGTCTCGTCCCTGCCGCAATGTGGTCCATTTGATGTATTTGTCCTCATAGCTTCCGACAGGGTAATACTGCTCCTTGATGGCATCCCGGAAGTCATTCCAAGTGGGTGCGGCTGAAAATAGTGAGCCTGTACTTTCATCCTTCTGCTCGCAGTAGGTTTCCCACCAGTCCTTGACGTGGGGTGCTGCTTTGAGAAGAGCGAAAACAATCTTTTCCCGACTTGAAAATTCATGAACAGAAAAATACCCATCTAGCAGATTTAACCATTTATCTACGGCATCTGCGTCTATTTGACCCTCGAAGATGGGGATTTCAAAATTAACTTGTACCTTAAATGGCGTGGCGTTTCCAGAGTCGCTGTTGGAAGCCGATGCGTCGCCCCTAGGTAGCCGCTGAAGGATCTGCGCAAAGCTATCCATCATCGCGTTCCTTTGCCGCTCAAGCGCTTCTTCGAGCAAGATTTTGATAGGATCTCCTGCCCCCTCGTCTTTCTTTTCATCCGCCATGGGAGGCCGTCGGGATTTGCGAGGCTGGTCTTGCAAAGGTTTGACCAGTTCAAGCCCTAACTCCTTATATCCCGACCTCGTTGGGGACATGCAAAGAAAAACAGAGAAAAAGCAGACCGCTCTGATACCACTGATCCGGATTTAAACAGGAACGCAATAGATTACAGAGATAACCATAAATACAGAGATGCAGCGGAAATAATCCTTCATTTCATTAATGGAAAATACTGAAGTATGCTTACAACCAGAAATGGAAATAAACCAGCTAGGGCGATGGTAGCTATCTCTGAGAAGAGATGTGCGGCTACATGCCTCTGAACTGTTTCGAACTGTATTACAATGAGGCTCGAAGGCCTATTTATTGTTGAGAAACAATGGAAAACCCTTCACATCCCGAAACCTAACCCTAGAAGATGAAACGCCAAATTGTGGGCCCCGTTTGGGTAAATTGGTACATCAATTTCCCGGGGTCGTAACTTTGGCATACGATCTCCGTTTGACGCGCACGATAGCTCGTTAGAAAGATCTATCCGAGTACTACCACTTTGGGAGGCAACATGGGTCGTAGACCCATGTTGCCCCAGAATCCCAAAAAAACGTCGTTTAGGGCCTCAAAACGGCTCCGGAAGTTCAGGACCCGAAAAACTGCTAAAAATAGTAAACTGTGCTACAATTAAGGAAACTGAAAAGACTGAAAGAGACAGTTGTGAGGGTCCAAATGGGTTGGTGGTTGGCCACCAACATCCACCTGGATCAAATATTTCAGTATTCTAACTTACAAGGATCACAAGCCAGCGATAACTACTTGTCTGAGCTATTGATCAGTCTTCCTAAAGTGATAATTATTTTTTGTAGAAGGGATCTGGTAAGTCTTATGGTCCCCTGGAGTCTATTCTTAATGCATTAACATTAGAAACAAACATACTCCGCCCTCCATTTTTGTTGGCATATGAATTTTTTAATTAGAATGTACATAATTTCTTAGTTGATTCCAGTGCATCTATAAATGTAATGCCATTTTCTATAGCGAAGAAAATCAATGCTAAATGGGATAAGACAAATGCACAAATTATTCAGCTGGACATGACTCTTGTTCAAGCTATTGGTGAACTAAAAATTTGTGCTTATTCATCTATCATCTTAATAACTAGTTCACTAGTACATAAAAATAGTAATTGTGGACATCCAAGGAGAATACGATGTATTGTTGAGTAGAGACTAGTCCAACAGATTATAGGGGTATTTTGCTACTGACTAGTCGCATTTATGGGTTCTGTATAAGGGAAGGAATAACCAAATCTGGGTAGACTCAGAAACTTACATGAAGCACACTGTTACACCCTTCGAGGGAAAGTATGGGCCAGTTGCTCTCGCAAATATGATGTTTGGAAATTGCTTCTTGGAGACTGACCTAGGGTGATACTTTGCTTAGCCTTCCCCAGTCCCACTAGACACACAGTTGGAACTCCTTCTTAGTCAAACTCACAGAAGTTACCTTTGTACAGTAGATAGTAGTAGTACTAGTGTAGGGCATAGTTCTTGTATATATGATGTTTGGACTTTGTATTTTGAAGGTTCTAAGACATAAGATGGCTCTGGAGCTGGTTGTGTTTTAATAGACCTACAACAGAGGAAACACTTGATCTCAATTTGCTTGGAATTTGAGTGAACTAATAACACTGTGGAATATGAAGCACTCATCCTGGTCTTATAGAAGGCCATTGACCTCAAAGTAGGGGTTCTTAAAAAGGTAGGTGACTCTAAGATCGTTGTATGATGGGTACAAAATACTATACACTGTGTGTCACCTAATTTGAAAAGTTATCAACAAGGGGTATGCCATTTAATTTCTTAATTCCAATATTTTAATATTGTATCTATTCCTAGAATGCATAAGGAATTGCAGATGAATTAGAAAATGTTGTTGCTAGGTTGTCAACACTTAGGGACGTTTTTCTATTGAAATTATTTATAAACCATCCTTGCCTGATAATATCACTAATTTACACGTTTTTAATTATGACTAGAAGATACTGCATTTCACGGAGAACGATGATGTATTCAAAGATGCAACCATTGATGAATATGAGCATGATGAAACGTTGCAAGATGCAACTATGGAAATAAAGGAGATTCCCATGTTGAAGGGTGTGGTATCACTAGAGAAGCTGTATGACTTGCAAAATCACTTTAGAGGACCAGGAAATGTCAAAACCCATAGTTCAATGCTATAGCATGAGCATATCAATCTTGGAACAGAGAAAGATTTGATGTTTGTTAATCTCAGTACTTGCTACACACCACAAGAGAGGAAAGCTTTTATCTGCTTATTCAAGCAGTATTGAGATGTTTTCATGTGGACATACGATGAGCTCAAAACATAATCCAACATGTTATCCCAATTAAAGAAGGGGCCAAGCATTTTCAGCAGAAGCTGTGGAAGGTGCATTTGGCACTTGACCCCCTAGTTAAGAAGGAGTTGAGGAAGTTGTTGGATGCTTGGATCATTTAAAAAGTGTGACATTCAACATGGGTGTCTAATCTAGTCCGAGTAAGGAATAAGTCCTGGGAAATATGCTTGTTCGTGGATTTTTGAAATCTCAACCACGCCTTGGACAAAGACAATTACCCTGTGATATCAATGGAGCAGATATTACATACACTATCAGGGTTTGAAATGTTTTCTTTACTTGATGGATATTCTGGCTACAACCAGGTTTTGATCTCAGATCATAACAGACTCAAACCTACCTTTCGAATGAAGTGGGGCACATTCACGTTCAAAATAATTCCTTTTGGGCTAGTTAATGCTGGTGTAACTTTTCAATGTGCGATGGACATCACATTTCATGGACTGATCGATTAGAGCATGGTGGCATATATTGATGATGTTACAATATTTTCAAAGAAGAGATCCGACCACCTATGCCACTTGAAGCAAATCTTTGAGTGATGTTGAAAATATGGGATATATCTTAATCCCAAGAAGAGATTTTTTGCAGTGTCTGAGGGAAACATATTGGGCCATATCATAGTGAAAAGTGGGATTAAAGTAGACCCTGAAAGGTCAAGGATATTACACAAGTTCCCTTCCCAGTGAACAAGAAAGTTATATGGTCCTTCTTGGGGAAGATAAACCTTCTCTGTAAGTTCATCTCTGATTACGCTCAAATTGTGAAACCTATGCAGGAGATGGTGAGGAAGGATGCAATTTACAAGTGAGACAAAAGGGAAAAAGATGCACTGTATTAAGCAAGCTATCACAAAAGCACTAGCCTTGTACAACCCAGATTTCAATAAGGATTCTCTACTCTACACCTTTTCTTTTAATGCTTCTCTTTCCATTGTGCTTAAACATAAGGATGATCAGAATAATGAGTGGCCAATATATTTTATGAGTGTTAGCCTATAAGGACCCGAAATTAACTATCCCGCCATTGATAAATAGGCGTATGTAGTCTATAAGGTGGTGAAGCACTTCCGACCCTATGTTTTTAAAAATGATTGTATTATCTTCGTTATGCACCCAACATTCACATCAATATTTGGCCAACGAGAGATGTGTGAGAGAAGAGTGAACTGGATGATTGGCTTACAAGAGTATGATCTAGAATTTAAACTAATTCACACTATTAAGGGCCATGGTCTATGTAGGTTAGCAGCAGAAGGGGTGAATGCAACAGAAGATGATCCATCAGGGTGGGAGTAGGAAATCGAGATGTACAATTTTGAGTAAGCTACCCCCACTACTATCTCAAACTCTTGGTATGTAGATGTGCACCAGTATCTTGAGCATGATACTTTCCCTCTCACTATCCACACGATAGAAGAGGGCAATTAGATTGAAATCTTTATCTTACCAATTGGTGCATGGTATGATTTTCAGAAAGAACCATAATGGAGCATTCCTCAGATGCTTGGAAGCACATGATTAAGAGAAAGAGTTGCATGATCTCCATGATGGACTAGTCGAAGGACACTTTGTGGGCGACACTATGGTGCACAAAGTCATGCATGATGGTTTTTATTGGCCCACATTATTTAAATATGCTCACACATATGCTCGTAAGTGCCCGGTCTTTCAGAAGCATGGCAGCCAAGGAAAGAAGTCAAACACCCCATTGTAGCCTATCATAGTGGAAGAACCATTTCAACAATGGGGTCTAGATGTCATTGGTGAGATTTTTCAGCACTCATCAAAGCAACACCACTATATTCTTACTTCCATAGATTACTTCACGCAGTGGATAGAAGTGGTTCCACTCAAGCAAGTGAATGATCAAGAAGTCATCAACTTCCTCAAGAAGAATATCATCTCCAAGTTTGGTGATCTAACTTCACTTGTTTTCGAAAATCCAACATATTTTTCATCGTTAAGATTATATGATTTTTCATTGGAAAACTGTATGTATTGAGAAATTTTGCTAATTACTATGCACATGGAAATGGCCTTGCTGAGTCAACCAATAAGAATCTCATCTGCATCATTAAGAGGACCATTTTCTCTGAATAGAGGAACTGACACACTACTTTGGTGAATTCCTTATGGGTTGACTGAGTCACGCCTAAACCTTTTCTGAATACATATCCCTACTTTTTGGTGTATGGAAAAGAAGTCATCCTATCCCGAACATCTATTTTCCTTCCCTTCAACTTTCAGAAGAATATCAGGGGAAGCCATGCTTATTGGTTCAGAGTAGGATAAACACCCCACACAAGCTGTAAGAAGAAAGAAAAAAAGATAAAGATATATTTTCTCTTCACCAGAGTTGTATCAAGAAGTGGTTTGACCTAGTCTTCAAGTGGGACAAAGCCCACGAGGAAAAAGGAAAAAATTATAAGTTCTAATCCCTATGGATTAGAGCATTCACAATGCATGAGATGCTTGGGAAAAACACATATCGTCTTCAATCTTTAGATGGGAAGATTGAATCTCTTTCTGTTAATGGCAAATATTTAAAACAATATTTTCAATGATGGTCTAAGGTTGTGCCCTACCATATGTACATATTTTTTGTTGTTGTTGTTCCTTTTCTTGTTTGGTCTTGTGTTTTGTTTTTATTCATGTAAATAATCGTCATGTGTGAACCTATTTTTTGGCTTCTTTGTGTGTGATTGAGTTGAATAGAGTGTTGTGACACTACAACATTTGGCTAACCTTCGGTCCTCCTTCTTTGTTTTGGTTACTTCTTTTGGTCAATGATGTTCTAACGGAAAATATGATCTTTCCGTAAGGAGATTTTTGTGTTGAACTATTATAGCTGTGTCTATTTTGGAAACCTTACACCCACACTCAGTTCTTTATGTTTCAGCATTTTCACGCTTATCCAATCAAGTAGAAGAGGAAAAGGGTAAAATCTAAACGAGAAAACCTAAATCAGAGGTATTTATATTCTTCTTTGAAGGAACAACCTCTTCTGCTCTCAATAATTCAGGATCCCTCTCCCGTCTGCGAAATGAATAAGTTCCTATGAAAAGTCCTATATAAATATATAAATAAAGGTGAAAGAAGACCAAGGCTTCCTACATATAGAGGTGAAGCAAGCAACTTTGCCAGGGTGCCCTACAGGATCGCTGGAAGCAGAGCGATGTTTGTGTTCCTATAGTCAATCTGTTGAAGTCTAGCTTGCTGGTAGTGGAGCAATACTAGAGATAAAAAACTATACTCTGAAATTCTAAAGCTTACGAACTATACTACCCTTCCCCGATTTGAAGCATTGTGATATTGTTGATCTTTTGTTTGTGTTCAACCAAGAAGGGATAGAGGGGACTGTTTTTATGCACATGGTCAGTGGGGAAACCAAACTGATCTACACAATGAATTATTACTCATCAAAGAACTAGACCCTTCACAAAATAATCAACCTAGATAGAGAAGCTAGAATTATACCAGTGTGTCACCAAATGTTGTCACTGCTAAAACACTCTCCAAAATTTTGGCCTACACCCAAGTCTTAGAGCCTATTTTGATCTTGCATATTGCCATCGCAAGCATTAAGATTTATTGCATGTGTCTTCTCTAAGGTTTTTGGTCTTATTTGCAAGAAAATCAAAGTGTCATCTTTTTGCATGTCAAGTGTCACACATCACACGAAAGCTATTTTTGGTGGATTCAAGGGGTAATATTTATGTAAATGAGTTGGTCCTACCATGTAAACATGTGTCACACTCATTTCCAAATTTTTAAGCATTGTCGCACAAGTGTCGTCATGGTGGTCACAAAGTGAATCTTTGGTGTCACACTTGGCATAAGTAGTCGCAAAATTGTCACATTGAGGGAAGTATGTTGTGTTGATTTGAGATAGCATCGGATGTGCTCTTGCCACGAAAATTGGTGGAGAGGCTAAAGAACATGAGATATCCAAGACATAGAAATGGTTTGGGTAGAATCTAACCGGTTTGGGAGATATTAAAATAATTAATATTTTTAATGGAGTTCATAAGCCTAAACTTAGGAAAAATAAAATATTAATGGGTATTAATATAAAACTGGGTTAGAATGGTCCAAAAGTCATGGATCAAGCCAAATATAATCTAAGCCATTGATTAGAGATTTAATAATGACCATTGATGGACCAACACGAAAAGTATAAGAGGAGGCTTGACGGTCAGTTGGAGAACACATCGAGAGAGATTAAGAACTCGATTTTCTGGGGCATGGTTTGCTGAGGAAATTGAGTGAGTGATCAGAGTTGCAGCTGAGGGGAAGTGAATACATAGCAGAAAGGCGTAGTTAGTACTAGGAGGATCAGCGCAGATCTAGGAGAGGGATACGGAGCCCGCTAGAGGCCACGCAGAGGCAACCAGGAGATGTGCAAAGCCAGAGAGGGCTAGCTTGTGAGACACAGAGGGTCCAGGGGCTGATGCAGAGGCTCCAGAAGCTTACGTAAAGCCCAGAGAGGCTGATGCTGGGCTAGAGAGGCTAACAGAGGGCCTAGAGGCACTGCTGGGAGCATTTTTTGGGACAAACTGATAGCTAGAGAGACAGATAGGGTGACACAGTCCCTATCAGAGTGATGTAGAGAAATAGAAGCTGCATTGTTGATGTGGGATTGTTTAGCTAGTGTTTTACCTGGAATACCTGTCTTTGACTGAGAGGTACTACTACTGAGGGAATTCTCTGTTAGGTGAGCCATTTCTGGCACCTAGGTTTTATTCTGAAACTACATAAATAAAACCCTTTGAATAGCTACACTAGTTTTCTCGCATTGGGTTTTTCCAGGGACATTAGTCCAAAAACAATGGTGTCACTTGTGTGCTTGTTTACTTTTAGTTGATGATCTGTATGTGTTGATATTGTACTTGTATTTATTTTCAGTATTTACATGGTAAATAACTTATTAAGTAATTGAACAAGCAGGAAGAAATAAATCAAATAGTACCAAAAGAATTTCTAACGAGTTAAAGTTAGAAATTCCAACCTGGTATCAGAGCATGGTTACAGATCATAGGATAACTAAAGGCATTAGCCGAGCAGAGTTGTAGCAATAGAAACAACTATCTCGATGACAGAAGATGTTCCTAGTAGAATGCATCAAAGAAGGGGCGACGTAGAGGGCCTGTGTCATCAGTTCGAGCTAGGAAGAGGATCAACGCAGAGGCAAAAAGGAGCAGACCTGACCAACGTATTGCCCGGTCATCTTTCTCAATTAGGAAGGATCGACGCTGTGGCCGGGAGGTGTAGATTTTGCGGGTGTCGGGATTGCGCAGAGCCTAGAGGCTCAATCCTTCAAGTTGTCACGGTATAGGAGGCTGTGAATAATTTGTGGAGCAAAGCTGGTGGGGTAGTGTGGTCAAAACTGTATGTAATAGAGCAAGGCCAAGGAGGAGGTATTTCCAGAAGGGAAATCGAGACTCAGAGGGAGTCGAACGAAGGACTTCCAAGAGGGAAGTAGAGAGAATCAGAGGAGTCAGAAGAAGAGCAACGTAATGGACATGAATGGACTGAGAGATTAGGATAGGTTGGATAGAGCATCCAACTTCGTGGTATCGAAGGCCAAGATCTTGTCCATTCTATATAGATATCACATCAAGGAATTTTCCTTTAAAACAATAGCGATCATAGTTGAGCCAACTGAAAATGAGAAGTACGAGGAGGCAATGGCCAAGGAAAAGTGCATCATCCTTGATGGGGTCAAGGATCATGTGGTGCTGCATATTGTCGAGAAGGACACAACAAATGAGATGTAGGATGCCCTGAAGAAATTGTACTAGCATACTTCTATGCATAGGAAGATGTTACTTGAAAATCAGTTGCTGCCATTCCAGATGTAGAAGGGAGAGTAGATAGATGTCTTCCTTGGTGGATTGTGTAGGGATTTACAGGGTAAGTTCCTCAGACAAAACACCAAAGGACACCGCTCACAAACAGATCACAGATCAATACACCAGTATTTTGACGTGGTTAAAACCCTCAAAGAGGGAAACAGTCCACGGCCTGAGCCAACGCGACCACTTCAGGCAATTTATTAATAAAAGAATGAAAATTTACATATGCTTCTCTCATAGACGGATTACCCTACAAATGACCCTCCATGCTCTTTAAATAGAGATCATGGACCAATCCGGTGTTAAGCCATGGATCAAGTGTCGGTAATACCGAGGAGAGAATGAACCGTCGGATCACTACATATCGTGACCGTCGGATTGTAAGTTACAAAATGTACATAGTAAAGAAACACACTTTACCTAACTCTATACTAGACCAAGTTGTACTTAACTGTTTCCTATGTGTCGGAATATCCCAACATGCCCCCTTAAGAACAACTTGGGATAGGATGGAAGGATTTAAAAATATGACACAATAGGAGAAGGAAGGAGGCACTAGAGCCTATCCCCCCTTAGTGACAACTTCCTGAACTCCAACCATAAATCGAAGTTTAGTGAACTTCACCTCTGTGAGAGCCTTTGTAAAGATGTCTGTAACTTGATCATCTGTTGAACAATATTGCACTTCAAGAACATGGTCGTCAATGAGATTTTTGATGAAGTGCATGTGCAGTTCAATGTGTTTGCTGCGCTGATGTTGGACTGGATCTTTACATAGTTGAATGGCACTTTGATTATCACACCAAAGTCTAGTCGGATGCTGCTGCTGAAAGCCAAACTCTGACAGGATCTGACGAAGCCACAAGGCTTCCTTACTAGCTTCTATGGCACCACGATATTCTACTTTTGCTGAAGAAAGAGAAATGGCACCTTGCTTCTTGCAAGCCCATGTAATAGGTCCTGAACCAAGAGTGAACACATAACCTGCAGTAGACTTCCGATCATCAGGGTCACCAGCCCAATCGGAATTAGTGAAACCAACCAATAGAGGAGATGCTTCGGCACTGTAATGAATCCCAAACTGAACTGTACCTCGAACATAACGAAGTATTCTTTTAGCTACTTTCCAATGACTTTCATGTGGGTTTTTCATAAATCGAGCAACAAGGCCAACAACAAAGGAAAGGTCAGGACGAGTATGGGTTAGATACAAAAGTTTTCCTACAATTCGACGGTATAAGGTAGCATCAACTTCAGGAGAAGTACAAGTGACTGAAAGTTTGACTCCAGACTGAAAGGGAGAAGGGGCTGGCTTACAGTCTTCCATGTGAAAATGGCGTAGAATATCACAAGCATACTTGGACTGAGAAAGGGAAATACCTTCCTGGGATTGCAAGACTTGAAGACCGAGAAAATAATGTAAGTGTCCTAAGTCTGTCATTTCAAACTTCCTTTTAAGGCTAGACTTCACATGGTTTATAAGGTTGGGATCACTACCAGTCAGGATAAGATCATCAACATAAAGAACAAGAATGATAAGAGACTTGCCCACTTTCTTGGTGTAGACAGTATTGTCAAAATGACACTTAGAGAAGCCATATTCTAAAAGAAAGTTATCCATTTTGGCATACCAAGCTCGAGGAGCTTGCTTGAGACCATAAAGGGATTTCTTAAGCCGACATACAATGCTGGAGTCTGTTTGTATAAAGCCAATAGATTGTTCCATATAGATTTATTCATGCAAGTCCCCATGCAAGAAGGCAGATTTAACAACCATCTGATGGACTTCCCATTTGAAAGAAACAGCAAGGGAAAGAACAAGGCGGATAGAGTTCATTTTGGCAACAGGGGAGAAGGTTTCAGTGTATTCAATGCCTTCAACTTGTGAAAAACCCTTAGCAACAAGACGAGCTTTATGTTTATCAACTTTCCCATCTGGTCCATACTTGGTTCTGTAAATCCATTTGCATCTAACAAGTTTTCGTCCCTTTGGTAGAGGAACAAGATCCCATGTATCATTTGCCAACAATGAATGATATTCTTCATTCATAGCTGCTTCCCAATGTGGATGGCCTGAAGCTTCTGCAAAGGTGTCAGGATCATAATTCACTGAAGCTTGAGCCAGTAAAGAAGAGGCTCTCTTCAACTGAGAACGTGTACGTCGCTGATCTGTAGGATCACCAGCAAGATCACCTGCTGCATCCCGAGTAGCACGAACCCATTTTGGAAGCTGAGGAGCTGAAGGAGGATCCTGAGAAGGTGGGGGAGGATTTTCATCCTCGCTTTCATCATCTGAAGAAGAGATATTTTCAAAAGTAGAAGAGATAGGGAGAGGTGGCACATCCGCCGAACTAGGCTCGCAGGCCAATATATTTTCAGCAAACTTTACATCTCTTCTAATGATAACATTTTTGGACTTAAGTGGAATAAGTCTATATCCTTTGACATCTTCAGAATATCCAACAAAAATACATTTTTCACTCTTAGGTTCTAAAGCATTATGTTTCTCATCTGGAATATGGGCCCATGCTTCACTTCCAAAAACACGAAAGTGACTTACATCTGGTTTGATTGAGCTCCATGCTTCTTCTAGAGTGATATTCTTTAAAAACTTAGTAGGAGTGCGATTTATTATGTAATTTGCACAGTTAATTGCTTCTGCCCAATAATTAAGACTAAGTCCTTTAGATTGAAGCATACAATTAGCCATTTCCTTTAAGGTGTGATTCTTCCTTTCAGCTACACCAATTTGTTGTGGAGTATATGGAACAGTATGTTGCATTTGAATTCCATTCTCAGTGCAAAAGTTGATGAATGTGTTTTTAACATATTCTCCGCCATTATCAGATCTTAGCTTAAGAATTTGATGTCCAGATTGTTTTTCAACAAAGGCCTTAAAGGCCAAGAACATGTTAAATACCTCACTCTTGAGTTTTAAGAAGTATACCCAAGTGCGTCTGGAGAAATCATCAATGAAAGTTAAGAAATACTTGTAGTCAGAGAATGAAGCAACTAGAAGTGGACCACATAAATCACTATGCACGAGCTGTAAAGGGGCTGAGGCATGCCAAGAGGCACGTTTTTCAAAACTGTCCCGATGATGTTTTCTGAGTACACATCTGGAACAAACACCATCTCTGCAAGATACCATTGGAAGACCTGTCACCATATTTTCTTTACATAGATTATGAAGAGAGCGATAGTTTAAGTGACCAAATCGCTCATGCCAAAGTTTGCTCACTTCATCATTATGAGCAACAAATACTGAGGGAAGATTTGATGACCCAAAGTTGTGAAACTTATACAACCTTGTAGAATCATCAGCAATGCTAGTAGCTAAAATCTGTCTAAGATCTCTTAGGTCCTTAATTACAACATCGTGAGGTGAAAATTCAACGATTTTACCTTCACTTGAATGAGTTATCTGATATACAGATAGAAGGTTGCAGGATAAGGTTGGAACACATAATACATCATTAAACTGACCATTGTCTATATGAACAATTCCAGTCCCTACAACACTAAGAGATCTATCATCACCAACATATATATTTTTGGTGTTACAATCATTTAAAGAGGAAAACATGGCTTTGTTTTTGGCCATGTGATAAGAAGCTCCAGAATCAATGATCCACTCATGAGAATGAGAAGAAGAAGATACATTTAGTGCATAGCCAGACCGAGATGCTTGACACCCACATGCAGAAAGTGCCATTCCTGAAGATGAAGTTGAAGTTGAAGATTGCTCCAAATGGATGTTATGCTTCTTCATTGCTGCTTCCAAGGCTTCCATCTCCTTAAAGCATTTGGATTCTAAGTGGCCATCTCGATTACAAAAGTTGCAATGTCTATCAGTCTTCTTCCATTTGTTTTTATTTGTCTTATCATTTTGTTGAAATGATTTTTCATTTTGAGGCGGAAATTGCTTAGGACCCTTGTTTGGTTTAGGACCATTCTTTTTAGGATACAACTTCTTAGGATTCTTTGGGTTTGGTTGCTGCTGGGCGGCTAGCGCTTTCTTAGAAGAGTTTCCAAGATGAAGAAGACCAAGGTGTAAGAGTTTTTCTTGTTCTCTTATTAAAGAATCACAAAAGGAATCAAAGGAAGGGGACTTGTAGGTTTGTCCTTGAGAAATGAAGGCTTCTCTTGTAGAATGGAAGGTGGAAACAAACACAGAATAGGCTGGTCCCAACTTAGTAAGAATGGAGTAGATAAGGCTACTATCTTCTTTCTTAACCTTAACACCTTCCAAGAGAAGTCTAAGGGTCTTGAACTTGGACAAAAAATCTTCAATGCAAGAAAAATTATTGGGGTCCAATGTAAGCAATTCATTTTCAAGTTGATGGGCTTTAAGTTCATTTTTAATTCCAAAGACTTCAGTAATCTGTTTCATTGCTTCATCAAGAGTATCAAGTTCTGCAATATGGAATCTAAGATCTGGAGAAATAGACATCCCTATCAACCCACGTGCTTAAGCTTGCCTATTTTCCCATTTAGCTGCCTTATCTTCATCTTTCGGTTTGGTTTCTTGGCTTGTGGCTATTCTGTAGATACCTTTACTTCTAAGTAGATCCACAATGTAGGACCACCATTGGAAGTAGTTGGTGCTGTCAAGGATAAATTGGCATGGACTTCCATTTTAACAGAAACTGAAGCTATAGATGTTGAAACTAAGTGTTCCAATGGAAAGATCTCGAAAAATTAGGCCGTTAAAAAAAAAACAGTTCTGAAAACGGCTTCCGAATGAAGAAGTTATGTCTTTGAAAAAAAAAAATGATGAAGTCGCCAATGAAGTGCGGGAATGTGCGGAAATGAAAAAAAACGCCCCCTTTCCAACAAAAAGGAGACTTGAACCCAAGACCTCTACTCTCATAAATTAGCTTTGCACCAATTAGAGAGAGAGAGAGAGAGAGATGCTTTGGGTTGCGTGCTTGCTTTAAGAAAGCTATTTTTCCCTACAAAACAAAAAACACAAAACCCAACACGGACATACAAAAAAAAAACGAACCTTACGGCTCGAAGTTAGCTTTAGCCAGAAACTAAATATTTTCAAAAATGAACCTTGCGGCTCGAAGTTAGCTTTAGCCGGAAACTAAATATTTTCAAAAACGAACCTTGCGGCTCGAAGTTAGCTTTAGCCGGAAACTAAATATTTTCCTCAATGTTTCTGATTTTTCGAGATCACACTAAGGCGCAGCGGAAAATAGCATACGCATGAGAAAAATCCTTCCTTTCTGTTCCTGATTTGCACAGATCGCACAAAGTCGTAGGGCAAAGAGCATACACAGAAATGAAAGGTATAGATCCGGTAATAAAAAAAACTAAATAAAGCGAAAACCGAAATAAACAGAGAGAAAAATAACTGTAAACTGCAAATAAACACTGTATAACTCTAGATCTTAAAAATGACGCAGCTAGGGCTACCGAAAACCTTTTCGTGTGAAACGAAAGGGGTTCCTCACAGGAACATATGATCCCAACACAACGGAGCAGTCCTCTCGGTCCGAAAGCAGTCAAAAACAATAGATCTAGGAAACGGTAGTCGGATGCAGTTCTACCGGCTTCAGATTTGTATCACCAATGGACGCGGCCCTCAAATAGCTCTGATACCATGTAGGAATTTACAGGGTAAGTTCCTCAGATAGAACGCCAAAGGACACCGCTCACAAACAGATCACAGATCAATACACCAGTATTTTGACGTGGTTAAAACCCTCAAAGAGGGAAACAATCCACGGCCTGAGCCAACGCGACCACTTCAGGCAATTTATTAATAAAAGAATGAAAATTTACATATGCTTCTCTCATAGACGGATTACCCTACAAATGACCCTCCATGCTCTTTAAATAGAGATCATGGACCAATCGGGTGTTAAGCCACGGATCAAGTGTCGGTAATACCAAGGAGAGAATGAACCGTCGGATCACTACATATCGTGACCGTAGGATTGTGAGTTACAAAATGTACATAGTAAAGAAATACACTTTACCTAACTCTATACTAGACCAAGTTGTACTTAACTATTTCCTATGTGTCGGAATATCCTAACATCCTCCCTTAAGAACAACTTGGGATAGGATGGAAGGATTTACAAATATGACACAATAGGAGAAGGAAGGAGGCACTAGAGCCTATCCCCCCTTAGTGACAACTTCCTGAATTCCAACCATAAATCGAAGTTTAGTGAACTTCGCCTCTGTGAGAGCCTTTGGAAAGATGTCTGCAACTTGATCATCTGTTGAACAATATTGCACTTCAAGAACATGGTCGTGAATGAGCTTTCTGATGAAGTGCATGTGCAGTTCAATGTGTTTGTTGTGCTGATGTTGGATTGGATCTTTGCATACATGAATGGCACTTTGATTATCACATCGAAGTGTAGTCGGATGCTGCTGCTGAAAGCCAAACTCTGACAGGATCTGACGAAGCCACAAGGCTTCCTTACTAGCTTCTACGACACCACGATATTATGCTTCTGCTGAAGAAAAAGAAATGGCACCTTGTTTCTTGCAAGCCCATGTAATAGGTCCTGAACCAAGAGTGAACACATAACCTGCAGTAGACTTCCGATCATCAGGGTCACCAGCCCAATCGGAATCAGTGAAACCAACCAATAGAGGAGATGCTTCAGCACTGTAATGAATCCCAAACTGAACTGTACCTCGAACATAACGAAGTATTCTTTTAGCTGCTTTCCAATGAATTTCACGTGGGTTGTGCATAAACCGAGCAACAAGGCCAACAACAAAGGAAAGGTCAGGACGAGTATGGGTTAGATACAAAAGTTTTCCTACAAGTTGACGGTATAAGGTAGCATCAACTTCAGGAGAAGTACAAGTGACTGAAAGTTTCACTCCATAATGAAAGGAAGAAGGGGCTGGCTTACAGTCTTCCATGTGAAAATGGCGTAGAATATCACAAGCATACTTCCACTGAGAAAGGGAAATACCTTCCTGGGATTGCAAGACTTGAAGACCGAGAAAATAATGTAAGTGTCCTAAGTCTGTCATTTCAAACTTCCTTTGAAGGCTAGAGTTCACATGGTTTATAAGGTTGGGATCACTACCAGTCAGGATAAGATCATCAACATAAAGAACAAGAATGATAAGAGACTTTCCCACTTTCTTGGTGTAGACAGTATTGTCAGAATGACACCTAGAGAAGCCAGATTCTAAAAGAAAGTTATCCATTTTGGCATACCAAGCTCGAGGAGCTTGCTTGAGACCATAAAGGGATTTGTTAAGCCGACATACAAGGCTGGAGTCTGTTTGTATAAAGCCAATAGATTGTTCCATATAGATTTCTTCATGCAAGTCCCCATGCAAGAAGGCGGATTTAACATCCATCTGATGGAATTCCCATTTGAAAGAAGCAGAAAGGGAAAGAACAAGGCGGATAGAGTTCATTTTGGCAACAGGGGAGAAGGTTTCAGTGTAGTCAATGCCTTCAACTTGTGAAAAACCCTTAGCAACAAGACGAGCTTTATGTTTATCAACTTTCCCATCTGGTCCATACTTGGTTTTGTAAACCCATTTGCATCTAACAAGTTTTCGTCCCTTTGGTAGAGGAACAAGATCCCATGTATCATTTGCCAATAATAAATGATATTCTTCATTCATAGCTGCTTCCCAATGTGGATGGCCTGAAGCTTCTGCAAAGGTTTCAGGATCATAATTCACTGAAGCTTAAGCCAGTAAAGAAGAGGCTCTCTCGAACTGAGAACGTGTACGTCGCTGATCTGTAGGATCACCGGCAAGATCACCTGCTGCATCCCGAGTAGCACGGACCCATTTTGGAAGCTGAGGAGCTGAAGGAGGATCATGAGAAGGTGGGGGAGCATTTTCATCCTCGCTTTCATCATCTGAAGAAGAAATATTTTCAAAAGTAGAAGAGATAGGGAGAGGTGGCACATACGCCGAACTAGGCTCGCAGGCCGATATATTTTCAGAAAACTTTACATCTCTTCTAATGATAACATTTTTGGACTTAAGTGGAATAAGTCTATATCCTTTGACATCTTCAGAATATCCAACAAAAATAATTTTTTCACTCTTAGGTTCTAAAGCTTTATGTTTCTCATCTGGAATATGGGCCCATGCTTCACTTCCAAAAACACGAAAGTGACTTACATCTGGTTTGATTGAGCTCCATGCTTCTTCTGGAGTGATATTCTTTAAAACCTTAGTAGGAGTGCGGTTTATTATGTAATTTGCACAGTTAATTGCTTCTGCCCAATAATTAAGACTAAGTCCTTTAGATTGAAGCATACAATTAGCCATTTCCTTTAAGGTGCGATTCTTCCTTTCAGCTACACCATTTTGTTGTGGAGTATATGGAACAGTATGTTGCATTTGAATTCCATTCTCAGTGCAAAAGTTGATGAATGTGTTTTTAACATATTCTCCGCCATTATCAGATCTTAGCTTAAGAATTTGATGTCCAGATTGTTTTTCAACAAAGGCCTTAAAGGCCAAGAACATGTTAAATACCTCACTCTTGAGTTTTAAGAAGTATACCCAAGTGCATCTGGAGAAATCATCAATGAAAGTTAAGAAATACTTGTAGCCAGAGAATGAAGCAACTGGAAGTGGACCACATAAATCACTATGCACGAGTTGTAAAGGGGCTGAGGCGTGTCGAGAGGCACGTTTTTCAAAACTGTCCTGATGATGTTTTCTGAGTACACATCCGGAACAAACACCATCTCTGCAAGATACCATTGGAAAACCTGTCACCATATTTTATTTACATAGATTCTGAAGAGAGCGATAGTTTAAGTGACCAAATCGCTCATGCCAAAGTTTGCTCACTTCATCATTATGAGCAACAAATACTGAGGGAAGATTTGATGACCCAAAGTTGTGAAACTTATACAACCTTGTAGAATCATCAGCAATGCCAGTAGCTAAAATCTGTCTAGGATCTCTTAGGTCCTTAATTACAACATCGTGAGGTGAAAATTCAACGATTTTACCTTCACTTGAATGATTTATCTGATATACAGATAAAAGGTTGCAGGATAAGGTTGGAACACATAATACATCATTAAACTGACCATTGTCTATATGAACAGTTCCAGTCCCTACAACACTAAGAGATCTATCATCACCAAAATATATATTTTTGGTGTTACAATCATTTAAATAGGAAAACATGGCTTTGTTTTTGGCCATGTGATAAGAAGCTCCAGAATCAATGAGCCACTCATGAGAATGAGAAGAAGAAGATACATTTAGTGCATAGCCAGACTGAGATGCTTGACACCCACATGCAGAAAGTGCCATTCCTGAAGATGAAGTTGAAGTTGAAGATTGCTCCAAATGGATGTTATGCTTCTTCATTGCTGCTTCCAAGGCTTCCATCTTCTTAAATCATTTGGATTCTAAGTGGCCATCTCGATTACAAAAGTTGCAATGTCTATCAGTCTTCTTCCATTTGTTTTTATTTGTCTTATCATTTTGTTGAAATGATTTTTCATTTTGAGGCGGAAATTGCTTAGGACCCTTGTTTGGTTTAGGACCATTCTTTTTAGGATACAACTTCTTAGGATTCTTTGGGTTTGGTGCTGCTGGGTAGCTAACACTTTCTTAGAAGAGTTTCCAAGATGAAGAAGACCAAGGTGTAAGAGTTTTTCTTGTTCTCTTATTAAAGAATCACAAAAGGAATCAAAGGAAGGGGAATTGTAAGTTTGTCCTTGAGAAATGAATTCTTCTCTTGTAGAATGGAAGGTGGAAGCAAACACAGAATAGGCTGGTCCCAACTTAGTAAGAATGGAGTAGATAAGGCTACTATCTTCTTTCTTAACCTTAACACCTTCCAAGAGAAGTCTAAGGGTCTTGAACTTGGACAAAAAATCTTCAATTCAAGAAAAATTATTGGGGTCCAATGTAAGCAATTCATTTTCAAGTTGATGGGCTTTAAGTTCATTTTTAATTCCAAAGATTTTAGTAATCTGTTTCATTGTTTCATCAGGAGTATCAAGTTCTGCAATATGGAATCTAAGATCTGGAGAAATAGACATCCCTATCAACCCACGTGCTTGATCTTGCCTATTTTCCCATTTAGCTGCCTTATCTTCATCTTTCGGTTTGGTTTCTTGGCCTGTGGCTATTCTGTAGAGACCTTTACTTCTAAGTAGATCCACAATGTAAGACCACCATTGGAATTAGTTGGTGTTGTCAAGGATAACTTGGCATGGACTTTCCATTTTAACAGAAACTGAATATATAGATGCTGAAACTAAGTGTTCCAATGGAAATATCTCGAAAAATTAGGCCATTTAAAAAAAAAAGGGTTCTGAAAATGACTTCCGGATGAAGAAGTTCTGGCTTTTTGAAAAAAAAAATTGATGAAGTCGCCGACAAAATGCGGGAATGTGCGTAAATGAAAAAAAAAATGCCCCCTTTCCAACAAAAAGGAGACTTGAACCCAAGACCTCTACTCTCATAAATTAGCTTTGCACCAATTGAGAGAGAGAGAGAGAGAGGTTGATTCTTTGGGTTGCGTGCTTGCTTTGAGAAAGCTCTTTTTCCCTACAAAACAAAAAACACAAAACCCAAAACGGACATACAAAAAAAACCAACCTTACGGCTCGAAGTTAGCTATAGACGGAAACTAAATATTTTCAAAAACGAACCTTACGGCTCGAAGTTAGCTTTAGATGGAAACTGTTGACACCTAATCCTCTGCGGTTGGGTGAACCTGGAATGTGAACAATCATCAGAAGATGAACTGAGCAGTCACATTCTTGTATATAACAATAGCTACCTAATGTAATAAAACGAATCAGTTTTTTCTGCCTTTGGAGAGTTACTACCTGGCCTGACATGGTATCAGAGCCAGTTCTAAAAATAGTTGTAACTCCCTTCATCTCTGCCACTGCCTCTGTCCTGAAATGCTCTGCCTCCATTGCATTGCATTCACCTGATTACTCTGTCCTGAGCGCTGCTCTGCCTCCAGCTATCAATTGAGAGCTACGTTGAGCGTCCACCGCGAGTGCTGTTTTTTGAAGCGTTGAAAGAACTGTGCGTAACTCCTATGTGTTGGTGCAAAGATTCTCCAATACCGAGCAACTTGTTTTGAACCCTTGACCGAGTTGCGAATTCTCTCAGACATGGAGGTTCCACCGAGAATGAGTTCCAGAACGGAGATTTGGAATGGTGAATGTGCAGTGGTATCATCGTTCTGAATGTGCAGTGCATTAAAGCTGGTATCTGCTATTTTATTCAATTCTCTGAACTCCTTGAAAGATAAAAGGCTCCTTTGAAAAGCTGAAGTCATATTAACGCGCTGTTGAATTAAAGCTGAAGTCGCATTTATGTTTATGTTTTGAACGCGCTGTAACTGTGGCATGAATGTTGTATATGCCTTGTTTATGTTTTGAACGCGCTGTTTGTATATGCCTTGGACGCTGTTTGAATAAGTCGGTTCAGCCATTGGATTTATAGTGTATACAACGGTGTTTGTATGACTATCAGAAGTGCGGTGGCGGCTAGGGTAGAACCTTAACTGTGCTACGCGACAGGTCACGCGGGCTTGGTTCGTTGTAGAATCTGATGGATCTCTCGTTTTGTGACCTTTAGGCACCTTGGACGCACCATGTCTGTCTGTTGTGGCTTCAATTGTATCCACTCTTCGCAAAATTTCCTTCGACGCAGTTGTATATCGGACATTTCTAAACCAATAATTGAATTTTCAATTATTACCAAAAAAAACAACATGCTTAGTTATTGTTCGATCTTTTGCGCCGTGACCATTTGACACTCCTGGCGGTTCTCCATAGTGAGGCCCATTAGCTTCCGTTGTGTTCATTAAAGCAAGCGGTGATTCTATCATGGGCATTGACATTTTCCATAGGCGGTGAACAGCTCTTTGGTTCTAGTTGGAAACGTCTGGCTGTTTATAATATAGCTGATAACATTGACCTTCTTGGTGGATCATGAATTTATCTGATGTAAGTAGCATTGAGGCTTTGATATGATCCCGTGGTGCCCTTTTTTTTAGCTTTTGTTTATGATTGGGTTTTGTATATTACAAATGTGGTATTGTTAAGGATTTAAACACATCATATTATATTGTAAGCAGAAAGGGAGGTTGTCTCATGAATGGATCATGACGGCATTAAAATAGCCTGTACATATGGAATATGGTGGATATATTATATGAGGATCCTTGGAGGGATTTGAAGAAACAGTACATAAAAGTATTTGAAATTTTTTTTGCCCTTTTGAGTACAATTTCACTGTATATCAGCAGAAGTATTTTTTTCTATCAGCAGAAGTTTTTTTTTACAGAATGCATTCAATCATCTCTATGGTAGGAATAGTTCTCACTGGCAAGGAGAACTACCCTGAATGGTCCCGGATGATAAAACACACCCTCATCTTCAATGAGTTGTGGAAGGGAGTGTGTGTCGGAGAAGGAGACAATGACCTAGTGCAACCTACATCAGACAAAGAGCTCGTCATTTGGGAAAACAAGAACAGCAAAGCCTATGCATTAATCGCAGCATCTGTCAATGAAGAAGTAAGTCGTCATATTTCATCATATTCAACTGCCTTTGAAGCTTTACAAAAGCTGAAAGAACTCTATGACTCACATTCTGCACTTGAAGTTGTTCAGATCATGATTAAACTCTTCACTCTTGAACTGAAAAATAATGATCCTCTTGCTCTTGCATCTGAAGTAAAGTCTATAATGCATGATATTAAATCCACTAAGGTTGAGCTGGATATCCCTCTTATTGCTTTTCTCAAGGCACTCTATCCTACCTACTCCAATTATCTTGAGTCTTTACAAGCAAATGGAAACCTTAAATATATAACCTTTGACTCTCTTGTGAAAAAGTTTGCTGAAAGAGAGAAAGCCTTTGGAAAGAAGACAGCTCCAGAATCTTCTGAAGAGACTGTGTGCCTTTCTCATAAAGAAAAGCATCCTGCTCAAGATTCTACAAGAGGAAGAGGTGGACGAAGAGGAAGAGGAAGATACTTTAGAGGCAGGGGGGGCAGACATTCTCAAGGAGAAAAGGCAGATCTGCATTGCATTCACTGCAAACGAAATGGATCACATGATGCTGTTACATGCAAGCTACCATGGGACAAAATTGAGCAGAAAAGAAACCAACAGAAAGGTAAAATTGATGATACAGACAAAGGTAAAGCACCTGAATCCGCTCACTATATTGAGGCACAATGTAACATTGGAGTAAATGAAGATTTGTTTAATGCTTCACTTGCTTCTTCGAAAAATGATTGGTTGCTTGATTCAGGAGTAACCTGTCATATGACTCATAGAAAAGATTTTTTTGAAGATTTCACTGACAATGTTGATGGAGCAGTATACTTTACAGATCAGTCAAAAATCAAGCCATCAAGGCTTGGCCCAATTAGGCTTAAATTGCCTTGTCTTCCAGACTTTCATCTGGATCATGTTCTATATCTCCCATAGCTCAAGAGAAACTTGCTGTCCTTGGTCCACATCCGCCAGCAAGGTCACTCCATTCATATGTTTGATGGCAAGCTTGAGGTAAGAAAAGCATCTGACCACTCACTTGTCATGAGGGGAATAGAAGAAGAAAGGCTTCTCAAACTACAAGTAACCTCTGCTCATGCACAACATTTCTCATATATTTCTCATCATGAAGAAGGTACACTTCCATCAAGTTTATTATGGCATGCTAGATTTGGACATTTAAACTATGAAAGTCTCCGCTTATTGAAGAAAAATGGTATTGCTGGTTTGCCTACAATTCCTAGGAAACATAAGCAATGTGATGCTTGCATTCTAGGAAAGCATAGCAAACAGTCTTTTCATGATTCACATTCAAGAGCACATAGGAAGCTTGAACTCATTCATTCAGATTTATGTGGTCCAATGCCTGTTCCTTCTGCAAATGGAAATAAATATATCATGACATTTATTGATGATTACACCAGAATGTGTTGGGTTTATTTATTGAAGAACAAATCTGATGCTTTTCAAACATTCAAGAATTTTCATAAATGGATTGAAAATGATGCACAATCTCATATTGGGTCTATTCGCACTGATAATGGAAAAGAATATACATCAAATGAATTTGAACACTATCTTCGCCAACATGGGATCAAACATCAAACAACTGTGCCTTATAATCCCCAACAGAATGGTGTAGCTGAAAGAATGAATAGAACAATCTTGAATATGGTACGATCCATGATTTTCTTCAAAAATGTAAAGATAATGTTTTGGGCTGATGCTGTTCTATGTGTTGCATATATAAAGAATAAATGTCCATCTAATGCTATAAGAAACAAGACTCCTTATGAATTGTGGTATGGACATGTTCCTTCGGTAAAACATCTCAGGATCTTTGGTTCCACCTGTTATGCTTTGATACCAAAGGTACATAGAAACAAACTTGGTGCTAGAAGTCGTAAGTGTATCTTCCTGGGGTATTCAAACACCTCTAAAGCATACCGCCTCTATGATGAAGTAAATAAAAAGTTTGTTGTATCTAGAGATGTCATTTTTCTTGAATCATCCAAATCTGACAATGTTGTTGAGCAGCAACTTGATCGCTTGGATAGATTCGCAAAAACGAAATCATTTCAAGAATTTGATAATTAGATTCCACATCTTGAAGGGGGGATTCCTATACTAGAACAACATGTGGAATCTTCTTCTGAAGAACAATCTCCCCTGCATGAAACTCCAACAACGGATGATGCCTTAAGTGATGTAATTGATAGAATTGGGAGACTCAATCTTGATTCAGCCCCAACTCAATCAACAAAGTAGCCTGGACCATCTCAGAAAGGTCCCCCAAAGTGGTTGACAAAGACACTTGAAAGTGTTCATCCTGATGAAATTGGAAAAACAGGAACCAGAAATTCAAACCGACAAGATGGAGGTGATGTAGATGACTCTAATTCACCTGTTGATATGGATGTTACTTATGATTGTGAATTGAACTTGTCTACAGATTTTGAACCAACTTCCTTCAAAGAAGCTGCTTCTCATGATGAATGGAAAGAAGCGATGAAAAAGGAGTATGATGCCCTCATAAAGAATGGCACTTGGAAGCTGGTTGATCCTCCATTTGGAACTAAACCAATTGGCTGCAAGTGGGTCTACAAGAACAAATACAAAGCTGATGGCTCACTTGACAAGCACAAAGCTAGGCTTGTGGCAAAAGGTTTTGCACAGAAGGAAGGGGTCGATTATGAGGAAACTTTTTCCCCCACAGCAAAATGGGCCACCATCCGGACACTCTTTGCACTAGCAGCTCAGAACGATTGGAAAGTCCATCAAATGGATGTAAAGACTGCATTCTTGAATGGAGATCTAAAAGAGAATGTTTTTATGTCCCAGCCTGAAGGATTTGCTATGAAAGGACATGAACAAAAAGTATGCAAACTTGTGAAGTCCTTGTATGGCCTCAAACAAGCACCGCGAGCCTGGTATGAAAAACTAACTGAGCATCTTCTGAAACTCAACTTCAATCATTTTGATCTTGATGATGCAACTTTATTTGTCAAGAAAGTTGGAAAAACAGTTGTATATCTTGTGATATATGTAGATGATCTTTTAATGACAGGGAACAATGAAAGCTACATTGCATCCATAAAGAAGGAATTGGGGAAAAGTTTTGAAATGACTGATTTGGGCTATGTTCATTACTATCTTGGCATTGAAGTAACCCAACATCCAAAATCAATATTTCTTTCTCAAAAGAATACATTGGAGATTTGTTAAACAGATTTGGCATGACAGAGTGCAATCCTCTTTCTACTCCAATGGAACAAAACTTAAAGCTCACATCTATTGAAGGAAAAGAATTTGAGGATGCAACAAAGTATAGACAGCTAATAGGAAGTCTCATCTACCTCACTACTACCAGACCAGACATTTCATTTGCTCTTGGAATCCTCCCCAGGTTTATGCAAAAGCCTTGTGAGGGACATTGGTCTGCTGCAAAAAGAGTTCTAAGGTACTTGAAGGGAACTCAAGACCTTGGAATCAAGTATACACAGGTGGACGACTTCAACTTGATTGGATACTCTGATTCAAACTTCGATGGAGACAAAGAAACTGGGGTATCTACTTCAGGATATGCTATGAGTCTTGGATCAGGAGATGTCTCTTGGAGATCACGCAAACAATCAGTTCCAGCAGATTCCACAACAGAAGCAGAATACGTGGCAACAGCTGAAGCAACGAAAGTAATTGTGTGGCTCAGGAAAATTCTTGAAGATTTGCAGCTAAAACAAGTACAATCAACTCCACTCATGATTGACAACACCTCTGCAATAAAGTTGGCCAAGAATCCAAAGTTCCATGATCGTACAAAGCACATCAATACTAAATATCATCTGATCCGACATCATGTTGAGGCCAAAACAATCCATCTTCGTCATTGTTCCACAAATGAGCAAATTGCAGACATCTTCACCAAAGCGCTTGGAAGAGAAAAGCTTGAAAGATTCAGAATGATGCTTGGACTCACCAACATCCCTTCAGATTAAGGGGGGGAATGTTGACACCTAATCCTCTGCAGTTGGGTGAACCTGGAATGTGAACAGTCATCAGAAGATGAACTGAGCAGTCACATTCTTGTATATAACAATAGCTACCTAATGTAATAAAACGAATCAGTTTTTTCTGCCTTTGGAGAGTTACTGCCTGGCCTGACAGAAACTAAATATTTTCAAAAACGAAACTTGCGGCTCGAAGTTAGCTTTAGCCGGAAACTAAATATTTTCCTCAATGTTTCTGATTTTCTGAGATCACACTAAGGCGCAGCGGAAAAGAGCATACGCATGAGAAAAATACTTCCTTTCTGTTTCTGATTTGCCTAGATCGCACAGAGTCGCAGGGCAAAGAGCATACGCAGAAATGAAAGGTATAGATCCGGTAATAAAAAAATCTAAATAAACCGAAAACCGAAATAAACAGAAAGAAAAATAACTGTAAATTGCAAATAAACACTTTATACCTCCAGATCTTAAAAATGACGCAGCTAGGGCTACCGGAAACCTTTTCGTGTGAAACGAAAGGGGTTCCTCACTGGAACAGATGCTCCCAAAACAACAGAGTAGTCCTCTCGGCCCGAAAGCAATCAAAAATAGTAGATCTAGGAAACGGTAGTCAGATGCAGTTCTACCGGCTTCAGATTTGGATCACCAACGGACGCGGCCCTCAAATAGCTCTGATACCATGTAGGAATTTACAGGGTAAGTTCCTCGGACAGAACACCAAAGGACACCTCTCACAAATAGATCACAGATCAATGCACCAGTACTTTGACGTGGTTAAAACCCTCAAAGAGGGAAACAGTCCACGGCCTGAGCCAACGCGGCCACTTCAGGCAATTTATTAATAAAAGAATGAAAATTTACATATGCTTCTCTCATAGACGGATTACCCTACAAATGACCCTCCATGCTCTTTAAATAGAGATCATGGACCAATCGGGTGTTAAGCCACGGATCAAGTGTCAGTAATACCGAGGAGAGAATGAACCGTCGGATCACTACATATCGTGACCGTTGGATTGTAAGTTACAAAATGTACATAGTAAAGAAACACACTTTACCTAACTCTATACCTAACTCTATACTAGACCAAGTTGTACTTAACTATTTCCTATGTGTCAGAATATCCTAACAGATTGAAGGAGATTTGTGACCAACTAACTTCCATAGGTGCCACGCCGGATTAAGAAATGACGGTAAGGACTGCATTGAATGCAGTCTCATAGGATTGGGAGGTATTTTTCCAGAGCATACTAGGTAGGTCAAGTCTTCTAGATTTGGAGGAACTATGGGTGGCTCTTCATCAAGAAGAGATCAGATGGGTGACCAAGGCAGGGAGTAGTAGAAAAAGGGTCAGAATCAAGAAGGAGGAAGAAGAAGATGCGGCTCTCACATCTACGAGAAAGTAGAAAAAGAGGAAGAAGAAGGACCTCTCCAAGGTCAATTGCTTCCATTGTGGGGAACTAGGTCACTATGCGAACCAGTGTCTTAGGAAGAAGAACAACGAAGAGGTTTTTGAGACTAAGGCAGCGCCAGTGATGGCGGAGAAAGAAGTCGAGAATGATGACAACTGTGCCATGAGTGTTCATGCACCACTTGAGAGGAAGTGGGGTGACATCGAGCTGTAGTATGATGGACTACAGGCGATGATGGGAAGGATCCTTGAGGTACCCAACCTCTTGGATTATACCTTGATACGTGAGCCTCGAAGAGAAGTAGCTAGACTAGCAGATGTCGGTAGAGATAGATGTAGATGGAGTGACAAAGGGTGCTACAGTGCGGGAGTCCCGGGACAGCGTGAGGCAACATTGCGAGATGCATGGAGTTGTTGTAGCAGTGCAGAGGTCAATAGAGGGAGAACTTGTCAGCGATAGAGGGAGCTTCAACATCGAGAGTGTTTCTAGCCTGAAAAAGATGTCAAAGTTGGGAGGATCAGTTAATTACTTCTCAGTAACTGAGTTGCAGTGCAGCAGTTAGCAGTGGCAGTGCTACGCGCAGCACGATGCAACATGATGAGAGGGGATGCAATGGAGATGTAGCAGTGGCAGGGCCATGGGCATCAGCACGGATGTAAAGGGAGATGTCGTACAGATGCAATAGTGGCAATGGCAGGGCCATGGGTAGTAGTACAGGATGAAACAATATAGAGTATGTTAGGCAGGGAGGCCTAGCATCAACACAGGGACCGATGTTGGATGATCAGGGTGATACTCAGTGAGGAGTATTACTAGAGCACAATCCTCGCTAAGAGGGAGTGTTGATTTGGAGTAGCATCAGATGTGCTCTTTCCATGAAAATGGGTGGAGAGACTAAAGCACATGAGATATCCAAGACCCAAAAATGGTTTGGGCAAAAGCTAACCAGTTTGGGAGATATTAAAATAATTAATATTTTTAATGGAGTTCCTAAGTCTAAACTTAGGAAAAATAAAATATTAATGGGTATTAATATAAAACTGGGTTAGAATGGTCCAAAAGTCATGGATCAAGCCAAATATAATATAAGCCGTTGATTATAGATTTAGTCTTGGCTGTTGATGGAGAAACGAGAAAAGTATAAGAGGAGGCTTGAAGGTCAATTGGAGGACACACCGAGAGAGATCAAGAACGTGATTTTGTGGGGAAAGGTTTGCTGAGGAAATTGAGTGAGTGATCAGAGTTGCAGTTGAGGGGCAGTGGATACATAGCAGAGAGGCAGATTTACTACCAGGAGGATCAACGCAGAGCCGGGAGAGGGACACAAAGCTAGCTAGAAGCCACGCAGAGGCATCCAGGAGCTGTGTAGAGCCAGAGAGGGCTAGCTGAGACAGAAAGGGTCCAGGGGCTGATGCAGAGGCTCCAGAAGTTGACGCAGAGCATAGAGAGGCTAACACTGGGATAGAGAGGCTGAAAAAGGGCCTAGAGGTAACGATGGGAGCATTTCATGGGACATACTGAGAGCTGAAGAGCCGGATAGGGTGACGCAGTCCCTATTAGAGTGACGCAGAGCAATAGAAGTTGCATTGTTGATGTGGGATCGTTCATCCAGTGTTTTAGTTGGAATATTTGTCTCCGATTGAGAGGTACTATTGTTGAGGGCATTCTCTGTTGGGTGAGCCATTTCTAGCACCCAGGTTGTATTCTGAAACTACATAATAATAAAACCCTTTGAATAGCTGCACTGGTTTTCCTGCATTAGGTTTGTTGGGGACATTAGTCCAAAAACAATGGTTTCACTTGTGTGCTTGTTTACTTTCAGTTGACGATCTGTATATATTGATATTGTACTTGTATTTATTTTCAGTATTTACATGGTAAATAACTTGTTAAGTAATTGAACAAGTAGGAAGAAATAAATCAGAGAGTACAGGAAGAATTTCTAATGGGTTAAAGTTAGAAATTCCAACATGTTGTTCATCTCTTTTGGATGATCTATGTTGTGTTGTAAATTGTTCTAAGTGTGTGATCACAATGAAGTCTTTTCACCGTTCACATCAACTTCATGATTCCCACACTTAGTAAAATCTGGAAAACTTCTTGATCGGGAAACCTAGCCTCATCCAGTCTTCCCGAGCTATGCATTGCACAGTCTTAACCCTCCTACCTCTTAGCATTGCACAATGTTCAGTTCTTGCCTCCAAAAATTGTGCTCTGCACAACCTCAGTGCTCAAGCCCAGCCCCTGAGCTCCAAAACTACACGATCCTTCCCACTAGCTTGGCTTGAACTCTGTATTGCACAACGTCAGTCCTCGATCCCAGCCCTTGAGATATCAAACCACACAATTGTGCATTCACCTGGCCTCCATGTCCTTCTAGTGCTATGCAGTGGGAAAATTCAGTCATCAAGCCCTCAGCCTAGCTCCTTGCGCTCCCTAACTATGCAATATTCAAGCCCAGTCTAGCCTAGACTACACATTACACAATATCAAGGCTCAAACGTGAACCTTGGCTACTTGAGCTATGAAATTGTGCAGTCATTGAGCCTCTCCCTTAGCCTACCACCCAGTTCTAGCATGGGACTATAGTAATCAGAAACGAGGAGTTTAGTATTATATGAGCTACTTGTTTGTCCTGGCTTATCAACTATAAACAAAGTTTGCAGACATATATTGATTTATCATGTTATTTGGCCTCTTCTTGAGGACCGAAGCTAATCCGAAGCTAAACGAATAGGTTATAATTTTTTGTTTACTTGATATTTTCAAACTCATAAAAATACTACCTAATCTAATGTTGGCATTAGTGGATGGCATTAAATGTTAGCTCAGTTGAGCTGAGGAACATGCTTGTTTATACCAACATATAACGCAGCAGGACATAGCAGGTCGCTGGCTACACCACATGGCGGTTGCACAGCACGAGCCATCTGCCATCTGCACTCTAATTGTCAATCCATCCGCAATTTGCATGTACTACTTGTAAGCCAAAAATACAATCCATCTGCATGTACAAACTCCTTGTACAGACTACTTGTCAGTGAGCAATGTTTCAATTTTCAGTGCTCTATTTTGAGCTTTTGGTGATGTCATATTGAAATTGATGTCTTCAATTTGGAGCAGAGTACAACCAAAACCTTTTCCTTCATCATGTCGTCACTCGGCCAATTGATTTCACAGGTAATCCATTCATTCATTGGACAAGAATTTAACGTAAACATCTCAAAACAATGGCAGTACACAGGTAATACTAGAAGGGCTTATCAATATGCTCTTTGTTGCCTTCCTCGCTCTCCTTATGTCAAGCAAGCAATCCTTCCTAATTATTTTATTGAAATGCCCCGTCATAAAGCACTTATGTCAAATATTGTTTTCCCTTCTACATTTCTTTGAATGCGACTGTAATTTTGAATGAAATTATGCTTTCATGTTCATCTCTGCGCCTTTAAAATGAAATTATGCTTTCCTATTCATCTCTGCGCCCTTGAAAAATCTAACAAGGCATTCCCTGTGCAGCAGCTTGCCTATTTTACCAAAAGACAAAGTCAGGGCTGAGGCTCGACGGGAACAAATGATACCAGCGCTATCTATAGAATCTAGTTAAAGCAATGAGTGATTGGTTTCTTGGTTCTCTAAAATCTGCTTTACTTACCTGTAAGTCTTGATCAAGTTGAAAGAGCAGAATGGGAAGCTGGGGATCGCTTGTAGGCTAGACAATGAACCCACGGCTGCTGCCGCTGCTGGCTAGATTTCCGGCTTCGGAACTTGGCTAGGATGGCTCGAATAAACCCGGGCTGGGAGATGAAATGAAACGGACCTGGACCTGCTTGCTGCTTCGACCTTGCGACCTGAAGAGAGGCAGAGCCATGAAAAGATATGGCTATGGCACGAAGAGATTGAGTTGCTTAGAGGGTTCAGAGTATTTGGGATCTTATGGATGAGTTTGTTGAAGTACAAGCTGAGTGTCAAGAGCAAGGCAACATGTCATCTCTCTCCTAAACTGAGAGCAATAAGTCCCCTTAAGGGTTATAATTTTCTTGCAATGCAACAGAACAATTACGAGTAGGAAAGAAAACGTGTAACCTTACTCAATGACATCTGTCAAAATGCATGTCAAAATATTGTCGTAATGTCTTCTTTTATAAAATTATAGGTTATCAATAGATTATAGATCTAAATATAGATTATTAATTTGATTAGATATCCATGATGCAACCACGGGATTACTACCTCCTGTATGTGCTGTGAACTTCATTTTCAACATTTTTATCTTTTCAACTACATGCTCTTGAGAGGATTTAGGGGACAAAACAAAGGACTGGTGGGCGCCAGAATACAGGTACGCAACACTCTCTTTAATTTTTGTTATAGCTTATTTTAAAAAAATTCACTGGGTAATCCTTAAACCTTGAAATGATCAAATAGAAAGTCGAACTTGAAAATAATACTCTCAAATAAAATGTAATCAGATGAGTAAGAATAGATACAGAGATTGGCACGATGCTCGTCCAACTCCCATCATGGATGGGAATCTTTTCAAATCGTGCAATCGCTTAACTGCAAGTCCAGAAGATCCTGGCTGTTGAATTCAGTTGTTCATCTTTTATCTCCATTCTTTGTCTGAATCTTTGTTTTGTGCATTCCTTCCCTCCCCTGTTCCGCCTCCTCCCAGGGCTACCTGTGTTGTATGTTCAGAGTTCCATGTCATGTTTTATATGAGTCTGTTCTAGTATGTGCCTTGTATGAGTTTGTGGTGTTTATGAGGCTTGTCTCGTCTGGTCTACCTGTCTATGTGTGTTGTGTTGTGTGGTAATGAGCAGTGGAGGGCATATATTACATCAATATTCGAATTAGAATTCGATCCCAGCTACAGGAGATGATATTATTCACCATGCTTTTCGAATCAGCTGGCGTGTGGAAGGGTTCAATCCCAACTGGGCAAGGATATATACTCCTCTTCAATTTTAGTAATTTCTATGTATGTAGTCTCTTTGTATTTGTATTACTTTCCTTTTTTATTACATTGTAAATTAGATTAGCATAGTGATCTGTAGAAATTGGTTCTATTTTCATAACTTTTAATTAAATTCCTGGACTATACTTAAGCATGGAAAGATATCCTCGTTCTCCTCCTCAATTCTGTTCAATTTCTGTACAATCTCTTCGATCTGTGTTTTTTTAGTTGTTTATTATAAATGAAAAAAAATCACAATAGCCCAGTCAGCAAGGTCTGCACAAATTACACGAGATGGTATTCTCCACCGTGCTTTTCGAATCAGCTGGCGTGTGCAAGGGTTCAATCCCAGCTGGATAAGGTGTTATACTCTTCAATTCTAGTAATTTCTGTAGATGGTAGTCTCTTTGTATCTGTATCCATTTCCTTTTTTGATTACAGAGTAAATTAGATTAGCCTAGTGATGATCTGTAGGAATTTATTTGATTTTTGTAATTTCATATAATTAGCTCTTTTGATATGCAATTCTTAATTAAATTCCGAGACTAAAATTAAGCCCAGAACGATATACTCGTTCTCCTCCTCAATTCTGTTAAATTTATGTACAATCTCTTTGATCTGTGTTTTTTGGTTGTTGGTTATAAATGAAAAAATTCATAATATAGAGTCAACGAGGTCTACACGATTAATTCGATTTTCTTTTATAAATTATAGAGTATTAATAGATTGTAGACCTATAGGCTATTTATTTGATTAGTCATCCATGATGCAACTGTGGTATGGGGATAGTTTGGTTTTCTTGTTCAGAGCTCTAGAAATGCTACAGTTGTGGTCTGGGCAATCAATTTACCTTAGCCAACCAAGATTTGTCAACTGATTTACATTGGCCATGGGATTAGTGCCTCCTGCAAGTGCTTTGAATTTCATTGTGGGATTCATTTTAAGCATTTTGATACCTTCAACTACATGCTCTCGACAGGATTCAGGGCACCATGCTTTTGTCCCAATTAGTGCAATAGATCTCAATTCATAAATGCTGGTGTTGGTGCCCAAATAGCTCTATCTTCAGGTTCATCCTGGGTGGGAGACTTGTCTCGAAATGACTATGTTACTTTCTAGCTTCACTAGCACGTGAAAAACTGAGTTGGGGCGAGGGAATCTCCATTGCTTGACAAAAGGTGTTGCTTCCTGTGTGACTGCCACAATTTTCTTCTCATTCCATTTTTGCTTTTTTTCTTCTTTTTTCTATTGTGGTTCTATTTTCCTGTGCGTGCTTGATTGTTGCTTCCACCCTTCCCCCTCGAGGTGTTGTGCTTGCAAACTGGCTTCATCAATTATCTTTGGTTTGAACCACATTACTTGATGCCAAATCTGGGGTAGCAATGCTCCCAGGTATTTGATGAACGTTTCTAGGATTTTGAGAGAGACCCCTAGTTGAATTGCTCTCTTCCTGAACTTTGTCGTGAACTCCTACACTGATTGTCCTTGCCTCTGGCTGAAGTAGTGCCATACAATCTGTTGGTTCTCCTGATATCTGATTGGGTCAGTGTTCTACTTGCTGCATCACTCTCCCACCATTGCAGAACATGGCCTTCAAGCTTCAACCAGGCAAAAACAATCTTTTGCTTCCGAGTTAGAGTAGGTCTTTTGCTTCCCGGTTAGAGCAGGTTAAACATTGACTAATCAATGCACTATAGGATGCTTAGGATTGCTTTGAACATTGACTAATCAGCGTCTCTATAGGATGTTTTTGCTTGCTATGTTGCTTGTGCCAGATATAACTTCAACCAACAACAACATAGGGCAGGGACTAGCTACCGCGTAACCCCTCTTGTTTGTTTTGAAATGGGAAAAAAAAAAATCTCGTTATTTGTTTTGAAGTGGGAAAACTGTATTTTTTTCTTCATTATTTGTTTTGAAGTGGGAAAAAAGTGAAGGCTAAAGATGTAAAGTATTTGATATTTGCTTGAATGAGAATACTTAGCAAAAACTGACAAAAGGCACAATAATGGAAACCTTTATAAGTGTAGATTATGTGATTACTTGGCTTTTGAATATTTGAAGATACCTTCTCACAAGTATGTGTACCAATGGTTTTTTTTTCTTTATATAAATGCATGGTTTTATGTTTCGTTTCATTATTATTGTCATTCATATGTGTTTCTTGATGGTGGAGTTTAACTTAAATAAATGTTTTTCAAATAACAATTTAGTTTTTCTTAGTTTTTATGTAAATTTATGGTTTAATAAGGTAGAATAAGTATTAGGTAAAATATGAATTATTTTAACTTAAGTTTTAAATTATGGTTATAAAGTTTAAAAGTTAATTAATAAGTAATTTTTTTTTACATATTTTTTTTATGTATATGTTAGACATAAAGTATTGATTTGTAAACAATTGATACTAGTTCACTCGACAGTTTGTCACATCATATATGATAAAATATATTGAAAACCTAAAAATCTATACTATAATCACTAATTTATTAGATTCTTAAATTTATTAAATTATTGTTTTCTATGCATGCATGAAAAATATAAAAAATTTGAGAATAAAGATGGAATAGAACAATCACTCATTAAACTAAAACAACACAAGATATTGCATGGAAAACCTCTTTAAGAGAAAACCCAACTACAAGGTGAGACTACTTTGCTTTCTCTTTCTCTAAATGGAAATGGTGCATATATAAAGGAGAGAGACTTGTTGAACACAAACTCTCTCTATTCAACCCTCTTTCTATCACTTTCTACTACTTTGCTCAACAATGGAACAAAATGCACTAGGATATAATCGAATCAATTTTGCTATTAATGGTCTAGTTATAACATAGCTTGATAGTCAACCAGGAGCTAAATATGATCCATTCAACCCTCAAAATGAGTTACAAATCAACTCTTCTAGATTCTTCATTATCATGCTCATTTGGCTAGCCTCTTTTCCATGAGTAATGGAGATGAAATTCCCTACCCTCAAATCAAGGTGGACAAATAAGGAAGATCAACTTTTGGGCGATATGCAAAATATGAACTCCATTTCAGGTCTTTCTTATGCCATAGGAAAAATATCTTAGTGTAAAACAATTTCAAGGTGTCTTAAGCGAGTAAGAATTTTTGGATCTTAAAAAATGTTAGGAAATTCCTTTTACTACTTGTAGAAGCCTTAAAATCCTAATTTACCAAACTAGAATAGGATGATAAAAATAATCTTATAAATTAATTCCTCCAATTTTTTATTATAAATATCAAAATAAATAACAAATTATATAATGATCTAATCCATATAAAATATATTCAATAACCATTAATAAATAGTTAATTACTAAATATAAAATGAAATTTTAATATAGTTAATTACTATATATAGAATGAAATTTTAATATTTTTTTAAAATTTGTACCGAATAGAAATTGTAAAACAATTTCTTTTACTTTACCAATAAAAATATATTTTTAACTCTCAACCCTGCTTTCTAATTATATTTGTGTATTTAAATTAATAATAAAAAATAAAAAACCATAATAAAATAAAATAAAATAAAAATGATATTAGTACTAAATGCATTTCCTTTTTATTGATTTATATATAGGTACTAAATGCAACTTTTTTAGCTTTACATTCTGAAATACACATTTAATCAATAGAAAATACATTTTTATATATTAGTACTACATGCATTTTTTTAGATTTACATTTTGAAATACACCTTTAATCAATAGAAAATACAATTATATATGATTCACTCGCTTATTGATCTTAATTTTAAGTTTAAGCTGCTTTATTAATTCTTATTTTATTGATAATGCTTGCAGGCTGAATACCCGTGATAATGTGTTTCGAATATAGCACCATTGTCATCCCAATGCCATAACACTACACTTCCTTTTATATCGATGTTGTCAATATTTACTATGTAATGAAGTGTGAGCGGATAGATTTAAAACACTTGACTAATTGGTAATTTACTTCAGAAGAATGATTTATAGAAAAAGCGGATGCTATTAGAGGTACCTACGCCTTTAGAAGGATGCCCTTATTACTCTAGTGGTTGATTTGGCTTTCATTGTGATTTAGTGGTGACTGACTATTTTGTTTATATATATGTTTACATTTTTTGGTCTGGAAAATTTTGCGTCTTTCACACAAGTGGATGGTATTTGAGTACTCTAAGATTGCAGATATTAATCATGAAAAAAAAGACATTTGAATGGAGGAAATAGGGTTTGCTTGATGTAGGTGGGCATTGTTTTATATATATAAAGAGTAATGGGTGGGAATAAAGCAATGTATGGTGGGAATAAAAATTTGTAGAAAATGAAAATTATTATTTTATTTTTAAATTAAAAAAAAATAGAAGAAATGAAAATTATTTTTACTCTTTAAAATTGAAAGAAACATATTATTCATGTCTTATTTGTTAATTTCATCTTAGCTTAAGGCTTTAAAGGATAAAATGAACATTGTACCTTCCATATAATAAGATGATATGAAAAAGTAGATATTAATCATAAATCTCAATTTAAGTTTTAAGTAACATTCTTTGGTGTTCGTGATTTAGTTAGTGTTTCAAATTGTTTTAACATTTTGTACTAAATTTAAAATATTTTGGAATTATTTATCTTTATTTTTTGGGTTCGTTTTACCCATGGTTAATATATGTTTGAAACAATGACCAGATTATAACTATTCAAACATATAATTTCCATAATTTCATTTTATCTATTCAATTACTTGTTATATATAGTGGTGTTGAACCAATGAGATAATTAAAGAATAAGGTCATCTTTAGTTTTAGAGATGAAGAGTACAAATAGATTTTTTGGTTTGAAGAAATGGTAGTTGAGAATCTCATGATCCATAAACTATCACGGATATTTCACTCGAACAGATTATCATAATAGATGTAATAAAAACACTTAAATATTTATTGTGGGGATTGATTTCATTTAGGTATCATAATCTTTAATTAAAAAATTTCTACTTAAATGTATAAAAATACATGAAATGCTAAAAATAGAGAAAACACATAGACACACACACCATCTGCAAATAACACATAGATACACACACCATCTACAGATAAACACAACTTTTTACCTTGGAAAATTTTCATGACAGACGAGACCTACAGTTGCAACGGTTGGTTACCCATGCATTGCGGTGGATGGTTGGTTCTTTATATGGATGTCAACATTTTGATAATGTTTGTAAACACCATATTAGACTAGAGATGGACATTGTTGATCAAGATTAATACATTAGATATCATTTTTTGGGATTCAACTGCGTTAAGTAAGTCATTCAAACGTATGACCATTTCCATGAGAGGTAGTCGTAACTGACTAATTTCTCATGATTTTTGAATAGTTCACTTAGCACTCATTGCATCGGGTGATGCTCACAGGGGTGAAGAAGTGGGATTGAAACTAGTGAAATGTGGAGAACGAATCACATAGCATCAATCATCACTTCCGGGGCTTGCACCCGGTAACCAGGACTTCCCAGGAGGTCACCCATCCCAGAACTCCTCTGGCTCAAGCGCGCTTAACTGTGGAGTTTTCCCCACAATCAAGCCCACTTAGCTTGCTACCCCATTTGCAAAACCTTAGCAAGTATTGTGCCTCATGAACCATTCAAGTAGAGATTCCTTGACTCTTTTTTGAATTTAAGTATGGGGGATTTACGCAGTGCATTATATTAGATATCATTTTTTGGGATTCAACTGCGTTAAGTAAGTCATTCAAACGTATGACCATTTCCATGAGAGGTAGTCGTAACTGACTAATTTCTCATGATTTTTGAATAGTTCACTTAGCACTCATTGCATCGGGTGATGCTCACAGGGGTGAAGAAGTGGGATTGAAACTAGTGAAATGTGGAGAACGAATCACATAGCATCAATCATCACTTCCGGGGCTTGCACCCGGTAACCAGGACTTCCCAGGAGGTCACCCATCCCAGAACTCCTCTGGCTCAAGCGCGCTTAACTGTGGAGTTTTCCCCACAATCAAGCCCACTTAGCTTGCTACCCCATTTGCAAAACCTTAGCAAGTATTGTGCCTCATGAACCATTCAAGTAGAGATCCCTTGACTCTTTTTTGAATTTAAGTATGGGGGATTTACGCAGTGCATTATATTAGATATCATTTTTTGGGATTCAACTGCGTTAAGTAAGTCATTCAAACGTATGACCATTTCCATGAGAGGTAGTCGTAACTGACTAATTTCTCATGATTTTTGAATAGTTCACTTAGCACTCATTGCATCGGGTGATGCTCACAGGGGTGAAGAAGTGGGATTGAAACTAGTGAAATGTGGAGAACGAATCACATAGCATCAATCATCACTTCTGGGGCTTGCACCCGGTAACCAGGACTTCCCAGGAGGTCACCCATCCCAGAACTCCTCTGGCTCAAGCGCGCTTAACTGTGGAGTTTTCCCCACAATCAAGCCCACTTAGCTTGCTACCCCATTTGCAAAACCTTAGCAAGTATTGTGCCTCATGAACCATTCAAGTAGAGATCCCTTGACTCTTTTTTGAATTTAATACAAGTAGTTGTTAAGGGGGTGTGTTAGAGTGTAGCCCACAAAAAGAATATGTTCCTAGTTTTTAGGAGTAGATATCTATCTAGATTGAGATATATTTTCCATTAACTAGGTTTCTATATTAGTGCGAGGTTGAGAGATTTTCTCAACTAATTAATTGTTCCAAAAAAACAATTTTTATATCTTAAAAAAACATTCATATATTTATAATGTAACATTATTAAATTATTTCACTAATGTAAATGTGCTATACAACTTTATTTAAAATAAATAAAAATAAATTTGAAAATCCCAAAAAAAAAAAAAAAAAATTATTCTAAATATTTTTCTTTACCTTTTATTTATAAACATTAAATTTATAAAAACACCAAAAACAAATAACATATCAAAAGTCAAACCAACCCACCACAGCCAAAAAATATTCTTTATTATTACAACGAGTTCCCGTTTTTATGAAACCTAATGTTGAACATTAACATGATCCAATTGATGTCATTTTCATTATGCAACACTTAAGAATATTTAGAAGAAGAGCCTCCAACGTTGCCAAATAAACACTATCATTCTTCTTTGAAAACGCCAGATTCAATCCTCAATGTTTGATGATCATCAAAGTGTAAACACCACTCCCGTACAAAATACAACACTACCATATTTATTAAATTTATAATTACTTAATATTGTAAATCACTAATGATATGCTGAACTCTAGCAAGAATTTATAAATAAATTAAAATGTAGATAAGTGTGAATATGGGATATGTGTGTGGGGATTGCTAGTTCTAAAAGAATCATGATCCATCCGTTTACTGAAATTTTTATGGTATTGAGTTTCAAGGGATCTATGTTTAATGCGTTAAGCTTTTATATCTATAAAATTGTAGTCTTTTGTCACCATGTTATTGATTTTTTTATTTAAAGTGGTCAGAATATTAGATCCCAAAATATTACAGGCCAAGGCTAAATGGCTAAAAACTCAATATCTTCATCTGGGTTGTATAAGAATAGGGATACATGTACTTACTCATCAAGGTCTAAATACATTTTTATTAGCTACTGTCTGTGACCTTACACACAATAAATACACAGATTCCTTAATAGGTGGGATAGTCGCACCTCTATCAAACGAGCCAGTGTATTCTGATTGCTATCCAAATTTCTCTGTTTATGTCTTTGATGAAACCATAAAAGACATCCTTCAATTACAAATCCAAACCACTGGATTTGACATGAACGGAAAACGACATAATATAGCAATCCAGACCTGAGGGTGTTTTAGACACACTAATACATTATATCCAGCAGTTCTGCATGCCCCAAGCAAGGATTCAAAAGCCAGTGTTATCATACTCACAGATGCAAGAAACCAGAAGATTGAGCACCAAACAATCAAATGGGAAGATCTAACTTTTCCTGAACACTAGGTTGTCTCGAATCCCAAGCCTCCTTCTATCAAGAAAATAACCTTTGCAGATATTCATGAAGAATCATCCAAAGCCATTCTCTCCTTTCCCCGTAGATCCATAATTGATTGAAAAAGGATTGATGAAGACTGCAGAATGTCTCATTTTTATGTTTCTCCAGAATTGGCTGATACTGCTTCCCCCGGTTCCTTTGTAAATTCTTGTAAGCATATTTCTCTTTTTGAGTTAGTCGAGCTTGTGAATTTTAATTCTTTAGAAGTCAAATGTCCTGAGTGTCAAAATATTATCAATTTAAGCCAACTTGCAAATCTGTTCCTACATGAGAACCATAATCCCAGAATAGGTGAAGCACCTCCTTCTACTTCTGTTACTCCCTGTCCAAATCCTAAATGCTCTGAAATTCCATTCCCGCATGAATCTAAGCATGTTCTCATGATACATACAGTTCCTACCTTAGAAGAAGAAGATCCAAGACTTACAGAATTGTTTTCATATACAAGACCAGTAAAACCAAGATATGGTCTCGGTTATCTTGAAAATTAAAAAGATTGATTCCCAACTGCAGATTTGGTCGAGTTCCGAAAGATTGTAAAAAGCCTAGTACAACAGAGATGCATAAGTTCTTTACGCTTATGGATGGTTGTCCAGAAACCAAAATCCTAGAAAAATGGATGAAAGCAATGTTGAATTGGGATATTTTCAGAAACCCCAAAGCTAAAGAATTTGGAAGCAATCATACTGTTCCTCAGAAAATAGCATTGTCTATAGAATGGAAAAACCATATGGAATCCACTGATACTTGGATTTCTTTCTATACCTGGTTAGAAAGAAGACAGATTGCTCATGTTTTAATGACTTATTGAGCATCCTCTCCATCCCAACATATCTGGCAAGCTCTAGATTCCCTTAAGGTTGCGACTCCAACCACATTTCCACCTTATAAGGGAATTGTGCTTGGAGAAGGACAAAGTTCTGCCAAAGCAGTTCCTTTAGTCTTAAAGGATGATAATGCAATCGACACTGAAAGCAGAATTCAAAAAATAGCAGAGCAATTGAACTGGACGAATACTGCTTTGAAATGCCTTGAAATGAATATTGCCAAAGCTTTTGTAGTCAAAGATCAGTTTGATATTGTACATGTTTCCCTGAATACTATAAATAGTGCTCTAGATAAAGTATGATTTGATAATTCAGTGGTCAAGACTTATATGAGAGAATCTCTAGACAAAATAGAGAACGTAGAAGACAAAGTGATAGAGCACATTGATTCTACATCAAGTCAATTAACAAAATTGGTAAATAAAGTAGACAGATTATCTATTGGCAAAACAGAGAAACCAATTCCAGCAGCATTTATGCACAAAGGATCTGTACGAATACAAGACCCTGTCAAACCCATCGACAGATTTCCATTCTTATTCCCCAAGGAGTCTGCATCCCAAGAAATAAAAGTGGAAATAGACAAAGAAGAATCATCTAAGGTTGCAGAAACACCAAAAGATGAGCATATCACATTCTCAGCTTTATTTAAAGAAGAAGAGAAGACAAAAGTTTTACCTATATATGAGCCACTAGAAATTCAATACACCAGGTATGCTGCGCCTGATATCCGTGGCAAGGGTAAAATTCTAGAAACTCACACATTATTTGTTGATTCTCATAGAGAATAGTCTATAGACAACCTTAGTGTAGGACAAATCAAAGAATTAATAGATATGATGTACACAGAGTATAAACTCATGTGTCTCAGAGGAAAACCTGACGTAGATGCTTGTAAGACCATTATCCAGTGCTTTATAGGCACACTCCTGAGATGGTGGGAAACATAATCTTCTCCTGCTTTGATTAAGAAAATGGAAGATCAATTGCTCAAAGATGAGCAAGGTAACATAATCCACAATCCAGATGGGACGGTCCAAAACAATATGATTGGAGCTCTAACCTCCATGATCGTTGAACATTGGTGTGGTTCAGAAGCTAATATAGCTGACAAAAATGAATTTTTTCTAATGAACCTCAAATGTTACAAGACTTCTCAATATGAAGACTTCCATAGAGACTAGATGCAGAGGATATATGAGACAAAGGACTCCAAAAATCTGTTGTGGAAACAGGTTTACTTGGCAACACTTCCATCAAAGTTTGTAGACTATCTTCGATTACAAGAAGTCTTCCAGATGCCATTTGAGTCCTATACATGGAGACAGATTTACAGTTTGATTAGTAAAACATTGGTTGGCCTTTGTACTAGTGCAAAGGTAAATAATTCATTAGAAAAGCTATCCAAATTTCTGGACAGCAAATCTTTTTGTAACAAATATGGCCGATCTCTAGAAGATCCACTAGTTAAGAAAAGGAAGCTCAAAAGAAGAGCTAAGAAAGAAAAGCTGCACACAACCAGAAAAAATTATAATAGATTCAGTAAGAAAAGGCCTCCATCTAGGCCCCGTGCACAACAGAAAAGAAAGGGATATTACAGGTATATCCCAAAAACACACTATTACAAGCCATCTGATATCCACTTACATAGTCATAAACAAGAAAAGTGGAACAAACTGACTTGTTGGCTCTGTGGCCAAATAGGACACACTGCAAATAACTGTCCTATAGGAGAAGAGTTGAAAAAGAATCGTGGCAAGAAATCTCAGCCACAAAATCAAAAATTAAAACAAGTCAAGACTGAGACCCAATATTTTTGCATGAAATGTGGGTCCAAATCTCATAGGACAGAGCATTGTCCTAATGTTACAATTGGTGATAACCCCCAAATTCAACAACAAGAAATGTTTTACTCATCTGATGAATTCTCAAATTCAAATAATAGTCTTGTCTATCCATCTGAAGAATTTGAAGAAATAAATCTTCATGCTAATGCCTATAATTGCTCAGATTCAGACAATTGTAAATACATTTTTACTGACAGTGAATCTGATTCTACAGAATCATCTTCAAAAGAAGAGGCACAGTATAAGAAACTCAAAGAAAAAGTTCTTATGGCTCAAACAGAGGAAGATGAAATAAAATCTTATCTCAGATCCATGCAATGGAGGATGGAGAAATGAAGACCTGCCTCAAAGAAGCCTTCATGGATCAGCTAAAGATATCAAATAACAACAAAAATTCTGGTAAAGAGCCACTTTTTATTGATGCCTCATATGCAAGAAATGCAAAATCTTTTCAAAGACAAAGACAACAGGACAAAGTCCGCCCACTTACCTTGGGGGAAGTAAGCCATGAAATACACAATCTCAAATCTGAAATTTCCCAGCTAAAAATTCAGGTTCAAGGATTAGAAAAAGGAAAAATGCATAAAGAAACAAAACCAAAAGAAGAAACTGATCAAGAAGATTACTATAAAGCAAATGTCCAGATCTATGAAGGAATAAAAGATAATGATTCTGGTTTTCAAGAAATGCGGATACTCACAATCGAGTATCAACAACACCACGTACAGGTACAAATTTGTATACAGAATGAAATTTTTAATTTGACTGCACTTATTGATTCTGGAGCAGATGTGAATATACTCAACAATAAAGTTATCCCAGCAAAATTTTGGATGGCAGCTAAAGGAGAAGTTATTGGTCTAGGCAATAAGACATTGAATTATGAAGTGCCCAAAGCTTCTATATGGTTTGACAGACATCGTATAAAATTGAAATTTGCTATTGCTGACATCCTAGTTGATTGCATCCTAGGAAACATTTTTCTAGCTGCTCTAGAACCTCATGGTTCATATAGGACAAAGAACAACATGGGTGGATATTTTATCACTCTGCCTACTTCCAGTGGCCAATCTAGAAGGATAGAATTGCCATATGTATTGACCCCAAGAATCTCAACAATGGTCCAAACTATGAAAGAACTAGAAAAAGCAGAAGCTAAGTTATCAAACTTAAAAGATCTGAAATCCACTCTCAGTATCTCAAAGCAGTTAACTTCTCCAACAGTACAAAAAAGGATTTTAGAGCTAAAAGTCTAGGTTGAAAATGAATGTTGCGCTGAAGAACCAAATGCATTTTGGCACAAGAAGCAACATTCAATTGAGCTCCCATAAAAAGCAAAATACACAGGCAGACCTTGTAAAATCAAGGCAATCCCAATGAATAAAGAATATAGAGAACTCTGCCAGAAAGAGGTCCAGAACCTGCTAGACAAAAAACTGATCAGAGAATCAACCAATCCATGGAACTGCTATGGGTTTTATGTCAATAAAAGATCAGAACAAATTAGAGGAATCCCGAGACTGGTCATAAATTACAAGCCTCTGAATGTAGTACTATCAGATTATACATATTCAATCCCCCACAAGGGTGATCTGATCAGTAGAATTGCAGGAGCCAAAGTATTTTCAAAATTTGATCTGAAATCAGGTTTTTGGCAAGTCGCCATTTCGAAGAAAGATAAATTTAAGACCACCTTCAGTATCCCAGCAAGGCACTATGAATGGAATGTTATGCCATTTGGCCTCAAACTTGCTCCGTCAAAATTTCAGAAGGTGATGGATAATATTTTTAAGCCCTTCTTTGATTGGTTAATCGTGTACATAGATGACATTCTGATCTTTTCCATGAACTTGCAAGATCATTTCAGGCATATCCAGATCTTTGTAAATACCATCAAAAGAAATGGTTTAGTCCCAAGTAAGAAGAAGGTTGAATTTTTCCAAACCTCCATTAAGTTTTTAGGCCACAATATTTTTAATGGCCAAATTTCACTGCAGAAACATGCTCTTGAATTTTCGAGCAAGTTTCCAGATATAATAACTGACAAGACTCAGCTGCAGCGTTTTCTTGGCTGCCTCAATTATGTCAGTAATTTCTATCAAGATTGCACAAAGGACAGAAGTCTATTCAACCAACGTCTGCGTAAGAATCCTGAACCCTGGACTCCAGCTCATACCAGAGCTGTACAAAATATCAAGTCCAAGGTAAAAACTCTCCCCATCTTATACATATCAGATGATGCTGCATTCAAAATCGCAGAGTCGGATGCCAGCAATATTGGCTGGGGAGGTATTTTGAAACAAAGAAAAGGGTCAGAAGAGAAAATTATTCAATTTGCTTCAGGAACAGGGAACCCTACTGAGAAGAATTATTCCACCATTGAAAAAGAAGTCAAAGTTGCATGGAATTGCATTGATAAATTTGAAATTCATCTTATCAAAAAAACATTCCTCCTCAGGACTGATGCATCAGCATTAAAGAAAGTCTTGACAAAAAATATCAAAAAACCTGGGGAAGCTAAATTCGCAAGATGGCAAGCATTGTTTGAAAATTTTGATTTTCAGGTGGAACATATAAAGGGTAATGAAAATTGTCTCCCTGAATTTTTAAGTAGGGAAGACCTTCAAAACATCTAGCATCAAGAACAAGATCATATTGTGGTAATAGTAACTAAATGGGATCCAACTCAAAACCAAGAAGTCCTCAGAACAATAAATGAATATCAAAGTTGGACTGAATATAGAAAAAATTGGAAACCCACATGGCAGCTCTGAAGCACAAAAGTCTTGGATGCTAATCTACAACCACACACCGATCTCCTTCATCTTGTGCCGGAAATAAGAGTCTTCCCAAAAGGCAATAAATGGATACATGACATGATTTACTCAGATAGTAGGTCATAGCATAGAGGGCAAAAGAAGTACTACAAAATGTCTTTAAAGATATAACAATGATATGGAATGAAGGAGGTGACAGAAGAAAAATATATCATAGATACTTCACTATAAATAGAGCTCGGAATACAGAATGGCCAATTACTAATCCATTCTTATGGCCCCAAAATGATCCTAAACTTATTTTCCCTGAGACAATGTTTGATTTTGCAGGTTATAAGCAGCTATGGTGGGATCTGCTTAATGTAGATGGAAGAAATGAGACGCACTACACTAAGCTAAAGTTTGGAACTATCAGAACTGCACAAAGATCACAACAGTCAAAATGGCTAGAGGATAGGTGGGATGACTATGGTGTTAATCGTACAACCATTGATCCAATATGCTATGAGGCCTATTTCTGCTTAAATTGTGATAATTTTTTTCACAAAAATAACATGGAATGTATTCATGAACCATTTAGAGATCAAGACACATGTATAATTACCCAAACCATCATATCTTACAACAATTCATGTGCCGTCATGATGAATGGTTGGTAATGACAAAGGTAAAACAGCAATTTGTGCTTACTAAACCTATGATTGTAAGAAGGATCTTTACCAAAGCCTAGGATGGTATATTATATCCCAGAGTTTATCCATGAACAACGACCCTTGGTGGCCCCAGTACTTTTGGTTCCCGTGGGCTTATGCCATAAAGCTCCACATTGTACAATGGTCCAGTCATGAGGACTATTCATGACCAGTTTTCTCTTGGGCCTTCACTGGTTAAAAGGCATCCACAGTGTACAAAGTTTTTATGATTGATTCCATAAGTGACGAGACTCGGAGCACTTCTCCGAATTTTGGTGGATATTGAACCACATCTCGTACTAACAGATTCCTTTGTACTTCAATTTGTCGGTCTGACTATCGAATGGTTGTCCCCTCCTTTTGCTATGTACCGTTGTACGCAAGGAGTCTAGGCTCATTCAAGGATCGGTTGTTAGTCATTGTGAGTTTGTAAGTCTTATGTTTTAGAGTCTGAGCTCTTTGCCTGCTCTACAACTGCGGACGATCTGTCTGATATGCTTGCATCACGTAAAGAACTCAAGTCTTTAGGTGTTCTGAGAAGCCTGCGCATCAATGTAACCTACTGGTGAGAACCTAAAGTGACCAGAACATTAGAGTGTCAAGGTATATGTGTGTGGTATATGTCTGTGTTGAGTCTTTATTCACAGACAGAGCCTGTGTATTTATTGTTGGTAAGGTCACGGATAGTAGCTAATACAAATGTATTTAGACCTTGATGAGTAAGTGCATGTATCCCCATTCTTATACAACCCATATGAAGATATTGAGTTTTTAGCCGTTTAGACTCGGCCTGTAATGTTTTTGGATCAAGGAGGGCTATACTCTGTACAAAGTAAGAATGTTTTGGTATTATGGCCAATAACTTCTGGTTCGCCTAGTAAGTACTCAACAAATATCACTCTTTTTATTTTTCAGTGTATAATGGATCCCTTCCGCAAATCTGTTTCATTCCGAGAAATTGAAGAGCATGAAAAATCCACTCTAGAAAATCCCTTGCAGGATATGTTCGCCACTGCCTCCATTCGGGTTCTTAATTCTGCCGAACTTGCATATGAGGAAAGTCAACCCACTGCTAGATGGCAGTTACCTATCATTAATGCTTCACAAGTCTATGCAGATCTGTCTGCATTTCATTTAGTTGTTGCTACCCGTATTAGTATAAAGGAGTCCATAAGTGAGATACAAGAAAATTCTGACTGCGTACAGAGTATATCCCTCCTTGATCCCAAAACATTACAGGCCGAGGCTAAATGGCTAAAAACTCAATATCTTCATCTGGGTTGTATAAGAATAGGGATACATGCACTTACTCATCAAGGTCTAAATACATTTGTATTAGCTACTGTCCATGACCTTACCCACAATAAATACATAGATTCCTTAATAGGTGGGATAATCACACCTCTATCAAACGAGCCAATATATTTTGATTGCTATCCAAATTTCTCTATTTATGTCTTTAATGAAACCATAAAAGACATCCTTCAATTACAAATCTAGACCACTAGATTTGACATGAACAGAAAACGACATAATATAGCAATCCAGACCCGAGGGTGTTTTAGACATACTAATACATTATATCCAGCAGTTCTGCATGCCCCAAGCAAGGATTCAAAAGCCAGTGTTGTCGTACTCACAAATGCAAGAAACCAGAAGATTGAGCACCAAACAATCAAATGGGAAGATCTAACTTTCCCTGAACACTAGGTTGTCTCGAATCCCAAGCCTCCTTCTGTCAAGAAAATAACCTCTGCAGATATTCATGAAGAATCATCCAAAGCCATTCTCTCCTTTCCCCGTAGATCCAAAATTGATAGAAAAAGGATTGATGAAGACTGTAGAATGTCTCATTTTTATGTTTCTCCAGAACTTGCTGATACTACTTCCTCCAGTTTCTCTGTAAATTCTTGTAAGCATATTTCTCTTTCTGAGTTAGCCCAGCTTGTGAATTTTAATTCTTTAGAAGTCAAATGTCCTGAGTGTCAAAATATTATCAATTTAAGCCAACTTGCAAATATGGTCCTACATGAGAACCATAATCCCAGAATAGGTGAAGCACCTCCTTCTACTTCTGTTACTCCCTATCCAAATCCTAAATTCTTTGAAATTTCATTCCCGCATGAATCTGAGCATGTTCTCATGATACATACAGAATCCACTGATACTTGGATTTCTTTCTATACCTGGTTAGAAAGAAGACAGATTGCTAACATTTTAATGACTGACTCATCAGCATCCGCTCCATTCCAACATCTCTGGCAAGCTCTAGATAGCCTTAAGGTTGCGACTCCAACCACATTTCCACCTTATAAGGGAATTGTGCTTGGAGAAGGACAAAGTTCTTCCAAAGTAGTTCCTTTAGTCTTAAAGGATGGTAATGCAATCGGCACTAAAGGCAGAATTCAAAAAACAGCAGAGCAATTGAACTGGACGAATACTGCTCTGGAAGGCCTTGAAATGAATATTGCTAAAGCTTCCATAGTCAAAGATCAGTTTGATATTGTACAGGTTTCCCTGAACACTATAGATAATGCTCTAGATAAAGTACGATTTGATAATTCAGTCATCAAGACTTATATGAGAGGATCTCTAGACAAATTAGAGAACGTAGAAGACAAAGTGATAGAGCACATTGATTCTACATCAAGTCAATTAACAGAATTAGTAAATAAAGTAGACAAATTATCTATTGGCAAAACAGAGAAACCAATTCCAGCAGCATTTGTGCACAAAGGATCTGTGCGAATACAAGACCCTGTCAAACCCATCGACAGATTTCCATTCTTATTCCCCAAGGAGTCTGCATCCCAAGAAATAAAAGTGGAAATAGCCAAAGAAGAATCATCTAAGGTTGTAGAAACACCAAAAGATGAGAATATCACATTCTCAACTTTATTTAAATTAGAAGAGAAGACAGAAGTTTTACCTATATATGAGCCACTAGAAAGTCAATACACCATGTATGTTGCGCCTGATATCCGTGGCAAGGGTAAAATTCCATAAACTCACACATTCTTTGCTGATTCTCATAGAGAATGGTCTATAGGCAACCTCAGTGTAGGACAAATCAGAGAATTAATCGATATGATGTACATAGAGTATAAACTCATGTGTCTCAGAGGAAAACCTGAGGTAGATGCTTGTAAGACTATTATCCAGTGCTTTACGGGCACACTCCTCAGATGGTGGGAAACAGAATCTTCTCTTGCTTTGATTAAGCAAATGGAAGATCAATTGCTCAAAGATGAGCAAGGTAACATAATCCACAATCTAGATGGGACAATCCAAAACAATATGTTTGGAGCTCTAACCTCCATGATTGTTGAACATTGGTGTGGTTCAGAAGCTAATATAGCTGACAAAAATGAAGTTGTTCTAATGAACCTCAAATGTTACAAGATTTCTCAATATGAAGACTTCCATAGAGACTGGATGCAGAGGATATATGAGACAAAGGACTCCAAAAATCTGTTGTGGAAACAGGTTTACTTGGCAGCACTTCAATCAAAGTTTGTAGACTATCTTCGATTACAAGAAGTCTTCCAAATTTCATTTGAGTCCTATACATGGGGACAGATTTATAGTTTGATTACTAAAACATTGGTTGGCCTTTGTACTAGTGCAAAGGTAAATAATTCATTAGAAAAGTTGTCCAGATTTATGGACAGCAAATCTTTTTTCAGCCTATCTCTAGAAGATCCACTAGTTAAGAAAAGGAAGCTCAAAAAAAGAGCTAAGAAATAAAAGCTGCACACAACCAGAAAAAATTATAATAGATTCACTAAAAAAGGCCTCCATCTAGGCCCCGTGTACAACATAAAAGAAAGGGATATTACAGGTATATCCCAAAAACACACTTTTACAGGCCATCTGATATCCACTTACATAGTCATAAACAAGAAAAGTGGAACAAACTGACTTGTTGGCTTTGTGGCCAAACAGGACACATAGCAAATAACTGTCTTGTAGGAGAAGACTCGAAAAAGAATCATGGCAAGAAATCTCAGCCACAAAATCAAAAATTAAAACAATTCAAGACTGAGACCCAATATTTTTGCATGAAATGTGGGTCCAAATCTCATAGGAGAGAGCATTGTCCTAAGTGATTGCCCCCAAATTCAACAACAAGAATTGTTGTACTCATCTGATGAATTATCAAATTCAAATAATAGTCCTGTCTATTCATCTGAAGAATTTGAAGAAATAAATCTTCATGCTAATGCCTGTAATTGCTCAGACTCAGACGATTGTAAATGCATATTTACTGACAGTTAATATGATTCTACAGAATCATCTTCAGAAGAAGAGGCACAGTATAAGAAACTCAAAGAAAAAGTTCTTATGGCTCAAACAGAGGAAGATGAAATAAAATCTTATCTCAGATCCATGCAATGGAGGATGGAGAAATGAAGACCTGCCTCAAAGAAGCCTTCATGGATCAGCTGAAGATATCAAATAACAACAAAAATTCTGGTAAGGAGCCACTTTTTATTGATGCCTCATATGCAAGAAATGCAAAATCTTTTCAAAGACAAAGACAACAGAACAAAGTCCGCCAACTTACCTTGGGGGAAGTAAGCCATGAAATACACAATCTCAAATCTGAAATTTCCTAGCTAAAAATTCAGGCTCAAGGATTAGAAAAAGGAAAAATGCATAAAGAAACAAAACCAGAAGAAGAATCTGATCTAGAAGATTGGTATAAAGCAAACATCCAGATCTATGAAGGAATAAAAGATAATGATTCTGGTTTTCAAGAAATGCGGATACTCGCAGTCGGGTATCAACAACACCACGTACAAGTACAAATTTGTATACAAAATGAAAATTTTAATTTGACTGCACTTATTGATTTTGGAGCAGATGTGAATATACTCAAAATAAAGTTATCCCAGCGAAATTTTGGATGGCAGCTAAAAGAGAAGTTATTGGTCTAGGCAATAAGACGTTGAATTATGAAGTGCCCAAAACTTCTATATGTTTTGATAGACATTGTATAAAATTGAAATTTTCTATTACTGACATCCCAGTTGATTGCATCCTAGGAAACATTTTTCTAGCTTCTGTAGAACCTCATGGTTCACATAGGACAAAGAACAATAGAGGTGGATATTTTATCACTTTGCCTACTTCTAGTGGCCAATCCAGAAGGATAGAATTGCCATATGTATCGACCCCAAGAATCTCAACAATGGTCCAAACTATGAAAGAACTGGAAAAAGCAGAAGCCAAGCTATCAGACTTAAAAGATCTAAAATCCACTCTCAGCATCTCAAAGCAGTTAACTTCTCCAGCAGTACAGAAAAATATTTTAGAGCTAAAAGTCCAGGTTGAAAATGAATGCTGCATTGAAGAACCAAATGCATTTTGGCACAGGAAGCAACATTCAGTTGAGATCCCATACAAAGCAGAATACACATGCAGACCTTGTAAAAGCGAGGCAATCCAAATGAATAAAGAATATAGAGAACTCTGCTAGAAAGAGGTCCAGAACCTACTAGACAAAAAACTGATCAGAGAATCGACCAGTCCATGGAACTGCAATGGGTTTTATGTCAATAAAAGAATAGAACAAATCAGAGGAATCTCGAGACTGGTCATAAATTACAAGCCTCAAAATGCAGTACTATCATATGATACATATCCAATCCCCCACAAGGGTGATCTGATCAGTAGAATTGCAGGAGCCAAAGTATTTTCAAAATTTGATCTGAAATCAGGTTTTTGGCAAGTCGCCATTTCGGAGAAAGATAAATTTAAGACCGCCTTCAGTATCCCAGAAGGGCACTATGAATGGAATGTTATGCCATTTGGCCTCAAACATGCTCCGTCAAAATTTCAGAAGGTGATGGATAATATTTTTAAGCCATTCTTTGATTGGTTAATCGTGTGCATAGATGACATTCTGATCTTTTCCAAGAACTTGCAAGATCATTTTAGGCATATCCAGATCTTAGTAAATACCATCAAAAGAAATGGTTTAGTCCTAAGTAAGAAGAAGATTGAGGTTTTCCAAACCTCCATTAAGGTTTTAGGCCACAATATTTTTAATGGCCAAATTTCACTGCAGAAACATGCTCTTGAATTTTCGAGCAAGTTTCCAGATATAATAACTGACAAGACTCAGCTGTAGTGTTTTCTTGGCTGCCTCAATTATGTCTGTAATTTCTATCAAGATTGTGCAAAGGACAAAGGCCTATTGAACCAACGTCTGCGCAAGAATCCTAAACCCTGGACTCCAGCTCATACCAGAGCTATACAAAATATCAATTCTAAGGTAAAAACTCTCCCCATCTTATACATATTAGATGATGCTGCATTCAAAATCGTGGAGTAAGACGCCAGCAATATTGGCTGGGGAGGTATTTTGAAACAAAGAAAAGCGTCAGAAGAGAAAATTATTCAATTTGCTTCAGGAACATGGAACCCCATTGAGAAGAATTATTCCCCCATTGAAAAAGAAGTTAAAGCTGCATGGAATTGCATTGATAAATTGGAAATTCATCTTATCAACAGAACATTCCTCCTTAGGACTGATGAATCAGCATTAAAGAAATTCTTGACAAAAAAATATCAAAAAACTTGGGGAAGCTAAATTTGCAAGACGACAAGCATTTTTTGCAAATTTTGATTTTCAGGTGGAACATATAAAGGGTAATGAAAATTGTCTCCCTGACTTTTGAAGTAGGGAACACCTTCAAAACATCCAACATCAAGAACAAGATCATATTATGGCCATAGTAACTGAATGGGATCCAACTCAAAACCAAGAAGTCCTCATAACAATAAATGAAGATCAAAGTTGGACTGAATACAGAAAAAATTGGAAACCCATATGCCAGCTCTGAAGCACAAAAGTCTTGGATGCTAATCTACAAACACACACCGATCTCCTTCATCTTGTGCCAGAAATAAGAGTCTTCCCAAAAGGAAATAAATGGATACATGACATGATTTACTCAGATAGTATGGTCAGAGCACAGAGGGTAGAAGAAGTACTACAAAATGTCTTTAAAGATATAACAATGATATGGAATGAAGGAGGTGAGAGAAGAAAAATATATCATAGATACTTCACTATAAACAGAGCCTGAAATACAGAATGGCCAGTTACTAATCTAGTCTTATGGCCCCAAAATGATCCTAAACTTATTTTCCCTGACACAGTGTTTGATTTTGCAGGTTATAAGCATCTATGGTGGGATCTGCTTAATGTAGATGGAAGAAATGAGACACACTACACTAAGCTTAAGTTTGGAACTATCATAACTGCACAAAGATCACAACAGTCAAAATGGCTAGAGGATTGGTGGGATGACTATGGTGTTAATCGTACAGCCATTGATCCAATCTACTATGAGACCTATTTCTACTTAAATTGTGATAAATTCTTTCACAAAAATAACATGGAATGTATTCATGAACCATTTAGAGATCATGTAAGACACATTTATAATTACCCAAACCATCATATCTTACAACAATTCATGTGCCGTCATGATGAATGGTTGGTAATGACAAAGATAAAACAACAATTTGTGCTTAATAAACCTATGATTGTAAGAAGGATCTTTACGAAAGCCTGGGATGGTATATTATATCCCAGAGTTTATCCAGGAACAACGACCCTTGGTGGCCCCAATACTTTTGGTCCCCGTGGGCTTATGCCATAAATCTCCACATTGTACAATGGTCCAGTCATGAGGACTATTCATGACCAGTTTTCTCGTGGGCCTTCAATGGTTAAAAGGCATCCACAATGTACAATGTTTTTATGATTGATTCCATAAGTCACGAGACTCGGAGCACTCCTCCGAATTTTGGTGGATATTGAAGCACATCTCGTACTGACAAATTCCTTCGTACTTCAATTTGTCGTTCTGACTGTTGAATGGTTGTCCTCTCCTTTTGCTATATATGCAAGGAGTCTAGGCTCATTCGGGGATCGGTTGTTAGTCATTGTGAGTTTGTAAGTCTTATGTTTTGGAGTCTGAGCTCTTTGTCTACTCTACAACTGCGAACAATCTGTCTGATCTTCTTGCATCACGTAAAGAACTCAAGTCTTTAGGTGTTCTGAGAAACCTGCGCATCAAAGTAACCCACTGGTGAGAACCTAAAGTGGCCAGAACATTAGAGTGTCGAGGTATATGTGTGTGTTGAGTATTTGTTCACAGACAGAGCCTGTGTATTTATTGTGGGTAAGGTCACGGACAGTAGCTAATACAAATGTATTTAGACCTTGATGAGTAAGTGCATGTATCCCTATTCTTATACAACCCAGATGAAGATATTGAGTTTTTAGCCATTTAGCCTTGGCCTGTAATGTTTTGGGATCAAGGAGGGATATACTCTGTACACGGTAATAATGTTTTGGTATTATGGCCAATAACGTCTGGTTCGCCTAGTAAGTACTCAACAAATATCACTCTTTTTATTTTTCAGTGTATAATGGATCCCTTCCGCAAATCTGTTTCATTCTGAGAAATTGAAGAGCATGAAAAATCCACTCTAGAAAATCCCTTGCGGGATATGTTCGCCACTACCTCCAGTCAAGTTCTTAATTCTGCCAAACTTGCATATGAGGAAAGTCAACCCACTTCTAGATGGCAGTTACCTATCATTAATGCTTCACAAGTCTATGCAGATCTGTCTACATTTCATTTAGTTGCTGCTACCCGTATTATTATAAAGGAGTCCATAAGTCAGATACAAGAAAATTTTGACTATGTACAGAGTATATCCATCCTTAATCCCAAAACATTGCAGGCCAAGGCTAAACGGATAAAAACACAATATCTTCATCTGGGTTGCATGAGAATAGGGATACATGCACTTACTCATCAAGGTTTAAATACATTTGTATTAGCTACTGTCCGTGACCTTACCCACAATAAATACACAGATTCCTTAATAGGTGGGATAGTCACACCTCTATCAAACAAGCCAGTATATTTTGATTGCTATCCAAATTTCTCTGTTTATGTCTTTGATGAAACCATGAAAGACATCCTTCAATTACAAATCTAGACCACTAGATTTGACATGAACAGAAAACAACATAATATAGCAATCCAGACCCGAGTGTGTTTTAGACATACTAATACATTATATCCAATAGTTCTGAATGCCCCAAACAAGGATTCAAAAGCCAGTGTTGTCATACTCATAGATGCAAGAAATCAAAAGATTGAGCACCAAAAAATCAAATGGGAAGATCTAACTTTCCCCGAACTCTGGGTTGTCTTGAATCCCAAGCCTCCTTCTGTCAAGAAAATAACCTCTGCAGATATTCATGAAGAATCATCCAAAGCCATTCTCTCCTTTCCCCGTCGATCCAAAATTTATAGAAAAATTATTGATGAAGATTGCAGAATGTCTCATTTTTATGTTTCTCCAGAACTGGCTGATACTGCTTCCTCCAGTTCCTCTATAAATTCTTGTAAGCATATTTCTCTTTTTGAGTTAGCCCAACTTGTGAATTTTAATTCTTTAGAAGTCAAATGTCCTGAGTGTCAAAATATTATAAATTTAAGCCAACCTGCAAATCTAGTCCTACATGAGAACCATAATCCCAGAACAGGTGAATCACCTCCTTCTACTTCTGTTACTCCCTGTCCAAATCCTAAATGCTCTGAAATTCCATTCCAGCATGAATTTGGGCATGTTCTCATGCTACATACAGTTCCTACCTTCGAAGAAGAAGATCCAAGGCTTACAGAATTGTTTTCATATACAAGACCAGTAAAACCAAGATATGGTCTTGGTTATCTTGAAAAATCAAAAAGATTGATTCCCAACTGCAAATTTGGTCGAGTTCCGGAAGATTGTAAAAATCCTAGTACAACAGAGATGCATAAGTTCTTTACGCTTATGGATGGTTGTCCAAAAACCAAAATCCCAAAAAAATGGATGAAAGCAATGTTGAATTGGGATATTTTCACAAACCCCAAAGCTAAAGAATTTGGAAGCAGTCATACTGTTCCTCAGAAAATAGTACTGTTTGTAGAATGGAAAAACCACATGGAATCCACTGATACTTGGAATTCTTTCTATACCTGGTTCGAAAGAAGACAAATTGCTAATGTTTTAATGACCAACTCATCAGCATCCTCTCCATCCCAACATCTCTGGCAAGCTCTAGATGGCCTTAAGGTTGCGACTCCAACCACATTTCCACCTTATAAGGGAATTGTGCTTGGAGAAGGACAAAGTTCTACCAAAGCAGTTCCTTTAGTCTTAAAGGATGATAATGCAATCGGCACTGAAGGCAGAATTCAAAAAACAGCAGAGCAATTGAACTGGACGAATACTGCTTTGAAAGGCCTTGAAATGAATATTGCCAAAGCTTCCGTAGTCAAAGATCAATTTGATATTGTATAGGTTTCCCTGAATACTATAAATAATGCTCTAGATAAAGTACAATTTGATAATTCAGTCGTCAAGACTTATGAGAGAGAATCTCTAGACAAATTAGAGAACGTAGAAGACAAAGTGATAGAGCACATTGATTCTACATCAAGTCAATTAATAGAATTGGTAAATAAAGTAAACAGATCATCTATTGGCAAAAAAGAGAAACCAATTCCAACAGCATTTATGCACAAAGGGTCTGTGCGAATACAAGACCCTGTCAAACCCATCGACAAATTTCCATTCTTATTCCCCAAGGAGTCTGCATCCCAAGAAATAAAAGTAGAAATAGACAAAGAAGAATCATCTAAGGTTGCAGAAACACCAAAAGATGAGCATATCATATTCTCAGCTTTATTTAAAGAAGAAGAGAAGACAAAAGTTTTACCTATATATGAGCTACTAGAAATTCAATACACCAGGTATGCTGCGCCTGATATCCGTGGCAAGGGTAAAATTCTAGAAACTCACACATTATTTGTTGATTCTCATAGAGAATAGTCTATAGACAACCTTAGTGTAGGACAAATCAAAGAATTAATAGATATGATGTACACAGAGTATAAACTCATGTGTCTCAGAGGAAAACCTAAGGTAGATGCTTGTAGGACCATTATCCAGTGCTTTACAGGCACACTCCTAAGATGGTAGGAAACAGAATATTTTCCTGCTTTGATTAAGAAAATGGAAGATCAATTGCTCAAAGATGAGCAAGGTAACATAATCCACAATCCAGATGGGACGGTCCAAAACAATATGATTGGAGCTCTAACCTCCATGATCGTTGAACATTGGTGTGGTTCAGAAGCTGATATCGCTCACAAAAATGAAGTTGTTCTAATGAACCTCAAATGTTACAAGATTTCTCAACATGAAGACTTCCATAGAGACTAGATGCAGAGGATATATGAGACAAAGAACTCCTAAAATCTGTTGTGGAAATAGGTTTACCTGGCAGCACTTCCATCAAATTTTGTAGACTATCTTCGATTACAAGAAGTCTTCCAGATGCCATTTGAGTCCTATACATGGGGACAAATTTGCAGTTTGATTAGTAAAACATTGGTTGGCCTTTGTACTAGTGCAAAGGTAAATAATTCATTAGAAAAGTTGTCCAGATTTTCGGACAGCAAATCTTTTTGCAGCAAATATGACCTATCTCTAGAAGATCCACTAGTTAAGAAAAGGAAGCTCAAAAGAAGAGCTAAGAAAGAAAAGCTGCACACAACTAGAAAAAATTATAATAGATTCAGTAAGAAAAGGCCTCCATCTAGGCCCCATGCACAATAGAAAAGAAAGGGATATTACATATATATCCCAAAAACACACTATTACGGGCCATCTAATATCCACTTACATAGTCATAAACAAGAAAAGTGGAACAAACTGACTTGTTGGCTCTGTGGCCAAACAGGACACACTGCAAATAACTGTACTATAGGAGAAGAGTCGAAAAATAATCGTGGCAAGAAATATCCGCCACAAAATCAAAAATTAAAACAAGTCAAGACTGAGACCCAATATTTTTGCATGAAATATGGGTCCAAATCTCATAGGACAAAGCATTGTCCTAATGTTACAATTTGTGATCGCCCCCAAATTCAACAATAAGAATTGTTGTACTCATCTGATGAATTCTCAAATTCAAATAATAGTCATGTCTATTCATCTAAAGAATTTGAATAAATAAATCTTCATGCTAATGCCTGTAATTTCTCAGATTCAGACAATTGTAAATGCATTTTTACTGACAGTGAATCTGATTCTACATAATCATCTTCAGAAGAAGAGGCACAGTATAAGAAACTCAAAGAAAAAGTTCTTATGGCTCAAGCAGAGGAAGATGAAATAAAATCTTATCTCAGATCCATGAAATGGAGGATGGAGAAATGAAGACCCACCTCACAGAAGCCTTCATGGATCAGCTGAAGATTTCAAATAACAACAAAAATTCTGGCAAGAAGCCACTTTTTATTGATGCCTCATATGCAAGAAATGCAAAATCTTTTCAAAGACAAAGATAACAGGACAAAGTCCGCCCACTTACCTTGGGGGAAGTAAGCCATCAAATACACAATCTCAAATTTGGAATTTCCCAGCTAAAAATTTAGGTTCAAAGATTAGAAAAAGGAAAAATGCATAAAGAAACAAAACCAGAAGAAGAATCTGATCAAGAAGATTACTATAAAGCAAATGTCCAGATCTATGAAGGAATAAAAGATAATGATTCTGGTTTTCAAGAAATGCGGATACTCGTAGTTGAGTATCAACAACACCACATATAGGTACAAATTGTATACAGAATGAAATTTTTAATTTGACTGCACTTCTTGATTCTGGAGCAGATGTGAACATACTCAATAATAAAGTTATCCCAGCAAAATTTTGTATGGCAGCTAAAAGAGAAGTTATTGGTCTAGGCAATAAGACATTGAATTATGAAGTGCCCAAAGCTTCTATATGTTTTGACAGACATTGTATAAAATTGAAATTTGCTATTGCTGACATCCCAGTTGATTGCATCCTAAGAAACATTTCTCTAGCTGCTATAGAACCTCATGGTTCATACAGGACAAAGAACAACAGAGGTGAATATTTTATCACTTTGCCTACTTCCAGTGGCCAATCCAAAAGGATAGAATTTCCATATGTATCGACCCCAAGAATCTCGACAATGGTCCAAACTATGAAAGAACTGGAAAAAGCAGAAGCCAAGTTATCAGACTTAAAAGATCTGAAATCCACTCTCAACATCTCAAAGCAGTTAACTTCTCCAACAATATAGAAAAGATTTCAGAGCTAAAAGTCCAAGTTGAAAATGAATGCTGCGCTGAAGAACTAAATTCATTTTGGCACAGGAAGCAACATTCAGTTGAGCTCCCATATAAAGTAGAATACACAGGTAGACCTTCTAAAGGCAAGGCAATCCCAATGAATAAAGAATATAGAGAACTCTGCCAGAAAGAGGTCTAGAACCTGCTAGACAAAAAACTGATCAGAGAATCAACTAGTCCATGGAACTGCGATGGGTTTTATGTCAATAAAAGATCAGAACAAATCAGAGGAATCCTGATACTGGTCATAAATTACAACCCTCTGAATGCAGTACTATTAGATGATACATATCCAACCCCCCACAAGGGTGATCTAATTAGTAGAATTGCAGGAACCAAAGTATTTTCAAAATTTGATCTGAAATCAGGTTTTTGGAAAGTCGCCATTTCGAAGAAAGATAAATTTAAGACCACCTTCAGTATCTCAGCAGGGCACTATGAATGGAATGCTATGCCTTTTTGCCTCAAACATGCTCCATCAAAATTTCAGAAGGTGATGGATAATATTTTTTAGCCATTCTTTGATTGGTTAATCGTGTACATAGATGACATTCTGATCTTTTCCAAGAACTTGCAAGATCATTTCAGGCATATCCAGATCTTTGTAAATACCATCAAAAGAAATGGTTTAGTCCTAAGTAAGAAGAAGATTGAGGTTTTCCAAACCTCCATTAATTTTTTAGGCCACAATATTTTTAATGGCCAAATTTCACTGCAGAAACATGCTGTTGAATTTTCGAGCAAGTTTCCAGATATAATAACTGACAAGAATCAGCTGTAGCGTTTTCTTGGCTGCCTCAATTATGTCAGTAATTTCTATCAAGATTGCGTAAAGCACAGAAGTCTGTTGAACCAACGTCTGTGCAAGAATCCTGAACCCTGGACTCCAGCTCATACCAGAGCTGTACAAAATATCAAGTCTAAGGTAAAAGCTCTCTCCATCTTATACATATCAGATGATGCTGCATTCAAAATCACGGAGTCAGACGCCAGCGATATTGGCTGGGGAGGTATCTTGAAACAAAGAAAAGGGTCAGAAGAGAAAATTATTCAATTTGCTTCAGGAACATGGAACCCTACTGAGAAGAATTATTCCACCATTGAAAAAGAATTTAAAGCTGCACGGAATTGCATTGATAAATTTGAAATCCATCTTGTCAAGAGAACATTCCTCCTTAGGATTGATGCATCAGCATTAAAGAAAGTCTTGACAAAAAATATCAAAAAACCCGGGGAAGCTAAATTCGCAAGATGGCAAGCATTGTTTGCAAATTTTGATTTTCAGGTGGAACATATAAAGGGTAATGAAAATTGTCTCCCTAACTTTTTAAGTAGGGAACACCTTCAAAACATCCAGCATCAAGAACAATATCATATTATGTTCATAGTAACTGAATGGGATCCAACTCGAAACCAAGAAGTCCTCAGAACAATAAATGAAGATCAAAGTTTGACTGAATACAGAAAAAAATTGGAAACCCATATGGCAGCTCTGAAGCACAAAAGTCTTGGATGCTAATCTACAGCCACACACCGATCTCCTTCATCTTATGCCGGAAATAAGAGTCTTCCCAAAAGGCAATAAATGGATACATGACATTATTTACTCAGATAGTATGGTCACAGCACAGAGGGTAGAAGAAGTACTACAAAATGTCTTTAAAGATATAACAATGATATGGAATGAAGGAGGTGACAGAAGAAAAATATATCATAGATACTTCACTATAAACAGAGCCCAGAATACAGAATGGCCAATTACTAATCCAGTCTTATGGCCCCAAAATGATCCTAAACTTATTTTTCCTAACACAGTGTTTGATTTTGCAGGTTATAAGCAGCTATGGTGGGGTCTGCTTAATGTAGATGGAAGAAATGAGACACACTACACTAAGCTTAAGTTTGGAACTATCAGAACTGCACAAAGATCACAACAGTCAAAATGGCTAGAGGATTAGTGTGATGACTATGGTGTTAATCGTACAACCATTGATCCAATCTGCTATGAGTCCTATTTCCACTTAAATTGTGATAAAGTTTTTCACAAAAATAACATGGAATGTATTCATGAACCATTTAGAGATGTAAGTCACATGTATAATTACCCAAACCATCATATCTTACAACATTTCATGTGCCATCATGATGAATGGTTGGTAATGACAAAGATAAAACACCAATTTGTGCTTAATAAACCATGATTTTAAGAAGGATCTTTACCAAAGCCTAGGATGGTATATTATATCCTAGAGTTTATCCCAGAATAATGGCCCTTGGTGGCCCCAGTACTTTTGGTTCCCGTGGGCTTATGCCATAAAGCTCCAGATTGTACAATGGTCCAGTCATGAGGACTATTCATGACCAGTTTTCTCGTGGGCATTCACTGGTTAAAAGGCATCCACAGTGTACAAAGTTTTAATGATTGATTCCATAATTCACGAGACTCGAAGCACTTCTCCGACTTTTGGTGGATATTGGACCACATCTCGTACTAACAGATTCCTTTGTACTTCAGTTTGTCAGTCCGACTGTCGAATGGTTGTCCCCTCCATTTGCTATATATGCAAGGAGTCTAGGCTCATTCGAGGATCAGTTGTTAGTCGTTGTGAGTTTGTAAGTCTTATGTTTTGGAGTCTGAGCTCTTTGCCTGCTCTACAACTACAGATGATCTATCTGATCTGCTTGTGTCACGTAAAGAACTCAAGTCTTTAGGTGTTCGTAGAAGCCTGCGCATCAGTGTAACCCACTAGTGAGAACCTAAAGTGGTCAGAACATTAGAGTGTCAAGGTATATGTGTGTGGTATATGTGTGTGTTGAGTCTTTGTTCATAGACAGAGCCTATGTATTCGCCAGGTAGCCTCCAATAAAGCTCGTCCAACATTAGACAGCTCAAGTCTAGTAAACACGAACACGGTCAAACTCTGGTTTGAGCAGATTTGATATTACTGTAATCCATTTTGAGATCAATAAAGAGTGTTATTTCATTTTCTGCTTCTGAATACTATGTGCTTTAATTTGTGCTACTGAGATAGTAATTCTTGCATAAAAGTTCGTCACTACAACAACTAGCTGAAGGGACGCCAAAGACCGTGGAAGGCCAAGAGTGCTGTTGTGAAGGTCTCACAGTGCGTGAAAGGTTACTGATAGTTTTGAGTTCATAACAGCAAGGAAGAAGAGGCTCATCAAGGCCAAGAGAGAAGAGACTCAGCAGAGCGCACTACTGTAGCAGCACTATCGCAGCACTGTAGCACCACTGTAGAAAGCTTCGTTGAAGCCCCTTCTCAAAAAATAGCACTGTCTGTAGAATGGAAAAGCCACATGGAATCCACTGATACTTGGATTTCTTTCTATACCTGGTTAGAAAGAAGACAGATTGCTAATGTTTTAATGACTGACTCATCAGCATCCTCTCCATCCCAACATCTCTGGCAAGCTCTAGATGGCCTTAAGGTTGCGACTCCAACCACATTTCCACCTTATAAGGGAATTGTGCTTGGAGAAGGACAAAGTTCTGCCAAAGCAGTTCCTTTAGTCTTAAAGGATGATAATGCAATAGGCACTGAAGGCAGAATTCAAAAAACAGCAGAGCAATTGAACTAGACGAATACTACTTTGAAAGGCCTTGAAATGAATATTGCCAAAGCTTCCGTAGTCAAAGATCAGTTTGATACTGTACAGGTTTCCCTGAATACTGTAAATAATGCTCTAGATAAAGTACGATTTGATAATTCAGTCGTCAAGACTTATATGAGAGAATCTCTAGACAAATTAGAGAACGTAGAAGACAAAGTGATAGAGCACATTGATTCTACATCAAGTCAATTAACAGAATTGGTAAATAAAGTAGACAGATTATCTATTGGCAAAACAGAGAAACCAATTCCAACAACATTTATGCACAAAGGATCTGTGCAAATACAAGACCCTGTCAAACCTCGACAGATTTCCATTCTTATTCCCCAAGGAGTCTGCATCCCAAGAAATAAAAGCGGAAATAGACAAAGAAGAATCATCTAAGTTTGCAGAAACACCAAAAGATGAGCATAGCACATTCTCAACTTTATTTAAAGAAGAAGAGAAGGCAGAAGTTTTACCTATATATGAACCACTAGAAAGTCAATACACCAGGTATGCTGCGCCTGATATCTTCATCTAGGTTGTATAAGAATAGGGTTACATGCACTTACTCATCAAGGTCTAAATACATTTGTATTAGCTACTATCTGTGACCTTACCCACAATAAATACACAGGCTCTGTTTGTGAACAAAGACTCAACACACACATATACCTCGACACTCTAATGTTCTGGCCACTTTAGGTTCTCAACGAAGCTTGCAGATCCAAGGCTTATAGAATTTTTTTCATATACAAGGCTAGTAAAACCAAGATATGGTCTCGGTTATCTTGAAAAATCAAAAAGATTGATTCCCAACTGCGGATTTGGCCGAGTTCCGAAAGATTGTAAAAAGCCTATTACAATAGAGATGCATAAGTTCTAATTCTATGAATGCAATTTTTTAATTCTAATAAGTAAGCAAAAACTGCAACTCCAAAAAAAAATAAACATTATAGCTTTATTTAAAGTTGTGCAAAATTACTTCAAATCTCTATATCCATACATTTTCAAGGCTTCTCTCCTAACATTATAAATTTTAGGATTTTATATTAAAAAACAAAAAAATTGGAAAAAAAAAAATTAACTCAAAAAAAAAGAGTGTTCTAATTTCAATCTTTTAAAACACAAGATAACTAAAAAAATCTACAAACCAATCAATAATTAAAATAACTAATTTATTTATTTTAATTATAAAACAATAATTTATTTCCTTAACATAAAATATATATATATATATATATTTGTGATTATAATTTTATAAATACAACTTGAGCTTAAAGTCTATATAAATCAATTACTATACTCAGTTTCATTATCAGGGACTACTAAATAATATTTCCAATTTGACTTTTATTAAGTGGAAGTGCAACTTGTATTTATTTGATGTTGTGGGAATCTCTGTGGTGAGAACGCTTAATTTCACTGGTCATACATATCGGCCAGAAAACCCGTGTTTTTCAAATTTAACATATGGAATTTCATAAAAAAGTTTGCACTTTATATAGGGAAAAAAATGAAAAAAACAATGTACTAGTCAGAAACCTCACACATTATGAAAATAATCTTTATATTAATCAAAGGAAACTTTTTTTTTTTGTGTAAAGGAAACTTATTCAATAGTTCAGTGTAATATGTAAAATTAAATTTAAAATTAAAATTTTGTTCATATTTACCGAAATAAAATTAAAAATCTAAAAAAAATAATTATATAAAACATTTAAATAATATAATATTATAAAAAAATACCTTTCAAATTAGATTAGATTCCTTTTTATTAATGTCTTTGCCTTTTCCTCACCCCACTAGCGCCACGATCTTGACTCACAACTGTGAGATTAAGAATCAGGTGGTTAAGCTTATTATGTACAACGGTAGTCAAAATAATTTGGTTTCCACAACACTTGTCAAGGCACTGGCTTTGCTTTGGGCAAGGCAGAAAGCAGCATAGAGGCAGGCGGGATGGAGTGTGATAACCTGCCTTGGGGAGGACAGAAAGAAGCGTAGAGGCTGGAAGGATGGAGAATGATACCTTGACTGCTTTTTTTTTCCAAATAGCTGGAGTGGAGTGTTTATTTTTTTTAATTGAAATTTCCATTTTTTATTTAAGTCGAATATAATTTTGTTAAATTTTAAACCAATCATGTCATTCTTTAGCTTACAATGGTATAAAAAAGTGTGAATTTTAACAAGGAATTCAAATTATAATAAAGAAAAATAAATTAAATAAAAATTACTTAAAATAAATTTGAAATCTTAATTTTCTTTTTACACTCTACAAATATTTTTTCAATCAAAATTTTTCAGATCTTAAAAAAGCCATATTCCATTTTATATATGTCAAAAAATGAGCAATTAAAATCTTACATTTTTACAAAATATATTTTTAATATATATCCATTAGTAAATTTCACGTTCAAAATTGATCTTAAAATTGGTATTTGAAATTGGATTAACTAAAAAAATCTAAAAATAAAACTAAGGTAAAATCAAGAAATTATAAATCAACCTGATAAAATAAGAAATTAAACTAATTAAAAGAATATATATACATAAGCTCAATATGTTTGAAAACATGGATAAAGGAAATAATAGTTATAAAAAAGATCCTAATATTGTGTCATTTTTCCACTTTTGCATAGAGTTTCCATAAAAAGACAAATCATTGGAATGTGTATTTTTTCTATTGTGCCATTTTTCCAGTTTTGCATCCGAGTGCCCTAAGTGGAGTTTCCATAAAAAGGAAAATCACTGGAATGATTATTTTTCAGTAAAATTTCCATAAAAGCAAGTGCCCTCAATGAAATTTCCATGTTTTAATTTTAAGAAGTTTTTTTTTTCTTTTTTTTTTCTCCATACTACACAGTAAATGAAAATTGTGATATGTAGTGAAGAAATTTTCTTTTATATGGTAATTTAATATATCTTTGTGAATAGAACTCTGATTTTATATGCTATTTTATTATAGTTTTTCTTAAAAGCAAAGATTATTATTCCTGAGTGAAATACGGATGTATGTTATTGTTATCATATTTTGAGTGAAATACGGATGTATGTTATTGTTATCATATTTTGAGTGAAATATGGAAATATTATTATCTTGCTATTTGGGTTTGTTTTCGTGGAAATATCTTTTTTGGTGATAAGTCATTCGCAATGTTATTTGATATTTAGTTTATTTTATTGGTATTGATACCATTTTTACCCAATAATAGATAAGTCATTTAATTTATTTTAGATAGTGTTCATATTTTGTTTTAAATGGATCAAAGTTTTAATTTAGAATTTTTTATTTGTCACCATTTGATTTAGAGTTTATTATTTAAAGTAGATTTGGATATTAAAATCATTTTTTCATAGTCTATTAAATTGGAAACTAGACTAATAGTAGGGTTGTTGCTCTTGTGTTTTGTAGTTTCTACCACACTTATCTCCAAGTTAGAAGGCTTGCAGGGTTGTAGCTTTCCAAAGCATATCTGGTTCACCCCGTTACCATGATATTTTTAAAACTTAAGAATAATAACGAATAAATGACTGTGAGGAGAAGCGAGCACATCAAATGAAAATATTTCTAATACAATCTGCGATCACATTTTCACCTGTTAGTAAATTTATATGAAAATAACTTTCATGTAAAGACCATTTAAATTTTTAACTTTTAGCTTCTCTGATTCAAACGTGATACTCAACAAACAATTAGAATATAGCGTACCCACAAAGTGACATGCAAATTCAGAAACACTCCTCATGTAATTTTAGATGAGGACCATCACACTGTTAAACTTGAGTTTTTAGATGATAAATTCTTGTGTTTAATCTTGAGTTTTTAGATGATAAATTCCTGTGTTTTGGAGCATTAAACATATTATAGTGAATATTAAAAAAATTATGTAGGTTGAGAAATTTTAAGTATTTTTTAATTTCAATGTTAAATATTATCCATGGATAATTTCTTTGTTCGTTGATGTGGTTCCGGATATTTAACTTTGAAATTCAAATTTCGGGCTATTTTATTTTATTGGCATTTGATACCCATCTAGTGTTTTAACTATAAAACTCATTGACTTTTCCAATGGCACACATCATTTGTGGCTTGGATAAAATCAAATATATATAATGAGTTTGTTATTGGAGAGCAAACATTCATTATATCCAACAAGATTTCGAAAAAGTTTTAGCAGAAAATCAAAAGAAGAAAATACTGAAATCAAAAATATAGAGTTGACACTGCATTGGAATATATAATGTAAGAATTTTGCTACTACCTACTTTTCCTTAAAATAGTTTTGTTTTAAATTCAATTTTTTTCATGTTAACACCTTGTTGTTTCTTGTAGGTTTTGTTGTTCATATGGGCTAGAAGATTATCGAGAGATTGATGCATTGTCTTATGACATATCAAAAGTGCTTGAAAATGGGATAGGGAGTCATCCTGGTCATAAGAATCTAAGACGTGGTTTCACATGTCATTTTAGTGTTCACATATCCAAGAAAGCACAAGAAAGTTGTTTGATCACTTATGTTGAGATGAACCATATAGATATTACAGGTAAAACTTGCCATGCACAAGAGGTTGATGCTTTTGTAGGCACAAGGGCATACCATGCACCCCATGTTAGTAATGAACTACTTTAATGGGTAGAAAGATGTTTGTTGTTGGGAATGTGAACTGAATGTGTACATCACAAACATAGTGAATTAGTGCATGACAAAGTAACATAATCTAGAGTTGATTTTTATCGAAGCGATTTCTTAATCATAATGACATTGAAAATATAGAGAGGAGATTGAAACATGCCCAATACATGTTTGATAAGAATGATGCTCAAAGTGTGAGTATATGGCAAGAAACAAATCCTCATTAAGTATTTTACTACTCAAAGTTTGACAATGCCATAGATAATGAGGGACACACTCCATTCATTCTAGGCATTCAACAACCACTATAACTAGAATGGATGAGAAAATATGGTCATGATAATATATTAGCAATGGATTCGACATTTCGACAAATGGTTTTAAGGTAATTTTATATTGTTATGTATTTTCTTATTATCATTTGTTATTTATAAGGTAATCTAAGGATATAACTAATTTATTGTTTTATATTGTTATGTATTTTATTATTATCATTTTTTATTTATAAGATAATCCAAGGATATAACCATTTTATTTATTTATTTGTATGCAGTTTCAAATTTATACATTATTGGCATTTGATTCCCAACATAATGGTGTTCCACAGGCATGAGTTCTCGTGTCAAGATCTATGACTTCTGATATCTCCAAGTGGATGGAAATACTACTTCTTAAAGTTCACATGATATGTTGGAGTGGAAGTTAAATTGATGCAGGAGCATCCAATTGAAAGGCGACAACTAGAATTAACTTCTTCTGCTAGACAGAAGAAGAAGTTTTTGAATTTTATTTTATTTTTATTTTTTTAAGCTAAATTTGGGTTGACACAGCCATTGTAATTTGAAATTAAAAGAATAGCTAGATTAGGATTAGTTAAATGTTAGGAATTAGTTTCAAGAAATTGTTCTGTAAATAGAAGACAGTTTCTCAACCATGTGGAAATCCTAGAAAGACATAAAAACAAAACTAGATCCACATTGTGGGGGTCTGCCATCTTAAGGAAGAAGAATAATCAGAAATAATTGATTTGATAAACTGTGTGTGTGAAGTATTTTATTTCCTGTAATTATATGTGATATTTTCATCTTAAAGCTAGATAGATTGTTAACTATAGTTTGAGCTCTATTTGATTAACAAACCAACAACACATAAACCAGGACAATTAACCAAAACGCACCCGAATTAACAAGGAGGAACAACAAGTTATATCACAGTCAAACTGAACCAGGAAGGAACAACGTGCTTCAAATCAAGACTACAAAATAAAAAAACTGAGCGAGAACAACATTAAAAAGGAGAAACCACAGGTACATTTCAAAACAAAAATCTTTGGTAAACTGAATTTAAATTTATTTGATGTCAAAGAATACAAAATATACATTGAATTAGCTCCAAACAGTGTCTAACAATAACCCAGCAAGGGTTATAAAAGATTATACATATTATCAAACGGCTAGGGTTCCACCCTGCCCACAAGTCTGGAACACATTTAAACAACGTGAGGCAAGTATGTAAACCATTCAAGAAATAAAGTATAGCGGAAACCCTCTTGGGGTTTTAATTTCTAACAAAATTAAAACTACCAGCTACAAAGAGAAAGACCCTACCCTTTTCGCACAGGGGAGTCTTGGGCTTCGAAGATAGCAAGGAGTCACCTAGGTTCCAAACCTGCAACCACGACAAAATACCCAAGTCAGAAAGCCACAGGAGAATGCGATTGATAAACATAAATGGAAGGAGAGTAAGCGAAGGATTGCGTTGATATTTTATCTGGAGAGATAAGCCATCGACGAGAAGGTGGGAAGACAAAACAAGCACGAATAGGAATCCGTCACAGTAAGGTCACCAAAGGGATTAACCTACTCACAAAGGAGCCAAGAGATCAGTAAGATGAAAACAAAACTTGAAGGAAAGAACTAGAATGAAAAACTACTTGTGCGTGACAAAGCTAAGTTGCCCAGGAGCGAAACTGAAGACTGTTGAAAACGCAGAAAAATAATCATAAAAATTTCATACAGGACTATGAAAATCTAAGCAAAAGTCAAAGGATAATAGTACAAAAAGAACAGTGTACCAAGCATGTGTGTCTTGTGAAGACAGAGACCCTGCAAGAGAAGAAGCCGAAGCCATTTCACACAGACAGATAACCTTCACAAATCACTAGCGGTCACAGGGCCGAAACCCTTACCGTCCTCTTTCGCTCAGGCCTTGCCACAATAGGCAAGAAGTGACAAATAACCATATGGACAAAAGAAAAGTGACTTTTAACCGGAGAGATAAGCCCACGGATTCTGCCCGAGATCGCATGAGGATGATCGCCTAGGAAGGAGTGTAGGTAGGTAGAGTTAAATTCAAAAATTAATTATAAGGTCCTTGATATACCAAATCAACTATATTTCAATTATTGACATTGAAGTTTGTGTCCTAAAGAATCCCCACCATAAATGCATTCATGTTAGATGATTGAATTGTTGGGACTGGTGCAATCAAGTATAGAGATATGAGTGTGATTTTTCTTCATTTCTCAAAATTCAATTTTATATACATAATTGTAGACTCAATATATATCTATATATATATATATATATATATATATATATATATATATATATATATATATACATACTTTGTATGACATTTATGTGGAATAGGGCAATATTTCAATGTGAAGTTTACTTATGCATTTGGCATGTTAGAAGGGCATGGTTAAAAAATATTGTAACAAAAGTGAAATATGATACTACAAGATGTGCCATGTTTAAGCGTCTAGGTGACATTATGCACATTAAAAAAAAAAAATGCAAATTCTACACTTGAGGAAATCAACGAATTTCTAAATGAATTCCAAGAGGAAACCACCTTTGTTGAGTACTTTCAAGCACGATGGTTGGACAAAATAGGTTTGATTTTTGTAGCTTTAATTTTCATATTTTTGGTATATTTGTATTGACTATTCACATACTTTCTTTGGTGTTAATCAGAAATTTGGGAAAAATGTTGTCGTCAGTTAGAGCCTGTTGGACAAGAAAAAATAGGGCTATTGAGTCCTACCATTCACATTTGAAACAAATTATTTTGAAGTCAATACAAGTAGCTTCACATCATCGATTGGATTGGTTGGTGCATCAGTTGTGTTCAGTGGTCCACATTTTTTATTAGTGGCATCAATGTGCAAAGGAAAATGGTTTCCATAGAAACTTTAAGGTGGAGAAAATAGAAATTCATTCGTGGCCAAGGGCACAATCTATTCCATATCGTAATATGACACTGCGCCACTGAGATTCTTCAATATCATGTTATAAAGCCAACATGATATCGATAAAACATATATGGTATGCCATTCAAGTTCAAGTTTTTCTATGTGTGATTGTAATTCGACAAAAAATGGTTATCTTTGCAAACATTTCATCAATATTAGCATGATGAGGGAAAAGATAAGGTTGGAACAAGAAAATCTAGAAGCAAGAATCAATGCAACAACCCAAAACCAATTGATTTGAGTATTTCTAATTGAATATGTAGATCAATAATAATAAATAATAGTCATTGTGATCTAATACGATAGAATGTTTTGTTCACATATACCTGAAAATGATGACTTTGAAAGTGTGAATAACTTGGATGTTGATGTCATGGTAATAATTTCATAAATCTGTAAATTTTATGTTTGTGATCACTCTTTTACTATTGTTATGACTATTTGTTTTTTTCTTTGTAGGTAAATGATAATGTAAATGATTCCATGGATTCGTATGTTGATGTCATGGTAATAATTTCCTAAGGTGGTGAATTTTATGTTTTTTATCACACTTTTACTGCTATTATGACTAATTGTTTTTTTCTTTGTAGGTAAATGATAGTGTTAATAAGTGGATTCTTCCACTAATGTTGATCCAAGTCACAAAACAGAAAATATCTCACAAAATATTCGTCATATTTTTTAGTCACTTATGTAGTTACCCAGTGATGAGTCACATCTTCACTTCTTCGAAAAATGCATGGAAGATATTGCAAGTGAATTCAAAATAGCATCGACATCAACCACTTTGGGGTTGAACAATCTAGTTGCTCCATATTTCCAACAAGTGCAAGATGGATTTGGATATACACTTGGGCGTGAAAGAGATTTCTTGGGGAGGATGGTCACTCATAAGCGCTCATATACATCATTTAATTCTTCATAATTTCCTCCCCCAACACATGGTTCTAGAAGGAAAAAAATTCTAATGAGCTTGATAGAGTTGCTACATGAGACAATGAAAGAACTACAAACATATGAAAGTGAGAATTACATATCTCAAATATGAAGGTTAGTTTCAAATGTTTTAATTTATAACATGTATAACCTAAACTTGCAAAGAAATGCTATGGAATTTATTCATTCTATGGTAGGGAATCTAGGATCTATTTTTTTTTTTAAATAGATTCAAGTGGAACAACTAAACTAAGAAGTTTGACTTATGTACCAACATCTATCATGTTCATTTTTTTAGTAAACCAACATCTATCATGTTCATTTTTTTGGTAAACATGATGTTTTTCCTTACATTTGTATTTTCTTTCCTTGTTGCAACTCCTTGTTTTAAGTGTAGTATGTTCACAAAGATATCATTAATTTGCTTAGTATTTTAATTTCATTAATTTTCTTAGTGTTTTAATTTATTTGCAGTGCCAGCATGGGAGAGATTAAAGCAATGGATGATTGAGTATTCTAACACCCTACTCTACAATTTTGTTGGTTAAGTAATTATTTTTCTTTGTGGTTAGATTGATTTGGACGCCGAAGTTAATATTCCATGCAATCTCCATCCCCTGTAATCCAAAATTAGAGGTAGATGTGCTAGTTTGGAGATTCTCTTATAACTCTAAATCTAGCATGAGAGAATTATCTTATACCAAGATAGCTTCTCTGAATCTGGTGGGTCTTGAATCTAAACGAAAATTTCTAAGAATCCTATTATATTAAAGTTAATTTGATTTTCTGTTAGTTGAATTAATTCGTTTGGATGTTTTTTCTGTTGGGCATTATTTTTGGATTTTCTTTTTGTTGAAGTAAGAGACTTTCCTTCTATTTCAAAAACCCAAAAGTATAGTTACAATAAGTACAAAAGGCCTGCAGAATTGTGGGCCTATCAAACCATCGAGAACGAACAAACAAAGATGAGACCCACTAAACCAACTCAAGTCCAAACTAACGAACACACTGTCCCCACGTCAACAAGGAGACCCAAGGTCAAAGTCCGCGTCACCTCCCGTACAAAACTCACAAAGAATGAACAAATGTGTGACCCCACCAACTAGCCCGATGAGATCTGACCATCGATTGCCCCCGCCAGAAAAGGACGACGCAGAGAGATATCGGAGAGCTAAGATGCGAGGTCTTTAAGGCGCGACCCCACCAACTAGCCCGATGAGATCTGACCGTCGATTGCCCCCGCCAGAAAAGGACGACGCGGAGAGATATCGGAGAGCTAAGATGCGAGGTCTTTAAGTCGCGATCAAGGGTGGTTTTAAGACCCCCCCCCCCTCCTCCTGCCACGTGTAAAGAGCTGAGTGGAATCGCTCTCAACGAGCGAAAACCACTTACCATTCGGGAGCCTTGCGATCAAAAGAAAACCACTGCTAGCCTGGTTTTCCGCGCCAAAAGAAAAAAAGCGAGGGAAAATCATAGAGGGAGCCGACCAGCCTTTCAACCTGCTGAACCCGACAATAAAGCTAGCTGCCGAAACATTCTGAAACTGCAGAGGAAACCTTGTGTCGCCTCTCAAGGAACGAAGGAGATAAGGTCCCATACCCCTAAGGAAGTTATCACCTATGCAGAGAAAGCCCTATTTCAAGGAGCTGACCGCTGAATTGAGAAATAACAAGCAAAAAGAGCTTTAATCTTGGCCTGCCCCTCGTGCCCAACAATCGAAAATTTCTTTGTCCTCTGCGGCTTGAGCCTCGCAGAGAGCTTTTAGCCTGCTTGTAGGCATCTCCTGCCATTTCATTTCTATTCTGCAATTTGGATTAGTCACTCCTAGGTTGGCCAGAAGATATACAAGTTTATTGGCCTTCCGCCGAACATGGTTGAAGCTGACTGTTCGTAGACTTTGGAGATGTTTTTGGATTCTCTGGCACACTTGTATTAGTCTCCATTGTTTTGAGACTCTTTCAGGTGCTGTACCATAGCTGATTTTCTTGACTACATTTATAGAAATTTTGGAGTCTGCTTTGATGAGAACATTTGAGCTGTGATTGAGTTTAAGAAGCTCTAGACATTGTTCCAAAGCCATTAATTCATCCATGTTATTGGTAGCTTGGCCTAAATGACAGTGGAAGGCAAAAATTATTTTTCCATCTTCATCTCTTAACACACCTCCATAACCTGCAGTCCCCGGGTTGCTTTTTGAAGCCCCATCAATGTTGCATTTTAGATAACCATTTGGTGGAGGATGCCAGAACTCCTTTTCCCTTTCCAACATTCTTTCTTTTTTCCTCAGACCATTGAGGATGATCTCATGCATTCCCAGCTGCTTGAGAGTTCTCAATTCAAGTGTTGTGGGAGGATTCGAGGGATAACTGTGCAGAGTGGTGGACATAGTCTCCTTTATCTGCTTTAAGATCAATTCCATCAGGCAAAGAGGGGTAGTTTTTTCATCCTTGAAAATTCTTTTATTCCTTTCTTTCCAAGCATTCCAGATAATGAAGCTTGGTGTAAAGGTCCAGGCCAAATTAAGGATCTCATTCTCTGCAAAGTCTTTTCTCCACTCGTTCAGGGTGTTAATAATGCTACCTTTGTCTCTGTCTATCTGTTGAAAAATTCTTTTGAAAGAATCCCACAACCAGGAGGTATAGGTGCAGCTATTGAGAATATGCTCCATAGTCTCCTCTTGAGCCTCACATAATTGGCATCTAGAAGGCCCCATCACCCCCCTCTTCTGAATGTTATCCCAATTTAGTATTTTCTTGTGATGAAATAACCACATAAACAGTTTGATCTTCATCCACCCTCGGTGATTCCAAAGCTTTTGCTAGGAACTAGCCAAAACGCAGGGTTCTAGGACCTAGCCAAAACGCAGGGCTCTAGGTTAAGAGAGATTCTTTTATCTTCCTTAATATTAAATATTCCTTCTTTGTTTTGGCCCCATCTTAACTAATCCTGCCCATCTGTAACCAGGATCTTCCTCTGTTCCAATGTGTTCATGAGTTCCTCTATTTTTGCTTTTATGGGGATGTCCGCTCTACATTCTATTTTCCTCCAACTTCTCCATTTCTCAGTGTCCTGAGGAAGATTCCAGAAATCCCTGACTTTTATTAGTCCTTGGAGATCAATTTCTTGTTTGATGCCCAGAAAGTCATCCCTTAACAACATTGGTTCTTGCTGCCATTTATCTTCCCAGAAGAGAGCCTGATCTCCTGCTCTGATTTCCTAGAAGCTGTTGTTTTGTACCAGGCCTTTGTTTTCCCAAGATTTATTCCAGATGTGAGAACCCTTTATGTTCCCTGACATTTTGATGAGCTCACTTTTTTGCCAGGCGCTTGCATATTTCTCTTTCCAGGTATTAGCCCATTGCGCCCCCGACTCTTTAACCCATCTCCACCAAAGTTTAGCTCCTAAAACATTACTTAGAATCTCCTGATCATCTAAGCCTAGGCCTCAATGACTTTTGGGTTTGTAAATTTTATACCAAGACACAAGGGCCCATTTCTTTCTGTTTTCCTCCTTGCCCCAGAGAAAGTCTCTCTGAATGTTCCTGAATTGCTGTAAGACCCCTTTGGGAGCTGGCAGGGCTGATAAGAAGAAAACAGGGATAGATTGAAGAACTACCTTCGTTAAAATCAATCTGCCAGCAAGGCTCAATGCCATATAAGTCCATATTTTGATCTTGTCTTGCATCTTATTGAGCACCAGTTCCCAGATACTTTTGTGCGTTGGTTTATCTGTCAGGGGGATACCCAAATATTTTGAAGGGAGGACCTCCCTTTGGAAGCCCAGAATTCTAGATATGTTCCTTTCGATAGCAATGTTAGTGTTTAAGAAAAATAATTTTGATTTCGAGAGATTGACTTCCATACCTAAAGCCGAGGCAAAGTCATTTAAGATTTTCTTGTATGTTGTAGCTTCCTTGACTGTGGGGATGCCCTGCAGCATGGTGTCATCCACAAATTGCTGATGAGTCAAGGCTTGGCCGTTCTCCGTTAAATGGAGACCCTTGATCTTCCCTAAGACTTTGGCCTTTTTAATGGTTCGGCCCAATCCTTCCATCATGAGTATAAAGAGGAAGGGAGAGAGTGGGTCACCCTGCTTGAGGCCTCTGGAAGGTGTGAAGATCTCTGAGGGTGAGCCATTCACCAGAATTGAAAAGCTGGGTGAAGTAACCAAAGCCATAACCCATCTGATCCAGTCATGATCAAATCCAAAAGCAGAAAGGACCTTTTTGATGTAAGTCCAGTTCACCTTGTCATATGCTTTTGCAATGTCTAGTTGTATGATCATACCGACCTACCTTTTGCTAGTGAAAGAGTGAACAACCTCGTGGGTCTGAATAATATTATCCAGGATTTGCCTTCCTTCAACATAACCAGACTGTTCCCCAGAAATCAAAGAAGGAAGAAGAGGTTTGAGTCTGTTGGCCAAGATTTTGGAAATAATTTTGTAAACAACATTACATAAAGCAATGGGTCTGAACTTATCAGGAGTCAGGGCAGAGTCCTGTTTGGGGATCAGGGAGATGAAGGAGTTGTTGAGGGCTTTCAGAATGGATTTACTTCTTCTGGAGTCCTCTACCACTTCCAAGATGTCCTGTTTGACCACATTCCAGCAAGCTTTGAAAAAATCAACATTGAAACCATCTGGACCTGGAGCTTTGCCATTCTGCATGTCTTTGATTACCATACTGACCTCTGCTTCGGTAACTGGTTTGTTCAGGTTAAAGTTATCTTCTTTTGACACCATCCTAGGAATATTCTTTATAATTTCCTTGATGTGTTGGTCTCTGTCTGGATTATTTTCATTTGTGATGCCTCTGAAATATTGAACCAACACACCTTCAATATTCTTGTGAGAGGTCTGAAGCTCCCCATCAACATTCAATATTGAGGAGATTCTATTGTGCATTCTATTGGCAATGGTGGAACGGTGGAAAAAACTAGTGTTTCGCTCGCCTTCTTTGAGCCATTGCACTCTTGACTTTTGTCTCCAAAAGATTTCCTCCTGTTTGCATAAATTCTCCCAATCTAGGTTGAGTTTTTCAGCTTGCTCACTTTTGTTTTTGTCAAACCATCTATGATCATTGCTTGGTGTAGTTCCTGCAGTTTGATCTCTACTGATTTTTTGTTTACAAAAATGTTACCAAAATCCTTCTTGTTCCATTCTTTGAGTTTGATTTTTATGTGCTTTAGTCTTTTATGGAGGAGGAACATTTTGGAGCCCTGAACCTGAAGATCTTCAGACCACCATTTTTCAATGTTGCTGATGAAGTCTGGGTGAGAGAGCCAAATATTCTCAAATCTGAAGGGTCTGTTTCTGGGAGCATCAATTCCCTTGATTTCTAACTGAATCGTCCAGTGATCCGAGCCTCCAAATGGGAGAATACTTGTAGATATTTCTGAATTTGTGAGCATCAGCTTCTCGAAGATCAAAAATATGTCTAATTTGGAGGCAACCTGAGCATTGCCTCCTCTTTTGTTGTTCCAAGTAAAAAGACCATTATGCATTTCAGAGTCAACCATTTTCATGTCTTCTGTGAAAGAATGGAATCCTACTGAGTCTCTACTGAGGATTCTGGTGCCTCCTTTTTTTTCCGAAAGAGATTTAATCATATTAAAGTCTCCTCCAATGACCCAAGGGATTTCTTCATGTCTGCTTCTGAGATCTGCCAGGGAGTTCAAAAATCTAAGCTTCTCATCAATTTTCTGAGGACTGTATACATTCATAACCAGGAAGGTCTCTGACATTCCCATAGGTTGAATGATAGTTGATAAATAGTTTCTTGTCGCCTCCACATCTACAATGCTGACTTTTTGGGGGTTCCAAAGAGTGAGAATACCTCTCGCTGTGTTCTCTGCTTTGACTTCTAGAAACTCAAATTTGTTGAGCCATTTGTTATGGATTTATTTTATTTTTTGAATGGAGCATTTTGTTTCTTGAATAAAGATTATGTTCGGCATTGCTAGTTTCATTCTATTACTTAGCATTCTCTGTTTTCTTTTACTACCTAGACCTCTGATAATCCATGATATGAACTTCATAATTAAATATTTGTAAAGGAGTAACTGGTTAGATCTTTCATCTTACCCGAATCTATCATTAGCTTTCTGCACTCCATCAGGAGCTCATGTTGCTTTTTTCTGCCTCTCTTCTTGCCTGGATTTCTGGTGGCTAATCCTGGATTTAATTTCATGGTTTTCACCCCTCTGTGCTCCTGTTTGTGGATGTTTGTACCTTTCTCCAGTCCTCGTTCCTGAGTCTTCCATAAAAACAGCTGATGTATCCTGTTGCATTCTTCTTGAGGTAGAGATTCTATTCCTCCTTTGGTTCCTTGCCTCAGGAATCCTTCCAGATCCAAGTTTTCCTTGTCAAGGATTTCTTGTAGTTCATGATCTTCCATATCTATTTCACTTTGGGTCATTTCCTGGTCCGTTTCCATTTCTGTTTCACTTCTCATGGCTTCTTTTTGAGAGTCAATATCTAGAGAAAGATTTGTGTCCTCTTTTTTTTCTTTTCCTTAGCATCTTCCTCCGAATGTTGAATCTCTCTTGTGCTTTCTTCAGGCTCTTCTAGCACTTGAAACTTATACTGACTACCCTTTTGCCCCTCAGTGCATTGTTGTTTTAGCCCTTTTTTTCCTCCCCTTCCTCTGCTAGCCACTTTCTGGAAGCTTTCAGTATCCTTCATTGTATTAGGTTTTTCTTTGTTATCTTCTTTGCTGAGAGGGCAGTCTCTTAGTAAATGCCCATGTTCATGGCATCTTTGGCATCTGAAGGGGATATGTTCGTAGTCTACCGTCTGCACCCACTCCTCATCGTGAACTTCCAGGATGACTTCATCCGGAAGTGCTCCTGATAGATCCATTTCCACACATATCCTAGCAAAGGAGGTGTATTTTCCTCTTCTTGTGGCTTCAGAAGCTTTGACAAAGCATCCTAGTTTATTGCCAATGGCAGCCAACGATTCAGTTTGCCAATAGTCAAGAGGTAGAGAGTAGAGCCTTATCCACACAGGAATCGAAGAGAAAGTCTCCCTCTCTGGGACAAAGTTCATCCTCTAAGGTCTCATATAGAGACTTGCCGCAACAAAAAAATAGGGACCTCCTTCGAATATTCTGCCTTTATCTTCGATGTTTGAGAACACTAAGAATCCTTTTGACCCTAGAGGTAGTCAATGCTTCCTTTGGGCTTCCAATGATACTTGATCCACATCTGTAAAGCCTTTCTGTGGGCCATAGTCCCATAAATTTACAGATAATGGCGTAGGTTCCCATGTGTTCCCTGTTCTCCTGCAGAGTAGGATCATTTAATATTACTCGAGGAGTGATTTCTGCTTTTGGTTTGCAAGGTCCTTTCTGAGTTTTGTCTCTTGAGCCCAGACTTTTGTCTTCTTCCTCTTTGTCCTTTGTGTTGTTGTTTTCTTTTGCTCTGGTCCCATCTGTGTCTTTTTCAATGCCCCTGTTACTATTGTTCATATCGCTTTTACTAGTTTCAGCTGGTGATTTACCTCTGCTAGCCACTGCATCTTTGTAGGAGGGAGCCAAGCTCCCTCCCCTACCACCCTCCATAAGAATCAAACCCTGCTCGCTATGGTCGCCTTGGTCATTGTGTATCTCCTACCTCTGTCTTCCGTCTTCTAGGAGGTATTCAATCTAATCCTCTTTCATTCAAGCATTATTTTTGGATTTTCATTCCAATAAAAGTAAGGGAATAAATGTCTATATTTCATTATAGGTGTATTTTTTTACCATGATATTTGATAATATCAATTATTTTTATTTATTTATATTAGATTATAAGTATATTAGTATTATATAAATTCCAAATTTAGCAATTTTACATGTCAACAAAGGATTTGTTAAAAATAAAGATATTTAAGAACATATTTTCTTTAAGTGTCAGTAACTTCAATTTAATTAACATTTCCGAGGATACTATAAGGGCTTGATTATCTTCAGTTGTGGAAATATCACAATAATGACAAGGTGGGAAGACCATAATATCATATTCTGTAGTAGAATAGGATAACTTACTGGTTTGATGTATTTGGTTTTAAAGAAAATTCTGAACTAGCTAATCCTGAAAGCTTCACAATTTTTTTTCTCTTACATGATTGTGGTTGCAACAACATTGAATTCTGTTGTATAGAGTATACATTATAATTAAACATATATATTATAATTAGTAATAAATTATTTATTAACGAACTCAATAATACATTATCATATTATAAGCTGAATGTTAAATGGGAAAATTATAATTGAAAGTGGGTGTTGGAATTGATGAGTTTATACATGTAAGGATTGTATTTCTATTCATTGTTAAATTAAGGTAGAATATTTTATCTAAAAAAAAATTGAATAATCTCTATCTGGCTAGAAACATTTTGATTAGAATGTTAACTTAGTTTGGCTTTATCCATTATAATAGTTTACAAAAATTAGTAAATCGAGGAAATATTATAAAGTTTATAAATTATTTTTTTGGGATAAGAATTAGTGCATCATCATTGAAATCTTATATTAAAATATCTAACTTTATGAATAATGCTAATCATAATACCTAATTATTGAAATATATTATAAATAGATAATATTTATTAATAATTAAATTTTATGAAGTATTGACAAAAAAAATTGCACACATCTATGTCATAAGTATAATCTACATATGGTATGTAGGCATTATAAACTACTTAGTCATTACAAAAAAAATCATTATGAGTTTTGATGTCATATTATACATTAAACCTTAATTTGTAACATCGATATATTATTTCTCTCCCTAATGTTTGGAGGTAGATCTGCTCTTGTAAAGCTATTTAAGGTTCTCTTTTTCTTAATAAAAAATCAGTTTAACATTTAATCTATACAAATTCATATCATGAGTGGGATTTTCCATATCATTGTGAAATGCCACACAAAATAATGTAGGCAATTCTATAGATTCTTTCTCTCCCTAATGTTTGGAGGTGGTTTTGCTCTTGTAAAGCTATTTAAGGTTCTCATTTGCTTAATAACATTTCAGTTTAGCATTTAATCTATACAGATTCATATCATGAGTGGGATTTCCCATATCATTGTGAAATGCCACACAAAATAATGTAGACAATTCTATACTCCTCCGAAGTCTTATTCTATACTTATTTATTTCAATGAGTTTCCTTTCATATTCCTAATAATTGTATAATTCACCAAATATTTGTAATATCAATAAAAGATATTTTTCTTCCATGTATTGTAACCTAGTTTCCAAAATTTATGTGTTTCTTCTTGCATTGAGTATTATATTTATATAAGTATCTCTTTTTTTAACAACACTGTATCCTAAAGATTCCATGGTACATTTTTGTTCTCAACAATAGGCTTAATTTTTGTTAAGTTGGGTTTTCACTATCTTGAATTACTAATCCAAAACCTTGGTGTTTTAGTTAGAGTCGATTTTCTCTTAAAAATATTATTGGCTAGAATACTCAATGATTCTATTAACCCCTATTTAACTTGATTACAATTTTGTTAAATTTTGAACCAATCATGTCATTTTCTAGTTCACAATTGCACATTGAAAAATGTGAACTTTAACAAGAAATTCAAACTATAATAATTTCCTTTAAAGAAAAATAAATTAAATAAAAATTGCTTGAAATAAATTTGAAATCCTACTTTTTTTAACACTCTACAAGTATCTTTTCAATCAAAACTTCTCTGATCTTAAAAGACCCATATCACATTCTCTATATGTCAAAAAAATGAGTAACTGAAATCTTACATCCTTGGAAAATATAATTTTGTATAATTTGTATTTTATAATGATCTAGAAAATCATAAGTACATACTGTCATGATAATATTGCTCTAACATTAATATATTTTTTTTACTTTAATCAAAGTCACAATAATAATTACATTGAGTGAAACATAAACTATTTCTCATAGCTATTGTTGCATTGTTGTTATTCAAAACAAATTAATTATTCATAATTAAAACATATATCCCAACAACAAACATATCCAATCTTAGAGAAATGTATGGAAGGCATCACAAATGAGTTCAAAACAACATTGACATTAACCACTTTAAGGTTGGACCATCCAATTGGTCCATCTTTCCAACAAATGCAAGATGTATTTGGACATACATTGGGGTGTGAAAGGGATTTCTTGGAGAGGATTGTTACTCATAAGCATGCATATACATCATCTAGCTCTGCATAGTTTTCTTCCTAACACAGGGTTCTAGAAGGAAAAACACATTTTCCGATTAGCTAGATAGAGCTGATACATGAGAAAATGAAAGAAATACAAACATGTGAAGGTGAGAAATATATACCTCAAATGTGAAGATTAAAATCAAATGATTTAATTAAAACATGTTTCAACTAAACTTACAAAGCAATGCTAGATAATTTAATAATTATATGGTTGGTAATGCAGGATATAAAAAGCTTGTTAAAGATTACCTCAAGTGAAACAACTAAACTACGAAGTTTGACTTATGTACCAACATTTATTATGTTCATTGTTTTTTATAAACTCTCCCATCGAAAATAAGTTAAAAAGGAACATGAAATTTGACCTCCACAGGATGTATGACTGTGTGGATTAGGAGTTTCTCTCAACGATCCTATATAAAATTGGTTTTTTGCACAGGCACGTGAAGTGGCTAATGGCTTGCTTAACTTCAGCGTCTATGGTTATTCTCATCAACAGGGTTCCAACTCATTTCTTCAAAATATATAGGGGGATCCACCAAGGATGTGCACTATCTCCCCTTCTTTTCATTCTAATCATGGATGCCTTCAGCAGGGGAGTTAAGGCCAAGCCTGAGAAAAATTGATATATGAATTCAAACTCTATAGAGGATGAAAAATCTCTCATCTAATGCTTGTTGATGACGTACTGTGTGTTGGTGAAACAAAACTCTCCGAGTGGGTTTCTTTTCATAGGATCTTTATGGATATTGATAGATATTATGGACTCTACATAAATAAAGACAAAAATGAACTGATATTTGTGGTGGTGGATGACCTAGAAGTATTTGAAATAGTGTCCTTGTTTGGAATAAAAATACGCTTTATGACAGATGGTTTTAAATACCTGGGATGTTTTATAAAGCCCAAGAAGTACTTATTGAATGATTGGGAATGACTTCTTTCTAAAAAAAAAAACTATCTTGTTGGGACCAAAGATGGTTGACATTGGGTGGCAGAGTAATTATGATAAAGGTTGCCTTTACTAGCATCCTGGTTTACTGAATGCATCTCTTTCATCTTCCCTAATCTGTCATTAACAATATAGAGTCAATGGTGGCTAAGTTTCTTTGGTTTGTTTTTTGGTGCGGAAAAGAAGATTCGTCTAGTTGGGTAAAATTTCATTTCCAGGTCGATTGCATGTGGAGGTTGGGGCATTATTGACACACGGGCCTTTAACCTAGCCCTTTTGGCAGCAAATTTGTGGAGGTTATTTTGTGAGCAAGGGTTGTGGCAAAGCATAATCAATGATAAATACTCTCTTCAATGAAAACTCAAGGAATGGATTGTTTAAGGGGCACCTTCAGCTGGCCGACATTCCAAGATTTTGGGTAGTATTAAATTTTTCATTCCGTGGCTAAGTAGTAATCTTCAATGGGTGGTCATAAATGGATAGAGGATCCACATTGGTTTAGATGTCATCAAGGGTTTCAGTGGATTCCACTCCCTTCCAATAGATATAAGCAACTCTCTCTCCTATATGTGGATGAACACCCTTGTAGGGCCGTGGGAGAGATATAAACCTATTTGTATTGCTTAGGACTAGCCACATGCATGGAAGATTGGTTTATAAGAGGACATGATAGCTCAGTGGGAAAGGTATCGTAGTAGTCTATGCATGGCCTGTATTCAGTTATCACTGAGTCTGGATAAGCTAGCGTGGGGGGGGGCAAATGGTCCATGACACAATCCCTATCAAGGAGGCATGTGACCACATCACTTCGACCTCTCTTCCCCTCCCATTCAAGGAATGCACCTTGCTCATTTGGAAATGGGATGCTCCCTTGAAGTTTAAATTCTTCTCTTGGCTCACCATCCATAATAGAGTCCTGACCTGGGATAATCTTCTCAAGAGAGTCTTTTCTGACCCTAGATGGTGCCCTCTTTGTAGGTTTCATTCACAAAATGGTCCTCACCTATTCTTGCATTTCCCTTTTGCCTTTGAAATATGGACGAATGTATGATTCAACTCTTCTGGAAAGCTCTGATATTAGTAATGTACCCTACATCCATGACTACATACTCCTTTTGAACTACAAAATTGTTGACACCTAATCATCAGGATTGGGTGAATAAGTGTAACTGATGTAAATAAATAATGGAAAATATGAATAGTCACCGGGAGATGAAATGAAAAGTCTCTCCCTCATGTATATAATAAAGACCAACCTAAATGAATATAACGATTGATTTTGAGGAGTTACTACCTGGTCTGACATGGTATCAGATCCAGCTCCCAAAATTAGCTTTTGTGTAACTCCTGGTGTTAGTTTCCTGCCTATTTTGCAGAACTCACACCTCTACCATGCTCTTGAGGCCTGAACCCACTGTCATATGCGTTTTATATTCCCTCTGAACAGTTGGCCCGCTTGGTGGTATCTCATTGAATATTGCTCAAGTAGAATGATTGCATGGGTGAAAATGCTATGCCAAATGTGAATCCATCTTTCTTCTGTACTAGTGTATCTGCACATGGACTGAATACGTTGTTGGTATCATCTGCCTTCTCCAATTCTCCCACTCCCACTAATAATAATAGAGATACGTAGATCACGGCTCTGCACCCATTTCAGAGTACGCAAGATCAAAATTGACTGGTCTTCTCAGCCAGAGCAGAAGTTGGCTTTGCAAGTCTTGCACTGAACGCGTTCAGGTCAGTTCCATAAGTTCCTTTGCCCTACATTTACACTAGCCGTGCTGGGCAGAAGGAATGCACTGTACTTGATTTTCTTACGCTTTCTTGTTTCAATGACCATTATGGATCTTCAAGGACAATTTCCTGTGAGCCTTGCCAATCTCTTCCACATCTTGAAGGGGGGATTCCTATACTAGATCAACATGTGGAATCTTCTTCTGAAGCACTCTCTCCCCCACATGAAACTTCAACAATGGATGATACTTGAAGTGATGTGAATGATAGAATTGGGAGATTCAATCTTGATTCAATCCCAACTCAATCAACGGAGCAGCCTGGACCATCTGAGAAAGGTACCCCAAAGTGGCTGACAAAGACACTTGAAAGTGTTCATCCTGATGAGGTTGGAAAGACAAGAACTATAAATTCAAACCGGAAAAATGGAGGTGATGTAGATGACTCTGATTCACCTGTTAATATTGATGTTTCTTATGATTGTGAATTGAATTTGTCTACAGATTTCGAACCAACTTCCTTCAAATATGTTTCTTCTCATGATAAATGGAAAGAAGCGATGCAAAAGGAGTATGATGCCCTGATAAAGAATGGCACTTGGAAGCTGGTTGATCCTCCATTAGGAACCAAACCAATTGGCTACAAGTGGGTATACAAGAATAAGTATAAAGCAAATGGCTCACTTGAAAAGCACAAAGCCAGGCTTGTGGCAAAAGGTTTTGCACATAAGGAAGGGGTCGATTATGAGGATACTTTTGCCCCCACAGCAGAATGGGCTACCATCTGGACACTCTTTGCCCTAACAGCACAGAATGGTTGGAAATTCCATCAAATGGATGCAAAAATTGCTTTCTTGAATGGAGATCTAAAAGAGAATGTTTCTATTTCCCAGCCTGAAGGATTTGTTGTGAAAGGACATGAACAAAAAGTATGCAAACTTGTGAAATCCTTGTATGGCCTCAAACAAGCATTGCGAGCCTGGTATGAAAATCTAATTGAGCATCTTCTGAAACTCAATTTCAAACATTATGATCTTGAGGATGCAACTTTATTTGTCAAGAAAGTTGGCAAAACAGTTGTATATCTTGTGGTATACGTAGATGATCTTTTGATGACAGGGAACAATGAAAGCTACATTTCATCCATAAAGAAGGAATTGAGAAAAGGTTTTTGAAATGACTGATTTGGGCTATGTTAATTACTATCTTAGTATTGAAGTAACTCAACATCCAAAGTCCATATTTCTTTCTCAAAAGAAGTACATTGGAGATCTGTTGAACAGGTTTGGCATGATAGAATGCAATCCTCTTACTACTCCAATGGAACAAAACTTGAAGCTCACATCCACTGAAGGAAAAAAATTTGAGGATGCAACAAAGTATAGATAGTTTGTAGGAAGTCTCAACTACCTAACTACTACCAGACCAGACATTTCGTTTGTTGTTGGAATACTCTCCAGGTTTATGCAAAAGCCTTGTGAGGGACATTGGTCTGCTGCAAAAAGAGTTCTAAGGTACTTGAAGGGAACTCAAGACTTTGGAATCAAGTATACACAGGTGGATGACTTCAGCTTGACAGGATACTTTGATTCAGACTTCGATGGAGACAAAGAAACTAGGGTATCTACTTCAGGTTATGCTATGAGTCTTGGATCAGGAGCTGTCTCCTAGAGATCACGCAAACAATCAGTTCCAATGGATTCCACAACAGAAGCAGAATATGTGGCAACAGCTGAGGCAACAAAAGAAATTGTGTGGCTCAAGAAAATTCTTGAAGATTTGCAGGTAAAACAAGTACAATCAACTCCACTCATGATTGACAATACCTCAGCAATAAAGTTGGCCAAGAACCCAAAGTTCCATGATCGAACGAAGCACATCAACACTAAATATCATCTAATTCGACATCATGTTGAGGCCAAAACAATCCATCTCCGCCATTGTTCCACTAATGAGTAAATTGCAAACATCTTCACCAAAGCACTTGGAAGAGAAAAGCTTGAACGATTCAGAACGATGCTTGGAATCACCAACATCCCTTCAGATTAAGGGGCGGAATGTTGACACCTAATCATCAGGATTGGGTGAATAAGTGTAACTGATGTAAATAAATAATGGAAAATATGAAGAGTCACCGAGAGATGAAATGAACAGTCTCTGCCTCATGTATATAATAAATACCAACCTGAATGAATATAACGAATTGATTTTGAGGAGTTACTTCCTGGTCTGACAAAAATGAAGGCTTACAAGATTGTCCCTCTCTATGTTCTATGGGGCATCTCGAGGGCTCATAATGCCCTTATTGTCGAAGGCAAAGATTTGGACATCAAACTAGGTGTTATAGGTATAGTGGAATTCTTCCAAGAGATTGTCCCTTGGAAGCCAAAAATCCCTCATCGATCTATCTCTTATTATGATCTAGAGGGAATTTATCCAATATGTTTCTTCGATGGGGCTTCCTCTGGTGGTGACTATGGATGTGGGGTTGTTCTTCATTTCAAACTAGATGTTCACTTCCGTTTCTCCTAGTATGGTGGTAGAGGAGACAATTGTAGAGTTGGGTTATTAGCTCTTTGGGGCGCCCTCCAATGTGCTTCCTCCCTTGGCATTGACAAAATATTAATCATTGGTCAATCCTTATCTACAATTAACTAGGTGAAAGGCATTTGGTCTCTTGATGTCCCTGATCTCTACGACTCATTGTTGCATATTAGGAATCTCCTCCCTTTCATCCTGGAAATATACTTTAGGCATGTCTATCAGGAAAAAAATTGGAGGGAGATTCTATTTCCACTCTCGCACTCTCCCTCTTCCCTGGGTTCATGTTCTTTGAACTCTTTTTTGGTGGTTGGAGCAGTGACATGGGTTTTTTTGAGATCTAGTTACCTCCCTTGTCTCTGGTTTTTTTGTTTCCATTTTTGCATTGAATTGAATGGCTTTTTGCTAGTTTCCCCTATTTATGATTCTATTTTTTTCTATTGTCAGTGATGTATCTTTTCTCTCTTTGGATTGATGATTTTAAAGCACAATAGATTTTTTCATGAGACAAATGCTAGTGGAACAAAATTACTCTTGTCTGCAATCTATCTTGTAAAGAATCGTGAATATGTAAAATTTTCTCTTTGTTGAATGGAAGTTCTATTTTTTGTCTAAAAAAAGAGATCCTTTTGTGCTATAAATTATTTTTTCTTGTACAATTCTTTATTCATGATGATTACCATAAAACATTTGAGGATCGTATCCAACATTCTAGTTTGATTCAAGATCTCTAATACAAATCTTTCTTTTGATTCCCTCAATGTTTAATGACATTAGAAACACTTTGAAAATCTTTTTAAAGTATGATGTAAATGATTTATTATGAATTGTTCATGTATGCAAACAATTGTATCAATTTTGACTTTTGTAAAAGCCTTTGATCTAGGTGGATATTGGTGGCCACCCGCCAATTCCACTTCGACCCCCACCATTGTTTCTTTCAGTTTTTCAGTTTCCTTATTTGTAGCACAATTTACTATTTTGGCAGTTTTTCGGGTCTTGAACTTCCGGAGACATTTTGAGGCCCCAAACAACATTTTTTGGAAAAAATAGGAGCAACATGGGTCCATGGACAAATGTTTCACATCCCAAAGTTGTAGTCCTCGGATATATCTTTCTAACGAGGCATTGTACGCGTCAAATGGAGATCATATGCCAATGTTACGACCCCGGGAAGTTGATGTACCAATTTACCCAAAACGGGGCCCATAGTTTGGCGCTTCATCTCCTAGGATTACGGTTTTGGATGTTTAGGATTTTCCATTGTTTCTTAACAATAAATAGGCCTTCGAGCCTCATTGTAAGGCAATTCAGAGGCATGTAGCTGTTGGAATTATGATACAGGTATGACACAAGTGTTGTCCTTGATGGCAACTCTCTCAGATGAAAGATCACAGTATAGCAAGTAAACAGCAAGAATGAAGAAAGAAAGGTATACGCAGGTTCACCATTGACTAAGTCGCGTATATACGCAGGTTCACTGTATACAAATTCGCGTATACGAAAATGTATACGCATGTTCACCATTGACCAAGTCGTGTATACACGCAGGTTCTCTATATACAAAGGCATGTATAACGTACACACGCACTTTCACAAAAGTAAAGGTGCGTACATGTTGGAAAACTAAGTTTTGGTCCGTGGTAAATGGTCCATGGTATTTGGTCTGAGGTATTGACCCCAAGTATTGGGTCCAAGGTATTGGTCCTACATGGTTTTGGACCATGGTATTGAGAGAGGCCTAAACCTATATAAGGAGAAGAAGATCATTAGGCCAAAGGGCAAGTGCAAGTGATGAATATCTGATGAAGTGTGAGATCTAGTATGTTGGTTATGGGTTTGTGATGCTTTTCTTGATCTGAACCAAGGATGCACCTATGCGGTTGATGATGGATGATGGATCGGGATCATAAGACTTGGAATGTATTATCATTATGTGGTTTGATCATGGATAGACTATATTTGAATTATTGACCCATGTTTTATTGTATAAATGTTATGATCTGGGTATGACTAATGTCTGGAATAGTTGCAAAGTTATGAGTAAATATTTGCAGATCTGTACGCAGGTTCACTTTAGTAAAAGCGCGTATACACAGTGGTTCGGCTCATCGGATTAGCATATACAGTATGAAGTATGATATTTGAAGTTGCATTTGGATCTGGTTGTTGTTGCAGAATTCTGTGGTCTGCTCTCTGTTCTGGTGACTGTGTTTTGTTGACAGGATTTCACTGTTTCAGCGTTGGGTGATTCAGAGATTGATGATGCAAGTGTAGTTGATGGGTGTATTGCAGTGGTGATTAATTTTGTGCTTCAATGTTTTTTATGGGTCCAGTATGAAAATTGGAAGAAACGTATCCCTCAGGTTATGGTGTTGTGCTTTAGGAGTATCTAGTATGAATATTTATGAAACATGGTCCCTAGAGGAAGAGAGAAGGTTGTAGCCTTCTGTAGGCCAGTGCCTACATACTGGTAAACATATCGGCCAGTACAAGATCTAGGGGTTTGGAGCTCCCTTCCAATAGCAGCGGGAAAACGAGTGAAGGTTGGAGCCTTCAGTAGGCCAGCGCCTACGTACTAGTAAACATATCTGCTAGTACAAGAGCCAGGGGGTTGTAGCTCCCTTCTAGTAGTGGCTAGAGAACGAGAGAAGGTTGTAGCCTTCTGCAGGTGGGTGCTTGCGTACTGGTATGAGTCTGCGCCAATACAATATTGTAAACAATTTTTTTTTCTTATATTAAAGGAAGATGGCACCAGGTGTTTTTTGTCCCGCATTGGGTTTCCACCTTATATCATGGTGTTCATGTGTGTTTCTTATGTGTGATGATCTGTTGTGTTTTACTGCACCTATTTACTATTTATATGGTTATTGAAGTTCTGATGCACTGATTAAAGATCAACATATAATGGATTACCTTAATCATAAGTTTACTGGATATACACTAGTTGCATTAAACACAATTGCATGTACACACGGGTTCCCTTAAATGAAGTAGCGTATATGAATCTGATTATGGAAATGAAAAAGTTAGTGATTTGCTAATACTAATTCACCCCCCCCCCCCCCACTCTCAGTGTTATTTCCAAAAATTGGAATCAGAGCAAGTCCTTTGGTAGAATCTTGATCGCTTGAAGGAGATCTGTAGAACAATGGGAAAGAAAGCTCATCAGAAGAAGAAGACAGCTGAAAGGAACAGTGACAGCCTGCCGTTAAGTGGAAGCAAGTATTCAGATTCTGAATCACCTCAGATTGAAGATGAACAAGAAAATGAAGCATCAGATAAAATCATAGATCAACAAGATCTATTTAACAAAAGGGAGAGTGCCCTCAAAGAAGAAGTTATCAGTTTAAAAGCTCAGCTAGAGTGTGTCTTCAGAGTACGTCAAATGCTGCAGAAGCGGAATGAAGAACAAGAAAATGAGATTCTCAAACTAAGGCAACAAGTGGAAGAAGGAATAAAGTCTGAATAAATCTTGAAGAAGCAATATCTGGAAAAGGAAGAACAACATCAAGTTGAGGTAAATATCTTGAAAGGTAAATTAGAAGAAAAGGATAAACTATTACGATTTCAAGACAATACTAAGATTTTGGATGATATTCTTAGTAGTCAAAGGTCGCCTGCTATCAAAACTAGTCTTGGTTTTTATGAATCTGTTGAAGGTGAATCTAGCTCACAAGGTGAGGCAAGGAACTCTAATATAAGATCTGAAATGCTCAACAAGGAGATGAGAGGTCAACCCCATCAATAACCAAAGAAGGAAAGTATTCAAAGAAAATCCTTTACTCCTAACTGTGGAAGTGATTGACGGTTATTTCCTCCGATGAATAATGTTGCATGTTTTATATGTCATAACTTTGGGCATGTTGCAGCCAGATGCAGAAGTAGAATGGTTCAAGACCATCACACAGAAAGATCATCACGTTTCAGGTACTTTAAGGGATACTGTTTTGCTTGCAATATGTTTGGTCACAAATCCATTGACTGCTATAGAAGGAATATGAAACATATAAGATGTTATGCATGTAACAAGCTTGGACATATATCAAAGGAATGCAAGAGAAGATTTTGGGCACCATACCAAAAGGAGAAAACATCATCACAGTCAAAGATATGGAAGAAAAAGGAAGTACAGTAAAAAAGATGTGGCATAGCAGAGTATACAAACATGACAGACTTAGAGGGAGCTGAAGGTGTGGAACCTCAGTGTTCTAAATATCATACGCAAGTTTCATAAATACAAGTCACGTGTATATGCGAGTTCGAAGTTGCACAGTCGTGTATATGTTGGTTTGAGGAAAAGTAGTGGGACAGACTCAAGAAAAAGGGTCTGATATGATTCAGTTAATTATTTGTTATGTTTGATAATGGTTACAATCTGCTGATGATGTGTGGAAATGTGTTGGTACTCATAAGATGTTGTTTAGAAGTGCTTTTGATCCTAACTTGATGATGATGATGCCTTGATACTTCTTGCTGATATATGCATGATCAGATTCGACAGTGAATAGATGGAATAGGTTCAGGGGGAGCATATGCTTTGAATAAATACATTGTTGGCATTATGGTTAGAAATCTTTGGTGATGATGCTTATGTGGCTAAATGATTGGTGGTTGGCCAAAAGAATGGTATTGCAAGTTACAGGTCTGGATGTTGGTGACAGATGCTTATGGTGCAGATCATATATAGTGTATGATAGTTGTTGATGACTATCATGGTCCTGTTTAGATTTTTGGTCATTGTTATAAAAGTCATGTATATCATTTGATGTAAAGGTCATGAAAAGACCTAATTTGTAACCCCAATTTGCATGGGAAGGATGATGTAATAATGTCTATTTTAGTCATGTATAAACATTTGGTATATCCCCACTTGGTTGGGTGGATGAGTCAAAATGGTGTATCCCCACTTGGTTGGAAGATTGATGTATGTATGAGGCATAGGAAGGTCATACTCACTTAATTGAGTTTTATAGTCATGTTATTCTTTTGAAAAACATTTTTGCAAACTCTGCATGTGCTCAGGGGGAGCATGGACGGATTGGTACATCTTGGCATGTACAAAGGGAGAGCTTGATCAGAGATTTCAGCATGTACTCAGGGGGAGTATGGACAACAGAATGTATATCAAGGGAGAGAATATATTGGTCCGCCCTTTGCCCTTGATGTCAAAGGGGGAGAGTGACTTGGTGTGGTTGTTGCCATCAAGTCCAAAGGGGGAGATTGTTGGCATTATGATACAGGTATGACACAAGTGTTGTCCTTGATGGCAACTCTCTCATATGAAAGATCACAGTATAGCAGGTAAACAGCAAGAATGAAGAAAGAAAGGTATACGCAGGTTCACCATTGACCAAGCCACGTATACACGCAGGTTCACTGTATACAAAGTCGCGTATACGAAAATGTATACGCAGGTTCACCATTGACCAAGTCGCGTATACACGCAGGTTCTCTATATACAAAGGCACGTATAACATACACACACACTTTCACAGAAGGAAAGGCGCGTACATGTTGGAAAACTAAGTTTTGGTCCGTGGTATTTGGTCCATGGTATTTTGGTATTGGTCCATGGTATTTGGTCCGAGGTATTGACCCCAGGTATTGGGTCCAAGGTATTGGTCCTACATGGTTTTAGACCATGGTATTGAGAGAGGCCTAAACCTATATAAGGAGAAGAAGATCATTAGGCGAAAGGGCAAGTGCAAGTGATGAATATCTGATGAAGTGTGAGATCTAGTATGCTGGTTATGGGTTTGTGATGCTTTGCTTGATCTGAACCAAGGATGCACCTATGCGGTTGATGATGGATGATGGATTGGGATCATAAGGCTTGGAATGTATTATCATTATGTTGTTTGATCATGGATAGACTAGATCTGAATTATTGACGCATGTTTTATTGTATAAATGTTATGATCTGGGTATGACTGATGTCTAGAATAGTTGCAAAGTTATGAGTAAATATTTGCAGATCTGTACGTGGGTTCACTTTGGTAAAAACACGTATACACATTGGTTCGGCTCATCATAGTAGCGTATACAGTATGAAGTATGATATTTGAAGTTGCAATTGGATCTGGTTGTTATTGCAGAATTATGTGGTCTGCTCTGTGTTCTCGTGACTGTGTTTTGTTGACAGGGTTTCAGTGTTTTAGTGTTGAGTGATTCAGAGATTGATGATGCAGGTGTAGTTGATGGGTGTATTGCAGTGGTGATTAATTTTGTGCTTCAATGTTGTTTATGGGTCCAGTATGAAAATTGGATGAAACGTGGCCTTTAGATTATGGTGTTGTGCTTCAGGAGTATCCAATATGAAAATTTATGAAACGTGGTCCCTAGAGGAAGAGAGAAGGTCGTAGCCTTCTGTAGGCCGGCACCTACGTACTAGTAAACATATCGGCCAGTACAAGAGCCAGGGGGTTGGAGCTCCCTTCCAGTAGCAGCGGGAAAACGAGTGAAGGTTGGAGCCTTCAGTAGGCCGGCGCCTACGTAATAGTAGACATATCGGCTAGTATAAGAGCCAGGGGGTTATAGCTCCCTTCCAGTAGTAGCTGGAGAACGAGAGAAGGTTGTAGCCTTCTGCAAGTGGGTGCCTGCGTACTGGTATGAGTCTACGCCAGTATAAGATTGTAAACAAGTTTTTTTCTTATATTAAAGGAAGACAGCAGCAGGTGGTTTTTGTCCCGCATTGGGTTTCCACCTTATATCATGGTGTTCGTGTGTGTTTCTTATGTGTGATGATCTCTGTTCTATTTTACTGCACCTATTTACTGTTTATATGATTAATGAAGTTCTAATGCACTGATTAAAGATCAACATATAATGGATTAACTAAATCACAAGTTTACTGGATATACACTAGTTGCATTAAACACAGTTGCGTGTACACGCGAGTTCCCTTAACTGAAGTAGCATATATGAATATGATTATGGAAATGAAAAAGTTAGTGATTTTCTAACACTGATTCACCCCCCCCTCTCAGTATTATTTCCAACAGTAGCTGCCACATCTCTCCTCAGACATAAGCTACCATCGCCCGAGCCAGTTTATTTCCATTTCTGTTTGTAAGCATATTTTAGTATTTTATATTAATGAAATGAAGTATTATTTATGCTGTATCTCTGTATTTATGGTTATCTCTGTAATTTTTTGCATTCCTGTTTAAATTCGGGTCAGTGGTATCACAGGGGTCTACTCTTTCTCTGTTTTTCTTTGCATTTCCCCAACGAGGTCGGGATATAGGGAGTTAGGGCTTGAACTGGTCGAACCCTTACAAGACCAGCCTCGCAAATCCCGACGGCCTCCCATGGCAGATGAAAAGAAATATGAGGGGGTAGGAGATCCTATCAAAATCATGCTCGAAGAGGCCCTCGAGTGACAAAGGAACGCGATGATGGACAACTTTACCCAGATCCTTCCGCGACTACCCAAGGGCAGCACATCTACTTCCAGCAGCTACTCTGGAAGCACCACACCCTTTAAGGTATAAGTTAACTTTGACATGCCCATATTTGAGGGCCAGATAGATGCAGACATTGTAGATAAATGGTTAAATCTGCTAGAAGGTATTTTTCTACTCATGATTTTGCCGGCCAGGAAAAGATTACTTTCGCTCTCCTCAAAGCCGGCCCCCACGTCAAGGACTGGTGGGAAACCTACTGCAAGCAAAAGGATGAAAGTATGGCCTCACTGTTTTAAAGGCACCCACTTGGAATTCATTCCGGAATGCCATCAAGGAGCAGTACTACCCTGTCAAAAGCTATGAGGATAAAGTCATAAAGTGGATCACACTATGGCAGGGAAGAGACCAAGACGTTCTGGAGCTTACCAATATTTTTCATGCCATTCGCACAAAGTTGGGTATCAAGGATTCTGAGCTGCATTTGGTACTCAAATACTGCAGCTACCTACACAAATACATCCATGATGAGATGGAGTTCATGGATATCTCCTCGCTTGGCACGACATACTGATACGCTGTCAAGATTGAGTAGAAGTTTAAACAAAAGAAGCGAGACTTTGGATTTGCAAATCCGAAGTAAGGGAAAGGTGCCCCCAAACTGCTGAACAAAGGACAAAGCCAAGGTGGGGTGGCCTAGGACAACCCGTCAAAGCCACAAGAAAAGAAAAACACCGTGAAGCCGAAGAAGGACATGGGAAAGTGGTGTGAGTTCCATAAGAGCTCCACTCACAACACAAGTGAGTGTCAGGCCAAGTAGTCACTAGTGGCCAAGCTAAAGTCTTTGGAATCATATGCATGTTCAGACTCTGAGTCAGAACCTGAGAAGGGGAAAGACAAAGGGAATCAGATTATCGATGCAGAGACCAACGCCATAATTGCCACCACAAAGATCCAAAAGGAGGAACTTGAAGATCCAGAGGAGGAGGAGCACCTCTTCCACTCCCAGAAGTGGGTAAAGGGATCCCTGCTAGAATTCATTGTCGACAGCAGGAGCCAAAAGAACGTCATTTCAGCAGAGGTCGTCAAGCGGCTGGGCTTACCGACCATGACACATCCACAACCATACACCATCAGGTGGCTTCACCAAGGACGGGATCTTCACATGAGCTAGCAGTGTCGCCTTCCATACAACATCAAGCCCTTCACAGAAGAGGTATTGTGTGACGTTGCTCCCCTTGATGTTTATGATGTATTATTAGGCCAACCATACTTGTGGAAGTGACATGATGTATATGTGTCAATGCCTCATGTTGTTATTGTTACTTTGGGAAATAAGTTGTACAAGATATAAGAGGTAGCACCGCCTACACCATTTCTTTGGTTGATGCAAAACAATGCAACAAGCTCATTTCCAAAACCCGGGAATTTGTTTTCATGATGATATGCCCTCAAGGAAAGAAGAAGATGGTGGCCACGACCTCCAGACAAGACCTCTCCGCATGGCAACTACAGATGGACAAGGTCATGGGTAAGTATGAGGACATCTTCACCTCCCCCGCAGGGGTTACTCTACACTATAAGGTCATGCACTCCATCGATTTGACCCCAGGTGTGTCACTGCCCAATGGACCAATCTATCGGTGCTCCATTCTGGAGAACGATGAAATCAAGAGGAATATGCAGGAGCTGCTGCAGAAAGGTCATATCCAACTAAGTTCATCGGCTTCTGGGAGCCTGATCGTGTTGGTACAGAAGAAGGATGGGACTTGGAGACTCTGTATTGACTGTTGGGCACTAAAAAAGATCATTTTCTGGAATAGGTACCCGATCCCACGAATTGATGACCTTATGGACCAACTGAAGGGGGGAAAATATTTCAGCAAGATCGCTTTGAAGTTAGGATATCACCAGGTACCAATCAAACCCTCCAATGTGCAAAAGACTTCCTTCAGAGCTAAGGAGGGCATTTTCTAATGGTTGGTTATGCCTTTCAGGTTGACGAATGCTCCTGCAACCTTCATGAGGCTAATGGATGACATATTGTGTCCATTCACCAACCCATTTGTAGTGGTATACTTGGATGACATCCTGATCTTCAGCCAAATTTGGGAAAAGCACCTCCACCACATCTGACAGGTTCTCCAAACACTACAGCAACACAAGTTATGTGACAATTTAGAGAAATGCACTTTTGGCATGACCCAAGTTCAGTATCTGGGATACATTATTGACGAACAAGGCGTGCATGTGGATCCAGCCAAGATCCAAGTCATTCGGGATTGGCCATCTCCAACCACTCTGACAGAGCTCTGCAGCTTTCTAGGTCTTGCCAACTTCTACCGCAAGTTCGTGTTGGGATTTTCTCATATCACTTGGCCCGTGAGTCAAGTCACCAAGGGAGGAGCGAAAGAAAAATAAATTGGTCTGAATCTCAATAGAAGGCATTCATAGAGTTGAAACATCACCTCTGCTTGGCACCAGTGCTCGTATTACCAGACTTTCAACAACCATTTGAGATCGAGACAGATGCCTCTGACTATGCTATTGGGGCATTCCTTACTCGACACGGGCATCCAGTGGCATATCACAGTGAGACACTTTCAGACACAGTCAAGAAGTATCCCACTTATGAAAAAGAGATGTATTCCATTGTGTAGGCGTGCCGACAATGGAAGCATTACATTTTGGGGAAGGAAACGATCATGCACACAAATCACCAGCCCTTGCAGTTCATACAGACACAAGGGAAGCTACAGAATGATCGCCATCAGAAGTGGTCCACATACCTGCAATAATTCCATCTGAATATCAAGTATAAGAAGGCAAGCACCAATAATGTTGCAGATTGCCTCAGTCGACCACCGATCATGGCGTTAACTACCGTGCTCAACTCTTGTGGGCACGAGACTTCTGATTGGCCACTTCTCTATAAAAGCGATCCAGAATTCAGCCACACATACCAGACACTCTTGGAGGGTCAACATGTTCCAAATTTTCACCTCCAGGATGCCCTGTTATGCCACCTAGGTCACCTTTGTGTTCATTAAAGCGAGCGTGCCAAGATGATTTTGGAAGCACACTACAAACGGGTTGTTGGGCATTTCGGGGTCGAGAAAATGGTGGCAGTACTACAGAAGTATTTCTATTGGCCAAATCTTCAAGATGATGTCAGGTAGTACATCAGATCCTGCACTGCCTGCGTCATTGCCAAACCGACCATCAAGAAGAAAGGCCTCTATACTTCGTTGCCTACCCCTATTCGATCTTGGGAATCCATCTCCATGGATTACATGTCGGGCCTTCCTTCTACTAAGCATGGAAACAAATGTGTTTTTGTGGTCATTGACAGGTTCTCAAAGATGGCCATTATGGCGGCCTGCAAGAAGAATATCACAGCAGAAGCCACTGCTAAACTCTTCTTTGAATGAGTGTGGGTACACTTTGGGATCTCACAGTATATCATCTCAGATCGAGACAACAGGTTCCTCAATACATTTGCTCCAGTATCTGGTCGATGTTGGACACCAAACTCACCAAGTCCACAGTCTTCCATCCCCAAACTGATGGCCAAACAGAGGTTGTCAACAGGTTGATCGTACACATTCTACGCATGTACAACTCAAAGCATCCATGCACATGGGACGAGAGCCTCCCATATGTTCAACACAGCTATAACTGGGCTCTCCACATCTCGGCTGGCCATAACCCATTTCAGATGGGCTTGGGATTCCATCCACTATGTCCCATTGATGTGGCCATGCCTTTTGTAGCTACTCAGGCAGATTCAGCTCATGTCCAGTCCAAAACAGATAAGGCAAACAACTTCATTGAGCACATCCACCATATCCGCCAGTAGGTCCACAACATTATGGAGAAATTAAATGCCAAGTACAAGCAGCGACATGATCAACATCGGGTGCCACACAAGTTTCAGGTGGGCAACAAAGTCTGGTTGCATTTGCAAAAGGAACACCTTACCAGAGCCTATTAGAAACTCAAACCACTTTGATATTGTCCTTACACCATTACCAAGGTTGTGGGAAACAATGCATTTGAGCTCAGCATTCCCCCATTCCTTGGCCTACACCCAGTGTTCAATGTGGACCGCCTTTGGCCATACTTTCCACCATTACTAGACACATCCGACATTGCAGAACAGCTCACACCAACAGAGTTAAATTCAGATTGCATGGAACAAGCTGCATCTGATCAGATCATGGACACGCAGATCAATCACACTCTCTAACAGAAGATCCAATTGTATCGAGTTGTCAAAGCATGCCAACTCCTTCACCAGGGCAAGTGGCTCACTAGGGACCAAGTTCAATAGAAGTTTCCTCATCTCATAGAGGAACTCAATGCAATGGGGACCATTGCTTCCAAAGGGGGGAGGAATGACCCAGGTGGATATTGGTGGCCACCCGCTAATTCCACTTGAACTCCCACCATTTTTTCTTTTAGTTTTTCAGTTTCCTTATTTGTAGCACAATTTACTATTTTTGGCAATTTTTTGAGTCCTGAACTTTCGGAGCCGTTTTGAGGCCCTAAACAACATTTTTTGGGAAACCTGGGAGTAATTTGGGTCCATGGACTGCTATTTCTCATCCCAAAGTTGTAGTCCTCGGATAGATCTTTCTAACGAGGTATTGTGCGCGTCAAATGGAGATCGTATGCCAAAGTTACGACCCCGGGAAGTTGATGTACCAATTTACCCAAAATGAGGCCCATAGTTTGGCGCTTCATCTCCTAGGGTTAGGGTTTTGGATGTTTAGGGTTTTCCATTGTTTCTCAATACTAAATAGGCCTTCGAGCCTTATTATAAGACAGTTCAAATGCATGTAGCCACCACATCTCTCCTCAGAGATAAGCTATCATCGCCTGAGCTAGTTTATTCCATTTATGTTTGTAAGTATATTTCAGAATTTTATATTAATGAAATGAAGTATTATTTATGTTGTATCTCTGTATTTATGGTTATCTCTGTAATTTTTTGTGTTCTTGTTTAAATCCGGATCAGTCTTCTAAACTAAATGATGGTGAAACATGAAAATTTTAGATAAATTTAATACTTGGATCATGAAAAACTATTTTTAACTTTTAACACAATCATTATCATTAAATAGGTCACCACATATAAGAAATATATCTTAATATCTTAAGAATCTCTATTGACGCATCCCCTGATGATGGACTCACTTGGTAGTCCGAAACGTTGGGTTCACTAAAACTCTATAACAGGTCATTCCTCCTATCTAAAAAATATATCTTAATGTTATAAATATTCTACAGAAAAATAAAATGAATAGTCTTTTAAACATAAAAATTGACAACCATAAGATTTTCATTTTTGGATTTTTGAAAAAGAAAATATTGAATTTCGCCCTTTTAAACTTGAGAAAGACAATAAAGAAACAATGATGACATGGCATAGACAATAGAGACATTTGCAAAGAAATAAATGTGGAAAACTCCTCTTTGTAAAATTTAGTCCTAAATAATGTTCCCATGTGAAAAATTAAAAATTCATATAATTATGAAATGTCTAATTTTATTAAATTTTCTTTTAAGTATATAATAAACTATATCTTATACAGTATGGCAGCGATGTTGTAAAACATTATCGCGCGTCGGCCCTAGGAAGATACCTGCAGCGCATCAACGCGTTCTGGGCCTTGGCCCCTGCCATGCCCCCCCCCCCGGATCAGCCACAGGAGGACCTCGATCCACAAAGAGCTTTCTCAGATCTGATCAAATCACTCCCTCCTCAGCAACCCAAGCCAACAACTTCGAAATTTGTGAAAAAGCTTGACATTCTCCAGGAAGTTCAGCTGCCGCCAACCCTCCCTCGCATGGCAGCGATTTCTCTTGCAAAAAAAGGTCTTATAGGTCAGTTCACAGGCCTTTGGCCTTCGCCAAGAACAGTTCAGAAATGGGTCGAACGAAATTGGTCGGACAAGATCTCAGGGAAGATTTCGATCAAATTTTGCGGAAGAGGGTATTATACATTCCATTTCGAAACCAAAGCAGACAAGGATCTGATATTTAGAAACGGACCATATTTCATGGATTCCAGGGGTCTCTACCTCAACAAATGGACCCCGGACTTCGATCCAGAACTGGATATTCCCAATGTTGTGCCATTCTGGGTCCGTCTCCCTCACTTGCCTCTTCATTGCTGGGGAGATGAGTCGGTGCGAGCCATAGGGAACACTGTCGGCAAATACATCGATCGTAGCGAGCCCAAGGACAACATGCAAGCCTGTGCTAGGATATGTGTTGAAGTGGACCTTGGTCGAGGACTGCCGAAAGCAATAATGTTAAAAGTGGACGACTGGAGTCATATTCAGCAGCTGGATTACGAACAGATACCATTCAAATGCAAGGTATGTCACGAGTACGGGCATTTTGCTAATAGATGTACTAAAACTGTAAATGCAGAGACTGAAGAGCAAGATGGACAATGGGAACCTGTCAAAAAAAAGAAATCAGCCCCCCCTCTTAAGCCATCCAAGGACTCTGGCAATCCTGGCCCATCTGTACAACGCCCCTTCTCCCCGTCCTCCAATCCCTCTGAAACCCTTCCCCCTGATCCTCCCCTTCCCCCCTCTTCCAATCCTTTTTTGATCCTTTCCACAGATGACTCCGCCCCTGATATTCCATCTTCCGAGCCCCCTCCTTCCCTTCAACCTCAGACCATCTCTTCTCAACCCCCCTTTGAGTCCCTTTCTTCAAGGATTACCAGAAGTTCTTCTAAAGAGCATGGAGCATCCAGTGACTCGTTCAAAAAAACAGGCCCAGGTAGAAAAACCACTAAACAACATAGGGATGAGAATGAAAAAAAGGACATAGCATTGGGAACGCAAACTCCAATAGAATCCTTTGTCCATGGACATCAAGAGAAAGAGATAAGTGGTAAAGACCAAGAGAGGCGAGCACCTCTCCACACGCCAAATGCGCCATGTTGAAAATCCTTTCATGGAATAGCAGGGGTTTAGGGCACCCCTCTAAAACTGCTGCCCTCAGAGACCTGATTCACATTGAGAAGCCAGAAATAATACTGATACAAGAAACAAAACAAGATCAACATGAAATAAAAAAAATTATAGAACAACAGAAGAGATTCTCGGGCAGCATTAGCGAATCTAGAGGAGCCTCGGGAGGCATCGTTACCATTTGGGACAGCAGCAAATGGACTTGCACTGCAGTAAATTCTCATCAGAACTGGATTAGAACTACTCTTGACAGCAACACAGGCAGCCAGACAGTGACCATTTACAATGTTTATGTTCCCAACCATTATAGAGAAAAGGAAACTTGTTGGGATGACTTGAAAAATAGCATTGATGGGGAAAGCAGTCCAAAGGTGATCTTAACCTAATATTGCATGCAAACAAAAAAAGGGGAGGCACTTTTACTACATATCCATTTAGAGAGCGCCTAGAGGCCATCATCCAGGACAACGATTTAGTGGATATCATTCCCAAAAATCGCAGATATACCTGGAGCAATCATAGAATTGGCAGTGGGAATATAATGGAAAGATTAGACAGATTTTTAGTTAATATATCGCTCCTCTCAAACTTTTCTGTAGGATACTCCAATGTTCTCAGCACATCTGCCTCTGATCACTATCCTATCACCTTAACTCTGGAAAACCACTGCCCTCTTGGACCCCTTCCATTCAAATTCAGTCCTCTTTGGAACCAGATACCTGTGGGCAGAGAAATTGTTAAGGAAACGTGGATCCAGCATGTGGAAGGCTCGCCAAGTTTCATTTGGGAAATGAAATTAAAAAGAACCAAGAAGGATTTAAAAGACTGGGCCAAAGAGAGATACCAAGAACCAGAGGAGAAAAAAAAGAGAGATAAAAATGAGCTAGAAGATGTGCAGGCAAGAATTGAAGAGCATGGATTAACACACCAAAGCAAAGAGCAAGAAAATGAATTATATGAACAGCTGAGCAGAATAAACAGGGAAGAAGAAATCAAATGGCGCATAAAATCCAGACAATTATGGCTTCAAGAGGGAGATAAAAACACTGCTTACTTTCACAAATAGGCCACAGCTCGGAAGCTCAGAAACAATGTCAATACAATCCTGGATAGTGAAGGAAATCGATATAGTACTCAAGAGGCTATAAAGAAGGCAGCTTCTAAACACTATAAGGACCTGCTAACCGAGGATAAGAGAATAGAAGACTATGCCGACTTGCTCCAGCACATGCACAAAGGAGTTACAAAGGAAATGAATGATAACATCAACAAAGAAATTGAAGAAGAAGAAATCAAAAGTGCAATCTGGTCTCTGCATCCTGATAAAGCGCCAGGGCCTGATGGTTTTCCCATTTTTTTCTACAGGGAATACTAGAATGTGATCAAAAAAAACCTTTCTAAGATGATTCGATGGGTTCAAAGAAAAAGGAAGATTGGAGGATTCACCAACTCTACATTCTTAGCCCTCATCCCTAAAGAAAAATGACCTTCTTCCTTCTCCAGATTCAGACCCATATCCCTTTGCAATTCTTCATACAAAATCCTAACCAAAATCTTAGCCACAAGATTAAAACCCCTTCTTCCCACCTTGATATCTGAAAATCAAGGAGGCTTTTTGCCGAACAGACATATCACTGACTCCATCCTTCTCGTCCAAGAAGCCATTCATTCAAGTCTATCCAGAAAAGAAAAAGGATTTGTCTCAAAGCTTGATCTAGCGAATGCCTTTGACAGAGTCAGGCATTCCTTCTTATTTGTTGTCCTTACAAAGATGGGTTTCAATTCTTCCTTCATTAATCTTATTGCAGCATGCATATTCGGTCCCTGGATATCCCCCTTGATCAATGGTAGATCAAGTGAAGCTTTCCAATCCTCCCGGGGTCTAAGACAGGGATGTCCTCTTTCCCCCTACCTTTTCATTCTCATGGCAGAATCTTTCAGTCAAGCTAAGGATCATAACAGGAGAGTTGGACTCATAACTGGCATCAATTATGGGATGGGAGTTAAAAATATTAACCACTCTCAGTTCGCTGATGATACCCTTCTAATAGGAGGTGCCTCCACCACAATTGCAAAAAGGTTCAAGAAATTACTAGATCAGTTTATGGATTACTCGGGAGGACTAGTAAATCAGCTCAAAAGTTGTATCTATGGATGGAATACGACAAATCAAACTATCCACAGCATTGCCAACATTTTCAGGGTTCCCTGCAAAATCGATTGGACCCATTTTTCATACTTGGGCATGCCAGTTAGTCTGGGACCTTTGAAAGTTGATACCTGGAATGGGATCATAGACAAAGTAAAGAGGAAAGTGCAGCAATAGGGAACATTATGGCTCAATCCTGCGGGCAGACTCATCCTTCTTAAGTCAGGTATCACCTCCTTACCTCTTTATCGTTTCTCTTTATATCAGGCACCTGCCATCTTTCATCATAAATTGGAAGCTGCCCTTCGCCAATTCCTATGGCAAGGGGGAAAGAGCGACAAAAGCAAGTTCAGTTTAGTCAACTGGAAGCAGTTATACAAACTCAAGAAAGAGGAGGACTTGGCATAAGAGCACCAAAATTCTTGAATTTGGCTTTTGGTGCCAAAATTGTTTGGAGGCTAATAACAGGGCCTCCAATGTGGTGGAAAAGAGTGCTGGAGATCAAATATCTAAGCTTTCCCAGGCAGCAGCTTCTTGATTCCAATATTCCCAATAGAGATTCTACCAAAATCTGGAGGTTATGTAAGCAGTCTCTTCCTATGATGATCCAGAATATATCGAAAGTCCCAGGGGGAGGAGATAGCATAAACTTTGGGGTTGATAAAATATTGGGACATCAACCTCTGAATACGCACAAAGAAGCCAAGCTAATCATCAAGTTTCTTAACGAGAAAGGTATTTACAATCTAGCCCAAATCTCCAGCTGGGATCCTCACTCCCATGCCTGGATAGGTTGGACCTTCCCTGAAATTCCAAATGCATTAGAGCCTAGCCTCAGCTGCCTAAAGGCCCTCCTCCACAAAAAAGCCCCTATTAAAAAAATGAAGCAGACGACTTTCGTTGGGACTCTTCTGGGACCGAATACATAGCCAAAGCAAGCCATCAACAAATTTGCAGCAACACCTTTCAATTTAATATATGGCCACATTGGAAATTAGTTTGGAGAGCAGAATCTCTCCCAAAAATAAAATTCTTCATATGGCTTCTGCTGAAAGGCAAAATTTTAACAGCATAAAACTTAAAAAGAAGGGGTATCAATGGACCCTCCAGATGCCCCAACTGCTGCCAAGCTGAAGAGAGGATGTATCACTTATTCATAGAATGTCCATTTGCTGCCGATTGCTGGAGAAAGATGTCTCTCATTGGAGCTATAAACTGGGACCCTCAGAATACCATAGCAGAGACAATATACAAGTGGAGGAAAAGTTGTCCTTGGAAAGAAAAAAGAAGTCACTTGGTGAAAAGAATATGGAACGCTCTTCCCCACACCCTGTTGTGGAGAATCTGGCTTGCCAGGAACAAAAAAAAATTTCAAGATAAGAGTACAAATATTCGAACTACATGCAAAAAGGCTAAAACTCTTGCCTTGGAAACTATCTCAAACAACAACAAAGGTAAAATAGATGCTACACAGTACAGTGTTGAGGAGCGAGACTGTTATAGAAATTTTTGTGCCTTACAACATTGAGCATGAAATGTCTATAATCTAAGGGATCCAAAGTCCCTAAACATGTTGTTCCTACCCCTAGAGGAACAAGGCTAACAAACCACAGCAATTCACAGAAGTTCTCCACCAGAAACTGCTCAAAAACAAGTCAATTCAGGATCATTTCAGTGGCTACACTAGCTGTTTGTGCTGAATGTCAAAGCCAACACTGGCTACCTGCGTTGAATGTCAAAGGGAACACTGGCTACCTGCGCTGAATGAGAGTGGACATGTGGCAAGTTCATTTCTCAAGGTGTCAAAACCCAGGAAGCTTCCAAAATGACACTTGCCTCAGGGAGTTCGACTGGTGATGAGTAAGAAGCAAGAACCTCCTAGTGGAATCAAGAACTGACAGAGGGAGAGGACACTAGTCAGATCTCAAGCTGACTCATCCTCTCTCCAAACATCTATATATGGATCTCTCCTCCATGAGATCTAGAGGCTGGAATTTTGTTATTGCAAATAATTGCTGTTGGTTTTAGATTGGAATCATTGGGTGCTTAATGCTTTGAAGGGGGTGAAGATAGGAATTCCATTTGCTGGGAAGGAGATGCTGGATTGGAGCCCTCTGGGTTGTATCTCTTCCTGAACCTTGTTATTCATCAATAAAGCTATCTTGGTTTCTCCTATATACTGATGTATTTTTGATGTATGAATGCATTAGTATGTTTAGTTTATTTCTAATCCTGAACTAGTTATGAATATGAATCCATGTCTTGTGTAGTGTTCTCTTCTTGTGATCTTGCAGAAACCTCTTGAAGCTGGGCGAGTGAGAAGGCAAGTAGCTGGGAACTCTCCAAGAGAAGAGAAGTTGGATCGAGGGACAAACGGAAGACACCGGTTAGTCCATCCATCTCTCTTCATTCTTAATTCATAAAGGAAGAATACTAGGATAGCTGTCTCTGTTTGTTGCTAAGGCACTGTCACACCTTAGGTGGATAGGATCGTCATGCATAGGCATTTTTCCCCACAACAAATTTGTGACTCCGCTGGGGATATTTGTTTAGTCATTTTATTTGTGTTTATATCATTGTTTGTTTCATAGACTCGACAGCAACAATCGAACTGCATCTGCTTTTCCCGGATGCAAAGTAGACAGTTGCTGCTTTGATCCAATCACTGGACTTGTCTATGATCTGAACAATGGACTCACAAATGATTTGATGATCCTTTGTGATAGATCTTAGTACCCCCTCAAAGCATCCCTTTGATTACACCTTGCTTGTTGCTTTTATTTGGCCTGAAACAGTGAATTAAATAGCAATCTGTGACCCAGAACCAGTGAGAAACGAGAGTTTCTCCTTCAGCGCAGACCCAGTGAAGGGATTCTGCATTTCAACGCAGGTCCCGTGAAGGCTACCTGCGCTGAATGTCAAAACCCCTGTGTTGAGGTTGCGCTGAACCAGTTTGCCCTTGTGCAGCTGGGGTTCTCTGCTCTGTTTTACCTTGTTTTGATCTCTGATTTTTGCAGCCTGTAACCAGCATAGGTACCAGTCTGATAACTCCTTTTCTCTGCTTAGATTCCGCCTCCTTTTGTACAAAAAGACTGTGAGTGTTTTTATGTGTTTGTGGCATCATTTACAGTTTTCCTTTGCATGAGTGAAATAGTCATCCTGTAGCCCTTGATTCAGATCTGTTGATTGTGATCTTAGAAGAGAGTTCATTGGCTGTTTGCAGTTGATTATACATTTACTTTTGCTTATTGGTTTGAGTTTGTCTCTTTTAAGTGTCGAAACAAGTATTCATTTCGAAAATCGTTAAGTGTTGTAATCTCTTCTACCCTCTCTGATTTCGAAAAAGTAAACTTGTTTGTATTTGTCATTTAAAAGCAAATTCAAAGTTGTACAAAAAGCTTTCTTTGTAGGCATCAATACTAAGAAAGCGGAAAACAAACACCTGCATTGTGCATTTGCATCTTGATAGTTTGCATGATTGATTTAGGAAAAGTGCATTAGAGTGTGCTGATTTCTCTTTGAGAAAAGATGGTGTCTTTCTTTTCCCTTAGTAGCTAGGATTTTCAAAGTTGAAAAGATATAAAGCTTGCTTATCATCTTTAGACTGCATTTAGGAATTGTATCATACATCTCGTGGTGAACCTTGAAAGGCAAACTTCTAAAAAGATCAACCTAAAATAAATTGAATGAACTTAACAACGCTTTGCAACATAACGCACAACATAGAGGTCTAGGCTAGAGACATGTTCCGGCGTCGTAAAGCCTGGTGACTGTCGATCTCGTGGATGGTGGGTGATTCCTCCTGAGGGACGATAGCGCCAGTACGGATTGTGCTCCCACATACCGTCGCGTATATATTGGGAGACCCCTATAGGCATAAAACCTTTATCCTTAGGAAGCCGTGTCGGCCGCCCTACTGATCGCAATGCACTGAACACAGCATTCAGGAAGATCGACCGCCCGTACCCTAAAAAGTATTCTGTGGTTTTGCGAAAAGTTTGGCACACCCTCTGCCTAGAACTCCAGAGCAGTTCCTTTTGGCCTTTTTCAGACTCTATAACGGAAAAAGTCCATCCGAGCATTTGTCACTTCAGGCTCGTTAAAACATCGAAGGAGACTAGAGTCATCTTTAGCTTTTTCTCGACTCTTTAAAATTGAAAAAGCAAGTTGTGTCTAAAGCGTCGTTAAAATTTATTTTAAACGGAACAATCACCCTTTATTCCTACGTTGATCTTTAGGTTGAAAAAATGGAGCACACCAACCAAGGAATTCCCCTTGGTGGAAATCCTAGTCCCTTCTCCTCTTGGGGAGATGTTGGTGCGCCCCATATGGCCACATTGTCGCTTCCAGGACTGACAATTGGCCTGCCGGTCTGGCTCTTTTCAACCAATGTCGTTCAGAACACCACCATTCCTGAACAGTCGAGTCAACAGTTAGACCAGACCAGAGTCGCCCACCAGCCTTCTACTTCATCTAATTCTTCCTCTCCTCCTTCCTCTTCGCTTGACGGAACTGGTAAAACAAAAAACCAAGTTCCTAAGGAGAAGAAGGAAAAGAAGAAGAAAGAGAAGAAGAAGAAGGAGCCAAAAGCGACTGGGGGCAAACAAGTGTCGTCTGACAAAAATCCACACACCGCACTGACCAGGCCTAAATCGCCATGTGTCATATGCAAGGGAGACCACTTCCACAGAGATTGTCCCTGCATCCCTCGGATACTAAGGGACTGGTCTCCCCGTTTGCACAATTCGGTAGCGTCAACCTCTGATAGCCATGTTGACTGCTCACCGTCAACTAGTGAAAGTGAAGTCCCAGGACAGAGAGGGAAAGCTAGATTTCCCTGCAAACTGTGTGAAGGCGATCACGCCATCCACCGTTGTCCCTTCTTAGACGAGGCTAAAAGAGTTTTGGAAGATCGCCCAGTTTTACCAGTGCAACTTCCTCCTGGATATCAAAAACTCCTGCCAAGTCCTTCACTAGTTGAGAACCCGGCTGGCCCGCCCAGGTGGTCAGCCGAAGCACCTATCATTGAAGATGAACCGTCTGGATCCATGCCTGACGAAAGTCAAAAGGTTGAGGCGGTAGTTGACCCGGTTTTTCCTTCAGAGGCTCTATCTTCGAATGATACCATCACAGAGGAGAATAAAGACGACACCGTCCAAATTCTCTTCATCAACACAGACTCCGACGAACAAGGGGGCAATTTGCCCATTCCTTTATCGCAGGAAGGAAATTCTTCAGAGTCATATCCGGCCGTCTATTCGGTCCCACCACCAAGCAACCTAGTTGTCTCGTTCGACTGGAACCAACTAGGCAGACCCCGGTTGCCAGCAAGCATACCATTCAGAATTATCGTTCAACTATACAGAATGGTAATGGCTGGCACTATCATTGATGAGGGGGCATCTGTGAGTATCCTTTCCTCTATTGCTTGGAAAGCGCTTGGTTCGCCAGTGCTTTTGCCTGAAATGAGAAATCTATCAGGCTTTGATAAAGGAACCAGTCGACCTTTAGGGATCCTCCCCAATGTGCCTATCACATTGAAAGGGAAGACCGTTCAAATGAACGTGATGGTCGTTCAAGGACCCTTGGATTATAACCGACTCCTTGGACGAGACTATATATATTGCATGGGAGCCATCGTCTCCTCACTCTTTAGAGTAATGTGTTTTCCGCACGAAGGAAGAGTGGTCAAGCTCGTGGACCAACTTTCATTTCCTGGATCACGCATCGCAAATAGTCATGTACCATCCCTAAATGGTCTATTCACGCAAGAAGTGTCTCAACCCACGGTCCGTCCTCCTGATGAGCGCGAGTAATCCGGGAGGATATGACTGGAACCCAGGGGGCATGCGTCCTGGTCTGCTTCGGCAAGAAAACTTTGGGTATAGAGTAGATTTCCACGGGAGAATATGACTAGTCTGTACCCCGCCCTTGTTGGAGAGAGGGTTATTCTAGAATAAGATTCTTTTGTCAAAGTTACGTGTTTGGCACTAAGGTCATTCACCTTTGTCTATCTCGGTAGATATTGCCGAAGAAGTGTTTTGTTTGAAAGATTAACGAGACAATCCTTGGGTAGCCTGAAAGAGGTAGGCCTTTCCTGCTTAAACAAATGTTTTGGCGGACAAAGTAAGGGTAACCTTGAAATCATATTTTATACCTGGGGGCATGCAAACCTTTTGGAGTGCAAGCAAGGGGCGGCTATTTATTTTTTTTAAATTTTTAGGTCCTCCCTTTAAACCTGTAGGTCTAACCCTTTAAACTCGTAGGATTAGTCGTTTCCAAACTTGCGTAACGAAAGGATCCGAAGCAAAGCTTCGTGAGATGAAGCTCCATAAAAAATAGCATCTTCACTGAGACATTCTTATCATATGACTGGGTATTCGAGCAGTTTTAGCACACAGTTCATGCTCGTTAAAAAATAAACGCAAGATCCGAGCAGTTTTAGCACATAGTTCATGCTCGTTAAAAAATAAACATAAGATCGAGCAAATGTTTCCACCCGCGTTTAAGCTCGTTAAAAAAATGAACTATCCCGGTAAATAACCACTGTGAATGTAATATCATCAGCCATTAAAGCCTTGGTCGTGTTCGCACCGTCACCTCCACTTTTCCATTGGCCGATCGTTCACCTCCATATGTTTGTTTACCCATTTTGAGGAACAGCTGTGAAGAGTGATTTCACCTAGCCATCCTTGTGACACTGCCGTGATTGGAAAATTCCAACCTGTACCTGGAATCAGCTGCTAACCCTGTTTATCACTCGTTCCTCAAAAGACGAGTCTTCTTTAAGCTCTTTTCATCTGACTCGTAAAATATGAAAAGATTGCCGAGTCCTTGGCCTTCCAGCTCGTTAAAGGGACAGGAAGAGCTATCCCTCCTCTAGATTTTAATCTTTTTGGACCTGAGGGATTATTGCACAAAAAGATCGAGCGCTTGTTTTATTCGGCTCGTTAAAACTATCGAAAACTCATCCCTTCTGTATTGTTTTATACTTTTTCGGACTTAAGGGATTAGGTGACGAAAAAGGACTTTTGGAGTTAACTTTATGTACCTTTTCAGACTCTCTAAAAATGAAAAGGACCGAGTTATCCTTGTCGTTAGACTCGTTAAAATCATTAAATAGCGACAAACTTGTCTTTAGACGAGAACGAGTTTCACTATCGCTAGGCTCGTTAAAACATAGCGATGGGCTTGCCCGAAGGGCAGGTTATAGAACAAGCATATGTTATCCTCCTCAAGCTTGACAAAAATAAAGAGGTACTGGTCAGCAATGACTGGGGAAAAATTGGGAGAAACTCAAGAAAACTTTGATGGTAGCAAGTCGCTCTTGAACATGACACTTTTCCTCCGTACCACAATCGGGTTGGGTTGTTTCATTCACCGGTCACATCACCATGGTCTCGCCATACCATCCATATTTTGGGTAATGCTACCGATCCATCGCATCAGTGTCGCCATATGTTCAAGAAAAGTCGTTCAGAAAAGTCAACCGTGTCCCATCCACTGCCGTACATTATCCTTCATCCTTTCATGATCGCCACCCTGAATCATATGTCACAGATCGTTTTCACCTCCATCAAAATCATTAGCTCCGTTCCGTGTCACTGATGTGGGATTCATTAAGGCCCTCCTTTGACGGATCGCTTCTTGTCGACATCAGCTCATTATCCAAGAAGTTGATCTAGGAACAACCCCTTCAAAACTTTGAAGCTTGCATGCCTCAATGGCAAGTTTCTCACTTCCGGCGACAGGTATACATCAATGACCTTCGACCGAAAGATTTTGCGTGGTGTTCGACGCCAAGTCCTTTATTCACACCACGTGAATTGTACTGCAGTACCTTGAGGGTCATTATCATTATCAGTGATTCCTCTCGCGCTTGTTAACGGTTTACCTCATTGACCGGTAATCAAGCGATGTCTTTCCATGTTCGACTTCAGAACATTTCTCACATGGATCGACTTGTACTTATAGTGAAGATCGAACGAGTTTGAAGACCCCGGATCTAGTTTCATCCATCCGGGCTGCGATATATATTCAGGAAAGATAAAGACATTGACATGTACATCATTGCAGCAGATAATCATCCTACTCAAAGGATGATAATTTCATCAAAATTATCAGTCTACCATCAGACGATTGTCTGTTCTATGTACAGAAAAATGAATTTATAAAGATGAGCATGGGAATGCCCGCCTCAGCTAGATCATGAAAGCAGAATGAAAAATAATGTATTGTATTGTATCTTATTACAGGTCTCCTCCCAGCATTGGATGAACTTCGGATCCCCCTGATAAAGCATTTCACCCGATAAACGGCCTCATACTTTAGGGGGCAACTGTTATAGACATTTTTGTGCCTTACAGCATTGAGCATGAAATGTCCATAATCTAAGGGATCCAAAGTCCCTAAACATGTTGTTCCTACCCCTAGAGGAACAAGGCTAACAAACCACAGCAATTCACAGAAGTTCTCCACCAGAAACTGCTCAAAAACAAGTCAATTCATGATCATTTCAGTGGCTACACTAGCTGTTTGCGCTGAATGTCAAAGCCAACACTGGCTACCTGCGTTGAATGTCAAAGGGAACACTGGCTACCTGCGCTGAACGAGAGTGGACATGTGGCAAGTTCATTTCTCAAGGTGTCAAAACCCAGGAAGCTTCCAAAATGACACTTGCCTCAGGGAATTCGACTGGTGATGAGTAAGAAGCAAGAACCTCCAAGTGGAATCAAGAACTGACAGAGGGAGAGGACACTAGTCAGATCTCAAGCTGACTCATCCTCTCTCCAAACATCTATATATGGATCTCTCCTCCATGAGATCTAGAGGCTGGAATTTTGTTATTGCAAAGAATTGTTGTTGGTTTGAGATTGGAATCATTGGGTGCTTAATGCTTTGAAGGGGGTGAAGATAGGAATTCCATTTGCTAGGAAGGAGATGCTAGATTGGAGCCCTCTGGGTTGTATCTCTTCCTGAACCTTGTTATTCATCAATAAAGCTATCTTGGTTTCTCCTATATACTGATGTATTTTTGATGTATGAATGCATTAGTATGTTTAGTTTATTTCTAATCCTGAACTAGTTATGAATATGAATCCATGTCTTGTGTAGTGTTCTCTTCTTGTGATCTTGCAGAAACCTCTTGAAGCTGGGCGAGTGAGAAGGCAAGTAGCTGGGAACTCTCCAAGAGAAAAGAAGCTGGATCGAGGGACAAAAGAAAGACACCGGTTAGTCCATCCATCTCTCTTCATTCTTAATTCATAAAGGAAGAATACTAGGATAGCTGTCTCTGTTTGTTGCTAAGGCACTGTCACACCTTAGGTGGATAGGATCGTCATGCATAGGCATTTTTTCCCACAACAGAGACATAATTAGTTACATCTTGAACAGGCAGTGCAAAGTACCAGAAGGCAATAGGAGAGAAGCTCAGAACAAAGAAGAAATCAGGTCATGGAAAATCAGACTAAAAGAGCAGGACTTCGCCAATTGGATTCAAAAGAGTAACTGCTACTCCTTGTTTTTTGATGGGGCATCCAAATCGAATCCTGGGATAGCTGGAGCAGGGGGACTGATCACAAACCCCAAAGGGGAATGCATCCTCCATTACGAGTGGAGTCTTGGGGAGGTCTCGAACAACAGAGCCGAAGCTCTGGCTCTGTTCCAAGGTCTAACCCAGTTAGGCAAAATGGGAATAAAAAAAGCTCAGGTATTTGGGGACTCCTCAATCGTAATCCGATTAATGGCGCAACAGCAAAACTCCCCCAACATTCTGCTTCAACAAGTAAATAAACGAAACCATATTCTTCATCATATGATGGAAGACATCAAATATTTCCATATCCTCCGAAATCTCAACAAAAAGGCGGATGAACACGCCAACAACGCGTGTGGAAGACCCGCCGACACCTTCAGATGAAACTCCAAGGAATCGATTCAATATCTGCCATGACCTCAATGGAAATATCCCACTACAAGGTTAAATCCGGTGTCAGGCCTGATATCTGTCATTCTTATTGGGCCGGCAACTAGACTGCCGACAACTGGACTGTCATCAGCATAGGGATAATACAAGGATACGAAGACCGCAGAAGAAACAACAATCGGGTTAATCTAATCATGCCCGTCGGCATATCTTTCCCCAGATTTGTATTTCTGAGACTCCTGGATTCTTCTCAGATTTGCCAGCAGACTCCCCACCAGCCTCCCGTGACTAGACATACCTGCTCCTGCCTAATTTCTCCCCAGCTCTCCTATATAATTAACACCCTCTTCCCCTTCTCTGGCACTACCTTATTCTGTATCGTGAATCCTTCTCTTTCCCGCTGTAAGCTTCTCTTGCCTCCAGGCTCTTGCAGAAAGCTCTATCTCCCCTGTTTTAACCTCTGCGATTGCTTGGGTTCGGATATCTGGAGCGTAGCGAGCAGGCGCTCCTCTCAGCTGAACCGGATCTCTGTTGCACTTCCCAACCATAGCGCCCAAAAGTCTGTTTCTCCGTACTCTTCCTCTGCTTTTTGTATTTTCAGGTCTCTTCTAATCTTAACTCCCGCTGTCTTTTTTATCCCCCCCGCCTTGTTTGATTACTGCACTTTTAGCATTCTTCTCTCCTCTTCCTGTATTCTTACTCCCTTATCAATCCCAATGGACCGAAGTGAAGACTGCTTGCATTGTTCAGACTTGCAAGCTGAACTCGAAGAAGTTAGAGCCCAACAACGCATTCTGGAGAATCAACAAAGGAACCTCGAAACAAGGCTGGAAGACCAGAACCGCATTCTGAATGAGAAATATAGAGCTGAAATAGATCTGTTTCTACACAGGGTATCTTCATTGCATGAACAGTTTCGTCATTTAGCAAATCGCTGCAGCCATGCAGAAGAATCAATCTCAATTCTGCAATTCATGATGGATAAACGAAACAAAGAGGCACCCAGCTCCTCAAGTGCCAAACAACCTGAAGTGGACCCGAAGCCGGAGGAATCTACTGCAAGACAAATCAGCCATATCGAAATCGACTAAAATGGTCTTTAAATGTAAATTTTGGTTATCTCAGTTCGTAAGAATCTATAGCAGCTTTAGTAGTTTTAGAATCAGAACAAGTAGAAAAAGGGTAATAGAGAGAGTCTCATTTTGTAACTCTATTGACCCAGGCTGTTTCCGACATTTATTGTATCTCTGGAGATCTGACTCCCCTATTTTATTTCAAACCTTAATATAGCACCCGACTTTGTTAAAAAAAAAAAAAAAACTATATCTTATACATATATTTATAGTAATAAAAATGAAAAAAAAAAACTTAAAATAAAAACAAATCAAATAAAATATTTTTTTCACATTAAATTATATTTAGATATTTATAAATTATTTAATAACATTTTACATATATTTATAAAAAAATTGTTATTAATATTAGAATATATAAATAAACCAAAAAATAATATATTTTATTAATATTATTTTAAATATTATTATTATTAATATTTTTTTAAATAAAAATTAAATTACATATATATAAGAATTCCTCTTATAAACCAAGAAAATGAAATATGTTAGTTTTTAAAAAAAATCATAGTTCAGATATGTGGAGCTTAGGGGGAGTGTGATTAATTAAGTTATAAAGTGAAAATAGCACCCACCTTAATCTCTCCACGTGAAGGCACGTGAACATATTTATGCCTCAATCTCTCCACGTGAAGGCACGTGAACATATTTATGCCTCAATCTCCTCGATTAAGGGTGGAAGGAAAATATAGTTGTAAGACACTTGGAAGGATAATACCAGTTGTAAGGGGGGTTAAGAGATAGTTTCCAGCTGCACCATTTTCCCGCGAAAATACATTTGTAATCAACATTAATGGTCGTGAATGTAAATAGAGATAAACAGGTGGGTCCACACATCCATATCAGTACGTTGATCGAATCTGCAATCATAATAAGGGTTGTCGTTCGAAGTGTCTAGCTTATGGAGTCAGCGAAGCTTGAAGTACAGAAATAGCTTGGGGACTGAATGAAGCATATGCCCAAATTTTTTTTTTTAAATGGGGTGGCTAGTCCTCTGTAGAAGCTTTATATTAGGTCGTATGTACAATTTTTACATATATATACAGCGGTTCCATCACATCCACATTCGACAACATAAACCGATAAACTATGCCAATATACAATCATGAATATACGAATAGACTGCCGCGCAGCATCACCAAAGGGGATCAAACGCGAGCAGGGTGTGAAGTAACCATCTGCCTCGACCGCCGAACCATGCACTCTATCAATAGGGACCAAAGATTCAGAAGATGTAGCATTGTATGGACGCCTGACACAAAATAATTTCTTGTGAACTTTATGGAAATATGCAAAACTACATACAACATGCAAGTTGCATTCAGAGAGTGAAGGAAGAGAATTTAATAAATTTTTAATTGATGTTACAAGGTGGTTGTTTCCTCCAAGACTTTTATGTTGCATGGTGGACATGCATCATCTACATTGCATGCACAAACATCTTGGGGAAGTGAACTCAGTGGAGTATCTAACAGGCCAATTTAATCAAAACAAAACAATTATCACAATCACATGAAATGACATAAAACAATAAACCCAAATAAGCTTTATTTTTGGGTATTCGATATAAAGAGTAGTCTTTAAGTGCGACTTTTTGGAAATTTTTCCAGTGTATTTTCTGATCTAATTTATCTAGAATACGGTAAAGATTCATTGAAATCATAAGTTTGACGAGTAAACTCTTTGCAATCAAAGTGCCCAAGGGGTTTTTGAGGGTGTTGAATCCATATATGTAGTCAAAAAACCAATTTAAACAACACAAATCAAGATTTTACCACAATTGTTTTTGCTAGATTCCGATCATAAATATGTCAGGAACTCCAAAAAGTTGCACATAAAGACTACTCCTTCAATATAACGTTGATATGGAGCAAGAGTATGTGATCTATAGACCCATATCCCAGAACTTAAAAACAATAAGAAATGGTCGACTAAGTAAAAACCCTAACAGGATCCTATATTAACCTATAAATTATCTTTGTGGTTAAACAGAGCAATGCAGAGAAGAGTAGCCCAAGTTGTATATTTTATTTTTCAACTTTGTTTCTTTGCTTTGTATAACAGAGGTTAAGTGTTTATTTCTATGCAGTTGAAGCCTATGAAGCACTCAAGAAACCAAGTATGCTCGATCTATGAAGATAATTTTGGTCCGAAAGAAAATGGGGAGCTATTTTTGGTATGCAATGAATGTGCATTCCTAGTTTGTAAGCCTTCGTATGAACATGATCATAACTACGTAGAGGCACAAAGGTCAACAAATGCATTTTTTTTGTTTTGGTGTGTGGCCAATATTCTCATCATCCAACTAATTTTCTTGTGGTAAATCTTCTCAGTGTAGTAAGAGGGGTTTCCCAAACTAATTTAGATTTTTAAATATAATATTATCAGATCTGTTGTGATGAACTATCCAATGGGATATCCATGGTGTTTTAGAGATCACAAGATCTCAGGGTTGGTAGGCAACACTGATTGGTGGGGACTAGGAGGGATGGAGGAGCTAGTAGGCACTACTAAGTCCTCTTTGTGTGATCTAATGTTGGTCGTAATCGGATCTAGTTGAGAAGGATCTTGTGTCACCGAGGATGCATTGTAGGATGTTCCATTGAAGGCTTCAAAGTTGTTATGGATTTAGAGTCCTAGATCAGTTTCAGAAGCAACTAAAGCCTTTGCATGCTTGCAATTGGAATTTACTAGAGTGGAACCTTTTATATCCATGGATTGGTCCTTACATTATTATGTTACTATGATGTGAAGAGGGAATTCTTTGAAGCTATGACCATATTCATGGCAACAATGACAGTGGAAGGGGTTGTGTTCATAGACTAGTAGTTGTTTTCAAATATCATCCCTAAAATAGGGATTAATGGAGGTTGGGAGAGACTGAGAGATATCCATTTAGACATAGCGCTGTGCATATGACATATTTTCCTCGTTTAGTGATTTATGAAGATTTGGCAAAGTGACCACGGGTGGTTCTTATACCCTCTAGGGTTTCTTCCTCCTGGAATTCTCTTGTTGGATATTACACTCTGATCCAAACTAGGGCTATTATAAATCTTTCTTTATCTCAACAAAAGCGTTCAATCTAGAAATAGAGGTAAAATCCTACATAACTAAATAAATATGAACCCCCTTCAAATATCCACATTCAATCCTCTAGATTAGCAAAGATCATAGTGAAGTAGCCTTTGTACCCCAATTCTAAATCTACTTATCCTTTAGGCTTTCATTTGTTTTGAATCCAATTGATGAGAGCATGTTTTGTGGACCAGACGCCCAAAAATTTCCCAATCAGAGCATGGTCTTGCATGAATTGGATGTAGTGCTCTATTCGAGAATATTTTATCTCAACTTTAGGGTCTTTGGTTGTTTTTGGCAAACAATGACACAATCTTCTAGATTTCCATGTTGCACCTATGGATGGATCAGTGGAATTGCATGGGGGAGTGTTGGTGTTCGCAGAGTGATTGTTGAAACGTTATTTTCTCTCATCCCCATTTTTCTTTCCTTTTGGCTTCGCATCACGAAAGGATATATTTCGTAAGGAGAATGAGAGGTCGCTTCCTCCCACCTAGCACATGAAGAAAGTTGGGACCAATGATAGCTTGACGAGAACCTTACCTACAAAATTTCCAAATGCTAGACCATCCAAAGATTAAAAAAGCTATGCAACACAAATTATCATTTTTATTATTCTCTTATATATATATTTTTTAGAAATTAATAATTAGAATATATAATTATTGCTATTATAAAAGATCATTTAGTGTTGTTGTGAAAAAAAAACTCATAAGTCACATACAATAGCTCACAAACTATACCAAACAAAATTAAATTAACTAGGATGTGAAACAGTATAACTACGTGAACAAAATTAACTAAGATTCAAACCAAAATAATGAGTGAAACAAACCCAACAACTTTAACTACCTCTAACAAATTGTTATTATATTTTATTTTTATTTTTATTAAAAAAAATAAAAATAAAAATTATATTATTAGTTACGCCGTAAGGCGTTCCCTCTGAGAGGAACTCCCCTCCGTGCCGCGGTGTCTCGTTATGGGCCCTTAGATCGATTGTTAGATGATGGAATAAACTCCAACCATTAGATCATCGGCCTTTTTAGAAACCAAGCGTCTGTGGATGGATGAGAGAGGACAGCAATCTGAGGCGCCTCGATCCCCTTCGATCTGAACATCAGGGAGCTCTATGAAGCGGATCATGTCCCTTGACGAAGATGGCAGGGTGTGGTGAGGAGAGCCGTCCATCCATTCGGCGGTGAAGAAGGTGACAGAAAAGCCATGGTACACAGTCAGCCGAATATTCACACCAGTTCACACCAGTTCTTCACTTGATCACTCTACTTTGTGGTCACTCATTTCATGGCTCCTCGGCATTCTCGTTCTCTGTTGGCGAAAGCTTTCTTATTCTTTCCCCCGTTGCAATTTCCACAGGGCTTTGCATTGCAATCAGCCATGCAATTCAAAGAAAAACCAAATATTCTTGCAGCAGATGTCTTCCCTGTACCTCTGGGCCCATAAAAAAGATAAAAGGGTGCAATCTTATCTTTGTTAATTGCACTGGAAAGAGCTTGAGCAATAATGCTCTGCCCAACCAGTTCCTCGAAAGACTTGGGACTGTACTTTTGACTCAAGCTTCTATTCACTAACATGTTTTCGTTAGTCCTCATCTGTAAGGATTCCTCCTCTGTCTCATATTCACTAATCCCTGACTTTCTGGTCCTGTGATGAGTTTTGATGAGAGGATGGAGATCTAGCTCACTGAAACCTCTGTTGTTTACATGGGGAGAATCACCATAATCGTCCAGACGCGATTCCAAGGTTAAAACATTTTTGTGGGGGGGGATCTGACCAATGGGGTTTCATCCTTTGAATAGGAGCAATCCGAGGAAGAAAAATATGTAACATATTCAAATTGAATAGGTTCTTGATAGTGCAGAGTACTAGCAAAATCAGAGAGTGATTTTCTCCTATTGGCAACCAGCACACCACATGAAAACCTCTTCCCTCTGATGCCCTTCAATTTTTTACCTCTACCATTTCGCCTTCCAGACCAGGACCAAGGAAGTCTGCATCCATTTCTTGAAATTGTTTGACAACCCCCAAACTCTTCAACATTTCTTTGTATACCGATGTTGTTTTGCAGATTTTCCTCCCTTAAAGTTTTATGATCATAAGGCCCAATGTAAGGGTCTATAGTATAAGCCCCATTGTCATCTAAAACAAGTTCGAAGCTTTCTTCTTTGCAAGTATTAGCGGGAGAACTAATCAATGAAAAATCATCTTCATCTACAGGCAGTGTAAACTCATGGAAGGAATTCAGAGCTGCAGGATGGTTTTCATCGGTAAATCCCTGGTATATTTTGAATGATCTTGAAGATGTAGATTTGCTCTTTCCAGCAACAAGTTTTCTTTTCTGAAGGTACTTGGGATTTTTTCGGTTGCTTTTCCTTCTATGATATTTGAGTGCACCTTCAGCATCGAGATCCTCTACGAGAGTACTTCCACCAACAAATTCTCTTTTTGAACTCTTAATATTTTGTATGATTTTTTGTACTGTATCATGTATGCTGTTTTTATCAGAAGTTGTCAAGTTGGTATCAGACACTTTTCCTTCTTGTAAGGCCATGGAACTCATTTATATTGAAGCAGTTAAAGATAATTTTGCATAGGTTATTCACATTAAGGACTGTAGCCTTTCAATTGTTCATCACAGACCAACATTATCAGAATTCAGTCACAAGTCTGGTGTCGAGATAAATTTGCCACGTCACCTGATTTTTCAAATACAAAAACAGATATCTTAGAATACCCAAAATAGGAAAGCTTATTTCCATTCCAAAATCTACTGTGCTTTTTGGCTTCTCTAAGCTCAGGTTTCTACTTTATGCCTGCAAGTTTCCTCATTCACTCAGTTTTATCTACGTTAAGATACCCATGAGTTCATGGACTCTCATTATGATGTTTTGATCTATTAATTCGTCGCAGAATTCCATCTTGTTTTATCTTACTTAGTGGTACAATTCCATCTTTACTTCGTAAAATTCCTGGATGTACCAATTTCAATGATTTTGAATAATTAAGACTGACACATCAAGGAGTTCTGGTTCAAAATCTCTCAAGTTAGACTCAGTTTCAGAATTCCAAGTCATATAATACGCATACCTAAACAGTTTAAAAGCATTAAAGTTTTATCGGAAATTTAAGGTTGAAAAGGCTTTCTGATGAGATTCTAGCTTTAGGAAAATCTGTGCGAAGATAGAATTTCAGTGCCATGGATGGAGAAAGTCAAAGTTATCCTCTACCTCCAGCTTAGACGCCATCAAATATTCCAAAAATTGAGGACTTCCTGTGAAAGTTCACGCTTTCCCTTCATCATTAATAGAGCAAGCAGCAAGAGCTTATCATTTCCCATGCACATGTACATATTATTCATAATGATCCCTATCCATGATTAATACATAGCAGTTACGATGACTCTACCACTCAATATAACTTCCAATTGTAGGGAACAGCACTAAGAAAAGAAAAGAAAAAAATCCTGCAACACAGAAATTGGACGAAAAATTCTATTATCTATAATAAACTCTTTGTGAGTTCATAACACACAGATTATCCTTGAAATGAGAAAAAACCAATAACTTCCCTTTTTGATTCGGAAAGAGCAGGCAGGTTGCTTACTTGAATTTTGAATTTGAATGATGATATTCTCAAAATCAATGCCCAAGCCAGCACCATTGAATTATAATTGCTAATGTGACTAACTATATATATATATATATATATATATATATATATATATATATATATATATATATATATATATATATATATATATATATATATATATATATGTATATATAGATATATATATATGTATATATACATATATATATGTATATATATATATATATATGTATATATACATATATATATGTATATATACATATATATATATCTATATATATACATATATATATGTATATATACATATATATATATGTATATATACATATATATATATGTATATATACATATATACATATATATATATATATATATATATATACATATATATGTATATATATATATATATATATATATATATATATATATATATATATATATATATAGCACGATTTCCATCTCTACGACTTAATATAAGATTTGGAAATGGTGGCCATCAACTACTCCATCACCATTAGCAGGCCTGCATTTCATAATATTCAAATTAAATTTTGTGTAGGCCTAATGGAGTCATGCAGTTTAAATAAACAAGAGAGAACTCTTGTTAAATTAATTAATAGAAAATGCTGGTTGGTGGCAGAATGCAAGGTCATTTTAAGATCAGGAAGGTGACTTTCGTTGTATTGTGGATTTGTGTTGGTTTATTATTCACTTATTCTGATTCATATATGTTGATCTCATTATCTATATGATCCGAATATAAAAAGCAGAGGATTCCTGAGAATAGAGAATATATTCATTAGTTTATCATTTATGTTCTAGCATTATTTGGCTAGCTAACCAAGTCATTTGGACATGGCTTTGCCCTGGTTGCAGGTATTCTTCAAAGTGATCCACTAGTGCAAGTGTTTATCATAGATCTCCACAAAAACAGTGAAGTGTTTATCATAGATCTTTATCATAGATCTCCACAAAAACAGTGAAGTGTTTATCATAGATCTTCACAAAAACTATTAACAGTTAATCCATATGGATATAATTTCGAAAACAGTTTGGGATACAAAATTCAATTCATTACGCCGTAAGGCGTTTCCCTTTGAAATGAATTGCCCCAGCCGATGCCATGTCTTATTGTTGACCGAGTTTGGGATACAAAATTCAATTCATTACGCCGTAAGGCGTTTCCCTTTGAAATGAATTGCCCCAGCCGATGCCGTGTCTTATTGTTGACCGTAGATTTGTGGTGTTAGACGATTGAAGGAAGTTTGGTCGTTGATCCTCACACTGTCCTTTTGTCTCCCAACCCAATGGCCTCTGTGTCTTCTGAGTTATTGTTCGGGCGGTGGCAGATTAAGCATTTCTTGCTGTTGAGCCTCGCACGGACACTGGAGGCCTTTCCTACGATGGTCATGATTTTCGCCGACTATGAACCCCATTGGCATTGCAATGGAGGGAAAACCCCAGAGGATTTCCTTTCCGTGAAGCCAAGGTTCGAATCCTGCAGCCCGACGGGATCTATATGCTCCATGGACCGGGCCTCATGGGACTGGGACGGAGGCCCCGGGGTTTCGACGGTCTGCGGATGGGATCTCGTCTGCGGCCAGAAATACAAAGTTGGGTTTCTGCAGTCTGCATTCTTTGTCGGGTGTTTTCTCGGTAATTGATATTTTCAGCCCCTGTGCGCTTTTATATCTGACGGCTGATCGCCATTAAGATTTTCTTTAAGTTTCTGATTTATTTTTTGATACAGGTGCAGGGATATCTGGGCATCTATCGGATTCTTCGCTGGGGCGTGAGGGTGTCCTGAAGTTGGTCTGCATCTGCAATGCCATTTTTGGTTTCTTGACGGCAATGTCGCCGAATTTCTGGGTTTATTTAATTCTCCGTCTATTGATGGGAATTAGCAATGGTGGCCTGGGGTTGTCGTCGTTCGTCTTGGCGACGGAAGCCATCGGACCTTCCAAGAGAGCACCGGTTGGCATGTCGACTTTCTACTTCTTTTCTCTCGGCATAGCAGTGCTGCCGGCTCTGTCCTACTTTTCCGGCAACTGGAGATATCTGTACGTCGCGGGTTCGATTCCCTCGGCCGTGTATTGCATCTTCGTTCTGCCATTCGTTTGGGAGTCCCCGCGGTGGTACCTGGTGAAGGGCAGGCTGAAAGAAGCCATGGGCATCATGAGATAATAATCATCATCCCTCCATGATTCACATTATAGAAATAATAATTGACATTATCCACATACACAACTCTTGTGATGCATCTTTCTCATATGCTCAGGTCATTTTTTGAAATAAGTGTACTCATCCAATGATGGAGACTCAACACGCATGAGGTACATTAGTCATTTATTCATAAGAATATTTTTCATTTAGTATATTGGGATGTAAAGATTGTGGGTTGAAGTTGGAAATGAATCATGATGCTTGGAAGTTATACTTGTTGCATTATTTCATTTTTGTGGTTATATCCTCCTTCTAGTGAAGTGTAACCATATAGGGACTTGTCCAACCTCATTAAGAACAATAAGCCTAAATAAATTAAAATAGAGTGGCTATATCATTTCATACTCAACACTTTCCATGCATCCCTTTTTTCCATTCTCCTGTCTTTTAACTTACTTAGTGTCATTAGTTTGCAAGTTTCTTACTTGTCTCATTAAACCGATCGAGTATGATGTGTAAGGGTGTCCCTCCATCATCAAAGTTGAAATTTTGCTCATATCCACCAAAATAAAACTTTACAAAAACAAAAATAAAAAAAATAACCACACAAAACATTAAAATAATATTTGTTAAATAAATTAAATCCCTCTAAACTCATGTTAGATTTATATTTAAAATAAATCTAAATTAATTCTATTGGAAAAAATGGTGTCCATTTTCCCTGCCATTCAACCTCGCACTTTATTTCATTTCATAAAAAATGAATACCACTCCATTCAAGTACAACCTTTGACATGTTACAAAAATTGAAAGATCCATATAACCAGCATCCATATGCTCTTAATCCGTGCTGCTATGAAGCCTTCACATGGGTCCCCTCGACCTAAAATTATTTAATGAGAAAGTTCAAATGGGAGGTGCATTTTCGAACGGGCTCGCCTTTTAACAACCTGCGGATCCTCACTTGATTGTCCGTGCTGCACTAATTTGTTTATCCTGTCGCACAAAAATTTTGTTTTCAATGACAAATTTTACAAGTAATAATAATTTTTTAAGATACAGTGAGCGCTTACAATGATTCAGTGCATGGTTTAACGACGTTTTAGGAGCTAGCCATGGGAGATTTCAGAAGACTATGCTGCTGCTGATGCCTAGAGAGGTTTGTCTATTTTGTTCACGTGTGAAGTCTCGAGGAGACTGCATTTGTAGTTGGGACACTGTTGCCTGCACCTTAAAGGCCTGCTTAGACCTTCATAAACAAAGTTACATTCAAATGAATCATGCCAACCGAGCCAACATACTAAATAAGTAGCTTCCACTAGGTATTTAGTCATATATTCTCTGTTTGATATGTGCTTATTTATTTTTTATTTTTCAACTTGAAAGGGTGTACCTAATGTCTGTGCATATCATTCTTACTTCCAGAACACCTAGAATAGGTTACATCATTTGCATTATCAAAAGTAGAATCACAACACACGCAAACAAATACATACGCCCACCAAGCACAAGAAAATAGTGTGATGGCTATCAACTTTACATACGCCCACCAAGCACAAGAAAATAGTGTGATGGCTATCAACTTTTTTAAATCAAACTTGTAATAATCTCAATAATAAATCTAATGTTCTTTAGAGAAGACCTGCTACTCTAGTTTTTGTTGGGTTTCGTACAGTTTATAGTGTATCATAAGGAAATACATTTCTTGAAGGGATTGCATCAGAAGGCTCAACGGACCTTTGAGCATTTTTGTAGGGGTTTATGTTATCCAATCATTAAAATTTTTGATAAAATTAGTCTGGACTATCCACATGCCTATTTTTTTCAATAAATTTGAAGAAGTGCATGTTTTTGCTTTAATAATATGTATACTCCTAAATTTTCTGAACTGTAGTTTTGTGGGCCAATTGTTTTCTGTATTGTACGGTATCCACATTTGAATTCAGATTCTATCTTGATAACTATCATTTCTTAGTATGTTTTTATGAATATATTGCATTGTAAGTGTTCTCTCTTCTTACATTGGACAAGAGAATACGGCTGTCTTTGACAATGTGAAGTTGTGGAAGATGCAAAACTTCCCTTGCTTTACATGAGCCAACTTGACCTTCAATAGAAATGTTGCTGAACACAATGAGAAGTTTCATGCTTCTTTAGAGAGCATCCCGAAAGGCTTGTGTAATTCCTGCTTTGTTTTGGTTGATGCCTTGCTGAGGAATCATTGAGACTCATCATGGTTTTGTAGTCCAATCAGAACCTATTCAATACTCACCTTCGTTGACTATATTAGTCGAACACAAACCCTGTCAAAACTCTCAAGCCAGTAGGGCTCCGGCACAATGTTAGTTCCTCAAGATGGTGATCAAAGTCTGTCTTCAACATTACAATTGTCTTCACGCATCCTTTTTCTAAATGAATCTATATTACATGCGCTTGAAGAACTAGCTTTGAAGTCTCTATTCTCAGGCAATGTTCAGGTCTAAGTTCATGTAGGCAATTCTATGTTGAAATTATACTTGCATACCAGAATCTTATATTGGCGGAAGACCGTTACTCAAATGTCTGCCAAAAAGAGAACCCATTTTGACACACCACCTATGCAGAGGAAGAAGCTTCACAAGTGTTTGGGCTCCTTTTCTCTATCATGGCTGGGGAAGTATCCAAGAGTAAATATCTCTACAGGCATGAAGTCCAATAAAAATAATGTATAAGACATATTTGACAACCAACAATTGCATCTAAAATGAAAAATATGTTCCCGGCCTTTCAGAAAATGTGGAGTCTAGCAGAATGTGAGGCCGTCATTATCATCGAAATTCCAACCAGATATGAATCTTTCAATCTTATGGTATTATGGGACAATAACATCACTGATATATGAACTATATATCAAGCTTTTAATCCTAAAATATAAGTGATGGATGCTTCATTACAAAGCCTAGAAGTCTTCTTTCAAATGTAACAATTGGATGATGCACAGAAGTTGATGCTAATAGAAGTCCGTATGGAGTGACCAACCCATAACATGGTGGTGGGCTATTGTACGAGAAGCCTTCTTTCAAATATAACAACTGAATGATGCACAGAAGTTGATGCTAAAAGAAGTCAGTATGGAGCGACCAACCCTTAACATGGCGGTGGGCTCTTGTACGAGACTTAGTCAACTCAAATTCACCTCCTACACAAACTTTGATATGCTTCAAGCAAGAAATGCAAGATAGGTTATACCTGAAGGGGAAAGCAGAGGAAATCATGAAGCAATGGATTCATGTAAGGCAAGTACCTAGTCAAAGGCATCAAACAATATTTTTGATGGCTTCAAGTCCATGGTGACGAATTGGAAGTTCCTCGACTCACTTCTCAGAGGACTCTCAACCAAAATATCCAAAGAAAAATGGACCTGCTTAGTATAAATGCTTTGGAGAATGCTTTACAAGTAGCTTTCGAGTTTGAGGCCAAAGCTTCAGAAGAAAATGTACTAAGCCTCCACCAACTAAAGTAAGGTTCTCGAAGCCTTATCTTTTAGAACCGTCTCTATTAGTAACTCAGAGTAGCCTTTAAATCAGGGAAATGATTACACAATAGATAAAATTGGCCAGCGCTTATAAAAAATTCCATCCAGCCAGATAGTCGATGCTCAATCCTACTTTATATTTTCTAAGTGCAACCAATAACTCCACGAGGATAACATGATCCCTATTTAGCAAATACACCCCCTGCCTGCTCAAATGGTTGGTACCTATAATCATAGCCCTGTATGGATAAAAATGATGACTACGAGTTACATTGGCTCTATACATTGATGGCAGTTTCTTTAGCTTTGCCAACAATCATTGTACTCTAGTATAGACTAAATGGACACTGGAATTTCCGTTATCCAGAAGATCGAATCTTACCCAAGGAATTCACAAAAGTTGTTGCCAACCCACAACTGGTTGAAAATAATCTCCATCATCATAACCAACTTTATGCCCATAATATGCACAAATGGTAACACATGATACATCTCCCAAACCAACGGAGTCCAACTAAAGTCTAATCCGAGATCCTCCATTCTCAACACTTTATACATAAAAAAACTTGTTTGTAATCGACCTCTCTTTGCACTTTTTAGGGCAATTGCTAGTTATATTAAGTTACTTGAAAAATCGGTCTCCTACAATGTATTTTAGGTATTAGAGGAGGGAAATGGTTATTTCCATTAATTGAGGAATCATTTAGGCAATTTCAGTCTTGTAGAAAAGATTTGTGTTGGTTCAACCTGGGCTCGAAACTTTTTTGTTGTCATCTAATTAATGAATGCATTAGGTTGACCATAACAAAATATCCATTTTCAGAATACACATTATCGTCCACCCTTGCTTTCAAAAATGCCCATTCACATGTCGTTATTCTTCCCCACTCTATGCCTTACCACTCTATGGCTTACGGCGTTTCCTTTGCAACATAAGGTGCAAATGCTAGTTAAGTTAATATCAAATATTGATAATACGTTTTAATATGTGATTATTACAATTGATCGTTAATATGTTAAGAAGTTTAAAAGATCTATTTCTTTTAAATTATATTTAAATAGAGGATAATTTAATTTTGATTTGTAATTTAAATTTAAATCTATAATAAAAAAAAAAAAAATATATATATAATATGATATATATATATATATATATATGGTAGTTTATTTGATGAATAATTACTAAAAATATATAAGTAGATAGTGTTTTATCAAATTATAACATATATAAAAAAGACTATCACATTAAGTTGGGAGTACTCTTACCATAGCTAATTTTAATGGATAAAGATGTAGCGGTTGATATATACTTAAAAATAGATTTTTAAATGGACGACTGTTAGTCATGACTACATGGTATATTAATGTAAATTTTTAACAACCTAAAAATAAAACATGTATTCCTAAAGTATTTTTAATTTTTATGAAATTTTATTTATAAACATGAAATTTATTAGAACATAAAAGTATAATATATAACATCTAAAACTTTTCTAAAATCCATTTTATTATGAAATTTATTAGAACATAAAAGTATAATATATAACATCTAAAACTTTTCTAAAATCCATTTTATTTATAAATTTTTATGAATTGTGTAAATTTTATGACATGAAATTTATAGAAAATATTCCATAATCACATGACTTAATGTTATTGTCATACCACACATTGAAATTGTTTGCTCGTTATTGTCCAACTATACAAAGGTGAAACCAAAACACCCTGGAAAATAGAGCTTCGTTGATACTTTTGAGTTTTTTTTTTCAAGAAATTTGGTAAACAAGCCTGGAGAACTTCATGATAAAACTGATAGTATTTTATGATGTATTATTCATAAAAATGGTATTTATACAAACAGAATTAGAGGGAGATAGTTATGTCTCTATAGCTAAGGTCATCTTATCTATATAGTTGATCTCTTATTGTGATCTCGAACTGATAGTTGTTGATCCATGATTCGTCAAATAACCAGAGGTTGAGACTCCATGTTCCTTATCACCATCAAAATGTGAATTTGAATAACAAGTAAGATGGAAGTCTAAAACTTTGGAATATTTGATGTCATATGTTTGAGTTCCTTTTAAATATTTGAGTATTCTTTTATTGCTACCCAATTCCCTTCACAAAGTTGATGCATAAATATGGAAAGCATCCCTACAACAAAAGTTATATTAGGGCGAGTAGTAGAAAGATAAATTAAACTTCCGACAAGTTTCTTGTACTTTGTTGGACCTTCAAATGGTTTGCCTTCTTCTGAAGTAATTTTTTTATTGTGTTCCATTGGAGTAGCAACATGATTACAATCCATCATTCCAGATTTGTTCAATAACCTTCCAACATATTTTCTCTCAGAGAGATAAAAATATGTTGAGGTTTTTTATCAACTTCAATTCCAAGATAATAATGAAGTAAACCTAAATTTGTCATATCAAAAACCTTTTGCAATTCCTTCTTAATAGATGATATATAGTCATCATTGTTCCATGTAATCAGCAAATCATGCTAAGATTATTAACTCCCCACTAGCCGTGAGAGATTCCAAGTAGTGTGAATAACTAGGGTAGAGGGATTTTATAAAGGAAGTTAGTTGTAGATCAACATTAACACCAGTGGATTCAATTTCATGATTGATGGCTTTAATTTCAAAAACAAGTTTTAATGGATCATTATCTTTCATCTTCAAATTAAATAACTTCAATAATAATTGAATGATCTCCAATTCTGAATCTGAATAAAAAATCTCTTTTAATTTTGTTAATGCTTCATATGTTTCCTTACTTTGAATAATATATCTTCTTACCTCTTCTTCTGTTAGTGAAGCACAAATTAACACATAAGTCTTTTTATCCTTACTATGCAAAATCACTAGTTGCTTTTCCTCTTTATGTTTCTCTTGTTCATTGTTTTCCTTTCCTTCACAAATACCTTCCCATAGATAGTTAAAAATTAGTGTATTTTTAAGCTTTCTATACCACTCTTGATAATTTTCCTTTAGAAAAAGGATAATTTTCCTTTTGCAACACAAACTAGGGAGACTAGATAATTCATTTTTATAGACAAATTTTGCAGTAAAAAACCGTGATTGTACATAATTTATTCTAATGGAAAAAAAATAGCTTGCCTTTACACGTTTTATCTCAACTAGGTAAAATTCTAAAATATCATTCTAGCTACACAATCGACAGGGACTTTTATTCTTAAACATTCGTCGCAATCAACAATAGTAAAAAAAATGAACACACTAGAATCAACGGTCTGAATCAATTTGCTAATCAATCAGCGGCACACACTTCGAGAGTAGTGGTCTTGTGCGCACGTAACGGTCGAATCAAATCAATGGTCTGGATCGGCTTTGATGGATCCAACAGTGATCGATGGCACGAGGTGTGTTGCACGTTAACGAGGTGAGTCGTCTCGTAGGCGGTTTTACAAGATCAAATCGACGGCTCATAGTTATTCCACGGGCACTCTCCGAAATTCCAGAAACCACCACAAGTGATGTCGAGGGTGGTTTCCAAAACCACTAGGGTCCCGCGTACTGTCAACACTACCAGGTCAGCAATTTGTTGGCTCCTGTGTCCCGAAAATGTGTTTCCAACTCATCCACCTCACGTGTTTACCACTATCCACCTCACCTCAGCAGAACTTGGCCGCATCAATGGAGTTCGAACCAGGCACAATTTCTTCAACACTTTCCAAACCTTTCACTCTGATACTACTGTTAAACAAACCCGGAGAACTTCATGATAAAGCTGATGGTATTATTCATTAGGAAAATGATATTTATACAAATAAAATCAAAAGGAAACAATTATATCTCCATAACTAAAAATACGAGAAACAACTAATCAATATCCTAACTAAAACCATCTTATTTATATAAGAATACCAAAGATTAGTTAACAAAACCAATGCCTAATTAAATAGTAACACGATTAAGCTAATGTCATTTAATGTGTAGCAACTGGAAAGGTTTAAGAAGGCCTTAAATATTATCAAGTAGCCACCACCATTCTTAACTAAAAACACCATATTCAGTGCTCACATCAAATGATCATCAAATTCATAGTACCTGAACCACTCTCCTACTCCTGTCTAAAATACAATAATACTTTATACACTAAATTTTTAATTACTTAAAAGTTAAAGTTGTGAATCACTAGTGTTATGCAAACCTATATCTTAAATGAATTGAAGTGCAAAACAACATGTGTGAGTATATATATATATATATATATATATATATATATATATATATATATATATATATATAAACAAACATGTGGCATATATATATATCAGATTGAATTTAATTGAGTTAGTTGGTGGATTATAGTTATTCAAGGCTTGTCATTGGAATGCCTATGGTATTGCACTTTGGCGATCAACCAGATTGAATTTAACTTAAGTTAGTTGGTGGATTATATTTCTTCAAACCTTCATGACTTTTATGATTTGTTTTTTTCTTTCTTTTTTAAGATTTTTCACTAAATAAGAAAAACCAAAAACTTGAAAAAGAGAAAGAAACTCAGCAAAAACTGCATTGTAATTTCAGAGTTTTTAAAATCATTGCAAGTTAGTAAAACCTTGACAAAAAAATCAGGAAAAATAGTAATCTTAATTGAAGTTGTGCAAGATCACTTCCAATCTCTGCGCAACAAAGAAATCAAATTTAATAATTAAAAAATATATAAATTTTACTAATATAAAACAATGAAATATATATTTTACAATGAAATAAATGTAAAAAATTATGATAAAACAATAAAATAAATGGAAAAAATTATGATAAAAATTTAATTGATGCAATGTTAATATTAAATATATTGCTAATCCAAGATCAATAATACATCCAAATTTATTTAATAATTAAAAAATAAATATTTCACTGATCTAAAATAATAATTTATTTTTTTAATATGAAATAATATATGTTAAAAATTATAATCAAAATTTAAAGTTAAGTCGATTTTAGATACAAAATTAATAAGAAATTAATTACCATACTATTTAAATCTAGTTTAATAAGGTCAATTGAGTGCCCAAATTTTTTATGGTATTGAATTGCCTCCAAGACGTTAAGTGCCTTTTGATGGTGCTGAATTGCCTCCATAAACCATCTTTTAGTTAATAAAAAATTACGTACTATACTCTTTACTTAATAAAAAATTAATTACGATAGCCATGTGGACTTAAGTTTGCGACTAAAAAGAAATTGGTGTTACTATTATAAAAAGTAACGCCCCTAATATTACGATTGTTGCCCCTTTGAGAATAATAGGGCAGCCCCAAAATAGTAGAGGGAGAAACAGATACTTTCAGCGAGGACTAATAAATAATATTTCCTTACCGTCAGCAAGGAATAATACATAATATTTCCAATTTGACTTTTATTAAGTTGAAGTGCAAAGAAGTCGAGTTCGGTGTGTTAATTTGGCATGTTCCACCATCTGTCTGTTCACATACGTTAATTTGACTGTTCATAAGAAAACCCCTGTATTTCAGATTTAAAGAGTAATGAACACACGCAATTTCAACTAAAGAGAGTGTGCTTTACATAAACCAAAAGAAAGAAGAAAACAATGTCCCAGTCAGAAACCCTCACACAGTATGCACAAAACAAGATATGTATTAATCACAGAACTTTATTGATTTCTAGCATGAATGCCTTACACTTCACTGAGATCAGTACTGGTGATCTGTCAACAACTGGACATGGCCTTTAGGACAATTATACGCAAAACAAATTAGGGTAGATCATTCCGGAATTTTAAGATTAGGAAAGGTTAAAAAATCGACACTCTCCCATCGTGAGATTCTGACAATATATCTGCAATCTACATGAAAATAAGGTTCCAAAGAGAAACGAAACCGAGCAGCCTAAACTTATTGATGAGAGGGAGTACTGAAATATTAAACGAAAATACTGTAATAATCAAATGAATCCAACGATGCGAAATATATAATCTGCGAGAGATGTATTCATATATAATCTGTCAGAGATGTATATTCAGGAATCTCCCTGAATACTACTGGTATCGAAACCGCCAGAGTTACTGTCACCCGAACTATTGGAATCGAATGTAATGGAACTACCGACGCTATCGTTATAATTCCCTGAAGAATCCGATGTAAAATTTGCGAATGCCATTTTCATTAGAGACAACCCCGCAGACTGTGCAGCACCCTTAACGAGTCCCTGACAGATGATGGTTTGATAAGAAGGTGGGCCTATCTGAGATGATCCCGTTGATATTCCGGTTGCAACAGATTGCGCGGGCAGGTTCATTTGGCTGAACATTGGCGGACGAGATGGCCCTGCGGGTCGCTGAAGAATTCCTGGGCAAATAATTACGCAGAGTGCTGATGGTGGAAATGATCGGAGAACTTGAGACATTAATTGACCTAGATGCCGTCAACGATTTTGTTTGAAAAAAATGAGGGAAATTAGGGTCTCTTGGTTCAGGTTGAGGAAGATTAGGGTTTCTGTTGCTCTCAGAAGTTACATTGATGCGGGTCATATGAATATCAAAGAAACATTGAGAGCCATGATAGAACCATGAATCCTTACCGGGCTTCTTACAAACATCACAGTAGAAAATCTTCTGAGGATATGGGCAAGTGAATGAGAGCCCAAGAGTGTGGGGGTGGTTTGGGTGATTGAATTGAAGCTGGAGATTTGCACAGGAGGGATGGAGATCTATTTGACAAAGGCTGCAGTGGAATGGAAGTCCTGTGCTGTCCTGCCCACATGCATCACACTTGAAAATGCCTCCTTCATAGACTGGCTGAGCAAGAAGATTGAGAGGATGAATGCCAGAAGGATGCTTGATCTGGGGAGGGATTGCAGAGCAGCTCAAGTGCAGATCAAAGTTGCAGGTGTTGCAGCGGTAGATCCATCCAGTTGCAGCCGATTTGCATCCAAAACATTCATGACCCGCCTCTGTCACGTTCGTAAGCACGAGAGGGTGATCATGGCTGAAATGCAGCAGTAGCCTCTCCCATCCTGACTTTCCCATTGGAAATTCTACTTTCAGACGATCAGTTTGAATAATGTCTGAATACTGCCCATATTTCCTTCAAAATCCTAATATGATTTTCATAATTCAGATTGATTGTCGACCATCGATATCATCATCATTCCGTCCTCGCAATTTGCACCTTTGACAGCCTAATTGCCTAAAAAATTGACCAACGGCACAAATTCGACTGTTTTTTAGATTAAACATAATAATTTTAATCCTAAATTTATCAGTGGCACAAATTCAAGGATTCCTCACATTAAACAAATTAATATTACGAATTTAATTATAAGTTGGCTAGATATAGTTTATAAATTTCTGTTTAAATTAGGTGTTTTATGTGGGTTTATTCAATGTTCGCATATTGCATGTTTTTTTTAATTAACATTTTATTAATGCAAATTTAATTATAAGTTTGTAGTGTACAATTAATAAGATATAAATTAGTTAGTTTATATAAGGTTTAATCTTGTCAAATTATTAATTCAAATTTTATGAAGAGACGCGGATAATAATCTATAAAGATTAAAAAATATTTAAGATATCCAAACTCAATCTAATCTAACACATGTCGAATAACATCATCTTGTATATAAATAAATCTTGACACAATCTTAATAACAAAATACTCGTAAAATAAAAATAAAAAATTATAATAAAGATTAAATTATATGATCCTCCATAATAAAAAAAAATTATAATAAAGATTAAATTATATGATCCTCTATAATCATTATATTGAAAATTTTGATTATGTGCACGCCAGTCGCATGCGTGTTTCAACCAAAGATTCCACACATGCATCCGCGCACTTAACGGTTACATTTTTAGTTACTTATCTAATTATGGACGGTAGTCTGAATATTCCTTCGATTAAAATAAAAGCAAGCGTAATCTGGGGAGGGAGTAGTTGACTTGACCTCAAACGTAATCTGGGGAGGGAGTAGTTGACTTGACCTCAAATAAAATAAATGGTAACGACCTTTTACATAAGATTATTTCTAATAAAATTTATCTAAAATAATCCAATAAAAATTAAGATAATTTTGCTCGGGAATGGTTAATTTTATGTTGCACGAGTTTCGTACTTCGGGTACAGGGAACAAGTAACTTATGGTACAATGAATAAGTATTGACATGTATGTGGCAGTGGCAGAAGTTTTGTCCATATTTATAGGGAACGTTTAAGTTGGGAGTGATAATAATATAATATATTAAAATTTAATATATATAAAAAATAATAATAAAATAATTAGTTTATTTTTATTTAAAATTGATTATTATGTGATCATGTAATATTATATTATTTAACTTCAAAATTCAAGTTTAGAAATTTATAAAATGAAACTAATTAACATAATATTTTTAGGTTGAATTTTATCATTAAAGCTTTCAAGAGAGTAGACTTACTTGCAATTTTTGAAATTCAAGATTTGCAATAGAAGTTGCCAAGGAATTAAAGCTTCAAGAGAGTAGACTTATTTGCAATTTTAGAAATTCAAGATTTGCAATAGAAGCTGCCAAGGAATGACCAACAATTGTCTATATTTTGTTGAAACTTTGCTACATCTCCAAGTCTATGTAGCTTTACAAAGTTATTTCAGTCCAGCCCCCCCTTGTGTGTATCACTTAGAAAATAAACAAATGGTACCTTCCCTACTCAATATAGGTATCTGAAACATCAAAATCTACTCAAAATAAATACCCAAAACGTCAAAATCTGTAACAGTGAAGCTCCAAAAAAGCTCCAAAGTGCCCATTGAAGCTCCTCGCGATTTTGGAATGTTTCCTACCCACTACCAAACTCCCAACAATGAGGGAGCGTGGGGTACGTGCTCTCTAATACCTCGGAGCGGTACCCGTGTAACTATGGATTAATCTCAAATTAAATAAATATGACGTCATCTTATAAGCTAATAAGAAAGAATAAAGAAATAAATTATTTTAACTTCCACAAGACTAAAGATAGCCTATGGGATAGATTGCTTCTTCATCTGCTTGATGTATTCAGCCATTTTTCTGTGAAGCTTCAAAATAAATGCTCCCAGCTTCTCGACAAACCCCTTGCTAAATAGATTATCCCAAGAGCTCGCTGCCAACATATCTGCATAATTTTCCCTATTGTCTTTGAAGGCCTCATATTCTAAAATGAAATGTTTTTCGGTTTCCACTTTTCCGGAAAAACAAAAAATGCACATTTTTTCCTCCCACACTTCTTTTGGCCTTTTCCAGTACCCTATTTCACAACGGAGTTGATGAGAATTAGTCTTTAACTAAGCAATAAGAATTTTGGCTCTCCAAAAGATATTGGCCTTTATGTATGCTTTTAGTTGATGACTATGAGTGGGATTAAACACTTCAGTATAGTACTTTTTCTTTCTTCCTAGCTCCTTATCCTAAGTACGCTTGTGGAACTTTTCCATAACAAAATCTTTTATCCCTTTGTTGTTGATAGGACACACGTTCAAGCAAATACCCCATTTACTAAACCATTTGATATTTTGCTGCATCAAGTATTTTTCTCTTGCACAATCCGTCATTAAAGAAAACCTTAGGCCATCTACCCTCTTCCATTTGCTCAATTTTTTTTTTAAATATCTTATGACTCGCACCATAGCAATTACTTCAATAGGACCAGTCCATGTTTCACTTAACAAGATAGCATAAGGAACTGTACTTTTAATCTTGAATTTGTTTGTAATCAAACGCCTCTGAATTTTCTCAATTTGTCTCCACTGCATGTCAGATGTACCTGTTACAGATCCATTTGGGCACATCAACCCCAACTTACAGATCAGAACTATTAGGGCTCATCAACCCCTAGTTTAGTTGTTACATGCCCTAAAGAAGTCAACCATCAAAATGCCTAGCTTCTCAAGAAGTTCCATAGCCAAAATCATCCAGAAACTGCCTCTAAGAAGATCAGCGCAGGTAGGCCTTCATTAAGGTGCGCTGCAATGCAAACCATACACTGATAGGGTGTTATGCAGTGCACTTGAGCCCTGTTTGGCCTGCGCTGGGCGAATTTGAGCGAAATAGCATTAGGATTTGAGAATATTCTTATCCATTTGAGCTTCTAAAAGTTTCTCAAACCTATCTACTCCTTTGAGCTCGTATTTGGATGAGGAAGGGAGTTAAGGAACATCAATCCCTAATTCCTTCCTCCATGGAACTAAATTCTAAGTTTGGGAGGGCATTCATTATCACCATTTATGGCATAACTTCCTTCATTCACCTATAAAAAGACCACTCATTCAAGTGGTCAGGGGCTGGAAATTATTAAATTATAGGGAGATGTTGTTAGTATGAGACTTGAGTTGATTTCAAGTATTATAATGATGTCAAAATGTCTTGCTTGTTATGAGGAGAGGATGGGATTGAACTGGAGGAGTGATGCTGAATTGAGCAATGGGTTGTAACTCTTCCTTTTACTAATAAAGTGTTCAAAGCTTTTTCCATGTGCTTGTGTTATTCATTTATGCTTTCATATGTTTATCATGCACTTGATTCCATGCTATGTTTAATCAATAGATCATTATCATATGCTTTGATCAGTTGTTGTCTTCTGTCTGTGTGTAGGTACTCTTCAAGCAGATTAAGTACGAAGAGGAGTGATATAATTGGTCAAGGGAGATAAGGAGTAAGCGAAAGCTACAGGTAGGCTTCTTTGCCTCTTATTTAATCTATTGGTCATAGGAAAAGTAGAGAATGCTTTGCACTGTTGTTCTAGACTTGGCTACTAGTCTAGGGGTTTAAGCGTTTATCCGTAGACACTAAAACTTCCCAAAACAAATTGGTGACCATACTGGGGAGCAATCATCCATCTTAGTAGATTATCCACCTCCTTAGACACCTTGACATACTTTATTTGTTGTACTTCAGCCTTTTGCATTGAATTTTGGTCAAAATTTGAGGTTAGATGACTCTTGAGTGGCCTCACAAGAATCAGCGCAGGCTAGCCTTAGAGACAGTGCTCTGCAACGCAGTTAGGCCTTCTTTGACCTGCGCTAATTAACCTTGAAATATTTCAATCAACGTAGTTGGGCCCTCTTTGACATGCGCTGATCAGTGAAGATAGGCCCTCTTTGACCTGCGCTGATCAATCTTGAAATCATTGAAATCAACGCAGGCTTTAGTGAGAGACAGTGCTCTGCAGTGCAATTATCCCCTCTTTAACCTGCGCTGATCAACCTTAGGTCAAATTCCCACCTTTGGATTGAGTTTTTTCCAAAATTATTTTGATTGCTTGCTTGCTAAATGTCAATGATGTCATGTCTCAGAAAATAGGTTTTCATCTCCTTAGCCAGCCCTACTTTGATTGGATTGATTAATGTTTCTTTAATGTTTTCTTTGTCATTATCAGTCTATAGTCAAAGTTAGTTTTTGGTCGATTGATCTTTGTCAAAAGAAAGTGTCGTAAAGTCGTCTTTTCCTTCGAAAATTGAATTGTCGTAAATTATTCATTCATAAAAGATTGATTGACTGATGTGTGCAGATGATTAATCTTTGTTCGAAAGAAAGCGTTGTAAAGTCATATTTTCCTTCGAAAACTAAATTGTCGTAAATTCTTCATTCATAAAAGATCAATTGATTTATATGTGCATATGGTTTGTCTTTTCGTCGAAAGTGTCATAATTCCTCATTTCTTTGAAATCAAAAGTGTCGTAAATTCTTCCTTGAAAATAAATTGTAGCAAAATCGTCATTTTTATGAAAAAATATTTTTGATCAATTGTGCATATTTCCTTTTTGTTCATTATAACATTAAAGGATTTGAAAAGAAAAACTTGCATCGTTCATATTGTAGTTTGTGAATGCTTGAAAGGAATAGCTAGGGAAATTGCATTAGTTGTGCTCTTTGCTCTTTGTCAAAGACCTGATTTCTCTATCCCTACTAGCTAAGTATTTTCATTGTTAAATTGAATGGAAAGAATGCTTATCATATTAGTTGCATTTTAGGAATTGCAAACATACATCACGTGGTGAACCTTGAAAGGAAAATTCTAAAGAAGATCAACTTAAAATTTATCTGAATTTACCTAATGGAGCATTGTCACCTAACGAAAAACATTTAGAGGTCTAGGCTAGAGACGTGTTCCAACATCGTAAAACAAAGCAACTGTCGCTAACTTGTCTGCAATACATCTCGAGTGTGATACCTCATTCCACGTACATGCTCGTCCACGTACCTTTAGATATATAGGGCGGTGTTACAGTACGTAAAGTATATGGGAATGCTCTCACTGTGCAGTTTTGCATTAGACAATGCTTATACGGACTGGGCCTCCACGTACCTTTGGGTATATATGGGAGGACAAATCTAGGTTGCTATCCATCCTTAGGTAACTGAGTCGGCTGCCTTGTACACTGTGATACACGAAACAAAACATTCAGGGAGATTGTCTGCCTGTACTTCTTGGTTCGCCAGGAGGTATTCTGCAGTTCACAGTTGCTTGGTAAACCTTTTTTCCTAGATTATTCCTCTTTTGTTATGTTATGTTACTTTGATTAAAATAGAATTAATTGACCGCGGATAACATCCTCCTCACTCGCTCCTTAGTTGATCTTAGGTTGAAACATATGGCAACAAATCCAGAGTCCACCGATCAAGGAATTCCTTTTGATGGGAATCTTAGTCCTTTTCCTCCTTTCAGAAATATTGGTGCTCCTTATATGGCTACATTGTCCCTTCCGGGATTTACCATTGGCTTGCTAGTATGGTTGTTATAAACCTTCTTGGTTCAAAACGTCATGATTTCTCCACAATCGAGTACATCTCCAACTGGACAAAATCAACCTCCAGTTGATCCTCAGGTTGACCTTTGCCTTCTTCCTCAGTTGTTTCTTCCTCCCCTTCTTCCTCTTCGCCTGGTGAAAGTATTAGTACTAGTAACCAGGTGGTTAAGAAGAAGAAGAAAGGGAAGAAGAATAAGAAGAGGCAAATTCAGCAGAGGGGAAACCAAGCAACCATTGCTTTGAATGCAACATCTGATGAGAAATTGTTCGTCAAGCCTCACAAAGTTCGATATCCATGCAAACTTTATGCGCGAGACCATCTTCTTCGAAATTGTCCTGATATTCATCGAATCTTAGAAGAATGGTCTTCTCGTTCACATCATCCTATTTCATCAACTTTTGGAGATCATGCTGGTGACACACCATCAACTAGTGGTAGTAAAGTTCATGGAAAAAAGGGTAAAGTTAAGTTTCCCTGTAGGTTATGTGAAGGGAATCACCCAATTCACCTTTGTCCCTATCTGGATGAAGCCAAAAAAGTGTTGGATAACCGTCCTGCTTCACCACAGTGACTTTCATCTGGTTACAGGAAACTCTCCCTAAATCCTTCACTAGTTGATGAATTGACTGACTAAAATCAACTGTCGGTCAAGCCCACTCTCTCTGAAAGTGAATCCTATGAGTCTATACCCGACCCAAATCAACAGGTCAAGGTAACAGTTGACCCGATTTCATCTTCAGCTAATCGTACCTTTCTTGAAGAGAGTGAATATGATACCACTCAGGTTCTTTTTGTTTCTTCAGATTCTAATGAGCTTGGGGGCAGTCCTCCTATTCCATCAAGACAGGAGGAAAATCCTCCAGTTCTCATAACTCAAGGGGTTAATTCTCCCATTTTTACGGTACCCCCTCCAAGTAGTCTAGTCACTTCCTTCGATTGGAATCAACTAGTAGGATTCTGTCTTCCTTCTTATGTGCCTTTCCGATCATAGTACAAGTTTGTAATATGATTGTATCTAGCACTATTATAGATGAAGGTGCATCTGTGAGTATCCTTTCCTAAATTGCTTGGCAAGCGCTTGGTTCGCCACCGCTTGTGCCTGTTACACAGAATCTGTTGGGTTTTAATAGAGGAACCAGTCAACCATTAGGGATCCTCCCTCAGTTACCTATTACTTTGGGAGGAAAAATAGTTTATCTGAACGTGATGGTTGTCCCAGGACCTTTAGATTACAATTTACTTCTTGGGTGCGACTATGTTTATGGCATGGGAGCTATTGTTTCCACACTCTTCCGAGTGATGTGTTTCCCGCATGAATGCAGAATTGTTACTGTTGACCAGCTTTCATTTCCCGGTCCAAATATGGCTCCTAGTCAACCATCTTCCCTAAATGGTCCTTTTGTATCAATGGTATCATCCCTGCCATGGGTTAATTATGTGGAAACCTGTTCCATACCTACATCAACTAACAATCAATTCAATGATGTTGTACATTATGTATTGGGGGCATTGGAACCAGATCTCTCCTTCATGACCTCTTATGAGTTGTGATTGAAAGGTATGAGGATGTTTCTTTTACTATGTCAACCTCGTTAAAAAATGAAACAGGTCCATGAGGATAGTTTTTGGTCTTGTGTCAACCTCGTTAAAAAATGAAACAAGGAACATGAGGATAGTTCTTTGTCTTGTGTCAACCTTGTTAAAAAATGAAACGAAGGGAATAAGAACAGTTCTTTGTCTTGTGTCAACCTCGTTAAAAAATGAAACAAGGAATTTGAGCATAGTTCCTTGTCTTGTGTCAAGCTCATTAAAAAATGAAATAAGGTCCGCTAGAGCAAAGTTCCAAGTCGAGTCTTTGATTAGATCTCGTAAAATCCCAGTCGAGTCTTTCACTTGATCTTGTAAAAGAACCTTCATTCCATTCACCTGATAGCCATGAGTAGTCTACTTAGGTGAATGTAATGAAGCTTGGGGGGCATGCACCTAGTGGTAAAGTTAAGTTTCATTATAGGTTATGTGAACGGAATCACCCCATTCACCTTTTTCCCTATCTGGACGAAGCCAAAAAGGTGTTGGATAATCGTCCTACTTCACCGCAGTGACTTCCATCTAGTTACAGAAGGCTCTCCCTTTCATCATGCTGGGGGCATGTAAACAAATTCCAAGCATAGTTTTTCATTTTAAGCTTTTGTAAAAATGAAACTAAATCCAAACATAGTTTTTCATTTCAAGCTTGTGTAAACATGAAACTGAATCCAAGCATAGTTCCCTATGGTTCAAGCTTGTGTAAAAATGAACTCATTTCCATTTTAACCCTCGTGATTGCCATTCTATCAGCCTCTTTCATCAGATGAACCTTGGTTGTTTTCATCCCATTGCCACCATCCCTTTGGTCGATCATACACTTTCACTTGGTTGTTTTACCCTTTTTGAGGAACAGTTGCAATGAGTGGTCTTATTAGCCAACCTTTTCACATAAATCAACATGTTTTGAGAAGTTCCAACATCACCGGAACCAGTTTCTACCCTAAACACCACTCGTTCCTCAAAATGGAGTCCTCTTTAAGCTCTTTTCAGACTCTCTAAACATGAAAAGATTGCCAAGCGCTTGTCCTTTCCAGCTCGTTAACGAATTGGAAATGATATCTCTCTTGTATTGTTTTATGCTTTTTCGGACTTGAGAGACAAATCTATGAAAAAGAACTTTTGAATTTTCCTTTTCGTCCCTTTTCAAACTCTCTAAACATGAAAAGGACCGAGTTATCTTTGTCGTTAAACTCGTTAAAAACATCAAATAGCAACAGATTCACCCGAAGGGTGGAATTATACAACAAGCATATGTTATCCTCCTCAAGCTTAATAAAAAATAAAGAGGTACTGGTCAGCAATGACTGGGGAAAATTGGAAAAAGGGGAAAACACTTTATGGTAGTAAGTTGCTCCAGAACATGACACTTTCACCTCATCACCGTGACTATGTGGATTGGGTCATTCAGCTTAATGGTTATCACACCGTTGGTCTATCATACCATCCATTACTTTTTTTGGGTCAATGCTACCAATTCATCTTAGTGTCGCCGACATGTTCAAGAGAAGTCATTCAGTTCAAACTTCATCCTTGCAATACCGTTAACCTTCATTTTCATGATCGCCATTCCTGAACCTTGTGTCGTCAGTCGAATTTTTCGTCTCCAAAATCATTTACCTCGTTTCGTGTCGTTGATGTGGGATACATCAAGGCCCTTCTGCGACAAGTCGCTTCTTGTCGACATCAGCACATCATCCAATAAATTGACTTAGAAACACCCCTTCAGTACCTTGAGGCTTGCATACATCAATGGCAAGTTTCTCGCTTCCGGCGATAGGTTGACATCACTGGCCTTCGACCGAAAGACTTTGTATGGTGTTCGACATTAAATCATTTATTCACACCATGTGAAATGTACTGTAGTACCTTAAGGGTCACCATCATTATCGGTGATTCCTCTCGTGTCTGTTAACGGCTTACATCATTGGCCGGTAATCAAACGAAGTCTTCCCATGTTCGACTTCAGATCATCTATTCACATGGTTAGACTTGTACTTGAGCGAAAGATTGAACGGAATTAAAGACCCCAGATCTAGTTTCATCCATCTGGGTTGCGATTTTTTCAGGAGTACTAAATAAAATGTACAATGGCCTTACATTCATGGTCATCCATTCATGGGTCTATATCTGTAGATGACTATATTTGTACATGTAATGAAAGTTTATAAGCTGAGCATGGGTATGCCTTCCCTCAGCAAGTTCATGAGAAAAAATCAAATTATCATGATATATGTATTGTAATTGATGCAGGTCACCTTCTGCTTCAAAACCTCCTCTCCACATGATAAAGCATTTCACTCGACATACATATTTACGACTTCATGCTTTAGGGGGAAACTATTACAGATCCATTTGGGCACATCAACCCCAACTTACAGATCAGTACTATTAGGGCTCATCAACCCTTAATTCAATTGTTACATGCCCTAAAGAAGTCAACCATCAGAATTCCTAGCTTCCCAAGAAGTTCCATAACCAAAATCATCCAGAAACTGCCTCTAAGAAGATCAGCGCAGGCAGGCCTTCATTAGGGTGCGCTGCAATGCAAACCATACACTGATAGGGTGCTATGCAGCGCACTTGAGCCCTCTTTGGCCTACGCTAGGCGAATTTGAGTGAAATAACATTGGGATTTGGGAATATTCTTATCCATTGGATGCCTCTAGAAGATTCTCAAACCTATCTACTCCTTTGAGCTCGTATTTGGATGAGAAATGGAGTTAAGGAACATCAATCCCTTATCCCTTCCTCCATGGAACTAAATTCTAAGTTTGGGAGGGCATTCATTATCACCATTTATGGCATAACTTCCTTCATTCACCTATAAAAAGACCACTCATTCAAGTGATTAGGGGCTGGAAATTATTGAATTATAGGGAGACGTTGTTAGTATGAGACTTGAGTTGATTTCAAGTATTGTAATGATGTCAAAATGTCTTGCTTGTTATGAGGAGAGGATGGGATTGAACTAGAGGAGTGATGCTGAATCGAGCAATGGGTTGTAACTCTTCCTTTTACTAATAAAGTTTTCAAAGCTTTTTCCATATGCTTGTGTTATTCATTTATGCTTTCATATGTGTAACATGTACTTTATTCCATGCTATGTTTAATCAATAGATCATTATCATATGCTTTGATCAGTTGTTGTCTTCTGTCTGTGTGCAGGTACTTTTCAAGAAGATTAAGTACAGAGATGAGCGACAGAATTGGTCAAGGGAGATAAGGAGTAAGCGAAAGCTATAGGTAGGCTTATTTGCCTCTTATTTAATCTATTGGTCATAGGAAAAGTAGAGAATGCTTTGCATTGTTGTTCTAGACTTGGCTACTAGTATAGGGGTTTAAGCATTTATCCGTAGGGGTCCAAGAGAAACATAAATACATTGGCTTGTGATCTGATTTTAAATCCCACAACTGATCTCCAATCAAAACTTCCTCCATTTTCTCACACAAACCATGCGAGCCAATTACATAATCTACTACACTTGCTCCATTGTAAGTATTGCAAGTGAAATTACCGGACTTTGCCCATCTAATCAAGCCATTACAAATGACTAAATGAAAGGCCTTGCCTAGAGTAAGCAATTATTCACCAAAGAGATTGCAGCCCTTGTCCTCTGAAATTATTTCCCACTGATGATTACTCTCTTTTGTGATCCAAATAGGATCGCAATCATCTTTACAACAAATAGTGCTAGCTTGTTCACTTGCAGTCCTAGCATTGAAATCACCCACTATAAGGACTTCTCCTAGTACAAATAAGTTGCAATATCCACTTTTAAGGCTGCAAATGGATCTTTGTGGTCAAGCTCTCTATCTTTGTAGATTTTTGAAACTTGCGACACAAAATAGCATGTTGCAATTCTGATGTGGTTTCTATTTTCTGATATTTTAAAACAAATGAGTTGCTTATTTGAGTCTTCTTTTTCTAACTAAATGAGACGAACTTCTTTATCCCTTACTAAAACCATGATACCCCCGTGCCCTTTGTCATTCCCTATTGCCTTGTTCCACACTGCCATCTTCCAGTATCCTTCAAACAGAAGTGTCTTGCACCCTTCGTGCTCATGTGTTTTTATGAGGCAAGTTATGTCTCTGTCTTCCGCAATAGGCCCTAACCCAGGTCCTCGTCTCCATGGGTAACCTCTATAGTTCCAACAAACTAATCTTAAGGAAACCTGGGTATGGCTTGATTACTATTTATTTTGACATGCAAGACTCACATTTGTGTCTTTGTCACTGCTTTTCCCATACCGACCTTGCTTCCTGATTTCCTGTTGAATAGTGTGTTGCCTCTTCTTTATTACCATCTTGCTGCTCTATTTTGGAAGGAGGTCCAAATCACGCTATCATAGCTTTGCCTTCGTAAATCCATGCTCTCTTTTCTTCATCTCTTGCTTCCCTAACCTTTAACATTGCCTCCCTTCTTTCCTCCTGTTGTTTTACAGTGAAATCTTCTTCTAGAAAAAAACGAGAACGCCTCAAGAGATGTTTCTTTCTTAGAATCATATATTTATCACGCAAGCTAGGAGACTTTTATGGGCCTGGATCTCTCCCCGTTAAACTGACCCACCCTTGATGCTTGGAATATTTGTCCTTGCCATAACAACTTGACTTTCAAGAAGTCTCTTGCAAGGTTAAGAGTACATTCATTTTTACCATAGTCTTTCACCCCTTTAATAATTATGTTTGTTGCCCTATTTTGTCTTTCCTTGCCTTCTCTATCTTGAATGTTGTCAACCTGAATGTTTGTTTCTCCTTCCTTATTAGCAGAATTACTAATAACTTGAGCCCAAGTTTTGGAAACTTTGGTGGAATATCCTTTGCTTTCTTCTCTTGCTTTCTCTTCATGGTTTTCTATTTGAGCAATCATTTTCCCTGTATCCTGCGATGATTTCGCATTCACCACCTCTATACTTTCCACTACATATTTATTTATGTTTTGCACATCGGGCTTTATGCATTTCCATTATGTTTTCCCTATCAGGAGAGCTTCTTGTAGCAATGCCACTTGTTCTTTTAAAACTTTATTACTTTCTGTTAAGGCCTTGTTCTTAGTTGATATTGTATGAATTTTATGATCTCTTTCCTGCTCTTTAGCTTCTAAAACCTCCAACTTTTTTTTGCATTTAACAATTCTTTCACATAAAGATCAAATGACCAGGTGAGAGGTGTGGATGTGGAACTATATAACGAATCATCAATGACTTTTCCTCTAGACTTCTTCTTGCCACGTGCTTGTAAAGGGGACTTATTTGAGTGCTTCTTGCGAGGGGCTCAAGTACTTTCCTTTTTAAACCATTTTTCCTTGTCTGCTCCCATTTTAGACGGGCTAGGCTTCATTTTAAAATGCCCTGATATTGTATTGCGTTGACCCAAACCCACTACCCAACTTTGGTGGATGAGGGAATTTTCACTTGTCTTAAATCATTTCTCTCCACAATTTCTGAAATTTCTTGTCCCTTTGTCATATTTGAATGCATTTTCCGTCCAACTTGTTTCGAGAAATATGTAGGTCTATAAAATGCCAAGATTACTTCGCACTACTCTCTATTGTTCAGGTTATCACTGCTCCTTGCTCACTTCTCGATACTTCTGCTCCATAAAAGCTCCCTGCTCTCACATTACTCAATGTTCACTACTCGCTACTCTCACCACTAACCACAATGCTAACATTGTTGTCCACGCTGCTCGCTGCTCGTCAACAGAAAACGTTTTGGTGATCTCTCATTCCCATCTCTATGGTACTGATCAATTTTAACAAATCACAAAAACCCAATTCCATCCATGAATTTATAAAATGACAATAAAAGGCATTATGTCCAGCCACACGCAAAGGTTCAAGACCACCAGACTCGTGAATTAGCAGTTGTGGCCAGGGCAACTCCTCGTTGATTTTGACAGAAAATCACCCCAGTGTCGCGGCAGCTTAGCCACACGAAAGTGGAGGGTTGTTCTGCCCATGCAAACAGACAATATGTTAAAACTTGAGATCCGCAAAAGCACAGTGCACCCCTGATAATTAATTTCCACGACTATGTAACCCTTGCTCGTATGGTTAGGCTTCAATTCTAAACTCATTAGGGGAACAAACTCACAAGCTTATGAAGTAAACACTGCAGAAAACCGCATTCACCCAAACAAAATTTTAAAAAATCTAATAAAAAGTGATATCTAATAAAATTTGTTCAGAATTCGTGTACCATTGTCCTATGATAAAATCCCATCAACATATGCATATTTCCATACCTCTATGTGTGATTGCATGGCTTCCCTTGTTGTTTGTTTGTTGTGTCACGCCAATTATATGATCCGAGCGATTGCCAGTCGATAACAACTACATGTGGGACCTTAGCTTTGCTCACATGATTGGAAATGAGTTTAAATTAATTAATTATCAGCGTTAATTTCTTTAAATAATTAAATAAATTTAGATATATTAATTAATTATTAAGTTATTTTAAAATAAAATATTTTTTATTATCATAATAATTTTTTAAATTAATAATTAAAATATATGTTCACTGCTATCAAGGTCATTCAAGTAATGTTTAAAAAAAATAAAAATCTAGGTCACATATGATAGTCCAAAAATTACATTGAATAAGATTAATTGCCCAGATCCCTTCAACCCACCTCGTCCTGTTGTCATTTATGGGATTTGCAGAATTAATTAAAAATTAATGTGATTTGCATAATTAAATAAAAATTTGAATTAAAAACATAAATCCATTTACACAACACACCCTCTCTACGCTATGAGTATTGTGGCGCCGGGCCGTGAGGTTCACAACCAGGTGGTTTCTACCAAATTTATTCGAATTCTTGTAATGTAATTAAAATATGAAATCCCTCCTGCAGGAGAATATTTACAGGTGAACGTTTCATATGGTATACAAATGGGTGGACAGGCCCGTTTCAAAAGCACATTGCACTCAAATACGTGGTAATTAAAATATTTCATAATGGAGGAGTCTAGTGGATGCATGCTATTACGAGTAAGTTGTTGCCTTAAGAAATACTACAACAACAAATTAAGTTTGGTTTCCATAATTAATCAAATAATAATTAATTATGTATTATCAAATTTAATTTATCGCATGCTTTAGCATTACAACACAGAGGGGGGTTTTAAGATAGTATTTGAGACAATTTTTGGGTAAATTGTCTTAAAATGAGACAACTAAAACAAAAACTTGTGTATTGTCTTAAATATTGTCTTTAAGAGAGTCTTAAATTGTTGTCTTAAAAAATTGTCTCTATAAAGACAATATATAACACAAGTGTTATTGTCTCTTAGGAGAACCACCAACCTCTTGCTTATAAAGCAATTTTTCTTCCATTGAGCTAGCAACCTTTAAAGAATTATATGATTAGCAATCAAAGAAACTAGAATTGCCTCAATGTGGGAGGAAAGACAAACCCACGAGGAAACCTTGTAGAGTCAAAAATCAAGGATCCATTGGATGAAGGAAGGAGATCATAATTCAAGCTTCTTCCGCCATAGAAAACACAATCCCAACACATGTTTAAAGGAACCCCAAAGAACTAGGTTGGAAAGCCACCAAGACATAGAGGAAGAGTTGAAGACATACTATCAAATTTTTCTCTCAAAATCCATTTGGGAGAGGAGGTCGGCAATAGCAAAGATAACAAGAAATATCTCTAGAATCATCACCCTCGAGCAGAACACATTTGTCATGAGTGGCGTCTCTTTATAGGATGTGGAATAAGTGGTAAAACATATGCAAAAAGGCATAGCTCTAGGCCTATATGGTTTCACTATGGACTTCTTTCAAATGTGTTGGAATACTCTCAAGCATGACATCTAGATGGTGGTAGATAACTCTAGAAGATATACCTCTATTCAAGCCACCTTGGATGCCAGTTTCATCGCACTAGTCCCTATATACAATAAGGGGAAAGCTCCATTTTCTTATAGGCCTATATCTCTCTACAATATTATTTACAGGATAATTTATGAGGTTGTAGCTAACAGATTGAAACCCATCATTTGAACATTATTTTAGAATAGTCAATTGGGTGTGTGCAAGGTGGGTGGATTATGGAAAAAATCTTGTTAGCACATGAACTCACCCATTCTGTAAAGGTCACAAGGAAAACATGTATTCTCATTAAGTTGGACCTTTCTAAGGCCTTTAATACAATAATTTGGAAATACATGAATCATATGCTCACAACTTTCAACTTTGGAAGAAAATGGATACACTATGCCTTAGCCCTTGTTCCCAAAGCCTTCTTTTCCGTATTGGTCAATGAATCTCCCTTAAAGACCTTCACTCGCTCTAGGGGAATATGGTAGGGACACCCCTTATTTCCTTTTATGTTCTTCAATCATGGTGGAAGGGCCGAGTAGGTCCATTAAAGTTGTTTTTTGCCATTGTTTTCAATCTAACCCAGATAAAAGCATAATGCGTGACCAACAAAACTCCAACCAGTATCAACCCTTCCGACATCAGCTGCGAAAATAGGTGAAGTCTCAGTCGAGGAACTGATGGGAGTTGTGAGAACCAAGTTTTTGTAGTAGTGAGGGGAAGGGGAATCCACAATGAAAACATTCTATACTAATCAACCTACAATTAAGAGATTAACCCAAATAACATGCATCCATAATGGTTGCAGTGACATCCCTAAGAGAAACAAAATTTAAAAGGGAGCATCTCATTTACACATATCGCTGAAATCATTCCATAACCACATTAATATCTTAAAAAATAAACATAATTAATGATAATGCAAATGGGTTACAACACACAAGAAAATGAAAATAGATAGAACTCCAACCATATTTTATTTTTACTCAAAATATAGCCAGTTAAAATACATACATCCTTACCACAATGTTTCTCCTCGACTCACCAGCCTAAATTCGGCATTACAAAGATACATCAAAAGAGGATCAACAAACAAATAACCATCTAACCAAATTCAAACCAACAATGATCCAACCTCAATCCCTTCGGCTTCTGCTGATTTGTACATGATTACATAAAGAAATATACCATGGTCAATACTTAGGAATGCCATTACAATGAGAATTACCATGGAAATATATGTCACAATTGCTATGTCAGACCAGATCAAAATACAAGCTTGATGACACAATCAAAATTAGTTATTCCCATTCCCTTGCTTTTGGGCCACTATTGATTATGTGGTTATCCGTTGTGCATCACTCCCTTCTACGTTGATTCTGTGGGTTTCACTAAATCTACACAGTGATATAGTGCATTGTTTATGCTCCATCTTGTTGTGCGCACTACCAAAACTACCTTATAATATATTATATCTCATCAACCCAAAACTTACCCCAACAGGCCCCTAACACACACCTGTTTCACATCCTGAGCTACTCATCCCTTTTGTTATTCAAATTGTGATGGAGAGTCCCTTTCCTCGCTGAATTGAACTCTTGCAACATGTTTAATCCTCATATGTCAGTTTTTGTTGTTTCTTCTAGTGGCATGATCATTTATAGAGGTTGAAGACCCTAATCCTACAAAAATATTTGCATGCCACCTCTTACCACATCTAAGGTCAATTCCTTTTGTATTTTGTGGTCTGCATCGAATTTCCCAATTCAACGCTGCCATGAAAATTTGATCTTGAGATGTAAGCTAATAGCAACGTTGTGATAATGTTTTTGATTCAAAAATACTTCCCCATTTAGAATATCTTGCAGAGTTGTCTCACCTTCACTTAACAGATTCATGCATTTTGGAAAACTGCATTCACTTGATTGGAACTCTTGACACCTCTAAACACATTACACCAAATCTAAACCTTCACAATTTTGAAACCTTTTGGAATCTCCAATGATGCCTTATGTTGCATTGCGCCATGAAACTAACACCTATCCTTCTAACACTACTTGTCGTATTTCCTTGATAGAATGGAATAACAAATTATACTTCCCCAATCTATATAGATAATCTATGCACTTCAACATTATATAATCACATCCCTATGGATAACCCAACAGGGTGCAAATCACATCAATCCCGATCTGACTAATCGCAAAAATTAATAACACCAAGTTTTTATTTGATGAGAACATGCTTATATTTGAATACCTTCCCATTCACAATTATAGTTTTCATATCCATGCCCATGAGAGGTCTCCATGTTGTTGATTCAATCCTTGAAATGCTAAGGAGATGACACCTCCTTCATGTATAAGAATGGAAATCTCCTTGATGCATGTTTCACTATCAACTTCTTGTACTTCTACGAGTGGGTCACTACTTGTTGCTACAGTACCAATAACCTCACTCTAAAGTTGTTATGGGTCCCATACTCAGTTACTCTTGTTCTTGAAACCTATTATCCAAACTGACATTTTCCCCAACACTATGGGTTTCTCACCATTTCAGCACACTTGCCTAATGTGCTCCCGTTGTGCAACAAAATCCTTCATACACTAGCAGAACTATACACCTAGCTACTACTTTCTGCATCAAACTAGTAAGTTGGTCTAATCTCTAACAAAAATAAAAGTTAACACTACTACCATTTTATTTATATACACGGAAGAAGTTTGAAATGTTCCTATTCAATGTTCCATGAAAGATTGGGTGTCCTTATACAGTTTCTACCGACTCCTGTTTACGTATCCTTCTAAGGGTTCACCATTAAACTTCTCCAGATGCACAACACTTGGATCTATTATAGTCTTGATCATATATAGTCGAAGATAATGCATCTGAATCAGACTTGAGTGCTTCAAAAATTTATTGTCATAAAGAAAAACCAGGTCCCCTAATTGGAATTATTTCTACTTGACACAATGATCATGTCAAGCTTTCTCTTGGGCCTTCTACAAATTTTGATGAAACCCTACAAGAATTTGACCCTCTTCTAAATGCACTAACTCCTCAAGCTTGCACTCGAGGGCACCAGACTGATTTATTTGTATAAAAGTAGCTATGTTCAAACTAGGTATGAGAAATTCCATTGGCATCATAGCTTCCAGCCCATACACCAATCGAAATGGTGTCTGGCCATTTAACCATATACAATTCGTCCTGTAGGCCTAAAGTACTATAAGTATTCTAAGGTACCAATTATCTCTATTGGCATTACAAACCTTTGTCAGAGCATTCTCCAAGATTTTAATTAAATCTTTGACTGTACCATTGGCTTGATCATTATATAATGTAATCTTTTTGTGATAAATCTCAAAATCCTAGGTCAACGCTACAATGGTATTATTCATGAAATGTGTGCATGATTCACTTATCAATATTATGGGACAACCAAATCATTCTCAAACAAAAAATACACAACAATATATGTGCTACAATCCCCCATTGGTGTGGCTTCGACCCACTTGGTCAAATAATTTGTTGCAGTAATTATATATCTTGTGTTGGATCTCTTCGTTGGTGGGTTAATATGACCCACAAACTATACTACCAATTTATCAGAAGGCTAAACTATAATTTGCAGAGTTAAAGGAATTCCATCTCTCCTGGGAAGCTTACCTACCATTTGACAAACATTACAACTTCTACAAAACTCCTTAGCGTTAGCATGTAAAGTTGGTCACCACAAACCTGCACGCAAAATCGTCTTAGTGGTATCTCTCCCTAAATAATTTCCTCTTGCAAATCAATCACGCACCTTGGTCAATATCATTGATCTTGTGTTGTAGTACATACCTGCATAGAATCATGTCAACACTCAATGTATACAAGAAACCCATGATGAGATGGTAGTCTATAGACTTGACGACCAATTGTTTCTTCTACATAACATTATACTTGGTTGGATCAACTCCAATACTAAGGAATTAAGAAATTTTATTAAATTATTCATCAACCAATGTAATAGAAAATAGTTGTGCATCAAGTAAATTGTCATCTAGATCCTGGGCATCTTCTCTTATGGTGATTCTAGCTAAGTGATATGGGCCTGCATTTAACCGCCTCGGATTAACTAACACTTCAAAATCATATTATTGGAACAATAATAAAAACCTAAAAATGTACATTGTTGGCTTGATTTGGGCTGACCCGGGTTCGATCTATACTATGCACCAACAAATCCCTCAATCACTAGCCCTTTTGGCAACAACCTGCAAGCATATCGCAGTCTCACTTGAAGTGACTATGGGAGGATGACGAACCAGGTTTTTGTAGTCTTGAAGGATGTGGAGATGTGGTATTATGATGTTTTCTTATTCTTAACATTTATCAATTACTTTGCCACATTACATTAACTACTTAAACATATCATATAAAGCCATAAATCATCATTGTGTTGAAAATAAAGTGAAACTGTAATAAAATGCTACGCTACAAAAGATAGTAAACAAATATACACATGAAGATACCAAATTATCATGGTTCACCCCAATTTCGGGATATGTCCACAAGAACTATTACTAATATAATGATTCTTTGTACAACAAACAATTCTTGACCTACGCTCTAAGATACAGGTCGTCTACGCACTCAGTTGCAGACTCGGGCCTCTACACACTCAGTTGCAGAGCCTCGCCTCTTCTTCCAACTACAGATCAAAAGAATTCGACCATAACACAGATCTGGATCACAAATGATGATTTTCCTCTTATTATTTGACGCTATATATACTATTACATCAAAGGGTATATCATTACAATACCATAGTTCAAATACCATGGACTCCCTAATACAAGCAGCTATGGTCCCAAAACCCATTGATATTTTACATTATTACAAAAAGAAGGGGCTTCGACCCATTACGAGGCCCTTATACTTCGTATTATATTCAAACTGTTATGTTGCACGCTCCGCTCCAAAAAACACGGAGCCTTTTCCAAAAACTAGGCCAAGTTAGGCTGCACCCAACAGGCCCCCAACACTCACATGTGACCCATCTGTTACAGATCCATTTGGGCACATCACTCCCATCATCCAAATAAGTGTTTTAGGGCTCATCAAACCTTAATTTCAGTTGCTACATGCCCTAAACAAGTCACCACCTTTAATGCCTCCTTCCTTGACAGTTTCATGGCTTGAAGACATCTTGAAATGACTCCTTGAAGGACCAGTGCAGGTAGGCCCATGCAAGGGTGTTTTGTAGAGCACTTAGGCCCACTTTGACCTGCCCTGGGTGAGATTGAGCGAAATTCACATAGGGTTCCAAGAATATTCTTATCTTCTCGACCCATCTAGAAGATTCCCACACTTATCATCTCCTATGAGCTCGAAAATGGATGAGGAATGAGTTAAGATACATCCTATCCTCTCATCCCTTCCTCCATGGAACTAGTTCTAAGTATGGAAGGCCATTCAATACCCTCATCGATGACAAAACCTCCTCTATATTCCTATAAATTGAGCACTCATCTAAGTGATCAAGGGGTTGGACTTTGATGATTGTAAGGAGATAATGTTAGTTTGAGAATTGAGACTATTGTAAGTGTTGTTATGTTGTTGAATTGTCATGCTTATGATGTGATGTGGATGGAACCAAAGTTGGAAGAGTGACTTCGAATCAAGCTTCATGGTTGTAATTCTTCCTTCTATTCAATAAAGTATTTGCACCTTTTTCCATATTCTTATCTTGATATGTGATGCTTATATGTGTGAATGTATCTGATTCCATTTACTTGTAATCAATAGATCTTTTGCTTTGATTGGTTATTTGTCTTCTGTTGATGTTTACAGGTACTTCTCAATCATGTTAAGTATGGAAGGAGCGACAGGACCGATACAAAGGAGACAAGAGGAAAACGGAACTACAAGTAGGTCTTCTCATTCTCTTGGTCTTATCTATTACTTATAGGAAAAGGCTAAAGTGCTTTAAATCGTTGTTCTAGATATGGTTACTTATCTAGGGAATTAGTATTTATCAGTAGATACCAAATTCTCCAAAACAAGTTGGCGACCATAATGGGGAGAAATCATCATTCCAAGTAGCTTATTCACATCCTAGGACACTCTAGTAGACTTTACTTGCCTTCATTGATCTTGTTTCAGCCTTTTTGAAGTGTTTTTGGTCAAAATTTGCACTAAAATGCCTATTCTAGGAATGTGTTGTAATCGGAGCACCCTTGGTCAGGGGACAGTACTCGGAAGAGCACCCTTGTCTTATAGACAGTGCTCTGCAGTGCATTGTCTCCCATTCAGGGCTGCGCTGATCCTCCTTAAGCCAAAAATCCTACCTTTGGCTTGATTTTTTCCAAATTTCCTTTTGATTTTGCTTGCTGAAAGGTCAATGATTGTTGTGTCTCTGAAATCAAGATTGTATTTCCTCTTTCTAGCCTACTTTGACCTTGATTGTTTAGTGTTTCTTAAGAGTTTTCTTTATCATTATCAATTCATTGTCAAAGTTAACTTATAGTTGATTGATATTTGTTCAAAAGAAAGTGTCGTAAAAGTCTTCATTTCTTTCGAAACGGAACTGTCGTAAAGTCTTCGTTCTTGCAAAAAGATTGATTGATTGTATGTGCATTAGTTTCTCTTTTTTGTTCATCACAACATTAAGGGAATTGAAAAGAAAAGCTTACATTGTGCATTGAAAAAGTTTGTATGTGCTCATAGGAATAGTTTAGGGAAATTGCATTAGATTGTGCTCTTTGCTCTTTGATTAAAAGAATCTGATTGCTCTATCCCTATTAGCTAATGTTTTCATTGTTAAATTGAATGGAAAAAATGCTTGTCATATTAGTTGCATTCTAGGAATTGAAAACATACACCATGTGGTGAACCTTGAAAGGCAAATTGTTAAGAAGATCAACTTAAAATTCATCTAAATTAACCTAATGGAGCATTGTCATTTAACGCAAAACATTTAGAGGTTCTAGGCTAGAGACGTGTTTTGGCGTCGTAAAACATAGCAGTTGTCGCTAACTTGCCTGCAATACATCCCGAGTGTTATATCTCATTCCACATACGTGAGCATGTTGTAGCTCGTCCACGTACCTTTAGGTATATAGGGAGGTTTTACAATACGTAAAGTATATGGGAATGCTCTCACTGTGCGGTTTTGCATCAGACAATGCTAATATGGATTGGGCCTCCACGTACTTTTGGGTATATATGGGAGGACAACACTAGGTTGATATCCATCCTTAGGTAACTGAGTTGGCTATGTTGTACACTGTGATACACCAAACACAACATTCGAGGAGATTGCATGCCCGTAGTTCTCAATTTGCCGGGAGGTATTCTGCAGTTCACAGTTACTTGGTAATCCTTTTGCCTAGATCATCCCTCTTTTGTTTTGTTTTTTTATTTTGATTAAAATAAATTTAATTGACCATGGATAACATCCTCCATGCTCACTCCGTAGATGATATTAGGTTGAGACATATGGAAACAAATCTAGAGTCCACCTATCAAGGAATTCCTTTTGATGGGAATCATAGTCCTTTTCTGCCTTTCAGAAATATTGGTGCTCCTTATATGGCTACATTGTCCCTTTCAGGACTTACCATTGGCTTGCCAGTATGGTTGTTTTCAACCTCCTTGGTTCAAAATGTCGTGTTTTCTCCGCAATCGAGTACTCCTCCAACTAGACAAAATCAACCTCCAGTTGATCCTAAAATTGACCCTTTGCTTTCTTCCTCAGTTCTTTCTTCCTCCCCTTCTTCCTCTTCGCCTGGTGAAAGTATTGGTACTAGTAACCAGGTGGCTAAGAAAAAGAATAAAGGGAAGAAGAAGAAGAAGAAGAAAATTCAATAGGGGGACAACCAAGCAACCATTGCTTTGAATGCAACTTCTGATGAGAAACCATCCGATAAGCCTCACAAAGTTCGATATCCATGCAAACTTTGTACGGAGACCATCTTCTTCGAAATTGTCCTCATATTCCTCAAATCTTAGAAGAATGGTCTTCTCGTTCACATCATCCTGTGTCATCAACTTCTAGAGATCATGCTGGTGACACACCATCAACTAGTGGTAGTAAAGTTCATGGAAAGAAGGATAAAGTTAAGTTTCACTATAGGTTATGTGAAACGAATCACCCCATTCACATTTGTCCCTATCTGGATGAAGCCCAAAAAGTGTTGGATAAACATCCTGCTTCTCTGCAGGGACTTCCATCTGGTTAAAGGATACTCTCGCTTAATCCTTCACTAGTTGATGAAGTGATTGACCCAAATCAACTGTCGGTCAAACCCACTCTCTCTGAATGTGAATCCAATGAGTCTATACCTGACCAATCATAGGTTGAGGAAAAAGTTGACTAGATTTCACCTTCAGTTAATTGTACCTTTCCCATAGAGAGTGAGTATGATACCACTCAAGTTCTTTTCATTTCTTCAGATTCCAACGAGCTTGGGGGAAACCCCCCCGTTCCATCAAGACAGGAGGAAAATCCTCCAGTTCTTGTAACTCAAGGGGGTGATACTATCGTTTCTACAATACCCCCTCCAAGTAGTCTGGTCACTTCCTTTGATTGGAATCGACTGGTAGGATGTCGTGTGCCTTCTTATGTGCCTTTCCAGATCATAGTACATGTTTGTAATATGATTGTATCCGGCACTATTATAGATGAAGGTACATCTGTGAGTATCCTTTCCTCCACTGCTTGGAAAGGGCTCGGTTTGCCACCATTTATGCCTGTTACCCAGAATCTATTGGCTTTTAACAGAGGAACCAATCAACCATTAGGGATCCTTCCTCAGTTGCCTATTACTTTGGGAGGAAAAATTGTTTATGTCAATGTGATGGCAGTCCCAGGCCCTTTAGATTACAATTTAATTCTTGGAGGTGACTATGTTTATGACATGGGAGCTATTGTTTCAACACTCTTTCAAGTGATGTGTTTCCCGCATGAAGGTAGAATTGTCACTGTTGACCAGTTTTCATTTCCTGGTCCAAATATGGCTTCCAGTCAACCATCTTCCCTAAATGGTCATTTTGTCCCAATGGTATCATCCCCGCCATGGGTTAATTATGTGGCAGCCCATTCCATGCCTACATCAACTGACAATCAATTCAGTGATGTTGTACATTATGTATTGGGGGCATTGAAACTAGTTCTTTTTAATGGGTTCCTTGCTACAGATCCCTTCCAGAGCATTGTTCTCCCATCTGATGAGAACCTCTTGGAATTCATGACCTGTTATAAGTCGTGATCAAGGAATATGAGGATAGTTCTTGGTCTTGTGTCAACCTCGTTAAAAAATGAAACAATGAGTATGAGGACAGTTCCTTGTCTTGTGTCAACCTCGTTAAAAAATGAAGCAAGGAATATGAGGATAGATCCTGGTCTTGTGTCAACCTCGTTAAAAAATGAAACAAAGGGCATGAGCATAATTCCTTGTCTTGTGTCAAGCTCGTTAAAAGATGAAACAAGGAATATGAGGATATTTCCTTGTCTTGTGTCAACCTTGTTAAAAAATGAAACAAGGAACATGAGGATAGTTCTTTTACTATGTAAACCTCATTAAAAATTGAAACAGGTTCCTGAGAAAACTTCCTTGTCTTATGTCAAGCTCATTAAAAAATGAAACAAGGACCCCTGGAGCAAAGTTCTAATTCGAGTATTTGATTATATCTCGTAAAATCCTAGTCGATTCGTTCACTTTATCTCGTATATGAACCTTCATTCCATCCACCTCATAGCTGCGAGTAGTCTACTTAGGTGAATGCAATGAAGCTTTGGGGGAATGCACCTAGTCTCGAGTCATCATGCTTGGGGCATGTAAACTAAACTCAAGCATATTTTTTCATTTCAAGCTTGCGTAAAAATGAAACTGAATTCAAGCATAGTTCTTCGTTTTAAGCTTGTGTAAAAATGAAACTGAATCCAAGAATAGTTTTTCATTTCAAGCTTGTGTAAACATGAAACTGAATCCAAGCATAGTTCCCTATGGTTCAAGCTTGTGTGAAAATGAACCCATCTCCATTTTAACCCTCGTGATTTCCATTCTATCAGCCTTTTCCGTCAGATGAGCCTTGGTTTTTCTCCTTCCATCGTCACTATCTGCTTGGCTGATCATACGCTTTCACTTAGTTGTTTTACCCTTTTTGAGGAACAGTTGCAATGAGTGGTCTTATTAGCCAGCTTTTCACATAAATCAACATGTTTTGAGAAGTTCCAACATCAACGGAACCAGTTGTTATCCTAGACACCACTCGTTCCTCAAAGTTGAGTTCTCTTTAAGCTCTTTTCAAACTCTCGAAATATGAAAAGATTGTCAAGCGCTTGTCCTTTTCAGCTCGTTAACAGATTGGAAATGACAATTAATTAGTATAAGTTTAACCCTTTTTTGAGCTGAGATAGATTATTTACGAAAAAGGAATACATTTACTGAACATGGTCAATAGGTTCTGTCTCGTATTTTTTTACACTTTTTCAGGCTTGAGAGGCAAATCTACAAAAAATAACTTGTGGAGTTTTCCATTCGTCCCTTTTCAAACTCTCTAAACATGAAAAGGACTGAGTTATATTTGTCGTTAAACTCGTTAAAACATCAAATAGTGACAAACTTTTCGATCATGACAAGTCCGAGTTTCACCTTCGCTAGACTCGTTAAAACATCGCATAGTGATGGATTCCCCTGAAGGGTGGAATTATACAACAAGCATATGTTATCCTCCTCAAGCTTGATAAAAAAATAAAGAGGTACTGGTCAGCAATGACTGGGGAAAATGTGAAAAAGGGGTAAGCCACTTTATGGTAGTAGGTTTCTCTTGAACATGACACTTTCACTTCATCTCCGTGACTATTTGGGTTGGGTTATCTGATTGACGGTTATAATACCTGTTACAGGGAAAAGTGTCTACATAGAACTGCTTATCCCACTAAGGTGTGGTAGCTACCTTAGAAACAAACAAAGTAAAGCTACTTTCGTTTTTCCTTTATGAAATATAGATGAGAGAAGAACAAAGGAAACCAACCTCTGTCTTGCGCTTATCTCCTAGTTCGATTCCTCTCTCTCCTGATAGTCCTCCGCTACTTGCTTCCTTGTACGCCCAGCTTCATAGAGTACCTGTAGGATCAAAGTAGCATAACACTATACAAGAACATGGATCTATAATCATAAACAATCTAGAATCAAATGTAAATTGACCATACAAATGCATAAAACATAAATGACACAAGAGTATGGAGGAAAAATTGAATAGCTTTTATTGATAATCAAGAAAGAGCCAAGGGAGTTACAACTACTTGTTCTGACCCAGCATCATCCTCTCAGCAAGTAAGCCCTTCTTCACCTCATACAAAGCTTAGATCACCCAACACTATGATGTTGTCTCAAGAAACCAACAACAATTCCTTACAAGATGCAAAATTCTAGCCTCTGGACCCCTTGGTATAAAGTCCCTCACTTGTCCCACAAAGCCTTAGTTGTAGCTTCCCATGATACATTCTGCAATACTGAATCTGAGACACATAATCGTATTGTGCTCTTTGTCTTTCGCTCTAGCTTATTCCATTCTTCATTAGACACTCTCGTTGGTTTAGTACCCAGATCTACTGTGATCCACTGATATTTATCCACCAACAGATCCTCCATCTTGAGTTTCAACAACTCAAAACTTTGACCATTAAATTTCTTGATCTCTATCTTTCCACTACTCGCCATCTTCTTTCACCACCAGAATCAATCTCGCAGATCTCCCACTGAACAAGGTCTACCACAGGCCCGAGCAAAACCCCTCAGCAACAAAGGCGTCCCCTTGAAGCCAAAACAGCTCTAATACCAAATGTAGGTTTTAACCCCGTACATAAATTACCTGCATACGAATTCTAAAACACAGAAAATAAACAATGTAAGAGCATAACACATAAAACACATATACATAGAGATTTTCCCCTGGATCCAAAAACCGAGACTACGAACTTGATTTTTCATTATGTTCCTTCGAATGTTACAATACATATCTATACATGCCGAAGCATCCAATACCATGGACCGAAAACCATCGTGTCCAAAACCATAGACCGAAAACCATCACGTCCAAAACCATGTGCGAAAAATCATGCGCAAAACCATAGGTAGGTACACCCAGCCTAATATAGGGTCCAAAAATAAAATTTTCCGGGGCGCTGCCCCGGACCCCATAGAGTGGGGTTACCTGCACCCCTCAAACACCCTGTGACTCCCCCCACTACACAATTGGTGCAACGAAGGGGGGGCTCTGCCCCCCTTCTAATCCCCTAGTTAACTACGTGGGATAGTCGTGGAAAGAAATAACACAACCCAATAGTTCTAGCCAGTATTGAATCTCTTTCTTTGACGGGTGCCACATCCACATATCCCTCAAATAGATCCCAGTCCCAGCAAAAAAACCATTTGTTGGCTTGATTTGGGCTGACCCAGGTTCGATCTATACTCTGCAATTAAAAAAACCCTAAATCACTACCCCTTTTGGCAGCGACCTCCAAGAAAATCACTGTCTCACCGGAAGCGACTGTGGAAGGATGCGTTTCTGCAGCGTTGAAGGAGGTAGAGATGTGGTATTATGATGTTGTCGTATTTTTAACATTCATCAATTACTTCACAACATTAGATTAACTAATTAAACATATCATATAAATTCATAAATAATCATTGTGCTGAAAATAAAGTGCAACTATACTAAACTACTAGGCTACAACAGAGAGTAAACAAATATACACATGAAGACACCTAAATTATCGTGGTTCACCCCAATGTGGGGCTACATCCATAATAATTTTTGCTAATATAATGATTCTTTGTACCATAAACAATTATTGACCTGCGCACTAAGTTGCAGGTCATCTGTGCACTTAGTTGCAGACTCAGGCCTCTGTGCACTCAACTGCAGACCCTCGCCTCTTCTTCCAACTACAAATCACAAGAATTCGACCATAACACAGATCTGGATCACAACTGATGATTTTCTTCTTATTATTTCACCCTATATGTAATATTACATCGAAGGGTATATCATTATAATACCATGGTTCAAATACCATGGAATCCCTAATACAAGCAACTATGGTCCTGTTGAAGGCTCAAAAAATTGGGACTTGAACAAGGGGGATAACCACCCGGTCTGGACCTTAGTGCAGCTCCTTTTCCGTTTGGAATAGTGGCTTCGACTAGAGATGATGGGACCAATTTCCCAACCTATTTATGATGTTTGTGCTAACGGGATGATGTTTTTCTTTAAGAAGAGAATCCATTTAAGAATGATTGTTTCATATAAAAAGATAGCCGAAACAATATGAGAACTATATCGCATAAAGAGTCATTCACGTACTCAGCATAAAGAGTAAGTCATCACCATACAAAAGTGCAATAATGATAACTAAACATTTAAACTTTCATACATAAATAATTGAAAATGATTTATTGTTTGACACACAAGTAAAAAGAATTAAGAGATAAAAGTACTATTTTAATACGTCCTACTCATGAGCTTCAGTAATATCGATCTATCTTCAAATCACTTAACATCAACTAAGAGTACAAAAGTGCAATTTTAGTAGCAGATGTTAAACTCAAATAGAAAATAAATCTCATTCCATTAATTTTATCAAAACCTCCTCAGTGGGGGGCAAGATGCACATTCTAAAGAATGTTTTTGATAAAACTCTGGACCCCTCTCTAAATGCATGAGAGGTGTTTAAATACTAATCTATGAAATCTAAAAATAAATATTACAAAAATAGATGAGGAGGTTTAAGTGACTTGCCTCATTTTAAGAAAAAATAAACAAAAACAAAAATAAAATATGTCTATGACTAATCTTGCATCTGATTCTTTAGATCACAAATATCTAGCATTGGTTTTAAGAGTGTCGGTTGGCCGACTTCATGTTTTAGCTATCTTGCAAATACGACATTGGTGAGAGCTGGCACTATCTTCTCGGCGGAAGTCATCAGGCACTTCAGGGTCATCCATTGGCTGTGTGGTTTCACCAGATACTGCAAGTATGCTTCCTAGTTTAATTTGTTTACTTGTGTAATTGCCTCTGCCCTTTCCTTAGATGCTTGTTTCCATATTGCTTGAAGTTGTTGTGCTTTCGGAAGAAAGCCAGCGGTGGTTTCTGCTACCAAATTAGCCTTGTGTAGATTTTCATTTACGCATTCGATGACACTGTTTTCTATTGTCGCTGCATCCTCCATTGCCTATTCTGCCTCCCTTAGCCGAGAATCCCATTTCGCAAATAAAATCTCTTTGTGCGATTCATCAATTTTGGGCATGTTTGCTCTTTTCCCTTCTTCGGATTTCTGCCAGTTTAAGAAGTCTGAGACTTTCTTAAAAATTGAATCATATTCAAGTCGTAATTCCACGACTTGATTTGTAATATTATCGCTCATTTCGCAGTGGGAATTCCATTGTGAAATCTTCTGGCATAATAGTTCTTTCTGTTGCAAGAGCTGGGAATTGAGACCAAGTGCCTCTGTGACAAACTATCCAATTTTGGGATCATCTTTATGCAGTTCTATTATACTTTGTAACTGTTCTTCTCTACTAGCTAAACTGCTTTGATGTGCCAACTGCATTTGCTGAAATTCTTGCTGAAGTTTTTCCAGCTGTGTTTTTGCTTGTTGATTGATGCTGACTTGTTGTAACTGTTGTTCCAAAAACAAAATCCTATCTTCTTTTTCTTTAAGCAGTGATTGTACCTCTGCCGCCTTGTCAATAGTTGCTGAAGCGTATGTGCCTGTGACCTGTGAGAGCCTAGTGAGATTTGTCGATGGATCTGTAGATGGGTCTTTCCAAAGAACATCCAGAGGTTCATCCTCGGGAGTGAGCACAAAATCCAACTTTCTTTTCTTTCTTTGCCTTCTAATGACAGCTTTATGTTGAGGGCTGTAGAATACATCTAGAGGAGGAATTTCCTCTATTCTTAGTACAATCTCAGATGAGGGAGCAATGGGAATGTGCTCTGTTTCCTGAGTGTTAACAACCCTTTCTATTACCATTTCCGTGGTCGTCTCTTTTGGATTTGTTGGTGGCTCTGCGCTTTGTTCTTCTGTGTTAAGTATCTTATTAAAATTTTCCCATTCTCCTTCTAGATCAATTACGAGCGGCTTTGCTTACTTTGTAAGAGGAGTTGAGGCTTCAACGTGTTTTACAAACGAAGTTTGCTGATCAGGCTTTGTTTTGGACTAGGATGTGTCTTTTATTGACTTCTCACTCTTACTGCGTTCATTCTCTGATGGTTTTTTAGATTGATCGCCAGACTTTTTTGCTGATTCTTTTTCGGAACTTGTTTTGGATTTCTCCTTTGAATCTTCACTTATGCTTACACTGGGAGTAGGATCTCTTACTGGTTTGATAATTAATTGGTCCAATGGGACCTTAGATAACTTCTGTTTTATGTAATTCTCAAAAGTTTGGAGACCTTCTTGGTCGAAAAGAATTTGTGCCATATGCTCCACCTCTTTGAAGTTGTTTTTTTGCAGGAAAACATCATCAAAGGGATCTTTTTCATGAGTAAAAACTATTATTTAAACCATTGTGTTGGGTCCCTATAATACTAGTGATTCCCCCATTACTATTGTAGTTGTATCCCTTATTAATATTGTTGTGCCCCTATTGTCCCCATATTGTTATTACTGTGCCCCATAGAATCCCTCTATTGTTATTTTTGTGCCTTTATATTATTATTGTTAGGTCGGCTTGGTTATTTTATGAACCCTTAGACTCCTATATATAGAAAGGAGGTTTTGTCATTTGAATCATCGAAGAATTGTTCATTTGTGTAATGTAAAGGAGGTTGTGCCCTTGAAGAGGCTAAATTCTAAGGCATTGATCTATCTTTTCTATCTTTTTGTGAGCTGGTTTCATAACACATTTTGTTAAAATATTTTACAATACCAAAGGGATCATATTGCCTGCCCGGGAACTTGGGTAGTTGTAAAGATAATACATTATTAACTTCTTTGAAAGTATGTCCTAAGTCATGCAATGCAAATGCTCTGCATGTTACAGGAAATTGAGACCAAATGGCCTTCTTGGAATCTTTCAGTATTTTGCTCATTCCTCCTTCACCGCATGTCTGATAGGCTATCTCCCTAGCCAACAGTTTGTCTGGGACATAAAAAGGTAGTACATGGGACGAGGAAATACTTCCAAACACTCTGATATACATGAATAATTCTTCCCCAAACCATCTCGCTACGGGGAGAATATCTACCTCGGCTTCTTGGGAAAACCTTGGGGCATCTCTGTTGTAGATCTTTTTATGAATCGGGAGTATAACTACATGACAAATTTTGAAGAAATGTGGCACAAAATTTGATTTCCACATGACTTTGTGATAAATTTAAATGGGAAGTGGATTTTGAACTGTCCACTTCCATCCCGTAATAGGAAATTTGGAAACAAAACAAACAACATCCATAACATAGGCGCTGATAAAAAATGGAGGGTAAACCCTCGAAGCAATGCTTCTTTTTCTTCTGTATTCTAAAATTTCAGCGGCTAAATTATCTGATAGGATTTGGGCTCAATTCATTATTGTAGCATTGATAGCTGCATCCACTAGGGGTAACCATTCTGATGAAAATTTGTTGATGTATGGTTTATGAAACAGTCTACATAACATAGCAGCAGCAAAATAGTAAGGGGAACAATGAGAACCACTGGCGTACATACCGTTTTTATCTTTTTTGAGTCTTTCTTCATTGTTTGACCAATGATTGGTGCATTCTGCCATGTCTTCATTCTTCTTGGCGAACGTCTTGACAAATTGCTTGTTGTAGATAGCCTGGGGCTTTGGTAGATGGTACATGAGTCTCAGGTTGTCTAGGGTAAATGATCCCATGACTTCTTGGCTTGTTGTCTTGAATTCTCTATCAGATATGTTCACGTCATCTATAATCCACTTAACCATGTCGGTGTAAGGGAGTATCTTTGGCCTTGCAGCAATGTGGTGCAAAAATGAGCATGCAAGCTCAGTCAAAGAAGCATCAGAAGAGCCGCGTCCATCCGTTGTAATTGTTACTTCCATAATTCTCGGTTGTTCCTCCTCCAATAACTGATACATAGTTTCCCACGTAGATGTCCCTGCATCTCGATTACAGGTAGTGTCTGTGAACAATGGGGTCATTTTTGACTTTTCAGAAATGGGTGCCTTTCCTTTCTTCACCATTTCTTCGTATGTTGTGTTTTGTGTGTTCTTCCTGAAAGTTGCAAGCAGAGAGAAAAATATGATAAAAATGATAGTGAATGCAGGAATAATCAATAGAAGGACAAAAATAAGGTGACAGAGGGTTTTTAATTCTAAATCATATCAAAAGATATCAACTTACGTCAAATGGTCCTTTACACTGATCCTAATCATTCTTTTAATAAATGTCCACTAATGAACTGTTATGCTAAACTTTAATGTTCAAAGCTTCACATCGAAAGTCGAGGAGTACTCTCCTAGAACCCTGAGCCCTTTGAGTTGCGATAAAAGCGATTTTGCGATTTGCTTCACAATATTGCAGATCGCTATATCGCAAAAATTGTTTTCGTTAAAAACTACCGCCATATGAGTTGCTGCGATATGCGATTTTGCGAGATGCTATCGCATTTCGCGATATTTTCTTATGCTTTATCAAGTAGCGTCGCACATTTGAAACTGCGATGCGATAAGGTTATAGGATTTTATGATCTCGCATTTTCACGGATCACATTTTCAAGGGGTAACTTTTATAAGGGAGGTCCACCGTAATTGTTTTGCGATGCGAGAATAATCTTCTTAAAGCGGGTCTTTTAAAGGTTTACTTTAATATTCATGACTTTCCATTATAAAGTTATTTTTAGGCTTTTTTAATCATGTAGCGCTTTCTATAAGAAAATTATAGTTTGTGAAGTTTTATGTGCTTAAAGTATGAAAAGGTAAATTCCCATGTTTTAGCAGGTTCCACTTTGACATCTTATTTTATTCTAAAAACAAAAAAGGCATGATTAAATGCTAAGATTTGATTTTTTTGGAAGGGTCCCCATTTATAAATGTTATTACTAACATAAATAAATGGGGGGGTTGTTGATAGGCACAACAAGTCCCAAAACCCATTGATATTTTAAATTATTACAAAAAGAAGGGGCTTCGACCCATCCCGAAGCCCTTATACTGTGTAATATATTCAAACTGCTCTAATGCGCTATCCACTTCGCACTCTGCTACACTCTCCACTCCATAAGATGCAGAGTCTTTTCCAAAAACTAGGTCAAGTTGGGCTGCACCCAACATAGGCTTATTCATTAGGTATCTCAACGTTGAATGATCTATGTATAACTTGAATTTATTCCCTAGTATATAATGGGAATGCTTTTGCAACAAATAAACCATGTCCAATCCTTTGCACTTTATAGTAGTATATTTCTTCTCAGCTATTGATAACAACCTAATGGAAAAGGAAATTAGGTGGTCTAAGTCCCCTTCCCCCAGTTGCATTAAAATAGGTCCTAGAGCAACAAACAAGGCATCAACATGCACATGCAATTCCTTTGACAAGTCTAGAAAAAACAAAATGGGTGCATTAACCATGTTCTCCTTCAATGTATCAAGGGCATACTAACTTTCGCTCGTCCAGTAGAAGGGTAGATATTTCCTCAATAGTCTTTCCATTGGCATGGTTATGCGAGCATACCCCTTAATGGATTTTCGATGATAACTAGTATGACCCAAAATGGCCCGTAATTGCCAAATACAAGTGGGAGGAATAAATTCCCCAAAAATAGAATTCTTAGAAGGGTCCACTAAAAACCATTTCTTACACACAATGTGACCCATTAAAATTGTTGAAACCACTCACACAGCCATAATAAACACAATAATATCAAACCAACGACACACAAAAGACAAACTGGCGGAAAAGGCAAAGAGCCTTCAACATTCCTCACATTCTCATTATTAATCAATCCAATGTACAAAGAATGATAATAGTACACATAAATACATGAGGAAGTTGGTCTCAAGATAGTACGTCTATCTTGGACACTATGGTTGAGACAATTTCTCAACTACACACTAACTTAGGAGAACTAGTTGTAGAGAATCTCTCCTCCTAACTAAACTCCCTAGTTTGAGGAACTAACTCTCATGATTTAATTTAATTAATAATTTAATTTGGACTTATAATTGTTTTTAAGAGAGTAAGGCTAACAAAAATTCCAAAGGGAGAATAGAAAATGCACTTCTTCAAGTTCGAAGAAATATGAAACTAATTACACCTATCTACATCAATTGTAGTACCTCTATGTGGTTCTTTAACAAATTATATATGATCCAATCATTGAGGGACACTTCGAGGAATTTATGTATAAACTTGAATTCTACTACGATGATACACGAAAAAATGGTTGGAGAATTCTTTAGACTAAAAGACATCACTACGTATTAATTAGGGGAATTTTGAGGTCTAATATCGACCTCCCAAGGAAATTATAAAATAATAGTGGAAATAATAAAATAAGATTAGATAACATCATCAAATTCAGAGGGAAAAAAGAAAAAACTACTTTTTCAACTTATCTCCCTATGGGTTTACTCAAATTTCGAGTTGGAACACTCATTGAATGCAAAATTTGATTCTTCATCCAAGGAGTACCCATGTTGCATACTTTCGATGGACCCTGTTACACGAAAAATGAAAAATACATGAAAAACATGATTGCAATCATGATTTTTCATGTATTTCTTATTCTTCATGTAATAGGGTCTATCGAAAGTATGCAACATGGGTAATCCTTGAATGAGGAATTAAATTTTTCATCCAACAAGTAATCTCACTCGAAATTTGAGTAAAACCATAGGGAGATAAGTTGAAAATACAAGTTGAAAAAGTAGTTTTATTATTTTTTAATCTTTTTACTTTTTTACCCCAAAAATGGTGAATCATTCCCCATGGTTGACATCATCATATTGAATCCTATTGGTTCTTATAAAGTTTATTTTGGTTGTATATTTCTCTTAGGAGGCCCATTTTAGACCTCAAAAGTTCTCTAATGTACATTCATGTTGTTAGGAATCCAGCTCACAAAAAGATAGAAAAGATATATCAATGCCTTAGAAATAAGCCTCTTCAATGGGGAAACCTCCTTTACATTACACAAATGAACAATTCTTAGATGATTCAAATGACGAAACCTCCTTACTATATATAGGAGTCTAAGGGGTCACAATATAACCAAGCCGACCTAACAATAATAATATAAAGGCACAAAAATAACAATAGAGGGATTCTATGGGGCACAGTAATAGCAATATGGGGGCAATAGGGGCACAACAATATTAATAAGGGATAAAACTAAAATAGTAATGGGGGAATCGCTAGTATTATAGGGACCTAACATGTCCCTCTCCTTTAAAAAAGTGTTGTCCTCAATACTTGAGTAGTTCTGGATGCTTCTGTATAAAATTCTCATCCTCCCATGTGGAATCTTCAGCGGATAAGTTCTTCCACTTGATGAGATACTCTGAAATTGATCGACTTCGTAGTTGTTGAGTTCTTGTTTTTGTGGCTTCTTCTGGTTCCAATATAATTTTTCCTTCCTCGTCAAGTTCTGGCAATATTTTTTGAACTGGGAGCTTGTCTCCTATAACCTTCTTTAAACATGAAACATGGAAAACTGGGTGCACTCGAGAAGCCGTGGGAAGCTTCAATTTGTATGCCATAGTACATCAAGCTATCCATGGGAAGATATGTATTGAATAGCCCAATGATTCCATTCCAATGGGTGGTGCTGATGTTGTACTAGGAGTCCAATGGCTACAATCCTTGAGTACAATAGCTTTTAATTTTCAAGAACTTTTCATGAAATTTTCTGCGGAAGGAAAGGAAGTTGAATTAAGGGGTATTGCAGGGAAACCGGGAAATATAGTCAACTCTGATACCAAATGTCAGTGAAGAATTATTAGCATTAATTAATGCCCCGAAGAAAGAAAATGGAAACACCTAGTAAGCAACCTGAAATCTCTGATACCAAATGTTAGGAAGCCAGCTCACAAAAAGATAGAAAAGATAGATCAATGCCTTAGAAATAAGCCTCTTCGAGGGGGCAACCTCCTTTACATTACACAAATGAACAATTCTTAGATGATTCAAATGAAAAAACCTCCTTTCTATATATAGGAGTCTAAGGGGTCACAATATAACCAAGCCGACCTAACAATAATAATATAAAGGCACAAAAATAACAATAGAGGGATTCTATGGGGCACAATAATAACAATATGGGGGCAATAGGGGCACAACAATATTAATAAGGATACAACTACAATAGTAATGGGGGAATCACTAGTATTATAGGGACCTAACACATGTGCGACTGATATTGACATAGTTCCATAATAACCTTATGAAGGTTCTACCCCTTCTTCTCCCAAATTTTCATGAGAATATGAGGGAAATACTCTATCGCGTGATCTAAATCCTTGTAATATGTACATTTTGAGAAAAAATTAGGACAATCTTTGGCGAGATGTCTAGGTTGTCCACAATTATAGAAAATTATCGGTCCCCTTCCACATCCAGATGCTCCTCATCCTTTTCCTATCCCTCCAATTCCTCTATCCATCATGCCTTGACCTCTGCCCGGCTAGTAGTTATGTGCCATACTATCTTTCCCTTTCTATACTCTATATGAATTCATGGTGTGATCCCACATTAGCTCCAATGGTCGACAAGTATAGACATCATGACTAATATATTTACAAAAGTACCAGAATATAGACCTTGTGGAAGTCTCGTATTTTTGTATGATAGAACAAGTCTTGGGTGTATGTCACACTCTATAGATCTCATACCATAATCCTCATCCTTGCACCAACATATTAGCCACACCAGTTTCCATGTAACTGATCACCATGCAACATTAATTTTTATGGTTCCCTTCCTTTTTGTAGATTGTGCACTAGACCTTTAAGCACTACTCCTTCCCTTTTTCTATCTCCTATAATTGTGTTTTGAGCATGGCCATCTATGACTGAAGCTAAGTAATGGCACAAATCTCTACTCCTTGACCAACCACTACTGAAGATGGTTCCAACTTTAATGCAATCTATAAATCTTGATCTTGGGTTTGGATGTTCTATTGAGTTAAGGGCACATGGATATGTGATAGCGTTTCCCCAATAAACCACTCCTTATGCTGCTCATTAGGAATTTCAAACGCCAAGTTACCTAACAACACCTTAAAGAACTGGTCGTAACCCTAAATAGATTCATCATGCCTCTATTTGATCTCCTTGAAGTATATTATATAATGGGATTCAAACTTAGGCCCGGGAATTTATTTCATCATCTCTTATTTAATACCTCCTAAGGTTCTCAGCCAACTAGCTAGAGCATTCTTCTTATACTTCATATATCAGGTCAAGGCACGATCTCTTAAGTCACTCTCCAATTGTACAATCTTAGTGGCATCATATTGAACATTATTGGCACCCCATACTAACTCACAAATAAAGAAATGTTGTTTCAAATTTTCATTTCCAAAACCATGGAAGACTGACATCTTTAATGTGTCTACCATCCTTTTCTCACTACTAGCCCCTCACAATGGTCACATAGGTGTAATCATCGATTTATGTGGTGCACTCTACACACTATGCTTCACTGGAGGAATATTTGGTCCACTTCTTCCCAAATTACCAAACTAACTTCAACCACTATCTTAGTTATCTTCACTTTCTTTGCTAATTAAGGAATGTGTTAGTTCCTGTCAGTAATGTCAGTCACCAGTGATCAAAATTAATCTTTTCACTATTGGTTATAGTCTTAGGTCAAACTATAATATTTTCAAATTAATTTTGGACATTAGGAAGGCAGGTAAAAGTAAGACTGAAGATGGCACTACACGTTTGACACTGGTGCTGCGTGTTTGACAGTTGCCCCAGTTTTTCACTGTCTTCTACAAAATTGATTTTTTACCTGCAGGAAATCATTTTTTTACTGATGTAATCGATATGATTGATGTAATTATTATGTTTTTACTGTTACCTAGGGTAAGTACATTAGGTAAATGGCCTCTATGACTTGTAATGAATCAATTTTCTTAAGTTAGGGATGAGTCACTTTGACCACCCTGCACTCTATCAGTTCAGTTTTTTTTTGTAACTGCTCCTCCTCTCATGGATTCGACCCCTGAGGCTAGGATGAGTTGGTTTGAGGCCTATATCATGTAATTTTTTAGTCATTCTATAGGTTGGACTCTATTGGATGTTGTACTAGTGTTTTAGACTTTGGCATGAAATATATTGCATGAGTTGCAGCTATTTTGGTGGGATTCCCGTGGCATGGTATTTTGATATTGTTTCCTCTTCATTTACACATGTATGAATATTTTGTACCTTTCATGATCAATTTCAATTTAAATATGTTTGATTTTCAAGGTGTGATAAGCAGAATTCATCTTCTATGCTCTGTTTTGGAAAAATCATCATAAATTATTTCATTTCTTCAGTTTAAAAGGAATTCATGGTTTTCATGCTATTTTTAGCACCTCACTAGTATAAACCATCTCATCACTATACTACAAAGTGTCAAAGTAACTTTCATACCTTGCCCCATCAGATGTCTGCAATTCTGATTCTCTTTTGCCCTAACCTAGTTCAATCTCTGACCTAATTCACTTATCCAGTGACTACCCCAATCAAAATAAAATCAAACAAACCCTAAGCTACTATATGTAGCCTAAGACCCTAATCCATCCAGCCCTCTTGGCTATGATCCTTTGGAGAGAGCCCTCTTCGGCTTGGTAGGGCTAGCTACCAAGTCAAAAGGTTGGTCTGTGGTTACCTCAATTGGACTCTTCCTCAGCCTTAGAGATCTGGAGGAGTGATAACATACTGACACTGTTGCCGGGGAGCGAAAGCTCTATCTTCCCCGAGAAAGAACGACAATGATTTAGATCTAATAGTTGATGGTGGACAGCGATCAGACACATAAGAAGGCTAAATATTTCACCTGGTGACTCCATTGTCAAAGAATTCAGATTGCAGAACACGTATGGCGACTCCAATCTTGAAGAATCCAAAGTTTCAAAGCTTCATGATGAATCCACTGTCTGAAGAATTCAGAGCTTGAATAACTGATCTACTTGTGCCATTCATCAATATGACAGGGTATGTGGCCGATCCCCTTTCTATTGATGGTTTTAAAGAATATTGGAATCATTTTGAGGATTATCAGATTGATGAAGCCTTTTCAAGGTTTTTATCTATCTATTTAAATACATACAAAGGAAATCCTGAAGATAAGATCAGAATTTTAGATGAGTTTTCTAGTAAGCTTAAAAAGGATATTGAAAATTTAGAAGCTCAAATACAGTCTTATCATTTTCAAGATCAGATTCAGCTTTTAGAAAGTCTTTGTCAGCTAAAACAGGAGGATATAGAGCTTCCCAATGATTTTCTAATTAAGGAATATAATGCTTTTGAGGATGAGTTTGATAATTCACAGCTGGAGCATTGTTGTGATAAAGAGAACACATTTGAACTACCCTTCCTTAACACGTTAATCACATAATACTTTGAAGATCAACCAATAGATCATGTCTTTATTGATCCCGTAGTAGACTACATGGAGGGTCTTTTTAGCTTGAGTTTTCAGCCATGTTTTTACTATGAGAAACAGATCCATCAACAGTTGCCATTACATATTATAGCTTTGATTTTGTGGACTCATTGTCAAGTTGTCCTTTTGATTTTGCTAATAAGCAGTGAAGCAGTCCACTTGTTTTAGCAGTTACTTGACTGGCTTCACTGGAAGTTTTGTGTTATTTGATTCAACAGTTTCTCAGCAGTACAGGGTAGGTAGGTGTGTCCCAATAAGCTCAAAACTTTGAGCATTTATTCAGCATTTTCAGTTTCAGTTTCAGCATGTACAGATTTAGTTTTCAACTTGGGTTTCAGTTTGGTTTTGATTTCAGAATGAATCAGTTTGAAGATTGTAGCTGCAGTGATTCCATGCCCAATGGATAAGGATACTTGGTCTATAGTGTTCTTGACACCTCCTAAGGTGCTGCCATCCCCAATTGGAGCTAATGTTAGTGCTTGTCAGTGATGTCAGTCACCGGTGATCAAAATTACTATTTTCACTAATGGTTATGGTCTTAGGTCAAATTATAATATTTTCAAATTAAATTTCGACATCAAGAAGGCAAGTAAAAGTGAGCTTGAATATGGCACTGTGCGTTTGACACTAGTGATACACGTTTGACAGTTGGCCCAATTTTTCACTGTTCTTCTACAACAAAAAAAAAATTACATGTGGGAAATAATTGTTTAATTGATGTAATTGATATGATTGATATGATTGATGTAATTATTATGTTTTTTACTGTTACCTAGGGTAAGTACATTAGGTAAATGGCCTCCATGACTTGTAATGAATCTGTTTTCTTAAGTTACGGATGAGTCACTTTGACCACCCTACACTCTAGCTATCAATTCAGTTTTTGTTGTAACTGCTCCTCCTCTCATGGATTCGACCCCTGAGGCTAGGATGAGTTGGTTTGAGGCCTATATCATGTAATTTTTCAGTTATTCTACAGGTTGGACTCTATTGGATGTTGTACTAGTATTTCAGACTTTAGCATGAAATATATTGGATGAGTTGCAGTTATTTTGGTGGGAATCCTGTGGCATGGTATTTTGATATTGTTTCCTCTTCAGTTACATATATATAAAAATGTTTTGTACCTTTCATGATCCATTTCACTTTAAATATGTTTGATTTTCAAGGTGTGATAAGAAGAATTCATCTTCTATGCTCTGTTTTGGGAAAATCATCATAAATTGTTTCATTTCTTCAGATTAAAAAGAATTCATGATTTTCATGCTCTTTCTAGAACCTCATCAGTCTAAACCATTTAATCACTATACTACAAAGTGTTAAAGTAACTTTCCTACCTTGCACCATCAGATGTATGCAATTATGATTCTCTTTTTCCCTGACCTAGTTTACTTTCTGACCTAATTCACTCATCTAGTGACTAACCCAATCAAAATAAAATCAAATAAACCCTAACCTACTATATCTAGCCTAAAACCCTAATCCATCTATCCCTATTGGCTGTGATCCTTTGGAGAGAGCCCTCTTCGGCTTGGTAGGGCTAGCTACCAAGTCAAAAGGTTGGTCTATGGTTACCTCAACTGGACTCTTCCTCAACCTTAGAGATCTGGAGGAGTGATAACAGAATGTAAAACACTACTTAGGGAACTTACCTATGTATCAATATGTGTGCATAGGTTTATGGGCCCCGACATATAACATATTATGAGCAGAGTCCTTGGGATGCATGTCTTCTACTATTCTCAAGCTAGAATACAAAGATTACCATCCTTTCCTCCTACTGTGATATGTCAATGCACACTCTTCCCATACTTCTATGGTCTCCACTACTTATCCTTGCTCTATGACCTCTTACTGTCACCTTCACTGGATTTTTATCAATTTCTGATACTAATTCAAACCTCCATCATTTATCACTACTACCACCAAACCTTCTTCCATTACGCAAAACATCACTCTCGAACTCTATCATATCTTCCCTTTCATGCATTATCTACCTTAACAGTTTTGACGTGCCTCTTCATGGTCTCGTTTATGGATCTCCTACAACTCCTTTATCCTCTTCTTCCTTCTACTCCTCCACCCGAAACCTATTCCCTCAAGTTACTCCTTGGCCATCCCCTAGCTTGCCTTTAGTGCACAAGGGGTTTAGTTTCTCTTGGTGTAAAACTCCATCGTCAAAACACCTTTATCACACAACAATATTTTCACAAAAGTTGGCAACGCCTGAGTAAATCTTCCACGTGGACCCCCAAATATTTTTACTTAGCAGCAATATGGGAAATTATTGATTCAATGATATATCCACCAATGACACTTTAAAACAAAACAAAAAAAACCCTTGAAATTTTATCGTCCACAAATTGCAATATATGAACTTGCTCAAGGGTCCACCTTATGGATTCAACAAGATGCCAACTCCTATGAAAATCATTATATTACTGAATCCACTCTACGAGTAACTATGGGAACTCAAGGAAGAATATTTCATAGAGATCAGGAAACAAATATTGTTGCATCCATTTATTTATAGTGATTTGTCAATCCCCAACCTCACTAGTAGCAAACTCCTAAAGCTACACTTGAAACCACTGGTGGATTTCCTCTTTAGTAAGGTTCCACATCCCCCTCCATCATAAACCTCGATCTCGATAACCAAACCATTTTTTAATGTTATTTTATCTGAATTGGGTAAATACACAATGTGTGACCAACAAATCCCCAACTAGTACCTTCCCTTTTAGCATCACCTATGAAAACAGGTGAGGTCCCACCTACAGAACCACTGGGAGCTGCGAGAACCAGATTTATGCAGAAGTGAGGGGATAGGGAATCCACAATGAACATACAATCTATACAACGCAACTCTATTTCAGACACTAACCCAAATAAAATGATCCATAATGTTTGTACTAGCATCACTAAGAGAAATCATTCCATACCCACATTAATATCGTCCAAAAGAAACATAATTAACTATTATACAACTAGGGTACAAAGCACAAGAAAATGAAAGTGCATAGAACTCCAACCATCTTTTATTATCACCCAAAAGAGGGCTAGTTAAAACACATAAAACCTTACCATATTGTTTCTCCTTAGTTCACCAGCCTCAATTCAACATTAAAAAGAGACAACAAAAGAGGAATCAAGTAACAGATAAAAAGCTAACTAACCGTAAACCAACAATGAACCAATCTCAATCACTTTAGCTTCTTTTGATTTATACATGATTACATAAAGAAAAATACCATGGGAAATACTTAGGTGTGCCATTACCATGGGCATTACCATAGGCGTATATGCCACAATCACTAGGATAGACCAAATAAAAACATATGCTTGAAAACATAGTAAAACTTAGCCATTCTCTCTCCGCTTTCACGCGATTGTTGACTTTGTGGTTATCCACTTTGTGTCAATTTTGTGCATTCCAATAAAATTTTGTAATGCTCCAATGTTTTGTTTCTACTCCATCCTTCTGCACGCACTACCAAAACTTCCTTACAATATCTTCAATATCATCAACCCAAAACTTGCCCCAACATTGTTGTAAACCATAATTGTATTAAAGGTCTACATTTCCAAAGTGATTTTACTCCCACCTCTCATTAGCAATTTGTTTATGACATTGCTCATATGTCGTCCCTCTTCCATTGAAGTCAAAGATTTCAAGAAAATACTTGTCAGACCAGGAGTAACTCCTCAAATGTAATCGTATGATTCATTCAGGTTGTTCATTATTATATACAAGAGGGAGTGATTGTTCAGTTCATCTCACGATGACTCTTCATTTTCTCTATTATTTATTTACACTAATTACAGTTGTTCACCCAATCCCTATGATTAGGTGTCAACATTCCCCCACCTTAATCGAAAGGTATGTTGGTGACTCCAAGCATCGTTCTGAATCTTTCAAGCATTTCTCTTCCAAGCACTTTGGTGAAGATGTCTCCAATCTGCTCATTAGTGGAACAATGGTGAAGATGGATTGTTTTGGCCTCAACATGATGTCGAATGAGATGATATTTTGTATTGATGTGCTTCGTTCGATCATGGAACTTTGGGTTCTTGGCCAACTTTATTGCCGAGGTATTGTCAATTATAAGTGGAGTCCATTGTACTTGTTTTACCTGCAAATCTTCTAGAATTTTCCTGAGCCACACAATTTCTTTTGTTGCCTCAACTGCTGAAACATACTCTGCCTCTGTTGTGGAATCTTCTAGAACTGATTGTTTGCATGATCTCCAGGAGACAACTTCTGATCCAAGACTCATAGCATAACCTGAAGTAGATACTCCAGTTTCTTTGTCTCCATCAAAGTCTGAATCAGAGTATCCAATCAAGCTGAAGTCACCCACTTGTGTATACTTGATTCCAAAGTCTTGAGTTCCCTTCAAGTACTTTAGAACTCTTTTTGCAGCAACCAATGTCCCTCACAAGGATTTTGCATAAACCTAGAAAGGATTCTAACAACAAACGAAATGTCTGGTCTGATAGTAGTTAGTTAGTTGAGACTTCCTACAAGCTATCTATACTTTGTTGCATCCTCAAATTCTTTTCCTTCAATGGATGTGAGCTTTAAGTTTTGTTCCATTGGAGTAGTCAGAGGATTGCATTCAGTCATGCTAAACATTTTCAATAGATCTTCAATATACTTCTTTTGAGAAAGGAATATGGACTTCCGATGTTGAGTTACTTCAATACCAAGATAGTAATGAACATAGTCCAAATCAGTCATTTCAAAACCTTTCCTCAATTCCTTCTTTATGGATGCAATGTAGCTCTCATTGTTCCCTGTCATCAAAAGATCATCTACATATACCACAAGATATACAACTGTTTTTCCAACCTTCTTGAAAAACAAAGTTGCATCATCAAGATCATAATGTTTGAAATTGAGTTTCAGAAGATGCTCAGTTAGTTTTCCATACCAAGCTCGTGGTGCTTGTTTGAGGCCATACAAGGATTTCACAAGTTTGCATACTTTATGTTCATGTCATTTTACAGCAAATCCTTCAGGTTGGGACATAAAAAAATTCTCTTTTAGATATGCATTCAAGAAAGTAGTTTTTACATCCATTTGATGGACTTTCCAACCGTTCTGAGCTGCTAGGGCAAAGAGTGTCCAGATGGTAGCCCATTTTGTTGTGGGGGCAAAAGTATCCTCATAATAGACCCCTTCCTTCTATGCAAAACCTTTTTCCACAAGCCTTACTTTGTGCTTGTCAAGTGAGCCATCATCTTTATACTTGTTCTTGTAGACCCACTTGCAGCCAATGGGTTTGGTTCCCAATGGAGGATCAACCAGATTCCAAGTGCCATTCTTTATCAAGCATCATACTCCTTTTGCATTGCTTCTTTCCATTCATCATGAGAAGCAGCTTCTTTGAAGGAATTTGGTTCGAAATCTGTAGACAAATTCAATTCACAATCATAATAAACATCCATATCAACAGGTGAGTTAGAGTCATCTAAATCACCTCCATTTTAGCGGGTTGAATTTCTAGTTCCTGTCTTTCCAACCTCATCAGGATGAACACTTTCAAGTGTCATTGTCAGCCACTTTGGGGGACCTTTCTGGGATGGTCCAAGCTGCTCTGTTGATTGAGTTGGGACTGAATCAAGATTGAGTCTCCCAATTCTGTCAATCACATCACTCAAAGTATCATCCGTTGTTGGAGTTTCATGCGAGGGAGAGTGTGCTTCAGAAGAAGATTCCATAGGTTGATCTAGTATAGGATTCCCCCCTTCAAGATGTGGAATATGATTATCAAATTCTTGAAAAGATTTTGCATTTGTGAATCTATCCAAGTGATCAAGTTTTCGCTCAACAACATTGTCAGTTTTGGATGATTCAAGAAAGATTACATCTCTAGATACAACAAACTTTTTATTGGCTTCATCATAGAGACGGTATGCTTTGGAGGTGTTTGAATACCCCAGGAAGATACACTTACGACTTCTTGCACCAAGAATGTTTCTATGTACCTTTGGCATAACATGTGGAACCAAAGACCTTGAGATGCTTTACCGAAGGAATGTGCCCATACCACATTTCATAAGGAGTCTTGTTTCTAATAGGATTAGATGGACATCTATTCTTTATATATACAGCACATAGAACTGCATCAGCCCAAAACATCATTTTTACATTTTTGAAAAACATCATGGAGCACACCATATTTAAGATTGTCCTATTCATTCTTTTAGCTACTCGTTCTGTTGGGGATTATAAGGCACTGTTGTTTGATGTTTGATCCCATGTTGGTGAAGATAGTTTTCAAATTCATTTGAAGTGTATTCTTTTCCATTATCAATGTGAATAGAGTGAATATGAGATTGTGCATCATTTTCAATCCATGTATGAAACTTCTTGAATATTTGAAAAGCATCAGATTTGTTCTTCAATAAATAAACCCAACACATTCTGGTGTAGTCATCAATAAATGTCATCATATATTTATTTCCATTTGCAGAAAGAACATGCATTTGACCACATAAATTTGAATGAATGAGTTCAAGTTTTCTATGTGCTCTGGAACGTGAATGATGAAAACATTGTTTTCTATGCTTTCCTAGAATGCAAGCATCACATTGCTTAAGTTTCTTAGGAATTGTAGGAAAACTAGTAACACCATTTTTCTTCAACAAACGTAGGTTGTCATAGTTCAAGTGTCCAAATCTAGCATGACATAATAAACTTGATGGAAATGTACCATCTTCATAATGAGAATTGCATGAGAAATTTTGTGCACGAGCAAACGTACCCTGCAGCTTGAGAAGCCTTTCTTCTTCTATCCCCATCATGACAAGTGAGTGATCTGATGCTTTTCTCACCTCAAGCTTGCCATCAAACATATGAATGGAGTGTCCTTGTTGGTGGATATGGACAAAGGACAACAAGTTTCTCCTTAGCTGTGGGAGATATAAAACATGATGCAAAATAAAATCTGGATGACCAGGCAATTTAAGACTGATTATACGAAGCCCTGATGGCTTGAATTTTGATTTGTATGCAAAGTATACTGATCCATCAACATTGTCAGAAAATTCTTCAAAAAAATCTCTTCTAAAATTCATGTGGCAATTTTCTCCTGAATCAAGCAACTAACCATTTTTCCAAGAAGCAAGTGAAGCATTAAATAAGTCTTCATTTACTCCAATATTATAGTGTGCCACAACATAGTGAGTGGATTCAGGTGCTTTACCTTTCTCCTTATCATTAGTTTTACCTTTGGGTTGGTTTCTTTCATGCTCAATTCTGTCCCAAGGCAACTTTCATGTGGATGCATCATGTGATCCATCTCTTTTGCAGTGTTTGCGGTGAAAATCTGACTTTTATCCTTGAGAGTGTCTGCCCCCCTGCCTCTGAAATTTCTTCCTCTTCCTCTCAAAGAATCTTGAGCAATATTATTTTCTTTATGTGCAAGGCATACAGACTCTTCAAAAGACCGAGGAGTTGTCTTCTTCCCAAAATCTTTCTCTCTTTTAGCAATTTTTTTCACAAGGGAGTCAAAGGTAATATCTTTGAGGTTTCCATTTTCTTGCAATGACTTAAGATACTTTTAGTAAGTGGGATAAAGTGCCTTGAGAAAAGCTATCAGAGGAATGTCCAATTCAACATTAGTGACTTTGATATCATGCATAATAGATTTTACTTCTGATGCAAGAGCAAGAGGATCATCATTTTGTAATTAAAGGGTGAACAATTTAATCATGAGTTGAACAACTTCAAGTGCAAGTGTGAGTCATATAGTTCCTTCAGTTTTTGTAAGGATTTGAAAGCATTTGAAAATGTCAAAATATGGCGACTCACCTCTTCATTTACTGATGCTGCAATCAATGCATAAGCCTTGCTATTCTTATTTTCCCAAATGGAGAATTCCTTGTCTGAGGTAGGTTGTTCTGGCTCTTTGTCTCCGTCTCCAACACACACTCCTTTCCACAGCTCATTATAAATGAGAGTGTGTTTGATTTTCCGCGACCATTCTGGATAGTTCTCCTTCTCGGTGAGAACCACTCCCATAATAGATATCAATGAGTGCATTTTAAAAATGTACTGTGTAAAAAATCGCTCTTCTGCTGGTAAAAAAATGACGCACGAGGTTGACAAAAATGAGGTGGTAGTTTGTAATTCGACTACTGGTTAACTTTGTAACCAATCAGCTGTGCTTAAATCCGGTTCTGTACATGGATTTTCCCCTTGAGGGTCCCGCTTATCTGACCAATCATTGTCGGTCCCTCGTTGACTTCTCCTTTTATCAAGCGCTTCAATCCGCGTTGTTGATCTCACTTCTCCAAATCCAACAGATATAGTGTCCTCTACTCACCAACTCACTCGGACGATCTCCACCATCGATGGGACCTGTCCAATCGAACGGCTGTCGCGCAATATCATAACGGAACCAAAAAGATTTAAAACCCCAGTTCATAACCTTATTGAGTCCATTTCTAACATTAACCTGCGTGCACTTTCAGAAGTGATATGCATCTGATCACCCATTAAACGGACGATCTGATCACTCTGAACCTTAAACTCCTTTTTATAACCACATCACGTTCGAAATTTAAATTAACTCTCATGCATCTTCCGACACAATCACTGTCATATCTGACCCGTCTAATCGAATGCCTATCGCGTTACCTGCTCACCAACTAGCTTGGTCAATCTCCACCATTGATCAATCTCACTTGATCCAATGGATATCGCGTAATCTCGTGTGAAATCTTGCACGATGCATAACAAGTCGAGAGCACGTGAGAAAAGTGGTTTTCTCCTGCTACGGGTCACCCATTAAGGTTAATTGCGTGAAATTTAGGAATACCATTTCCAACCTTTAGGGCGCGTGAGATACCGCTTACCACTTGCCAAATAATACCCACGTGCTTAATTCATATTTTAATAAAGATGATTAAGAAAATTTTTAGCGCTTGAACGCTGTATTAACGCTCAACACTAATTGACTATGATTTATAGATTTAATGTATGAACAGAGAAAAATACCCGATAGAACTTTGAACATAGTCATAAGAGAATTTCATTCATTGCACCCATGTTTAACATTATGAAACGAAGAGAGTGATAGCTCAACTGCGCTTGTGGAGCAGTTGCCTCACATAACTAGCCGAACATCTACAACAATTGCCAGAGAGGGGCAACAGTTGCCAGAGAGGGACAGCAGTGACGAGAGGGGAGTTACAAAGCAGCGAGGGAAGGAAAAAATGGTGCTGGCTTTGATACCATGTCAGACTAGGAGGTAACTCCTCAAATGTAATCATATTATTCATTCAGGTTATTCATTATTGTATACAAGAGGGAGTGACTGTTCAGTTCATCTCCCGATGACTCTGCATTTTCTATATTATTTATTTACACTAATTACAGTTGTTCACCAATCCCTATGATTAGGTGTCAACAATACTAAATAACTTTCAAGACTTAGGCATGTAAATAAATGAATCAAAATCTAAGATTTTCTTCTTTAGCTCCCTAATATCAGTTCATATGCATATCTCTTGTACTCCACATATACAAAATGTTCTCTTCCTTCAAGGGTCCTCCACTCCTAGAGAAGTGACTTAGATTGTTGTCATGGGAAGAATGTTTTGGCAAAATTTGAATGAAATCTATCAATTGGGACTTTTATAGCTCTCAATTTTCTAGACATACTCACCCTTGTGAAATATATTCTTCAAGCCATGCCTCTATACCTATTTTCAGCCTTAACTTCCCTTAAAATTGTAGTAAAAAATATTTGAAACATAAAATTCTCTTCCTATGGTGGAGGTGTACAAAGGGAGAGAAAATGAGCTCTAGTAGCTTAGAGAAAAAATTTCTTACCTAAGATAAAAGGAGGGCTAGGATTATGAGATCCAGGCTTGTTAGCAAGAATTTTGGTAGCCAAAACTTGGTGTAAATGGCTCATGAATCATATCAATCTTTGGGAAAAGCTATTTAGTGTTAAACATACATCCATCATAACAGAACACAATATGATAATATTAGAAGTGGATTTGAGGGGATCTCAGGTATCGAACAATGCATGGAACAACAAAGACCTTATTCAAAACCACTGCTTCTAGGAAGTTAGAGAAGGGAAGATGACTTTATTCTTGGAGGAATCAAGGAATAAACTTCCCACATTAGCAAATTCATGATTCTATTAAGAATTGAAGGAATTGACAACAGAGAGGGGAATGTTGACTATTGCAAAATATTGGAAGGATACAGGAGACCATAGTATGTGGAGAAAGTGAAAGCCAAATATTATTGGAACTATCATGGGAAAAAAGAAGCCCTAGAGAAATTTTGTTCAAAAATTCAAGAGAAACCAATTAACTAGTATAGGAGGGTCCTGATAGAATCATATGGGGCTATAAAATGAAGGGAAACTCTAACATCAAAGAGGTGTACAACTTAGCAATTGGGTATGTAGATCTCTGGGAGGACCAACTTTGGAAGAAAATATGGAACCTGGAACATTCGCACCAAATTCATAACAATCCTTTGGCTCCTAGGTCACAACAGTCCCATCACATGGGAATTTTTTTATAAAAGAGGTTTCCAAGGTCCCTCTCGGTTCCATCTGAAAAAGGGAGGAAGAAACACTAAACCAGCTCATGTATAAATGATTCTATGTCAAATATTATGGGATAAAGGATTGGATGTCTTCCATACATCTAAAAGAACTTATCAAAATGTCATTAGTACTATCATAGATTGAGGAGTGGAAGTTACTAAAATGAAATCATTAATTGGGCTTAGAAATTTCTTCCAAGTTTCATCTTATGGGAGAGTTGGAAGGAAAGGAATAGAAGGATTTTCTATGACACTAAAAAAAATGTTGAGGATGCTTGGAAAATTATTACCACAAATATGAGGAAAAGCATTGCTATTGGTAAATGGTCCTCTTAGGATTGGCAAGGAAGCCTAGTATAAGAAGGCATTCTATGAGCTCTCATTCATCATTCCTCTCATGCTTTTCCCACTAGGGGCCTAACTCACTCAGCCTATGATAGCCCTGTCAAATGGTTTCCCACCCATTAGGAAGCTTCAAACTCAATTTTGATGGGTCTTTTAAGGGAAACAATGGGCCTACAAATAACAATGTTTAAAATAGTATCAATGAGTATTGAAAATAACAATGTTGTAGATTTGTACACCTTAGAGTATGGAATTTAGGTATCCATCAAGAAAGCATTAACTAATAGCTTCATAGAAGGAGAGTCCCTACTCAGCTTACATATGGTCAAAAATATTCAGACATAATGCACCCAACTAAAATAGCCAAAAGTTGGAGATTAGAGGGATATTTGGAAAGAGTATAGAAGTTGTTACCCAAAATATTAATGGTCATCCCCTCCCACATTTGCAAAACAAGTAACAGATTGGTAAATAAATTACAAAATGTGGGATTCTTAATGGAAGCATAAGTCATGGGCCTTCCTAGGACAACATTCATATGGAACCTCTCTGAACGCAGTGTTAGGAGTTGATAAATGTACATGTCCCCTCCCCCATGTTAGGTGAGAATTCTCCACGAGTGTGAGAGGATAAAAGTGGCCAAATCCACCTCCATATAGAAGGCAAACATCATTATGGTAAGAGGTATGAGGTCTCATTAAACTTAGTGGATTCATGTTGTACTTGGTCTACGGTGGAGGTACTATGGCCCTTTCTAATAGAAAGCAACCTAGTAATCAAGATTTTTGATAATGATGTCATGAGGGATGATGCATTAGATACGTTGGACTATTACCACCACCATTTTAATCATAATGATAACGGGAAAATTAGGGATATATTCATTTCTATTGGGGTTTTCTCATTCATGATGCAGTACATTTGGAAATTTTCTTTGCTAGTGGGTGGATGGAAAGTTTCCAAGCAATGTTTGGCTCAGTGTAGGTAACCTCTCCCATTTATTTGGTTAAATTCACTAGATATTTCATATTTTGATAGGGACATATACAATTTGGCATAATAATTTATATTCAATGTTGAGGAACCCCTCTATCACAACTACACCGAATAATTTCTGGTTAAATATAGTGGTTGGTTTTTGGAAGCGTATAAACCTGATTTCTTTTGAGAATATTGGATTTGGTTGGGAATAATTTTCTTCTCAAGGAAGGGCTTGTCATACTAGTATTCTCTCTAGGTAAGTGAAGTGAGAGTATTTGGTTTTTAGAAATGACCTGCAAAAGTCAACTAATTATTTTGTGCTTCAGCCCGATGGCAGTTTACTGCCAAAAGTGTCTTGATTTCTCCCTCTTTTCATCCTTTCAGAGATTGATATGTGTTTAATAATGGTGGCAGAGAAACTCAAACACAGTTCCATGAGATAGATCAACCCTTTCCTCTTCTAAAATTCTAGGTAGGTTTTCATTCTAGTTTAGTTTATTCTGTGGATTGGTCAACAACTTTCTTTCTCACCATGGCTACGAAATGACACGATTGAAGCAACTCTATTTTCAATTGAGGAGGTGGACGGTGTTGTGGTTGGTGTCATGTACCAGCCTAAATCTCTTATGCATAAACTATTGTGGAGGAAGCCACAAGTGGGTACCACTCTTATCCACCACTAGTTGAGCAGAGAGAATTAGTTGATGCTATGGAGTAGGCGAGAATAAGGCACATGAATCTTCTAAATGTGGAGATGCTAGCCAAAATTTGGGACTAGGTGTTGGGAATTAGTTTCACTCGTACTAGATAAACTCCATACTCCCATTAAATTGGCATTTACTAGAAAATATAAATGGTCATGGAAAGGTTTTATAGGAAAAAGGTGCAGGACAACAAAAGACTTAGGTCCCACTTAAGGAATTTAAGAGAAAGCTAATCAAACTTGACTAGAAACTCAACATCCTAGTCCAGAACCTAGCTAAAATTGTGTTTACAAAGATGAAGGTGGAAGAAGGGCACCTAAATATCATCCAGGTGGATTATCTAGTTTTTACTTATGTCATCTTTGGTTATCTCTAATGATGTTCATCTTATGTTTATTTACGATATAGTATAAGTAGGCTATAAGGGAAACCTACCCCATTTTGTAATGTAACTACATTTTGGACAAGCCGACATGGTATCCACCTATCAAAACAACTTATGTTGTGTTATTGGTTGGTTTTTTTAATGGTAAGCCAGTTACAACAACACGATAAACCAAGGATGTAATTTTGATTCTTAGAGATAATATAAAACAAACTAATTTATAAAAAAAGAAAATTGTGATATTTTTAATCCAATTTATATCAATTCGAAAAAATAATTTTATAACATTAAATAGAAAGAATATTGTAATTTTATTTGTATGATGTACATTTTTTTTATGTTAATTGGGTTTAATTTGAGTGATTAGAAAAAGTTATTGTTATTCTCTCATTCATTTCAATTCTTATAAATAAGATATTAAATTCTTTATGAATAAATTTTTATATGCTTAAAAAATAAATAAAAAATATGTTTAACTTTTACCATTAATTATTTTTATTCATTTTCTTTCCTAGGCCTATATAAATTTATTTTAAATAAATTTATTATTATCATCAATTTTACTATCTTATAATTTTTCATTTAATAAATAGAATTATTATTATTATTTTAAAATTCATTATTTTATTAAACATCAAATTTTATATAAAATATATTCATTTGTATTAATTTTTCCTTTAATTTTAAAATGCAATTAAAAATATATACACTTAATCTTTCGAATTCAAATATATAAATTTTCTGAAAATAACACATATCCTCTACTATTACAAAACTCATATTCATATTCATTATATTAACTAGTAAATTTTAACGAATATCATTATCTTCCACTACACATTTACTCTTTAAATTTCAATATAGAAGATTAAAACATTTAAGCACACATATCCTCTACTATTACAAAACTCATATTCATATTCATTACATTGACTGGTAAATTTTAACGAATATCATTATCTTCCAGTGCATATTTACTCTTTAAATTTCAATATAGAACATAAAAACATTTAAGCACACATATCCTCTACTATTACAAAACTCATATTCATATTCATTACATTGACTAGTAAATTTTAACGAATATCATTATCTTCCAGTACACATTTACTCTTTAAATTTCAATATAGAAGATTAAAACATTTAAGCATACATAATTAGATTAAATTCGAATAAAAGCTACACGGTGTATTTCATACTTTAAGAAGGTAAGGGAATGATAAGAATTTTTTAACATTTTATTTTTATGCTAAAAAAGTGAAAGAAAATCATCATAGTTTTGCTAACTTAAATAATCAAGAAATTTGGTAGTGTGACAAATATTTTGAAAATTAAATTAAAAGTGAGCATAAGATGGATATTTTAAGAGAAAGTATTTTTCATCTTCAATCCTTTTTGGATCTTATAGGTGGTAGTCTTTTTCATCTCATGACTAGTTTCACCATGAAAATCGTGAGAATTAGTTATTATCTTAGAATTGTTGATTTTAATGTTAACAATAGTCAAGGCAAAAATATATTTTTGGTTTTCAAGATTGGGTTGATCACCTCCTTATAATAATATAGTTTATTATTCTTTATATCTCTTTATTGCCCCACAATTTTTCTTTAAGTTTGGAAGTAATAATATTTTTAATATTATCAGGATTATGCAATATGATCTCCTTTATTCCTTGATGGTTCAACCAAGACTAGGCGTCCATATGCCACCCTTTTCTTAAGCCGAAGGTGGGGCTTTTTGTTAGAGTTAGAAGAAATTTTAGGAAATCTCTGAGTGTCCATGTTGTATAACTTCTTGTTATACATAACATACCTAGTCATAGTCATACATTTGATAAGGTAAAGGCTTGCTTCAATCAAGAAAATAGGGTAGGGAGTATATCCTTCAATGTGGAGGTTGTAGACTATAAATTGCTATTTGCTATGTTTAATCTTCTGCCACGACTCGACTCTCTAGATATAGTGCAAAACCAAACCTCGTGTTCATATAATATAATAAGAATGGAGAGGGTTTCAAAGAGGAGATTTTTTTAATCTCAAATCCAAATATTTGTGGACTTATAATTGTTTTCAAGCCCATAGTAAGTTTTCCAAACTTCACCTATTGTTTTCTCAATGCTATAATTCCAATTGAGTCTATTATGGATGTTGATTCCCATATAATTGTATGAAGGAACTTCCTCCAAGGAGCTATTGTCATAAATAAAATTATCATATGCGATCTTTTTGGATTTAATTATCGTGAATTTAGTTTTTTCAATATTAACACTTGTACCCATCTTGGAGAATAAATATTGGAGGATTTTGAGTAGCTTACTAAGATCGTAATGACTCCTTGTCAAAAGAACAATATTGTTAGCATAAAGGGGAAGAGTTATAATCATACCAATGACTATGGGGTCACCACAACCTCCACCTTCCATACGTTTGTCTAGCTTATCAATGTATATACCAAAAAGGGTAAGGGATAATGGTCACTCTTGCTTCACTCTGTTATTGCATTTAATTTTTTCCGATGGACCCTTAATGGTCCTAAGCTTGGAAATAACATCTACGTACAACCTTGTCACAACAACCCTTAACTCAAGAGGAACCATTATTCCTTATAGTCTCTTCCATAGCTTCATTATAAGAATGTTGTAAAAAACAACAACAACAACAAAAGAAATCCATTTTTTTTATATAATTCTCATATTGGGGAGCATCCATATACACATACTTCCAAGTTGACTTTTAATAAAATAAAAGTTAATCTCTTTGAATACTTTATGAATATAAGTTAATCTCTCACAAGATATTTTGTTAAAACATATTATGGTGACATACAAATTAAATGGTTGGTAAATATTGATAGACATGAAGACACTACCTCATCATATATCCCACATTTCCAAAATTAAACAAAACATAACAATAAATAAACTATAACTTTATTTTAAATAATAATAATAATAATAATTAATAATTATAAAATAATTAATAAATGAATTAAACATATACATTTAAAATTCTAAACTATGGAAATTTTTAATTTATAAATAATTTTTTTGATAGTTAAATTTTATATGTCCAATAAATAAATAAATAAATAAATAAATAAATATATATATATATATATATATTAAATTAAAAAAAAACAAAAAAAACATAATTACTTATAAATCTCAACCTTCTGTACTAAAAATCTTTTTGAATATTCAATATAAACCAAATTCCTACCTTACATTTATTAATTATTCTATGTTTGTAGCTGTTACTAGAATATTTTCATATATATTTATACAAATTAATTCCTTATCATCTATTTATTAAAGATAGATAGTTAGATTAAATTTTTGAAAAGTCATTCCAAAACATACTAATTCAAACCATCTTTTAAAATAAAACTTAACTTAGTTTTCATTAAATAATTTAGTTTAAAAATTAATTAATTAATTAATTATTAGAAAATTTAAAATTAATTTAATTATTTTTTACCATTTTTAAGATTTTAGAATTTAGAATTAATTTAAAGATAGCTGGCATCTTTTTATTTTCAATAAAATAAAAAGAAAATTATATTAATGCTTTTGGATGTGTACGAGTATGAATACGACTTCAATAATTTCACAATTTCGGGAAATATGCTGGCGGTGTACCTGAGGCTGTGGCTGTGGCTGTGGCGGTTTATTGTTATTACTTTATTTTCGAAAATACAGTAATAGATGTTTTATTTAAGGAGATATGTTGCAATAGAAAAATCTTTTAACAAAAAAAGTATAATGGAGCTAGCATTTTATGGAGAGCAAAGATTTTTATTGCTCAATTAAGAACTAACTCGCATCAATTACGGTGGGAAATAGGTTGGTGGAAAAGACTTAAAGAAGTTTGGGAAGAATGGGTGTATATTTTTTTCACCTCTGGGTAGTGGAAACGGAAAAACATTTTATTTTGGAATCTGATGTTTTGAGAGACATCAGATTTTGGAATGTGATGTATTCAGAGACATTAGAGACAACAATATGTTAACATTAGTTCGTTGGCATTGTCTTTTCATTGAGGGGATTGTTAGAAGGTTGGGTCAGCTCATCATTAATTTGAATAATAAGAGGATTGAATTGCAAAAGGCAAAAAATAGGGAAACTAATGCTTCCATAAACTATATCTAGTCTGGTGGACGTTAAAATTTCATTTCATTTCATGTGACTCTTAAGTGAATTGGAAACCTCTTCTCAAATGGTGATCGCAAAAGCACAGTTCAAGAACAGAAAAAAAACCTCGCTGAACAAAACAGAGGACAAAACCCCTGGCCCTGAAATCCTCTTTGGGCTAGATTTTCTGAGATGAAAATTCAATTATGGATTATTAACTAAGTGAAACGTTTCAATTTTATTGGTGTAACCCACATTTTAATATAATAACAAGGGGCATAGCTAGAAGTAAAAATATTGGCTCAAAAGAAATTGCATTATATAAAAATTGTATTCTCCAACTCAAACATGCAGTTAATGTTGTATTGAATATAATTAATTTGCATTTACATTTGAAATATATTAGTTAGCCCGCCTAAAAATTTGGCTTTTGTGCAAGTTAGAATAACATGTTTTCACATTTTTTTTAAACTCTATGGTTAATCATATTAATAAAATAATTGTGGAACTAAATAAAACAACATTAAAAAATTATAATTTTTTTTTTTAAATATGGTAATGCTTATTGTTCCATATCTAGGAATTGTTTTAAATTGTTTTAGTTATTTTAGTTATATATCTATTAATTTTTATTATGCTTTTATTAATTTTAATAGTATGTAATTAAAAAATAAAATGATAAAATTATGAAACTTAATCAATCATTTTAATGATAAAAATTGTAAATTTATGATGGAAATTTTTAAATTATAAATAAACTTTGTTACAATATTATAATTTATCAATATTATATGCAGGAAAATTATAATAAAAAACTCATTCTTATCTTATTCATAATATAAAAAAATAAAATCAAAATTCATATTTTAATGTAAAAACTTTAATCAGCAAATTAGTTAAATGCCTATTTCTTAATGACAACAAATCCCTAGTTTGATAAAAGGAGGTAGAAACGTCAATGGGCACATTGGTTAAAATGGATTGAGTTCGAGTCACGTACCACCTTGAGCATAAATATAAAAAAGAGAAAAACCTAGAAAGCTAGTTTTATTTTGTTCTTGGTGCATTCTATGACAAGTGAATAATAGGTGATTTGAGTAGAGTTCAAGAAAATTGTATTAGCACCTTATATCTTCATGCTTACATTAATTTGTTTATATTAACCAATCTTCATAATAAATTAGGGAAGAAAGGCCGTTCAAATATGGCATGACATATTCTTTCTGTATAATGGCAAGAATTGACTTTTATGTACTTTATTATTAATTACTATGTACTATATCACATAATGGTAAGAATTGACTTTTGTGTACTCTATTATTAATTACTATGTGCTATATCACATAATGGCAAGAAGTGATTTTTGCGTACTATATTATCAATTATTATGTACTATATCACTAATTACTATGTACAATAAATATAAATAATTTGAAAAATAACATTGTATATTAATTACTATGTACCATAAAAACAAATAGTTTGTAATTAAATTCAAAAATTCCATTTTCTCATTGGTGTAGAGTATTGAATGGACAATTTTTATGGGTTTTATTTTGAAAAAGATAAATTTGAAAAAAAATGTAAAAATAATATGTGTATAATTTGTACGACTCTCATTATATCAATCTATATTCTAATGACATAACATGTGTACTATAATATGAGCATTGTATAAAAAAATTGTCATCATTCAATATTAAATAAATAATTATTAACTTGTTATCATTTTCTTCAATGTCAATTATATATATATACATAGATATAACCTTTATCTACCAAAAAAATGTTTAATTATATTGAAAAAAATTAATAAAAAATAAAACAAATATTCATATAACTTATTTTACAATTTTATTATTGTTTGGAGTACATACAACAGAACATGTCATTAAAATATTTTATTAAACTAAACAATAAGAAAAACTATCTTGAATTTAAATTATTTGTATTGGATCACAATAAAATAACTAAATAACTTGACAACTTTATTGTTATATTTCTCGAAGGGTTTTCTTGGTCAGTGAAAGCTTAAAAAAAAAAACACATATAGCGCTTTAAAACAACCTCCAATTTTAGAAAAATCGTATAACAGCCCAAAGGTTTCCTATTCTAGTCTACTTCGACTTTTTGCCATCTTAAAGGTTTGTTTCCTATTTCTCCTAGGGTTTTATTTGTTAGGTCATCAAATAACATATTCGAGGTATCAATCAACCGCCAAGTTTAGAAAACTCTCTTTCAATATCCAATGCCGATTGCAAACGAGCGCGATTTATCGCTGCAAACACTCTTTCGAGACATGGACCTCTTAGTACCCGATTCACATCCCCAAATGCATAGCCAAAGTTCCTAGTAAACGTACCGTGGCTATTCCAGTGAGAGTTCCGAAACCTAAAATGGTTTATCTGAAGTCCACGTGACTCCGTACGCTCACGATCGCAAAAATGGTGCGCGTTCTATGACAACACACTATTTCGAGGCATGGCAAAATTGTACGGTTGAAGCTATTTTCTCACTTTATGGCGATTTTCCAATTTCCGCGGCTTCTGCCTCCTCGATAGCGCTGATAGTCCAAGAATAAAGATAAAAGACAAGTAATGCGTTTTAGAAACGGTCGGTTCGTATGTATCCATCCGTTTTTTATATTTTCAGTCGTAGCCAGAGGAATTGTCCGGAAAGTTATGGAAATGTTATATTTAAAGAAAATTTGGCAAAGATTTTTGTAAATCTAAGTTATAGTTGTTTCAATCTATTTCTACTATAAAAACACAATTGAAATATTAATTCCTACGTCTCCTTCTACAAATCCTATTTCCTATTTTCACGACGGTACGAAATTCATGGCGAGTTGGCCCCGGCTTCCGAACCCTACGACCGCCTCGTGCCTGTGGGCGAGCATTAAAACTCATAATTAAAATAAAAGCAATCATACTGCATATCAGATCAAGTTTACCTTGTTTTAAGAATACGATTTGCAGCGGCTAATAAAACTGTTTAATCCGTCTAATTCAGAATATTTGATTTTGCGAGTAGGATTAATTAGGAAGTACGGCAGCGTATTGCCGGTTAACCAATCAAATTAAAAGAAAATGAATTAAAATATTTTTTAAAATATATTATTTTTAGTTTATAATATAAACTTTGTATATAATGGTTTAATTTCAAGTCAAACTTAAAACTAATTTAAAGTTATAAAAAAAAATCAATACAAATCATATTATTGAAATTTTATTAACCCTTTTTAAATCATACAATATGATTTATATTCAAAACTAGATATATATATTTTGATAAGAGATTTTGGCATAAATCAATATCATGTGATTGACCCAAAAAAATCTCTCATAAACTTAATATAGATTACAGAAACCTCAATTCAACCATCTATATATATCAATTCAAAATATATATAAAATTTATTATTTTATTACTAGATGTATATATCTGAATAATAACGATGACCGTGAATATTTGTGTTAAACAAAATATGTACCTATGGTTTGGGGAGGGATGAGCCAGCCAGAACTTACATGTTCATTACCGCACTAAAAATAATTCAGAGCTTCAGCCATCTTTGAAGAGCTGCCTATGGTTATACCAGATATTATACGTTTCATGGATAAGCGGGGTTGTAACCATTGACATAACATCAAAGCACCCCAGAATTAATCCTTTGTAAAACCAATATAAGTGGGATGGAATATCAATCCACCATTCACAAGGTTGGATACCAGCCATTTTAGGTAGTTTTAATTGAAAATCAACGAAATTCTAGTTGAACTTTATTTGCTTACCTAAAAGAAGGCAGTCCGGTAATTTCTAACATCCATGGAATTCTTAAAATAAGTTATACACCTTAGTTAATAGAGCCGAAGGATGGCTATTGTTGGTTCTAACTATATTTTAGTGTAAATGCTTTTGAGACTTGAAGCGCTGCAGAAGTGTTCTAATATTGTATTTTGTATATGCTATTTAGTTGTTTTAAGATTATTAATCTATGATATGTAATTATGAGAAGTCAAAGAATTTGCATAGTTGTTACTCAATTTTATTTTTTATATAAATAAATTTGAAAAATAATATATTTTTATGACATTTTAAGATAATATAATTTTAATAATACGAAAAACACAATTTTTTTTTTGGTAAGTTTGACAAGACTACATCTTCAACATGTCCAATATTTATATTCATAAAGATGAAAATTATCATTAATGTAATTTTTATTAAATTGAGTTTTGAATATTTGAAAATTGAAATATAATCTCATAGTATGAATTATAATACTTGAAATATTTTGGAGTTATCTAGTTTTATTTTTAGGGTTAGTTTTACCAATTGTTAATATATGTTGAAAACAATGACCATGTCATTTAGATGATAACTATGTAAATATATGATTTCCATAATTTCATTTTATTTATTCAATTATTTGTTATGTATAGTAGTATTAAACTCATGGGATAATTAAAGGATAAGGTCATTTTTAGTTTTGGAGATGAAGAGTACAAATTGATTGTTTGTATTGAAGCAATAGTAGTTGAGCATCCCTTGATCCATAAACTATCATGGATATTCTACTGGAATAGTTTGTCATAAGAGATGTAATAAAAAACATTGAAATATTTTTTGTGGGGGTTGATTTCATTTAGATATCATAAGATTTAATTAAATTTTTCCAACTTAAATGTATGAAAATATATGAAATGCTAAAAATAGAGAAAACACATAAACTATCATGGATATTCTACTCGAATAGTTCATCATAAGAGATGTAATAAAAAACACTGAAATCTTTTTTGTGGGGGTTTATTTCATTTAGATATTATAACGTTTAATTAAATTTTTTCTACTTAAATGTATGAAATTATATGAAATGCTAAAAATAGAGAAAACACATAAACTATCATGGATATTCTACTAGAGTAGTTCTTCATAATTGACATAACAAAAAACATTGAAATATTTTTTGTGGGGGTTGATTTCATTTAGATATCATAACCTTTAATTAAATTTTTTCTACTTAAATGTATGAAAATATATGAAATGCTAAAAATAGAGAAAACACACACAGACACACACCATCCTCAAATAAATACAATGTTTTACCTTGGGAAATTCTTACGGTTGGTTACCCATGCATTGCAATGGATGGTTAGTTCTTTATATGGACGTCAACATTTTGATAATGTTTGTAAACACCATATTAGACTAGAGATGGACATTGTTGATCAAGATTAATACAAATAGTTGTTAAGGAGGTGTGTTAGAGTATCTAATTACTACTGGTTTTAAGTGTGATCATAGGCTAAAGAAGGAGTATGTTCCTAGTCTTTAGGAGTTGGTTATATCTAGTTAGATTGAGATTTATTGTCCATTAACTAGATTCCTATATTAGTGCAAGGTTGAGATATTAGCTCAACTATTTGATTGTTCCATAAAGATGGTTTCTATATCCTCAGAAAGAATTCATGTATTTATACTATAACATTATTTGACTAATGTAAGTGTGTTGGCTTTATGGTGTTCATGGTGGCAGTTAGATCATGTTGGCATTGATGTCGACCCTATGTAGCCTAGTTGTTGTGTTGGTGCCATACTTATAACATGGTTGTAGCTATTTGAGTTGGCATTAAGCTTATTGTGTTGGCATTGATGTCAACTATATGACGTCACACTCATGATGGTCAGATAATGGCATTGATATGGTGATGGTTGTTCATGTACTAGTGAGTTCATGACCTAGTGCATGAACCTAGTGCAGGAATTGGAGGCTGAGTACACATGGTTCCAAGACATGTTATGATGATTTATTGGTGTTACTATAGGTAGATGTTGTTGCTATAGGTATTTGAGATGGTTTCTCAAGTGATCCATGTTGTTGAGTTAACATAGTTGTTAAGTTGGCATACTAGGTCTTTATGTGTTAGAGTTATTGCAGCAATGTGTTTTAGAGATGTTATAGGTTTATTCAGAGGTGTTATAGCTTGTGACAATGTTAGAGGAGAGTAGAAGACTTGTTTGCAGTCATGTCAACTCTTGTTTGTTTACTTCGAGGTCAGCTTGGAAGTGGCACTTGGGAGACATGTTTAGCCTATTTGCTGAGGTGTGACAAGGCTTAGTACAAGTTTAGAGGCATGTACATATGTTGGAGAAGGTGATCCATTAGGTGGTAGAGCTTCAGAGCTGAGGGTCCTATGCTTTTCCTTATGCTCTGCCCCAATGGCATGGGGATAGGCTTATGCGTGCCGTTGAAAGGCTCCAACCAATGGGGGACAATTTTGTGTGTCTCGCTATAACCAAGAATTGCTAGTCTTGTGGGTGCGATTATGGCTTAACATGAAAATTCCTCTGGATTCCTCATGCACATCAGATATATTTCAACTTGTATATTCATGGAAGCTTCAAAATTAATTGGTAAAGGTTGGAATTGGTTGATTAGGTCCTCCAATAGGTGTGAACACCTTTTGTGCATAAGTAGTGATGATTATGGTTGGATTTCATCAACTTTGTGCACTCTTGATCCTAGTCCAAAAGCAAATTTCACCCTACATGTTTTATATTCTTCACTTTGGAGTTGATTGATGGCTAGATAAGTGTATATGTAAGTAAGAGAGGGTTGCATAAAGTGAATATGATTCATACCTATTTGTGAGAAAGATTGCTTCAGGGTATGAGTTCTAATTGTATGAGAATGAGCATATCTATTTGTTGAAGCAGTGTATTGATTTAGAACTTCAGATTGCATATTAGAGATGCAGAAGGTTGTAGCAGAGTGTGTTAGTAGAGATGAAGAGCTTGGCATAACTTCAAGTTTGTGACTCTCACATTTGATTTTGTTGGAGCTATTGATACATTTGGCATATAGCCATTGTGTTTTATGTTGTTGATTGTATAATGAAAAAATGATAGTATGGAGTGATGGTTTGATATTATGACTCAGTGTGACATTTTCTTTTGTTGTTGGTGATATTATTATTCAGTTTTTGTTGGATGGATTATGGCCACTATTTGGCTTGAGTGGAGAGCATATGATTGTGGTGATTTTATTTGATTTGTTGATGGTGCCTTGCTGCTAAGAGTATGATTGCAGAGCTGAATCAGAGTTGAGAAGAGTGTCTTGTATCTAGTTTGAAAATGAATGAAATCAAGGTTCACATAGTGTAGAGGAGCAATGACTTCATGAGAGTGGAGCAGTTATTTTGAAGCTTCAGTGAAAGGAACAATTTTTCCATCCAATTAGAGTTGGATAGTCCAAAAGGAGTTGGGTGTGGATCATTGATTGTGGTGGATTTCAAAAGATGGTAGTTTGTAGATTCATGTGAGAACCTAGTCTTCTGAGCTAATTTGTAGAATCAAGTCTTCTGGTTGATGGGAGTCAATTTATTGTATATTAGGTTGAGTCTCCTAGCTATTGTGAGTCAGCATATCTATATAAAAGACCATTTCTTTACAGAATAAATATTCAAAGTAGCCTAGTAGCAGCAAGGGTAGTTTTTTTCCTGGAAAAGGGTTTGCCACTAGATATCTTGTGTCCCTTGTGTGGATGTGTTTTCATGTGTTGTTTATTTTTTCTCTCATGGTTATCTTGTTTTAGTTAGTTATATGGTTTATGTGTATGAGAATATAATGTGCCGCTAGTTAATATATGTGTGATTCAATAGAGAAATTTTAATTGGTAAAATTGTTAAGAGATCACACTACTGATTCACACCCCCCCCCCTCTCAGTAGTGCTCAAGTTTTTCATCAATTGGTATCATTGTGGGGCTCTTAGTTGCAGCTTAATTGTTGGAGAGTAGATCTGGGGTTTTTTGGCAAAAAAATTGAAATTATTTTTAGAATGATTTCTCAAGGACTGGTTATCCTCACTGCTGCAAATTTCAAGGTATGGAGCAAAAATGTTAAATCTCAGGTTTTTTTTTTTTTTTTTGGTTGTGGATCTAACATTTGGAGACTTGTATGTGAAGGATGTGGAAAGGATCCAATTGAACCTGAAATTTTGCAATAGGATGCACAAGCTCGATGCATAATCTACAAGAATATTTATGATGATGATTTGAAGAAATTAGTAGGTTTGAAATATGCCAAAGAAATGTGAGACAAGCTAGAGTCCATATTTGGAGATGGTACAAACAACAATATGGAGAATGACAAAAGGAGCAACAAGAAGAAGTAAAATAAAAAGAATAAGATGAAGGGCCTTCAAAAACAAGAAGCTCGGCCACAAGAGTCTCATCCTTCTAGTGCAAATGATTCAACTGATGATATGCAAAGATCATAAAATCATGAACACAAAGGTGTAAATATTAATGATTTTCTTTTGTCAAGTTGCAATTTTAATGAGTCATATTTTGATCACGCTGAAGTGTCTAGTAAAGATGAGAATGAGATTGAGATTCTTAGAGATGAGATTTCTAGACTAATAGTTGCATGCAAGGATCAAGAAAAAATATTGCAAATCTGTGATGATAAGGAGGGGAGGAGATTATTAGCTTAAAAATTAAGTTGGAAGAATCATAAAGATTTGAAGAAGGTACGAGGAAGCAGTGCAATGAGAAGGAAGATGAGTGCGAAAGATATAAGTTGAAGTAATGTCCTTGAGACAACACTGGAAGGTGGAGAAGAACACTATGGCTTTGGATAGCTTGCTTGTGATCCAAAGATCATCGTTTGGATAAATCTGGTCTTGGATTTCAAAATGGTGAGTCCAGTTTGCATGTAGTTAAAAACACCAAAGTTGAACCAAAATAAATTGTAGCAAGAAATGCCAGCAACAAGTGTGGCAAAAAAAGATTCCAGTAGCACACCAACTAGCAGATTCAACAACAATAGAAAAGAAAACCTCAAAGAGCACCTACATTTAGAAGATATTTTGCTCCAAGAGAATGTCGTGGTAGATCTATAAGATTTCAAAGGAATCAAAACCCCTTCATTCCTTTGATGAAAAAGGTTGAGTGTTACAACTACCACAAACTTGGACACGTTGGAGCCAACTATAAGAGTAGAATTCATAGATCCAATCAACAGATATTGCAGCAATATCATTAGCCAAGGAAGTTGGTGAACATGTATAATCATGTTTTTTTATGGTTATTTCCATTCATGTAACCTTTTTGGCCATAAGGCAGTTGATTGCAGATCTAACCAATGGAGGAGAAGCACATTGTAAGACATGTATATATTTGGCATGGGCAATAAGAGATTTTATCCTCTTGCTTCATATCTTGGCCATGTGAAGTGTTACACATGTCATAATTTGGACATATGGCAAGACAGTACATGCTACCCCGTTATTCAAGGAAAAAATGACAAGAGCAATAGAAACATAGTGGAGGTAGCAGAAAACTAGTGAAGGAAGAAAATAAGCAGCCAAAGACCGTGTGGAGAAAGAAGGAGCATCAACACTTCAAGTGGTGAAGAGAAACCCCCCCTGCAGTCCATGATTATTTTTTGCATATTTAAAGAGGGCTACAGAGGTGCATAAATTTAGCGGGAGTGTATGGTAGTAGTATGGAAGCTAGATGAGCACGAGTTACTGTAGCAACATATGATGAGTTCATTGAGCCCCATGCACATTTAGGTCTGCAGGATCAGCTTGCCTATTGGAGGTATATTGAGCTCAGAAGGAGCTATGCATAGTATGACATTAACATGAGTTATTTGACATTTATCTCATTTTTTTCACTCAGTTATTTGTAGTGGTCTACATATTTATTTTGAGTGAAAGCCATATATATGGTTTTGGTTTCCACTAACAGTTGGTTGAAAATATGTGCAACTATGCTTAGAATGTGACCATTTGCTTCAACCATGTACAAAGGTGATTTGACACTTGGACCAACCATGTGTAGGCTATTATATGGAGTTTATTATAGCCATGTATTTACCATGGTTTCTTATTTCCATGTTGGTAGTGGGTCCACTCATTAGTAGCTTGAGTCATTATGGTAGCCACATGAGTAAGGAGTCATTTTGTAGCCACATGTTTTGGGCAAATGATGTTGTAACAACCATGCTATGTCATGTTTTTGATTCATTGGTCCATAGGACATGATCATAGAAACCATGTATTTATTGATATATATATGTAAAATGCTCATGAAGGCATGTACTTTTATTGTACATATCTTTGGGTCATTTGGTCATGCGTCATGAGGTCATGTTATGGTCATATATTCGTCATGTATGAGGTCTTATGTCATTGTTACAACCATGTATGTACAATGTTATATTTCATGTAGCCATGGTCATGTGGAGTCTTGGTCCATATGGCGCTTCTATTTGTCGAAAGGAAGCATTGTTTGCAACGAAAGCGATCACTACAACTTGGAGATGGCACATGTTTAGGGGGAGCATATATTTTATCTTGTTTACTTTAGCCATCATTGTTGGCATTATGGTATGCTCAGATTTGTTTATGGTTTTCTTCATGCCATGTTATGATTGTTGGGGCTCTTCACCTCATTATATGAGCAGAGAGATAGATGATGCATTTAGAGATGCTTGGTGGCCATTGATGCTGATGTTATATGGAGAGTGTTGGTTGGTGCCTCATGTGCACATTGTTGCAAATATTTGATGTTGCTCATAGTTGCTATTATGATGATGTTCAATGATGCTTTTGTTGTTTCCTCATGTGCATATCACTACTATTTTTATAGATTGTTGGTTGGACATGTTGCTCTAAATGTTGATTAGTTTATTATGTTTCTTTTTTCTACTAATATGAGAGACATGGATGTTGATTGTTATGCATTATTTCTCAACCATGTAGAGATCAATTTCTCAACTATTTGGGTTTCAGTTCTTGCTGCCTTATTAGTTGGAGTTGACACTTTTCTATTGATGTCAAAGTGGGAGTAATAGAAGAGATTGGTATGGAGTTTTTATGTTATTGCCATCAATGCCAAAGGGGGAGATTGCTGGCATTATGGTGTTCATGGTGGTAGCTATCTCATGTTGGCATTGATGTCATTGATGTCAACACTATGTATCCTAGTTGTTGTATTAATGTCATCCTTGTAGCATGGTTACATCTAGTTGAGATGGCATTGATGTCAATCGTATGATGTCATACTCATGATGGTCAGATGATGGCATTGATATGGTGATGGTTCTTCATGTACTAGTGTGTTCATGACCTAGTGCAGGAACTGGAGGCTAAGTAGACATGGTTGGAGGACATGATATAATTATTTATTGATGTTGTGCAAGTAGATGTTGTTACTACAATTATATGATATGGCTGTTCAGGTGATCCATTTTGTTCAGTTGGAACACTTGTTGAGTTAACATACTAGGTCTTCATGTTTAGATTTGTTACGATAATGTGTTGGCCTATTGATGGTGTTGTAGAGGTGTTAGAAGTTCATTCAGAGGTGTTGCAGCTTGTGTCGGTGTCAGAGTAGAGTAGAGGACTTGTTGGAAGTCATGCCAACTCTTGTTTGTTTACTTCTAGGTCAGCTTAGCAGTGGTACTTGGGAGACATGTTTAGCTTATTTACAAAGGTGTCACCAGGAATAGCATAGGTTTGGAGGCATGTACAAATGTTAGAGAAGGTGATACATCAGGGTTTAGAGGTTAAGAGCTGAGGGTATTATGCTTTCCCTTTTGTTCTGCCCCAACCGCATGGAGAAAGGCTTATGTGTGCAGTTGAAAGGCTCCAATTGTGGGAGACAATTTTGTGTGTGTGGTTATAACTAAGAATTGCTAGTCTTGTAGGTGTGGTTATCTCGTAAGACAAAAATTCCTTCAGATTCCTCATGCACATCACATATATTTCAACTTGCATATTCATAAAAGCTTCAAAATTATTTGGTAAAAGTTGGAATTGGTTGATTAAATCCTCCTATGGGCGTGAACACCTTTAGTGTACAAGTAGTGATGATTATGGTTGGATTTTGTTAACTTTGTGCACTCTTGATCCCTGTCCAAAAGTGAATTTCACCCTATATGTTTTATCTTCTTCACTTTGGAGTTGAGTGATGGTTGGATGAGTGTATATGTAAGTAAGAGAATGTTGCATAAAATGAATATGCTTCAGACCTATTTATGAGAAGGATTGCTTCAGTGTATGAGTTCTAATGGTAGCAAAATGAGCAGATCTATTTGTTGAAAAAGTGTATTGATTCAGAAATTTAGATTGTAGATTAGAGATGCAGAGAGTTGTAGTAGAGTGTGTTGGTAGATATGGAGATATTGGTATAGCTTCAAGTTTGTGACTCTCACATTTGTTTTTGCAGGAGTTGTTGATGCATTTGGAAGATAGCCATTGTGTTTTATGTTGTTGATTGTATTATGCGGAATTTATAGTTTGGAGTGAGGGTTTGATATTACTCTTGAGTGCGAGATTTATTTTTGTTGTTGGTGATATGATTGTTCATTTTTTTTGGATGGATTATGGCCATTATTTTGTTTGAGTGGAGAGCATATGATTGTGGTAATTTTATTTTATTTGTTGATGGTGTCTTCATGCTGAGAGTATGATTGCAGAGTTGAATCGAAGTTTAACAGAGTGTCTTGGATCCAATTTGAAAACATATGAAATTGAGGTTCACGAGTTTAGAGGAGCAGTGACTTCATGAGAGTGGAGCAGTGATTTCGAAGCTTCAGCGAAAGGAACAACTTCTCCATGTAATCGGAGTTGGGAGAGGATCGTTGATCGTGGTGGCTTTCAGTAGATGGTAGTCCATAGATCCATGTGAGAACATAATCTTCCAAGATGATTAGTAGAATTGAGTCTTATGGTTGATGGGAGTCAGTTGATTGTATATGAGGTCGAGCCTCCTAACTGATGGAAGTAAAAAAATCTATGTAAAAGATCATTGCTTGACATAATAGAGATTTAGAGCAACACAACAGCAGCAAGGGTGGTTTTCTCTTCCCTGAGAAGGGTTTGCCACTAGGTATCTTGTGTCTCTTGTGTGGATGTGTTGTTTATCGTTTCTCTCATGGTTATCTTGTTTTAGTTGCTTATATGGTTTATGTATATAAGATAATCTAATGTGATGCTCATTAATATATGTGTGACTCAGTAGAGAAGTTTTAATTAATAGAATTTTTAAGAGATCACACTACTAATTCATCCCCTCTCAATAGTGCTCAAAGTTTCCAACAAAGTGTGTTTATGCAAATTTACTTAAGACAAATAAGGGTAGATGTGGAAACCCCAAAAGAGTAAGATAATCAATTCTAGACTATTTTTCATTACATTTTATTTATAAACATCAAATTTATAAGAACACAAAATAGTAACATATCAAATTTATAACTTTTCCAAATTACATTTTATTTATAAAAAATTATAAACCCTTCTAAATTTTATGACATGAAATTTATAAAAACATATATAATAAGATGCATATTTTAACCTTTTTTTCATACCACACATTGAAATTGTTGGCTCATGATTTAAAAACCACATAAAGGTCCAACCAATCCACGTCAGCCAGAGAAACATTATTTATTCTTACAACCAGACTTTTTTTTAAAAAACCTAATGTTAAACATTAACATGATCCCATTGATGTCATTTCATTATGTAGCACTTAATAATGTCTATGAGCCTCCAAGGTTTTCAAATAACCACTACCATTCTTAATTGGAAACTCCCCATGTTTGATGATCATCAAAGAAAACAACACTATATTCATTAAATTTTTAATTACTTAACATTGTGAATTACTAATGATATGTCAACCTATAGCAAGAAGTTATAAATGAATTAAATAAGTGTGAATATGTGTGTGGGGGATTGTACAAAATAAAACAACACTATATTCATTAAATTTTTAATTACTTAACATTGCGAATTATTAATGATATGTCAACCTATAGCAAGAAGTTATAAATGAATTAAATAAGTGTGAATATATGTGTGTGGGGATTGCTAGTTCTAATAGAATCACAATCCATCCATTCACTGAAACTCTTATAGTGTTGAGCCTCAGGGGATCTATGTTTAAGCTGTTGAACCTTTATATTTATAAGATTGAATTTAGGTGTATAAGATTGTATTTAAATGGTTAAGTTAGTGGATATAGTTTTCTATTTATGTATAAGATTCTATTTAAATGGTTAAGTTAGTGGATATAGTTTTATAGTTTTCTTTCACTGCATTATTGATTCTATAATTTTGTTGGATTTAAAATTTTGTATAGATAGAAAAATTAAAATGCTTCGAAAAAATAGAGAACTTAACCAATACAACCTTCTAATTCTAAAAAAAAAATAACCAAAAACTACACTATACATTTTATATATACATTTTATATATAAATATATATATATATAAAGAGGAGGAGGAAAAAGGTACAACCTTATTTGAAGTTGCTCAAAATTACTTTAAATCTCTATATCAATAAAATCTTCCCAGCCTTCTCCGAGACTCCGACCACATTATGAATTTTATGATTTTGTATTTTCTTTTAAACCAAAAAGGTTGGAAAAGAAAAGAAATTTAGCAAAATCACAGCGTTACAATTTCAAGCTTTTAAAAAACAAAACAACTAAACAAAAATTACAAACCAATCAGTAATTAAAATAAGTAATTTATTTTTTTAACTATAAAACAATAATTTATTTATATATATATATATATATTATAATTTTATTAATAAAATCTATAATAGATCGATTAAGGGGCTAAGAAATAATATTTCCAAACTTGACTTTTATTACGTGTAAGTGCAACTTGTGTTTATTTGGCAGGTTGTAATCTCTGTGTTCAGATCGCTTAATTTCACTGGTCATGCTACATATTAGCAAGAAAACCCATGTTCTTCAAATTTAACTAGTTATGGACACATGGAATTTCACCTAAAGAGATTGCTCTTTACATATAGGGCAACAAAAAATGTACCAGTGAGAAACCTGACACAGTATGAAGAAAACGATCTCTGTATCAATCACAGCATGAATGACTTACATTTACAATCAGATCCATACTGGTGATCTTTCAACAGCCGGTCATGGCCTTTAGGACACTTATACCACCTAAAAAATAAATCTTGGTAGATCATCCGCAAATGTAGAACATACAAATGATTTCAGACTGAGCAGCCTAATCTTATTGATGGGAGCGAGTACTGAAATATAAAACGAAAATACTGCATAAACAAATGAATCCAACGATGCGAAATATATAATCTGGCAGAGATGTATATTCAGCAATCTCCCTGAATACCACTGGTATCGAAACCGCCAGAGTTACTGTAATCGAAAGCACCAGAACCTGCATCACCTGAACTATTGGAATCGAATGCAGTGGAACTATCGACGCTATCGTTATAATTCCCTGAAGAATCCGATGTAAAATTTGCGAATGCCATTTTCATTAGAGACGACCCCGCAGACTGTGCAGCACCTTTAACGAATCCCTGGCAGATGATGGTTTGATAAGAAGGTGGGCCTATCTGAGATGATCCCCTTGCAACAGATTGCCCGGCCACGGGCATTTGGTTGAACATTGGTGGACGAGATGGGCCAGCGGGGCGCTGAAGAATTCCTGTGGGCAAATAATTACGCAGAGTGCTGATAGTGGAATTGATCGGAGAACTTGAGACATTAATTGACCTAGATGCCGTCAACGGTTCTGGTTGAAGAAAATTAGGGTTTCCTGGTTCAGGTTGAAGAAAATTAGGGTTTCTTGGTTCAGGTTGAGGAAGATTAGGGTTTCTATTGCTCTGAGAAGTTACATTGATGCAGGTCACATGTATATCAAAGAGACATTGCGAGCAATGATAGAGCCATGAATCCTTACCCGGCTGCTTACAAACATCACAGTAGAAAATCTTCTGAGGATATGGGCAAGTGAATGAGAGCCCAAGAGTGTGGGGGTGGTTTGGGTGATTGAATTGGAGCTGGAGATTTGCACAGGAGGGATGGAGATCTGTTTGACAAAGGCTGCAGTGGAATGGAAATCCTGTGCTGTCCTGCCCACATGCATCACACTTGAAAATGCCACCTTCATAGACTGGCCTAGCAAGAAGATTGAGAGGATGAATGTCAGAGGGATGCCTGATCTGGGGAGGGATTGCATAGCAGCTAAAGTGCAGATCAAAGTTGCAGGTGTTGCAGCGGTAGATCCATCCAGTTGCAGCCGATTTGCATCCAAAACATTCATGACCCGCCTCTGTCATGTTCGTAAGCACGAGAGGGTGATCATGGCTGAAATGCAGTAGTTGCCTCTCCCATTCTGACTTTCCCATTGGAAATTCTACTCTCTTCCCTCACGCAGACGATCAGTGAATACTGCTCATATTTCCTTCAAAATCGTAATATGGTTTGTTCTCATAGTTTCAGATTGATGGTCAACCATGGACAGCATTATCTTTCCGTCCTTGCAATTTGCAACTTGGACAGCTAATTGCATTATGCCAGGTACATTGCACCGCTTTGCAATCAAATCTTTAAAAAATGATCAGGAGCACAAATTCTACGATTCCTTCGATTAAACAAATGAACAATTTTATCAGTGGCGCAAATTCTACGATTTCTCGTATTAAACAAATTAATAATTGACAAAAGTGAGAAAAAATTCAGATAGAGGGAGGATGCAAAAGGAATAATTGACTGGATAAATAATCATACTAATTTTAATCCTCTCATACTTGTAAACTGAATGTCCAGGATCCAGAACCTGGTAAGGACTTTTAATCATATCTACATAGTAGAATTAGATAGCAGACTTCCTATCTAAAAGAGATATTTCTAAGGAAATAGGTAAAAAAAAAATTCAGGATATAATAGTAAATGCAGGCAACATCAACTACTCAATCTCCCAAAAATGGGAGAGCAGATGCTTTGTCAAAGCAAAGGCTATCATTGCCGCAAGGATTATGGACGCTGCAGATTACAGTTGACAACACCTCTTGCCAGATTTAAGATTTTTCTATACAAAATACATATTTCTCTATTTTGTGAGGTCATATCTGATATGAATGATGCTCCCCATCTTTTGTCTCATTATATGTTGATTCTTCATACATAACATTGGCTCATGGGACTGTTTTTTGGTATTCTACATGAAGATATGTCCAATATGCAACCTTTTCCTCTGGACTTCCATGTAACAGATCTGTTGCTTTTCTCATAGAGGTCTTGAGCCAATATTCTCTTTTCAGATCAGATGCCCCATATTTTCATTGCTGTACATTTCTGTTTTTGGATGAACATAATATAATTATATAGCTTTTTTTTTCGTGCTGAAACAAATTTGGTATAAAATAGACAATGAAATCTTCATTTCTGAAAATGTAAAGGTTTTAAACTTCAGTTTGATTAGATAAACATTTTTAGCGGAACAAGATATAGGAAAGATAGAAAAGTATGACAAAATAATATTATGAATGGAAGTTGAATTATATACCATCTTTATATTTTTAATTAAAAAATAAAAAATTAATAATAAAATCCAATTATAAAATTTATTTAATCTAAATTAATTTTACTAAGTGTCACAGATTATACGATTCCTCATATTAAACAAATTGACCGTATAAATCTATAATCTAAAATAGTTCGTTTATGTCAAATTTGCTTCAAATTTTGGAAAAAGAGGTTGAAAATGGTTGAAAGCGATAATGTATAGGAATAAAGATTATCGAAATATTTAAATTCAATAGATCGTCAAACATTAGTAACAACGTTTCATATATAAATAGATTTTACTACAATTAATAATAATATCTCACGAAGATAATCTCAACTTAAAATTCAATCCAATTTTAAAAATTAAAACAATAAAGAGAATATTTTGCAATTTTTCCAAAGAGATAAAATCTGATAATTTTATCTGTGCAGGTAAGTGGCATCCGTGTCTCGATCAAAGATTCCACAGATGCTTCTGCGTAGGTGAACTTTATTTTTTTCTGAAGTTACCTGTCTTATGATGGACGCAGTCTAAATATTCCTTCGATTAAAATAAAACAAGCTTAATCTTGGCCGGCAGAAGTTGACTTTAGCCTCAAATAAAATAAAAGGCAATGATCTCTTAAATAAGATTATTTTTAATAAAAAAGTGTGAGTTAATGGAATAAAAATTAAGGTAATCAAGTTTTGAGAGTTACTTATGAGAGTTAGTTTAATTGATCCGGATTATCGATTATTTCTAATAAAAATGTGAGTTTGATGGAATAAAAACTAAGGTAATCAAGTTATGAGAATTAGTTTAATTCGTCTTTGTTTTTTTTTTTTGTTTTGTTTTGTTTTTTTTTTCAGAAAGAAAAAGCTATATAGTGTTATATTAAGTCTGTAAAAAACAGTTTTAGATTGTACATATTATGCATATAAGAGAAGCATCAGACAAAACCAGAGGAGAGATTTTTCTGTGCAGATTGCCAAATAATCTCAGGGATGCACACATTCAAGGGCTATCAGCGCCAGCTATGACGATAATCAGTGTTAGATGAAGCCATACATATTCCAACAGATACAGGAAAGTCAAAAATAAAAAATGGAGATGCCAGAGATAGATCATAAAGACAAATGAAGGGAGAATTAAAAACCTGGAATGCAGTCTAAGTCCTATATGGAAAAGGACTTCATGCCATCAAAAACCTGCAAAGACCATGATCCTGTTTCGAGTTGAAGGCCCTCCTTTTACAAGCAGTCCGCTTCCTGGTTCCTGGCTAGGTAGACATGCTGAATGGAGCTCCCTCCCATTTGACCCCAAAAGAACATAATTCTATCCAACCAGCGTGTGAGGTGAGGGCAATTGATGAGGAAATTGCCATTGACATGATCGAACATGGTTTTTGAGTCCCCAAAGATTGAGATGGGGAGGATGTCAAAGAAAATACAAAAAGAGAGAAGTCCTGCGAGTGCCTTTGCCTCCGCCAAGCTGTTTGTACCCATACCTGCATTTTAGGACAGGTTGCAGTGTAGGTTCTCATCCATAATAATTTCCACCCCACAGCCGCATGAATTTTGATGGGCACCACCGTCAAATAAGGCCCTCGGGGACCTAAGGAGGGAGTTTGTTAGCCCACTCTTGTTGGCATTTTTCAGATTTGGAATCTTTTTGGGGACGAAGTCATATATGAGAACTATGTGATGCAATATATCCGAGAGGGGCTCCTTTGCTTCATTGAAGATTTTATTATTCCTCCACCTCCAGGCACACCATAAAGCAATAATGATCATCGATCTCCATGATTCTCTTTGCCGACTCCACCAATCAAAAGCAGTGTGGGTAGAGACGTGTTGCAGAAGAGGGAAACCATATAGAAAAGCTGGATCCCGCCATATTTGCTGAGTAGAGGTGCACTGGAAGAACATGTGAAAATTTGACTCCTCTTCTAATTCACACATTTGGCATCTGCTCGGCCCATGCCACTGTCTTTTCCTCAAATTCTCCTAGGAAAAATTCTTATTATAAAACACCAGCCATGAGAAGTATATGAATTTAGGTGCGCAACCTGATTTCCAAAATGCTGATGGGAAAGAGGGGGAAGAGAGCATAGGCTTTGAGCCAATCATATCAACATATATATTCTTTACACATACCTGAATATTAGCATTTGACAGATTCCAAATCAAGAAGTCCTGGGGAATGGATCTAATAAAGCCGCAACACCTTAGGACGTTCCTGATCGAGTCCCATTGGCTCGATAGTGACTCCGGCAACACCAGTTCAGCGGTCGATTTCCATATAGGGAGGGGGCCTTGCCAACCTGAGATCAACTTATCCCATGTGAAGAAGCCTTTGCCATGGAGGAAAAAAAGAAACCTGTCGGGGATAGAAATAGTCTTGCGCCCACTCATGATGGGATCAATTCCTATGAGAATTCTGTTGCCGGATTGAAAGCACCATTTCAGGTTCCTTATAAAATACTTTTCAGTTTTGCGAAGACTGGTCCATATGGCAGAGCCGCACTTAACCCCAATCCTTCCTAAACGGAACTAGTATTCTATTCCTTTCCCTCTCATATATTTCATTTTAATGGTATGGCTCCAAGGACCAACCCCGTAGATCCCCCTCCACAAGGATTTGCACAGGAGTGCCTTCCCAAAGGTTCTCAAGTCCAATAAGCCCCAACCGCCAGAAGTCTTTGGTCTGGAAATCTTCTCCAAAGAGGCGAGATGATATTTTCCTTGAGCTGAATTGCCGCCCCATATGAAATTTGCAGTGATCTTGTTCATTTTCTGTATGATACTCACTGAGAGGAAGAAAATGTGGGCCCAATAAACAACAAGTTGCAAGAGGACTGCTCGAGTTAGGACTATTCTTCCAACCAGAGATAGACATTTATATTCCCAGGCGGATAGCTTTTTATAATATCTATCAATGAGCCACTTCCAGTCATCTTTGGAATAACCCTTTGCCTTTAGGTGGAAACCCAAATATTTTACTCCATTCCTGATAGACCTTGTACCGACTCCAAACAACTCAGAAATCCATTCCACCAATTCCATGTTGGTATCGTCGTGGAATAGAATTGATTTGGACTTATTAATATATAAGCCAGTGGCTCTTTGAAACCTGTATAGAATGTCGAAAAGAAATCTCCACGTAATCCTTAGGAATATTGCTCCATAACAGTGATACAAGCAAGAAGATATTCAGAAAGAATTGCAGGTTGCCTTAGGAATATTGCTCCATGGCAGTGATGCTCACTCTGTTGGTTGCATAGTCTCTATATGTTAGCAAATAATCTCATCCATCCAACCAGAAGAGGAATGTAGATTGTCTTGGCCTCTTCAGTTCAACGATCGAACGACCCAACAATAACTCTGCCTCGGGTTTCCTCAATAACTCTTCCCTCTCTGCTCTTCTTCAAAAACTTTTTCCTCTCTGCTCTGAGCTGTATCTGGTTCTCACTCACAGACGTTGATTTCACACACACATCATGCATAAGCTCCATTAACCCTCATCTAGATTGTCTTGGCCAGTTTGGTTGAGCTATCGAAGGCTCGAGAAATACTTGTGCCCAGGGATATTTCCCTCTCTCCTCTGCGCTCTCTCTTCTACTTTGTCATTAATCAGTCACAAGTTCAATTTTTTTCGGCGCCAACTTATCACATTTTAAATTGTTTATAAATTAATTAAATTATATTAATTAATTATTAATCTCGTTTGGAAAAGGAAATAAAGGAAAATATTGTGTTCTCTTATAAGCTGATATCTATTCAAACTTAATTCAGTTATATTAATTAATTATTAATAGAGTAAAATAAAATTTATTTTCATTTTATTATTAAATTATCTTTTAAAAAAGAAAAATAATAATTATAATATAATTATTATTATTAATTTGATTAAGTGGTGAAAAAAAATGATCACATATAATAAAGTCTCTAATAAATTGTTCATATATATAGAAATTTGACTTATAGGGGATTTGAACCTTGGTTTTATGGTTTACATAATACTTCATAACAATATAATAGATAATTCATCTGCCCCGTGAACTTATTATACTCCATTTTCGGTAGTCTAACTTAATGACGAAATGACCATTTTCAGGACATCTTTTCTGGTTAATTTTAACCAAAACCTCACAGAGATTTTTAAAAACTTAAGCTTAGGTTGTTTAATTTGTAGAAACCAAAACTTGACAGAGATTTTTAAAAACTTGAACTTAGGTTGTTTAATATGTAGAATTCAAGTCCCGTAGGGTTTTTTCAAGGTGCTAAATCCATTTATACATTCAAAAATGTATTTTAAACAACAAAAATTCACATTCTAGCTTGAAATTGTTTAAGTTGAAAAAAGTTATTTCATTTATAAGTTAGACTAAGCCATTATTTTTAAAAATAAAAACAAATTATATTATTATAAACTTTGAGAGAAGAAATTTAAGTGGAAGCTTTTAGAACAATCTAGTGTGTCATCTTGTGTGGTTCGTCTTTAAGACAAGATGAAGAACTAGGTCATGGCATTAGATTAAATAGATACAGATTATATTATTATAAACTTTGAGAGAACAAATTTAAGTCGAAGCTTTTAGAACAATCTAGTATGTCATTTTGTGTAGTTCGTCTTTAGGACAAGATGAAGAACCAGATCATGGCATTAGATTAAATAGATGAAGAGAGATGTTTTCTATTAGATAGATGTAAATAAATAATTAAATTAATTTTATTATTATTTTATTTTAATCAAAACGAAGAAATAATAAGGTAAAACTTAATTATTCTAAACAATAAAACTAAAAAATAGTAATAAGAAAATGAAAAATAAATAAATAAATAAACAAACAAAATAAAAATAATAAGGTCAAATTTAACTATTCTAAACAATAAAACTAAAAATAGTAATAAGAAAATGAATAAATAAAATATAAATCAAAATAATGAATTAACTTAATTTTATTATTTAAATCTAAAAAAATATGGTAAAAAAAGGTTAGACATAAAGGAATACCAACAATTCTATTAAAATAAATAAATAAATAATTAAATATTATAAAAACTTAGGAATACAAGGTAGTGATCCAAGACCTTTTAATACTTCAACCATCCTCTCTATTCAAATTAATAGACCTTTCAATTTACAAGGGCTCCCTAAACTTAGAGTCATGAAAATGATCAATCCTTGCAATGACCCTCACATCTTCAATGCGAATGTGATGTTTTGCCTTTTCCGCATGTTATGCCAAAGCGTAGGAGTGAGATCTTCCATGTTTGATATTTTATATTATATTATCATTTAATACAATATAAAATATTAATAATAAAAATTTTAAATTAATAATAGAAAATGAATGCTACCCCTGAATAATAATAAATATGTTAATAAGTTAAAGTGAAATTCGTAAGATCTCTTTCTTTTAAATATTTAAATGGAGGACGATTCAATTTTCAGTCATCATAATGATTTAAAAATCTTGTGTATGTTTGAGGAAATGCGTTCTACCAAGGTTTTGTTTTGGTTTTTTCCTGAATTTTCCTGCAGTGTCAAATCTTAAAACCCTGGTCATATCTATCCAATCAACAGCCTCTGAGAGGTCGAATGAGTGAACAAGCCAGGAGGGGAGGGGAGTGATCCCCTCCTATCGAAACGTGGACGCAGGCGAATCGAGCAACAAAGGTGGAGCTTCACAAGTAAACAATAATGGAGACGACCCTCAAGACAATATAGTGATGGGGGCTCAATGGCAAGCTCGACTCAGAGGCCAATGTTTGCTAAGGGCAGCTAAAAACCTCAGATTTGTGATTCCACTTAATAAATTGGAAAACTATCATATGTTCATGAAGGATCATGCCTTGATATGTAAATTCATTGGTATATGGATCTCAGAGAGGGATTTGATTAAGTGGGTCCAGTTAAAATGGCAGCCGAAAGGCCATATTGACCTAAAACTCAGAGCACGAGGTTACAGTCATTTTTCCTAGCCTTGAGGATAAGGAAAGGATTTTCGAAAATGGGTCATACTTTTATTATAATTTTGGTTTCTTCATGCATTTCTAGGAAGAATGCTATAACCCAAATCAGGAGAAATTCATGGCATCGTTGATTTGGGTTCGACTTTTTGCCCTACCAGTCAACTTTTGGGATCTAATAATTCTAGAAGGAATTGGCAACTCTATTGGAAGATTTATTAATGTAGTAGATTCCACTCACCATGGGTGATATATGTCATATGCTTCAATATGTCTACATGAACATAACTGAGCCTTTCCCTGAATTTGTTGAGCTTGACTATCAGGACGAGGTTTGGCAGCAACCACTGGACTAGGAGCACATTCCCTTTCGCTACCGTAAATGTCATGAACATGGGCATTTTGTTTACAGAGTGCCCCCTGAATCAAATGGGCATTGAGGAAAAGGACGCCCCCCCCCCCCAAAGAATCTTCCAAGCCACAAGAAGACCATGAGGTTTTTCAAGAGGTATCCTATAAAAAATAGCCAAAAAACCCCCTCAAATGAATACCCAGCCACCACAACAATGCTCTCAGGAGAATCAAAATAGGTTTGAGGCTCTGCAGGGAGAAGGTGAAAGCTCAAAGAAGGGGGGCATCAAAATGTCAATGTAAATGCCATGGTTCCACCAAAGAACACCACAAAGCCAAAATGGAAAGCTCAAGAAGAACCATTAGAAGAACCATTAGACAAGGAAGATAATGAACAATCTAAGGGCGAGACGAATATGGAGACTGATGATCAAAGGAAGAACTAAGAATTGAGGAACAAGTGTTGAAGAGGCTTCTAAATGAATGGCGGAACTTGATTGAGAGATTTATATCAGAAGACCAGAAGAAGTTGTATCGAGACACATCTCAACGATATCAATCCAAGCTAAGCCAAATCCCTTAGGATCAACCAGATCTGCCTGATTCTCAACCAAGTAATAGCCTCGATCAAGGGAGACAAGGAAAAGGAGGGAAGAAATGAGGCCACAAGAACTTACAAGAATGAATACAAATGGTCAAAGATCTGCTAGTCAACTCGGGAAGGCTGGTACCGCTTTCGATAGTATTCCATTAACAACATAGTTACCAATCAAACAAAAAAATTAGCAATTACTCGTTTTTCCGAGGTAGCAAAAAAATCACCCAATTTTGAAAAGTGGTTATTCATAGTACATTTTTTTTAATCATATTTTTGACACTTCAAATTTTCTTATATAACGTTTTTTTTTAAATGTTAGTGATTTTCATGTTAATTTTGAAAAGTGTTGATGCAGCATCAATAGTAGCATCAACTTTTTTTTAGAGAATTGACACTTTAATGTTTTATATATATCAATTATAAACATTTTTTTTAATGTTGTGGTTTTCAAGCTAATTTTGAAAAATGTTGATGCGACATCAACCTTTTTTGTTTCGAGAGGTTATTTTTTACACTTTAAATTTTCTAGTGTATTAAGTGTGGATAATTTTTTTAAATGTTGGTGATTTTCATGTTAATAATAAAAAAAATAAATAAATAAAAAACAATGATATATATATATATATATATATATATATATATATATATATATAACAAAAATGTAAAAATTAAAAAATTAAATTGTAAAAATAAAAAAATATATATAAAGAAAATAGTTAAAAAAGCATATAGTTGAAGAAAAATTAATTAAAAAAAAATCAAAAATTATTTTATATATTAAAAAAAAACATATATATATTATATAGGAAAAAATTAACATAAAAATTTACAAAAGCAAAATTAATTAACATAAAAAAACAAAATTAATTAACACAAAATAATATTTTTATTGTTATGGATTTCCAAAAAACCGTTGTGTAATATATATGTAATTTATCTTTATAAATTTCCAGAAGTATCACATATATTACACGGTTCCCTTCCAGAAATGCCTTCCCCAGTCACTCAGACTTTTTGATGTTTTTAACTTTGTTTTAACATAAAAAGGGACTTTGTTTTTGTAGGCCATTCACATTTTCCAAGCTTTGTCGCACCATTTTTAGTGAGCCCACAATGAGAAAAACTTTGAATAATGGTCGTCTATTTGATCCCATTACTATTGTAGCAGAAAACATGGAGTTGATTTCCAACAGTCTCCATAACCTATCTTGGAAAACCCTATGGACTGCACCATGCATGCTCCTTTGCCAAACATGAGTCTAGATTTCTTTGTTTGATTCATTGATTATCTTGTCTGCGCGGACCATACAAAAAATTTATTATCAAAGCGTTGGATTTTCCGCTTTTCATGATGATGATGATGATGATGATGGTTAACGTCTGCTGAGACCAAACATTGGTCTATCAGACCTAAAGAAACAAATTATTTATTTTGATCTAAGATTTTATTCCTATGCTCAAAAAGCTTGGAGAGAAGCCTCCCGAGCTCACTATATTTTTGACATTGTAAAAGGTCAGGAAGGTTAGTATTGTAACAAAGATTGTGAAACTGAGATCTAATGTGGTTGTACACGGGGCACTCTAGGAGGAAGTACTTTTCATCCTCGATGTTCCTATTCTCACATATATGGCAGATCCTTTCCATCCATGGTGTTTTAGGAACTGCCCAACAACCTGTTTCACTATGGAGCTCATGAGAATTCGTTCTAATCTTTGCTATATTAATTTTCTTCTTTGAGCTAGTTAAAATAGAGAGATACTTTTGATCTTCTAGGGTGGGGTTAATGACCTTCTTATAATAACTTAATTTTCTTTTAGTCGCTAAATCTTTCTCACACCACATTTTTTCTTTGAACTTAGAAGTAACAATATCTTTAATGTTATTAATGTTTTGCAATGCATCATTTTCGATGATCTCCCAATAGTTTAACCAGGCCCTTGTGTCTTTATGCCACCCCTGATTGAGCCTTAGGTGGTTTTGGCTGGAATTTAAAGCTAGCTTAGGAAGTCTATGATCGTCTATGTTATTGAGTTTGTGCTCGTACAACAGAAACCTAATCATAGCTAGGCTCTCAATAGGGGAAAGACCTGCTTCTATAAGGAGAATAGGATAGGGTGTATTACTTTTAATTTTCAGGTTATAAGTTATAAAACGCTTCTAGATTTTCTCAATCTTTCTCCATGATTCTCTGGAGATGCTGCAACCCCAAACCTCACAGCCATATATAGTCGACAATTTAATCGAAACACCACTTAAAAAGATCTATGCATCTACACACTGGGAACACACAACACAACATTTTTTTTTCTATTACATTATAAATTGACACACTCTTATACTAATTTATGTACATAAGTAAGGATGTTTAAAGTTTCCCATTTTATTGTTTTTTTGATGGAGTTAAGACAATACCTACTTTGATACCATATTAGAAAATAGAAAAAGATTAGAGAGCAATTACACACAATACAAATCACAATTCGATATTTTTATTGAGACATTAAACACTTCGACACATCTAAATCACAACTACAACTCATACATAGAGAACAACAACATCTAGACAAATTCTACAGAACTCATCATAACAACTACACATGACATAAAAACTTACTTCCAACCCTTCAAATTTCAATAAACTATTATCTAAATTTTTTATTTAAAAAATTATAATCACAAAACATTTTTAAATGATTTACTATTGCCTTATGTAGTATCTTTCATGGGTAAATATAGCCTAACAAAAAAGCATTTCCAAACTAGAATATATATAAGACAAGCGCCTCTACCTGGATACGTTCAAAACAAACATAAAATTACTAGCATTCAGATAGTATTAAATTAAAATAGAAATTTAAATGATTTACTGTAGCCTTGTGTAGTATCTTTCATTGGTAAATATAACATAACAAAAAGGCATTTCCGAGTTAGAATATATATAAGACAAATGATTTACTATAGCCTTATGTAGTATCTTTCATTGGTAAATATAACATAACAAAAAAGTATTTCCAAGCTAGAATATAAATAAGACAAGCGCCTCTACCTGAATACGTTCAAAACAAATATAAAATTCATAACAAAAAAACATTTCCAAGCTAGAATATACATAAGACAAGGGCCTTTACCTGAATACGTTCAAAACAAAAATAAAATTATTAACATTCACATAGATTTCAATTAAATTAATAAGACAAGCGCCTTTACCTGAATACGTTCAAAACAAATATAAAATTATTAACATTCACATAGTTTTAAATTAAATTAAAAATATATGGTAAATGATAATTATTTTTTAATTTTTTCTTATTTATTTTTATTAGTATTTTAAAAAAGAATTATCTTTAGTGAGATTTTTTGGAAGTTTTTGTAGATTTTTTTAGTAATTTTTCTATTAAGAATTTATTGAAATCACAAGTTTGATAGTAATGGCTACACAATCCGAAAGTTCAAAATGTCCCACTAAGTACAACTCCTTATAAAAATGATATTTTAATAGTAAACCCTGATAAATTGTTTCAGCGCATAATTTAGATTTGTTCAAAATCTATTTTTATTATAAATTAGAATTTATTTTTTATTAGTATTATAAAAAAGAAGTGTCTTTAGTGTGATTTTTTGGAAGTTTTTGTGGATTCTCTAGTCTAATTTTTCCCTTAGGAATTTATTGAAATCACAAGTTTGATGGGTAACAGCGGCACAATCCGAAAGTTCAAAATGTCCCACTAAATACACCTCCTTATAAAAATGATATTTTAATAGTAAAACCTGATAAATTGTTTCACATAATTTAGATTTGTTCAAAATCTATTTTTATTATAAATTAGAATTTATTTTTTATTAGTATTATTAAAAAGAATTAAGTGAGATTTTTTGGAAGTTTTTGTGGATTTTTCTAGTGTAATTTTTCCCCTAGGAATTTATTGAAATCACAAGTTTGATGGGTAACCACTGCACAATCCGAAAGTTCGAAATGTCGCAATAAATACAACTCCATATAAAAATGATATTTTAATAGTAAAACCTGATAAATTGTTTCAACACATAATTTAGATTTGTTCAAATCTATTTTTATTATAAATTAGAATAGATCCATGTTAAGTACGGCCGAGAGTGATCAATTTCTCCCCTACACACTTTTTTAGAGTGCAAAATACAATGTGTTATTTTTCATTGTTTAAATAGTATTTTTGAATGCTAAATATTATATATAAGACCAATTAAATTTTTTAACCATAAAAACTTAATTATTTTTCTATATATAGATATATATGAAGTTGATATCGACATAAATTAATTGACATGGATCTTCAAATAGTTTATATAAATCTCTTCTTGAAATATTTTTGAAAAGCATAAGAGTTAAACATATGATTCACACATTTTTTTACTTCTAATTACTTTACAACCTACTCATTTTTTTTAATTATAGACTAGATTATTTTGCTATTTATACATAATTTTTATTTTATTTTTTATTCTAAAGGGGCATGGACAGACAGACAAACTTACACATCCCTTCATACTGGGTTGTAGAATAAGCCTCTCTACTCATAAATTGAGAAGTTTTTTTTCCACGAACACATTAATTTTTGTTAAACTATGGTAATTTGAATTTTGAATTTCTTGGTTTACACAATATTTCATTACAAGGTGATAGCCAATTAAACTAAGAAGATCAATTTCCTCTAAGCAAATCAAGTTAATCTATTGGTGTTTTAAAGTGAGCTTAATATTCCAATTTTTAATTCTATATATTTTCATATTGTATTAGTTTTTGTATTATCTTTAGTTATATTAATATTCTAATACTTTAAAATCAATAATTAACATATTTATGTTATTTTTTTAAGCATTAAGTTATTTAGATTAAAAATTATAAAGTATTTTGTCTTTGGTATTTATATTGATAGGTGTTTATTTTGGAACATGATTTTCAAATTTGTTCTTTTGATTTATCTAGAGCTAAGAGAGATCAAAGCTCTTTTATATTTATATTGATAGGTGTTCATTTTGGAACACGATTTAAAAAAAAATTCTTTTGATTTATCTAGAGCTAAGAGAGATCAAAGCTCTTTTGTATTTATATTGATAGGTATTTATTTTGGAACAGGGTTTTCAAATTTTTTCTTTTGATTTATCTAGAGCTAAGAGAGATCAAAGCTTTTCAGGTGCAATTTTTTTTTCAAATTTTGCACTCTAAAATGGGTTTGCACCTCAAAATATTTGATCCCTCTCTACCCTTGGTAAATCAGAGCTTAATATGGATCTATGGTGGTTTTATATGTATGTATGTGTGTCAACTCCTTATTAAGCATGAAAATAATTCCATGTATCTTTGATTTGAAGCAAAACACACAATCCTTGCTACTCACTATGTGAACTTGTGAAATAAGTTCACACCTTTCCCTTCCATGGGCCATTTTTCTCACGGTCACATCCTTCTCTTTGATATCTTACTTTTCTTAAACTTATAGATTTGAATCACAATTCCTTACATAGCATAGGAACACACCTATCACATTAAATGGTGCCTTGTGAGTAGTAGCCTCAAATGGCCTTGGATAGATTAGAATTATTTAATGGAATATTTAATTGAAATTACATGAAGAGAGTGCATGTGAAATATATGGTTTGACTATTCATGTGTTTTGATTTCCTATTGAGATGGAGTCATTACACTCCTATAGACTTGTAATAAATCCCCATGCTCTTGTAACTAAGGAAGTTTTTCAACCCTTTGCTCCCCATTTCCTCTTCCCCTCAATGGACTCATAGCCTCTCTCTCACTCTTACATATCTAGTATTTAAATTTTCAAATTAACTTCCAAATAATACTTAAATAACTTGATAATATCATGGCAAGTATGCCTCATATTGTATTGAAAGTATATTAATAAAAACAATGTGCCTAGACATTCATTAATTAAGCATTAGCCTTGAGCACTAGACTAAAAATTCAAGCATATTTATATGATTTACAAATAAATTTATTTGTAAAATTTAACTCTTACTATTATATCCATTTAATTACAATTAGGTCCAAAATAACCAAAAAAAGTCAAAACAACGATACTACATAACTCCTCAAATGATCTTGCAAAAAGAGAATAAACCATCTTTCTATTAGTTTTCATCATAGCTATTAAAATTAAAAATATCCAGAAAAACATGATATAAATAAAAACATCTTTTTCACTAAAGTACATAGGTGGGCTTAGATACTCAAAAAAAACAAGGTTAAAAAAAGGTGACATCATTATCATATTCAAAGCTTGAATTTAAAAAATAGGAAAACAACTTGTTATTCAAGTGACCATAAACTTCCTTTAAAAACTCTTCCTCTCAACTTCATTCTCAAATAAAAAAATTAAATTTCCCTTACGATAAAGTCCCACCCAATTTGGTTGCATACTAATCCATAAGTACATTAATATGGTTGCCCTAATCTAAAATCTCTGCCTCTCAACTTTACTCTCAAATAAAGATATTAAATTTCATAGACCCTTACCATAAAGTCCCACCCCATTTGGTTGCGTACAAATCCATAAATACATCATTAATGGTTGCCCGTAGCCTATTAAATCTATAGACCTAGGAAACATAGTCTAGAATTGAAGATGCATCATGACAAAATCAACATCTTTCTCTACTATAAACTGAGTAAGTTTATACTTACCTTTATAATCAAAGTAACCTCCTAAGTTCACAAAATAAGTCCAAATAAGTCCAGGGCTGTTTTATATGATATTTATTCCAAGGAATCCATGATTATGCGTTTTCTAAAACCTACAAATATCTCAATACAAGGAGATTTGTGTAGCAAACTCCAATCTAAATTGTTCAAACGACTCTCATGTCAACCCATAGAGGAAACCTTTACAAAATACTTATTTAGATTTTCTATTATTTATAACACTTTACATTATTCATTTAAATATCATTTTTTTTAAATAATTGCAACTGGAATTAACCATGTCGTTGCCTAAGAAGGGATGCGGGTAGTTTCTGGTGCAAGTGGAGATTTGACCCTATTCCTTGAATCTTCGAAAGCTAGATAAAATAATCGGACTTAGCTAATTTGAGTTTTACAATTACAGCTTTGTTCTAAATTTAAACTTATCTAACTAAATGACCTCAAATTCAGATTAGGCATAGTAAAATTTACTATTTTAGTTTAAATAAGTTTTATTTTCTACAGATGCGTCATGAGCTCAGGGTTCACATGTTACTTATTTTTGTAATAAGATTCATGCAAAAGCAAAAGAATACATAATAAAAAATTTGAAGGGTTTGTTAAATTTTAATTATAATGGTTAAGTAAGAAGAAATTTATAATTTATTAGAAGTAATGCTTCTATGCCATGTCTAAATGTTATTAGAAGTTAGATGAACTTAATCTAAAAATTGTTATTTCCAATGTATGAGTTGTAGTCATAATCTAACTGTATTGAAATTAGTAATTTATGTCTTATATATTTGTACATATAATAATCAATAAACCTATCATATTGTGTACTGTGCTCTTTTCTAATTTCTAACCCAATTTGACTATAGGTAAAGACTCTGACATGAATGCTGCATGATAGCTACAACTAAAGAGAGTGGACAACAGCATTGGGCTATTAAGTTACAGTATCATGTGTTGATCTTCAAACGTGTCCTTGGCTAAATACTTAGGTCACTCATTGTTACAGTATCCAATTGATAGAACCTATCTATTACAATGGTGTAAGTCTATAAACTTGGCTAAATACTTAGGCCACTCATTGTTGAATTTGCTGTTATAACGTTAAATTAATTTACCACTTTCATCTAAGAAGATCAAAAGAAGTCCGTAAGTTAAAAGGGTGGAAATACTGAATGTGCGTATGCCAGTAAAAAGCAAGTTGAACTACTACAGTTATCGTAACACAAAACGGACATTGCAACAGTGAGAGGAGATCAATTCCACCTGAGGGATGGTTTCCACAGGATAATTTATTCCCAGACTACAGGAAATTCCTTGAAAACTACAGTAATGGGAACCAAGAAAACCATTACCTAAACAACTGAAATCAAATGCACTGGAAGCATCTATGTTTCGTTATAACCTGAGGACTAAACAAATCTAGTTGATGCCTCCAATGATATCTCCCAACACAAGTTTCATCACAATTGACCCCGCAGCCGTTGCAGCACCCTGAACGAGTCCATTAGAAATGGTGGATTGATAAGAAGGTTGCTGATTCTGAGACGAACTACTGATATTCCCAACAGAAGGAATCATGGCAGGGAGCTTTATAGATCTGCTCCCACCTCCCATCGGTGTTCCCATTGGAACAGGTAGCCCCTGCACGGGCATTTGGCTGAACGTTGCTGGATGAGATGGCCCCGCAGGGCGATGGAGAAATCCTGACAGCATGCTACGTGGGGTATTCATAAGGGAATTGATCGGAGAATTTGCTACATTGAATGGCCTGGTTGCCATTATCGGTTGAGGGAGAATAGGGTTTATGTTGGTTTGAGAAGTTAGATTGATGCAGGTCACATGCACATCAAAAAGGCACTGAGAGCAGTGATAATGCCATGAATCTTTACCAGGCTTATTACAGACATCACAGGAGAAAACCTTCTGAGGATATGGAGGGGTGAATGAGAGCGCAAGAGCGTGACAGTGATATGGGTGACAGAATTGCAGTGGGAGATTTGCACAGGAAGGATGGAGATCTGTTTTACAGAAGGTACAGTGGAATGGAAATCCTTTGCTGTTTATCCCACATGCATTGCACATGAAATGACCGCTCTGATAAATTGGCTGAGCAAGAAGAACAAGAGGGTGAGAATCTACGGGGTGCTTGATCTGGAGAGGGATTGCAGAGCAGCTCATGTGGAGATCAAAGTTGCATTTGTTACAGCGATACATCCATCCAGTTGCTGTTGATTTGCATCCAAAGCATTCATGGCCCACCTCTTCAGTGTTGGTAAGCTCCAGAGGGTGATCATGGCTGAAATGCTGAATTTGCCTCTCCCAATCTGACTTCCCCATTGTGAATTCTACTCGGCTCTCAAAAATATTTCTCTCACTGATGATCAGTTTCAGGTTGTCAAGCAATCTAACAAACAGGGAAACCTTGTAACGTGGTTCTGATTTAGTTATCGATATTTTACAATTTTCTCGACTTTTACAAAACGAGACGTGCAGAAGAGAATTCAATTTTTAAAAGCATATCAGAATCAAGTATACCTTATCATTATTATTTCATATAAATTTTTAAAAGTATATCAGAATCAAGTATACCTTATCATTATCATTTCATATAATTTAGTTGACTTCCATGAACGGGGAATCTGAAGTGTTATAATTTAGTTGACTTCGATATTCGTTAAGAGTTTGTGTGAAAAAATTGGGGTTTTGGTTTTTTTTCCTATAAATTGTTTAGAATTTGGTAAGGATTTATTGAAATTATAAGTTTGACTAATGAATTATGTACAATTTAAGTGTTTTAGAGTAGTTTTTAGGGTGCTAAATCTATATATGCAGTGAAAGAATTAGTTTAAAGAACATAAATAAAATTTTTACCAAAAATAAATTACACCAGTCTCTGGCTAGAAATCTATGAATGGTTAATGTGAAGTGTTGTAATTTAGTTCACTTCTATATTTTTTAAGAGTTGTCTTTAAGTGAGGATTTGAGAAAAAAATTAGGGTTTATTTTATTTTATATTTAAAATGTCTAGAATTTGGTAGGGATTCATTGAAATCACAAGTTTGACTCGTGAATTCTGCACAATCTAAGTGTCCCTAGATTTTTTTAGAGTGATAAATCCATATATATAATCAAAAAATATAAATTAAAAAAAAAAAAATTACACCCGTCTTTGATAGAAATCCACCAAAAAATTCTAAAAAAAACTACCAAAAGGCAACTCCAATTCTAACTAAAATTTGTATTCAATTCAAAAAACATACCTTTTTAAATTAATTATTTTTATTTTATTTTATTAAATTAAAAATAATTGAATTAATAAATTTAAGTGATTAAATTTATTTTGAAAAAAAAATTTGATTTAATTTTTACACTTAAATCTATATTTAAAAATTACATTTCCAATAATACAAAATCGCAATTTCACTCCACAAGAAAACTCTTATTATCAAGTTTTAAAAAACCATAAAACTTAGAACAAAATTTAAATATTTCCAGACAAAATCGTGTAGAACAAAACTTTCATGACATTTATCAAAATTAGATTAGTAATTGCTGAAATATTTCACCAATCCCTTTCAAGGATAAAATCAAAATTCCTAACAACGTTTATGACAAGCATATCTGAGCTCAGTTTAACATTGGCTCATTAGTGAGTTGATTTTTAATTAGTATGAAGAATAACACAAAATTCGAACGGGGAGAATCGTTCAGTTCAAACACAGTATTAAATAATCAATAATATAGATTTTGATGATAAAGGGTCATTGTATTAAATTATTATAATAAATAGTTAAAAAATTATTTAAAAAAAAAAATTATAAATATTTTGAAGATGAAAATAGAAAATGTTTAAAAATTTTGGATATATAGTGATCAGTATCTTGTTAAATTATTTTTAGATATTAAGTCATTTGTTATTTTTGGACATGACCATGATGTAGCCTCACTATTATCTAATTTTAAAAAAATTAAAGAAAAAAAAAGAAACATAAAAAAATAAAGCATTTAAATAATAATTCCATTAAAGCCAAATAAGTGTATGATAATATGAAAAAAATATATATTATTACAAGTAAAATTTAAAAAAGAATTGTCATGTGTATAAAATGTTAAAAAGTATTAGTTTAAGTTTTATACATTTTGATATTTTTGGATATATTTTTTTGTCAATTTTATCTACATTTAAAAGAAATGTGTTATAATCCCAAGTTTGGTTTATGAAAGCTACATAATTTGAAAGTTTCAAATATTTTAAAATTGGATCCATTGTATACATTTAAAAACACAATTAAAAAAAAAATAATAAATAAATAAATAAATAAAAATCATTTTATCTAAGATTACAACAACAACCACAAAAACGAAAAACACACTAAAAAGATACCACACTTTCAAAAATAAAAAGCCTAAAATTATATTACTTGATTGTTAAAAAAAAATGTAAATTGCTAAAAGGAATTTTACTAAAATATTATAATATCAATTATAATAAGATGGTGCACCCTATTAAACAAAAAGAAAAACAAAAATATTTTTTAATTTTGATCAGAATACAAATGAAAATCAATATTATTAATATACAAATTAATTTTTCTCATATTTGGCGTTGCGCGACAGCTTATTTGTAATATCGAATTGGTATAGTATGATGATGTGATGGATCTGATGTTTGTAAATAATGTATATATTGTACACTGGACATAATACAGCTTCTTCAGGGGACTCACCCCCCATTTAAAAAAAAAAATTAATTTTTGTGAGTTATAAAATGAAATTGATTATCTCACAAATTCCAAAAGAGAGCGGATTCAAAATCTATTAATAAAACACATTTTTCCCCTAAAACAATCTAGTTATATTTAAATGAGAATATAATTTCAAAATATTGGTTACAATAATAAGCTTCTTAGATTATTTTGTAATTCTTTTCATTTTTTCTTTTAAGCATAGAAATAAGATTTAAAAAATTTCATCCTATTTTTTTAGTATAGAAATAAGATTTAAAAAAGGTTAAGTAATCGTCACCTTGTTCAAAACTACATCAACTAATTATAACTTCAATAAACATTAATTATAATAATAATCATGGTCATAAGAAATTTAAACCAATTATGATCTCATGAACATTAATTATCATCATTATTATCATTATAAAAAAAAATTACTTGATTTTCTTTTATTTCTTAAACCATATTGTTGACATATAACATACTTTGTCATAACTTTTAGACAGAGTATTATTTTTTCAACTTAAAATAATATATCATAAAAAAAATCCTCGATGGGGATGATGAACGTGGCAATAACCAATCCCCAAGGGGCATTAAATCCACTCTTAGATGGTGAATGAATGAAGCGTAGCGAGGATGCTAGTTTGGGTGTGGTGTATGATAAGTTTCTCGGCAAAGTTAGTTTTATTAGTGTGGGTGGCAACTGGATGTAACAACTAGTCTTTGCGTATGGGAGGATTGTTGCTGGCAAAGTTTTATGTTCTTGGAGTGCAGGGTGTTCGCTAGTTTTAGCCACACCTTATCTTCCCTCCTGCAATGACATTGGAGTACTACATTGCACTAAGCACTCAGTTAACTTGGGATAGCAAATTGGAGTTGAGTTTTATTGTTTGGGACCATGGCCCATATGAAGAGGTCTAGGGTGCGCATGTATTCTTAAATAAGTGTAACAATTTCAGGTTAAAGTTTCATGCAATGAAGGATATAAAAGCAAAATAATAAGACCAAGGTCATGGGACATGCATTCCAAGTTGAATGTTGGGAGAACACTATAGTGGGCATCACATGTGGTTTATTAATGATTATGGAAATTATCAAAGGCATTGACAAAAGAAAAGAGGGAAAAAGTGACATTTAATTATGAGAAATAAGGAAAATATGAGAAAAGGAAGGTGAAGAGACACAAATATGCATGCAAGGAAATTAGAGGAAAGATGAAGGAAAATGAAGAAAAAAGAGACATTAATGATAAAAAGGCATCAGAGAAACAATTCATGTCTTTTATTAGCGTTGGTTCTCTCCTTACACTCTTATACACTCTTGCACACTTAGAGAAATTTTGTATCACTTTAGCATTCACTTGGATTTAAAGAAGGAAAGTAAAGGAAAATCAAAGGAATGTAGAGGAAAGCAAGGGAGTGCAAAAAGGAGGTTGGATTATCAGCTTTAGCATGAAGATTTTGCAAGTAATAGGTTGCATATGTGATTTCCTTACTGGGTTGTGAATGCATGGTACATGCATTTGATTATTTGGTTCATTTGTTGTCATTGACATGGGTTTTCCCTAGTTTGATAGTGGTTTCAGCCTTGCCTTTCCATTTCCTAGACAACCATGGTGTGATGGGATTTATTCTTAGTTGAGATTTAGATTGCCAGAAGGTTTTGGAACCGTGTGAGGTGGTCTCAGTAAAATCCCAAGGGTTTGGAGTGGAGATGGTTTTCTATGGAAAACCCTAGACAGGTGGGTAGAAACAAGAAAATTCCTCAAGGTATGGTGAAGGAATTTTGAGGCATCTAAGCTTGGTTGAATTTTGTGATCTCGGGACGGGTTTCGGTGAGATCATGGTAGCTTGAGGGTGGAAGTAGTTTAACCTCTGAATTCCCTGTTTCATTATGTCTTGGTTTATCACATGATATCCCACATTCATGCTTGGAATATGGCATGGGGGTGATTGGTTGAAATAAAATTTTGGTTCAACATAATTTATGGTCGGGTGGTATGTGGAATTCGTTGACTTGGTTTTCTTTCGTATATGTTAATAAGAACTATTTATCTATTATGATTAATGAGCACATTTACTTGTTATTATGTTCATTTTATGGAATATTTGTCATGGATTCTATTCTAGTTCTATGTTGGTTATAAGCATGGTTCTATGATGTGCTCTAACTATGCCTCGTGATCCTAATTTGATAAGCATTTGAATGGTTGATGAATGCATGGGCTAACAAGTGTTGTTGTGGCTAGGTTGAGAGGGCATAGAGCCTTCTTAGCGATTCTCATATGAGGAATAATTTTTTATGATCATATTTGCATTCATGGCCTGTAGATTTCATGTTTACCATATGTTTGACGAAATGTTCATCGTGTACTAGGCATGTTCTGGTCAAGATCTTGTTCAAGTTTTGAATGGTTAACATTGTTATCATCTTATTTATGTTTCTGGAAAGTTACAGGAAATTTTGTGCAATGGTTTGAAGGCTTTCATGAAAAAGTGGCATAGATCTTGAAATCGCATACAGAAAACAGGGGATTTTGGGTCATAACCGTTGATAGAAAGGCTTGTGGGTGTGGTTCGGGCCTCATAATCACATGCATGAGGTATTAAGGGTGAAATTTTGGAGTTAGGTTAGTGAAAAAGAGTTCCAACTCAGGGATTGATCACCTGAGGTGGTTTAGAGGCCCCTTGGTGATCTGCAGTCCTTCAGGGATGGCAATAATCTTTCAGCTTGTAGGCCCCACTTCAATAACTAGAAATTGGAGGTCGGGTCATGTCATAGTAACATTGAGCTCATGTTTACCTTGGAGAGCTTATGAAAGTTGGTAAATGTGGGGTGGGGGATTATATTAAGACGTGTAGATGGTGCTTGTTTGGAAATGTCACCTCAGCATGAGTTACAAAGGAACTCTCTTCTTCGGAGACTCATGTATCACCCTCTTGTATCTCGTGTTTTTTTCTTCACATTTCTCAAGTTGTGTTTATGGTGCGACTTTTTGTGTCTTCTTAGGGTTGGTGGTGGAGGATTCTAGGGTTACTAACCTCCATTTGGTGGTTTTGGACCTTACATCCTCATATTCCTTATCTTGGGCTTCCAGTCGGGAGGGTGTGTCTTCTTTATGTGGTGGGCTTAGGATGTCATCCCTATGGGTCCATCCAAGGAAGCGTGTTTTGAAGGAGAGACTCGAGAGTGCTTATTATTTGGGTCTAGTAGTTTAGCGAGTGGCCGATAGCATATGAAGTGAGGTGGAACAGGTTTGTTCGAGCTAGACAGTCAGTCAAAGGTCGGTCAATGGAGACATTTACAGAAGTTAGCCTTCCTTAGGCACAACGATATTTGTGACTGACATGGAGAATTTGATTTGTCGAATGCCCTTGTCTTGAGGTGGCGGTGTGTCAGGGACGGGGCTATGGAATGTGTCTCATGGAGTTTTTGGTAGGACTATACAACATCAATAGGGTCGAGTCAAGAGAGGAGTTGGCCCACAAGGCTAGGGCATGGGTCATCATGCAGATCAACTTGAATTTGGTTAGGAGATGAGTTTCTTTCCTTGGTGAAGGAGATTCCATGCTTTCACAACCTACTTGAGTTGTATGTGTTTCTGGTAGGTATCTTTCATCTTGGTGCCCATGATCTGATCCACTATAGCATGTTCATTGTAGTTACAATAGAGTTTTATAGGGTCCAATTACTCAGCTACCTCTGAGATGTCCAACAAAGGTGGAAAATATGGTCAAAGCAGTTGCGCATTAAATGTGGGATGCAAGCCAAGGAAAGGGGAAATGCTCAATACAAAATCATTATCACCCACTGCTTTGTGATTATGTAAGGCCCATATTGTAGTGCCCTAAACTTCCTATTGGGGCCTATGAAGTGCTATTTCCATAAATGTAACCATAGATTATCACCGACTTGAAAGTTATATGGAACCCTATGATGGCCATGTTGTTTCTTGTACTTAGAACTGACATTTTTCGAGATATCATAGACCTATTGTTGGAGATGTGGATCTGCTCAACAAGTTTGGCTATGTTGTCTACCTCGACCTGAGCATGGGAGGACTTTGTCAAAGAAGATGAAATGGGTATAGTGACATCAATTGGGGCCAATGGTTGGAATCCCAGCCACACCTGAAAAGGATTATGGCCAATAAAATTGTGAAGGGATCTATTATAACTATGTTAAACATATGGAAGGATTTTGTCCCATGTATATGGGTGCTTGGAGTTGTACATGCGCAATATATGCATAATATCTTCTTGACCACATATATTTGTCCATCTGATTGGGGATTAAAGGTAGTAAATTTGGTCAACTTAGTATTCATGAGACACCATAGGCTAGACCAAAAGGTGTTAAGGAACATGATATTCCTATATGAAATAATGGTTTGACGTAGTCTACAATGAATCCAAACATTCTCAAAGAAGAGTTTAGTAGTGGCTTCAGCTATGATACTCTTCTTATAAGGGGTTAGAATGGCCATCTTAGATAATTGGTCAACAGTTACCACAAATGCACAATCATTATGGTCATGCTTAGTGGATGGAAAAACTAACATGTAATCCATGGAGATTGACTCCTCGGGATTACTTATGGTAGGTAGAGGAGTGTAAAATCGTTCTTCTTGATGGTTGGTTTAGAATTGACATAGGAAGTGCATCATATGATATATCATTAGATATCTTGTTGAAGCATTAGTAAGTAGGAATATTGTTAAATTACTGCTATTGTCTTCTCCACACCATAGTGCCTTGCCACCAAACTGTAATGTTCTTACCAGCTGAACTTGCCTTGCTTTCTTGAAGGAAAACAAAGGTGGCCTAGGTAGTATAAGAGGCATCCTAGAGGTGGAAGTATGGAACATGATTTCCTTCCATCTTGAGGTCCACCTTGAGGTCTCCTTCCCACAAGAGTTAAGAACTATGGTTAGTACCATAACTAGGGGCCAATTGAGGAAATATGCAACATGATTGATGTTATCCTTATTGTATTTGATGTTAAAATGGAATTATTGCAGGTATGTGGACCATTTTTTATATCGTTCATTCTATAATTTTCCTTGTGTCTACATAAATTACAAAGGACTATGATTAGTCTGGGTGAATGTCTCTTTCCTCAAAATATAATGTTTCTATTATTGGTAGGCTTGCATGATGGAGTACATCTCCTTATCATAGATGGGGTATCTTTGGATAGTCTTAGAGAGTGTTTCACTTTGATAAGCTACTGAACATCTTTACTAAGTGAGGATTGCACCAATAGCATAGTTAGAGGCATGTGTCTCAATATCAAATGGATATTGCAGGTTAGGAAAGATAAGGATTGGTGCAGAGAAAAAGAGGTGTTTAAGATCCTCGAATCCCTTCTACTATGAATCAAACTATAAAAGCTTTTCCTTTTCTCCTACCTTGGCCACTTGAATCAAAGGCAAAAAAATATAAGTGAACCCCAACACGAATCTTTGGTACAATCTAACCAGTCCCAAGAAGCTATGAAGCTATGTTAGATTTTTTAGGGAAATCCAATCCTGAATGAATTGGATCTTAGTTGGGTCTACATGCAAATGCGCATCTACAATCTAGTCCAAGTATTGAATCCTTTGCATGCCAAATGCTTATTTCTCTAAATTGGCATATGACTTGTGTTTCCACAGGGTGCTCAAGACATGTTGAATGTGCTACAAATGTTCTACTCAGGTTTTGCTAAAGATGAGGATGTCATCCAAGTATACAACCACAAAAGAATTTTTGAATGGATGCAAGATATCATCCATCATCGTCATGAATTCTGCTAGAGAACTAATCAAGCCAAAGGATATGAACAACCACTCAAAAAGTTATTATTTATATTAATTGTGTATTCCATACATCAATTTGTTAAATTGGAACATGGTGGTAGCCTCACTTCATATAAATCTTACTAAATCACTTAGCACCACTAAGATGGTCAAGACAATCTTCAAGCCTAGGGATAGGGTATTTGTTCTTGATAATGATTTTATTCAGGGCTTGATAATCAATACAAAGTTGCCATGCCCCATCCTTCTTCTGCCTTATTACACTTAAACTCCCACAAGGTGAGGAGCTCAATTGAATGTGACCCTTATGGATGAGCTCATGAATTTGTCATTTTATTTCCTCATTATCCAAGAGGCAATGTCTATATAATATCATATAGCAATAAATACTCTTCCCTATAGCTCTGAGGTCACCCAGGAACGTTCTAACAACATTTGTGTTGTTGGGGTCGAATGATGGAGCTTGGTACAACGACCTGGCATGCCATCTTAGGTTGTTTGGGATGTTTGGGGTTCATGAGATTTCCTCACTTGTGAAATATAAAAGTGTCTAAGGCTTGAACTAGGTCTCACACCAAAACGATCTCATTATCAATGAATTTTCACTGGGGTTATAACTCAAATTCTCAGCCCACGGTGCCACCCTGATTGTCTCAAAGGATCACCATTGATCCTTATAAAGATCAAATCTAGATCCATTCCATTGTTGGAATCCATTTTTTCCTTGCGACTTATGTCAAGAAACACTCATTGAAACTCATGCATTCACATAGGGTTTGTACATAAAACTTAAAAGACACAAAAAATATACTAATCTCATTTAATTGAATTTGATTACACACTAAGGCCTTTAATGGGCCTGACCATTCTCAGCATGGTTTTACATTGTGTTTGGCCACCTTCTTTTCAACACTTGAAGGCTCCATATGAAAGAAATACAATATCGTGGATCATTTCAGATCCATGATCTTTTGGATAAATTTTTAAATACATGCTTAAAATAAGAAAATAATCACCCTATTATCCCAAATATGTGTTCATAAGGAAATCACATCCTCCTCACCATGCACTTTCTTGAAGGTTCAATATTTTGATTATGATTTTTGGAGGGTTTATGCTCTTGCATCAGACTCCTAGGGTAGAAAAAATTCATGATCTTCTGATCATGTATCTTTCATCTTCTTTCTCCTTAGGTATGACTGATCTTCGTTGCATACTTAGTAGTGAGTTGCAACCAAGCCTCCATTGACACCTCACAAAGCTTCTCTCCTTTGTATTAATATTTTCGTATCACAGGTTCACCTCCTATGGAACCTTTCAAGCTTCCTCTTATCCTTTGGACGTTGCATGTTGCTCACCTCTCTCACGATAATTCTACCCACAATTGCAATTGTGGAGTTATCAACAACTTCTACCCAACCACATTCGGAAGGTGTTATCATCGTTCTCCAACAGTCAAGAAATAATTTTTCCCTGCTCTAATAACACCTGATAGCAACCAAACCTGGGTTTTTGACAAAAATAAATAAACTTGGTTTTATGATCCCATGAATTGGACTAAACACACCCATGTTAGCAATAAAATTTAAATCCAACCCCTCTCACACATCTACTCATTTGTATCTAGAAAAATATTGTGGGATCCATAGTTTGATTTGACTTGATTCAGACTATTGGGGGGTCCAATATGCCGAGAGGCCAAAATATGTTGAGGGGCCCGAATATTTGATTCCACCCTAATTTGAGAGTTTGAGACATTCTAACAATCTTTGCACTATTCGAGCTAAATAACCGCACTTGGTATAAGGCCCCACGTCAAGTTGTTTGGGATGTTTGAGGTTTCAAGAGATTTCCCCACTTCTAAAATCTAAAAAGGTTGAAAGTACAAACTAAGTCCCACATTAAAAGGATATCAATATTTGTGAAATCACCTTAGGGTTCTAACTTGAATTCTCAACCCATGGAACCACTCTAATTGTCTCTATGGATCAACATTGATCCTTACAATAATCAATGATGGATCCATTCCACTATTGGAATCCATAGTTTCCTCAAAACTTAGGTCAAGAAGCACGCATTCAGATGCACACATTCACACACGGTTTTTATACAAAAATCATAATACACACAAATATACCAATCTCATTAAATTGAATTTTATTACACACTAATGCCGTCACTAGGCTTGACCATTCTTGGCCTCATTTTACATTGGGTCTGACAACCTTATTTTCAATTCCCATAGGCTCCATATAAAAGAAATGCAATATCATGGACCATTTCAAATCCACGATCCTCTCAACATATTTCCAATTACATGCTTGAAATAACAAAATAACCACTTTACCATCTTAGATATCCATTCACGAGGAAATCACATTCTTGCTCACAGCGATGCACGTTCTTGAATATTCAAGATTTTGAATTTGGTTTGGGGGTTTATGCTCCTACATAATAATTTAGTAGAAAGATAAGGTTAAGTAACTTGCAATCTTTCATGTTTTAAAAAGAGTAATATTTTTTAATATTGCATTAATTATATTTTTCCTATTTTAAAATTATTATATTAAGTTTATTTATATCACTTATCATATTAACTTTTAACATATATATTATATTTCCTCTACTAAGTTGCATAATTAGTTTATAAAGTATAAAAACAAACAAATTTTATTGACGAAAATGCACATTTTTTTTAAAGTACAATAGTTCAAGTTGTAGCTAATGGGTTTAATTCTCCCTCTACTTAGGTCCTATTCTCTAGAGACTTGTTAGTCTATCTAGAAAAAAATGATCATGTTAAAAAATGTGACTAGTAATTCTTATAAGGCTAAAAGAGCAAGAAAATTTGAATTCTTGATTTTGAGGTGAATAGTGGCATTCATGATTTGATCCCAGTTCTTGCCCAAAATAGTGAATAGTGTCATTATGATTTGTTCCTGGGTCTTGATGGGTCTTGCCTAGAACAATGAATAGTGTCATTGTGATTTAATCCTAGGCCTTGCCTAAAGCAATCCTCTAAATTTTGGAGTAGGAAAATTTTCTTTCGCTAAATAAAATTTTAATTTTCTTTCTCTAAATAGTCCTCCAAAGTTATTGATTCACCAATTACTATTTTAAAAAAATGCACCTTTCTTTAACAATTTTCATAGAGATTGGTGGTTATTTCTATTGGTTTAAAGAAATGTACTAATTATTTATTTATTTATTTTTATGCAATGTTGGTTTTCTTTTTCTTTTGTTTGCTACGTTATGCAAGTCTTGAAATGATTGGCACACCTAATTTACGACTTGAGTAGTCATGACCTAGGGGCATCTAAGACATCAAAATCACCCAGGGATTGCACCAAACCTAGGTCACACCAACCCTTAGCATGACTAAATATTTTGTCACAAAGTTTTAAACCGGTGACCTTTACACCATAGAGTGCCTTCACTAAACACACTGATATTGTCTTCTCTATTCCCCTAGGCATATGCAATGTTGGTTTTTAAAATAAGTGAATTTCTATTTTTAATATATGAAACATGAAAGAGCACCTTCAAATATTTGATGCCATTGATCCTTGGTGACAACGCAATAACAATCCTCTATTTTTTTTAGGCAATTACATAATATTTTCTTTTTAACTTTAATCTTAATGCTTAATGTTGATAGGCACTTATACATAGTTAATTTTCCATATCTATTCATGAACATAATGCTAGCCATATATTCCAAACCTTATCTTAGGTTTTTCAATACAGAAAGAGGTTTTCCCTCGAAGCACTTGGTCCTAGATTTACCCTAATTACAAGTGTTTGTGTGTATGTATGACATGTTTCAACTTCATGTTAAACTTATACATTGTCAATGGTTTCCAATGCTTTAATTGCGCCGAGATGCGCATTCTACAAACCAGTATGATGACAATGTGTAAGTATGTAAGGTCTCTAATAAATAAAAATAATAAAATTTGGCTAATGCCGACTTAAACAAAAATCTAAATAACCATATAAAGAAATAAGTAAAACTTGATTAACACAAATAATCGAAAATCCTTCTCCAAAATATTTTAATATTTCTTTTGTTAAATATTTGTAAAACAAATCTTTAAAAGGAAAAAACATATCCTATAAATATATTTAAAAAAACAAAAATATCTTAAAATCTTTAAAGATAAAAATATTTCTAGGTCAAAGTTGTAATATTTGAAAATATTAGTTTGATCCATGTTGGCATGATAGATGTGAAGCGTAATCCGGTTTATCCAATTCTACTTCAATTTTTAAAAGCATTGAATAGTCATTATCGCTTCTCTTTTACTTTCACTTTTAGAAAGAGCATAAATAATATATTATTACAACATTGGCGTGTGATAAAGTAATTAATTTTTTATTTTAGACTCCATACAACTATCACGTTAAAACATTTCTAAATGACAAGTAAAACTAGTATTTGCACATTGCCGTGCAAAGGAACACTAATGATGTTAAACGGAGGGGAAAGGGCAACGACCTTAAACAGAGAAGGGAAGGCAACTGCATTAAACGGAGAGTTGACTTTTAAAAATACCATTGGGAAGATCTCTACAATGTTGGCCTACGAATCTCTACAATATTACCTCATAAAACTTCACAATAAAAAACACATTTAATATTATCAACCAAAACTATATACATAAAATTTATGCCATAGTAAAAATCCAATCTAATAAAATAATGTGAAAGTGAGACATGGTAAAGTACTTTCAAGAATTGGTCCTTGATCTAATAAACAATGCCAACTCGACCCAATGAATTGAGTTTATTTTAAGAAGCCATTAAAACGTGCACATTATATATAAGTAAACCACTAGACACTTCATGAGGTCAAGGATTTAATATATGAGATACTACAAGTTGATGGTGGCATCACCATTAATGAAAGAGAATAAACATAATTTGAAATGTCAACGCTCCTCAAACGTAACGTGGTCGTATTGATGAGAAGGACAATAAAAGAAATAAATACAAATTATCGTACGTTAAACCTTAATAAAATATTCATACACATATGACTTATTGGGCCGGAGGCAGACATTGTCCACGTACATGCGGGATGGGATAATAATTTGACACAATTAAATAAAATACCGCGTGAATTCAATGTACATCCGTATGTTTATCACACCGTGATTGTCTCCACCCATCCATATGCTCTTATCTTTTATGTTTAAAATTTTTCGCTTTAAAAATGATATTTTGATATTAAATTATTTTTTTATCAATATAAGTTTGATTAAAAAATTATTTTTTAATTAATTTTTTTAGGTATTTATCATAAAAAAATCAAAATGAGCCTAACACACAAATCCCTTATTGAATTTTTAATTTTGATTTGAAATTGCATGAATCACTCACAATAAAATTTTCATAAATAAAATATCTTTGACACCTATAGCATTTGTGTATGTAAGATATAACTAAGAAGATCTTATCGAAATATAAGATGACTAACAAAGTAAAACGATTGAATGTTATCAATAAGAACTCAAAAGCAAATTAACTAGTACAACCACATTAAAAATATTAACGTGGTTGATATAGCCTAAGTCTTCATTGGTATCTGTCATTGATAAATATATAACAAAAAACAAAAATAGTATTATTAACTTTGCTTTTACTTAAACAAAAGTGTTGAAGAGTTTCTATGGTTTACAACTAAGATATAAAGCAGGTTTTCTAAAATTAGGTTTTCTAAAATTGGTGGGCATTAGGACATCAAATTTTTAAAATTTATTAAAAGTCAATGCAACTTGACAAACTCTTGATAAGCATTCAAATGAATATGCTAAGCATAAGCATATTCCCTTGAGAATCAATCTAGGCCTTAAATTAAAAAATAAAATAAAAAAGTCAAAAGATCCTCATCTAGCTTAAGTTGAAATGGGAAGCCTTCGGCTAATTAATACGGTTTATGCTACAATTTACATAATCTAATATATACCATCGAATCTAAAGATAAAGTATAGATGTGATAGTATATATTTTAGCATTGCTTTGGATCATAGGATCTACACTAATATTAACAAGATTGAATGCATAATATCTAAAACTTTTAAAATTTAAAAAACTAAACTTATAACAAATAAACATTAAAGATCTCCTAACCTCATGTTATAAGATTATGTCATGGTTTCCTCCTTCATTATTACATTCTTAAAGAGTATATAAGTGATAAATACTTATAAATATTAGATGTAGTAAAAACATGATTTGATCAAATCCTTCGTTCTATTTATGACTAAAATTAAATTCTATCTCTATTTATATATTTACAAAATCACTAAAATTAAACCCATATATATATATATATATACTCCATTTCTAATTTTATATATACAAAATCAATAAAATTAAACTCTATTTCTATTTATATATATAAAAAATCAATGTGTATTAAAATAATATTCAATAAAATGATAAGAAAATCACTCTAACAAGGCTCCATATCCTATCTAATTAATTTATTTGTTAGACAACAAAATTTCCTTGAAAATTTACCATTAATTTAATTTTTACCTTTAGAGGTCATTCCCAAGGCCATTGGAAACATGTGAAGTACAATAGTCTTTGAACCCTAGCTTCTCAAGTCAACATATTATGCTTACAATCCACATTTTCCCGGTGTGATGTGCGTTGTATGTGATTAGAAAAATAATAAAATTTATTTATGATTATAAAAGTCAAAATATTATAAAATTCGAAAGTGCAACCTGCGTTGTAATTAAGCCATGCACCGAGATGGTCATCTCCACTTTACTGAAGGCTTACTAAGGTGTTTAGAGATAAACAAAATGGAATAAATTTATCGTGAGTTGGGTTTTTGCTGCAGTTTACACCATAATTAAAATCCATTGGAATGTCCTCTTAACTTGTATCTATCGTGTATTTTGAATACGAAATTGGAATTATGAACAACAATGTTATAATTTTTTTAATAATATTTTATTAAACATGTTTTTGCAACACTTAAATAGTCAATCTAATTTTATCAAGTTTACTATGCAAATGGAGGAAAATGGCAACCTTCTCTTTCTTGACATCTTAATCAATAGAAACCACGATGGTTCCATATCTCACCAAGTCTATCATAAGAAAACCCACACGGAACATTCTCTGCATGCCAACTCTCACCACCATCCTTCTCAGAAAATTGGTGTTCTCAACACTTTAGCAACCAGAGCTATATGTGTTTTGGATCAGGATCACTTTGAGAAAGAGAAAACCATCTTATGAATGTATTCAAAAAGAATGGATACAATAAACACGAAGTGATCAAATCCTTTAAGAATGCTGAGAATCCAAAAAACAAACAACCTCTGGATGATCATGTGAGTAAGGTTCACCTTCCCTACATATTAGGCACTACAGACAAAATTGTGTATATTCTAAAGAAGAACAATATTAGAACCACCTTTAAACCCATGAATACCATCAACAGATGCCTTAAATCAGTCAAAGATCTCATTGATCCCAAATGCCGCAAAGGAGTTTACATGGTTCCTTGTTCATGCGGCAAAACCTACATAAGGGAAATCGGTCGATCTATCGTAACTAGGATTCAAGAATATGCCGCTGACATAAAACACAATCGCTCAAAAACCTCAGCTCTGGCTGAACATTCCAGTAAAACCAATCATCATGTCTGTATTGAAAACTCTAGCGTGGTGGCCAAAATCGATCATTATCACCATAGAAAATTTAGAGAAGCCATAGAAATAGGCAAACACCCGAACAACCTCAATTGTGATGAAGGATGGAAAATAAGTGACAATTGGATTCCTACCTTAACCTCCTAAATCGCCCTCTCCTAACATATCCTCTTTTCAGTGGACCTTTCACCCTCATCTCTAAAACTAACTTTTCTCTCTCCACCTCACTCTTAATTAATCACAACCCTAATTTTAATATTTTTTATTTAATTTATTATTATTATTTTTTTTCAATCTATAAATTTAATTAATTTCAATTATTTCAATCTTTAATTTTGAAATTAAAAATATAAGTAATCTAAGATATTTAAAATTTGTTGAGTTGAGGCTTTTGTGATCCATATCAGGTTTATGAGAGATTTTACGGCGTAAATCACAAGATCTATCATTTGTCGACGCGTTTCGAACCAACTAGTGTGGTTCATCGTCAGGACAAGTTGAAGAACCAGATCCAGCTTTACATGATAAATAGCTTGAGCAAAGCCTCCAACGGCTAACTAGACCAACGACTAAATTGGACTAGGGACCTTACCTCTAAATAAATATAAACAAAAAAATTTAATTTAATTGGTTATTAACTATTGAATAAATACATAGAAAAATATTAGAATAAAACAGATAATTAACTATTTATAGAGTTACTAACTAATTTAACAAATACATAGAAAATATAAATAATGTAATAAAACGTATGATTAACTATATATAGAGATTAAAAATAGGTAATTAAGTTAAAAAAAATAATAATAATAATAATATATATATATATATATATATATATATATATATATATAGAATAAAATAATATTAAGTTAAATAAATAAATAAATAAAATAAAATAAAAATAAAAATAAATTAATAAATAAATTATTAACAACAACAACAAAAAAAAAATAAATAAAAAAAAAAATAAATAAATATTAACTTGTAAATAAAAATAAAAATAAATAAAATCATATAAAAACTTATAAAAACTAACTTAAAATTTTAAGAAAAATCGGTAAGAAATTAAAAATTCAACAATATTCTTAATAAAAATTCTATATTAAAATTAATCATAATTAATTAGAATTATTTTTATTTTATTGTAATCCTAAATCCAAAATATATATAGCCCACGGGGCTTTGGATTGACGGTGAATGGGTGCGCTGTTAAGGCACTCCTTGCGATAGGTCACTGGTTCAATTCCCCGTCGGTACTTAGTTTAGTCTTAACCTAGAAAAAAAAAAATCCAAAATATATATAATAATTTGAAGCAACATTAATATTTACATTAACATTATTAAATTAAAATTTTCAATAATATTTCTAATATAATTATAATTTAATAAAATTATATTTAAATTTAAATGGATTATAATTAATTAAATTTAAATTTATATATTTTAATCTTAAATTCTATTAATTCTATGGAAAAAATGGTTAAATACTAATATTATAGAAATTTTAATAATATTTTTAATTAAATTTTAAAATAATAAAATTAAATTAAAATCAATCTAAAATTAAAAATTCAATTATTCTAATAAAATGATTAATTATTAATTAACTAATGCCAAAATTATTAATAATATTCCTAATAAAATTATAATGGAATAAAACCAATTATAATTATAATTAAAGTAAAATTATTTTTCAATCTTTAATTCAATTAATTCTATCAAAATTATATTAAAAATTATATTAAAAAAAAATCTAAGGATTCTATGTATTTTTAAGAATTCTAATTATATTATAAAATTAATTAGAAATAAAAATAAAAATGCTTGGATTAAATATTAATATTATAATAATTTTAATATAATTCTATATTATAATGAAATAAAATTAATATCAATTATAATTGAAATCATTTCAATCTTAAATTAAAATTCAATTATTCTTATAAAATTACTAACTGTAATAATTATAAAGTTTTATTAATTATTAATTAACCTGACCTAAGGCATGTCGGCTACCATCATTCCCGTTCCATCGCCATCTCACACCTCTATTTATTCATTCCGTCGAGATCTAGCTTATATATTTTTTGATCTATCTTGATGATGAGCCATGGTGGATGGTTCGAAACGTCGATACAAATAATTATGGATGCGATAATCTCGGAAGAAAACTCTACACATAATACAAATCACAGAAACCTCAAAACAATAATTTTACTAAATGTTAATAGTGATTTTTGGTAGCCAAAAGGTGATATGATGGACTCTGTACCAAAAAGAGAACTGTACCAAAAAGAGAACTCTTGAGAATGAACATGGCTGATTGAAGATAGAAGCACGCTTCCTTTGTTGTGAATAGGACCAATAATTTTCTAAAACTTTTAAATCCTAAAAATATATCATTTCAAGACTTGAATGAACTAAGATGGCCATGGAAGCCATAGTTGTAGATTTGCACTACAACAAAAGGATATTTAGCCTTTGTATAAATATTAAGAGAATTGTTGTATGTAACAACGATTAGAAGGAGAGTTCATTGCTTCAAGCATGCATGTTAAAATTGACAAACTAGTCAGCTGATTTGAGTTTAATTCATATACATTGGGTATCTATGGAACTAAAGTGGAGGTTAATATGAGATAGGTATTATTTGAATTCAAATGTATTTAAATAGAGAAAACTTCTTAAGCTCATACAATGATTGTGCTTCTTTAAAAGATATCAATGGTATAATGAACTCGAAGCGTCTCACACTAAATATTTGGAAAACCTTGTACTACTTGAAAATCAAGAGACACAAAACAACATCCACCCACCACCTAGAGTTTTAATAGCTTAAAATCACATTTGTTTAACAACATGTTGTAGTTGCTACAACCTCATCCAAAATTTTTCCTATATTCTAATTTTGGAGCCTCCTTTTGGTCTAGCGAACTCTTGTTTTAAGTTGTTTAAATCATCCTTGGTCTTATTTTTCAAAGTGTCAAGTCATCTTCTGGTAATCTCAAGTGTCACAACTTCTTAATATTACATGCTTAGATTGTAGCCCTTGGTTGTGAGAAATTTATGGCGCTTTTCCTTAGGATACATGTTTAAAACTAAATTCTGGATCATACAAAAGCCTTAACTTTCTTGGACCATATCTCCAAATATATAGTTAGCCAAGGTATGAAACTATAACCAAATATTCATCAAGATTTCTCCTCCACGTAGTAACCATTTCACGATGTAAATTTTCATACAAAAATGTTATAGCGAAAATCCCACAATGACCCATTAGAAGCGGAAAAACCCTAGGATCAAGAGGTTTGATACCAAATGTTATGTATTTATATCAAAATAACATAGAAACATAAGAAAATATAGATCAACAACTAGATAATAAGCCACTTCGAGGGGGAAAAATCTACATCGCATAAATGGAAAATTCTTGGATGATTCAAATGGCAAGACCTCGTTTCTATATATAAGAGTCTAAAGGGTCAAAATATAATTAGGGCCTACATAACAATAATAATGTAAGGGCTCAACAATAACAATAGGGGCTTCTATGTGGCACAAAAATAACAATATGGAGGCTACACAAGTATTATAGGGACCTATCAGGTCATCCTAAACCCTATTTAGGATATGGTAAGACATAAAGATAGTAGGGGTAGATTTCTTAAATATGAAGTTCCAATATATTGGTTTGCTAATACACAAACTAATCAAGGTGGATATTGGTGGCCACTCGCTCATTCCAATTGGACCCCCATTGTTGTTTCTTTTCAGTTTCCTTAATTGTAGCGCAACTTACTATTTTTGGCAATTTTTTGGGTCGTAAACTTTAGAAGTCGTTTTAAGGTACTAAAATATGTTTTTAAGGAAAACAGAGAGATCGGAAAAGTCCCAAACTAGTTTACTTATTCGTTTTCGGTCTCCACTTCAAGATCACAGAAACGAGGTATTATGATAGCCAAACGGAAATCGTATGCCAAATTTATGACCTTGAGAAGTTGATGTACCAGTTTATCCAAACGGGGCCCACAATTTTGGCGCTTCATCTCTTAGGGTTAGGTTTTTGGATGTTTAAGGTTTTCCATTATTTCTTAAAAATAAATAGTCCTTTGAGCCTCATTGTAACATATTCCAGAAGCATGTAGCCGTCACATTTCTTTTAAAAGATAAACTACCATCGCTTGAGCTAGTTTATTTCCATTTATGTATGTAAGCATATTTCAGTTCTTTGATATTAATGAAATGAAGTTTTACTTATGCTGCATCTCTGTGTTTATGCGTATATCTTTATTTTATTGCATTCTTGCATAAGTCTGGATCAATGGTATCAGAACAGTCCATTCTTTCTTTGTTTTTCTTTGCATGTCTCTAATAAGGACAGAGTATAAGAAGTTAGGGCTCGAACTGGTTGAACCTTTGCAAGGCCGGCCTCATAAACCCCGACAGCCTCCCATGGCAGAAGAAAATAAAGATGATGGGGTAGGAGATCCTTTCAAAATATTGCTCGAGGAAGCCCTTGAGCGACAAAGGAAAGCAATGATGGATAATTTTTCCCAGATCCTTTGGCGACTACCCATAGGCGATGCATCTTCAACTAGCAGCCACTATGGAGGCGCAACTCCTTTAAGGTACAAGTTAACTTTGACATTCCCATATTTCAAGGTCAGATAGATGTAGATGTTGTAGATAGATGGTTAAATATTTTGGAAGGATATTTTTCAGTTCATGGCTTTTCTAATCAGGAAAAGATTACTTTTGCACTCCTCAAAACCGCCCCACATGCCAAGCACTGGTGGGAAACCTACAGTGAACAAAAGGACGAGAGGGAATCCTCAATGTTTTTAGTCGCACACTTGGAATTCTTTCTGAGACACCATTAAGGAATAATATTAACCTGTTGGAAGCTATGAAGATAAATACATAAAGTGGATTGCGCTGTGGTAGGGAAGGGACCAAGATGTGTCAAAGTTCACAAATGTTTTCCATACCCATCACACGAGGCTAGGTATTAAGGATTTTGAGTGGAATTTGGTACTTAAGTACCCCAACTGCATACACAAGTACATCTAGGATGAGATGGAGTTGTTGGACATCTCCTTGCTTTGCACTACCTATCGATACGCTATTAAGATCGAGTAGAAACTTATACAAAAGAAGCAAGACTTTCGATTTGTGGATTTGAAGCAAGGGAAAGATGCCCCCAAACCGTAGAAAAAAGGACAAAGTCAAGGTAGGGTGACCTAGGACAACCCACTGAAGCTGCAAGCACAGAAAAACACCACGAAGAAAAAGGACATAGGGAAATGGTGCAAGTTCCATAAGAGCCCCACTCACAGCTCAAGGGAGTGCCAAGCCAATAAGTCACTGGTGGCTGAGCTGAAAGCTTCCGAATTAGATGCATGTTCTGACTTTGAGTTAGAAACTGACAAGGGGAATGACAAAGGGAAGAAGATTATTGATGCGGAGCCTAATGTCATTGTTGTGATCCTAACTTAAACAAGGACACAATAAATTACAAATATAACCACAAATGTTGCAGAAATAACACTTCATTTCATTAATATCAGAACAATGAAATATGCTTACAAATATAATGGAAATAAACTAGCTCAGGCAATGGTAGCTTATCTCTGAGAAGAGATGTGGCGACTACATGCCTTTGAGCTATGTTACAATGAGGCTCAAAGGCATATTTATTATTGAGAAATAATGGAAAACTATAAACATTCAAAAGCCTAACCCTAGGAGATAAAGCACCAAAATTGTGGGCCGCGTTTGGGTAAATTGGTACATAAAATTCCCGGGGTCGTAACTTGGGCATACGATCTTTGTTTGGCTATCATAATACCTCATTTTGAAGAGATTGAAGAGGTGGAATAAAAATAAATATTATATTCAATTGGGACGTTTTTGGTCTCTCCTTTTTCCCTAAAAACGTCGTTTAGGGCCTCAAAACGACTCCGGAAGTTCAGGACCCAAAAAACTGCCAAAAGTAGTAAATTGTGCTACAATTAAGGAAACTGAAAAACTGAAAGAGACAGTGTTAGGGGTCCAAGTGGAATAGGTGGATGGCCACCAATATCCACCTGGATCAGTCCTCCACCCTTAGGAACCAATGGTCCCCATTGCATTGAGTGCCTCCATGCGACGGGGAAACTTTTGTTGAATGTTGTCCATGGTGAGCCACTTGCCTCAGTGCAGGAGTTCGCCAGCTTTGACAACTCGATATAGTTGGATCTTATATTGGTGAGTGTTCTCGATCTATGTGTCCATGATCAGACTAGTTGTGGCATGTTCCATGCAATTTGGGTTTAGATTTGTTGGTGTGAGTTGTTTTGCAATGTCAGATGTGTCCAACAATGGTGGAAAATATGGTCGAAGGCAATCTACATTGAACATTGGGTACAAACCAAGGAACGGTGGAATGTTGAGCTTAAAGGCATTGTACCCTATAGCCTTGGTGATGGTGTATGGCCCATTTTGGAGTGGACGAAGCTTGCGATGGGGTCCAACGAGGCACTCCTTCTACAAATGTAGCCAAACCTAGTCACCCACTTGGAACTTGTGCAACACTCGGTGTTGATCATGACACTACTTGTACTTAGCATTGGCTCTGTCTAATATATCATGGATCTAGTAGCAGATGTGTTGAATTCACTCAATGAATTTGTTAGCTCTTTCATTTAGTAAAATGGGGATGGTACTATGAGTGAGTATAAATGAGGTAATGTATAAGTTTTGACCTTCTTATTGAGCAACCATAAACAAGGTTCTTAAGCTAGCTCGAGTAGCTGCCCCACCCCCAACAAATAGTAAGACAAGATCGTAGACCTCCTCCCCGAGGAGGCGATCTTCTAGGATTGTGCGGGTCTAAAAATAGTGGATCTTCATGGATATGCATCATATGGAAAAGGTGAGGGACGAGTCAGGACCCCATTCAATAGAGGGGATCGGATCTCACCAATGATCAGTGGGGGCATTCGGGCTAAGCTAAGCAGGTACCATAGTTTGTTTGATCCAGGAGTTCAACAATATAAGCTTAAAGGGAAAGCACCCGCTATGGGCTACTCAACCATCCCAACCATCCGATCCCCCCCACCCACTAATCCAATCAAGCGAAGCGATAACCCCCACGAACCTAATAATTTCCTACGAGCACTAGTGATCACCTCAGCCTTCAATTAATTAATGGATGGATACCCTTGCAATTTTCCCAATTAGAGTAGACCAGATCTTCGACCCTTAATCTTATTGGTTGGATTTATACCTCATCTAGAGCGCACCACAATTTCCAATTCATTAGAGCATAGCAGGTAGTTTAGGGCATAATAGGCAGAGGAACAAACAATGAAGAACCATAGTGGCAGTGTCCAAAGGGGTTGTGGGCTATTGAGCTATGGACAACTTTGTTGTAGCTGTGCTGGACATAGGGGAGGCTTTCATCCCATGTGAATGGATGCTTCGAGTTGTACATGTGCAAAATATGTACGATTATCTTGTTGATGACCTTTGTTTGGCCATCAATTTGGGGATGGAAAGTTGTGGACTTAGTGAGTTTGGTTTCCAACATCGACTAGAGACTTGACCAAAATGCACTTAGGATTCTGCTGTCCCAACCAGAGACAATAGACTTTGGGATCCCAAAGTGTACCCACACTCACTCAAAGAAGAGCTTAGTAGTGGCCTCTGTTGTGATACTCTTCTTGCTGGCTGCCATAATGGCCATCTTAGAGAATTTGTCGACAACCACGAAAACACAGTCATTGTCGTGCTTAATAGAAGGAAGGCCTGACATGTAATCCATGGAGATGGACTCCTAAGGTTGACTAACAGTAGGCATTAGAGTATATAGGCCTTGCTTCTCAATGGTCTGTTTGGAAATGTTGTAGTGCAGGATTTAATGTACCTCCCAACATCTCGATGAAGGTTTGACCAATAAAAATACTTTTACAGTACTGCCACTATTTTCTCTACTTCGAAATGTCCAGCAACTCGACTGTAGTGCGCCTCCCAAATCATCTTGGCACACTCACTGTTTGGTCAATTTAGTGTGTCCTAAATTGCTATTTAAAATGTCAATCTGAGAGTCGTAAATTGCTGAAGTGAAGTGCATTGTATATGCAAGATAACCGATTTCTTAGTTCTTTGTCATTTTTGAGTTTTTGGTTTGTTTTTGGGTTTATCTTCTGTGGATTCCCTAATGTGAGATGGCAAAATTGAAGGTCAAGTATGGATGGTAATGGTGATTTCTACAATGATTTTCCAAACTTTAAAGTTCTTAAAAAGAAGGTTTCAAACTGGCTGTGATGAAATCAATTCTTAAAAGAAGATAAAAATGTACCAAAACAGTGAACTAGTGACAATGAAGCCCAGTATCCTTACTGCTGTATAAAAAGAAAATAAAAACTGAACTCAAAGAAATTCAAAGACTGAAAGCAAAGCAAACTAAATCACACTACTTCAACCCATATTCTGACCCTTCACCTTTCGACTCGCTCAGGCTATAGGAAGTAATCATAAACAAGCTGAGTAATATGATATCTAAATTGCAGGAAATGAAATTACATAAAATGAAACTAAGATTTAACTACTCATTCATATTTCAATTCCTGAAAATGACATAAGTAATTTAATCACTAACTTGCAGGAAAGTAAACTAAATCATACTACATTTAAGTAATATTTTGATTCCTCACTATTTGAGTCGCTTGGCTATAGGAAGGAAATCATAAACAAATGAGTAATATGATGTCTAAGTTGCAGAAAAGTAAATAAGCAAAGCAAAACTGAAAGAAATGACAATGCTGAAATTAAAACTCAGTAAATGAATCAACAGAAAGGACAAGATGATCTCATGTCATTAGTCATTAAAACTATGTAATTTGCCTGGGCTTCCTACAAGAACCTGAAAGAAAAATACTGATCAGCTAGCAATCATGAGAAAGCATAAAGAAAAGATGAACAACAGTTAGTATAAATATAAGGAAATATATACACAAGCAACTGATTAGAAAAGAAGTAACATAATGAAAGAAAGTGAGAAACTATACAGTAGGTACAGAGCCTTGGTGTACAGGGGCCCTCTGCGACCTCGGACAATCAATACTCAGTCACAAATTGAACTCAAGAATGTTGTCTTCTCATATATTAAAGTGCAGTAAAAACATATAAATAGAGCACGGCACAGTGGGCTCGTAAACACAGTCAAGATTACATGTAAAAGCTAACTATCAAGCGTATGATAACGGGTTATTTATAAGTGAAAATGATCTAACTGATTCCTAGATTCTTCGCTGCCAAACAGACACGTAAATCTCCACGGCCTGAGATCCAGCGGTATGGTAATCATGAAAAATAAATCCATGGAGTTGTGGTTGCTCGATTTGGTTCACAGATTGATCCACAGGTGTTGGCACACCTCCGGAGATTGAGGATCTTGCCATGCAAAACTTCGCGTGGGCAAAACAGAGCCGTGCCACCGCAAAACTCTTGGTTTGACCACTCCTTTGACCGTCTTTTACCATGGCTGTTTGTGAGTGATTCGGCTGAACCAAGGGGACACGCTCCATGTACATGTCATTTTCAGCTTGCCCATGTGGCCGGATTCTCCATTGGACACCTGTAACATAGTCTTTAACAAAATGGCTGCGGAAACTTGAGCTGGCTGCGGAAAGTGACAAGTTTCCATAGCTGATTGAACAAAAAGCTAAATCAAACAACAGTCACAAACATAGTTAGGAAAACAATATATAACCTCTTTTTAAACTAATATGTAATGATTTGACAGCTTGGTGGGTCAAGTAAATGGAAAAGAAGGCTGAAAAGGTACATAGGGAACATGCAAGTTTGGGACTCAACACTCACTTGAAGGAACATAGATGTGTCCGAGGTGGCATAACAATGCATCCTAGAGGTGAAAATTTGGAACTTTCTTACCTTCGAGGAGAGTATTCTATGTGTTGTCGTATTCTGGATCGCTCTCATAAAGATGCGGCCACCCTTAAGTCTTGTGCCCACAAGATTCGAGCACAATGATCAGTGCCATGACTGGTGGTCGGCTGAGGCAGTTGCAACATTATTTGTGTTACCTTATTAATGTTAAAATGGAATTGTTGCGGGAATGTGATCATTTCTGATGGCGACCATTCTGCAACTTCCCCTATGTATGTATGAACTACAAGGGTCAATGGTCTGTGTGGATGACTATTTCCTTCCCCATAATGTAATGCTTCCATTGATGAAAAGCTTGCACAATGGAATACATTTCTCTGTCGTAAGTGGGATACTTTCAAACTATGTCTAAAAGTGTCTCATTGTGGAAAGTCACTAGATGCCCCTGCTGAGTAAGAACTGCACCAATAGCATAGTTGGAGGTGTTTGTCTCAATCTCAAATGGTTGTTGCAGGTCTGGTAATATGAGAACTAGTGCAAAGCAGAGGTGATGCTTCAGCTCAGAAAACATCGTCTATTGGGTTTCAGACCAAAAAAACTTTTCTTCCACTCCGCCCTTGGTGACTTGACTTAAAGGCCAAGTGATATGAGAGAACCCCAACATGAACCTGCGGTATAAATTGGCAAGACCCAGAAAGTTGCGGAGCTCTATTAGAGTGGTTAGGGCTAGCCAATCCTGAATGACTTGTGTCTTAGCTAGGCCCACATGCACACCGTGCTCATCAATGATGTACCCTAGATATTGAAACTGGGTCATGCCAAAAGTGCATTTGTCCAAATTGGTACACAACTTGTGTTGTCACAGGGTTTGAAGGACCTGTCAAATATGGTGGAGGTGTTCTTCCCAACTCTGGCTGAAGATCAAGATGACATCTAAATACACCACCACAAATGCATTGGTGAAGGGTCGAAAGATGTCTTCCATCAATCTCATGAATGTTGCAGGGGCATTCGTCAACCCAAAAGGCATGACCAATGACCTGAGTTGACTCAACTCCCAGATTTAACCAAGATCTTTTGCTTTTGTGATGTTGTTAGAATCTCATTTAAAAGAGCATAAAAGAACATATATGCATTTTGTAAAGAAGAAGGAACAGGACAAGAATCAACAACATAAAACATAAGACATTTATAATGGAGTTCATCTAGTGTGGACTCCATCTCCGGGCCTGGTGTCAAGATGGTGTTGGCTGCTTCATTCAGTGCTGGGAATGGTGAAGATGTACATGGACTATGGTTTCTATCATACAAGGACACATTCCCTCTACATGAGTGGCAATGTCTCTCCAGGAGACGTTCTGCTACAAGAACTATCACTCACAACAGACCTCCTATCAGCATGACATAAACTTACACATGGTTACAATGAGTATCTTGGCATCATGGAATCAAAGGGATCTCAACCAAAACACCCATGGTGAGAATGAGTATCCCGTCATCATTGCAACAAAGGGATCTCAATCAAATCATACATACAATCCATGATGAATACATCTCATGTGAAATAGACATAAAGATTCCACATCATACATCAAGAAGGAATCGAAACAACATAGTACATCTCACAACAAATGATCAAAGAAGTACATGACAACAACACTTCATAAACCCCAAATCTGATGTTGGCTGAAGAATAGAATACTCAGTTGTTGGATCTGAATGCACCATCGAAGTCATGACATCACATGGCATAAGATCAACTATCCACAATTTAAAATCTGACATCAGTAGCCCAAACCGGAAAATGGCTGAAAAATAGAAGGCTCAACTGCACAAACTTACTGCACCATTGAATTTGTGTCGTCGAGAAGTGTAAAATCGACTATCCATTTTCTGAATTTTAACACTGGCAAAATCTGAGCTTGTAGGAATCTTTTAGATCCCCTCACGATTCTCCAAAGATTCCATCCTCCGGGTTTACTGGAGATCTGCAACTCAAATCATAAAAATGATCTCGCCATTGAGATCCTTGCGAAATTCTAAGAAGAATGAGTATAAAGTTGGTTGCATTTTGAATTTAGGAAATTTCAGCCTCTAAGGAATCTTGAAGAATCCCTCAAGATTCTCAAAGATTCTCCTTCGCTGGGAATCTACATCCACTTCTCAAAAGGAGAATCTGACCTCTCCATAGCGTTCCTTGCGAAAATTTGAGAAAAATGTCTGTAACTTGATTAAATTCTGACAAAAAGATTTTTTACCTCCCAAGGAATCTTTAAGATTCTCTACAAAAATTATGTCTAGAAAAACATGCCATCATTTTGCCTCCTGGAACTGCATCATGGTTCCATCTCTGGCCTAGCTCACATTTCCACCATTCTGTTCAGCCTCCGTTCTGTTTCATTCTGTGTTTTCTACACTACCCCTGTGCAAATGAAAAAGAAGGCTTATATAGACGTTTGTGGGCGGAGCTAACAAGGATTGAGCCTGTGGCTCATTGGTGGTGGAGGAATTTAGGATGGTGGAGGTCAGGGGGTCAGATCCCAACCCCTCCAAAATTGGCGCATTGTATTAATTTGTTTTAATGCACTATTATTGTTTTAGTACATAACCGATTGATTTAAATGGTGTGATTGTTGGTTTTGTTTGATTAAATATGGGCGAAGTTTGGTACATGGGGCCGCTTTGTGGGGGCCAGCCCACATGGTTTAGGCGGGTTCAATCCCCCTCGGCTCTATTTTCCCTTGAGAAACCAATTTCCTCACTGTGTAGAAATTGTGCTTAAGGAATTAATGTTTATAATTATTGTCACTTGTTTGTCACTTAATTGTATGTTGTATTCTCAAATGAAGTACCTGAAAGACTTGGTTTTAAACCCTCAATACTGAGGTGACATGAAAGTCTCAGAATGCCATTTTATTATTGAATATAAATGATGAATGAATAAATCTTGAAGAATCCATAGACAATATGTTGTTTTACGAAGAATCTACTATCTGTGACACTTGGAGAAGTTAAAGATAATATGTTGTCTTACACAGAAACTACTATCTGCAACTTAGAAGAATTGCATAGGTGGGAACTTCAAGTATAGGAGCACTCTTTTAAGGGATTTTAACTTCATTTACGTAAGAAAATAAATACCTGCAACTTCATTACCATACTTAAAGGAAGAAAACATTTAATGACACATAACAGAGAAGTCACAAAATCATACCCAACAATGTGTGGAAAAATTCTGATTCTTTCATTAATCAACAGTTTTATCAAGAATACAGTGGCCTAGTCTCCAGGTTCTCAAAAATTCGAACCCCTTCTTTTCCTATAATCTTGCCTCTTTATACATCATAGGATAGTTAATAACCACCAAAACTGTCAAACTACCTAACTAGCCTCTAACTGCTTTGAAGTAAAGATCATTATAAAATATTACATTTGAGGGTAAAAGTACCTCATTCATTTCAAGAAAACAAGATAATAAGAAGTAATAGAAATTAGAGAATGATGGGAGATTGCTGCTCACAGTTAGAATCTATAGCTTGAGCCTTAGTGGAGTAGTGGATGAAGTGGCACAATATGGTGAGTGATGTGGGCAATTAACAGATGAAAGCGGTGGAAGATGTGGAATGAGTGACATGGGGCAGAAAGCTTTGGTAGCTCACCGCAGGGGTAAGGAATGTACGGGAGCTTCAATGAGGTTAAAACCCCACAGTAATTCAGGCCAGACATTGCGGTCAACCATGCTAACGTCACGATCAACTGCGGGGGTTGAGCTTTAATTAATCTTCGTGCTCATTGCTTCCTTGCAGCACACCTCAACGTACTTATCAAGCTATCGCTTGATCGTGCCTCTTGAACCTGCATGACCTTTAGAATATGGAAAACCTTCAGTTACCACGGAATTCAAAGAATTAAAACTCTGGTTCATAAACCTGTCGCGTCCGCCTGAGTTGTACGTGATCACCGTCTGATCACTCCTTCAATGGATGGTCCAATGCCTCGGAACTCACAAAACTTTAAACCTGTTTGAACAAAACTTTATCGCATCCGTTTTTCAACGTCCCTTTGACTCCCATACGGACCCGATAGGAAATAAAACTGCCAATTAATGATTTATTGGGTCTGATTTTAAAGATAAAACCTGATTACTTTTCGACTCGATATCCATAAGATCTGTGGCATGTTGATTGGATGGCCCAGATCTTCTTGCGGGTTTCTCACATTCAAAAGCTGTCAATCAAATAAAAAAAGTTATTTCTTTTAAATTTCTGCTTTTCCCTTTATTTCCGCTATAACATAATATTTTCTTTTTCTTTCATTTTGTGATAAAAATGAAAATAAAACTTAAATAACAATGGACGCTACAACATCTGGCTCCACCTAGGGATAGTGCTTTTGCCACAGAAGCACTAAGAACCACAGATGAGTGCCTTCACCTTTGGCATGGAGTCATATATTGCTTAACCAATTCAAATTCTATGGCATTTGTACACTGAATTCACTTTGGTATCTACAATGATAGGATGCTTGTGCTTTATAACTTGAAATACTACTTGAGGTATTGCCCATTGACAGGCAGCTGTAGAGTTTTACCATCAAGACTCTCTGTAGTAGTTTTGTTAAGAATTCTCATCAAAGTTTTGTTAGTGGATTCAACCAATCCATTTCCCTGTGGATGATAAGCAGTTGAGTGAGATAAAATCGAATTATACTTCTGACAAAAGGCAACAAAATTACTTGAACTTAAGACTTGAGCATTGTCTGTCATGACTTTGATAGGGTGTCCAAGTCTATTGAACATGCTTTCCTCATATGTCTTGAGATCCACATAGGACCAAGCCAAAACATCAGTGTATTTCCTGAAAAGCTCAATATATCTCGCCTTATAATTAAATGAAACTTCCTTGAACAATTTGACCAGCTTGGGCTCCTTCTAGATTCCAATATTGTGATCTTGAATCTGTTCATCCTGTGAAAGGAAACTAGCACCTGTTCCTTCTTTAGAATAGGCTCCATCAAATAAGCACTTCCACAACCCTTTTGTTTGTAGCTCTGTATTTACACAGGCTAAAGTAAGATGCCTTTGGTTATCTTCAGCCAATTCTTCATTTTCATGCAGCATGAAGCAAGAAAAGTCGTCTTTTTCCTGGCTATATACAGGTGAATTACTTGCTTCGTTATTTGTGATTGTTCTAATAAATCTTGTTTCTCTGTATAGCCTCCTTTCTTCCCCACCAAAAATTGGTATGACAGCATAAGAAAAATCTAGTTTCAAAACACCACCCAATTTAGCCCCCCATGACCTAGATAGTAACATTCCAAACCTAGCAGGGATATTTGCTACCACTACATCCATTACCAAACTTTTGGCTGGAATCTGGGCTAGTGACACCACCATATCTTTAATGCCCCCCAGACACTTGACTTTATGTGAATCAAAAGAATACAAGTCTCTGTAAGGTTTAGTAACTTGTAGGTTTAGCTATTTCATCACTGATAATGGCATAAGGTTATGTGAGTCTCCTAAATCAAACATACAATTATGCAAGAGTAAATCATGAACCAATAAAGAAATGTAGAAAGGAGGTGTTGAAGAATCTACCTCCTCCACATGTGAACCAAAAACCACTACTGGTTTATCTTCTTGCAAATTCACAATGTCATTTATATTCACATTCTGAGATAGATTGATAAACTCTGTAATTTCTCTTTGATAAGTTGGTGTTTTAACCAACTCTGTGAGGGGTACCTGAATTCTGGTCTTTTCTAACTCTTTGGTGAAACTAAACACATGGCTTTGTTTAGTATTCCTTTCATTCTCATCTTCACTTTTCTTCATGACTGAAATCTCTTGTGGAATGGAAACAAGTTTCTCTAAAGGAATTTTTTCACTTTTCTTGCTTTCCTTTATTCAATTGTTTTACAAGCTGTGGTTCTTGTTCTTACGGAGTTGCCTTTTGTAAGGGAGTTGGAACTTGCTTCTCACATTCATCTTCTTGACTTCTAGATCTTTTCCTTGATCTCAAGTCATATTTCTTATGTAGTTCTGCCTGCATAAAATCAAAAAACTGCTTCCAACATTCATCAATTTCATTATCATCATAAATGACATCTGTTTCACTATATTCTCCTCCCTCAACACCTAGTTCATCTTCATCTACTGCATACAATGTGAAAATATGGTCATGATGATCCTTGGAATGCTCTGGTACTCCATCAGGATCCGCCTCTATATATAGTGGTGCTTGAATCTGATCTTGATCTTTTCTCTCCCTCTGTAAAATTTGCAGAGGTTGTCTTCTACATTGAGGAATAAAACTTCTATTTTGTTGTACTTGTCTCTGAGAATTCTTACTCTCTAATTCCAATTTAATCAATTTATTAGACAAATTTCCAATTACATTATTCATATCCTCTAATGTTTGATCTATAGAGGATTCTACTTTAGCCTTTCCCTTATCTTGGATAGGTTGTGCATCTGGTGTTTTACCTATAGCCACCAGATTTGCTTCTATCTCTAATGAATTTGTTTGGATTTGATCAAGGGTTGGGGATATCCTCTCCCTCAATGTGAATCCAAAATTTGACTAAAAAGCCCCCGCAAAAGTTAATTTTGCACTAGGAATAGGGGGGTTAATCTTCATTGGAAGACTATTGTACAATTTATTGAACCTTCTAATGAATTCAACAACACCTTCATCAAATTTCTTCTTGGTAGCATTAAACTCTCTGAGTGAATACCCATGGTCTGTTTTTTCTCCCCATCTCTGGGTGAACAGGCACTCCATTTCTTCCCATGTTGTAATAGAGTTATTAGGAATCCCTTTAAACCATTTTCTTGATTCTCCATCCAAGGATTGGACAAAAAGTCTTAGAACAACATCCAGGTGTTCAATATTTAAGTTTTCTGCAAAATTACAAAATACTGATATATGATTCTCTGTTTTTTTTTCATCCTCCCTTGTGAAACGAGGAATAATCTTCAAGTATTCTTGTGGCATTTGATTCAATTGTTGTGTCAATTGAATAGGTGAATACCTATTCATCAAAAATGCAGGTGCTGCCATATTTTCTCCTGAATTTACTGAACCTTGATTACCAGCAAAAGTGGAACCTGACTCAGGAGTAAATGAAGTTTGCAAAGGTGGTAATGTAGTTATAGGTTCAGGCTGAATAACTATAGCAGATACTGAAAAAGAAACAAACTCAAAAGACTATTCCTCATAGTTGGGTTCTTGGAATGAATTGGATGTAGAAGGTGACTTTTGGTCAATAAAAGATGAATGTGAAAGATGTGATGAACTACTGCCTAGTGCAGACAGTGTAGGACTTGGTGTAAGTGGAGTTTTAGTCCTTCCAACCCTCTTGGAAAGTATCCTCTCAGGATCTGAAAGGTCTTGAACTTTTTGTTGCGAGGTATCTGACCTTGTATGGGGTCTCTTTGGAGCTAGAGTTATTGCTTTTATCCAAAACAACCAAAACTTTCCTCCTCACTGAACAACCAGAGGAAACTATTGAAAACCCAGGGAAAAGTGTTATTGTCTTCTCTCCTCGGCAACAATGGCAATTAATGTTGTCCCTTAAGAAACCAATTTCCTCGTTGTGTAGAAATTGTGCTTAAGACATTAATGTTTATAATTATTGTCACTTGTTTGTCACTTAATTGTATGTTGTATTCTCAAATGAAGGACCCGAAAGACTTGGTTTTAAACCCTCAATGCTTAGGTGACATGAAAGTCTCAAAATGCCATTTGATTGTTGAATATAAATGATGAATGAAGAAAGCTTGAAGAAGTCATAGACAATATGCTATTTTACACAGAATCTACTATCTGTGACACTTGGAGAAGTTGAATATAATATGTTGTCTTACATGGAAACTACTATTTGTAACTTAGAAGAATTGCAGAGGTGGGAACTTGAAGTATAGGAGCGCTCTTTTAAGATATTTTAACTTCATTTACATAAGAAAATAAAGACTTGCAGCTTCATTACCATACTTAAAGGAAGAAAACATTTAATGACACATAACAGAGAAGTCACAAAATCATACCCAAAAATGTGTGGAAAACTTCTAATTCTTTCATTAATCAACAATTTTATCAAGAATACAGTGGCCTAGTCTCCAGGTTCTCAAAAATTCGAACCCCTTTTTTTCCTATAATCTTGCCTCTTTATACATCATATGATAGTTAATAACCACCCAAAACTGTCAAACTACCTAACTATCCTCTAACTGCTTTGAAGTAAAGATCATTACAAAATATTACATTTGAGGGTAAAACACCTCATTCATTTCAAGAAAACAAGATAATAAGAAGTAATAGAAATCAGAGAATGATGGGAGATAGTTTCTCGCTGTTAGAATCTATAGCTTGAGCCTTAGTGGAGTAGTGGATGAAGTGGCAAGGTATGGTGAGTGATGTGGGAAATTAATAGATGAAAGCGGTGGAAGATGTGGAATGAACGACGTGGGGCAGAAAGCTTTGGGAGCTCACTGCGGGGGTAAAGAATGTATGGGAGCTTCAACGAGGATGAACCCCCGCAATAATTTTAGGCCACACATTGTGGTCAACCATGCTAATGTCACGGTCAACTACGGGGGTTGAGCTTTAATTAATATTCGTGCTCATTGCTTCCCCGCGGCACACCCCAACGTACTTATCAAGCTATCACTTGATCGCTCCTCTGGAACCTGCATGACCTTTAGAATATGGAAAACCTTCGGTTAGCTTGGAATTCGAAGAATTAAAACTATGGTTCATAAACCTATTACGTCTGCCTGAGTTGTACGTGATCACCATCCGATCACCACTTCAATGGACAGTCCGATGCCTCAGAGCTCATGAAACTTTAAACCTGTTTGAACAAAACGTTATCGCATCTGTTTTTCAATGCCCCTTTGACTCCCATACAGACCTGATAAGAAATAAAACTGCCAATTAATGATTTATCGGGTCTGATTTTAAATATTAAACACGATTACTTTTTGACTCGATATCCGTCGGATCTGTGGCCTGTTGATTGGATGACCCAGATCTTCTCGTGGGTTTCTCACATTCAAATGTTGTCAATCAAATAAAATAAGTTATTTCTTTTAAATTTCTGCTTTTCCCTTTGTTTCTGCTATAACATAATATTTGGTTTTTCTTTCACATTTTGATTTTTCTTTCATTTTGTGATTAAACTAAAAATAAAACTTAAATAACAATGGATGCTACAACAAGCTCCATAATAAATGTTTTTTGGTTTCGTTGTATGTCGTATGCGGAGGTTAGGTGGTGGGTCCGCCGAGGGTGGCCCGCACCCCGTTTAATATAATAGTATATGGTAGTTGGGGGGGTGAGGGTCATGGCCCATCGGGCCATATTTAATTCAAAGTTGTTTTTTAATATATAATGTGGGAGGTCCGATAGAGGTGGTCAGGGTCATGGTCCGCCACCTATTTTAATATTGTTTATTTATTTATTTTTATAACAAATGAACACTTTTTTTATTTTTTCTAATATTAGGGATATTAGACAATTAAGTATCCAACAAATTCACCTGCTTTTGGGAGCTAGGTTCCCACACCAGTTGACGGTGAATTTGTAGGACAATTAAACCTAGCCCACTGCCCAACTTTGACTGAAACTTTGACTGGCTCTTTCTCTCTCATACGAGCTCAGATTTGAGTGTCGTTGACACCGTTGGAATCAGAGCGACGAGCACTTAAATCTGGTACTAGTTTTGGAGTGATCTGACCACTTTGAATTTTTACCCTTTCTGAGTCCTCTTGGGCTTCTGCATGTGTCTAGAGCCACTTGGATCAATCCTCCCCACTGAGGAGATTTTGGTCCTCCAAAAGAATGAAAATAATTTGCCACTTCTTTGTACCTTATCTGTACTTACAAGTGTCTGATAAGTCACCATTCCTTCTCCTTCACCTTTGTCCTTCAGAGACATAAGAAATGAGCTGACACCTGCAACCTCTGCAAACTTGTAGTGAAATTATTCAAATTACATGCCTGAATTACAAGACCAACTAATTCCCCAACCATCCCATACTTGCCACGAGTTTATAACACATGCTCAATGGTCAAGTTTACATCAAAATGGAAACAATACCCCAGCTATGAAAACAAGGCCAAAACATCATTGTTGCTTTCAACAAGTGATGGAAAACACATCATCACTGCAACACATGATTTACAAAAATAAAGCCAAACACTATTGTTTCTTTGACAAGTGATGGAAACACAACATCACTTTCACAGTTTAAAATGCAACAAAAAATAAGAACAGACATCATTGTTGCTTAACAAGTCATGGAAAACACATCATCACTTTTACATCTTAAAATGAAACAAATGGTTTACAAAAGCATGACCATGACAAGCTAACATATTTAGAAACCATTTTTCACTTATCGATGTGAATGGGTCATCCCCCTGTGGTGGTTTTTCTTGTCGAACATCTTTTTCAACTGGTTCATGCACCGATGTTTTGTCTTTAAGGCGTTGCTCTCGATGGAGCCTCCTACATGTGGCCCTATGGTGACCACTTCTATTGCAATGACTGCAATGTATTCTTCCTCTAGATCTGCTTTACCTTCTTCTTAGTCTGTAGTTGAGAGGATCTTTCATGCCTCATCCTCTTTCATGCTGCCATTCTCTTCCAGCACTCAACAAATGTATGGTCATGTCAACCACAAAAAGTATATGTTTTTCGATGCCATGTTTTATGTTCATCATTAACAACATGATTGTAATCGAAATGAACATTCAAATATTGAGACTTTTTATACCTTTCCTTGTTGTCTCTGGTGTAAGTATGGCTATGAGAGCTTGCCTCAACTCTTTCCCTACGATTGACACTGCCATGGGATGATGGGGATGTGTTCCCATCATTCTCTTTCCTCGATGATTTCGACAATGTCTCGGAAGCATCTGACACCCTTGAGCATTCTCCTTCAATGTATCCCAAGCCTGAAAATTGATGTCTCTGCACAACCTACAATGATTGAGTAATGCTTTGGATTTTAACGCCAAGTCCTTCTTCCTCCTTGTACCTCATCCTGGTAAGGAGCCTCATGTTTGTCCTTGTAATTGGTATCTCCACATTTCCAATAGAAATCATACTATGTGAAGATGAAACTGAAGGGAATTCAACATCTTTTACATCCACTGTCGATTTTGAAAGCACTGATGAGGGCTCCTCATTATTTTTTTTGTGGTTCGCTGTCTGTCCTGGCGTATTCTCCAACTTCCTTGCCGACGTACCCAAGTCCTGACTGACGAGGTAATTCCTCTACTTTGATGAGGTCGACAATGCCTTGGCCATTAATGCCCAAGCCTTTTCCTTCATACCCCATTCTCTTTAGCAGTTTGGAGCCAATTCCTGTGGTACGATTTTCAAAAACAACAAAATCATCATCAGGAAACATACATGAAGATGGAGAATTATTTTTTACCTCACATGGGTCACGCTGCAACTTTTCCAAGGCCTCTTCCTTAGATTGCAGCTGTCGTAGAAAACTATGTTTCTTCTCTTTCTCTTCTTGTAGAAGTATATTCAATTCAGTGTTATTTGCTTGAAGACTTTGATTGTTGTGCTTCAGTTCTTCTTGGGCCTCTTATGTGGCTCGCAACTGAAGGTGAAATTGTTGTTTTTCCTCTGTCTCCTTTTGTATAGATTCATATATTATTTCCACCTTTTGGGACACTCTGAGCATGGTCTTGTACATCGCTTTTTCATCCTCCATCACTGCACGTTCCATTGTTCAAGTTCTCAATTCACATCCACACAATGATCGCTTTGATACCAAACTTGATCCAAGTTGACTCAACTCCCAAATTTAACCAAGATCTTTAACTTCTGTGATGTTTTTAGAATTTCATTTAAAATAGAATAAAGGAACATATATGCATGTTGTAAAGAAGAAGGAACATGACAAGAATCAGCAACATAAAACACAAGACATTGATAACAGAGTTCGTCCAGTGTGGACTACGTCTCCGGGCCCAGTGTCAAGATCGTGTTGGTTGCTTCATTCAGTTTTGGGAATGGTGAATATGTACATGGACTATGGTTTCTATCATACAAGGACATGTGCCCTCTACACGAGTGGCAAAGTCTCTCCACGAAACGTTCTGCTACAGGAACTATCACTCACAATAGACCTCCTATCAGCATGACATAAACTTACACATGGTTACAATGAGTATCCCGACGTCATGGAATCAAAGGGATCTCAACCAAAACACCCATGGTGACAATTAGTATCCTGCCATCATGGCAACAAAGGGATCTCAATCAAAACATACATACAATCGATGATGAGTACATCTCACGTGAAATAGACATAAAGATTCCACATCATACATCAAGCAGGAATCGAAACAACATAGTAAATCTCACAACAAATGATTAAAGAAGTACATGAAAACAACACTTCATATACCCCATATCTGATGCTAGCTAAAGAATAGAATACTCAGTTGTTGGATCTGAATGCACCATCGAAATCGTGGCGTTGCATGGCATAAGATCGACTGTCCACACTCTAAAATCCGACACCGCACTCCAATCTGGATAATGACCAAAAAATAGAAGGCTCAGCTGCACAAACTTACTGCACCATTGAATTTGTGTCATCGAGAAGTGTAAAATCGACTATCCATTTTCTGAATTCTAACACTGGCAAAATCTGAGACTGTAGGAATCTTTTAGATCCCCTCGCGATTCTCCAAAGATTCCATCCTTCGGGTTGACTAGAGATCTCAAACTCAAATCATAAAAATGATCTCACCATTGAGATCCTTGTGAAATTCTGAGAAGAATGAGTATAAAGTTGCTTGCATTTTGAATCTGGAAAATTTCAGCGTCTAAGGAATCTTGAAGAATCCCTCAAGATTCTCAAAGATTCTCCTCCGTTGGGAATATGCAAATCCGCTGCTCAAAAGGAGAATCTAACCCTGCCATAGTGTTCCCTACAAAAATTTGAGAAAAATGACTGTAAACTTGATTACATTCTAACAAAAAGAATTTTTATCTCCCAAGGAATCTTTAAGATTCTCTACAAAAATTTTGTCTCGAAAAATGTGTCATCATTTTGCCTCCTAGAACTGCATCATGGTTCCATCTTTAGTCTGGCTCGCATTTCCACCGTTCCATTTAGCCTCCATTCCATGTGTTCCACACTACCCTCGTGCAAATGGAAAAGAAGGTTTATATAGATGTTTGTGGGCAGAGCTAACAAGGACTAAGGCCATGGCTCAAATCCTAACCCCTCCAAAATTGGCGTGTTGTATTAATTTTTTTAATGAATTGTTTTATTTTCAATACATAACCGACTGATTTAAATGGTGTGACTGTTGGTTTTGTTTGATTAAATATGGGCGGAGTTTGGTACATGGGGTCGCTGGGTGTGGGCCGGCCCACGTGGGCTGACCTGGTTCAATCCCCGCCGGCTCCACAATAAATATTTTTTGGTTTCATTGTATGTCGTATGCGGACGTTAGGTGGCGGGTCCACTGGAGGTGGCCCACACTTCGTTTAATACAATAGTGTATGGTAGGTGGGGATGGGGGGGCAACGGTGGGGGTCATAGCCCATCAGTGTATATTTAATTCAAAGTTGTTTTTTAATATATAATTTGGGAGGTTTGATAGAGGTGGTAGGGGTCATGGCTCGCCATCTATTTTAATATTGCTTATTTTTTATTTTTAAAACAAATAAACATTTTTTTGATTTTGTCTAATATAAGGGATATTAGACAAATTAAGTACCCAACAAATTTGCCTGCTTTCGGGAGCTAGGTTTCCACATCTATTGACGGTGAATTTGTAGGAAAATTAAACTTGGCCCACTGGCCAACTTTGATTGAAACTTTGACTAACTCTTTCTCCCTCATACGAACTCGGATTTGAGTGTCGTTCACACTGTTGGAATCAGGGTGACGAGAACTTCGATTTGTTGCTAGTTTGGGAGTGATCTGAACACTTTGAATTTTGACTCTTTCTGAGCCCTCTTCGGCTTTTGCATGTGTCTGGAACCACCTGGATCAACCAACCATTCGAAAAGGCCCTCCTTGGATTTGAAGGTAGTCTTCCACACATCTGAGGGTTTGATAGGCACCTGCTGATAACTGGACATCAAGTCAATCTTGCTGAAATATTTGGCTCCCTTGCGCTGATCTAGAAGTTCATCAATTTGTGGGATTGGGTACCTATTCAAGACAATGATCTTGTTCAGCGCCTGATAGTCAATACAGATTCTCTAGGTCTCATCCTTCTTCTGTACCAACATAATCAGGCTCTCACAAGGTGATGAGCTTGGCCTGATGTGCCCTTTCTACAACAACTCCTGAATCTGCCTCTTGATATCATCATTCTCGAGAACAGAGCATCGATATATTAGTCCATTGGGTAGAGGCATGCCCAAGGTCAGATTGATGGAGTGCTTAACCTGAAAATTCAAAGGTACCCCTGTAGATGAGGAGAAAATGTCCCTTTACTCCTCCACGACCTTGTCCATCTACTGCTGTTGTGTGGAGGAGCCTTGTCTAGAAGCCATGGTCACAACCTTCATCTTTCCCTGAGGGTGAATCATAAGGAAAGCAATTTCTTGGTCTGGGAAATAATCCTACTACATTGCTTTGCAGTGATCAAAGAGATGGCGGTAGGCGAGGCTACCTTCAGTATCTCGTAAAACTTATTGCCCAAAGTAATAATCACAGAGCGAGGCCTAGACTCATATACAACAAGTATGGTTGTCCTAATAATACATCAAAAACTTCAAGAGGAGCAACATCACAAAGTACCTCATCCGTGAAGGGATTAATGCTATAGGGACGGAGACACTGCTGGCTGACGTAGAGATATTGTCCTTGGTGAAGCCACCTGATGGTGTACGGTCGTGGATGTGCTATCATCGGTAGGATCAACCACTTCACAAACTCTCCTAAAATGAGGTTATTTTGGCTCTTGTTGTCAATAATGACCAGCAACAAGAACCTTTCACCCACATCTGTGAGTGGAAGAGGCGTTCCCCCTCCTTTGCATCTTTAGGCTCATTATTTTGATTTTGGTGGTGGCCACAGTAGCACTAGGCTTTGCGTCAATGATCTACTTCCATTTTTCATTCCTTTTGTCATGTTTTGACTCAGAGTTGGAACATGCATCTAATTTGGAAGCCTTCAACTCGGCCACTCGTGACTACTTGGCCCGACACTCACTTGTGTTGTTAGTAGAGCTCTTATGGAACCCACACCATTTTCCTATGTCCTTCTTTGTCTTCGTGGTGTTGTTCTTCACTTGCGGCTTCGACAAGTTGTCCTGTGTCACCCCACCTTGGCTTTGGCCTTTGCTCTATGGTTTTGGGGTGCCTTTTCCTTGCTTCAGATTCAGAGATTCAAAGTCTTGCTTCTTTTTTTTAAACTTCTTCTCAATCTTGACAGCATATCCGTATGTCATGTCAAGCGAGGAGATGTCTAGGAACTCCATCTCATCCTAGATGTACTTGTGTAGATAGTCGGAATACTTGAGTACCAAATGCCACTCAGAATCCCTGTTACCCAACTTAGTGCAGAGGATATGGAAATCATTTGTGAACTCCGATACATCTTGGTCCCTTCTCTGTCGTAGCATGGTCCATTTTATGTATTTATCTTCAGAGCTCTAGATAGGGTAATATTGTTCCTTGATGGTTGTTAACACTCAGGTTGTCCCTAAAGCTCCTTAAATGGATACGGCCGCGGTAACCACAAACCAATCTTTGGACTGCGGGTGCTAGCCCACCTGCAATCAGAGAGGGCTCTATCTTTGTAATTTAGCTTTGTTTTGGGTTGATTTTAGGCTAGTTATTGATTTCAAGGGGTTTTGTTTAAGTTTTCGTGGGAAGGATGATGCTTTCAAGTAGAGAGGTAGGTATAGTATAAGAGTTTCAAACCATTGGGCATGGAGTCAAGGAGTAGGAATACTGGTGCGTTTTCTTGGTCACAAGAGGAATATGGAGCAAGATAGCTACACATGAAACAACATTCAAGCTAAATGGAGATGGATTGAAGGCTAAGGGATGAGAGGCAATTAAGAATTTCTCGTTCAGCTTAACAGAGGGAAGGTGAATGAGCTCTATCTAGGAGCAGTAAAGAATCCCTAGATAACTTTCAAACATGGGTGAATTAGGGGAACTATGAGCCAAAGGGAATTCATATTCATTACCAATTCAGATGAAAACATAAAGAAACAACAAAAATTGAGCATAAAGTGCAGTTAAACAAAGTCTAAGCTATTCATTTTTCCTGCTATTTTAGATGGTGACATATGTATGATATGAGCATATATCAATGGAAAACAGAGGTAGGAAACACTTATTGAGTCATGTTGCAGCACAAGAATTCCATAATTCACTCTTCAAAACATTAATAACACTGCAAACAGTCCGTCCTCCAAGCTTTTAGCAGTCTTTGATTAAAGAAATCATCATACATACAGATTGAGTCTCTAGTGAAGTGAATCAACCAACCAACCCTTTAAACAATGCAGAGGGTGGTATATATAAAAAATATGTATAAACTGGCCCTTGAGCAGATCTCAAGGGAGAAAATATCTCAAAATATCTCAAAACAGATCTAAAACCGTTCTGTGGAAATCAATGCTATTAGTCCTATTCTATGCTGGAAATAAATGTAAACAGATCTACTTGAGGTGCACTGGGAGGCAGCGACCTCACAACATGATCACTGAAGACTGTGCATTGGGCCTGCAGCCTCACAAAATGAATTAAAAACTGTCCTCTGAGCTATGCGCTGGCCTCATGGCCATAACTGCGCATGGGGCTCAGCAATACTGCTCCAAAATGTGGCTGGATGCATTGTTCTTCTAAAAACTGTGCCTTGAATCCTTGTCTGCGCCTTCAAGTGGCTTTAAAGCCAAAATTTATGAGTGGGTGAGCCTTTTATGGCCCAAGACTGTTTGTTGACTTTGCTGTAGGCATTCATGACTTCATTTTCTTTGAAAATGCTTCACTGATACTCTTTGCCGCTTCCTTGATATGCTTTGGCATGCACCTGGTCCCTTCTTGGCCTCCGAATGCTCTAAACTGTCCCATCGACACTTTACGGCTGTTGTTCGGCCCTCTGTTGCCTTAAGAGCTGTTATCGGCCCTTGCCGATCCAAAAATGCTTCAAAATTGATAAAATGCTGCAAAGACCGAGGAAAAAGGGGCTCTGGAGGTACACCGAAGAGAAATCCCTGCATTTGGATGTGTTTTGACTTGGAGCGATTTCAAAAAGGCTAAGGAAAGCATCGTTCCATTGTAATTGGGCGGGCGCAGGCACCGCATGAAAACTTTGAAAAATGCCCTTTCCATCAAAACAGGCGAAAATTCCCCTAAAACTGTAAAATTCATGAATTTTTGGCGCTGCCGGGTGCTGTTCAAAATATTAAATCGTGGCCGTTGGATCCGGCGCGGGCCGATCCAACGGCTGGAGCTAAATCGGTGATCGGCGGATCCAATGACACAAACCTCCGATGAGCGATACAGCCCTCAGACCCGAAAATGCATTAAGGCCCTCTTTTCTTGAAATCGGGTCCGGCCCATCGGCGGAACCCAATCGGCAGATTTGATGAAAATGGGTCTGCCTACCCAAAAACTATATATGCCGCATTTTTTGTTATTTCGGCTCTGGCAGTCGGAGCCATATATGGGGCCGCTGCGATACGATTGGGGCCATTGATCTGAGGGCCCGATCCAACGGCTCTGGATCAATCGGCATATCGCTAATCGGCGGGGCGGAGGGTGTGGCCCATATGAATTGAAGAGATGCGATATTGTGTTATATGCAATCAACACACGATGCGATAATATATAATATATATCAAATGAAACATTTGCGATACAAAATATATATCGCATCGGCGGTAGGGCGAGGTGAATGTAATATGTGTTGGGCGTATTGCGAAACACCGACTCGCCGATATGCGATCGGCGATAAACCTTTTGGCGCTGAACCCATCGCTCATGCAAATAATGCCAACACTTTAACACTGCCCGACCTCCGACAGCGATATCGCGTTGGAGGGAGGGCCATGCATTCGGAGGAGGGGGCCCAAATGAAGCACATTACCAATCGGACCATGATTTTTGGAAAAAAGTAAGTTTTGTGAAGTCGGAGGGGCTTCCTTTAGAGTTTGGCATGGATTATAAGGCATCAGAGGGGGTCCGATAGCCCAAAAAGGAGGAATTTTCATGCATTTGAGGGATTTTCATGGTTTTTTGCATGATTTTTTGGGATTTTCATGCCTTGGAAGGAGTCCAAAGGCACTCAAGAGGAATTTTATGCGGTTTGAGAAGGGTTTTAAGGCCAAACAAGGGGTTTATGCCTTGAGAAGGTAAAAACAAAGCAAAATGGATGGTTTTTATACATTTGAAGGGAAATCTATGCTTTGGGAAGGAGTCCCAAAATGCATGAGAAGATGGTTTGAGGGGGGAAATGAGGGCTCTTGCTAAGTTTCAGGTAAACTTAGCAATTCCCAAGCACACTTATGGTTATTTTTCAACCAGGGGGAGGGGATAAGTATATAGGGGAGTTATTAACATTGTTATAGTAAGGGGAGGGAGATAGATAGGGAGTTACATAGTAAAGTTAGTAGTTAACATGATAATGATAAGAAAAAGCGCTAAGTATGAGATCTTAGGCTATTAAGGGGGAAAATGACTCATAGAGGAAGTATGGACATTCCTTGAGTAAAGCAGATCTTTACCAAGGCAACTGATATGAAAATGATGAGACTAAGAGATATCAAGCAGATCTTGACCTCTTTAGGGGAAGTTAGTGAGTGATTTGGGGAAGAGGAAGAAGGGGAAGTTAGACATGCCTCGCTTGAGCTCCTTCAAATGGAAAACTGCCTAATGCTTGAGATGTGAATAGATATGACACTTGAAAATTTGAAATGGATCACAAGCCATGATTCTGCAACCATAAAGCTACCTACCCAGCCTACTCACCTAGCATTTTCTCTTCTTTTTGGTTTGGGTGCACTTGAATGACCATACCCAGCTTTTCATTCTTTTCTTCTTGCTGTCCTCCTATCTAAATCTACACTTATTGCATCCAGGGGCTCAGATTAAGCTGTTGAGCACCCTTGTTTCTCTACCTATCTACAGATCTGCCAAGATTAAGCTGTTTGGACAGATATTCATTCTCTATATTCTACAACAAGAAATTGAAACCTAGGGAAGCCAAGATTAAGATGTTTGGACTTCCCTTAACTAAAAACACATCAAAATGGATTAACTCATCAAAATTTGGAATACAACAGTGGCATTTAGACTAGCACACTCTCATGGCCTCTTCTTTGGCCTCTTAAGGAAATATGGAACATTGCACCATGCAAAGTATGACATATTTGGCATGTAAAAATGTCGATCATGAAAGATGAATACGTGTTGCAATAGGAGGCTAACAGTGGCTCCACTTGGGGATGGATTTTCCTTGTGAAAAGTGAAGAACAGTAGGTCAGACTGCCTTGATCTTCTATTGTTGCTGTGGACTAAAAAATTTCTTTGTGCTGGCTGCTAAATGTGTGAAACTTTGAAATATGAGCAGCACTCTCCTTCAACTGAATTGTTGTGAAAATGAAGCACTGCCTACTTTCTTTTGCGTGCTTAATATTATGCACAATTGTCTGAGAATGTGCCTTTGAAATAGATCCAAAACATGGATCAAAATTGATGTATTTCCCTTATTTTTGCTTTGACCAAGGGTGCTGATATGAAACTAAAAACGCTCCTCTGTTTTGATACTATTGAATGAAGTGGGAAGCTTGATTGTAGCACTTCTAACTGAATTTGATTTGATATAACAACGCTGCTTTGTCTTGTTCTGAGTGCTCTGTATATAGTTGAAACTGCTTGTTCCTTTCCTTTTGAAACCGCTTCAAAACATGGATAAAAAGGAGCATTTTCTCTTACTGGCTGCCACATGACTTAAGCTCGAACTCTGAACGCAACCTCTTTTAACTGAATCGCTGTAAAATACAGCACTGGCCCTTTATCCACTGAGTGCTTTGAATGTAATGAAATCTGCCTTGGGAAGTCTTCTGCCATTTGTTTGAAAACAGGGGTCAAACATGGATGATTCCTTTTGAAATTAATTTCAAAAGAACAGAGAGCTGGGTGATGCGTTTTATTGCTCCTTTCACCCAAAACTGCGCTGTGTACTTATGTTGAAACCAATGCAAAAAACAGAGCTTTGTAATGGATGTCTTGCATGGGTTTTGCCTTTACAATCTTGCTGCACTGTTCTCCTGAAGTTAATGCTACGGTCAGAGCGTTTAAAATGGATGACTTGGATCGGACTGTCTCCATAACTTTGTTGTTGCTCTTATGAGAATGATGCAAAAGACATATCGTTGAAATGGACGATTTGCCTTGTTCTATCTCCATACTTCGCTGCTTGGTTCCAAGCAATCAGATTGCTTATACAAACATAAAAAGGAAAGCGCTGACATATATACAAACACTAATATACAAATATATACACAGGGGCATTGTATCCCTTAAAATGGAACATGGTAATGTTTTAACATTCGGCCATTAACAGGGCCATCTTCCACTGTGCTATGATCTATAGATTTGAGAAAATACGTGTTATTGCCCTGCACAACGCTGATAACAAATGGGCCTTTCCATAAAAAATCAAACTTTGCATGCTTCCACTTGTCTTCTCTTCGTGAGTCCCACCTTAGAACTTTGTCGCCAATGTAGAAATCCTTAGCCTTCGTCCTTTTGTCAAATGCTTTCTTCAGCCTCTCTTGCACAATTTGAGCTCTGTCATACACTTGCTCTCTGGTTTGCTGAAGATGAATGGCTTGATTAATTCTTCTTTGAACATCATTTGGTTCAGCCTGAATTTCCTGTAGCAGCTTAATAATAGGAATGCCCAAGGATGAAGGGAATCTGGCATCCATATCATAGACTAGCTCATAAGGGCTCATCCCAATGGATCTCTTTGTTGAAAGTCTGTCTGCCCATAGGGCATTTGTGAGCTTTATATGCGAGTTCTTCTTGTTTTCTTCTAGAACTTTCTTAATGATATTAATCAGGCTCTTGTTGGATGATTTGGCCAAGCCATTACCTTGAGGGTAATAGGCTGTGGAGTGGCCTAAGGTAATGTGAAATTTATGGCAAAAATTGATCATCTTTTTGGATTTGAAGGCAGCAGCATTGTCAGTAATGATCTTCTCAGGGCAGCCAAATCTAGAAAGGATATTGCACTTAAGGAATTGGATAATGATGGAGTCATTGGCTTGCCTACATGGGATGGCTTCGATCCACTTGGTGAAATAGTCGGTGGCTGTTAAAATCCACTTGTGCTGGCCAGAGGAAGAGGGATGGATTTCTCCAATGAAGTCAAGACCCCATTGTTGAAAAGGCTTCTCAGTTGAGATGGGCTTAAGAGGCAAAGGTAACAGCTTTCTTTTGCCCTCAAAGATTTGGCATTTGTGACATGAGATAGCAAACTTCTTTACATCTGCAAACAAAGAGGGCCAATAGAAACCAGCCCTTAAAATTTTATCAGCAGTGGACTTCCAATATAGATGTCCTCCATAGTCCCCTGCATGGAATTCTTTCATGACACTGTCAGTTTCATTTAAAGTTAAACAATTAAGCAATATGCCTTCACGATTTTTCCAAAATAATGCACCATCTAAGACACAAAACTTTGAAGCCTTCATTTTTAAAAATCTTTTCTTGGTTCTGGACAATCCTGGGGGAGCAAACAGGTTTAACAATACAAAGCATATATCAACATACCATGGGGATTGCAAAAAGGTTTCACTGATCTGTGGAGTCGCCAGCTCCTGTTCATTGTCTAGTTGGTTAATGTCTAAGGCTTGAAAGTTTGTTTCGAACATCAGTTTGGCTAAACCTTGCCCCTTTATCAGCTTGGTTGGTTTTATTTCTATGCCATACTCAAGGATGTTAGCAATCCACTTGCCTCTTTTGCCTTCTAACCCCTCTTGGGTTAATATGTATTTTACACCAACATTTGGCACATAAGCAACCACATGGGAGTATAAGATATAAATTCGAAAATCTTTGATTGCTTTAACAAGTGCATAGACCTGCTTTTCCATGATTTGGTACTTCAGGGGCGCATCTCTTAAGGCTCAGCTGAAAAATGCAATTGGCTTTTCATTTCCTTGATCGTCCTTTTGCAAAAGGACAGCAACTATGGTGTGATCAGATGCAAATGAAAATATGATAAAGTCCCTATCAAATTGTGGACTTGTGAAGACAAGGGCTTGGGTTAAGGCAGCTTTGATACTCTCAAAGGCTTGCTTGGTTTCAAGAGACCATTTTACCTTGGCATCCTTTTTAAACATGTTGCTTAACAGTCTTATCAACTCAGCTAGATTTGGGATAAATATCCTTAGGAAATTGATCTTTCCAAGGAATGCTTGCAACTCTTTAATGTTTCTTGGATAGGGTATTTGGAGAATGGCTTGGATCCTTTCGGGATCAATTCTAATCCCATCTTTTGAAATGATATGGCCTAGTAATTTGCCTTCTTCAAGTCCAAATAAAGACTTCTTGGGGTTCAAGGAAATGTCATATTTCCTACATGTTAGGAACACTTGTCTCAAATGTTTTAGGTTCTCTTGATCAGATTTGGAGAATGGCGTAAGGTCATCAAGGTAGATTACCAAGAAATCATGGATTTCCTTGGCAAAGGTTGTCCCTAAAGCTCCTTAAAGGGATACAGCCGAGGTAACCACAAACCAATCTTTGGACTGCGGGTGCTAGCCCACTTGCAATCAGAGAGGGCTCTCTCTTTGTAATATAGCTTTGTTTTGGGTTGATTTTAGGCTAGTTATTGATTTCAAGGGGTTTTGTTTAAGTTTTAGTGGGAAGGATGATGCTTTCAAATAGAGAGGTAGGTATAGTATGAGAGTTTCAAACCATTGGGCATGGAGTCAAGGAGTAGGACTGCTGGTGCGTTTTCTTGGTAACAAGAGGAATATGGAGCAAGATAGCTACACATGAAACAACATTCAAGCTAAATGGAGATGGATTGAAGGCTAAGGGATGAGAGGCAATTAAGAATCTCTCGTTCAGCTTAACAGAGGGAAGGTGAATGAGCTCTATCTAGGAGCAGTAAAGAATCCCTAGATAACTGTCAAACATAGGTGAATTAGGGGAAATATGAGCCAAAGGGAATTCATATTCATTACCAATTCAGATGAAAACATAAAGAAACAGCAGAAATTGAGCATAGAGTGCAGTTAAACAAAGTCTAAGATATTCATTTTTCTTGCTATTTTAGATGGTGACATATGTATGATATGAGCATATATCAATGGAAAACAGAGGTAGGAAACACTTATTGAGTCATGTTGCAGCACAAGAAATATCCATAATTCACTCTTCAAAACATTAATAACACAGCAAATAGTCCGTCCTCCAAGCTTTCAACAGTCTTTGATTAAAGAAATCATCAAACATACAGAGCGAGTCTCTAGTGAAGCGAATCAACCAACCAACCCTTTAAACAATGTAGAGGGTGGTATATATAAAAAATATGTACAGACTGGCCCTTGAGCAGATCTCAAGGGAGAAAATATCTCAAAATATCTCAAAACAGATCTAAAACTGATCTGTGGAAATCAATGCTATTAGTCCTATTCTATGCTGGAAATAAATGTAAACAGATCTACTTGAGGTGCGCTGGGAGGCAGCGACCTCACAACATGATCACTCAAGACTGCGCATTGGGCCTGCAGCCTCACAAAATGAATTAAAAACTGTCCTCTGAGCTATGCGCTGGCCTCATGGCCATAACTGCGCAAGGGGCTCAGCTTTACTACTCCAAAATGTGGCTGGATGCATTGTTCTTCTAAAAATTGTGCCTTGAATCCTTGTCTGCGCCTTCAAGTGGCTTTAAAGCCAAAATTTATGAGTGGGTGAGCCTTTTATGGCCCAAGACTGTTTTTTGACTTTGCTGTAGGCATTAATGACTTCATTTGCTTTGAAAATGCTTCACTGATACTCTTTTCCGCTTCCTTGATATGCTTTGGCATGCACCTGGTCCCTTCTTGGCCTCCGAATGCTCTAAACTGTCCCATCGACACTTTACGGCTGTTGTTCGGCCCTCTGTTGCCTTAAGAGCTGTTATTGGGCCTTGTCGATCCAAAAATACTTCAAAACTAATAAAATGCTGCAAATACTGAGGAAAAAGGGGCTCTGGAGATGCGCCGAAGAGAAATCCCTGCATTCGGATGTGTTTTGACCTAGAGCGATTTCAAAAAAGCTAAGGAAAGCATCATTCCTTTGCAATTGGGCGGGCGTGGGCATCGCATGAAAACTTTGAAAAATGCCCTTTCCATCAAAACAGGGGAAAATGCCCCTAAAACTATAAAATTCATGAATTTTTGGCACTGGCGGGCACTGTTCAAAATATTAAATCGTGGCCGTTGGATCCGGCGTGGGCCGATCCAACGGCTGGCGCTAAATCGGCGATCGGCAGATCCAATGACACAAACCTCTGATGAGCGATACAGCTCGCGGACTCGAAAATGCATTAAGGCCCTCTTTTCTTGAAATCGGGTCCGGCCCATCGGCGGAACCCAATCGGCAGATTTGATGAAAATGGGTCCACGGACCCGAAAACTATATGCCGCATTTTTTGTTATTTCGGCTTCGCCAGTCGGAGCCATATATGGGGGCGCTGCGATACGATCGGGGCCGTTGATCTGAGGGCCCGATCCAATGGCTCTGGATCAATCAGCATATCGCTAATGGGCGGGGCGGGGGGTGTGGCCCATATGAATTGAAGCGATGCGATATTGTGTTATATGCGATCAACGCGCGATGCAATAATATATAATATATATCAAATATAATATATATCAAATGAAACATTTGCGATACAAAATATATATCGCATCGGCGGTAGGGCGAGGTGAATGTGATATGTGTTGGGCGTATTGCGAAACACTGACCCGCCGATATGCGATCGGTGATAAACCTTTTGGTGCTGAACCCATCGCTCATGCAAATAATGCCAACACTTTAACACTGCCCGACCTCCGACAGCGATATCGCGTCGGAGGGAGTGCCATGCATTCGGAGGAGTATTATATCATGTTTAAAACATATGTTTGCCCCCTCCCGATAGTGATATCGCATCGGAGGGGGCCCAAATGAAGCCCACTACCAATCGGACCATGATTTTTGGAAAAAAGGTAAGTTTTGTGAAGTCGGAGGGGTTTCCTTTAGAGTTTGGCATGGATTATAAGGCATCGGAGGGGGTCCGATAGCCCAAAAAGGAGGAATTTTCATGCATTTGAGGGATTTTCATGGTTTTTTGCATGATTTTTTGGGATTTTCATGTCTTGGAAGGAGTCCAAAGGCACTCAAGAGGAATTTTATGCGGTTTGAGAAGGGTTTTAAGGCAAAACAAGGGGTTTATGCCTTGAGAAGGTAAACAAAGCAAAAAGGATGGTTCTTTTACATTTGAAGGGAAATCTATGCTTTGGGAAGGAGTCCTAAAATGCATGAGAAGATGGTTTGAGGGGGGAAATGAGGGCTCTTGCTAAGTTTCAGGTAAACTAAGCAATTCCCAGGCACACTTATGGTTATTTTTCAACCAGGGGGAGGGGATAAGTATATAGGGGAGTTATTAACATTGTTATAGTAAGGGGAGGGGAGATAGATAGGGAGTTACATAGTAAAGTTAGTAGTTAACATGATAATGATAAGAAAAAGCGCTAAGTATGAGATCTTAGGCTATTAAGGGGGAAAATGACTCATAGAGGAAGTATGGACATTCCTTGAGTAAAGCAGATCTTTACCAAGGCAACTGATATGAAAATGATGAGACTAAGAGATATCAAGTAGATCTTGACCTCTTTAGGGGAAGTTAGTGAGTGATTTGGGGAAGAGGAAGAAGGGGAAGTTAGACATGCCTCGCTTGAGCTCCTTCAAATGGAAAATTGTCTCATGCTTGAGATGTGAATAGATATGACACTTGAAAATATGAAATGGATCACAAGCCATGATTCTGCAACCACAAAGCTACCTACCCGGCCTACTCACCTAGCATTTTCTCTTCTTTTTGGCTTGGGTGCACTTGAACTACCATACCCAGCTTTTCATTCTTTTCTTCTTGCTGTCCTCCTATCTAAATCTACACTTATTGCATCCAGGGGCTCAGATTAAGCTGTTGAGCACCCTTGTTTCTCTACCTATCTACAGATCTGCCAAGATTAAGCTGTTTGGACAGATATTCATTCTCTATATTCTACAACAAGAAATTGAAACCTAGGGAAGCCAAGATTAAGTTGTTTGGACTTCCCTTAACTGAAAACTCATCAAAATGGATTAACTCATCAAAATTTGGAATATAGCAGTGGCATTTAGACTAGCACACTCTCATGGCCTCTTCTTTGGCCTCTTAAGGAAATATGGAACATTGCAGCATGCAAAGTATGACATATTTGGCATGTAAAAATGTTGATCATGAAAGATGAATACCTGTTGCAACAGGAGGATAACAATGGTGTCTTGGAAAGAATCCCAAGTGGGTGCGGCTGAAAATAGTGAGGATTCCCTCTCAGTCTTTTTTTCATAGTAGGTTTCCCACCAATCCTTGATGTGTGGGGCGATTTTGAGAAGCGCAAAAGTAATATTTTCCCGGTTGGAAAAGTCATGAACCGAAAAATATCCTTCCAATAGATTCAACCATTTATCTATGGCGTATGCCTCTATTTGGCCCTCAAATATGAGAATCTCGAAGTTAACTTGTACCTTAAAAGGAGTGGAACCTCTAGAGTGGCTTTTGGATGAAGATGTGTCTCCTATAGGTAGTCATCGAAGGATCTGGGCAAAGTTATCCATCATCATGTTCCTCTGTCGCTCAAGGGATTCCTCGAGCAATATTTTGAAAGGATCTCGTACCCCCTCATCTTTATTTTCTTCTACCATGGGAGGCTGTCGAGGTTGCGAGGCTGGTCTTGCAAAGGTTCAACCAGATCAAGCCCTAACTCATTATACCTTGACCTCATTGGGGACATGCAAAGAAAAATAGAGAAAGAGAAGACCACTCTGATACCACTGATTCAAAATGAAACAGAACGCAACAAATTACAAATATAACCCTAAATACATAAATATAGTAGAAATAACATTTCATTTCATTAATATCAGAATATTGCAATATTCTTACAAACATATTGGAAATAAACTAGCTCGGGCGATGGTAACTTATCTTTGAGAAGAGATGTGGCGACTACACGTCTCTGAACTGTGTTACAATGAGGTTCAAAAGCCTATTTATTATTGAGAAATAATGGAAAATACTAAACATCCAAAAACCTAACCATAGGAGATAAAGCGCCAAAACTGTGGGTCCCATTTGGGTAAATTGGTACATCAACTTCCCAGGGTTGTAACGTGGGCATATGATCTTCGTTCGGCTATCATAATACCTTGTTTCAAATATCTCAAAGAGGAGGCCAAATACCCTTATGTAAATTTATTTAGGACTTCAATGGTCTCTCTTTTTTCCCTAAAAACATTGTTTAAGGCCTCAAAATGGCTCAGGAAGTTTAGGACTCAAAAAATTGCCAAAAATAGTAAATTGTGCTACAATTAAGGAAACTGAAAAATTGAAAGAAACAACGTTGGGGGTCCAAGTGGAATAGGCGAGTGGCCGCTAATATCCACCTGGATCACATTGCCACCACCAAGATCTAGAAGGATGAGCTCGAAGATCTAGAGGAGGGGGAGCAACTCTTCCACTCACAAATGTGGGTGAAGGGTTCTCCGCTGCAGTTCAATTTCGAAATCGGGAGCCAAAAGAACCTAATTTCAGTACAGGTCATGAAGCGGTTGGGCCTATTGACCACACCACACCCACAACAATACACCATAAGGTGGCTTCACCAAGGGCGAGATCTCCATGTCAGCCAACAATGTTGTCTTCCCTACAACATCAAGCCCTTCACAGATGAGGTATTGTGTGATGTTGCTCCTCTTGAATTTTGTAATGTATTATTAGGCCAACCATACTTGTGGAAGCGACATTATATGTATGAGTATATGCTTCACACTGTTATTATTACTTTAGGTAATAAGTTGTACATGACACCAGAGGTAGCACCGCTTACTGCCATTTCTTTGATCATTGCAAAGCAATGCAGTAAGATCACTTCCCAGACCGATAATTTATTTTTCCTTATGATTCACCCTTGGGGAAAGAAGAATATTGTGGTCACGACCTCTAGACAGGGCTCCTCTGCATGACAACAACATATGGACAAGGTTGTTGAGGAGTACAAGGACATATTCACCTTACCCACAGGGGTACCTCTACATTGTCAAGTCAAACACTCCATTAATCTATCCTCGGGCATGCCACTACCCAATGGATCGATCTATCAACACTCAGTTTTGGAGAATGATGAAATCAAGAGGCATATTAAGGAGTTGTTGTAGAAAGGGCACATCAGGCCAAGTTCATCGCCCTTTAGGAGCCCAATCGTGTTGGTACAGAAGAATAACAGGATGTGGAGACTCTACATTGACTATCCGGTGCTGAAGAAGATCACTGTCAAAAATAGGTATCCAATCCCACAAATTCATGACCTTTTGGACTAGTTCAAGGGGCCAAATATTTCATCAAGATTGACTTGAAGTCCAGTTATTACCAGGTACTGGTCAAACCCTCTGATGTGTGGAAGGTTGCCTTCAAATGTAAGGAGGGCCTTTTCGAATGGATGGTCATGCCTTTTGGGTTGACAAATGCCCCCGCAACCTTCATGAGGCTAATGGAAGATATCTTGTGACCCTTTAGTAACTCATTCATTGTGGTATATCTAGATGACATTATGTTCTTCAACCATAGTTGGGAAGAGAACCTCCACCATTTTCGAAAGGTCCTCCAAACCCTACAACAACACAAGTTGTGTGCCAATTTGGAGAAATGCACTTTTGGTATGACCCAGGTTCAATATTTGGGGTACATCATTGATGAGAGGGGCATGCATGTGGACCCAGCCAAGATAAAAGTCATTTAGGATTGGAAAACTCTAACCACTCTAATAGAGCTCCACAACTTTCTAGGTCTTTCGAACTTCTACTACAGGTTTGTCTTAGGGTTCTCTCTTATCACTTGGCCTTTGAGTCAAGTCATCAATGAAGGAGAAAAAGAAAAGTTCTTTTGGTATGAATTCCAAAAGAAGGTGCTTTTCAAGTTGAAGCATCACCTCTGATTTTCACCAGTGCTCACATTACCAGACCTGCAACAACCATTTGATATTGGGACAGATGCCTCCAACTATGCTATTGGTGGAGTTCTTACTCAATAGGGGCATCCAGTGGCATATCACAGTGAGACACTTTCAGACATAGTACGTAAGTATCCCACCTATGAAAAAGAGATGTATTCCATTGTGCATGTCTACTGACAATGGAAGCATTACATTATTGGAAAGGAAACGGTCATCGACACAGACCACCAACCCCTGGAGTTCATACAGACATAGGGGAAGTTCCAGAACGATTGCCATAAAAAATGGTCCACATACCTAAAATAGTTCCATTTGAACATTAAGTATAAGAAGGACAACACCAATAATGTTGTAGACTTTCTCAACATATCATCGGTCATGGCGTTGATCATTGTGCTTGACTCTTGTGAGTACAAGACTGTGGGGGGCCTCATCTTTACAAGAGTGATCTAGAATTCAGCAACACATACTAGATGCCCCTGGAAGGCAAGAAAGTTGCAAATTTTCACCTCCAGGATGAATTGTTATGCCACTTGGGATACCTCTTTATTCCTTCAAGCGAGCGTGCCAAGATGATTTTAGAGGCACACTATAGTTGGGTTGCTATAAATTTCGGGGTAGAGAAAACAATGGCAATGTTGCAGAAGTATTTTTATTAGTCAAACCTTCAATAGGATGTTGGGAAGTACATCATATCATGCACTTCCTGCACCATTTCCAAACCAACCATCAAGAATCAAAGCCTATACACTCCTCTACCTACTCCTAGTTAACCTTAGGAATCCATCTCCATGGATTACATGTCAGGCCTCGCTTCTACTAAGCATGGCAACGATTGTGTTTCATGATTGTAAAAAATTTCTCTAAGATGCCCATTCTGGTGGCCTGTAAGAAGAGCATCACAATAGAAGCCATTGCTAAGACCTTTTTTGAACAAGTGTGGGAACGCTTTGGGATCCCAAAATCCATTATCTCAGATCGAGACAACAAGTTCCTAAGTATATTTTGTTCAAGTCTCTGGTTGATTCTAAATACCAAGCTCACTAATTCCATGAATTTCCACCCCAAACCGATGGCCAAACAGAGGTCATCAACAGGATGATCCTACACGTTATGTGTATGTACAACTTGAAGAATCCATGCACATGGGATGATAACCTCCCTTATGTCCATCACAACTACAATAGATCTCTCCATAGCTCAACTGGACACAGGCTCTTTTAGGTGGGGTTGGGATTCCAGCCATTATGTCCCATTGATGTTGCCATACCATTTGCAGCTACTCAGGAAGATTTGGCTCATGTCTAGTCTAAAAATAATAGAGATAAAAACTTCATTGAGCGCATTCAACACGTGTCAGCAGGTCCATGACACATTGGATAGAGCCAATGCTAAGTACAAGCAACATCATGATTAGCATCAGGTGCCACACAAGTTCTAGGTGGGCGACAAAGTTTGGTTACATTTGCAGAAGGAGCGTCTCGTTGGGCCCCACCGTAAGCTTCACCCACACTGATATGGGCCTTACACCATCACTAATGCTATAGGGGATAATTCTTTTGAGCTCAACATTCCACCATTCCTTGGCCTACACCCAGTGTTCAATGTGGAATGCCTTCGACCACACTTTCCACCATTACGGGGCACATTAGACATTGCAGAACAATTCACACCAACAGAGTTGAACCCAGACTACATGGAATAGGCCACAACTGATCGAATCATGGACACGAAGATCAAGAATATTCTCCAACAGAAGATCCAACTGTATCGGGTTGTCAAGGTTGGCCAACTTCTCCACCAAGGCAAGTGGCTTACCAGGGACCAAGTTCAGCAAAAGATTCCCCATCTCATGGAGGCACTCAACGCAATGGGGACAATTTCTTCTTAAGGTGGGAGGATTGATGTAGGTGGATATTGGTGTCCACCCGCCTATTCCACGTGGACCCCCATTATTGTTTTTTTTTAGTTTCCTTAATTGTAGCACAACTTAATATTTTTGGAATTTTTTTAGGTCCTAAACGTTTGTATCCATTTAGAGGGACTAAAACACATTTTTAGGGAAAACAGAGAGATTAGACAAGTCCCATATTGGCTTTCCTTTTTTTCCCTTTTTTTTTTTTTTAATGTTCTCTTCAACCTCTTCGAAATGAGGTATTATGATAGCCAAATGGAAATCATATTCCAAAGTTACGACCCCTGGAAGTTGATGTGCCAATTTACCCAAATAGGACCCACAATTTTGACACTTCATCTCATAAGGTTAATTTTTTGGATGCTTAGGGTTTTCCATTGTTTCTCAATAATAACTCGACCTTTGAGCCTCATTGTAACAAAGTTCATAGGCGTGTAGCTGCCACATCTCTTCTCATAGATAAGCTATTATCGCTTGAGCTAGTTTATTTCCATTTAAGTATGTAAGCATATTGTTCTTTGATATTAATCAAATGAAGTTTTATTTTTGTTGCATCTCTTTGTTTATGTGTATATCTATATTTTTTTACATTCCTGCATAAGTCTAGATTACTGGTATTAATTCTGGATTACTGGTATTAGATAAGTCTACTCTTTCTATGTTTTTCTTTGCGTGTCCCCAATGAGGTCAAGGTATAAGGGGTTATGGCTTGAATTGGTTGAACCTTTGCAATACCAGCCTTGCAAATCCCGAAGGCCTCCCATGTCGGAAGAAAACAAGGATGAGGGGGTAGGAAATCCTTTCAAAATATTGCTCGAGGAAGCCCTCGAGCAATAAAGGAACGTGATGATGGATAACTTTGCCCAAATCCTTCGATAACTACCCACATGCAACACATCTCCATCCAGCAGCCACTCTGGAGGCATCACTCGTTTTAAGGTACAAGTTAACAATGACATTCCTATATTTGAAGGTCAAATAGATGCAGATGTCATAGATAGATGATTAAATATGTTCGAAGGTTACTTTTCAGTTCATGACTTTTATAAACCGGAAACGATTACTTTTGTACTCCTAAAAGTCAACCCACATGTCAAGGATTGGTGGGAAACTTACTTTGAACAAAAGGACGAGAGGGAATCCGCATTGTTTTTGGCCGCACTCACTTGGAATTCTTTCTGAGATGCCATCAAGGAACAATATTACCCTTTCGGGGGCTATGAAGATAAATACATAAGGTGGACAACACTGTGGCAGGGAATGGACCAAGATGTGTCGTATGTCACAAATTTTTTCCATACCCTTCACACGAAGTTGGGTATTAAGGATTTTTAGCAGCATTTAGTACTCAAGTGTCGTGGTTGCATACACAAGTACATCTAGGATGAGATAGATTTCCTAGACATCTCCTCGCTTGACACTGCCTATCGATATGTTGTCAAGATTGAGGAAAAACTTAAACAGAAGAAGCGAGACTTTGGATCTGGGAATCCAAAGCAAGGGAAAGTTGCTCCCAAACCGTAAAACAAATGACAAAACCAAGGTGGTGTGACCCAGGCCAACCCACCAAAGCCGCAAGCAAAGAAAAAAACCATGAAGATAAAGGACACATGGAAATGTTGTGAGTTCCATAAGAACACTGCTCACAACACAAGTGAGTGTCGAGCCAAGCAGTCACTGGTGGTCGAACTGAAGGCTTCCGAATTAGATGCATGTTTCGACTCTGAGTCAGAAACCAACAAGGAGAATGAAAAAGGGAAGTAGATTATCAATGTGGAGCCTAGTGCCACCGTTGCCACCACCAAGATCTAGAAGGATGAGCCTAAATATCTAGAGGAGGGGGAGTTCATTGTCGATAGCAGGAGCCAAAAGAACCTCATTTCAGCAGAGGTTGTGAAATGGTTCAACCTACTAACCACACCACACCCACAGCCGTACACCATTGGGTAGCTTCACCAAGGGCAATATCTCTGCGTCAGCCAACAATGTCGCCTTCCCTACAACATCAAGCCCTTCACAAATGAGTTATTGTATGATGTTACTCCTCTTGAAGCTTGTGATGTATTATTAGGCTAACCATACCTGTGGAAGTGACATGCTATGTATGAGTTTAGCCCTCACACTGTTATTGTTACTTTGGGAAATAAGTTATATAGGATACCGGTGGTAGCACCGCCTACCACCATTTGATTACTGCGAAGAAATGTAGTTAGATCATTTCTTAGATCGGGAAATTTGTTTTCCTTATTATTTTCTCTCAGGGAAAGAAGAGTATTGTGGCTACGACCTCTAGACAAGGCTCCTCCACATGAAAACAGTAGATGGACAAGGTTATGGAGGAGTACAAGGATATCTTCACCTCATCCACAGGGGTACCTCTACACTGTTAGGTCAAGCACTCTATCGATCTGACCCTTGGCGCATCACTATCCAATAGACTGATCTATCGATGCTTTGCACCGGAGAACGATGAAATCAACAGGAAAAATTTAGGAGCTGTTGGCTTGTTGGGGCCTGACCCAAGTTCAGAGATGAATTAGCCAAACAAATCTCGGTACTACTAGCCTATTTGGCAATAGTCCGTGGAACATGGACTGAGGTCTCACCCGAAGTAGTATGGGAGGGTGCTAGAACCATGTTTCCGCACCCTGGTAATGTCTAATAGGTTCAAGTGGTCCGCGGTCCGATCCTACGCACTCGTCGCTATGCGCACTTACCTGTACCTCGCAGCTTGAGAGGTTGCCTTCGTGCAGCCCTACTAGGGGGCCAAACAATGTTATTACCCAAGTTCTTACTAGTGACCCGATATTAGTGGATTACCTTAGCTTACTTTTATGCTTTCGGTTATACTTAACAATATTCACAATTCATATAAGTGCGCGCAGTAAATAAACAATATAATTGCAAATGAAATCAAACATGTAATAACTCAGAACAGATGCACAAAATTGTTAACAAAACCTTTCTTTATTAATCTCTTCTCTGGTTACAGACTCAACTCTACCCTATTCACTCAGTTGTAGGGGTCCGCACACTCAGCTGCAGAACCTCTTCCTACTACTACGACCCAAGACACACGTAGATTCTTCTTCTATGCTTCATTATCTCATTCTATCCATTAGATTCTCTCTTATGATGATCCCTTTACAACTTAGAGCCTCACTCTATTTATACAATCCCATGGTCCACGAACCATGGGTAGGCTGACAATACATTCAAACTTAGGTGATGAGCCCCAATTTTGGTACAATTTGGGCTCATTTTTGGCCTATTTTGCTTGCTCAAACCATTCATTTTTATTGTTTATGCATGCACTTCTTAGTTTATTCATGTTGTTTGTAGGAGAGAGGATAGGCACTTTATCTACATAGCTAATGCATTGTGATTCCAGGTTTTGGCATTAAAAGGGAGCAAAAGACAACGAAAAGGTGGCAAGGAGACAACGAGTTGGCATTGCTGACGTAAGGAGAGGTTGTCCACGGTCTTGGGGGACATTCCTCGTGATCCTCACCAAGAACTCCGAGCCCCACTCCATCCTCCCTCCGAGCTTAATACACGGCCAGCTGTTCTACAGGAACAACAGTTCAAAACTGCTCTACAGGAAACAACATTTATGATCATCCTACAGGATCAGTAGTTAAACTATAGATTGAACAACCGAGCTCCTAGAATCATGGATACTTGTTGGAGCATCGTTTTGTATAAGTATAGAAGCCTTAGCCTTGGTTAGGTTGTTGAAACTCTCGTGTTGCTATTGTCATTTTGGGAGCACAGCTCAAGTTTCGTTCTCTTTTGTAAGCCAATTTGGCATGTTATCAGATTATGAATAAAGAAGGCCACTTTTGAGTTAGTTCTGAGTTTTCTCAAGGAGCTATAGCTCTCAGGTTAGGGCCCAACCTGAGAGCCATAGACCTCCTCAGTGTTGTAATGCATTTACCATTAGTTCCAGCACTTAAGTTTGTTTAGTTTCCTATGCAATTCGGATTTCCAGCTTGTTAGTTTAATTGTTTTCATTAACATAGATAGGACTGGTATGATGCTTTGTTTTCAGTATTCAAGTTTGATAGGTTGGTAGAATAAATCTCTTGGAGCTCCAACAAAAAGGCTGTTAGGACTCACTGCCATCTTTCTTGAAGATTGGGGTGCAGCCCATAGCTAGCCACCAAAAACACGCATTCCTTCACTTGATGATTGCTGCAATACAGTCACCGTTACATTAGATGCTTCCTTTTCATCCACTCATGCACTGCACTCCTTTACCACAGCTTCATGCACATTCTCTTTCGCATTTTTTATTGTTGATCATTGGATTATGAGCACAGGTAGTTAGGTTGATGCACTTTCGATTTGATAACTGTCATAAGCATTTGATACATTTACACTTCTCCTTCTCGGCCCATTACCTTCTCCTCCACCTTGATCACACATGCACACACATCTTCTCGACCTTCACTCCGCTCTGCTATCTCTCCAAAGACTTTCACTCCTCGCATAGCTCCATTCTCTAGCCCTCGTTGTTGACCTAGTCCTCCATCTTCCAACCTACTCCCTACATTCACTCCCTATCCCATTCCTTCACTTCTACATCCATCACCAGCCTCATCCCCACCTTGCATATCTCCCCCTACCATTCAATTACTCCTCCATCACTCCAACCACTCACGGTAGGTCATCCTGTAGCCATTTGTAGACATCCTGTAGAAAACAGAGTATCCTGTAGGATCCTCCACAGCCATCCTGTAGGAGGCCACTCTCTCGGTTGCTGAGCATCTGAATGCGAGGAACCTCTGTGGATGGGTGCTAAGGATCCTTAGGGACCTCCCCTAGCCTTCCCAACCTGTCCCACGCTTTCCTTCCTTCTCCATCCCATCTGCACAACCAAACCCTAATTAGCACACAATCACAATCATTCCACACATTTAAAGGGAAAATACAAAAACATGTCTTTTATGATGCAAACAGCTTAGATCCATGCATTTCCACTTATTAGAGGTAACAGAAGCATTGGTAGAAGTTTCCTTCACATTCCTTGCAGTATAGAGGTTAGACTAGTTAAATTAGGGTTTCCTAGGTTTACATGCTTTGATTTGCTTTCAGATCATTTTCGCCAAGTAGAGTAGTTTTCTCTGAGTTAGCTTTCGTCCATCATTGATAAAGCTTCTTCTGTGAGCCTATAGAAGTTGGCTTGAGCCCTAGCGGACTTGTGCCAGCTGACCAAGTGACAGCTGCGACAAGAGCTAGTACTTGTGCATACAGCACCGTCGCTTCCAAGTTTGTACGAACTACCGGGTTGATAAAATGAGAGACAGGAAGCCCCAGGAGTTGTAGCATTATTGCTACAATACTGGAGCTCACCATATTTTTGGCGCCGTTGCCGGGAAAGCGGCAGAGTATTAGTAATTGTTGCTTTTCTTCTACTTTCGTACTCTTACTTCTGCTTAGTAGTTTATTTCATTTCCATTCTGCAAAAGTAGCTTAGTATTTCCTGCTTTCATAGCTTAGCATTTCCTGCTTTCATAGCTTAGCATTTCCTGCTTTCATAGCTTAACATTTCCTACTTTCATAGCTTAGCATTTCCTGCTTTCATAGATTAGAATTTCAATTCTGCAAGTGTAGATTAGAATTTCAATTTTGCAATCAATCTGTTTCATTTTTGCAGGTGCACAGAGAAAAACAAAAGCAATCAAAAAAAAAAAGAGAATTCTTTTCCATTTCATGCCTCGTAGGAACCGAGATAGATCAGGCAAATTCCTACCAAACACCCCCACCACATCACTTAGTCACCCTTCACTCTTCGGTGGTGACAGTGATTCAGAGGAAACTATAGGTGAACATCCCAAGACATACCGAAATCCTATAGAAGAAGAAGAGTTAGAGACCACTCCACCTAAAGCTATGGCTGACAATAGAGAGGATGAGAGGATAGAAGGAGCTTTCCCCATCCGAGAGACCAATGGTGAGATGAAAATGAAAAACATTAGCCCCTCTGCTTTGCCTCACTTCCATGGAATGACCACTGAGGATCCTGATACCTTCCTATTTGAGTTTGCTGTCCTCTGTAGGACCTATGACTATACTGAGGATGAACAAAAGCTAAAACTTTTCCCTTCTACTCTCAAGGATGCAGCACTACGCTGGTTCATGGGTTTGCCTGGGAATAGTATCACCACATGGGCTCAGATGCAGCAAGCCTTCAACACCAAGTACCGGGATTATTGTAGGTCCAAGGAAACAAAGGGGGAAATCTTTTGGATGACCATGGGAAACGATGAATCTTTAGAGGACTATGAGGAAAGGTTCCAACTCAGTTACAAGCGGGCCAGGTGCACACTTGACCCTGAATCCCTTAAGTTGGTTCTGCTCCAAGGAGTACCTGAAGATCTCTTAGATACCCTTCACATGTTAGCTGGGGGGGACATTTACCAACTGCCTTATGAGGACATCAAGACTGTGTTTCGAAATCATTCCAGGGCAGCTAGAAAATGAGGTAGAGGAAACCTCCTCTCCACCGGTGTCCCTTTCTCCAAACATGAGCTTACAAACCAATTAGAAGATCTTAAGAGTGAGGTGAGACATACCATTGCCATGCAGCTGGACACATTCAGGATCCAGCAAAAGAAAGAAGAAGCTGAGAGAGCCCTGGCTGTCTTCTGCCCTAGGTGCACAAGAAGACATCCTAAGAACGAATGCCCATTGCATTCGGTTGAAGTGTGTTTTGTTTGTGAGGAGGACCATCCTACAAATCAGTGTCCCACCTTACCTGGGTTTAAAGCCATGTACCAAGGGACTGAAGCCCCCTCTGAACCTCTCTACTTCATCAACCAAAGGAGGCCGCAAGGATCTAGACCCTATCAGCAGGGAATACAAGGGGCACCACAAGCCTATTATAACCCCAACCAATCAATTCCTATGCCTTCCTGGGGTCCCCCTGCTCATCCTTCTTGGTCCATGCCTCCGCCATGGTCTTATCCACCTCAGTATCCTACTCAACCCACTACTCATTCATATCACTCACATGCCCAGTCACAGCCTCAGTGGAGTGCACCTCAGTCGGGGTGGAGGCCTCAGTACAACAATCCTCCCGCCATTCTGCCTCCACCTCCAGTTCAGCCACAACCATTACCTCCTGCTCCTCCAAGGCAACCTCAAATGCCTGCTCAACCGAACCCGAACCCCAACAATAGACAGGCTCAGCAGGTATATACTGGGGAGACCTCATGCCCTACCTATGCTGTGGAGATCCAGGAGATCAATCTTAGATCTGGAAAGACTCTTCCAGATCGCCAACCTCCTTCCCCAGAGGATGAGGAAAACCATCAGGAGAGTGAACCAAAGCCTATTCCACCCTTTCCTGAGAGACTTACAGCCACCACACAACCCAACCCGGAGGAAGATGAGCTTCTGGGAGAGCTCAAGCAGTTGTGTGTGAAGATACCCCTTCTCCAGGCCATCAAGGATGTGCCAATCTATAACAAGCTGGTTAAGGAGAAGTGTTTCAAACATCCAGGCAGACGGAAGAAAGATGCTTCAACTATCAATGTCATAGGACAAATGTCTGACCTTATGCTAGGACAAGTCATCTGCCCAAAGTACTTAGATCCTGGAAGTCCTGTAGTAGATGTCCACATCAATGGCACCATCATACCCCACACCCTGATTGATCTGGGGGCTGCCATTAATGTAATGACCAGGGATACCATGTGCAAGCTCAATCTTCAAGGTTCCTTGAGGAAGACCTCGACAGTACTGCAATTAGCAGATCGCTCCACTGTGACTCCCGAAGGAATTGTGGAGGATGTCTTGGTCTCTATTGACTCTTGGGAGTATCCTGCAGACTTCCTGGTTCTGCAGCCAAAGGCAAAGCTTACTGGATATCCCCTCATTTTGGGAAGGCCTTGGTTAGCCACTGCAGATGCCTATATCAGTTGTCGTGCTGGAAATATGACCATCAAAAATGGTCCTATGTCCAAGCAACTTGTCCTATACCCTCCTGCCCAACCCTCTTTAGAGCATGACTTACCACTCTGGTTGGAAGAAGGAGAAGAAGACGAGGTGTATTCAGCACCTCTATGTACCATAGAAACTAATAGAAGAAATCCCCCAACCAAGGATGATTTGATCGAGAACTTGATCCAAAACCCACCTACCAGTGCACTACCTTTAGAAAAATTGGGGGAGGATGCCCAAGCCAGCACCTTAGTGGATCTTTGTACAACCAACCCTGTCACTCCCAGAGTTAAGAATGTGGAGTTCGGCCCCGAGAGAGCATTGAAAATCAGCTCCTCCCTATCTCCTTCTCAGGAAAAGGAGCTGTGCAACCTGTTGGCCAGCCACTTAGATGCTTTTGCTTGGAGCTATAAGGAGATGAAAGGAGTCCATCCCTCGGTCTGTACTCATCATATATACATCAAAGAGGACTGTAAACCGGTTAGGCAACCGCAGAGGAGAATGAATCCAGCCCTTAAAGACATTGTCAAGGAAGAATTGCAAAAACTGTTAGATGCCGGATTCATCTACCCCATCTCAGATAGTGAATGGGTGTCCCCTCTAGTGTTGGTTCCCAAGAAGAATGGGAAGTGGAGGATCTGTGTAGATTACCGGGAGCTGAACAAAGCTACCAAGAAGGACCATTTCCCTCTACCTTTCATAGATCAAGTGTTAGATGGACTGGCAGGAAAGAAGTTCTTCTCTTTCCTGGATGGGTTCAGCGGGTACAATCAAATCCAAATCAGCCCGGAAGACCAAGATAAGACCACCTTCACTTGTCCTTGGGGTACCTTTGCCTACCGAGTCCTTCCCTTTGGGCTATGCAATGCTCTTGCTACTTTTCAGAGAGCTGTCTTGAGCATCTTCTCGGAGTTGGTCCATGATGCAGTGGAAATCTACATGGATGACTTTACCCCTTATGGGGCCAACTTCCGGGAAGCATTGTCCAACTTGGGAAAGGTCCTAACCAAGTGCATCGAGATGAACTTGTCCCTTAGCCCTAAGAAATGTGAATTCCTAATGACTGAAGGGACAGTGTTAGGCCATACCATTTCTTCCCAAGGATTGCAGGTGGATCCCAACAAAATTGCTCTAATCAAGAAGGTTCCACCTCCACAAAAGGTAAGGGATGTTAGGAGTTTTTTGGGATTAGCGGGATACTACAGGAGATTCATTAAGGACTTCAGCAAGCTCGCCTCGCCATTGTTTGGCTTGTTGGCAAAAGATGTGGAGTTTAAGTGGACTGACGCTTGTCAGAAGAGTTTGAATGAGTTAAAGGACAAGTTGGTGTCAGCACCAATCTTGAGAGGTCCAAACTGGGCCCTACCTTTCCACATCCACACTGATGCCTCAAACAAAGCCATAGGGGCAGCTTTAGGACAAATTGAGGAAAAACTCCCATATGCCATTTACTTCGTTAGTAAGAACTTGTCCAAAGCTGAGCTGAATTACACTGTAACCGAGAAAGAGTTCTTAGCTGTAGTCCATGCACTAAACAAGTTCCGTCATTACATTACCGGATATCAAACATTTGTACATACTGACCATGCTGCTATTAGATATTTAATGAATAAACCAGATGTGAATGCTCGTATTATTAGATGGTTACTTTTATTGCAGCAGTTTGATCTAACCATTGTTGATAAACCAGGAAGAGAAAATGTTGTTGCTGATTTTTTATCTAGATTGGATTTGTCTGCAGGTGAAGATGGGACGGTGGATGACCAGATGCCTGATGAGCATCTGTTTGCTATCTCAGTACTCTCTCCATGGTTTGCTGATATAGCAAACTATCTTGTTTCAGCTCGGTTTTCTCCGCACCTCTCTTCGAAAGAGAAGAGCAAAATCATCAGAAAAAGTGCCTCATTCACTTGGATCGGGGGCAACCTGTTCAAGCTTGGCCCTGATCAGATCCTAAGGCGTTGTGTAAGGGAGGAGGAAGTCTTTGAAATTCTCCTCACCTGTCATGATGGGCCTTGTGGAGGACATTTTGCAGCAAAGAGAACTGCCTTCAAGATCCTGCAGGCAGGCTACTATTGGCCCACACTTCACCAAGATGTTAGAAGATATGTCAGCCAGTGTGACCAATGCCAACGAATGGGGAAGCCTACCCAAAAGGATGAGATGCCTCTCCAACCTCAAGTGACTCTTGAGCCATTTGAGAAGTGGGGCATGGACTTTGTGGGTCCAATCAATCCCTCTTCGAGGCAGAGATCCTACATCATTGTGTGTACTGACTACTTGACCAAGTGGGCAGAGACTAAAGCAATCAAAGCAGCAACAGAAGAGAAGGTGGTCGAGTTCTTAAGAGAGAACATCTTCTACAAGTTTGGCTACCCAAGAGAGCTGGTGACCGATCAAGGGAGCCAGTTCACATCCAATTTGGTTGAAGATCTACTAGCTGATCACAAGATCAAACATAGGACTTCCACCCCCTATCATCCTCAAGCAAATGGGCAGGTGGAAGTCACCAATAGAGCATTAGAAGGGATCTTGACCAAAGTGGTGAGCAGCAACAGAAAAGACTGGGCAGATCGCCTAGTTGAGGCCACATGGGCTTACAACACCACTTGGAAGACCACCACCGGTTTCACACCTTATGAGCTGGTCTATGGGAAGAAAGCTTTGCTGTCCATTGAGTTTGAGTATAACACTTTGAGGTTGGCAGCTCAGCTGGACCTAGATCTCAGCCATGCACAGCAAGAAAGGTTATTGCAGCTGAATGGACTGGATGAACACCGCATGCAGGCCCTCCTTCACTCAGAAGTGGTTCAACTTCAGAGGAAGGTGTGGCATGACCAACATCTCCATGACAAGCAATTTCAGCCGGGAGATTGGGCTTTGTTGTATGATTCCAGATTCAAAGATTTCAAGGGGAAGTTGAGAACCAGATGGCTAGGACCATATGTGGTGGAACAGTGCCATGACAATGGATCTGTCCTCATTCGAACCATTGATGAGGAATCCATTCCCATGCTTGTCAATGGGCACCGATTGAAGATCTATAGAAGACCTCTCTCAAGACAAGAGTTTATCAGCACTATGGAGAAATCTGTTTTGGTCATAGAGAAGGGTTCTGCCTCCACTTTGGGCATACCCTGAAGGATCTAAAACACAAAAAAAAAAAAAAAAAAAAGAGAGAAAAAAAAAAAGAAAAAAAAAAAGAGAAAAACAAAGATCCTTGGGTGAAAACCTCTCTGAGGCGCCCAAGGCAGGCAGTAGGGGTGAAAACCTCATTGAGGCGCTCCTATTGTCTTTCGAAAAAGAAAAGAGAGAAAAATAAAGATCCTTGGGTGAAAACCTCTCTGAGGCGCCCAAGGCAGGTAGTAGGGGTGAAAACCTCATTGAGGCGCTCCTATTGTCTTTCTAAAAAAAAAAGGAAAAAAAAGAAAGAAAAAAGGAAAAAGCAATCAGCACCATAAAAGGTTTGCATGCAGATGTTCTATGGAGGAGAAGAAGCCTCTCCACTCCAAGCCAGGGGCCTTCATCATGCTAGCAAAGGATGTCATCAGCACCTCCTCCAAGAACAGCAATGTTTTTTTAAGGTATGTGCAATTATTATCATGCTTTGGATCTTCTACAAGAGGATACAGTTTTTCTACAGGAACAGACAGTCTTCCTACAGGAAGACGCGGATCTTCTACAGGAAAGTGCCAATTTTCTACAGGAAGCTCTGTGTTCTACAGGAAACTTCCTGTAGAAGGTTACGATGGCCGAAATGTGTTTCAAATGAAGATCTAGCGACTGAGGAGTGGATTGAATGCATGCATGCCAATGATGGCACCCCTGAACATTGCCATTATCGTCCTCCACCATCCTCGTCGCCATGCAACCAAGATCCCTGCAGCAACACAACAAAGTAATCAGTTCTCGTGAGAAAGCATCTGTCAAAGGAAAACTAGGCACCGAGAACCATACCACATCCACGTTGATACATCAGAAGCGCTGGGATCGTGATCGAGAAGCCAGAACCGCCAGCATGCAGCATACACCCGAGGAGAAAGAACGGTGACAAGACCCCTCGCGGGGATCCTGTAACAGTTCAACCTGCTCAAGTGAAGACCGTTCACAGCACCACCATCTGAGATCAAACACGGGCGCATGAACGCAGAACCATTCACTCCATCGCCAGCATCCTGTAACCACGAGCCTACAGGAATGTGCAGCCACATGCGGCAGGTAGATCCATCGCTCAAAAAACTGGAAATCATATGCAGCCGCGCGCAGGTAAGTGTTCTAATCCTTCTCTCCATCAAACTGCATGATTATTACTTCGATTTGTTTTGCATGGCATAAAGGTGAATGGTTGAGCGGCCTAAAGGCCAGTGATTGGCCACGTCGGTTAGTAAAGGGATAGTCAGAGGACGAGGTGGCAGCCACGACGAAAGAAACACGCAGCAAGCACGTGAAGATCAGTCCCGTCAACCGAGAAGTGAAGTTTAACCAAAAAGGGCGGCGGCAGATCTGTGGGAATGAATGTGGCAACAAACGAATGTGCAGGCGGATGATGGGTGACGTCACCCAACGGTCCGGCGGGGACAGCTCACCCCCGCGCCACGAGCTGCGCCGATTCAAAATCTAATCGGCTCGATTAAGCGTGTATCTCCATCAACCTCACTTCAAAACTCGAGTAGATCCTCTGCTTACCTCTGCATGTTGATACGCCGAGCTCTCAGCTACCTGAACGCTGGTAAAGCACCTCTCGACCGCCAGCCAACTAAAGCTCTTCCCGAAGCCTGTGCACTGCTCCTACAGGAACAGTTTCTACAGGAATGCCGTCCTACAGGAAGCAGTTTCTACAGGAACGCGGCTCTACAGGAAGGTGAAGTCTTCACGTAAAAAAAGTGGCAGAAAAGAGGTAACCCTGCAACTCCTTCCACAATTGTCTTTCCAAAGGTGGCAAAGTCATTTTCTTTTCACCAGCTGGTCATAAAAAAAATTGGATTGCCGTGCCTATCCTATCGCTCCTACAGGATAGCTGTATAATCAACTGTGGTCTGAAAATTCATTGCATGTTCTGTCTTTAAGACCGAATTTCCTGTGTATCCACCACCTCTGGTATAAACCACTGTGTTCATCATGCCTGGCGGGTTTATCAGGCGAGAGCCCACTAATTCAAATGCATTAAGGAGAAACCCGGCAGTGGTTGAGCTCTTCACTAGAGCGCAATGGATGCCTTTCTGTGATAAACTACAGGGCTACGATGATGAAGTAGCCGAGGAATTTTTGCAGGCTTTGCAGCCTAAATCACAGACATTGGCCACGGTAACCTTCAGAGGTCTCAGCCTCGAACTCACCCCAGAGCATATCAGTCAGATTACAGAGCTGCCCATGGGTCTGCCGTGGGACAAAGAAGAGCGGAAAATGAGCCAGCAAGCAAAGAAGGAGTTCTTCCCATCGGAAGAGTCATTCACCGAAGACAAAAATGGAGTCAAAAGGCAAGCCTGTTGCCGCCATGGAACGAAGTCAGTTTACAAATTATGAAATATATCACCTGTGAGGGTCGATATAGCATTGTATATGCATATCACTTCAGGCTGCTTAACGAACTAAGACACCAGATTGACCTCCCTGCAGCACAGAGGTTGAGCATTCCTTACTTTCTACTACAATCCTTAATGGAGTGTTCCACCAAGCTCAAGGACGGAATTCCGGACCAGATAGCCCACCATGGGCTAGTCAAGCTCCTCGTGGAGGATGCTCTCCGCTCATATAAAGTCCCCCTCGCTTGGGAATCATTTAGGAACTTATCCAGAACGGGGAACATAAAAATGTTGCTTGAAGAAGCGGAATCCTCTAACGGAGAAGAAGAAGAGCCAGCAGCCGGGAGTAAGAAAGGAAAAAGCCAAAAAGTTCTGGCTCCAGCACAGAAAAAGGAACGAAAGAAGAAGGAAGAGGGAAAAGATGACAAAGTCAAAGAGGACACCCCCATCCTATCAGCAAGGGAACAGAGGTTGAAAAGCAGGGCAGTCAAAGCTGAGGTGGCCCCTGCCAGCCCAAGCACCTTGTCAGCTTCTGCAGTCGAAGCCAAACGCAAAAGCCACGAAACAAGGCAAGGGAAGGTGGTGAGAGTTGCAGCTGCAGGAACGCAATCTCAGGCTCCTACAGGAAACCCGAAAACAAAGACAAAGGTTTCTACAGGAAGCCCGAAGATCAGTAAGGAGCAAGCTTCTACAGGAAGCCCAAGAGCAACGACCAAGGCTTCTACAGGAAGCCCGAAAATTGTTGGAAAACAGGCTTCTACAGGAGGCCCAAAGACGGAGACAAAGGCTTCTACAGGAAGCCCGACAGTACAACCATAGGCTTCTACAGGAAGCCCGAAGACAAAGAAAGAATCTTCTACAGGAAGCCCGGAAGCGGGCAAAGCAGGGTCTTCCACAGGAAACCTGAAATCAAAAAAGGAGGGACCCTCTACAAGGAGCTCCGAGGGAGCAAAACACAAGAAAGAGAAGGCTGACATCCTCGATAAGGAGGCAGCAGCGGCACTGGCTGCCCTCAGCACACCTCCAAAACCGAAAGAGAAAAGGGAGAGGGAGACCCCTCTGCCACCTGAAGCCAGGAGAAGCAAGAGGATGTCCCCGAGCAAGCCACAGCCTTCACCCAGCGGCCATACCACTTCAGGGGATGTACCTACTTCACCCAGTGCAAGAACCCCCTCTAAACCATCAGCTACCCCCGAAAAGGGGAGCCCAAAAATAACTTCCTCGACACGAAAGATAGGCCAGTCGCCTTCTGAAGCCCGACTCAAAGAAATAGAAAAAGGGAAGGAAGCATCACCCTCATCACCATCAGGGGCAGAAAAGGCAGGGCCATCAAAAGTAGAAAAGAAACAGCCTGTTCCGGTCCCGATTCCTCGGCCAAGGACGAGGAGCAAGGGCAAGGTTGCTCAAGGATGAGCAAATGGTTCAGCTGGGGGGTGATGATGAGCCCCAATTTTGGTACAATTTGGGCTCATTTTTGGCCTATTTTGCTTGCTCAAACCATTCATTTTTATTGTTTATGCATACACTTCTTAGTTTATTCATGTTGTTTGTAGGAGAGAGGATAGGCACTTTATCTACGTAGCTAATGCATTGTGATTCCAGGTTTTGGCATTAAAAGGGAGCAAAAGACAACGAAAAGGTGGCAAGGAGACAACGAGTTGGCATTGCTGACGTAAGGAGAGGTTGTCCACGGTCTTGGGGGACATTCCTCGTGATCCTCACCAAGAACTCCGAGCCCCACTCCATCCTCCCTCCGAGCTTAATACACGGCCAGCTGTTCTACAGGAACAGCAATTCAAAACTGCTCTACAGGAAACAACATTTATGATCATCCTACAGGATCAGCAGTTAAACTATAGATTGAACAGCCGAGCTCCTAGAATCATGGATACTTGTTGGAGCATCGTTTTGTATAAGTATAGAAGCCTTAGCCTTGGTTAGGTTGTTGAAACTCTCGTGTTGCTATTGTCATTTTGGGAGCACAGCTCAAGTTTCGTTCTCTTTTGTAAGCCAATTTGGCATGTTATCAGATTATGAATAAAGAAGGCCACTTTTGAGTTAGTTCTGAGTTTTCTCAAGGAGCTATAGCTCTCAGGTTAGGGCCCAACCTGAGAGCCATAGACCTCCTCAGTGTTGTAATGCATTTACCATTAGTTCCAGCACTTGAGTTTGTTTAGTTTCCTATGCAATTCGGATTTCCAGCTTGTTAGTTTAATTGTTTTCATTAACATAGATAGGACTGGTATGATGCTTTGTTTTCAGTATTCAAGTTTGATAGGTTGGTAGAATAAATCTCTTGGAGCTCCAACAAAAAGGCTGTTAGGACTCACTGCCATCTTTCTTGAAGATTGGGGTGCAGCCCATAGCTAGCCACCAAAAACACGCATTCCTTCACTTGATGATTGCTGCAATACAGTCACCGTTACGTTAGATGCTTCCTTGTCATCCACTCATGCACTGCACTCCTTTACCACAGCTTCATGCACATTCTCTTTCGCGTTTTTGATTGTTGATCATTGGATTATGAGCACAGGTAGTTAGGTTGATGCACTTTCGGTTTGATAACAGTCATAAGCATTTGATACATTTACACTTCTCCTTCTCGGCCCATTACCTTCTCCTCCACCTTGATCACACATGCACACACATCTTCTCGACCTTCACTCCGCTCTGCTATCTCTCCAAAGACTTTCACTCCTCGCATAGCTCCATTCTCTAGCCCTCATTGTTGACCTAGTCCTCCATCTTCCAACCTACTCCCTACATTCACTCCCTATCCCATTCCTTCACTTCTACATCCATCACCAGCCTCATCCCCACCTTGCATATCTCCCCCTACCATTCCATTACTCCTCCATCACTCCAACCACTCACGGTAGGTCATCCTGTAGCCATTTGTAGACATCCTGTAGAAAACAGAGTATCCTGTAGGATCCTCCACAGCCATCCTGTAGGAGGCCACTCTCTCGGTTGCTGAGCATCTGAATGCGAGGAACCTCTGTGGATGGGTGCTAAGGATCCTTAGGGACCTCCCCTAGCCTTCCCAACCTGTCCCACGCTTTCCTTCCTTCTCCATCCCATCTGCACAACCAAACCCTAATTAGCACACAATCACAATCATTCCACACATTTAAAGGGAAAATACAAAAACATGTCTTTTATGATGCAAACAGCTTAGATCCATGCATTTCCACTTATTAGAGGTAACAACAGCATTGGTAGAAGTTTCCTTCACATTCCTTGCAGTATAGAGGTTAGACTAGTTAAATTAGGGTTTCCTAGGTTTACATGCTTTGATTTGCTTTCAGATCATTTTCGCCAAGTAGAGTAGTTTTCTCTGAGTTAGCTTTCGTCCATCATTGATAAAGCTTCTTCTGTGAGCCTATAGAAGTTGGCTTGAGCCCTAGCGGACTTGTGCCAGCTGACCAAGTGACAGCTGCGACAAGAGCTAGTACTTGTGCATACAGCACCGTCGCTTCCAAGTTTGTACGAACTACCGGGTTGATAAAATGAGAGACAGGAAGCCCCAGGAGTTGTAGCATTATTGCTACAATACTGGAGCTCACCATTAGGACAGAAAACCCTATGACTCTAACATACATTTCGCGCCCGCAATTTGCAGAGCTTTACTATAATATCACTCAAAACTTGGGCTTTGAGCCCCAAAACATGTTGTGGGGGGATTCCATGCCCAACAGGCCCCCAACACAAACATCGTGACTCGGCCTCGAGTCACTCTGTTGGCGCGGCAATCTTGGTGCGGGGTGCCTCCAACTGTTCTCGTTTGGTGCTGATGTCGACAGCGCGCTGTGCCGCTGCTTGCTGAATTTGTTGCATCCTTTGTTCTGAGACCTCCATGTCTGAATTGTGTCCTTACATATGTACCAGCATCTGCTGCATAATTTAATAGTCTCGTGCCCTTGTCTGGCTCCTCGGGTTGCAAATATTGTGCTTCGATCGCCTAGTCAGATAATGGCCCACCCATGTATGGCTTCAAGCGGCTGCCATTTACTTTGCCTGGGAAAGGTTCTCCATTCAGTCTGACTAGTTGGACCGCACCTCCGTCTGTGATCTCCTTAACCACGTATGGTCCCAGCTAATGCATTCTAAATTTGCCTAGAATTTTTTCAAACTATCTATCATACAATAGCACGAAGTCATTTACCTTGAAGGTGCACAACTTGATATGGCCGTCGTGCCAGGCTTTTTCACGCTGCTTTTGTACCTGCTGATGAAATCCAGCCACAAGCCGTTCTTCCTCCAGTTCTTCTAATTGCGCGAGCCTTTCGTCCAGAGCTTTGTGGTCTGTCATCCCTGTGAGCGCTTCTATTCGCAGACTAGGTACGATATATTCCATCGACATGACAACTTGTATGCCATAAACTAATCGGAAAGGTGTCTGTCTTGTCAGTTTCTTGCACATTTTCCTGTAAGCCCATAGCATGACAAGTATGTGCAGGTCCCAATTGGTGCGTCTCCCATGGTGGGCCCTATTCAGCACTTCGCACACCTTGTCAAAGGCTTCCATGTGTATGGTTCTTGGTGCACTAGGTTGTATCATCCTTCATCGTTCGTGCACTTGTCCTGCCTGCTTTTGCTTGTTGTCCCCTGTTTCCTATTGTGAGAGTGGTGTGCATTCGTGTGAGCTACGTACCATACGCCTGTACCCATCTGGAAAGGTGGGCACGCAGGCTATTTTTTCCACCCTGCCTAGCTTCCTTCCTCATCTGAGGCTTCCCAAATCATAAGCGCATCATCTTTCTGCATTCGTGCCAGTCTCCAAAACTCTGCTGGTGTGTACCCCACCAATTTTCGGGCATAGTGCGTAGTGCCCATTTTAGAGCATCAAAACGCTGCTATTCTGGCACTTCTCTTTCAAATTTGTTCAAGAATTCATCCACCGTTGTCAACCCATCAAACATAAGTAGATCCCTCACCTCTGTTGTTACATAGCGCAGTGATCTTACCATCATGTTGTAGTTGATCGTGGTTACCTCGTGTAACCGGTTATGCCATCGTTCTGTTTCCTTATCCGAATATGATGTGTAGGAGCTTTCATGCTCCCACGAAATCTGGCCATCCGCTGTAGGATTCACCCAATCCTGTTCCTGAGTGGTTATCTTGTAGATACAATCTAGCTCATCGTCACGTACTAGCTCTGTGTAGCGTGATCCTTGAGTAGGGTGTAAGGGTACCACTACACGCAGTGACTTTTTCTCAAAAATCATTTTGCGCTTTTTTAGATTTATCATTCCATTCATATCAGTGGCCCAATCTATTCCCAATAGCGCGGGATATTGATTGTTGTCATCGATAATATATATCACCTCAAAATCTACGAGCATGCTCACACCTTCGATGTCTATTGTTATCCCCTAAAATCTTCCCATCAGTAGGATCTTCTTTTGGTTCACCATTCGTAATTGAATAGGGAACCATTGCAATGCAGGCCTACCCATGTGCTCCCATGTCTACTTTGGCAGTACATTCGCATCCGATACTAGATCTAGAATTACTTGATCCATTTCATACTCCCTGATTTGCGTAGTCAATATCATTTCCCTTCTTGTTCACGATGTGTGCTTTCCGAGCTTCCGGACTACGCACATTTCTCCTGACTCAACGCACCTAGCGATAAGCTCCTGCAGTCTCTTCACAGCCCTTCTGTCGTGCAGCAACTTCATACATGTCTCCAGAAAGGTAGTGACCATTGAAGGATCCATCTCCGGCTCTAGTTGATCCTTACTACATGAAGTGGAGGCCTTCGTGAAGCTCTTCTTAGATTCCATGAATGTCTCCTTCGCGCGCTACAAATCAAATTCAGGTTCCTTTGTAGGAGCCTTGCGAACCCACGCACTTTCTTTAGGCTACTTACCTTTGTCATCGCCTATCGTGATACTTCTTCGGAGAAGTATGTTTACATTCGGGTCCTCTTCGCGCAGCTCAGACCTCATCATTTGAAAATTCTAAGTTGGGGGAGGCTGGAGTATCCCTTTATCACGCAACCTCGCTATCAATGTAGGGCAGTCCTTCGTCTCATGATCAAACTGAGTACAATATAAACATGATTCTCTCGTCGGATTTGTACAATCACGGGCATAATGCCTTGGCCCTCCGCAATTGTAACAAATCAGCTTTCCATGACCCCTCCCTGGTCCCATTCCACCTCGACCTCATCCGCGCCCCTAAAATCCAGCGTGCGCCATCCCTGCATTTGGATCGAGGGCTTGCGTTTCGGTCTGCACTCAGTAGGAAGGAGTCTGATCCATCATCAGTTCATAAATTCTACAAGTGCGCTCATCATGGCCTATCGACCTACAGAAATTACACAAAAATTGTTGGGACATCTATGTATACTTTTGTAATAGATGGCAATTATCCATAGCATGTTTTCCTCCTATCTAAAAAATTGCACACCATAATGCAGGCACCGCGCCTGGTCCTGCTTGTGCTTCTGGTCTTAATGGAATCGGCCCTCCTCCCACCAAGTAGTTTGCAAATACTGGACAATGGTCCTTGTCATGCCACTGGCCTTTGCATTTTATGCACCATACCTCCTCACACGCCTCTGCCCGAGTTGTCCTATCCTGTTTCAAACTATGCATTTCCAGACACAAATTTTTCAGTTGCGCATGGATTTGTTGGACTCCTAGGCCAGGATCTTGTATTGGGGTCTCGTGCAGTCTCATTGCAATCTCCAAAGCTTTGGCCTGGGTGGATAACTTCTGCTGCGACAGCGCCATCCTTAAATGCGGCGTTAGCGATGCTACAAACCATGCACAGTGTCGTCCATCCATCAAAGTCATGTTGGCTTTGCAAATCATACTCTTCAGTCTCTGATCTAGATCCCATGGGGTTTCACCTGGAAGCATCGCAATTTCCTTAAACCCGATAATCAATTGTGTCTCTGACTTTGGCCTGCTAAATTCCCTGTTCAGTGTGGCCTGAATATCTGCGATCCCCGCATTTGGATGGTCATTAGAGTGCTTAATGTACCATGTTAATGAATGATCCTACAAGGCACTTACCAGTGTTTCCTTCTTTAAATTGTTATCCACGACTCCTTGTGCTTCCCATACGACCTTTACGACAAACCATAATTGGTTCGGATATTCATTCCCTACTCCTCTGAATACCGGCAATTTTATTGCGCTCACCATATTGAACTGTGGTGGTGGCGGAGGTGGTGTGGGCAGAGATGGAGGTGAAGATGGTGAGACAAGAGGTGGTGTAGGTGGGGGTGGTATGTGCGGAATTTGCTGCCTTGTCAGAGTGATCGCACTTCTTGGATAAACTTTCACGAGCTCTTCCTCACATTCCCACCAAGGCGAAATCAATGGGCTATTTTCTATTTTTGCACTACCTTCATTTCTATAGATCGTCCCACCTCGCGTAGCCCCAAACATCAATTTATTCGCATAACCTGCTTTTCACACAATATCATCTTAATCCAAGTATTCAAAGATTTAATGTACTTACCTCGCGGTCCTTTGAGGAAGCATCATTCCACCTCGCTGTAGCTGACTGTCGTGTCTATCGCTAACTCGGTGATGAACCCTCCTATAATCTGATCGAGCTAATGGTCCACAGTGTGTGTGATCTTATCTTCCAATGCTTCCAGTCTGCGCACTAATTCTGGATTCCACACAATTGGTTTATCGAGCCTACACCTTCCCTGACTGTCTGCTAGCTTCGTGATCCACTCATACAACTCAGAGGGGAAGGATGCAAAGAAAATTTTGTGGATTTCCGTATATAAGTAGCACTCCAACCACTGTTCTTTTGATACTCGTGGATTCCTGTTTTCCTGCGCCGCGAACTTGTGAATATTTCTATTCAACCACCCTTTAATTTATTTCTTCGTCGAATTCTGGTGACACGACATCAGACATACCTTATGTAGATCCCGGTCCCATCAACAGAACCATTTGTTGGCTTGTTGGGGCTTGACCCGAGTTCGGAGATGAATTAGCCAAACAAATCCTGGTACTACTGGCCTTTTCGGCAACATTCCACGGAGCGTAGACTTGGTCTCTCCTGAAGTAGTATGGGAGGGTGTTAGAACCAAGTTTCTGCACCCTGGTGATGTATGATGGGTTCAAGTGGTCTGCGGTTCGATCCCGCGCACCCATCGCTACGTGCACTTACCCATACCTCGTAGCCTAAGAGGCTGCCTTCGTGCAACCCTACTCGGGGGTTGAACAGTGTTATTACCGAAGTTCTTACTAGTAACTCGATATTAGTGGATTACCTTAGCTTACTTGTACGCTTTCAGTTATACTTAACAATATTGACAATTCATATAAGTGCACATAGTAAATAAACGATATAATTGCAAATGACATAAAACATGTAATAACTCAGAATAGATGCACAGAATTGTTAATAAAACCTTTCTTTATTAATCTCTTCTCTGGTTACAGATGCAACTCTACCCTGTGCACTCAGCTGCAGACTCTACTAGGCCTTTGCACACTCAGCTGCAGAGCCTCTTCCTACTAGTACGACCCAAGACACACTTAGATTCTTCTTCTATGCTTCGTTATCTCATTCTATCCATTAGATTCTCTCTTATGATGATCCCTTTACAACTTAGAGGCTTGCTCTATTTATACAATCCTAGGTCCGCGAACCATGGGTAGGTCGAAATTACATTCAAACTTAGGGCGGATAGCCCTATGACTCTAACATACATTTCATGCACACAATTTGCGGAGCTTTACTATAATATGAGTCAAAACTTGGGCTTTGTGCCCCAAAACATGTTGTGGGGGGATTCCATGCTCAATAGGAGCTATTGCAGAAAGGGCACATCAGGCTAAGTTCATCGCCTTGTGGGAGCCCGACCATGTTGGTACAAAAGAAAGACAGGACTTGGAGACTCTGTATTAGCTATCAGGCACTAAACAAGATGAATATCTAGAATAGGTATCCAATCCAATGGATTAAAGACCTTTTGTGATAGCTCAGGGGGGCCAAATATTTTAGTAGTATTGGCTTGAAGTTTTGTTATCACCAGGTAATGATCGAACCATCCGATGTGTGCAAAGTAGCTTCAAATCCAAGGAGGGCCTTTTTGAATGACTGGTCATGCATTTTGGGTTGATGAATGCCCCCAGAATATTCATGAGGTTGATGGATGACATCTTGTGACCCTTCACTAATTAATTCATGGTGGTGTATCTAGATGATATTCCGATCGTTAGCCATGGTTGGGAAGAGCACCTCCGCCAAATTCGACAGGGCCTCCAAACCCTGCAACAACACAAGTTGTGTGCCAATTTGGAGAAATGCACTTTTGGTATGAACAAGTTTCAATATCTGTTGTACATCATTGATGAGAAGGTGTGCAAATGGACCCAGCCAAGACAAAAGGCATTTAGGATTGTCCAGCCCCAACCACTCTAACAAAGCTCCACAACTTTCTGTATCTTGCCAACTTCTACTGCAGATTCTTGTTGTGGTTCTCTCATATCACTTGGCCTTTGAGTCAAGTCAGAAAGGGAGGAGCGAAAGCAAAGTTCCTTTGGTTTGAATCCCAAATAAGGTGGTTGTAGAGTTGAAGCATCGCCTTTTCTCTGCACAAGTTCTCACATTACCAAACCTGCAGCAATGATTTGAGATCAAGACAAAAGCCTTGGACTATGTTATTGGTCCAATTCTTACTCAACAGACTGATGAGTCTCATCATTGAGTAATTATATGGGCCTTAATTGGCCTTAATTCACCTCTTAGGTTAGTTAAACCAACTATTCTCACAACTTATTGCATACTTTTGATTATATTTTGCTTATGAGATGAGTTAGAGTTGGATATTTTTCTTTGTGGTCTAATGTGCATGTAATGCAGGAATAAAGGATAAAAGAAAAGGAAATGCAGGGATAAAAGGTAAAAGCAAAGGAAATGCAGGGATAAAACGTAAAAACAAAGGAAATGCAGGAATAAAAGGTAAAAGCAAGGAACTATGGTAGAAGACCTTGGTAAACACTCAGATGGGACAAGGGAGAGGAATTATAGGAGGTAAATCCTCCTCATTTAATGCCCATCCATTCGAATATCCCCCCATCAACTAAAAGTACAAACAACCAAATCAGGAGTACTAAAAGACAACCAAGCAAGTGGAAGTACAAGTAGCCCCCCTACTAGAAGGCGGTCGAGCTAGTGAAAGTGAAAGGACAAGTTACCATTAAGTTGGGAGCTGTACCTCCCTAATTTTGAGGGAAGTTGTTGAGACTTTAGATGTATAAATAAAGAGGCTTAGGACCACAGTTTTTTTAGTTAGTTAGCCATTCAATAGCCAATAGTCAGTCAGTGAGTGAGCAAGTATTCAGACTTTTTGTCTAGTGCAGACTTGTAACAGTTTGATGTAATACAATTTTCTTTGATAATGAAGATGAGTTTTGATTTGAGCCAGCACTGAGTTAACTCAGAGGGCTGAAGCTCTTGGGTTAGGGCCTGACCCTAGCAGCCAAAGCTCCTCTTTCTTGTATTGTATTCTAGAATAGATTCTTGCTTTATGTTCATTTACTTAAGCAGTTCATTTCCATTACAGCAGCAACATAGATGCATGGTTTGATTGTTCATTTGGTTAAATAGATGCATTTTCATTATAGTGGTTCAACACAGATTTATGGCTTTCCTATTCATGTACTTAAGCAACTTCATATTTTTTGTTCATTTGATTGAATAGTTGTAGTCTCATTATAGTAGTGCAAAATAGATTAGTTGTGTCCCAGTTTGCTTCATTTATGCTTTGAATTAGCCTGGTAGTAAAGAAAAGATCCACAAGATTTCTCACAGGTGTCTCGGCCTCACCTCCTCCCTCTAGGACCATGATGTGAGGAAGAAACCCTGCAGCAACCCCAAAAACATAGGGTTTTGATTTTCACAGAGGGTTTGTCGTTTAATGCAATTACGTGGTTCATTACATTGTCACCTGGTTAATTTCATGGTCATCTAGTCATTTCATGGTCACTTGTTCCTTCACCCTCTTTCCCAGATCCCACACCCCTGTCATTCTCCTTCAGCATAAAACGCCTGAGCAAAAGCTATTAAATTCATGTTTAAATAGTTTTTGCTGGTAAATTGATTTACACAGCAAAACTCACCAATCACCACTCAAATTCCTTTTTGCGTTTTAATTTTCACCCTTTAAATCCTCCCCGTCGATCTGGCTTGTCAGATCCGACAGTTATCGCACCCCCACTCACCAACCCGCTCGGTCAGATATCCACCATTGATCAATCTCGCTTGATCCAACGGCCATTGCGCCATATTGTGTGGATTTTTGTCTGGCCTTTATCCGGTTGAGGGCATGTGATGTGAGTGGTTTCCCCGTGCTACATGTCAGTTGGGGAGGCTAATCGTGTGAAAATCTACAAAACTGCTTACAGCTTTGAGGGCGTGCGATATTCCACTTACTGCCCTCTAAATCCGCTCTCCCATTTTTTGACATTTTCTTTTGCCCGCTTCTATCTCTATCGTCGATCTGTCTCCTAATCTGATGACCATCGCTTCACCCGATACCATTCCCGCATGTTCATTTTACATGCAAACTAACCTCCGTCATCCATCTGCCGATGAATCTTGTTTGTCCAACTCCTGACTCCACCTACACTGTTGGGTTGTGTTATATTATTTCCACAACTAACCTACGTAGTGAACCGGGGGGTTAAAGGGGGGGCAGAGCCCCCCCTTCATTGCGTTGATTGCACAGCGAGGGGGTCACAGGGGGGTTTGAGGGGGGCGGGTAGCCCCCCTCTATGGGGTCCTAGGCAGCGCCCTGGGAATTTTTTTTTTGGACCCTATATTAGGTTGGGCGAACCTACCTATGGTTTTTGGTCCATGGTTTTGGACACGATGGTTTTCGGTCTATGGTATTGGATGCTTCGGCATGTATAAATATGTATTGTAACATTGAAAGGAATATAATGAAAAATCAAGCTAGTAGTCCCGGTTTTGGGATCCAGGGGAAAATCTCTATGTATATGTGTTTTATGTGTTATGCTCTTACACTGTTTATTTTCTGTGTTTTAGAATTTGTATGCAGGTAATTTGTGTACAGGGTTAAAACCTACATTTGGTTTTAGAGCTTTTTAAGCTTCAAGGGGACGCTTTTGTTGCTAAGGGGTTTTGCTTGCGCCTGTGGTAGACCCTATTCAATGGGAGATATGCAAGATTGATTCTGGTGGTAAAAGAATATGGCAAGCAGTGGAAAGATAGAGATCGAGAAATTTAATGGTCAGAGTTTTGAGTTGTGGAAACTCAAGATGGAGGATCTGTTGGTGGATAAAGATTAGTGGATCACGGTAGATCCAGATACTAAACCAACAGGAGTGTCTGATGAAGAATGGAAGAAGTTGGATCGGAAGGAAAAAAGCACAATATGATTATGTGTCTCAAATTCAGTATTGTTGAATGTATCAGGGGAAGCTACGGTGAAGGCTTTGTGGGACAAGTTAGGGACTTTATACCAATCTAAGTCTCTGGTGAATAAACTGTTCTTGCGGAAAAAGCTGTATAACCTGAGGATGAAAGATGGAGACTCAGTGACAGAGCATCTAAATGCATTTAATATTGTGGTAATTCAGTTAGCATCTATTGATATTAAAATTTGAGATGAAGACAAGTGCATTAGTTTGTTGTGTTCTCTACCAGATTCGTGGGATAGTCTAGTTATTGCAATAGGTAGCAATGCAACTACCTTGCAGTTTGATGAAATAGTCTCAGCCTTGTTGTGGAAGAGATGAGACAGAAAAATATGGAGAGCCAGAATGGTGATGCCTTGTATGTACAAGGATGGTTCCAGAACAGAAACAAAAATAAGTCATCGAGTGGGAGACCTAAATCTAGAGGGAGATCTAAATCTTGAGGAAAACCTGTAAAGGTGGTGTGCTGGAAATGCGGAAAGGAAGGGCACTTCAAAAGGGACTATAAATCTAAAGCTCCTAATAAAGGAAAGGGATATGATGATGCTCCTTCTGTAGAGGTGAAAACCACCTCAGATGAAGGTGGGGATGTGTACTTGGCTTCTTCAAGTACACATGTAGATCATGAGGCATGGTCGATTGACTCAGGTGCATCCTTTCACTTCACTCCCCATAGAGAGTGGTTCTACGAGTATGACAAATACGATGGTGGTGATGTCTTCTTGGGGGATGATAGGAAGGATAGAATCATTGGTCGTGGAAAATTAAAGCTGAAGTTGCAAGGTGGAAGGGTTAGAACAGTTCCGGGTATTCTACATTTTCCTACATTGGCTAGAAATTTGATTTTTGTAAGCAAGCTGGATGATGCAAGTGTAAAGGCAATGTTCGAGAAAGATACTTGAAAGATGGTTTAGGGAGCACCAGTATTGATGCGGAGAGTTTGGATTGGAACTCTGTAAAATCTGCAAGGTAGCACTATTATTGATGGGTGCAACAGCTCTGTGGTTCTTGAAAGTGGAGCTGAAAATCTAGTTGTCTCTGGAGAGAAGACCATGCTGTGGCATCAAAGGCTTGGACATATTGGAGAGAAGGGCCTTCGAATACTTCATGGTAAAGGTATGGTAGAAGGTATGAGTAATAGCTCTTTGGATTTTGATTTCTCTGAAAATTATGTATACGGGAAGTAGAATCGTGTGAGTTTCCCCTCTGGTAGTAAGAGGGCAAAACAGATATTAGAGCTTGTGCATAGTGATATGTTTGAACCTATGAAGGTTCCATCGCTGGGTAAGTCTGTGTACTATGTATCATTTATAGAAGACTTCTCAAGGAATACATGGACATATTTCCTTAAGAATAAATTTGAAGTCTTTTACAGGTTTAAAGAATTTAAGGCTTTGGTGGAAAACTAGACAAAGAAGAAGATAAAGGTGCTGAGGACAGATAACGGTGGAGAGTTTCGCAGTAAGGAATTTGAAGAATTCTATAAGAAGTGTGGTATAGCACGATAGAATACTACTCCATATACACCTCAACAAAATGGAGCTGCAGAAAGAATGAACAATACGTTGATGGAAAGGGCAAGAAGCATGCTCAGTGGTGCCAAGTTAGCACAGGAATTCTGGGCAGAGGCGGTGGAGATAGCATGTTACCCAGTCAACATATCACCTTCATCAACATTGGCGGATAAGACTCCACAAGAGGTATGGACTGGTGAGAAATCCTCTCTTTCACATCTGAGGGTATTTGGGTGTGATGCATATGTACATGTTCCAAAGGAGAAACGAACCAAGTTGGATAATAAAACTGAAAAGTGCATCTTTATTGGGTATAAGGATCGTTTAAAGGGTTATAAGCTTTGGAACCCAACAACAAGGAAGGTTGTGTAGAGCCGAGATGTGGTGTTTAGAGAGGTGAAAGATGTTATTAAACATGAATTCCAACGAAAGGAACCTGAGAAGATAGAGTTTGAGCTAAATGAGGAAGAATCAGACTCTACAATAGAGGAGGAATCAGAAGATGAAAAGCCACAAACTCCGGGTGTAGGAAGATCAGTTCGAGAAAGAAGGCAGCCAGAAAGGTATAGTCCATCTGCTTTCTATTCAAATTTTTCTTTATCTATTACTGATGATGATCCTAGAACTGTGAAGGAAGCAGTAGATTCAGAGGCTGGAAAACTGTGGAAAGAGGCTATGGTTGATGAAATGGCATCTTTGCACAAAAATGAGGCTTGGGATCTGGTGGAGTTTTTGGCTGGAAGGAAACCCATTGGCAGCAAATGGGTGTTCAAGAAGAAGACAAATGCAAAAGGAAAGGTGGAGAAATACAAAGCTCGGTTGGTAGCAAAAGGTTATTCCTAGGTGTTGGTAATTGATTTTGGTGATATTTTTTCTCTTGTTGTCAAGGTAACTTCTATTAGGTTACTTTTATCTATTGCTACTGCTTTTGATTTTGAGGTAGAACAGATGGATGTGAAGACATCATTTCTTCACGGGGATTTGGAAGAGGAGATCTACATGAAGCAACCTGAAGGCTTTGCGGTGATGGCTAAGAAAGAACTGGTATGCAAGTTGAAGAAGTCTCTGTATGGGTTAAAACAGTCACCAAGGATGTGGTATCAAAAATTTGATACATTTATACGGGGACTTGGCTTCACAAGAAGCAAAGCAGGTCACTGTGTGTATTTTAAATTAATTGGTGACCATGTTATTGATCTGGTCTTGTATGTGGATGATATGTTGCTGGTTGGAAATGACAAAGAAATTATCCAAGATTTGAAGACCCAATTGTCCTCCAAATTCGACATGAAAGATCTTGGTGCTACAAACTATATTTTGGGCATGGAAATTAAAAGAGATTGAGCAAAGAGGAAGCCCTGGTTAAACCAGAGGAAGTATGTCGAGACAATACTGCAAAGGTTTAATATACAGGATAGTAAACTGGTGAAGGTTCCTATTCCTGTAGGTGTAAAGTTATCTGCTGAACAGTGTCCCAAGACACAAGAAGAGGAAGATGATATGTCCCATGTTCCATATGCAAGTGCAGTCAGTAGCTTGATGTATGCAATGGTCTATACTAGACTAGACATTTCACATGCAGTGGGAGTATTGAGCAGGATTATGTCAAAACTAGGGAAGGAGCATTGGACAGCTGTGAAGCGGGTTTTCAAGTATTTGCGTGGCACTAGTGATTATGGTTTGTGCTACTAAGGAAGACTAGGACTGGACAGAGTTTTGGATATCCATGGCTTTGTTGATGCAGACTAGGCTGGAGATTTGGATCAGAGAAGATCTACAAGTGGGTATGTGTTTAACCTATTTGGAGGTGCAGTCAGTTGGATGAGTAAGAAACAATCTATAATGAAACTATCAACTATAGAGGCAGAATACATGGCAACCACTCATGCAAGGAAGGAAGCAGTTTGGTTGCAGATATTGTGTTCAAGTATGGGGTTAGTACAGGGAGCTATAAGGATAGACTGTAACAGCCAAAGTGCAATTTTCTAGGCAAAGAACCCTGCTTATCATTCAAATACAAAGCACATTGATGTTCAGTATCACTTTGTGAGGGATATGATAGAAGACAAAAAGTTGTTGCTGGTAAAGGTGGACACTTTGAAGAATACTGTAGATGCATTGACAAAATCTGTGAACTCTGAGAAGTTCTCCTGGTGTAGAGAAATAATGGGTGTTTCAGGGCTTGAAAAATGACTAAACTCTCCTGTGGCCCCCTCTGGAAAGAAAACAACAAGTGGGAGAATGTTGGGTTGTGTTATATTCTTTCCACAACTAACCTATGTAGTGAACTGGGGGGTTAGAGGGGGGGCGGAGCCCACCCTTTGTTGCGCCAATTGTGTAGCGAGGGGGTCACAGGGGGGTTTGAGGGGGGCGGGTAGGCCCCCTCTACAAGTTCTGAGGCATCACCTCGGGAAATTCTTTTTTGGACCCTATATTAGTTTGGGTGAAACTACCTATGGTTTTCGGTCCATGGTTTTGGATGCGATGGTTTTCAGTCCATGGTATTGGATGCTTTGGCATGTATAAATATGTATTGTAACATTGAAAGTCATATAATGAAAAATCAAGCTCGTAGTCCCAGTTTTGGGATCCAGGGGAAAATCTCTGTCTATATGTGTTTTATGTGTTATGCTCTCGCATTGTTTATTTTCCGTGTTTTAGAATTCGTATGCAGGTAATTTCGGTACAGGGTTAAAACCTACATGTGCGATATAATCTCAGCTATCCATCCTGTTAGTTCACCATATTTGCCCATCTTCCTACGTACCCTCCAGCAATCCGATCTCAGTCATTCATTTACCTTTCACCTGCCTGATCCAACGGTCCTTATGCACTGTTGCCCCTCACATCCTCTTTTCACCATTTTGATCTCCGACCATTCTTTTGATTAGACACAGACTTAGACTAGTTTCCATTGCTCAACCCTTAGTCTAGTTTTGATGCTTTTACTTCTACAACTTAGATAATTTTCATTACATGATTGCTTTCTTCATTTTCGCAGTAGAATATCTCTCCCCTAAACTAGGTTTGCTCTCCTTCCATCAAAATCAAGCTTCTTCTGACCCTATAGAAGTCTAGCTTGAACCCCTAGGGTCTCTTGCCAGATGAGCAATGACAACAGACAATACCTTCACTTCTACTTGTGTATATAGCACAGTCACCTCAAAGTTTGTACGAACCCCCAGTTGATAAGTAAAACTAGTATCCTTGGGAGTTGTAACATTCTTGCTGCAATACCTACGCTTATCACTTTTTGGCACCGTTTCCGGGGAGATGCCTAAGTAGAAGTAATTACTTATTTCTTCTATTTCTACTCTTCAACTTTCTTTTCTTCTACTTCTAGTCTTCCATTTTCTTCCATTAGTTTATTTCTGCAAAAGTAATCTAGTTTATTTCTTTCTTTCAGTTGTCATTTCCTACTTTCCTTTCTATTCTACAAGTACTTTCTAGCTTTAACAAAATCTTACAAAAACCAACCCAAAAAAATTTCCTTTCATGCCTCGTAGGATTAGGGACAATTCAGGGAAATCTTCTCAAATACCCCCATTGCATCCAATAGGCAACCTTCTCTCTTCTTCAGTGATAGTGAATTGGAAGACCCTTTAGGTGAGAAACCTTACCTATTTGAGGAACATACAGAAGAAGAAGAAGAAGAAGAAACCATTCCTACTGAACCAATGGTTGGAAACAAAAATGATAGGGGAGATAGAGAGAGAATTGAGAGTGCCTTCCCCATCAGGGAAACTAATGGGGACACTAAGATGAAGAATATAAGCCCCTCTGCTCTACCTCATTTCTATGGCCTGACCACAGAGGACCCTGACACTTTCCTATTTGAATTTGCTATTATCTGCTAAACCTGTGATTATACAGATGATGAGAAAAAATTAAAACTATTTCCATCTACCCTCAAGGATACAGCATTACGCTGGTTCATGGGTTTACTTGGAGATAACATCACAACTTGGGCTCAAATGCAGCATACTTTCAAGGAAAAATATAGGGACTACTGTAGGTCAAAGGACACTAAAGAAGAGAGTTTTAGGATGACCATAGGCCAGGATGAATCCTTAGAAGACTTTGAAGAAAGATTCCAGCTTAGTTACAAAAGGGCCAGGTGCACACTTGACCCTGAGTCACTAAAGCTGGTCCTACTTAGACGAGTAAGGGAAGATCTTCTGGATACCTTACATATGATAGAATGAGGATATGTCTACCAATTACCCTATGAGGATATTAAGACTGTCTTTAGAAACCATTCTAGGTCAGCCAGGAAAAAGGGTAGGGGTAGTCAACCTATGGCCAATACATCATCCTCTAACTTATCCATCAAGGGTGAAATTGGAAATATTCTGGAAGATTTCAAAAGTGATATGTTGCAAACCCTTGCATTGCAATTGGACAGCATGAACATCAAAAGGAAGCAAGAGGAAGCAGAGAGAGCCTTAGCCATCTTTTGTCCTAGATGCACCAAGAGGCATCCTAGGAATGAATGTCCATTAAACTGTATTATGATTTGCTCATTTTGTTAAGAAAACCACTCCACAGACAAGTGCCCTTATTTACCTAGACTCAAAGGTGTATATCAAGGAGCTGAAGGGGTCACTGAGCAGCTTTGCTACATCAACCAAAGGCGACCTCCTGAGCCTAGACCATACCAGCAAGGTATGCAAGGGCCATCCCATGCATACTACAACCCCAACCAAGCCACAACTATACCTTCTTGGGGACCCCCTGCTCATCCTTCCTGGTCTACACCCCCTCCTTGGTCCTATGCATCTCAATATCAATCCCAGCTAGCCAACCAGTCATTTCAACCTTATGTTCAACCACAACATCAATGGAATACCCCACCCCAGGGGTGAAGGCCCCTAGTCAACAATGTTCCATCCCTATTGCCTCCACCACCTACCCAACCACAACTCCTACACTTTGCTCCACCTAAGAAACCTCAGATGCCTGCCCATCCAAATCCGAACCCAAACAATAGGAAGGCTTGACAAGCATATAATGCAGAGACATCATACCCAGCTTATGTTGTAGAAATCCTGGAGATCAACCTAAGATATGGGAGAATTATCCCAGGCAACCAACGTCCCTCTCCACATAGGGAGGTTGAGGAAGAAAGAGAGGAAAGAAACCTTAAAATAAATCCACCTTTTCCTCAAAGATTAACCCAGCCACTCCAGCCTACCCCAGAATAAACTGAACTTCTGGGATGTTTTTGGGAAAAGTATCTATTCAGAATGCCCCTATCCCACTCTAAGGTGTGATAGTGGCTTAGCAACAAACAAGGAAAACTTACTTGAGTATTCTTCTTTATGAAATGTAAATGAGGAGAAAGGATGTAACTAACCTGTGTCTTTCGCTAGTTTGTTGATCCAATCACTCCTCTCTTCAGTAGCTCCCAGCTCCCTGCTCCCTTACCGGCCCAGCTTCACCGAATTGCTGCAAGATCACAAGAGAGAGAAACTACACGAAGATATAGATAGACATTCATAAAAAGCTCAGGATCAGATTAAGCTAAACATGCAAATACAACAAAACATCATTGATACACAGCATGTAGGAGAAACTCAAATAGTTTATTGATAGAATAAGAAAGTCCAAGAGGAAATACAACCAAGTGAGTCCCGATCTAGCATCTACCTCCCAGCAAAGGAATCCCTTCCTCTCCTCCAACAAAGCATAAATCACCCAATGTACTAATCTCAATCTCAAACCAACAGCAATTCTCTGCAAAGTACAAAATTCCAGCCTCTGGATCTCTGGGATGAGGGATCCATATATAGATGTAAGCAGAGAGGATGAGTCAGCTTATGTTTTGACTTGTGGCTTCTCTCTGTCAGTTCTTGCTTCCACTTGGAGACTGAGAGCCTCTTACTCATCACTTGGTCGAATTCAGTGAGGCAAGTGTCATTGGAGAATATTCTGGAAGCTTCCATGGTCTTTCCACCTCGTTGAATGACTCTGCCACTTGTCATTTCCCGCTCAACGCACCTGGGTAGTGCATTCAAGTGCGTTGCAACGCACCTAGCCGGTGTATTTGGGTGCTTTGCAACGCAGGCAGCTAGTGGAGCTTCTGAATTGATCCTGATTTGACTAGTTCTGAGTGGTTTTTGGTGGAGAACTTCTAGGAGAAGCTGTCATTGGTTGACCTTGTTCCTTTAGGAGCTGTAACAACATCTTTAGGGACTTTGGATCCCTTGGATTATGGACATTTCATGCTCAAAGCTGTAAGGCACAAAAATGTCTATAACAGTTGCCCCCTAAAGTATGAGGCCATTTATCGGGTGAAATGCTTTATTAGGAGGATCCGAAGTTCATTCAATGCTGGGAGGAGACCTGTAATAAGATACAATACAATACATTATTTTTCATACTGTTTTCATGATCTAGCTGAGGCGGGCATTCCCATGCTCAGCTTTATAAATTCATTTTTATGTACATAGGACAGACAATCGTCTGATGGTAGACTGATGATTGTGATGAAATCATCATCCTTTTGGTAGGATGATTATCTGTTCTGCAATGTTGTACATGTCAATGTCTTTATTTTTCCTGAATATATATCGCAGCCCGGATGGATGAAACTAGATCCGGGGTCTTCAATCTCGTCCGATCTTCACTCTAAGTACAAGTCGATCCAAGTGAGAAATGTTTTGAAGTCAAACATGGAAAGACATCGCTTGATTACCAGTCAATGATGTAAACTGTTAACAAGCGCGAGAGGAATCACCGATAATGATAATGACCCTCAAGGTACTGAAGTACAATTCATGTGGTGTGAATAAAGGACTTGGCGTCGAACACCATGCAAAATCTTTCGGTCGAAGGTCATTGAGGTATACCTGTCGCCGAAAGTGAGAAACTTGCCATTAAGGCATGCAAGCTTCAAAGTACTGAAGGGGTTGTTCCTAGATCAACTTCTTGGATAATGGGCTGATGTCGACAAGAAGCGATCCATCAAAGGAGGGCCTTGATGTATCCCACATCAGTGACACGGAACGGAGCAAATGATTTTGATGGAGGTGAAAATGATCTGATGATATATGGTTCAGGGTGGCGGTCATGAAATAATGAAGTATAATGTATGGTAGTGGATGGGACACGGTTGACTTCTTTGGATGACTTCTCTTGAACATATCGGCGACACTTATGTGATGGATTGGTAGCATTTACCCCAAAGGTGGATGGTATGGCGAGACCATGGTGATGTGACCGGTGAATGAAACAACCCAACCCGACTCAGGCACGGAGTGGAAGTGTCATGTTCAAGAGCGACTTGCTACCAATAAAGGTTCTTTGAGTTTCTTCCCAATTTTTCCCCAGTCACTGCTGACCAGTACCTCTTTATTTTTGTCAAGCTTGAGGAGGATAACATATGCTTGTTCTATAATTTGCCCTTCGGGTAAACCCATCGCTATGTTTTAACGAGCCTAGCGATAGTGAAACTCGTTCTCGTCTAAAGACAAGTTTGTCGCTATTAATGTTTTTAACGAGTCTAACGACAAAGATAACTCGGTCCTTTTCATTTTTAGAGAGTCTGAAAAGGTACGTAAAGTTAACTCCAGAGTTCCTTTTTCGTCATCTAATCCCTTAAGTCCGAAAAAGTATAAAACAATACAGAAGGGATGAAATTTCGATAGTTTTAACGAGCCGAACAAAACAAGCGCTCGATCTTTTTGTGCAATAATCCCTCAGGTCCAAAAAGATTAAAATCTAGAGGAGGGATAGCTCTTCTGGTCGCTTTAACGAGCTGGAAGGCCAAAACTCGGCAATATTTTCATATTTTACGAGTCAGATGAAAAGAGCTTAAAGAAGACTCATCTTTTGAGGAACGAGTGATAAAACGGGTAGCAGCTGATTCCAGGTAAGGGTTGGAATTTTCCAATCACGGCAGTGTCATAAGGATGGCTAGTGAAATCACTCTTCGTAGCTGTTCCTCAAAATGGGTAAACAATCATATGGAGGTGAATGATCGGCCAATGGAAAAGTGGAGGTGACGGTGCAAACACGACCAAGGCTTTAATGGCTGATAATGTTACATTCACGGTGGTTATTTACCGGAGGATAGTTCATTTTTTAACGAGCTTAAACGCGGGTTGAAACACTTGCTCGATCTTATGTTTATTTTTTAACGAGCATGAACTATGTGCTAAAACTGCTCGATCTTATGTTTATTTTTTAACGAGCATGAACTATGTGCTAAAACTGCTCGATAATCCAGTCATATGGTAAGAATGTCTCATGTAAGATGCCATTTTTTATGGAGCTTGCGCCTTACAAAGCTATGCCCTGCATCCTTTCGTTATGCAAGTTCGGAAACGACTAATCCTACGAGTTTAAAGGGTTAGACCTACAGGTTTAAAGGGAGGACCTAAAAATTTAAAAAATAAATAGCCGCTCCTTGCTTGCACTCCAAAAGGTTTGCATGCCCCCAGGTATAAAGTACGATTTCAAGGTTACCCCTCAATTTGCAGATAAAACATTTGTTCTACCAAGAAAGGCCTACCTCTCTCAGGTTACCAAAGATTGTCTCATTTGCGCAGCAAACAAAACACTTCTTCGGCGATGTCTACCGAGATAGACAAAGGTGAGTGACAACGAGCGCCAAACACATAACATTGACAAAAGAATCTTATTCTAGAACAACCCCTCTTCCAATCACGGACGGGGTACGGACTAGTCATATTCTCCCGCGGAAACCTACCTTATACCCAAAGCTTTCCTGCCGAAGCAGACCAGGACGCATGCCCCCTGGGTTCCAGTCATATCCCTCCGAATTACTCGCGCTCATCGGGAGGACGGACCGTGGGTTGAGACATTTCTTGCGTGAAGATACCATTTAGGGATGGTATATGACTATTTGCGATGCGTGATCCTGGAAATGAAAGCTGGTCCACGAGCTTGACCACTCTTCCTTCGTGCGGAAAACACATTACTCTAAAGAGTGAGGAGACGATGGCTCCCATGCAATATATATAGTCTCGTCCAAGGAGTAGGTTATAATCCAAGGGTCCTTGAACGACCATCACGTTCATTTGAACGGTCTTCCCTTTCAATGTTATGGGCACATTGGGGAGGATCCCTAAAGGTCGACTGGTTCCTTTATCGAAGCCTGTCAGATTTCTCATTTCAGGCAAAAGCGATGGTGAACGAAGCGCTTTCCAAGCAATAGAGGAAAGGATACTCACAGATGCCCCCTCATCAAGGATGGTGCCGGCCATGACCATTCTGTATATTTGGACGATAATTCTGAATGGTATGCTTGCCGGCAAACGGGGTCTGCCTAGTTGGTTCCAGTCGAAGGATAAAACTAGGTTGCTTGGTGGTGGGACCGAGTAGACAGCCGGGTGTGGCTCTGACGAACTTCCTTCCTGCGATAAAGGAATGGGTAGGTTGCCCCCGTGTTCGTCGGAGTCTGTGTTGATGAAGAGAATTTGGACGGTGTCATCCTTGTTCTCCTCAGTGACTGTATCATTCGAAGATAAAACCTCTGAAGGCAAGACCGGGTCAACTGCCGCCTCAACCTTTTGACTTTCGTCCGGTATGGATTCAGCTGGTTCATCTTCAATGACCAGCGCTTCAGCTGACCACTTGAGCGGGCCAGCTGGATTCTCAACTAACGAAGGACTCGGCAAGAGTTTTTTATATCCAGGAGGGAGTCGTAACGGTGAAACCGGACGATCATCCAAAACTCTTTTAGATTCGTCTAAGAAGGGACAACGGTGGATGGCGTGGTTGCCTTCGCACAGTCTATAGGGAGATCTAGCTCTCCCTTTTTGTCCTGGGACTTCACTTTCGCTAGTTGATGGTGTGCTTTCAACATGGCTATCAGAGGTTGACGCCACCGGATTGTGCAAACGGGGAGACCAGTCCCTTAGTATCTGAGGGATGCAGGGACAATCTCTGTGAAAGTGGTCTCCCTTGCAAATGACACATGGCGATTTAGGCCTGGTCAGTGCAGTGTGTGGATTTTCGTTAGATGACACTCGTTTGCCCCCAGCCGCTTTTGGCTCCTTCTTCTTCTTCTCTTTCTTCTTCTTTTCCTTCTTCTCCTTAGGAACTTGACTTTTGGCTTTGCCAGCCCCATCAAGCGAAGAGGAAGGAGGAGAGGAAGAATTAGAGGAAGTGGAAGGTTGGTGAGTAACTCTGGACTGGTCTAACTGTTGATTCGACTGTTCAGGAATAGTGGTGTTCTGAACGACATTGGTTGAGAAGAGCCAGACCGGCAAGCCAATTGTCAGTCCTAGAAGCGACAATGTGGCCATATGGGGTGCACCAACATCTTCCCAAGAGGAGAACGGACTAGGATTTCCACCAAGGGGAATTCCTTGGTTGGTAGGCTCCATTTTCTCAACCTAAAGATCAACGCAGGAAAAAGGGTATGAATATTCCGTTTAAAATAAATTTTAACGACGCTTGGACACAACTTTCTTTTTCAATTTTAAAGAGTCGAGAAAAAGCAAAATATGACTCTAGTCTCCTTCGATGTTTTAACGAGCCCGAAGTGACAAATGCTCGGATGGACTTTTTCCATTATAGAGTCTGAAAAAGGCCAAAAGGAACTGCTCTGGAGTTCTAGGTAGAGGGTGTGCCAAACTTTTCGCAAAACCGCAAAATACTTTTTAAGGTACGGGCGGTCAATCTTCCTGAATGCTATGTTCAGTGCATTGCGATCAGTAGGGCGGCCGACACGACTTCCTATGGATAAAGGTTTTATGCCTATAGGGGTCTCCCAATATATACTCGACGGTACGTGGGAGCACAATCCATACTGGCGCTTATCGTCTCTCAGGAGGAATCACCCAACCATCAGTGAGATCGACAGTCACCAGGTTTTACGACGCCGGAACACGTCTCTAGCCTAGACCTCTATGTTGTGCGTTAAGTTACAAAGCGTTGTTAAGTTCATTCAATTTATTTTAGGTTGATCTTTCTTAGAAGTTTGCCTTTTTGGATCACCACGAGATGTAGATACAATTCCTAAATGCAGTCTAAAGATGATAAGCAAGCTTTTATCTCTTTTCAACAATGAAAATCCTAGCTACAATGGGAAAAGAAAGACACAATCTTTTCTCAAAGAGCATAGAGCACACTGTAAATGCACTTTTTCCTAAATCAAACCATACAAACTATCAATATGCAAATTCACAAATGCATGTATTTGTTTTCACTTTCTTAATATTGATGCCTAAAAAGAAAGCTGTTGTACAAATTTGAATTCGATTTCAAGTGAAAACACAAACAAGTTTCTTTTTGAGATCAAAAAGACGATTACGACACTTATGATTTTGAAGTAAACACTTGTTTCGACACTAGAAATCCACAAATTCAAACCAAAAGACAAAAGTAAAAGCGCTATCAACTGTCAACAACAAACACACTTACTCCTAAGATCAAAACGCCACTTACGACAGGTCTAGATCTAAGGGCGACAGTATGACTAGTTTACTTTTGTAATGGGAAACTGCAAATGATGTAACAAATACACAAAAACAAATACAGTTTCTTTTATACAACTGAGGCAGAATCAAGGCAGAGAAAAGGGGTTTTCATATAGGTACACACACTGATGACAGGCTGCAAAAATCAGAGACAAAACTGAACACAAGGATGCAAAGAACCACAGCTGCACAGGGCAAAGGCTGATCAGCGCACCTGTTGCACAGAGAAACTGAATTGTAGTGCAGGTATCCCTCTCGGGACCTACGTTGAAATGCAGAGTCTCTTCACAGAGCCTGCGCTGAAGCAAAAACGAGAATGGTCTCTGGGTTTTGGGTCACGGTTTGCAGTTTGATCTATGGTTTTTGGCCGGATAAAAGCTATCAATGAGGTACAATTAGGAGGATGATTTAAAGGAGGACTAAGAGCTATCACAAAGGGCAGTTAGAGCATTTGTGGATCAGCTTGTTCAGATCATAAACAGGCCCAGTTAAAGGACTAGAGTAACAGATCTCTACTTTGCATTTGTAAATGGAAAATGTAGTTCGATTCAGTACTCCTGAGTTTATGAGAAGAACAACAATAGAAACAAAAATAAACTAACTAGATACGCTCCCTAGTGGAGTCGCCAATTTGTTGTTGGGAAAAGTATCTATTCAGAATGCCCCTATCCCACTCTAAGGTGTGATAGTGCCTTAGCAACAAACAAGGAAAACTTACTTGAGTATTCTTCTTTATGAAATGTAAATGAGGAGAAAGGATGTAACTAACCTGTGTCTTTCGCTAGTTTGTTGATCCAATCACTCCTCTCTTCAGTAGCTCCCAGCTCCCTGCTCCCTTACCGGCCCAGCTTCACCGAATTCCTGCAAGATCACAAGAGAGAGAAACTACACGAAGATATAGATATACATTCATAAAAAGCTCAGGATCAGATTAAGCTAAACATGCAAATACAACAAAACATCATTGATACACAGCATGTAGGAGAAACTCAAATAGTTTATTGATAGAATAAGAAAGTCCAAGAGGAGATACAACCAAGTGAGTCCCGATCCAGCATCTACCTCCCAGCAAAGGAATCCCTTCCTCTCCTCCAACAAAGCATAAATCACCCAATGTACTAATCTCAATCTCAAACCAACAGCAATTCTCTGCAAAGTACAAAATTCCAGCCTCTGGATCTCTGGGATGAGGGATCCATATATAGATGTAAGCAGAGAGGATGAGTCAGCTTATGTTTTGACTTGTGGCTTCTCTCTGTCAGTTCTTGCTTCCACTTGGAGACTGAGAGCCTCTTACTCATCACTTGGTCGAATTCAGTGAGGCAAGTGTCATTGGAGAATATTCTGGAAGCTTCCATGGTCTTTCCACCTCGTTGAATGACTCTGCCACTTGTCATTTCCTGCTCAACACACCTGGGTAGTGCATTCAATTGTGTTGCAACGCACCTAGCCAGTGTATTTGGGTGCTTTGCAACGCAGGCAACTAGTGGAGCTTCTGAATTGATCCTGATTTGACTAGTTCTGAGTGGTTTTTGGTGGAGAACTTCTGGGAGAAGTTGTCATTGGTTGACCTTGTTCCTTTAGGAGCTGTAACAACATCTTTAGGGACTTTGGATCCCTTGGATTATGGACATTTCATGCTCAAAGCTGTAAGGCACAAAAATGTCTATAACATGGGAGAGTTGAAAAATTTATGTGTAAAGATCCCCCTTCTCCAAGCAATCAAAGATGTGCCAATTTACAATAAATTGGTTAAGGAGAAGTGCTTCAAGCATCTAGGAAGAAGAAAAAGGGATGCCCCTACCACTAATGTCATTGGGCAGTTGTCTGACTTAATGTTGGGGTAGGTAATATGTCCAAAATATTTGGACCTTGGAAGCCCTGTAGTAGATGTGCACATAAATGGCACTATTGTCGCACACACTTTGATTGATCTTGGGGCTGCCATTAATGTGATGACCAAGGACACCATTCTCAAGCTCAACCTCCAAGGGTCATTAAGAAAGACCACAACAGTTTTGCAACTTGTAGACCATTCCACAGTCACCTCTGAGGGAACTGTGGAGGATGTGATGGTATCCATTGATTCCTTTGAGTACCCTACAGATTTCCTAGTTCTCCAGCCTAAGGCTAAGCTTACTGGTTACCCTCTCATCCTTGGGAGGCCATGGTTGGCCACAGCTGATGCTTACATTAGCTACAGAGCTAGGAATATGACCATCAAGAATGGGCATATGTCCAAACAATTAGTCCTATACCCTCCGGCTCAACCTACCCTAGAGCATGATTTACCTTTATGGTTAGAGGAGGGGGAAGAAGATGAAGTTTATTGTGCCCAACTTTATTCTTTTGAAACAATCATAGGAGGAGGGAAACAAGAGGAGAATGACTTAATTGAACACCTGCTCCAAAGTCGAACTCCTAGTTTATTACCCTTAGAAGAAGAAGTAAGGAAAACACTGAACAATCATCAAATTGATTTATGCTTGGCTGATTCCAACCCACTCTAAGTCAAAACCATAGAATTTGGTCCAGAGAAAACCTTGAAGATTAATCCATCTCTTTCTACTTTAGAAGAGGAACAGCTATGCAAATTATTGAATGAGAACCTAGAAGCCTTCGCTTGGAGCTATAAGGAAATGAAGGGAGCACACCTCTCAGTGTGTACTCACCACATATACATCAAGGAAGGTTGCAAGCCAATCAGGCAACCACAAAGGAGAATGAATCCAACCCTTAAAGACATGTTCAAAGAAGAACTGCAAGAACTGTTAGATGCAGGGTTCATTTACCCTATCTCTAATAGTGAGTGGATCTCTCCTTTAGTGTTAGTCCCCAAGAAGAATGGGAAGTGGAGGATTTGTGTCGATTATAGGGAGCTGAACAAAGCCACCAAGAAGGACCATTTTCCCTTACCCTTCATTGACCAAGTGCTAGATGGCCTGGTAGGGAAGAAGTTCTTTTCTTTCCTAGATGGATTCAATGGGTACAACCAAATCCAAATTTACCTAGAAGACCAGGATAAGTCCACTTTCACATGTCCTTGGGGTACCTTTTCTTATAGGGTCCTTCCTTTACTAGATGAGCAGTGACAATAAGCAGTACCTTCACTTCTACTTGTGTATATAGCACAGTCACCTCCAAGTTTGTACGAACCCCAGGTTGATAAGTAAAGCTGGTAGACCTGGGAGTTGTAGCATTCTTGCTATAATACCTAGGCTCATCACATATGCATAAAATGGCATATCATAGTGAGACACTTTTAGACATAATCTGAAAGTATCCCAACTATGAAAAAGAGACGTATTCCATTGTGAAGGCCTATCAAAAATGGAAACATTACATTATAGGAAGGGAAACGATCATCCACACAAACCATCGACCCCTGTAGTTCATACAAACACAGGGGAAATTGTAGAACGATCACCATCAGAAATGGTCCACATACCTACAAAAGTTCCATTTGAACATTAAGTATAAGAAGTGATACACCAAGAATTTTGCACATTGCCTCAGCAGGCCATTGGTCATGGCGTTGACCACTCTTCTCAACTCTGGTGGGCATGAGACTGCAGGGTGGCCGCATCTTTACAAGAGCGATGCAAAATTTGACAAAACATATCACGCACTCCTGAAAAGCAAGGAAGTTCCAAATTTTCAACTCCAAGATGCATTTTTATGCCACCCGAGACACCTTTGTGTTCCTTCAAGTGAGCATTCCAAGATGATTTGGAAGGCACACTACAATTGGGTCATTTGACATTTCGTGGTAGAGAAAACAATGGTAGTGATGAAAAAGTATTTTTATTGGCCAAACCTTTGATAGGATGTTGGGAAGTACATTAGATCCTACACTGTCTACACCATTTCCAAACCAACCATCAAGAAGCAATGCCTATACACTCATCTGCCTACTCCTAATTGACCTTGGGAATCCATCTCCATGGATTAAATTCCCAACCTTCCTTCTAATAAGCATGGAAATGACTACGTTTTCATGGTTATCGACAGATTTTCTAAGATGTCCATTCTAGTGGTGTGCAAGAAGAGTATCATAGTATAAGGCACTGCTAAGTTCTTCTTTGAACGAGTGTGGGTGCACTTTTTGATCCCACAGTCCATTATACCAGATCGAGAGAGCGGGTTCCTAAGTACATTTTGGTCAAGTCTCTAGTCGATGTTGGATACCAAGCTCACTATGTCCATGACTTTCCACCCTTAAACTCATGGCCAAACAGAGGTCGTCAACAATATGATCATACACATTCTACGTATGTACAACTCGAAGCATCCACGCACATGGGATGATAGCTTCCACTATGTCCAGAACAGCTACAACAGAGCTCTCCATAACTCAATTGGACATAGCCCCTTTCAGGTGGCGTTGGGATTAAAGCCACTAAAAGGATGTTGGCGGTGATGGCGATGATGTCTCTCAAAACTAGAGCTAGCATAAAATCCATGAGTGCTAACTTTACTCTCAAGTGTATCCACGGATCTGCCACCATTTACTATATCATCTATGTCCATCGTGTACCCTTTCTGAGACATGCTTCCATCCGTATCATTAGTTTCTTCTTCCTGTCTGACTCCATGATCAATCCCCAGCTATCCCTACTTCTACAAATCTAAAAATATCTAGAGGATGATTTCATTAACCTTGATTTTCTTTTCTTGAGCTCTAGAAAACCTATCCTCTGCCTCAATGAACCGCTCATTGTATGCCTTTCAACTCACAATTTCTTCCTTCAAACTTCTCAATGTATCTGCCAAACCAGGAGAATATCCCTCTCCTTGTTGCTCAACTGATCTCTCCCATCCTACTAGTGTCTCTTTTGACCTATACGAAGAGTCATATGAATAGTACTCAACTATTCTTCTCTTCATCTCTTAGCCTTCTATTTTCTGGAATATGCCATTGTCAGCTAAGTGAAACCATAATCAAAATCATATCTCAATGTGTCTTAGGGGTGGATATTGCATCAGCAAAAAACAATCCATATTAGCATGACACAACATCACAAGCATACTAGCTCATACATGGATATCAAAAACATGACAACAATTAGCTAATAAGCATGCATGATAAACACATAGAAAAATGACATGCATGCATAACAATCTACATTTACCTCAAGGTCCAGTGCTACAACCTCAATCTGGTACCAACTTGTAACCACCCCACCCCACATTTACTCACTTTTACAAGCTCTCCAAGGTAAACATGAGCTGAGAGTTACTATGACATGACCTAATATGCAAGTTCCAATTATGGAAGTGGGGTCTACTAACCAAAAAACTTACTACAACCTCCCAGGGACACCACATCACCTAGATGTCAGACAACATCCACTATTGTTCTTACCCTGAGTTGGAACTATATTTTTACCTAGCCTTATAGCCTAGCCGCACGCATGCCAAGTTGTGCATGTAACCAGAATGTTCCAGCCACATGCATAGGCCTTCCTCCCTACATCTCTAGCTAAGATTTCTTAGTTAAGAGACTCCGGCTAGAAACCCTTTTCTATATTTTTAGGGCTAGCTATAGACCAACTACCTAGAACAACCCAAAACTTTCCAGAATTTAGTCTACGATAATGATAAGTCTGTATAGAAAATACTAAGGCTAAGATCTTTCTCGAACTTGCCAAACACATGATAAACATTTCATCAAACGCATGGTAAACATAGTAACTGCAGGTCATGAATGAATATCTATTCATTGTCTTCTTAACTTCATCAAAGAATCATCAAGAATGCTCAATTCCCTTTCAAACTAGATGCATAAAACACTAGTTATCCCATGCACTCAAATAACCATTCAATAACTTATCAATCTATAACCAAGATTCATAACAAGAGCACATTATATAACAAGAATATGACATGCTTATAATCAACATTTAACCAAAATGAGTTCAAGAAAAACCAGTGATAAAACCAACGCAACAAGCAATACATGTGCTCATTGATCTCAATAAGAAATAACACATAATAGCATATGCGTAAATCTAGCCAAGTCAGAGACTTCCACGTACCACTCGACCATAAATTGGGATGAACCAAATATTTCTTTCAGCCAATCACCACCGTGCCATATTCTAAGCACGAATGTGGGATCACACGGGATACACCAAAACAAAAACAACTATGGAATCCAGAGGTTAAACCAAATCTACTGTCAACCACAATGATTTAACCTCAACCGGTCCAAAAATAATTAATACCAAAAAAGATTTGATGTCGTTGAATTTATTCACCATACCCAAAGGAATTTTCCTGTGTCCACCCATCTATCAAGAGCTCCATGAGAAACATGATCTCCACCCTCAGCACTTGGGAATTTTCTCAAGACCACATCAACTAGGATCCAAAGCCTACTGGCCATCCAAAGCATAATAAAAAATAGGGAATCCACTACATCATGTTTATCCAGGAAATGGAAAAGGCAAGGAAAACCACTGTCAATCTAGGAAAATCCCATGTCAACGACAACAAAATGACCAAATAACCAAATTCATGTACCATTCTTTCAAGTATCAGCAAGGAAACCACACATGCAACTGATTACTTGCAATGTTCTCCTATTGTAGCTACTTTTCCAAACTTCTCTCTCACTGCCCATGAATTTATTTGCTAGCTTGCTTGCTTCTATCCAAGTGCTCCCTCTCTCCAATTCCAAGTGAGAATGCCTTTATGTCTAATTGAATGCCATAATTCTCCAAGATTGTAAGAGTGTAAGAGTGTAAGAGTGACTAAAAGTAGCTAAGAGAGAAATAGCACGTTTTGCCTCTCCTTTTGTTTCCTTTTCCTTTTTCTCTTCCTTCATTTTCCTTGATTTTCCCTTGCATGCATATTCTTGCCTCTTCATCTTCCGTCTCTCCTATTTTCCTGTATTTCTTTAATTAATTTTCATTTATTTCCATTTTACCTTTCCAGTGCCAATCCTAATTTCCATAGCCATTAATTAACCACAAATGATTCCAACTATAATGTTTTTCCTTCCATTTAGTTTGGAATACGTGTCCCATTGCCTTATTTAATTTATTTACATGGAAAACCAACCCGGGGTTGTTACATTGAACATCTTAAAGCAACAATGTGTCAAGCTTCAGTCTTAGATACACTAGACTTCACAAAAACCTTTAATGTGAAATGTGATGCATCAGAAAATGGAATTGGTGTTGTTTTAATGCAAGAAGGAAAACCCGTTTCTTTTGAAAGTCGTTTAATGAAGGGAAAGTATTTACACAAACCTATTTATGAGAAGGAAATGATGGAAATACTACATGACCTAAAGCAGTGTTGTCCTTACCTAATGGGTAGACATCAAGGTAAAAATAGATCATGATAGTCTTAACTTAGTTTTGGAACAAATATTATCTTCAGAAGAGCAACAAAAATGGGTCACAAAGATGTATGATTAAGACTTTGAAATCATGTACAAAAAAGGGAAGATAAATGTTGTTTTACATGCACCATAAAGAAGGGATGAGGAGGTTGAAGCATTGCTCTGTGCCATTTTTATTATCCAACCTGATTTGATAACTAAAGAAAGATATAAATTGAAGAATGACAAGGAGGTGTGGACCCTCATTCAAAAGTTGCAGCAATATCCTTGTACATCTGATACATTTATCTATAAAAATGATTCATTATGGTACAAATATTTCTTATATCTATGTAAGAACTCCCAACTCGAAAAAAAATCTTTTGGGATTGCACACCTCTCCTTTAGGAGGAGACTCGGGATTTTTAAAAACTTAGCACAGGGTCAAGAAGGATTTTTTTTTTTGGGATTGCCTTAAATATGATATTCAAACGTTTCTGGCATGATGTTTAGTTTGCCAACAAAATAAAGTTTAGACAATTAAAACACGTGGTATGTTTCAACCTTTAGCCATTCCAAGTCAGCGTTGGGAGGAGGTCTCAATAGATTTTATCAAAGTTTTACCCAATTTCGAAGGACATAATGTCATCATGGTGATAGCCGATATGCTTACCAAGTATGCACATTTCCGTGCATTATCTCATTCGTTCAAAGCCAATACAGTCACTACTGTATTTATGGAAATAGTTCAAATTCTACATGGAAACCCAAAGATTATTGTTAGTGATAGAGATCCCATTTTCAATGGAAATTTTTGGATCTTGGTACTCAGTTAGCTCATAGCTCACCTTATCATCTACAATCTATGGTAAAATGAGATAGTAACATATGTTTGGAAGGATATATTTGTTGCTTTGTATCTTATGAACAAACACAATGGGTTAAGTGGTTACCTTTGGCGGAACGGTGGTATAACACTTCATTCCATATCATAGAAGAAATGACCCCATTTATGGCACTTTATGGATATCATCCACCATCCATCACATCATATTTAAGAGAATTCCAAGGTTCAAGCAGTGGAAGATCACATTGAGCATTAATAATAAGTTCTCCAACTCTTAAAGGATAACCTGACTCTTGCATATAATCAAATGAAACAACGGGAAGATCAACATTACAATGAAATAAGTTTTAACGTAGGTGATTGGATATTTTTACGGCTAAAACCATACAAACAAATGTACCTCAAGCAAGTTAAGAAGGATAATAAATTATCACCCAAGTATTACGGTCCTTACAAGGTTTTGCAAAATATTGGTACTATGGCATACAAATTGGAGCTTCCTTCATATTCCTAAGTACACCCAATTATCCATGTTTCATTCTTAAAGAAGGTTATAGGTGATAAGATTCTAGTGAAATAATATTGCTAGAACTTGACAAGGAAGGAAAATTAATATTGGATCCTAAAGCAGTCATGGAAACAAGAACTCAACAACTACTGAATCCATCAATTTCATAGTATCTCATAAGGTGGAATAACTTACCTACTAAATATTCCACATGGGAGGATGAGTATTTTATACGGAAGCATCTAGAACTACTCAAGCATTGAGGACAATGCTTTTTTGAAGGAGAGGGGCATGCTAGGTCCCTATAATACTAGTGTAACCCCCATATTACTATCGTTGCGCCCCATGTAGCCCCCATATTGTTATTGTTGTGTCCCATTGAATCCTACTATTGTTATTGTTGTGCCCTTAGATAATTATTGTTATGTATGCCCTAATTATATTATGATCCTTTAGACTCATATACATACCAAGGAGGTATTGTCATTTGTATTATCTAAGGTATTGTCATTTGTATTATCTACGAATTTTTCATTTATGTGATGTAAAAGGAGGTTCCCCCTCGAAGATTTTTATTTACAAGTCATTGATCTATTTTTTCTTTTACTTTTGTGATCTAGTTACATAAAATCCACTCATTGTTTATGTAACCTGCATAAAGGAAGAAGTCTCTCTTCTTGAAATTGTGCATTTTGAAACTATGGGACTTAAGACTCTAACCTTTATCTCTTTTTGATCCGACATGTGCATAATCTTAGTTTCTCTTCCTTGTCATTGCACATTGTGCACTCCTAGTGGACAGTGAGGTCATCGTTTCACCCTTCCAGTAGTGACATACGCTCAACCTTGAGACTCCCTCTCATTCATTGTGCATTGGCCATTTTTAGTCCTCAAGCCTCTAGCCACTACCCCCTGGACCTACGTTCTGCACCTAAGCTTGTCCCTCCATCTCCTTCCCTTGCATAGTGTGCACTTATAGTTCCTAGACCATCACCTCTCACCTCCTGAACCTACGCTTGACACCAAACAGAGTATCTCTTTTATTTCTTGTACACTGTCCCAACACAGTCAACATCTTAAATGAACAAACAAGATATAATAGTTGACTTTAGCACTGATATTATCTTGTCATGAGTGAAATTTATTTTCAGGTTCTTTCATCCTAACATGGAAATATTATGTTCATGGACATCATTAAGAAGAGGCTTCAAGAAGAAAATTATGGAGATAAGACATAGACATGCTATCATGCATGAGTAAAGGAATCTTGGACCACGACAGGGAGATAATAACTCATGTTGACTTAGATGGTTCCAAAACTTATCCAGACCCTTTAGAGTGTGGATATGAAGCACATACTAGATCCATCATGAGGATTTGAAGACATAGCAGCAAATAGAAGAACTTATCATCAATACAATACAATGAAGTCTCATGTCACAATCACCAAATTGTAGCTCCTCAAAGTGTGAACACAAGAGTGTTATTTTGTTCTATGTATTTTTGCCACATTATTGGTGGAATGTAATTATGTAATTTCAAAAATTGGAAAATGTAAAATGTGTGAAAGCCCAAGGGTCACACATGGAATATAAAAAGTGACCAGGAATTCCAAAGGTCATGTAGGAGCTCAAAAGTCATATGAGAACTCAAGAGTCACGAGGGAGGTCAAGAGTCACATGAAAGGTGAAAGGTCGCCCCATTTTTTATAAATAAACCCTCATAACCCAAGAGAAATACTTCTAGCCTTGGCTTCTCAAGCTTAGCATAAGAGAGAAGATCATTCTTTGGAGGAGCAAGTGGTGGCTTCATGTTCCACTATTGGGGGTATTGATGCATCATTGTAATTGTGTAGCTTGGAACTTTCACTTAATATTTTGAAGCTCTCTGAGTTGGCACACTTTCATGTATGTATCATGGATGTTGTATGACTATACTTTTAATGTTTATGATATATGTTTGTGTTCATATGTACTAAAGAAAATGAACTGTTTCATTATATTTGGTATACATTTTAATTGAATTGTGTGTCCTTACCTACTTTCATGAGCATTGTTAATTTGCAAATTAATTAATAATCTATTCTATGTATGTGTGTGTTTTTATTAAGATATTACTATTACTTTTCTTCTAAAGGCTCACTCTCTCTACTCCATCTGTGGAGGTACCTTATATACATTATATTTATATGCTTCACAGGCCTAACTTACTTGCTTATCTCAAAGTATATGTGTGTTATCTTATGTTTTAATTGCATTTAAGGAAAATATCTAAGAATAAATGGAAGCCAGGCCTTTGCTCTGGATGGGGCTCCTATCCGAAATGGTGTGAGGTCTGATTAGGACTTCATGTTGGGGAGACCCCATATTGTTGGAAGTATCCAACATTTTCAAGAGGGATATTATCTTGCAAAATTATATTTGTGTGTGGCTTCCATATTTAGTGGGGAGCAAGGTTGGGTTTTCTTTCAACAAGTTTTCTAAGTAAGAAAAACATATTATGGATCACCATTTGTACAAACCTTCTAGAAATGGGCATGATCTCCAATAATTGTAAAGAGGCACACAATACACATAATATCCCACATTGCATATATTAACATGGCGAAAGTGAATTACGGTTATATATATTATTCTTAAAAAAATATCTTTGAAGAAAACCTTATTTCCATTGGCTCCATATGAACTGTGGAAACTAAAATGGACTACAATTCTTAACACATATTTTCATCCTAAATTATATTCCCACATCCATCCTAGTTTTTACATTAAGATGCAAGTCAGTGGCTTGGATTCGATGATCATACCTCACATTTCAACTTCTCCAAATGTTTAGTGTAGCTCATGATGGAACAGAAAGGGTGGTGATATGGATTTATGAAGGAATGAAATGAAATAAAAATTTAAATCAAAAACATAGAGATACAAAGAAACTGAACTTCAATTAATAAATATCAAACACTAAAAATTGTTTACATAGAACGAAAGAAAACTAGCTCGAGCAGTAGTAGTTTATCTTCGAGAAGAGATGTGGCAACTATATGCCTTCTAAACTGTGTTACAATGAGGCTCTGAGGCATGTTTATTGTGTAGAAACAAAAAGAAACCCTAAATATCCAAAAACCTAACTCTATGAGATAAAGTGCAAAAATCTTGTGGACCCTAGTGGGGTTAGTTCAAACGTCAACTTCTCGAGGTCATAACTTTGGCATACAATCTTTGTTTAGCACACATGATAGCCCATTAAAATTTTCTATTTGAGGGAAAAAACTTTTGATTACAAACATTGACTGTGTCTCATGTTTTTCTTCTTCACCAAAAAAACATCATTTAGGGCCTCAAAACAGCCCTAGATGTTTAGGCTCTGAAAAACTACCAAAAATAGAAAATTGTCAAAATATAATCTTTTACTAAAAAATAGGAAACTAATAGGAAACAATGTTTGGGTCCAAGTGGAATAGGCAGGTGACCACCAATATCTACCTCGATTAGGTAGACTATAGAAGATGTGAATTTCCAAGTAAGTGTATTTAAAAAAGCAAGGTAATGGATGCCCTCATGGAACAACAAACTTTTAAATTAAAATATCAATATAATGTTATAAATAAACATTAGAAAATGCACAAGATCGATGTCAACGTATCAAATTTGTAATGAACTTTTCAAATACATGCCATGAAAAGACTTGAACACATAGGTTGAGTTGTTTCTTTCCTCATCATTTTAGTTTTCCATGTCACATTCTCATACCATTCCAATTGGCATGTTTCATGACCATATATCAAGATTCAATTAGAGACCTTGTTGGCTAAATCTCGTGTTAATGTATCAACTTTGTAATGAAATTTTCATATACATGCCATAAAAATACTTGACCACATAGATTGAGTTGTTTCTTTCCTAATCATTTTACTTTTCCATGTCACATTCTCATACCATTCCAATTGGCATGCTTCATGACCATATGACAAGATTCAATTAGAGACCTTGTTGGCTAAGAAAAGCCAATGCAAGTGCATAGTCGAAAATGAATTTATTCACACACAATCATCACCATCTAAATCATAAGTGGAGATCTTAAGCCTCTATCTTGAATTCATACAACTATTGTCTTTGTGTTACACTAAAAAATGTCACCATGACTATTTACAGTTAGGATGACTCTATCAACAGTCATGCTACCCTCTTAGGCAAGTCTTATGCCTCTGCTCTCCATGTCAAACTCCAAAAGAGAGAAAGTCTTTTATAAATGAATTTATCTCTGGGGACGCAGGTTCTCTCAACCTTACCTGCGGGGACGCACCCAATGTTCACAAAAACTGCGTCTTTGGATGCTCTGTATGTAAAGGGGCAGGTGCGTCCCCCTGTAAAGGTTAAAATGCGCAATTTTCATCTTTAAAAAGTCACTTGTGGTCATTTCTAGAGCATTCTAGAAGGTTGTTCGACGTGTATTGAGCGCCTCCAGATGGTTCATGCACTCCTACCAAAGAGGAACTTATCCCATCAATAAGGGAGCTATCCCATCCAAAGAGGGGATTATCCCATTGATGGTGGACCTGATTAACTTCCTCTTGAGCACTATAAGTACAGGCATTGGGCCAGAAGGAGAGGAGGTTAAAAGCTATACATTTCTAAGGGTAAATGCTACAAGAATTAGGACTCCCATTTAGAAGCTTGTGAGGAGAGATTGCCATCTTTACTTGTTCTATTTGGAAGTGGGTGAGCTTTGTCAAAGTAAAGGAGAACTCTTGATGGACCCTGGGAGGGACTTGCACAACACCAAGGCTCAGGTTGTATTTGTTCCTTTTGTTACCTATTAATGCAAATGAGTCCATTCTTCTCAATAACTTGTTATTTATGAGTTGTTTCATGTATTCCTTGGTCTATGTGTTAAATATGTTTTATTCTATGAGATTATCAAGTGCTATTTAATCGTTTGATTGTTAGTGTATGCAGGTTTCAAAGTGAAGGAGGAGCTCATCCGGATCAGCGGAGCTGGACTGCTACAACAACATTGGATTACAGGTAGGATCTAAACACCTGATTTCCCGTATAGTAAATGCATGTTTAGAGAAGGATTGCTCTTGTTTGTCTTGTTTGTCACTAGAGAGTCTTAGGCTCCTAGGGAGGTTGGTTGTGTCCGCACAATCAACTCTTTCCGCCTGACAAATTGGCGACTCCGCTGGGGATTCCATTGATGTGAAAAGTCTTTTCCTTTGTGTGAACTTTGCTCTGAGAAAATTGGTTTATTTTTCTGGTTTTGGCTCTGTGACTTTGTCTGTGGGTGGGTTAGCTTAGGATTAGATTCTTTTTGGTTTTTCTTGAGTTTTTCAGTAGGACGCACCCTCTGAGTGTTGCACAGTGCGTCCCTGGACGCACTGTCGCTGTGTGCACAGAGCGGGCCCGCACCTGTGCTAACGGGTCGCCTGCGTCCCCTGCTAAAATTTGAGAAAATTCCATTTTTTTTGCATTTTTTCTCTTAGATTTTGCTTTTTATTAGTTTTTACTACCCAGATCCACTGGTTACCTGCCATAAATCTTCACCTAGGCTTGTTTCATTGGCATTTCTGCTCTAAGCTTTCATCAATTGGGTGTTTTGAGTCTCTTTTTTGAGAAATTCTTGATTTGTTTTCCTTTGATCATTACTTGGAGGTTTCTCTCAGTCCTTTCACAATTTTGCATCTTTTTGCTTTCGTTTTTGCAAAAAAAATTCCCCCTCATTTGCCGGGGGGGGGGGCTAAATTGTGTATGAGTGTTAATCGCCTTTGAGTGTTTTTATGTTTTGATCTTTGGAACTCTCACCCAATTTTCTCGACTTGCACTTGATTGGTTCTTAGATTACACTAGAATCGTCTTGTGTTTGAGAATTCTCTTGCATAAATCATGTTTGCGTAATTAGAATTCTCATTTTCAGAATATAAATGAAAAATGTGCATAGATTACATTTGCATACTTTTCAAGTGAATTGTGCTTAGATTACAATTGCATAGTTTACATTCTGAAAAATCAATCGTAGATTTAGATCAACTTTCTTTGATTTGAATTTACACAAAAGATAAAAATATAAAAAAAGTTTTGAAATTGATTTGCATTAGTTTTTCTTGATGAAATTAGTGCATTAGAGAATTTGTTATATTTTCTCTTAGTGATCAATTTTTTGCATTGTTGGAAGTGAATGGAAACTCTCTCCTTACTTTAGTTAGGATTCATCGAATTGAAAAGATTACATTATCATATTCGATTGCATTCAGTCGAGTCGGGTCATAACACCATTGGTTTCATATCCATTTACCCATTTGAGTAATACCAGCCTTAATAACACAGCGCTTAATTAAAATTCATCTAGTAATTTTTACATTTCTAGGGCTCTGATACACCAATATAGATCAGGCTAGTGTCTTGGAGTAGGAGAGTAATTAACTCTCCAAGACAGCAAAACCAAACAAGTAGCTCATCTTGTGGTAGGATAAATCCAACTGTTTCATTTGTACTCTGGGAAAGCTCCTCTTAAAGGAGAAGCACGAGCTCGTGTCCGAACCAGTGAGGGGATCAATCCTCCCTCGTTGGGAACGACGCCAGACACGCACATATTACAAACGGTAAACCTCGGATTAACCATTGTCGAGGAGCCAGGGGTCACTTGTCGGTAAACCTTGGATTATTGTCAAGGAGCCGGCAAGGGGATTGAGCTTGATACTCTGCCCTTGCATGCTGTCGGAGTGTAGACTGTTCCCCCAGGTGCATTTGTTGCTGTTGGTAACTTTAGTGACCATTATCTTTAGGGTTCTACCCAAGGTGACGGTGGAGGGAAGATCCCACTGTACCTGGAGCAGACGTCGGCTAGACTCACTTGGATTTTCTGGGGGGTTCACTTCACTCGAGACGGTTAAAGTGGAGGAACTTGGTCCAGTCTATTCATTAAGCAGGTTGCCAGGGTAACTGCTCCACCCGCCACTTCTGTACTGAATTCTGCGATGTTGGATTTCATCACCAACTAGTGTTTTCGGTCTGGAAGGTTACTTTTTGTGTATGGTTTGACTCCTAGATTTGATAGCGCGTGTTAATTTGTTTGTTTTTACTTTTAGAGACCATAGGTGTGAATTGTGAATTGTGAATTGTTAATTTTAGTTTTAAAATTGTTAATAAAATTCACTAAAGTTGAATATAATGGCAAATGTTCCGGAATTTATCAACCTAGGAACCCCTCCTAATGAGAATCCTAGTACTTTTCCTTACTTTGGAAATGTTGGTCCTCCTTATATGGCTACTTTTTCATTACCTGGATTTACAATAGGTTTACCGATATGGTTATTTTCAACTTCGTTGGCCCAAAATACTCCAATTGTTCCATCTCAACCGGATGCTTCACCTCAACAGAGTTCACCATCTCAACATCACCAACCTTCTGTTGACCCTTTACCTTCTTCGCCTAATTTTTCTTCCTCCATTTCTTCCTCTTCACCTGGTAAAAGCCTTGATGCTAGTAACCAGGAGGCTAAGAAGAAGAAGAAAGGGAAGAAGAAGAAGAAGAAGAAGAAGCAGGATAAAAAAGAAGTCAACCAACCAACCATGGCTGAAAGTGTTAGTTGTGTTGAGGAAAATTCCGACATGCATCGTAAACCAAAATACCCTTGCAAGCTTTGTAAGGATGACCACTTCCTTGTCAATTGTCCTGGTATTCCAAAGGTCTTGGAAGTATGGTCAGAAAAATCTCATCAACTTTCCATTGATCCATCAACCAGTGATAGTCAGGTTCCTGGGAAAAAGGGTAAAGTTAGGTTTCCTTGTAAGTTATGCAAAGGGAGTCATCAAACTCACATTTGCCCTCACATGGATGAAGCCTCAACATTGTTGGAAAACCTTACTGTTCCACAGCAAGAATTTCCAACTGGTTACCGTAAACTTTCTCCCAACCTACCGTCAACTGACGGAGTGATTGATCTAAATTCAAGTACAGTCAATCACACTCTTCCATTGGAGAGTGAAACTCATGTCACTCAGGTTGATGATCCATTAGTTGATCAAGTGGTCGATTCAATTTCACATTCGGTCGATCCCACTTTCCATTTAGAGAGTGAACTTCATACTGCTCAGGTTCTTCTTGTTACATCAGATTCTACAGAACCCCCTCCAAATACTGAGGTCTTTTCCTTTGATTGGAACAGACTGACAGAACCTCGTCTTCCTTCCTCCATCCCTTTCCAAATCATTGTTAAGGCTGGTGGTAGGGACATACATCGTACTCAGGTAGATGAAGGTGCTTCTGTTAGTATTTTATCCTCAACTGTTTGGAAAGCTTTGGGTTCCCCTCAGCTTGCGCCTATTACGCAGAATCTGAAAGCTTTTAACAGAACCATTAGTGAACCTTTAGGAATCCTTCCTAAGTTTTCTATTACCTTGGAAGGTAAAACTGTCTGTATTGATCTTATGGTAGTTCGAGGTCCCTTGGATTTCAATTTACTCCTTGGGCGAGACTATGTTTATGCAATGAAAGCTGTCGTATCGACACTCTTTCGCGTGATGTCTTTCCCTCACAATGGCAGTATTGTGACTGTAGACCAGCTTTCGTTCCCTAGTCTTGGTTCAACTACCAATAATATGAAACCCCTAAATGTTCCTGATTCTAAAGTGGTATCTACCCTGCCACGGGTTAATTATGTGGCAACTGGTCCCATGTTTTCAGTTACCGATGTAAGTGAGCCTCTCACTATTGATTTAGATCCGGTAATTGACATGGAAAACTCTATGGGAATTATTTGAACACGATGTTCTTATCCCTTTTGAGTCCCTTGACATGTGTTCCTTCCAGAGAACTATTCTTCCTTCTGATGAAGACCTCTTGGAAGCCATGATCAAGGTGTGTCCATTGACATGTCTTTCTTCCAGTTGGAAGCCATGATCATTGAGCGTGAGGATAGTTTCTTCTAGTCTCAACCTCGTTAAAAAATGAAACTGGAAATTATGAGCATAGTTCCTTGTCTTGTGTCAAGCTCATTAAAAAATGAAACAAGGAGTTGTGAGGAAAGTTCCTTTTACTGTGTCAACCTCGTTAAAAAATGAATCAGTGTGTACGAGGACAGTTCCTTTTACTGTGTCAACCTCATTAAAAAATGAATCAGTTGTTCATAGGATAGTTCTTTTTACTGAGTCAACCTCGTTAAAAAATGAATCAGTTGGTGAGGATAGTTTCTTCTAGTCTCAACCTCGTTAAAAAATGAAACTGGAAGTGATGAGCATAGTTCCTTGTCTTGTGTCAAGCTCGTTAAAGAATGAAACAAGGAGTATCGAGGAAAGTTCCTTTTACTGTGTCAACCTCGTTAAAAAATGAATCAGTTGGTCACGAGGATAGTTTTTTCCTGTATCAGCCTCGTTAAAAAATGAAACAGGCTAGCACGAGGAAAGTTCCTTTTACTGTGTCAACCTCGTTAAAAAATGAATCAGTGTGGGTGAGGAAAGTTCCTTTTACTGTGTCAACCTCGTTAAAAAATGAATCAGTGTGTGCGAGGATAGTTCTTTTTCCTGTGCCAACCTCGTTAAAAAATGAAACAGGCTAGCATGAGGATAGTTCTTTTACTGAGTCAACCTCATTAAAAAATGAATCAGGTAGATTTTAGGATATGTAGGTAGATTGTAGAAAGTAGGGTTTTGAGGATAGTTCCTGTTACTGAGTCAACCTCGTTAAAAAATGAATCAGGTATGAGGATAGTTCTTTTCTTGTGTCAACCTCCTTAAAAATGAAACAACTCCCTTTTCAAGTTAAATATTGAAAGTAAACCTTCATTTCATCCAGCCGGTTGAATGAAATGAAGCCTGGGGGGCATGTACCTCGCTTTGCATCATTATGCTGGGGGCATGCGAAATTTTTGACCATGGTTCCTTGTCTTGTGTCAAGCTCGTTAAAAAATGAAACAAGGGTAGGTTAGTAGGTAGATTGTAGAGAATAGTCATGAGCATAGTTTCTTGTCTTGTGTCAAGCTCATTAAAAAATGAATCAAGGATTTTAGAGCATAGTTCCTTGTCTTGTGTCAAGCTCGTTAAAAAATGAATCAAGATTTTTAGAGTAGAGTTCCTTGTTAGGTAGATTGTAGAGTAGTTATGAGCATAGTTCTTTGTCTTGTGTCAAGCTCGTTAAAAAATGAAACAACTCCCTTTTCAAGTCAAGTCTTTCCAAGATCTTGAAAGTAATGCTTCATTCCATCCACTTCATTGAATGCAATGAAGCTTGGGGGGCATGTACCTTGATTTGCATCATTATGCTGGGGGCATGCGAACTTATAACAAGCATAGTTTTTCGTTTCAAGCTTGCGTAAACATGAAACCGAATCCGAGCATAGTTCTTTTCCTGTGTCAAGCTCGTTAAAAAATGAAACAAATCCTCCTCTACTTGAGTCGAGAGATTGACTAGATCTCATAAATGTTAAGTATTTAGGTTAGTTATTTCAGTTTTTTGCATAATTTTCTTACAGTTTTAGGTCGAGTCTTTCAAATGATCTCGTAACTCAACCTTCATTTCATCCAACTGGTTGAATGAAATGAAGCAGGGGGGCATGCACTCTAGCAGTTACGCTTAGGGGACATCAAGCACAGTTTCTCTCCGTTTCAAGCTTGTGTAAAAATGAAACCACTTTGAAGCATAGTTTTTCTCTGTTTCAAGCTTTTGTAAAAATGAAACCTATCTCGAGTCAATTTTAGTTATTTTCAAGACTCGTTAAACTCATGAAAATCCCGAGATTATTTTGCTATCTTTCATTCTCGTAAAACAAATGAAAATGCCGAGTTCTTTCCGTCTTTTCCTGCTCGTAAATTAAATTGAAAGTCGGCCGTATGAGTACCTTTTTATCCCTTTTTCGAACTCATTAAAATTTACGAAAAAGTGAAACCTTGGAGTTCTCTTTTAAGCCCTTTTCAGACTCCTAAAACATGAAAAGATTGCCGAGCGTTTCTTTTACACTCGTTAAAACGGAATTAAAAGACGGTCCTCTTATAGCTCTTTTCTGACCGTAAAAACAAGAAAAGATTGCCGGGTTTTTGTCGTTTCAAACTCGATACGGAAATAAAACGACGTGTCCTTGATCGCTTTTTACTTTTCAGGTCAGAGACACTAATCATGAAAGTACTCCTTGGTCGCAAGATCAAGCGGTTCTCCCAGGTATTATTTTATACTTTTTCGGGCTTGGGGGACACAAATTTACGAAAAAGTTCAACCTGGAGTCTTCTTAAGTTTTTCAGACTCTCTAAAATTGAAAAACGCCGAGTTTCTCCTATACTGGACTCGTTAAAATTTCACAGTAAAGGACCTGTTCAATTACAAACAGGAGCGAACCACTCCTTCCTAGGGTTCGAATCAAAACTAGGTTGGACTCATCCGAAGGATGAGCTTATAATCAAGCATATGTTATCCTCCTCAAGCTTGTTAAAAATAAAGAGGTACTTGCCAGAAATGGTGGGGGAAAAGAGAGAAGAATGAGCCTATTTGTTATCTTTTGTCTCAGAAGAAACTTTAATACCACTCTTGGACACGACACTCTTCATTCACCTGGGTTGGGAAATCCTTTACCTCACAGTTGATCAAACCACTTTGAAAGTCTTCAGCCGGGTTCCAGGGATTAACTTTGAGTTATTCATCACCAAGCCATCTGTCGTGTCGTTATGTGTTCAAGAGGTCTGCAAGCAAAACTTTCATCTGCAAAATACTTGTCATCCATTTGACCATCCCTGAGTCAGTCCTTACAGCAACATTTCTTTAACTTGAACAATGATTTCGTGTTGCAGGCTTGCCTGCAACGAGTCGCTTTCTATCGACATCAGCACATTATCTAGAGAGATGACTTAGAAATCGTCAGTACCTTGAAGTCTGCATGCATCAATGGCAGGTTTCTCGCCTTTGACGTCAGTTTACATCATTGGCTTTCGATCAAAGGATTCCGTGAAATGTTCGACATCAACTCATTCATTCACATCTCATGGATTGTACTGGGTACTTTGAGAACCATTGACATTACTGGTGGTCTCTCTCACGCTTGTTAACAGTTTACATCATCGACTGGTAATCAAGTGGTTTCTACCATGTTCGACATCAACTCATTTATTCGCATGGCTAGAATCGTACCAATTTGAGAAGTAGAAATGAAGACCCTGGATCTAGTTTCCACCATCCAGGCTGCGAGGAGTTTTGTATTCATTATCTAAGTAGACTAATCATAAACAGATGGCTGCGCCCATACTGTGTCTACAAAAGTCTATGATTATGATGTACTGCAAGATCATTCCTGTATCAAAGTAGCTAGTCTGTTAGTTAAAGTTTTAATCTGAGTATGGGAATGCCTACCTCAGTGATGATATAATCTTATACATGTATTTTGTGTTGAAAATTGTAGGTTCTGACCAGGCTCTCCACGAGATAATCCTTGAAATGATAAAGCGCTTCACCCTTCCTAGATAATACAAAACCCTAATCTATTTCAGGCTTCGCACTTTAGGGGGCAATCTGTTACACTAAAAAATGTCACCATGACTATTTACAGTTAGGATGACTCTATCAACAGTCATGCTACCCTCTTAGGCAAGTCTTATGCCTCTGCTCTCCATGTCAAACTCCAAAAGAGAGAAAGTCTTTTATAAATGAATTTATCTCTGGGGACGCAGGTTCTCTCAACCTTACCTACGGGGACGCACCCAATGTTCACAAAAACTGCGTCTTTGGATGCTCTGTATGTAAAGGGGCAGGTGCGTCCCCCTGTAAAGGTTAAAATGCGCAAGTTTCATCTTTAAAAAGTCACTTGTGGTCATTTCTAGAGCATTCTAGAAGGTTGTTCAACGTGTATTGAGCGCCTCCAGATGGTTCATGCACTCCTACCAAAGAGGAACTTATCCCATCAATAAGGGAGCTATCCCATCCAAAGAGGGGATTATCCCATTGATGGTGGACCTGATTAACTTCCTCTTGAGCACTATAAGTACAGGCATTGGGCCAGAAGGAGAGGAGGTTAAAAGCTATACATTTCTAAGGGTAAATGCTGCAGGAATTAGGACTCCCATTTAGAAGCTTGTGAGGAGAGATTTCCATCTTTACTTGTTCTATTTGGAAGTGGGTGAGCTTTGTCAAAGTAAAGGAGAACTCTTGATGGACCCTGGGAGGGACTTGCACAACACCAAGGCTCAGGTTGTATTTGTTCCTTTTGTTACCTATTAATGCAAATGAGTCCATTCTTCTCAATAACTTGTTATTTATGAGTTGTTTCATGTATTCCTTGGTCTATGTGTTAAATATGTTTTATTCTATGAGATTATCAAGTGCTATTTAATCGTTTGATTGTTAGTGTATGCAGGTTTCAAAGTGAAGGAGGAGCTCATCCGGATCAGCGGAGCTGGACTGCTACAACAGCGTTGGATTACAGTTAGGATCTAAACACTTGATTTCCCGTATAGTAAATGCATGTTTAGAGAAGGATTGCTCTTGTTTGTCTTGTTTTTCACTAGAGAGTCTTAGGCTCTTAGGGAGGTTGGTTGTGTCCGCACAATCGACTCTTTCCGCCTGACACTTTGTGTATTTGATCTAAATCTTGTAGAATAATTCTATGATAATTTTATAGATATAGAGTTTTGTTCAATTCAAATGGGAGATGACATGTGAGATAATTTTTTGATTGCATTTTTTTTTGTACTTTATCACTTTCCATCAAAGAATTAAAGGAATGGAGAGAAAAAAGTATTTAACATGTGGGGACAATACAATTAATGAAGAAATATATCACGGGATTTTAATCACCAAATGGGAAATCAAAATAATAACTTGTTGGTTATTGTAACTTAGCAGTCAAATCGTTGTGCTGAGGTGGGTCCCTTGTCCCACAAACAAGGGGGTCTCATACACCAATTGGATAATAATAATAATAATATATTCTTTATGGGATGAATATAATATTGAATCTGTGACCTCTTGTACATTATAAATAGCCCCAAAAAACATAAACAACTTTGTAGTTGTGACGTATTCTATATATAAATAAGAATAAACTCTTTTGAAAGAATTGTTAAAGTGTTAGTGGAAAAAGAAGGGGAAAATAAATGATTATCTTGTAGAAATATATCTTATGTATCCATGCAACGAAATTTCATGGGCCCACGAACCTATATAACTCTGCAGGTTCCTCAACAGGTTTAGACGGGTCATTTCACAAGTAATATCTATTTTAAAATAAACATGTTATGGTTTACATTTTAAAAAATTGCTTTGTTTCCCTCATGCAATCAATGTATTGATTCAATGACTAATTTCGCCACAATCATTGATCTCGTTACATGACTAAGGAGGCACCATAATCCATATATCCTTGTTTTTCGTTCTCTGATCTACTCTATATTTTGCATATTTTTCATTTGCATGTGGAAACCGCAATATCTATTGGATTGATTCTATAACCATTGGAATTTTGTCCACCATCCATTGGAATTTCGGATCATCTAGTTCTGAAATTGTGACTTGTAGTAGCTCTAAGTGTTTTCCCTTTTCAATGTCTTCCAACTGGAGGATGTTTCTTATGCATGTGAGAAAGAATGGCAAGCACATGTAAGTAAGCAAAGACATTTTCCCTAAAAACAAAATATCTTCTCTCCACGTTTTAGGTTACATATATGTCAAATCCATTCGATAACCATCTGTATGGACCTTGCCATTAATTCCATTTGCATGTTGGAAAATATTAAACATGTTTGCATTTTTAAAACTCAAAAAACCATTCAAGTTGTAGAGAAATAAAAAGAGTATCTAAAAATTAACTCAAATGCAATGCACATACGAGAGAACATGGAATGATCCCTAACTTAGCCATTAATTTCGCTCAATGTATGATTGATATTTTTTATGTTTTTCCATCTAGTTTGAAGTTGATGATACATCAGTGACTCATAAAAAGCACAAGCCCTCCTCCTACCCCTAGTTTGACATTGAATCAAAACCTTCCGATTTAATTTGACCACTTCCAAATCCACCTCAAATTTCATGAAATTATATCAAATTCCTCTCTAATCATATCTAAAGATCAAACTTGAGAAAGCATCCAATCAATCCAAGTTACCTTTCAACTTCCTAGATCTTCAAAATGTATGCAAAAAAAATTAGATCTAGAGTTGTTACAAATTGCTTTCTAGCATTTTATGATGCAGGAGCATTCAGATTAGAAGAATCATTGTATTTTAGTAGACATAAGGGGTCATGTATTTTAAGGAAATTGGTTTCCTAAGTGTTGAATTAATGTAATTACTTAGGTTCTGAGTGATTTTAATGAAAATAGGAATTAATTAAGTATTGTGAAGCATATTGTAAATGTTCTCGAATGAAGGGGAACATGAGAGAATTGGGATAGTTAAGAGTTCATAGGAATTGATAGCTTTGGAAATTAATTGTAGATATTGAATTAGGAATTAGTTCATGATTTATAGGATTGAGAGGATTCTTAGGTTTTAGTTGAAATTATTAAGGATCTGAACCAGAAATTGGTTATAGACTCCTTTTGTATAAATGTAAGCCAAAAAGGCATAAAAAGGGTTAGTCAAGTTAGATAGTTAGGGAGTTAGGGAGTTAGAGTGTGAAGAGGTTAACTGTAAGCCTACGGACGGATTGTGAAACAGAGGCCACTGATATTGGAAATCAGGCCTGAGAGAAAAAATTGTGTAAATAAATGTTTATTAATACAAACAACTCGATTATGAGTTTATGTTGTGCATGGAGTTATGAGTTTTATGTAATTAGTGTAATTATACATAGTATATATATATGCAGGTGAAGTTCGAGCATAACACAAAGAAGAAGGGGAGTATGTAGGATCGGGGTTTGATCGATGAATCCGATCAAATGATCCAAGTGAATTTCAAGGATGGCAGTGACTAAGAATACACGGAGTTAAGCTTAGGAGGAAGTTGTTATGCAGAACAACTAAAGGCCAAAACCTTGGAAGAAACCCGAAACCACAAGAACACTAAGAAATGGCCTAAACATGAAGTAGGACGAAAAGAACGAGAACTATCAGATCATTTAGATTGACATATATTAATGGAAGAAGAAGAATGGCGGAGGAATGGATCTGGATCGTCAGATCAACAGATCCATTAGATCGATGGTGATCAGCAACCACGGCAGAGGTAGGAGAGCACGGAAACTCTTGATCGTGGTTGGAGATCCGCACTAAATCCTAGTCGTCGATCTCAATGTCAAACGCTTACGTCATAGTCAACTATGGTGGTTAAGTTGTTTTTAACCCGTGTGTTAGTTGAAGACCTGTAGGCCGTAGATTTGTTGACCTTATATATCCAACGGATATTGGGTCATAAGGTGATCGGATGTTAATCTTAGAACGGACTCGAACATTTATAGATTAAGGATTTATAATCCTTATCGGCTCCGTAACACTGGGTAAACGTTGTGTAATATCCCTATGCGATATTGCTGCTGACCGTCAAATCAAGTGTGCCTTGATCAAACAGTGGAGGATTAGCAATTAGTTTCGTTGATCAAGTGAACCATCAACTGTCAGATTGGGTAGAAGATCAACGACGAAGATTGAAGCGACAGGACTTGGGCCTGAGCGGACTCGAGAAGTTTATAGACATGAGTTTAATTTTGTTTGAGCTCCGGAATATGAATGGAAATCACACAGCAGCCGTTGATCTGAGGAAGTGAAATCGACGGTGGAAGTTTGAATGGATAAAGGTGAGCGTCGGAAAATGTGCAAAGGCTGTGGATTGGAAAAAAGGTAAGTTTAAGTGCGGTTTATGTTATATTTCTATTATAGGAGAATTACAATAGAAATAAAGTGGGATTAAGGATTAAGCAAAGTTTAGAAAGGGGGAATAAAGTTCTGCTGGAAAGGATTTATTAAAGTTTAACACTATGGACAGTCAATTATAATGTTTCCGCATGAAATTTAATTAAGAGGCCTTAAACCTTAATTTTTGAAGGTTTGACTAGGCAAGGTAATTGAAATTCTTGGGATAAATGAGATTATGCATTTTATATGCAAACTGTGGGTAAATTCGGCTTAGGCTGGCATCATTTTGGTATCAGAGCAGAATTTTGGTTGAGACATTTGGTAAAGCAGCACAAAGAAATCCTGTGTAAAAATTTCTTTGTGAAAATTTAGAACAGAGTTATGCGTTAAGATGTGTATGCAGGCAAGAGGAGATAAGATTCTAATCTGACAAACAGTAGGCACGTAGGGATAAAGTGTAGCAGAACTTGCAGATGCAAGGAAATAGAGGACAATCCATTCAAAGCGTAGGTGAATGGTAGAACAAGATCATGTAGAGGTCTTGAAGGTGAGATGATATGTTTTGTTTTAATTTGATTTGAAGATTGGAGAGTGTGTGGTATTTATATTGATGCACAGGTAGCAGTATAAGAAGGTGAGAAGATTGCAACAACCTAGAGTAAGGAGTGCTCAATTGGTTCCAGAGGAAAGAATGAGAGAAATGCTAAAAGATTGAGCTCAAAGGAGAGAGGCTTATTGAGGCATATGTACCAAGAAGGAGATTTGTTACTGCAGAGGTATTGTTGTAGCTCACAAAGGCAATTCCAGAGAGGATGTGGGTAGAATTGCTAAGGGATAAAAGAAGCTTGTAAAAGTTTCTGAATGAAAGCAGAATGCAACAGAACCTTGAGGAATTTCAACAGAGGTTGGATAAAGAGGACATTTATTTTCTTAGAAGATGCAAGTGAGTTGAAGCCTAGAAGGATCAGAGAGAAGTGCTCAAAAGAGGTTCTAGAGACAAAGAACCAAGTGCTTGCCAAAAGACCAAGTACAGAGGGGAGCTTGGTGAGGTAAGTGGCAGCAGGGAGGACTTGCTGTTGCAGAGGCTTTAATGCAACTCATAGTGAGTGAGTGAGGAACTCATAGAGATGGAGAAGAAGATGACTACTGATAGTCATAGTGGAGGTTTTGAGGAAGACCACAGTAGAAGAAAAGTGAAGAAAGAGAATGCCAAGGCAAATGGCAAGAGGATGAGTCAAGAGGAAATTAACAAAGAGATTGTTGAGATGAAAGAACAACTCAATGTATTAATGATGATACTTGAGGAAAGCCAAAGACTAGGTTGGGTCTTGAAGAAAAAGCCAGTGAAGTGGCATAAGTTACAGAGAAGGCTACAACAGAAGCAAGTAAAGTGGTTGATGAGAAACTCAAAGAATTTGAGTTGGAAATGGAAGTGTCCATTTGTGAACTAGAGCATGGTGAAGTTTTGGGTGAAGATGAAGACTTGAAGACTGAAACTTCAAGTGAGACCAAAGGGTCACATGATTTTAAATATGATAATTTGTGTATGTTTTCAAGTGAAATATGTGAAGAAGGACAATTTGCTGATATTGACATAAAGGAGGAAGAAGACATGCATAATCTAAATTCTTTTCTGAAAGAAGATGAGATAGATAGGTCTCATGTAAATACCTGTACACAGTTGGGAAAAGGTTTTACTTTTCAGCATATTGCAAGGACTGAAAGTAGAGGAAGTTGGATTCATGAGGATGGCCAAAAGCAAGAAGAAGTAGAGAAGGATATCAAGCAATCAAGTGAATGACTTGATGAGATTGAAGGGAAGACCATTGAAATATTTCTGAGTCATGTAAAGGACTTGGAAAAACATGAGGACTTGGTGATTGAATCATCAAATGAGATCATAAGGTCTTGTGGTTTTACAACTGACAAGTTGTGTGTGAATGCAAGTTTTGCAGAAGACAAACCATCTTATGGAACTGTCTTGAATGAAGCTGAAAGTTGCCAAGCAAAGTATGATGATGACTATATTTCAAATGAAGATCAATTTGAGTTATTACAACAGAAGGAGTTCATAAATTCCTTGCTTAGTGGAGGAAATATCTTCAGTAGAGATGAGACAGTTATGTCTTATGATAAGGAATTTGCTATTGATGAGGACAAAGAGGAATTGATTTTCTTAAATGGCCAAAGGGAGAGTGATGGACAGACATCTAAAACTATCACAGAGATGGAGGATCAGAATTTTATTCTAATCAAGAATGAAGTAGTGTCAACAAGAAGTTATACTTGTGACAAAGAAGAAGATAGTGAGGATTGTATAGAGATTTTAGGAGAAATTCCAAGTGAGATGGAAAATTTATGGCATGAGTTAAGTCTTTTGGAGAAAAGGCTAGAAAACCAAAAAGTAAGTGTTCAGGTTGTAAAAGCATAATTGAATGAGAATGAAGAAGTTCACTACAGTGGACAAGGACAAGAAGACATCATTGAAACATATGGGGTGGAGGAGAGACTAGATGATAGTCTTGTGAATTCTATTGAGAATTCAAATCAGCGTACTGATGTGCTGACAGAAGAGGAGAAATCAGAGCAGCATACTGAAGAGTTACCAAAGGAAGAAGAGGCACTGAGGCCTTATGTTTTTTATTTTAATAATTGTTTGGTGAGTGCAGGTTTAGTTGCAGACGTTGGAGAAAATTTGGCATAGATGAGCAGCCAAATAAAAATGAAAGAGGAAGATTATGTGGAAGTATTTAATCCATGGAATAGAGATGTTCAATTGCTGGAGAGAATGCTGGACAGTTAGGATTCAATACAAAAATAGATAATCATGAAAGAGGGCAAGGATGTGTTGAAAATGCCAACAAGAAATGCTAAAAATAGCAGTTTGAGTACTAGTGCTAGATTGAGCAACAGGGAATGAAAAATGGAAGTGCTAAAAATAACATTCTATTTTTAGTAGTTCAATATGGATTCCTATTTTAGTCAGTCCTTGGACTAAAATAGGAAGTAAAATTTGAATTTGAACTTAACTGTTGTTTGAAAATAAATTAATTAATTCTCCATGAGTTAATTAGTTGTGAAAAATCAAACATGAAGTCTATGTGAGGACATGCAACGGTTTATCTATTAATTGAGGAATTTATCCATCAGTTAAAGAGATAAGGATGAGTTCTAATTTGAGTAGTAATTAGTTGGCTCAGTTAACTGAGTCAAGTCCAGTTATAATTGATTTAAAATATTTGTTTAAATTAAGTAAGTTCAGTTAGTTAATGCATGCTTGCATATAACTGCTGCACTTCAGATAACTGAAGATTCTCTCATGAATAACTCATGCATGTTAGTTCAGATAGAGACCTAGTTGAGATCAGAGAAGGGACAGTGTACTATCAGTTGGATGAATATTTTTCCTATAAAGGAAGCTCATCCATGATGAGGATTTATCTCCTTCAGGACTGCGTAGTTGGATCATAGGTTAGTGAGTGTGTGAAGAGGCTAATTCACACAAGTGGCTGCGCTAGACCGCAATCAAAATTGCGCAAAGAAATAGGAGGCTTGGAGGGAAGATCAGGAGGTTTGAGAGAGGCCTTTGTGTTGGGTCCCTATAATACTAATGATTACCCCATTACTATTGTAGTTGTATCCCTTATTAATATTGTTGTGCCCCTATTGTCCCCATATTGTTATTACTGTGCCCCATAGAATCCCTCTATTGTTATTTTTGTGGCTCTATATTATTATTGTTAGGTCGGCTGGGTTATATTGTGACTCCTTAGACTCCTATATATAGAAAGGAGGTTTTTTCATTTGAATCGTCGAAGAATTGTTCATTTGTGTAATATAAAGGAGGTTTCCCCCTCGAAGAGGTTGAATTCTAAGGCATTGATCTCTCTTTTCTATCTTTTTGTGCATTGGTTTCATAACATTTGGTATCAAAGCTTTGGATTCTAGGGTTTCGCTACTCCAAATAGGTCATCATGGCATTTTAACTATAACTTTTTTTCTGCGACGTTTCAGAAGCTAAAAAAAAAACCCATTTGAGAAGAAATCGTGTTAAATCTCGAGTCCAAATTTCCGAGATTTTCGTGCTATATTTGCGGAGATATGATCGAAAGAAGTTGGTCTTTTTGCAGACTCCTGAATTACATTCCAAACAGGTGACCTGGGGAAAATCGTCATAACTTTCTCTCTGAGCATCGGATTGAAATTTCATAAGAAGGTACAGAAAGAGGACAGACTATAGTTTCTTGTATATAGTTTTCAGAGACAAAGGTCAAAACAATGACTCGTGGCACGTCGTACAAGTTCGCTCTATTGAACTAGTCTATAATCAGGTCATCTTGGGAGATTGTGCATAACTCTTCCTTGGAGAATCCAATTTGGATCAGACTAGTGGCATTGGAAAGAGAATACAGAGGGCTACTACAAATCACAATTTCAGAACTAGATGATCTGAAATTGCGGAGATACATCAGATTCAATATCAAGCTTCTACAAAGTGAAAAAAAAGTGTGTAGTTTTTTTTAAATTTTTGCATAAGCTTGGTTTGAAAAATTAGTTTGACTCGGTAATTGATGCCCCGAGGAAAGAAAATGCAAACACCTAGTAAGCAACCTGAAAGCTCTAGCATGACTTATGAAGAAGAGGAAGAAATGCAACATGATATATCAAAATTACGAGACCAAGTGCAACAAGTGTCACTTGCACAAAAAGCAACAGAATCTAAGATGGATGGTTTAAGGAAAGATGTAGAAGGTAAGATGGATGGTTTAAAGAAAGTTGTAGAAGCTAAGATGGATTGTTTAAAGAAAGGCGTAAAAGCTAATATGGATGGCATGGAAGCTAAGATGAATGGCATGGACGCTAAAATTGATGGCATGGATGATAAGATGGAAGAATTGAAGATAAATATGAATAAGTTGCTACAAGAAATGGTCACTAATGGTGAAAGGATTGTAAAGGAAACTCATGATGAGAACAAAAGAAATGTTAATCATGATTCCATAGACTCTAATGTTGGATCGAAGACCCACCATATTCCAAAAATCAATATCAGGAAGTTTGATGGCAAGGATCCCGCAACATGGATATTATAGATGGAGCAATTTTTCGATCTCAATAATGTGAAAAACACACAAAAGGTACGTATTGCAACTTTATATTTGGAACCAAATTAGTTTGTATGGTATCAATGGCTTTGCTCTCGTAAACAAATTATCACTTGGGCAATTTTTACGAAATAATTGACAGCACATTATGAGGATACAAAAAGCAACACTTTTTTTAGCCAATTGATAAGTCTCAAACAAAAGGGTTCAATAATGGAGCACATTGAGGAGTTCCAAAAATTGAACATAAGGGTAAAAAATATTCCAGAGGAGCATAGGATTGATGTTTTCATAGGGACTTTAAAGGATAATATCCAACATGATGTTCGCCTTTGGGAACCTGATTCATTAGAGAAGGCATTCAGGTTAGCAAGAAAAATGGAAAGCAAAATTATGGCAACCAGGAAGCATACCACTCACAACTATAAAGATGGAAGTGTTGTCGCCCCTAGTCTTCCACAACCTATCAGGTTGACACCACAACAATTGGAAGAAAAAAGAGCAAAAGGGCTTTGTTACAGTTGTGATAGCAAATACACTAAAGGTCATAAGTGTGCTGAGAAGAAATTATTCTACATAGATTGTGAAGAGGAAGAAGAAAAGGAGCAAGAAAGGTTAAAAGAAGAGGATATACTACAAGAACAAAGCCTAGATAAAGAAGAAATGAATCCGACCATATCTTGTAATGCATTGGCGGGAATTACCACTCCTCAAACCATCAAGATAGAAGGACAAATCAAGAAGAAAAAGGTAATAGTGTTGGTTGATTCAGGAAGTAACCACAATTTTATTCATTGTAAGGTAGCAAAAGAATTGAATTGCTTCTTATATCCAGCACCAGAGTGTCAAGTGATGATTGCAAATGGAAGAACAATAAATTGCTCTGGAAAGTGCCATAATATCAAGCTATCCATGGGAGAATATGTATTGACTAGCCCAATGCTTTCGATTCCAAAGGGAGGTGCTGATGTTGTACTAGGAGTCCAATGGCTACAATCCTTGGGTACAATAGCTTTTAATTTTCAAGAACTTTTCATGAAATTTTCTGTGGAAGGAAAGGAAGTTGAATTAAGGGGTATTGCAGGGAAACCGGGAAAGATAATCAGCTCTAACGGTATGACAAAGCTTCTAAAAAAGGAACAAAGAGGTGTAATTGCACAATTATGTTCGCTAGATGTCTCCACGTTGGAATCGTCTAGTTCTCCAGATCTCCAAAAAGTCTTGGACAATCATTCCAAGGTATTTGAGACTCCCAAAGGTCTCCCACCTATTCGTGATCATGATCATGCTATTCATCTGATTCCAGGAAGTGTTCCTCCAAACATCAAGCCGTACAGATATCCCTATGCCCAAAAGAGTGAAATTGAACGTATGGTTGCAGAAATGCTAGAGGCTAGTATAATTCAACCGAGTCAAAGTTCTTTCTCTGCTCCAGTAGTATTGGTGCACAAGAAGGATGGATCATGGCGCATGTGTCCGGATTATAGGGAGCTCAACAAGCTCACTATTAAAGATAAGTTTCCCATTCCTGTCATTGATGAATTACTGGATGAATTGCATGGATCGATTTACTTCACCAAGTTGGATCTTCGTTCAGGATATCATCAAATCAGAATGAAGACTGAAGACATTCCGAAAACAGCATTTAGAACTCATGAGGGTCATTATGAATTTTTGGTCATGCCTTTTGGCCTTACCAATGCACCTTCAACATTTCAAGGTTTGATGAATTCCATTTTCAAACCATTCCATAGAAACTTTGTGTTAGTATTTTTTAATGATATACTAATCTACAGCAAGTCTTGGAAGGATCATGTTGAACATGTTGACAGGGTGCTACAACTATTGGAGGAGAAACAATTATATGCAAAAAGATCCAAATGTTTCTTTGGAGTACAAGAGGTGGAATATCTAGGTCATATTGTATCTCATGAAGGAGTTAAGGTAGACCCTAGCAAAATTAAAGCCATTAAGGAATGGAAAATCCCCACAACCATAAAGCATCTGCGAGGATTTCTCAGGTTGATAGGGTATTATCGCAAGTTTGTTAAGAATTATGGGAGAATAGTAGCACCTCTAACAACATTATTGAAGAAAGATGCATTTTCATGGACTCCAGTAGCAACAAAGGCCTTCGAGCATCTTAAAGAGGCAATGTGCGAGCACTGATCTTAGCTACACAATACTTCACAAAAACCTTTATTGTGGAATGTGATACTTCAGGAAATGGAATTGGTGCTGTTTTAATGCAAGATGAAAGACCCATTGCTTTTGAAAGTCATCCAATCAAGGGAAAGTTTTTACACAAAGCTATTTATGAGAAGGAAATGCTGGCAATACTCCATGCACTTAAGAAATGGCGACCCTACCTAATGGGAAGACACTTCAAGGTAAAAACGGATCATGATAGCCTTAAATACTTTTTAGAAAAAAGATTATCCTCTGAAGAGCAACAAAAGTGGGTCACAAAGATGTTGGGTTATGACTTTGAAATCATCTACAAAAAAGGGAAGAAAAATGTGGTGGCAGATGCACTCTCAAGAAAGGATGAGGATGTGGAAGCATTGTTGTGCGCCATTTCTATTATCCAACCAAATTGGATAAACGAAGCAAGGGAGGAATGGAAGAACGACGAAGAATTGTGGGAACTTATTTGAAAGTTACAACAAGACTCTAGTACGTCTGATACATTTAGCTGGAAAAATGATTCGTTATGGTAAAAAGATTGCTTATACCTCGGTAAGAATTCCCAGCTAAAACAAAAGATTCTTATGGAATTGCACACTTCTCCCTTAGGAGGGCACTCAGGATTTTTAAAAACTTACCACAGGGTTAAGAAGGAATTTTTTTGGGAGGGCCTTAAATCAGATATTCAAAAGTGTGTGGCGGAATGTTTGGTTTGCCAACAAAATAAAGTTGAAACAATTAAGACACCGGGTCTATTACAACCTTTATCCATTCCAAGACAACTTTGGGAGGAGGCTTCCATGGATTTTATCATAGGTTTACCCAAGTCTGAGGGAAAGAGTGTCATTATGGTGGTAGTTGACAGACTTACCAAGTATGCACACTTTTGTGCATTATCACATCCATTTAAAGCCAGTACAGTTTCTACTGCATTTATGGAAACAATTCAAAAGCTACATGGAAACCCAAAGATTATTGTAAGTGATAGAGATCCCATTTTCACTAGAAATTTTTGGACAGAATTATTTTCTTGTCTTGGTACTGAATTAGCTCATAGCTCATCTTATCATCCTCAATCTGATGGGCAAACTAAGATAGTAAACAAATGTTTGGAAGGATATCTTCGTTGCTTTGTATCTGATAAACAGACACAATGGGTCAAATGGTTGCCTCTGGCTGAATGGTGGTATAACACTTCCTTCCATACAGCAACAAAAATGACCCCATTTATGGCACTTCATGGATATCAGCCACCATCCGTCACATCATATTTAAGAGAAAATTCTAAGGTTCAAGTAGTGGAACATCACATCGAACATCAACAACAAGTCCTCCAACTCTTAAAGGATAACCTCGTGTTGGCACAGAATAGAACGAAACAATAGGCAGATCAACATCGCAGCGAAAGAAGTTTTGATGTAGGTGATTGGGTATTCCTACGGCTACAACCATATAAGCAAATATCCCTCAAGCAAGCTAAGAAGGATAATAAATTATCACCAAAGTATTATGGCCTGTACAAGGTGTTGCAAAAGATTGGTACTATGGCATACAAATTGGAGCTTCCTGCAGCTTCTCGATTGCACCCAGTTTTCCATGTTTCATGTTTAAAGAAGGTTATAGGCGAAAAGCTCCCAGTTCAAACAATATTGCCAGAACTTGACGAGGAAGGAAAAATTATATTGGAACCAGAAGCAGTCACAGAAACAAGAACTCGATAGTTACGAAATCGATCAATTTCGGAGTATCTTATCAAGTGGAAGAACTTATCAGCTGAAGATTCCACATGGGAGCATGAGAATTGTATACAAGAGCATCTAGAACTACTCAAGCATTGAGGACAACACTTTTTTGAAGGAGAGGGGCATGTTGGGTCCCTATAATACTAGTGATTACCCCATTACTATTGTAGTTGTATCCCTTATTAATATTGTTGTGCCCCTATTGTCCCCATATTGTTATTACTGTGCCCCATAGAATCCCTCTATTGTTATTTTTGTGGCTTTATATTATTATTGTTAGGTCAGCTGGGTTATATTGTGACTCCTTAGACTCCTATATATAGAAAGGAGGTTTTGTCATTTGAATCATCCAAGAATTGTTCATTTGTGTAATATAAAGGAGGTTGCCCCCTCGAAGAGGCTGAATTCTAAGGCGTTGATCTCTCTTTTCTGTCTTTTTGTGAGCTGGTTTCATAACACTTTGACTATCTATGAGCAATAGAGGTATTGCAGAGAGAGCATGGTAGCTTTTTTGTAATACTAGCTATATTTCCACTTGTATGATAATACAGAGTTGGGGTTTTAGGCTGAGGCTTTCCCCTAGTTATATCTTTTGTGTTATGTGTGATTGATTTCTCCATATCAGTTATATGCGTTCTTATTGATGTTGCTCATGTTCTATTAAGCTTTCGCTAAATTGGTTGTAGAAGTAGATCAAGTATTTTGCTTTAGTTTATTTCATTATCACATGATCTACAAGTGGGAATTTCTACATGGTATCAGAGCAAAGGTGATCAAAGGAGAGAACAATATACTGAGAGGAGACTTCAAGGTTTTGAGTTTTGGGCCGAGAGTTTGCAGAGCAGATCTGAAAATTTTTGTACAAAATTTTTAGAAACAAATAGCAGATTTGGAGCCTTGCGGAAAAATACCCAAAATCAAAAAAAAAAACATCAGCTGAATCGGAGTTCGGATGAGGGAGATATCGCTGATTTAAAATCAACTCTTTTTCTAGAAAATTTTGTGACAGCGGGAAATATGAAACAAATTGGTGTGCTAACCAAGAACCTGTATGCACTTGAGGTACAAGATGCATGCAAAGCCTTGAGGAGAAAGGAAAAGGTTAGATACTTGGTGGTTGAGAGGGAGAGTAAATTACCTCTGAACATGCAGCGCCAGACGAAGTCTCAAAAAATTGTGGAGGAACCACGATTGGTGAAGTAACTTCATGAGGTTGTGGAGCAGCCACAACTGGGGAAGCTAAGAGGAGATCGAGTAGAGACATCTACTCAAGAAAAGACCTCCACTAGGGGGAGACTTTGAGCCAAGTGCGCAGAGGGATCACATGCAGCCATACCTCCAGGTAAGAGGTGGGGCAATGTGGAGTGATTGTCCCAAGGAGGAGGGGCAACATCCTTGAGGTACCCAACCTCTTTTATTCGACTTTGCTACAAGAGTTCCGACGAGGTGTAGCAGGACTGCCTGATTGGGTAGAGACAGATGTGGATGGAGCTGTAGAGGGAGCTACAATGCAGGAGTACCAGGACTGTGTAGAGCTAGCAGGCTGCAACAATGCGAGAGGCACAGGAGTGTTGCACCAGTATAGGATGGCACAGAGAGGTGTGCAACGGTGCGAGATTCATGGAATGTTGTAGCAGCTCAGAGGTCCGAGAGGGAGCACCTGTTAGCAGTAGGTAGAGCTTCAACATCAGAGTACGTTTCTAGAGGTCAGTTGGGCGTTTTTTTTGTTCCGACAGTTGCTGGAGAAACCACAATTGGTAGGAGTGTTGCATGCAAAACATTCCAAAGGTACAGGATCAGGTTTGAGTTGAAGCCTTTCTTGTTGAGAGGGAGTGTTGAAAATGGAAACAAGAAATGGTAAAAATAGAAGTGCTAAAAATAACAGTTTGAGTACCAGTGCTGGATTGAGCAACAGGGAATGAAAAATGGAAGTGCTAAAAATAGCATTCTATTTTTAGCAGTTCAGTATGGGTTCCTATTTTAGTTAGTCCCTGGACTAAAATATGAAGTAAAATTCAAATTTGAACTTAACAGCTATTTGAAAAGAAATTAATTAATTTTCCATGAGTTAATTAGTTGTGAAAAATCAAACATGAAGTCTATGTGAGGACATGCAACAGTTTATCTATTAATTGAGTAATTTATCCATCAGTTAAAGAGATAAGAATGAGTTCTAATTTGAGTAGTAATTAGTTGGCTCAGTTAACTGAGTCAAGTCCAGTTTTATTTGATTTAAACATTTTGTTTAAATTAAGTAAGTTCAGTTAGTTAATGCATGCTTGCATATAACTACTGCACTTCAGATAACTGAAGATTCTCTCGTGAATAACTCATGCATGTTAGTTCAGATAGAGACCCAGTTGAGATCAGAGAAGGGACAGTGTACTATCAATTGGATGAATTTTTTTCCTATAAAGGAAGCTCATCCATGATGAGGATTTATCTCCTTCAGGACTACGTAGCTGGATCAGAGGTTAGTGAGTGTGTGAAGAGACCAATTCATACAAGTGGCTGCACTGGACCCCAATCAAAATTGCGTAAAGAAATAGGAGGCTTGGAGGTAGATAGGGAGGTTTAAGAGAGGCCTTTGACTGTCTATGAGCAGCAGAGGTATTACAGAGAGAGCAGGATAGCTTTTGAGCTGATTCTTTTTGTAATACTGGCTATATTTCCACTTGTATGATAATACAGAGTTGGGGTTTTAGGCTGAGGCTTTCCCCTAGTTATATCTTCTACGTTATGTGTGATTGAGTTCTCCATATCAGTTATATGTGTTCTTATTGATGTTGCTCATGTTCGATTAAGCTTCCACTAAATTGTTGTAGAAGTAGATCAAGTATTTTGCTTTAGTATATTGCATTATCAGGTGATCTATAGGTGGGAATTTCTACGGGGTGAAAGGGAGGCAGTAAAAATAAGCTAAGAAAAAGTAAGCATAGGAAAAAGAGTAAGTGATAGAATTCGACAACTTCAAAGAGAAGAACAGTAGTTTGAAGAGTTAGTAGACAACAACAACAACCTGAAACAAAGAGAAAGAGGTAACAGTAAGTGGTAGAGTATGGAACAGCCCAAGGATGTGTTGGAGATGGAGATTGAAGAATTATGGCAGTTGCTGGTGAAACGGTCCAGGCTAAGGGAAATGAAAGCAGGAAGTCTCATCAATCAGAATTTGAAATTGATTGAAGAGAGGAAGATTAACCAAAAGACAACAGACATACAGCAACATCAAAGGTGCAAGGAATTTGGGCAGTTAAAAAATAAAGTTTGGGACCCTGGAGGTTTTCTATCAACATATGAAGGCACATGATCAGGAGATCATGAATGTTTTCTACTTTGGGAGTCTGATGCAGGAGCATTCAGCTCGGAAGAATCATTATATTTTAGTAGACATAGGGGGTCTTGTATTTTAAGGAAGTTGGTTTCCTAAGTGTCGAATTAATGTAATTACTTAGGTTTTGAGTGATTTTAATGAAAATAGGAATTAATTAAGTATTGTGAAGCATATCATAAATGTTTTCGAATGAAGGGGAACATGAGAGAATTAGGATAGTTAAGAGTTCATAGGAATTGATAGCTTTGGAAATTAATTGTAGATCTTGAATTAGGAATTAGTTCATGATTTATAGGATTGAGTGGATTCTTAGGTTTTAGTTGAAATTATTAAGGATCTGAACCAGAAATTGGTTATAGACTCCTTTTGTATAAATGTAAGCCAAAAAGGCATAAAAAGGGTTAGTCAAGTTAGATAGTTAGTTAGTTAGTGAGGGAGTTAAAGTGTGAAGAGGTTGACTGTAAGCCTACGAGAAGATTGTGAAACAGAGGCCACTGATATTGGAAATCAGGCCTGAGAGAAGAAACTATGTAAATACCTGTTTATTAATACAAACAACTCGATTCTGAGTTTATGGTGTGCATGGAGTTATGAGTTTTATGTAATTAGTGTAATTTTGCATAATATATATATGCAAGTGAAGTTCGAGTAGAACATAGAGAAGAAGGGGAGGATGTAGAATCAGGGTTTGATCGATGAATCCGATCAAAGGATCCAAGTGAAGTTCAGGGAAGGTAGTGAATAAGAATACATGGAGTTAAGCTCAAGAGGAAGTTGTGATGTAGAACAACTAAAGACCAGAACCCTGGAAGAAACCCGAAACCACAGGAACACTAAGAAATGGCCTAAACACGAAGTAGGCATAAAAGAACGAGAACCATTAGATTATTTAGATCGATGGATATTAATGGCAATGGAATGGATCTGGATTTTCAAATCGACAGATCCGTTAGATCGGTGGTGATTAGCGACCATGGCGGGGGTGGGAGAGCGTAGAAACTCTTGATCATGGTTGGAGACCCACTCTAAATCCTAGTCATCGATCTCAATGCCAAACGCTTACGTCATAGTCAACTGCGGAGGTTACGTTGTTTTTAACCCATGTGTTAGTTGAAGACCCGCAGGCCGTAGATTTGATAACCTCATATATCCAACGGATATCATGTCATAAGGTGATCGAATGTTAATCTTAGAATGGACCCGAACATTTGTAGATTAAGGATTTATAATCCTTATCGGCTTTGTGAGGCCGGGTAAACATCGTTTAAGATTCCTATGCGATATTGCTACTGACCGTCGGATCAAGTGTGCCTTGATCAAATGGTGGAGGATCAGCGATTAGTTTCATTGATTAGGTGAACCATCAACCATCAGATTGGGTAGAAGATCAATGGCGGAGATTGAAGCGATAGGAATTGGGCTTGAGCGGACCCGAGAAGTTTATGGACGTCAGTTTAAATTTGTTTGAGTTTCAGAAGATGAATGGAAATCGCGCAATAGTCGTTGATCTGAGGAAGTGAAGTCGATGGTGGAAGTTTGAACGGATAAAGGTGAGCGTCAGAAAATGTGCAAAGGTGTGGATTGGCAAAAAGGTAAGGTTAAGTGTGGTTTATGTTATATTTCTATTATAGGAGAATTATAATAGAAATAAAGCGGGATTAAGGATTAAGCAAATTTTAGGAAGGGGGAATAAAGTTCCGTTGGAAAGGCTTTATTAAAGTTTAATACTATGGACAGTCAATTATAATGTTCCCGCATGAAATTTAATTAAGGGGCCTTAAACCTTAATTTTTGAAGGTTTGATTAGGCAGGGTAATTGAAATTCCTCAGATAAATGAGATTATGCATTTTATATGCAAATTGTGGGCAAACTCGGCTTAGGCTGGCATCATTTTAGTATGTCAAAAGCACAATGAGATTCTTATTTTCTATGATTTTGGATTTTATTCCCAAAGGGTATTGTGCATGTTCTTGAATAACATGAAACTTGAGGATTTCGATTTCACTTGATCTATCATCCATGAATGAAAGGTTTTAGATGTAGCCTCTATGCTTGTGAGTCATTCAAGATATCAAGGACTTGGTAATTGTGATGAAAATTAAAAGTTTTTATCAAATGTGTAAGTTTCACATAATATAGATAATTGTTACAGATTATAAGTAAAATAAATATACAAAATAAAATATGGACACGAAACAACTCTTGTCAAATACTAAAGGTCGAGTCTATGACCTAGGAAATTCCACAACCAACATGAGGTATTTTAGGTTAAATAGAGATGTATTATACCATTAAATTTGTGATATCACATGCCATTTCTTTGGAGAGGGCCAAAATTGTATAGTTTAAGTACCATCTCACTGTTGGGTTGTGTTATATTATTTCCACGTAGTTAATAGGGGGTTCGAAGGGCACCCGTAACCCCACTTTTGGACCCTATGTTAGGTTGGGTGGACCCACCTATGGTTTTGTGCATGATTTTCGCACATGTTTTTTGGACGCGATGGTTTTCGGTCCATGGTATTGGACGCGATGGTTTTCGGTCCATGGTATTGGATGCTTCGACATGTATAAATATGTATTGTAACATTGAAAGGAACATAATGAAAAATCAAGTTGGTAGTCCTAGTTTTGGGATCCAGGGGAAAATCTCTGTGTATATGTATTTTATGTGTTATGCTCTCGCATTGTTTATTTTTCTGTGTTTTTAGAATTCATATGCAGGTAATTTCTGTACGGGGTTAAAACCTACATTTGGTATCAGAGCAGATTTGGCTTCAAGGGGACGCCTTTGTTGCTGAGGGGTTTCGCTCGGGCCTATGGTATGTTAGGTAAACTTGACTGAGGATAGAGTCAAAGTTGACCAGGTTAAACAGTGATGGTTTTGGGGCACATGGTATTGTGCACCCATAGTATTCTGCCCATGGTATTATATGTAATGGAACCTATAAAATGCTGGAAGGACTTCATTGTAAGGCAAGACCTGGAGGTGAGCGGTGAAGGCTCACTTGGTCGGATTGGCCAGGGTTTTGGCCAATGCTAATGAGATCTTATTAGGTTGGGTTTTTCCGCGGATTTGGGGCTTTCTCGGATAAACATTTGTGTTTATGTGTTTATGTTTGTTGCTGGTTATTTTTATATTTATTCTCTCAGTAATTCTCCGTAATTATTTATGTTATGCAGTAAATTTCTTAACAACTGGTATCAGAGCCAGATATTAGTTTCAAAGGGATTCTTTGATACCAGGGATTTATAGTGCTTGATGAGATCAATGCAGCTTTTTCTTACATATCTGGGTTTGAAAATAATGGTGGAACAATCCTACGTGGAAGAACCTCGAGGAGAATGTGCGAAAGATAGTGTCGTAACTGCCAGGGATCGCAGTGCATTTGCGATATTTACCGATTTGGAACATTCTCACGAATTGTTCGGGATTCATGCGGCTATTTAAAGAAGGTCAACAGAAGAAAATTGTTCATGCGGCTTCGAAAATTGTTTGTTTTCTACTACGTGAGGCCACTAGTGTTGGAATCTACGAGGTTCTCGTCAGACTCACAGTTGGAGTGGTTTGATAGAAGTTTTTGAGCAAATCAAATTGAGAGAGGATGGATAAGAATCGCAGCAGCAATAAACAAAAAAAAAAAAATGAAGTCAAAATTATTGCATGTAAATGGGCATACTACTGTAATACTTGGTAAGGCATGTGTACCCCTCGTTAATCACTAGTAAAGTCTGGTTAGACCTAGGTGATAGGGGGGATGTCGGGTTAACAATACCCTAGGTAAAAACTCTGAGGGGGGTAAGAGCTAGAGTGAGCGGGATTGTCTCACTTAGCAGATTTGGCTAGAGTTAGTCAAGGAACCCCAAGTCAAGTTTAAGGGGGGAATTGTTAGGTAAACTTGACTAAGGATAGAGTCAAAGTTGACCAGGTTAAACAGTGATGGTTTTGGGGCACATGGTATTGTGCACCCATAGTATTCTACCCGTGGTATTATATGTAATGGAGCCTATAAAATGCTGGAAGGACTTCATTGTAAGGCAAGACCTGGAGGTGAGCAGTGAAGGTTCACTTGGTCAGATTGGCCAGGGTTTTGGCCAATGCTAATGAGATCTTATTCGGTTGGGTTTTTCCGTGGATTTGGGGTTTTACGGGATAAACATTTGTGTTTATGTGTTTATGTTTGTTGCTGGTTATTTTTATATTTATTCCTCTCAGTAATTCTCCGTAATTATTTATGTTATGCAGTAAATTTCTTAACATGGTAGACCTTGTTCAATGGGAGATCTGCGAGATCAATTCTGGTGGTGAAAGAAGATGGCGAGCAGTGGAAAAATAGAGATCGAGAAATTTAATGGTCAGAGTTTTGAGTTGTGGAAACTCAAGATGGAGGATCTGTTGGTGGATAAAGATCAGTGGATCGCAGTAGATTCGGGTACTAAACCAACAGGAGTGTCCGATGAAGAATGGAAGAAGTTGGATCGGAAGGCAAAGAGCACAATACGATTGTGTGTCTCAGATTCAGTATTGCTAAATGTATCAGGGGAAGCTACAACAAAGGCTTTGTGGGACAAGTTAGGGACTTTGTACCAATCTAAGTCTTTGGTGAATAAACTGTTCCTGCGGAAAAAACTGTATAACCTGAGGATGAAAGATGGAGACTGAGTGACAGAGCATCTGAACGCATTTAATACTGTGATAAGTTAGTTAGCATCTGTTGATATTAAAATTTCAGATGAAGATAAGTGAATTAGTTTGTTGTGTTCTCTACCAGATTCGTGGGATAGTCTGGTTATTGCAATAGGTAGCAATGCAACTACCTTGCAGTTTGATGAAATAGTCTCAGCGTTGCTGACGGAGGAGATGAGACAGAAAAATATGGAGAGCCAAAATGGTGATGTCTTGTCTGTACGAGGGCAGACCTAGAACAGAAATAAAAATAAGTCATCGAGTGGGAGATCTAAATCTCCAGGAAAACCTGTAAAGGTGGTGTGCTGGAAATGTGGAAAGGAAGGGCACTACAAAAGGGACTGTAAATCTAAAGCTCCTGAAAAAGGAAAGGGATCTGATGAGGCTCCTTCTGCAGAGGAAAAAACCACCTCAGATGAAGGTGGGGATGTGTACTTGGCTTCTTCAAGTACACATGTAGATCATGAGACATGGCTGATTGACTCAGGTGCATCCTTTCACTTCACTCCCCATAGAGAGTGGTTATGTGAGTATGAGTAATATGATGGTGGTGATGTCTTCTTGGGGGATGACAGGAAGGCTAGAATCATTGGTCATGGAAAAGTAAAGTTGAAGCTACAAGGTGGAAGGGTTAGAACACTTTCGGGTGTTCTACATATTCCTGCATTAGCCAAAAATCTTATTTTTGTTAGTAAGCTAGATGATGCAGGTGTAAAAATAGTGTTCGAGAAGGATACCTGCAAGATGGTTCAGGGAGCACTAGTATTAATGTGGGGAGTTCAGATTGGAACTCTGTACAAGCTGCAAGGTAGCACTGTTGTTGATGGGTGCAACAGTTCCATGGTTCCTGAAAGTGGAGCAGAAAATCCAGTGGTCTCTGGAGAAAATACTATGCTATGGCATCAAAGGATTGGACATATTAGAGAGAAGGGCCTTCAAATACTTCATGGTAAAGGTATGGTAGAAGGTATGAGTAATAGCTTTCTGGATTTTGATTTCTGTGAAAATTGTGTATACGGGAATCAGAATCGGGTGAGTTTCCCCTCTGGTGGTAAGAGGGTGAAACAGATATTAGAACTTGTGCACAGTGATGTGTTTCGACCTGTGAAGGTTCCATCACTAGGTAAGTCTGTGTACTATGTATCATTTATAGATGACTTCTCAAGGAATACATGGATATATTTCCTTAAGAAGAAATCTGAAGTCTTTGATAGGTTTAAAGAATTTAAGGCTCTGGTGGAAAACCGAACAGAGAAGAAGCTAAAGGTGTTGAGGATAGACAACGGTGGAGAGTTTTGCAGTAAGGAATTTGAAGAATTCTGTAAGAAGTGTGCTATAGCACGACAGAAGACTACTCCATATACACCTCAGCAAAATGGAGTTGCAGAAAGAATGAATAAGACGTTGATGGAAAGGGCAAGAAGCATGCTCAGTGGTGTCGGGTTAGGACAGGAATTCTCGGTAGAGGCGATGGATACTGCATGTTACCTGGTCAACAAGTCACCTTCATCAGCGTTGGAGTATAAGACTCCACCAAAGTTATGGACTAGTAAGAAACCCTCTCTTTCACATCTGAGGGTATTTGAATGTGATGCATATGTACATGTTCCAAAGGAGAAACGAACCAAGTTGGATAGTAAGTCTGAAAAGTGCATCTTTATTGGGTATAAGGATGGTTTAAAGGGTTATAAGCTTTGGAACCCAGTCCCACGGAAGGTTGTGTATAGTCGAGATGTGGTGTTCAGAGAGGTGAAAGATGTTATTAAACATGAAGTCTAACGAAAGGAACCTGAGAAGATAGAGTTTGAGCTAAAGGAGGAAGAATCAGACTCTACAGCAGAGGAGGAATTAGAAGATGAAGAGCCACAAACTCTGGCTGTGAGAAGATCAGTTCAAGAAAGAAGGAAGCCTGAAACGTATAGTCCATCTGCTTTCTGTTCAAATTTTTCTTTATCTATTACTGACGATGATCCCAGAACTGTGAAGGAAGCAATAGATTCAGAGGATGGAAAACTCTAGAAAGAGGCCATGGTTGATGAAATGGCATCTTTGCACAAAAATGAGGCTTGGGATCTGGTAGTTACTGGCTGGAAGGAAACCCATTGGCAGCAAATGGGTGTTCAAAAGAAGACAAATGCAGAAGGAAAAGTGGAGAAATACAAAGCTCAGTTGGTAGCAAAAGGTTATTCCCAGGTGCCGGGAATTGATTTTGGTGATATTTTTTCTCCTGTTGCCAAGGTAACTTCTATTAGATTACTTTTATCTGTTGCCACTGCTTTTGATTTTGAGGTAGAATAGATGGATGTGAAGACAACATTTCTTCACGGGGATCTGGAAGAGGAAATCTACATGAAGCAACCTGAAGGCTTTGCAGCGAAGGGTACGAAAGAATTGGTATGCAAGTTAAAGAAGTCTCTGTATGGGTTAAAACAGTCACCAAGGATGTGGTATCAGAAATTTGATACATTTATACGGGGACTTGGCTTCACCAGAAGCAAAGCATATCATTGTGTGTATTTTAAATTAATTGGTGACCATGTTATTTATCTGGTCTTGTACGTGGATGATATGTTGCTAGTTGGAAATGACAAAGAAATTATCCAGGATTTGAAGACCCAATTTTCCTCCAAATTCGACATGAAAGATCTTGGTGCTGCAAACTATATTTTGGGCATGGAAATTAAAAGAGATCGGGCAAAGAGGAAGCTCTGGTTAAACCAGAGGAAGTATGTCGAGACAATACTGCAAAGGTTTAACATGTAGGATAGTAAACCGGTGAAGGTTCCTATTCCTGTAGGTGTGAGGTTATCTATTGAACAATGTCCCAAGACACAAGAAGATGAAGAGGACATGTCTTGTGTTCCATATGCAAGTGCAGTCGGTAGCCTGATGTATGCAATGGTCTATACTAGACCAGACATTGCACATGCAGTGGGAGTATTGAGCAGGTTTATTTCAAAACCAAGAAAGGAGCATTGGACAACAGTGAAGCGGGTTTTCAGGTATTTACGTGGCACTAGTGATTATGGTCTGTGCTACCAAGGAAAACCAGGATTGGACAGAGTGTTGGATATTTGTGGCTTTGTTGATGCAGGTTGAGCTGGAGATATGGATCAGAGAAGATCTACAAGTGGGTATGTGTTTAACCTATTTGGAGGTGCAGTCAGTTGGATGAGTAAGAAACAATCTGTAGTGGCACTATCAACTACAAAGGCAGAATACATGGCAACCACTCATGCAAGCAAGGAAGCAATTTGGTTGCAGAGATTGTGTTCAAGTATGGGGTTAGTACAGGGAGCTCTAAGGATAGATTGTGACAACCAAAGTGCAATTTTCTTGGCAAAGAACCCTGCATATCATTCAAAGACAAAGCACATTAATGTTCAGTATCACTTTGTGAGGGATATGATAGAAGACAAAAAGGTGTTGCTAGTAAAGGTGGACATTTTGAAGAATACTGTAGATGCATTGACAAAATCTGTGAGCTCTGAGAAGTTCTCTTGGTGTAGAGAGACAATGGGCATTTCAGGGTTGGGAAAATGACTAAGCTCTCTTGTGGCCCCTTGTGGAAAGAAAACAACAAGTGGGAGAATGTTGGGTTGTGTTATATTCTTTCCACGTAGTTAACAGGGGGTTTGAAGGGCACCTGTAAACCCACTTTATGGGGTCTAGGGCAGCGCCTCAGAAAATTTTGGTTTTGGACCCTATGTTAGGTTGGGTGGACCCACCTATGGTTTTGTGCATGATTTTCGCACATGTTTTTTGGACGCAATGGTTTTCGGTCCATGGTATTGGATGCTTCAGCATGTATAAATACGTATTATAACATTGAAAAGAACATAATGAAAAATCAAGCTGGTAGTCTCGGTTTTGGGATCTAGGGGAAAATCTTTATGTATATGTGTTTTATGTGTTATGCTCTCGCATTGCTTATTTTTCTATGTTTTTAGAATTCGTATGCAGGTAATTTCTGTAGGAGGTTAAAACCTACACTTACACTGTTTGATGAAAAATTTAAGGCTTTTGTGAAAAAGGTATTAAATCTAAATATTTTAGTTAAAAGTGTAGGAGGAGGGATGAAACACATAGAGCATAGGAATGGTTAGATGGGATCAAAGGGATCCTAAGAAATCCCATTTCGGTGCTAGAGGACCCACACCTACCTTTGTGCAATTTGGCTAGCACTCTGAGTTCCTGGAAGCCAAGTCCTATCAAGGAGGAGATAAATCTAGGAGCCCTCTTAGTGCATGACCCATCCTTTGATGAATTTTAATTATTTTCTTATTTATTGGAAAAAGAATATTATAATAATAATGCTAAAAATATATATAGTTTAATGAAAATGAAAATCTCTCTCTCGCCCCACCCTATATATATATATATATATATATATATATATATATGAGAATTTAGAGGTTACATGCCTAGGAAAAACCTTAAATTCTAGGGAGTCAATAAAAAAGCTCAAAATTATATACTCATTATGAACTCAACATGTCACTTATAGGAATTGAATCTAAGTGGCGAGAATAACAATGGTTCCTCCTAAACACCCAATATAAATAAAACTGAAAACTCAATACTTATTACATATTCATGATGTCTTTTTAATAAATATTAAAGGATCACTTGGTTTGTCCTATTATCTCTTTACTTCCACCAATATTTCTACATATCATAAAAGAAATTAAGTGTATTAGATATTAGGATTATAAATCTTACATTAAGAAATGAATAATAGTATATTTCTAAATAATCTAACGATATATAAATTATATCTTCATATCTATACTCTATTTATATTAATTAAAACATAAATATTCATATTTCTTTTTATCTCTACCTAAACCTATTAAGAAAAGAAATGAATAATAGTATATTTCTAAACAATCTAACTATATATAAATTCTATCTTCATGTCTATACTCTATTTATATTAATTAAAACATAAATATTCATATTTTTTTTTTACCTCATACCTAAACCTATTAAATATTCTACCACAGAAAATTTATATCTCAACTATAAGCATAAAATACTTAAACAGTCCTCTTTTCATTATCCCCATATGCCAATGTAAACTCAATGAAAATATAAAGAAATAAAAGATGCTAACTAACACATAATAGAAATCAAAGTACATGTAAAGCCCATATGGTTCCCTATGCATGTGGTTCTTCTATGATTTCCCACAAAGCTAATATCAAAGATGACAACACACTATGTAGGAGATATGATTTTCTATTTATTTCGTTGTTTATGAATTCCCAGAATTCTCAACAACATTAAATGTGCTTATATGATTATATTATTATTTTTTGTTTGCAAGGGATTTTTTCTTTTACATCATTTAGATATCATTTGTTAAGTAGAAAAATCCATATCGTATATTCCATTGCATTTAAAGAGTTTCTTAAAAAATAAATCATTACCAAAAAAAATATATGGAAATTTTGGATGAAAATTGTTATTTCTGAAGAGCATCATTTTTTTAATATTTTTCTTTTTTCCTTTATAAAATCATAATGCCCCTGGTTTATGACAACACTCTTTCTCTTGTTTAAAATATTCTTTTTTGTGAGACTCTTAAATTCTATCTCTGTTCTCCTTTAACATTCTATTTAGTTATTTTATTTACTTTCTCATTTTATACCATTTGATAAATAGGTTAGAAATGTCCTCTATTACCAAAATGAAAATTAAATAAAATAATATATTAAAAGAATTATTTCTACGAATTTAACTTTTCTTTATCTAAATTAATTCCTACATTCTTGCTTCATACAAATGAAGTGTAACTTTTTCCAACAAGTTATTCTTTATCTATTCTATTTTTCTTTCAACTAAATTTCATGTTTCCTTAAATACAACTCTTCAACCTTCTTAAATATATATTCTTCCAAAAGAATCAACCTTATGCCACTCTTTATGTATTCTATTTTTCTTTCAACTAAATTTCATGTTTCCTTAAATACAACTCTTCAACCTTCTTAAATATTTATTCTTCCAAAAGAATCAACCTTATGCCACGTCACACATCAACATTGTAAAATTATTCTTCCAAAAGAATCAACCTTATGCCACATCACACATCAACATTGTAAAATAAATAACATCTTAAAGCAAGAAACAACTACATCCTCTTATATTAAGACAATAGAGTCATACACACAATTTAACATCCATTCCACTCTCAACTTAAAACATAACTTTCTCCACCTAATTGTTAAAGTTCATTAAGAGTAAGAAATCATGCTATTTAAAGCTTTCCAACATCCAACATCCATAGATGTCCTTACTCTTTTTAGGAGATGTGACATGTCAATGTCCTTATTTTATCCAAACAAATTTGGAAATATAATATTTGAACATTTTCACTTTACAATAACAAAAATTTTGCATATCCAAAAACAACTCTTAATTAGGTTGATAAGCATATTTATTTTGGAGAATGACTCCCATAATTTTAATTTAACTATCAATAATTATTAGGTGGATGGTAGGGATTTAACCTCCATAGAATATTCTGGAATATTCATATTAGTATACACAAATCAATGGTTGAGATTTATATACAAAGTAGTTATGCCTTATTTACTCTTTTATTTAAATTGATTAATTAAAAATGGCATATAAAATGAGTTGTGGTTTTTTGGACATGTGGTATTAATTAGCCATGGTATTGACCTATAGTATTTTAACAAAATTTATTTACAAATTAAAAATATCCATGATAAAATAAAAACAAATCTTTATAATTAAAAATCTTGTTTCATACTTTTTTTAATGTATATATATTAAACTTATATATTAATTATTTTTATAATTAATATCATTTAAAATAAATTATAATTTAATTATTATTTATGATTGGTTTAATTTAAATAAAATAAAATATATCATAAAATAAATATTCTGATACTTAACCATATTAATCTATCCATTTTGCATGAATGATTCATCAAAATTGAAAATAATAATATAACTAATTACTTTTAGAAACTACATCTCTTCGATATAAAATTACCCTCAATTATTTAATCTCAACTCGTCCAACGTCTTTCACTTTGACACAATTTTGTATTCCCTAACAAAAGATCTTAGTATTTATAAAGTATAAAATCTCGGCGTTTAGTTACTTTTGTTTATATTTGAGGAGATTGTAGGTTTGAGAAATTTATTGTATTTATTATTTTTAATTTTATTAAACTAAATTATAATATTAATAGAAAAAATTTAACTATATAAATTTATGTAATATTTAAGAAAAATAATTCACATTAATAAATTAGTAAAATATATTAAAATAATAATAATATTTATTAAAAAAATTTATATATTTTATACAAAATAGCTCTATATTGTTTATTAAAATTTGATATAGATTTAAAGTATAATTTAAAATATATATATATGTTATATAGGTAAGAAGATGATGATTTTTTCAAATATAACAAAAATATTTTCAAAACTCAACTTAAATGAGATATTATAATTTTAATTATAAACATAGATTATTTAATAAAATATTTTAAAACTAGTGCAGCAATATAAATTAAATGGTCAGCAAATGTTAATAGACATAAACCGATAATAAGCATAAAAATATGTTTTACTATGGCAATTCTTTTGCATCAAAACACCTACTGAACTTGTACTATGGAGATTTTTATTTTATAAATTGAGGAGATAAATTTCAACCTTTCATTTATTTATACTAATTATTAATATTTTTTGGAGGTTAAATCCCTACCATTTAATAATTATTGATAATTAAATTAAAATTATGGAAGCCTTAGTGCAGAATATTCTATGGAAATTAAATCCCTACCATCTATCTAATAATTATTGATAATTAAATCAAAATTATAGAAACTCTATTCCAAAATAGACATGCTTATAGATCTAAATAATTTTTTAAAATGCATTAAACTAGACTCATCACCCAATTTTTTGTTAATCACAACCCTAACCCTAATTCAATTTAAAATAAAAGTAAATAATCAAATTAATGAAGATTTCCTAATTGAATTTAAAATAAATGTAAATAATCAAATTAATGAAGATTTTGGATACACCATAATAGTCTTTGATAGGGGTGAGGGTAAAGTCCCCACCAATCTAGACCCTAAACAAAACCCTAAGCTTAGAATTAAGTGGGTTGCAAGGGTGGCTTTCAGGTCATCACATTCAAAGTAAAAGTCCAATACAAATTCAAAAAGGAGCATCACTTAGCCTCCATCTCCTTTCCACCTGATGTGAAAGATTCTAAATATCCAAAAAGGACAAAACAAAAGAAAAAGGGAGGGGCCCTCATATGTTTGTGAATGAACACATTCCAAAACCATTAGACTGAGAGTTCATACCGAGCACACCGGAAGCATAAACCTGCCAATAGGATATGAAGTGACCTAAGCATTCCAGTCTGTAACCAACTTCTGGCCATTTTCCCTGCAAATAACGGAACCCAATGTGTACGATGGCAGAGGAAATACACAAAAAAAAAAATTAATATAAATAAAAAGATCTTGTCGTGATGTTAACTGCGACGAACCCGAGACCGAGCAGAGCACCCCATGATTGAACCGTCTGTTGTGACTCGCACCTCTAAGTCCCTGACATCCTCTACGATATCACTTCCATATGGAACTCAAAATTTCAAAATTACTGAAATAGATAACTCAACCTTTTAGTGCAATCCCTGGAATTAATAATAATCGTCACAATCTAGCTCATCGATGCTGCTAGAAACGAAGATTATTTGAGATGAATTTAATGTTTAGACACTCTGAAAAAGTTTCATAGTTCATATTTTCCCAGATGGGGTGCTTGTTTAGAGAATGGGTGGAGGCTGGGCTGTAGCTGTCCCACCAAGCCATATGGCAACACATGTATATAATATTTTCTTAGATGAGGTGGTTGTTTTGAGAACGAGTAGAGGGTGAGTTGTCATCGACCCACCAAGCCATATGCCAACCTGGCAGCACGCGCCCATCAAGGCCTTGGTGATGCATGCACGAGGCATGGGGAACTTCATAACCCAATGCCCTCTAACCCATACGGCATTCCGTTCACTCGTTGTGATTGTAATTCTATGGCTCTTGACCATGCCAGGGATGGAATTCGAGGGTAAATTGGCTATTACCAGGGAATTTGCTGGTCAAATACAATGAAAAAAATTGAAAAATTGTCAAGATCTTTGTTTAAAACAAGATTTTTGTTTAAAACTGTAAAAATAAGTTGGGGAAGTGTGAAAACCGTCAAATTTGATGAGTAAATTTGTTTTGAAATTCCAATTTTATCTTTTTTTAATAACCTTACCTAGCATAGACTTAGTGGATTATATAACGCTTGAAGAGATTCACTTGCCCAATCAGCGTGTCTTCTCAAGGGGAGGCATTAATCAGGCATTCAATGATTTTTATGCAGATCAGGGATAAGACAACAGGTGACTTAATTGGTGGTCTGTGCAAGTATTATCATAGTATTTCTTTGCTCTTCTCAAGCTTCAGAGCTCTAGTGAGGATACCAAGAGTTCGTATTTTCTTGGAGAAGGGTGCATTTTATTTATTTAATCCATGATTGCGCTGACTCTGTACTCATCTCATCTCAGCTAGCAAGGTTGGCAATCTAGTCCTTAGTCTAGTAGGATTCAAGTCTGGGGAAAGCCAGTGAAAACAATAAGCAACACACTATTGTTTCCCCTACCTCCCCCTCAAACGTCATATTTTGGCAGCCATGTTTTTTTCGACAAAAAGAAGTCAGAAAATTAGACATCAAAGTGAAGAAGGTGGCCAAGAAATTGGTTGACTTAGAGTTCACAAATTCAGAAAAAGATACCAATCCACTTGTTAAAATTGAAGTGGATTCCCCTACTAAATAGTTTTCATTTATGATAAATTGTGTTGTTATATTATACAAATTTTTTAAACCAAAAAAAAAAACTTATAACAAGCCATTTAAGATTTGGTGCCGCATAAATTTCTATATAACTAATCTCATGTTATTATCTTTTTAATATAATTTAATACAACTTATTTACTTAACTTAAAAAATATATATATAAATAGGAAATATCGTTCATTACATTTAACATGTGTTTTATTACCCATAATATAAAAAATATATATAAAATTTAATATAATCAAATCCTATTAAAAGATTATCTATATATTTATCAACACGTAAAAAGATTGTCCATATGATTCACCAATACATTTCAAACAAAAAGACAATTGAATTCTTTACAGATTTATGACACACTGAACATTTGACACGGACTCTACTTTATACCTTTATACTACATATTTACACAACAACTACTTATAAAGAAAATGGCATATCTTGAACCGGCATATCCTCAAAGAAATTAGGAATAAATTTTATTTTTAAATGCCCTCGGCCAAACCAAACGTATAAAATAACTATTCCTTGAAATAAATTAATTAAAAAACAACCAACCAAAGCATACATCATCGCATTTTAAATTATTTATAACACCGTCATTCTTTATTTGAAAACATATTTTTTCTATCTTAAACAAAAAGCAAAGTTCTTAGAGTGCCTTGCTAGCCCTTTGCCAGAAGACATGCGAGGCAACACTAATATGGAAAGAAAGTTGTAAAGGATGAAAGAGGCTATTAAAATTAAAATTATATTAAAATTATAATTATAATCTCTTGCAATAAAATATTGTGATATGAAAGCGAATCATGGTAGAGTGCTGCAAGGAATTGGCCAATGTTCTCGTAAACAATGTCATCTCCATCCAACGAATTCATTCATTATATATAAAAGGTGGGGAATATTTTTAATGTTAAATGGACATGCAAAACTTAATAAAATCTGAACATTTTTTTAAATAATTTATTTATCAGATTTATTTAATTGAAAATTTAATAAAATATATTATTTCCAATTAAAAATTTAATATTAATATTTCTTAAATCTAACGCAACAACAACTTATGATGAAGTAAATATCAATCAAGGTCATATAATTAGTGTCTTTGCTGCTTAGTTTAATCAAATATTTTAGTATCATGATACGTTGTATGTACTTCAAACAATAATAAAATTTTAAAATGAGTTATATGAATATTTGTTTAACCTTTTTTATTAATTTTTAAATATAATTAAACATTTTTTTGGTAGATAAAAGTTATATATATATCTGTGTGTGTAATTGACATTGAAAAGAATGATAACAAGTTAATAATTACTTATTTAATATTGAATGATGGCATTTTTTTATATAATGCTCATATTATAGTATACATGTCATGTCATTAGAGTATAGATTGATATAATGAGAGTTGTGCAAATTGTATAAATGTTATTTTTACATATTTTTTCAAATTTATATTTTTAAAATTATTTTTTGTAAATTAAAAATTAAAACCCATAAAAATGGTCTATTCAGTACTTTACACCAATGAGAGAATGAAATTTTCGAATTTAATTACAAACCATTTGTGTTTATGGTACATAGTAATTAATATATAATGTTATTTTTCAAATTATTTATATTTATGGTACATAGTAATTAGTGATATAATATAGTAATTAATAATAGAGTACACAAAAGTCAATCCTTGCCATCGTTACACAATAAAAGGGGAAACATTTCAACATAAATAGAAATAAATTTTATTTAAAATAATAAATATAATTTCATAATGTTAAACTTTGAATAGATTTTAAAGTTTTTTAGTCAAAGAAAAACTAATAGCAAATCAATGAAATTCTAAGTACTTTATATCCTACCAATAACAAATATAATAAGTGAAATTAACGATAAAATTACATATCCTTTTTTTTATAATAGTAAATATTTATAAAATTCTTAACTAATAAATTTTTAATTAAATAGAAAAAAGATATTTTATTTTATTTTTAATTTATTTTATCAAATTTATATATTTTAATAACATTTATAATCAACAAATTAAAATTTATATTTTTATAATAAAAATAATTAAAAAACACTCCTAATAAATAAAGATTTATAGTATTAGTTATGAAAAATTTAAAAAATGTATACAATTACATTAAACAAAGAAAAGTAAGGAATTTTTTTATTAACTAATATTGTACTCTTTAATAGAGTAAAAATCATTCAAAAACACTCCTAATAAATCAAGATTTATAATATTAATTATGAAAAATTTAAAAAGGGTATACAATTACATTAAACAAAGAAAAGTAAGGAATTTTTTTTTTGCTTAACTAATATTGTACTCTTTAATAAGGACTAGCTTATTGACTTCCTGTTTTTAAGTTTGGTTAATTTTAAATTTTTCACTATTTACAATTTAAAATAAAATAATATTATAAAATAGAAATTAGTTTAGATTCAGTTTTAATTCTAAATTTAATTTTTATAAGTATTTGGTAGATCCAAAGTTAAAATGGATCTAAAATAAAATAGTATTATAAAAATTAGAAACTAGTCTAGATCCAGTCTAGATCTAGTCTTAACGCCTATAAGTGCTTGGTAGATCCAAAGTTAAAATGGATCTAGGCTAGTAGAATATATATACACCATGGGAAAATTTATGTGTTGTCAAAACCTAGAGCCAAAAACCACAGAAAATAAACTAATTATTTTATCTCAATTTTATTTTAATTATTAATTCTATTTTTTTTGTTTTTTTTTTAATGCAATATACCATAGTTAAAATGTTTAAATAATAATACTTTACAACATCTCTACCATAGTGGATTGGAAAACGCCTCCTAACTAAAATAAAATCAATATTCTCAAATACAAAAATTAAAATTATGAAAAAATAATTTTAGTAAATACTATCACATTTAAATGTGACTTATACCATAAGTAAAGTCATACATGTTTAAACAATATAAATACAATAAATATATATTATATCATAAGTAAAACTATACATATTAAAAAATTTAAATACATCAAAAATTAAATATAATTACGATATAAATTTTAAATATATTATAAAAATTATCATAAATTAAGTTTTTATATAATACACCCAACAAATAACCCCTCTAATTATCGAACAATTATGATCAACCCTCTCCTAGCCAAGTTATATGGTATTATTTTGGAAAGGAAGTTGAGCATATGGCTTGAAAGTGAAGGTAAGCGGGCTAAAGGCCAAGTGGGTTTTAGAAAGCAGCACTGAACAACAGACCACCTCGTTACGCTTAGGATCACTGTGGAGGAATGTAGCAATGATAAATCCAATCTCTTTTGTTGCTTTGTGGACTTTAGAAAGGCTTTCGATATGGTTCCTAGAAACAACCTTTGGAACAGATTAGAAGAGCTAAAGGTTCCTTTTGAGTTGAGAGCTGCCACTATAAGATTATACGAGAATGTAATTGCCAAGTTAAAGAGCAATGAGGGGTGGTCGAAAGATATTAAGTGTAATATCGGAGTTAAACAAGGTTGCCCCCTATACCCTACCCTATTTGGCATTTACATCGACAAGCTAGAAGGTTGTTTAGAGGAATCAGGATGTGCTGGCACGATCTTAGCTAGGATAGTCATCATCCTTCTTCTCTATGTTGACGATATTATTCTTCTCGCAAGGTGCTCATCTGATCTTGATAAGCAACTTATACTTCTTAATGATTTCTGCTCTACCATGGGTATGATTGTTAACACTGACAAAACAAAGTTATGATTATCAAATCCAAGAAGGACACTTACGCTAATTTTATGTATGATAATAGTAACTTGGAGGAAGTGTCTTCCTACAAGTATGTAGGAATTGATATTCATCACAAGCTCAACTAGAACTATAGCATTGAGAAAAAGATTAATGGGGTATGGAAAGCTTATTTTGGTCTTGAAAATAATTGTAAAACGGCAAACCTCGTAATGTGGGATAGAAAGAAGTTCATGTTTGAAACTTTAGTCACTCTGGTTATCTTATATGGATGTGAGGTTTGGGGTTGTAGCATCTCTAGAGAATCTTGGAGAAAGATTGAGCAAATCTAGAAGCATTTTATAACGTATAACCTCAAAATTAAAAGCAACACACCCTATCCTACTCTCCTTATAGAAGTGGTTCTTTCCCCTATCGAGAGCGTAGCTATGACTAGGCCTCTGTTGTACAAGCACAAACTCAATATCATAGGAGACCATAGAATTCCTAAGCTAGCTTTAAATTCCAGCCAAAACCACCTAAGGCTTAAACGAGGTTGGTATAAAGACACCAGAGTTTGGTTAAACCATTGGGAGATCGACGAGAATGTTGCATTGCAAAACATTAATAACATTAAAAATATTATTACTTCTAAGTTCAAAGAAAAACTGTGGTGTGAGAAAGATTTAGCAGCCAAATGAAAATTAAGATATTATAAGGAGGTCATCAACCCCACCCTAGAAGATCAAAAGTATCTCTTTGTTTTAACTAGCCCAAAGAAGAAAATTAATATAGCCAAGATTAGAACAAACTCTCATGAGCTCCATAGTGAAACGGGTCGTTGGGCGGTTCCTAAAACACCATGGATGGAAAGGTTCTGCAATCTTTGTGAGAATACGAACATCGAGGATGAAAATCACTTCCTCTTAGAGTGCCCCGCGTACAACCACATTAGATCTCAGTTTCAAAATCTTTGTTGCAACACTGACCTTCCTAGTCTTTTACGTTTGTCAAAATTACAGTGAGCTCGAGAGGCTTCTCTCCAAGATTTTTGAGTATAGAAATAAAATCTTAAATCAAACTAAATAATTCATTTCTTTAAGTTCGATAGACCAAAGTTTGGTCTTCATCATTATCATCATATATATAATTTTTTACTTAAATAAAAATTTTCACATTTTGTATCACCAAATAATATTAATATAAACCATAATACCAAATTAATATTGGTATAAATAATAACAATAATGTTATTAGATTTATATATATAGTTAAATAAATAATCTTATTAACATGTGAAAAACCAAATAACCCAACTCATGTAAACTTAAATTTTATATATTTTATAGATTTAAAAAATGGATATATTAAATCATAGTGATATTATTTATTCCACATTAACACCAATCCTGGTCATTAAATATAGGCTCGTAATTTGGTCCAGGTGGAAATTTCGATAACTAGCATTTGCACCAGATGTTGCAAAGAAAACGCCGTAAGGCATAAAGTGCGGAAATCCATTATCCATGTAGTGTGTGCATTATTCAACAAGGTGGATCTCTCTAAATTTGTTGTGAACATTTATGTTGTTGCATTTCTAATATTAAATTTCTTATCACCCCATGATGACAATCCCTATAATTATTAGCATCACAATTTTTTCCACTTTAGTGGGTTTACCTTCAACCTAAAGAAACATGAATTTGAGTCACTCAATTAAAAATAAATTGCTAAATTGCTATTTATCAGGTTTTGAGTAAAAACAATTAATAACTCATATTTACAACCCTTTAAATATTTACAACCTTTTAAGTCTTGTATTTATAACTCATATTTATAACCCTTTAAAATGAAACTAACTATCTATATTTTTATTAATAATAAAAAGAATATTCTTTATAAAACTAACACTCACATGCTACTCCTATATATTTATGTTATATTTAATATTCAGTGTCCATCAATTGAATGACAAGATGAAAGCTCAACTTAATTGCACCTTTAAAACGTGACTTAAAAGTTTAATTGGTAATTATTTATTCAGTAATTTGTACATTGCTAATTGCAATTTCTCTTGAAAACCAATGTTTATATCAAAATTTTAAAAATTAACAGTCACTTCTCTCGTAGTCTGGTGTTTCTTTATTTGATCGTGGTATCCAATGCGAAGATGATATCTTATGTGTTTTCGTGTTTCTTTATTTGATCGTGGTACTCAAGATTGCCTTTCTCCAAAGTATCCAATGTGAAGATGATATCTTATGTGTTTCCGCTTTCTCAATAGGTTTATGTGATTATTATTATTTTTGGTGTTAATGTTTATATTTTTTTTATGGCCATCCATTATTTATTATCTAAACATTGATGTTTGAAAATCTGTAAGTGGCTAGTGTGGAAATTGCAAGGTATGTTGAGAATTTGGTTATCCAGCAAGCTTAGAGTCATTCTTGAGTCATTATCTTTACCATCTCAGGAAGAAGAAGAAGAAGAAAAGCCTATTGAATTGAAAAAGAACCCTAAAAAGTATTAGGATCCATGGGTCATTTTTTTTGCATCATGTAGCAAGATCACATGGTTAATTGATTATGCCACATGAAGAATTAGCCTTTGCCAATATTTAGGCTTATAACTAGGTGATTTTTTCTACTAATATTCTTATACCAATTTACCATGATAATTCTCTTTTAAATTAAAAGACAAGCATCCTTTTTTAGTGTTTCAACTTCATTTATAATAAAATCCATCCCCTGCCACTGCAACAACAATACACCATATATCACTTTCCCATTAAAACTGAGAATGAGTTGCAAGTAAACTGCGAGAACACGGATGCCTCATAAGCATGGAGTTAAGTTTGATCCCCAAGGTTTGCTACAATCCTCAACTGTAGAAATATTGAAATTTTTAAGAAGACTCTGGCCATTTCATAAGCAGCTGAGTTGACAGCAGAGTTTGTCTGTTGCTGAGTCGCAATCATAGAGATGTCTATATGAGTTATGTAAATGTCTAAGTAGAGCGGTTGAATATGGAATGTGGGTGTAAGTCCTCATCTCTATCCAACTTATGTCAAAGCAAGGATGCTACATACGAAGAAAGCAAGAATTATAGAATCTGATACAAATTCCAACACAACCAACATAGTTTTCACTTCACACCACCAATAATTGTGACAAATACCAATCCACCAATAAAGGACCTACAAAGGAATTGCATAATTTTTTAAATAGTAGTTTTAATCATACCAGAAACAAATAACACAAAAATATTCTTTTTAACCTGATAACCAATAGCAGAAACCTAAAACAGAACTTCGTAATTTCCAACAAAGTTCACTCATAGGTGATGCATACACTAATAGCAGATACACTACAAGAATGATAGAATCTGATATAAACTCCAACACAATCAACATAGTTTTCACTTCACACCACCCAATAATTGTGACAAATACCAAAAATATGAATAGATTTTGGCCCACATTTTCAACCCTATTCACCAATAGCACATATATGTCAAAGGTTGCAATCAACACCTTTAGATCAAACTGCTAATGGTACCTATCACAAAGCACCACACAGGTTAGTGGTAGAGCAAACACTTGTTTAAAGGGCAAGTTTTCAATTCAATTCCTAGCCTGTCAATTTTTTACCAAAGTGTGTTAAAGGGGATAACAGAGTGGGTTTCAGAGGTAGCAATCCGCAACTTCATATTGAACCTTAAGGGTGCCTGTCATGAAGGGGCATCTATCTCATTGATAGAGCAGCTAATTGCTTGAGGACAGATCTTAGGTTCAATTCCTATAGCTTGTCTAGTTTTCAACAATATATAACTATATACAGACACACCACAACCATGAAAAATCCATAGAAATTTCAACATACAAATAGTATGATCGTCTACCCAACTTGTCAAAAACATATACATTTAGAAAACACAAACCAATATAAAATACCTAGAAAGATCATAACTTTCAAGTTTCAACCCAATTCGAAAAACTAGCGATTTCTAGCTTGACCACCATTAACAAAGACCCAATAATCTCATAATTTTGAAGTAAATTCACCATTTAGAGATAAATTAATGAAGCAAATATTCCAAAGAAAAATGTCATAATTATCAACTCAGTTGTAGACAGCAAGCACCAACAGAATTGCTGATGAATCAGAGCCAGTATTGCAGATATGTTAGCAGTCTACACAAAATAGATAACAATGGACACATATACTCAGGTAAATTGAGAGTTCTAATGGAAGCAAAATAGACTATGCTTGAGAGCCCCAAAGCAGGAAGATCTGGTGTTCAACCAAACACCACCCCAGAGTAATAACATCCTCAATCTGGCAATAAATTGTGATTATGGATGAGTAATCTAGTCATAATTTTCATTCTATGCTTTACGCCTGAAAATTCTCTGAGATCTGCCACTTTCTTACTTTGGTCTGAACCTAAGTCACATAGTTTTCACTTCACACCACCCAATAATTGTGACAAATACCAAAAATATGAATAGATTTTGGCCCACATTTTCAACCCTATTCACCAATAGCACATATATGTCAAAGGTTGCAATCAACACCTTTAGATCAAACTGCTAATGGTACCTATCACAAAGCACCACACAGGTTAGTGGTAGAGCAAACACTTGTTTAAAGGGCAAGTTTTCAATTCAATTCCTAGCCTGTCAATTTTTTACCAAAGTGTGTTAAAGGGGATAACAGGGTGGGTTTCAGAGGTAGCAATCCACAACTTTATATTGAACCTTAAGGGTGCATGTCATGAAGGGGCATCTATCTCATTGATAGAGCAGCTAATTGCTTGAGGACAAATCTTAGGTTCAATACCTATAGCTTGTCTAGTTTTCAACAATATATAACTATATACAGACACACCACAACCATGAAAAATCCATAGAAATTTCAACATACAAATAGTATGATCGTCTACCCAACTTGTCAAAAACATATACATTTAGAAAATACAAACCAATATAAAATACCTAGAAAGATCATAACTTTCAAGTTTCAACCCAATTCGAAAAACTAGCGATTTCCAGCTTGACCACCATTAACAAAGACCCAATAATCTCATAATTTTGAAGTAAATTCACCATTTAGAGATAAATTAATGAAGCAAATATTCCAAAGAAAAATGTCATAATTATCAACTCAGCTGTAGACAGCAGGCACCAACAGAATTGCTGCTGAATCAGAGCCAGTACTACAGATATGTTAGCAGTCTACACAAAATAGATAACAATGGACACATATACTCAGGTAAATTGAGAGCTCTAATGGAAGCAAAATAGACTATGCTTGAGAGCCCCAAAGCAGGCAGATCTGGTGTTCAACCAAACACCACCCCAGGGTAATAACATCCTCAATCTGGCAATAAATTGTGATTATGGATGAGTAATCTAGTCATAATTTTCATTCTATGCTTTACGCCTGAAAATTCTCTGAGGTTTGCCACTTTCTTGCTTTGGTCTGAACCTAAGTCACATAGTTTTCACTTCACACCACCCAATAATTGTGACAAATACCAAAAATATGAATAGATTTTGGCCCACATTTTCAACCCTATTCACCAATAGCACATATATGTCAAAGGTTGCAATCAACACCTTTAGATCAAACTGCTAATGGTACCTATCACAAAGCACCACACAGGTTAGTGGTAGAGCAAACACTTGTTTAAAGGGCAAGTTTTCAATTCAATTCCTAGCCTATCAATTTTTTACCAAATTGTGTTAAAGGGGATAACAGGGTGGGTTTCAGAGGTAGCAATCCGCAACTTTATATTGAACCTTAAGGGTGCATGTCATGAAGGGGCATCTACCTCATTGATAGAGCAGCTAATTGCTTGAGGACAGATCTTAGGTTCAATTCCTATAGCTTGTCTAGTTTTCAACAATATATAACTATATACAGACACACCACAACCATGAAAAATCCATAGAAATATCAACATACAAATAGTATGATCGTCTACCCAACTTGTCAAAAACATATACATTTAGAAAACACAAACCAATGTAAAATACCTAGAAAGATCATAACTTTCAAGTTTCAACCCAATTCGAAAAACTAGCGATTTCCAGCTTGACCACCATTAACAAAGACGCAATAATCTCATAATTTTGAAGTAAATTCACCATTTAGAGATAAATTAATGAAGCAAATATTCCAAAGAAAAATGTCATAATTATCAACTCAGTTGTAGACAGCAGGCACCAACAGAATTGCTGATGAATCAGAGCCAGTACTGCAGATATGTTAGCAGTCTACACAAAATAGATAACAATGGACACATATACTCAGGTAAATTGAGAGCTCTAATGGAAGCAAAATAGACTATGCTTGAGAGCCCCAAAGCAGGCAGATCTGGTGTTCAACCAAACACCACCCCAGCGTGATAACATCCTCAATCTGGCAATAAATTGTGATTATGGATGAGTAATCTAGTCATAATTTTCATTCTATGCTTTACGCCTGAAAATTCTCTGAGGTTTGCCACTTTCTTGCTTTGGTCTGAACCTAAGTCACATAGTTTTCACTTCACACCACCCAATAATTGTGACAAATACCAAAAATATGAATAGATTTTGGCTCGCATTTTCAACCCTATTCACCAATAGCACATATATGTCAAAGGTTGCAATCAACACCTTTAGATCAAACTGCTAATGGTACCTATCACAAAGCACCACACAGGTTAGTGGTAGAGCAAACACTTGTTTAAAGGGCAAGTTTTCAATTCAATTCCTAGCCTGTCAATTTTTTACCAAAGTGTGTTAAAGGGGATAACAGGGTGGGTTTCAGAGGTAGCAATCCGCAACTTCATATTGAACCTTAAGGGTGCCTGTCATGAAGGGGTATCTATCTCATTGATAGAGCAGCTAATTGCTTGAGGACAGATCTTAGGTTCAATTCCTATAGCTTGTCTAGTTTTCAACAATATATAACTATATACAGACACACCACAACCATGAAAAATCCATAGAAATTTCAACATACAAATAGTATGATCGTCTACCCAACTTGTCAAAAACATATACATTTAGAAAACACAAACCAATATAAAATACCTAGAAAGATCATAACTTTCAAGTTTCAACCCAATTCGAAAAACTAGCGATTTCCAGCTTGACCACCATTAACAAAGACCCAATAATCTCATAATTTTGAAGTAAATTCACCATTTAGAGATAAATTAATGAAGCAAATATTCCAAAGAAAAATGTCATAATTATCAACTCAGTTGTAGACAGCAGGCACCAACAGAATTGCTGATGAATCAGAGCCAATACTGCAGATATGTTAGCAGTCTACACAAAATAGATAACAATGGACACATATACTCAGGTAAATTGAGAGCTCTAATGGAAGCAAAATAGACTATGCTTGAGAGCCCCAAAGCAGGCAGATCTGGTGTTCAACCAAACACCACCCCAGTGTAATAACATCCTCAATCTGGCAATAAATTGTGATTATGGATGAGTAATCTAGTCATAATTTTCATTCTATGCTTTACGCCTGAAAATTCTCTGAGGTTTGCCACTTTCTTGCTTTGGTCTGAACCTAAGTCACATGGTTTGGGGTTCAAGTTCAGGTTCAATAATGATTAGGTTTGATTCGAGTTTGAATTTCTTGATGAGGTTTGCTATATAGCACAAGATTGTAAGAAATCAACATCAATAAACATAAAAAATGCTATCATGGACTTCGAAACTGCAAGAATGAACTACAAGTGTGAGTTGTGACATCAAATTATGAGCTTGAACCATGGAATTGGTCAATGACCCAGAGGTTCGATGAGGTTTGCCAAACCCCAAAAGAAAATCTAGGTTTGCCGAATTTTGGATGGACTACAAGTGTGAGCTGCGACATGATGTTATGAGCTTGAACCATGGAAATGGTAATGACCCAGAGGTTCGATGATGTTTGCTAAACCTCAAAAAAAAAAAATTCAGGTTTGCTGAATTTTGAACCTCAAAGTTGAAGTTCGGTGAACCTTGTGACATAGGTCTGAACTATTTTTGAATTGGCACTTGGGAGATTGTGGCAGGTTAAGGGAAGGAAAGGAGGCCCAAGGGCAGAGCCTCCAAATGCTCCATAGCAGACCTATCGACTCGGAAAGGCTCTTGAACAAGGGTTGCAGAGATGATTAAGATGGGATTATTCATCTCGTTCTACCCCTTGTACTCTCTGAGAATGACCATTTTTCTTGTAAATTCGGCACAACACCCAATCATCAAGCTGGACCATATCTGTAATGTAAAGGTTGCATTCATTATCATCATGCAGTTTACTGATTAATTGTATATGTTAGTGTGCCAGAATTATTGCATATGATATTTCCAAATCAACTTTTGTATGGTTATATTGTATCTCTGTATCAGCGGTATCACAAAAGTCTGAGTTGAATTTGAATTGAGATTGTTGCCAATTTGAATAATATTAGAGACTGCAAGTTAACTGATAACTTCATTTGGATTTCCTTCTGAAAAAATTATTAAATTTGCCTTCCTTCTTAACTGGAGCTAGTGGTGCGGATTTCTCAGGTGGGATCAAATCCACTACAATGCATATAATGTCGTCCCTAAGTCCTCTTATCCTCAAAGCCTCCTACAACTAAATCGGTTAGGCTATGATAGAAAATAAACTTAAAGATGGTGACATTGATCGCTTATCCTTGTCAACAATATTTGTACCTTAACAATTTGTTTTGCAGCAAGTTCTATTGGCAAGCCTCGACAACAATTTGCAGCCTTCTCAGAGCTCAATGCATCCCAAACACCATCAGTTGCAATGATAAGCCTTCCTCCAGCATTCGATAGCTATTGAAACAAAAAATTACCAGTCTAAATCAGACAGACACATTGTGACCAGGTATTTTTTTCCTCCAGTAAATGGATAAAATCGGTAAAGGATTAAAAGGGAAAAACAAAACAGGAAGAACAGAAAAAATGAAGATCTATATATGTACTCTCTTTTTATTTATACAAGATCGCGTATTTGTTAGCGAGAGCTATTTCAAATAATTGATCTCCCTTCAGTCCATAGGATTACAATTTTTTTTTTGAAATCCTAGATAGCTATTTCAGACAATTGATCTACCTCCTGTCCATAGGATTACAAAATATTTTTGAAATCCTAGATATAAAAAAGTCAGAAAGAATAGTATATCTTCTTTATTGTTACCTTCTTTAAAGTATGTTCAGAGTTTGAACCCTTTTAGGTAGGTTGAGAGTTTTACCCTGATTCTAAATAAAGTTATCTTATTAAAGATTAGATAAATCTATATCAACTCCAATCCCAAAAAAATTACTACATAATTAAAAAGCTTCCTCTCTTATATGTTAGGGTCATAACCAAGAACTTCATCACCAAATGTTCATCATCAAATGCCCACTGCAATTAATTAAATTCCTTGTACATAGAATCCATGATTACCTGTGAGAATCCCACTGTAAGATTTGCCTCTAGGTTTCGGATGGGAAAGACCATTGTTGGGACTTATTGTATCAGTTTGAGTATTTGAATCACCTACAGCAAATCCAACCAAACAAACTCAGCAAAAAAATGAAACTACAACAAATAATAGACCTTCAATAAATTGAAACAACCATTACTCCTTAAACCCAAGACAAACCCACCAGGTTTCCTGGTATACTGTGCCGAAGCTGGGCTTTGCGGTTGGCTGGCGTTCTTTACTGAATCCGGGCTTTGTGGTTGGCTGGCGTTCTGTGGCGAACCTGGGCTTTGAGGAAGGTAGCAGAGGAAAGGCTCGCTGGAATCAGAAACATTGTATCCACAGATTTCTGCGCTTGACATACAGGGGCTGCACATTTTGAATGCTTCATCAGTTTTATTGAGCAGCTAATTGCTTGAGGACAGATCTTAGGTTCAATTCCTATAGCTTGTCTAGTTTTCAACAATATATAACTATATACAGACACACCACAACCATGAAAAATCCATAGAAATTTCAACATACAAATAGTATGATCGTCTACCCAACTTGTCAAAAACGTATACATTTAGAAAACACAAACCAATATAAAATACCTAGAAAGATCATAACTTTCAAGTTTCAACCCAATTTGAAAAACTAGCGATTTCCAGGTTGACCACCATTAACAAAGACCCAATAATCTCATAATTTTGAAGTAAATTCACCATTTAGAGATAAATTAATGAAGCAAATATTCCAAAGAAAAATGTCATAATTATCAACTCAGTTGTAGACAGCAGGCACCAACAGAATTGCTGATGAATCAGAGCCAATACTGCAGATATGTTAGCAGTCTACACAAAATAGATAACAATGGACACATATACTCAGGTAAATTGAGAGCTCTAATGGAAGCAAAATAGACTATGCTTGAGAGCCCCAAAGCAGGCAGATCTGGTGTTCAACCAAACACCACCCCAGTGTAATAACATCCTCAATCTGGCAATAAATTGTGATTATGGATGAGTAATCTAGTCATAATTTTCATTCTATGCTTTACGCCTGAAAATTCTCTGAGGTTTGCCACTTTCTTGCTTTGGTATGAACCTAAGTCACATGGTTTGGGGTTCAAGTTCAGGTTCAATAATGATTAGGTTTGATTCGAGTTTGAATTTCTTGATGAGGTTCGCTATATAGCACAAGATAGTAAGAAATCAACATCAATAAACATAAAAAATGCTATCATGGACTTCGAAACTGCAAGAATGAACTACAAGTGTGAGCTGTGACATCAAATTATGAGCTTGAACCATGGAATTGGTCAATGACCCAGAGGTTCGTTGAGGTTTGCCAAACCCCAAAAGAAAATCTAGGTTTGCCGAATTTTGGATGGACTATAAGTGTGAGCTGCGACATGATGTTATGAGCTTGAACCATGGAAATGGTAATGACCCAGAGGTTCGATGAGGTTTGCTAAACCTCAAAAAAAAAAATTCAGGTTTGCTGAATTTTGAACCTCAAAGTTGAAGTTCGGTGAACCTTGTGACATAGGTCTGAACTATTTTTGAATTGGCACTTGGGAGATTGTGGCAGGTTAAGGGAAGGATAGGAGGCCCAAGGGCAGAGCCTCCAAATGCTCCATAGCAGACCTATCGACTCGGAAAGGCTCTTGAACAAGGGTTGCAGAGATGATTAAGATGGGATTATTCATCTCGTTCTACCCCTTGTACTCTCTGAGAATGACCATTTTTCTTGTAAATTCGGCACAGCACCCAATCATCAAGCTGGACCATATCTGTAATGTAAAGGTTGCATTCATTATCATCATGCAGTTTACTGATTAATTGTATATGTTAGTGTGCCAGAATTATTGCATATGATATTTCCAAATCAACTTTTGTATGGTCATATTGTATCTCTGTATCAGCGGTATCACAAAAGTCTGAGTTGAATTTGAATTGAGATTGTTGCCAATTTGAATAATATTAGAGACTGCAAGTTAAATTATTAAATTTGCCTTCCTTCTTAACTGGAGCTGGTGGTGCGGATTTCTCAGGTGGGATCAAATCCACTACAATGCATATAGTGTCGTCCCTAAGTCCTCTTATCCTCAAAGCCTCCTACAGCTAAATCGGTTAGGCTATGATAGAAAATAAACTTAAAGATGGTGACATTGATCGCTTATCCTTGTCAACAGTATTTGTACCTTAACAATTTGTTTTGCAGCAAGTTCTGCTGGCAAGCCTCGGCAACAATTTGCAGCCTTCTCAGAGCTCAATGCATCCCAAACACCATCGGTTGCAATGATAAGCCTTCCTCCAGCATTCGATAGCTATTGAAAAAAAAAATTACCAGTCTAAATCAGACAGACACATTGTGACCAGGTATTTTTTTCCTCCAGTAAATGGATAAAATCGGTAAAGGATTAAAAGGGAAAAACAAAACAGGAAGAATAGAAAAAAACGAAGATCTATATATGTACTCTCTTTTTATTTATACAAGATCGCGTATTTGTTAGCGAGAGCTATTTAAAACAATTGATCTCCCTTCAGTCCATAGGATTACAATTTTTTTTTGAAATCCTAGATAGCTATTTCAGACAATTGATCTACCTCCTGTCCATAGGATTACAAAATATTTTTGAAATGCTAGATATAAAAAAGTCAGAAAGAATAGTATATCTTCTTTATTGTTACCTTCTTTAAAGTATGTTCAGAGTTTGAACCCTTTTAGGTAGGTTGAGAGTTTTACCCTGATTCTAAATAAAGTTATCTTATTAAAGATTAGATAAATCTATATCAACTCCAATCCCAAAAAAATTACTACATAATTAAAAAGCTTCCTCTCTTATATGTTAGGGTCATAACCAAGAACTTCGTCACCAAATGTTCATCATCAAATGCCCACTGCAATTAATTAAATTCCTTGTACATAGAATCCATGATTACCTGTGAGAATCCCACTGTAAGATTTGCCTCTAGGTTTCGGATGGGAAAGACCATTGTTGGGACTTATTGTATCAGTTTGAGTATGTGAATCACCTACAGCAAATCCAACCAAGCAAACTCAGCAAAAAAATGAAACTACAACAAATAATAGACCTTCAATAAATTGAAACAACCATTACTCCTTAGACCCAAGACAAACCCACCAGGTTGTCTGGTATTCTATGCCGAAGCCGGGCTTTGCGGTTGGCTGGCGTTCTTTACTGAATCCGGGCTTTGTGGTTGGCTGGCGTTCTGTGGCGAACCTGGGCTTTGAGGAAGGTAGCAGAGGAAAGGCTCGCTGGAATCAGAAACATTGTATCCACAGATTCCTGCGCTTGACATACAGGGGCTGCACATTTTGAATGCTTCATCAGTTTTATTGAGCAGCTAATTGCTTGAGGACAGATCTTAGGTTCAATTCCTATAGATTGTCTAGTTTTCAACAATATATAACTATATACAGACACACCACAACCATGAAAAATCCATAGAAATTTCAACATACAAATAGTATGATCGTCTACCCAACTTGTCAAAAACATATACATTTAGAAAACACAAACCAATATAAAATACCTAGAAAGATCATAAATTTCAAGTTTCAACCCAATTCGAAAAACTAGCGATTTCCAGCTTGACCACCATTAACAAAGACCCAATAATCTCATAATTTTGAAGTAAATTCACCATTTAGAGATAAATTAATGAAGCAAATATTCCAAAGAAAAATGTCATAACTATCAACTCAGTTGTAGACAGCAGGCACCAACAGAATTGCTGATGAATCAGAGCCAGTACTGCAGATATGTTAGCAGTCTACACAAAATAGATAACAATGGACACATATACTCAGGTAAATTGAGAGCTCTAATGGAAGCAAAATAGACTATGCTTGAGATCCTCAAAGCAGGCAGATCTGGTGTTCAACCAAACACCACCCCAACGTAATAACATCCTCAATCTGGCAATAAATTGTGATTATGGATGAGTAATCTAGTCATAATTTTCATTCTATGCTTTACGCCTGAAAATTCTCTGAGGTTTGCCACTTTCTTGCTTTGGTCTGAACCTAAGTCACATGGTTTGGGGTTCAAGTTCAGGTTCAATAATGATTAGGTTTGATTCGAGTTTGAATTTCTTGATGAGGTTCGGTATATAGCACAAGATAGTAAGAAATCAACATCAATAAACATAAAAAATGCTATCATGGACTTCGAAACTGCAAGAATGAACTACAAGTGTGAGCTGTGACATAAAATTATGAGCTTGAACCATGGAATTGGTCAATGACCCAGAGGTTCGATGAGGTTTGCCAAACCCCAAAAGAAAATTTAGGTTTGCCGAATTTTGGATGGACTACAAGTGTGAGCTGCGACATGATGTTATGAGCTTGAACCATGGAAATGGTAATGACCCAGAGGTTCGATGAGGTTTGCTAAACCTCAAAAAAAAATTCAAGTTTGCTGAATTTTGAACCTCAAAGTTGAAGTTCGGTGAACCTTATGACATAGGTCTGAACTATTTTTGAATTGGCACTTGGGAGATTGTGGCAGGTTAAGGGAAGGAAAGGAGGCCCAAGGTCAGAGCCTCCAAATGCTCCATAGCAGACCTATCGACTCGGAAAGGCTCTTGAACAAGGGTTGCAGAGATGATTAAGATGGGATTATTCATCTCGTTCTACCCCTTGTACTCTCTGAGAATGACCATTTTTCTTGTAAATTCGGCACAACACCCAATCATCAAGCTGGACCATATCTGTAATGTAAAGGTTGCATTCATTATCATCATGCAGTTTACTGATTAATTGTATATGTTAGTGTGCCAGAATTATTGCATATGATATTTCCAAATCAACTTTTATATGGTCATATTGTATCTCTGTATCAGCGGTATCACAAAAGTCTGAGTTGAATTTGAATTGAGATTGTTGCCAGTTTGAATAATATTAGAGACTGCAAGTTAAATTATTAAATTTGCCTTCCTTCTTAACTGGAGCTGGTGGTGCGGATTTCTCAGGTGGGATCAAATCCACTACAATGCATATAGTGTCGTCCCTAAGTCCTCTTATCCTCAAAGCCTCCTACAGCTAGATCAGTTAGGCTATGATAGAAAGTAAACTTAAAGATGGTGACATTGATCACTTATCCTTGTCAACAGTATTTGTACCTTAGCAATTTGTTTTGCAGCAAGTTCTGCTGGCAAGCCTCGGCAACAATTTGCAGCCTTCTCAGAGCTCAATGCATCCCAAACACCATCAGTTGCAATGATAAGCCTTCCTCCAGCATTCGATAGCTATTGAAACAAAAAATTACCAGTCTAAATCAGACAGACACATTGTGACCAGGTATTTTTTTCCTCCAGTAAATGGATAAAATCGGTAAAGGATTAAAAGGGAAAAACAAAACAGGAAGAACAGAAAAAAACAAAGATCTATATATGTACTCTCTTTTTATTTATACAAGATCGCGTATTTGTTAGCGAGAGCTATTTCAAACAATTGATCTCCCTTCAGTCCATAGGATTACAATTTTTTTTTGAAATCCTAGATAGCTATTTCAGACAATTGATCTACCTCCTGTCCATAGGATTACAAAATATTTTTGAAATCCTAGATATAAAAAAGTCAGAAAGAATAGTATATCTTCTTTATTGTTACCTTCTTTAAAGTATGTTCAGAGTTTGAACCCTTTTAGGTAGGTTGAGAGTTTTACCCTGATTCTAAATAAAGTTATCTTATTAAAGATTAGATAAATCTATATCAACTCCAATCCCAAAAAAATTACTACATAATTAAAAAGCTTCCTCTCTTATATGTTAGGGTCATAACCAAGAACTTCATCACCAAATTTTCATCATCAAATGCCCACTGCAATTAATTAAATTCCTTGTACATAGAATCCATGATTACCTGTGAGAATCCCACTGTAAGATTTGCCTCTAGGTTTCGGATGGGAAAGACCATTGTTGGGGCTTATTGTATCAGTTTGAGTATGTGAATCACCTACGGCAAATCCAACCAAGCAAACTCAGCAAAAAAATGAAACTACAACAAATAATAGACCTTCAATAAATTGAAACAACCATTACTCCTTAAACCCAAGACAAACCCACCAGGTTGTCTGGTATTCTGTGCCGAAGCCGGGCTTTGCGATTGGCTGGCGTTCTTTACTGAATCCGGGCTTTGTGGTTGGCTGGCGTTCTGTGGCGAACCTGGGCTTTGAGGAAGGTGGCAGAGGAAAGGCTCACTGGAATCAGAAACATTGTATCCACAGATTCCTGCGCTTGACATACAGGGGCTGCACATTTTGAATGCTTCATCAGTTTTATTCCATTCGATTTCAAAACCCCCACGCAGAACGTCCCAAATTTTCTGCAAATTTAAAGAAGATAATTGTTGTAGGACAGGGAATCGAACAGTTGAGATGCAGGGAGCCCACTTGATTCCTTCCAGATCTGAAGGAAATACCCATGTACCATTATCATTACCAAAAGGGACATTGAGCACAGGCAAATTTCCTATTGCCGGGCATCCTATTCCCAGGGTTATACTTTGGTAGGACGAACCAACAAGTTTAAACAGAGAGGCAGTGAGATTAACAGGAGCTTGCGGAATGCCACAGTCTGTAAAAACTGTGCCACTGGCGATTTTCATATTGTTTTGATTATAGCCCAAAACCCTGTAGCTCACGTTGTTGATTGTGAGATAGGGCGTGCTGGATTGACAGTAGATTTGAAATGCACGGTGGCCGCATCCTGATTTTGTTCTGCCGAAGGCATACAATATGTTATCCATTGGGTTGGGAGACAAAAGGACAGTGTGAGGATCAACGATCCAACATCATTCAATCGTCTAACACCACAAATCTACGGTCAACAATAGGACACGGCATCGGCTGGGGTAATTCATTTCAAAAGGAAATGCCTTACGGCGTAATTAAAAGATCATGCGGAGGTATTATTTTTGAACGGTAATCCACATTTTATATAGATGCAATTTATATTTTCGTTGCATGGCAGGATATTTTTGTTCCAGCCGAGAAGCAGATCACATATCAAAATGGAAGTTAAAAGTTATTGAATAGTAGGATTTTTTATTTTTAAAATTTTGGGTAATGATATTATTTATATATTAAGATCAATTCTTTATTTTTGTTTTGAGGATGGACCATATTAGTTGGTTCGAAATGTAGACCAATTCGTGATTATGTGATTAATTCGAAAGGCATCTATATACATTATGGAGCACAAAAGTCTTAAATCTAACAATAATTTTACTTTTTGAAAAATAAATTTTAAAATAGATTAAATTAATATTTTCACCTTTTATTTTTAAAATTTTAATATTATTTTACTTTTTGATAACAAAAATTTAAAATACATTAAATCAATATTTTCACCTTGTTTATAAAATGAAATAAAATATAATATTTTCAAATTTTTAGATATTTCAATTAATATACATATATTTTAAAATGATTAATTTTTTTAATATGTTTTTTTAATAAAAAACAATTAATGAAAAGTTAACTATGTTTAATTAAACATATATTACAATAAGAAAATATATAAGGAAGTGATCAACCTCACTCTTCTCTGTTTTAACTAATACTAAGAAAAAAAAGAACATTGCTAGGATAGAAACTAATTCTCATGAGCTTTGTAGTGAAATCGAAAGTTGGTCTATTCCCAAAATTCCCTAGGACGAAAGAATTTGTTATCTTTGCAATACTAAGAGGGTGGAAGATAAAAAACACTTCCTCTTAGATTGCCGAGCTCTTACTCACATCCACTCTCATTTCCATAACTTTTTCCACACTTCCAATCTTCTTGACTTATTAAGTGAACCTAACTATAGTGATCTTGGAGTGCTTCTTTCCCTTTTTTTATCATAGAAATAAGATCTTGAAGAATTAAAATTAATTTCTTATTTTATTTAGGTTCGATAGATTACATTGGTCATAGTAGATGTTAATCATCATCATCATCGTCATATTTCTTTTCTTTTCGTTAATTAAGAGGGAAATTGGTAACAAGAACCATACAACCATAGCTGTCACCAACGATCACATGGCATTGCTGCCTAAAAAACGCCTTGACCTAATATAATACCCTGCAAACCATACTGAACAAGGTAATCCAAAGTTACCCCTGACGAGTTCACCCACGAAGTTTGAACTGGTGACCTTTATGAACAAGTGCCTTAAAAGAACACACAATCACCAACAAACAAGTGTTTTTAACAAAACACTAAATCGCCAACAAACACAGTCATAGGGAAGCAAAAATAAAAATTATTCCACATCAAATCTTAATAAAAGGTGTTGTCTGCCTAGGTCTTAAATTCGTCCTGAAAGTTATTTTTCGCTAGAATCTAGCGATTTTTTTATTCAAAAAATTTGATCATAGGAGTGTTTGAGTCGTTGTTTTGATGATGGAAATGGATTTGGCACCATCAAAAACCCATGGACACCCAAAATCTTGAAGTTTGACAGTTGTAACCCAGATTTCCCAAAATTTATGCTGGATTTTAGCAAAATTCATGTCGAAAGTTTCACTATTTTCTAGGCGAATTTGTGGCCTCATTAGACTACTTGCAACGAGAGGCATTATGGAAGAGATGTTATAATGTCCTGTCATGTCATGTATTGTCCTATCCTATCCTGCAAACATTTTGATTGAGTCAAATTACATAAAAATAAAAATAAAAATAAAAAATAGCTTTAGATTTTTATTGTAGATTCAATAGCTTATGTGATTTCCTAAAACATAAGACAATAATCTACTCTATTGTTCAGCAAAAACCAAAAGTGATCGATGAAAAAAATAAGTATAAGATGAATAATATCAATCACACATAACAAAATATTTCTCTAGGGAAAGCAACTGCTAAAAATCCTTACTATCTATATTGCATTAACGAGAAGATCTCATAAGAAAATACAATGGTTGTTCAACCCAAACAATTCTTACACTAGTACAATCTAACTCTCTCCCTCACAAGCCAGGTCAAGCTAACACTTAGCCAATTCTACTGCCTGCCAAGCTCCTACTTCCTTGTGCAATTCCTGAGAGAATTAGCTTGTATTTAATTGGCAAATCCACTCTCCATAATTGCGCAATCCATCTATAAGCTCTCAAGTGATTGCATGCACCTTCTATACAACTTGGAAAATTATACAACTAATAGTAAATTGCCCCTGAACTCTAATCTCAACTGGGTCTTCCTCTGAACTGACATGCATGAGATATTTATGAGTGAATCTTCAGTTAACTGGTGCGGTACTGAGGATGCACTGGTGCCTGTCCCCACTACTAGAACTCCTACTAGTTCCTCCAGCAGTTAGAACTAGTTTAACTAACTATAACTTGGTTAAACTGAGTTATCTAATTACAACTCAAACTCAACCTGGACGCCTAAAATTTAGGAATCGCTCTACATGACTCTAGATAGACTTCCAACTTGAATTTCCTAAGTCAATTAAGTCAATATAAATTAATTAAATATTACAAGTTGTGAGAATAGAATTTCCATTTAATTCACAATTTAATTCAAGAACAAATTAAATTGGAATTTCTTGTTTCTATTTTTAACACTCCCTTTCAACAAGAAAGGGATTATATGCTACCCCAACTCTGCCACTGTGAAACTTGAATTTGCATCTTGACAAAGCCTTTGTCAAAATATCTGCATCTTACTCCTCTATCGGAATGTACTCCAATAGCATAATTCTCCTATGCACACAATCTTGAAGATGATGACACCGGATATCAATATGCTTGGAACGATCATGAAAAATTGGATTCTCAGAGATTTTGATACAACTTTGATTGTCAACGCAAATCACAGTTGGATCCATCTACTGACCAAACAAACCAACAAGAATCTTCCTCATGCAGATAGCCTCACAAGCTTCTTGACTAACAACCATGTACTCTGCTTCTGCTGAACTGAGTGCAACTGATCTCTGTTTCCTATTGTACCAAGACCCAATGCTGAAAATCCCACCTATTATTATATTCTTTTTGGATGGGCTCCTTTCCCAATTTGCATCGATGAAGCCTTGAAGCTTCACCCCCTCTATCTGTTTGTACCATAAACCATATTGAATAGTGCCTCTAAGGTATCTCAACACATGATTGGTCCCCTTCTAATATAGCTTGGTTGGCTTAACCATTGCTTGACTAAGCTAGCTAACTGCATAACACATGTCCAATCTTGTGTTCACCAAATACACGAGTGAACCCACAAGATTCCTGTAAATAGTAGCCTCCACTACTTCACCCAGAGTAGCATTCTCCTTTCTCCAGTTACTTTCTAGAGGAGTCTCCATGGGTTTACTGCTCTCCATATGAAACCTTTTGAGTATCTCATTGGCATACTTTCCCTGAGAGACAAAACATTCATCATCACCTTGCCATACTTCCATACCCATAAAGTAGTGCATGAGCCCCAAGTCCTTCATTTCAAACTCTCTTGCAAGATCCTCTTTGCAAGAATTGATCAACTTATCATCACTTGTCATAATCAAATCATCAACATATAAAACAATAATCAACAACTTACCTTCAACCATAATATGGTAAATGTTCACTTATTCTTCACTTTTGGTGAAGCCCAACCTGGTGAAATAGCTATCGATCCTAGTGTACTAAGCACGGGGTGCTTGTTTCAAACCATACAATGCTCACTTGAGTCGGTACACATGCGATTCTCTGTCGAAGGTCTCAAATGCTTCAGGATGCTCAATATACACCTCTTTCTCAATCATGTCGTTGAGGAATGTTGTCTAGAAGACTTTGCATGAGTGGGTGTCTCCACTCCCTGATCCTTTGCATGTGGTTTCTCCACATCATCTTGAGGTTCCTCCTTAGGAGATAGAATCTCCTCAACTGCATGTAGATGAAGCTCCCTCTCAAGGGAATATCTCATGGACTTCTCTTCATCGAATTTTATATCTCTGCAAACCACTGTCATCCTGTTGGTTGGTAGGTACACTCGATAGTTGTGAGGTGTATCAGTGTACCCTACAAAAATCCCCAACTCTATTGTTGGCTCAAGCTTCTTCCATGCATCTTTGGTTACATGGCAGGAGACTGATGAAAAAAAATCCTGAAATGTCCCACACATGGTTTCTTCCCTGAAAAATCCTCTTCCAGTGTACTCATCCTAGGAATTCGATGAGGGCTTATATTCTACAAATAAACAGTTGTGTTGCATGGCTCAGTCCACAAGTGTAGTGGTAGGCTTTGATCATGAAACATCGCATGTGTTGTTCCTACAATGCTTCTATTTTTACTTCCAACCACCCGATTCTGTTGTGGGTTATGAGATGCTATCAACTTCATCGAAAGCCTTCTGATGCACATAAGTTTTTGAACTCATTTGACACATACTGTCCACCATTATCACTCTTGAGAGCTTTAATTTTTCTTCCAGTATCTTTCTTGACCAATACTTTAAATTCATAAAACTTTGCAAAAGTCTTATATTTCTTCTGCATGAAGAATATCCAACATTTACGAGAAAAATCATCAACAAATATAACATAATACCTGTGCTTGGTCATGGACGTTGTCAAGAACGATCCACACACATATGAGTGAACTCGATCAAGGATCGCCTATGTTTGACTATCTTTTTCATGAAAGGAATATTTGGTGTACTTTCCCAATGTACACCCTTTGCATGTGTCTACCTTATCAAGTGTACCCTCGAGAAGACTGGTAGAATTTGCTGCATGATTTTCAAGGCACCATGGTGCAAGTGATCCAACAGCCTGTGCCACAACTCACCGATATCTCGGCTTTGCACCTTCTCTACTTTTGTGCTCAAGGCAACACAATCTACTACCTCCAACTTGTAGATATTCTTCACTCGAATCCCTATCCTCTTCACCTGTCTTGTGGCTAGGTGACGAAGGAACACCTTTCCCTTACTAAATATCACATCATAACCTATATCCTCCAACATGACAATAGATACGAAGTTCTTCTTCAAACCAGGAACATACATAACATCTCACAAAGTGAGGGGAGAACCTGACTCCCTCTGAAAGGTAACTGTACTGAGACCGGTAACGTTATACCTCCTAACATCACCCATCTTGATATGCATCTGGAGATCCTTCTACTCCAACTTACTTAAGGCTCTTTGTTACTAGTCACGTGGAAAGAAGCTTCACTGTCTAGGTACCATACACTACCCATCATTGATGACACCATACAACTGATGAGGGTAAAGTCCAGTTCGAATTGTGAGACAAGAGCCTCACCTGCGACTCCTCCTGAGGGCTTCTTACTGACCTTCTTAAGTGTACACTTTGTGGAAAAATGTCCCAGCTCGTGACAATGAAAGCACTTGACTTTCGACATGTCCTTCTTCTTGCCACCTCAAAAATAATTTGATTTGGAATGGGATTAATTCCCCTTCCCTTTTTTTGCCTTACCCGCTAAGTCACAATTCTCCTCATCATCAGCGTTTGATGAGGATCCTTCTTTGGTGTTCCGTCAAATCTCTTCTTGTACCAATTCAGAACATAACTTCTCCCAATATGATAGCTTCTCCCTCCCATTAACTGAGTCTTGGTAATTGTGCCATCTCTGGGGAAGTCCTAGAAGAGTTAGGCTCACCATACCATCTTTGGCAACAGTAATCCCAACACTTCCAAGCTCATCCTGACAATGGGTGAACTTGTTCAAGTACTTCGAAATTGAGTTTCCCTTCTCCATCTTGATATTTCTGAGTTTGTCCTTCAGTTCCAAGTTCCTATGGTCAATGTTATTTTGAAACAGGTTCATCAACACCTTCCACATTGCATATGGAGTTTCGTTACCGTGAAGACTCGAAACAATGTGATCTCAAACTCCTTCTATGATAATACTTCACTCTTTTGCCACACACTTTCTCCATTAAGCCAAATCTTTAGCATTAGATGTTGGAGGCTTAGAAATGCCATTATCTATGAATTCCTTGAGGTCATTTTCTTCCAGCACTGCCTCCATCATGTCCTTCCAAGCTATGTAATTTGATTTGCCCTCCAAGGCATACTCAAGTCACAAATCATAGAATCACATATCGCTGACTCTGAAGTATGAACATGAAAATTCAATTTCACCTACACAACCAACTTGAATTCTCCTATTCTACATTGTCTTTAGCTCTGATACCATGTTGATTTTTATTGTAGATTCAATAGCTTATGTGATTTTTTAAAACACAAGAAAATAATCTACTATACTCTTCAGTGGAAACCAAAATTGATCGATGAAAACAATAAGAAGAAAAGGAAGAATATCAATCACACAAACACAATATTTCTCTAGGGAAAGCAATTGCTAAAAAACCCAATTATCTATATTGCATTAACCAGAATATCTGCGAAGAAAATAAAATTCTTGTTCAACCCGAACAATTCCTGCACTAGTACAATCTAACTCTCCTCCTCATAAGCCAGTTCAAGCCAACACTTAGCCAATCCTGATGTTTGTCAATCACCTACATCTTTGCACAATTCCTAAGAGAATTACCTTGTATTTAATTAGTAAATCCACTCTCCATAATTGTGCAATCCATCCATAGGTCCTCAACTGATCGCATGCATCATCTGTACAACTTGGAAAATTATACAAGTGATAGTACACTGTCCTTGAACTCTAATATCAACTAGGTCTTCCTCTGAAATGAAATGCATGATTTATTTATGAATGAATCTTTAGTTAACTGGTGTGGTACTGAGGATGCACTGGTGCCCATCCCCACTACTAGACCTCCTATGAGTTCCTCCAACAGTTAGAATTAGTTTAACTGACTATAACCCGGTTAAATTGTGTTATATAATTACAACTCAAAATAACTCAACTTGGACCCCTAAAATTTAGGAATCACTCTACATGATTCTAGCTAGACTTCCAACATGAATTTCCTAAGTCAATTTAACTTAATTAACTATTACAAGTTGCTATGAGAATATAATTTTGATTTAATTCACAATTTAATTCAAGGACAAATTAAATTGGAATTTCTTCTTACTATTTTTAACACTATCCTATAAACATTTTGACTCAGTCAAATTACATAAAAATAAAAATAAATAAATGAAATAATGTAATGTAAACATTTTAACACAATTCATTCGACATTGGTATCATACAATGCGCACTTCCCTCCTTTGGCTACCATCGATCGAACCCCCTCCTCTATTCCTCCCCTCCTCTCTTGTGGCCTATTATCCCCTCAGCAGCTGAGCTCCATGAGCATGGCTCCCATTGGGGGAGGAGCCCAACACTCTTTCGTTCCCCAAAATCACGTGTTTACCTCTGCGGCTTCTGACCCGCTCTCTCCTGGGCCTCTGCACATAATTCCAAGTCAGGATCGCTAAACGAAAAACCTGCAGACTTTGTTATGCAAGAACCCCAAGAAAACCTAGAACCCGACCAATGGAGCACAAGCACCTACAAAGATAATTGAAAAATGATCCTAGGCTGCATAAACCCTCGACAAGGCTGAAAAAAAACATCCAATACATGAAGGATCATGCACTAATATGTAAGTTCGTTGGGGTTTGGCCAAATGAAAAAACCATCCTACAGTGGCTTTCCCTCCGGTGGAAACCCAAGGCACATTATGATGTCAATGATCCAGATCTTGGGGGCTAAGATCTTGAACCAAGAAGAAGACGCAAAGGACCCTGCATGAGAACATCACTAAATAAAACATGAACTGAATACATCCAATAAAATGAAAAGAGAGAACAAAATGCACTATAAAACCCCATTTCTTTATTAAGAGAGAAATATTGTTACAACTACATTGTGCGGACCCATCTATCATCTTACAAAAAGAAGTTCGTTATTTATAACATTTTTTAGTTACATTACCATGGGTAAATACCGAGTAGATTTCCATTTAGATCATTACCATGGGTAAATACCGTGGGTGGGAAAGTACCATGGGCGGATTTCCATTCAGATCATTCCTCCTTCCTTAGGAAGGAATGGTCCCCATTGCGTGAAGTTCCCTCTGGAGAAGCTTTTGTCGATGATGAGCTGTGGATGACCAAGTGTTGTCGAAGACAAGGGTTTTGCGTGGTTGACCCATAACCGAGGGTTTGTGGATGACCCATAACCCTGATGCACAAAGATCCAAGGATAGAGATACCCTATAATGCTTGTGAGCCAACTATGATATTAACATTGTGTGGTCAAGAAAATGGATTTTGCTGGCAAGGGTTTTCCATGTATAACCCATAACCATGATGCATGAAAACCCAAGGATAAAGATACCCTATAATGCTAGTGGGCCAACTGTGAGGTAGACAGTGTGTGGTAGAGTAGATGGACTTCATTGGCAAAGGGTTCTGTGTGGTTGAACCATAACTATGATGAATGAAGATTCGAGGATAGTGATACCCTATAAGGTTGGTTTGTTCGGGTCCTATAATAATAAGATTCATAATTTTGAATTGGCTATGGTTAGTCTTGTAATATTGTACATACTTTTCCTTTCTACAAAATGTTTTCCATATTAAAAATTAAAAAATGTAAAGAGGGTATGTCCTAAAAGAATAATCAAAGGACAAAAGAAAGAAAAAGATAAAAAAAGTGACAAATATGAAACACAAAAAGAAATAAAACAGATCACGAAAGTGTGCAAATTCAAATGCCACTACTTTTTACTTTACTATGCAAAATAAGGTTGTGTGTAGCTTGTCAGAAATGCCACAATCCATGATGGTCAAATAGCTTAATCTTGACTCATTCATGTTTTAAATTTCATGTTAATAGATAGAGAATGAAGATCTAGCCAAACTGTTTAACCTTGGCAGATTAGTAGTTAGGTAGAGAATAAAAATGAGCTCATCAGTTTAATCTGAGCCATTGGAAGTTATAAGGTTAGAATTAGATAGTTTGCTTGTCAAAAGAAAAGGAAATAAAGGGTTAGCAAGCTCAAATGCACCCAATAAATGAAGAGAAAATGTTAGGATAAATAAAGGGTAGGTAGAAGAAAGGTTGCAAATGCACAAGGTTGCTGAGTCAAAAGCACATTTATCATGCTTAATCCTATGTTTCATGTGCAGGAGGATTTATGAGAAAGAAAGGATATCCACCAAGCTTGTTTAACTAATTTCCCCTCATTTCACTATACCCCCACATACTTATTTTCTAATTTCCCCATTCTCCCTTCATTACTTATTAATTTCCCTTTTCCCCTCATTTTGACCTTTACCCCTTTGTTTCACACATTCCCCTAGAAATTACCCTTGAAAAATCATTCCCCCTTCTCAAAACCCCCTTCCCTAGTGTGAAATACATTCCCCATTACAAATATCACTTTCCCCCCTTATTAATTTCCCTTTTCCCCTCATTTTGACCTTAACCCTTCGTTTCACACATTCCCCTAGAAATTTCCCTTCAAAAATCATCCCCCCTTCCCAAAACCCCTTACCCTAGTGTGAAACCCATTCCCCATTACAAGTATCACTTCCCCCCTTATTAATCTCCCTTTCCCCCTCAAAAACCCACAAAACCCCCATATCTTAAGTTTTTATGCCCCTACTTTATCTAAGTGTCTTCCCCGCTTCATATTTCCTTGATACCCTTTTTTAACCCACCAACCCTTGCTGTAGTTAAAAAACTCCGCCACATAACCCGTGGTCCCACCTTATTTACCCGATGCTTATATTAGACCCTGACATTATGTGCTAATTAATTACAATTAACTGTAATTAAATTCTGGGCCCCGCCAAATCACTTTTCTGATTCTATATGTGTAACTCAATTGCGCGATAGCCCTTTGATCTCCTACCCCCAGATCCGACAGTGTACAACCATCGCGCGGATTCATTATCCGACTGATAACAACCCGAGAGCACGCGAGGTTCACAGTTTTTCTTGGGCACTGTTCTGCTACGTGGCGACACCAGGCTAGATCGCGTGCTCCCGAAAAATACCGCTTGCCCTCCAAAAGTGGTGTGATGACGTGGAAAACCACCTCCCCACCTAAACCAAAAACTGTCGACTGTTCATTTATAATTTCCACGCCAAATGTGACCGTTGCTCATTAAAAGGCCGAAAAGGCCCCAATTCTCTCTTTTCACTAATTTTTCACTGCAAACTGCTGCTTAGCCATTTGCGACACCCTGAAACCTCTGCGACCAATTTTACCACCTTTTGCCACTTGAAGATGCTCCAGATACCCAATTGAAGCAACTAGTTGACAGTTGAAAGCTACAGTACCTTTTGCATTCACCACTGAACCCAGTCTGCACTTCAAACCATCAATTTCTAGGTATTCTTGGAAAAAACTAGAACAGCCTTTGAAATTTGAAAACACACAATTTAAATTGAAAGGTTAATTAATTGAATTAATTAAGAAACCTTCCAGAAATTCAAGAGTAACTTATTTGTATATCCCAAACCCTTTTCACACACTGTAATTACCAACCCATTGTTCTAGAACCTCTAAAACCTCACTCCTGAAACCATTAAAAGACTAATTCAAATCTATAAACCTAGTTATGGCTTCCCAAACCTCTCTCGACGTGAGACCTCTGCAAACTCCTCACCTAGATATTGACCACCTTGCATTAGCAGATAGAGAATTCCAAATAAAGGACACAACTTCCCTTGCCTATATTCTAAAGCTCCACTGTTGGAGTAAGGACAAGTTCTTAAACCAGAACAATGACATTCACCTTTGGGAGTCTAATTTGCCTAATTATTTGTTTCCAGAAGTGCACCCATTCCCATAAATCATCCACTTCTCTCATGCTTGCTACATTCCCAACCAAAGAGCCATTGTCAGCCCTGACCAGCAAGTGTTATTTACCATCATTGCAGAATCCATTAACCAAATGTTGCAAGTCCAACAAAGCCCAAATGAGACCCCAATTTCTATTGAAGGCTTGCTTGACCTCTATACCAAGTTAGACCGTCCTAGGATAACCCAAATTTTCCAAACCTTCATCATAGAGGAGTTTGATACTCCTATAGAATGTCCTCCATATGCTGCCACCATTTTTTATGAGAGAGGCAAACAAATCATCACCATGCTCTCTTGCATTTTAGGATACACCATAGATGAAAATGTGGATGAGGTTGTTCTTGCCTTCCTTTCCATCTTTTCCCCAGGAAAGCCTCCTACTATAATGTATAACTATGCTCAGTTCATAGTGGACAGAATGCATGAATAGTTCACCAGGCTACCAACTAAGAGAGTTTTAAGGTATTCTTCAGTCTTATTCCATATGTTTTTATACTACAAGTCAGACAAGTTTCCTGTCAGCATTCATAAGTTGGATACCAAAGGAAACCCAAGATCAGTCATCTACTGGACACCGTTGATCCAAAAATTCTCCACTATTTTTTTCCTACAAAGACTTCATTGATTTATTTTTCCATCCAGTTATGAATATGCTAACCAGAAGCCCTCAGCCCAGAATCAATGAATAGATCAAAAGGGTCTTACAGTTGACAAAGAACAACAAAGTGGGAGACTGGTATTTGTACCAAAACCACACAGAAATATGAATTTATGGATGCCATCTTTCCCCATACAAACTGCCTAAATACCTCCCCATGAGGATATTTGCACTAGAATACTTTATGCATATTATAAATTTTGATGAAGTCAGCTTCCTATCAGCTAGGAAGAAGATCCAATTCAAAATGAAAAATCAATTGGCCCCTTTAATTTGTAATACCAGAGGAGCTAGACCAAAGGCAGATAAGATTTTGCAACAAATGAGATTCAAGAACAACTTTATGTGGTAGTATGACCCTCATGGAGTCATAAACAAGCTAAGGATAAAGGTTAAATTGGGAACTTTCATCCATCATCCCAAACTAGACATTGAGAGGCTTGCCAACCAATCAGAATGGTTGGAAAACACTTTAATAGACATGGACAGTACTGTAGTTGATGTAGAGAATACATTCATTGGTCTAGAAAAATAGATTGATAAAAGTTCCTTCTTGCAGGTTCCAAAACTAGGAGAACCAATGAATATTCCTCCTATTTTACGGGCTCCAACAAATGAGGATAGAAACGCAAAGAGAACCAGGGAGGAGGGTTCCAGTTCAGCTATGGAAACCACAGGTGAATAGTTTGAGATCAGTTACAGGAAGATGCCCAAGCTTAATCCTGTAACTGAACAAGAAGACACCATTGACTTAGTGGAAATCACTAACACTGATACAATGGTGGAAAGGAGCAAAGGCACACCAGCTTTAGGAGAAACACACCAGCCCTCAAATTCAAACACTCAACTTATTGAGAGACAGCTCAGCATTGAGGTCTCTTCATTCACCAAGCCTGTGGATAAAGAGAAGGATATCAAAGATATATATAAGGAAATTAGGTCGAGTAATGAGAATTTGAAGGTTGAGACTTATGCCCAATACTTCAAGCAGACACCTGCAAATCAAAATAGATTGATGTTAGCCTTTGACATCAAAACAGGAAAATTGCAAATGTCATTCATGCAATCTATAGTCCAACATACAAAAACATCAGCAGACTATAGGAAAAAATATTTTGAGGTTTTGGCCATGGATGTCCATCCCATTGACCAAATTGAGTTTCACAAGCAGGCGGGTGAGATGATCTATTCCCTCTTAACAGGTAAATCTATGGCTGCACATAAGCTACAAAGTTCATTGGACAACATTACAACACAATACAAACTGGAGAAGGCCTCCTCACAGGCCAAAGATAACAGAATCAAGTCACTAGAAGACTTGGTCATTGAGCTAGGACATGATCCCAATGATATCAAGGTTGTTGAGAAGTTGATAAAGAAAAAGAATGAGGACATTGTTGCTCTCAAAAAAAAACTCAAATTGCCTCATTCAGAGCACCCATAGACAAAAGAGGTCTTAGAAAGACAAACACATCAGGAGGAAATGATGGACCTTGTTTTACAACTCAATGATCAATTGAAGGAAATGGAGAAGGAGTTAGACAACTTGATACAGTTAAAACAAGCTAGTCTTGAGACTGCCACTGCCACTATTATCCCAACAGTCACTACTGCAGTACCATCCACCTTGGCAGCTGCATTGGCTCCTACAGCTCCACTGGCTATAGCACTACCAGCTACCACAACATCTACATTAGCAACAGGGTCAACAACAACAGCAAATCAGCCAGGTGATGAGGCAACTAAGTTGGTCAAGGTAATGGAAGACATGTCCATTCAGACCACACAGATAAACAATCTTAAGGAAAAGATAATCATTATGGAGAATGACAATAAGCTTGCCCAGATTATGCACAAAGAAGAAGTACAGAAGGCAACCAGAAAGAATGAAAGGATAAAGAGCTTAGAGAAAGAGTTGACATTAAAGGAGCCACTTGGCTAAGCTAAGGAACAATTATGGGCCAATATCATTGACTCTAACAATGACATTTGGTCATCCATTCAAGTAATGTTTTAGCAAATTGACTTAGTGAAAGAGGCTACAAAATCCATACAGAGAGTTAAAGCAGAACTGGGAGACATGCTAGAGGAAGCCACTAGAATAATTCATTTCCTCAACTCCAAGAACAAATATGAATTGCAGGAGATGGAGATATGTGATAGGACCGACACAATACTAGAAGTAAAAGAGGTCCTCACCAAGAGGAATTTAATGATGAACCTTGAAGATAAATGCCAAACCGTGCAGCTCGCTATAGATAGGTTCATGGTTAAGTTTGATGTTTTGAGGCAAAAAGGTCTACCAAATCCCTTGGTGATAAATGATAAATTGATGCCACAGGACGACTACAACAGGAGAATCAAAGAGGTGGCTAGAGATCAGGTAAATACTTCGTCCATGAAAAGGATTCTTACCGGAAAGGTTCTATATCAAAAAATTGAGAACCTATTTTACCTCCAGGATGAGGTAAAATACCTTTTTGGAAATAAACCCACTTTCCCAAGTACATAGAAGCAGATGAAATATATAAGAGGATGGTAAATATTCAATTACCAAATGTAGACACATGGGAAAAGTCGAATGACTTACTATAAAAATACAGAGTCAAAATGTGAAAATTGACAGTCAAAGTGAAAAAGGCACTGTTAAGAAAAGATAACAAGCCATCCAGATGAAAGAGTGTCAGGTGAAAGTGTATCAGTTGAAAGTTCAAAGTAAAAAGAACAGCCAGCATGAAGACCAACAACAACGTAGAGAATAAACCACAAAATATCAGAGCATAAAGACAACAAAACCAAATAAACAGGGATAGCATACAACAGTTGAACATATGTCTCTATCTTCTTGCATGAAGATATTTCTTTCTCCTAGATTAATTCCTAGGACAGTTTGGTATATTTTGTAAACTATTTTTGTATAAATACTTCATATTTCGAAGTATTGGGGGTGGATTGCTATACATTTGTAGAGTTTTATTGATCATAAACCTGAGGGTTATTGTACCAATTTTTCAAGTCAGCAGATTGGATTGAGGAATAAAAAGATTGCATTATAGGATTCATGTGTTGAGCTATTACATTGAAGTATTTTCTTTGTCAAATTTGTTATCTTCTTATGTATTTCAAAAAATTACATGTTATCTAAAGTGAATGAATTAACTGGAAATTTATTTCAGAATTTGTTTAAGTACACTCTGTCTTGAGTAGTTAATCATTTTTATGTTTTCTTCTGATATTCGGATCTAAGAATCCAAAATTGCTCTCCCATCCCGGTTGACCTCTTTCACTTCTTTCATAATCTGGCCTAAGGAACCCTTAATTGCTCTTTGGATCCAATTGAAACCAACTTCACCATCCAACCTTAAGATCTTAAATAACTCAGCTACTTGTAGGTTTTAACCCTGTACATAAATTACTTGCATAGGAATTCTAAGAAAAAAAATAAACAATGCGAGAGCATAACACATAAAACACATATACACAGAGAGTTTCCCCTGGATCCCAAAACTAGGACTACTAGCTTGATTTTTCATTATGTTCCCTTCAATGTTACAATACATATTTATACATGCTGAAGCATCCAATACCATGGACAGAAAACCATCACGTCCAAAACCATGGACCAAAAACCATCGTGCCCAAAACCATGGACCAAAAAACAATAGGTAGGTTCGCCCAACCTTATAAAGGGTCCAAAAAAAAATTTCATGGGGCATTGCCCTGGACCCCATAGAGGGGGTCTACCTGCCCCCCTCAAACGTAGGCTAGTTGTGGAAAGAATATAACACAACCCAACATTCTCCCTCTTGTTGTTTTCTTCCACAGGGGGCCACAGGAGAGCTTAGTCATTTATCTAGCCCTGAAATGCCCATTATTTCTCTACACCAAGAGAACTTCTCAGAGCTCATAGATTTTGTCAGTGCATCTGCAGTATTCTTCATCAAAGTGTCCACCTTTACCAGCAACACCTTTTTGTCTTCTATCGTGTGATTGATTTCTCCATATCAATTATATGTGTTCTTATTGATGTTGCTCATGTTTGATTAAGCTTCCACTAAATTCGTTGTAGAAGTAGATCAAGTATTTTTCTTTAGTATATTGCATTATCAGGTGACATACAGGTGGGAATTTCTATAGGATGAAAGGGAGGCAGTGAAAATAAGCGAAGAAAAATAAGCGTAGGAAAAAGAGTAAGTGATAGAATTCGACAAATTCAAAGAGAAGAACAACAGTTTGAAGAGTTAGTAGACAACAACAACAACCTGGAACAAAGAGAAAGAGGTAACAGTAAGTGGTAGAGTATGGACCAGCCCAAGGATGTGTTGGAGATGAAGATTGAAGAATTATGGTAGTAGCTGGTGAAACAGTCCAGGCTAAGGGAAATGACAACAGGAAGTGTCATCAATCAGAATTTGAAATTGATTGAAGAGAGGAAGATGAACCAGAAGACAACAGATATATAGCAGCAACAAATGTGCAAGGAATTTAGGCAGTTATAAAATAAAGTTTGGGACCCTGGAGGTTTTCTATCAACATATGAAGGCACATGATCAGGAGATCATGAATGTTTTCTACTTTGGGAGTCTGATGCAGGAGCATTCAGCTCAGAAGAATCATTATATTTTAGTAGACATAGGGGGTCTTGTATTTTAAGGAAGTTGGTTTCCTAAGTGTTGAATTAATGTAATTACTTAGGTTTTGAGTGATTTTAGTGAATTAGAAATTAATTAAGTATTGTGAAGCATATTGTAAATGTTCTCGAATGAAGGGGAACATGAGAGAATCAGGATAGTTAAGAGTTCATAGGAATTGATAGCTTTGGAAATTAATTGTAGATCTTGAATTAGGAATTAGTTCATGATTTATAGTATTGAGTGGTTTCTTAGGTTTTAGTTGAAATTATTAAGGATCTGAACTAGAAATTGGTTATAGACTCCTTTTGTATAAATGTAAGCCAAAAAGGCATAAAATGGGTTAGTCAAGTTAGATAGTTAGTTAGTTAGGGAGTTAGAGTGTGAAGAGGTTGACTGTAAGCTTATGAGCAGATTGTGAAATAGAGGCCACTAATATTGGAAATTAAGCTTGAGAGAAGAAACTGTGTAAATACATGTTTATTAATACAAACAACTCGATTTTGAGTTTATGGTGTGCATGGAGTTATGAGTTTTATGTAATTAGTGTAATTTTGCATATATATATATATATATATATATATATATGCACGTGAAGTTCGAGTAGAACACAGAGAAGAAGGGGAGTATGTAGGATCAGGGTTTGTTCGATGAATCCGATCAAAGGTTCCAAGTGAAGTTCAAGGAAGATAGTGAATAAGAATACACGGAGTTAAGCTTAAGAGGAAGTTGTGATGCAGAACAACTAAAGACCAACACCTTGGAAGAAACCCAAAACCATAGGAAAACTAAGAAATGGCCTAAACGCGAAGTAGACAGAAAAGAACGAGAACCATCAGATCATTTAGATCGACAACTATTAATGGCAGAGGAATGGATCTGGATCATCAGATTGACAAATCCGTTAGATCGATGGTGATCAGCAACCGTGGCGGGGTAGGAAAGCGCGGAAACTCTTGATCGTGGTTGGAGACCTGCACTAAATCCTAATTGTTGATCTCAATGCCAAATGCTTACGTCACAATCAACTACGGAGGTTAAGTTGTTTTTAACCCGTGTGTTAGTTGAAGACCTGCAGGCCGTAGATTTGATGACCTCTTATATCTAATGGATATCGGGTCATAAGGTGATCGGATGTTAATCTTAGAATGGACCTGAACATTATAGATTAAGGATTTATAATCCTTATCGGCTTTGTAAGGTCGGGTAAACGTCGTGTAAGATTCCTATGCGATATTGCTGCTGACCATCGGATCAAGTGTGCCTTGATCAAACGGTGGAGGATCAACGATTAGTTTCGTTGATTGGGTGAACCATCAACTATCAGATTGGGTAGAAGATCAATGGCAGAGATTGAAGTTATAGTACTTGGGCCTGAGCAGACCCGAGAAGTTTATGGATGTGAGTTTAAATTTGTTTGAGTTCCGGAAGATGAATGGAAATCATGCAGCAGCCGTTGATCTGAGGAAGTGAAATCGACGGTGGAAGTTTGAACGGATAAAGGTGAGCGTCGAAAAATGTGCAAAGGTCGTGGATTGGCAAAAAGGTAAGGTTAAGTGCGGTTTATGTTATATTTCTATTATAGGAGAATTATAATAGAAATAAAGCAAATTAAGGATTAAGCAAAGTTTAGGAAGGGGGAATAAAGTTCCGCTAGAAAAGCTTTATTAAATTTTAAGACTATGGACAGTCAATTATAATGTTCCCGCATGAAATTTAATTAAGGGGCCTTAAACCTTAATTTTTGAAGGTTTGACTAGGCAAGGTAATTGAAATTCCTGGGATAAATGAGATTATGCATTTTATATGCAAACTGTGGGAAAAGTTGGCTTAGGCTGGCATCATTTTAGTATGTCAAAAGCACAGTGAGATTCTTATTTTCAATGATTTTGAATTTTATTCTCAAAGGGTATTGTGCATGTTCTTGAATAACATGAAACTTGAGGATTCCGATTTTACTTGATCTATCATCCATGAATGAAAGGTTTTAGGTGTAGCCTCTATGCTCGTGAGTCATTCAAGATATCAAGGACTTGGTAATTGTGATGAAAATTAAAAGTTTATCAAATGTGTAAGTTTCACATAATATAGATAATTGTTATAGATTATAAGTAAAATAAATATATAAAATAAATATGGACACGAAACAACTCCTGTCAAATACTAAAGGTCAAGTCTATGGCCCAGGAAATTCCACAACCAACATGAGGTATTTTAGGTTAAGTAGAGATGTATTATACCATTAAATTTGTGATATCACATGCCATTTCTTCGGAGAGGGCCAAAATTTCATAGTTTAAGTACCATCTCACACTATTTGATGAAATATTTTTGGCTTTTGTGAAAAAGGTGTTAAATCTAAATATTTTAGTTAAAAGTGTAGGAGGAGGGATGAAACACATAGAGCATAGGAATGGTTAGATGGGATTAAAGGGATCCTAATAAATCCCATTTCAGTGCTAGAGGACATACACCTACCTTTTTCCAACTTGGCTAGCACTCTGAGTTCCTGGAAGCCAAGTCCTATCAAGGAGGAGATAAATCTAGGAGCCCTCTTAGTGCATGACCCATCCTTTGATGAATTTTAATTATTTTCTTATTTATTGGAAAAGGACTATTATAATAATAATGCTAAAAATCTATATAGTTTTATGAAAGTGAAAATCTCTCTCTCTCTCTCCCCCTATATATGAGAATTTAGAGGTTACATGCCTAGGAAAAACCTTAAATTCTAGGTATTCAATAAAAAGGCTCAAAATTATATACTCATTATGAACTCAACATGTCACTTATAGGAATTGAATCTAGGTGGTGAGAATAACAATGGTTCCTCCTAAACACCCAATATAAATCAAACTGAAAACTCAATACTTATTACATATTCATGATGTCTTTTTAATAAATATTAAAGGATCACTTGGTTTGTCCTATTATCTGATTACTTCCACCAATATTTCTACATATCATACAAGAAATTAATAATATTTGTATTAAAATTATAAATCTTACATTAAGAAATGAATAATAATATATTTCTAAACAATCTAACTATATCCTTGATCCTTGAGCCTTGACCCTTGAGCCTTGAACCTTCGGCCTACCTTCGGCCAACCTCCATCACCTTATCAACTATTAGCGTATGATCCTCAAATGGGTGAATCCTCGTATGTACCGCTTCCTCATTATAGCTACTGTAGAGGTGGGTCAGATTCATGAATAGTATGTGGTGAAGTTTACTCAGATATAGTGGAGTTATTACGCTCTATAAGGTGAATAATCGAAATGATTTGTGGATTAGTGGGTGCCTACTTGGTATATTTTGGTGCGTTTCCGCTTCATGTTAGTTTGACTCTCTTTAGAAGTATTTGATGGTTAGTATTATGTATATTCACTTAAAATGTGATTTTTATAATTGTTATTTCATTTTTGGGGGTAGCTTAAAATACTACCATTTTATATTAGCAACATAGCTTGATTGTTCTTTGTTTTTTCATATTTTTTTACTCATTTTATCTTCATGTTATTTACCATAGAGACTATATATAAATTCTATCTTCATGTTATTTACCATAGAGACTATATATAAATTCTATCTTCATGTCTATACTCTATTTATATTAATTAAAACATAAATATTCATCATTTTTTCTTACCTCATACCTAAACCTATTAAATATTCTACCATAGAAAATTTATATCTCAAATATAAGCCTAAAATACTTAAACAATCCTCTTTTCTTTATCCCCACATGCCAATATGCCAATGTAAACTCAATGAAAATATAATGAAATAAAAGATGCTGACTAACACATAATAGAAATCAAAGTACATGTAAAGCCCATATGGTTCCCTATGCATGTGGTTCTTCTATAGCTAATATCAAAGATGACAACACACTATGTAGGAGATATGAATTGCTATTTATTTCGTTCCAGAATTCTCAACAACATTAAATGTGCTTATATGATTATATTATTTTTTTTGTTTGCAAGGGATATTTTCTTTTACGTCATTTATGATTATATTATTTTTTTTATTTGCAAGGGATTTTTTCTTTTACATCATTTAGATATCATTTGTTAGGTAGAAAATTCCATATCGTATATTCCATTGCATTTAAAGAGTTTCTTAAAAAAATAAATCATTACCCAAAAAATATATGGAAATTTTGGATGAAAATTGTTATTTCTAAAGAGCATCATTTTTTTAATATTTTTTTTTCTTTTATAAAATCATAATGCCCCTGGTTTATGACAACACTCTTTCTCTGGTTTAAAATATTCTTTCTGTGAGACTCTTTAATTTTATCTCTGTTCTCCTCTAGCATTCTATTTAGTTATTTTATTTATTTTGTTATTTAATACCATTTGAAAAATAGGTTAGAAATATCCTCTATTACCAAAATGAAAGTTAAACAAAATAATGTATTAAAGGAATTATTTCTATGAATTTAACCTTTCTTTATTCAAATTAATTCTTACATTCTTGCTTCATACAAATGAAGTGTAACTTTTTCCAACAAGTTATTGTTTATTTATTCTATTTTTCTTTAAATTAAATTTGATGTTTCTTTAAATACAACTCTTCAACCTTCTTAAATATTTATTCTTCGAAAAGAATCAACCCTATGCCACATCACACATCAACATTGTAAAATAAATAACATCTTAAAGCAAGAAACAACTTATATTAAGAAGAAACAACTACATCCTCTTATATTAAGACAACAGAGTCATACACACAATTTAACATCCATTCCACTCTCAACTTAAAACATAACTTTCTCCAGCTAATTGTTAAAGTTCATCCAGAGTAAGAAGTCATGCTATTTAAAGCCTCCCAACATCCATAGATGTACCTACTCTTTTTAAGAGATGTGACATGTCAATGTTCTTATTTTATCCAAACAAATTTGGAGATAAAATATTTGAACATTTTCACCTTATAACAACAAAAATTTTGCATATACAAAAACAACTCTTAATTATGCTGATAAGCATATCTATTTTGGAAAACGACTCCCATAATTTTAATTTAATTATCAATAATTATTAGGTGGATGATAGGGCTTTAACCTCCATAGAATATTCTGGAATATTCATATTAGTATACACAGATCAATGGTTGAGATTTATATATAAAGTAGTTATGCCTTATTTACTCTTTTATTTAAATTTATTAATTAAAAATGTCATATAAAATGAGTTGTGATTTTTTGCGCATGTGGTATTAATAAGTCATGGTATTGACCCATAGTATTTTAACAAAAATTATTTACAAATTAAAAATATCCATGATAAAGTAAAAATAAATCTTTATAATTAAAAATCTTGCTCTATACTTTTTTAATATATATATATATTGAACTTAATTGTTTTTATAAGTAATATCATTTAAAATAAATTATAATTTAATTATAATTTATGATTAGTTTAATTTAAATAAAATAAAATATATCATAAAATAAATATTCTGATACTTAACCATATTAATCTATCCATTTTGCATGAATGATTCATCAAAATTTAAAATAGTAATATAACTAATTACTTTTAGAAACTACCTCTCTTCGATATAAAATTACCCTCAATTATTTAATCTCAACTCGTCCAACATCTTTCACTTTGACACAATTTTGTATTTCCTATCAAAAGATCTTAGTATTTATAAAGTAAAAAATCTCGGCCTTTAGTTACTTTTGTTTCTATTTGAGGAGATTGCAGGTTTGAGAAATTTATTGTATTTATTATTTTTAATTTTAAAAAATTATGTATTTTTATTATTACTTATAATTTTAATAAAAAAAATTAACTATATAAATTTATATAATATTCAAGAAATACAATTCAAAATAATTAAGAAATATAATTCACATTAATAAATTAGTAAAATATATTAAAATAATAATAATATTTATTAAAAAAGTTTATATATTTTACATAAAATAGCTCTATATTGTTTATTAAAATTTGATATACATTTAAAGTATAATTTTTTTCAAAAATTTATATATATATATATATATATATATATATATATATATATATATATATATATAATAATAATAATAATAATAATGCGTGTTATATATGTAAGAAGATGATGGTTTTTCTCAAATATAACAAAAATGTTTTCAAAACTCAACTTAAATGAGATATTATAATTATAATTATAAATATAAATTATTTAATAAATTATTTTAAAATTAATGCAGCAATATAAATTAAATGGTTGGCAAATGTTAATAGACATAAACTCATAATAAGCATAAAAATACATTTTACTATAGCAATTCTTAAGCATCATAGCACCTAATGTACTTGTATTATGGAAATTCTTATTTTATAAATTGAGGAGATAAATTACAACCTTTCATTTATTTATACTAATTATTAATATTCTATGGAGGTTAAATCCCTATCATCTAATAATTATTGATAATTAAATTAAAATTTGCAAGCTTTATTGCAGAATATTTTATGGAAATTAAATCTCTACCATCTATCTAATAATTATCGATAATTAAATCAAAATTATAGAAACTCTATTCCGAAATAGACATGCTTATAGATCTAAATATTTTTATAAAATACATTAAACTAGACTCATCACCCATCTTTTTGTTAACCACAACCCTAACCCTAATGAAGATTTTGGATACACCATAATAGTCTTTGTTTTGATAGGGGTGAGGGTAAAGTCTCACCAATCTAGATCCTAAACAAAACCCTAAGCTTGCAGGTCATCACATTCAAAGTAAAAGTCCAATACAAATTCAAAAAGGAGCATCACTTAGCCTCCATCTCCTTTCCACCTGATGTGAAAGATTCTAAATATCCAAAAAGGACAAAACAAAAGAAAAAGGGAGGGGCCCTCACATGTTTGTGAATGAACACATTCCAAAACCATTAGACTGAGAGTTCATACCGAGCACACCGGAAGCATAAACCTGCCAATAGGATATGGAGTGACCTAAGCATTCCAGTCTGTAACCAATTTCTGGTCATTTTTGAGATTCCGGTGACAGAATCCGGCGGAAGAAATTGAGATGAAATCATGATTTGTTGCAGTTAAAATGGTTTTTTAACTGCATATTCGGATTCAGCACGCTGAAAAACCCCTGGGACGCTTTCATTGTGCAGAAACTAGTTATCAAACTTGGATTTCAATAAATTACTGCCGGATTTTCACCGGAAAAAATCGCCAAAAAGACTTTCAAAAAGTCGCGTTAAAGACTACGGCTTTTCCTGCAAATAACGGAACCCAATGTGTACGATGGCAGAGGGAATACACAAAAAATTAATATAAATAAAAAGATCTTGTCGTGATGTTAACTGCGACTAATCCGAGACCGAGCAGAGCACCTCCTGATTGAAGAGTCTGTTGTGACTCGCACTGTAACTCCCTGACATCCTCTACGATATCACTTCCACATGGAACTCAAAAATTCAAAATTACTGAAATAGATAACTCAACCTTTTAGTGCAATCCCTGGAATTAATAATAATCGTCACAATCTAGCTCATGGATGCTGCTAGAAACGAAGATTATTTGAGATGAATTTAATGTTCAGACACTCTGAAAAAGTTTCATAGTTCATATTTTCCCAGATGGGGTGCTTGTTTAGAGAATGGGTGGAGGCTGGGCTGTAGCTGTCCCACCAAGTCATATGGCAACACATGTATATAATATTTTCGTAGATGAGGTGGTTGTTTTGAGAACGAGTAGAGGGTGAGTTGTCATCGACCCACCCAGCCATATGTCAACCTAGCAGCACGCCCCCATCAAGGCCTTGGTGATGCATGCACGAGGCATGGGGAACTTCATAACCCAATGCCCTCTAACGCATATGGCATTCCGTTCACTCGTTGTGATTGTAATTCTATGGCTCTTGACAATGCCATGGATGGAATTCGATGGGTAAATTGGCTATTATCAGGGAATTTGCTAGTCAAATACAGTGAAAAAAATTGAAAAATTGTCAAGATCTTTGCTTAAAATTGTGAAAATAAGTTGGGGAAGTGTGAAAACCGTCAAATTGATGAGTAAATTTGTTTTAAAATTCCAACCTTACCTTTTTTCAGTAAGAAATTCCAACCTTACCTAGCTTAGACTTAGTGAATTATGTAACGCTTGAAGAGATTCACTTGCCCAATCAGCGTGTCTTCTCAAGGGGAGGCATTAATCAGGGATTCAATGATTTTTATGCAGATCAGGAAGGGGAGGCATTAATCAGGGATTCAATGATTTTTATGCAGATCAGGAATAAGACAACATGTGACTTAATTGGTGGTCTGTGCAAGTATTATCATAGTATCGCTTTGCTCTGTCTCAAGCTTCAGAACTCTAGTGAGGATACCAAGAGTTCGTATTTTTTTGGAGAAGGGTGCATTTTATTTATTTAATCCATGGTTGGGCGGACTCTGCACTCATCTCATCCTAGCTAGCAAGGTTGGCAATCTAGTCCTTAGTCTAGTAGGATTCAAGTCTGGGGAAAGCCAGTGAAAACAATAAGCAATGCACTATTGTTTCCCCTACCTCCCCCTCAAACGTCATATTTTGGCAGCGATGGTTTTTTCGACAAAAAGAAGTCAGAAAATTAGACATCAAAGTGAAGAAGGTGGCTAAGAAATTGGTTGACTTAGAGTTCACAAATTCAAAAAAAGATACCAATCCACTTGTTACAATTGAGATGGATTCCCCTACTAAATAGTTTTCATTTATGATAAATTTTATTGCTATGTTATGCAAATTTTTAAAATCAAAAGATAAGAGAAAAACTTATAACAGTGAATTTAAAATTTGGTACCTCATAAATTTCTATATAACTAATCTCATGTTATTATCTTTTTAATATAATTTAATACAACTTATTTACTTAACTTAAAAAATATATTTAAATAAGAAATATCGTTCATTACATTTAACCTGTGTTTTTTAACCCACAATATCAAAATATATATATATATATATATATATATATATATATATATATATATATATAATTTAGTATAATCAAATCCTATTAAAAAATTATCTATATATTTATCCAACACTTAAAAAAATTGTCCATATATTCACCAATCCATTTCAAACAAAAAGACAATTGAATTCTTTACAGATTTATGACACACTGAACAGTTGACCCGGACTCTACTTTATACCTTTATAAACATATTTACACAACAACTACTTATAAAGAAAATGGCATATCTTGAACCGGCCTATCCTCAAAGAAATTAGGAATAAATTTTATTTAAAATGCCGTCAGCCAAACCAAACGTATAAAATAACTATTCCTTGAAATAAATTAATTAAAAAACAACCAACCAAAGCATACATCATCGCATTTTAAATTATTTCTAACACCGTCATTGTTTATTAGAAAACATATTTTTTCTATCTTAAACAAAAGGCAAAGTTCTTAGAGTGCCTCGCTAGCCCTTTGCCAGAAGACATGCGAAGCAACACTAATATGAAAAGAAAGTTGTAAAGGATGAAAAAGGCTATTAAAATTAAAATTATAATATCTTGCAATAAAATATTGTGATATGAAAGCGAATCATGGTAGAGTGCTGCAAGGAATTGGCCAATATTCTCATAAACAATGTCATCTCGATCCAACGAATTCATTAATTATATATAAAAGGTGGAGAATATTTTTAATGTTAAATGGACATGCAAAACATAATAAAAGCTAAACATTTTTTTAAATAATTTATTTATCATATATATAAATAAATAATTGTATCACCCATTGAAAATTTAATAAGATATACTTACTCCCAATTAAAAATTTAATATCAATATCTCTTAAATCTAATGCGATAATAACTTATGACGAAGTCAATATCAAATAAGGCCATATAACTAGTGTTCTTTGCTGGTTAGCTTAATCAAATATTTTAGTGTCATGATGAGTTGTATGTACTCTAAACAATAATAAAATTCTAAAATGAGTTATATGAATATTTGTTTAACCTTATTTATTTATTTTTTAAATATAATTAAACATTTTTTGGTAGATAAAAGTTATATATATATATATATATATATATATATATAATTGACATTGAAAAGAATGATATAATTACTTATTTAATATTGAATGATGGCAATTTTTTTATAATGCTCATATTATAGTATACATGTCATGTTATTAGAGTATAGATTGATATAATGAGAGTTGTACAAATTGTACACATGCTATTTTTTACATATTTTTTCAAATTTATATTTTTAAAATTATTTTTTGTAAATTAAAAATTAAAACCCATAAAAATGGTCTATTCAATACTTTACACCAATGAGAGAATGAAATTTTTGAATTTAATTACAAACCATTTGTGTTTATGGTACATCGTAATTAATATATAATGTTATTTTTCAAATTATTTATATTTATTGTACATAGTAATTAGTGATATAATATAGTAATTAATAATAGAGTACACAAAAGTTAATTCTTGCCATCATTGCATAACAAGAAAGGAAACATTTCAACATAAATGGAAATAAATTTTATTTAAAAATATAAATTTAATTTCATAATGTTAAACTTTGGATATATTTTAAAGTTTTTTTAATAAAGAAAGTAATAACAAATCAATGAAATTCTAAATACTTTATATCCTACCAACCACAAATATAATAAGTGAAATTGGCAATAAAATTACATATACCTAGTTTTTATAATAGTAAATATTTATAAAATTCTTAAATAATAATAAATTTTTAATTAAATAAAAAAAAATATTTTATTTTATTTTTAATTTATTTTATCAAATTTATATATTTTAATAACATTTATAATCAATAAATTAAATTTTATATTTTTATAATAAAAATCATTCAAAAACACTCCGATTTATAATATTAATTATGAAAAATTAAAAAAATGTATACAATTACATCAAACAAAGAAAAGTAAGGAATTTTTTGATTAACTAATATTGCACTCTTTAATATAGTAAAAATCATTCAAAAACACTCCTAATAAATCAAGATTTATAATATTAATCATGAAAAATTTAAAAATGGTATACAATTAAATTAAACAAAGTAAGGAATTTTTTTGCTTAACTAATAGTGTACTCTTTAATAAGGACGAGTTTATTGACTTCATAATCTTTTTTAAGTTGGGTTAATTTTAAATTTTTGACTATTTATCATTTAAAATAAAATAATATTATAAAATTAGAAATTAGTTTAGATTTAATTTTAATTCCAAATTCAATTCTTATAAGTGTTTGGTAGATCCAAAGTTAAAATGGATCTAAAATAAAATAGTATTATAAAAATTAGAAACTAGTCTAGATCTAGTCTTAATGCCTAATTAATTCCTATAAGTGCTTGGTAAATCCAAAGTTAAAATGGATCTAGGCTAGTATAATATATATATATACCATGGGAAAATTTATGCGTTGTCAAAACCTAGAGCCAAAAGACCACAAAAATAAACTAATTATTTTCTCTCAATTTTATTTTAATTATTAATTCTATTTTTATTTTTGTTTTATTTTTTTTAATGCAATATGACATAGTTAAAATGTTTAAATAATAAAACTTTACAACATCTCTACCATAGTGGGTTGGAAAACACCTCCTAACTAAAATAAAATCAATATTCTCAAATACAAAAACTAAAATTATGAAAAATTAATTTTAGTAAATACTATCACATTTAAATGTGACTTATACCATAAGTAAAATCATACATGTTTAAACAATATAAATACAATAAATATATCTTATATCATAAGTAAAACTAAACATATTTAGAAATATAAATACATCAAAAATTAAATATAATTATGATATAAATTTTAAATATACTATAAAAATTATCATAAATTAATTTTTTTATATAATACACCCAGCAAATAACCCCTCTAATTATCAGACAATTATGATCAGCCTTCTTCTAGCCAAGTTATATGGTATTATTTTGTAAAGGAAGTTGAGCATATGGCTTGAAAGTGAAGGTAAGCGGGTTTTAGAAAGCAGCACTGAACAACAGACCACCTCGTTATGCTTAGGATCACTGTGGAGGAATGCCGCAATGATAAATCCAATCTCTTTTGTTGCTTTGTGGACTTTAGAAAGGCTTTCGATACGGTTCCTAGAAACAACCTTTGGAACAAATTAGAAGAGCTAAAGATTCCTTTTGAGTTGAGAGCCGCCGCTATAAGGTTATACAAGAATGTAATTGCCAAGTTAAAGAGCAATGAGGGGTAGTCGAAAGATATTAAGTGTAATATCGGAGTTAAACAAGGTTGCCCCCTATACTTACCCTATTTGGCATTTACTTTGACAAGCTAGAAGGTTGTTTAGAGGAAGCAGGATGTGTTGGCACGATCTTAGCTAGGATAGTCATCATCCTTCTTCTCTACACTGACGATATTATTCTTCTCGCAAGGTGCCCATCTGATCTTGATAAGAAACTTATACTTCTTAAGGATTTCTGCACTACCATGGGTATGATTGTTAACACTGACAAAACAAAACTTATGATTATCAAATCCAAGAAGGACACTTATGCTAATTTTATGTATGATAATAGTAACTTGGAGGAAGTGTCTTCCTAAAAGTACGTAGGAATTGATATTCATCACAAGCTCAACTAGAACTATAGCATTGAGAAAAGGATTAATGGGGGATGGAATTTTGGTCTTGAAAATAATTGTAAAACGACAAACCTCGTAATGTGGGATAGAAAGAAGTTCCTGTTTGAAACTTTAGTCACTCTGGTTATCTTATATGGATGTGAGGTTTGGGGTTGTAGCATCTCTAGAGAATCCTCGAGAAAGATTGTGCAAATCCAGAAGCATTTTATAACGTATAACCTCAAAATTAAAAGCAACACACCCTATCCTATTCTCCTTATAGAAGTGGTTCTTTCCCCTATCGAGAGCGTATCTATGACTAGGCTTCTATTGTACAAGCACAAACTCAATAACATAAGAGATCATAGACTTCCTAAGCTAGCTTTAAATTCCAGCAAAAACCACCTAACGCTCAAACGAGGTTGGTATAAAGACACCAGAGCCTGGTTAAACCATTGGGAGATCAACGAGAATGTTGCATTGCAAAACATTAATAACATTAAAATATTGTTACTTCTAAGTTCAAAGAAAAAATGTGGTGTGAGAAAGATTTAGCAGCTAAAAGGAAATTAAGATATTATAAGGAGGTCATCAACCCCACCCTAGTAGATCAAAAGTATCTCTCTGTTTTAACTAGCCCAAAGAAGAAAATTAATATAGCCAAGATTAGAACGAACTCTCATGAGCTCCATAGTGAAACGGGTTGTGGGGCAGTTCCTAAAACACTATGGATGGAAAGGTTCTGCCATCTCTATGAGAATATGAACATCGAGGATGAAAATCACTTCTTCTTAGAGTGCCCCGCGTACAACCACATTAGATCTCAGTTTCAAAATCTTTGTTGCAATACTGACCTTAGTCTTTTACGTTTGTCAAAACTACAGTGAGCTCGGGAGGCTTCCCTCCAAGCTTTTTGAGCATAAGAATAAAATCTTAAATCAAACTAAATAATTCGTTTCTTTAGATCCGATAGACCAAAGTTTGGTCTTCATCATCATCACATATATATAATTTTTTACTTAAATAAAAATTTTCAAAACCGTTTTATATCACCAAATAATATTAATATAAACCATAATACCAAATAATATTAATATAAACCATAATACCAAATTAATATGGGTATAAATAATAACAATAATGTTATTAGATTTATATAGTTAAATAAATAATCTTATTAACATGTGAAAAACCAAATAACCTAACTCATGTAAACTTAAATTTTATATAAAAATGGATATATTAAATCATAGTGATATTATTTATTGCACATTAAAACCAATCCTGGTCATTAAATATAGGCTCGTAATTTGGTCCAGGTGGAAATTTCAATAATTAAAAGATCACGCGGATGTATTATTTTTGAATGGTAATCCACACTTTATATAGATGTAATTTATTTTTTCGTTGGATGGCAGGATTTTTTTGTTCCAAAGCCGAGAAGCAGATCACATATCAAAATGGAAGTTAAAAGTTGTCGAAGAGTAGGATTTTTTATTTTTAAAATTTTGGGCAATGATGTATTTTTATTATTTGTATTTTAAGATTGGGATTTTTCATCTTTGTCCTGAGGATAGACCATATTAGTTAGTTCCAAACGTAGATCAATTCATGATTATGTGATTAATCCGAAAGACATCTATATACATTATAGATCACAAAAGTCTTAAATCTAACAATAATTTTACTTTTTGAAAAATAAATTTAAAATAGATTAAATTAATATTTTCACTTTTTATTTTTAAAATTTAATATTATTTTACTTTTTGATAAATGAATTTTAAAATAGATTAAATCAATATTTTCACCTTGTTTATAAAATGAAATAAAATATAATATTTTCAAATTTTTAAATATTTCAATTAATATACATATATTTTAAATGATTAATTTTTTTTAATATATTTTTTTATATCAAAAACAATTAATGAAAAGTTAACTATGTTTAATTAAACATATATTACAATAAGCAAATATATAAGGAAGTGATCAACCTCATTCTTCTCTGTTTTGACTAATACTAAGAAAAAAATGAACATTGCAAGGATAGAAACTAATTCTCATGAGCTTTGTAGTGAAATTGGAAGTTGTTCTATTCCCAAAATTCCCTAGGACGAAAGAATTTGTTATCTTTGCAGTACTAAGAGGGTGGAAGATAAAAAACACTTCCTCTTAGATTGTCGAGCTCTTACTCACATCCACTCTCATTTCCATAACATTTTCCACACTTCCAATCTTCTTGACTTGTTAAGTGAACCTAACTATAGTGATCTTGGAGCGCTTCTTTCCCTTTTTTTGATCATAGAAATAAGATCTTGAAGAATTACAATTAATTTCTTATTTTATTTAGGTTTGATAGATTACATTGGTCTTAGTGGATGTTAATCATCATCATCGTCGTCATATTTCTTTTCTTTTTGTTAATTAAGAGGGAAATTGGTAACAAGAACCATACAACCATCACTGTCACCAACGATCACATGGCATTGCTGCCTAAAAAACGCCTTGACCTAGTATAATACCATGCAAACCATACTGAACAAGGTAATCCAAAGTTACCCCTAACGAGTTCACCCACGAAGTTTGAACTGGTGACCTTTACGAACAAGTGCCTTAAAAGAACACGCAATCACCAACAAACAAGTTTTTTTAACAAAACACTAAATCGCCAACAAACACAGCCGTAGGGAAGCAAAAATAAAAATTATTCCACATCAAATCTTAATAAAAGGTGTTGTCTACCTAGGTCTTAAATTCGTCCTGAAAGTTATTTTTCGCTGGAATCTGGAAATTTTTTTATTCAAAAAATTTGATCATAGGAGTGTTTGAGTCGTTGTTTTGATGATGGAAATAGATTTGGCACCATCAAAAACCCATGGATACCCAAAATCTTGAAGTTTGACAGTTGTAACCCAAATTTTCAAAAATTTATGTTGGATTTTAGCAAAATTCATGTCGAAATTTTGACCATTTTCTAGGCAAATTTTTGGCCTCATTAGACTACTTGCAACGAGAGGCATTATGGAAGAGATGTTATAATGTCTTGTCATGTCATGTATTGTCCTATCCTATCCTGTAAACTTTTTGACTCAGTCAAATTACATAAAATAAAAATAAAAATAAAAAATAGCTTTAGATTTTTATTGTAGATTCAATAGCTTATGTGATTTCCTAAAACATAAGACAAGAATCTACTCTATTGTTCAGCGGAAACCAAAATTTATCAATGAAAACAATAAGTATAAAAGGAATAATATCAATCACACATAACACAATATTTCTCTAGGGAAAGAAACTGCTAAAAACCCTTACTATCTATATTGCATTAATGAGAAGATCTCATAAGAAAATAGAATGCTTGTTCAACCTGAACAATTCCTACACTAGTGCAATCTAACTCTCTCCCTCACAAGCCAGGTCAAGCTAACACTTAGCCAATTCTACTACCTGCCAAGGCCCTACTTTCTTGTGCAATTCCTGAGAGAATTAGCTTGTATTTAATTGGAAAATCCACTCTCCATAATTGCGCAATCCATCCATAGGCCCTCAAGTGATTGTATGCACCATCTATGCAACTTGGAAAATTATGCAACTAATAGTAAATTGTCCCTGAACTCTATTCTCAACTGGGTCTTCCTCCGAACTGATATGCATGAGTTATTTATGAGTGAATCTTCAGTTAACTAGTGTGGTACTGAGGATGCATCGGTGCCTATCCCCACTACTAGGACTCCTACTAGTTCTTCCAGCAGTTAGAACTAGTTTAACTGACTATAACTTGGTTAAACTGAGTTATCTAATTACAACTCAAACTCAACCTAGACCCCTAAAATTTAAGAATCACTCTACATGACTCTATATAGACTTCCAACTCGAATTTCCTAAGTCAATTAAGTCAATTTAAATTAATTAACTATTACAAGTTGTGAGAATAGAATTTCCATTTAATTCACAATTTAATTCAAGAACAAATTAAATTGGAATTTCTTGTTTCTATTTTTAACACTCCCTTTCAACAAGAAAGGGATTATATGCTACCCCAACTCTGCTGCTGTGAAACTTGAATTTGCATCTTGACAAAGCCTTTGTCAAAATATCTGCATCTTGCTCCTCTGTCGGAATGTACTCCAATAGCATAATTCTCCTCTGCACACAATCTTGAAGATGATGATACCGGATATCAATATGCTTGGAACGATCATGAAAAATTGGATTGTAGGAGATTTTGATACAACTTTGATTATCAAAGTAAATCACAGTTGGGTCCATCTACTGACCAAACAAACCAACAAGAATATTCCTCATCCAGATAGCCTCACAACCTTCTTGACTAACAACCATGTAATCTGCTTCTGCTGAACTGAGTGCAATTGATCTCTGTTTCCTATTGTACCAAGACCCAATACTGAAGATCCCACCTTTTGTTATCTTCTTATTGAATGGGCTCCTTTCCCAATCTGCATTGATGAAGCCTTGAAGCTTCACCCCCTCTATCTGTTTGTACCATAAACCATACTGAATAGTGCCTCTAAGGTATCTCAACACATGATTAGTCGCCTTCTAATACAACTTGGTTGGCTTAACCGTTGCTTGACTAAGCTAGTTAACTGCATAACACATGTCCGATCTTGTGTTCACCAAATACATGAGTGAACCCACAAGATTCCTGTAAATGGTAGCCTCCACTACTTCACCCGGAGTAGCATCCTCCTTTCTCCAGTTACCTGCTAGAGGAGTCTCCATGGGTCTACTGCTCTCCATGTGAAACCTTTTGAGTATCTCGTTGGCATACTTTCCTTGAGAGACAAAACATTCATCATCACCTTGCCATACTTCCATACCCATAAAGTAGTGCATGAGCCCCAAGTCCTTCATTTCAAACTCTCTTGCAAGATCCTCTTTGCAAGACTTGATCAACTTATCTTCACTTGTCATAATCAAATCGTCGACATATAAAACAATAATCAACAACTTACCTTCAACCATAATATGGTAAAGGTTCACATCTTCTTCACTTTTGGTGAAGCCCAACCCGGTGAAGTAGCTATCGATCCTAGTGTACCAAGCACGGGGTGCTTGTTTCAGCCCATACAATGCTTGCTTGAGTCGGTACACATGCAATTCTTTGTCGAAGGTCTCAAATGCTTCAGGCTGCTCAATATACACCTCTTTCGCAATCATGTCATTGAGGAATGTTGTCTAGAAGACTCTGCATGAGTGGATGTCTCCACTCCCTGATCCTCTGCATGCGGTTTCTCCACATCATCTTGAGGTTCCTCCTTAGGAGATAGAATCTCCTCAACCGCATGTAGATGAAGCTCCCTCTCAAGAGAATATCTCATGGACTTCTCTTCATCAAATTTTATATCTCTGCAAACCATTGTCATCCTTTTGGTTGGTAGGTACACTCGATAGTTGTGAGGTGTATCAGTGTACCCTACAAAAATCCCCAACTCTATTGTTGGCTCAAGCTTCTCCCATGCATCTTTGGTTACATGGCAGTAGACTGATGAACCAAAAATATTGAAATGTCCCACATATGGTTTCTTCCCTGAAAAATCCTCTTGTGGTGTACTCATCCTAGGAATTTTATGAGGGCTTATGTTCTACAAATAAATAATTGTGTTGCATGCCTCAGTCCACAAGCGTAGTGGTAGGTTCTGATCATGAAACATCTCATTTGTCGTTCCTATAATGCTTCTATTTTTACTTTCAACCACCCCATTCTATTGTGGGTTATGAGGTGCTATCAACTTCGTCGAAAACCTTCTGACGCACATAAGTTTTTGAACTCATTTGACACATATTGTCCACCATTATCACTCTTGAGAGCTTTAACTTTTCTTCCAGTATCTTTCTCGACCAATGATTTAAATTCATAAAACTTTGCAAAAGTATTATCTTTCTTCTGCATGAAGAATATCCAACATTTACAAGAAAAATCTTCAACAAATATAACATAATACCTGTGCTTGTTCATGGACATTGTCAAGAATGATCCACACACATCTGAGTGAACTCGATCAAGGATCGCCTATGTTCAACTATCTTTTTCATGAAAAGAATATTTGGTGTAATTTGCCAATGTACACCCTTTCCATGTGTCTACCTTATCAAGTGTGCCCTCGGGAAGACTGGTAGAATTTGCTACATGATTTTCAAGGCACCATGGTGGAAGTGACCCAACGCCCTGTGCCACAACTCACTGATATCTCGGCTCTGCACCTTCTCTACTTTCGTGCTCAAGGCAACACAATCTACTACCTCCAACTTGTAGAGATTCTTCACTCGAATCCCTATCATCTTCACCTATCCTGTGGTTATGTGACGAAGGAACACCTTTCCCTTACTAAATATCACATCATAGCCTATATCCTCCAACATGGCAATAGATACCAAGTTCTTCTTCAAACCAAGAACATACATAACATCTCACAAAGTGAGGGGAGAACCTGACTCCCTCTGAAAGGTAACTGTACCGAGACCGGTAACGTTATACCTCCTAACATCACCCATCCTGATATGCATCTGGAGATCCTTCTCCTCCAAGTTACTTAAGAGCTCTTTGTTACTAGTCACGTGGAAAGAAGCTCCACTATCTAGGTACCATACACTACCCATCATTGATGACACCATACAACTGATGAGGGTAAAGTCCAGTTCAAATTGTGAGGCAAGAGCCTCACCTGCTGCTCCTCCTGAGGGCTTCTTACTAACCTTCTTAAGTGTACACTTTATGGAAAAATGTCCCAGCTCATGACAATGAAAGCACTTGACTTTCGACATGTCCTTCTTCTTGCCACCTCAAAAATAATTTGATTTGGAATGGGATGAATTCCCCTTCCCTTTTTTTCCTTACTGGCTAAGTCACAATTTTCCTCATCATCAGCCTTTGATGAGGATCCTTCTTTGGTGTTTCGCCGAATCTCTTCCTGTACCAAGTCAGACCACAACTTCTCCCAATATGGTAGCTTCTCCCTCCCATTAAATGAGTCTTGGTAACTGTGCCATCTCTTGGGAAGTCCTAGAAGAGTTAGGCTCACCATACCATCTTTGGCAACAATAATCCCAACACTTCCAAGCTCATCCTGACAATGGGTGAACTTGTTCAAGTACTTCAGAATTGAGTCACCCTTCTCCATCTTGATATTTCTGAGTTTGTCCTTCAGTTCCAAGTTCCTATGGTCAATGTTATTTTGAAACAGGTTCATCAACGCCTTCCACATTGCATATGGAGTTTCCTTACCGTGAAGAATCGAGACAATGTGATTTCAAACTCCTTCTAGGATAATACTTCTCGCTTTTGCCACACACTTTCTCCATTAAGCCAAATCTTTAGCATCAGATGTTGGAGGCTTAGGAATGTCATGATCTATGAATTCCTTGAGGTCATTGTCTTCCAGCACTGCCTCCATCATGTCCTTCCAAGCTATGTAATTTGAGTTTCCCTCCAAGGCATACTCAAGTCACAAATCGTAGAATCACATATTGCTGACTCTGAAGTATGAACATAAAAACTCGATTTCACCTACACAACAAACTTGAATTCTCCTATTCTATATTGTCTTTAGCTCTGATACCATGTTGATTTTTACTATAGATTCAATAGCTTATGTGATTTTTTAAAACACAAGAAAATAATCTACTCTACTCTTTAGTGGAAACCAAAATTGATCGATGAAAACAATAAGAAGAAAAGGAAGAATATCAATCGCACATAACACAATATTTCTCTAGGGAAAGCAATTGCTAAAAAACCCAATTATCTATATTGCATTAACCAGAATATCTGCGAAGAAAATAAAATTCTTGTTCAACCCGAACAATTCCTGCACTAGTACAATCTACCTCTCCTCCTCACAAGCCAGCTCAAGCCAACACTTAGCCAATTCTGATGTCTGTCAAGCCCCTACTTCCTTGCACAATTCCTAAGAGAATTAGCCTGTATTTAATTAGTAAATCCAATCTCCATAACTGTGCAATCCATCCATAGGCCCTCAACTGATTGCATGCATCATCTGTACAACTTGGAAAATTATACAGCTGATAGTACACTATCCTTGAACTCTAATATCAACTAGGTCTTCCTCTGAACTGAAATGCATGATTTATTTATGAGTGAATTTTTAATTAACTGGTGTGGTACCGGGGATGCACTAGTGCCCATCACCACTACTAGACCTTCTACGAGTTCCTCCAACAGTTAGAACTAGTTTAACTAACTATAACCTAGCTAGACTGAGTTATCTAATTACAACTCAAAAGAACTCAACCTGGACCCCTAAAATTTAGGAATCACTCTACATGACTCTAGCTAGACTTCCAACTTGAATTTCCTAAGTCAATTTAACTTAATTAACTATTACAAGTTGCTATGAGAACATAATTTTGATTTAATTCACAATTTAATTCAAGGAAAAATTAAATTGGAATTTCTTCTTACTATTTTTAACACTATCCTGTAAACATTTTGACTCAGTCAAATTACATAAAAATAAAAATAAATAAATAAAATAATGCAATGTAAACATTTTAACACAATTCATTCACCATTGGTATCCTACAATGTGCACTGCCCTCCTTTGGCTACCATTGATCGAACCTCCTCCTCTGTTCCTCCCTTCCTCTCTTGTGGCCTATTATCCCCTCAGCAGCTGAGCTCCACGAGCATGGCTCCCGTTGGGGGAGGAGCCCAACACTCCTTCATTCCCCAAAATCACGTGTTTACCTCTGCGGCTTCTAACCCGCTCTCTCCTGGCCCCTCTGCACATAATTCCAAATCAGGATTGCTAAACGAAAAACCTGCAGACTTTGTTATGCAAGAACCCAAAGAAAACCTAGAACCCGACCAACGGAGCACAAGCACCTACAAAGATAAATAAAAAAATATCCCTAGGTTGCATAAACCCTCGACAAGACTAAAAAACAACATCCAATACATGAAGGATCATGCACTAATCTGTAAGTTCGTTGGGGTTTGGCCAAATGAAAAAACCATCCTACAGTGGATTTCCCTCCAGTGGAAACCCAAGGCACATTATGATGTCAATGATCCAGATCTTGGGGGCTAAGATCTGGAACCAAGAAGAAGATGCAGAGGACCCTGCATGAGAACACCGCTAAATAAAACATGAACTAAATACATCCAATAAAATGAAAAGAGAGAACAAAATGCACCATAAAACCCCATTTCTTTATTAAGAGAGAAATATTGTTACAACTACATTGTGCGGAGCCATCTATCATCTTACAAAAAGAAGTTCATTATTTATAACATTTTTTAGTTACATTACCATGGGTAAATACCATGGGAAGATTTTCATTCAGATCGTTACCATGGGTAAATATCGTGGGGGGGAAAGTACCATCTGCGGATTTCCATTTAGATCATTCCTCCCTCCTTAGGAAGCAATGGTCCCCATTGCGTGAAGTTCCCTCCGGAGAAGCTCCTGTCGATGATGAGTTATGGATGACCAAGTGTTGTTGAAGACAATGGTTTTGCATGGTTGATCCATAACCGGGGGGTTGTGGATGACCCATAACCCTGATGCACAAAGATCTAAGGATAGAGATACCCTGTAATGCTTGTGAGCCAACTATGATATTGACAATGTGTGGCCAAGAAAATGGATTTCACTGGCAAGGGTTTTCCATGTCTAACCCATAACCATGATGCATGAAGAGTCGAGGATAAAGATACCCTGTAATGCTAGTGGGCCAACTGTGAGGTAGATAGTGTGTGGTCGAGCAAATGGACTTCGTTGGCAAAGGGCTCTATGTGGTTGAACCATAACCATGATGAATGAAGATTCGAGGATAGAGATACCCTATAAGGTTGGTGGGCCAACTGCGAGGTGGACAGTGTGTGGCCGAGAAAATAGACTTCATTAGCAAAGGTTTTGTGTGGTTTGTTAGGGTCCTATAATAATAGGATTCATAATTTTGAATTGGCTATGGTTAGTCTTGTAATATTGTACATACTTTTCCTTTCTACAAAATGTTTTCCATGTTAAAAATTAAACAATGTAAAGAGGGTATGTCCTAAAAGAATAATCAAATGACAAAAGAAAGAAAATGATCAAAAAAGTGAAAAATATGAACCACAAAAAGAAATAAAATAGATCGAGAAAGTGTGCAAATTCAAATGCCACTACTTTTTACTTTACTATGCAAAATAAGGTTGTGTGCAGCTTGTAAGAAATGCCACAATCCATGATGGTCAAATAGCTTAATCTTGACTCATTCATGTTAATAGATAGAGAATGAAGATCTAGCCAAACTGTTTAACCTTGGCAGATCAGTGGTTAGGTAGAGAATAAAAATGAGCTCATCAGTTTAATCTGAGCCATTGGAAGTTATTAGGTTAGAATTAGATAGTTTGCTTCCCAAAAGAAAAGGAAATAAAGGGTTAGCAAGCGCAAATACACCCAACAAATGAAGAGAAAATTTTAGGATAAATAAGGGGTAGGTAGACGAAAAGTTGCAAATGCACAAGGTTGCTGAGTCAAAAGCACATTTATCATGCTTAATCCTATGTTTCATGTGCAGGAGGATTTATGAGAAAGAAAGGATAACCACCAAGCTTGTCTAACTAATTTCCCCTCATTTCACTATACCCCCGCATACTTATTTTCTAATTTCCCCATTCTCCCTTCATTACTTATTAATTTCCCTTTTCCCCTCATTTTGACCTTTACCCCTTCGTTTCACACATTTCCCTAGAAATTACCCTTCAAAAATCACCCCCCCTTCCCAAAACCCCTTTCCCTAGTGTGAAACCCATTCACCATTACAAATATCACTTTTCCCCCTTATTAATTTCCCTTTTCCCCTCATTTTGACCTTAACCCTTCGTTTCACACATTCCTCTAGAATTATCCTTCAAAAATCATCCCCCCTTCCCAAAACCCCCTACCCTAGTGTGAAACCCATTCCCCATTACAAGTATCACTTCCCCCCCTTACTAGTCTCCCTTTCCCCCTCAAAAATTCACAAAAACCTCCTTATCCTAAGTTTTTATGCCCCTGCTTTATCTAATTGTCTTCCCCGCTTAATATTTCCCTGATACCCTTTTTTAACCCACCAACCCTTGGTGTAGTTAAAAAACTCCACCACATAACCCGTGGTCCCACCTTATTTACCCGCTGCTTATATTAAACCCTAACATTATGCGCTAATTAATTACAATTATCTGTAATTAAATTCTGGACCCCACCAAATCACTTTCTCGATTCTATCCGTGCAACTCAATTGTGCGATAGCCCTCCGATCTCCTACCCCCAGATCCAACAATGTACATCCATATCGCGCGGATTCTTTATCCGACTGATAACAGCCCGAAAGCACGCGAGGTTTGCAGTTTTTCCTGGGAACTATTCTGCTATGTGGTGACACCAGGCTAGATCGTGTGCTCCCGAAAAATACCGTCTGCCCTCCAAAAATAGTGTGATGACCCGGAAAACCACCTCCCCGCCTAAACCAAAAACTATCGACTGTTCATTTATAATTTCCATGCCAAAATGTGACTGTTTCCTGTTAAAAGGCTAAAAAATCCCCAATTTTCTCTTTTCTCTCGTTTTTCACTGCAAACTGCTGCTTAGCCATTTGTGACACCCTAAAACCTCTGCAACCAATTTGACCACCTTCTGCCACCTGAAGATGCTCTAGATACCCAATTGAAGCAACTAGTTGATAGTGGAAAGCTACAGTGCCTTCTGCGTTCACCACTGAACCTAGTCTGCACTTCAAACCATCAATTTCCAGGCATTCTTGGAGAAAACTAGAACGGCCTTTGAAATTTGAAAACACACAGTTTAAATTGAAAGGTTAATTAATTGAATTAATTAAGAAACCTTCCAGAGATTGAAGAGTAGGTTATTTGTATATCCCAAACCCTTTTCACAGACTGTAATTACCAACCCATTGTTCTAGAACCTCTAAAACCTCACTCCTGAAACCACTGAAAGACTAATTCAAATCAATAAACCTAGTTATGGCTTCCCAAACCTCTCTCGATGTGAGACCTCTGCAAACTCCTCACCTGGACATCGACCACCTTGCATTAGCAGATAGAGACTTCCAAATAAAGGACACAGCTTCCCCTGCCTATCTTCTAAAGCTCCACTACTGGAGTAAGGGCAAGTTCTTAAACCAGAAGGATGAAATTCACCTTTGGGAGTCTAATTTTCCCAAGTATTTGTTTCCAGAAGTGCACCCATTCCCATATATCATCCACTTCTGTCATGCTTGCTACATTCCCAGCCAAAGAGCCATTGTCACTCCTGACCAGCAAGTGTTATTTACCATCACTGCAGAATCCATTAACCAAATGTTGAAAGTCCAACCAAGCCAAAATGAGACCCCACTTTCTATTGAAGGGTTGCTTGACTTCTATACCAAGTTAGACCCTCCTAGGATAACCCAAATTTTCCAAACCTTCATCATAGAGGAGTTTGATACTCCTACAGAAATTCCTCCATATGCTGCCACCATTTTTTCTGAGAGAGGCAAACAAATCATCTCCATGCTTTCTTGCATTTTAGGATACACCACAAATGAAAATGTGGATGAGGTTGTTCTTGCCTTCCTTTCCATCTTTTCCCCAAGCAAGCATCCTGCTATAATGTATAACTATGCTCAGTTCATAGTGGACAGAATGCATGAACAGTTCACCACGCTACCAACTAAGAGAGTTTTCAGGTATTCTTCAGTCTTATTCCATATGTTTTAATACTACTAGTCTGACAAGTTTCCTGTCAGCATTCAGAAGTTGGATACCAAAGGAAACCCAAGATCAGTCATCTACTAGACATCATTGATCCAAAAATTCTCCACTATTTTTTCCTACAAAGACTTCATTGATTTATTTTTCCATCTAGTTATGAATATGCTAACCAGTAGCCCTCAGCCCAGAATCAATGAACAGATCAAAAGGGTGTTACAGTTGATAAAGAACAACAAAGTGGGAGACTGGTATTTGTACAAGAACCACACAGAAATAAGAATTTATGGATGCCAACTTTCCCATACAAACTGCCTAAATACCTCCCCATGAGGATATTTGCACTAGAATACTTTATGCATATTATAAATTCTGATGAAGTCAACTTCCTATCAACTAGGAAGAAGACCCAATTCAAAATGAAAAATCAATTGGCCCCCTTCATTTGTAATACTAGAGAAGCTGGACCAGAGGCAGATAAGATTTTGCAACAAATGAGATTCAAGAACAGCTTTATGTGGCAGTATGACCCTCATGGAGTCATAAACAAGCTAAGGATAAAGGTCAAATTGGGACCTTTCATCCATCATCCCAGACTAGACATTGAGAGGTTTGCCAACCAATAAAAATGGTTGGAAAACACTCTAATAGACATGGACAGTACTGTAGTTGATGTAGAGAATACATTGATTGATCTAGAAAAGCATATTGATACAAGTTCCTTCCTGCAGGTTCCAGAACTAGGAGAAATAATGAATATTCCTCCTATTTTATGAACTCCAGCAAATGAGGATAGAAACACAAAGAGAACCAGGGTGGAGGGTTCCAGTTCAGCTATGGAAACCATAGGGGAATATTTTGAGATCAGTTACAGGAGGAGGCCCAAGCTTAATCCTGTAACTGAACAGGAAGACACCATTGACTTAGTGGAAATCACTAACACTGATACAATGGTGGAAAGGAGCAAAGGCACACCAGTTTTAGGAGAAACACACCAGCCCTCAACATCAAACACTCAACTTATTGAGAGACAGATCAGCATTGAGGTCTCTTCATTCACCAGGCCTGTCGATAAAGAGAAGGATATCAAATATAGATATAAGGAAATTAGGTTGAGGAATGAGAAATTGAAGGCTAAGACTTATGCCCAATACTTCAAGTAGACACCTGCAAATCAAAATAGATTGATGTCAGCCTTTGACATCAAAACAGGAAAATTGCAAATTTCATTCATGCAATCTATAGTCCAACAGCCAAAAACATCAGCAGACTATAGGAAAACATGTTTTGAGGTTTTGGCCATGGATGTCCATCCCATTGACCAAATTGAGTTTCACGAGCAGGCAGGTGAGATGATGTATTCCACCTTAATAGGTAAAGCTATGGCTGCACATAAGCTACAAAGTTCAATGGACAACATTACAACACAGTAAAAACTGGAGAAGGCCTCCTCACAGGCCAAAGATAACAGAATCGAGTCACTAGAAGACTTGGTCATTGAGCGAGGACATGATCCCAATGATATCAAGGTTGTTGAGAAGTTGATAAAGAAAAAGAATGAGGACATTGTTGCTCTCAAAAAACAACTTAGATTGCCTCATTCAGAACACCCATAGACAAAAGAGGTCTTAGAAAGCCAAACACATCAGGAGGAAATGATGGACCTTGTTTTACAACTCAATGTTCAATTGAAGGAAATGGAGAAGGAGTTAGACAACTTCATACAGTCAAAACAAGCTAGTCTTGAGACTGCCACTGCCACTATTATCCCAACAGTCACTATTGCAGTACCATCCACCTTGGCAGCTGCATTGGCTCCTATAGCTCCACTGGCTATAGCATTACCAACTACCACAACATCTACATCAGCAACAGGATCGACAACAACAGCAACTCAGCCAGGTGATGAGGCAACTAAGTTGGTCAAGGCAATGGAAGACATGTCCATTAAGACCACACAAATAAAAAATCTTAAGGAAAAGATAATCAGTCTAGAGAATGACAATAAGCTTGCCCAGATTATGCACAAAGAAGAACTACACAAGGTAACCAGAATGAATGAAAGGATAAAGAGCTTAGAGAAAGAGTTGACATTAAAGGAGCCACTTGGCTAAGCTAAGGAACAATTATGGGCCAATATCATTGACTCTATCAATGATATTTGGCCATCCATTCAAGTAATATTTGAGCAAAATGACTTAGTGAAAGAGGCTACAGAAGCCATACAGAGAGTTAAAGCAGAACTGGGAGACATGCTAGAGGAAGCCACTAGAATAATTCATTTCCTCAACTCCAAGAACAAATATGAATTGCAGGAGATGGAGATACATGATAGGACCGACACAGTACTAGAAGTAAAAAAGGTCCTCACCAAGAGGAATTTGATGATGAACCTTGAAGATAAATGCCAAACCATGCAGCTAGCTATAGACAGGTTCATGGTTAAGTTTGATGTTTTGAGGCAGAAAGTTTTGCCAAATCCCTTGGTGATAAATGATAAATTGATGCCACAGGACAACTACAACATGAGAATCAGAGAGGTGGCCAGAGATCAGGTAAATACTTTGTCCATGAAAGGGATTCCTACTGGAAAGGTTCTATATCAAAAATTTGAGAACCTGTTTTACCTCTAGGATGAGGTAAAACACCTTTTTGTAAATAAACCCACTTTTTCCAAGTACACAGAAGTAGATGAAATTTATAGGAGGATAATAAATATTCAATTACCAGGTGCAGACACATGGGAAAATTCGAATGACTTACTATAAAAATACAGAGTCAAAATGTGAAAATTAACAGTTGTTACGCAGTAATTTGTCACTGTCTCCCTATCAATCACCCTACTGTGTCAGGAGTTCACAATAATCAAGTTCATGCCTTCTGAATTGGCCAAAAAACCCACTTTCCCAAAGTTTTCCTCATCAGTGCGTCTGTTTCTAAAATACCCGCGCTGACTGGCGCTTTATAACAGACCGCGTGCGCTGCCAGCGTGGAAGCACACGACTTTTCCGCGCTGGTCGAATTTCATGACCAGCGCAGCTTCTGTTTGTATTAACCCGCGCTGACAACAACTTGACCGTTATTTCCTTGCGACCTCAGTGCGCCAGACCAGTTATGCGCCCGCGCTGATCCAGTTTGGGCGAATTCGTTCCAACAGCCAGCCTTCCAGATAACTCCAGACTTGGTTGTTGGCTTTGTGAGTATCGCCTCCCTTCTATGGCATGTCTGTTCGACCCTTTGCAACTACTTCCCTTGAAGATAAGCTTGTCCTCCCACCATTCATGGAGGCTCCTTCTCTATATAAACCTCCACCATTACCATGAGCAGCTAGTTTTGGATAGTGTGGAATTCATAGTGCTTGGATTGCTGTTGTTAGTAGGTATTGGTGTGAAAAGTGTGGTTTTTCTAGAGGAAGCTTAAGGAAGGTTGTGAGTGTTGCTTGTGTGAGAGACAGCTTTTGTGTTGGGAGAATCCATTTCCAAAGGTGAATGCTTATGAGACTTGCTGTCTGGACCCTCAAGAGAAGGACTCAGCGTCAGAACATTGGTTGTACCTTTCTCTGTTATTGATTTAATAATAGATGACTACTGTTATGGTTCCATTCTCGTTTGTCTTGCAATGGTTAATGTGAATTACATCTTTTCTGACTGATGTATAATTGCTTTTATTAGATTTCATGCTTGTGTTTGTCTGTCTCTTCGTGTGTGCAGGTATCTATTCACGGAGATCGTGGTAGATCGTGACCGGCTGGAGCGAAGGAGCGAGAGCGACATCTCTTCGTCAAACGATAGCGTTGGAATCCAAGTAGGTGTTCTTTGCCTCTTGTTTAATTGCAATTAGGAACTTGCACAGTAGCATTGATTAATTGTTGCTAGTCCCATTCTGGGCTAGTAGGGATCGCCTCTATCCATAGAGGGGATTTGCCTCTCCGACAATTTGGCGACTCCGCTGGGGAGTTCAGCCTTTTGTCTCTTGTGTCCATCTTTGTGTTTGAATTTGATTGTTCTCTCTTTTCGAAATTGGGGATTAGTTCTCTGCTTTTAGCCCTCCTGGTTCAATCTGGGAAGTGTCTTAATTGTTCAAAGAGTTCTGGCCTTGGTTTGGGAGTTATTTGGCTTGTTTTTGCCTCTTTTTTCACCTCAGCGCGGTTTTTATTAAAACAGTTGCGCTGACAGCGCATAGCTGTTTCTTTAAACCTGTTGTCATCGCGCTTGTACGTAAAACAGTCGCGACGGTTCTGAAATCAAACCGGCGCGCTTTATCCGTGTCCTTCCGCTCTGACAGCGCCAAGTTGCTACGCGTGACCTAGTGTCAGCGCACAGTTGCTGAAGGCTACCCGCGCTGATCCTGTAAAATTGAATTTGTCTCAGTTTTACCTCCTGAGCCTGTTGGTTTGACTATCTCCAGCTCTTTCTACTTGGTTTGTGACTTGATATTCATTGTTTGAACTGTTACACACTTGCTTGCGAAGTCTTGTTGGACGGATTTCATTTTTGTGTCCCGTGACCTAGTGCCATCACCCAGTTTCCACTGGATCGATCTTGTTTCGCTCACTTGTTCACTTGTTCACAAAAGTTCGTTGCTGCTTGCCTTTGCTATTGCGGAAGCCTTCCTCTTTTTGCTTTCCTTGCTTGTTTGCTTGAGGTGATTGTTGTTGGACCAATCCTTCGATTGTTTCACTACCCAGGCACAGATCACAGTTGCTAGGGTTCAATCAGCTCTTTTTCACGCTTGTTGTGCTTTTCATTGAGTGATTTTGATTCTTTTGCTCAGTGTTCTTGTCTCTCAAAATTCATTTTAAAGTGCATAAGTGCCATTGAAAGAGAAATCAAACTAGCATCTTTTGCATTCAATAGTTAATGAAAAGAAGAGCATCTCATTGATTTGTGTTCTTAAAAGAAAAAATTTCATTTCTTTGTCATTAGCTGCATTAGGTTGTTTGATTGTTTGAGTTCATTTTGTTTGATTGAAAGCTCTTAACCTTCTCATAGTTAGAATTCATCGAACAAAATGGTATTCTTTGGCATGTAGTTTGCACCTAGGAAATTGTGAGAGATCATACGATAAGGCCTGAAACCGAAACTAAATTCAAGATCAACCATAAAATAAACCGAATTAACCTAAAAATGCATTGGAACTAAACGCAAACATCTAGAGGTCTAGGTTAGAGACGTGTTCCGGCGTCTTTAAACATAGTCACTATTGTTTCACATTACGGTTGGGTGATTCCTCCTTCTGTGACTCGATAGTGGTCTAACACGGACTGTGCTCCCACATACCGTCGCGTATATAGGGAGACCCCACTAGGCTTTTATCCTTGATCCATAGGAAGCCGAGTCTGCCGCCTTGTGAACCGTAACGCACCGAATACAGCATTCAGGAAGATTGACTGCAATACGGAAAGTCCTTGGCTCTCATACGATTGCTAAGGTGTATAAGCAGTTTTACGGATCGCTTGGTAAACCCTTTACCTAGAGTCTCCAGAGCAATCACTTTTGATCCTTTTCGGACTCCCTAAATGAAAAGGTGCCTGTGAGCGTCTTGTCACTTCGTGCTCATTAAACATTCGAAGGAGACTGGAGTCATCTTTTCGTCCTTTTCTCGACTCTTGAAACATGAAAAGGTCAAGTTTGGTTCCTGTGTCTTAAAAAAATTTCGGCCACGATAACATCACCTGGTTAGGTCTTGTGTGCATTAGCTTGAGTAGGGTCTTTATCGTTAGTTTTCTTTAGGTCTTCTAAGGGGTCTTGTCATCCTGGCTGACCCGTCAACTCCCGGACCGAGTGATCAAGGTTCTCCATCTTCTGTTGCTCCTGAGGTACCAGTTGTAAGCGATACTCTTCCCATTGTCCCGAGTATCCAGCCTATCAACGTACGTGCCCCGAGTGATCCGGATTACGAAGAAGATTGGAATCCTATCTAGGAGCCTAACAGCGATTATACCCCTCGTACTCCTCCCGGTATGTCGTCTCTGATGTTTACTTCCCCCATGGATGAGACATCTTCCAGCACAGGTGAGACACCCGTGGAATCAGATATTGAAACTCCGATCCCAGCTACCTCTCCACTCCCTCCACGATATCAGTCAGTGAGGGATAGAATAGCTGCTAGAACTACTTCTACGACTATATGGGATCCTAGTCTTATTGCCACCATGGGGCCCTTTATTTCGCGACCTCTTAATACGCCTGTTACCTCAGGTCTTAATACGCCTGTTACCTCAGTTCCTACCAATCCAACCGTTTGTGTAGCGCACTCGACTCCAGTCGTTAGTGCTGTGACAGCGTCCTCATCTACCAACCCTGGGGTTGGTCCCTCTCACAGTCAAGTGGGCACTAGCCAACCAGGGGTCTCGTCTGGAGTCATCGATCCTGCACAAAGTGCTCAGCCCTCTTCTGGTGGTGTTCCAGGAGCAGGGCTGTATGATGCCCATGGGCAGCCCATCGTGGACCCGGATTACCAAGGTCCTCTCTTTTATTATGATGCTAACGGTCAGTACCTGGAGCACATTTCATCCCTGCCTCGTCAACCTTTCGTTGAAAACTCGGCACCGTTAGACGTTACTTATGATCCTGTTACTCATACTTTTCGCGGGCGCCGGAATCCTCCTGGACAGCCCCAAGGACCACCCAATCTAGGCCAGCCACCTTATGTGCAAACCCCCCAAGGGCAACCACTGTATAGCCAGTCTTACCCAGGACAATTTGGGGGCCCACAAGGACAACCCTACCCGGGACAACCTTCGGCCATGGGCGGTCCAGCCTTTTCCTATCAGAGTCAACCTTCTGGTTACCCAGGGCAACCTGGTATCCAGCAAGGTTATCCGTCTGGTTAGCCAGGGCAGCCTTATATCCAACGAGGCCAACCTGGTTTTCAGCAAGGGTATCCCACTAGACAAGCTGGGAAAAATTACACCCTTCAAGGTCAACCAGCAGTTCAACAAGGGTATCCTTCTGGGCAGGGGGGGCAACCCTACGTGCAGCAGGGCCAACCCACTGTCCAGTCTAGTCATCCCTCTGGGCAGGGGGGGCAACCCTACTTACAACAGGGCCAACCCGCTGCTCAGTCCATGCAACCTTCTGGGCAAGGGGGGCAACCCTACATACAGCAGGGCCAACCCACTGCTCAGCTAGTACAACCCTCCGGACAAACGGGCCAGCCCTCTATGCAACAAGGCCAACCCACTGTCCGTCCTACCCATCCAGCTGGATAGGCTAGTCAACCGCAAGGTCAACCAGCCATCCAGCCGGCTCAGCCATCTGTTCCGCAAGGACAACCCGTGGTTGCTCAAGGACAACCTGGCACCCAGCAAGTACATCCTTCTGGGCAAGTAGGTCCATCCCAAGTTCAACCAAGCCAACCTTCCGGCCAGATGATCCAAGCCCAGCCAGTTCAAGGACATTATTCTGGGCCTCAAACTCAAATGGGTTATCAAATGCAAGGCGGGCCATAGCCCCAGCCTTCCTACCAAGCGCAGCCTGCTTATCAGGCTCAGTATGGAGCCCAGCAAACGTATGGCTACCAGCAACCCCAGGGGCAAACACAGTTTACTCCTTACCAGAATTATCAACAACCGCAGGTCACTCCTTACCAAAATTATCAGTATGCTGCACCTGCGGGTCAAGTTGCTAACACATGGGGTGCTGGGGGGCAGACCCAGGGTCAACTGTCTGCATATGGACAGAATACATATGGGCAGAACCCCTACGGACAAGGTCCCTATGCGCCAGGCCCTTTTGGGCCAGGTCCATCAGGACAGAATTCTTATGCGCCAGGCCCTTTTGGGCCAGGTCCATCGGGACAAAGTACTTACGCGCCCGGCCCTTTTGGGCCAGGTCCGTCTGGACAGAGTTCGTGGGGGCAACCACCACCTGGTTGGAACCCTAATACTGCCTCAAACCCACAGCCACAAATGTCCTTTAACCCTCAGTTGCCATTCTTAGCGACGTTGGAACTTCCAGACGTGTCCAAATTAACGAATGATCCCATTCTGCATAATGCGTATTGGCCACCAGTTCTGACTAAAATACCCGGTGATTGTCCAAAATTTGATGGCAAAGCAGGAGAGGACCCTCAAGCGCATGTTATGACCTATCACCTTTGGTGTTCATCGAACTCATGGCTTGATGACTCTATCCGACTTCGTCTCTTTCAGAGAACCCTCACCGGTTCAGCCGCTAAATGGTACATTGAACTGAATCGCGACATGTTTCAAGATTTCAATTCTCTGGCTATGGCATTTTTAACTCATTTTCAGTTACCCATTCGGTACGAGACTGGGACCAATCTTCTCACGTCTCTTAAACAGGATACGGCTACGCACATCTCCGATCACATACATGAATGGAGAAGGCGTCGTCGATTGATCAAATTCTGGATTCCTGATCAACTCCTGACCGATTGGTTCACAACTTCCTTTGTCCCGAAGATTGCAAAGGACATCACTATGGGAGCTTGCGTAACTGAAGAGCAAGTGATCGCGCGAGCTCAGTACCTAGACTTAGTATACTCTCAGTCGGGTACTATATATGATTATTTGCCAGACGCCCCGAGGCCTGGACAGACCAAGGCTCCGCCCAAACCATCTGTCGATGGGGTCATTGGTTCTGTTAACTCGTCATCAAAGAAATCGGCCGCAAACCCTGGGAAGCAAAAACAGAATGCTTCTAATGAAAATGCTTCTCAAGGCCAATCCAATTCTGGAAGTACCTCTGAGGTAAACGCCGTCCAGTCCACCGCGGCGGATAAATCCTCAAAAGGGAAAAAGAAGGGGAAGGCTAAAGATAAATCTGGTCAGCCCAAGCAGGATGCTCCTAAACCTCCACCCGAGGAAGGAGCTAAGCGAAAACCTAAGTATCCTTGCCTCGTCTGTGATGAGGATCACTACACTAAGGACTGCCCAAGGCGGTCCGAAGTTAGTCGGTTATTAAAAGGTGCTTCTGGGACCCCTGCCGTGCTTAAAGAGCCTTTCCCTTCCCAGCAGACTCAAATGGTGGCGGACCCATCTCAATCCTCTTCCTCGTTGGGTTCTCAAGTGTTCATGGCTGGTACGATCCCCATCCATGTTTCAACTCGAGCGAAAGATTACCCATCTCGTGCCGGGAAAGAGCCGGAGGTTCCCTCCAGCGCTCCTCCGTCTAGTTCTGGTCCTCTCCACATCGAAAGGCCCAGCACTGAGACGATCCCCCGACCCCCTCAAAAAGGTGTGCTCAGGAAGTCACCTTACAACCCTAATGCTCGTGCTGCCCAGCACTATAGCATTGTTGAGGACCTAGCCCAGGCTCCGTCTGCTATGTCCGCTTTAGAAGTCCTCCAGAGCTGCCCCTCCCAGAGGAAGTCCCTGCTATCAGCTATTGGTGGCATTGACCCGGTAGATTCAGATTTGATTTCTTTCGATCTTGAGGGGTTCACACAGAGACTGCCTCACCAAGTCGCTTTTCTTATACAGGTCATCATCAATAGCAGAACGATTCACCGTACGGTTATTGATGAAGGTGCCTCAACCTGCATCATGTCCGTTGCTTGCTAGAAAGCGATTGGTTCCCCTACTTTGAGTCAGTCCCCTACGACACTCGAAGCTTTCGATGGAAGAGAATCTCGCCCTTACGGTATACTCCAACGCTTACCTATCTCTTTGGAAGGAAAGACCGTAGAAGTAGAGGTTGAAGTTGTTGACGCCAATTTGACTTACAACCTCCTCCTCGGACGGAGTTGGACATACGCCATGCAAGCCGTGGCTTCCTCCCTGTTCCGTGTCATTCGTTTCCCTCATCGGGGGAAGATTGTCACGGTGGACCAGCTCTCTTTCTTCGCCTCTTCTTCTGAAGGTAATGTGCCATTCGTGGAGCATACCTCGAAATCACCGGTGAATGTGGGTGCTGGACTTTTCAAAGATCCCACTCTAATGGGAGTCTTTCCCCACCCACTCCCAAATCTCGCCCCTATCAACATGATCTCTGTACGCTCAGATCCGTGGGTTCTTCCCCCTGCTAATCAGGAAGACTCTTGGGGTGATATGATGCCGTTGAGCCCTGCCGAACTCAACTACATCGAGATTGTCGCTGCATCGGCTCCCCCTGATGAACCTGCTCTTCCGGGTAGTGTTCCCGATTCATATGATCATTTCCCTTGGCTAGGAGATGAGGCTACGTCGGATCCACTGAAGGAAATATTTCCCTCCGACAAAGCTATCATAGAGACTATGTCTCTCGAAGAGCTACCTTGGTCAGATCACCACCATCGCTCTTCGTTCCTCCCTCCCCATCCGGAAATGACCGCATGTCTCGAAAGGTTTGCTTCATGCGTCCCTTCACCGCCCCTCCAAACACCCATTCAGCTTTATCAAGTGTCAGAGGGCAATATGGGCAATATCACGCAAACCCAACCGATCGACATCTCTATCAAACCAGGGATCATCGAGCACATTCATATAGGAGTCACTTGCACTCCTGAGGAAGTTCAACTCTATACTGCTCTGTTTCACGAATTTCGTGATGTTTTTGCATGGTCCTATGAGGAAATGCCTGGCATCGATCCTAGTATAGTGGTGCACGAAATACCCACATATCCAGATGCTAAGCCTGTTCGTCAGCGCTTACGCCCTGTGCACCCCCGAAAGGCTGCTGCCATCAAGGCCGAAGTCGAAAAGCTTCTTAAATCTAGTTTCATCTACCCCATTCCTCTTACGGATTGGGTGTCTAACATAGTTCTTGTGAATAAAAAGCAGGGTACTATCCGGGTCTGTGTTGACTACCGAGATATTAATCGTGTCTGTCCGAAGGATAACTTTCCTACGCCCTTCATCGATCAGCTTATTGATGATTGCGCAGGAAGTGAAATTTACTCGTTTATGGACGGCTTCTCTGGCTATAACCAGATCAACATTGCACCCACAAACCAGCATAAAACAACTTTTATTTGTCCTTGGGGCACCTTCGCCTATAAGAAGCTTCCTTTCGGTCTAAAGAACGTCGACGCTACATTTCAGCGTGCAATGTCTTATGCCTTTCACGATATCTGTCACATTGTACAACCTTAACTGGATGACCTTCCGGCTCATTCAGCTAAGTGTCAGGACCATCCCTCACATCTTCGCGAGATCTTTCTCCGCTGTCGACACTATCGTATCAGGCTCAATCCTCATAAGTGTGTCTTCTGTGTAGAATCTGGCCGACTGCTCGGGTTTATCGTCTCCCGAGAAGGCATCCGTCTGGATCCCCTCAAAGTTGAGGCCACCTTGAACCTTCCTCCCCCTGCCTCTTTGCAGCAATTGCAGAGCTTGCAAGGTAAAGCGAATTTCCTTAGACGATTCATTCCAAATTATGCCAAGGTAGCTAAGGGTTTCACACGATTATTAAAGCGAGACACACCCTTTCGTTGGGATTCCATCGCTCAGGAGTCTTTCGAGCGACTCAAGGATCTTCTTGTCTCGGCTCCACTCTTAAGACCTCCGAACTATCACCGTGATTATTCTCTTTATCTAGCTGCCGCAGACACCACTATCGGCATGGTTCTGGTCCAGGATGATGATGATGGCAACGAGCATGTTATCTATTACCTTAGTCGCAATCTCTTGGATACAGAAATTCGCTACGCGTATGTCGAGAAGTTGGCATTGGCAGCTGTCTGCGCCGTCCAACGATTCCGGCACTATATCCTGTTGCGCACAACGACTGTGATTTCTGACTGCAACCCCATGACCTACATCTTGTCGTGTCAGCTGCTGGGGGGCAAGTACTCGAAATGGATTGTCACCCTACAAGAGTTTGACTTGGAGTTTACTGCAGCCAAGTCTAAGAAATCTCTGGTCTTTGCAGAACTGCTCTGTTCTTTGCCATCCTCTTCTGCCCCATCTCGTTCGGAAGAGCATATCCCGGATGAAACATTGTTTCTCATCAGCACCCTCGACCCTTGGTATGGGGACATCATAGTGTATTTGCAGACGTCTTCCTTCCGTCCTAATGTATCAAAAGACGCTCGCCGAAGGATTCGTCACCAATCTCAACCCTATCGCATCATTGGCGATACCCTGTACCGCCTCGGCGTTGATTCGGTTCTCCGCCGATGCTTGACCCTCGAGGAGGCTGAGCGGGTGTTGAATGACTGCCACTCCGGTGCTTGTGGCAGACATATGTCCGGATATGCCACTGCCCAGAAGATCCTCCGTGCTGGTTATTTCTGGCCTTCTATCTTCAAGGATTGCATCCTTGCCGTCCGTGCATGTCATGAATGTCAGGTTTACCACCGGAAACTGCGTGCACCTCCTGCACCACTGCACCCCGTTGTTACCGTAGGTCCATTTTCCAAATGGGGCATCAATTATACGTCCTGTAACCCTCGTTTGGCCGGGGGGCACGGGTATATCATCGTTTCCGTTGATTATTTCACCAAATGGGCCGAAGTGATGCCTACATTGAACGAAGACGGTTACACGGCAGCGCAGTTTCTTTTTAATCATGTCATTACTCGGTTCAGAGTCCCCCGGGCTATTGTCACAGATCACAGAAAACATTTCCGTAATCACATGATGACGGAACTAACGACCCAGCTAGGCTTGCGTCAAGATAGCTCGACACCGTATTACCCCCAATCCAACGGCCAAGTTGAAGCCGTGAACAAAGTTTTGATCACAATGCTCCAACGTACCGTGGATACGCACAAGTCTAACTGGCATCTGATGATGTTCCCTGCCTTGTGGGCTTACCGGACCTCTGTGAAGGACGCCACCAGTTTCACTCCTTTTCAGCTTGTTTACGGACTGGAGGTCACCCTTCCTGTTGAGTGTGAGATTCCTTCGTTAAAATTAGCTGTCGAGTTGCTTCCCAACACCACTCTGGTGGAGGAACGACTTCTCTATTTAGAAAGGCTAGATGAGACCCATCGCTTAGCTTCTCTGGCTATTGAAGTGTAGAAGAAGAGGGTTAAGGCCCACTTCGACGATACCGTTCGACCTCGTTCCTTTGTTGAGGGAGATTTAGTACTGCTCTATGATCAAGCTAAGGATAAGCTGGGGGCAGGTAAACTCGAATCCATGTGGCTAGGCCCCTATATCGTGAAAAGAGTTTTGCAAAAGGGGGCATATGAGCTGATCGATTACGAAGGGAATCCTCTTGACAAGCCCCGCAACGGGCTTTATTTGAAGAAATATTATGCATGATTTCGTGCACCTAGTTTGTACATATGTGTGTTCTTAAGCAAGTGTGTCATGTGTGCATAATTTCTAGTTTCGCTTTGGTGTGAAGGCGTGTTTGCCTCTTATTTTGTTTCCTGCTTCTTGTGCAGATGTCTAGTACACCTTACGTTGGCTTCGCCGATGGCGCCTGCCGTAGTACTTGCAATTTGTCTTCTGCGGCGTGGGCGATCTACGATCCTCACGGCGAGTTGCTAGATCTTCAAGGCGTGTGCCTGGGCCGTACCACCAACAATGTTGCCGAATACAGTGCTGTAATTGAATTGCTAGCCGAAGTAGTTGATCTCGGCATCCGTGCTTTAGTGGTAAACCTAGAATCTCAACTTGTTGTCCATCAACTCAACGGGCGATACTCCGTCAGAGACCAATGCATTCTGAGGTTGTATTTACGTGTGAGATTGTTAGAAAGGAATTTTGATTATATCACATATCAACATATTCCGAGATGATTAAATACGCTAACCGATGCATTGGCAAACCATGTGTTGGATAGACATTTGCGTAATAGATAAACATCATAAAAGAGATAGAAAACATAATAAGACCATAGCATAAGCATGTGTAAATAATTTCCTTTCCAAGCATAGTTTGCATGTGTGTCTGCATGTGTGTTTTTAAGCTTGCATAAAATTAAAATACACGGGTCGTGTGTTGTGCAATAGATGCATAGATCACAATTGTATCGAACATTTGCATAAACATATTAAAAAACATCATCACATGTGAAACGATCCATCCAAAAATAATATATATATATATATATCGTGTGGCGCACTAAGGCGCTCAAAAATAAGTGTATATGTCCAAAAAATAAAGTCGGTGTCCTCAGTACATCCAAGACATATGTCTCTCAAAACAGTGGAAGTAAACCTAGGTGACTACTGTGCTGGGTTATGCTCTCTCTAGCATATAGCTGCTCATGCCACTCGCCTCAAAAGGCGGTGCATCCTGGGTGCCACCCCCACTGTGTGGATCTGGTGCTCTATAGGGACCTCCTCGACCCCCTGGTAATCTGGCACCCCCTCCAGCAAACCCTCGAGGTTGCGAGCTACAGTCTCCGACGTATCAACTCCTGGAGGAACTAGGGCCAGGGCTCCAGCTCCTTGTCCCTCTCTCCGTGCCGTTGGGGCTAGCCCGATGGGTCTCACAGGTCCCACATCTGCACACCGTGACATTTATCAAGACATGTACATGAAAAATAAAAAAAAACATCAAAAAATATTGAAAGAGATCAAGTGTCATACCTCCGTCGTCCCAATGCTCTCCTGCGGGCAGTGGCATGTCAGGATCATTGCGGAAGTCCATGCCAGCATATGGCCAGTCCTCCACGATGACAACCTGTCGGTCCAGCCACTCTCTGAAATACACTCCCCAAGACACTGGGTGGCCTCCACCTCCACGTGGCATGACGCGGGCCCATCGACTGGCCCTCGTCTCCCGAGGACCTCTAGGTGGATCCACGGCCATGGTCTGTAACTGTAGAGCCGGCACCCGCTCCAGCATGAGTGGAAGAAGAAGCGACCCGTATGCAAACTGCTTCGTCTCTCCGCGACGGTAGTTGTTTAGTTGCCTCTTCATGCTGGTAGTCACAGCTGTCGCCCAGTTGAAAATGGTGGGCTGTAGGCACTCCAAAGCTAGTAGTAGTTGGTTCTTCGAGGCCTCATGATTGGCCAAAGAACCCGCTGCCCGTGTCACTAGGAAGAGTATAGTGCGAAGAGGCATGTCTCGTACCATCGGGATACCCACCTTCCCGCTCCGTGTTTTGGCAGCTCCCGGGCATACTCGAGCCATCAGTTGGTCCAAAGTCTCACCGCTGGGTCGCTGCCCCTCTAGGATGGGCATCTGACCCCGGCGTGACAATCCAGTCAAAAAGTAGATGTCCATGGAGTCAAACTCGATATCCTGACCACAGATTGTGAATTTTCCATCTACTGGGTTCCAAGCTCTGATTAGGAACTCCAGTAAGTCGGGTTGCGCCCTCAGGCGCGGAGTCAGGAAGAATTTCAAGAAACCGCATGTTCACATGGCATTTCGGCATTTGGCAAGTGCATAGGCGGCTATATCCTCATCATCATGGGATCTCTCTTGCCAAACAAAAGACATTTTTCCCTGCAAGACCATGAAAAAATATTAGAGTGCTAATTGTGGAAGTTTGGACGTTCATTTCATTAAAAACCAAATTTTTACGCGCCAGCGCGACTGTTTTTAAAACAGTCGCGTTGAAAATGGCGCTCCTTTGTTTTTTCCTTGGGTCAGCGCGGAAGCACACGTGTTTTCCGCGCTGACCCAAAAGGTGGTACGTGTAAATATAAATCGATCAACGTGGTCCTAAGCGGGAAACCCGTGCTGACCGAGAGTGCACCAACGCTCAAAAAATTCGCCCATAGGGCCACATTCCACCGTGGAATTGCTCAAAAAAATGCTCAAAATGAAACGCAGGGAGAAGAGAACCTACCTAGAACAAGCTGCCGGATGAATGGTGTCTGTACGGGCTGGAAATCACTCCGTCAACCTTGCAGCTCCTCTACGTTCTTCACAACTCAAAATGGTCACAATGGTAAAAAATGACTTTTACCCTCCTATTTATGGTAAAAAACTCATAATTTGCTATAATTTCTTGCCAATGTGGGTTTTTGTCATATTTTCACCATGGATTTAGCTCTAGTGTCACTAAATTATGCCTTTATGCATGTTTTATTATGTTTTTATGCATATCGAACGGATTTATGCGGGTGGTGTTCTTGTGCAGGTCCTAGTAACCGGCGTGGTCATAACGATTCTTCGTACACTTGGTCCCAAAAAATGTCGTCGTTAAGCTCTTTTCCGACATGAATCAAGAAAATATGGCCGAGCTTCCTTTCGGCTCGTTAAAGGGAATGAGAGGCGGTCGTTTTAAGCTCTTTTTCCGACCGTATAACTTAAAAAGATTGCCGGGTGTTTGTCGTTTCGCACTCGTTATTGGCTCTAAAACGACGTGCTTCCGACCGCTTTTTTACTTTTTCGGGTCGAAGCTACTATTTACGAAAAGTACTCCTCGGTCGTAATGGGCGGGCAGTTCTTTCGAGCATTGTTTTATACTTTTTCGAGCTCGAGAGACACAACTTTACGAAAAAGGACCCCCCTGGAGTCTCCTTTTCTGCTGTCTTTTCAGACTCTCTAAACAAGAAAAGACGTCGAGCTTCTCCTTTGTCAGGCTCGTTAAAACTTAATGACATCGGACATCGTCGAAATGACACCTCTCCAAGCATATGCTATCCCCGTCAAGCTTGTCATCCAAAAATAATCGGGGTACCTGCCAGAAATGGTGGGGAAATGAAACTGTAATAATGGTCGTGTCGGCAGTATGTCGCTCTTGAACATGGCACTCCTCTGCATTCGTGTCTGGGTGGGGATTTCTCATCTTGTTTTACACTAGCCTCCATGGGTTTGGGTTATCCTATTTGATCTTTCATCTGCTCATTGCCTTGTCACCATGACCTCTGCTCATTTGATGTCAGATACTGCCAAATCCGCTTTTGTGCCGCCGATATGTTCAAGAGAAGTTGACCTCTGCAAGATTACCACCTCCCTCTGATGTCTCACACAAAATCTTGTATCCTTCTCTGTCTCGTGTCGATGATGTGGGAAACATTATGGCCCACCTTCGATCAAGGTTACTTCCTGTCGACTTCAGCTCATTATCCAGGAAAGTGGCCTAGAGACTCCCTTCAGGTGCCTTAGAGCCTGCATGCCTCAATGGCAGGTTCTTCGTGTTCGACATGAGGTTTTCATCATTGGCCTCCGATCGGATGATTCTGCGGGTGTTCGACACCAGCTCATTGATTCACACGCCGCGGATTGTACCTATAAGTACCTTGGGGACCATTGTCATTATTGGTGGTACCTCTCGCGTCTGTTAACGGTTTTCATCATTGACCAGTAATCGGGCGATGTTCACGCATGTTCGACTTCAACTCATGTATTCACATGCTTGAACTTGTACTTTGTTCGGGTTGGGATGGAGCGCAAGACCCTGGTTTTTGTCTGTTATGAACCAGGCTGCGATTTTTGTGGATTTTTATTACATGACTCATTGATGGATGGCTGCGCCCATACCTGAGTCTTCGGGATGGCTGCGACCATACCCTCTTATCTTTATGGTCTTTTCAGCTGGGTGGCTGCGTCCATACCACAGACCTTATTCGTATGTCTTTTGGATGGTTGTGCCCATGCCTAGACTACATGTGATCGAGGTATTAGTTGTACATTCATGCAGATCCCTCTTGGTGGTGTTCCAGTTCAGCAGTTTTGTAAAGCATTTCACCCCTCCCACTCTCTCGAGCCTCATGCTTTAGGGGGCATCTGTTACGTAGTAATTTGTCACTGTCTCCCTATCAATCACCCTACTGTGTCAGGAGTTCACAATAATCAAGTTCATGCCTTCTGAACTGGCCAAAAAACCCACTTTCCCAAATTTTTCCTCATCAGCGCGTCTGTTTCTAAAATACCCACGCTGACTGGCGCTTTATAACGGACCGCGTGCGCTGCCAGCGCGGAAGCACACGACTTTTCCGTGCTGGTCGAATTTCATGACCAGCGCAGCCTCTGTTTGTATTAACCCGCGCTGACAACAACTTGACCGTTATTGCCTTGCGATGTCAGCGCGCCAGACCAGTTATGCACCCGCGCTGATCCAGTTTGGGCGAATTCGTTCCAACAGCCAGCCTTCCAGATAACTCCAGACTTGGTTGTTGGCTTTGTGAGTATCGCCTCCCTTCTATGGCATGTCTATTCGACCCTTTGCAACTACTTCCCTTGAAGATAAGCTTGTCCTCCCACCATTCATGGAGGCTCCTTCTCTATATAAACCTCCACCATTACCATGAGCAGCTAGTTTTGGATAGTGTGGAATTCATAGTGCTTGGATTGCTGCTGTTAGTAGGTATTGGTGTGACAAGTGTGGTTTTGCTAGAGGAAGCTTAAGGAAGGTTGTGAGTGTTGCTTGTGTGAGAGAGAGCTTTTGTGTTGGGAGAATCCATTTCCAAAGGTGAATGCTTATGAGACTTGCTGTCTGGACCCTCAAGAGAAGGACTCAGCGTCAGAACATTGGTTGTACCTTTCTCTGTTATTGATTTAATAATAGATGACTACTGTTATGGTTCCATTCTCGTTTGTCTTGCAATGGTTAATGTGAATTACATCTTTTCTGACTGATGTATAATTGCTTTTATTAGATTTCACACTTGTGTTTGTCTGTCTCTTCGTGTGTGCAGGTATCTATTCACGGAGATCGTGGTAGATCGTGACCGGCTGGAGCGAAGGAGCGAGAGCGACATCTCTTCGTCAAACGATAGCGTTGGAATCCAAGTAGGTGTTCTTTGCCTCTTGTTTAATTGCAATTAGGAACTTGCACAGTAGCATTGATTGATTGTTGCTAGTCCCATTCTGGTCTAGTAGGGATCGCCTCTATCCGTAGAGGGGATTTGCCTCTCCAACAACAGTCAAAGTGAAAAAGGCACTGTTAAGAAAAGGTAACAGGCCAGCCAGATGAAAGAGTGTCAGGTGAAAATGTATCAGTTGAAAGGTCAAAGTAAAAAGAACAACCAGCGTGAAGACCAACAGTAGGGTAGAGAATAAACAACAAAATATCAGAGCATAAAGACAACACAACCAAATAAACAGGGACAACATACAGCAGTTGAACATATGTCTCTATGTTCTTGCATGAAGATATTTCTTTCTCCTAGATTAATTCCTAGGACAGTTTGGTATATTTTGTAAACTATTTCTGTATAAATACTTCATATTTCGAAGTATTGGGGGTGGATTGCTATACATTTGTAGAGTTTTATTGATCATAAACCTGAGGGTTATTGTACCAATTTTTCAAGTCAACAGATTGGACTGAGGAATACAAAGATTGCATTATAGGATTCATGTGTTGAGCTATTACATTGAAGTATTTTCTTTGTCAAATCTGTTATCTTCTTATGTATTTCACAAACTTACATGTTATCTAAAGTGAATGAATTAACTAGAAATTTATTTCAGAATTTGTTTAAGTACACTTTGTCTTGAGCAGTTAATCATTTCTATGTTTTCTTCTGATATTCAGATCTGAGAATCTAAAATTGCTCTCCCATCCCAGTTGACCTCTTTCACTTCTTTCATAATCCGGCCTAAGGAACCCTTAATTGTTCTTTGGATCCAATTGAAACCAACTTCACCATCCAGCCTTAAGATCTTAAATAACTCAGCTACTTGTAGGTTTTAACCCTATACAGAAATTACCTGCATACGAATTCTAAGAACAGAAAATAAACAATGCGGGAGCATAACACATAAAACACATATACACAGAGATTTTCCCCTGGATCCCAAAATCGGGACTACCAGCTTGATTTTTCATTATGTTCCTTTCAATGTTACAATACATATTTATACATGCCGAAGAATCCAATACCATGGACCGAAAACCATCACGTCCAAAACCATGGACCAAAAACCATTGTGTCCAAAACCATGGACCGAAAAACCATAGGTAGGTCCGCCCAACCTTATATAGGGTCCAAATTTTTTTTTCCCAGGGCGCTGTCTTGGACTCTATAGAGGGGAGCTACTCGCCCCCCTAAAATATAGGCTAGTCATGGAAAGAATATAACACAACCCAACATTCTTCCACTTGTTGTTTTCTTTCCACAGGGGCCCACAGGAGAGCTTAGTCATTTATCCAGCCCTGAAATGCCCATTATTTCTCTACCCCAAGAGAACTTCTCAGAGATCACAGATTCTGTTAGTGCATCTGCAGTATTCTTCAAAGTGTCAACCTTTACCAGCAACACCTTTTTGTCTTCTATCATATCCTCACAAGGTGATACTGAACATCAATGTGCTTTGTCTTTGAATGGTAAGTAGGGCTCTTTGCCAAGAAAATTGCACTTTGGCTGTCACAGTCTATCCTTATAGCACCCTGTACTAACCCCATAATTGAACATAATCTCTGCAACCAAACTACTTCCTTGCTTGCATGAGTGGCTGCCATGTATTCTACCTCTGTAGTTGATAGTGCCACTACAGATTGTTTCTTACTCATCTAACTCACTGCACCTCCAAATAGGTTAAACACATACCCACTTGTAGATCCTCTCTGATCTGGATCTCCAGCCCAGATCACATCAACAAAGCCACGGATATACAAAACTCTGTCCAATCCTGGTCTTCCTTGGTAGCACAAACCATAATCACTAGTGCCACGTAGATACCTGAAAACCCGCTTCACTGTTGTCCAATGCTCCTTCCCTGGTTTTGACATAAACCTGCTCAATACTCCCACTGCATGTGCAATGTCTGGTCTAGTACAGACCATCTCATACATCAGGCTACTGACTGCACTTGTGTATGGAACATGGGACATGTCGTCTTCCTCTTATTGTGTCTTGGGACATTGTTCAGCAAATAACTTTACACCTACAGGAATAGGAACCTTCACCGGTTTACTATCTTGCATATTAAACCTCTGCAATATTGTCTCAACATGCTTCCTTTGGTTTAACCAGAGCTTCCTCTTTGTTTGATCTCTTTTAATTTCCATGCCCAAAATATATTTTGCATCACCAAGATCTTTCATTTCGAATTTGGAGGACAAATGGGTCTTCAAATCCTGAATAATTTCTTTGTCATTTCCAACCAGCAACATATCATCCACATACAAGACCATATAAATAACACGGTCACCAATTAGTTTAAAATACACACAGTGATCTGCTTTGCTTCTGGTGAAGCCAAGTCCCCATATAAATGTATCAAATTTCTGATACCACATCTTTGGTGACGGTTTTAACCCATACAAAGACTTCTTTAACTTGCATTCCAGTTCTTTCTTACCCTTCACCGCAAAGCCTTCAAGTTGCTTCATGTGGATCTCCTCTTCCAGATCCCCATGAAGAAATGTTGTTTTCACATCCATCTGTTCTACCTCAAAATCAAAAGAAGCAACAAAAGATAAAAGTAATCTAATAGAAGTTACCTTGGCAATATGAGAAAAAATATCACCAAAATCAATTCGCAGCACCTGGGAATAACCTTTTGCTACCAACCGAGCTTTGTATTTCTCCATTTGCTGCCAATGGGTTTACTTCCAGCCGGCAACTCCACCAGATCCCAAGCCTCATTTTTGTTCAAAGATGCCATTTCATCAACCATGGCCTCTTTCTAGAGTTTTCCAACCTTTGAATCTGCTGATTCCTTCATCGTTTTGGGATCATCATCAGTAATAGATAAAGAAAAATTTGAACAGAAAGAAGATGGACTATACCTTTCTGGCTACCTTCTTTCTTGAACTGATCTTCTTACACCCAGAGTTTGTGGCTCTACATATTCTGATTCCTCCTCTGCTGTAGAGTCTGATTCTTCCTCCTTTAGCTCAAACTTTATCTTCTCAGGTTCCTTTGGTTGGACTTCATGTTTAGTAAAATCTTTCACCTCTCTGAACACCACATCTCGGCTATACACAACCTTCCTTGTTGTTGGGTTCCAAAGCTTATAACCCTTTAAACCATCCTTATACCCAATAAAGATGCACTTTTCAGATTTACTATCCAACTTGGTTCGTTTCTCCTTTGGAACATGTACATATGCATCACATCTAAATACCCTCAGATGTGAAAGAGAGGGTTTCTTAACAGTCCATACCTCTTTTGGAGTCTTATCCTCCAACACTGATGAAGGTGATCTGTTGACCAGGTAACATGCTATCTCCATTGCCTCTGCCTAGAATTTCTATCCTAACCTGGCACCACTAAGCATGCTTCTTGCCCTTTCCATCAACGTCTTGTTCATTCTTTTTGCAACTCCATTTTTCTTAGGTGTATATAGAGTAGTCTTCTGCTGTGCTATGCCACACTTCTTACAGAATTATTCAAATTCCTTATTGCAAAACTCTCCACCGTTATCTATCCTCGGCACCTTTATCTTCTTCTCTGTCTGGTTTTCCACCAGAGCCTTAAATTCTTTAAACCTGTCAAAGACTTCAGATTTCTTCTTAAGGAAATATATCCATGTATTCCTTGAGAAGTCATTTATAAATGATACATAGTACATAGACTTACCCAGTGATGGAACCTTCACAGGTCCAAACACAACACTGTGCACAAGCTCTAATATATGTTTCGCCCACTTACCACCAGAGGGGAAACTCACTCGATTTTGCTTCCCATATACACAATTTTCACAGAAATCAAAATCCAGAGAGATATTACTCATACCTTCTACCATACCTTTACCATGAAGTATTCGAAGGCCCTTCTCTCCAATATGTTCAATCCTTTGATGCCACAACATGGTCTTCTCTCCAGAGACCACTAGATTTTTTTCTCCACTTTTAGGAACCACAGAACTGTTGCACCCATCAAAAACGGTGCTACCTTGTAGCTTGTACAGAGTTCCAGTCTGAACTCCCCGCATCAATACCAATGCTCCCCAAACCATCTTGCAGGTATCCTTCTCGAGCACTGTTTTTACACTGCATCATCCAGCTTGCTTACAGAAATCAAATTTCTGGCCAATGTAGGAATATGTAGAACACCCGGAAGTGTTCTAACCCTTCCACCTTGCAACCTCAACTTTACTTTTCTGCGACCAATGATTCTAGCCTTCCTATCATCCCCTAGAAGACATCACCACCATCGTATTTCTCATACTCGCAGAACCACTCTCTATGAGGAGTGAAGTGAAAGGATGCACCTGAGTCAATAAACCATGCCTCATGATCTACACGTGTACTTGAAGAAGCCAAGTACACATCCCCACCTTCATCTGAGGTGGTTTTTTCCTCTGCAGGAGGAGCATCATCAGATCCCTTTCTTTTATCAGGAGCTTTAGATTTACAGTCCATTTTGTAGTGCCCTTCTTTTCTACATTTCTAGCACACCACCTTTAGAGGTTTGCCTGGAGATTTAGATCTCCCTCAAAATTTAGATCTCCCACTCGATGAATTATTTTTGTTTCTATTTTGGGATCGTCCTTGTATAGACAAGGTATCACCATTCTGTCTCTCCATATTTTTCTGTCTCATCTCATCCGTCAGCAAGGATGAGACTATTTCATCAAACTACAAGGTAATTGTATTGCTACCTATTGCAATAACTAGACTATCTCACGAATCTGGTAGAGAACACAACAAACTAATGCACTTATCTTCATCTAAATTTTTGATATCAACAAACGATAACTGACGTACCATAGTATTAAATGCATTCAGATGCTATGTCACCGAGTCTCCATCTTTCATCCTCAGGTTATATAGCTTTTTCCGTAGGAACATTTTATTCACCAGACTTAGATTGGTACAAAGTCCCTGACTTGTCCCACAAAGCTTTCGTCGTAGCTTCCCCTGATACATTCAACAATACTGAATCTGAGACACACAATCGCATTGTGCCCAACTTCTTCCATTCTTCATCAGAAACTCTCATTGGTTTAGTACCCAGATCTACCGCGATCGACTGATCTTTATCCACCAACATATCCTCCATCTTTATTTTCCACAAATCAAAACTCTGACCATTAAATTTCTTGATCTCTATCTTTCCACTGCTTGCCATGTTCTTTCACCACCAGAATCGATCTCGCAGATCTCCCACTGAACAGGGTCTACCACAGGCCCGAGCGAAACCCCTCAACAACAAAGGCATCCCCTTGAAGCCAAAACAACTCTGATACGAAATGTAGGTTTTAACCCTGTAAAGATATTACCTACATACAAATTCTAAGAACAAAAAATAAACAGTGTGAGAGCATAACACATAAAACACATATACACAGAGATTTCCCCTAGATCCCAAAACGGGACTACTAGCGTGATTTTTCATTATGTTCCTTTCAATGTTACAATACATATTTATACATGCTGAAGCATGGAATACCATGGACCAAAAACCATCGTGTCCAAAACCATGGACCGAAAACCATCGTGTCCAAAACCATGGATGGAAAAACCATAGGTAGGTCTGCCCAACCTAATATAGGGTCCAAGAAATTTTTTCCCGGGGAGCTGCCCTGGACCCCGTAGAGGGGGGCTACCTGCCCCCCTCAAACCCCCCGGACAGGGGGGCTTCTGCCCCCCCCTATGACCTCCACACTACGTGATCGACGCAACGAAGGGGGGGCCCCACCCCCCTCTAACCCCCCGGTTCACTACGTAGGCTAGTCATGGAAAGAATATAACACAACCCAACACTACCTTGCCTTGTAGACACTATTTCTAGAACATAATACAATCCTGTTTGCTTGACATTTGACCCCATGGACCAATGGTAAAAGACATCCCTCTATCCATCTAAGTAAGTGATCCCACCACCAAATCCAAATCAAAACCCAAGTACAAACATAACTAGCCTAAAATCAATTACCTAAACAAAGTTAACTCATAAAGAGAGAGCCCTCTATGAGCATTTGGAAGGCTAGATCCTAATCTCCATAGTAGGTTTGTGGTTACCTCTATCATTTCTTTCTCAACAACTCAAAATAAATTTTGGAGTGATAACATATTGGTGACCATACTGGGGATTTTGATCCTTAGTGTAATAAAACTTTAAGGAAACATTAAAATTCATCTTTTGCCCCTTAAGGTCATTTTTTGAGTTGTTTAAAAAGTTTCATAAAAACAATTAAAAAATTCAAATTTTGGCTCCCAAAAAGATTCACTATACAAGGGAAAATCCATATCCAAACCCTGTTACAATAGTTGATGACCCTGGCAGAATTTTAAGGAAATCAGAAAAGGTAGAAATTCAAGCAAGTAGTAGCCAGTTAGTTAAAGAAAATTCACTCCCCAAGGAATTATCAACTTTAGAGGATATTCCATTTGATTTGTCATTTGAACTTTCATTGTTTAGAACTAAATCAGAAAATGCAATTCATGAAATTGTATTAGACCCTAATTTTATTCAATTCATTGAGTCAAAAAAGGTTCCTATACATCTAGATTTAGATAAACTTGTGTTGCAAACTTTTGATAAACTAGAAGCTTTAACCTCTACATTGATAAGCCATATAGATGTTGCCTATCTTCAACAATCAGTTGAATTAACTGCCCTCACTGCTACTGCCTTTGAATTTCTGTAGAATCTTTAAATACTGTAAATACACCTTCATTTTCTACCACCTCACCTATAATATCCACCACAATTCATTCCCCTAAACCAATAATTCCTCACCTTCCTATTCAACCAAACATCTCAAGCTTATCTAGTTCATCTCCAACCATCTCAAGTCATTCTTCAAGCACCACTACTTTCCCCCCTAGCCAAAACAAAATCTCAACCATGGTAGACAGATATGCACCTTTGGTTTTACCAGCCCAACTACATGCCATGCCCCAATATTATCAAAGAAATATCTTTTTGTTTGATGCTACTGGTTAGTATACTGCCAAACAACATGTGAACAAAATGACTAATTACTTTGAATTTCATGAAATCGATGAGTCTGATGTCCAGATGAGGTTATTTGCTCAAACATTAACAGGGGATGTTAAGAAATGGTTCAAAGGTTTACTTTCTAATCATATTGTAGATTTAGCTGCTTTTCATAGATTATTCATTGATAAACGGGAAAGAAAGAAAAACCCTCTGCAAATACTATCTGAATATGATAACATTAGAAGAGCTCCTAATGAATCAGTTCAGGTTATTGTACTAGGTTAAATAACATCTACAATGCAATCCTTGTTAATATTAAACTTCCACCAAACCTAGCATTGATCAAATTTCCTGATGGTTTTGACACTGACATGTCATACCAATTAAGGGAAAGAAACCTTGAAACATTAGAAAAAATGCAGAGTAATGTTGTTAGTGTAGAAGCAAATTTATTAGCTAAGAAAGCTAGGATGAGAAATGAAAAAAGAGTTGTCATTAAAGAGGAAACTTCCACTTCTAATGGTAAAATAGATAGTTTAGCAAAGAGTGTAGAAAGAATAATGGATAGATTAGAAAACATGGAAAGAAAAACTCAGTGGGAAAATAAACACCCACCCCTAATAAAAAACCCCAACTTTAGGAAAAATCCTAACACTAGAAAAAATGCAATACCTGATCAGCAAATTAGACCACCCTTCCTGGAAAACTATGTTGAGGGTTTACAAAACCATGAAGAAGAGGATGACACCCAGATAAACCTATTAGGAATTAAAAATGAAGAAGTTATTTTTCTTACTCAAGAAGAACATGAATTGTACATGTTGCAACAATTGCAATTAGAATCTGGAGAATCCTTTGACTTCAAACAAGGCTATGAATTTTCTATATATGAGGTTCATAAACAATACAACCTTAGAAGCAAAAATATTATTGAAATTCCCACTAAGAAATCAATCCAAACCCACACTAAAACGATAACAGAAGCTCCTCTAACCAAAGTTCTACAAATTCTCCCTAGAGGAACTCAGGAGACTTCCAGCCCAAAAATTGTAGATATAACTTCATCTGAAACTCAAACTGAAACTGTTACTCAAATCATTCCAAATAAGAGAATTGAAAACAAAACTGCTGAAACATAGACTGAAGTGTTGAGTACTGAAAAACAAGATAAAAATACACATACCACATTTTCTAAGGAAGATCTCATCCAATCAGGCGAAACGCAATTGCCATTTAACATTAAGACTGAGATAGAAAAATTGAAAATATCAGTTCCTTTGACAAATCTAGTGAAAAATGAATCATATAGAGCACAAATCATTGAAACATTAACTATAGGTGAAGGAGAGGATGTTGTAAACTTGAATGATGATCAACCTAAGTTATTGTTTGGTCCAAAAGTAAGTGGCACACATCAGCAAGGGGGTATTCCTCCCTTCTACATTAGCTTGAACGTTCATGATAAAATCTTACATAATGTTATGCTAGACTCAGGGGCATCCCATAACTTAATGCCAAAAACAATCATGGAGAGATTAAACTTAGATATCACCAGACCATACAAGGACCTCTTTTCCTTTGATTCTAGCCAAGTTAAATGCCTAGGCCTGATTAAAGATTTGTGTGTAACTCTAGTCCAATTCCTAGCAAAGAGTATTGTCATGGACATAGTAGTTGTTGATATCCCACCCAAGTATGGAATTTTGTTTTCTCGCTCATGGGGAGCAAAATTGTAGCGATCTCTACAGTTAGACATGTCATATGCCACCATATCTGTGTTTGGTCAGCAAAGAAAACTTTACAGAGAAACATTGATGAAATACATGGTGAGTAGTGCAGAAAAACCTCAGAATTTCCCTATATAGTCCATGCATTATGATATGGACTCTTTTATCTTGTACAATTCAGATAATGGAAAAATGAAATCATAGATATAGAACAAAAATACAAAGTTCCTGATAGTGAAAAAAAATTTCATGAGTCCCTATGGTATTTATATTTTGATGGCTTTGTGAATAGATTAGGAGCAGCTGTAGGAGTTTGGATTCACAACATGGAAAACAATCATTCTCAAGGTCATGCCTTTAGATTAAACTTTAAATGCACAAACAATATGGTAGAATATGAAGCTCTAATCTTAGGACTGCAAATGTTTATAAAACTTGAAGCCAAGAGAGTTTCTATAATGGGAGACTCGGAATTGATTATAAAACAAATCAAAGGTGAATACTCTGTGAATAATCCTAGACTTAGCCAATATAGAGAGATTGTCCTAGATTTGATCAAGGACCTTCTGGAAACTGACTTTGCTGCCATTCCTAGGAAACAGAATAGGCAAGCTCATGGTCTGGCCACTTTTGCTAGTACCTGCAAATTGCCTTTTCAGCCCAACCACCAGTACACTGCAGAAGTGAGACATAGGCATGTTATACCTGACAAATTGAAATATTAGCAGATTTTCTCACAAGATTCTCAATTTTATGATTTCATGAATGCTGAACGAGAGTTTCAAAATTGTAATATATATATAGATTGTACAATAGATAATAACATAGATAGTGAAATAGATATAAATGCTTTAGATTTGAATAAACCCACTAATTTCACTAAAGTAGAAATAGATAACTTAAAAAATGTAGAAATAGAAGAAATAATAAATGATGATCTTGAAATTTTAAACCTTAAATATAAAATTTCTCCCAAGGGATTAGTCCCATTAGAATATTTGTTTGATTCAAATGATGTAGTTAGGAAACCAAAAGTGGAGCCTGTAAGAGCAGGCATAGAAGAATGTAACATAGGAACTGAAGAAAAACCCAAGCTTATCAAAATATCCAAAGCATTACCTCCAGATGAAAAACTGAAGTACATAAACCTGTTCAAAGAGTTTCAAGATGTCTTTGCCTGGAGTTATGAAGACCTTAAGTCTTATAATACCAGCATAATTCGACATAAGATACCTATCAAAGAAGATCATAAACCTTTTAAATAGAAGCTTAGGAGAATTAATCCAGTTCTTCTGCCACTCATTGAAAAGAAAGTAAAAAGGATGTATGATGCATAGATCATAACACCCATTAGATATTCAGATTGGGTCTCTAACTTAGTCACTACTAGGAAGAAAATAGGAGAAATCAGACTCTGTGTTGATTTCAGAAACTTGAACAAAGTCTCATTAAAAGAAAACTATCCTCTCCCAAAAATGGACCATATCCTTCAGAGGGTAGTAGGCTCATCCAGAATTTCATTTCTTGATGGATTTTCTAGATACAACCAAATCTTAGTTCAACCAGAGGATCAAGCAAAGACTGCATTTACCACTCCTTGGGGTACTTTCATGTACTTGAAAATGCCTTTTGGATTGATGAATGTGGGAGAAACATTCCAAAGAGCTATGGATATAGCCTTTGCAAAAGAAATCCATGACTTTCTAGTTGTTTACCAAGATGACATCATAGTCTTTTCCAAATCAGATAACAAACATTTAGATTACCTAAGAAAAGTTAGAAAATTAAATGTAGAAATTTTGGCATTTCCTTAAATCCCAGAAAGACACTCTTTGGTCTAGAAGAAGGTAAACTCTTGGGACACATTATATCCAAATATGGAATTAGAATAGATCCAGCTAGAATAGAGGTAATCCTAGCCATCACTCATCCTAGAAACATCAAAGAATTACAATCATTTTTAGGCAAAATGAATTTTCTTAGGAGATTCATTTCAAACTTAACAGAATTAATTAGAGAGTTAAACAACATGTTGAAGAAATATTCGGCACTTAAGTGGATAATAGAGGCTAAATAGTCTTTTGAGGCAATTAAAGAAGCCCTTACCAAAACACCAGTCCTCATAAGTCTTGATTTTCAAAAATATTTTATAATTTTTTCTTTTTCTTTAGAACATATTATTGCAACAGTCTTGTTGCAAAAGAATGATCAAGGATATGGGCAACCTATTGCATTTTTCAGAAAATCTTTGATAGATGCTACACTAAAGTACAACATAATAGAAAAACAAGAACTTGCTTTAGTGAAAGCTATTAAAGATTTCAGAGTATACATCTTGTATTCACACATAATTGCTTATGTTCCAAATTCAGTAGTAAAGGAAATTTTGACACAAAATGGGCCTGAAGGAAAGAGAGGCAAATGGATTACCACTATTTTGGAATATGACATAGAAATAAAGCCTACAAAACTTATCAAAGGCCAAGGTTTAGCTAAACTCATGGCTGAATCGAATTGTCAGGCCTTAGATATAAATTTCATTGGTGCCCTAGATGATCAAGAAGAGATAGCGACTCCAGAGATTAGTGAACCTTTTACAGATTCACCTTGGTATGCAGATATCATTTTTTTTCTTACTAAACTTACAAGCTCCTCCTGGTTTATCTAGAACTAAAGCTAGATTTTTGAAAATGAAATCATTGAAATATTGTAGCATAGATATTGCTTTATTTTGGAAAGATAATGGTGGTATTCTATTAAATTGTTTATTGAAAGATGAAGCTGACAAAGTTATGCAAGAATTTCATGCAGGAGATTGTGGAGGACACCTATATTGGAAAACAACTGCTGACAAGATCCTGAGGGCAGGTTTTTACTAGCCCACCCTTTTTGCAGATGTTAAGAAACATGTGACCTCCTGTCACAAGTGCCAGATATTTGAGGGCAAAAGGAAGCTCTTACCTTTACCTCTCAAACCCATATCCATAGAAGTACCTTTTCAACAATGGGGTTTAGACTTCATTGGAGAAATTCACCCATCCTCCTCAGCCCAGCATAAATGGATTTTGATAGCCACTGATTACTTTACTAAATGGATAGAAGCCATCCCTTCTAGACAAGCCACAGACTCTATCATTATCTCATTCCTTGAAAACAATATCCTTTCAAGATTTGGATGCCCCCAAAATCTCATTACTAATAATGCAACTGCTTTCAAATCCAAGAAAATGGTAGAATTTTGTAACAAATATCACATTACCCTTGTCCATTCCACTGCCTATTACCCTCAAGGTAATGGAATTGCGGAATCCTGAAACAAAAGCCTTGTCAATATCATAAAGAAACTGTTACAAGACAACAACAAGACATGGAACAAAAAGTTGGTCAATGCCTTATGGGCAGACAGACTAACTACCAAAAAGTCCATTGGTACATCTCCTTATCAGTTAGTATATGGAATGGATGTTGTTTTTCCATCCTCTTTAGGAGTGCCAGTGATGAAGATCATTCAAGAGTTGCAGGTAGAACGAAATGATATCCAAAGAAGGATAAATCAGACAATACACTTGTAGCAAACCAGAGAAGAAGTCTATGTCAAATCACAAGTGATTCAGGATAAAATCAAGAAGTTTTTTGACAAAAAGACCAAAGCTAGTGATTTTTACATAGGTGATAAAGTTCTCAAATGGGATTCTAGAAGAGAAGACAAAGTAAACATGGCAAATTTGATTTCATATGGCAAGGCCCTTATATCATTAATGGTTACAGAGGTAACAATGCATTTTTCTTGAGACAGTTAGATGGAAGAGATCTACCAGGAGGACCAGTCAATGTTAGGATGCTAAAGCATTACTTATCCATAGATTAATAGTAGTTCACTTTACTTTACTCATTATATATAACATTGCAGAGTTTAGATTGGATTGGATGGTAATCTTCTAAGGTTGAAGCCTGGAGAGAAGGCCCTGAGCTTTGAAAGGTTTACCATCATAAGTATGAATAAATCAGAATCACAAAAGCGCAGTTTACAAGCTAACTACAATCACAGTTTCAAAGACTACTGATCTTAAAGTTCTTGACATTTCACCAAGAAATGCCATCCCCATGTGGAGCCACTATTAGGGTCCTATAATAATAGGATTCATAATTTTGAATTGGCTATGGTTAGTCTTGTAATATTGTACATACTTTTTCTTTCTGCAAAATGCTTTCCATATTAAAAATTAAAAAATGTAAAGAGGGTATGTCCTAAAAGAATAATCAAAGGACAAAAGAAAGAAAAAGATAAAAAAAGTGAAAAATATGAACCCCAAAAAGAAATAAAACAGATCATGAAAGTGTGCAAATTCAAATGCCACTACTTTTTACTTAAGTATGAAAAATAAGGTTGTGTGCAACTTGTAAGAAATGCCACAATCCATGATGGTCAAATAGATTAATCTTGACTCATTCATGTTTTAAATTTCATGTTAATAGATAGAGAATGGAGATCTAGCCAAACTGTTTAACCTTGGCAGATAAATAGTTAGGTAGAGAATAAAAATGAGCTCACCAGTTTAATCTGAGCCATTGGAAGTTATAAGGTTAGAATTAGATAGTTTTCTTGTCAAAAGAAAAGGAAATAAAGGGTCAGCAAGCTCAAATACACCCAATAAATGAAGAGAAAATTTTAGGATAAATAAAGGGTAGGTAGAAGAAAGGTTGCAAATTTACAAGGTTGCTGAGTCAAAAGCACATTTATCATGCTTAATCCTATATTTCATGTGCAAGAGGATTTATGAGAAAGAAAGGATATCCACCAAACTTTTTTAACTAATTTCCCCTCATTTCACTATACCCCCACATACTTATTTTCTAATTTCCCCATTCTCCCTTCATCCTTATTAATTTCCCTTTTCCCCTCATTTTGACCTTTACCCCTTCATTTCACACATTCCCCTAGAAATTACCCTTCAAAAATCACCCCCCCTTCCCAAAACCCCTTTCCCTAGGGCGAAACCCATTCCCCATTACAAATATTACTTTCCCCCCTTATTAATTTCCCTTTTCCCCTCATTTTGACCTTTACCCCTTCGTTTCACACATTCCCCTGGAAATTACCCTTCAAAAATCATCCCCCCTTCCCAAAACCCCTTTCTCTAGTGTGAAACCCATTCCCCATTACAAATATCACTTTCCCCCCTTATTAATTTCCTTTTCCCCCTCAAAAACCCACAAAACCCCCTTATCCTAAGTTTTTATGCCCCCGCTTTATCTAATTAACTTCCCTACTTCATATTTCCCCGATAACCTTTTTTAACCCACCAAACCTTGGTGTAGTTAAAAAACCCCGCCACATAACCTGTGGTACCACCTTATTTACCTGCCGCTTATATTAAACCCTGACATTATGCACTAATTAATCACAACTATCTGTAATTAAATCCCGGGCCTTGCCAAATCACTTTCCTGATTCTATCAGTGCAACTCAATTGCATGATATCCCTTTGATCTCCTCCCCCCAGATTCGACAGTGTACAACCATATCGCACGGATTCATTATCTGACCTATAACAACCCCAGAGCACACAAGATTCGCGGTTTTGCCTAGGCACTATTCTGCTACGTGGCGGCACCAGGCTAGTTCGCATGCTCGCGAAAAGTACCGCCTTCCCTCCAAAAGCGGTGCGATGACCCAGAAAACCACCTCCCCGCCTAAACCGAAAACTGCCCACTGTTCATTTATAATTTTCGTGCCAAAATGGGAGTGTGACCCGTTAAAAGGCTGAAAAAGCCCTAATTCGCTCTTTTCGCTCATTTTTCACTATAAACCGTTGCTTAGCCATTTGCGACACCCTGAAACCTCTGCGACCAATTTGACAACCTTGTATTATCTGAAGACGCTCCAGATACCCAAATGAAGCAACTAGTTGAGAGTTGAAAGCTACAATACCTTCTGCATTCACCACTGAACCCAGTCTGCATGTCAAACCATCATTTCCAGGTATTCTTGGAAAAAACCAGAACGACCCTTGAAATTTGAAAACACTTAGTTTAAATTGAAAGGTTAATTAATTGAATTAATTAAGAAGCCTTCCAGAAATTGAAGAGTAACTTATTTGTATATCGCAAACCCTTTTCCAATACTGTAATTAGCAACCCACTATTCCAGAACCTCTAGAACCTCACTCTTGAAACCACTGAAAGCCTAATTCAAATCTATTAACCCAGTTATGGCTTCCCAAACCTCTCTGGACGTGAGCCCTCTACAAACCCCTCACCTGGACAACAACCACATTGCATTAGAAGACATAGACTTCCAAATAAAAGACACAACTTCCCCAGCCTATCTTCTAAAGCTCCACCACTGGAGTGAGGACAAGTTCTTAAACCAGAACGATGAAATTCGCCTTTGGGAGTCTAATTTGCTCAAGTATTTGTTTCCAGAAGTGCACCCATTCCCATAAATCATCCACTTCTGTCATGCTTGCTACATTCCCAACCAAAGAGCCATTGTCACCCCTGACCAACAAGTGTTATTTACCATCACTGCAGAATCCATTAACCAAATGCTGCAAGTCCAACCAAGCCCAAACGAGACCCCACTTTCTATTGAATTCTTGCTTGACCTCTATACCAATTTAGACTGTCGTAGGATAGCCAAAATTTTCCAAAACTTCATTATAGAGGAGTGTCATACTCCTACAGAAAGTCCTCCATATTCTACCACCATTTTTTCTGACAGAGGCAGACAAATCATCACCATGCTCTCTTGCATTTTACGGTACACCACAGATGAACATGTGGATGAGGTTGTTCTTGCCTTCCTTTCCATCTTTTCCCTAGGAAAACCTCTTGCTATAATGTATAACTATGCTAAGTGTTGGAAATAATACTGAGAGGGGGGGTGAATTAGTATTATCAAATCAAACACTTTTTCATTTCCATATTCAGGTTCATATACGCTATTTCAGTTAAGGGAACCTGTGCGTACACACAACTGTGTCTAATGCAACTAGCGTATATCCAATAAACTTATGATCAGTTATTAAATGTTGATCTTTAGTTAGTGTATCGAGACTTTATTAACCATATGAATAGTAAAGAGGTGCAGTAGAATAGAACAGATCATCACACACAAGAAGCACACATGAACACCATGATGTAAGGTGGAAACCCAATGTGGGTGAAAACCACCTGCTGCAATTCGTCTCTATATTTTTTTAATAAGAAACTTCTTTTTAAAATATTTCTGTACTGGTGCAGCCTTATACCAGTACGCAGGCTTCTACCTGCAGAAGGTTACAACCTCCTCTCGTTCTCTAGCTTCTCCTGGAAGGGAGCTACAACCCCCTTAGCTCTTGTACTAGCTGATCCTTTTACTAGTACGTAGGCGCCGCCCTACTGAAGGCTCCAACCTTCACTCGTTCTTCCTCCAGGTACCATGTTTCATAAATTTTCAAACTGGATACTCATGGAACACAACATCATAATTTGAAGGCCACGTTTCATCCAATTTTCATACTGGACCCATCAATATCATTGAAGCACACAATCAATGAACACTAGCATCATCAATCTCTGAATCACCCAATACTGAATCACTGAAACCTTGTCAAAAAACTGCAGTCACCAGAAGACAGAGCAAAACACAAAACTCTGCAACAATGTTTAGATCTAACTATATCATCAAAAATCATGCATCAGAGTGCATACACTACTTGGAAGAGCCGAACCAGTGTGTATACTCAACTTCACTAAAGCGAACCAACGTATATATCATTAATTACTTAGTTATAACTTCGCTGCACTTCCTGACTTTAGACATACCCAGATCATTACATATACAAGGATAATATGTGCGTTAGCAACCAGATCCATTCCACCAGATCACATAAAGATAATTCATTATGATCTTGACCCATTATTAGATCTCATCCATCAATACTGAAGCTAAATACAATCAGCCAAACTGAATATGCAGAACACTGACACCAGTAAACAGTCATCAGAACTTATCAACAACCAGAACCACTTGTAACTTCAAACATCATAGTTCATATGGTATACACTACTTAGTTGTATCTAACTTCCGTATGTACGCACTTTTATCATAGTCAACTAGTGTATACATCTATAAATATTCATTCATGATTTGTAGCTATTCCAAACTTGAGTTATACCCAGATCATAATATTTACAGAACATTACATGCATTAGTATATAGATCTAGAATAAGCGTGATCAAATTGTATAGAGATGATTCATTCCAAGCCATTAGATCCCAATCTATCCTTAGATCTTGTTCTCCATCAACAGCTGAGATTCCTCCTTAGCTCAGATCAAGCAAAGCATTATGAACCCATAACCTGCATACTAGATCTCATACTACATCACATATTCAAGACTTTCTGAGTACCGTTGCCTAATGATCTTCTCCTCCTTTTATAGTCTTAGGCCTTACTCAATACCATGGTCCAAAACCACTTAGAACCAATACCTTGGACCAAATACCTGGGGTCAATACATCGGACAAGATACCTTGGACCAATACCATGGATCACAATACCATGGTCCAAATACCACGGACCAAAACCCAATGTACATGCCTTCCCTTGCATGAAAGTGCGTGTATACGTATACACAACTTTTGGTTGGCTAACCCGCGTGTATACACGGCCTTATCAAGGGGAACCTGCGTATATCTCTTTTTCTTCATTCTGTGAGCTTGAACTATGATATGTCATCTTAGTAAGTTGCCATCAAGGACAACACCTGTATCATAATGCCAACAATCTCCCCCTTTGGACTTGATGGCAAAGTTAACTTGCCATACTGAGAACTATCATCTTAATGAGTTTTCATTGTTCATTACATCTGAACTGATTCCTTTGAGCTGCCTTGCATCCCATGTATTCTGTCACATCTGATCTCTCTTCTGTAGATTCATCTAGTTATATATAAGTGATATGTTCTGCTACAAGTGGGTTTCCATCAAGTACAACACATGCATCATAATGCCAACAATCTCCCCCTTTGGACTTGATGGCAACAACCATACCAAGTCACTCTCCCCTTTGACATCAAGGGAAAAGGGTAGACCAAGATATTCTCTTCCTTGATATACATTCTGTTGTGCATACCTAGTGAGATCTCTGATTGAGCTCCCCCTTTGTATATGCCAAGGTGTACCAATCTTTCTATGCTCCCTCAGAATACATGCTGAAATCTCTGCTCTGCTGAAGTGTGTTGTTCATGCTCCCCCAGACTGTAAGCAAGGTCTGCAAAAATATGTTCTACAAGAATAACATGACTCTATACATCATAAATGACCTTCCTATCACCAAAGACTCATACATACATCCATCTCCCAATCAAGTGGGGATATACCAATATTGACTCATCCACCCAACCAAGTGGGGATACACTAGATACCAATTGTTTATACATGACTGAAATATTACATCATCCTTCCCATGCATAGTGGGGGTACAAATTACATCATATGACCAAAAGGGATTTATCAAATGACTACAATAGATAGAGACAAACTATTTCAGAATGATATATATGACATTTATAATAGAGACCAAATATCTCAACAAGACCATGATAGTCATCAAAAACTATCATACACACTGTATGATCTGCTCCATTCTATCAACAACATCCAGACCAGCAACCTGAATATGTCCTATAACAAGGTATGTTTGCGTATAGATATCAACTCATCCTTTTGAACATTATCATAGCCTTCCATGAATGAATTCTGCATATGACATACAAAATCATTCACATTATATCATATGTGAAAAACACCATAGTCATCACATCATCATCAAGATCTGCATGATCTTATATACTATCCATGTATCATCACTCGGGAACATCCCTCATCTCCATCAATCAACATATGTAAGTATCAACCTATCATCATATAGGAAGAATTCATCATCATCATATCTCCCACAATGCGACTTTAAGTAATCATCCATGTATCCAGCATACTGTATATAGCACTATGTATCTTGAGCTCAAGATCTTTTGTAAAGACTTCTTGATATCATCAACAACAACAATCCTCATCCATGTGAGCACCAAGAACTATAGGAATCTTGCATCATAACTGTATTATATGTCGACAACAACATATGAGTGACTCATCATCAAGTGTATTCAAGCTTTGTACTTCTCCTTATCCTTATGAAGATCACCATGTAAGCACCATATATGCATCATCAGAGAATCAACCACAAATCTGATCTGAACACCAACTATGTAACCCCAAGAATCATATGAGATTTTGTCATGGACAACTCATAACCATATCATAGCAAGATGTATCATTTAGCCATATAAGCATCATCACCAAGGACTACTAACCATAATGCCAACAATGCATTATTAAAAGTATATGCTCCCCCTAAACCTGTGCCATCTTGTTTACTGTCAGATCTAATCATGCATATATCAGCAAGAAGTATCAAGGTATCATCATCATCAAGTTAGGATCAAAACACTTCTAAACATCTTACAAGTATCAAGACATTTCCACACATCATCAACAGATTGTAACCATTATCAAATAGAGCAAATAATGGACTGAATCATATCAGACCCTTTTCCTGAGCCTGTCCCATTGCTTTTCTCAAACTGACATATACGCGATTGTGCACTGTCTAACTCGTGTATATACGTGACTTCTCTTTATGAAACTTGCATATGAGATTGAGAACACTGAATTTTTACACTTTCAGCTTCCTCTGAGTCTGTTATGTCTGTACATTGTGCTATGCCACATCTTTCTGACTGTACTTCCTTCTTCTTCCATATCTTCAAGTGTGATGATGTTTTCTCCTTTTGGTATGGTGCCCGTACTTTGTTCCTGCATTCCTTTGCTATATGTCCATGCTTGTTACATGCATAAAATCTTACATGTTTCATATTCCTTCTGTAACAATCTACAGCTTTGTGACCAAACATATTGCAAGAAAAACAATATCCCTTAAAGTACCTGGAACGTGATGATCTTTCTGTGTGATGGTCCTGAACCATTCTACTTCTGCATCTGGCTGCAACATGTCCAAGATTATGACATACATAACATTCAACATTATTCATCGGAGTAAAATATTTTATTTGAAGAATTTCTTTCCTTGGTTGTTGATGGGATTGACCTCTCATCTCCTTGTTGAGTATTTTAGATTGTGCATTAGAGTTCCTTGTCTTATTTTTTGAACTAGATTCACCTTCAACAGATTCATGAAAACCAAGACTAGTTTTGATAGCAAGAGACCTTTGACTACTAAGAATATCATCCAAGATCTTAGTACTATGTTTAAATTGTAAGAGCTTATCCTTTTCTTCTAAGTTATCTTTTATAATATTTACCTCAACTTGAAGTTGCTCTTCCTTTTCATGATACTGCTTCTTCATGTTTTCTTCATGTTTTCTTCCTTCTTCCAACTGATGTCTTAATTCAAGAACTTTTTTTTCTTGTTTTTGAAGAGCTTGGAGTAGTTCTTTATTCTACTTATTTGATTCTTCAAGATCTTCTTTTAGCGAGAGGATCGTAGCTTCAAGACTTTCATAGTAACTAGATCTTTCTCTGAGTTTCTTGACTGTTGTGCTCCTTTCCTTTACTTCTTTTCTTAATGATGTCACTTCATCCTGCAACTTTTGACATTGATCTTCCTTCTCCTTCAATAGCTTCCTTACCTTGTTTCCTTCCTCTAGTTGAGCTTTTAGTTTGGTAACTTCTTCTTTGGACATACATTCCCTTTTGTGCAATAGATCTTGTTGATCTCTAATTTTGTCTGTAAGCCTTTTAAATTCTACCTCTATTTGATATCTTTCTTTCTCACCCATAAGAGTAAATTCAGTTGTTTCACTATCACTTTCATCATATTCAAATGGATGGAGAAATGTATCACTAGAGGATAACAAATTCATACCTGATAGTTCTTTTGCTTGTTCATCTTCATTTTGAAGTGATTCTGAATTTGAGGTGCTTCTTCCACATATTCCCCAATCATTTCTCCCACTGTCATAGTTCTTCTGAGACGTCTTCTTCTTCTTAGGCACTTTCTTCTTAAGCTTCTTTCCCATTGTTCTATGGATCTCCTTCAAGTGATCAAGCTTCTACCAAAGGACCTGCTCTGATACCAATTGTTGGAAATAATACTGAGAGGGGGAGTGAATCAATATTATCAAGTAAAACACTTTTTCACTTCCATACTCAGATTCATATATGCTATTTTAGTTAAGGGAACCTGCATGTACACGCAACTGTGTCTAATGCAACTAGCGTATATCCAGTAAACTTATGATTCAATTAATCCATTAAATGTTGATTTTTAGTTAATGCATCAGAACTTTATTAACCATATGAATAGTAAACAGGTGCAGTAAAATAGAACAGATATCACACACAAGAAGCACACATGAACACCATGATGTAAGGTGGAAACCCAATGTCGGTGAAAACCACCTGCTGCAATTCATCTCTATCTTCTTTTAATAAGAAACTTATTTTTACAATATTTCTATACTGGTGCAGCCTTATACCAGCATGCAGGCTTCTACTTGTAGAAGGTTACAACCTCCTCTCATTCTCCATCTTCTCCTGGAAGGGAGCTACAACCCCCTTAGTTCTTGTACTAGCTGATCCTTTTACTAGTACGTAGGCGCCGCCCTACTGAAGGCTCTAACCTTCACTCGTTCTTCCTCCAGGTACCACGTTTCATAAATTTTCAGACTGGATACTCATGGAACACAACATCATAATCTGAAGGCCATGTTTCATCCAATTTTCATACTGGACCCATCAATATCATTGAAGCACACAATCAATCAACACTAGCATCATCAATCTCTGAATCACCTAATACTGAATCACTGAAACACTGTCAACAAACTGCAGTCACCAGAACACAGAACTCTGCAACAATGTTTAGATCTAACTATATCATCAAAATCATGCATTAGAGTGCATACGCTACTTGGAAGAGCCAAACCAACATGTATACGCAACTTCACCAAAGCGAACCAGGGTATATGTCATTAATAAACTAACTTATAACTTCACTGCACTTCCCGACTTCAGACATACCCAAATCATTACATATACAAGGATAATATGTGTGTTAGCAACCAGATCTAGTCCATCAGATCACATAAAGATAAGTCATTATGATCTTGATCCATTATTAGATCTCATCCATCAACACTGAAGCTAAATACAATCAACCAAACTGAATATGCAGAACATTGACACTAGTAAATAGTCATTAGAACTTATCAACAACCAAAACCACCTGTAACTTCATACATCATAGTTCATATGGTATACGCTACTTAGTTGTATCTTACTTGCGTATGTACACGCTTTTATCATAGTCAACCAGCGTATACATCTGTAAATATTCATTCATGATTTGCAACTATTCCAAACTTGAGTTATACCCAGATCATAATATTTACAGAACATTGCATGCATTAGTATATAGATCTAGAGTAAGCGTGATCAAACCGTATAGAGATGATTCATTCCAAGCCATTAGATCCCAATCTATCCTTAGATCTTGTTCTCCATCAACCGCTGAGATTCCTCCTTAGCTCAGATCAAGCAAAGCATGATGAACCCATAACCTGCATACTAGATCTCGTACTACATCAGATATTCAAGACTTTCTGAGTACCTTTGCCTAATGATATTCTCCTCCTTTTATAGTCTTAGGCCTTACTCAATACCATGGTCCAAAACCACTTAGAACCAATACCTTGGACCAAATACCTGGGGTCAATACGTCGGACAAGATACCTTGGACCAACACCATGGATCGCAATATTATGGTCCAAATACCACGGACCAAAACCCAATGTACTTGCCTTCCCTTGCATGAAAGTGAATGTATACGTATATGCAACTTTTGGTCAGCTAACCTGCGTGTATACGTGGCCTTATCAAGGGGAACCTGCGTATATCTCTTTTTCTTCATTTTGTGAGCCTGAACTGTGATCTGTCATCTTAGTAAGTTACCATCAAGGACAACACCTGTATCATAATGCCAACACTAAGTTCATAGCAGACATAATGCATGAACAGTTCACCAAGGTACCAACCGAGAGAGTTTTCAAGTATTCTTTAGTCTTATTCCATATGTTTTTATACTACCAATTAGAAAAGTTCCCTGTCAACATTCAGAAGTTGGATACCAAAGGAAACCCAAGATTAGTCATCTACTAGACACCATTGATCCAAAAATTCTCCACTATTTTTTCCTACAAAGACTTCATTTTGAAAAGAGGAACTGATCAAGTATTTGAAACTAGATGTTCAGTCCATAAACTAGACCAGAGATAGACTGAAGTAGCATTCATTTACTTCTACAATTGCAAAGCAAAATCATTTCAAAGGCTACTTGGCTAACTTCAGGCTCTGTCTGTAGCTTATGAAGTAAACAATATTAACAAACAATTATTCAGGTCCACAGTGGAGTCGCCAATGATGTTATCACTCAGGTTTTCCCAAAAGTTGTAAGAAAGGGAAGGAAGAGGAGGTAACCACAAACCAATATTTTAGATACAGAATCTAGCCAATCTGTATCCAGAGAGGGCTCTCTCTTTATGATTTAGCTTTGTTTTTAAAGGTATTAGGCTAGTTATGAAGTTCAAGGGTTTTGTTTGAGTTTGGGTGGTGAGATTCGATAGAACAGAGAGGTAAAACTGAGTAGCTCAGTCCATTGGGCTAATGGAGTCAAAGAAGATGGCTTTCTGGATTTGGTTTTTTAACAGAGGATCACTACAACAAAACCAACGATTAGCATCCCTTTTTACTTCTTTTTTTGCATCTAGAGCCCATTTTTGGTGCTATTTGCATCCATTTATCAAATATGGTGCAAAACTTGACACAAAATTTGCATCAAGTTTTGCACCAAATCTTACACCAAGTTTAGCACCAGGTATTGCAATAGGTTTTGCACCACGTTTTGCACCAAATTTTATGCCAAGTTTTGTGTCATCCTTTACACCAGGTTTTGGCACCTAATTTTGTTTGAAATACTTTTGCATCCTCATTTGCATCCACTTTTTGCACCTACACTTGCATCAACTTTTGCATCGACTTTCGCATCCTTTTTTAAATCATTTTTTGCATCCATTTTTTCATCCATTTGTGCATCCCTTTTGCGCCAAGTTTTACATCGTGTTTTGTGTCTAGTTTTGCATAAAATTTTGCATCTACTTTTGTTGCATCCACTTTGCCCTCTTGTTTGGCATCCATATTTACATCCTCTTTTGCATCTATTATTGTACCCACTATTGCATCTAATATTTTTGTGCCACAATTAGCGCCTAGTTTGGCACCTCCTTTTGCACCCACTTTTGATTATAATTTTGCATCCACGTTTGCATCCTCATTTGCGTCTAGGTTTTCATCAACTACTACATCTATTTTTGCATCCCTTTTTGTATCCAATTTTGGATCGGGATTTGCATCGGGTTTTGTGTCTCGTTTCGCATCTACTTTTGCATCGACTTCTATTGCATCCACTTTTGCACACAATTTTGCATCCACTGTTGCACCCATTTTAAATTTCACTTTTTGCATCCCTTTTTACATCTTCATTTGCATCATACTTTGATTCTTTTTTTGCATCTATCATTACATCCACTTTTGTTATGCCACAATTTGCACCATGTTTTGCACTCATTGTTGTATCCACGTTTGCTTCCAATTTTGCATCCATGTTCACATCCTCTTTTGCATCAAATATTGCATCTATTTTTGCATCCACTTTTATGTTAGGTTTATGCATTGGGTTTTGCATCTCGTTTTGTATCTACTTTTGCATCTACTTACATTATATCCATTTTTTGCATCCAATTTTGTTTTGCCTGTTGCATCAATGTTTGCTTCCACTTTTACATCCATTTTTGCATCTTATTTTGCATATTTTTTGTCTATTGTTACATCCACTTTTGTTGCACCATATCTTGCACCTACCATTGCAACCACATTTGCTTCCACGTTTGCATCCCCTATTGCATCCACTTTTGTTTCATCCATTTTTGCATATACTTTTGTTTCCGTTGTTGCATCCACATTTGTTTCACCACAATTTTTGCCAAGTTTTACACCTACCATTGGACCCATGTTTGCTTCCACTTTTGCCTTCATGTTTGCATCCAAGTTTGCATTGACAACTGCATCTACTTTTGCATCCACTTTTGTGTCAGGTTTTTCATGTTGTTGTGCATCTACTTATGTTGTATCCACTTTTCATCCAATTTTATTTCTATTGTTGCCCCCATTTCTATGTTCGCTTTTGCATCCCTTTGCCAACACTCATCATATTTTCTGCATTGATGATATTCCTTATGGCATTGACAATTATGAACAATTGATGACAATGTCAATAATATTGACAATGATGAAAATGAAGATGATGGCGATGACATGAATTGTGATTATGATGATAAAGACGATAGTGGTTACAATGACAATGATGATGATGGCAATGATTATGATGATGACGATGCTAATGACGTTGGCGAATCTTCCCAATTTTAGATGTTGTCATTGTCATAATCATAAGCATTATCTTTGGTGTCATGATCATCATTTTCATCTAGGTCATCATCAAAAACAATAATGGCATGAATGATGATGATGCATGATTACAACAATGTCGATAGAAATTACATTAATGATGATGATGGGGATGATAAAAATGACAATGACGATGATAATGGTGGTGATGATGATCATCATCGATCATCTGTCAAAAATAGAGTTGTTATTTCTCTTACGTATATCAATGTGTCCTAAACAACCCTTTTCTAGCACTGATCACATTTTTTGGGTTGATGATATTTCTTACAACATCTACAATTATGAACAATTGCAAACAATGTCCATAATGATGATGATGATGGCATGAATGGTGATTATGATGATAATGTAATGATGGCAATAACAATGACAAGGATGATGGTGATGATGATGACAATGATTATGAGAATGAGAATGAACTTACAATCTTATGGATTCGTGAACAATTACTAGTTTCAATACCATCTTCTGGATACGTATTACTATCATACTTTTTAAATTTTCTGTCTCTCTTGAGGTATGTTACTATAATGGTGTTGTCAACACTAGAAAGATATCTTGTTGTAATGGTGGTTCTAATGTTAGCACTAGCAAAGTTTAGTAGGGAGGATGCTACTACAAGAGGAATTCCTTCTAAGTGACTATGGCATTCAAAATGAGGCTTTATGGGCTGCTTGTTAACACATGTTCTCATGCTCATATAAAATTAATGTGAAAAGTTGCTTTAATTGGTTCCCATGCATAATTGATATTGATAATGGGGTGGTATAAAATTGTAATGGGCATATCCGTTAGTTAGTTATGATGGGTCAACAACATTGAAACCATCCAAGTGACAATTCACCTTGGAACAATCGTCGCTCGTGCGAAAACACGAAGTTTATGTAAATGAAAGTTGTGATTGTAGTGGAATTAAAACCATCGAGAAATATCAAAGAAGACGCTGCCTACCAGTTTTGAAAGACAACCAAGGGATTGAACAACTATTTGCATTAGGATGTAGTGAGGGAATCGAAGGAAATTTGGCAGCCCTAAGTTGCCATTACTATTGCCAATCACACATTCAATAGTAACCATAAAAGGTAGCCACATATAAACAAAACCTCGAGGTGTTGACAGTCAGAATCTATTGTAATAGCTTTGACGTATATATAGTTTTGTGTTTAGATGAGAATGAAGTGGGCTTCATCCAGGGTTCGGCTCAATCCTCGTCCATTCCATGCAGTGGTGTTTAATTCGCCAAGCAAGAGAATATTACGTGAGTGTTCAGAGTTAAATCAACAGAAATCAAGGACGTGTGATTGTCAAATTATTGCTCCTCCCTTATGATTGAGCGCTTGATGCGATGGTCATTATCCTTGGGTGATACTTTTATTCCCCATTTTCTATTGAAAAAGTAGCGTTTTTCTGTTCGATTATGATAGGATTGGATGAACGCCGGTTTGGGTGGATGTAGACCCATGTTTTTTTGTGGTGATCTTCAAATGTCTTGAGGATAAGAAAAAAATCCTTGACCAAGGTCCATGGTTTTGGGGATGAGTTGGTCTTCTAGTGAAGCCATGGTTTCCCAACTTCAATGCTCTCACTATGTTGCCGATGACTACTCTAGTATGGGTAAGATTCCCAGTTTTCCCATTCACTTTACCCATCTAGATCTCTTAGAAAAAGTGGGCAATTTTATTGGAAGATTCGTCAAAGTAGACAGGGAAAGACTTTTGAAAGGCATTTTCACCTATGTTTGCATATGTGTTTAGGTAGATCCCAATGAAGTTTTGCGAGATAAAATTGAGCTCAAGTGGATGGGAATTGTGTATTCTAGTTCATTTATTCTGAGCTTTCAATGGAAAATTTTGACTCTATTTTGGCTTACAGGCAAGATTTCATAAACTAACGCTCTCTATAAATGGACTAGACAAGGTTGTGCTCAAAATTTTGTTTAAAAAATGGCAAAGTTTGGGAAGAAGTTCTTTAAGTTAATGGATCAACATTCAGATGCATTTCGAGTGGTTTGATTGAATGATTTCTGTCTCAGTTCCGCACATTTAAAAGTTTTGGAGAATGGGAATTGATAATTCTGGTATTTGATGGTGTTCTATTCAAATTACACAGAAGAAGATAGAAAGCTAGGGCTCACAACCCCTACCTAAGAAATTCTGGTATTTGATGGTTTTCCCCCGACCAACCAATTTTTAGGCTCACAACCTGGCTAGGCAAGGTCAAGTTTAGGAACAACCTAGCTAGGCGAAGTGAGAGAGTACCGTAGTTAAGCGCTGCAGGGTCAAAGAGAGAAGGTGAAGGGTTGGATTCCTCACCGATCAATGGGCTAAAGTAGGGGTTGGGTGCTTTGTCAAGCCCCCCCCGCTTCTTATTCACCAGTGTCATGTCGAGAGCAAGGAACATTCTGGAAAATTCAATATTAAGCATCAATCTGCGATGAAACAGGGGATTCCTCTATAATCGGCTATGGGCTTATCTAGAAGGGCACCTCCTGGCCTTATGACTGGCATCTACACCTCCTTCCTTCCATATGCTAAGGTCAATGGTGAAGTGGGTCTAATATCTTGCTATGGAACTTCATGCATGGACAAGGAATCAATATCTACCTACTATGCCAAGGGGACTATTAGAAGGGTACTAAATAGGACCAAAGACTATTGGCTATTGGAATGGCTAAGTTATACTAGATCTAGATCTTTATCTCGGTAGAGAAGAGAGTAAAGAAGTGAAACGTAGAGATGCGAGTATCATATGTCTAGACGAGTATAATATGTATAGAGATCGAAGAGAATGAAATTCTCTGAGAGCTAGCCATGGCTCAAAGAGCCTCTTTTTAGTTGTTGAATTTAATGTCGACTGCTTTCTCCTTTCCCTTATTTCCTCTCTCTTATTCTTTTTTCTTTTCTCCTTTCTCTTATTCCCCTGTCCTTTCCCCCCTCTCCCTACCCGTACCCCACCCTCGCCCGGACGGCCCTCAAGCGTGCCTTCCCCTATCCTCGCCCTATGATCGCTTACCGCTTATCTTTTTTCTTGAACTCGTACCTTTGATGGCTCCTCCGGAGAGTGTTCCGTTCTCCTGCAGTGCCGCCCCTTACCTCTTTCAGAGTAAGATAGACTTCTTTCTTCAAACAAGTAACAGTTGTTCGAAAAAAAAGAACAACCAACAACACCCAAAGTACTCATACTGACTTTCTCTCCTACCGAACCGAAGCAAAGCGTAGGTAACCGACTTTCTTTCTCTCGATACGGCAACCGAAGCGAAGCGTAGGTAACCGACTTTCTTTCTCTCCTACCGAAGGTAACTACCAAAGGTAGGCATTCATCTACCGAAGGGAGGACGACAGGTAACTGACTTTCTTTCTCTCGATACGACAACACAACTACCAAAGGTAGGCATTCTTTCTGGCATCTTTCCAACTCTTGCTCTTACCTCTCTTTCCAAAGGAAGGAAGGGGGGTGTGGCGGGAAGGAAGGATCAGCTTCCTTCCCACCGCCAATGAAGGAAGGGGGTTGTAAGGAAAATATTATTAGTGCCAAATGAAAATTTATGTTAGGGATGCTTTCACATAGTTAGTTTTGTAATTATTATAAACATCACATACATAACAACCACAAATAAAAAAAGTATGTAATATATAAGAACAAAACTAATGAAGTTGTTAGTACTAAAATGAGGCATATACCATCACATGTAATCTTAGATATACTTAGTGTGAAACACCATGACATCAATGTCTGAGCAATTTGTAAATGTGCTACAAGGGCTCAATAGGGGGCTAATATTTATTTGATAGTCACGTTCTTGGCTTTGTTGCTTCATTTGAAGGAAGGAGGACACTATTGAATTATTTCAATTACATGGTTCACACCTTCCAAGTATTAGTTAACTTGCCTAAAAAGGTTCCTAACACAAGTGATCAATGCAAATATCACCCATAGGCTACTTTTGTTCACAAAACTTAACTCTCCCACTTTATTTTTGTAAAGACCCACTAATTCAAGTGTAGCCATGGTAGTTGATGCACGACCTCATGTGCACCAAAAAACATCCCATAACGACCAAGCTTACCCTTCCACTCCTAACACCAAAATGTGCAACACTTATCATAGGGTCCAAGGGGTATTGTCCTTGGTGGCCTCTCATCACTATTGATAACTAGGGTTGAAATGTCACACCCCATGCTTGTGAAACATCTACATCATTTGGCACATTGAATTCCATCCATGCGCACCAAGTTCTAATATGCATGCATGCTTATCCTATATCTGCTTATATTTAGGAATGCCAACTATGACATAACCATTACAATATCTTTCTTCTTATTCTTCTTCTTCTTATTACTATAGAAAAAAAGGACCCTTTTGTTATTCACAAGGAAGAAAAAAAGCACAAACATTGACAAAAAGATTGTAACTTCTGTCATTACAATGGGTTGCCAGAACACAAGGCATCACGACCCAGAAGAAGAGAAAAAGAAGTTGTCGTAAAACCAGGGTTTTACAATTTTTTTTCTTCTACAAATTATAAGACTGACTAGAAATGACAATAGCATGCAACCAAAAATTGTAGAAAGTGTATTATACAACCACGAAGAGGGCCCTACTATGAGAAAAACAAAGACAGTGACTAGAAATGACATTAGCCTGTAACAAAAAATTCCCGAAAGTGTATTATACAACCATGAAGAGGCCCCTGTCAAGAGAAAAAGAAAGACATTGTATTTGAGGCTAATTGAAAGCTGAATGTAGACTCACTTGAAATTTATAGTAAGCTAGTTGATAACTAATTGAAAATTTGACTTAAAGCTGATCCATATTAGTATATGGGCATCGAATGAGAACTTTGAACTGGGTTGCCAACTAATTCATCATAATATATGTAACCTGTCTCCAGACAAATAATTCTTTTTTAGAGAGAATCTACAGTTGTATTTAGCTCCCTATGGATGTGATGGAAATTGATTTCCTAGAAGTGGTTCTTTAACTCCACAATTTTGCTTTTCCAGGAGGATAAACTTATAACTTCCTACTATGCTTTACTGTCATTATTTTTTGGCTCCATTACAATATTTGTATGTCAACAACATGGCACACTACAACCAAGAAGATGAACAATTACATCATTAAGAGTTACAAAACCATCTTGCCATCGAATAACCAACATTAATTAAACAACCATTTAACAACATAATAGCAATTACATATATATATATATATATATATATATATATATATATATATATCACATTACACGTATAAATACCGCATTTCAATAGAAGTTAGATGAATTGCGCTAGTCCCAAAGTTTTGCTTTGACTTGAAATTAAACTCTTCTTCACTTTGTGATTTTTGTGTTATCCACTAGCATAGACCCATCTTAAATATAGATATAATATGAGCGGAGAGGGATCCAATTTCTTCATTGGCAATTATTTTTTATGAGCAAACATTATTTAAATGTTTTGTATTTTTTTTTTTTTTTTTTTTTTTTTTTTTTTAATTTATTTTGGCCGACACTAGCAAAATTTCAACTTTGATGATGGACAAACATCGTTGTAACCATACTAGGCTGTAGAGTGAGCTTGGCATATTCATATTATTTTCATCCTCAACATTGAGGATTGTGTAAAGCTCAGTGGAAGATGCCCCTTGGAATGATGGACAAACATGGCTGTAACCATACTAGGCTGTAGAGTGAGCTTGGCATATTCATATTATTTTCATCCTCAACATCGAGGATTGTGTAAAGCTCAGTGGAAGATGCCCTTAGAATAGTTTTGATGCCCCCAAAATGACTTCCATTCTCAACCCCTCCCCATGAAATTTGAACTTAAGACCTCGTAACAACTAAACCCCATACAAACCAACTACCCTACAACTTATCATGGATCAACCACAACAATACTTATTATAATAATTTAAAACCAATATTTCTAATTACTTTTCCATATTTATCTCATTTACAAACCCCTCAACCCCATCCCATTATTATTACAATAAACACAATAATATATCACCGAGGAAAGAGTTCAAAATTGCGAAAACAAAAAACGCACAACAACCTCTGGTCCCAACATGAATGAACTAGGCCTCTCATGTTGGAGATGATTTAGGGGTTATTCCATGGCCTTCTCTCCCTTTGAAACCCCCCAACCATCCCTGTAATAATTTATTATATTATCTTTAACGATGCTACTTTTACTCTCAATCTTTAACAGCTACCGGCCTTCCCTCTTCAAAACCCTTATATAGAGTGTTTTCTCTCCATCGACCTCAAAAACCCTTATATAGAGTGTTTTCTCTCCGTCGACCTCTTTGCCCTTTGCCTTCAAAGCATTTTTGCACAGTTAAATCCTTTGTCCAAAATCCTCGGGGTTTCGCATTCGTGTCTGATATTGGGCGAGTTTCTGGCATATTTTGGATCCATCGATTTCATTCGAGCCCTCCCTCTGTGCACTATCTGGTATTGGGATGGCTGGAACTCAGGAGGATCCTGTTCTTACACGGGTAGTAGATGACGATTCGAGAGAGAACGAGGATGATGCCGGAAAGGAAGAGGACACTGGAGCTCAGGTTGCACCCATTGTTAAGCTTGAGGAGGTTACTGTCACCACGGGCGAAGAAGAGGAGGATGTCCTTCTTGACATGTAAATTTCTTAATCCATGGCTATTTCATGATTTTGTTTTCTCAATTGAAAGTTGTTTTCATGGCCTCTTCGGTGGCCCTTTTCCTGTGCACATAAATGGGACCTTGACTATAAGGAAGATGCATTTGGGCAGTTATTTACTTCTAATTTTTCTCCTTTTTAGTAAGATCTGTTTTTATCGGGTTCTCGATGTTTTGTTCGCCTGTTGATGATGATCAGATTTGTCATTTCAATGGGGTGCTGAAGAAACTCTATGGTAGATGCATTTAGCGGGCTATGGTTTGTTTTATCGGGTAATTAGGGTTTTGCTTTTCTGTGTATTTTTGGTGGGATTTGATGCGCTTTGATGGCGAATTCGTTATATTTTGGATTCTTCGCAAGATATTGCATGAAATTCTGAACACCAGAGAAAATTTACCCGAATATTGATAGTACCTTTATGGAACTTCCTGAGATATGAACACATACTGAATCATCAAGTTTGCTTTGTCTTTTCTGCTCTCAATACTGTTGAACTCCTTCGCAATGTTCTGTAATCGGAAAAACAGGGAATTCCGGAAACAACAAGTTCTGAATTCAAACCACGGGAGCTTTAGGTTTATCTTAGGGTTTAGAATTGAGGGTTTGTCATTCTTTCAGCGAGCGTTGATCATATACACAAGCAATATAAGCTCCCTTTCTATTTTAAATTAAATACACTTTCCTTCATCCAGTCATGCTTTTTGTCTTTCCATCGGAATAGTGGGGATGAAGCTTGATGAACTGATAAATGGGATTGAATTTCCACTTGCAGGAGTATGTTGCTGTACTTGTCTGTCATGGAAAGCAACAGGATCAGGCAAAGAGAGATCTGGATGCATTTCTTAGCAATCACAGTGGTGCATTTGTGGCATGGTATTTCAGTCTTTTCACAAATTTCTGTTTTCTCTGTTCTTTTGAGTCAGGATTATGAGGGCTTATTGCTCTTATATCAGCAAGCATAGAATAGAAATAACATGTTAGACTTTTCCAATATAACATTCAAAATGTATAATGTTTCGTATCTAACGGAGATAGGTTCATTTGACCAAATAAAACAATGCACATTATCATATTTGTCTTTACTTCACAAAATTCCAAAGTTTCCTCCAAAGGGCTATAAACAACAGCATTGCAATCAAAATAGCTATCTTGAGGTGCAGATGAATGGATCGGAGGCAGATATTTCTCTGGTCGACAACAATTAATGGTAATTCTAGACAAGATAATCTGTACCCGAAGACACATTTTTCAAGACAAAGTTGCGTTTGATGAATTGCAGTTATGTTTAATTTGTTCTTTAGACACTTCTTCAATGAGGTAATGCTTTTGTCGTTTGCAAAGGATTTTTTTGATTTTATTTTTAAATTAATGCACATATCCTGAAACTAGGATTGTAAGGTGCTTCTGAGTAGAATATGAGAAACAATGCTGGCTATATTGTGATATCATAAACGCTCACTTACATGTATTTACTTGGTGGAAGCAAAACAAAACAGAGAAAATTAACATTGCGCAAGAACATCGGGCCGATCAGTTTCCTCAAACAGTTTCCTTTCATGCTTTATCTGATAGTCTCACTTGGTTGAGTTTTCTTATTTTGTAACCTCTTGCTTTGCTATAATATGATTTTGCACCTGAGGGCAACCTTACTTCCAGACTTTTTTCTTTTGAACCAGCTTCCTCTTATCATGATGGATCAATGTGCCCAGATTTAGCATTATAGGGAACCATTAGCACCTTTTTGTAGAATTTCTTTGAAAATTCTGCAACTGCTGTAGAGAACAATTCTGAAACTAATTTGTGACACCAAGACACAGAGTTTCTCTACTCTTTTGCAGCGAAATAAAAAAGAGTTAAAAACACATTCATACAATACAATAACACAGGATTTTTCTATGGAACCCTACATGGAAAACCCTCTACTAGCTGTAGATTTTTATTGACAAAGTTGAGCAAATAAAATTAATTACAAGGAAAATTGTTTCACTACAGAACAAGGTTGTTCTTTCTGCTGACACTTAGCTGAAAACTGCTTGCAACAACCCTGTCCTTAGCTCCTAAATCCTTGTGCTGTCCTGCCCCTGTTTCCTTGTGCTGGAAGCCTCTATTTTCTAGTGCAATAGTGGCCCTATCTTCTAGGAATTACTCCTGATTTCTAGCGCACACTAGCATGGATTTTCTCTGCCAAAACTCTGTGCAGAGGCCTCTCCTTCACGCTCTTCCTAGCTCTGCCAGCTCACACACAAAACTCGCACTCTATTGTTTGGTCTCACAACCTGTAAAAAATTAATGTCTGCTCATGTTGTAGCCCACCCAGTTTCAAATTCTTGCAAGGTTTAATGCCCAAAACCCATCAATAGCATATGACTGATATACACATCATTTTATCATTTTCTGCATTTAACTTGAAACAACATAGAGGTACTCTACATTTCACTTTCAGCTGATAAGAGAAAAAATAAGGCAAGCACACACATGAATTTTACACTGTTTTTTGTCAACATGATCCTAGAAAAACCCCGCAGCGGGGAAAACCAGTTCTTCTAGGAGGATTTTATTTTGTTTCTTTGACGAAGCATCACTGAAATCCCATTCTCAAACTGAGTTCTGAACTGTCTTCAACAAATGTTCATGTTGAAATTACAGTCCTCTGAAATGCTCCTTCTTCTTAGGAATTCAAGCCACACTGACAGTCACAGGTTCCTTGAAACTTGGGTTCATCACAACAAATATGCACAGGTTTTTTTATCAGCGTTTAACCTCCCTGGAATTTGAGCAAATACACTCCAAAACAGCTCTCTAAATATCATTGATATACCACTAAAACCAGGCTTGAGATTTTTGCTGGTCTTGGCCCAAGAATCTCACTGTCCCACATAAATACGCTGGCAGAGAAATATGCTGCTAAAACACTTGCCTACGGTGAGGAGTAACCAAACTTGACTCCTAATAAGCCTTTGACCTGTGCGCAACCACTGGCTGTGACAGTCTTCCAAAATTTCGTGCTCCCTTTTTAGCTTTAACTCGGCCTTCTAGGGATTTGATTAACTGTGGTCTTGTTCCTAGTTCTTGCTGTAGAATTTCTTCACAAAAATTCTCTTCCTCCTATCTCCTTTCCTCTCCTCAATAGTTCTCAAGAGGATTGAATGAAGGAGCTCTTCCTTGCTGCCTCCAAATGCAAGCTCCACAACATGGTTGCGTTCTGCTCTGATTTGAGTTCACCTTGGAACACAACCTCCTCCTTTAGCTGTCTCGATCTCCTCTCAAGCTTCCCTACACCCTCCTCTTTCCTTTGAGAAGAATAATGAAGAATCATTCATTTCCTTTAACTTCTGTTTTTCTTTTGAGAGGGAAACCTAACCCTAAAGGCTAAAGATCAAGGGCTGAGATTAAATCTCAGCTAATGAGATCTATAGTTGAGATCAAGCTCCCATTAGACCCCTTTCTCATGATGACCCCTCACTTAACCTTTTAATGTTTTAGTACCATGGTCACTTTGTCGCTCATAAAGTGAGTTTTAAAATATAAAGGTTACCTTATTAACATAAAGTGGACTTAGTACTTTACACAAAGTCACTTTAATAACCCATGTGACTTTAATAAATTAGAATTACAAGGTACACAACTCATAAAAGCTTCTTTAGCTCCTTGACATTAATAAACACATAATTTCACTTAGAGAAAAGGATATTAATGTGTATTCCTAGGCCAAAAGGATAAATTCCTAGGAAACACTTCCTTGGTACTATATTCTCAACACAATGTTGTGCTCACAAAATAGTGATCCATTTTTGTGCCTTCGTCCTCCTTATAAGCAATTCACATCAACTAAATTTGGCAAGTTTATTTTTTGAACTCGGTCTTGTGATTGACTAGTTAACTGAGTCTAACTGACTCATGTAATTCGTCTTGCCTCAATTTAGAAACTGAAGCTCACTTGCTTGTCCTTTGCCAAAGATAACTCGCACTAGGAGACAAACAACTGAGCCTCCAACTATACACATGAGTTAAACTGCTTCATGAACTCGACCTAATTTTTAGGAACTCGTCCTAACTTTTAGGAACTCATGCATGCTAAAGACATGAGTGCTTGTGGTCTCTCTGACTAAGGAACAAGTCAAAGAAGACCTTACTCGCTTCTATTTTCAACATTCCCTCTTAGCGAGAAAGGTGCTTTTGGAAGAACCTCGTCCACTTGGATCTATCTCCAATACTACCACGTTCTCCGTTGTTGCAGCTTCTTCCGCTGAACTAGAAGACTTTGCCTTCTTTTGCGGAACCTGATAAGACCTTTTCTTTCCCACCATGCTCTGCGAGTCTATCACTTCAGTCATAAGGGCCATGCACCCTGTGTACCTTTGTGGCTGCTTCCTTTGGTTGAAGGTGATATTGGAAGATCCAACTCTCCCTTGATCTCCCTTAAACAAATCCTTTGCCCACTTGGCTCAAACTCTCCCTATTCTAGGATTCATTGCTTGAGTCGCTGCCTCGACTTGCCTTCGGCTATGCTCCTCATCATCTTGTTGGTTGGCCCAACTGCCAACTAGCTTATACTCAAATTGAGATACTGGCTGAGGCTTCATCTTGAGTAGCTTCTTCTCAGGTACTCTAATCTGCTCTTGCTCTAAGGACTCCTTAGACTTAAACTGAGATATTGGCTGAGGCTCCATCTTGAGTAGCTTCTTCTCAGGTACTCTAATCTGCTCTTGCTCTAAGGGCTCCTTAGACTTAAACAGACATATTGGCTGAGGCTCCATCTTGACTCTTGAGTAGCTTTTCTTAGGTACTCTAATCTGCTCTTGCTCTAAGGACTCCCTTTGGGTTTTGCTCTCCTCAACCATCAATTCTCTACTCTGAGCTCTCCTTGCCTTGCTGCTCAAGGTTGCACTTGTCTCTACCTAGAACTTGTAGTGATTTTTCATCCTCACACCTATCTGCTTCTTACATCCAAAAGCTAAGTGCTGGAGGTAAGCCTTACCTTTGCTAAAAATGACATCATAATCCTTGTCCTCAAGGGTAGTTATCCAAACAAGATTCTGCTTTAATCTTGGAACATAAAAGACATCTCTGAGATGGAGGGGATTACTTGACTCCCTCTGAAAACTGAGAGTACCAATTCCTCTCGATTTGAAACTACACGTCCTTCTCCTTCAGGTGTCTAAAATTTTTCTTTTTTTTTGGTCATGTGGAAGGATGTCATGTGGAAGGATGCTACCGAATCAATATACCATACACTAATGTCTGCTGAGCTTGGCATGCAAGCAATCAATGATAAATATTTCTCGAACTGGGCAAAAAATGCATCTAGCTTTGCTGATGTAGCTACATGATCCTCACTGGACTCGTTCTTTCGCTTAGGACACTTACTGGCATAGTGTCCAAACTCATGGCAATGGAAGCACTTGACCTTTCTTAGATCCTTTTACTTGCCCTTTTGACTAGACTCGACCACTCCTTGGCCCTCCGTGCCCTTGGTCTTGCTACTCTTGCTTGTTATGGAAAAGTTCTCCTTGTCCTCTGTCTTCATCGATCTACCATTTTTGGTCCTTCTTCGGATATCTTCCTGAACGTAGTCAGTCAATAGCATTTCCCAACTAGGAAAATTATCTCTGTCATTGACAACATCCTGGAACCCATACCAAGACTTGTGAAGTCGTAGAAGAGCAAAACTCACAAGGTCATGCTCTGGTATACTCATGAGTGAATTTTGACAAATACGTGACAATGGACTCATCCTTGTTCACCTAGATACTCCTTAGCTTCTCCTTAAGAGCAAGCTTCTTGGTATCGCTGGTACTCTGATATAGATCTAAAATAGTTTTGAACATCTCATAAGCTGTCTTCTTCTCATGGATATGAGGAAATATATGATCTCTGACCCCTTCTAGAATAATCGTCCTTGCCTTGATATCATTCTTAGTATGTTGGGTCAACTGTTGGGGATCTTGTAGTGGTGGTATAGCCTGCTTCACAAATTCTCCCACCCCATTATCCTTCAAAACTATCATGATCCTCCCTTTCCATGAAACGAAGTTTGATGCTCCCTCTAAACAGTTATCTGCTCTCAAACCTTGGTACGCCGTCCTGCTTTCCCAGAGAGCTCTCCAACACCTGCCCACTAATAGCTTAGTAGTCCTTCACAAGAGGCTGTACTTAGGGCACAATAGGGCAACTTCTAACAACCCTCCAACCTGTACACTTAAGCTGCCCACACAATTGTCCAATGGGACCTCATCCACTTAGTAGAACATCAACTTGAGAATAACATTCAACATACCTTAACCAATAGAGACTTCTTCTGCTTCTCTAGGTCACACCCCTGTGCAATTACCTGAAGTTTTCGACCCTCTGATTAGGGCATCTTGCACCTACGTCAACCCATAGTTTGTTGCCTCAAAACTTTACAAACATTTCTCCACAGGTTCCTCTTCTATGCGTTAGCTCTTGTCCTCTTATATATTGTTGTTCCAGCTCCTTAAGAACATAGACCAACCCTAAACTAGGGCTTAATCTCTCCTGTAACAACACATAAAAAACTTGGTCTGTTTTGCAAGTTGTTTGCACCACAAATAATGCACAAAAAGACTACCCAAAATGCTCCTCTTGCAAGCTACTTGCTCCTGCCTAACTTGGCCTAATTAGTTACAAGAAAAACGAACCAAAACCAATCCTCTTCTCCACTTTGCTAGGCTCCTTTGGGCTATGACTATTTCAGGGAGATTCTCCTTATGATGTTGCACTAGGATGTGCCAATCAACTTGTGTTGGTATTTATTCTGTTCCTTGCTTCGATACCATGTAGAATTTCCTTAAAAATCTTGCAACTGCTGTAGTAAACAATTTTGAAACTAATTTGTAACACCAAGACAGGATTTTTGTAGGGAACCGTACTAGGAAAACCCTCTGCTAGCTATAGAATTTTATTGAGAAAGTTGAGCAAATAGAATTAATACAAGGAAAATTGTTTCACTAGAGAACAACACTGTTCTTTCTATTGACACTTAACTGAAACCTGCTTGCAACAACCCTGTCCTTAGCTCCTAAATCTTTGCGTTGGCTTGCCCCTATTTCCTTTCGTTGGAAGCCTCTTATTTCCTAGCGCAATAGTGGTCCTATCTTCTAGGAATTACTCCTAATTCCTGCGTACACCAACAAGGATTTTTTGTGCCAAAACTCTGCGTATAGGCCTCTCCTTCACACTCTTCCTAGCTCTGCTAGCTCACACACAAAACTCGTGCTCTCTATTGTCTTGTCTCACAACCTTGTGCTCACAAAACAATGATTCAATTCTGTGCCTTCGTCCTTCTTACAAGCAATTCACATAAGGTATATCTAGCAAGTTTATTTTTGAATCTCGGTCTTGTGATTGACTAGTTAACCGAGTCTAACTGATTCATGTAACTCATCCTGCCTCAATTTAGATACTGAAGCTCACTTGCTTGTCCTTTTCCAAATATAATTCGCACTAGGAGACAAACAATTGAGCCTCCAACTATACGCACGAGTTAAACTGTTTTATGAACTCATCCTAATTTTTAGGAACTTGACCTAACTTTTAGGAACTCGTGCACGTCAAAGATAGGATTGCTTGTGGTCTCTTTGACTAAGTCACAATTCAAAGAAGACCTTACTCACTACTATTTTCCACACACTATATATATATATATATATATATATATATATATATATATATATATATGAAATGTGGAAAGAAATCATTATGAATAAATGAGCAAGAACATTTACATGACAAACATAAATGACAAGCAATATTCCACCATCACTTAACCCCAATGTGGGGAAACTCTTGATCAATTCTTCTTATATTCTTCAATAATTCAGCAGAGAGAGAGAGAGATATTACAATTTACAGATCTGATAATTAATGACAGCGGCAAAAGAGACCTAACCAGAAAAGTCATTGCTGGTCAACAGGGCAGATTTGACCCTCATAAATTGGTCAACTTCAGTCAACTTCGGCCTCCAAACAACAAGATGAATCAACCCTCAAAAGAACCCAAAATTAGCGCAGTCAAATTTGGTCAAACAACCAACCTGTGGTTAGCCCTAGCTGCAGTCAACGTTGGTCAAAGTCAATGTTTGGCCTCAATTTATGTGCCTAGAAATGCGGCTTGCCCAAATAGAGATAGCCCCCACAAAACATAGTCAAAGGAGGTCAACTCATGTTTGTCAACGCTTGGTCAAACTGTCCAGAAATTCTGTCTCTTGAAATTTCGGCCTCTTGAAATTTTGCTTTCCTGAAATTTCAGACGTGTGGAGAGAGAGATGCCTAGAAATCCGTACCCAATGAACAAGGAGAGAGAGAGAGAGAAGTGTGAAGATGAGTGTATCCAAATGAGGCTAAGGCATCATGTATTTATAGCAAACGTTGAGGATGAATAGACGTGACTGTTGGGCTTCTGAGCCTACATAAGTTTGTTGGCCGACCTTGACAATTTGTCCATAATCAAAGTAAATTCATAACTTCATTTGTACATGTCAGAATTGGATGATCTTTAGATCACTCCTACACCTCTCGGAGAGAGGAATCCAAGAAAAATATCAGCTGTCATAAATAAGATGACCCATGTGGAGTTTGGCCCTAGTTGCCGATTCTAACATGATGAAACTACGTAATCCAAACTTTAAAATATGGTATGAAAAGCTTAGTGTGCCCAATCATTGATTTTTTGTTTGAGGGAAGGGTACAATTTTGCTAAGGCAATGATAGAGGAGTCAAATAAGCAATATCACTAACATTGAGGTACATAAAGCACTTGGTGCTTTTGATTAATTGCCAATCCTGAAATCTCGAAAAATGTTAACTCTGTTGAATTTTGAATGGGATATGAAGTTCTACTTTCTCGATATGAAGTTAGAGGAGATGGGAACCGCTTTTAAACATCTCAAGACAATGAATGGTAATGTTAAAAATTTAAGTAAAGGTTTTACTTTAAGACTTTAACATTACCATTAATTGCCATCATTTTAACGCAAATTGAGAGTGAAACCCAGTCTTAAATAAATATTTCTAGTGTATGAAGTTTCTAAAAGTCTCATGAATTCATAATTATCCTCTAATTAGTTATTAAAACAAAAAAATGTTGTTCCCAACATTTAAATCAAGGCAAAATCAAACAAATTTCATTTAGAAACACGTTGTACAGATGTTGAAATGCATTTCCCATGTGAAATATGTTTCATATGAATTGAAATGCGTTTCTCATGTGAAATATGTTTGATATGAATTGAAATGTGTTTCCCATGTGAAAATACATTTCATATGAATTGAAATGTGTTTCAAGAGCATTTTAGTTGTGTTTCAGTGGCTCGATATGAAAACGCAGCTGGTATGCAGGGGCGGGCCATGTTTCCTGCATCATAGATACCTTCTCATATTTGGAAATTTGTTTTTGTGGCTGATCAAATGTGTCGTTGGTTCTTCTTCACTTTGTTGTTCCCTTTGATGGGTTGCCTAGTCTATGATTTGATAGATGAGATGTCTAGTGGTTGTGGTTGCATGGTATAAAGGTTGGACATAAAGAGCTCCTCCACAATCTATGATTTACATGTTTAACAATCCTTTTCTTAAGTCCAATTATATACAAAATTACAAATCCTAGTGCAAGTGAAAATACGTTCTTCTTCAATGTTGCTTTTGTCAAACTAAACAAACAGGAAACAATTTATTTGACAGGTGGAAGAAGTGATAGGCTTAGAGCAATTGAATTGCAGGCCATGCTTCTTGAAAAATTGATGAACAGATGTCTCCTTACTTGAGATTTAGGTTGGCACCATGGCACCATCCTGTCCATCATTATACACTAATCTTGTCATTATCTTCTTCACTGTGAATGATTGGCCTGTTCCCTGCAAATAGATCTGGGCATAGAGGAGCCAATCCAAGAACAGTAATCTCTAGCACAAGACAATATTAATGATCTAAATACTTAATCCTGAAGCTTGAGTTTGATTTTTCTCTACTGGTTCTGAATCTCTGATTGAGAATCTCCCACTCGTCATTATCAAACCTTCTCCTTCATCATTGGCATCAGCTGCACTGCTGAGGTACTTTGGTTGGTTGTCATTGGACTTGAGAGCTTGAAGTTTCAAATGATTATAGTAACAGACAGCCAGAAAAGCCAGTCCACACCCACTCAAGTTTATGACTGTAACCTTTTCATTTATTACAAACAAAGACTATGTTATGAGCAGCCAGTCCTTGACAAGACCAGCAACATTCATAGTCAAGGCTGAAGTCTTTCCTATCAGAAGAAATACTGCAAGATTAAGAGCCAAGGCACAAGCAGAAATGTCATGTAATCCAAATCAAAGGAAGAGACCCTGATTATCAGAAATGGGTATTCTACTAAGGCCCAGGGGGTGCTGAGAAAAACAAGGCAACAAGGAGCAACAAAGATGTGATGGGATTCAACTTAATCCCTTTTGATGTTCGTGGAATTTGTATGAGAACCAATTGGGTAGTCTCACATGCAACTGCACTTAACTTGAGAATCACCTCCCATGCATTCATCTTGGCCTCCCCATAAGCTGAAATAGTAACTCCAATGGATATGGCCAACATATTGGCCTCGGACTCACCTTTATAAGCTTCTTTCTTCAGGGAAACCACAATCAAATACACAGCAATGGGAATTAGAGCTTTCAGCATTTGAAATAATGATACTGAGAGGAAAACATAAGCAGAATTTGAAAACTAGAGACCCAAAGAATACACTTATCAATACTATGGGTTCAACGAGCTTGAAGACTCTTACAATAGCAACAGCCAGTGTTGAGTAGAAGCCCATGTGAATCATGGTGGGACTGATCACACTAAAGTTGTCAAGCAATGGCAACTCGAATGGATATGGCTAACATATTGGCCATGGCCTCACCTTTATAAGATTCTTTCTTCAGGGGAACTGCAATCGAATGCATATCAAATGGGCACAAGAGCTTTCAACATTTGAAATATCGATACTTTGAGAGACATGCACCAAGGGCTGCATCATTTAGGATTTGTACTCAGTTTAGGTGTCATATTCAAGGGGAAGTTGTTATGCTTTCCACCACTTCATAGATTGTTAGAGTGATGAAACAAAAGAGGCTCCCTCTTGAGGCTAGATTATGTCATTCATATCAGTTGTGTTGTTGATGTCCTAGCTCAGCCAGGTCTTGCCAAAACTCTGTTGAGGTTCAAAATTTATTATAAACTGAAATGTCTTCACAAGAATTGACCTCATAAAATGCCATAATCACAAGATATGCCATACATGGCTGTGATTATGGCTCGCAAGACCCTTAGACTTTGAGTAATGAGGCTCGCAACATCACTTATGATTATGCACTCTACAATTCTGTGACCAGCGAAATGTCAAGCAATTGAACCGCGATTTAAATCCTATTTTGTCAGCAATAATTACTATACTTTGTCTTTATTTAGTGTAGAGAACCAAGCACTTATTCTGCTCATCTATAGAAGGGACAATGGTTGTTTGCCTATGAGGTATAAGGAAATCCTATCAGATGTTTTGTATTTTCGTATGGAATTGAATCATACTCCTGCACACTGTAACATTCATATATATCAACCTGTAGAGGCTTTAATAACACCTGGTATTCTGGTTAGTGATTTTATTGGACCTCATGTGCATATCCTACATGCACAAGATGGACTATTCATATGTTACAGGGTATTATTCTTATTATTTAGGGTGCACATCTTCAGGTGCTCAGGAACGATTACTAGAACAGTCAGTTAATTCTGCAATTTAAAGGATGAAAAAGGAGGTTATAGGAGTCTAGTTTTGGTTCTCATCCACAATGTCACACTAGTCTGCCTGGGCATGGTTCTCATGGTTTAATAGTGACTTGAGGAGTCATAATACCACAGATCACTAAACACAAACAGCTAAGGTAGCCCAAGGACAATAGCCATCTTTACACATTAATTAACAGGTCTTACATTAATTATCCTAGGGGGTTTTAATACTTCCAAATGCTTAAAAAACAGTTAGCAGAGCATTCACATTACACATTCCAGCAATCTTTTCTATAAACCAACCAAATGCAGTCAGGAGAGCCCTCCTTTTAAACTATACAACCTTATTGTTAGTATGATCAACCTTATTTTAATATAGTGTGACAAACCGTATGTGACAGGCAGGTGGAAAATTTTTCTCGCAATTGACTAAGCGACGTCCTGCGAGCCAGACTTGAGACGGAAACCCTCGTCAGAAGTATATGCTTGGCTCTTTTCCAAACAAATGAAGAGTCAATGAGGTTTTGTGTAATCACTTCTGGTATCGTATTGGGTTATTGTTAGAAGCGATAATTGGATTCGGATTCTCATCGAGTGAGTTGTTCTGCTTTCTCAAATTGAAAGGGTTTGTTTGGAGGGAAAAATGAAAGAGGACATACGAGAATAGTGAGGGGAAAGATGCAGAGGAAGAGGATTGAGAACATCACCAGCAGGTAGGCTACATTTTCCAAACGTAGGTGGATTGCTGAAGAAAGCTTACGAGCTCTCGGTGCTCTGCACTGCAGAAGTTGAACTTGTGATTTTCTCCCCAGCAGGAAAGCTCTATAAACTGGTTTTTAGTGCAAATCCTACTATTTTGATTCTAATAATCATGGCTATGCAAACCTCATGAGATTCTTACTAATAACCCAGGTGGTGCAAGCCCTAGTAAGCTCGATGTTGAAAAACTTAGTGTAAAACCTCCAAATCGCTGGTTTTGTTGTAGTGCTTATTGGAGAGTATATAAAAAATTTCACACCTTTTTATGAGATATGGGAGGAAAACATGTTAAAGATTTTTAATAAATATAAAATTTCCAAAATGATGCTAGTTACGTGTGATTCTTTTTTCATTGTTTGTGATTATGAAAAATGAAACTCGATGTTTTTTCATTAGTGCACACATATTTCATTATATAATTGCATATAGAAAAATCATTCCAGAGTCGATAACAATAAAAGTGAAGAATTTATGGTCCAACGTTATATTTAAGGGAGATGTTTAAGGATGACGTTTGAATTTTGTTTTTCATTTTAAGACATTTGGAGCAAATATTAGGAAGGACTTTGAGAAAGGATTGTCCTTCATTTTCGAAAATGGAGTTGTTCCTTTCCAGCCATATGCCCCAAGTGACCATCAAAGGGAGAGCTCATATGTTTTTTGGATGTTTTCTTTATAGCCATTTTTTTACACATATCCATAGAGTCCCCATGCCATTGATGTGAATTACTTGTTCGGTTTTTTTAACCAACATTTTTAACCAAACAAGAAAAATTAAAAAAATGCCTCAAGATCAAAGACTGAAACAAAGACCTATTGACATACCTTTTAAAGTATGGAAAGAACTTGTAAAATCATATGAGAAGTTGGATGCACAAAGAAAAGCCGGCAATGAGAGCATTCAGGGATTGAATTTTTCATTAAACATTATTTAGAATGTATTAATACTTATAAGTATCTTAGACATGTATTTGTGTGAAAATAAATTGAATTGGTTTATGTTTAAGGACAAGGCATCCAAGGCGAGGTTAACCAAGACAAAAGTCACTTATCGTAGTGGCTAGAAAGGTTTAAAAGCACTGATAACAACCTTTGTAAGTATATTAAACATGTGATATTTTTTTAATAAATTTTGTACTAGAAGAAAGTCATTGTTATCTAATTTCTCCCTATTTACTGATTGATAGGAACTAAAATATGGAAGACCTCCAAATCATTTGGAAAAGGAGGTGCTGCAGCAAAAGAGATGGGTTGAATTTGTTGTTTGGATGGACTCTATGGTATGTAATCTTAGTTGGATTTCCAATATACTTTTAAAACATATTTTCATTTTATTTTTTAGTACTATTAGATATTATATCTTACCTCATTTTATGGTTAACATTGTATAACAAAAACATGCGTTGCGTTATGTAATTAATACTAACATGTAATATTGATTTTTTTTGTCAGAATGCTATAGGTAATGATTGCCAAGACGATGATCCAAATTATGTTCAACATATATCAGGAGATGATGAGGATGAGGATGAGGATGATGGTGGTGAAGGAGGAGATGATGATGATAGTTGCGGTGTTGATGATGTGGATCAGAGTAATGAGGATGGTCAATATGATCATGAGGATGATCTTGGTGGTGGTAGCTATGCATGCACATGCATTGTTTTTTATGAAGAAATTATTGTGTAGAATGACATTGCTATGTTTAGATGGGTGTTGTGAATTTACCCTATATCAATGAGACATTTTGATTTTGTAATCATACGATGAGTTTGATTTATGTATGTTGTTAATTTATCGTAGAATAACGATATTCATGAAATATTTTGATTTGTTAATCATATTTGAATTTTACTTGTTTTGATTAAAAATAATACTGATTTTATTAGTATTATGTTGCTATTTTATACATGTTTTGAAAATTGTTAATGACACATTGTTATTTTTTTGGATGGATGTTGTCAATTTCTCTTAAATTTCTTTACAAATGATTTTGAATTGTGATATCTGCTTTAATGATATTTAGAAACTATCATATATTTCACTATGAATCTATAAAGGGGGTCATATATGTAAAGAAAAATATACTCTATATAAGAAGTCAAATGCGGATGTAACCATGGATGCAAAATTGAAAGTAAAATTGGATGTTAAACTAGGAATTAATACAAAAATGCAAACAATTGACATACAAAGTGTTTTAAATTAGAAGTGAAAAATTGTGCAATAGTTGACACAAAGAAGGGAACAAAACATGGCATACAAAAGGATATCAAATTGGGCAAAAACAAGGACACATAAATGGGCACCAAATTAGATGCAAAAAAAGACAACAACTAGATGTAAAATAAGATGCAAAGTTGAGCGTTAAAAAGAAGCAAAAAACGTTACAAATTAATATGCCAAATGATGATGCAAATAATGGTGTAAATTTGGGATGCAAACTTGGGTGCAAAAAAGGAAAAAAAAAAAGATGTAAGAAAAGACATAAAACAAGATGCAAAATGGGGCTGAAAAAAGGTGAAACTAAGGATGCCATATTGGATGTAAAAAATGATGACACAAAATTATATGCAAATGTGGACACAAAATGAGGCAAAAAAAGATGCAAATTTGGATGGTGAAAACGATGTAAAACTAGACACCAAAAAAATGCAAAATTGGATGAAAAAGTCTGTGTAAATAATGGTGCAACATTCGACACAAGTAGACACAAAAAAATGGTGCAAAAAGGGGCATAAAATAGCTTAAAATTGGATGCAAAACTTGGTGCAAAAACAAATACAAAAGTAGACGTAAAAAATGGCTCTAAATTCAATGTACCATTAGACACAAAATAAGATGCAAAGGTGGACACAACACATGACTCAACATAAGATGCAAATATAAATGCAAATTTGGATGCTCAAAATGATGTAACATTAGATGCAAGAAATGGTGTTAAAAATGATGCAAAATTGGATGAAACAAATGACGCAAAATATGGTGCAAAATGAGATGGGAAAAAGGGAGACAAATCAAACGTAAATGTGGATGTAAAAAATGGTCCAAAAAAAGATGCAAAAATGGGCACAAAAATGGATGCAAAATTTGGTGCTAAATCAAATTCAACACATGGTGCAAAGATAGGCACCAAAGCTGGTGCAAAAATAGAAGCAAAAACTAGTGTAAGACTAGATACAAAACCTGGCGTAAGACTAGATGCAAAAACTGACACAAAATGGATGCATAAAAAGACATTAAATTGGATTCAAAATACAGTGTAAACTTGATGCAAATGATGGTGCAAAAATGGAAGCAAAGAATGACACAAAATAGGAAGCAAAAGAGAATGAAAAATAGATGCAAAAAATGACACAAAACTAGAAGCAAAACCTGTCATAAAATAAGATATAAATCTTGGTTCAAAATTTGACGCAAAAAATGATGCATAGTTTGGTGTAAAAAATGATGCAAAATCTAGCGTGAAAAAGGATGCAAAATCAGGTGCAAAAAAGGACGCTTTAAAAATTGTACAATAGAGCCAGATTTAGCGCCAGGTTGCTCATCACAATTACAAAAAAAATGCACTAAAATCTGGCGCTAAATCTGGCGCAAATCGCTGGTTTTGTTGTAGTGGATGGTTTCATAGAGCAAGATATTCAAACAGGGAAAAAATAGAGACTTGAAACAGATGGAATGGGCTCAAATTGGGTGGAGGGCAGTTAAGAATCCTTCAACCTATTTAAAGAGGGAAATTGGATGATTACTGATAAGGAGCAGTGAAGTATTCTATAACAAATAATCAGCGTGAAAGAATTAGGAAATAGGAGAAATTAAGATTTCACTGCTTATTCTAATTCTGAAGAAAACACAGAGAACAATAAGGACTGAAAACAGAGTGCAATCAAGCATATTCTGAAATTAAACTTTTTTTTATCATTGAGATTATGAAACACAGATGATATAATAAACAAGAAAAATGTAACACACAAGATATAGAGGACTTATTGGTCCAGAGGTTGATTCAAGAAATCTGTGACAAGTCCTCTGCTTCAATTCTTCATCTAGTAGGCCATACAACAGTTGATTCCAACAGCTCTTTATTCCAAAATTTCAATATTACAGCAGAGTCTAGGAATCCACCCTCAATACTCCAATGGAGGGGGTATTTATGCTCAAATTTGTAAAACAAATATCTCATAACAGTTGTGAGATAATATCTAGGATGAGTAATAATAGTTTACAAGAAAAATAGAAAAAAACTAGTCTTCTTCAGTAACTCTGCGCTGGCTGCCTGTCTTAACTGATACTCTTTAATTCTGACCTACCACTCTTTAATGCTGATCTGATACACTTTAATGCTGATCTGACCCCTGTTCATCTCCATCTGATATTTAGCCCAAAATTTCCCTTTTTCCAAGGGTAACAACGCAACTATGGATAAACACCTGTTGTTGGGACACTGGAGGTTGTTCTGCGCCTTCCAATTCCTTTCCTTTAGACCTTTCTATGGCTGGTATGCTAACTTCCTGCGGAGATTGCTGAGAAGTCCTGGCAATTGATGCATTGATAGCCATTTATTGAGAAAGTTTTTAAAGGTACCTATGTCAAAAGAGGAGGAAACTGTAAAATGGCAGGTCGGTTGAGTCTGCGAGCTCGTCGATGTAGTCTTTCTGGTCAGGAGGCAGTCAAGAGACTGGAATTTTGAACTCAGTCGATTTTATTTTGCAAGAGAGCGTGGGGCGTAATGTATTGTGAAATGACATTTTACCCTTTTATTCGACAAAATGAAGTTTTGGCGGGATTTTTTGATTTGATCGGGAGGATGACGCAAGCAGTACGGATGATGTCAGCAGAAGCACGAGGGCAGATGACATGGTAGAGGACATGGTGGATGACGTCAACAAAAGGACGGAGGACGTGGTGGGTGATGTCAGCAAAAGGACGGAGGACGTCAGCAGATGACGTCAGCGGGGGGATGGTAAGCAGTTTTGCTCGCACCACCTTTGCGGCTGGGCGGTTTTGGGCTGGGAGGGAGCGAGCACCACAGATGGGCGACGCGTGGCTTTGGTACGGCGGCAAAACCATTGGCCGATCGTGCGTTAACGTTTGGCGGTTAGGGGGTCGCGAAATGATCGCCGACCATCGGATGGTCAGGCCCAGATCGGACGGTGGACGAGCTTTGAACTTGGCGGAGGGTTAAGCAGCGGGGCCGACATGTTTTTAAATGATTTTAATGGTTTTCAGGTGCATTTTGATTGGTTCAGGGCTTGGTTATTAATCAACCCAAATGGTTGATTAATTCCTTTGCACGCGGGGAGGTTCTTAACAAGTTCCAGATAATCTTATTAATCCATGTTTATACAGTGACTATGCTCGTATTCGACCAGGGGAGGGGTATGTAATGATGCGGGGGTTTTTATGTATTTATAATACGGGAAGGGAAATGACTGTTATTTAGGATTTATATAATAAGTGTTTAATTGTTAATATGAAAAAAATGTAAATGAAAAGAGTTAAGTTATAAACTTAGGCTTAGGATGGAAAAAGGGTTTTTATGAGGAACATTTACCAATTTCCTAAGTAAAATAGGGTTTTACTTAGGCAATTTTTATGAAATGAGATGAATGATTTATGAAGGATATTAAGAACAAATCTTAATACTTTGCAGAAATTAGTGACATCTTTAGGGAAAAGTATGAAGGGGAGTTAGTTATTGAATCTTGTCTTGCTTGAGCTGCTTCATTTATAATGTCCACCATGCATTGGTGATAGAGATAAAGATTAACACATTTTTGGAAGCATAATCCATCACAAGTATCATTCTGCAACACCATCTACCTACCCTGTCTACTTGGCCTAGCATTTTTTCCTTCTTTCTTTGGGTGCACTTAGACTGAAAAACCATTTTCAATCTTCTTTTTCTTTTCATGGTAAGCCTACCTAAGTCCGCCCTTATAACATCCAAGGGCTCAGTTTAAATTGTTGAGCTCCTTTTTATTTACTCTACCTATCTACTTATCTGCCAAGATTAAACAGTTTGGTCATATTTTATTCTCTATCTCTAAAACAAGAAATTGAAATATGAACTAGCCAGGATTAAGCTGTTTGGCCATTCCTCAATTGTGGCATAAATTAACAAGTTGCACACATTGATTATTACAGAAAATGAACAAGTAGTGGCATTCAGACTTGCACACTTTCCTAATCTTTCTTTATTTGGGGTTCATTTCTTTCACTTTTTTGACCATTTTATTCTTTTTACCCTTTGATTTTTCTTTTAGGGCATACCCTCTTTACATTTTTTATATTTTTTGATTTTTTTGATAATATGGAAAACCTTTGCAATAAGGAAAAGGATGAACATATTACAGATCTCAACAAGTCAATCATGAAATATGACACCTATTGGTATAGGAGTATAACAGTGGCTCTACTTGGGGATGGCTTTCCCTGGTGGAAATTCAAGAACAATAGGTCAGATGGCCTTCTGAATAATCTTAGACTATGCTTTGAAATATCCCTTTGATGGTTGCTTTATTGTATATATGACAGAACATTTTTGAAGCTTAGGGCCTTCTCTTCGGGCTTCAATTGTAGCAAGTTACTATCCAATCCAAACTATGACATTATTAAGGATATAGTATGTACATGTTAGAGTCAGAATACATTAAAAAACTGGATCAAAGTAATGTTTCAGCATTCGACCATTCACTGGTCCTTCTTCTGTTTCTGTGCCATCCAGGCTCTTCAGAAAGTAAGTATTGTTCCCTTGAAATGTCTGGATGATAAATGGCCCTTTCCATAGCCATGCTTTCCTTTGTCTTCTCCCCTGGAATCCCACCTTAGAACTTTCTCTCCAAGGTAGAAGTCTTCAGCTTTGGTCCTTTTATCAAATATTTTCTTGATTTTTTCTTGTAACACTTGGGATCTTTGGTGCACTTCTTCTCTGGTCTGCTGCAAATGGATGGTCTAATTTATTCTCCTTTGAATGTCATTGGGTTCCACCTGAGCTTCTTGCAGCAATTTCATTACAGGAACTCCTAAAGATGAAGGAAACATAGCCTCCATGCCATAGACTAACTCATAAGGGCTAGTTCCAATAGATCTCTTTGTAGTAAGTCTGTCTGCCCATAGTGCATTTGTAAGTTTCTTGTGCCAGTTTTTCTTGTTCTCTTCCAACAATTTCTTAATAATATTAATCAGGCTTTTATTGGAAGACTCAGCTAGACCATTACTTTGAGGGTAATAGGCTTTGGAATGGCCTAAAGTGATATGGTATTTGTTACAGAAATTTATCATTCTCTTGGACTTTAAGGCAGCAGCATTATCGGTTATGATTTTTTTCAGGACAGCCAAATCTAGACAATATGTTGGTTTCTAAGAATCCTATAATCACTGTATCATTGGACAGTCTAGAAGGAATGACTTCTATCAATTTGGTGAAATAGTCTGTGGCAATAAGAATCCATTTATGTTGGCTAGAAGAGGGAGGGTGTATTTCTCCAATGAAGTCCAAACCCCATTGATGAAAGGGCTTTTCAGTGGAAATTGGTCTCAAGGGTAAAGGTAACAGTTTCCTTTTGCCTTCGAAAATTTGGCATTTGTGGTAAGCAGTGACAAACTTCTTTACATCAGCAAACAAGGTTGGCCAGTAAAATCTAGCCCTTAGGATTTTGTCTGTAATTGATTTCCAGTAAAGGTGTCCACTGCAGTCCCCTGCATGAAATTCTTTGAGAACTTGGTCAACTTCTTCTTTTATTAAACAATTCAATAGAATACCTTCATGATTTTTCCAAAAGAGATCATTATCTAAAATACAAAATTTTGAAGCTTTCATCTTTAAAAACCTTTTCTTTGTTCTGGATAACCCTAGAGGAGCCTGCAGGTTTAATAATACATGAGTTATATCAGCATACCAAGGTGATTCTAAGAAGGCCTGGCTGATTTGTGGAGTCACCATCTCTTGTTCATTATCCAGTTCATTAATATCCAAGGCTTGAAAGTTTGTTTCAGTCATGAGTTTAGCCAATCCCTGTCCTTTTATAAGCTTTGTAGGTTTTACTTCAATGTCATACTCCAATATATTAGCTATCCATTTACCTCGTTTGCCTTTACTTCCATCCTGAGTCAGGATGTCTTTGACAACAACATTTGGCACATAAGCTATTACATGGGAGTACAGTATATAGACTCTGAAGTTTTTAATAGCTTTCACAAGTGCAAAAGCCTGTTTTTCCATGATTTTGTAATTTAGAGGTGCATCTCTGAGTGCTTTACTGAAAAAGGCTATGGGTTTTTCACATCCTTGATCATCTTTTTGCAATAAAACAGCTGCTATAGTGTGTTCTTATGAAAATGAGAAAATTATGAAGTCTCTATCGAACGTTAGACTTGTAAGGACTGGTGTTATGGTCAAAGCCATTTTAATTTCTTCAAATGTTTGTTTGGCTTCTACTGTCCATTTAACCTTCGAATCCTTTTTTATCATATTGTTTAGCAATCTAATTAATTCGGCCAAATTAGAAATGAATCTTCTCAGAAAGTTAATCTTTCCTAGGAAATCTTGAAGTTCTTTGACATTTCTGGGGTGGGGTATTCGCAAAATAGCTTCTATTCTAGCAGGATCAATTCTGATGCCATCTTTGGAGATGATATGGCTTAACAGTTTGCCTTCTTCTAGACCAAACAAAGACTTTTTAGGATTTAATGAAATACCATACTCTCTGCATTTTAAAAACACTTGTCTCAAAAGGTCTAAATGTTGCTGATCTGATCTAGAAAACAAAGTGAGGTCATCTAGATATAAAACCAGAAAATCGTGAATCTCTTTTGCAAAAGCTATGTCCATTTCTCGTTGAAAGGTTGCCCCTGCATTCTTAAGTCTGAATGGCATTTTAACATATTTGAATGTACCCCATGGTGTTGTAAATGCAGTCTTTTCTTGGTCATCAGGATGAACCAGAATATGATTATAGCCTGAAAACCCATCCAAAAGTGAAATCCTAGAAGCACCTACTACTCTTTGTAAAATATGATCCATATTAGGTATAGGGTAATCGTATTTCAAAGAAACCTTGTTTACATTTCTTAAGTCAACACATAATCTGATTTCTCCTGTTTTCTTCCTGGTAGGCACTAAATTAGACACCCACTCTGAAAATCTGATTGGAGCAATTATCCCTGCATCATGCATTCATTTGATTTCTTTTTCAATTAAAGGAAGCAGTACAGGGTTGATTCTTCTGAGCTTTTGTTTGAATGGTTTTTGATTTTCCTTGAGGGGTATTGTATGTTGAATTACAGAGGTGTCATAAGATTTCAGGTCTTCATAGCTCCAGGCAAAAACATCCTGGAATTCTTTGATCAGTTCAACATACTTAAGTTTTTGATCAGGGGGCAAAGATTTGGACAATTTTACCATTTTTGGATTCTCTTCAGTTCCTATGTTGTAGTCTTCAATGTCTACTTTTAGAGGTTCCATCTTGGGTTTCTTTGGAATATCATTGGAATTAAAAAGATCTTCCAAAGGAGTTAATCCTTTGGGCAAATGATTGTCTTTCAAATTGATAATTTCAGATTCTCCTTCAATAATCTCATCAACATCTATTTCTTTAAGATCCTGTATTTCCTTTTTGGTAAATTTCGTTGGATGAAGCATTTGAGTTGCATTTTCTGCTGAAATGTCTGTTTCTATCTGATTTGTTGGATCAAACTCACTAACTATATCTCCATCTACGTTAGTGCTAGAAAATTCTTCTTCTAGGGTTAAAAAATTGTTGATTTGATTATCACTGTCAAACACTTGCCAATTCTTTACATTATCAGGTATGGCTGGCCTGTGTCTAATTTCAGCTGTGAATTGATGATTTGGTTCAAATGGTAATTTACAGGTGCTGGCAAACATTGCTAGGCTATGAGCTTGCAAGTTGTGTTTTCTCAGGATTTTGGCAAGCTGAGTTTCTAGAAATGTATTGAGGATCCCTATAGCTGTTCCTATGTACTCTCTTAATCTGGGATCATTTTTTTAAGAACTTCCCTTTTATCTGTTGAATGATTAAATCAGAATCTCCTAAGATTGACACTCTAGTTGCTCCCAATTTCTTGACCAGTTTAAGACCTAGCAATAGAGCTTCACATTCAGCCATATTATTAGTGCATCTAAAGTTTAATCTGTAGGCATGGCCTTCAACATGATTGTTTTCAAGATTATGCACCCAGACTCCTACTCCTGCTCCTAACTTGTTCACAGAACCATCAAATTCTAAGTACCAAAGGATTTCATGTTCACAATTAGTATCTGGTGTTTCAGGGATCTGTTCAATAGGGAGATCTGGTTTTTCAATTTTTTCTAGTTTATCTGATGTTTCATGATTTTCAGAAATTTCTTGGATTCGGACAATAGACTTTTCATTAGCTATTTCTTCCGTTTCATCTGCTAAAACTTTCATTGTATGTGGGGGATCAATTTCAGCATTGTAAAGGATAAAAGAATCCATATCTGAATGTACTGAGTAGATAGGGAAATTTTGAGGTTTCTCTTGACTACTAACTACATACTTCATTAAGGTTTCTCTGTATAGTCTCTTGGGTTGACCAAACACTAAAATAGTAGCGTAAGACATGTCTAACTGTAGAGATCCTTGAAGCTTTGCACCCCAAGATCTAGACAATAACATGCCATACTTTGGTGGAATATCAGCTACTACTATGTCCATTAAGATGGTTTTGGTAGGATATTGGACTAGTGACACACATAAGTCTTTGATTAAACCTAAACATTTGACCTGACTTGAATCAAAAGAGAAAAGGTTTTTATATGGCCTAGTGATGTCAAGGTCTAGTCTCTCCATTACAAATTTAGGCATTAAGTTATGACAAGCACCAAAATCAAACATGGCATTATGGAGTATTTTATCATGTATGTTTAAACCTACATAGAAAGGAGGAACTTCTCCCTCTACTGTTTTTCCATTTATTCCAGGGCGAAATATCAATTCAAGCTGGCCATAAAAAACATTTACTGAATCTTCGTTCACAGAAATTTTGAGTGATTTGCCGATTTGACTTCTGTAGACATCATGCTTAGCCAATTCTGATAATGGAACAACTATCTTTAGTTTGCCTACTTCTGTCTCAAGATTGAAAGGTTTTTCGGTCTGAGTTCTTGTATTTCGGACAACTGGATTTTCTACGTTTTTCTCCTCTTCAGGAGTGGGATTATGGGCTGAAGTTGTTTCCAAATCAAGTTCTAGAGGCTCTTCTACATTTCCTTTAGAAGGAATAGAAGTGGAAGGTTGTCTGTTAGGTGGTTGATTATCTGATACATCTTCAAGAATTGGGTTATTAGAGTTAGGATCTATTTTAGAAAGAATGTGTACAAGGGGGGCACTGATCTTACCTTTGTTAGGCTACTTGGTATCTTTTTGTTTACTGGTTTCAGGGACATATATTCTTCTACTCCTCAGATTGTATTGTTTGTGGACCTCATAAATTGTTGTGTCATATCCCTCCCTAAAGTCAAATGATTCACGTGACTGAGTTTGGAGTTTTTTTAAGGATGTGAGCTTCTTAATCCTCTTGGGTTAAGAAAACTTGTTGTTCATTGTTGGGTCCCATCAAATTAATTAGAGTGTCCTCTGTTGGTTCATCAGAAGTTGAGGCTTCAGCATAATTTTCTTGAAATGGGGGGCTAATATTTTGGTCAGGCCCTGTCTTTCCAGTGTTAGGATTTTGGTTCTTCCTGAAATTTGGATTTCTACCAGTATTGTTTGGTTGACCATCCCAAGGGGATTTTCTCTCGATTTTTTCTACTCTATCTCCAAGTTTATCCATTCCTTTAATAATAGCATCCAATTTTTTTTTAAAGGCAGAAGGTTCTTCTTTGAAAGGTGTCCTCCTTTTAGCTCTGGCTCTAGATCGTTTAGATATCAGGTTGGCCTCACAACTGACAGTTATACTCTGCATCTCTTCTAAGTTTCAAGGATATATTTCCCTAAGTTGGTATGCCATATCAGAATCGAATGCATCAGGGAATTTGATTAAGGCCAAATCTAGAGGAGGTCTGAGATTTTGAGGAATAACATTGTAGACATTATTGAATCTGGTACAGTAATCTTGGACAGTTTCTTGTGTGCCTCTTCTTATGTTTTCATATTCTGATAAAATGTGAAGAGGATCTTTCTTCTTTTCCCACCTGTTCAAGAAGTTCTGATAAAGAGCTTGTGGGTCATTGATATTGTTTGCAGGGAGGGCTCTAAACCAGGTTCTAACATCTCCAGTTAAACTTTGAACAAATACTTTCATTCTAACATCATCATCATCAACCTCATATCTTTCAAAATAGTCGGTCATTTTATTGGTATGTTGTTGAGCTGTGTAAGTGCTAGTACCTTCAAAAGAAGGGATTTTACTTTGATAGTCTTGGGGCATAGCCCCTGGATTGGCAGGTAAGAGCAGGGGAGTGTATCAGTTTGCCATGGTTGCAGAAATAGATGTGACAACTGAAGGAGTAGGGATAACAATGGGAATGTGTGTTGTAGATGGGGGAGTGGAAAGGGTAGTTTGAGGTGCCGATGGTGAGCTTGGAGAAGCTGTAGTAATCACAAAAAGGTTTGGTGTTCTTTCAGAGGTAAGCTCAGATTGAATGGAGTTCTGCAAATGTCTGTCAAGGTGTGAAGTAACAACTTCAATCTGCAAATTTTCAATGAATATTGGATTTTGAACTGTGTGGGTTAACCCAGATTCTGAAAAGGTCCCAAACAAAGATTTTTCAAAATACTTATCAAAAGGTTTGTCCTCAGGGTAGATCCACCTGACAGGATAGGATCTTGATCTATATAGAGGCCGAGAACTAGCAGAATTTTCTTGGATCCCTTGTCTTCTAAGAATCCTAGGAATCAGATTAGGATTTTCAAACACAGGTGGGGGATTAGGATGAGGATTTGATCTGGTGTAATGGATATTTTCTAAGGCCAGGTTTCTAGATGTGTTTTTGGTTTTTTCTTGAAATAGATTTGACAATACAACTTTAGCAGTCTCTTTTAGGAGGTTTTAGATGTGGGAGTTTTGAACTTTCCTAAAGACTTTTTTGAAAAGAGGAACTGATCAAGTATTTGAAACTAGATGTTCAGTCCATAAACTAGACAGGAGACAAACTGAAGTAGCATTCATTTACTTCTACAATTGCAAAGAAAAATCATTTAAAAGGCTACCTGGCTAACTTCAGGCTCCGTCTGTAGCTTATGAAGTAAACAATAGTAACAAACAATTATTCAGGTCCCCAGTGGAGTCGCCAATGATGTTATCACTCAGGTTTTCCCAAAAGTTGTAAGAAAGGGAAGGACACCGAGGTAACCACAGATCAATCTTTTAGATACAGAATCTAGCCAATCTGTATCCAAAGAGGGCTCTCTCTTTATGATTTAGATTTTTTTTAAAGGTATTAGGCTAATTATGAAGTTCAAGGGTTTTGTTTGAGTTTGGGTGGTGAGATTCGATAGAACAGAGAGGTAAAACTGAGTAGCTCAGTCCATTGGGCTAATGGAATCAAAGAAGATGGCTTTCTGGATTTGCTTTCTTAACAGAGGATGGTTTCACAGAGCAAGATATTCAAACAGGGAACAAATAGAGACTTGAAACAGATGGAATGGGCTCAAATTGGGTGGAGGGCAGTTAAGAATCCTTCAACCTATTTAAAGAGGGAAATTGGATGATTACTGATAAGGAGCAGTGAAGTATTATTTAACAAATAATCAGCATGAAAGAATTAGGAAACAGGAGCAATTAAGATTTCACTGCTTATTCTAATTCTGAAGAAAACACAGAGAACAATAAAGACTGAAAACAGAGTGCAATCAAGCATATTCTGAAATTAACCTTTTCTTTATCATTCAGATTATGAAACATAGATGATATAATAAACAAGAAAACTGTAAAACACAAGATATAGAGGACTTATTGGTCCAGAGGTTGATTCAAGAAATCTGTGACAAGTCCTCTGCTTCAATTCTTCATCTAGTAGGCCATACAACAGTTGATTCCAACAGCGCTTTATTCCAAAATTTCAATATTACAACAGAGTCTAGGAATCCACCCTCAATACTCTAATGGAGGGGATATTTATGCTCAAATTTGTAAAACAAATATCTTATAACAGCTGTGAGATAATATCTAGGATGAGTAATAATAATTTACAAGAAAAATAGAAAACAACTAGTCTTCTTCAGTAACTCTGTGTTGGCTGCTTGTCTTAACTGATACTCTTTAATTCTGACCTGCCACTCTTTAATGCTGATCTGATACACTTTAATGCTGATCTGACCCCTGTTCATCTCTGTCTGATATTTAGCCCAAAATTTCCCTTTTTCCAAGGGTAACAGCGCAGCTATGGATAAACATTTGTTGTTGGGACACTGGAGGTTGTTCTGCGCCTTCCAATTCCTTTCCTTTAGACCTTTCTGTGGCTGGTATGCTAACTTCCTGCGGAGATTGCTAAGAAGTCCTGGCAATTGATGCATTGATAGCCATTTATTGAGAAAGTTATAAAGGTACCTGTGTCAAAAGAGGAGGAAACTATAAAATGGCCAGTCAGTTGAGTCTGCAAGCTCATCGATGTAGCCTTTCTGCTCAGGAGGCAGTCGAGAGACTGGAACTATGAACTCAGTGTTGGAAATAATACTGAGAGGGGGGGGGGTGAATCAGTATTATCAAATTAGATACTTTTCAATTTCATACTCAGATTCATATACGTGGCTTCAGTTCAGTATATCAGCGTATATACGTGACTATGTTAAATGCAACTAGCGTACATGCAGTTATCTTATGATTCAGTTAGCTTATCTTCAGTAAATTCATCAGAACATTATTAACCATAATACCAGTAATCAGGTGCAGTAAAACAGAACAGATCATCACACATAAGAAGCACACATGAACACCAAGATATAAGGTGGAAACCCAATGTGGGTGAAAACCACCTGCTGCAATTCGTCTCTTTCTTCCTTTAATAAGAAACTTCTTTTACAATGTACTAGTGCAGTCCTTTACCAGCGCGTAGGCTCCAACCTGCAGAGGGCTACAACCCTCTCTCGTTTTCCAGCTACTTCTAGAAGGGAGCTACAAGCCCCTCAGCTCTTGTACTAGCTAATATACTAGTACGTAGGTGCTGACCTACAGAAGGCTACAACCTTCTTTTCTTCAGGGACCACGTTTCATAAATTTTCAGACTGGATCCATGAGTACAAAACAATCACTGCTGCAATACAATCATCAACTTATACTTGCATCATAAATCTCTAAATCACCTAATACTGAATCACTGAAACCCTGTCATCAAAAACACAGAACACAAACCAGAGCCCAGAACTCTGCAACAAACACTAGAATCAACAGCAACCTGAAACACCAAATCTCATAATGCATACGCTACTTCACTATATCAAAACCGCCTGTATACGCGCTTTCACCAGAGACAACCCGCGTACAGATCTAAAGATAATTACTTATACCTTCGCTATCATATCCAACCCTAGCCAAGCATCACAAACAGATAACCAGCAATACTAGATCTTCCCACTTCGTCAGACGTCCATTCCTTGCTGTTGTCCTTTGCCTAATGATCTTCTCCTTATATAGGTTAGGCTTCTTTCAATACCATGGTCCAAAACCATAATAAACAATACCAAGGGCCCAAGCCCTGGGGTCAACACTTCTGACGAGATACCATGGTCCAAAACCATAGGTTCAAATACCGAGGACTAACTACCATGGACCAAGACATAAATTTTCCCACTTGTACGCACTTTTCCTTGCGTGAAAGTGCGTGTATACACATACGCATCTTCGGCACGTCCAACCCGCGTGTATACGCTGATTTGTCACAATGAACCTGCATATATCTCTTTCTTGACCTGCTGTACTAAGATCTGTCCTCTGATTAAGTTGCCATCACCTGTATCAACCTCTGAGTGAGTTGCCATCAAGGACAACACTTGTATCATAATGCCAACACTCAGCCAATTTTATTTTGCAGGAGAGTGCGGGGTGTAATGTATTGTGAAATGACATTTTACCCTTTTATTCGACAAAATGAAGTTTTGGCGGGATTTTTTTATTTGATCAGGAGGATGACGCAAGCAGTACGGATGACATTAGCGGAAGCACGGGGGCAGATGACGTGGCGGGTGATATTAGCAAAAGGATGGAGGACGTCAGCAGATGATGTCAGTGGGGGGGTGGTAAGCGGTTTTGCCCGCACCGCCTTTGGGGCTGGGCGGTTTCGGGCTGGGAGGGAGTGAGCACCCCAGATGGGTGACACGTGGCTTTGGTATGGTGGCAAAACCACTGGCCGATCGCGTGTTAACGTTCGACGATTAGGGGGTCGCGAAATGATCGTCGACCGTCGGATGGTCAGGCCCAAATCGGATAGTGGACGGGCTTTGAACTTGGCGGAGGGTTAAGCAGCGGGACCAACATGTTTTTAAATGATTTTAATGGTTTTCAGGCACGTTTTGATTGGTTCAGGGCTTGGTTATTAATCAACCCAAATGGTTGATTAATTCCTTTGTGTGCAGGGAGGTTCTTAACAAGTTCCAGATAAACTTATTAATCCACATTTATACAGTGACTATGGTCGTATTCGACCAGGGAAGGGGTATGTAGTGATGCGGGGGTTTTTATGTATTTATATAATACGGGAAGGGAAATGAATTTTATTTAGGATTTATATAATAAGTGTTTAATCGTTAATATGAAAAAAATGTAAATGAAAAGTGCTAAGTTATAAACTTAAGCTTAGGATGGAAAAAGGGTTTTTATGAGGAACATTTGCCAATTTCCTAAGTAAAATAGGGTTTTACTTAGGCAATGTTTATGAAATGAGATGAATGATTTATGAAGGATATTAAGAACAGATCTTAATACTTTGGGGAAATTAGTGAAATCTTAGGGAAAAGTATGAAGGGGAGTTAGTTATTGAATCTTGTCTTGCTTGAGCTGCTTCATTTATAATGTCCACCATGCATTGGTGGTAGAGATAAAGATTAACACATTTTTGGAAACATAATCCATCACAAGTATCATTCTACAACACCATCTACCTACCTTGCCTACTTGGCCTAGCATATTTTCCTTCTTTCTTTGGGTGCACTTAAACTGGAAAACCCTTTTCAATCTTCGTTTTCTTTTCATGGTAAGCCTACCTAAGTCTGCCCTTATAACATCCAAGGGCTCAGTTTAAACTGTTGAGCTCCTTTTTATTTACTCTACCTATCTACTTATTTTCCAAGATTAAACAGTTTGGTCAGATTTTATTCTCTATCTCTAAAACAGGAAATTCAAATATGAACTAGCCAGGATTAAGCTGTTTGGCCATTCCTCAATTGTGGCATAAATTAACAAGTTGCACACAATGCTTATTAAAGAAAATGAAAAAGTAGTGGCATTTGGACTTGCACACTTTCCTGGTCTTTCTTTATTTGGGGTTCATTTCTTTCACTTTTTTGACCATTTTATTCTTTTTACCCTTTGATTTTTCTTTTACGGCATACCCTCTTTACATTTTTTATATTTTTTTATTTTTTTGATAATATGGAAAACCTTTGCAACAAGGAAAGGGATGAACATATTACAGATCTCAACAAGTCAATCATGAAATATGAAACCTATTGGTATAGGAGTATAACACATGCAACCTACAGTCCAGCAGCTAAAAACAATAGCAGACTATAGGAAAGCAGATTTTGAGGTTTTGTCCAGGGACGTCCATCCCATTGACCAAATGGAGTTTCACAAGCAGGCAGGTGTGATGATCTATTCCACCTTAACAAGTAAAGCTATGGCTGCACATAAGCTACAAAGTTCATAGGACAACATTACAACACAATACAAACTAGAGAAGGCCTCCTCACAGGCCAAAGATAACATAATCAATTCACTAGAAGACTTGGTCATTAAGATGGGACATGATCCCAATGATATCAAGGCTGTTGAGAAGTTGATAAAGAAAAACAATGAGGACATTTCTGCTCTCAAAAAACAACTCAAATTGCCTCATTCAGAACACCCACAGACAAAAGAGGTCTTAGAAAGCCAAACACACCAAGAGGAAATGATGGACCTTGTTTTACAACTCAATGTTCAATTGAAGGAAATGGAGAAGGATTTAGATAGCTTGATACAGTTAAAGCAAGCTAGTCTTGAGACTGCCACTGCCACTGTTATCCCAACAGTCACTATTGCAGTACCATCGACCTTGGCAGCTGCATTGGCTCCTACAGCTCCATTGAATACGACACTACCAACTTCCACAACATCTACATCAGCAACATGGCTGACAACAACAGTAGCTCAGCCAGGTGATGAGGCAAGTAAGTTGGTCAAGGCAATGGAAGAAATGTCCATTCAGACCACACAAATAAACAAGCTTAAGGAAAAGATAATCAGTCTGGAGAATGACAATAAGCTTGCCCAGATTATGCACAAAGAAGAAGTACAGAAGGCAACCAGAATGAATGAAAGGATAAAGAGCTGACATTCAAGGAGCCACTTGGTCAAGCTAAGGAACAATTATGGGTGAATATCATTGACTTTGTCAATGATATTTGGCCATCCATTCAAGTAATCTTTGAATAAAATGACTTAGTGAAAGAGGCTACATAATCCATACAGAGAGTTAAAGCAAAACTGGGAGACATGCCATAGGAAGCCACTAGAAGAATTGATTTCCTCAACTCCAAGAACAAATATGAATTGTAGGAGCTGGAGATACCAGATAGGACCGACACAATACTAGAAGTAAAAAAGGTCCTCATCAAGAGGAATTTGATGATGAACCTTGAAGATAAATGCTAAACCATGCAACTGACTATAGACAGGTTCATGGTTAAGTTTGATGTTTTGAGGCAGAAACGTTTGCTAAATCCCTTAGTGATAAATGATAAATTGATGCCACAGGACGACTACAACAGGAGAATCAGAGAGGTGGCTAGAGATCAAGTAAATACTTCATCCATGAAAGGGATTCCTACTGGAAAGTTTCTATATCAAACATTTGAGAACTTGTTTTACCTCCACGATGAGGTAAAACACCTTTTTGTAAATAAACCCACTTTTTCCAAGTACACAGAAGCAGATAAAATTTATAGGAGTGATGGTAAATATTCATTTACCAGATGCAGACACATGGGAAAAGTTGAATGACTTACTATAAAAATACATAGTCAAAAAGTGAAAATTGACAGTCAAAGTGAAAAAGGAATAGTAAATAAAAGGTAACAGGCTAGCCAGATGAAAGAGTATCAGGTGAAAGTGTATCAGTTGAAAGGTTAAAGTAAAAGGAATAGCCAGTGTGAAGACCAATAGTAGGGCAGAGAATAAACAACAAAATATCATAGCATAAAAATAGCACAACCAAATTAACAGGGACAACATACAGTAGTTGAACATCTGTCTCTATCTTCTTGCATGACAATATTTCTTTCTCCTAGATTAATTCCCAAGACAGTTTGGGATATTTTGTAAACTGTTTTTGTATAAATACTTCATATTTCAAAGTACTGCGGGTGGATTGCCATACATTTGTAGAGTTGTATTGATCATAAACCTGAGGGTTATTGTACCAATTTTCCAAGTCAACAAATTGGATTGAGGAATAAAAAGATTGCATTACAGGATTCATGTGTTGAGCTATTACAGTGAAGTATTTTCTTTGTCAAAATTTTTATCTTCTTATGTATTTCACAAACTTACATGTTATATAAAGTGAATGAATTAACTGGAAATTTATTTCAGAATTTGTTTAAGTACACTCTGCCTTGAACAGTTAATCATTTATACGTTTTCTTCTGATATCTAGATCTGAGAATCCTTAATTTCTCTCCCATCTTAGTTGACCTCTTTCACTTCTTTCATAATCCAACCTAAGGAACCCTTAATTTCTCCTTAGATCCGATTGAAACCAACTTCACCACCCAGCCTTAAGATCTTAAATAACTTAGCTACCATTAGGAAGGCTAGATCCTAATCCCCAAAGTAGGTTTGTGGTTACCTCTATCATTTCTTTCTCAACAACCCAAAAGAAATTTTGGAGTGATAACATGGTTGACCCATAACCATAATGAATGAGGGTTTGAGGGCAGAGATACCCTGTAATGAACCTCGTGATCACTTGTCGATCTACCCGGTAGAGATTTGGTCGGTTATCTTTGTAAAGTCTCACCATCCAATGAGATACTGTAAAAGTTTCCTCTAAGTACTCAAATTTTACATTTTGTATTCCCGTTGTTGTGACTTGATATTCCCCCCAAAACATTACATGGGGAGAGGTATTTTTTTCTATCAAGAAGCATGATTCAAAATAGCTAGCAAAGATAGCCCTAAGTGCCCAATCAAAATTTCCCTTGACAATAAAGGCAAGGGAATAAATAATGCATGTGTTATCATTTCCCTTCTTGGATCCATTCTTGGGGATGATGAGAGACTTGACCTGAGACAGTTGTACAAGCTGCTTGCTTTGTTTTGATTGATAATAAGAATACTGGCCTCTGCCAACTACAGGAATATTTCGCCAACTAAATATATCATGAAGTAAAATGTAGCCAAATTCCAGAACCAATTCATTCATTAATTGTTCTATATGTTGATATGCAACTTGAGATGTCTCACCAGCCATAAGGAATGTATTGAAGTGGAATGTCGTTGAGATCAAGCCTGATAAAATAATGAAGATTAGAACATGAGGGATATATTTAAATGCAAACACATTTTCATTTGTCAAATACCCATCAACAAATGGGCCAGTAATGAACAAATGCATTTCTTGATATAGGCATGAATTGTACAAAAGTTGTGTTGAAGAAACTTTGAATCTTTTAGCTTATAAAAAGGACGAATTTATTTTCTTTTATTCAATGGATTTCATATTTCAGAGCGTCTAAGGATAGGAGATGAATAGGCTCAACTACGACATGGACAAGTTGCGATGTGAAATCTTCTCAAAGATAGAAAACAATTGGCTCTTTGGCTACAATGACAACAAGCTCTAGATTTCACAGCCGTTACAGGAGCTTGTCAAAAGTGTGATTGAGTCAATGATGCCAAGAAATAACAAGTTCATCGTATAAAGCTCTCTGAGAGGCATAGTGTGCATTATGAGCATTTATGGTGGTGTTATGAGAGGAATAATAGCCACGAGGGCTCTAGCCTACCTGGAAGACACGGTCAGGTGAAAGTCTAGGAACCCCAAGGTTGGGCATTGATGTCAGAAGGAGAAGAGGTAACGGTAGCCACCACCAACAACAGCAATCACAATAGGTGAGAGGTGAGCACTCCCCAGTAGAAGTCAATGGCATGACGCCTCCTCTTCCCCATGCTACTTCTGCTAAGTTTGGTAGTAATAATTCTACCATAATACACGGCGAAACAACTTCACATTTTGCCTATGATGAGACTAAAGCAGAGCCCAATTCTAGCAAATCTTGAATGACCGTAAAAAAAAAAATATCCCAATAAGTACAATCAGTAGATGCTCATATCGATGCTGGACCAGGAGTATATCAGGTGCAACAAGCACATCACATACACAAGCGAGCCATTTTCAACTTATGATTTTGTGTATTTTCCAATTGATTTAAAAAACAAATGCAATTTAGGTTATGCATTTGTCAATATGACCACGTCTAATGCCATATGCAAACTATACAAGGCCTTCCACAAATAGGCATGGGAAGCATTGAATTCAGAACATCTACGAAGTAACTTATGCCAGAGTTCGGGGTCGAGTCACATTGGAAGATCATTTTTAGAACTCCAAGTTTGCTTGTGTTATAGATGAGTATTTTCCTTTGGTATTATCTCCTCCTCATAATGGGGAGAAACTCTGAACTCCTGTAGTCATGGGTGGTCACATTGCTTCTCACACAACCAATAACAAAAATACCAACAATTCTGAAGAAGAAAGAGATTCAAAGGCTCTCGTTGTTGCCTTTGCCAAGGTTTCTGCCAACAACAAGTCTTACGTACCAAAAAAAACAAATGTTTATTGTAACAGTTCATGTTTTCTCACCTCCATTAACAATAGCAAGCATCATTGGCAGCAGCTCATCCCTTGGTCTTAGAATGTAGAAAGTGAAGTGGCTAAAGGGGGCAATGATGCCACACCACTTTCGAATGTATTGAAGGTTTGTAACAGGGACGCTATGGAAAAATTCATTCATGTAGATGGGTAGTTTCCATAATCCCCACAATGCGAGAGGGGAAGCATAGAGCCGTAATGCGAGAGGGAAGCACAAAGCTGGCAAGGGGATCTGATACCACTGATCCAGATCTTGGGGGCTAAGATCTGGAACCAAGAAGAAGAAGAAGAAGCAGAGGACCCTGTGTGAGAACATCGCTAAATAAAATGTGAATGGAATACATCCCATAAAATGAAAAGAGAGAACAAAATGCACCATAAAACCCCATTTCTTTATTAAGAGAGAAATGTTGTTACAACTACATTGTGCAGACCCATTTGTCCTCTTACAAAACGAGGCTCATTATTTATAACATTTTTTAGTTACATTACCATGGGTAAATACCATGGGAGGATTTCCGTTCAGATCATTACCATGGGTAAATACCATGGGTGGGAAAGTACCATGGGTGGATTTCCATTCAGATCAATCAAGCTAGTCTCCAAGGGTTTATTTACAGTGATCTTCACCCATCAAGACAAACTCAAGTCCATTTTGGAAGGTGGCCCCTATTTCATCAATTATGCAGGCCTCTACATGCGAGAATGAGCACTCTCCTTTATCTCAGAGAAGGAGAATTTCTCCTGGGCACTAGTCTAGGTCTGACTTTACTCCCTCCCCTACGAGTATTGGGATCGTGACACCCTTTGTGACATACAAAACAACCTAGGGAATTTTGTTTATCTCTTAGAGAAAACTTGCTAGGGATTTTATGTTGCATATGCGAGAATGTGTGTTTACATGGACATATTAGGTTCTCTACCAAAGGTCGTTTCCCTAGAATCTGAAGATAGAGATTGGTTCCAAATGCTTGACTACAAGCATGTTCCATTCAGATGTAGGAAGTGTCACTAACATGACCACTTATTCAGGCACGACCCCCTCAACGATCCCAAGCCAAGTACCACCATATCTGTTCTGATGAATGGGGATGGCTTCACTAAAATCCACACTAGGTGAAGGCACACGAAGAAAAAGAGATAGCCCATGAAAACTGACTGACTGGAATCCAACAACAGCTTTGGAGTGTTGGAGGATGTCTTGGAAGACAACCCAGACAACCTAGAGTGAAAAGTAGTAGAAGAGCCCAACATAGCTGATGGACATCCTATGAACAATGCAAAGGCCCTATTCCCATGGACACTCCTGAATCGAAAAACCCACAACAACAAGAAGAAGATGCACCCATGAGAAAATATGAGGACTTCGTTGACTTGGGAGGTATAGACCTGATCACCATAGAAGACGCTTGCCACATGAATGCAACAAAATTGATTCCATACAATCAAATCCACCTCCTAGTGACAACTCTTCAAAAAGAAAAAGCCATGATGCAGCTTGGAGTACAAACAATCACAAACAAAGAAGGTAAGAAAAGTGGCAAAGAATTTGAGAAATAAGGAAGGAATTCCATGCTACAGAGGTTGGATACCCTAGGACGCAAGCATTAGGGGAGTTTTGAGGTCTAAAATGGGCCTCCTAAGGAAATTATAAAATAATAGTGGAAATAATAAAATACGATTAGATTACATCATCAAATTTTAGAGGGAAAAAGGAAAAAACTATTTTTTCAACTTATCTCCCTATGGGATTACTCAAATTTTGAGCAGCAATACTCGTTGGATGAAACAATTGATTCTTCATCCAAGGAGTACCCATTTTGCATTCTGTCGATGGACCCTAGTACATGAAAAATGAGAAATACATGAAAAATGTGATTGTAATCAAGTTTTTTTCATGTAGCATGGTCCATCGAAAGTATGCAACATGGGTACTCCTTGGATGGGGAATTAAATATTGCATCCAATGAATACTCCGACTTGAAATTTGAGTAAAACCTTAGGGAGATAAGTTGAAAATACGAGTTGAAAAAGTAGTAATATTATTTTATTATTTTTTAATCTTCTTACCTTTTTACTCCAAAAATGGTGAATCATTCCTCGTGATTGACATCATCATCTTGAATCCTATTGGTTATTAAAAAGTTTATTTTGGTTGTACATTTTTCTTAGGAGGCCCATTTTAGACCTCAAAATTCCCCTAATGTTGGTGGAATCGAGATAATATAAGAAAATATCGAAGATCTACTCCTCCTAACCTAGCCTTTAATTATGAAGATAATATCATGGAACATTAGGGGCCTGAAGAACTCCTCAAAGTATCATCTTCTTCATAGAAAGATCCAACAGGATCTTCCTACTATCTTTTTCATCCAAGAAACCAAAGGCTCCAACACTGATTTTTTTGCCATAATCTCCAAAATATGGAGATCGGCGTAAAGTTTGGTAGTGGGCACAGAGGGAGAAGCTGGAGGCCTCAGTATTTCCTAGAACCCTTCCATAATAGATATGGGACCACTCTCTTTCCACTGTGTTCTTCTTACTTCCTCTTATCACATTTTAGGAACCAACTTTCATGGCACTATCTCTAATGTCTATGGGCCTCAAGCCCCCTCCAAAAAACAAACAATTATAGAACACTTGTCTTCTCTAAAGAGCCAAATTGACCCTTCCAAATGGGTTATAGGAGGATACCTCAATCATCTTTCTTCAAGAGAAAAAAGGAGGCCACAGACATCCTGACCAAGAATTTGAATTATTATGCACCTTCATAAAAGACACCAACCTAGTGGACTTAAAACCACCAATGACCTCTTCACTTTGAATAATAAAAGAGGTGTTCAAGCTAAAATATCCTCTTGTATTGACATATTCCTGGTCTCCGAAGACCTCCTAGTCAATGGACATGAAATCTTTGCAGTGATTCTTCCTTCCTCAGACTTTGATCACTGGCCCATTTCCATTTCTTGGTGAACCTTTGGCAAACTCATGAGGAAACCTTTTAGATTCGAGAAATTCTGGCTCACAGACCCCAACCTCATCTCTAATATTGAAGGTTGGTGGAGAGGGATTAGTCATTTCAAGGGCTCCAAAATGTTTATATTCCAGGAGAAACTCAAACAAGTTAAACTTTTCATCAAAAAATGAAACAAGGATGAGTTTGGGAACATATTTCAGGAAAAAGAGAGCCTAGAAAAATATATGGCCTCCCTTTAGCAAGAAATCATCCCCCATGGTCGCTCTGAAGAAAACAACTAGAGGAACGTTACAAACATGAAGGAATTTATTGGAAGTAGAAATCGAGAATTCACTAGCTCAAAGAGGGAGAGAACAACACCTTTTTATTTCACAAAACCACTATCCATAATAGGGCCAGTAACCAGATATCTCTACTCAGAACCAAATCAAGCACCAATGTGGAAACACTACAAGAGATTGAGTAAGAACTAGTAAACTAATTTTCCAGCATACTCCAAGAACCATCCACTTAGTGCAAAGAGGTCATCTCTAAAATCACACCCAATATCCCTCATCTCATCACCATAGACCAAAATGTTCCCCTTATGAGACCTGTTACAAAATCCGAGTTCAGGAAGCTCTTTCTCAAATGGAAGACAACAGAGCCACTGGCCCCAATGGCTTCATTGTCTCCTTTTTCAAGAGATGCTATCATTTCCTTGGAAATGAAGCTCATTACATAATGGAAGAGTCCAAAACCTCCAAATCCACACTCTAGCCTTTCAATGGTACCTTCCTCACCCTCGTCCCAAAGGAGGACAACACAACATCACTAGCTAAATATAGACCTATAGATCTATGCAATGTTATTTAAAAAATTATCACCAAAATCATAGCTAACAATCTCAACCCATCCTTCCCCTCCTTATCTCCCCAAAGCAATCGAGTTATGTGGAAGGGAGGAAAATTATTGATGGCATCATCCTCGCCCATGAGCTCATCCACTCACTCAAAAATCTCAAGAAACATGGCTTGTTTCTCAAACTCAACATGTCAAAAGCCTTTGAAAAACTGAGCTGAGAATACATCAACAACACCCTAAAAGCATACAACTTTTGTGCTCAACGGACTCAATGGTTCATGTGCCTCATCACCACTCCCTTCTTCCCCATTCTAGTCAATGGCTCCCCATATGCCACCTTCCTCCCCTCTAGAGGCATCTGTAAAGGAGATCCCCTTTCCCTGTTTCTCTTAATCTTCATGGCGGAACACCTTTGACGATCCCTCAAATCATTTAAAACTAAAGGAACACTTAGAGGCCTCCCTGTCTATAATGTCTCTGCTCGCACCCACCAAGAATTTGTCGATGACACCCTACTCATGAATCACCCTTCTATTAAGGAAGCCATGGAAATCAAATTTATGCTCAACCTATTCTCCTTAGCCTCCAGTACTGATATCAACCTTGATAAATCCCAAATATTCTTCTTCAACACCCCTACAGCTAAGCAACAGAACATTTAGTGCATCCTTGGATTCTCTATCACATCTCTTCCCTCCAAATATCTAGGAGCCCCTCTCACTGACTCTACCATTAAAAATTCTCCCTGGAAGGACCTCTTATACAAGCTTGCATCTAAGCTTAATTGATAGACCTGCAAAGACCTTGACATCGCCAATAAGATGATTCTTCTTAAATAGTTCCATCAGCCATGCATATCTACCTTTTCTTAGTCCTAGCTTCCCCCAATGGGTCCTCAAAAGCATTAGAAACACTCAACACTCCTTTTTTGTGGGAGGCGTCGACCTCAAGCACAAATGGCCACTCGTCAAGGGGGATACCTTATGCCTTCCCAAGGCCAAAGGTGGACTGGGTCTCCGCGATCCAAAAACATGTAGGCTTTAATCTTGTACATAAATTACCTACAAATGAATTCTTAAAACATAAAAAAAATAATGGCGAGAACATAACATAAACATAAACAAATATTTTCCCCTAGATCACAAAACTAGGACTACCAGATTGATTTTTCATTTTTTTTCCTTTCAAAGTTACAATACATATATATACATGTTGAAGCATTCATAAACTCTAATCCAGTAACCCTAGATTAGAACATAATTGTAGTTCCCTTGACCGGATCTACGAAATACCATGGGCATAAAACCATCATGCCTAAAGCCATGGGAAAAAACCATGCACAAAACAGCCTAGAAACGTTTTCCAGGGGTGTTGCCCCAAACCCCAAAAAATCTATTTCAGGGCCAGTTCTGGAAATAATATAACACATATCCAACATTCTCCCTGTTGAGCCTCATACCTGCACTTCTTTTCACATCCTCTCAGCCTCCTTTTTCATTCATTTCCCTCATTTGTCACTCATTTCCTCCATCAAATTGCTTAAATCATTGTATTTTAGGACTTTCACATGGTTTATTAATTATGCTAATGACTGTGTTGTTGGATTAGAATTTTGGTTCAAGACCTGCACTTTCCGCAGCTCACACAGGGTTTCCGCAGCTGATCCCAGTTTCCGCAGCTGATCCCAGTTTCTGCAGCTGTTTTCTTAAACAACATGATCCAGGTGTCCTCCGGTCAGAAGAGCCACATGGGCAAGTGCGTGGAACCAAGTACATGGTGTGTGTCCTTCCAGCTCAGCCAAATCAGTTGTAAACACCCATGGTCAACGAGGGGGAAACTACGATCAACAAATGTCATTGGCGGTGGCACAGCTCTGCGTGTTCGGTTTTAGAGCACGTGAAGCACAGCTGGCCTCTTCCTCAGCCACGCAGATGATGGGGAACACGAATCCAACAGGAGATTTAATGCCCACCTCAACCGTTGCCTAAATCCGTGGACTGTGCTAGATTACGTGTTTTTCACACAGCTGTTAGAATAGCGTAGTTTGTGATTAAGTTAGTTTTGTTTTTCTGCTATAAATAAAGCGTATCTGAACGCTGATTAGTTAGCTGCTGATATGTAATTTTGAACCCCACTGTACTTTCTATTTTGCTACGTAATATATGAGAAGACTGTTCTCCATTTGAGCGTGTAATTGATCTTTGAGCTGGCTGGAGTAGGCAGAGGGCCCCTGTTTACTAAGGTCTGTACAGTGGTTTTCATTTCCTGCATTTCTTTTTATCATTTCATGTATAATAGTTGTACAAAATGCTTTTGATTGCTGTGTTTCGATCATGTACAATAGCTGTATATAAATGTTGAATTATGCTCATTTATATTTCTGCACTTTTCCATGACTAATCAGTGTGTTTTGCAGATTTCTTAGGCGTGCCCGGGACAGTTTCTTTTCTTTCTCTTTCACAGCTAGTGACACTTGTGATCATCTTGTCTATGGTGCTGACCTTCTTTGTTTTGCAGCCTTTATTTCTTTGTTATCATTTCTTTAAGTTGCATAGTTGCTTATTACTTTAGGCATCAAGTTGTTTACTTATTGATGGTTTCTTCTCTATAATCCAATATCTTTATTGAAGACCAAAATATCACTAACACAGCTTGGTTTAGTTGCTCAAGAACTCACAATTGCTTGGCTTATTTTTGACTATTTCTCACATGATATATTCAGTTAAAGGACAAGAAGTTAAGAAGAAGTTAAAGTATTTGTGATTAGTCTTTCTTTTATGTAGATTTACTTCAGTTTCATATTGCTTAGTTTTAGCTAGACTTGACATAGATTTCATCTTCATTTTTCTTGCAGCAGCATAGATATTGGGCCAAGGTCATTAGTATTTTATTTGATGCCTTCATTTTCCTTTAAAAGTTGATTTCATTTCAGTTGTTGTTCAAAGATTTCTTTAGAATACTCTTTCAGTTTCAATAAATCATTTAGAAGTCGCCACACACACATACACACATTCACTCATTTCATTAGGAAAATACAATTGAAAACAAACTTAAAAAAGTTAAAAACGACAAAAACTTAAGAAATAGTTGCCTAAGTACATACAGTACACATCACTTCATCAGCTTACGAGCCCCGGGTTGATATTTAAAAGTTGCAATTTAGACATCACTAAATTGACCAAACACTCCCACTTTTTGTTTTCTTCAAGATAGGGGGCTACAGGAGTGCATAGTCATTGATCCACGGTTGTAATGGCCATTGTTTCTCTACACCAAGAAAACTTCTCAGTGCTCACAGACTTCACCAATGCAACTGCAACATTATTCAATGATTAGGTGCTAAAAAAATAGCTCAAAATTTAAAGTTGTCATATTGGTGTGGAAATTGGATGACCGCGTATTTCTCGTCATCCTGAATCTGACGCAACTCATTTCACATGAAACAGACTTCGTATGACTCCAAAAACGAGTTATTTTCACTTTCCCAAAAGTTGAATTTAAAAAAAAAAGGACAATCACGTCAGCAGTCCGTACTACTAACGTGGCGGTGACTGGGCAGTTTATGTGGATGTTGACTTGGTCAATGGGATCCTCAGCGAATGATATTATTTCAAGTGGCACATTCTGAATGGTCAAAATTTTTCATTTTCTATTGGTTAGAATGATGGCCAATCACAAGCTAACACAAGCCCAGCCAGAGGCCACCACGTGGTAGCCCGGGAGGCCACCAATTTTTTTTATAGTCCCAGCGAAGGCAATGGTGGTTGAACCCATGACCTCCCAACACAAAACACAACCAATTACCATTGCACCATGTCCATTGTTGCTTAACCTTTATGATCACGTGGTGTATTTAAATTTGGTTGGCGCGGATTCAAAGAACGGGCTAGCCATGTTGGGCAAGCCCGTGGCCTAACTGCCCATGTCAACATTGCTCCCAAAGCCACCAAGAGTTATGTGACCATCGAAGAAAAGGGGCCAGCACCAGGGGCTAACCCCTAGGCACATGACCCTCCATATGACTTTAATTTCCGCATTTTTAGCCCTCAATGACCAAATTATCCGTTCGACAAATCCGCTCGGATTCCGTCGGATTTGGTGGCCAGTTAGCAAGAATTTGGGCGAAAATGTGGGTTTGATGCTGGATTTTGGGCAATTTGTGGAGTGAATAGTGGAGAAAGTAGGAGAGGTCCTAACTTCTCTAGTTTTCAACCCAATTGGGAGAAAAAAGAGGCTAGGTAGCCATTTTTGGACATTTTGGACACAATGGATCAAGTTGCAGAAGCATTTGAACATCGTAAACACATATTTTTACACATTTTAGCATAATAGAGAGGCCCAAGCCATTTTAAGTTGGATCAAGGAGACGTAGCCCAGGAGGTGTGAACTCCTTCATCATTTTCCTATTGTGATGTGTTATTGGTGATGTTCTGTACATTTATATGTTGTTGTTCAATTTCTTATTTATGTTAAAATTTCTCATAAAATTAACATAAAAACTCATTTTCACTTGCAGCAAACTCATGAATCCTTAAGAACATGAATAACAATTTTTTTATAATCTTAGGAGGATCTTAGCACAAAAAAACTAATATTCCTAATCTCATCATTCAAAGTGTCCACCTTTACCAGCAACACCTTTTTGTATTCAACCATATCCCTCACAAAGTGATACTGAACATCAATGTGATTTTTCTTTGAATGATAAGCAGGGTTCTTTGCCAATAGAATTGTACTTTGGTTGTCACAATATATCCTTATAGCTCATTGTACCAACCCCATACTTCAACACAATATCTACAACCAAAATACTTCCTTGCTTGCATGAGTGGCTGTCATGTATTAAATCTATGTAGTTCAAAGTGCCACTGCAGACAGTTTATTTCTCATCCAACTAACTGCTCCTCCAAATAGGTTAAACACACACTCACTTGTATATCTTCTTTGATTCAGATATCCAACCCATTTTGAATTAACAAAGCCGTGAATATCCAAAAATCTGTCCAATCCTGGTCTTCCTTGGTAGCACAAACCATAATCACTAGTGTCACGCAAATACATAAAAACTTGCTTCACTACTATCCAATGCTCCTTCGCTGGTTTTGACACAAACCTGCTCAATACTCCCACTTCATGTGCAATGTTTGGTTTGGTGCAAACCATTGCATATATCATGCTACCAACTACACTCACATATGGAGCATGAGACATGTCCTCTTCCTCCTCTTGTGTCTTGGGACACTATTCGGCATATAAATTTACACCTACATCAATAGGAACATTCACCGGTTGACTATCCTGCATATTAAACCTCTGCAATATTGTATCAACATACTTCCTCTAGTTTAACCAAAGCTTCCTCTTTGCCAGATTTTGTTTGCTTTCCATGCCCAAAATATAGTTTGCAACACCAAGATATTTCATGTCTTCAAATCCTGGATAATTTCTTTTTCATTTCCAATTAACAACATACCATCCATATACAAGACTAAATAAATAACACAACCACCAATTAATTTAAAATATGCACAATGATCTGTTTTTCTCCTAGTGAAGCCAAGTCCCTATATATATGTATCAAATTTCTGATACCACATCATTGGTGATTGTTTTAACCCATACATATACTTTTTAACATGCATACCAGTTCTTTCTTACCCTTCACTACAAAGCCTTTAGGTTGCTTAACGTAGATCGCTTCTTCCAGGTCTCAATGAAGAAATGTTGTCTTCACATCCATCTTTTCTACTTCAAAATCAAAATCAACAATAATAGATAAAAGTAATCTAATAGAAGATAACTTGGAAACATGAGAAAATATACCACAAAAATCAATTCTAGACACTTGGGAATAACCTTTTACTACCAATCGAGCTTTGTATGTCTCCACATTACTTATGTATTCATATTCTTCTTAAACACCCATTATTTTCCAATGGGTTTCCTTCCAACCAACAACTCCACCAGATCCCAATCCTTAGTTTTATCCAAAGATGCCATTTCTTCAACCACGGCCTCTTTCCAGAGTTTGTCATCCTCTGAATCTACTGCCTCCTTAACAATTATGGTATCATCATTAGTAATATAAAAAGAAAATTTTTAATAGAAAGTAGATGGAATATACCTCTTTGGTTGCCTTCTCACTCGAACTGATATTCTGAGAACTAGAGTTTGTGGTTCTTTCCCTTCTAATTCTTGCTCCTGTTGTAGAGTTTGATTCTTCCTCCTTCAGTTCAAACTCTATCTTTTCAAGTTTCTTTGGTAGGATTTCATGTTTAATAACATCCTTCACTCTCTAAAAACCACATCTCAGCTATACACAACCTTCCTTGTTTCTGGGTTCCAAAGCTTATAACATTTTAAACCATCCTTATACCTAATAAAGATGCACCTTTCAGATTTAGTATCTAACTTGGTTCTTTTCTCCTTTGAAACGTGTACATATGCATCACATCTGAATACCTTGAGATGTGAGAGAGAGGGTTTCTTACCAATCCATACCTCATGTGGATTCTTATCCTCCAACGCTAATGAAGGTGATCTATTAAACAGGTAACATGCAGTATTCACTACCTCTACCCAGAATTCTCTTCCTAACCCGACACCACTGAGCATACTTCTTTCCTTTTCCATCAATGTCTTGTTCATTCTTTATGCAATTCCATTTTTATGAGGTGTGTATGGAGTACTCTTCTGCCATGCTATACCACACTTCTTACATAACTCTTCAAATTCATTATTGAAGAACTCTCCACCATTATCTATCCTCAACACCTTGATCTTCTTCTCTATCTAATTTTCCACCAGAACCTTTAATTTATTTAAACCTATCAAAGACTTTAGATTTCTTCGGGGGGAAATATATCCTTGTATTCCTCGAGAAGTCATTTATAAATGAGACATAGTACATAGAATTAGCCAGTGATGGAACTGACACAGGTCCAAACACATCACTGTGCACAAGCTCTAATATCCCTTTCGCCCTCTTAGTACTTGAGGGGAAGCTCACCCAATTTTTATTCCCATATACACAATGTTCAAAGAAATTGAAATCCAAAGAGAAACTAGACATACCTTCTACCATAACATTACCATGCAGTATTCGAAGGCCCTTCTCTCCAATATTTCCAAGCCTTTGATGCCATAGCCTGGTATTTTCTCCAAAGACCACTAGATTTTCTACTCCACTTTCAGAAACCACAGACCTATTGCACCCATCAATAATAGTGCTACCCAAAATATTGTACAAAGTTTCAATATGAACTCCCCGCATCAATATCAGTGCTCCCTAAGCCATCTTGCAGGTTTCTTTCTTAAACATTGTTTTTACACTTGCATCATCCATCTTGCTTGAAGAAATCAATTTTCTTGGCCAATACAGGAATATGAAAAACACCAGGAACTGTTGTAATCATTCCACTTTGCAACTTCAACTTGAATTTTCCCTGTCCAATGATTTCGACATTCCTTTCATCCCCTAAGAAGAAATCGCCACCATCATATTTCTCGTACTCAAAAAACTAATCCCTATGGGGAGTGAAGTGAAAGGATACACTTGAGTTAATCAACCATGCCTCATGATCTACATGTGTACATGAAGAGGAAGGAAAGTACACATCTCCATCTTCATTTGAGGTGGTTCTTGCTTATGTGGAAGGAGCATCATCAAATCCCTTTCATTTCTCAGGAGTTCTATATTTAAAATCCTTTTTGTAGTGCCCTTCTTTTCCACATTTCCAACATACCTTCACAGGTTTTCCTCGAGATTTAGATCTCCCACTTGAGGCGTCTCCATTCTGGCTCTCCATATTTTTCCATCTCATCTCCTCTGACAACAAGGATGAGACTATTTTGTCAAACTTCAAGGTAGTTGTATTAATACCTATAGCAACAACCAGAATATCCCAGAAATATGGTAGAGAAAAAACAAACTAATGCACTCATCTTCATCTAAAATTTTTATATCAACAAATAAAAATTGGCTTACCATAGTATGAAATGCATTCATATGAATTTTCACCAAATCTCCATCCTTCATCCTTAGGTTATACATATTTTTCCACAAGAAAAGTTTGTTCACCAGAGACTTAGATTGGTACAAAGTACCTAACTTGTCCCACAAAGCTTCCGTTGTAGCTTCCCTTAATACATTCAACAATACTGAATCTGAGAGACACAATTGTATTGTGCTCTTTGCCTTCTGATCTAACTTCACCCAGTCTTCTACTGACATTCTTGTTGGTGTCATGTATGGATCTACAATAATCCACTAATCTCAGTCCACCAAAAAATCCTCCATCTTGAGCTTCCACAGCTCAAAACTCTGACCATTAAATTTCTCGATCTCTATGTTTCCAATGTTCTCCATATTTTTTCACCACAAGAATCGATCCCACAAATATCCCACTAAACAGGGTCTACCACAGTCCCGAGCAAAACCCCTCAGCAATAAAGGCGTCCCCTTGAAGCTGAAATTTATCTGATACCAAATGTAGGTTTTAACCCCGAACATAAATTACAATTCTTAAAACAGAAAAAAATAATGGCGAGAACATAAAACGAACATATATAGAGATTTTCGCCTGGATCCCAAAACCGGGACTACCAGATTCATTTTTCATTATTTTCCTTTCAATGTTACATATATATATATATATATATATATATATATATATATATATATATATATATATGTTGAAGAATTCATAAAACCCAAGCCACTAACCCCGGATTGGAACATGATTTTAGTTCCCTTGATGAGATCTACAAAATACCATGGGAAGAAAACCATCATGCCGAAAACCATGGGCCAAAACCATGCACAAAACCACCCAAAAAGAAATTCTGGGGCCCAAAAAATTTACTCTGAGACCAGTCATGGAAATAATATAACACATTACCAATAAAACAGTCAAAAAGTTCATTGATCTAGGTGGATATTGGTTGCCACCCGCCTATTCCACTTGGACCCTCACCATTGTTTCTTTCAGTTTCCTTAATTGTAGCACAATTTACTACTTTTTGCAGTTTTCAGGTCCTGAACTTTTGGATCCATTTTGAGGTCCTGAAATTTCAGATTATTCCTCGAAGATATCTTTCCAATGAGGTATCATACGCATCAAACGAAGATAATATGACCAAGTTACAACCCTGGGAAGTTGGCTGCCTAACTAACCCCAACGGAGCCCATAAAATCTTGGTGTTACATCTCCTTGTGTTAGGTTTTTTCTTGTTTATGGTTTTCCCTTATTGTTCAATAATAAAAAGGCCCTTGAGCCTCTTTGTAACTCAATTCAGAGGCATGTAGCCACCACATCTCTTCTCAGAGATAAGCTACCATCACCCGAGTTAGTCTTATTTCCATTCTGTTTGTAAGAATATTTCAGTATTTGATATTAATGAAATGAAGTGTTATTTCTTCTGCATCTCTGTATTTATGGTTAAATCTGTAATTTGTTGCATTCCTGTTTAAATCTGGATCAGTCATGGGTGCCAAGTTCTAGTGGAAGTGGATCAAGCACAAACAGGAACCTTGGATCAAACTTTGGCATGCCAAATACACCAATGATCTGACCCAATAAGAGCTAGTCTGTTTATCTCACACCCCTTCTCGCTCTGCGATCTAGAACCTCACAAACCAAAAAATGTATCTGGTTCACTTGAATTTCTTGTAGGAGTTTAGATATTGACACTCAATGGAATTTTGGAATGAATCAGTGCAACAACAACCAAGCCTTGCCTCAATCCTCCTCACCCCCCTCATCCAGGCCCAAGCCCTCAGTACAGGGCGCCTCTCTATCTATCAATTTTCAATGAATCTTGAAGATTCATCTCACTACAATTGGGCCTCAAACATTCTATTCCTTGAGGAAAACAATGATTACAACTGCTCTCTCCTCCAACAAGAGTTGTTAAAAAGAACAATTGGTCAAAAAGAAGAAAAATATGTTCTTCGATGGGGATTTCAGAATTCAAGCAGATTCTTGGTCAAAGAAGCATACAACCTCTTCATTCAACCCAAAATTCTTGAACAAGATCCCTTTTCAACCAAACTTTGGAGCTTCAACTCCTAACCAAAAATAAAAACCTTCCTATGGCTTCTAACTAAATGCAAGGTTCTCATATGGAACAATTTGGTCAAAAACTATTTCCATGGGCCATCCTAGCTTGTTCTTTGTGGTGATTAACAAGAAACACTGGATCACCTATTCCTCTCTTGTCCCTTCACCAAAATTTTTTGGAGCAAGCTTGAGCACAGTTTCCTCAAAACCATTGAAGAGGATAGTTGCGTAGCCAAAACCTTCAAACAATGGCTTGTTTTAACCTTCATCAATCCCAACCTAAACTACATCTGGACCATTGTTCCTCTGTTTTTAGACTTGGAAATTTGGAAAGAATGTAACCAGAGAATTTTCAATAATACCCACAAACCTCCTAATGGAATCTGGCTTCTTCTACACAAGCACTTGGAGGAATCTACAGGTCTCAACAATTGGTCATCCCAGGATTACTAGGCCCCCCACCTGAAAAGGAGATCTTCAACTGGTGGAAACTCAAACCTCCTGACCTAATCTTAGCTGCCCCCCCCCATATGCCACTCCCCTCCCATTCCTCTTGGCATCCTCCTCCTCTCCTTCATTTCAAGATCAACTTTTATGGGGCCTCTTAGGGGAATCCAGGTGAAGATAGCATTGGTGGGGTTTCCAGAGATCACACTAGACAGATCGCTTGCATCTATAAGGGACACATAGGATTTGAAAGCAAATATGTGTCTAAGATAAAGGCACTAATCAAGGGAATTCAAACAAATAAAAGAAACAAACTCTTTCCTTTTATAACTGAAGGAGACTCTAAGGTTACAATTATAATTGTAAGCAACATCATCAATTGTTGTCCTCCCACCAAGCATGCCATCAATTGGCTCCTAGAACACCATGTTCAAAATTTAGCTCGAATCCTCTCCCACCAAGAGGTAATAATTTTCTACCATGTTAACTGAAAAGCCAAAAAAGGCATCGAATATCATCGACCTTTGGAGAGTTGGAATCCCTCCTCCATGGCCCATTCAACCTGTTTTCCCCAATGTTTGTATCTAGAAGAGCGCGAACTTCACCCCTCAGATCTAGGTGCTCAGGAGAGGCCCAACACATTCTCTCAGCTTTTACGACACTCAACACCTGGTGAGGTTCATTCTCCAGATCACGCCCATGAGAATTAACTACCCCTGCATTCATTCCCTAGCCTCGGAGTGCACTTTCTAGAATGCCTTTCCCACCATTATAATCCTTGGAGGCATAGCCCTGATTATTAATATCCTTGTCATTTCTCCTTGCAGCCTTATTTTCCCTCTCCAATCATTGGTCCATGTTTCCCAACCCCTACATTACAGTAATGAGAAATGATAGAGGAATGGGCCACTACATAGGTAGGGGAAGAGGTCATAGACATCCCCACACCACCCTAGATGATGCCTCCATTGCTAGTATGTTTGAATACATCATTCTTGAGCACATTCGAAATAGTGTGGTTGCCATGGAAGAGGAGGAGACTCGCAAGGGGCACTCATCCCTTTGGACTCTCTACAGTATCCTCACTTGTCATCTTAAAGAGTGGGAGCAGGATAAATCCAAATTTACCAACTAGATCGTTGAGCTAGCTACACACCTCAATCAATCCCCCTCCTCTCTAAAACAATTGGATAGAGACATCAAAATTAACTATCCCCCAACCTTTCATCCCCTGTTATGTGCCCCGCATGCTCCCCTCTGATTAGCTCATCCCATTCGTCTCCCCACAGATCTTAGGTGTCCCCTCCCCCCTCCACGCATTTTCCCTCCACTTCAGCGACTAACGCTAACCATCCCTTCCCCCGTCGTCTCAGTCCTTATGGTTGTTACATCCTAGAAGGGCTCCCAGGGGACTCCAATATTGTGCAATCTCAAGGAAGCACTCAGGTACATAGAGGCATCAACACAACTTCGATGAGGTTCTAGTGTGGCATGCGCTAACCTCTTAAGACCATGGTGAGCAACAATTTGGTAATCGTCATTTTGATTTGGTTCTTATGAAATCATAAGGGCCCTACTTTTTCTGATTGACCTGAGTGTGCCTGGTCTGGAGCCAAGGAGCTCCTAGTTATAATTTTTTTTGCTACTATCCTCGATTTATAGTCAATGGACATGGCGTCGCAAGGCTAAGTTTCCCATTTTTGGATGATTGGCAATATGTTTCCAATGTTAAAATGTCTGACAAACTTAGAGTTTGGTTTCCACTTCCAGGGGGCAAATAATTTTTTACCTCAAACTCTGGTTTCCTCGCTCTGAGGTAGAGATGACTATCAAGACTGTACATTATGTAAATTTTTCTCTATTAATAGAATGCAGAAATGCTTGCTTACAAAAAAAATGTAAACATTTTAACTTTGTTAAAATAAAATAACAAAATAAAAATAACCCTTTAAAAATAAAATAAAAATGACCCATGGTATTCATGTGTTATATTGGCTGTTTAAAGGGGGAAATTAAACCAACCTAGATCCATCTTAACTCCGGATCTACCAAGGGCCGATAGGGATCAAATCTCCTGAGGTGCAAACCTTTCCTCAAAATTTTCACTAAAAAAGAGCTTTAAATATTGAACTTGAGGAAAGGTTTGCACCTCGAGAGATTTGATCACTCTCAACGCTTGATAAATCTGGATTTAAGGCATATCTACGCTGCAATAGATAATTATACAAAAATAAAGCATACATTTTTAGACATAAACCAACCTAGATCAAGTGCTTGAGTTTAAGTTGTTTAATCTATAGAATTCTAGGCCCAAAGGGTTTACGAGGGTGTTGAATCGATTTATGCATTAAACTTTCCATTGCCAAATATTGTTAAATTGTAGCAAGAATAAGCTTCATTTGACTTGTCCCTTAGTCAAATGGAGAAATTTGAATTTCCACATCAACATGATTACTTTAGTTGCAGTTAGTAGGAGTGACATGGATTTGTCACTTAGTTAAGTCATTCAATTCACGTTTTTGGGCAAGAAGTAGAGTTGTGCATGGGTTGATTGCTAAGATATAGAAATTTGATGGAGTTATAGGTCAATTATCTGAGCTATGGTCATGAACAGAGTTAATAGGAGTTCAGTTGAGTAGCTGTAACTATTGTTAACTCACTGATCTCTTAGTTGACTAGTCAATTTACAAAAAATAACCCTAGTCATGCATGCAATTCGAATTGTCTAGTTGAGTGGAAAGAAAAGGAATAATTGTATTTATTATTACATACTAGTGAGTGTACAACGTTTGCATGTAGTAGGTGAGACTATTCTCTTGGGAATTGTGCAAGAAAATAGGGGCTTGTCATATTCTTTGGGAGCTAATTTACTCACGAGTTGCACAAGGAAATAGGAGGATCAAGAAGCAAAAAATTTGCTAAGTATCTTGCAGAGTAGTCTTAGGAGGAGGAGATAATATTGCAATGCAATTTGTTCTTCAGGATTGAAGTTGTCATTGTAATAGATCAATTTTTCTCATCTGATATAATACAAACAGAGGAGGAGTTTTTTCCAATTGGATTCATGTTGTAGGGAAAACCAAACACCCCCCTTTTTTACTCAATTACTTCAAATAATCAGGACCCTTTCCATTGATTTTTGACAAAACCCTTTGTATGATTTTCATTTAAGTTAATTGCCTTACAATTTTTTGTTTTTTTCTTCTCATCAAATTTATATTTTGATTGTTTTATTGAATTCAACTTTTCACTAGCTTTCCATTGATACTTATTTTGCCTCATTTGGTTATCCGGTTTGCAAATGGCACGACTTTAAAGTTTGATCATTTTGTTGCCTTGGTTGAATTTACGTACAAAATGTATAATATTTTAAATTTTTGCAATTAAAATAGTCATTCATTGTAAATATTAACTCTTAGTTAATTTTTACTAATTTTTTTTTATTTTTCACTAACAGTTTTACAAAATGACCCAACCAAATTGTAGGACAGTTAAAAAATGTATTTTTCAAGATCTCGATAATTTATTCCAATTTCTTATTTTAAAACAAATTAGAAAACCCAAAATCTCAAAATTTCAAAGTACATATAATTTATTTTGTAGAATCTTTAATTCCATGTGGACCCCACTTCACATAACCTCATTCCTTCCAAAATCGCATTGAAAAAAAGCCCAAATAAAAATTGCAACATAAAAATGCGATGTGATAATGCAATGCGATATCACATAATTCTTAATTCTTAACCACGCGATTTAAAATTTTGTAATGTGAAATTTGATTTTCATGTGATTGCCTATTTTTATTTAACATAGAGTTTTCGTTCTTACCTCATAGATCCCGACCTCCATCTCCCTACCTCACCCTCCTTATCTCTACCTCACTATCACACTCACCTCCATTACCACTCCTCACGTGATTTTGGTTTGTTATAAAATTGGAATAACATGGTTTTATAATATTATATGTATTATATTTTTATTATAATTATAATATTATATTATAATTTTAATATAATTTAAATTATAATATTAATATAATATAATAATATTTTAATTAATTATTAAATTTTGTTTTTTAATTAATTTAATTTTGTTTTTAATTTAATTTTTAAATTAATTAATTTTAGTGAATAATTATAATTAGTTGCTATTAATTAATAAATAATTGTAATTTAATTTAGGAATAGAATTTAATTTAAATTTTCATTTTTAGCCTAGGCAACAAAATTTCTAGAATTCTCACAGTTTTAATTCTCCAACTTTAGAAGTTCATAAGTTGAGATTTACTTGGCCAAATGAGGCCCGTGATAGTTGGTTGGATAGATAAAATCATGGAGATTATTTTTAAAGTCACTGCAAAACCAAATTTAATCATTTAATTATTTTAAAATTCTGTAGAAGATCAAGCTCCAAATTGAAAAAAAAAAAATCAATCTTCTGAGTTTTATTTTTGCATTCTCATTTGCCCACAACTTCTACTGAGTGCAAATCCATTCATCTATGTTTTCCTTAACCAATTAGATATTCACAAGCATCAATATAAAACTTAAATTTCCTTTTCATTTAATTATTTTAATTAAGTTTGATTGAAGATATAGGATTCCAGATTTGGTATTTTGATTTGATATTGTATTTTAATTTAATTTTGATTTATTTTTGTCAAGAAACGGTTGAAGAAATGAGAAGAAGAAAATCTTAATCAATGAGAATGCGCGAGCAAGAGAAGAATGAGATTTTGGCCCAATGAAATTGATAGAGCATATCTACTCTTCAACAACTTTCTTATTAAGAATTTCTTTTGTAAAAATTATAAATAGCAGATTGTAGAATGTATTAAGAGCTTCTCTGTTTTGCAATTCTAGAATTTCTAAAAGCACTATTGTAATGAGGATTTATAGCTATAGGTGAGAGGAATCCTGGGGGAAGAAGGCTCTATATTGCAATGATTTCATATGTTTGTGGTGAAACTTTTTTTTATTATGTACTACTGTTGTAAGGAGGAGGCCATTTCTGCAAGCAGAGATAGATTGCAGGCCCATAGGATTGTGCACTACTGCTGTACTATGAGTATCTGTAACTTGATTTCATTTATTAATAAAGATGTATTTCGGTTAATGATGTTTAGCGCTATTGTTTACAGAATTTAATTGAAATGAATTCTTAGTTCAATCTTTCAATTTATATTTCAAATGTATGAGTTAATAATCAGATTCACGCACTACTGTTGAATTGTGAGCATTAATTCATTTAAAAGTCTGCTTAGACTATTCTACAAGCTTAATTTTAGATATAATATGAGAAATGAAGTTTGTATAAGAAAAAATAGTTATAATCTTATATTGGCAAGCTATCTTATGATTTAGGATAATAATTGTTTGCTTGCATACATGATGTCTTATTTGAACTAATTAAGTAATTCATCATGAACTTTTGTAGTTCTTATCCATATGATAAATAAGGAATTGGATATATTTTCAATAAGCTCTTATGTAACTATTTATTACGTGTTTAATTATTAGTATTTATATTAATAAGGAATCAAACCTTATGAGCTATCTCCTCGATCTAATTCCTCCATCTTAATTTTGATTCTTTAAAGCTTTTTTCCCTGTTAAGTTAATTGGCTCTCAACTGAGAGAATGATTTCCATTTTCTTCAATTGAGATAGGTTATATTTATTTTATCTTAGATTAAATCTTGCATGTGTTATCATACCTTTTTCATTCTAGAAGTCCTCTTTTTAAGAGGCAAAACTTTAGAGTGGTTTGGTTGTGTCACTAAAACAACTTAAGGGTCATTCTCTTGCCTGATCAACAAGAAGAATTGGTCTGATGTCCCCACCTATTGGTAACTAAAGAAACATCTTAAATCGATAGCAATAGGGAAAAGGTAAGTGGAACCAGTTAAACTAGTTGAAACCACTATTTCATACAGAAAAGGAGCTACTTTAAGGTCCGGTCTAGGTGGTCTCCATTATATTGTTGCAAACAGAGAATTTCAAGCCTTCAACATTTTTGGCGCTTGAAGGAGGGAATAAAACTTGTTGTCTAGTGGAGTCTTTGTATTCTAACATTTTATTTTTATTACAATGGCTCCTCTTAAACTTCCAATTTGGAGTTGTATTTCTGGATGTGCATCTACCAATACTCCACCAGAAGTGGTAAGACTCTTGTCTCAGGTAAAGTTTAATGGTAAGAGGAATTCTTCTGCTTTTGATCATGCCTTTCAATTTGTTATGAAACCAACTCACAAAAGATAGAAAAGATAGATCAACGACTTAGAAATCAGCCTCTTCGAGGGGGCAACCTCCCTTACATTACACAAATGAACAATTCTGGATGATACAAATCACAAGACCTCCTTTCTATATATAGGAGTCTAAGGGGTCATAATATAATCAGAGCCGACATAACAATAATAATGTAAGGGCACAATAATAACAATAGTGGGCTTCTATGGGGCACAATAATAACAAGATGAGGATTACATGGGAACAAAAATATAAGAAGGGGTTTGTACTAATAACAATAAGGGGTTACACTATTAGTTTAGGGACCTAACATGCCCCTCTCTTTCAAAAAGTGTTGTCCTCAACGCTTGAGTAGTTTTTTATTCTTATGTATAACATTCTTGTCCTCCCATGTGGAATCTTCAGCGGGTAAGTTCTTCCATTTGATGAGATACTCTGAAATTGATCGATTTCGTAGTTGTCGAGTTCTTGTTTTTGTGACTTCTCTAGGCTCCAGATTTTTCCTTCCTCGCTAAATTCTGCCAATATTATTTGAATTGTGATCTTCTGCAACTTTTGAATGACTGGCCACACTTCTTCGTCCTTCTTCCATTCATCCCTTGCTTTGTTTATCCAATCTGATTGGATAACAGAAATAGCACAAAATAAGCTTCCACATCTTCATCCTTTCTTGAGAGTGCATCTGCAACAACATTTTGTTTCCCTTTTTTGTAGATTATTTCAAAGTCATAACCCAACATATTTGTGACCCATTTTTTCTATTCTTCTAAAGATAATATTTGTTCTAAAAAGTATTTAAGACTATCATGATCCATTTTTACCTTAAAGTGTCTTCCCATAGGTAAGGTCACGATTTCAAAAATGCATGTAGTATTGCCAACATTTCCTTCTCATAAATAGCTTGCTTGAGCTGTAGCCGTAAAAATATCCAATCACCTACATCAAAACTTATTTCACTACGATGTTGATCTTCCCGTTGTTTCATTTGATTCTGCACCAAAGTGGTGTTATCCTTTAAAAGTTGGGTAACTTGTTGTTGATGCTCGATGTGATCTTTCACTGCTTGAATCTTTTTCTCCTTGATATGTCCTTCTATCTTGAGAGTTTGAGGAGTCGTAATTTCTTCCAATGCATTACAAGATATGGTTGGATTCATTTCTTGATGCTTGATGTGATCTTTCACTTCTTGAACATTTTTCTTCTTGATATGTCCTTCTATCTTGATAGTTTGAGGAGTCGTAATTCCGTCCAATGCATTACAATATATGGTTGGATTCATTTCTTCTTTCCCGATGTGATCTTTCACTTCTTGAACATTTTTCTTCTTGGTATGTCCTTCTATTTTGCGAGTTTGAGGAGTGGTAATTATTGCCAATGCTTTACAAGATATGGTTGGATTCATTTCTTCTTTCCATGGGGTTGGTTCCTGGTGTATATCCTCTTCTTTTGATGTTTCTTGATCATTTTCTTCCTCCTCTTCATAATCTATGTAAAATAATTTCTTCTCATCACACATATGAACTTTAGTGTATTTTCTATGGCAATCGTAACAAAGCCCTTTTTCTCTTTTTTCTTCCAATTATTGTCGTGTAAACCTTGTAGGTTGTAGAAGGCTAGGAGAAAAAACAATTTCATAATTATAGTTGTGAGTGGTGAGATTCCTTGGTTCCATAATTTTGTTTTCGATTTTTCTTTCCAACCGGAATGCCTTCTCTAATGAATCAGGTTCCCAAAGAAGAACCTCATGTTGAATGTTATCCTTTAAAGTCCTGATGAAGACATCAATCCTTTTCTTCTCTGGAATATCATTTACCCTTATATTCAATTTTTGAATGTCTTCAATGTGCTCTACCATTGAACCCTTTTGTTCGAGATTTATCAATTGGCTAAAGAATGTGTTACTATTTGTATCCTCATAATGTGCTATCATTTCTTCCGTGAAAATTGACCAAGTGACAAGTGATTTATGAGAAAAAAGCCCTTTATGCCATAAAAATTGATTTGGTCATAAATATAAAGATGAAATCTGTACCTTTTGTAACATTTGAACCTCATGTAGATCAAAATATTGCTCCATCTGTAGTATCCAATTTACCAGATCCTTGCCATCAAAGTTCCTCATATCACATTTTCTTGATTTGAGGCTTGATCTTGAAACAACTGTAACTCTATACTTTCATATCTCCAAGTTTTGAAATTGTCTCCTGCAGTAGCCCTTTGTGTCCTCTTCCTAACCCCACAAGTCTTATCAAAATTTTATTCTCCAAGAAAGAGTTATGACCAATCTCATAAGAGGACCTAATTATATAATGTTTTCGTAGAGTGAACTTGAACGACGTGCCACGTGTCACTGTTTCTACCTTCGGATCTGAAAAATATGCACAGAAAACTACAATCCATCATCTTTCTGTAACTTCTTATGAAATTTCAATTTGTTTCTTAGAGAGAAAGTTATGATGATTTTCCCAAGGTCACCGGTTTAGAATGTAATTCAAAAGTCTGCAAAAACCCTAACTTACTCAGATTATATCTCCAAACATATGACGAGACAAGGTCTGAGCTTCGAACCTAAGCTTCACCAAGATTTCGGCTCAATTGGGTTTTAATTTCAGAGTCTGAAACTTCAAAGAAAAAATATTATGGCAAACATTTCACGATGACCTATTTGATATGAAATTATGGAGCTTCCAAAAACCTTAACTTCATCAGATCATATCTCCGAAAATATAGTGATACAAGATCTAAAATTCGGACCCAAGGTTTAGACTGATTCCTTCTCAAATGGTTTTTTTTTAATCTTCTGAAACTTTGTAGTGAAAACAGTTATATAAAAAATTCCACGATGACCTGTTTGGAGTAGCGAAACCCTAGAATCCAAACCTCTGATACCAAATGTTATGAAACCAGCTCACTAAAAGATAGAAAAGATAGATCAACAACTTAGAAATCAGCCTCTTCGGGGGGCAACCTCCCTTAAATTACACAAATGAATAATTCTGGATGATACAAATGACAAGACCTCTTTTCTATATATAGGATTTTAAGGGGTCATAATATAATCAGAGCCGACATAACAATAATAATGTAAGGGCACAATAATAACAGTAGTGGGCTTCTATGGGGCACAATAATAACAATATGGGGACTGAATGGGCACAACAATATAATAAGGGGGTTATACTAATAACAATAAGGGGTTACACTAGTAGTATAGGGACGTAACATGCCCCTCTCCTTCAAAAAGTGTTGTCCTTAATGCTTGAGTAGTTCTTGATGCTTATGTATAAAATTATTGTCCTCTCATGTGGAATCTTCAGTGGGTAAGTTCTTCCACTTGATGAGATACTCTGAAATTGATTGATTTTGTAGTTTTCGGGTTCTTTTTCTATGACTGCTCTAGGCTCCAATATGATTTTTCCTTCCTCGTCAAGTTTTAGCAATATTGTTTGAATTGTGATCTTCTGCAACTTTTGAATGAGTGGCCACACTTCTTCGTCCTTCTTCCATTTATTCCTTGCTTTGTTTATCCAATATTGTTGAATAATAGAAATAGCACAAAACAAGCTTCCACATCCTCATCCTTTCTTGAGAGTGCATTTGCAACAACATTTTGTTTCCCTTTTTTGTAGATGATTTCAAAGTCATAACCCAACATATTTGTGACCCATTTTTCTATTCTTCTAAAGATAATATTTGTTCTAAAAAGTATTTAAGACTATCATGATCCATTGTTACCTTGAAGTGTCTTCCCATTAGGTAAGGTTTCCATTTCTTAAGTGCATGTAGTATTGCCAACATTTCATTCTCCTAAATAGCTTGCTTGAGATGTAGCCGTAAAAATACCCAATCGCCTACATAAAAACTTCTTTCACTGCGATGTTGATCTGCCTATTGTTTCATTCGATTCTGCACCAAAGTGGCGTTATCCTTTAAAAGTTGGACAATTGTTGTTGATGCTCGGCGTGATCTTTCACTGCTTGAACCTTTTTCTTCTTGATATGTCCTTCTATCTTGAGAGTTTGAGGAGTCGTAATTTCTTCCAATGCATTACAAGATATGGTTGGGTTCATTTCTTGATGCTCAATGTGATCTTTTGCTTCTTGAACATTTTTCTTCTTGATATGTCCTTCTATCTTGATAGTTTGAGGAGTCATAATTCCATCCAATGTATTACAAGATATGGTCAGATTCATTTCTTCTTTCTCGATGTGATCTTTCACTTCTTCAACCATTTTCTTCTTGATATGTCCTTCTATCTTGCGAGTTTGAGGAGTGGTAATTCTTGCCAATGCTTTACAAGATATGGTCGGATTCATTTCTTCTTTCTCTGGGGTTGGTTCTTGGTGTATATCCTCCTCTTTTGATGTTTCTTGATCATTTTATTCCTCCTCTTCATAATCTATGTAAAATAATTTCTTCTTAGAGAACTTATGACCTTTAGTGTATTTGCTATCACAATTGTAACAAAGCCCTTTTTCTCTTTTTTCTTCCAATTATTCTCATGTAAACCTTGTAGGTTGTGGAAAGCTAGGAGAAAAAACAATTCCATAATTATAGTCGTGAGTGGTGGGATTCGTTGGTTCCATAATTTCGCTTTCAATTTTTTTTGCCAACCGGAATGCCTTCTCCAATGAATCAGGTTCCCAAAGATGAACCTCATGTTGAATGTTATCCTTTAAAGTCCCTATGAAGACATCAATCCTTTGCTTCTTTGGAATATCATTTACCCTTATATTCAATTTTTGAAAGTCCTCAATGTGCTCTGCCATTGAACCCTTTTGTTCGAGATTTATCAATTGGCTAAAGAAGGTGTTACTCTTTGTATCCTCATAATGTGCTATCATTTCTTTCGTGAAAATTCACCAAGTGACAAGTGCTTTACGAGAAAAAATCACTTTATACCATAAAAATTGATTCGGTCCTAAATATAAATATGCAATATGTACCTTTTGTAACAATTGAACCTCATGTAGATCAAAATATTTCTCCATCTGTAGTATCCAATTTACTAAATCCTTGCCATCAAACTTCCTCATATCGCATTTTCTTGATTTTAGGAGCTTGATCTTGAAACAACTGTAACTATGTACTTTCAGATCTCCAAGTTCTGAAATTGTCTCCTGCAGTAGCCCTCTGAGTCCTCTTTCTAACCACACAAGTCTTATCAGAATTTTATTCTCCAAGAAAGTGTTATGCCCAATCGCATAAGATGACCTGATTATATAATGTTTCGGTAGAGGGAACTTGAAAGACGTGCCACGTGTCACTGTTTCTACCTTCAGATCTAAAAAATATATATAGAAAACTACAGTTCGTCCTCTTTCTGTAACTTCTTATGAAATTTCAATATGTTGCTTGGAGAGAAAGTTATGACAATTTTCCCAAGGTCACTTGTTTATAATGTAATTCGGGAGTCTGCAAAAACCCTAACTTCCTCAGATTATATCTCCGAACATATAGCGAGACAAGATCTGAGATTCAAACCCAAGCTTCATCAAGATTTCGGCTCAAATGGGTTTTAATTTCAGTCTGAAACTTCAAAGAAAAAATATTATGGCAAAAATTACATGATGACCTATTTGAGATGAAATTATGGAGCTTCCAAAAACCCTAACTCATCAGATCATATCTTCGAAAATATAGTGAGACAAGATCTAAAATTCAAACCCGAGGCTCAGATTGATTCCTTATCAAATGGGTTTGTTTTTTAGCTTCTGAAACTTCATAGCAAAAAAAGTAAAATTGAAAATTTTACGATGACCTATTTGGAGCAGCGAAACCCTAGAATCCAAACCTCTGATACCAAATGTTATGAAACCAGCTCAGAAAAAGATAGAAAAGATAGATCAAAGACTTAGAAATCAGCATTTTCGAGGGGGAAACCTCCCTTACATTACACAAATGAACAATTTTGGATGATACAAATGACAAGACCTCCTTTCTATATATAGGAGTCTATGGGGTCATAATATAATCAGAGCCGACATAACAATAATAATTTAAGGGCACAATAATAACAATAGTGGGCTTCTATGGGGCACAATAATAACAATATGGGGACTACATGGGCACAACAATATAATAAGGGGGTTGTACTAATAACAATAAGGGGTTACACTAGTAGCATAGGGACTTAACATGCCCCTCTCCTTCAAAAAGTGTTGTCCTCAACGCTTAAGTAGTTCTTGATGCTTATGTATAAAATTATTGTCCTCCCAGGTGGAATCTTCAGCGGGTAAGTTCTTCCACTTGATGAGATACTCTGAAATTGATCGATTTCGTAGTTGTCGGGTTCTTGTTTCTGTGACTACCCCAGGCTCCAATATGATTTTTCCTTCCTCGTCAAGTTCGAGCAATATTGTTTGAACTTTGATCTTCTACAACTTTTGAATGAGTGGCCACACTTCTTCATCCTTCTTCCATTCATCCCTTGCTTCGTTTATCCAATCTAGTTGGATAATAGAAATAGCACAAAACAAGCTTCCACATCCTCATCCTTTCTTGAGTGCATATGCAACAACATTTTGCTTCCCTTTTTTGTATATGATTTCAAAGTCATAACCCAACATATTTGTGACCCATTTTTTCTGTTCTTCTAAAGATAATCTTTGTTCTAAAAGGTATTTAAGACTATCATGATCCATTTTTACCTTGAAGTGTCTTCCCATTAGGCAAGGTTGCCATTTCTTAAGTGCATGTAGTATTGCCAACATTTCCTTCTCATAAATAGCTTGCTTGAGATGTAGCTGTAAAAATACCCAATCGCCTACATCAAAACTTCTTTCATTGCGATGTTGATCTTCTTGTTGTTTCATTCGATTCTGCACCAAAGTGACGTTATCCTTTAAAATTTGGATAACTTGTTGTTGATGCTCAATGTGATATTTCACTAATTGAATCTTTTTCTTCTTGATATGTCCTTCTATCTTGAGAGTTTGAGGAGTTGTAATTTCTTCCAATGCATTACAAGATATGGTTGGATTCATTTCTTGATGCTCGATATGATCTTTCACTTCTTGAACATTTTTCTTCTTGATATGTCCTTCTATCTTGATAGTTTGAGGAGTGGTAATTCCGTCCAATGCATTTCAAGATATGGTCGGATTCATTTCTTCTTTCTCGATGTGATCTTTCACTTCTTGAACCTTTTTCTTCTTGATATGTCTTTCTATCTTGCAAGTTTAAGGAGTGGTAATTCTTGCCAATGCTTTACAAGATATGATCGAATTCATTTCTTCTTTCTCTAGGGTTGGTTCCTGGTGTATATCCTCTTCTTTTGATGTTTCTTGATCATTTTCTTCCTCCTCTTCATAATCTATGTAAAATAATTTCTTCTCAGCACACTTATGACCTTCAGTGTATTTGATATCACAATTGTAACAAAGCCCTTTTTCTCTTTTTTCTTCTAATTGTTTTCATGTAAACCTTGTAGGTTGTGGAAGGCTAGGAGAAAAAACACTTCCATAATTATAGTCATGAGTGGTGGGATTCCTTGTTTCCATAATTTCGCTTTCAATTTTTCTTGCCAACCGGAATGCCTTCTCCAATGAATCAGGTTCCTAAAGACGAACCTCATGTTGAATGTTATCCTTTAAAATCCCTATGAAGACATCAATCATTTGCTTCTTTGGAATATCATTTACCCTTATATTCAATTTTTGAAAGTCCTCAATGTGCTCTGCCATTGAACCCTTTTGTTCAAGATTTATCAATTGGCTAAAGAAGGTGTTACTATTTGTATCCCCATAATGTGCTATCATTTCTTCAGTGAAAATTGACCAAGTGACAAGTGCTTTATGAGAACAAAGCCCTTTATACCATAAAAATTGATTCCGCTCTAAATATAAATATGCAATATGTACCTTTTGTAATAGTTGAACCTCATGTAGATCAAAATATTTCTCCATCTGTTGTATCCAATTTACTGGATCCTTGCCATCAAACTTCCTCATATTGCATTTTCTTGATTTTAGGAGCTTCATATTGAAACAACTGTAATTCTGTACTTTCAGATCTCCAAGTTCTGAAATTGTCTCCTGTAGTAGCGCTCTAAGTCCTCTTCCTAACCCCACAAGTCTTATCTGAATTTTATTCTCCAAGAAAAAGTTATGCCCAATTGCCTAAGATGACCTGATTATATAATGTTTCAGTAGAGCAAACTTAAACAATGTGCCACATGTCATTGTTTCTACTTTCAGATCTGAAAACTATACACAGAAAACTACAGTCTATCCTCTTTTTGTAACTTCTTATGAAATTTCGATTTGTTGCTTAGAGAGAAAGTTATGACGATTTTCCCAAGATCACCTGTTTAGAATGTAATTTGGGAGTCTGCAAAACCCTAACTTGCTCATATTATATCTCTGAACATATAGTGAGACAAGGTCTGAGATTTGGACCCAAGATTCACCAAGATTTTGTCTCAAATGGGTTTTAATTTTAGAGTCTGAAACTTCGTAGAAAAAATATTATGGAAAAAATTCCACAATGACCTATTTGAGATGAAATTTTGGAGCTTCCAAAAACCTTAACTTCATCAGATCATATCTTCGAAAATGTAGTGAGACAAGATATCAAATTCGGACCCAAGGTTCAGACCGATTCCTTCTCAAAGGGGTTTTTTTTAGCTTCTAAAACTTCGTAGCGAAAAAAGATATATTGAAAATGCCACGATGACCTATTTGGAGCAGCGAAACCCTAGAATCCAAACCTTTGATACCAAATGTTATGAAACCAGCTCAGAAAAAGATAGAAAAGATAGATCAACAACTTAGAAATTAGCCTCTTCGAGGGGGCAACCTCCCTTAAATTACAAAAATGAACAATTCTAGATGATACAAATGACAAGACCTCCTTTCTATATAGGAGTCTAAGGGGTCATAATATAATCAGAGACGACATAACAATAATAATGTAAGGGCACAATAATAATAATAGTGGGCTTCTATGGGGCACAATAATAATAATATGGGGACTACATGGGCACAACAATATAATAAGGGGGTTGTAGTAATAACAATAAGAGGTTATACTAGTAGTGTAGAGACCTAACACAATTTATTCAAAAATTTTCAAATTTTGATTTTCAACGAATTGATGAAGCTATTTTATGTAGGATTTTTCTCTTACATTCATGGAAAAATCCAAAATCTTATGTCAATCGTTTCTAGTTGCCTCAATTCATGGCTGGGATCAGTTTATTACAACGTTCCTTTGTAAATTTGACGACTATGACTACAAACAAGTATGTGAAGAAATTGAAGATCTACGAAGGTTTGAAAATGAGCCTTTGATTGATTTTACCATCAAATTTCATTTAAATTGTTTGAAATTTACAATTGAAGATAAACTTTCGAAAGAGTAATTATTAGATTGGTTTGAACATATTTTTTCTCTTCCTCCCATTCATAATCCATGTGAAATTATTTCAAGCTTTGCTCAATCTATTTCCAATTTTCTTAACATAATTTTGAATTTCAATATGGAGGTGCAAACAAACGATGATGAAGTGGCCTCTATTATGTATGATCAATTCATTCATTTAGTGCACACTTCCTACAATATTGATAATGATTAGGATGCACCTTCACATGTCAGTGAATCTCAATCACAAAGCTTGGAAAATTTTACTATTCAAATGCAAGAAGATATTAGCAGCAATCTTGGAGAAAAGGCTGCCTTGAAATCTGAAAATTATTGTGCATTAAATTCAGAAAATCAGATCATAGATCAGCAAGTACAAGCAGGAATTCAAACTTCCATTAATATGCAATCTGTTGTACAAATTTCTAAATACTTTCATGATGATCAAATGTCAAATTCAGGGCAGCCAAAAAATATTCTTCGAGAAAACACAGTGAATCAATTGAATGATAAAAATTATGAAATTAGTAATGATGAAAATACAATCAAAGAATATTATAGATTCATTTCTTCAAATTCACATTTTTCCCTTTTTCTTGATATTTTTGCTAATAATATTTTATCTTCTCATTGCATGAATACTGTTCTATAAAGCAGTGAGACTAATTCAAATAAACTCCTTATTAGTTTTTATCAGGATAAAGAATTATTAATTGATCATTCTTCCAAAATTAATAAAGTTGGGCTTAATCTTTCTTCTTGTTTTGTCATGTGGGAATGAAGAAAAATTCAATGAAATTCATGAAGTCATTTATGATAATAATTCTGATATTGAGAAAATTGAAACATCTTCTACGCAATTAAATTCCCATAATCAGAGAGCAATCATATGTGAGAAAGAAGAACATTCTAACTCAGAAGTTGTTCCAACCAATTCTCATTCTCAAGTTAAAAATGATCTTCATGATTTCGACATTCAACAGTCTTTTCCAATTTATAATTTATATGATCATCAAGATCTTACACTTGTTCTTGGTTCAGAATCGTTTCCTCTTCCACAAGTCAATGTCAATCATCCTTCTTATTTTTTGGCTAATGATTGTGAAGGACAAATTGTTTTAAATCAATTATCATTGTGTTGTAACATTAGTTGTACCAATAATATAAAATATGATTTAACTTCATTGTTGTTCCTTCAATTATTTTGTTTATTTTCAGATTTGTGTTATGTTTTTATTTTTCGATTTTTAGATACTTTATGTTGGCATATTGAGTAGTTCAACACTGAACACTCAATTGATGCATTGCCTAAATGGGAAAATGAAACTTCAAATAATAATCGTGAACATCAAGTGCTATTTCTCTTCCAATTCCAATTGATGTTCATTTCTTATCGATTGTTTTCTTCTTGAAAGCAGTGCAAACAAGAGAGTGCATTTTCACAATATGCCCAACAATCTAATTCGCCTAATAATCTTCTGTCAAATCCATAAAACTTCCATCCATGTTTCATTGACACATTTGGAAAGTTTTCCTTCACAGAAGATTGTTAATAATTTAACATATGTATATAGCACTGATAAATTTTTCCAAGCCACAGAATCTAAAATTTCTTATGCACAATCTAGCCTATCATCCCCTCTTTTGAACCTCTTCCAATCATTAATGAAAATCCATCCAAATTTCTATGATCCAATTGAAATTCAGTTGGAAATGACATTTCAAGAGAAGGTGAATGTAAATAAATTCCTCCATGTAAATATATTAGCAATAACTATACATTCTGCATTCAAAATTAGTTCTCTTAGTTTACATATATTTGTATTTTTGTCACTAATGGTTGACCTGTACATACATACAAGAATTAGAATGAGAGAATGGTTACATTGGAAGTATGACTATACCTAGTCATGTTTCCTTCCATTAAGTTAAAATTAGAAATAGATTAATTTAGATCTAGATTCCTTTTATGTTTGCATTTATTTCATTATGCAGATTTTAATAAACAAGTAATGAATCCAAGTTTCTGGCATTCCCTTTTCATTTGTTGGCAAAGTGACTTAGAACATATCAGAAGCTTATGAACCGTTTGATTGTCTTGTTTTTGCAAAACTTTGTCACATTAACAAAAATGTTTTAAATCATGTATGAAGAAATTCCAAAGAATTGCTATGGCTTGACAATCTTTGATTCACAAGTACTTCTGAAAATCTCATAAGTCACCACTCTTGTCCCCCGATGTAAATTTGAAGTGGATGCAATCTGAAAGTTCATTACTTAGCATTTTAAACTGAATAAAAAGATGGCCTTGAACATATGAAAATTTTGAGAAATGCATGGGGGAAATTGAAGATTCATAATGTAAACTTACAGTCAATATTCTTCCAGGTATGCATTTTACAAGTTTATCTTTATATATTGTTTGATTTTATTTTTCATAGTTTATCCCTTATTTCTGTTATATTTCTTTTTATAGGTTTTGATTCATTTGATTTTCGAGACTTGAGATAAGTAAACATCCAATTTTATTTTATTTTCAAATCTGCAACATGTTTAGGGAAGTATTATTTGTTGTTCATCAAAATTTTAGTATTCTTTAATTTTTCTTTGATTCATTAAAACCCCGATATACGTTTGGTGGGCGGGGAGGTCCTGATCGGATTCCTTGGGTCGTCATAAGTCATCCATGTGGTTTGTGGTTTAAGGTTCATGATTTAATTAAATCAGCCTAGATCTATCTCAACTACAAATTTATTAAGCACCCAGAGGGATCAAATCTCTTGAGGTGAAAATTTCTTTTTTGAGTGCAAAACTTGAGGAAAGGTTTGCATCTTGAGAGATTTGATCCTTTTCGACACTTGATAGATCTGGAGTTAAGATGGATCTAGGTAGATCTAGAGCTAAGATGGATCTAGATTGGTTTCAGTCGTATGCGGCCAAAGAAAATCTAAGGAAGAGATGATTGATTTTATCAATAATATGTAAAATCATCTAATATTAAATACAAACATTTTAAATATGCTAAATATATCTCAGATTAATCTGGTCATTTTAATTTTAAATTTTTTTAGTTACCTCAGTTTGTTGAGATGATAAATATTTTGAATGTAAAGTGACAATGTAATAGTGTTGAATGATAGAAAATGTGAATAATAAGAATACAGTAAATTACAAGTAGTCTTTCATTGTGATTAATCTCAAACTATTTTCTTCTACTATTCTTATTGTCACCCTTGTTAATTTTGTCGTCTTTTCATATCAATTATATGAAAATGACAGATTAAATCGTAAACCATTTAAATATTTAGCTTGAGATATTGTAGTAAACATCATACCTTGTCTCTCTTTTTCTCCAATATTAATAGGTTGAATTACTATAACACAAAAATCAACGTACATTGTCAATAATTATTTATGCTTACACTGAAATCAATGCACAATATTAATCCAATCACTTTAAAATTAATGTACCATCATACATCCAACTACATCAAATCAGAAATCAACATCTACACTGAAATCAATGCATCTAGTACAAGTAAGCAAATAGGATTATAAACTGACATCTACACTGAAATCAATGCATCTAGTGCAAACAATCAAATAGGATTAGAAATCACAACTATATTGAAATCAATGCATTTAGTGCACGAAATAAAATAGGATTAGAAATCATCTACATTGAAATCAATGCATTTAGTGCAAGCAATCAAATATTATTAAAAATCAACATCTATATTGAAATCAATGCATCTAGTGCAAGCAATCAAATAGGATTAGAAATCACCATCTACACTGAAATCAATGCATTTAGTGAAAGCAATCAAATAGGATTAGAAATCATCTACATTGAAATCAATTCATATAGTGTAAGCAATCAAATATCATTAGAAATCAACATCTACAATAAAATTAATGCATCTTGTGCAAGTAATGAAATAGGATTATAAATCACCATCTAAATTGAAATCAATGCATCTAGTGCAATAAATATTCTTCTCTCTCTCCGCCCTCCATATATATATATCCCTCCATCTCTCCATCTTTGTCTCTCTATCTCAAACCCCAAACACACATGCTCTTTCACTCCATGTCTATCAATCTCTTTGTCCCTCCCTCTCTCTCCATCTCTCTCTTCTTCCCTCTCTTCACTTTCCATATATATTGTTATCTGCCTTTGTTTCTCTATATCACCCCCAAAACATACACTGTCTTTCTCCAATCTATCTATCTATCCCTCTCTCCTCCTCTCCCTCCCTCTCTCTCTCTTCCCCTTCTCTCCCTCTCCCGTGCTTCTATATCTCTTCCCTCTTGTTATCCTCTCTCCCTCTCTCTCCATATTTCTTATCACTCCCTCTCTCTATCCACCTTTCTCTCTCTATTTCTTTATTCTTACCTCCCTTTCTGCCCCTCCAACTCTATCTCGCTTTCCCTCCTTCTCTCTACTCTATCATCCCCTCTCTCTCTTTATTCCCCCTCTCCCCTATCCTTAAGTTTATTTCCATCTCTCCCTTGTCACTCCCCCTATCTCTCCACCTCTATCACTCCATCTCTTTGTTCTTTCCTCCCATATATATCTAGAGTTAATATATATCATGATATATTAATATATATTATAATATAACAATTTTAATATTGTATTAATCCATAGTTATTCAATTTAATAATATTAATATGAATTTAATAATAATAATATTCTAATATTAATACTAGGGTTAATAATGTTTTTTTTGTATGGTATTAATAATAATTTGGCCCATAGATATCACCTAAATAAAACTTATTTTTTGAGTGTTAGTAAGTATAAAGAGGTTTATGGAGTAAATATAAAAACATGTTTTATTTATTTACCATACCTATCGTTGTTTTATATTTTTATTCTTTTATCATGTCTCTTTTATTTACCATGGTATTAGCGTGGTCAATTTCACAAGAGTATATAGAGGAGGTTGACCCCGACTCTGGTGGGCCACTAGTAAGGCGTCGCCTTTGGAATCAAGTCATGGAATAAGTGTGGTGAAGGTTCCCGACTCCCGACTTTAAGTTGAGTCTGACCATTCTTGACCTGTGGGTTATCCAATATAGCAGACGATATTAGATTTTGGCCTTGAAACCAATCCAAATTGTCTTTTAATAGGTCATAGCTTCAAAAATTGTAGATTTCAAAAATAGAAGAAGATGAGGCCCATTCAGTTGGAAATTGCGTCTTAGATTTAAAGTGAAGAAATCGAAGAGGTTAGGAGAGCGCAACAATCAAGGTATGAACTGATGACACAAGTTTAATTATCGAACCATGACATAGCAGATTTCATAGTAGATGTGACTCAAGTTCCAATCATACACCCAGTCCTCGATACCACGTGGTTCTAATCGTACACTGTATTAATTCAACACCCTCGCAAACAGACAATCTGGTGGTGGTCTACCATGTTCATTGTACATTGTATTAACTCAACCCTCTGCAAATGGATGATCTAGTTGTGGAAATATGATTGCAAAATAAGACTTAAGCACTCTGAATCAATCATAAAATAAATATATATAATTTAAAAGAATTAAATGTTTTACAATATCTACTTTACAGAGTGTTTGTTTAATTTTTAGTCAACCATAAATTAATTCAAAGTGTCAACGCATATTGAATGCTTAATATCTTACTAGTGACATGCTTAATATCCTACTTGCGACAGGGATAATAAATATTAGGTTAACCAAGACTGCCACCAATTGATAAAAACACTCTTGAGAATGATAAAAATGGACTTTGCTATTGTGCAATATATATCACATGCAAATGTGCTCATGCATGAAAACTAATTATTCGGCTATAACTAATCATTCGAACTACAAATCGATGTAGTTGACTTTTATTTTTTTGAACTGATCGAGATATATGTAATTGCTCGGGCATGTCTGGAACTGTTATCACTATTGGACCTTTTAGTGCGATAATTAACAATTATAAATGAATGCTTACAACAGAAAATATAAATGTCAGTGTTTGTCTTCCTTGTTTTCTAAAAACAATCACTTAGTTGGATCAACTATATGAAGGGCATGAGAAAAAGAAAAAAGAGAGGAAAAAAATATTGAACAGATGCTAAAAGTTTCTCTGGCAAGCCGTGAGAAAATATATATATATATATTTTGAACAGATACTAAAAGTTTAACGATAAAATAAAATAAAATTTTCATAGATATGACCACCTTCATACTCATATAGATTACGAGAATCAATAAGAGTGTAATTGGTGGCTCTACACTCCATTTCACTTTCCATTACATTTTTAACTGCATTCAAAGTAAGGTAAAGGAAATGGATATTAAATTTGATATGAAATCGAATGTGCGTCTAAAAAACATATGAGAGGAGAATTTTATATGGGCAGTAAATACTAAAAGCTCAAAAAAAACTGAATCTTTCCTAAAGATCACTATCTTTATATTCATATGGATAGCGAAAATAAATAAAATAGTGAATGGTGGCTCTGGCCTCCATTTCGCCTTTCATTGCAATTTTTTATTTGCATTGAGATTAAGTTAAAGGAAATGGACATTAAATTTGAAAGAAAATTGAATGTGCATAGGAGAATTAGGGCATGCAATTTTTTTGAGCACATATTCAATTTCAAAATGAAAATAAAATGAATCATGCTTGCAGATGGCCCCTTCATACTCATATCGATATTGGTAATCAATACGAATGTAGTCGATGACTCTGCACTCCATCTGCCTTTCATTACATTCTTTAATTGCTTTCAAATTAAGATAAAGGAAATAGACATTAATTTGATAGGAAATTGAATGTGTTTCAGAAGAATCAAAACCTTTCATTACATTCTTTAATTACTTTCAAATTAAGATAAAGGAAATGGACATTAATTTGATAGGAAATTGAATGTGTTTCAGAAGAATCAAAACCTACAATTATTGATGAAATGGATGAGCTCAAATCTTAGTGAAATGTTGTCTCGGAGCATGTTCAATAAAGTTAAATTTATTGGCCATAGTCTCATTTGCATAACCAATGGATTGATTGTTTCTCTAAAATCATAAATCAAAATAATAAAATTGTTGAAAATAGCAACAAGAAATGCTAAAAATAGAAGTGCTAAAAATAGCGCTGCTATAAATAGCAGTTCGGATAACAGTGTTGGACATAGCAACAAGGAATGAAAAATGGAAGTGCTCTAAATAGCATTTTGGGTTAGATTCCTATTTTAGTTAGTCCCTGAACTAAAATAGAGAAGTAAAAATTCGAATTTAATCTTAGCAACTGTTTGTAAAATAATTTATTAATTCACCTTGAGTTAATTAGTTGTAGAAAATCAAACATGAAGTCTATGTGGGGACATGCAACAATTTCTCCATTAATTGAGGAATTTACAAACATGAAGTCTATGTGGGGACATGCAACAATTTCTCCATTAATTGAGGAATTTACAAACATGAAGTCTATGTGGGGACATGCAACAGTTTCTCCATTAATTGAGGAATTTATCCATCAATTAAAGAGATAAGGATGAGTTGTAATATTGAGTTGTAATTAGTTGGCCAAGTTAATTGAGTCAAGTCCAGTTAGATTAATTCAAACAGTTTGTTGAATTAATTGTGAATTCAATTAGTTAATGCTTGCATGCATGTAACTGTCGCACTTCAGATAACTAAATATTCTCTCATAAATAACTCATGCATGTCAGTTTAGTCAAAGACCCAGTTGAGATCAGAGGAAGGGACAACGTATTATTAGTTGGAGGATTTTTCCTATATAGGAAACTCATCCATGCAGAAGGAATTATCTCCTTCAGGATTGCGCAGTTACGACTGAGCCAAGTGAACAGTGTGAAGTGGGAATTCACACAAGTGGAAACACTGGACCCCAGGAAAAACTACGCAAGGAAATAGGAGGCTTGGAGGGAAAAGGAGAAGGTTTGTGAGAAGCCTTTGACTATCTATGAGTAGTAGAGGGATTGTACCGAGAGCATGATAGCTTGTGAGCTAATGCTTTGTGTAATCTAGACATATTTCCACTTGTATGATAATACAGAGATTGGGGTTTTAGGCTGAGGCTTTTCACAGGTTATTCTTCTGTGTTATGTGTGATTGATTTCTCATTCTCAGTTATATGTGTTCTATTTGATCTTGCTCATATTCGATTAAGCTTCCAGAAAGTTTGTTGTAGAAGTAGATCTTATATTTTTCTTTAGTATATTTCATAATCTGTTGATCTACAGTGGGAATTTCTACAAAAATGGTGTGACACAATCCAGACATTTATAGCTTTCACAACAAACTACAAAAAAAAAATCAGTGTTACAAAGCGCAAAACCCCAACCATTTGATTTTTTCTACTATATTAAATTTATTCAAAGACTAAATCATAGAGCATAAACAAAGAGTAATTCTAGACATGCCCACAAGAACTCAAAATAGACTTCAAATATTTTTATTCATTCAGAATGTGTTGTTATGCACAAGAATTCAAATCTAAGTGGAGTCCTCAATGTGTTTGAAATTCATATGTTGTTATGCAACAATACCATGCAACAACCCAGACACCCCCTCTAACTCATACGATAACCAATCACACTCTCTCCAAATTGTGTAACAGCGAAAACCAATACCAAAATTCCAAGAGCTACAAGAAAAGAGCCCAAGGTCTAGAAGAGAACTAGCCCCTTCTCTTCCTAATTCCCACATTTTATTCCCACGCTAATGACCTCATTGCATTCAATTTAGCAAGTCGTTTTCTATGCTACCGATTCCAAATATGAATCAATTTTTTTCCTCATAGTATGCATTAAAACCAAATTTGTAACCTACGTCCAATTCTCATAACATGTCTACTAGCAATTTTCCTATAGCAGCGCAACTAAACAATTGATAGTTTTGGGTGTCTCAGCAATTCCATGCAGCATGAGTATCAACGTACGATCCTAGGAGTGCGAGTAACTCGAAATTATTCATCACTTTGATAAAACATAGCTATAGGAATAATAACAACTATTAGTTGGGCATATCAACAACTAACATAATAGGAGTATCAACAACTAAAAATACATGGGAGTAACAATACTTATTACGAACTCAAAAAGAAACTCGTTTTTGGTTGATGAGGATTTCCCTAGGCCAAGGATGCTCCTAGATCAAACTCTTGGACTTCCACATATTTACATTTACATAATTACAAAATTACATCATCATTTCCACATCTTCATGTGAAGATGTTATGACAATTCACTAACATTAATGACTTGGACCCATAGTGAATTGTGACATGGACTTTCTTAAGAGATGACAACGTTTCCACCTATGTCTTCAATACTTTATGTTGAGAAGTGTAGCAAGAAAGTATAAATTTTATTTTTCCCTGGTCAAATTGAGAAAATTCGAATTTCCACGTCAGCATACAACTTAGATGTAGTTAACTTGTGTGGCATGGCTTATGTCGCCCAATTTACTCAGTAAATTTGAGTTAGAGGAGTTAGAGTTGAGTTTTACATGTGTGATTGCTAATTTGTAGCAATAAAGGTTAGTTATTTTAATTTGTTTTCAGTTAAACTACTTCTAATTATTGGAGGAACTAGTGGAAGGTCAGTTGTACAATGAGACTTTTGTCTAACTCAGTGATCATCCAGTTAATAGATCAATTAGCCCAAAATAGCTAGTGCATGTAGAGAATTTGAGTTCCCCAGTTGTGGTAGAGATTCCAAGGCAGTGTAACATAAGTTGTAGACTAGTCCTGAGTGCATAGGTGTTGCATGTAATCAGATGATCAACCTTGGGAATTGCATAATCATTTTGGAGGAAATTCCTAAATAATAGAGGGCCTAATTTCCTAAGGAATTGTGGGAGGAAATAGGGGCTCAAGTTGAGACAGAAATTGACCAAGTCATGGTCAGAGCTTCTCAATGAGTAGAGAGATAGGTTATTCACTTGCAGGTTGAGCTTAGATTGAGCTAGAAATTGTAATACATATCTATTCATCATATTAATGAAAGTAGGCATAAGGTTTTTTAGCAGATTGCTTTCCCTTGGAAAAATATTGTGTACATTTTTGTTATTTCTCATTGCATGTTTGTGATTAATGTTCTAAATTGTGAATTGAATTCCACATAGCAGTATAGTAGGTTTATGTCTCTTGATTTAGATTAAAATTTCATGATAAATTTAAAATATACACCATAATTTCTACATGGTATCGAATCAGGATTCACATTAGAATAGGAATTTCAAAGTTGTTTCTCAGGAGGTTCGAAATTGCAGTTCAGTGTAGCAGGATCTTTTCAGAGTTGGAAAGACGACCTTCAATAGGCTGAGGCTAGAGTATGCCTTGGAAGGCAACTCTAATTTCACTACATAGAAGGATCGCATGGAGGTGGTGTTAGATGACAATGGATTCCTAGAATATGTCAAGACAAATATTGGAAAACCACATGCATCTGATGCACAAAACCTAGCCCAATGGAAGAAATATGTAGCTGACGCAAGGAAAATAATCTTGGAGGGAATGCGAGACCACATTGTCTCAAATATCCATGGGAAATAAACTCCTTACTTAATGTGACAAACACAAACAGATATATTCTATAATAGCAACGACCATAGGAAACTGGCCCTCAGAGGCAAACTTCAGAATGTCAAGATGCAGAAGAATGACACCATTTCGTAGTATTTGAGTAGGTTCACACAAGTTCATGTTGAACTTGGTGGGGTTGATGTTAATGTTACAGAATGTGACATGGTAAGCCTAGCACTTATAGGCCTTCCCAAGAGCTGGCATAACTACCAAGATTCAGTGAACGGGAGGGAGAAACTACTGAATTGGGAACACTTATGGTTTGATTTGGTATAGGAGGAAATAAGGTGAAATACCAGAGATGGGATGTCATCCAAGGGCAAGGATGAATAAAAATTTGCATTGGTTGTAAAGGGAAAGAAGGGAAAATGAAAGAAATCTCAAACCAAATTAGAATCTAGCCAAGGGGGCAAGAAGAAAAAATTGTCTAAAGTTAAATGCTTTAATTGTCATGAATTTAGGCACTATGCCACTAAATGTCCAAACACAAATTTGAGCAAGAATACCTTATGTGGAGTAGCAGATGAAGCCTTGGCTTCATAGTTCCATATTTACTTCACCCTTATTGCATGCATGGCCAACACAGTGATGGGGAGCGTGTGGTACTTGGACTCTGGTGCCTTGTTCCACATGACAGGGTGCAGAGAGTTTTTCAATGACATGGAGGAGAAATATCTCCAGATGCATATTGAGATGGGGAACGACAGAAGGTAAAACATGACCAGGATTGGTACAATCACCATTCAGAGGGAGTCGGGCTCCCCTCTCAGACTCAAGGATGTCATGTTCATTCTAGTCCTAAAGAAAAATATCATCTCTGTTGTCATTTTGGAAGACCATGGTTGTGATGTGATCTTCAACAAATGGAAAGAATTCATGAGACACATAGCCACGATAAAGGTGAAGTGGATCAGGGTTCGTGTGAAGAACCTGTATAAGCTAGATGTGGAAGATTGTGTTGCATTAAGAAATAAGACGGAGAAAGTGAAAAGCCACAAGTCAATGAAATTTGGCACATAAGACTTGGCCATTTGCATCATGGCACCTTAAAGATTATGCATCAAATTACCACTGGCCTCCCTAAAGGAGCACTTGAGCAACAAGATGTATGCAAAGGATGTACCTTGGGGAAGTATGAAAAATCCACATTCCTTGATCGGGACAACAAAGCACATGCAATATTCGAAAGGATCCACTCTAATGTCTACGGACCTTTCTCAATAGCCTCCACTGTCAGACACAAATATTTTGTAATTTTTATTGATGACTTATCAAGGAAGTGTTGGATCTTCGTCATGCGGAAGAAGGATGAGACATTCTCCAAGTTTGTATAATCTAAGGCACTGGTTGAGAAACAAACTGAGAAGAAGGTGAAGGCTCTCAGGAGCTATAATGGAGGTGAGTATGTTTTAAATGAATTAAAAAAAATTGTGTGAAAGAATGAATTCAAAGAGAGCAGACATCACCCCACAACCCACAACATAATGAAATGGCTGAGAGAAAGAACCTTAGCATTGTGGGAGTTGTGAGGGCTATGTTGAATGAACAAGGCCTACCACTACATTTGTGGGAAGATGCATGCAACACAAAAGTCTACTTATAGAACCAGAGTCCTCATCAGATTCTTGGTATGATACACCAAAAGCGGCCTTCTCGGAGAGAAATTTTGGTGTGTCGCACTTCAAGTTTTTTGGAGCCTCTATTTACTGCCATGTCTATAAAGAATCAAGGAAGAAGCTTGAGTCGACAACAAATTTGGGGGTATTTGTGGGTTACAAAGAAACTCCTCACAACTACCGTGTTCACTTAACTTCCCTCATAATGAAATTTCTGCGATGGGATTTAAAGTTTGATGAGGAGAAATTGATGTGGTGCTCTCTTGACAGGGAGCTTCAAATCCCACCAGAGGAGGAGCATCTAGCTCCAAAGGAGGAGCCTCAGGAAGTTTTGGAGCAAAAGAAAATTAAGGAGTAGAGAGTGGAGACATCCACTCAAGTATAACCTTTCAAATAAGGTAGAAAAAGGACCAGGGAATTTGATAGACTTGTGCAAGATGCGAGGGAGAATGTAGGGACTCCTTCAAATTTGCGCAGGCAAAGAAGTTCACCTGAGAGGTACACTAGATACATGGCTTTAATGACTAAGCCTGTAGAGACCGAGACATCTTATTTCGCGAAAGAAGTAGAGAAACTTGTATGGGTTGATGCAATGGTGGAAGAGTATGAATCCATTGTAAAGAATAATGTTTGGAAAGTGGTCCCAAGACCAACAGATAAATCAGTTGTGGGTTTGAGATGAATCTTCAAGCTTAAGCATGCAGTAGACGGAAGCATAGAGAAGTATAAGGGCATATTCATGGCTAAATGATTCTCTCAAGTTGAGGGAATTGACTATGAGGAGACCTTTGGTCTTGTAGCAAGGTACTCATTCATTAGATCAATTCTTGCACTAACTACACAAATGGGGTGGAAGATCCACCATATGGATGTGAAAACAAAATTTCTCAATGGGATTATTGAGGAGGAGTCATACATTGAGAATTTAAAAGGTATTGAGACATTTGATCTAGAGTCCCATGGGTGTAGACTCAGGTGAGTGTTGTACAGTCTCAAACAAGCACCCCGTGCTTGGTACACCAGGATCGACAACTATCTCACTGATTTGGGCTTCACCAAAAGTGAAGTAGATGCAAACCTCTATCATATCTTGGTAGAAGGTAAATTTATTATTATTGCCTTAGATGTTTATGATTTGATTTTAACTAGTGATGAGCATCTAATCATAGCTTGCAAGGAGGACCTTGCAAGGGAATTTGAAATGAAGGACATGGGTCTCATGCACTACTTCCTTGGGTTTGAAGTATGGTAAGGCAATGGGGAAATATTTGTGTCTCAAGGAAAGTATGCAAATGAGATACTATAGATATTATATATGGAGAGTTGTAAACCCATGGAGACACCTCTAGCGACCAAATGGAGGAAGGGGGATGCTACTTTAGGTGAGGAAGTGGATGCTACCATTTATCGGAAGCTAGTGGGTCAAATGATGTATCTTGTGAACACAAGACAAAATATGTGCTATGAAGTCAACCAACTAAGAAAAGCTATGGTTAGGCCAACCAAACTATTTTGGAAGGAATCTAAGCATGTTCTATGGTACCTCAAAGGCACTACCTAGTTTGGACTATGGTACAGATGGACTGAGGGAGTGAAGTTGTGTGGCTTCATAGATACAGATTGGGTGGGGATTCCATTAGACCGGAAGAGTACATTAGGTGGAATTTTCATTGTTGGGTCCATATTTGTTTCCTGGTACAGTAGGAAGCAAAGATTCGTGGTGCTCAACTCGACAGAAGTAGAATACATTGTTGCAATTCAAGTAGCTTGTGAGACGATTGGATGAGAAAGATAATTATGTGACTATTTGGTTAGATGATGGATCCAATTGTGATCTATTGTGATAATCAGAGTTACATCAAGCTATTTGAGAATCTTGTATTTCATGATCGATCGAAGCATGTAGATATCTGATATCACCATTTACGAGCTTGTGTGCAGAAGAGGACAATGTTGCTACAATACATTCCGACAAAGGAACAAGATGCTGACATCTTGAAAAAGGCTTTGTCAAGAGGGAAGTTTGAATTCCACAGATGAAAGATAGGGGTGGTTGAAAATCCATTTCTTGCTAAGAGGGGGTGTTAAGAAGTGTAGCAAGAAAGTCTCAATTTGATTTTTCCTTGGTCAAATTGAGAAAATTTGAATTTCCACATTAGTAGACAACTTAGATGTATTTAACTTGTGTGGCATGGCTTGTGTCACCTAGCTCACTTAGTAAATCAGGTTAGAGGAGTTAGAGTTCAGTTATGCATGTGTGATTGCTAATTTGTATCAATCAAGGTTAGTTATTTCAAGGTGTTTCCAGTTAAACTAGTTCTGACTGTTGGAGGAACTAGTGGAAGGTCAGTGATGCAGTTAGACTTCAGTCTAACTCAGTGATCATCTAGTTAACCAATCAATCAACCCAAAATAGCTAGTGCATGTAGAGAATTTGATTTCCCAAACTGTGGTGGAGATTCCAAGGAAGTGTAACATCAATTGTAGACTAGTCTTGAGTGTACATGTGTTTCATGCAATCAGATGATCAAGCTTGTGAATTGCACAATCATTTTGGAGGAAATTCATAAATAATAGGGGCCTAGTTTCCTCAAGAATTGCGCAACGAAATATGGGCTCAAGAATAGGCATAAATTGACTAATTTTAGGTCAAAGCTTCTCAGTGAGCGGAGAGATAGGTTATTCATTTTGCAGGTTGAGCTCAAATTGAGCTAGAAATTGTAATACATCTCTATTCATTAGATTAATGCAAGTAGGCATAGTGTTTTTAGCATATTGCTTTCCCATGGAAAAATACTGTCTGCATGTGTGTTATTTCTCATTGCATGTTTGTGATTGATGTTCTAAATTGTGAATTGAATTCCACAAAGCAGTAGAGTAGGTTTGTGTCTCTTGATTTATATTAAAATTTCATGAGCAACTGAAAATCTACATAATAATTTCTACACTTTATGCAAATTTCTTGTTGTTCTTGCCTTCTACCCTCCAAAAGGTCTTGAGATCATGTGGAGTCTTTATGGATCACTCTGATCATCTGAATCCAATTTTCTTTCACTTGTCACAACATGTGTTCTTTTGTCTTTGAATGTTTCCTTAGCCTGCTTCATTTGACAGATATCTTCATGCATCCTTGCCATGTTGTTATAAAAGCACTGGTAAGTAAGATCACTCATGGAAACCAAACATCAACCTGAAAATATCCTACTATATCATGCTTCATGCAAACTTTTTGACTGTCATTCAATAATGTGTTTGGAAGGGGAAGGTGGATTTTCTAGGTGCAGGGCACACTTACAAGAGATAAGGGGCTATTTTGATCACTAAGAGTGCATTGTGTGCTTTTCTAAGAGGATATGGCTTAATGGAGGGCACAGGGCACATTCACAAGAGGCAAGGAAACTCAATGTTGACTGTTGATGCACTATGCACTCAACTGGGAAGGATTGAGCCATAAGGAAGGTGCAGGCTGCACTTTCAAGGCTCAAGGAGGGCTTGAATGACCATTTCTGGTGCGTTGTGTGTTCAACTGGGAGAGAGGGAAAGTTTAGCGCAGTCCGAAAGAACAAAGAAGGTCTTGATGCTTGAGACTGTGTTGTGCATTGGAGAAGGAGGAAGAGCTTATCTCAGGCGCAGGGAGAAGTCTCAACAAACATAGGGGGGCTTGACTAAGCGTTAAGAGTGCACAGTGCGCTCTCCCTAGCCTAGTGGGTAGGCTTATGAAGTCGAAAAATTGCGTAAGTCTAGAGTATGAAACACGGGAAAACATAATGAGTTAGGAGTAAAATCAAGTGCACCACATAACAACTCATTAGTAAAAATTAGAAGTACCCAATATTGAGAAGTATATATCAAAATATTAGCTCACAAACACTCTCTAAGTATAACAGACAAAGTGTGTGCAATTACGACCAAGAGTGTCGTTTTGTGAGTAGGAAGTGTGCTACAAATGTGAAATGCACTATAGATGTTCTTGGTGACCTGATGACACTTAAGGAAGAAGAAGGAAATTTGAAACATGTGTAATAGCATGAAATGCCACTTGATGACTAAAAGTGACACTTTGTGTGATGGTATGGGTAGCCTCCAAAATTTGAATGTAGCAAAATTTTGGAGGGTGTTGTAGCAGTGACAACATGTCCATTCGGGGAGTGATTTATAATGAAAGTTTCTCCACTATGACCCGAGTTATCCTAATTTTTTAGCCTAAAAATTAGTCAAACCTTAGTCAGAATAATTCCAACTTCTAGTACACCTTCCTCAATACTTGTAGGACCTGTCCAAGGCTTGAAAAGTATCAATAAAACCTCAACAACCTTTGTACACATCTATAAATCTTCCTCAACCAGACACCTTTTTCACCTCATGTAATTTCCTTCTTCAACTCTATTTCCAACTTAGCTTCAGGTGTAGGATCTAGACAAGATGACAAAATACTCTTTGCAGTTTAGCTTCATACACCTGTTGACATCAATGGAAACACTACAATGCCAACATTAAGGCCCATGCTCTATTGAGAATAGGATTGTCAAAATGAGAGGGGCTCTAAGTAGATACAATGTTTTCAATGATATCACAATCTTTGTTTGTATTTTCAACACGAATCCCCACCTAATCCCATATCTCTCCTGAGTAGTTGCATGAATTCAACAAGTCATCATTGTTTTCGTGGTTGTTGTCACATAGATGGAAAAAATATAGTCATTTGAAATAATATTTGATTAACTTACCCAAGTGAGGGTGCATTAGAAGAAATGGGCCATTTTTAGCCATAATTTTCTACCCCATATACATCTCCATACTTATTGAGAGGGTAAATAATTGTGCCCTGGAACAAGAAATAGTCTTCCTTGGTGGTGAGCATATGATTAGTTTTGTATCCCCATCATAGTTTGTTTGATCCTACATGAATCAAAATTTTCATCCTTTGGAGATCTTGCCAAAATTGATTCATCATATCATATTCTCTCGGATGGGGCCAAATATCTTTATCCTTCCATGTCATTTAGAGTGGGGAATCCTCCTACCAACAATCTTCTATATTGATCAAGTAGTGATTTTGCATAGTATCTTTAATATTAAAGAGATAACCATCATTGATTAATTTGGGGAGTTGTTTCCATGAATCTTTCCAAAAGAGAGTTGACTTTCCATTGTAAATCTCCCAAAAACAATGTTGTTGGAAGAGATCCTTATTAGCACTAGCATGATTCCATACAGATGAGCCTTGAATAAGGGATGTGGATTTGTTTTATTATTGGAAGGATATGTTGGGGCGATATTTATGATTCTAGATCTATTTCCACAATTCCTTGACTCCCTATATCCATCTCAACCAGATTTTTGTGCCAAAGACCTTGCTTAAGACTTCGGGGTCCTTGATACCTAAGATTCCCTTCGATTTGGGTATACAAAGTTTCTCACAAGAGATTATTTTTTTCACGATGTCTCCCCCCCAAAGAAAGGTGCATTGAGTGCTCTTTATGGTCTTTAAAATTCCTTTTGGGGTAGCTAAGACTAAGAAAATATAAAAAGGGAGATCTTGAACCACTGATTTTAGGATGATTGCTCAACTAACAATGTTGAGGGATTGAAAAGTATAAAAATTTAGCTTTTCCTTAAGCTTTTGAAGAAGTTCTCTCCAATTTTTGGACTTCATTGATGAAACCACCAAAGGAACCACCAAATATTTATCAGGAAATAAGCTAATTTGATAGCCCAAGATAGGAGCAATGCATATTTGAATGGCTAGACAGGAATTAAAAAAGAAGATATTAAATTTGGAGAGATTAATGGTAGTACCTGAGGAAAATGAGAAATCTTCAAGGATTTGTTTGAGCATGATCATTTCGCTGATAATGTGAGAGCCCATAAGTAGAGTGTCATCCATAAATTGTTGGTGTGAGACAAGAAATTCATCAACTATAATTCTCAATCCCTTAAGTGATCCCTATGAAACATCCTTATATATGGAATACACTAATCCCTTGGATGTGAGAACGAATAATAAAATGGATAAGGGATCTTGTTGGTGGATTGCCCTAGAGGAGGAAAAGGTGCAAGATCAAGAGTCATTGAGGAGGATGGAAAAAATTGGGAGGAGACTAGGGAACCCACCCAACTGATCCAATAGTCCTAAAAACCAAATTCTTTACACACCTAATAGATATAATTCCAGCTAAGTTTGTCAAATTCTTTAGATAAATCAAGTTTTATCAACATACCTAGCTTTAAAAACTTCTTCAAGGAGTGTATGACTTTGTGAGCTACCATGATACCATCCAAATTTGCCTACCTTCAACATAGCTGGTTTGCTCCAGGGAGATTAAATATGAAATAATGGGATTTAGAGGGTTGGTGATGACCTTCAATATTATCTTGTAGATGAAATTTCATAGTGTGATAGGATTGAAACCTAAGGGATCATTGACTTTCTCAAACTTAGGAATTAAATTAAGAAATGTGACATTAAGAGCTAGAAAATATGAATTTGTAGCTCTTGATTCCTCCACTAGGGCATGGATATCATGCTTGAGGAAGGGTCAACGAGCCTAAAACATGTCAGTTTTGAAACCGTGGGGCCTGGAGCCTTATTTTTTGGTATTCTTGTGACAACTTCCTCCACTTCTTCTAGTGAGATTTCTCTTGTAAGGGTTTCATTGTTCTTATGATTCACCTAATGGAATCCAATCTATTATTTTGAGTGTATAATAAAAGATGGTGATAATACCTTATTAATTATCCTTCCATATCCTCATGATCAATGATATTTTGGCCAACTACATTTTGAAGAATATTTTGTTGTTGTTGTGATGATGGTGCTTGATCATGAATGTTATGAAACCATCTCACAAAAAGATAGAAAAGAGAGATCAATGCCTTCAAAATAAGCCTCTTCGAGGGGGAAACCTCCTTTACATTACACAAATGAATAATTCCTGGATGATATAAATGACAAGACCTCCTTTCTATATATAGGAGTCTAAGGGGTCATAATATAATCAGAGTCGACATAACAAGAATAATGTAAGGGCACAATAGTAACAATAGTGGGCTTCTATGGGGCACAATTATAACAATATGGGGACTACATGGGCACAAAAATATAATAAGGGGGTTGTAATAATAACAATAAGGGTTTACACTAGTAGTATAGGGACCTAACATGCCCCTCTCCTTCAAAAAGTGTTGTCCTCAACACTTGAGTAGTTCTTGATGCTTTTGTATAAAATTCTTATCCTCCCATGTGGAATCTTCAGCGGGTAAGCTCTTCAACTTGATGAGATACTCTAAAATTGATCGATTTCGTAGCTGTTGGGTTCTTGTTTCTGTGACTACTCTAGATTCCAATATGATTTTTCCTTCCTCGCCAAGTTCTAGAAATATTGTTTGAACTGGGATCTTTTGCAACTTTTGAATGAGTGGCCACACTTATTCATCCTTCTTCCATTCATCCCTTGCTTCGTTTATCAAATCTGGTTGGATAATAGAAATAACATAAACAATGCTTCCATATCCTCATCCTTTCTTGAGAGTGCATCTGCAACAACATTTTGCTTCCCTTTTTTGTAGATGATTTCAAAGTCATAACCCAACATATTTGTGACCTATTTTTTCTATTCTTCTAAAGATAATATTTTTTCTAAAAGGTATTTAAGACTATCATTATCCATTTTTACCTTGAAGTGTCCTCCCATTAGGTAAGGTCGCCATTTATTAAGTGCATGTAGTATTGCCAACATTTCCTTCTCATAAATAGCTTCCTTGAGATGTAGCCGTAAAAATATCCAATCGCCTACATCAAAAATTCTTTGACTTTGATGTTGATCTGTCTGTTGTTTCATTCGATTATGCACCAAAGTGGCGTTATCCTTTAAAAGTTGGAGAACTTGTTGTTGATGCTCGATGTGATCTTTCACAGCTTGAATCTTTTCTTCTTGATATGTTCTTCAATCTTGAGAGTTTGAGGATTGGTAATTTCTTCCAATGCATTACAAGATATGGTCAAATTCATTTCTTGATGCTTGATGTGATCTTTCACTTCTTGAACATTTTTCTTCTTGATATGTCCTTCTATCTTGATATTTTGAGGAGTGGTAATTCTGGCCAATACATTACAAGATATGGTCGGATTCATTTCTTCTTTCTCGATGTGATATTTCACTTCTTGAACCCTTTTCTTCTTGATATGTCCTTCTATCGTGAGAGTTTGAGGAGTGGTAATTCTTGCCAATGCTTTACAAGATATGGTCAGATTCATTTCTTCTTTCTCTGGGGTTGGTTCCTGGTTTATATCCTCTTCTTTCGATGTTTCTTGATCCTTTTCTTCCTCCTCTTCATAATCTATGTAAAATAATTTATTCTCAGCACACTTATGGCCTTTAGTGTATTTGCTATCACAATTGTAACAAAGCCCTTTTTCTCTTTTTTCTTCCAATTGCTGTCGTGTAAACCTTATAAGTTGTGGAAGGCTAGGAGAAAAAACACTTCCATAATTATAGTCATGAGTTGTTGGATTCCTTGTTTCCATAATTTCGCTTTCAATTTTTCTTGCCAACCTAAATGCCTTCTCCAATGAATCGAGTTCCCAAAGACGAACCTCATGTTGAATGTTATCCTTTAAAGTCCCTATGAAGACATCAATCCTTTGCTTCTTTGGAATATCATTTACCCTTATATTCAATTTTTGAAAGTCCTCAATGTGCTCCTCCATTGAACCCTTTTGTTTGATATTTATCAATTGGCTAAAGAAGGTGTTTCTCTTTGTATCCTCATAATGTGCTATCATTTCCTCCGTGAAAATTGACCATGTGATAAGTGGTTTATGAGAACAAAGCCCTTCATACCATAAAAATTGATTCGGTTCTAAATATAAAGATGAAATATGTACCTTTTGTAAAAATTGTACACCACGTAGATCAAAATGTTGCTCCATTTTTAGTATCCAATTTACTAGATCCTTGCCATCAAACTTCCTCATATCACTTTTTCTTGATCTTAGGAACTCGATCTTGAATCTTCTGTATCTCTGTAATTTGATATCTCCAAGGTCTGAAATTGTGTCTCATAGTAGCCCTCTAAGTCCTCTTTCTAACCCCATAAGTCTGATCAAGATTGGATTCTGCAAGGAAGATTTATGTTAAATCTCCACGATGACCTGATTATAGACTAGTTCAATAGAGATAACTTGTATGAAGTGCCATGTGTCACTGTTTCAACCTTAGGAGCTGAGCCCTATACACAGAAAAATACAATCTGTCCTTTTTCTTTAACTTCTTATGAAATTTAAATTTGATACTCAGAGAGAACTTTATGACAATTTACCCAAGGACACATGTTTGGGATGTAATTCGGGACCCTGCAAAAACCCTAAATGTGTTGGACTGTATATCCAAAAATATAGTGAAACAAGATTTGAAATTTGGGTCCGAGGTTTACCAAGTTTTTGACTCAAATGGGTTTTAATCTAAGAGTATGAAACTTTGTAGAAAAATAAATATAGCGAAAATACCACGATGACCTATTTGATATGGAATTTTGGAGCTTGCAAAAATCCTAAACTCATCAGATCATATCTCCGAAAATATAGAGAGACAAGATTGGAAATTCACACCTAAGGTTCAGAGAGAGTTCATCTCAAATGGGTTTTGCTTTTAGCTTCCAAAACATCACAAAACAAAAGTTATAGCGAAAATTCCACGATGACCTGGTTGGAGCAGCGAAACCCTAAAATCCAAAGCTCTGATACCAAATGTTATGAAACCAGCTCACAAAAAGATAGAAAAGAGAGGTCAACGCCTTCAAAATAAATCTATTCAAGGGGGAAACCTCCTTTACATTACACAAATAAATAATTCGTGGATGATACAAATGATAAGACCTCCTTTCTATATATAGGAGTCTAAGGGGTCATAATATAATCAAAGTCGACATAACAATAATAATGTAAGGGCACAATAATAACAATAGTGGGTTTCTATGGGGCACAATAATAACAATATGGGGACTACATGGTCACAAAAATATAATAAGGGGGTTTTACTAATAATAATAAAAGGTTACACTAGTAGTATAGGGACCTAACAATGCACTTGTGAAAAAAAATGATGTTTTTTCACCTTCTTTTAGCTATCTTATGTGTGATTTTTGATGCAAAATAATTTATTCTTGAGCTCTACATTCTTCTAATTAGGTAAGCATCTCCCCTTCTTCCTCATCTAATTCATTAGATCACCCTTAAAAAATTATGCACTATTGGATTTGTCCCATGTGTTCCTCAAGCTCCTATTTTATATGGTTAATGTTTCCAAAGTCCTCTCCATTCCACTTTTTAATTCTACTTACAAGAATTTGAGTTTTTTCTAAAATTGGTACTTGATCGAGCTTGGTGATGGAGCATCATCTTGCCACCATTTTTAAGCCTTTTCTAAGAAAGAGGAGTCCTTGATCCAAAATCTTTTAAAGCAAAAAGGCCTATTTTTAGGATTGTTTTTGATGTATGTCCCTAGGGATATTGGCCAATGATCTGATTTATAGTAGGGGAGGATTGAGGCTACCACAAAGATCTCCTTGTCCCATACTGATTTTGAGACTAAGGATCAATCTATTCTACAGGAAATTTTTTGCTAACCTCCTCTTATATTATTCTAGGTGAATAATACATTTATGGTATCCACATCCTTGACATGCAGTTCTTTCATAGGTCAAGGAAAATTTGAGCATCATAGTCAATTCTTTGTAGATCGCCCTTCTTTCCCCTAAAACATTTGATGATATTGAAGTATCTACCAATGATATATAGTTCTTTTGGGGATATAGAGTGGATATGTTTGAGATCTTGAAGAAAATCGACTTTCCATTCAAAAGAGTTGGGCCATATATAGTAGCAATTCTTCCTATTGAATTAGAGCCTGTGAGTTGGAACTAACCTTAGAGGATGTGGGGAGCTACTATTATATTAGAGATGGAGATTTCTGTAGGGCTCCAAATCAGGGCTAGACCACTTTCATGATATACTGCATTCAATGCAACCAAAGCACAACCTTTCGAACGGTTTTTAGATAATTCACTTAACTGCTCACTTGAGCATTTTGTCTCTTGTAACATGATTACCATAGGTTTTTCCCTACAAATTCTCTTGTAAGAGCCTCTATATTCCTTTGCAATTCAAGCCCCATATATTCCAAGTAATCAATTTCATTAGGAAGGATGGGGAATGGATGGGAATACCTATATCATGAGAGTCACCTTACTTGAACTGGCCAACATTTCTCTTGCTTCCTCAATGAGATTTTTGGTACTTTTCCTACCCTTGTTTTTGTCTTCCCTATGGTGTTGTGAGGACTCCTTGAAGTTGTGAGTTTTTATTCCATAGCTTGATGATCTTAAGCTTTGGGAGGTTATCCCTTTGGAATTATGGACCTTTTGGTAGGATTGATGCAACATTTCTACCTTTCGTCAGGGACTGTTTCCATATATTTTTCTTTTAATTCCTCCACTTTGCTTATCAAGGTTTCTTCCTCGATATAAATTTCTTCCGTGTTTTCCTATATGTCGTTTAGGATTTATTTCTTTATACTCTTGGTTTCTTGTTGCAGATCTTCTTGATTGGTCTCCAACACCTTTATTTGTATGAAATTTCATTCTAGGTTGGGATTCACTCAGTTGGTTTGTTGTGTTGAGCTATTTGATATCTTTGTATCCTCTCCCATAATGACATCTATATATATATACATATATATATATATATATATATATATATATATATATACATATATATATATATATATATATATATATATATTATTGTAGATTCCCCTTAGGACGAGGGGCATCTTGTTGACATTGCTGTCTTTCGTGAGATATAACTCTCTTGAAACCTCTTCATCCTTCTACCTCTGTTGATACTGAGGGATCTCTTTTTGTTTTAGAGGACAATCTCTGAATGCGTGGCCATATTTGTGGCATCTGTGAAATCTGAATGGCACATGTTCATAGTCCAAATATTGCTTGTTTAGGTAATTATCATAATATATGTTTATGGATCCTGGTAAGGATTTCAAGATGTTCATTTACATGCAGAGTCAAATGCATGATGTGTACCGACATATTTTCGTAGCTTTCGAAGTATTGACAAAGGTCATATGTGTGTTGTTGATTCCTTCTAGGATTTCCTCGTTCCAAAACTCCCTCGGTAATGAGAAAAGTAGTACTCACACAAGAGATACTAGAAAATCCTCCTTTTTTGGGTTGTGTCTTTCTTTCATAAAATACATGTATAGACTTGTGTTATTGAAAAATTAAGGGTTGTTTTTAAAACCCCTAGTTTTGTTTTCCAGGTTTTTGAAAATGAATGTAAAAAATCCTTTAGCCCCTAGTTCAAGGTTTATTTGTCCCTTTGGCTACCATTTGTTATGGATTCAGCAGATTATAGCCCTTTTGGTTGGCCATATGTTGATGGAATTACATACCATGGCACAAACTTTCATTTACTGGATGAAGTTTTCCAGGATTTCTTATCGCACTTCAAATTTGGGGTCTTACACTACTTCGGGTAAGCATGTACCCTCACTATGATTATGCCGAAATTCTCCCATTGGTGGTTTAGTCGTTCACTTCTACATCCAGCTTGGTGGCTTATCGTGGAGCTTGATTATCTTCTTTATTCATAGGTATCGCCACATTGGACCCCATTTCGTAATGTGGCAACAACGCCGCCCATTTATGCATGCCGCTGGGGGGTCCAAGGGGGGCAACAAAGATTCTTTAGAGCCCCCCCCCGGTGAGGGATTGGGGGCAGCGCCCCCGAAGCTAAATCTAGATGTAAAATTGCCTTATAAAATGTTGTAATTTCGTAGTCAATCTAGGCCGTCCATTAGGCAGAAATGTGATGGTAGAAGTTATGTTTAATTTAGGGTTTTTTTCCCTAGAAGGCAACTGCTCGCTATAGCGAGGGAATTCTATTGTGGCTATGTAGATGTGCATTCCGAGCGAGAAAGAGAGAGGAGATTGTGTGAGAGCGAAGAGGGAATTACAACGGACCTGTTGTAGGTTGTATCTCTTCATTTTTCTGGATAATACAAAAGGAATGAATTACTGTTTCTCCATGGACGTAGCGCAAATTGGGTGAATCACATATATATGTGTCTCTCTTGTTTTATGTGTTTTCTGTGTTTATATTTCTGCAATATTTTTATGTGTTCCATTGCTTTGTAATATATAATTTTCTAAAAATCCATTAGCATTTTATCGCAGAAAACAACAAAACTTAACACTTTAATGCCTCTTGAAACCACGTTCTTGTAGGAGTGGATTGCACCCCTCCCCCCCATGAAAAATGTGCCATAGTGGTACACAGAGAAAGCTTCTTCTGGGAACCTAACTAAATCTCAGTTCTCAGTTTTAGAATGCATCCTTAAACCTTGTCATGTAGCTATATTTTCTCTCATTGTTTTAACAAAATTAAAATCATTATGAATTTTGTTTTTATGTGAATTTTTTCTCCCAAACTAACCCACATGCAAAAAAGTAAATATTCAAATTCATTTTATATGAGACTAATAAATAATAATAATGATAATAATAATATTGGAATAGTTCATCTTACATTCAATTATGTATTGATTTACATTTTTTTTTAAGTCAACACCTATTGGGGATTTGAACTGATGACCTATTGCATGGAATGCCTTAACAGTGCACCCTTCACCATCAATCCAAAGCCCCAATGGGTTATTGATTTACATTTTATTACAAACACCATCTACTTTCTTAAAATTAAAAAGTAAAGTATATATATTGATCTTACTCTTTGATTATAAATCTAAGGATTACATGCATAAATATTCTCTCAAAATTTGTGCACCATAATTTTTTTTAACCAATAGAGGCATATGGTTCCTCTTAGCACTTATAAATAAGAGATTAAGATGGGCCTTTATTGGCTATACATTAATATAACATCTAAGATAAGTGAATGCAAGACTAAAATGGTTCTATGTTTATTTGAGAAAAAAAAACATTTCTACACGACAATATAAGGGAAAAGTTGAAAATGTAAAAAACACTAGTATCCTAGATGTTGGCCATGTTGGCCTCTACATGTTAATAAAATTTAATTAACATTATTCAAGCCATATATGAGGTCAACTAAAAATAATAAATAACAATAATATCAAATAAATAAAGTCTTCATATACTATTCATTAAATAATTAACATTATAATTAGCTATAAATTGATTCACATTTTCTTATAGAATACCATATGCTTTCTTAAAATTAGAAAAATAACATGATCACTATCATAATCTTTAATCTTTGATTTATGTTAAATTTATAGAAGTGCAAATCTTTATTCAAAATTTTGGAACATAATAAATGTTTGCATTTATAGGGACTATGTTTCTTACTATGTAGATCCAAGAAAAACTTTACAGGATCCAATATTAAGATTGATATACATAGGTTGTACTACCATATAGATTTAATGAAAACTTTGCAAGATCCGCCTCTTTCTTGTAATATTTGGATGGAGGACACTCAACTGCCAACAAAAATTACAATTGAAAACCTAGAAGGAATCAACTAGAATTGAACTTTAATCAATTAATCAAATAAGAATAAAGACAACATTCCAAAGTATACTTGAAACCATGTTTTTAAACCAATTAAACTAGATTTTAACTATTACACACACTAGCTTAGAATCTTAACTCCAGATCGACCACATAATGAGAGGGATAAAATTGACCACACACCGAGAGGGATAAAATCTTTTGAGGTGCAAACCTCTTTTACAATGAAAATAGATTTTATTCATCTTGGCACTTGGCAGATCAAGAGCTCAGATAGATCTAGGTCGGTTTAATTATTAATTACAAGTATAATTATAGTTATTTATTGTAATTAATAATAATAATTATTACTACTATTATTTTAGTTTATTTTTTATTTTTTATGTTATTTTATTTTTGTGTAATTTGGCCAAATCAAAATGTTTACTTAACATAACAGGACAGAGAAGACAACATATCTTCCATACTAGGCTAGAGAAAGTCTCCATACAATAACAATACAAATAAACTAATATAAACTTATTTTAACGTAAGAGTTTTAAATATAATAATAATAATAGAGATATTTATACATTTTTTTTAATTCATTATATTAATAAAATTAAAATTAAAATTAAATTTTATTAATTTAAAATAAATATGATTAATGTTTTAAAATAAAATAAAGTTTAAATTAATAAAAATAAATATAACTAATATTTTTATATCAATTAAAATTTAAGTGAAATTAAGACAATGTCTATGAATTTATGATTTAACAAGAGCTTACACTTTATGAGTGTAGAAGAGCCTACTCCTTCAGAGTTATCACAAGGAAGATCTCTCCACTAAAATTTGAAACCAGTGAAAAAGATAACATACTATTTTACCAACCACTCAATCATCCAAAAAACACAACCCTAACATTACCAAACTACCTACCAATCTATCCTCAAACACAACCCTAACCCTTAACCTTACTCAGATTAGAGTAATAGCGTTGCAAAGTTGGCTTCTATGTTATCAGATTCGAAGTGCAAGTCCAATGCAAATGAAAAGAGGAGTGCCAAGCCTCGATCATATTCGCACTAAATGTAAAAGATTCTTAATATGCAAGAGGACATAACAGAAGCAAAAGGGAGGGCCCCCATATGCTTCTCAACATTTTAAAACTATTCACACGAACCTTCTTGCCATCTTTTCACCAAATAATCGGAACCCAATGGTTACAATGGCAGAGCAAAAAGTCGAAAATTTTATTATAAACAAAAGGGCTCTGGTCACAGTATAAAATGTGAGGAAACCGAGCACAGCACCTGCTGATTAAACAGTCTGCTTTGACTCGGATTAACTCCCCGGAGTCCCCGCCATGCTCTGCGATACGGAATTCAATATTTGTTGAAATCCGTAACTAAATCTTCACGTGCAATTCCTGAACTTAATAATAATTATTACAATCCACATAGGTGCGGCTGGAATCCAAAAATAATTGAAATGAATTTAATACTTCATACACTATAAGTTTTAATACTTCATACACTATAAGTTTTTCATAATCTTTTTTTCAGATTTTTTTGGAAATTTTTTGGTGTGGTTTTTCTGTCTAATTTTTTTATTGGAAATTTGTTTGGTGGGTTTTTCTGGTTTAATTTCTGTAATTTCTCTAAAATCCGGCAAGAAGTTGTTGAAATCACAAGCTTGATAGTTAGCCCCTGCACAATCGAAGTGCCTTAAAGATTTTTCAGAGTGCTGAATACATATGTAGTAAGAAACCAATTTAAATAACACAATTTTCAAGGCGCTGAAAACATATATGTAGTAAAAAAACAGTTTAAATAGTTTCACCTCAAATTAAAAAATCCAAAAAATCCCACTAAAGACAACGCCATCTTTTTTACTCCCAAATGTCTTCACAGCTGAGCTCGATAACTATCCATAAACAGGGTCCAGTGCAATTGTATTTCTGTGGGTGGTTCTCGTTAAATGCATGGCTTCCGTCTTGGCTGCCTCTTATACTCACAGTGAGCTTCCCTTCTCTCAATGATACCGACAGCAGCGGAAGAATTCGTCGGAAGGCACTGTTGTGGCCCCTTCCCTCAACAATACCAATTGAAGTGGAGACATTCCTTGAAAGGAACTGTTATGGCTTCCTGATTTAACAATCCAGAGAGAACAAACATGTGACAGAATGAGATTTGAATTGAGAGGATAACAACTTCCATTTTAATAATTATTTAAGCTACAATTCACAGGATTTCATACATATAGAAAAGAAAGGGGATCATCACTGTAAAATGTAATTATATAAATATAAAGTTATTTTTTTTTTGGGTTTAAAAATGTAATATCATATTCGATTAAAATGACTTCAGGTTATTAGTATATATTATAATAATGGCTATAATAATACTAATTTAAATTTTTTAATGGAAATTAAAGTTGTGTTATTATATATTTACATTCATGGGAAGTTGAAAGATGTTATTAGCTTTTTTTGTGAGTGAGATTGAGAGTGCATGCATTGGGGTCACCTTTGAATAAAAGATTTGTCATTCAATTCATATGGCCGTGAGAATCAAAGCTCTAGCTACCCTTTATTTTCCTGCTCATGTCTCTTATGCTCTTTTCCCTATGGGAACACTTACTTGTGCTATGAATCCTTACTAAAAGCGCTTACTCCTTGTCTAACGATAGGTGAGCAACATATAACCCCCAAAAGGGCCCATTCCCCTTTAGGATAAGGGGGAAATAATATGCCTCTTATTTTGATCAATTGTTGCGGGTAATATATTATGTTAGTTTATTGTGCATTGATTGGAGGCCGACTTTGTCTATTTCTTGTTTTCTTATCAAATCTTTTTATTTGGTGGATCTCTTTCATCTTGAGGGTTCAATCATGGGTAAATCTTACAATGAATTTGAGGCATTTAAAGCGTTAGTTTGGACCCTTACTCCAACTAATCCTTCTTACCCACAACAATTCTTCATTGTTCAAACTGTTGGCATTATGACTTAGATTTGACACAGGTGTTGTCCTTGATGGAAACTCACTCAAATGATAGATCACAGTTCAACAGGTTAACAACTCTGAGTTACAGATCAAACTTCACAAAATGAGGAAAGTGAAGTATACGCAGGTTCACCTTGTCAAAGTAGTGTATACATGCAGGTTAACAAACCAAAAAGTGCATATAACGTACACACGCAGTTTCACAGAAGGAAAGGTGCATACATGTTGGAAATCTAAGTTTTAGTCCGTGGTATTTAGACCATGGTATTTTAATCCATGGTATTGGGCCGAAGTATTGATCCCAAGTATTTGGTCCAAGGTATTGGTCCTAAGTGGTTTTGGACCATGGTATTGAGAAAGGCCTAACACTATATAAGGAAAAGAAGATCATTAGGCCAATGTACTCAAATATTGAATATCTGATGATAAGCAAGATCTAGTGTACATGTTATTGGGTTATGGTGTACAACTGGATCTGAACCAATGATGAACCTTAGCACTTGATGAAGGATAATATCTAATGATGGGTCAAGACCTTAAGGCTTGAAGTGAAGTATCTTTATGTGGTTTGATCATTTATCTGAATAACTGGCGCATGTTGTAGTCTATAAATATGATGATCTGGGTATAACTGAAGTCTGGAATTGTTGTAATATTTAAATCATCATTTACAGATCTGTACATACGTTCACCTTAGAAAAGGCAAGTATACATGCTGGTTCTGCATATCAAAACAACTTATACATCTCAAGTTTGATTTGTAGATCTGTACGCAGGTTCGCCTTGAGAAAGGTGTGTATGCAGGCAGGTTAGACACAGGAAAGTAGCGTATACCTTGTAAAATATATTTTAGCTGCTTCTGTTTGTTGTTGAAGTGTTCTGAGTTCTAGCTTGGGTTCTGGTTACTGTATTCTGGTTATAGCATTTTGAAAGATCAGATTGAAGGGTTGTCAAAGTGGTTGATTGGTTCAGTTGTGGAAAGGAGATTGGCTGATGCAGATATGTTTGATGATTGAATGATGTTATTGATGGATCCAGTCTGAAAATTTATAAAACGTGGTCCCTAGAAGAAAAGAGAAGATTTTAGCCTTCTATAGGTCGGCACTTACGTATTAGTAAACATATCAGCCAGTACAAGATCTAGGGGGTTGTAGCTCCCTTCTAGGAGAAGCTGGAGAATGAGAGAAGGTTGTAGCCTTCTGCAGGTAGAAGCCTGCATACTGGTATAAGTCTACACCAGTACAAAAGTTGTAAAAAGAAAGTTTCTTATTATTAAAAAGAAGATAGAGACAATTGCAGCAGATGGTTTTCACCCACATTGGGTTTCCACCTTATATCTTGTGTTCATGTGTGTGATTGTCTATTCTGTTTTACTGCACCTAGTTACTGTTTATATGGTTCTGATGCATTGATTAAAGATCAACATATGATGAATTAACTAAATCTTAAGTTTGCAGTATATATGCTAGTCGCCTTAACCACAATTGTGTATACATGCGAGTTCCTCTAACTGAAGTAACGTATATAAATATAATTATGAAAATGAAAAAGTATTGACTTGATAATACTGATTCACCCCCCCTCTTAGTATTATTTCCAACAATTGGTATCAGAGCAGGTCCTTCAGAAGAAGCTTGATCGCTTAAAGGAAGATCCATCATCATGAGTAATCAAGAAAGAGAGGGATCCATCAAACCTCCAATCTTTGATGGAAGAAACTTTGTCTATTAGAAGGTAAGAACCACAACCTATCTTCAATCTCTTGGAATAGATGTCTGGGAAATTGTGGAAGGATGATATACATTTCCATCAACAATTCCTATAGATGCGGCAGGTAAAAAGCAATATGAAACCAATGCCAAGGTTGTCAATACATTATTGGGAAGTCTATCACAATCAAAATTTGTGAAAGTTATGCAGCTCAAATCCACCAAACAAATATGGGACAAAATCATTCTAAGCTATAAGGAGACACTCAGGTAAAACGTGCAAAACTACAAACTCTCAGAATTCAATATGAAACTCTCAAAATGCACAATGATGAAAGTATAGCTAGTTACTTCTTACGTATAGATGAGATTGTTAATTGCATGAAGAATTTGGGTGAAGAGATAAAATAAGTTACTTTAGTTGAAAAAGTTTTAAGATCCTTGGCTGCTAAGTTTGAATCAAAAGTATCTACCATAAAAGAAAAGCAGGATCTTCGGACTATTACTATGACACAGCTGCATGTGATCTTAACTGCTTTCAAGATGAGAAAAGGAGGTCCATCAGATATGAGAGAAGCCGCATTTAAAGCTTTAGGAAAAGAAGAACTTAATCAATTAGGACATATTTCAGAAGGAGAAGAAGAAGAAAACTTTGTCAAGAACCTTCAACGGGGTTCCGGAAGATTCAGAGGTAAACTACCTTTCAAATGTTTTTCTTGTTGAAGAGTCAGTCATTATGCTGCCAATTGTCCTCATAAAGATAAGGTTGATAAAGGTAAGGAATCTGCAAAATGGAACAAAAAACAAAATGTAAGTTAAAAGAGGTACTAGACTCATGAAGATAGTGATGGTTTATCAAATAGTGATGAAGATGAAAATAGCAATGACTATAGGCTTCTGATGGCTTATGAAGATGATGATTTTTTAGATTCTTTAGATGAAGATGACTTTTATGAAGAAATCTCTAAACTCAAAATCTATTTAGAATAAAAGAGTATGATTATAGATACCTTGACATTCCAACTTGTTGAAAGAGAAAAACACAATGAAAAGCTAGAATGTGAAATTGTGGGTCTAAGAAAGGATATTGAGAAAACAAAAGCTCTAAATTTTAGATTTGCTAAAGGATCAGATACCTTAAATGAAATTATCAAAGTGCAATGCTCTCCTCTTATAAAGACAGGTCGTGGATGCTCTGAAGAAACATCTCAATCACAGAAGTCGTCAACCTCCACTAAAAGCTATTGTGATGTAGCAAAGAGCAATGAACAGTTCGACAATCGTCATCAAAGGCATAAAGCAGATCACCAGGTGAATCAAGCTCAATTTACTTCAAGAATGAACAGAGGCCACAATCAACCTCAGGTAAACCACACTCAATTTGTTTCAAGGAATATCAATCATCAGGTCAGTAAATTCAATAATAGCAAGAACTTTTTTAATGGTCAATGTTTCTTATGTCATAATTTTGGACACAAAGCTGCTCAATGTATTGCTTACAATACTATCATGACTAGAGAAGCACAAAATCAAAAAAATGTGACAGAGATCAAGAAAAGTTGTTATAATAGCTTTTCTCTTCTTGGAAATGAAATGGAATGCTCAATCTATAACAACTTTGGCCATGAAGAATCTGAATGCAGGAGTAAATTTTAGCAAATAGCTCAAAAGGAGCAAACTCCATTAAATCCCAAAATATGGAGAAAGAAAGAATCACAAGCACAAAGATGTGGTATATCCTTGTATGCAGAAGGATAAGAAAACTAGTGGTACATCGAGAGTGGATGCTCAAAACACGTGACAACTGACAGAGAAAAACTACACTCATATAATGCCTTAGAGAAGGAAAAGAGTGTCTCATTTGGAAACGAAACTCCCGCTGTCATAAAACGTAAAGGCTCTGTTTTCTTGAAAGAAAAAGTTAAAGCTGGGAATGTTATGTATGTTGATGGCTTAAAGCACAATCTGTTGAGTGTGAGTCAAATGTGTGATCAAGGAAATGAAGTAGTGTTTCGATCAAATGGATGTGTTGTTCGTGAGCTTGATACAGGAGAAACTGTGATTAAAGGGACAAGAACTCCAAACAACCTATACATACTCAAGGGAGGACAATAACAGTGCTATCTAAACAAAAATGATGAACACTAGCTATGGCACATAAGATTGGGGCATCTAAGTTTTTCTCAAATAAGAAAAGCATGCAGATTCTAGGCAGTTCATGATCTTCCTGATATCAGGATTCCGGAAAATACAATATGAAAATCATGTCAATTTGGTAAACAAACAAGATCGCACTTCCCTGAAAAGGAAGGATTAGGTAGTAAGCCTCTTAAACTTTTTCATATTGATTTATGTGGACCATCAAGGAAAAAGTCACCTCATGGAGAATAATACTTTATATTGTTCATTGATGTTTTTTCCAGAATGTGTTGGATAGGACTTCTAAAGCATAAAGATGAAGAATTCGAAAAGTTCAAAGCCTTCAAAGCTTTGGTTGAAAATGAATCAGATCGAAAAATCAAATGCCTCAGATCTGATCGAGGAGGGGAATTTAGTTCAGATGAATTCTTTGACTTCTGTGAAGAACATGGAATAAAAAGGAAATTCTCCACCGCAAGGACTCCTCAGAAAAATGGAGTGGTAGAAAGGATGAACATAATTGTTCAACAAATGACTCATGCTATGCTAGATGAGTCTGGAACTCCTGCCACCTTCTGGGGTGAAGTTGCATTCGCTGCCGTCACTATTCTCAACCAAGAAAATGTTCAGGTAAACAACACTCAAACTCCTCATGAACTCTGGCATGGTAAGACTCCTATTGTAAAATATTTCAATTTTTTTGGGAGAAAATGTTACATCAAAAGGACTAATGCAAAACTTGGTAAGTTTGAACCGAAAGCAGATGAAGGTATTCTCCTTAGTTACTCTTCCTGAAGTAAAGGATATAAATGTTATAACAAAAAACTTGGGAAAATTATTGAAAGTATTGATGTTGTGGTTGATGAAGCATGCAAGAATCCAAAACAAATAAAAACCTAAGATTATGAAGAAGATGAGGATTATCCTTCCACATCAAATCCCACTAATTCTGAAGAAGAAACCAATGAGGCACTAGAAGAAGAGATAACGGTAGAAGAAAAAACTCCGTCCAGGTATGTTCAGAAAAATCATCTAGAGACGCAAATTTTGGAACAGAAAGAGGCAGGTGTGTAGACAAGAAGAACTATTACAGAAGCTTCAAACTATCTAGCATTGCTATCCTCCACCGAACCTCAAAATGTAAATGAAGCATGCAAAGATGAATGTTGGGTAAAGGCCATGAATGAAGAACTTGAGCAAATTGAAAAGAATAATACTTGGGAATTAGTTCCTAGACCTCATGATAAGAATATCATAGGAACTAAATGCATATTCAAAAACAAGCTGAATGAAATTGGAGAAGTTATTAGAAACAAGGCCAGACTTGTTTGTAAAGGATATTCTCAACAAGAAGGTATAGATTTTGAAGAAACTTTTGCACCTGTTGCTAGACTTGAAGCCATAAGAATGTTCCTTGCTCTTTCTAGTTTTCATAAATTCAAAGTTTATCAAATGGATGTAAAATCTGCCTTTCTTAATGGAGACTTAGAAGAAGAAGTCTATATTGAGCAACCAAACGGATTCATTCTTGGAAATGATGCAAAACTTGTATGCAGACTCAGAAAGGCTCTCTATGCTAAAACAAGCTCTAAGGGCCTGGTATTACCATCTTGACAAATATCTCCATCAACAAGGTTTTTCAAAGGGATCAGCTGATAGCAATCTATATACAAATATTGACAATAATAAATTGCTAATACTTGTTGTGTATGTTGATGATATAATTTTTGGAAGCAATGAAGAAGCTATGAGTCAGAATTTTGCTTCGGTAATGCAGCGAATTTGAAATGTCCCTGCTTGGTGAGCTTCCATATTTTCTTGGTTTACAAGTTCAACAAAATAAAGATGGTATTTTTCTGTCACAAACCAAATATCTCAAACAGATCTTGAAAAAATACGGCATGGAAGATTCTAAACCAGTATGTACCCCAATGGTAACAGGATGTAGTCTCATCTCAAATGATGAATCAGCAACAGTACATCAACCAACTTACAGATCTATGATTGGTAGTCTGCTTTATCTAATAGGTCCCCGACCAAACATCATGCATGCAGTGGGAATAGTTGGAAGATTCTAAGCAAATACAAAGGAATCACACCTTTAGGCAGTCAAAAGGATTTTCAAATATCTTCAAGGGACACAGAATTTTGGTTTATGGTATCCTAGAGATACAGATCTTACACTTCATGCATATACAGATGTTGATTGGGTAGGAAGCGTTGATGACAGAAAAGGCACTAGTGGTGGTGCATTCTATATGGGTTCCAGATTAGTGTCTTGGTTTAGCAAGAAACGAAGTTCAGTTGCATTATCTACAGTTGAAGCAGAATATGTGACTGCTGAATCTTGCTGCACACAACTCCTTTGGATGATGCAAACATTGCAAGACATTCAGATCACATGTACTCCACCCATCTCCATTCTATGTGATGATACAAGTGCCATCAATATTTCAAAGAATTCAGTCATGCATTCCAAGACTAAGCACATACAAATCAAATATCACTTTCTACATGAACAAGTGCTTGAACAAAAGGTCAAATTGGATATGTTCCCTCCAAAGAACAGGTTGCTGATATATTCACCAAACCACTGCCCAGAGAGACTTTTGAATATCTCAGATAGAAGCTGGGAGTAGTTGATGCATCATCCTGTTGTTAAAACCTACCTGTTTCAGAGAAAGGTTGTTATACGCGAGTTTCATGAAGCGTAATCGCGTACATATGCAAGTTTCTGTGGATACAGTCGCGTATATGTTGGTTTGAGGAAAAGCAGTGGCCAGACTCAGAAAGAAAGGAGTCTGATATGGTTTAGGGGGAGCACATGCTTTTAATAATGCATTGTTGGCATTATCCTAGAAGATCTTGGTACAAAATCACACAGTTGTTTTTGTTTCAGGTGGAACAGGTTTAGAGGGAGAACATGGTTGCTGGACTGGACGCTGATTGACAAATGCTGCTGATGACTATCATGGTCTTGGTCTCTATTATATATGTCATGTATATCTTTTTATGCAAAGGTCATGAAATGACCTATTTTGTTACCACCACTATGCATGGGATGGATGTTGTAATGTTTTTGTTTTGACATGTATAAACAATTGGTATATCTCCACTTGGTTGGGAGATGGATGTATGTATGAGTCATTGCTGATAGGAAGGTCATTTATGATGTATGTATAGAGTCATGTTCTTCTTTTAGAACATCGTTTTATAGACCTTGCTTATATTCAGGGGGAGCATGGACTCGTTCATGAAGCTCAATCATCACACTTCAGCATATCAGAGAATTCAGCATGTACTCAGGCGGAGCATGACCCTTTGCCCTTGATGACAAAGGGGGAGAGTGACTTGGGGTTGCCATTAAGTCTAGAGGGGGAAATTGTTGGCATTGTGACTCAGATTTGATAGAGGTGTTGTCCTTGATGGCAACTCACTGAGATGATAGATCACAGTTCAACATGTTAACAACTCAGAGTTACAGATCAGACTTCACATAATGAGGAAAGAGAAGTATACGTAGGTTCACCTTGTCAAAGTAGTGTATACACACGGGTTAACAAACCAAAAAGTGTGTATAACGTACACACGTAATTTCACAGAAGGAAAGGCGCGTACATGTTGGAAATCTAAATTTTAGTCCGTGGTATTTGGCCCATGGTATTTTGATCCATGGTATTGGTCCAAAGTGTCTGGTCCAAAGTATTTATCCCAAGTATTTGGTCCAAGGTATTGGTCCTAAGTGGTTTTGGACCATGGTATTGAGAAAGGCCTAACACTATATAAGGAGAAGAAGATCATTAAGTCAATGTACTCAAGTATTGAATATCTGATGATAAGCAAGATCTAGTGTACAGGTTATTGGGTTATGGTGCACAGCTAGATCTGAACCAAGGATGAAACTTAGCACTTGATGAAGGATAATATCTAATGATGGGTCAAGACCTTAAGGCTTGAAGTGAAGTATCTTTATGTGGTTTGATCATTTATTTGAATAATTGGCGCATGTTGTAGTCTGTAAATATGATGATCTGGGTATAACTAAAGTCTGGAATTGTTGTAATATTTAAATCATCATTTACAGATCTGTATGCAGGTTCACTTTAGAAAAGGTGCGTATGCACATTGGTTCTGCATATCAAAACAACGTATACATCTCAAGTTTGATTTGCAGATCTGTATGCAGGTTCGCCTTGAGAAAGGTGTGTATGCATGCAGGTTAGACACAGGGAAGTAGTGTATACCTTGTAGAATATGTTTTAGCTACTTTTGTTTACTGTTTAAGTGTTCTGGGTTCTGGCTTGGGTTCTGGTTACTGTATTCTGGTTACAACATTCTAAAATATCAGATTGAAGGGTTGTCAAAGTGGTTGATTGGTTTAGTTGTGAAAATGATATTGGTTGATGCAGATATATTTGATGATTGAATGATGTTATTGATGGATCCAGTCTAAAAATTTATGAAACGTGGTCCCTAGAAGAAAAGAGAAGATTGTAGACTTCTGTAGGCCGACACCTACGTATTAGTAAACATATCAGCTAGTACAAGAGCTAGGGGGTTGTAGCTCCCTTCTAGGAGAAGCTGGAGAATGAGAGAAGGTTGTAGCCTTCTGCAGGTAGAAGCCTGCGTACTGGTATAAGTATGCACCAGTACAAAAATTGTAAAAAGAAAGTTTCTTATTATTAAAAAGAAGATAGAGACGATTGCAGCAGGTGTTTTTCACCAACACTAGGTTTCCACCTTATATCTTGTGTTCATGTGTGTGATTGTTTGTTCTGTTTTACTGCACCTGGTTACTGTTTATATGGTTCTAATGCACTAATTAAAGATCAACATATGATGAATTAACTGAATCTTAAGCTTGCAGTATATACGCTAGTCGCCTTAACCACAATTGCATATACACGCAAGTTCCTCTAACTGAAGTAGCGTATATAAATCTGATTATGAAAATGAAAAGGTATTGACTTGATAATACTAATTCACCCACCCCTCTCAGTATTATTTCCAACAAAAAATATTGAATGACATTTCTCATCTAGATCTCGAGTCCTCAAAGCTAAGAAGGAAAGCTAAGAGGGCTTTGGTTGGGATGTTTATATGCCCTTGGCCTAGCCCAAAGGCTGTGAACACATGGATAACAAAGCATTGGGCTCTAGAAAGTAAATAGTCAAGTTCTTGCATTTGCTTATGGAAGAAGATATTTTATCTTTTTTTCCTAAGTAGAAGCTTGAGATCTAAATTTTATATATGGGTCATACTTTAAGGGTTCTAGGGAAATGCACCTATATCCATGGATCCTATATTTCAATTTGGAACAAGAAATTATTGGAACTCCTATCTCGGTTAGAGTGCCTCTCTTTCCTTTAATTTTATGGGATGCTAGTTCACTTAGAGTAATTAGGAATAAATTGGGTCATTTCATTCATCATGCAATACCAAAAGAAAATTTGTATTCATGTGCAAGAATATGTGTGGATGTTAATTTGGAGAAGGGGTTCCTCCATGACCCATGAAGTACAACCCAGATCTAAAAACCATAACTCATTTGGGGGGAGGGCTCGGTGGCAGGAACCCTTTCTGCTAAAGACCTCTATATTTCTTTGTTTTAGTTCAATCATCATCGTCATAGGTGCTCTTATCATCGTCATCAGCCATCGAAGATGTTTTCGTCATCTCCCCTGTGTAGTTGTGCTCCTCGCTGCTGGCTTAGTTTTTGCAAAGGGAGTTGAGGGGGCTAGGGTGTTTAGACTTCATGCCTCTCTTTTTCTTCATTTGATGTAAGGAGTCGAGGGGGCTAGAGTATGGTGGCTACATAGTCTTTTTATTCTCTAGTTTCGTGCCTCTCTTGGTCAATTTTAGCAGCGGTGGGCAACTGCGATTTGGGTTTGTGGCAACTGTTTCGCCATCTAGGAAAATTTCTTCTTTTTCTCGATGATGTTGTTGTTGCAGTTGTGGTCATTTTCTAGGCATTTTTAGGTCACCGATCTCTTGTGGTGTTTTCCTCGGCCTCCTAGGAAGCTTGTGCGCTGGTTTGGCGACCGATATTTGGGCTTTGTTAAAATGAAACTCATTTGGGGTTTCTTCTGTGTCGGGCCTGTGTGTCCCCATTTTTTGGGCTTATCTCGGGTTGTTTTTGGTGTGCCTTTGGGGTTTTCTGCAGGCCTGTGCACTCTGCTCTATTGTTGGCTTCTTGGCCTTTTCCTTGAATCTCCATGAGAAATTTTTCTGGTCGACCTTTGGATGATGTATTTGTAATACCTTCAGGAATTTGGAAAATATAATTTTGTCATTGAATAAAATTAGGGTTTGTTTTCCATGGAAAAGAAATTGGGAATAAAGTGGGTCATTTCATTAATATGTGTAGAGGTTGATTTGTTGAAGGGGCTCCCTAAAGCCCCGAAAATTGATATCGATGGGTGGAGTCACCAAAATGCATTGATTACCATTTAAATTCATGTCTATCATACCTACGAGCACGACACTAAAATGCCCCTAAACACATGTATAGAAACCTTCTTCAGAGCAACAATCAAGGGGGGATATAGATTTCAAGATGGTCTCAAGTAGAAGAAAGAATTCCTAGCAACAAAGGCCAAATTCAAACCTATCTCAAGGAGGTCCACCTTCTTCGAGCATTAACAAATATGAAGTACTCTAGAACTTAGATGAAAAGGAAGAATTCATGAAATGTAGAAGAAACAATTCATGAAAACACATAAAAGGAAGCTAAAGCAAGAAAGCAACAAAGTTTAACAATTCAACTCACCCAAATAATGTATAAGATTCATCCCCTTATGACTCAACTCTTAATGCACAAGAAGAAGAGGAGACTAGCAAAGAAGATTAGGAATAAGGAGAGGAGGAAAGTGAGGATGTAGAGAAATTAGAAGAATAAGAAAGGGACACAACTTTGGACATGGAACAAGAGGTGGAACCGAAAGTGCAAGTTCAACTTGAGCCTTCTAAATCCTTTGTCATGGTTTTGAAGAAGACATCAAATCACTCTTTCCCCCTTACAAGTGAGAGGAAATCTAACCGAGAATAGAGAACTATCCTTGAATGTCTTATTCTAAGTTAATTATGTATTCTTTCCATGTTTTTATTTGTACCTAATTTGTGATAATTTATTCATGTATTCAAGAAATTGATTAAAAGTCCCAGTGCCTTATGTAAGTAACAACACATTGACAATGAGATGTTATGCTTAGTGATTTTCAAAGCTTTTAAGAGAGAATTATGATTGTTGTTTAGCTTTGTTACAACTTCCTTTTGATTAATAAAATTAATTTCGGTTAATAATAATAAAGTTTAATTTAAGGTCATGGTGACATATGAGACCTACTTGTTCATGGGAAAAGGAATCCCCTTTACACAATGCTTTAACTACTTAGTTTATGGAGGTGTACATACCCTAACTCTATTTATATTCGAATCATTGAACCTCCGAAAAAGAAAGACATGTTCTCAGCCCCTAGTCCAACATAATTTAAATTTTGGATATTTTTAAATTTTGTTTCTTAATTATAAATTTTAGTTTTTTTGTTATTTATTTATTTATAAAAATTATACATTGACATTATGCATATCATTTATTAAATAGGTCATAGAATGCACCTCACTTATCTGAGTGGAAAAGAATTTACAAATAATATAAAAAGCATCCCAGAAACTACTCACAAAAGAAAAGTTAAGTTCACATGATGTGACTATTATTGTGAAATAAAATCATGTCACATTGATATGCTAGTGCAGTAAAAACTTATGGTATACTTTATTTATAAAAATACTTTTAAGAGAAAATACATATCAAATTTATCGTCAGTGCATTTCGAACCACTTACTACGGTTCATCATCGGGATATAGATGGATAGCTTGAAGCACAAAAGTAATAAATAGTAGAGATGCAATGACTAAATCCTAACAATCTAATTTTATATACATATTTATTTATTTTTCTCTATTTTTATTTTTATCAATAATTTTTATTTTTAAAATGTAATGAAATATTTGCATTATCAACAAATGATGGTATTTTTACCTATATATAACCTTAATGGACTACATTATCTAACAAGAGTGATAATTTTAAGCTAAGATCCATCGACATTTAAAACGATAAAATTTAGTATTAACAAAAAAAGGCTTGCTTAAACAGATGTAGGTATAAATCCTAATAATTTGTCTTTAAAAACATAGGAAATTACCATACATATAAAACTAAATTAGAGATAAAAAAGGGTAGGATGTTGAAAGAGACACCCCTTTGACTCGGTTGGTTACTGTGGCTCCTCTTGGTTATAGTCCTCATTATGATGGCTAGAGGAATTGTCTATTTTAGGTTCTTACAAGGGAACATTCATGTGATGGGTGACATTAGTCTGGTGGTCATGAATGGAGGTCTATCTAATGTCCACACTATTTAAATTGTGATGAATATTGTTAAACTACATTTAGGATTCCTTTTATTAATGATGCAAGGTCATAATGTGATCGGTTGCTTCAATGCTGCGACTTTGGTTGCTTCAATAATAATATCTTCTATTTTCATATTCTAAGATTCCAAATTGTCATTGGAAACAACTAAATTAGCTTACAGACATGTCACTTTTATTAACAATTATGTCACCCATGGCTAGACAGTTCTAACATCCCTCAAATAAGTGTGGAGAATACACAAACCTATCCATGGATAACCTCTTTTGGGGAGATAACTATAGATTGACCAAAATAGAAAATTGAGGGGAAGTAAGGGAGATGAATGGGACTCTAATGGTGGACAAGAAGTGGGGAATTCCTTGAAGATTATCTCTTGATGGGTGATTATGGCGGAGTGAATACATAACATGCATGAGAAGGGAAAAACCTGAGTCAAATGAAAGCATGAATTAATGATAGATATAAACTTGTAGGGCTAAACCTACCACAATAACTTGTCAAGCCTTAAAACACCCATTGAAAATCCTTCCCATAACATTGGAGTGGTTTTCTACTTGGAACATTATAATGTATAAGGTTTGAGACAAGGAACATGGCACTCTATGTTTTAGGTAGGAATTCTAGGTGGTGCTTAGTATGCATGGTTTTGGGTAGGGAACTTATCATTCAACATTTTAGGGAAGATTTCTAAGGGATGATTAATATTTCGTAATAGCTTAGGTGGATGTTCACTGAGGAGGGAACTATTATCTAATGACAAAGAAGAGAGCTCCTAAGGAATAGGGTGAGACTCCCTAGGTAAACATCCCATCAACCACCTTTTATATGTGGCATATGTGTTGTTCTTTTTATAAGGAGGTCTAATCATTATAATGTGATTCAAGTAATGAATGTGATTTTGGAGCCTTGAATGTGCTAGATGTTGGAATTGTGCCAAAAAATCTACATGACATCATGGGAGAGGAGATATTAATGAGATCTCATAATTTGCAATTGAAAAATTTAATGAACCTATTCATTTCCATTCAAATGCATTTACTTTCTTGTGTGCAATTCAAATGAAGTTTTGTTTGACATAGATGAATGCTACCAGTTTAAATTACTTTCTAAAAAGATATCCTTTAAGGAATAACTGAGCCAAAGAGGAAGATGAGGGAATAAATTCTGATTAAAGAGCTTGATTTGTGATTGTAAAGTCCTTAAGTACTATAACTCGTTCATAGCCATGGCCTTAATAATATCACATAATGAAAGATTATAAGGATTTCACTCCATTATTTTAAGTTTTAGATTTTCATTAGAAATTAGATTTCTTGTCTTTACAAACAAACAATCACACCTCTTATTTTGGCCACTTCAACAAATTTATATACCTTTATAAATTATAAATTAGAAGAAATAATATATATATATATATATATATATATATATATATATAAAACGTGTATAATTTAATTTCTCATATCAATAAAACTTTTAAAACAAATCATATTCTATAAATTATATATTATTTTATGATTATAATTTTGCTCAATTTGGAGTTGATATGTGTTTTTTGACAAAAACATTTTAAATGAAAAAACATTATCTAAATATGATAAAAACATAAACAATTTTGATAATTTACTTTCACTTTAGAATAGTAAAAAAAAATACGATGTCTATGTTAAATAAAATAATTTTATATAACTTTAAAGATAAAATAATATGTAACTCATACAATTTTTAATATAAAATATAAATAATAATAAATGGTTTAAAAATATAATTTAAACAAATTAGATTATATTGAAACGTAAAACCATTATTTATTGCTAAATAAAATTAATCTTTTGATATATAAATCGTACTTCAAATTTTGCATTCTAAATATATTTTTAGATATGATAATATGCCGTTAAAATATATCTATACAGTTATTTAGAAGAAACATCCAAGCCTACACAAAATAAAAGAATTACCTTGAAAACGGACGACGACATCAGATAACTGCCAAAATTGGACCAGAACCAGAGAAAAAATATTCTTTCATGATAGTAAAGAAATATATACATTTATAATGTAACGAGGTAAACGTTAATGCTTGAGCTTTACGTAAGTTGATTATGATTCAAGAATATTCCTTTTAATTTTATTTAAAGATTTTGATCTTTTGAAAAATAAAACATTTTAGCTAAAATTAATGAGAAAAAACAATTTTTATCTTTTAACCGTTTAATATTTTTTATTTTCTAAAATCTTAATATATATTATTTATTTTAATATTTCTTAATTTTAATATATAATTTGGTTTAAAAAACGAGATAATGACAAAAATTTGTTAACAGAAATTTTATTAGTCTTTATGGGACCAAAATTTGGGAAGCACTCATAACCAGGATTGGAATTTGGATTTCTCTTTACCTATAATATAATTTATTATTTTGACATTTTAGGTTTTTATGTTGCCCTTCAAGAAACTTTATGTTTAAAATTTTCTCCTTCAAGAATGATGTTTTGATAATAAATTAACCCTTTATTAGTAAAAATTTCATTAAAAACACATATCTATCATAAGAAAAAAAACAAAATGACCATAACACATAAACGACTTATTGAATTCTCAATTTTGGTTTGAAATTATATGAAACACTCACAATAAAATCTCCATAATTCTGAAATCAAATGTCTTTGACTCATACATGCCATAGAATTTGTATATATGAGATATTACTAAGTAGATCTTTAAATGGGATCTACAAGATGACCAACAAAGTAAAACTAGAAGATGAACTATCATCTACATCCTCTCCATGATCATAATCACATGGAATCGATGTGAGGGTCCACTGTAGAGAGTTTGTAGTCAAGAAAGTACAATGTATTAAAAGTGTTTTAATATTTCATAAGTGGCGATAGATGTCATTCTTCATGAGCTAGATCTTTCAAATCGTTTAAGTGATATGTTGAGAAACTTGATATATGGTGCAGATTGTAGTCGAAGTGACACTTCAACTATTCCACAGATGACAACAATGTAAACTTTGAAACGGGAACTATAAACTCAAAACGAGAACTCTGCCCAAAAAAACATGGAAAACAGTGCTAAAAACGAAAAGTGTGTATACTAGAACGATGGTTTTTTTTTTTTGGTCAATTTTGAACATGTTTTAAAAATGGCAGTGAGAACGAATTTTTCGTGTAAAAATTGTGCAAAAACTAGCCTGAAAATGAAAAGTGCTAATAATAGAACGATGGATTTTTTAGTTAGGGTTAATTTTCAACATTTTAAAAAAATGCCAGTAAAACCGAATTTTTATGTGCAAAAAACACCCTCAAAACGAAAAATGTTGATGCTTGAATAACATTTTTTTTGGGTAAATTTTCAACATTTTGAAATAATGGTGTAAAAGATTTTGTTATGACTCTGAAAAACATTAAAATTTCAAAAAAAATAATGAAAACATAAAGTTAAAAATAAAAACAATACAAAAATACAAAAAAAAAGTTAAAAAAAATACCAAAACGTAAATAAAAATATATATTAAAAACAAAACCTACAATTAAAAAAAAATCAACCATAAAAATGTAAAAAAAACAAAATTAACATATAAAATATAAGAATTAAAAAATTAAAAAAATTTAAAGAAATAAATAATAAGAAAAACATATTTTCAAAAAAATAACTTTTTTTCTAATATGGTAAACCATAAAAAAAAAAAAATTGGAAAAATAAAATAAAATAAAACTATAAAATTAAGTAAAAATATGAAATTTTAAAAAAGCATTAAGAAAAACTAAAAAAATTAAATTAAATTAAAAACAAACTAGATTTTAAAAAAATGAAAAATAACAAAAAAAAATGAAAAAAAATATTAAAAACTACAAAAATTAAGAGTAAAAACATTTTCAAAAAACCCTAAGAACCAAAAATACGTTGAAATTAAAAATAAAATAAAAATCCAATAAACAATTAAAATTTTAAAAAAATATATATTTTCAAATTAGACATCATTTTCAAAAAAACATTAAAATTAAAAAAAGCTAAATATATTTTTGATATTTTTTAAAATAACATTTAAAATATTTAAAATATATATATTTTACAAATATATATAAAATTAAAGAAAACATTTAAAATTTATATTTTTAAATACAATAAACATGTTTAACAAAATTTATTTTTTATTAAAAAAAAAACAATTTTATCAGCAACCGCCCCCACGAGCGGCCAGACGGTGACTATTCGATTCCGAGAATCGAATAGCCACTTCTTGGCTACCCCCACAGGTGGCCGAGTGGTGGCTATTCAATTCCGAGAATTGGATAGCCACCACCCAACCGCCCATGGGGGTGGTTGGGTGGTGGTTATCTGATTCTCAGAATCGGATACGCTCGGCCGCCCATGGGGGCGGCCAGACGGTGGCTATCTGATTCTCAGAATTGGATATCCACCTCAAGGGCGGTCAGGGAGTGGTTATCCGATTTCGAGAATCGGATAGCCATCCCCTGATCGCTGGTGGGGGTGGTTATCTGATTCTCGAAATCGAATAGCCATCGCTTGACTGCCCGTGGGGGTGGCTATTCGATTCTCAGAATTGAATAGCCATCGCCTAGATGCCCGTGGGGGTGGCTATCCAATTCTCGGAATCGAATAGCCATCGCCCGATTGCCCGTGGGGTGGCCGAGCAGTGGCCATCTGATTCTCAGAATCAGATGGCCACTGCTCGGCCGCCCGTGGGGGTGGCCGGGCGGTGGCTATCCGATTCCGAGAATCAGATAGCCACCCCATGGGCAGTCGGGCGGTTGTTATTCGATTCCAATTACGAGAACTGATACTGTTATGCATTCAATATTTGTAATATGTGATTTTCGCATTAGTTTTTAAGTTAATCATTATTTTTTGAAAAAAAAAGTGATTATTATTATCTTTTTGACATGAAATTCATAAAAAAGACTATTATTTAACCATTTTCAGTTAAAATTTTCGTATAAAAATTGTGATTTTAACATGTCAATTCTAGCAAAAAATTATCAAAACGTGTAGTTTTTGATCCGGATTTAAACAGGAACGCAACAAATTACAGAGATAACCATATACACAAAGATGCAGCGGAAATAATACTTCATTTCATTAATGGAAAATACTGAAATATGCTTACAAACAGAAATGGCAATAAACTAGCTAGGGCGATGGTAGCTTATCTCTGAGAAGAGATGTGATGGCTACATGCCTCTGAACTGTGTTACAATGAGGCTCGAAGGCCTATTTATTGTTGAGAAACAATGGACAACCCTTAACATTCCAAAACCTAACCCTAGGAGATGAAACGCCAAACTGTGGGCCCCGTTTGGGTAAATTGGTACATCAACTTCCCGGGGTCGTAACTTTGGCATACGATCTCTGTTTGACGCGTACAATAGCTCGTTAGAAAGATCTATCCGAGCACTACCACTTTGGGAAGGGCAACATCGGTCCATGGACCCATGTTGCCCCAGATTTCCCAAAAAACGTCGTTTAGGGCCTCAAAACGGCTCCGGAAGTTCAGGACCCGAAAAACTGCTAAAAATAGTAAGTTGTGCTACAATTAAGGAAACTGAAAATGCTGAGAAAGACAATGGTGGGGGTCCAGGTGGACTTGGCAGGTGGCCACCAATATCCACCTGGATCAGTTTTTTAGTTATATTTATGTTAAAAACGGTTATTTTTATGTCCATTGTTAAAAAATCTTGTTTTTTAGAGACAATTATTTCATGTGGATTGAAAAATTAATTAAAGATGCATAAATATGTAGAATATCGAAAATTTAAAATATCGACCTTCTAATTTAAAAATGCAAAACAATAAAAACCTCACTACAAAAAAATTAAAATTAAAATAAAAACAAGAAAATATGAAAAATTGACCACTTCAAAAATTATTAAATTTACAAATAATTATTTACATTTCATACATTAGAAAATTTAAAATCAAAAAATAGGTCTTTTAAAAAAAGGGTCTGATGCAGAATTACCACTTTTTTAAATCAGCGTGAAAATCACTACTATTCTAAAATGCAATGTACATAAAAAAAATTAAAGTGCCAAAAACTATGCTCTAAAAAAACATGTGTGTTCTGCATCACCCATTTTCAAAATCGGGTCACTTTTTTGCTATCTCTACGAAAAAGGTAATAGTATTAGTTCCCGTTTCAAAGTTTACATTGTTTGACATTGTGACATAGGATAACTTTCATAAGTGAGTGCTGAGTTAGGGACACTATGATAGGCCTCTGGCCCAAACAATCCAATAAAGGTGGGTGGCCAATACACTCAGGGAGAGCAAGTGGCAACAAGCAAGATTGTGGTCCAAATTTATTATGACAAGGAAGAAGTTTTGTTCTTTCAGCTACGTAGGTTCGATGATGCACTAGCACACTCATGGATTGATTGTTTGTTTCATTCAAGTGGGAATTTTAATGATGTTTGCATAAGAGATAGATGCATATTCATTGGATTTCAAGGAAACTATTTGGACTTGGATTCTAATCCAACTTACCCTGATCAAATGAACGAATTGTGAGTTATTGAATGACATTCCTTCTAAGGAGTATGAAATATATATGTTTTCTTCCCCTTGTCCCTTCTAGGTGACACCTATGAGAATTCAATCATACTAGATTGAGCATCTGATGAGATCTCATCATGAATAAAACATTTCAAACCAAGCAAGATTTGTTGTGTTGTGGGCATATATATATATATATATATATATATATATATATGAATGAAATTATTTGATATGAAGTCTCTGTAGACTATATGCTTATTGATCACTTAGTTTTGTAGACTTATATTTAAGGAAACTAGGTAATAAACTTTGTTGAATCGTCTCATATCCATTTTCTGTGGTTGTTTTTCCTTACGCTATAGGTGTTTTTGTGAAAGTTGTAAGTATCTTAGTTCCTACTTTAATAAAAATATGTTTTTGTTTCTATGTGTGTGCATATTCGAATTCACTCGGGATCTCTCTTCAAATGGCATGGTCCACTCACATGCACCTCAAGTTGCATCAACAAGAAAGCAAATAAATCAAAGGTGAAAAGGAGCCTAAATAGATTTACCCATGGAAAATTGAGAGCTTGCAATATTAATGTCACGAAAGAAAATAGAGAAAGACTAAGAATGTGAAGCTTAGGAATAAAAATACGCAAAATTGTTATATATAAGTCTATAGTTTCTATTTGTAATAATTCCTAAAGCATAAAAGAGCCAAAGAAAGGCCATTTCTAGATGGTTTTGCCAAAAAAGGTTTCCAATATAAGATATCTACATTATTTTCATGTTTACAATTGACTTCTTCAACACCATTTCTACATTTATTAATTTTAATAAATTAATTGGTCAAATTGTACAATTAATAAATTAGATTTTGGTTTACTTGAATGCTTAACCCACTTAATGTATTACAAGTATGTGTTTAAGTAACACACCTTGTTGGTGATGGATAGAGTAAAACATAAATGACACTAATAGTTAAATATATACACACTTCTTACAAATTTTATAAAAGAATTGTGTTTATAAATTGGAATTGTTGACAATTTTCGTTTTAGTTCTAGAGTATGTCTTAAAATTTCTTTTGTTTGGCTAAGAGTTTAATTTCATGAATGTAAGGAAATAAGTTAATAGCCCAAGACTCAGAGACATTTGGTAAGAGTGAAAGCCAGACTTAGGTGTGGTTTTTCTTGAATAACCATGATAAGTCAACCTGTATTATGGATAGCTTCAAGTAATGATTGTCCCCAATGTGAGTTTCACAACTGATTTCCCCCAACTACCAAAGGGCTGAAAGCAGCAAGAGCGACAATTTTGTTTTTTCAATTCTTTTAAAATAAATATATAATATATATATTTTTATTAATTTGTATTTTATTATTTTATTTTGTATTTTTTTTTCTAATTTTTTTCAATATTTTTTTCATTTAAATTGGTTTTTTTTTTTAAATAACATTTTAACTTTTTAAATATTTTTTTTTTCAATTTCTTAAACCATTTATATTTATTTATTTATTTCTAGTTTTTTAATTTCTTATTCTTGTTGATTTATAATGTTTTAATTTTTTCCCTTTGTTATTTTTTTCAACAATTTGCTTTAAATGCTTTTGTTATTTTGTTTTTTCAATTTTAAACAATTTAGTTCTTTTTAATGCTTTTGTCATTTTTTTTTTCCAATTATAAACAATTTAGTTTTTTTAAATGTTTTTGTCATTTTCTTTCTTCAATTTTAAATAATTTAGCTTTTTTTTTTAAATCTCAGAGAACCTAGTAACTCGCCTAACACATGACTTCTAGTAAACTTCTGGGGTCTACGACCTGTCCTCCTCTCCATAAATTGAGTCACAACTGGGGGATTTGAACCTTGGATCTCTCAGTTTTCACAAGTTTCATATTACTTTCATCACCAATTGCCTGCCCCTGAAACTAAAAGATTTTATTTTAATTTATCACTTTAATTTATTTTTTAGAGTTGTTTATATATATATATATATATATATATATATATATATATATATATTACTTAAATTCTAATATATAAAAAAATCTTAACTTCAAAATATGAATTTAATTATTTTTTAAACTTAACAAAAAATAAAAGAAATTCGTTACAAAAAAACGTTGTACGCAAACTTAAAAAACACAAACTTGAAAAACCCTTAAAAAAAACATATCAAGAAGAAAAAGAAGATGGAGAAAACATAAAAAATGTTTAAATAGCCAACATTTAAAAAGAATGTGCATACTTCAAACAAAAAAAATTGTAGTGTCAAAATTATGCTCCTGAAAAATAAAGGTTGATATTGCATTAGCGCTTTTCAAAATCCACATGGAAATCACCAATATTTGAAAAAACAATTATTCATACTTAATATAAACAAAGTAAACTATCAAACGAGAACTTTACCGAGTACCCTTTTTTTTGAGATAGCAAAAAATCATCCAATTTTGAAAAGAGCTCATCCGTAATACACAATTTTTTCCTTGGAGCATATTTTTGATACTTTAAATTTTCTGATGTATCAAGTATGAATATATATTTTTTAAATGTTAGTGATTTTCATGCTGATTTTGAAAAGTGTTGATGCAACATCAACCCTATTTTTTAGAGGGTTTGTTTTTGACACTTTAAATTTACTAATATATTAAGTGTGAATTTTTAAAAGGATCAGCATTTTTTAAGGCATATTTTTAGACACTCTAAATTTTCTTATGCCCTAAGCATGCATAATTTTTTTTAAAATGTTGATTATTTAATCATTTTTCAGGCTGTTTTATTCCTTTTCTTGTTTGTCATCCTAAGATATTTGTTTTTACAGGGTTTTCCAAACATGTTATTTTTTGTTCTTCTTTACAATGATTTCTTATCATTAACTTTTTAACTTTTTCCGCAATATTTAAAAAAAAAATAACATTAATATTTTGAGGTTATGATTTTTTTATATATTTATATATTGTTAATTAATACTTCAATACACAAAATAATTGTCTCTAAAAAATAATAATTTTAAACACTTGATAAAAAATACACATTTTGCATCTAGATCTAATTAAAAAATACATATTTCAGAACTTTTTCGTTAAAAATGACATGCTAAATAAACGATTTTTATGAAAAATTTGAATAAAAAAGTTTGGGAAAATAGAAAAGGTTGTGAAATTTTTATCAATTTTATATCTAAAGTTGACGACATTTGATTTTTTTTTGCCCAAAAAATTTTTTTATAATTTTAAATAAAAAAAAGGGTTAAAAAAGACAAAACATAAAATAATAATAATAAAATCCTTAAAAATAGAAATTAAAAACATAAAAAAATTATAATAATTTAATTTAATTTAAAAAAAAAGAAACATAGAAAATAAAAACCATTAAAAAAAATAAAATACTAAAAATTTAAACAAACATTAAAATTTAAAATTATTCAAACAATGTAAAAAGAAAAACATAAAAATGAAAATAAAAATAACATTATCCATGGGGTCTTGGATAGACGGTGATCATGTGCTCTGTTAAGGCACTCCTTGATGTGAAGTCATTTGTTCAATTCCCTGCCTGATCAGGATGATATATTGGACATGATGAAGATGTAGTCCTGCCAAGCTTACAAAAAGAAAAGAAAAAAATATTGGACATGATGAAGATGTAGTTCTGCCAAGCTTACAAAAACAAACATTAAAACAAAATGAATTGAAAAAAAAACATATTAAAAACAATTTATTTTTTAAATTTATATCCTTATAAGTTTTTTTTGTTTTTTGTTTTTTAAATATACTTTTTTATATTTGTTTTGTTGGGTCATGTGTTTTTTATTTTTATATGTTTTAATTAAAAAAAATTATTTACTTGTTACTATTATTTTTTTCTTACTTTTTGTGTCTTTTTTTTGAACTTTTAATTTTTATCTATTTGTCACATTTTTTATTTTTTTATGTTTTAATATATATATTTTATTCAGTTGTTAGTATTTTTCAACCTTTTGTGTTTTTTTTGTTTTTATTTTTTCAATGTTTTAATTTTTTTTTTTGCTTTTGTATTTTTCAATTTTTTTTTGCAGGGATCATGCCGATCCTCTACTAATAATCTGATTTCATTATGTGTCAATTTGATAGTTGATTTAAAAGTTTTCATTATAATGGATCGAGTCAGCCCCCATAATGTGTCAATTTCATGATTGATTTTTAAATTTTCATTACGATGGGTCAAGTTCGCCTACACTGCATGTCAATTTGATGGTTGGTTATTAAATTTTTGTTGCAATGTGTCAAGTTGTCTTCGGCTAAGAATTTAAAATTGCTATAATTTAAGCACTAAAAAAGAAATTACTCTTCGTATAATGACTCTTTCATTTAGGTATTCATTTAAAAAAATAGTCATAAAGTTTTTCCATAATGTCATAGTTGAAATATGTTGAAAACTTATTGTTTTTTGTAGTTATGATTTTTGGTTTTAATTTCATGGTTGAAAATTTGTCAAAATTTTAAAGTTTTTGCAAGGCATAATATTTTTTCTTTAATGTTATGGTTGAAAAAAGTGGTAAGTATTTTTTCTTTAACAACATGGCTGAAAATTGTTGGAATTTTAAATCTTTTTAGAGACATGATATTGCATCTATAATCTCATGCTTGAAAATCATTAGAATTTAAGGATTTTTGAATACGTGATATTTTATCTTTAATGGCATGTCTAAAAATCATTAGAATTTTAAGGTTTTTCGGAGTGATGATATTTTATCCTCAACATCATTCTTAAAAACTGTTGAAAATTTACCCATATATATATATATATCAACTCTTTTGTTTTTAGGGTGTTTTTTGCACAAAAAAAAATGTTATTCGAGCATTAGCACTTTTTGTTTTCAAGTTCCTTTTTTAGTTTTTTTTGGGTTTTTTAGCTAGAGTTATTGTTTTGAGTTTATAGTTCCCATTTGATAGTTTACTTTGTTTATATCAAAAAATTTAAAGTGTCAAAAATAAGCCCAAAAAAAGGGATTGATACTATATCAACATTTTTCAAAATTGACATGAAAATCACTAACATTTTAAAAAACTATGCATACTTAATAATACAAAAATTTAAAGTGTCAAAAATATGCTAAAAAAAGGATGTATTCTGAATCAACACTTTTCAAAATCGGATCATTTATTGCAACCTATCAAAAAATGAGAACTTGGTACAATTCTCATTAAGTTGGTAACTTTGTAATTTTGTGCCTTATTACTCTTATGACCTCATTTTTTGGCTTCTCTATGTTTCCTAGAAACCACCTTGAAATCTATCATCTGAACCAGACTGGACTGCGAGGAACTCGACCTAATTACTTCCTTTGAAGATATGCCTTATACAAAATCCTAGTCTCGTGAGATGGCATGTCTGTCATAGCTTTCCCATTCCGTGCTTCCGCAAGGAGAATTAGTCATGGGTCATCCATATCCATATCTTCTGGTAGGGCTTCTGCTTTAACTTTTTTTAAAGGGAAACTAATCATCTCCTATGGTATTAGTTTTTTTAATTGTCTTAAAGATAATTTTACATGACCTATGTAAGGTTTTTGGGATTTAAATTCTATTGATTGCATACTTGATTGAATGTTAAATTGATTTAGAGACTCCTTGAGAGAGGAAAGAGAATCTAACCTTTCAGATCTAGGGATTTGTTCAAGATTTGAGGTACCTTGGGGACTCAAATTTTTTATTCTTTGGGGAAATTTTCCCAAACTAATTGACTCTTTTCTAGGAGGGTTTTATTCAAATGTTTCCTTGGTATTCATTGGATAGTACTTAATAAGATGCTCATATTAATGACGGCTTCATCTAAAGGGGACTTGTTCATAATCTAGAGGCTGCTTTCAAACACTATCCTGATAGTAGATATCTATGGAGGCTGGAAGACATTCATATAAACACATATTTGTGCATATGAAGTATACCTCCCTATCTTGGTATCCTTTGATACTTTGACAAAGTTGTGGCATTACCAATGCCTTTAAGTGTTTCCTCCTCCCAATATTCTTCGGGGAGAGAAAAGAGACATACTCACACTAGCGTTGCAAGGAAATCCTCCTTCTCCAAATTATATTGCTCCTTATAGAATTGCATGAAGGGACCTGTATTGTTGAAAATATACGACCCTCCTCTAAAAACTCTCAATATGTCTTCTAAGCTAGAGAAAATCACTGTAAAAAAACCCTTGGCCCATAAGTACAATTCTATTTGACCTTAGGGGTTCCATTTATTTCAGATCCACCCAATCAAATCCTTTTTAGAGGGCCATAATCCAATAAATTTGCAAATCAATAGTGTGATCCTACATATATTGGATATATTCTCTGATATTACTAGATTTAACCTCGTATTTTGGATCTTGCACTACTTTTGGTCAGCAACACCCTGGATTTCTAGCTTGCCACACACCAAGTGGGTGGTTTGCTGCAAACCCATAAACCCCACTTCACCCAACTACTCTATGAAAATGATGTCTTATATGAGGATATTAACAAGGAATACCAGTGGATCTAAACTCATTATGAACTCCTGAAATAATCTCGCTAAAGGAGGGGGAAGATCCCCTTCTCATGGAGCCAAGCATAGATAGTTATGTAGAAGAAACCTTAGAATTTTCATAGCAACGCTAAAATCCCCCTATATATATGTTATTATTTAAATATTAGTTATTTATATTTATAATTTCATTATTTAACTTATAAAAGTATCGTAAACAGACTTTAAATTTTTAAAATTAATAATAAATCAGAAGAAATACATTTTGATTTGTTTTCTTTTTCCACATTGTATTTTAAACATTCCAATGAAGGAATAAAATATATAGTTGAAATTTAAGCAATCCCTTCTGCACATATTAAATGGAACCTCAATATTTGAAGTTTCAAGTTATTTTTCTTCTTATTCACAAAGTATTTTCGTATATATATTTTGATGATGATTATGGTGGTAACTTGTACTTAGACTTGGGCTCTTGGACTTTAAGAAAGGTAAATAAATTAATTGGCTTTCTTTATAATTTTATTTTATGCTTGAAAAGATTTAAGAGAAGCATTCCTAAATCACCATGGTTTTGATGAATTAAAAGGTTAGGAAGGTCAGTATTGTAACAAATATTTTGAAATTGTGATATAATGTAGGTGCTTAGATGAGATTGTAAGAGAAGGAAATTTTCATCTTCTAACCCTCTTAGTTTCATAAAGATGACAAGTTCTTTCGCCCATGATTTTTTAGGAATTGTCCTATGCATGGTTTCACTATGGAGATTGTGAGAACTTGTTCTTATCTTAGCAGTGTTGATTTTATTATTTATTCCAACCAAAACAAAGAGATATTTTTAATCTTCTAGATTAGGGTCAATCACCTCCTTATGATATCTTAATTTTTTTAATGTTATAATTTTTTATCGCATCACAATTTCTCCTTAAAATTAGATGTAATGATATTTTTAATATTATCATTATCTTATAAAATGATCTCTTACTTTATATCCTAATGGTTTAGCCAGGACATGGCATCTTTATGCAAACCGCCCATGAGTCATATGTGCTTTTTATTGAAGTTTGAAGCAAGATTAGGAAGTCTCTTATCTTCCATGTTATTTTTCTTACTCATGTACATTATTAGGTTGATCCAGGTGGATATTGGTGGCCACTTGCCAAGTCCACCTGGACCCCCACCATTGTTTCTCTCAGAATTTTCAGTTTCCTTAATTGTAGCACAACTTATTATTTTTAGCAGTTTTTCGGGTCCTGAACTTCTGGAGCCGTTTTGAGGCCCTAAACGACGTTTTTTGGGAAATCTGGGGGCAACATGGGTCCATGGATAGATGTTACCCTTCCCAAAGTGGTAGTGCTCAGATATATCTTTCTAACGAGCTATTTTACGCGTCAAACGAAGATCGTATGCCAAAGTTACGACCTCGGGAAGTTGATGTACCAATTTACCCAAACGGGGCCCACAGTTTGGTGTTTCATCTTCTAGGGTTAGGTTTTGGAATGTTAAGGGTTATCCATTGTTTCTCAACAATAAATAGGCCTTCGAGCCTCATTGTAACACAATTCGGAGATAGGTAGCCACCACATCTCTTCTCAGAGATAAGCTACCATCGCCCTAGCTGGTTTATTCTCATTACTATTTGTAACCATATTTCAGTATTTTACATTAATGAAATGAAGTATTATTTCCGCTGCATAACTGTGTTTATGGTTATCTCTGTGATTTGTTGTGTTCCTATTTAAGTCTGGATCAGTGGTATCAGAGCGGTCTGCTTTTTCTCTGTTTTTCTTTGCATGTCCCCAACGAGGTCAGGAAATAAGGAGTTAGGGATTGAACTGGTCGAATCTTTGCAAGAGAAGCCTCGCAAATCTCGACGGCCTCCCATGGTGGATGAGAAGAAAGACGAGGGGGCAAGAGATCCTATCAAAATCTTGCTCGAAGAAGCCCTCGAGCGACAACGAAACGCGATGATGGACAGCTTTGCCCAGATCCTTCAGTGGCTACCCAGAAGCGACGCATTGGCTTCCAGCAGCTACTCTGGAACCGCCACGCCATTTAACGTACAAGTTAATTTTGAAATCCCCATATTCGAGGGTCAGATAAACGCAAATGCCATAGATAAATGGTTAAATCTGCTAGAGGGTTATTTTTCTGTTCATGAATTTTCGAGTCGGGAAAAGATTGTTTTTTCTCTTCTCAAAGTAGCCCCCCATGTCAAGGACTGGTGGGAAACCTACTGCGAGCAGAACGATGAAAGTACTGGCTCACTATTTTCAGCCGCATCCACCTGGAATTCATTTCGGGGTGCCATTAAGGAGCAGTACTACCCTGTCGGAAGTTATGAGGATGAATACATAAAGTGGGCCACGCTGTGGCAGGGAAGGGACCAAGACGTGATGGAGTTCACCAATCTTTTCCATACCCTTCGCACAAAATTGGGTATCAAGGATTTGGAGCAGCATTTGATACTCAAATATTGCAGCTGTCTGCACAAGTACATCGAGGAAGAAATACAATTCCTGAACATCTCCTCGCTCGGCACAACATACAGATATGCCGTCAAGGTCAAGCAGAAGTTTAAACAAAAGAAGCGAGACTTTGGATCTACAAATCCAAAGCAAGGGAAAGGTGCCCCTAAACCACAGAACAAAGGACAAATCCAAGGCGAGGCAGCCCAAGACAACCCGCCAAAGCTGCAAGCAAAGAATAGCACCGTGAAGCTGAAAAAGGACACGGGAAAATGGTGTGAGTTCCATAAGAGCTCCACTCACAACACAAGTGAGTGTCGGGCCAAGCAGTCACTGGTGGCTGAGCTAAAGGTTTCAGAATCAGATGCATGTTCTGACTCTGAGTTAGAACCTGACAAGGGGAATGAAAAAGGGAAGAAGATCAATGATGCGGATCCCAACACCACTGTTGCTACCGCCAAGATCCAGAAAAATGAACCCGAAGATCCAGAGGAGGAGGAGCGTCTCCTCCACTCCTAGATGTGGGTAAAGGGCTCCCCACTACAGTTCATTGTCGACAGCAGGAGCCAAAAGAACCTCATTTCAGCAGAGGTCGTGAAGCGGTTGGGCTTACCGACCATAGCACATCCACAACCGTACACCATTGGGTGGCTTCACCATGGATGGGATCTTCGCGTGAGCCAACAGTGTCTCCTTCCATACAACATCAAGCCCTTCATGGATGAGGTATTGTGTGACATTGCTCCCCTTGAAGTTTGTGATGTATTATTGGGACAACCATACTTGTGGAAGCGACATGCTGTGCATGAATCAAGGCCCCGTGCTGTTATTATTACATTGGGAAATAAGTTGTACAGGATACCGGAGGTAGCACCGCCTATTGCCATCTCTTTGATTACTACAAAACAATGCAGTAAGCTCATTTCCAAAATCGGGAAATTTGTTTTCCTGATGATATGCCCTCAAGGAAAGAAGAAGACGGTGGTCGCGGCCTCCAGACAGGGCCCCTTCGCACAAAAACTATAGATGGACAAGGTCGTGGAGGAGTACGAGGACATCTTCACCTCCCCCGTAGGGGTTCCTCTGCACTGTTAGGTCAAGCAGTCCATCGATCTGACCCAGGTGTGCTGCTACCCAATGGACCAATTTATCGGCGCTCCATTATGGAGAATGATGAAATCAAGAGGAAGATTCAGGAGCTCCTGCAGAAAGGTCACTTCCGTCTGAGTTCATCGCCTTGTGGGAGCCCAATTATGTTGGTACAGAAGAAGGATGGACTTGGAGACTCTGTATTGACTATCGGGCGCTGAACAAGATCACTGCCGTAATAGGTACCCGATCCCGCGGATTGATGACCTCCTGGAACAACTAAAGGGGGTGAAATATTTCAGCAAGATCGATCTGAAGTCAGGATATCACCAGGTACCAATCGAACCCTCTGATGTGTGGAAAACTGCCTTCAAAGCCAAGGAGGGCCTTTTCGAATGGTTGGTTATGCCTTTCAGATTGACGAATGCTCCTGCAACCTTCATGAAGCTAATGGATAACATCTTGTGGCCATTCACCAACTCATTTGTAGTGGTATACTTGGATGACATTCTGATCTTCAGCCAGAGTTGGGAAGAGCACCTCCACCATATCCGACAGGTTCTCCAAACACTGTGGCAACACAAGCTATGTGCCAATTTGGAGAAATGCACTTTTGGCATGACCCAGGTTCAGTATCTGGGATACATTATTGATGAACAGGGGGTGCATGTGGATCCAACCAAGATCCAAGTCATTTGAGATTGGCCATCTACAACCACTTTGACAGAGCTCCACAGCTTTCTAGGTCTTGCCAACTTCTACCGCAGGTTCGTGTTGTGGTTTTCTCATATCACTTGGCCCTTGAGTCAAGTCACCAAGGGAGTAGAGAAAGCAAAATTCTTTTGGTCTGAATCTCAGCAAAAGTCATTCATAGAGTTGAAAGATCGCCTCTGCATGGCACCAGTGCTCGCGTTACCAGATTTACAACAACCATTTGAGGTCGAGACAGATGCCTCTGATTATGCTATTGGGGCAGTCCTTACTCAACATGGGCATCCAGTGGCATATCACAGTGAAACACTTTAAGACACAGTTCGAAAGTATCCCACTTATGATAAAGAGATGTATTCCATTGTGCAGGCCTGCCGACAATGGAAGCATTACATTTTGGGTAAGGAAATGGTCATCCACACAGTCCACCGACCCCTGCAGTTCATACAGACCCAAGGGAAATTGCAGAATGATCGCCATCAGAAGAGGTCTACATACCTACAACAGTTCCATTTGAATATCAAGTATAAGAAGGGCAGCACCAATAATGTTGAAGATTGCCTCAGTCGACCACCGATCATGGCATTAACCACTGTGCTCAACTCTTGTGGGCACGAGACGTCTGATTGGCCACTTCTCTACAAAAGCGACCCAGAATTTGGCCACACATACCAGACACTCTTGGAGGGACGACATGTTCCAAATTTTCACCTCCAGGATGCCCTGTTATGCCACCTGGGTCACCTTTGTGTTCCTTCAAGCGAGCGTGCTAAGATGATTTGGGAAGCACACTACAGTCAGGCTGCTGGGCATTTCGGGGTCAAGAAAACGGTGGCAGTACTGCAAAAGTATTTCTATTGGCTGAATCTTCGACAGGATGTTGGGAAGTACATCAGATCATGTACTGCCTGTGCCATTGCCAAACCGACCATCAAGAAGCAAGGCCTCTATGCCCCACTACCTACCCCTAGTCGACCTTGGCAATCCATCTCCATGGATTACATGTCAGGCCTTCCTTCCATTAAGCATGGAAATGACTGTGTTTTTGTGGTCGTTGACAGGTTCTCGAAGATGGCTATTATGGTGGCCTACAAGAAGAATATCACAGTAGAAGCCACTGCTAAAATCTTCTTTGAACAAGTGTGGGTGCACTTTGGGATCCCACAGTCTATCATCTCAGTACAGGACAGTCGGTTCCTCAGTACATTTTGGTCCAGTCTCTGGTCAATGCTGGACACCAAACTCACTAAGTCCACAGCCTTCCATCCTCATACTGATGGCCAGACACATGTACAACTCAAAGCATCCACGCACATGGGACGAGAGCCTCCCCTATGTTTAGCACAGCTACAACCAAGCTCTTCACAACTCGACTGGCCATAACCCTTTTCAGGTGGGCTTGGGATTCCAGCCACTATGCCCCATTGACGTGGCCATGCCACTTGCAGCTACTCACATAGATTCGGCTCATGTCCAGTCTGAAATAGATAAGGCAACCAGCTTCATTGAGCACATCCAACATATTCGCCAGTAGGTCCATGACATTCTAGAGAAATCAAATGCCAAGTACAAGCAGCGACATGATCAACATCGGGTGCCACACAAGTTTCAGGTGGGCATCAAAGTCTGGTTGCATTTGCAAAAGAAACGCCTTACTAGAGCTATCGGAAACTAAGACCACTCCGATATGGTCCTTACACCATTACTAAGGCTATGGGAGACAATGCATTTGAGCTCAGCATTCCCCCATTCCTTGGCCTGCACCCAGTGTTCAATGTGGACCACCTTCGGCCATACTTTCCACCATTGCTAGACACATCCGACATTGCAGAACATCTCACACCCACAGAATTAAATCCAGATTGCATGGAACAAGCTGCAACTGATCGGATCATGGACACACAGATCAAGAACACTCGCCAACAGAATATCCAACTGTATCAAGTTGCCAAAGCAGGACAACTCCTTCACCAAGGCAAGTGGCTCATGAGGGACCAAGTTCAGCAAAAGTTTCCTCATCTCATGGAAGAACTCAACGCAATGGGTACCATTGCTTCCTAAGGGGGGAGGAATGATCCAGGTGGATATTGGTGGCCACTTGCCAAGTCCACCTAGACCCCCACCATTGTTTCTCTAAGCATTTTCAGTTTCCTTAATTGTAGCACAACTTACTATTTTTAGCAGTTTTTCGGGTCCTGAACTTCCGGAGCCGTTTTGAGGCCCTAAACAACGTTTTCTTGGGAAATCTGGGGGCAACATGGGTCCCTGGAACGTTGTTGCCCTTCCCAAAGTGGTAGTGCTCGGATAGATCTTTCTAACGAGCTATTGTACGTGTCAAACGGAGATCGTATGCCAAAGTTACGACCCCGGGAAGTTGATGTACCAATTTACCGAAACGGGGCCCACCGTTTGGTGTTTCATCTTCTAGGATTAGGTTTTGGAATGTTAAGGGTTTTCCATTGTTTCTCAACAATAAATAGGCCTTCGAGCCTCATTGTAGCACAGTTCGGAGGTAGGTAGCCACCACATCTCTTCTCAGAGATAAGCTACCATCGCCCTAGCTGGTTTATTCCCATTACTGTTTGTAAGCATATTTCAGTATTTTACATTAATGAAATGAAGTATTATTTCCGCTGCATATCTGTGTTTATGGTTATCTCTGTAATTTGTTGCGTTCTTGTTTAAGTCCGGATCATAGGTACCTAGTCATAGTTATGTTCTTAATGGGGGGAAAATTCAGCTTGAATTTGAAATTATAAGTTATAAAACACTTTTGGACTCACTCTATCTTTCTCTAAGATTCTTTAGAGATGTTGTATCCCCAAAATTCACAACTTGATAAGATTACAAGGATGATGAAAGATGAGTGCCTTCTTATCCCATAACCAAACGTTCTCTGGTTTATTATTGCTTTCAATCCCATAAACAACTTTACACCCTCCATTTATATTTTTCTCAATATTATAGTTCCAATTGAGATTATGATGAATATTGATTCTAAGATATTTGTATAAAGTTATTTCCTCCAAGATGTTCTTGTCATAAATGAAATTAATGTATGTGGTCTTTTTGGATTTGAATATCAAACCTTGTTTTATATTCTTAATAGTGAGATCTATACTATAGCAAAAATATTTGAGAATTTCAAGCGGTTTGTCAAGATAATATGGATTTTCCATCATAAGAACAATATCATTAGTCTGAGGAAGAAGGATGATGACTATACTCCCTAGAGATAAGCTAACACAACCCACTTCTTCTAAGAAACTCTCTAACTTGTCAAAATATATGACAAAAAGGGGTATGTAAAAAAGAGTAGGGGATAAGGGACAAATCTTGCTTAATTCCTATATTGCGATAAGAACTATTTGTCTTTATGTTTGTTTCTCTTTCATCTTTTGCTTTATCTTCACCATTAGCCATTATTTAGTATATATTAAATAAAAGTCAAATTCATAAAAGGAGGAATTATTCAACATTTAAAATTATTATATATGTGTCTTTAAGTGGACCTAATAGTTAAGAACATTTGCTTCCTCTTAAAAGGTCATAGGTTCTTACATCCTTCAATTTATAGTGAAAACTATTCAAATTGATAGATGGTGGAAGATCAATTAATAATTCTTTTTCAAATTTATTAATAAATCGTTATCATAATAATTAAATTATTTGGGATGGGGAAGAATGGAGTTTGCGACGATTTCTATGGTCTTCTACAGGTTCTCTCCATTTGTTGCTGAGAGCCATGGATTGAAGATCCGTTTTGTGGGGATGCCATGTTCTAGAGATGAAGACCTTAACAATCTCGTGCATGAAAATAGTCAGCTGAGAATGTTTTTTCCCATGGAAGAAAGTTTGTTCTCCTGGGACTTTTTATTCAAGGCCTGCGAGGTTTTGAGCCTTCAAGATGTAGTCATCACCCATTTTACCTAAGATTGATAAGAACTAATGGGTATCAACTATGTTGGTTGGTGTTTAGATCCTCTTAGCAGGGTGCAATGACCAAGTCCTATGGTTCCATCATTTGGCCCATACATCAATCATCCTCTGATTTTGTGAGCATATGGCGCTCTATGGGTATGGCGGTCCATGAGGGCTACACATTCTATTTTGAAAATGATGATTAGATATGTGGATCCTCCACCCAACAGGCTATTACTAGTCTATGGTATTGCCATATGTATGACATGCATGGAGTAGATGAGGCCATATGTGTCCTCTCCTTCAGATCAAGATAGGGATCATTTTGATCTTCCCTATATTGAAAACCCTCAGAATGCAAAATTGAGACTAGAGGTGGTTTTCCAATTTTTTTTTTAAAACCCTAAGAGGGAAATCAATCCTCTTAGGAGTTTGAGGCATGAATTCTGTGAAAAAATTGAAGCAGGTCATTCAAAATAACTTGGGTATACCAGTGGTTTTACAAAGCTTGATTTTTTAGGGGAAATTGTTGCAATATTCCATTCAGATGAAGGTTTATGACATTGAAAGAGACTCCACCATAATATTAAATCTTAGGCTAAGGGATGGAGCTTCAGGCATAAAAAAACCCCAATGGACCTATTTCTTTCAAGGATGTAGTGAAAGGGAAAGTTGTATCTCTTGACAACCAGATCCAAAATATGTCAGATCCTTACATAGTTGAACAAGTGAAAAAGCACTAGCCATGGACGTTAAACCCCCATAAGTAAAAGCGATTTTTGTTGATCTACAATCTATGGCATTAATATGTAGATTTAATATCTTCTGGACAAGAACTGAATATTTACTTAAATGGGTATATTATTCTCGGACACCCAATTGTGAGCTTTACTTGTGTTCAAAGGGTTTTTTCATAGTCCATTTTGACATAGATAAAGCTAGGGAGAAAGTCGTAAATTATGGGCCATGGTTTTGTGATAGATTTGGACTTTTTATTACCCCATGGTTCCTATAATTTGATGCTACAAGCATGGTGGTCACTGCAATGTTGGTCTAGGTGTGATTTCCAAATCTCTCTCTCCCTTTCTGACACCATAAAGTCTTGGAAGATATTGGGAATACTCTTGGAAATTTAAAAAAATGGACACTGATAAAAAATAAAAATGTTTCTTTATATATGTTTGAATTTGTGTGGAAATAAACTTTAGTAAAGGTCTACCTGATCGTATTCATCTAAAACATGAAAAATTTTAGTGGACCCAGGTTCTAGATTACGAGAATACGACATTTAGATGCTAAATTTTCTTCCATACATGATACCTGCAGAGCACATGCCCACAAGAAAAAAAGATCCCACAAAAGAAGAGGTAGGTCCGTAAGCAAAAGGATGGCATGTAACTAATAATTCTGAGGATGAAGAAGAAGATTCCATGGAAAATATTCCAAATATGGATGCTCAGGCACAACATGGAAGCCAAGTAGATGAAGGAGATGGGGACTAGTCATAAAATGTGACCCATATACAAAAGGGTACAAAATTAACTGAAATCAAAGCACCAAGGCAATAGAAAGAGGATAAAGTCATTGAAGAGGGATTGGGGGTGCAAAAATAATCCATGTATCTAAGATTTCATATTCAGAAAAAGAAGTCCTTATGCAAGAAAATGGAAATCAATTGGAAATAGTAACAACTGATCCCAACCATGGGGTTTGAGAAAGTTTAGAAAAAGAAAGGATAAAAGGGGAAGTTAAGTGATTATTATCACACTTAGCCCCAAGCAAAATTATGTATTTTTTTCAATTTTTTTCTTTTATTGAGCATCAGCCGAAAGGTTGCCATGATCAAATGTCTAATGGCATTTTGTTATTTATTTACATATTGAATAAAATTATATTTTTTTCTTCAAAAGAAAAAATATTTATTTAGAAATTGAATATATCAATTTAAAATATTTTATAAATATGTTTTGGCTCATTCTAAATCCGGATGTGAAGGCCATGTGTAAGTATGTTAATCTCTTTTAAAATAAAAATAAAAACACTATCGGCTATACTAAAAAGCAAAAACGAACATGTTGTGCACATGATATCAATTCTATATGTATCTATATATAGAAAAAAAATGTTAAAAGAAAATATTTTAATGTTGTATATAATAAAATATCCAAAGTGGGTTATGAATAAAATATTTTAATATAAATTAATAGTGAAATATAATTAAAAAATATATTAATAACAAAAAAAATCAATTTAATGTACAAATGATTCAATGCACATATTATGTAATCTCTATAACATTCAAAAATACAATTTAAACAATAAAAAATTACACATTATTTTTGACATTCTAAAATATATTTGCACTACAAAAATATTAACTTTTTGACTTATATTAAATTCCATTAAAATAAATCCTTCATTAATTTTAATAAAAATAAATCTAATATATATTTTTATATAAATTTAAATATTTTTCAAAAAAAATTAACAAATAAAAAATCAACTGGCAAAGTATAACCCCTAACAAAAAGGAAAAATTAATAAATATAAGTCTTTCTATGACAACCACAATACCTCAATATACGTTCAACTTTCTTAATTATTTTGTTTGATTATCTTCGCAACCATCCTCCTTAACCATACCGGCACTTTCCTACCTACATAAATCATTCATTAATGATAATGAAAAGCAAATAATAGAGTCCATTTCGATATAAATCAACCCCCTTAATTATGTAGTTTAATTACGTAACAACCACCCTTGTTAAGTATGTCATTATCCTCTTTAAGTCTTTAGTGATATTAATCAAAAGTTCATCCTCGTTTCTCTAATTAAAACAAAAAATTATTAAATTTAATAGAAATGGAAATGATAAAGTTGACTTCTAAACTCTGGATAAGATCCAAAGGGCTAAAGACGTCAGCCATTTACTTATGTGAAAATGAAGTGCTTTTATGATATTTCACTATGCTATTAACGTTCATTTTAATCCATCACTATACAAAGTTGTTAGACTTATTAATTTGTATTTATTTATATTGTTCACCCTCTTTCGCTTGTATTTTTAAATTATTTTACATACAAATCTGTTTACACTTAAAAGGGATCTATTTTTTCAAATGGATGATTAAAAATTTAGATGCCTTTTGTTCATTACAGGTTAATAAAATATGTAAGGAAGTTTGATAGATGAATAGTTAAGATGGTTTTATTGTTAATTACGTGAAAGATGATTTCACAATTTGTTGAGGTGAAAGGTACTTTTAGAGTTTATTAGAGATATTCCAGTGTAAATAAAATTAATATTATATTATATTAATTTATATAATTTATGAAAACTAATTAATATTATTAAATTTAAATATATATTTATATATAAAATTAATTAAATATAATGAATAAATTATTATTAATTAAATAAAAATTGCACATACTTTATATTAAATAAATAGTGAGTTATATTTGGTTAGAGAGTGAATTACATTTTCCACTAAAATAATTTTTTTGAAATTAGAAAAATAACACTAACATCAATATAATTTTGAATTTATTAAATTTCTAAGATAAATGTAAGTGTAAACTTTTATTCAAAATTTTGATCTTTTCTCATATATATATATAAATTTTCAAATTGAACATAATTCAATTTCTAACTAAAAGTAATTGATAACTTAGAAAAACTCAACCAAATTTGAATTTTAGTTAAATTAAACTGAAAATTTTATGTCAAGTACCACCTTTCATATTAAATACCACCTTAAAACCTACTAAATTAAATTTAAATTTTATATATAGCTTACGAAAAACTACAATTAATTAATTATATATATATGTGTGTATGTGTGTGAGTGTTATACTACAATGTATTGAAATGTTTAAATTGAGCACAACTCAATTTCTAATTAAAAGTAATTGATAATTTAGAGAGACTCAATCAAATTTGAGCTTTAGTTAAATTAAACCATTTATATATACAATTTAGGAAAAACTTATTTTACATAAGAATTTTAAATATTAAGAAATTTAAAAATTTTCATTATATTAATAAAATTGAAATTAAAATAACCCTATAGAATAAACATAATTAATGTTTTAAAATGAATTAAAATTTAAATAGAGAACAGATAACAAATCAAAATAAATTTTGACAACCTTTCACCAATTCACTTTTAATTAAGTCTAAAGAGTCATTCTACCACCCAGTGTGAAGGACATGAGCAAGTATATCGTCCTCAACTTGGAGTTGACATGTGCCCTATTAAAATAAAAATGAAATATTCTCTAAATAGATCCACTTATGTGAATGAAATTAAATGCTAAAAGAAAATATTTTGATGTTGTATATAATAAAATATCCAATCTAGATTATGAATAAATTATTTTAAATAGTATGAATTAATATTGAAGTATACTTAAAAATATATAGCATTCAAGAATACCATGAAAAATTACACATTGTTTTTTTGCTCTCTAAAATAAGCTATGTTGTATATAATAAAATATCCAATGTAGGTTATGAATAGATTATTTTAAATAGTATGAATTAATATTGAAGTATACTTAAAAATATATAGCATTCAAGAATACAATGAAAAATTACACATTGTTTTCTTGCTCTCTAAAATAAGTTTCCATCCCTTTCGGTTCATGTAACATGGATCTATGCTGGTTTATAATAAATTTGACTATTCTTTTAAAATATATTAAAATCTAGATAGTCAAATAAAGTTATCCAGATTCTTAAGAGAAAAAATTAAGATCCTCCGGCCCAAAATTCAATTCCCTTTAAGTCTGCCCAAAATTCAGTTCCCTTAAATCTAACTTTAATATATTTAATATATTAAATTGAATATATATATATTCCTCATTTGGAAAATATAGGATATATCTTTAAAAAAAATTTAAAACCTAGATAAACTGAAAATATTTTGTGGAGATGGGTTAAACTAGCCTACTCACATGTCTTCCAGGTCATCACAATGAAAGTGAAAATCCAATGCAAATGAAAAGAGGAGCATTAGCTAGCCCCTATCATCTTCCTACTTGGGTTGAAAGGTTCTAAATAGCTAAAAGGGACAGGACAAAAGTAGAAGGGGGTTCCCTCCTTCACATGTTTGTGACGGAAGACATTCCAAAACCATTGAACTGATGGCTCATACCAAGCACACCCTGAACTTAAAATTGCCAATAAGATGGGGAATTAATGCCACTCTGTAATGAACCTTCTGGCCATTCTCCCTCCAAATTATCGGGACCCAGTTTTTACGATGGCAGAGGAAACAAACGGAAAATTTAATATAAATAAAAAGCTCGTCATAATGTAAGCTGCGAGGAAGCCCATGACACCACCTCTTGATTTAACAGTCTGCTTTGACTCGTATCTCTAACTCCCCGCCATGCTTTACGATATCAGTTCCGTATGGAACTCCAAAAATCCATAATAATGATTATTGCAATCCAGCCCATGGCTGCGAGAAATTTGAGATGAATTTAATGCTTCATAAACTCTAAAAGCGTTTCATATTTCTAAGTTTTTCCATACTTGTAAGTTTCCTACTCGCAAGGGTCTGTGCAGATGAGCTCGATAACTGTCCATAGATGGGCTTCACTGCAACTGTATTTCTGTTGGTTATATTTAAAACTATGGCTTCAGTCTTGGCTGCCTCTGATCTCCACAGCTACAGATTCTCTCCCTTCAACGATACCGAGAGACAGGAGTTGGAGTTGGAGTTGGAGTTCTTCAATGCCAACAAAGTTTTTGGGGGCATTGCAAGTAACTATAGGTTCGTCTTTCTCTTCCTCGTGATATTGCATAGCTTCAAATATATGGTTGGAGAAGTTAATATTTTAATTATTAGTATTAATTCACATCATTGTTAAAATTTAAAATATATTAATAATTTATTAATAAATTATTTGGTTTTCTTTTTAATTGTATTTTTATGTTTGAAAAGCTTTAAGAAAAACATTCTTAAATTATTATAATTTTGTTGAGTTAAAAAGTTAGTAAAGTTGATATCGTAATAAATATTTTGAAATTGTGATATAATGTGAGTGCTTAGAGGAGATTGTAAGAGAAGATGATTTTCATCTTCAACCCTCCTAATGTCACAAGGATGACAAGTTCTTTTGACTCGTGATGTTTTAGGAATTCTCTAATGCACAGTTTCACTGTGGAGATTGTCAAAGTTTGTTCTTATTTTAGCAATGTTGATTTTCTTCTTTATGCCTCTGGAAACAAAGAGATATTTTTAATCTTCTAGATTAAGGTCAATCACCTCCTTGTAGCATCTTAGTTTTTTGTAATATTATAATTCTTTATCACATCACAATTTCTCCTTAAAATTAAATGTAATAATATATTTAAGATTATCATTTTCCTACAAAGTGACATCGTCTTTTAAAACCTAATGATTTAGCAAAGGCTTGGCATCTTTATACCAACCTCCCTTGAGCCATATGTAGTTTTTATTGAAGCTTGAAGCAATCTTAGGAAACCTCTTGTTTTCCATGTTATTTACCTTATTCTTGTACATGATTAAGTACCTAGTCATAGTCATGCTCTTGATGGGGGAAAATCACTTTGAATTTGAAGTCTAAGTTATAAAACTCTTTTCGATTTGCTCTATCTGTATCAAGGATTCTTTAGAAATGTTGTAGCCCCAAACTTCATAACCATATATTATGACAAGAGTAACGAAAAGGGATTTTCTTCTTATCCCACAGTCAAACATTCACTTATTTATCATTGCTTCAAGCCTACAAACAACTCTCCACCCTCCATTTATCTTTATCTCAATGTTGTAGTTTCAATTGAGATTATGATGAAGATTGATTCTAAGATATTTGAATGAAGTTATTTCTTCTGATATGTTGTTGTTGTACATGAAATTAGTGTATGTGGTATTTTGGGATTTAATTATCCAACCTTGTTTTGTTATTGTTCGTAGCGAAACCTATACTATACCATAAATCCTTGAGAGAATTTTCAGTGGTTTGTCGAGATAAGAGACTTCTCATCATAATAACAATATCATTAGTCTAAAGAAGAAGGGTGATGACTATACTCCCTAGAAATGCATTAACAAAACCCACTTCTTGCAAAGAACCCTTCAACTTGTTAACATATATATAAAAAATGGGAATGTCAAAAAAAATAGCGAATAAAGAACAACCCTTAATTCCTATATTAAGATAATAACTATTTGTCTCTATGTGTGTTTCTGTTTTATTTATGACTTTATTCTCACAAGATAATTAATATTTAATATATATTAAATAAGAGTCAAACCCATAAAAAAATTAAAGTATTTAGAATTTAAAATTATATATGTGTTTTTCATTGAATCTAATAGTTAAGAAAATTTGTTTCTTCTTAAAAGATTATAGGTTCATATATACTTTAATTTACAGTGAAAACTATTCAAATTTGATAACTAGTAACCGATCAATTAATATTTTTTTCCCAAATAAATAAATAATTTTTTATCATAATAATTAAATTATTTAAAAATATATTAATTTAAAATATTTTATAAATATTATTTTTATTTGAATAAAAAATTTAATTTATAGTTTTATATAAATTTAAATATTTTTTCGAAAAGAATTAACAAATAAAAAGCCAACGCACATGGAAAAGTATAATCCCTAATAAAAGGAAATATTAATAAATGTAATTCTCACATGGATATATACAAGACTTTTTCAGCAACGTTGATATGATAAAGGTTGAAGTTTTCAAGAACATAATAAAGCACGAACCATAAAATGACCAAAGAATTTTTAATAGAATCGACCTCATTGCAACCACACTCGCTCAATATACATTCACCTTTCTAAACTATTTAGTTAGATTAATTTGATAATCCTTTTTATTCATACCAACATTTTCCTTATTATCTTCTTGTTGGCCGGATATATCACAAATCGCCTTATTATCTTGTTGTTGAGAGGATATATCACAATCGATTTGCGTGGACTTTTCAATTAATCATTAGTTGAACAAAAATTAAAACTAAAGAGATAATTTCTAAGTAAATATTAGAAAACAAAAATAAATTATTTTAAAATTTTTTGAATTATAATTATTTGTATTTTGATCAGTTAATGGGTTTTGGGTGTTATTTTTTATGATTTCGTCGTCTTTTACAGTACTACAATGTACTATTGTATGATTGGTCATCATTTCAACGAACAAACCAAGTGCAGTTGCAAGAGTTGAATTAAATAAAATGTATGATGAGATCATAGATATGATAAGTTGCAATCTTATGCATTAAAATGCACAAAAGTTATTCGTAAAAAATGTCCAAGAAATTTAATATATTAGGGTCTCTACACAATTCCCTAAGGGAAGTCGGGGTTGGGGCTTTTCTTTATTTGCCAAGTTTTTTCACTATCCACAATGGAACAATGTGGGAATGTAATAACACAATGGAGCTACACAGTTCCCAAAGTACTAGGTTGGTGTTGGTTTACTACTTCCTATTTACAACAATATTGCAGCTGATTGTTGCAACTTCTGACTAACCGACGACCCAAGTGAATTTGCAAGGATTTTGAACCAATACACCCCATGCATTAAAGCACAATTAATATTAAATGAAAAAAAATCATGAATGTCCTTTCTGCCATCTTGCGAAGGCAAGTGGGACCAAATGGGGTTATTGGGAGGTCGGGTCCGACTTTGACGTTGAAGGTGAGGTCCCTCCTCCTTTTTTATTTAAAAATAATTTAATTATTTTATTGGAATAATAACTAATATACTTTTCTCATATCACAGTGGTTCAGTTGCTCAGGTCTCAGTGGCAGTGTTGAGGTCAAGTACCAGTCTGAGTTGGCACTATCCTTCAGGGTGACCACTTTCGTTGTTTCTAGGCTCGACCCATGACCTCCAACCTAGTTGGGGTTGGTGTTCTTTGTTGGGACCTTATTGATTGGGACGCATTCCTAATCACGACTAAATATAAAATATAGGCGTATATGTAATTTATATTTCTATTCATTTATATACTTTTCCACATATTTACAATATATTCTAATTTTTTATTTTGTAATATATATATATATATATATATATATATATATATATCACAATTTATATTATTATTAATTACTTTTTATATTTGTATTCGTTTTTATAAATAAAATAATTATCTTATTTACACAAGAAATAATAAAAAAATTCCCAGGTGTCAGTGGTTCAGTGGCTCATGTGGCAGTGGCAATACTAAGATCGAGGAGCATTTGAGGTCGACGCTTTTGGGGACCATTTGCATTGTTATATAACTTGACCCAAACCTCAGATCTAGTTGAGGTTGGTGCTCTTCCGTGGTGCATCGACCTACTTGATCGATGCGCATTCCCGCTTGTGAATATATATATATATATATATACACGGTGCACTGACCTACTTGATTGATGCGCATTCCCACTGTGATATATATATATATATATATATATATATATATATATATATATATATGCAATTCATATTTGTATTCTTGATGTGGCAGTGGCCATCTGAAATCCGTGGCGGAGTGGGGTCTATCCATGTGCAAGAATATATATATATATATATATATATATATATATATATATATATATATATATATATGAGGCCATTTGAAATCCCTGGCGGAGTGTGGTCTATCCATGTGCAGGAATATATATATATATATGCAATTTATATTTGTATTCTTGATGTGGCAGTGGCCATCTGAAATCCTTGGCGGAGTGGGGTCTATCCATGTGCAGGCCCAATATTAGTTGATAATTGTGTGTGGCATTATAGCATTGTGACAAGAACGTCCATCATCCAGGTGGCAATGCCTTGATGGACTTGGTGGTAGTAGTCAGTTGAAAGCCCAATCGGGGTCCGTTCTATCCATTGGCACGACCAAATTTGTTATTTCTAGTCCCGACCCCTGACCTTCGACTTAGTCAGGGTCTGTTGTTGTCATTAGTACATCGTATTCAGCGCCAATCCCATTCCTTGGTACATTAACGTGCTTGACGACAAGCCATTCCTGACTCCGACCACATCTTTGTAGAAATTCTCTACAAATCTCTCTCTGAGACCATGTAGAAAATCTGACTGTAGGTTAACCGGATAATGCAATATAACCAAAGCAAAATACTAAAACTTACTTCTGCTATCAATTTGCGGAAGCTTAAATATCGAGCTGAACACATATAACCAAAAGAAGATGAATCAATCACACAATACACATGAAAATACTTTGGGGAAAGCCCTAGCTAAAAACCCCACTATCTGTATTATCATATAAGGTGGAAATACATAGGAATTATACAAAGCCTTAGCTCTCACAGCTAGCCAGCTCTCAGTACAATCCTCACAAATTCTCACAGGCAATCCTGGCTTCTCTCAATTCTTCATATCTCCCCTCCAAGCTCCTATTTCCTTGCGGAGTTCCTCTGGGATGATTCTTCTTCAACCAAGTGGAAAACCTCTTCTACCCAATGGATTATCACTCTCACACGTTGTCAGAACTGTGCAATCCTCAAGGAATTATTCCTTTTGCATGCATGAGTTTTCTTTATAAGAAAACACATGCAACTGATAGTACACTGTCCTTGACTTTAATCTCAACTGAGTCATTCTCAAAATAGACATGCATGAGTTTCTGATGAGAGAATATTCAGTTAATTGGAGCACACTAGTTGAGTGCATGCATGCATCAACTTACTGCTAACTCTCTATTAGTTCCTCAAACAGTTTCGAACTAATTTAACTAGACTTAACTCAGTGAACTGAGTTAACTAATTACAACTCAAATATAACTCAATATTATCTTCTTAATTTAAGGCTTATCTCCTTAATTAAGGGATAACTCTTGCATGACTTCAGAAAGACTTCTAACTTGAATTTCTCCAACTAATTAAGTCAAAATAACTTAATTAACTATTTCCAAGTAGTTGTTAAGGCTAAATTCGATTTTAATTCACAAATTATGACAAATTAAATTGGAATATTCTTATTGCCACATTTCAACACTCCCTCTCAACAAGAAAGGAATTATACTGCAACAACATGAGCCTCCCATCATCAGTAGCTTTCTTTACCTTGTAAAGCCAATGGGAACTCACAATTGACTTGTTCTCTGGTCTCGGAACCACATCCCAAACACTGTTATGAACTATGGAGTCATACTCCTCCACCATAGAATCAACCCCAATCGGCTGCTGCACATCTTCCTCAAAGGAAGATGGCTCGGTCTCAACACATTCCCCAACAAGGGCCATGTATCCAGTGTACCTCTCAGGTGACCTCCTCTGTCTATGCTGAGAATATAGTGCTCCCACATTCTCTCTCGCATCCTCCAACAATATGTCAGCTTCTCTTGTGCGCTTCAGTCCATCTCTGGAAGACTGTGCTTGAGTGGATGTCTCCACTCTTGGAACCTCTGCATGCGGTTGCTCTGCATCAGTCTGAGGCTTCTCCTCCTTAGGAACCAACAATTCCTCCACTGCCTGTAGTTGGAGCTCCCTCTCAAGGGAAACTTGCATGGCCTTCTACTCATCAAACTTGAGATCTCTGCGAACCACTGTCCTCTGACTGGTAGGCAAGTACACCCGATAGTTGTGAGGTGTATCAGTGTACCCCACAAGTATCCCCAACTCTGCTATCAGCTCAAGCTTCTTCCATGCATCCTTTGTCACATGGAAATATACTGATGAGCCAAAGATCCTGAAGTGACCCACATCTAGTCTCTTACCGGAGAAAGCTTCCTCTGGTGTCTTCATCCCAAGTATGCAATGCGGGCTTCTATTCTGCAAATAGACTACTGTGTTGCGTGCCTCAACCCACAAATGAAGTGGTAGGCCTTGGTCATGCAACATTACTCAAGCTGCCCCTACAATAGTTCTGTTCTTCCTCTCGGCCACCCCATTCTGCTATGGGTTATGAGGTGTCGTCCACTCTTGTTTAATTCCTTCCACTGCACATAAGTCCTTAAACTATTGAGAGACATATTCTCCACCGTTGTCACCTCTCAAGGCCTTGATATTCTTCCATGACTATTTCTCGACCAAAGATTTGAACTCACAAAACTTTGTGAAGGTTTGGTCCTTCTTCTGCATGAAATAAATCCATCATTTACAAGAATAATCATCAATGAAATCACATAATACCTTTGCTTCACTATGGATGCCGTCAAGAATGGTCCACACACATCAGTATGAACTCGCACTACGATAGCCTTTGCTCGACTGTCTCGATCATGAAAGGATGTCTTGGTGTACTTTCCCAAGGTACAACCTTTCCATGTGTCAACTTGCTCAAGTTTACCTTTAGGAAGTCTTGTAGATATTTGCTGCATTATCTTCCATGCCCCATGATGCAAATGGCCCAACTGCCTGTGCCACAACTCGCCAATTTCTTGGCTTTGCAGTAATTATGCTTTCGTACTCAATGTTGCACAATCATCTACCTCTAGTTTATAGAGATTCTTCACTCGAATCCCTATCCTCTTGGTCTGACCCATGGCTATGTGTCTTAGGAACACCTTCCCTTTACTGAAGACAACATCGTAGCCTTTGTCCTCCAACATCACGACCAATACCAAGTTCTTCTTCAGTCCAGACACATACTTCACATATGTTAAGGTGATAGGAGCTCCATGCTCCCTCTGAAAAGCAACCGTGCCCATTCCTGAAACACTATACTTTCTGTCGTCACCCATCTCTATGCACATCTTGAGGTCTTTCTCCTCCAAGGCACTGAATAAACTTTTATCACCAGTCATGTTGAATGAGGCTCTATTGTCAAGATACTAGACATAACCCATCATCGATGACACCATGCATGCGATGAGGGTAAAATCCATTACAAACTAAGAGGTTAATGCCTCACCTTCCGATCCTTCCGAGGATCCCTTCTTGGACTTCTTTGATGGGAAATTAGTCGCATAATTTCCAATCTCATGACAAGTAAAGCATCTCACTTTAACTTGTCACCCTTCTTCCCTCCATGAGAAGAATTCGATTTGGAATGGGAAGCCTTCCCCTTCCCTTTCCTTGCCTTACTTGCTAACACTAGATTTTCTTCATCATCATCCTTGGATGAAGAACCATCTCATGTGCTCCTCCTGATCTCCTCCTGCATCAGATCTGACCACAGTTGTTCCCAATCTGGCAGTTTCTCCCTTCCATTCACAGAGTCCTGGTAGATATTCCAACTCTTTGGAAGGCCAAGGAGAGCGAGGCTCACCATATCATCATCGACAATAGTTATCCCCACACTGCCAAGCTCATCTCTGTAGGTGGTGAGCTTGTTCAGATATGTGGAAATAGTATCTCCCTTCTCCATCTTGATTCTTCAAAGCTTATCCTTGAGTGCCAATTTCCTATGGTCTCTACTGTTCTAGTAGAGGTCCTTCAATGTCTTCCACATTGAAAATGGAGTATCCTTCCCATGGAGACTCGAGACAATATGGTCTCAAACTCCCTCAAGGATGATCCGTCTCGCCTTTGCCACACACTTCTTCCACTCAGCCAACTCTTGTGCATTAGTTGAAGCTGAATTTTGGATTTCTTGATCAATGAATTCCTTCAAGCCATTGTCTTCTAATGCAACCTCCATTCTATCTTTCCATGCTATGTAATTCGAGCTACCTTCCAAGGCATACTCGATTCTCAAGCCATAGAATGCCATTGGCCAACCTTGAAGTATGATAAGAGTTCGATTTGCACCTGCAACCCCAAACTTCAAACTTTGAATCATCTTCTCAGTATACTGTTCACAGCTCCGATAAACTTGGCTCCGATACCATGTAGAAATTCTCTACAAATCAGCTCTGATACCATGTAGAAATTATCTACAAATCTCTCTCTGAGACCATGTAGAAAATTTGACTATAGGGTAACCCAATAATGCAATATAACCAAAGAAAAATATGATAAGCTACCTCTACTATCAATTTGTGGAAGCTTAAAGATCGAGTTGAACACATATAACCAGAAGAAGATGAATCAATCACACAAAACACATGAAAATACTTTGGGGAAAGCCTCAGCTAAAAACCCCACTATCTGTATTATCATACAAGGTGGAAATACATAGGAATTATACAAAGCCTTAGCTCTCATAGCTAGCCAGCTCTCAGTACAATCCTCACAGATGCTCACAGTCAATCTTGGCTTCTCTCAAGCCTTCCTCTCTGCCCTCCAAGCTCCTATTTCCTTGCAGAGTTCCTCTGGGATGATTCTCCTTCAACCAAGTGGAAAACCTCTTGTACCCAGTGGATGATCACTCTCACACACTGTCAAAACTGCACAATCCTCAAGGAATTATTCCTTCTACATGCATGAGTTTTCTTTATAAGAAAACACATGCAACTGATAGTACACTGTCCTTGACTTTAATCTCAATTGGGTCTTTCTCAGAATAGACATGCATGAGTTTTTAATGAGAGAATCTTTAGTTAACTCGAGTACACTAGTTGAGTGCATGCATGCATCAACTGACTGTTAACTCTCTATTAGTTCCTCAAATAGTTTGGAACTAATTTAACTGGACTTAACTCAGTAAACTAAGTTAACTAATTACAACTCAAATATAACTCAATCTTATCTCCTTAATTTAAGGATTATCTCATTAATTTAAGGGATAACTCTTGCATGACTTCAGAAAGACTTCTAACTTGAATTTATTCAACTAATTAAGTCAAAATAACTTAATTAATTATTTGCAAGTAGTTGTTAAGACTAAATTCGATTTTAATTCACAATTTAATTCAAGGACAAATTAAATTGGAATATTCTTGTTGCCACATTTCAACAGTCTTGACGCCCTATGATTTTCTCGTTTTTTCATCTTGAGAAATCTACTTTCTTCCAAATTATTGCTTCTTCCGTTGCGTAGTGATAAGGTTATCTATGGTTGTGCAATCCAGAGTTACCACATCTAGGTTGAGATGTAACTCTATGCAGGGTCTGAATGGGAACTTCGCTAGATTTTGGATCCGGTGGCTTACTATGGTTTCTGTAACATAGATTTTCCTATGGATCAGTTGGAGTGGTTGTGAAATCAACTCAACCTTCACAAACATGCTTCCAAAGCCACAAATTTTCACTACAAATTCCACTAGTGCTATCCCTCCAGAGCTTACAAAAAGGGGGTTTTTCCTAGCCTATCGGGTTATCAGAGAACATAAAAGGCCACATGAAGATTGACATTCAACAAGGGCATGGGGAATATGTTTTCAAGGTTCAATTATGACCCTAAATACTATGGATAGGAGCGCATTGGATGTGTTGTCCACGTATAAATGTTTCTACATTTGGGACATGGAATTCCACGCATGTATGTGTAGGAAATATTTTAGCTTATTTTTGCTAAGAAAGCAGTGGCTGCCGTAGAGCGTTCAGTTCAGGTGATATGGTAGTGAGTCAAGTCAATGTTGAGGCAGACTATAGGTTGGCGCTGTCGGCCATAGGAATTTCAATAATGATGTAATGCAAATCAATTTCTCAACTATATATAAAAGCCTTCATTTAAAGTTAGAGTTTTTCTAATGTGTCATTGCATTCTATAACATAGCATTGTGACCCTCATGAACTGGAAGTCTACGTTGAAATCCTGTCGTAAATTAACTTGTTGATTGTAATAAATAAAATATGTTAATCTGTTGTATTTAGGCCCCTTTCCCCCAACTTAACGGTCTAAATACAAGAAAGAATAATTTTAGGCATATTAATTGAGTATGATTTGGATAACAATTGAAATTAAGATGGCATTGAGCGAGCTAGAAAGTAAATCAAAGCAATATAAATTCGATTCTAGGATTCACAACTATGATTTGGATTTCTATTGATTTCGCTTGCTTTGTATTAATTGCATATTCCACCTTCTCCTTTAATGCATTATTTATTGATTGTACAAATTTGAAATGAAATTTAATATAACAACACCTCTCTTATACTCGTGCTTTAATATTTCCATTTATTTTGTTTAGGGTTTCCATGTAATGAAAACATAAATATTTGAGCCAAATCAATCGTAGTGCATGCATCAATGCACAAGCTCAAGGGAAAAATATTTGACGATACTCCCACACTTGTAGTGATAGAAAACATTAATGGCCTAGGTATAATTTCCTAAAGGAAGTCAGTGATCAAGACTTTTCTCTATTGGCCAAGTTATTTCATTGTCCATTCCTCACTCATTGGGCATAGAAAACATTGCGGCTTTAGCGTAATAAAGAAAAGATTATAGTTTTACATTTTCATGTTTGAATTTATTTTATATGACTAGAAATTTATTATTGTAAATATTATTTAGTACTATGCACAAAATTTCATAATAATATAGTTACAGTAATGATGATGGCAAAATATCAAATATTTTGAGGTTTGGATTATACTGTAATGTTCACTAAATTTTATGTAATCCTATGCATTGAATGAAATTACTTAGAGCTTTAACACTTGAAAAAAATATTTCATGCCATTGCCAAAGAAATCGAATAGTAAGTCTCTAAACATTTATGACTGTTACAATTCATTCTGTGGTGAATACTTTGGATAGAATTTCATATTTTCCAGTAGTTTTCATGGATTGACAACACCTGGAGGAGTTGGCAGTAAGGTCTTTGAAAGAACAAGAAGTTTGGGAACCTTGGTGTAATTGAATCTGTACCGATATTGTCAATAAGGTATGTGACTATCTCAGTTTGTTTTTCCAAAATGCAACAGATTCATTGGTTGTCTGCTTTGCTTAACACCTTGTGTGTCCTTATGGTTCTCTCTATGTTGTGAGGAATATTTTTATGTAAAAGCTCATGGGTTTTCTTTTCGCTATTGACAAAATACATTTAAAAAAACATATGTGAATTTAGCATTTTAAATAGGCTTTTCCGCTTTCACTGTTTGTTGTCTACAGTCAGGCTCTTGAATAGGAATATTTTCCACATTTGTTTCCATTTGAGTGTTGTAGTTGCATTTAAAAACATTGTAAACATTAAGTAATGTGAATATTTACACTAACTAGCTTTTAAAAAAACTTTAGAGTTAGTCTCATGTATGACAGAGAATATTGCTACACAACCAGGAAAAAATTAGAAAGTTATGCCATAAACAAACTTGAATTTCCTAGGAAGTGCATCTTCCTTTAGATGCTATAAGAAATTGCACATAATAACTAATATCTTTAACCTACTAGGGAATAAAAACTAGAGAAAGGTTGACAGGATTAGTCCATTCAATGGTCATTATTCTGCTTGCTTGAAGACTTGTACTATTTTTGTTATATGTCATAACTCAATAGTTTCGCAGATAGAAATTCATATGCCAATAACATTGTTATCTTTTGCAGATGTGTTTTGAAAATACATGAAAGTGGAAATGTAGAATTAGTTGCATGTTGCATTGTATCATTCCTTTTTTTCCCCTCTATTTCATTGCAAGTACAATTGTCACAAACACAGGGAAATTGCATTTAGCTAACCAATTTCAATGAAAACTCTCAGGGACAACTACGCAAAAATGCCTAAAATAATTAATGTTGACAGTTGGAAATTGAAAAATATATTCAGTGATTCATACAACTATTAACGATATATTGAATACAAATAATCTTTTCAGACTTCAAGCATTGATGCAGGAGCATTTAGACCTAGTCAACAATGTGATGGTATGATCACATGTTGTGGCTAAAAAAGCATTGGAAGACAAGAGATTAATTAATTTTATTAAGTGTATGAGAGTGTTTTATTTGTTGTCAATATATGAGTAGAAAAGGGTATAAGTAGCTGATTGATCCTCCCTGTGTGGAGATTAGGCCAAGCAGTTGGATTATTTAGTTTGAATAGGATATGAGGGATTTGAAAGCTTAAATTAGAATTTGTTTGAGAAAAGAGTAGAGTGAAGAGATTCTTTAGGAAAGAATGAGAGATTTCTGGATCTGAACTAAATGGGTTCATGAATCTGCATTTTGTATAAATTGTAATATTTTGGAATGAGTGAGGGGTTAGATTCAGATGGAAAGATAGGATGGATGAGTGAGGGCAGAACTGGAACAGTTGAGTGTGACTGTTTCTTCTGTAAATATTTATCAATATGAATACAGTATGGATTGTGTATTTCTTTGTGTAATTTAGTATTGAGTGTGTTAGAGTAGGAAGAGTGTGTTACACAAAGGTTAGATAGTGTAGCGAGAGCTAAGTAGAAGAGAGAACAGATCAGAGCACGATGTGTTCTGTACATTATGTAAAGACTGTTATGAATAAAAGGAGTTTGTGTAAAAATCTTGTTTCGCGTGATATTTTATTATGTGATTGGTTTCATAGATTGTAGGCTGAATCCTCTGTAGTTACAGTGAAGAGTTAAGAGCTTGGATATGTTTTAAGAAACCGGAGTATATAGTTTAGAGACCGACTAACTTGGCGGAAGCGCTAAGTCTTGGTGGAACTTGTTAAATTCGTGAAGAAACCCCGAAATAAGTCAGGATCGTCCGTTGGCTGGCAGATCCGATGGTGATCAGAAACTGCGGGGGTAGGAGAGTACGTATTCCTTGATCGTGGTTGAAGCCTCACACTCACTCCTAGCCATCGATCTCATATTCAACCTTTTAGTTCACAGTCATTTGCGGGAGTTAAGCCATTTTTAACCCATGTGCTAGTTGAAGTCCCAAAAACCATTGATTTGATGGCCTCTTATATCCAATGGATATCGGGTCATAAAGTGATCAAACTTTAATTTCAAAAACGGACCTAAACTTTTATACATCAAGGATTTATATTCCTTATTGGCTTTGTAAGGGCGGGTAAACATCGCTCAAGATTCTCATTCGATATCATTGCTGACCATTGGATCAACTGTGCTTTGATCAAGTGGTGGAGGATCGCCGATTAGGTTTGTTGATCGGGTGAACCATCAACCGTTGGATTGAAAGGGTAAGATCAACGGCGGAGAATTAATCCGATAATATTTGTGGGAAAGGCGGACTCGATAATAATTGAATTGGGATTTATTTTATTTTTGTTATGGCTGTATGTGTTCGAAGTGGGACTTGGCTCGTTGATAGGCAATATCTTTTTTTTCATTGATCGGTGTATAGTCAGGTTTTTCTATTGTTTTGGTTTCCGATAATTTGATGGAGTTCTATTAAGTTAAGTGAACCAAGATTATTTAGTTTTTAATTCCGAATTTATGAAAGTGATCTGTAAATGGGGAACTTAGGCTTCCTGTCTAACTTACAAGAACCTCTCCCACTTCCAAAGCTTAAATATTCCCAAGTCTTATTGATTAACCAATGCGGAATTAAAAATATGCTTGAAATTGTAGGTGTATGCTTATGTTTTTTTTGTTGGCTGTTCATGTGCTTTAAAATCTGTTGTGTATGTTGATATGTAAATACATACAATAATAACTAATGCAGCAATAAACCAAACACACAGAACAACAATTTAATTAGGAGTTCACCCCAAACTCTTGGGCTACATCTCTGTGAGCTCTAGTCAACTCAACTAGGCTCTCTAGGATTATGGCAAAGTCCTTTTTACAAGCTCTTGGCTCAACTCCACTATTTTACACAGAAACAATGGGTTTAGACACCGTTTTATCCCCAGCTCTTGAATCTCTCAGCTTTCTAACTCTCGGCGCTCGCTCTGGCTCTTGGCTGTAGCTCTTGGATTTGGCTCTTGGCTCTGGCTCTTAGCTCTAACTTCTTCAGCTCTCTATCAGTTTACAGCCCTCTGGCTTTCCACTTGAACTCTAAGTGACTCCCTTGGTTGTGTGTGCTTCTACTTTTGCTTTCTGCACTGCTTGTTTTTCTGCTTTCTTTTCACGCTGCTCTCTTACACCTTAGCTTCCTCCTTTGGTTTCGCTTTCTGCTTATGCTTGGTTTCAGCAACAACTCCAACAACAACCTTTCTGTCTCTGACATTCATGGTTTTCAAGCTAACTGGCGATGTCCGCTCATTTCCTCTTCTCGAGCTCTTTGGATCCCGACCTCTGTCCACTCGAATACCCTCTGAGCATTAGCAATCATTTCCAAATGCCTTCAGGGATGGCGGCCACTTGTTCCATAACGGAATGGATCATCGGTGCCCTTGAAATCCCAAAGATGGTCGTTCTCAGCTTACACAGGAAAATACACAGAAAGCCTATAAAAAATCTACCCAAACACGTCTATCGGACTTCAAAAACTATGAACTCTGCCTTATATTCCATCGAGTCCGCCTTTTAAATCATTATCGCATATCACAAATGCCTGTTCCATGGTTTCCCTTTTTATTTTTAAAATACATTAAAACATTGCAAAATCTCGTAAAACGGCCGATATCGGACTTGAAACAATATATATTTTCATTCACAAACCCTTTTGGGTCTGTTTTTCATTGTATCTATTCTTCACTTCGTGTTTTGTTTAATAAACGAAATACGTGAAATACATAGAAAACTGTCGTTGACAGAACTCAAAATATTTTAAATCTGGTTCATATTGCCATTGGGTTCGACCATTGCCAATACCAATTTGCCGATCCGATCATTGGCGATTGGCATATTGCATATCTCATGAGCCCCGGGGTCTGTCCATATGGCATGGTCTATGCCAATGCGATCTGCAGATGCCAAAATCGACGATCACGACATCGCTCGGCTCAGGGTCCCACCGTTGCCTCGTGGAATCGCTGATTGCGATCCGCCGATATCCTTGATCACAATGTTGGCGGCCTGGTCTTGCCTTTATGTTATATGTGCATGTGCCTTCCTCCGACCCGATTTGTCAAGGATCAGCAATCAGTGGTGCTTCCCCTTTTCACTTAAAAAATCCGCCTTTGACTTCCTTCGATACAATTTTCCTCATAAAGCCTTTTAGGCCATTTTTAAAAGGATTTTGCCTCTTTTTCTAAGGAACAAAAGCATCTTCTTTCTGCAATAACTTTTGCATCCTAAGTCCATTTTTTCCCATTCGAGTTGCAGTAGATTCAGAACAAGACGATCTCTGCAATGGGGCTAGTTCCAAGAACTTCCTTGGAATTTTATTTTCCTCAGTGAGGAATACTAGACTTAGGAGTCTATCCAAAATCAATTTTGGATCATGCCTTCCCACTAAAAGAAATTTTGGTCTCCAAAAGATTGATATACCGATCTAAAAAATAAATGAGAGTGATTCACCCTCTTCTTTTAGTCTCCCTACACTTTCCTTACATAGTGCCTCTGAACCAAAGTTTTTGACCACTTCCCTTCTTGGATGGGTTGGTCTTTCTGGGAAGAGCTACCTTCTTCTTTGCCTTGCTATAGAACTCATGCTTAGATGGTCATAGAAGGTAGTTTGAACTTCCCTACCTTGATCATTGATCCAAGATGGCTCAAACAAATGTGAAGTACATTTGCTCCACAAAACTTTCATTTGTACCTATTTGACAAGATGTTCAAAGACAAGGAAAACATCGACATCCCTGTGTCCATGCACATCATGCTTATGCATACATTTCATCCTTTAACTTTCACTTAAGCACACTGTACTTTCGAAGCTGAAATGAAATGTAATGTTGCAGCAACAAAGTGAGTCTCCTACTCAAACTTTTTCCATTCACCATATTGGTAGAAATCAATCCAGTTCAAAGGTCTTTCCTTTGTCTGCACATCAGCATCAACATGTGAATCATCCTGAGACACTTCATTCATGGAAACTTCTTTTCCATTTCTGCCATCTTCTCTTTCCACTTTCTTCAGCTTTTGTAGAAGCATTGTTAGATTCAGAGTACAACACCTTTCAGTAATATGCCCTTGCTTATGGTAGTAAGTGCAACACATATGCATCCTCTTGACAGCATGATTTGCCTTGTCCAATGGGCCTTTGGCTTTTTGCTTCTTTTCCTTCAAAAGTTTCCTGTATGTGGCCATTCTCTTCCAACATCTAGAAACATGATGGTTATCCAAACCACAAAAGAAACATGCAATTTTTTTCCCATGCTTATGTGGAACTTTACCATGCTTTACAAAATCAAAAGGAATATGATTAGAACCAGATTTATACCTGCCTCTTTCACCTTTATTGCCTTCATGAGGAAGTGAAGCAAATGAAGAAGTGGCTCCTTTTAGAACACCATCAATCTCTTCAAGGCTGTTAGAGTTTCCACAACTCTCTGGTTCAAGTGTGTGCTCCTAAACACCTGCATCCTGCAATTGATGTTTCAAGCTATTACATTCCTCCTGAATACAACCTTCACACTCTTGAAGACCTGCAATGCAACTCCTTCTTGGAGTTGTTTTAATGGTCTTCATGGTAGCTTTGGAACTTTCTCCATAAGCTTGTCCATAGCCAAGCCCCAAATACTTAGGCCTTTCCTCAACCATTATTGGTTCAAAAATACCTTGTGCATGCTTTCCCAAGCCCTTTCCTTGATAGCCCATCTTGGACATTAGCTTGGAACCTATGCCTCTAGTATGTTTTTCAAAAGAACCAATATAAGAATTCTTAGAAGAATTTGAAGACAAACTGGAATGGTTTACCTCTTCTTCAAGTTGATGCTTGACCAAGGCTTCTTTGGCAACAAAGAGCTATGACTCCAACTCATGCATCCTTTTTAGGTTCATATTTGCAATATGAAGTTGCCTCTCCCTTTCTTGCAGTCTCTCAAAAAGTAACTGCTTCTCTTCCTTCATGGAATTCAACTTCTCTCTAAGTATGTTGCTCTTTCTTCCATCCTCATACATTTATCTCACCTTGTCCATCATGGTGAAAAAGTCTTGCTTCAAGTCTCCATCATAGAGTCTTGTGATGAAGGAAGAATTTCAGGATTCACTTGTAGAAGTTGTCATTACACCAATGAACAAAGGAACTTCAAAAAAGATTAATAAAATGTTTTATTAAGCAACCTTTTGCAACAAACCTCTTGTGCTTCAAGGATTTCTTTGAGGTCCTTTGGAATATAAGAATGCCTTTAGCCCTTCTTCCTTCTTGTCCTTCCTGGACTGAGCTATCAACAACTTTCCCTTTCCTCCGCAAACTTAGAAAATAGTCATTCTACAACAAGCATACAATCAATTAGATAATCAATCCTTGAATGCCCAAACACCCTTCAGACAAGCAATCTTTGCTCTGTCAATCAAGCATTTTGATATAACCTCCTTTGAAGGTGGGTTTAATCAAACTTAGGCTCCGATACCACCTAATCTGAAAATGGGTCACTTAGACTTCTTGTCTAACTTACAAGAACCTCTCCCACTTCCAAAGCTTAAATATTCCCAAGTCTTATTGATTAACCAATGCGGAATTAAAAATATACTTGAAATTGTAGGTGTATGCTTATGTTTTTTTTGTTGACTGTTTATGTGCTTTAAAATCTGCTGTGTATGCTGATATGTAAATACATACAATAATAACTAATGCAACAATAAACCAAACACACAAAACAACAATTTAATTAGGAGTTCACCCCAAACTCTTGGGCTACATCTCCGTGAGCTCTAGTCAACTCAACTAGGCTCTCTGGGATTATGGAAAAGTCCTTTTTACAAGCTCTTGGCTCTCGCTCTGGCTGTTGGCTCTGCCTCTTGGATCTGGCTCTGACTCTGCCTCTTGGCTTTGCCTCTTGGCTCTGGCTCTGACTCTGGCTCTTGGCTCTGGCTTCTTCAGCTCTCTGTTAGTTTACATCCCTTTGGCTTTCCACTTGAACTCCAAGTGACTCCCTTGGCTGCTTGCACTTTCACTTTTTCTTTCTGCGTTGCTTGTTTTTTTTGCCTTTTCACGTTGCTCTCTTACGCCTTAGCTTCCTGCTTTGGCTTCAATTTCTGCTTATGCTCGGTTTCAGCAACAAATCCAACAACAACCTTTCTATCTCTGACATTCATGGTTTTTAAGCCAACTGGCGATGTTCGTTCATTTCCTCTTCTCGGGATCTCTAGCTCCTGGCCTCTATCCGCTCGAATCCCCCTCTGAGCATTAGCAATCATTGCCAAATGCCTTCAGGGATGGTGGCCACCTGTTCCATAACGGAACGGAGCATCGGTGCCCTTGAAATCCCAAAGATGGTTGTTCTCGGTTTACACAGGAAAATACACAGAAAGCCTATAAAAAATCTGCCCAAACGCGTTTATTGGACTTCAAAGACTATGAACTTCGCCTTATATTCCATCAGGTCCGCCTTTTAAATCGCTATCGCATGTCATAAATGCCCATTCCATGGTTTCCCTTTGTATTTTTAAAATACATTAAAACATTGCAAAATCCCGCAAAACAACCCATATCGGACTTGAAACAATATATATTTTCATTTACAAACCCTTTTGGGTCCAGTTTTCATTGTATCGGCGCTTTCCTTCGTGTTTCATTTAATAAACGAAATATGCGAAATACATAGAAAACTGCAGTAGATGGAACTCCAAATATTTTAAATCTGGTTCATATTGCCGTTGGGTCCTGCCATCGTCGATTCGATCATCGGCGATCGGCATATCGCATATCGCATGAGCCCCAGGGTCTGTCCATATGGCATGGCCTATGCCAACGTGATCCACCGATACCGATATCGGTGATCACGATATCGCTCAGCCCGGGGTCCTACCTTTTCCTCGTGGTATCACTGATTGTGATCCGTCGATATCAGCGATCGTAGTATCGGCGACCCAGTCCCGCCTTCGTGTTATATCTATAGGTGCCTTCCTCTGACCCGATTTGTTAGGGATCAGCAATTGGGGGTGCTTCCCCTTTTCACTTAAATCTGCCTTTGACCTCCTCTGATGCGATTTTCCTCATAAAGCCTTTTAGGCCATTTTTAAAAGGATTTTGCCTCGTTTTCTAAGGAACAAAAGCATCTTCTTTCTGCAATAACTTTTGCATCCTAAGTCCATTTTTTCCCATTCGAGTTGTAGTAGATTCAGAACGAGACTATCTCTGCAATGGGGCTAGTTCCAAGAACTTCCAAGAACTTCCTTGGACTTTTATTTTCCGCATTTAGGAATACTAGACTTAGGAGTCTATCCAAAATCAATTTTGGATCAGAAAGGGTGTAACCTTGCTTCACTTTGGAGGTTATGTGGGCATAACTCATAGGTCCACATGGGAGATTGTAAATGATGTCAGTACGATGGCGTCATTTTTGGTATCAGAGTAGAAGAGGATTCTGCATAGAAGTACAGTAATTGTAAATATTGGAGATATCTGCATGTTAGAACAATCAAAGTAAATTAGAGCTAAAAAGAATTTAATGCAAAGGACACTGAGATTAGAACAGGGAAAAGGTGAATCCTCTGTCAACGGAAAGATTTGTTTGGATGTTTGAAGAACAACAAGGGAGTGAAAATTTCCTTTCAGACAAATGAAATTTCCATGTAAGTTGATTGAATGATTGGTTTGATTTGAAAGCAAAATTGAAGTAGAACGTTTTCAATTTAAAGTCAAATAGAAGAGTGGATTGCTATGACTGAAATCATTAAATGATTTGAAGAATTTTAATGATTAAGGATTGCTTAAAGTATTGTTGAAGACAATGATATTGAAGGTTGAAAGAACAGAGATTGGATTTGATAGATCTGCAAGAAGAACCACTACAAGGAATGAATTTTGGAATTTACAGAAGCAAGACAGGATTTGCTTACAATGGATTATCATAAGGAATTTGTAGTGTGTCATGAATTTGTAAATATAGGTGAATTTCAAATTGAATCTTAATTGTAAGATGAAGAATAGATGTTGATTGTATGGAGTCTTTTGAATGGATAAGGTTAAATGAAATAGAGAACATATGAATCATTTGGCAAAGATTTAACTGATGGAATGGGAATTAGTTTTAAGACATCTTTGAAGGAAAATTGGCAGGTTTGAAAGGTACTTTGATGTATCTTGAGATAAGATTGTACAGGTCAATGGAAGCAGTGAAATTGCTGGAAGGTAGAATGAATTGTATCAGCATCATAGCACATGAGCTATGTTAAAGAAGATGAAGCAAGAAGAACTCTCATATGAGTAAAGGTGACAGTACCCAACAGTAAATGAAATTACTGAATGAAAGAAGGAAGTGAGCAATTGAAGATGTAGTAGCCTAGAGCAAGGAGTGTTCAAGAGAAGCTGAGAACAACTTCCAATTGCAGTTGGGTAGAAGTTGTTGAGGCAGCTCCACAATTATGATTGTCGGTAGATTTATCTTAAAGATAACAATTCCAGCAAGAGGAGTGCTGGGTAGAATTGCTAATTAGTGAAAGGTTCGAGGAAAGAACCAATAGATGCCAAAAGGCTACTCAAAAAAGTTTGGTGAGGCATGAAGGGGACTTGTTACAGATGAAATAAAGGGCTAGTTGTATCTCATCAGTGAACAAGGAAATTTCACTAGAGGAAGAAATGGAATTGACTTTTGATAGTCATCATATGGGTACAAAGGAAAGTCACAGACAGAGAAAAAAGAGTGCCAAAGCAGTTGGACTCAAAAGAATGAGTAAAGAAGAAATGGACATGGATGAGATGAAGGTAGAACTCAGTCATTGGAAGAAGCTGGTATAGAAAGGAACCAGAGAAGATTTGAAACAAGGAATTTATGTGGTGAAAAGAGTTAAGTGGCCTATCAGAGAATTGTTTGCTGAGAAATTAATGCTTCGAAAAGTTGAGGATGAAGGAGTAGAATACATTTGTGAACCAAAGAAAGGATCTCTCCTTGGGGAAGGAGACGATGATGATAGTGATGATAGTGATGAAGATATGATCTATACAGATCAGCATGAGAGAAAGGTGCTCGTAGCATATTCACAGGCAAGATAATCTCATAATTTCGAGATTAATTATTTGTGTGAATGTAAAGTTGTAGGTATGCAACCAAATGAAATTGACTCTGTGAAAGAGGCAGAGACAAGAAAAACAGAAAAGGAGATGCAAGAAGACTTTCAAGACTTCGATTGGTGGAGAAAATTAAAAGGTATGAGTAAATGGTTGTGTCTTCTCTTAGTGAAAAATTATTGGATCATGTTAGAAGGAATATTAACATGGATAGAAAACCAATGGAAAATGGACAGAGGGAGAGAAGCTAGTGCATTGCAGGGTTGTAAAGTGAAGAGAAGCGAAGCTAACACAGAGAACTTAGTTGAAGAATTTAAGTCAAGGAAATATTTGAAAGATCAAAGTCTTATCATAGAAGAGAAGGAGACATTATTGTCTTATTTGGATAAACTGAGTGCTGGAAAAAATTGTGAAGGAAAAGGGGATGTTATGAAGACTTATGATGAAATTGTCAAGCGAAGTCAAGGAGTTACAGTCCCAGAAGTTTTCTTTGATGAAAAGGAAATCAGAGATGTTGAGGAAAAATTTCTCAATAACTTAGTGAACTATCTAAATAGCTCAAAGGAGCATGAAGGTATGGTCAATGAGAGTTCAGATGAGGAGCCTTGTATTTTTGAAACTAATATGATGTGTATATTTCCAGGTTTGACAGGTGATGAACAACAATTGGACAATGTGCTTATGCATGTTGATGAAGAAGTGAATTGTTTGAGGAAATAGTTGAAATAGAAGGATATTTTGAGCATGTATTTAATACTTTTGAGAATGATGGTATTGACAGGGAAATTGTCATGGTTAAGGAAGTTGAAGACAAACAAATGGAAATTTTTGATGATAACCATAATGAAGTATCTTCAATAGAAGATCTAGACAGTGTGGAAAATGTGAAGGAATGTATGATGATGTTGACACATACAAAAGTTCAGGAATTCTGTGATTTTAAAGTGGATTATTTTTATGAATCTGTAAACCATGAAGAAGCTTTAGAAAACCAGAATTTTGTTTCTGTTGTAGGTGAAGATGAAACAACATTAATTAGTTGTACAAAAGGTGAAAGGATACTTCACAATGATATATTTCAGGAGAATTTAATTCTTGAATTGTTGAATGACATTTTTGTGTCAAAAGAGGGAATATTTTGTAATGAACAGGAATGTGCTCAAATGAAGTTTATTGACAATTTTATAAATTTTGTAGAGAATCACTATAAGGACTTGATGGAAGAGTTACCTGAGGAGACAAAAATCCATAGTAACTTTAAATCTGATAATTGTGGCAGAAATTTGGTTTTATATAGGGAAGAGGAGTCACATGCAAATGACATGCTTATTGGAGATAAGGGAAGATTCAAATTACTGGAAGAGTTATTAGATGAACCTGGTAAGATAAAGGGGAAGATTATATTTAATGATAATGAAAGGGAAGTTGTAGAGTACAAGCAACAGTTTGTAAATGAAAGAGGTGAAGAAGAATTGGATAGAAATTTCATAATTTCTATGGTAAGGGAGAATGTACAACAGAAAAATCTCAGTGGAGTTTAGTTAAGAAAAAATTGTAAAGAGGAAGTTGAGAAAGTGTGGAAGATGAAGTCAGTTAAGAAGAGAGATAGCAAGGAAGAGAAATTAACAAAAGAAATTTGTATCAGCATGGAAAGTGGACAACAAAAACATAAGATTTGGAATCCTGGAAGAACAAAAGTGACAATGGCAGAAGAAATGAATCAACAACATGATGGAAGTGATGACCAGTTACAAAGTAAAGTTTGGGATACTGGATGATTAGCAGAAGAAACACATGACCAGGAGGTCATGAAAACTTTCAACTTTGGGAGTCTGATGCAGGAGAATTTAGACCTAGTCAACAATTTGATGGTATGATCACATGTTGTGGCTAAAAAAGGGTTGGAAGACAAGAGATTAATTAATTTTATTAATTTAAGTGTATGAGAGTGTTTTATTTGTTGTCAAAATCTGAGTATACAAGGGTATAAGTAGATGATTGATCCTCCCTGCGTGGAGATTAGGCCAAGCAGTTAGATTATTTGGTTTGAATAGGATATGAGGGATTTGAAAGCTTAAATTAGCATTTGTTTGAGAAAAGAGTGGAGCGAAGAGATTCTTTAGGGAAGAATGAGAGATTTCTAGATCTGAACTAAATGGGTTCATGAATCTGCATTTTGTATAAATTGTAATCTTCTGGAATGAGTGACAGGTTAGATTCATCTGGAAAGATAGGATGGATGGGAGAGGGTAGAATTGAAACAATCGAGTGTCACTGTTTCTTCTATAAATATTTATCAATATGAATACAATATGGATTGTGTATTTCTTTGTGTAATTTAGTATTGAGTGCGTTAGAGTAGGCAGAGTGTGTTACACAGAGGTTAGATAGTGTAGCGAGAGCTAAGTAGAAGAGAGAACATATCATAGCACTAGATATTTTGTACATTATGTAGAGATTATTATGAATAAAATGAGTTTGTGTACAAAGATTGTTTTGCATGATCTCTTGTTATGTGATTGGTTTCATAGATCGTAGGCTGAATCCTCTGTAATTACAGTGAAGAGTTAAGAGCCTGGATATGTTTTAAGAAACCAGAGTATATAGTTTAGAGATCGACTAATTTGGTGGAAGTGTTAAGTCTTGGTGGAACCTGTTAAATTCGTGAAGAAACCCCAAAATAAGTCAGGACCGTCCATTGGCTGGTAGATCCGATGGTGATAAAAAAATGTGGGGGTAGGAGAGTATGGATTTCTTGATCGTGGCTGAAGCCCCGCACTCACTCCTAGCCGTCGATCTTATATTCAACCTCTTCGTTCATAGTCGTTTTCAGGAGTTAAGCCGTTTTTAACCCATGTGTTAGTTGAAGTCTTGCAAACCATAAATTTGATGGCCTCTTATATCCAATGAATATCGGGTCATAAAGTGATCAAACTTTAGTTTCAAAAATGGACCTGAATATTTATACATCAAGGATTTATATTCCTTATCGACTTCGTAAGGGCGGGTAAAATTCGCACAAGGTTCATGTCCGATATCGCTGTTGACCGTTGGGTCAAGTGTGCTTTGATCAAATGGTGGAGGATTGTCGATTAGGTTTGTTGATTGGGTGAACCATCAACAGTCAGATTGAAAGGGTAAGATCAACAATGAAGAATTAATCTGATAATATTTGTGGGAAAGGCGAACCCGATAAGAATTGAACTAGGATTTATTTTTATTTGGGTTCTGGCTGTATGCATTCAAAGTGGGATCAAGCTCGTTGACAAGTGATATCTTTGTTTTTCATTGACCAGTGTATAGTCGGTTTTTTCTATTGTTTTGGTTTCCGATAATTTGATGGGGTTTTATTAAGTTAAGTGAACAAGGATCAATTAGTCTTTAATTCTAAATTTATGAAAGGGTGTAACCTTGCTTCACTTTGGAGGTTATGTGGGCATAACTCATAGGTCCACATGGGAGATTGTAATGGATGTTAGTGTCCTGGCATCAAGCATTTTCATACACCCCAGGCGATTGTCTTTTCAATACAATTGAAGTACTTTTTCATTTCCACTGTACATCGACTAAATTACGAAATGACACAATTGACAACTTCTTGATATGTCTTGAACAAGGCCAAATAGACGTAATAGAACCATTTAATTATGAGCTATCACCTTATTTCCTACATTAGCTTCATGGAATTCTTGATGTTGAAACATATTTGAAGAGGATGTGTCTCTCGGCTTCAAATGGTCCTGTTAACAATGAACAAGGAATATGGGGAAATACATTTTTCATATGTTGTTTGGCCAAATGATGAACTTATCAATAGGGATTTGGTCAAGCACCAAAAAAAAAGGTATATACTCTTCAATACAAGAAAAACAACAAACCCATTGCATATATTGTTCCATGATAAGAATCCTCTTAACAATCACTATAAACTATTGTTGTACAAGAAAGTAGGCCAAAGCATCATAACATGTAGTGAATATTTTTCTCCTTGTGAAGATAGACAAATCTATTGCAAAGCGATTAATGAAAAATTCAATCCCATGAATCGTATAAGGTGATAAATCCTATATCCATTTGTGGATATAACAATTTCTATGCACTTTTCCATTTGATAGTTCCTGAATTTGATACAAGGTCCTTGAGACTTTATGTTGTCCAGTCATTTTTCAATTCAATAATGCATAACACTGTAACGCCCTCCTCCCAATTCTACCCAAGTAATTGGCCAACTGGGGTAAACATGTGATGAGAGGCTACTATGATATGATTCGACCTCCTAAGTAACATTAAGGAAGTGGAGCCGACGAAAACACACCATACATACCTTCAGCCTCAGTAATAGGACTCCTAAGAACCTGTTGGCATTATGGTAGATGTGTTTTCCTTGATGGAAACTCACATATATGATAACCAGATATATTCACAGGTTAGTTTAGAAATGATAAAGTGATGTATTCTAACAGGTCAATTCAGAGGTAACACATTAATGGCACATAAGAATAGGATGATGGGACAAAGGATTACAGATCAAAATCAAGAAATTGAGGAAAGAGAATGTTTTTAAGTTGTATACATTGTTTAACCTAGTCCAAGTCACGTATACATGCAGGTACACATAATAAAAGGCGCGTATACGTATGCACGCAGTTTCACAGAGGAAAAAGCGTGTATGGGATGGAAAATTAAGGTTAATGAATACCAAGGCTCCATACCATGGTATTAGCCTAAAATATTGAGTAGAATAGCGTTGCTTGATCCCGTCTATGAATATCAAAGGGCTAAATGTGCAAGTAAAAAGGGTTTTTCATGAATACTTCTATCTGAAGTATATTTTGTGTTGTAAGGGCTATGGTTATGATATAGATCTGAAACATCTTGTTCACCCTTGGATACAATGTTGGATTAGGATCTTGGGACCTAAAATTACTTATCATTGTATGATGTGATAATGGATAGGATAGATTTGAGTGCTAATGCATGTTTTATCCTTTAAATGCTATGATCTGGGTATATCTAAAGTCTTGAAAAGCTGCGAAGTTATAAGTCATTATTTTCATATCTATACACAGGTTCGCCTCGGTGAAGGCATGTATACACGTGGATTCGACACTTCCAAGTAGCGTATGTAGAGGAAGGGATTTTTGTTCACAAATGATTGATCTACCTCATCAATTTTGTTGTTTTACTATTGTTTTTCAATGATGTATTCATTAGATATGATGTTAAACTAATTTTATAAGGAGATTGAGTCTTGCTGACTGATTGATTGAGTAAGAAAGGTGATCTTTGTTGCTATCTATTTAGAACTCTGTAATATGACAATATATCTTTAGAATTGTATTCAGTTAGTACAGTTTTTGGTTCAAAGATTTTATGATTTAGTATCTTTAGAGGTATACGTAGGTTGGGTTACTGAAAGTAGCGTATACACATAGGTTGTCCTCACTGAAGTAGTGTATACATTCTAACATATGAATTTTGAGGTTGCAGTTGGTTCTAGTTGTTGATGTAGTGTTATGGGTTTAGTTTTGTGAACTAGTTACAGTGATCTGACTATTCCAATTGATTAGTTGAATTTTTTATGAAGTGTCGGATGATTGGGTTTTCAGTGATTGATTCAGATTTGTGAAATATTAATGTCAGAAGTTTTAGTGATCAGTTGATTTAGAGATTATGATTTAGGTTTCAGTTATTTCAAAGATTGATGATTGAGTTTCATTGATTGACGATTGGGTTTTAGTGATTGATTGATTCAGTTGTGTAAGAGATAAATGACAATGTTGCATTGATGAGTTACAATTTGATTTTTGATATCGAGATTAAGTGTTGTTGATGGGTCTAGTCTGAAAATTTGATGAAACGTGGCCTACATATTGTGTTGATGTGTACGAGGAGTATCCAGTCTGAAAATTTATGAAACGTGGTCCCTGAAGAATGAGTGAAGGTGGTAGACTTCTGTAGGCCGACACATATGTACTAGTAATCATATTAGCTAGTAAAAGAGCTAGGCGATTGTAACTCCCTTCTAGTAGAATCTAGAAAACGAGTGGAGGTTATAGCCTTCAGCAGGGGGATGCTTGCATACTGGAAAGAGTCCACACCAGTACAAAACTTGTAAACAATTTTAATAATAAGAAGATTGAAGACTGAGATGACAGTAATGGTGTTTTTTTTCCACATTGGGTTTCCACCTAAATAATCCTGGTGTTCATTTGTACTACTTATCTATGTTGATTTATTATGTTCTTATTGCATTTGTTTATTGATTAGTAAATGCATCACACTCTGATTTAAGTTCAACAGACAATGAATTAGTTGTTTTACAAATTTATTATCCATATGTTGGTTCCATTCATTATAGTCGTGTACATAAGCTGTTTGGTTTCTGTAAAATCGTTTATACAGTTTGACAAAGAAAAATATTATTGTGAAAGTTTTAATACTGATTCAACCCCCCCGCCCCTCAATATTTTTCCCAACAATTGGTATCAAAGCAGGTCCTTCAGAAGAAGCTTGATCACTTGAAGGAAGATCTCTCAAGATGAGAAATCAAGATGGAATGGCATCTATCAGACCACCAATATTCAACATAAATAACTTAGAATATTGGAAGATAAGAATTAGAGCCTATCTTTAGTCACTTGGAGTTGATGTTTGGACAATTGTGGAAGGAGGATACCAATATCTAGCAGAAGTCCCCACAGAACCAGTATAAAAAAAAATCATATGAAACCAATGCCAAACTCGTCAATGCATTATTGGGAAGTCTACTAGAATCAGAATTCATCAAAGTCATGCAGCCCAACAGTGCCAAAGAAATATGAGACAAAATCATTCAGAGCTATGAAGGAGACTCCCAGGTAAAACATGCTAAACTCCAAACTCTTAGAATTCAATATGAATCTCTCAAGATGGATAATGATGAAAGTATTGCTAGTTACTTTTTACGAGTAGATGAGATTGTAAATCGTATGAAGAATTTGGGTGAAGAAATAAAGGAGACTACTATAGTAGAGAAATTTTTGAGATCTCTATATTCTAAATTTGAGTCAAAAGTATCTGCCATTGAAGAGAAGCAGGATGTACAATCTGCTAATATTGTTCAACTTCAAGGAATTTTAACTGCCTTTTAAATGAGGAAAGGAGATCCATTAGAAATCTGAGAAGTCGTTTTCAAATCCTCTGCAAAGGGAAAAGAAAAGAAAGATCTCAAGGAATCTCGATATATATCAGAAGAAGATGAGGTAAACTTTGTAAGAAAATTCAACTGGGTTCCAAAAGATTTAGAGGTAAGCTTCCCTTCAAATGTTTTGCTTGTGGTAGATTTGGTCATTATGCTACTAAATGTCCTCACAAAGATAACCATGACAAAGGAAAGAACTCTACAAAATATAATAGGAAACAATTTGTTAATAGAAGTTATTATAATCATGAAGATAGTGAGGACCTGTCTAATAGTGATGATGTTAGGCCCCTATACTACTAGTGTAACCCCTTATTGTTATTATTAAAACCCCCTTATTATATTGTTGTACCCATGTAGTCCCCATATTGTTACTATTGTGCTCCATAGAAGCCCACTATTGTTATTATTGTGCCCTTACATTATTATTGTTATGTCAGCTCTAATTATATTATGACTCCTTAGACTCCTATATATAGAAAGGAGGTCTTGTCATTTGTATCATCCAAGAATTGTTCTTTTGTGTAATGTAAAGGAGGTTTCCCCATCAAAGAGGCTAAATTCTAGAGCGTTCAACTATCTTTCTATCTTTTTGTGAGCTAGTTTCATAACATTTGGTATTAGAGCTTTGGATTCTAGGGTTTCACTGCTCCAAATAGGTCATCGTGGCATTTTCGCTATAACGTTTTTTTTTGCGACGTTTCAGAAGTGAAAAAGAAACTATTTGAGACGAAATTGTATTGAACCTCGGATCTGAATTTCAGAGATTTTCGTACTATATTTGCGGAGATATGATCTGAGGAATTTGGTCTTTTTGTAGACTCCTGAATTACATTCCAAACAGGTGACCTGGGGAAAATTGTCATAAATTTCTCTCTGAGCATCAGATTGAAATTTTGTAAGAAGTTGTAGAAAGAGAACAGATTGTAGTTTCTTGTATATGTTTTTCAGAGCCAAAGGTCAAAACAATGACACGTGGCACTTCATACAATTTCGCTCTTCTGGAAAGGTCTATAACCAGGTCATCTTAGGAGATTTGGCATAACTCTTCCTTGGAGAATCCAATTTGGATCAAACTAGTGGCATTGGAAATAGGACATAGAGGGCTACAGCAGGTCACAATTTTAGAATTGGAAGAATCGAAATTATAGAGTTATAGTCGTTTCAAGATCGAGCTCCTAAAATCAAGAAAAGGTGATATGAGGAAGTTTGATGGCAAGGATCCGATAAATTGGATACTTCATATGGAGCAATATTTTGATCTACATGGTGTACCATTGTTACAAAAGGTATGTATTGCATCTTCATATTTAGAACCGGATCAATTTTTATGGTATAAAAGGCTTTGTTCTCGTAAACAACTTGTTACGTGGTCAATTCTCATGGAGAAAATGATAGCACATTATGAGGATACAAAGAGTAACACCTTCTTTAGAGCAACACCACAACAATTGGAAAGAGTAAAAGAGCTTTGTTACATAGTGGAAAGTAAAATTATGGCAATAAGGAAGTCTACCCCTCATAACTATAATAATGGAAGTGTTGTTTCTCCTAGCCTTACATAACCTACAATCGTTACACCACAACAATTGGAAGAGAAAAGAGAAAAAGGGCTTTGCTACAATTGTGATAGCAAATGCACTAAAGGTCATAAGTGTGATGAGGAGAAATTATTTTACATAGATTATGAAGAGGAGGAAGAAAAGGATCAAGAAACATCAAAAGAACAGTATATACACTAGGAACCAACCCCAAAGAAAGAAGAAATGAATTCGACGATATCTTGTAAAGCATTGGTAAGAATTACCACTCCTCAAAATCTCAAGATAGAAGGACATATCAAGAAGAAAAAGGTTTAAGAAGTGAAAGATCACATCGAGAAAGAAGAAATGAATCCAACTATATCTTGTAATGCATTGGCCGGAATTACCACTCCTCAAATTATCAAGATAGAAGGAAATATCAAGAACAAGAATGTTCAAGAAGTGAAAGATCACATCGAGCATCAAGAAATGAATCCGACCATATCTTCTAAAGCATTGGAAGAAATTACCACTCCTCAAACTCTCAAGATAGAAGGACATATCAAGAAGAAAAAGGTTCAAGCAGTGAAAGATCACATCGAGCATCAACAACAAGTTCTCCAACTTTTAAAGGATAACGCCACTTTGGTGCAAAATCGAATGAAACAATAGGTAGATCAAAATTGTAGTGAAAAATGTTTTGATTTAGGTGATTAGGTATTTTTACTACTACATCTCAAGCAAGCTATTTATGAGAAGGAAATGTTGGAAATACTACATGCACTTAAGAAATGGCGACCTTACCGAATGGGAAGACACTTCAAGGTAAAAATGGATCATGATAGTCTTAAATACTTTTTAGAACAAATATTATCTATAGAAGAACAAAAAAAATGGGTCACACATATATTGGGTTATGAGTTTGACATCATCTATAGAAAAGGGAAGCAAAATTTTGTTGCAGATGCACTCTCAAGAAAGGATGAGGATGTGGAAGCATTGTTTTGTGCTATTTCTATTATCCAACCAGATTGGATAATGAAGCAAGGGATGAATGGAAGAAGGATGAAGAAGTGTGGCCACTCATTCAAAAGTTGCAGAAGATCCCAATTCAAACAATATTTCCAGAACTTGAAGAGGAGGGAAAAATCATATTGGAACCTGGAGAAGTCACAGAAACAAGAACCTGAGAGCTACGAAATCGATCAATTTCATAGTATCTCATCAAGTGGAAGAACTTACCCGCTGAAGATTCCACATGGGAGGACAAGAATATTCTACAGAAGAATCAAGAAATACTCAAGCGTTGAGGACAACACTTTTTGAAGGAGAGGGGCATGTTAGGCCCCTATACTACTAGTGTAACCCCTTATTGTTATTAGTACATCCCCCTTATTATATTGTTGTACCCATGTAGTCCCCATATTGTTACTATTGTGCTCCATAGAAGCCCACTATCGTTATTATTGTGCCCTTACATTATTATTGTTATGTCGGCTCTGATTATATTATGACTCCTTAGACTCCTATATATAGAAAGGAGGTCTTGTCATTTGTATCATCCAAGAATTGTTCTTTTGTGTAATGTAAAGGAGGTTGCCCCCTCGAAGAGGCTGAATTCTAAGGCGTTCAACTATCTTTTCTATCTTTTTGTGAGTTGGTTTCATAACAGATGAAGGTGAATCTGATCAAGATATTAAACTGCTCATGGCTTATGAAAATGATAAGTTTATGGATGCCTTAGAAGAAGAAGATTTTCTTGAATAAATCACTCAACTCAAAATCTGCTTGGAAGAAAAGAATATAGTCATAGACACTTTGACACATCAACTCATGGAAAGGGAAAAGCACAATGAAAAATTAGAGTGTGAAGTAGTAAGTCTAAGAAAGGAACTTGAGAAGACAAAAACTCTAAATCTTAGATTTGCTAAAGGATCAGAAACCTTAGATGAAATCATCAAGGTTTAGTGTTCTCCTCTTATAAATACTGGTCTTGGATACACTAGAGAAACATCCCAACTAGAAAAGTCTTCAGCCATCACCAGAAGCTATCTTAATGCAGCAAAAACCAGTCAACAATGCGTCAATCCTCAACAAAAGCCTAAAAGTACTCCCTAGGTAAATCATGATCACTTTAGTCCAAGGGTGAAAATCAATAGAAGAACTAACCAAAAGGTGAACAATACCAAAATATTTTATGGTCACAAAAAATTCTTCTTTAATGGACAATGCTTTTCATGCCATAATTTTGGTCATAAGGCTGCTCAATGTGTTGCTTACAAAACTATCATGACTAGAGAAGCAAGAAAGCAAAGGAGCATGATAGGAATCAAGAAGAGCTCTTATAATAACTTTTCACCTCTTGAATATGAAATTGAATGTTCTTTTTGCAATAACTTTGGTCATGGAGAATCTGAATATAGGAGCAAATTTCAGCCAACTTATCAAAAGGAGCAAACATCATCAAACTCCAAGGTATAGAAAAAAGAAGGAATTACAGTAAAAAATATGTGGCATAGCTCTATTTGTAGAAGGACAAGAAAAATGAGTGGTACATTGATAGTGGATGCGCGAAACACATGACGGGTGATAACTATAAACTCATTTCATACAATGCTTTAGAAAAGGAAAATAATATCTCTTTTGGAAATCACACACCAGCTATCATTAAGGGTAAATGTTTTGATTATCTAAAAGAAAAGGTTAAAGTTGGAAATTTTATGTATGTTAATAGATTACAACATAACTTATTGAGTGTTAGTCAAATGTGTGATCAAGGAAATGAAGTTGTGTTTCGATTAAAATAATGTGTAGTTCGTGAGCTTGACACAGGAAAGACCATAATCAAAGGTACAAGAACTCAAAGTAATTAATATATGCTAGAAGGAGGTCAAGAACCATGTTATCTAACAAAAATAGAAGAGAATTGGTTATGACACAGAATATTGGGTCATCTAAGCTTTTCTCAAATAAGAAAATCATGTAGGCTCAAGGCTATTCATGATCTTCTAGATATGATCATCCCAAAAAATACCATCTTCAAACCATGTCAATTCAGTAAGAAAACCAGAGTTCAATTCAATGCCAAATAAGGATCAACAAGTAAGCCTCTTGAACTCATTCATATTGATTTGTGTGGACCAAGAACGAAAAATTCACCTCGTGGAGAAGAATACTACATTTTATTCATTGATGTTTTTTCTAGAATGTGCTGGATTGGTTTACTAAAACATAAATATGAAACATTTGAAAAGTTTAAGGTCTTCAAATATTTAGCTGAAAATGAATTAGATCTAAAAAATCAAATGTCTCAGATTTGATCGAGGAGGAGAATTCATATCAGATTAATTTTTTTTAATTTTGGCAACAACATGGAATAAAGAGATGATTCTCTATTGCCAGAACTCCTCAACAAAATGGTGTGGTGGAAAGAATGAATAGAATAATTCAACAAATGGCTCGAGCTATACTTGATGAGTCTGGAACTTCTGACAACTTCTGGGGTGAAGCTTCACATACTGCAATAAATATTCTTTAACAATCTCATCTACTTGTAAATAGTGATAAAACTCCATATGAACTTTGGGATGGTAAGCTTCCCACTGTAAAACACTTTAGAGTTTTTGGAAGAAAATGTTTCATCAAAAATACTGATGAAAAGCTTGGTAAGTTTCAATCCAGAGCAGACAAAGGAATATGTCTTGGTTATTCATCTAGAAGTAAAGGATACAAATGTTATAATAAGAGACTTCGAAAATTTGTTGAATGCATTGATGTTGTAATTGATGAAGAATGCAGAAATCCGAAACAGGTGGCATTAGCAAAAGAAGATGATAATAATGAAGACGGTGAATTATTTCCCGTATCAAATCAAAATGATATAGAGGAAGAAATCAATGAAGCATCAAAAGAACATAAATCTGACAAGGAAAAGGCTCCATCTAGGTATGTTCAAAATAATAATCAAGAATCTCAAATTCTAGGAGAAAAAGGGCCTAGAGTACAAACAAGAAGAAATCTTTTAGGATCTTCTAGTTATCTAGCCTTATTATCCTCCATAGAACCACAAAATGTAAATCAAGCTAGCAAATATGAATGTTGGGTTAAGGCCATGAATGAAGAACTTGACCAAATTGAAAAGAATGATACATGGGAATTAGTTCCTAGACCTCATGATAAAAATGTTCTAAGGACAAAATATTCAAGAATAAGTTGAATGAAAATGGAGAGGTAATTAGGAATAAAGAAAGGCTTCTTTGTAAAAGGTATGCACAACAAGAAGGTATAGGCTTTGAAGAAAAATTTTCACCTATAGCTAGACTTGAAGCCATAAGAATGTTTCTTTCTCTTTCAAGTTTTCGAAAATTGAAAGTTTATCAAATGGATGTAAAATATGCATTTCTTAATGGAGATCTAGAAGAAGAAGTATACTCTGAACAACCAGAAGGATTCATTCTGGGAAATTATGCAAAGCTTGAATGCAAACTCAAAAAGGCTTTATATGGACTGAAACAAGCTTTGAGGGCATGGTATTATCATCTTGACAAATATCTTCAACAACAAGGCTTCACAAAAGGATCCATAGACAACAACTTATATACCAAAATTGAGAATGATAAACTACTAATTATTGTAGTTTATGTTGATCATATCATCTTTGGCAGTAATGAAGAATGTATGAGTCAAAAGTTTGCTTCTGTTATGTAGAAGAAATGTCTTTACCTGGAGAATTAACCTATTTTATTGGTCTACAAATGCAACAAACAAAAGATGGCATCTTTCTCTCGCAAACTAAACATCTCAAGAAAATTTTGAAGAAGTACAGAATGGAATGTTCCAAACCAGTATGTACTCCAAGGGTAACAGGATGTAGTCTCAGTTCTAATGATGATTATCATACAATGAATCAACCAAAGTACAGATCTATGATTGGAAGTATACTTTATCTAACAGGTACCAGACCAGATATCATGCATGCAATAGGAATTGTTGGAAGATTCCAAGCCAAAGGAATCACATCTTCAGGAAGTAAATATAATATTCAAATATCTCCAAGGAACTCAAGACTTTGGTCTATGGTATCCTAAAGATAGATTTCTCACCCTTCATGCATATATAGATGCAGATTAGTTTGGGAAAGTTGATGACTGAAAAAGCACTAGTGGAGGTGCATATTATATGGGAACACGACTAGTATATTGGTTAAGAAGGAAACAAAGTTTGATTGCCTTATCTATGATGGATGAAGAATATGTGGTTGTTGCATCTTGCTGCACACAACTTCAGTTGTTTCGTTATCACTTCCATCTTTTCCAAATGGATAGATAGCTGGAACATCAGAGGATAGAAAATTCATACCTGATAGTTCATCTTCATTCTGAAATGATTCTGAATCTGAATCTGAATCTGAAGAGCTTCTTATACCTAATCCCCAATCGATTCTCCCACTGTCATAGTTCTTCTGAAATGTCTTCTTCTTCTTATGAGCTTTCTTCTTAAGCTTCTTTCCCATTGTTCCACAGATCTCCTTCAAGCGATCAAGCTTCTACCAAAGGACCTGCTCTGATACCAATTATTGGAAATAATACTGAGAGGGGGGGTGAATCAGTATTATCAAGTTCTTTTAATAAATCTTCCTTATTTATTCTTTGAATTATTTTTGCATGTCAGTACCATAAAATAATGAGCATGAACAAAGAAAACAGATAGTCACACCAAAGAACACAAGATGTAAGGTGGGAACCCAATGTGGGTGAAAACCACCTGCTGCAATATGTCTCTATCTTCTTTCAAATTAGAAACTCATTTTACAATGGTTTTGTACTGGTGCAGTCCTTTACCAGTACGCAGGCTGCAACCTGCAGAGAGCTACAACTCTCTCTCGTTTTCCAGTCTCTCCTGGAAGGGAGCTACAACCCCCTACTTCTTTTCTTTCAAGGACCACTTTTCATAAATTTTCAAACTGGATCCAAGAACATCAAAAACCCATCAACTACACTTGCATCATCAATCTCTGATTTCACCAAAGCCAACCCGCATACAGATCTGCAAATATTTCCTTATAACTTTGTAGTTGTTACATCAGACATACCCAGATCATAACATGTGTAAAATAAAACATGCATCAATAATTCAGACCCAGATTATTAGATTTATAGATCAAGCGAATGCCACATATCACAGATCAAAATCATATAGAGATACCACTATTCCAGCCTTAAGATTTTGACCCATCAATAGAACTTATCCTTCTCCTTACGCTCAGGTTCCTTCTTCATTCAGATCCAGATCTGCACCAAAACCCAATCACAATATTCCAGATCTAGCACTTTATCAGATATTCGATAATTCAAAAGATGCTTTGCCAAATGATCTCCTTCCTCTTTTATAGTCTTAGGCCTTTCACAATACCACGAGCCAAAACCATAGGATCAAAAAAAAACTGTTGGACTAATACCAGGAACCAACCATGAAAGTGCGTGAGATCAACACTTTTGGATGCAATACCACGAGCCAAAACCATAAGATCAAAAACTATTGGACTAATACCATGAACCAACCATGAAAGTGCATGAGATCAACACTTCTGACGATGTACCATAGTCCAAAATCATAGGTTCAAATACCAAGGACTAACTACCATGGACCAAAGGTAAGTTCTCCAACATATACACGCTTTTCCTTGCATGAAAGTGCGTGAGATCAACACTTCTGACGAGGTACCATGGTCCAAAACCATAGGTTCAAATACCAAGGACTAACTACCATGGACCAAAGGTAAGTTCTCCAACATATATGCGCTTTTCCTTGCATGAAATACCAAGGACTAACTACCATGGACCAAAGGTAAGTTATCCAACATATACACGCTTTTCCTTGCATGAAAGTGCGTGAGATCAACACTTCTGACGAGGTACCATGGTCCAAAACCATAGGTTCAAATACCAAGGACTAACTACCATGGACAAAAGGTAAGTTCTCCAACATATACGCGCTTTTCCTTGCATGAAAGTGCGTGAACTTTTTCTCTACATGAAATAAACTTTTCTCTGCATAAAAGTGCGTGAACTTTTCTCTACATGAAATAAAGTTTTCTCTGCATAAAAGTGCGTGAACGTTTCTCTACATGAAATAAACTTTTCTCTGCATAAAAGTGCGTGAACTTTTCTCTACATGAAATAAACTTTTCTCTGCATATAAGTGCGTGAACTTTTCTGCACTATAATTTATCATCTGAGATGAGTGGGTTGCCATCAAGTACAACACTTGTCTCATAATGCCAACAATCTCCCCCTTTGGACTTGTCATACTGAGAATTGTCATCTGATATCTCTTCTGTAGATTCATCTAGATATATATAAGTGAGTTGATCTTCTATGAGTTGTTTTCCATCAAGTACAACACATGTATCATAATGCCAACAATCTCCCCCTTTGGATTTGATGGCAACAATACCAAATCACTCTCCCCCTTTGACATCAAGGGCAAAGGGCGAACCAAGATATTCTCTTTCCTAGAAAGGCATTCCACTGTTCATACTCCCCCTGAGTACCTGTTGAAATCTCTGAATGAGCTCCCCCTTTGTATATGCCATGGTGCACCAATCTGTCCATGCTTATGCTGAAATCTTTGCTCTGCTGAAATATGCTTGTTCATGCTCCCCCTGACTGTTAAGCAAGGTCTGCAAAAAGATGTTCTACAAGAAGTACATGACTTTATACATCATAAATGACCTTCCTATCACCAAATACTCATACATACATCCATCTCCCAACCAAGTGGGGATATACCAGAAAATGACAACCAAGTACATTACATCATTCATCCCAGGCATAGTGGGGAAACCAACATAGATCGTTACATGACCTTGATATGACTACAATAGATAGAGACACACTATTACATCATGAGTCTTGATATGACCTTTACATCGAATGATATACATGACATTTATAACAAAGACCAAACACCTAAATAAGATCATGATAAACATCAGCAACGACACTGAATGATCTGCTCCATAGCATCTGTCATCAGCAACTTGTATTAGTGCATGAATCATCAAGGTATGTCCGTATCAACTCATCCTTTTGAACAGAATTCTATATATACAGAATCATTCTATCATATGTGAGAAACACCATAGCCATCCAGATCTACATGGACCAAGTATCATCAATTGGGAATATCAATCAACATATGTACGAAACAACTTATCATCATATAGGTAAGAACTCATCATCATCATGTCTCCAACAATGCAACATTGAATAATCATCCATGTATCCAGCCAACAATCCTCATCCATATATGTGCCAAGAACAATAGGAATCCTGCATCATAACTGTAATATATGATCTTTATGCATATGACGACAACAGCGTATGAGTGACTCATCATCAAGTAAAGAAGATGTGAATTCAAGCTATGTACTTCTCCTTATCCTTATGAAGATCACCATGTAAGCACCATTAGAGAATCAACCACAAATCTGATCTAAATATCAACTATGTAACCCCAAGAATCATCTGAACAACTCATAACCATATCATAGCAAGATGAATCATTTATCCATATAAGCATCATCACCAAGGACTATTAACCATAATGCCAACAATGCATTAAGAGCATATGCTCCCCCTAAACCTGTGCCATCTGTCAGATCTGATCATGCATATTAATAAGAAGTATCAAGACATTAGCAATATCAAGTTAGAACCAAAATACTTCTAACCATCATATCCACACATCATTAGCAAAATGCAACCATTATCAATTAGAGCAAAACTAATCCTTTTCTTGAATCTGTCCCTACTGCCTTTCTTCAAACAATCATATACGCGACAGTGCAGTAACAAATTCGCGTATATATGCAACTTCCCTTTATCAAGCTTGCGTAGGAGATTGAAGTTTTACACTTCTGGCTCCCTCTGTTATGTCTGTATAATGTGTTGTGCCGCCACTTTCTGACTGAACTTCCTTTTTCTTCCATATCTTCAAGTGTGATGATTTTTTCTCCTTTTGGTGTGATGTTCGTGCTTTGTTCCTACATTCCTTTGCTATATGTCCAAGCTTGTTACATGCATAACATCTTACATGTTTCATATTCCTTTTGTAGCAATCAGCAGCTTTGTGACCAAACATATTGCAAGCAAAGCAATATCCATTAAAGTACCTTGACTGAGATGATCTATTTGTTTGATGATCTTGAACCCTTCTTCTTCTACATCTGGCTGCAACATGTCCAAGGTTATGACATACATAACATTCAACATTATTCATAGGAGGAGTAAAAGATTTTCTTTGAAGAATTTCTTTCCTTGGTTGATGATGAGATTGACCTTTCATCTCTCTTATCTCCTTGTTGATCATTTTAGATTTCTCTTTAGAGTTCCTTGCCTCACCTTGTGAACTAGATTCACCTTCAACAAATTCATGAAAGCCAAGACCAGTTTTGATAGCAGGAGATCTTTGACTATTAAGAATATCATCCAAGACTTTAGTACTATCTTGAAAACGTAAGAGCTTATCCTTTTCTTCTAATTTACTTTTCAAGATATTTACCTCAACCTGAAGTTGTTCTTCTTTTTCTAGATATTGCTTCTTCATGTCTTCTTCAGCTTTCCTTTCTTCTTCCAACTGATGCTTTAGCTTGAGAATCTCCTTTTCTTGTTCTTCATTCAGATCCTGTTGCATTTGACGAATTCTGAAGGCACATTCTAGTTGAGATTTTAAGATGATAACTTATTTTCCCTGTTTTTCAATATCTTGGACTAGATCTTTATTCTGCTTCTTTGATTCTTCAAGATCTTCCTTTAGAGAGCGGATCGTGGCTTCAAGACTTTCATAGTAACTGGATCTATCTCTGAGTTTCTTGATGGTTGTGTTCTTTTCATTGACTTCATTTCTTAGAGATGTTGCTTCAACCTGCAACTTTTGATATTTCTCCTTGAATAACTCTCGTTGAGCCTTTTGTCTAGTAACAACTTCTTTGAGGGCACCACTATTTATGTTCAGAAGTCTTTCTTGTTCACTAATTTTGTTTGTCAGCCTATTAAATTCTGCTTCTATTTGATATCCTTCTTCCTCACCCATAAGAGCACATTCAGTTGTTTTGTTTTCACTTCCATCTTTTCCAAATGGATAGATAGCTGGAACATCAGAGGATAGCAAATTCATACCTGATAGTTCATCTTCATTCTGAAATGATTCTGAATCTGAATCTGAATATGAAGAGCTTCTTATACCTAATCCCCAATCGATTCTCCCACTGTCATAATTCTTCTGAAATGTCTTCTTCTTCTTATGAGATTTCTTCTTAAGCTTCTTTCCCATTGTTCCACGGATCTCCTTCAAGCGATCAAGCTTCTACCAAAGGACCTGCTCTGATACCAATTGTTGGAAATAATACTGAGAGGGGGGGTGAATCAGTATTATCAAGTTCTTTTAATAAATCTTCCTTATTTATTCTTTGAATTATTTTTGCATGTCAGTACCATAAAATAATGAACATGAACAAAGAAAACAGATAGTCACACCAAAGAACACAAGATGTAAGGTGGGAACCCAATGTGGGTGAAAACCACCTGCTGCAATATGTCTCTATCTTCTTTCAAATTAGAAACTCATTTTACAATGGTTTTGTACTGGTGCAGTCCTTTACTAGTACGCAGGCTGCAACCTGCAGAGAGCTACAACTCTCTCGTTTTCCAGTCTCTCCTGGAAGGGAGCTACAACCCCCTACTTCTTTTCTTTCAAGGACCACTTTTCATAAATTTTCAAACTGGATCCAAGAACATCAAAAACCCATCAACTACACTTGCATCATCAATCTCTGATTTCACCAAAGCCAACCCGCATACAGATCTGCAAATATTTCCTTATAACTTTGCAGTTGTTACATCAGACATACCCAGATCATAACATGTGTAAAATAAAACATGCATCAATAATTCAGACCCAGATTATTAGATTTATAGATCAAGCGTATGCCACATATCACAGATCAAAATCATATAGAGATACCACTATTCCAGCCTTAAGATTTTGACCCATCAATAGAACTTATCCTTCTCCTTACGCTCAGGTTCCTTCTTCATTCAGATCCAGATCTGCACCAAAACCCAATCACAATATTCCAGATCTAGCACTTTATCAGATATTCGATAATTCAGAAGATGCTTTTCCAAATGATCTCCTTCCTCTTTTATAGTCTTAGGCCTTTCACAATACCACGGGCCAAAACCATAGGATCAAAAAAAAACTGTTGGACTAATACCATGAACCAACCATGAAAGTGCGTGAGATCAACACTTTTGGATGCAATACCACGAGCCAAAACCATAGGATCAAAAACTATCAGACTAATACCATGAACCAACCATGAAAGTGCATGAGATCAACACTTCTGACGAGGTACCATGGTCCAAAATCATAGGTTCAAATACCAAGGACTAACTACCATGGACCAAAGGTAAGTTCTCCAACATATACACGCTTTTCCTTGCATGAAAGTGTGTGAGATCAACACTTCTGACGAGGTACCATGGTCCAAAACCATAGGTTCAAATACCAAGGACTAACTACCATGGACCAAAGGTAAGTTCTCCAACATATACGCGCTTTTCCTTGCATGAAATACCAAGGACTAACTACCATGGACCAAAGGTAAGTTATCCAACATATACATGCTTTTCCTTGCATGAAAGTGCGTGAGATCAACACTTCTGACGAGGTACCATGGTCCAAAACCATAGGTTCAAATACCAAGGACTAACTACCATGGACAAAAGGTAAGTTCTCCAACATATACGCGCTTTTCCTTGCACGAAAGTGCGTGAACTTTTTCTCTACATGAAATAAACTTTTCTCTGCATAAAAGTGCGTGAACTTTTCTCTACATGAAATAAAGTTTTCTCTGCATAAAAGTGCGTGAACGTTTCTCTACATGAAATAAACTTTTCTTTGCATAAAAGTGCGTGAACTTTTCTCTACATGAAATAAACTTTTCTCTGCATATAAGTGCGTGAACTTTTCTGCACTATAATTTATCATATGAGATTAGTGGGTTGCCATCAAGTACAACACTTGTCTCATAATTCCAACAATCTCCCCCTTTGGACTTGTCATACTGAGAATTGTCATCTGATATCTCTTCCGTAGATTCATCTAGATATATATAAGTGAGTTGATCTTCTATGAGTTGTTTGCCATCAAGTACAACACATGCATCATAATGCCAACAATATGACTCTCATTGATGTTTATTTTATTGTTGAAGATACTTTTATGAATGAATTGTTGACAATGCAAAGTTAGCACAGGTTCAGGGGGAGCATTAGCCTTCAAAATATTATCCATTTTTGGCATCATGGTTGCAGAATTCATCTATGGTCTCAGTTATAAATGGCATCTGATGAAAAGGTCAGGTAAATATCTATAGTGTAATAACATGTCTCTTTCTGTCATAGTCAATTATGGATGAGTCCTTTTGAACACATGATGTAATTTGTACCCCCACTATGCATGGGAAGGATGACGTATTAATTGCAATTTTCAATCATGTATGAACATTTGATGTATCCCCACCAGGTTGGGTGATTGATATATGTATGATTCATTGGTGATAGGAAGTTCATACTCACATAGTTGAGTTATAGTGTCATTTTATTCTTTTGAAAAATATTTTTGCGACTCTGCATGTGCTTATGGGGAGCATGGACAGTATAGTGCATCTCAGAATGTACTAAGGAAGATAATATCTTGGTCCACCCTTTTCCTTTGATGTCAAAGGTGGAGAGTTCCTTGGTGTTTTTTGATATATCTAATAGGTTCTACATTGTGTTGGGAAAAATACTAAGAGGTGGGGGTGAATCAATATTTACAAATCAATAAATTTTTACATTTCATATTCAGATTTCTATACTCGACTTTACTGAATGGAACCTTCATGTGTACATGCATGTTCTTAAGACTATAAGCATATATCCAATGAACTTATCATTCAGTGAATCCATCATATGTTTATCTTTAATCAGTGCATTAGTACTTTATTAGACATTAGATAAACATTAACCATGTGTTGTAATAACAAAATAAACCATCACACATAGGAAAAACACATGAACACCAAGATTTTATTGTGGAAACCCAATGCGGGAGAAAAACCACATGTTGTTGTTGTCTCTATATTCTTTTTAATATAACGAAAATATTGTTTACAATCTTGTACTGGCACAGATTCATACCAGTATGCAAGCACCCACCTGCAGAAGGCTACAACCTTCTCTCATTGTCTAGCTTCTACTGGAAGGGAGCTGCAACCCCTAACTCTTGAACTGGCTGATATGTTTACTAGTACGTAGGCGCCAACCTACAATAGGCTAAAACCTTCACTTGTTCTCTAGCTACTACTGGAATGGAGCTACAACCCCCAGATCTGATCACCAACCACTACTGGTAGGAAGCTTCGACTTCCTCACTCAAGGCTCCAACCCACAACATCCTCCATGGACCACGTTTCATAAATTTTCACATTGGACCCATTATCAACACTTAAGCTCAATATCAAAAATCAAACTATAACTCATCGCTATAACACATTCATCGATCATCAATCAATTACTGAAACCCAATCATCAATATCTAATGTAATTGGAACCCAATCATTGCATTCTAATACAACTGAATCAACCATTCACTAAAATACCCAATTAATTGACACTTAGTCAAAATTCAACCAATCAACTGAAATAGTCAGATCATTGTAACTAGAACATAGATCTAAACCTAGAACACTGCATCAATAACCAGAACTAACTGCAACCTCAAAAATCATATGTCAGAATGTATATGCTACTTCAATGAAGCCAACCTACGTGTATACGCTAATTTCTGTAACCCAACCTGCATATACCTCTAAAGATACTTAATAATAAACCTTTTGAACCAAAAACTGTACTAACCAAAGATATTATGAAGATATACTGTCATATTATAAAGTTCTAAACAGATAGCAGCAATAATCACCCTCCTTACTCAATAAATTGGTCACCTAGACTCAATCTCCTTATACAATTAGTTTTACTTCAGATCTAATGAAGAGAGCATTGAAAAACAACAGTAAAAGAACAACACTGATTAGATAGATCAGTCATCTCTGAACAACAAGCTTTTCTTCTCCATATGCTACTTGGAAGTGTCGAACCATGATGTATATGTGCCTTTATCAAGGCGAGCTAGCATATAGATCTCAATTAATGACTTATAACTTTGCAGCTTTTCAAGACTTCAGATATACCCAGATCATAGCATATAAAGGATAAAACACTCATTAGCACTCAAATCTAGCCTATCCATTATCCAATCATACAATGATATGTCATTTAGGTCTCATGATCCTGATCCATCATTAGATCTCATCTATCATCAAACACTCAGGTGCATACTTAATTTAGATCAAACAATGCATCAAAAACCCATAACATGCATATTTTATTTTGATCAAACTCTTCATAAAATTTTCACCACTTGCACACCTAGCCCTTTGATCTTCTCCTCCTTATATACTTTCAGCCTTTTTCAATACCTCGGGTCAAAACCATAGTTATTCTGATGGTATTCTTTGATGGGATCAATATTCTTTATCACTCTCATTACTATGGGCCAATACCAAGGTAGGAAACCCTGGTATTCTTTAACCTTAATTTTCTATTCCATATGCGCTTTTCCTTCTGTGAAACTGTGTGCATATGTATATGTGCCTTTTATTCCACGTTCCCACTTGTATACACTACTTAGACTAGGTGAAACGACATACACAACTTAATACAACTTAAAACATTCTTTTTCTTTAATTTCTTGATTCTGATCTAAAATCCTTTGTCCCATCATCCTGTTCTTCTATGCCACCACTCCATTACCTCTGAATAGACCTATTACAATGTGAGTTGTCATCATTTTATCATTTCTAAAATGATTCCTCTGAAATGCCCCACATTTTGTCACATTTGTAAACACAACTACCATGCATTCTGTCACATCTGCTCTGACCTGTACATTCATCTAGTTACCATATACTTGTTTTGCTACAAGTGAGTTTACATCAAGGACAACACATGCATCATAATGCCAAAAATCTCCCCCTTTGGACTTGATGGCAACCAATTTGGTGATTGGTCACCACAACCTGTAAAAACATCAAGACAAGCACCAAGATTTTCAAAACATCAAGCTACTCTCCAAACACCAAGCTACTCTCCCCCTTTGAAATCAAGGGAAAAGGGTTGAACAATGTTAAATTAAGACTTTCATATCTAAACTACTGAATATATTGTTGGAGAGGTAAATCCCCTCTACGGATAGAGGCGATCCCTACTAGCCCAGAATGGGTCTAGCAACAATCAGTCAATGCTACTATGCAAGTTCCTAATTGCAATTAAAAGGGTAGGCAATGGACACTTACTTGGATTCCAACGCTATTGTTTGATGAAGAGATGCCGCTCTCACTCCTTCGCTCTGGCCGGTCACGATCCTCCACGATCTCCGCGGATAGACACCTACACACACGAAGAGAAAGACAAACACAAGCGTGAAATCTAATAAAAGCAATTATACATCAGTCAGAAAGGATGTAATTCACATTAACCATTACAGAGACAAACGAGAATGGAACCATAATAGTAGTCATCTATTATTAATCAATAACAGAGAAGAGTACAACCAAATGTTCTGACGTCGATATCCTTCTCAAGAGGTCCCAGCCAGCAAGTCTCTTAAGCATTCACCCTTAGAGATAGATCTCCCAAGACAAGAACTCTCTCTTTCACACAAGCAACACTCCACAACTTTCCTTAAGCTATCTAGCAATTCCACACTTAACACACCAACTACCTATAGTAGCAGCAATCTGAGCACTATAAACTCCACACAATCCAAACTAACTGCTCATGGCAATGGTAGAGGTATAAATAGGAGAAGGAGTCTCCTTGAATGGTGGAAGGATAAGCTTATCTTCAAGGGAGATGGTTTCAAATGATGAACAAACATGCCATAGAAGGGAGGCGATACTCACAAGGCCAACAACCAAGTCTGGAGTTATCTGGAAGGTTGGCTGTTGGAACAAATTCGCCCAAAATGGATCAACGCGGGTGCATAACTGGACTGGAGCGCTGACATCGCAAAGTAATAATAGACAGGTCCATGTCAGCGCGACTAAATACAAACAGAGACTGCGCTGGTCATGAAATTCGACCAGCGTGGAAAACTCGTGTGCTTCAGGGCTGGCAGCGCATGTGGTCTATTATGAAGCGCCAGTCAGCGCGGTTATTTTAATAACAATCGCGCTGATGATGAAAGCTTTGGAAAAGTGGGTTATTTGGCCAGTTCAGAGGGCATGAACTTGATTATTGTGAACTCCTGACACAGTAGGGAGACTGACAGGGAGACAGTGAGAAATTACCGTGTAACAGATGCCCCCTAAAGCATGAAGACCGAGAGAGTGGGAGGGGTGAAATGCTTTATGAAACTCGCCGAACTGGAACACCTCCAGGAAGGACCGAAAATCTCTGATAATCAAGTACATGTAGTCTAGGCATGGGCGCAGCCATCCAAAAGACATGAAGAAGGTCTGTGGAATGGACGCAGCTACCCAGCTAAAGAGACCATAGTAATGACAAGGTATGGTCGCAGCCATCCATGAAGACTCAGGTATGGGCGCAGCCATCCATCAATGAGTCATGTAATGATCATCCACAAAATCGCAGCCTGGACCATAACAGACGGGGATCTAGGGTCTTGTGCTCCGTCCTGACCCGAACAAAGTACAAGTCCAAGCATGTGAATACATGAGCTGAAGTCGAACATGCATGAACATCGCCTGATTACCAGTTAATGATGAAAACTGTTAACAGATGCGAGAGGTACCACCAATAATGACAATGGTCCTCAAAGTACTATAGGTACAATCCGCGGCGTGTGAATCAATGAGCTGGTGTCGAACACCCGCAGAATCATTCGATCGGAGGCCAATGATGAAAACCTCGCGTCGAACACGAAGAGCCTGCCATTGAGGCATGTGGGCTCCAAGGCACCTGAAGGGAGTCTCTAAGTCACCTTCCTGGATAATGAGCTGAAGTCGACAGGAAGTGACCTTGACCGAAGGTGGGCCATAATGTTTCCCACATCATCGACACGAGACAGAGGTAAAATGTTTTGTGTGAGACATTAGAGGAGGTTGCACTGTTGCAGAGGTCAACTTCTCTTGAACATATCGGCGGCACGACAGTGGATTTGGCAGTATTTGACATCAAATGAGCAGAGGGTATGATGACGAGGCAATGAGAAAATGAGAGGTCAAATAGGATAACCCGCACCCACGGAGGCCAGTGTGAAACAAGATGAGAAATCCCCACCCGACACGAATGCAGACCAGTGCCATGTTCAAGAGCGACATACTGCCGACACGACAATTATTACAGTTCCATTTTCCCCACCATTTCTGGCAGGTACCCCGATTATTTTTGGATGACAAGCTTGACGGGGATAGCATATGCTTGGAGAGTGTCATTTCGACAATGCCCGATGTCATTTAAGTTTTAACGAGTTTGACAAAGGAGAAACTCGGCGTCTTTTCTTGTTTAGAGAGTCTGAAAAGACAGCGGAAAAGAAAACTCCAGGGTGGTCCTTTTTCGTAAAGTTGTGTCTCTCGAGCCCGAAAAAGTATAAAACAATACTCGAAAGAACCGCCCGACCAATATGATCAAGGAGTACTTTTCGTAAATAGTAACTTCGACCCAAAAAAGTAAAAAAGCGGTCGGAAGCACGTCGTTTTGGGGCCAGTAACGAGTGCGAAACGACAAACACCCGGTAATCTTTTTAAGTTAAACGGTCGAAAAAAGAGCTTTAAAAGCGACCGCCCCTCGTGCCTTTTAACGAGTCGAGAGGGAACTCGGCAATATTTTCTTGATTTATGTCGGAAAAGAGCATGAAGACGACATTGCGAGATCAAGTGTGAACAGGGCTATTATAACTCCACCGAGACGGAAATCTGCACAAGAACACTACCCACGTAAAACCTGTTCGACATGTTAAAAACATCGTAAAACATGTAGAAAATCATAGTACAGCGACATAAGCATGAAATATATGGCAAAATTTCATCAAAAACCCACATTTATGAGTTACCATAGTCAAATATAGATTTTTTACCATAAATAGGGGGGTAAATGAACTATTTTTACCATTGTTACCATTTGAGCTGTGGAGAACGTTGAGAAGCTGCAAAGTTGACGAAGCGAATTCCATCCCGTTCGGGCACCGTTCATCCTGCAACTTGTTCCAGGTAGGTTCTCCTCTCCCTACGCTCCATTTTGAGTCCTTTCTTCAGCATTTTAACGGTGGGATTTGGCCATTTGGGTGAATTTTTGGAGCGTTGGTGCGCTCTCGGTCAGCGCGGAAATCCCTATCGGGTCCGCGCTGATCGATAAAAATTTACACAGACCACCTCCGGGTCAGCGCGGAAAACACGTGTGCTTCCGCGCTGACTCAGTGGAAAAAACACAGGTCTGCCATGGTCAGCACGACTGTTTTAGAAACAGCCGCGCTGACGCCGCAAAGAATTATTTTTTCAAATTTGAACGTGTGAACTTTTGTAGGCAAGCTTCTAATGTTTTTTAATGGCCATGCAGGACAAAATGGCGTTTGTGTGGCAAGAGAGAGCCCACGATAACGAGGATATTGCTGCGTATGCCGATGCTGGGAGTCGCAATGCCATGCGGGCATGCGGATTTCTCAAATTCTTCCTAACTCTACGTCTATGGGCGCAACCTGATCTTCTGGAGTTCCTGATCAGAGCCTGGAACCCAGTTGATGGCAAGTTCACAATCCGAGGCCGTGATATCGAGTTCGATTCCACGGACATTTACTTCTTGACTGGATTATCCCGCCGGGGTGAGATGCCCATTCTGGAGGGGCAGCGACCTAGCGGTGAGACCTTGGATCTATTGATGGCTCGGGTGTGCCCACGGGCACGCAAGACACGGAGTGGAAAGGTGTCCATTCCGTCAGTGGACGACATCATCCTTCGGAGCATACTGTTCATGGTGACCCGGGCAGCGGGCTCTTTGGCCAATCATGAGGCCTCAAAGACCCATCTACTACTGGCTCTCGAGTGTCTGCAACCCACCATATTCAACTGGGCAGCAGTGGTAACTGCGAGCATGAAGAGACAATTGAGCAACTGCCGATGCGGGGAGTCGAAGCAGTTTGGTTATGGGTCCATTCTAGTCCCACTCATGCTGGAGCGGGTGCCAGCGTTACAGCTGCAGGACATGGCCCTTGATCCACCCAGGGGTCCCTGAGAGACGAGGGCCAGTCGGTGGGGACACATCATGCCGCGAGGAGGTGGCGGTCGCCCAGTGGCATGGGGGCATTATTTCCGAGAGTGGCTGGATCGCCAGATGATCTTTGTAGAGGATTGGCCATATGCCGGGATTGATTTCAGAGGTGACCCAGACATGCCACTGCCTGCGGGGGAACAGTGGGACGATGGTGGTAAGCCACTTGATCTCTTTTTAATTTTTTATGTTTTGTAATGTTTTTGATTTTTCATGTACATGCCTTGACAATAAATGCTATGATATGCAGATGTAGGACCAGTGAGACCCCTTGGTTTGGCTCCAGAGGCGAGGAGAGAGGCGCAGGGTGACAGAGTCTTGGCCCTGGCTCCTCCAGGAGTCAACATGCCCGAGATCGTAGTGCAGAACCTCGAGGGCTTACTGGAGGGAGTCCCAGATTACCAGGGGATCGAAGAGGTCCCCATAGCATCCCAAATTCACACAGTGGGAGTAGAGCCCAGGATGCACCGCCTTTTGAGGCGGGTGGCACGGGCGGTAGTATGCTATAGAGAGCATAACCTACCACAGTAGTCTCCTAGGTTTTATTTCCACTGCTGTTTTTGAGAGACACGTGTCTCAGATGTACTGAGGACATCGGCCTTATTTTTGACATATACACTTATTTTTGAGCGCCTTAGTGCGCCACACGATATATATATACATACTGATTTTGGATGGATCTTGTTACATGTGATGATGTTTTTATATGCTATGCAAATGTTCAGTACAAATGTAATCTTATGTATCAGTTGCATAACACACGACCCACATATTTTAATATTTTTAAATGCAAGCTTAAAAGCACACACACACGCATGCAAACTATGCTTGGAAAACGATTTTATTTACATATGCTTTACTCTATGGTCTTATTATGCTTTCTATGTCTTCTTATATGATGTTTATCTATTTCGCAAATGCCTGTCCAACACACGATTTGCCAATGCATCAGTCAACGTGTTTAATCGTCTCGGAATATGTTGATATGTGATATAATCAAAATTTCTTTCTAACAATCTGACACGTAGATACAACCTTAGAATGCGTTGGTCCCTGACGGAATATCACCCGTTGAGTTGATGGACGACGAGCTGAGAGTCCAGGTTTACCACCATTGCACGAATGCCGAGATCAACTGCTTCAGCTAGTAACTCAATTACAGCACTGTATTCGGCAACATTGTTAGTGGTACGACCCAAGCAGACTCCTTGAAGGTCTAGCAACTCTCCGTGAGGATCATAGATTTCCCATGCCGCAGAAGACAAATTGCAAGTACTACGGCAGGCGCCATCAGCGAAACCAACATAAGGTGCACTAGACATCTTCACAAGAAGCAGAAAACACAATAAGAGGCAAACACGCCTTCACACCAAAGCAAAACGTGAAATCATGCACACATCACACACTAAAACACGCGTATGTACAAGCTAGGTGCACGAAATCATGCATAATATTTCTTCAAATAAAGCCCGCTGCGGGGCTTGTCAAGAGGATTTCCTTCATAGTCAATCAGCTCATATGCCCCTTTCTGTAAAACTCTCTTCACAATATAGGGACCTAGCCACATGGATTCGAGTTTTCCTGCCCCCAGCTTATCCTTAGCTTGATCATAGAGCAGTACTAGATCTCCCTCAACGAAGGAACGAGGTTGAATATTATGGTCGAAGTGAGCCTTAACTCTCTTCTTTTGCGCTTCGATAGCCAGAGAAGCTAAACGACGGGTCTCGTCTAACCGTTCTAGGTAAAGAAGCCGTTCCTCCACCGGAGTGGTGTTGGGAAGCAACTCGACAGCTAATTTCAACGAAGGAATCTCACACTCAACAGGAAGGGTGGCCTCCAGTCCGTAAACAAGCTGAAAAGGAGTGAAACCGGTGGCGTCCTTCACAGAGGTCCGATAGGCCCACAAGGCAGGGAACATCATCAGATGCCAATTAGACTTGTGCGCATTGACGGTGCGTTGAAGCATGGTAATCAAAACTTTGTTCACAGCCTCGACTTGACCATTGGATTGGGGATAGTACGATGTCGAACTATCTTGACGCAAGCCTAGTTGGGTCATTAGTTCCGTCATCATGTGATTACGGAAATGTTTTCCGTGATCCGTGACGATAGCCTGAGGGACTCCGAAACGAGTAATGACATGATTAAACAAAAACTGCGGCGTTGTGTAACCGTCTTCGTTCAGTGTAGGCATCGCTTCGGCCCACTTGGTGAAATAATCCACGGCAACGATGATATACCCATGCCCCCCGGTCGAACGAGGGTTACAGGACGTATAATCGATGCCCCATTTGGCAAATGGACCTACGGTAACAACAGGGTGCAGTGGTGCAGGAGGTGCACGCATTTTCCGGTGGTAGACCTGGCATTCATGGCATGCACGGACGGCGAGAATGCAATCTTTGAAGATAGAAGGCCAGAAGTAACCAACATGGAGAATTTTCTGGGTGGTATCATATCCGGACATGTGGCCGCCACAAGCACCGGGGTGGCAGTCATTCAACACCCGCTCAGCCTCCTCGAGAGTCAAACATCAGCGGAGAACAGAATCAACGCCGAGGCGGTATAGGGTATCGCCAAGAATGCGATAGGGTTGAGATTGGTGACGAATTCGCCGTCGAGCATCTTTCGACACATTGGGATGGAAGGAAGACGTCTGCAAATATACTATAATGTCCCCATACCACGGGTCGAGGGTGCTGATGAGAAACAATGTCTCATCCGGGATATGCTCCTCCGAACGAGATGGTGCAGAATGAGAGGGCAAGGAACAAAGCAGTTCAGCAAAGACCAGAGACTTCTTAGACTTGGCCACAGTAAATTCCAAGTTGAACTCTTGAAGGATTACGATCCATTTCGAGTATTTGCCCCCCAGCAGTTGACGCGACAAAATGTAGGTCATTGGGTTGCAGTAAGAAATCACGGTCGTTGTGTGCAACAGGATATAGTGCCGGAAACGTTGAATGGCGTAGACAGCTGCCAATGCCAACTTCTCGACATATGCGTAGCGAGTTTCCGTATCCAGAAGGTTGTGACTAAGGTAATAGATAACGTGCTCGGTGCCGTCATCGTCATCTTGCACTAGAACCATGCCGATGGTGGTGTCAGCGACAGCTAGATAGAGAGTGTAATCACGGTGGTAGTTCGGTGGTCTTAAGAGCGGAGCCGAAACAAGGAGGTCCTTGAGTCGCTCAAAAGACTCCTGGGCGACGGCATCCCAACAAAAGGGTGTGTCTCGCTTTAATAACCGTGTGAAACCCTTAGCCACCTCGGCATAATTCAGAATGAATCGTCTAAGGAAATTAGCTTTGCCCTGCAGGCTCTGCAATTGCTGCAAAGAGGCAGGGGAGGAAGGTTCAAAATGGCCTCGACTTTGAGGGGATCCAGACGGATGCCTTCTCGGGAGACGATGAACCCGAGCAGTCGGCCAGATTCTACACAGAAGACACACTTGTGCGGATTGAGTCGAATACAGTAGTGTCGACAGCGGAGAAAAATTTCGCGTAAATGGGATGGGTGGTCCTGACGCTTAGCTGAATGAGCTGGGAGGTCATCCAGGTAAGGCTGTACGATGTGTCGAATTTCATGAAAAGCATATGACATCGCACGCTGGAAAGTGGCACTAGCATTTTTGAGACCGAAAGGGAGCTTCTTATAGGCAAACGTGCCCCAAGGACAAATGAAAGCTGTCTTATGTTGGTCTGCAGGGGCTATGTTGATCTGGTTATAGCCAGAGAAGCCGTCCATAAACGAATAAATCTCACTTCCTGCGCAGTCATCAATAAGCTGATTGATGAAGGGCGTAGGAAAGTTATCTTTCGGACAGGCACGATTGATATCGCGGTAGTCAACACAGACCCGGATAGTGCCCTGCTTTTTATTCACAGGGACTATATTAGACACCCAATCCGTAAGGGGAATGGCGTAGATGAAACCAGCTCTAAGAAGCTTTTTGACTTCGGCCTTGATGGCTGCAGCCTTTCGAGGGTGCACTGGGCGTAAGCGCTGACGAACAGGCTTAGCACCTGGATATGTAGGTATTTCGTGCACCACGATACTAGGGTCGATGCCGGGCATTTCCTCGTAGGACCATGCAAAGACATCACGTAATTCGCGAAATAAGGCAGTATAGAGTTGAACCTCCTCAGGAGTGCACGTGACTCCAATGTAAATGTTCTCGACAACCCCTGGTTTGATAGAGATGTCGATGGGTTGGGTTTGTGTGATGTTGCCCATATTGCCCTCAGAAGACACTTGATACAACTGAACAGGTGTTTGAAGGGGCGGCGATGGGACACATGAAGCAAACCGCTCGAGACATGCGACCATTTCCGAATGTGGAGGGAGAAATGAAGAGCGATGGTGGTGATCTGACCAAGGGAGCTCTTCGAGAGACATGGTCTCTATGATGGCTTCATCGGAGGGAAAAGTTTCCTTCAGTGGATACGAAGTAGCCTCATCACCCAGCCAAGGGAAATGATCATATGAATCGGGAACACTGCTTGGAAAAGCAGGTTTAGGCGGGGGAGCCGATGCAGCGACAATCTCGACGTAGTTGAGCTCGGCAGGACTCAACGGCATCATATCACCCCAAGAGTCTTCCTAATTAGGGGGAGGAAGAACCCATGGATCAGAACGTACTGAGATCATGTTGATAGGGGCGAGATTCGGAGGTGGGAGGGGAAAGACTCCCATTAAAGCGGGATCTTTGAAAAGTCCGGCACCCACACTCACTAATGACTTGGAGGTATGCTCCACGAATGGCACATTACCTTCAGAAGAAGAAGTGAAAAAGGAGAGCTGGTCCACCATGACAATCTTCCCCTGGTGAGGGAAACGAATGACACGGAATAGGGAGGAAGCCATGGCTTGCATGGCGTATGTCCAGCTCCGTCCAAGGAGGAGGTTGTAAGTGAGATTGGTGTCAACAACTTCGACCTCCACCTCTACAGTCTTCCCTTCTAAAGAAATGGGCAAGCGTTGGAGGATACCATAGGGACGAGATTCTCTTCCATCGAAGGCTTCCAGGGTCGTAGGAGACTGGCTCAAAGTAGGAGAACCAATAGCCTTCCAGCAAGCAACAGACATGATGCAGGTTGAGGCACCTTCATCAATAACTGTACGGTGAATCATTTTGCCATTGATGATGACCTGTATAAGGAAAGCCACTTGGTGAGGCAGTCTTTGTGTAAAACCCTTGAGATCAAAAGAAATCAAATCTGAATCTGCCGGGTCGATGCCACCAATAGCTGATAGCAAGGACTTCCTCTAGGAGGGGCAGCTCTGGAGGACTTCTAACGCGGACATAGCAGACGGAGCCTGAGCTAAGTCCTCAACAATGCTATAATGCTGAGCAGCACGAGCATTAGGGTTATAAGATGACCTCCTGAGTACACCTTTTGGAGGGGGTCGGGGGATCGTCTCAGTGTTGGGCCGTTTGATATGAAGGGGACCAGAACTGGATGGAGGAGTGCTGGAGGGAACCTCCGGCTCTTTCCCGGCATGAGGTGGATAATCTTTCGCTCGAGTTGAAACATGGATGGGAATCGTTCCAGCCATGAACACTTGAGAACCGAACGAGGAAGAGGATTGAGACGGATCTGCCACCATTTGAGTTTGCTGGGAAGGGAAAGGCTCTTTAAGCACGGCAGGAGGCCCAGGAGCACCTTTCAAAAGTCGATTAACTTCGGACCGCCTTGGGCAGTCCTTAGTGTAGTGATCCTCATCGCAGATGAGACAAGGATACTTAGGTTTTCGTTTAGCTCCTTCCTCGGAGGGAGGCTTAGGGGGATCCTGCTTGGGCTGTCCAGATTTATCTTTAGCTTTCGCTTTCTTTTTCCCTTTTGAGGATTTATCCGCCGCGGTGGACTGAACGGCGTTTACCTCGGAGGTACTCCCAGAATTTGATTGGCCCTGAGAAGCATTTTCGTTAGAAGTGTTCTGTTTTTGCTTCCCAAGGTTCGCGGCCGATTTCTTCGATGACGAGTTTACAGAGCCAATGACTCCATCAACAGATGGTTTCAGCGGAGCCTTGGACTGTCCAGTCCTCGGGGAATCTGGAAAATAATCATATAAAGTACCCGACTGAGAGTACACTAAGTCGAGGTACTGAGCACGCGCGATCGCTTGCTCTTCAGTTACACAAGCTCCCATTGCGATGTCTTTTGCAATTTTAGGGACAAAGGAAGTCGTGAACCAATCGATCAGGAGTTGATCAGGAATCCAAAATTTGATCAAGCGACGACACCTTCTCCATTCATGTATATGATCAGATATGTGCGTAGCCGTATCCTGTTTGAGAGACGTGAGGAGATGTGTCCCTATCTCGTACCGAATGGGTAACTGAAAATGAGTCAAGAACGCCATAGCCAACGAGTTGAAATCTTGAAACATGCCACGATTCAGCTCAATATACCACTTAGCGGCTGAACCAGTGAGAGTTCTCTGAAAGAGGCGGAGCCGGATAGAGTCATCAAGCCATGAGTTCGATGAACACCAAAGGTGATAAGTCATGACATGGGCCTGAGGATATTCACCAGCTTTGCCATCAAATTTTGGACAATCACCTGGTATTTTAGTTGGAACTGGTGGCCAATACGGATTATGCAAAATAGGATCATTTGTCAACTTGGACACATCAGGGAGTTCCAACGTCGCTAAGAACGGCAACTGAGGGTTAAAGGACATTTGTGGCTGCGGATTCGAGGCAGTATTAGGGTTCCAACCAGATGGTGGTTGCCCCCACGGGCTTTGTCCAGATGGACCCGGCCCAAAAGGACCTGGTGCATAGGGACCTTGCCCATAGGAGTTCTGTCCATACGGATTCTGGCCATATGCGGACAGTTGTCCCTGTGTCTGCCCCCCAGCACCCCATGTATTAGCAACTTGCCCTGCAGGTGCAGCATACTGATAATTTTGGTAAGGAGTGACCTGCATCTGTTGATAATTTTGATAAGGAGTAAACTGAGTTTGCCCCTGGGGTTGCTGGTAGCCATACATTTGCTGGGCTCCATACTGAGCCTGATAAGGAGGCTACGTTTGGTAGGAAGGTTGGGGCTGTGGCCCACCTTGCATTTGATAACCCATTTGAGTTTGGGGCCCAGAATAATGTCCTTGAACCGGTTGGGCTTGGATCATCTGGCCGGAAGGTTGACTTGGTTGGGTTTGGGATGGACCTGCCTGCCCAGAAGGACGAATTTGCTGGGTGCCAGGTTGTCCGTGAACCACCAAGGGTTGTCCTTGCGGAACAGATGGCTGAGCCGGCTGGACGGCTGGTTGACCCTGAGGTTGGCCAGCCTGTCCAGATGGATGATTAGGGCGGACAGCGGGTTGACCTTGCTGTATAGAAGGTTGGCCCGTCTGCCCTGAGGGGTGCACAGGCTAAGCAGTGGGTTGGCCTTGCTGTATAGAAGGCTGCCCCCTTGCCCAGGAGGATGCATGGATTGAGCAGTGGGTTGGCCCTGCTGTACGTAGGGTTGCCCCCCTTGCCCAGAAAGATGACCAGACTGGGCAGTAGGTTGACCCTGGTGTATGTAGGGTTGCCCCCCTTGCCCAAGAGGATACCCCTGCTGGACTGCTGGTTGACCTTGAGGAGTATAAGCTTTCCCAGCTTGTCCAGATGGGTAACCCTGCTGGAGACCAGGTTGGCCTTGTTGGATGTAAGGCTGCCCTGGTTGTCCAGTTGGGTAACCTTGCTGGGTACCAGGTTGCCCTGGTGTTGAGGCCTCGAAGATCGCTGCCACAACAAAGGGGAAACCACCCGGTCCGGACCTTAGTGCAGCTCCTTTTCCGTTTGGAATAGTGGTTCAGACTGGGGATAATGGGACCAGTTTCCCAAGAACTATAAGTGAATGGGATGGATGAATGACTTATGACATAAGATGGTAATAAGCGGACAGCTAAACTACAAACCAAAATGTAATCACTATAATTGGATCCCGGGACTTATCACTTGGTAAAGCGTAGCATTTGATGGTCTGTGCTTTAAGGCAGGCATATAGATGACTCTAACACTTTAAGCATAGACGTTTAAACCATTTAAACATTGCTCTGCATAATTAGTTATGCAGAGCGATAAGAGCAAATTACTACACTTAATCATTCATATCATTGATACATACATGAGTGAAAGAGATAACAAATCACCAAAACATTCAATAGTGAAACGAAATGAAGATTCGTTGTTATATCGCATACATGCATTCAACAATAGCAAAGATAATAACACAGCAATTCATATAATAAGAAAGAACACAGATACAGATAATAGTACCATGTAAGCTGATCGATCAATCCAGTATATTAATCACTATGTCGCAGTTCTTCCTTCAAATCGGAAAGCATTCCAAACAACAGACAGTCGTGCGCAGTTGTATAAAACAGCCTTCTAATCAAAATTAAGAACCATTGGTCGAGTTTCACAAAAAGAATATAGACTGAAGCACAATAGTGCAAACTTCAGCCTTTAAGTCTTATTACAAAATTTTACGACCCTTTCCAAAACAATGAAAGGGTCTATAAATACTATACTAATCTAAATATCTAAACAACTGAAAAGCTATTAAATTGGCATCAATAAATGTTTGTTCCATCTTTCTTGGCAATCTGGCAGTTGGCGGCAATGCTTCATTCGGTGGGTTCTTTGCCTTTACACCTTAGCTGACATATCGCCAGCATTGGCTCTACTTCTGGTGGAGTGTTGAGACGCGAAGTTAGCTGGGCATCATATGTAGCATCTTGAATGTCGGGGATCAGGCATCCGAGGGCATCTGTCAAACACTTGAGAGCAGACCTTTGAGTATGTGGTTTGACTAGAAAGAGCCAATATGTATCAGAGGTTAAAGTATTTACTCCTGTAATTAACTTCCTCTGTTCCTCCAAGTCATGGTAATTTGTTTGTTCAAGCATATCTGCTGTTGTTATGCTTCCAGGTGTGCACTTGGAAATCATGTTAGCCAAATAAAGTGTATCATTGACTAGGTCGGTCATATTGCTGGCAATTATTTTACACCTGGAAGCCGCCCTTTCTGCTTTCATTACCTGAGTGTTCCATTCCGTGAAGAGGATGTCTTTGTACGCTTCATGGATTCGGGACAAATTCGCCGCTTTCCCTTCGTTAGTGTCTTGCCACTCAATATAATCGGATATGGCTTCTTCGGCCTGATCTAGCTCATTCCTGGCCTTCTCTATTTGCTCACACACTGTTGTAGATATTTCGCATAATTGCTCAGCCTTAGTAAGTTTTTGACATAAAAGTCTGATCTGAGATATTAATGCGCCATTTATTTGAGTTGCCTCTGCTTTGAAGACTTTCACATTCTGTGTGCTCTTGATACCTTCAAGCTGTGTTGATAGTTGAGCTATTCGCTCATCTTTTGATTTCATCATCAACTCATTTGATGCTTTCAACTGTGACAATGCCTCCGACAATTCTTTTGCCTTCTGAGTTTCACTTTGGTCTATCCTTTGTCTTTCAATTTGCAGTTGCTGGGTTAACAAATTGTTTTCTTGCTGTTGAGCCAGCAACTGCTCTTCCACCTGCGCTGTTTTGTTTTTTGCTTCAATTACCTCTGCCTGTATTGCATATATTTCATGGTCCTTAGTCTTCAACAGAAGACTTACCTCCGATGCTTTGTCGATGGTTGCTGCAGAATAAGCTCCCGCGAATTGCGACAGCTTTGTCAGATCATCGGAGGGATCCAAATCCTCCTTCCAGACCATATTGCCCGTGACTGTTTGCTCAGGCAAGATAGAAGGTTGATCAAGCCTTCGTCTTTTCTTAGAGCGCTTAATAATGGCTCTATGCTTTGGGCTGTAGAAAATATCCAGGGGAGGAATTTCTTCCACCTGGAGAACAATTTGATCGGAAGGGTCCTTATTGATTACCTCGACATCCTGTGAAATGGGTGGGCCGCTGGTCCCTCCTAGAACCTGAGAAGAAGTGGTATCGGGCGCATCGCTTGTTTTAGAGGAACCTTTGTCTTTGGAGCCTTCCTTACCACTGATAATGGAATCGAATTGGTTCCATTGTTTAATCAATTCAGAATCGGTGGAGGTTTGCTTATGTTGCTCAGTAGGGGCTTTGCTCCGTTCCTTTTCTTGTTCTAACTTCTGCTGTTCTTCAAGTGCTTTCCGCTGTTGCTCCTCTAATTCCTTTTTCTGCCTATCTGCCAGTTCTTTCTTTAGTTTCTCTTCTTCCTTCTTCTTCCTCTGCTCTTCTTCCTTCTTCTTCCTTTGCTCTTCTTCCTTCTTTGCCTTTTGCTGCCTTTCTATCTGCTCCTTTTTCTGCCTCTCTGCTTGCTCTTTTCTCTGCTTCTCAGCCTGCAGCTTCTTCTGCCTTTCCTCCTATTGTTTATCCTGTTCTTTAGTTGTAACCGGAGGTGAATGTATTTGTTGCCGACCAGGCTCGCTTGAGGAAGACGCTGGGGTTGTGGATAATAACTCTAGGGGCAGAGTTTGCAACCTCTGTTCCCTAAGTTTATTAAACTCAGTCAACGCCTCATCATTGTATTTCATTATTGCAAGCTGTTTGGCTTGGCTTATTGTCTCTATACCTACGAACAGGTCATCAAACAGATCCTCTTGATGATCAACTTTTGTCAATTTTGCTTGTTCTAGGGCAGTGTAGGCAGTTTGCTTTGGATCATAGAGTCTGCTTGGGAGAGTGGCCAAGGATAAAGATTGGATTTTTGTTGCTTCTTTTTCTGCGTGCTTGTAATTAAGCAGAGTAAAAACCCCAATTCTTAAAGGAAAAGAGGGCCAACCTTTCTTCTTCTCTTCTTTGAGAGTTTGTGTGACACTCTCGGCCATAATCTGGTAACAGATTTCCCGGGTTAACAGCTTGTCTGGGATATATAAGGGGAGGACATGCGGCCTAGCCTTACTCCCAAAAACTCTGATATAGGTGAAATACTCCTCCCCGAACCAACTTGCTACGACTGGTAAGTCGAAAGAAGCTTCATAGGAAATTCTGGAAATGGGTCTGTCATAAATAGAATAGTAAATGGGCACCATGAAACCATTACAAATTTGGTACAAATGGTCCTTGTAAGAGGACTTCCACAATTTCTAGTGGTATAGATGAATGGGTGTTGGATCTTGGGTGGTCCATCTCCAACCGAGAACAGGAAACTCAGAATTAAGACACAGAGTATCCATAATGTAAGCAGAATAATAAAATGGCGGGATTTTCCTTTCGGAGACTATAGTTTTGTTTCTGAATTCACGAACAGCTACGACCAACTTATCAGAAAGAATAGTGGCCCAATCCATGATTATAGCATTGATAGCCGCTTCCATTAAGGGAACCATGTCAATATTGATATTAACAGAGTCATGTAATCCCCACAGTCTACACATCATAATCCCCGCATAGCAATAGGGAGAAGCCAAAGAAACGTTGGAGTACTTACCCGAACTTTCATGCTTGTGCTTGGCTGGGTTCTGCCTCCAATCTCGGAGGGGTTCGGATGGTGATTCATTTTCACTTGCGAATTTTTCCACGAAGGTTCTGTTGTAGACTAGCTCCGGTTCAGGCAGATGATACATTCGCCTCAGGTCATCAGGCTTGAATGACCCGAAAATCCTTCCGTCCCTTGTATAGAAAGTTCTATCAGTGATGGGGATTTCTTCAATTGCCCAGCGCACCACATCTGTGTAAGGGAGAACCTGCTCTCTGGCCGCTATTCTGTGTAAAAAGGAGTCGGCCAAGTCTTTGAGCGTTGCATCAGATTTCCTTAGTACATCAACACTAGCTGTTCTCACTGTCACTTTTGGTTGCTCGGCCTCCAACAGATTATATGTGCCCTGCCATGTGGTCCTAGCAAGACTAGCGCACGTAGTGTCCGAGATTAAGCCTTTCTTCGAAATTGAAGCAGCTTGACCTGCAACAGGTGTTGTAGTAGAACCAGAACTCTTCTTATTTTTCTTCCCCATCACGTTTAGGCTTTTCTCAACAAACGAACTCTACACAAGCGCAAGAGAAATCGTAACACGAGAAATAATGAAAACAAAGCGTAATGGGAAAGATATATATCACTTGAAGCGTGGCGCTATTAATTTTCAAAAAATGGTTGCGGATCCAATCACTGGTAAGGGATCGTATATGCATTAATGGTGATTTTAAGGCCTGCTATCCATTAAATGACCTTTACGATGTTATTCAGTTGAATGACCTCCCAACGCGTGCAACAGATATGATATGCCTTAGACGCAAGTATTCGTTAACCGAAGGGGCAAAGTTATTAAATACGCATGCCTTACCTTATCCCTGCATTTAACGGCATTTTGAAAACTGTGCTTTATCCACCGGATTTAAATATAACTTTAAAGCTTAAAGCAATCGCTTTTTTGGAAATGCCGATTACCGATGAATAATGTCGCATCGCATGGGGGAAAGAGTTACACTATCGTTTGAAAGTAACCCTGGCGAACGCCGATAGTGATATCGCATCGCATCGGGGAAAGACTTGAGCGCCTTATGAGAGTGCATAGGATACCGCCGACGGCCGATAGCGATATCGCATCGGGTCGGGGTTTAAAACTTAAAGCGTTTTCCCATAAGAGGCTGGGCCGATAGCCGATCACCGATATAGCGTCGCATCGGGGTGTAAGATATGTGCTCTTTATGTGTATGCATCGAATACCGCCGATCGCCGATAGCGATATCGCATCGGCAAAGACCAAAGTGTCATTTAAATGCATCTCTCTTGTCATTGCGATATGCGATCTTTCGATCGCTTTATCGCAATAACAAAGATTGTTTTATTTTGGAAACATTGTTATTCGAAAAAGGCTCCAATTCACTAACACTTTTGATTATCATACCTTTTTCGAACAAATTCATTAATACCAATTAATTTTTTTTAAAAGGGACCCATTTCATATGTTAATCATTTGTAAATACATTCAGAACGAAATGGGGGGTTGTTGTAGGGCACAACAATTGGCGATTCGTTGGTAGAACCAGTTATCTCTGAAATTAATACAAACACTCAAGTTTTTCAAAAATAGAAACTCAATCAGAAGGAGAAACTTCTAATATAACTAGATATTCATGTGTTCTGAATAAAGTGAACTCAATTTTGTTAACTGTGTCTCATTTAGTTTCAAGAAACCAAATACATAATAAGTTTCAAAAATAAGTCTTTATTGGTTCATAGTGATAGAATAGAAAACTTTCCCAAATCAGCTTTTATAATTAACCCCTCTGTCATAGGTAGAGCCTCTGTTGCCAGCAAACATTTATAGTCTCGACAGGGATACCTTTTAACCATAGTATTGTCCACTTTTCCATTCACATAAGAGTGTGATTAACAGAATGAATCCATAAAATGTTTTCATATTTTATTTTTCATCTGTTTTTCTTTGTAATAAATAAGATAAAAAGCCACTGTCCTGGTTTGGTAGCCAGTTTATGACAATGCCATTCACTAGTAATAATTTAACTGATCAAGCTGGCTCGTGATGAGACCCCTTGTCTTGAAATTTCAAGCCATTACCCTGTTTTGGTAGGCAGTATTGGTAATGTCAGTTAACCTATTTCCCTATGAACATGGTAAGCAGGCTTATGATAAGACCTCTTATCTTTAATCTTTTATATTTTAGAATTACACTCTGAGTAATCATAACCTTTAGTGAATGGGGTGAACAATTTTCTCCTTAAGAGTAGGTGGATGACAGGTGAAGAGTTGAAGATACTGAAAATGGGTTAGCCTCTATCTTTTAACAGATAACCTTTGGAGACTAGTTTTGGAAACAGAAAATGATTCGGAACTTTTACCTCCTGAAAGGAGTCTTCAAAATTTAGATTATAGTTTCAGAACACAATGATATCTAATTTCCTAGAAACTAGTTCTTTTGATTGAGGGTTCTATTATCTAAAAACAAATATTTATATTATTTTGTGAGACAGCTTCGTCAAACACAACAAAAGGTCAATAGAGATACTCTACAGCTTTATTTCCTACCAATCCTACAAACTACGCAAATCTACAAAAGGAGAAGGGGTTACCTTCTCAATTAAAGAATTTCTTCAGGATCAGGCCATTGACAGGGAGAGAATCTCTCATCCCTGATAAGTCTTGCAATATAAAAGTTGAATGGCCTATCTTTTCATAGATCTGAAATGGTCCAAGCCACATTTTCTGAAATTTGGTATGCTTACCTTTATCTTCATGGGCCTTGTCCCATTTGAGAACCAAGTCACCAACTTGAAGTTGTTTGGAACCGGATGATGCTGAGTCAAAAGATGCTTTGATGATTTGTTGATGTTTAGCATGAGTGATTCTGGCTTTGTCCCTCTCTTCCTCTAATTTGAGAATTTGGTCATGTCTAAGTTGGATAGAAGAAGACGGAGTCTCTTGAATGAACTGCACTAGGGCTAAAGATGGAAGAACAAGATTTGTAGGCAACACGGCTTCTTTTCCATATACCAGATTGAAAGGCGAGGTCCCTATAGAAGCCTTTTGTGTTATTCTATCAGCCCATAATGCAAAGACCAAAGATTTATGCCAGTTTCTATGATTCTGTTCAACAGTTCGCTTAATGATTTTGATGAGATTCTTATTAGTAGATTCGGCTAAACCGTTCCCCTGGGGATAATAATTGGAAGAATATTTCAGTTTAAACCCTCTTTTAATAGCAAAATCATATATAGCGTTTCCTGAAAAATAAGAAGCATTATCAAAAGCAAGAGCGTTTGGAACACCAAACCTGGTAATGATGAATTGGTCAATGAACTCGATGATTGCCTCTGCATTTGCCACCTTCAAAGGAATAGCCTCTACCCATTTAGTAAAATAATCAGTAGCGGTAAGGATATACCTATGTTGTTTGGAAGATGGTGGAGTAATTTCCCCGATGATATCTAACCCCCATTGTTCGAATGGCTGTTCAATGTTGACAGGTTGAAGAGGGAAAGCTGATTTTCGTTGTCTTCCACCAGATGTTTGGCAATTAAGGCATTTTCTTACGTGCTCATGGCAATCTCTAAATAGAGTAGGCCAATAATATCCAGCATGAATAATCTTGTGAGCTGTTGTGTCAGCTCCAAAATGTCCCTCAGCTGGTCCATCATGTAGCTCCTGCAAAACCTTTTGAGCTTCAGGTTTCTCAAGACATCTTAACAGAATAGAATCATAATTTTGTTTAAACAACACATCATCAATGAGAGTGAAATTCTTAGCTTTTAACCTAACGGACCTTTTATTCTTGTAAGATAAATTTGGAGGAGCATAACCGTTCTTCAGATAAAATATCAAATCAGCATATTGAGATTCAGAATCAGTGACACTTATCTGATTGATTGATTCAGTCTGATCCATATCGCTTGATTCAGGAATGTTTGATGCTCCTGCCAATATCCTGCAAAAACCTTGGCCCCTGACAATCTTTGCTGGCTTTATTTCTAAGTCATACTCTTGAAGCGCTGTAACCCAATTGGCTCTTTTTTCACCCAATTCTTTCTGAATTAATAGTTGCCTAACTGCCGGGAAAGGAACTATTACTTTTGTATGGGTTTTTAGAAGGAAGGGTCTATAATGCTTGACTGCTTTGAATACAGCAAAGGCTTGTTTTTCCACATCCGAATAATTCAATTCGGCACCTTGAAGATTTGAACTGAAAAATGATATGGGTGCTTCTAAGTTGTTATCATTCAGTTGTGTGAGTACTGCGGCATATGAAGTGTTGGACGCGATGGTATATAGTGTAAAATGATTAGAAAAATTTGGAGTATTCAAGGCTGGGGCATTAATTATTGACTGTTTGATAACATCAAAAGCTTGTTTTTCTTCTGATCCCCATTTGAAGACTGAATTCTTCTTGATCATGGTCTGAAGTGGTAATACAATCTGTGAAAAATCTGGAACAAATCGTTTGACAAAATTAATCTGACCTAAAAACGACTGCATTGATTTTTTGTTATGTGGGAAAGGGATTTCAGAAATTTCATTAATCCGATCAGGGTCAATATAAATACCATCTTTGGATACTATAAATCCTAAGAGTTTTCCTTGATCTAGAGCAAAGAAGGACTTTTTTGGGTTTAGAGAAATACCATATCTTTTGCATCTATGAAAGATCTGATTTAAGTCGTGCAAATGATTATCTCTCTTCTTAGAATACACAGTAATATCGTCTAGATAGACGACTACTGATCGATTAATTAACCCTCTGAAGGCTATGTCCATAGCTCTCTGAAATGTCGCTCCGGCATTTATAAGACCAAAAGGCATTTTCTGATATGCATAGGTTCCCCATTTTGTTCTGAATGTAGTTTTAAGCTGGTCATCGGGTTGTACCAGAACTTGATTGTACCCTGAAAAACCATCTAGAAAAGACATCAATTCAGAACCTGCCACCGATTGGAGAATTTGCTCCATAGTGGGTAATGGGAAGTTGTCTTTTAAGCTCGCTTTGTTTAAATTCCTGAAATCAATACAAATTCGAATGTCGCCATTTTTCTTCCTGACTGGCACCATGTTAGAGACCCAGTTTGAATGTCGGACTGGAAAAATAATTTTGGCTTTCAAAAGCTTATTAAGTTTCGACTTAATCTGGCTCTCCAAATTTGGGTGTATTTTTCTTAATTTTTGCTGAATTGGTTTTTTATCAGGAAGCATAGGAATGGTATGCTGGATAATAGATGTGTCATATGTCTTTAAGTCATCATATTTCCAAGCAAAAACCTGTTTGTTCTTTCTCAGCAATTTAATAAATGCTTCCTTTTCATTCTGAGAGAGTCCTGTTCCTAAATTGATGTTTTGAGGAGACTCTTTAGTTCCTAGATTTATCAATTCAAACCTAAGGGTAGAACTTTGAAGCTTTGTGTTAATTACAGGTTTAAACCTGTCTTTAATATCATAAAGATCTTCTAATTTTACCACTGGTTTGGGGATCGAATTTTCTTTGAGCACTTCTTTGATCTGGGAATCATGATCATCTTCGTCAATAACTTGCTTATCATAAGAATTCTCAGAAGTTAAAAATTGCAAAATATCATCATCATGATTAAATACTCTCCAATTAGTGACATTGTCAGGAATTGAGGGTCTGAAAAGTAATTCTACAGAAAATCTATCAAGGCTGTAGTCTTCAGAAGGTAGAAGCTTTGAAGCTACATTGGCTAGTAAATCTGCGGCTGAATTTTGAGATCGAGGTATAGAAGAAATGTTGAATGCCAAAAAGTGTGAGGTAAGCTCTTGGACGAGCGATTGGTAATGTTTAAGGTGAGTCGAAAGGCAATGAATTGCATTTCTAACTTGTTTGACAATGATTTCCGAATCGCCGAATACCTTTAGATATCGCACCTCCAAGCCGATTGCTTTGTATAATCCTTGGATTAAAGCTTCGTATTCGGCAGTATTGTTAGTGCACTCAAACTCTAACCTACAAGACAACATTGTCTTTTCTCCTTGCGGACTAACCAATATACATCCAGCTCCTGAACCTTCAGTGGACTTAGAGCCATCAAAATACAGAGACCAAAATAAAGGAATATTAACAAAAGTATCTACATTTTTCTCAGCATCATTAAAACATCTGGACCTATCAGTTTGTGAAAAATTTTCTATTTGAGATGTAAAATGATTGACTGAAAAAGGAGATGGTTGGGCAACAAAGTTGCCAAAGAATGATTCTGCCGAATAATTCCCCAAAATGTTGTTGTTGAATGCTACAGGTTGGTTTTCTTGCTCGAATTCAGTAACTGTGTGGGTCATATGCTTCTCACGGTCAATCCTTATTTGATTTGGCTTTCCCTTGTAGGGAAGCCACATATGTGACCAATCTGTAGAAATATACCCGTGCAGTTTTTCGGACCAATCTCTGCTCAATATTAAGCCATAGAATTCAGGTATGTCGGCAATTAAAATGTCAATTCTCTGTACAACCCTGGGGTCGGCAGACAACCTGATGGTTACAGAATTAATTTCACCCACTACCTGCACTTTAGTCCTATCCAACTGCACAATATGAGTGGCTGACTTCTGTGGCTCAATATTCAGCTTAGAACAAACTGAAGCTGGCATTATATTAGATGAAGCCCCTAAATCAATTAAATAGTTGTGCAGGTTTCTATTATAAATCTCGTACGTCAGCAGGAAGGGTGGGGTGTGAGAATTTGATTTATCTCCAATTAGAACTGAATCGGTAGCTTCGACCATACCTGCAGGAGGCTGGCCTTGATCATTGGCAGCTCTTGTACTGGGAAGGGGAGTAGAGGGAACAGCATTCAATTCTTTGAGAAGTAACTTTTGTTGATGTTTTAATTTGCTAAGCTCAAACATAGTTATATTTGCCTTAGTTTTCCTCATGTCATCAACAATGTTATATTCCATTGAATCAGATATTACTAATGTCTTGGATGTTGAAGGAGAACTAGAAGTTGAAGGCTGATTTTGGGGAGCTACTATAGGCGATTTCTTAGGAGGAACTTTTTCTTTTGCTGTAGAAGCACCTGCACTTCTTTTCTTCGATGTTTCCTGAGTAGGTTCGGAAGTACTTTTACTTCTAGTAGTAACTGGAAAGGCTTCTTCTTCATTCTCAGTATCAGAGTTTGGGAGTATAAAATCCCACATTCCATGGCATTCAGCTACTTCTTCTTCATCATCGGTTTGTAAAGTTGTTTCCTCTTCCTCTTCTTCTTGGTCTGAGTCTGCATTGGATATAACATTGGGCGGCTTTGATTCAATTTTCTTGTAAGTTCTAAATGGTCTTTTATTTGAGGTTTCGGCCACCTGCTTCTTGATGTCAACCATTTCGTTAGACAATGTTTTAAGGACCTTTTGTAAACCTTCCATGTCATAGGGGTCCTTTGGGGTTTTCTTCTTGGAATCTTCTTTAAACGAGACTTTTTTAGCTTTTCGGTCTTCTAGAGCAGCTTTCTTCTCAAGAGCATTAATGCGCTTTTCAACAGCAAGTGCTTCTTTCATATTTTCAGCTAGGGTAGGTTTCCCAGCCCTATCTACAAAAATAGCTATGTTGGCAGGTAGGGCGGTAATATACCATTCGCTTCGGATTTGTTCACTTGGTTTAGAATCAGTAGGGATTTTATTCAGGAGTTTATTAAATCTGGCATTAAACTCCTTTATTGGTTCCCTGTGTTCTATCCTTAGATTGGAGAGATCATTTATTAAAGTAGCTAAGGACCTATCATCTCCATACTTGGTAAGGAACTGCTCTTGGCATGTGTTCCAACTGGTAATTGAACTAGCAGGTAAGGAAAAATACCAAGATCCTGTTGATCCTTGTAAGGTATAGGGAAAGAGTCTTACAACAACATCTTGCTCTGTCACTCCTTTTAAGTTAACTGCCAACATAAAATTGTTAATATGTTCTTCAGCTTGGGTTCCGTTATCTGGATTAAATTTAGGCAGCCATTTTTCGGGAGCATCTGGTAGATCATGCAATGGTCCAGGCATGTTGACCGCACCCGGCCTAGTCCATGGGTCTGCCATTATGCTAGCGACAGTGGTTGACACTACTGTTGGAATTCCAGATATTTGGGGAGGTATCAAAGATGAAGAGTGAATAGGTTGAGATATTGAGGCTCCTGTTCCCTGATGAACAACAATTTGTAATGGAGGGGTGGATGGTTGACTTTGCAGATGAGGAGATGAAATGGAGGATGTGGAAGAAAAATCCCCACTATCAGATCCTTCAGTATTTTTCTTTGGCTTTTTCCTTTTGGGTAAAGGAAACTCAGTAGGTTCAATACCAAGTTTTTCACTCTGAAGTCTAGTAAGAGGATGATTGAGGTTGAACTGCGAAGTCGCACTGCTTTCTGATATCTCAGATTTCTGAGGTGAAATCGAGAAGCTCTGAAGTTTATGGATTAGAGACTGAACTTCAGGAGATTCAAGACTTAGTTGTTCTGGGATATGATGGGATTGAGCAGTGGTGGTAGATTCCTCTTCTTCTTGGTTATGGGCTGGTGAACCAGCGTGTAATTGAGAAGAACGAGGAGAATTACTCTTAGAATGACTTGCCGATTTAGGTCTGCTTGCCATTCACAGTCAATGCCCTCCTTCTAGCGCCAATTTTGTTGAGGCCTCGAAGATCGCTGCCACAACAAAGGGGAAACCACCCGGTCCGGACCTTAGTGCAGCTCCTTTTCCGTTTGGAATAGTGGTTCCGACTGGGGATAATGGGACCAGTTTCCCAAGAACTATAAATGAATGGGATGGATGAATGACTTATGACATAAGATGGTAATAAGCGGACAGCTAAACTACAAACCAAAATGTAATAACTATAATTGGATCCCGGGACTTATCACTTGGTAAAGCGTAGCGTTTGATGGTCTGTGCTTTAAGGCAGGCATATAGATGACTCTAACACTTTAAGCATAGACGTTTAAACCATTTAAACATTGCTCTGCATAATTAGTTATGCAGAGCGATAAGAGCAAATTACTGCACTTAATCATTCATATCATTGATACATACATGAGTGAAAGAGATAACAAATCACCAAAACATTCAATAGTGAAACGAAATGAAGATTCGTTGTTATATCGCATACATGCATTCAACAATAGCAAAGATAATAACACAGCAATTCATATAATAAGAAAGAACACAGATACAGATAATAGTACCATGTAAGCTGATCGATCAATCCAGTATATTAATCACTATGTCGCAGTTCTTCCTTCAAATCGGAAAGCATTCCAAACAACAGACAGTCGTGCGTAGTTGTATAAAACAACCTTCTAATCAAAATTAAGAACCGTTGGTCGAGTTTCACAAAAAGAATATAGACTGAAGCACAATAGTGCAAACTTCAGCCTTTAAGTCTTATTACAAAATTTTACGACCCTTTCCAAAACAATGAAAGGGTCTATAAATACTATACTAATCTAAATATCTAAACAACTGAAAAGCTATTAAATTGGCATCAATAAATGTTTGTTCCATATTTCTTGGCAATCTGGCAGTTGGCGGCAATGCTTCATTCGGTGGGTTCTTTGCCTTTACACCTTAGCTGACATATCGCCAGCATTGGCTCTACTTCTGGTGGAGTGTTGAGACGCGAAGTTAGCTGGGCATCATATGTAGCATCTTGAATGTCGGGGATCAGGCATCCGAGGGCATCTGTCAAACACTTGAGAGCAGACCTTTGAGTATGTGGTTTGACTAGAAAGAGCCAATATGTATCAGAGGTTAAAGTATTTACTCCTGTAATTAACTTCCTCTGTTCCTCCAAGTCATGGTAATTTGTTTGTTCAAGCATATCTGCTGTTGTTATGCTTCCAGGTGTGCACTTGGAAATCATGTTAGCCAAATAAAGTGTATCATTGACTAGGTCGGTCATATTGCTGGCAATTATTTTACACCTGGAAGCCGCCCTTTCTGCTTTCATTACCTGAGTGTTCCATTCCGTGAAGAGGATGTCTTTGTACGCTTCATGGATTCGGGACAAATTCGCCGCTTTCCCTTCGTTAGTGTCTTGCCACTCAATATAATCGGATATGGCTTCTTCGGCCTGATCTAGCTCATTCCTAGCCTTCTCTATTTGCTCACACACTGTTGTAGATATTTCGCATAATTGCTCAGCCTTAGTAAGTTTTTGACATAAAAGTCTGATCTGAGATATTAATGCGCCATTTATTTGAGTTGCCTCTGCTCTGAAGACTTTCACATTCTGTGTGCTCTTGATACCTTCAAGCTGTGTTGATAGTTGAGCTATTCGCTCATCTTTTGATTTCATCATCAACTCATTTGATGCTTTCAACTGTGACAATGCCTCCGACAATTCTTTTGCCTTCTGAGTTTCACTTTGGTCTATCCTTTGTCTTTCAATTTGCAGTTGCTGGGTTAACAAATTGTTTTCCTGCTGTTGAGCCAGCAACTGCTCTTCCACCTGCGCTGTTTTGTTTTTTGCTTCAATTACCTTTGCCTGTAATGCATATATTTCATGGTCCTTAGTCTTCAACAGAAGACTTACCTCCGATGCTTTGTCGATGGTTGCTGCAGAATAAGCTCCCGCGAATTGCGACAGCTTTGTCAGATCATCGGAGGGATCCAAATCCTCCTTCCAGACCATATTGCCCGTGACTGTTTGCTCAGGCAAGATAGAAGGTTGATCAAGCCTTCGTCTTTTCTTAGAGCGCTTGATAACGGCTCTATGCTTTGGGCTGTAGAAAATATCCAGGGGAGGAATTTCTTCCACCTGGAGAACAATTTGATCGGAAGGGTCCTTATTGATTACCTCGACATCCTGTGAAATGGGTGGGCCGCTGGTCCCTCCTAGAACCTGAGAAGAAGTGGTATCGGGCGCATCGCTTGTTTTAGAGGAACCTCTGTCTTTGGAGCCTTTCTTACCACTGATAATGGAATCAAATTGGTTCCATTGTTTAATCAATTCAGAATCGGTGGAGGTTTGCTTATGTTGCTCAGTAGGGGCTTTGCTCCGTTCCTTTTCTTGTTCTAACTTCTGTTGTTCTTCAAGTGCTTTCTGCTGTTGCTCCTCTAATTCCTTTTTCTGCCTATTTGCCAGTTCTTTCTTTAGTTTCTCTTCTTCCTTCTTCTTCCTCTGCTCTTCTTCCTTCTTCTTCCTTTGCTCTTCTTCCTTCTTCTTCCTTTTGCTGCCTTTCTATCTGCTCCTTTTTCTGCCTCTCTGCTTGCTCTTTTCTCTGCTTCTCAGCCTGCAGCTTCTTCTGCCTTTCCTCCTGTTGTTTATCCTGTTCTTTAGTTGTAACCGGAGGTGAATGTATTTGTTGCCGACCAGGCTCGCTTGAGGAAGACGCTGGGGTTGTGGATAATAACTCTAGGGGCAGAGTTTGCAACCTCTATTCCCTAAGTTTATTAAACTCAGTCAACGCCTCATCATTGTATTTCATTATTGCAAGCTGTTTGGCTTGGCTTATTGTCTCTATACCTATGAACAGGTCATCAAACAGATCCTCTTGATGATCAACTTTTGTCAATTTTGCTTGTTCTAGGGCAGTGTAGGCAGTTTGCTTTGGATCATAGAGTCTGCTTGGGAGAGTGGCCAAGGATAAAGATTGGATTTTTGTTGCTTCTTTTTCTGCGTGCTTGTAATTAAGCAGAGTAAAAACCCCAATTCTTAAAGGAAAAGAGGGCCAACCTTTCTTCTTCTCTTCTTTGAGAGTTTGTGTGACACTCTCGGCCATAATCTGGTAACAGATTTCCCGGGCTAACAGCTTGTCTGGGATATATAAGAGGAGGACATGCGGCCTAGCCTTACTCCCAAAAACTCTGATATAGGTGAAATACTCCTCCCCGAACCAACTTGCTACGGCTGGTAAGTCGAAAGAAGCTTCATAGGAAATTCTGGAAATGGGTCTGTCATAAATAGAATAGTAAATGGGCACCATGAAACCATTACAAATTTGGTACAAATGGTCCTTGTAAGAGGACTTCCACAATTTCTGATGGTATAGATGAATGGGTGTTGGATCTTGGGTGGTCCATCTCCAACCGAGAACAGGAAACTCAGAATTAAGACACAGAGTATCCATAATGTAAGCAGAATAATAAAATGGCGGGATTTTCCTTTCGGAGACTATAGTTTTGTTTCTGAATTCACGAACAGCTACGACCAACTTATCAGAAAGAATAGTGGCCCAATCCATGATTATAGCATTGATAGCCGCTTCCATTAAGGGAACCATGTCAATATTGATATTAACAGAGTCATGTAATCCCCACAATCTACATATCATAATCCCCGCATAGCAATAGGGAGAAGCCAAAGAAACGTTGGAGTACTTACCCGAACTTTCATGCTTGTGCTTGGCTGGGTTCTGCCTCCAATCTCGGAGGGGTTCGGATGGTGATTCATTTTCACTTGCGAATTTTTCCACGAAGGTTCTGTTGTAGACTAGCTCCGGTTCAGGCAGATGATACATTCGCCTCAGGTCATCAGGCTTGAATGACCCGAAAATCCTTCCGTCCCTTGTATAGAAAGTTCTATCAGTGATGGGGATTTCTTCAATTGCCCAGCGCACCACATCTGTGTAAGGGAGAACCTGCTCTCTGGCCGCTATTCTGTGTAAAAAGGAGTCAGCCAAGTCTTTGAGCGTTGCATCAGATTTCCTTAGTACATCAACACTAGTTGTTCTCACTGTCACTTTTGGTTGCTCGGCCTCCAACAGATTATATGTGCCCTGCCATGTGGTCCTAGCAAGACCAGCGCACGTAGTGTCCGAGATTAAGCCTTTCTTCGAAATTGAAGCAGCTTGACCTGCAACAGGTGTTGTAGTAGAACCAAAACTCTTCTTATTTTTCTTCCCCATCACGTTTAGGCTTTTCTCAACAAACGAACTCTACACAAGCGCAAGAGAAATCGTAACACGAGAAATAATGAAAACAAAGCGTAATGGGAAAGATATATATCACTTGAAGCGTGGCGCTATTAATTTTCAAAAAATGGCTGCGGATCCAATCACTGGTAAGGGATCGTATATGCATTAATGGTGATTTTAAGGCCTGCTATCCATTAAATGACCTTTACGTTGTTATTCAGTTGAATGACCTCCCAACGCGTGCAATAGATATGATATGCCTTAGACGCAAGTATTCGTTAACCGAAGGGCCAAAGTTATTAAATACGCATGCCTTACCTTATCCCTGCATTTAATGGCATTTTGAAAACTGCGCTTTATCCACCGGATTTAAATATAACTTTAAAGCTTAAAGCAATCGCTTTTTTGGAAATGCCGATTACCGATGAATAATGTCGCATCGCATGGGGGAAAGAGTTACACTATCGTTTGAAAGTAACCCTGGCGAACGCCGATAGCGATATCGCATCGCATCGGGGAAAGTCCTGAGCGCCTTATGAGAGTGCATAGGATACCGCCGACGGCCGATAGCGATATCGCATCGGGTCGGGATTTAAAACTTAAAGCGTTTTCCCATAAGAGGCCGGGCCGATAGCCGATCGCCGATATAGCGTCGCATCGGGGTGTAAGATATGTGCTCTTTATGTGTATGCATCGAATACCGCCGATCGCCGATAGCGATATCGCATCGGCAAAGACCAAAGTGTCATTTAAATGCATCTCTCTTGTCATTGCGATATGCGATCTTTCGATCGCTTTATCGCAATAACAAAGATTGTTTTATTTTGGAAACATTGTTATTCGAAAAAGGCTCCAATTCACTAACACTTTTGATTATCATACCTTTTTCGAACAAATTCATTAATACCAATTAATTTTTTTTAAAAGGGACCCATTTCATATGTTAATCATTTGTAAATACATTCAGAACGAAATGGGGGGTTGTTGTAGGGCACAACACCTGGGTAACCAGAAGGTTGACTCTGATATGAAAACGATGGACCACCAACGACCGAAGGTTGTCCCGGGTAGGGTTGTCCTTGCAGGCCCCCAGATTGTCCTGGGTAAGGCAGGCCATAAAGTGGTTGCCCCTGAGGGGTTTGCACATAAGGTGGCTGGCCTTGATTTGGCGGTCCTCGAGGCTACCCAGGGATTACCTGGCGCCCACGAAAAGTATGAGTACTGGCGTCGTAAGAGATGGATAATGGTACCGAGACTTCAACGAAATGTTGAAGAGGCACGGATTGAGCGAACTGGAGGTACTAACCAGTAGAGTCATAATAAAAGAGGGGACCTTGGTAATTCGGGTCCACAATGGGTTGCCCCTGGGCATCATACAGCCCCCCTCCTGGAGCAGGACCAGAAGAGGGTTGAGCATTCTGTGCAGGATCAACGACTCCAGATGAAAGTTCTGGCTGGCCATTACTCACCTGACTGTGAGAAGGACCAGCACCATTGTTCGTAGATGAGGACGCTGTCACGGCACTAACGACTGGAGTCGAGTGCGCTACACAAACGGTTGGATTGGTAGGAACCGAGGTAACAGGCGTATTAAGGGGTTGTGAAATAAAGGGTCCTGTGGTGGCAATAAGACTAGGATCCCATATAGTCGTAGAAGGAGTCCTAGCAGCTATCCTATCCCTCATCGACTGATATCATGGAGGGAGTGGAGAAGTAGCTGGAATGGGAGTTTCAATATTTGACACCACGGGTGTCTCACCTGTGCTGGGAGATGTCTCATCCATGTGGGAAGTGGACATCGGAGACGACATACCGGGAGGGGTAAGAGGAATATCGTCTTCGTCAGGCTCCCAGATAGGATTCCAATCTTCTTCATAATCCTCGTCGCCCGGGGCACGTACGTTGATAGGCTAGATACTCGAGATAACAGGGAGAGTATCGCTTACAACAGGTACCTCAGGAGCAACAGAAGATGGAGAACCTTGATCACTAGGACCGGGAGTTGACGGGTCAGCCAAGATGACAAGACCCCACACAAAACCTAAAGGAAACTAATGATAAAGACCCTACTCAAGCTAACGCACACAAGATCTAACCAGGTAATGTTATCGTGGCCGAATAAATTTTTAAGACATAGGAACCAAACTTGACCTTTTCATGTTTCAAGAGTCGAGAAAAGGACAAAAAGATGACTCCAGTCTCCTTCGAATGTTTAATGAGCACGAAGTGACAAGACGCTCACTGGCACCTTTTCCTTTAGGGAGTCCGAAAAGGATCAAAAGTGACTGCTCTGGAGACTCTAGGTAAAGGGTTTACCAAGCAATCCGTAAAACTGCTTATACACCTTGGCAATCGTATGAGAACCAAGGACTTTCCGTACTGCAGTCAATCTTCCCGAATGCTGTGTTCGGTGCATTACGGTTGACAAGGCGGCAGACTCGACTTCCTATGGATCAAGGATAAAAGCCTAGTGGGGTCTCCCTATATACGCGATGGTACGTGGGAGCACAGTCCGTGTTAGACCACTATCGAGTCACAGGAGGAGGAATCACCCAACCGTAATGTGAAACAATAGTGACTATGTTTAAAGATGCTGGAACACGTCTCTAACCTAGACCTCTAGATGTTTGCGTTAAGTTCCAATGCGTTTTTAGGTTTATTCAGTTTATTTTATGGTTGATCTTGAATTTAAGTTTCGGTTTCAGGCCTTATCGTGTGATCTCTCACAATTACCTAAATGCAAGCTATATGCCAAAGAACACCATTTCGTTCGATGAATTCTAACTATGAGAGGGTTAAGAGTTTTCAATCAAACAAAACGAACTCAAACAATCAAACAATCTAATGCAGCTAATGGCGAAGAAATGAGACTTTTCTTTTGAGAATGCAAATCAATCAAAATGCTCTTCCTTTCATCAACTATTGAATGCAAAAGATATTAGTTCGATTTCTTTTTCAATGGCACAATGCACTTACAATGAATTTTGAGAGACAGCAACACCGAGTAAAGGGAAACAAAATCACTCAATGAAAAACACAACAAGCGTGAAAAGAGCTGGTTGAACCCAAGCAATTGTGATCTATGTCTGAGTGGCGAGAAGTAATCGAAACAACCGAAGGACTAGTTCGAGGACAATCACCTAAACAACCGAGCTAAGAAAGCAAAAGAGGAAGGTTTTCGCAAAAGCAAAGGCAAGTAGCAACGGATCTTCGTGAACAAGCGATAAAACAAAATTAATCCAGCGAAAACGGGATGACAAGACTAGGTTACTGGACACGAAACAAAATCCACCCGACAAGACTTCGCAAGCAAGTGTCTCACAGTTCAAACAATGAAAAACAAGCCATAAACCAAGTGGAAAGAGTAAGGGACAGTCAAACCAACAGGCTCAGGAGGAAAATTTGAAACAAATTGAATTCTACAGAATCAGCGCGGGTAGAACTCAACAACAATGCGCTAACCAGAGGTCACGCGTAGCAACAATGCGCTGTCAGCGCGGAAGGACACGGGTTATCCACGCTGGTTCGCTTTCAGAACCGTCGCGACTGTTCAATGAGAAAGCGTGATGACCGCGAGACTCAAGAAACAGGCAAGCGATGTTAGTGCGACTGTTTCAATTAAAAACGCGCTGAGGCCAAAAAACAAGCAGAACCAAACAAAAAGCTCCCAAACCAAGGCAAGGGTTCTTCAAACAATTAAAGCACTTCCCAGACTGAACCAGGAAATCCAAAAGTAAAAGACTAACCCCTAATCTTCAAAGAGAGAGCAGTTAAGCAAACTCAAAACAAAAATGAATGAAAAGGGACAAAGGCCAACTCCCCAGCGGAGTCGCCAAATTGTTGGAGAGGTAAATCCCCTCTACGGATAGAGGCAATCCCTACTAGCCCAGAATGGGTCTAGCAACAATCAGTCAATGCTACTATGCAAGTTCCTAATTGCAATTAAAAGGGTAGGAAATGGACACCTACTTGGATTCCAACGCTATTGTTTGATGAAGAGATGCCGCTCTCGCTCCTTCACTCTGGCCGGTCACGATCCTCCACGATCTCCGCGGATAGACACCTGCACACACGAAGAGAAAGACAAACACAAGTGTGAAATCTAATAAAAGAAATTATACATCAGTCAGAAAGGATGTAATTCACATTAACCATTACAGAGACAAACGAGAATGGAACCATAATAGTAGTCATCTATTATTAATCAATAACAGAGAAGAGTACAACCAAATGTTCTGACGTCGATATCCTTCTCAAGAGGGCCCAGCCAGCAAGTCTCTTAAGCATTCACCCTTAGAGATAGATCTCCCAAGACAAGAACTCTCTCTTTCACACAAGCAACACTCCACAACTTTCCTTAAGCTATCTAGCAATTCCACACTTAACACACCAACTACCTATAGTAGCAGCAATCTGAGCACTATAAACTCCACACAATCCAAACTAACTGCTCATGGAAATCGTAGAGGTATAAATAGGAGAGGTATAAATAGGAGAAGGAGTCTCCTTGAATGGTGGAAGGATAAGCTTATCTTCAAGGGAGATGGTTTCAAATGACGAACAGACATGCCATAGAAGGGAGGCGATACTCACAAGGCCCACAACCAAGTCTGGAGTTATCTGGAAGGCTGGCTGTTGGAACAAATTCGCCCAAACTGGATCAGCGCGGGTGCATAACTAGACTGGAGCGCTGACATCGCAAAGTAATAATAGACAGGCCCATGTCAGCGCGACTAAATACAAATAGAGACTGCACTGGTCATGAAATTCGACCAGCGCAGAAAACTTGTGTGCTTCCACGCTGGCAGCGCATGTGGTCTGTTATGAAGCACCAGTCAGCGCAGTTATTTTAATAATAGTCGTGCTGATGATGAAAGCTTTGGAAAAGTGGGTTATTTGGCCAGTTCAGAGGGCATGAACTTGATTATTGTGAACTCCTGACATAGTAGGGAGACTGACAGGGAGACAGTGAGAAATTACTGTGTAACATATATGAACCCTGATCATGCTCCCCTAGGCACATGCTAATATGCACTATATTGTCCATGCTCCCCCTGAGCATATGCAGAGTCTACAAAAATATTTTTCAAAAGAATAACATGACTCTATAACTCAACTATGTGAGTAAGACCTTCCTATCACCGATGACTCAAACATACATCAATCTCCTAACCAAGTGAGGATACACCAAATGACTCAACCAAGTGGGATTACATATTTGACATGATCTCAAAAGTCCATACATGAATGAATATGACAATTATTACATCATAGGTCTTTACATTACCTTTACATAAAATGATATACATTACATTTATAACAAAGACCGAAGACCTAAATAAGATCATGATAATTATGAGCAACTATCATACACCATATATGATTTGCACCATAAACATCTGTTAGCAACATCAAGAGTAACAACCTATATATGTCCATCATCAATTCACAAGATAAGACAATGTAACTTTAATATCATCAACCTGTGACAAAGTATGTCACATATAGATATCAATTCATCCTCTTGACCTTTTCAAGACCAAAATCTTCTTTTTCTTTGTTAGAAAAAACCTTTATCTATAGCCTTTCATGAATCAACTAACCATATGCCATATCTCCAAGCAGTGATACAAAAACCATTCACATCATATCATATGTATGTGAAACCACCATAATCATCATCCATGACCACAATATCATCCTCAAATCATCATAGCAAGAACTACATGTTATTTTCACAACAATATATTAACCATGTATCCTCACTAGGAAATTTTCCAACATCCCACATATGATAAGAATCAACCATGATAATCAACATATGTGAGTATCAAACCTATCATCATAAAGTAAGAAGTCATCATCATTATGTGACTAATTAAGCCATGTCCCAAATATCCATGTCTTCAATTAGCTATGTCTTCATGAAACCTGCAATAACACCACTCTCTTCGCCAACCAACAATATTTACCAATATGCAACTTAAGTAATTATCCATGTATCCAGCATAGAGATAGAAATGAGCTCACAGTCATTTGTCAAACTTTCTTAATATCATCAAGTGCAACAATCTTCAAACAATATAGCATGTGAGAGCCAAGAAGTATAGGAATCATCATGCACAACTGCACCCTATGAAATTTATGCATCTTTGAAGGCATGATGGCAATAGCATAACATAAACGAGTGACACTTAACATCATCAAATAATGAAGATGTGTACTCAATCTTTGTTCTTCTCCTTGAACTTACGAAGAATATCATGTAAGCAACATAGCTATATGCATCATCAAAAGAGTCATTGTCAAGTTTGATCAAAAGCATCAAAACAACTAAGTGGCTCAAGCAAAGTACCATCTATGATTTCATCATAGGAAATTCACGACCTTAGCATCATCTGAACACTTCGACAACCTAAGCATCCTCACCATTGATAAGAATCATTATGTACCGAATACTTCTGAACATAATGCAAACAATGCATAGCATGTTCTCCCCCTAAACCTGTGCCAATTATTCATTGTCAGATCCAATCATTGCATATATCTGTAAGAATCATAAAGGCATTATCATCAACTATTTATATATCAAGTCATCAACAACCTATGAGGGTCAAAATCACTTCCAAATAACATCCACAGATTGTAGTCATCAACCATCAAGAGAGAAAAGACAATTGATAATTGTTTGAACCATATTAGACCCTTTTTCCGAGTCTGCCCCACTGCTTCTTCACCAAACCAACATATACATGATTGTGTAGTTTCGAACTCGCGTATATATGCTACTTGTCTTCATAATATCTGCATATGAAAATTAGAACACTGAAATTTCATACTTTCAGTTCCTCCTGAGTTTGTTCTGACTGTACATGGTCCTAGAACTTTTGTTGAAACATCAGTTCCAAGAATATCATTACCATGATGGTTCTTCATTAGAGACTCCATTTTTCTCTTGTCTCCATTCATGTGATGAGAACATTTAATATCATCTTTGTCTTCGAATGAGCAGAGAGAAAGATCACACCTTATATGATCTTCCTTTTCTTGATTCTTGGCAAATTCATCTTTTTCAAATTTTCTAATATAAATGTACTTATTTTATTTCTTACCATATTGTCTATGGTGATCCATAGACTTGTTCCTGCATTCTTTTGCTACATGCCCAAACTTGTTACAAGAATAACGTCTTATATGTTTCATATTCCTTTTATATCACTCAATGGCTTTGTGACCAAACATATTGCAAGAAAAACAATATCCTTTAAAGTACCTCGAAGCTGATGATCTTTTTGTGAGATTTTTATTAGCTTGAACTATTCTACTTTTGCATCTGGCTGCAACATGTCCAAAAATATGACATATAAAACATTCAACATTATTTATCAAAGGAAAGAATCAATTAACACTTCCATAGATTGGAGTAAATTATTTTCTTTGAAGAATTTATTTCCTTGGTTATTGATGGGGTTGACCTCTTATCTCCTTGTTGATCATTTCAGATTTTTCATTAGAATTTATTGCCTTAGTTTGTGAGCTAGATTCACCTTTACCAGTTTCATGAAAACCAAGACCAGATTTGATAGCAAGATACGTTTGACTACTAAGAATATTATCCAAAACCTTAGTACTATCTTGAAACCATAAAAGTTTATCCTTTTCTTCTAATTTACCTTTTAAGATATTTACCTCAACTTGATATTGCTCTTCCTTTTCCAGATACTGCCTCTTCATGGTTTATTCAAATTTTCTTCCTTATTCCACTTTTTTCCTTAATTTTAGAACCTCATTTCTAGTTTGTCAGATGCCTGAAGTAGTTCTTCATTCTGCTTCTTTGAATTTGCAAAATCTTCTTTTAGAGAGACAACCATAGCTTCAAGACCTTCATAGTAATTGGTTCTTTCTTTTAGTTCCCTGATTGTTGTATCATTTTCATTCACTTCATTTCTCAATGATGTTACTTCATCCTACAACCTTTGACATTGATCTTCCTTTTCCTTGAACTGCTTCCTTATTTTGTTTCCTTCCTCCAACTGAGTTTTTAACTTGGTAACCTCTTCTTTGTGGGTACACTCCCTTTTGTCAATTAGATCTTGTTGATCCCTAATTTTATCTATGAACCTTTTAACTTCCGTCTCTATTAGATTTCTTTCACTTTCACCCATAAGAGAAAATTCAATTATTTCATTGTCACATTCATTATCTTCAATATTGCATGAACAGAGAAGTGTATCATCAGAGGACCAAAAATTAGTAACTGATAATTCTTTTGCTTGGTCATCTTCAATCTGAGGTGATTATGAATATGAACAATTGCTTCCACCTAGTAGAAAATTGTGTTTCCTGATGTCACTATTCCTTTGATATGTCTTCTTCTTTTGAGGTTCTTTTTTCTTTTGCTTCTTTCCCATTATTACTACAGATCTCCTTCAAGTGATCAAGCTTCTGCCAAAGGACCTCCTTTGATACCAATTGTTGGGAAAAATACTGAGAGTGGGGGGGGTGGGTGAATCAGTATTTACAAATCAATAACTTTTTACATTTCATATTCAGATTTCTATATGCGAACACCAAGATTTTAAGGTGGAAACACAATGCAGGAGAAAAACCCCTTGCTGCTTTCATCTATGTCTTCTTTTTCATATAAAGAAAATACTATTTACAATATTGTACTAGCATGGACTCATACCAGTACATAGGCACCCAAATGCAGAATGCTACAACCTTCTCTCGTTCTCCAGCTTCTATTGGAAGGGAGCTACAACCCCCTAGCTCTTGTACTGACTGATATGTTTACCAGTATGTAGGCACCATCCTACAAAAGGCTACAACCTTCACTCGTTCTCCAGCTACTACTGGAAGGGAGCTACAACCCCCCGATTTGATCACCAGCCACTACTGGTAGGAAGCTTCAACTTCCTCACTCAAGGCTCCAACCGATAACATCCTCCATGGACCACGTTTCATAAATTTTTAGACTGGACCCATTATACACACTTAAGCTCAATATAAAAAATCAAACTATAACTCATCATTGTAACACATTCATCCATCATCAATCAATCACCAAAACCCAACCATCAATATCTGACATAACTGAAACCAAATCATCACTTTCTGATACAATTAAATCAACCATTCACTCAAAAAATGAATTAACCGACGCTTAATGAAAATTCAACTAATCAACTAGAATAGTCAAATCACTGTAACTAAAACACAAATTTGAACCCAGAACAAGCCATCAACAACCAAAACCAATTGCAACCTAAAAAATCATATGTCATAATGTATACACTACTTCAATGAAGCCAACTTGCATGTATATTCTACTTTTTGTAACCCAACCTGCGTATACCTATAAAGATACGGAATCGTTAACCTTCTAAACCCAAAAATGTACTAACCAAATACATTCTGAAGATCTATTGTCGTATTACATATTTCTAAACAGATAGCAACAATGATCACCCTTCTTACTCAATAAATTAGTCACCCAGACTCAATCTCCTTATACAATCAGTTTTACTTCAGATCTAATGAAGACATCATTGGCAAACAATAGTAAAACAACAACATTGATCAGATAGATCAGTCATCTCTGAAAAACAATATTTCCTTCACCATATGCTACTTGGAAGTGTTGAAACAGCGTGTATACGTGCCTTTACCAAGTGGAACTAGCATATAGATATGCAACTAATGACTTATAACTTTGCAACTTTTCAAGACTTCAGATATACCCCGATCATAACATATAAATGATAAAACATACGTTAGCACTCAGATCTAGCCTATCCATTATCATATCATACAATGATAAGTCCTTTCAAGTCTCATTATCATGATCCATCATTAGATCTCATCTATCATCAAACACTCAGGTGCATACTTAGATCATATCAAGTAAAGCATCAAAAACCCATAACATGCATATTTTATTTTGATATAACTCTTCATAAGATTTCATCACTTGAACACCTAGCCCTTTGATCTTATCCTCCTTATGTAATTTTATCCTTTTTCAATACCTTAGGTCAAAACCATAGTTATGCCGATGGTATTCTTTGACGGGATCAATATTCTTTTCCATTCTCATTACTATGGGCCAATACCATGATAGGAACCCCTAGTATTATTTAACCTTAATTTTCCATCCCATACACACTTTTCCTTCTGTGAAATTGCGTGCATATGTATACACACCTTTTATTATGTGTACCCGCTTGTATACACTACTTGGACTAGGTGAAACAACGTATACAACTTAATACAACTTAAAACATTCATTTTCTTCAGTTGCTTGATTCTAAGCTAAAACACTGTGTCCCATCATCCTATTCTTCTGTGCCATTACTATGGTACCTCTGAATAGACCTGTTATAATGTGAGTTGTCATCATTTTATCATTTATGAACTGATTCCTCTGAACTGCCCTGCATTTTGTCACATATGTAAACACAATTTCCATGAATTATGTCACATATTCTCCGACCTGTAGATTCATGTAGTTACCATATAGTTGTTCTGTTACAAGTGATTTTCCATCAAGGACAACACATGCATCATAATGCCAACACAGTGATCAACACCAATATGGTTGCCATCAAGTCCAAAGGGGGATATTGTTGGCATTATGGTACATGTGTTGTCCTTGATGGCAACTCACATATATGATAACCAAATATATTCACAAGTTAGTTCATAAATGATAAAGTGATGTATTGTAATAGGTCAATTCAGAGGTAACAAATTAATGGCATAGAAGAACAAGATGATGGGACAAAGGATTAAAAATTAGAATCAAGAAATTGAGGAAAGATAATGTTTTAAGTTGTATACACTGTTTAACCTAGTTCAAGTCGTATATACATGTGGCCACACAGAATAAAAGGCAAGTATACGTATGCACGCAGTTTCACAGAAGGAAAAGCGTGTATGGGATGAAAATTAAGGTTAAAGAATACCATGAGTCCATAGCATGGTATTAACCCACAATATTGAGCGAAATAACTGTTAGTTGATCCCATCTAAGAATACCATAGTTTCTAAGTATTTTTTTGGTGCATGGTATTGACAAGGGCTCTAATTATATAAGGAGGAGAAGATCAAAGGGCTAAATGTGCAAGTAAAAAGGGCTTTTCATGAATACTTCTATCTAAAGTATATTTTATGTTGTAAGGGCTATGGTTATGATATATATCTGAAACATCTTGTGCACCCTTGGAGACAATGTTGGATCATGGTCATGAGACCTGAAATGACTTATCATTATATGATCTGATAATTGATAGGTTAGATCTAAGTGCTAAGGCATGTTTTATCCTTTAAATGTTATGATCTGGGTATATCTGAATTCTTGAAAACTTGCGAAGTTATAAGTCATTATTTTCAGATCTATACGCAAGTTATCCTCAGTGAAGGCACATATACACGCAGATTCGGCACTTCCAAGTAGCGTATGCAAAGGAAGGGCTTGTTGTTCAGAAATGACTAATCTATATGATCAGTGCTGCTATTTTACTGTTGTTTGTCAATGATGTCTTCATTAGATCTGAAGTTAAACTGATTGTATAAGGAGATTGAGTTTGGTTGACTAATTGATTAAGTAAGAAGGGTGATCTTTCCTGCTATCTATTTATAAATCTGTAATATCATAGTAGATCTTTAGAATGTCTTCGGTTAGTACGATTTTTGGTTCAGAAGTTTTATGATTCAATATATTTATAGGTATATGCAGGTTGGGTTTTAGAAAGTAGCGTATACACACAAGTTGTCCTCATTGAAGTAGCGTATACATTCTGACATATGATTTTTGAGGTTATAGTTGGTTCTAGTTGTTGATGCAGTGTTCTGGGTTCATTTCTGTGCACTGGTTACAGTGATCTGACTATTCTAGTTGATTAGTTGAATTTTTGATTAAGTTTCAGATGATTGGGTTTTCAGTGATTGATTCAATTGTGTTAAAGATTAATGTCAAAAGTTTCAGTGATCGGTTGATTCAGAGATTAATGATTTGGGTTTTAGATATGTTAGAGATTGATGATTGGGTTTCAATGATTGATTGATTCAACTGTGTCAGAGATAAATGACAGTGTTGTAGTGATGAGTTACAATTTGATTTTTGATATTGAGCTTAAGTTTTGTTGCTGGGTCTAGTCTGAAAATTTGATGAAGCATGGCCTACATATTATGTTGATGTGTACCAGGAGTATCTAGTCTGAAAATTATGAAATGTGGTCCCTGGAGAATGAGTGAAGGTGGTCACCTTATGTAGTTTGTTGCTTATGTACTAGTAATCATATCGGCCAATACAAGAGCTAGGGGTTTGGATCTTCCTTCTAGTAGAAGCTGGAAAATGAGTGAAGGTTGTAACTTTCAATAGGATGCCTGCATAGTGGAAAGAGTCTGCACCTGTACAAAACTTGTAAACACTTTTAATAATCAGAAGATTGGGTTTCCACCTAAAAAATCCTGGTGTTCATGTGTATTGCTTATGTGTATTGATTTATTCTGTTCTTATTGCATATGTTTACTGCTTAGTAAATGCATCAAACTCTATTTTAAGTTCAACAGACAATGAATTAGCTATTTTACAAGTTTATTATCTATACTGGTTCCATTCACTATAGTCATGTACATACGTTGTTTGGTTTCTGTAAAATCGCGTATACAGTTTGAAAAGGAAAATTATTATTGGGAAAGTTTAAATACTAATTCACCCCTCCCCTCTTAGTATGTTTCCCAACAGAACCATCCCAACATTTTTGCTAACCATCCCTTGAGTCCTACTAAAGTTTTATACCTCTTAACCTCTGGACGCTCCCATCCTATGGGCATGATAGCATCCAAGAGGCTCTAGATTCTCTCATGACAAGGCAAGTCAGTGTCTAGGGACTATTTTTCTCAGTATTGTGCCAGTATCCTTGGGATTTGAGCCATGCTTTTAGGCCCAGAGCCTAGGTCACTGCCCATAATTGAATGACATCTTTAGAACAATAAAATAAGAAGGAAATGAAAATACAAATGCAATTACTTGAATAAGACATTATCTAGACCCCTACTAGCCATGACATGAATTTCGTCAAACATATCACAAATATGTAATCTACAGGTGCAAATAACATATATGGGCATAAGGATCTCATAGTTAGATGATAATCACTAAGAAGCATTGATGCCTCAACACATCAACTGTGATTTCGTCCCTTAGGTCATAGATACATTGTTCATTCATTTACAAGTAAAAACATGATGAGATCCATACATATATACTTTAATAAAACATATATATAACCATCATAATAGAAACATAAATACCAATGAAATCACAACCATATGATCCACATATAAACCAATATAATACTCACAGAAATACAAGGAGAAATAACATCATATTGATGATGCAAAATCCAAACCTGGGATGGGACTTCCATGTTCCAGCCAATCATAGAATGGTTGAGCAAAATCTCTCTTCGGTCATTCACCCCCGTGCCATGTTCCAAGCATGAATGTGGGATCTCATAGAACACATCAATCCAAAACCATCCAGGACTTTGAGAGGCTGTCCACCTCAACCCATCAATAACGATTCCACCTCATGAGCAGACATCAAAAAACCATCATCATATTAGTCCCTATCCAAGCCTTCAAGGGCTTCCAAAACATTTTTTCCAACCAAGGCTTCCAGGACTAGTAACCCAACCCATAGCTGCCACCGGGCTTCCAGAGTGTTTTTCCAACCAAGGCTTCCAGGAATTGTAACTCAACCCACCAAGGGCTTCTAGATAATTTATCTAACCAAGGCTTCTAGGACTGGTAACTCAACTCAAGTTGTTACAGAGCTTCCAAATCATTTTTCCAATTAGGGATTTCAGGAACTAATAACTCAACCCAAGCTAAGGAAACATGAGAACCAACCAAAACAAAACAAGGAAATAAACCCACAATCTCCATGACTATCTAGGAAATGGAAAGTCTAGGAAAATACACTATCGATCCAGGAAATCCTCAATGCCAATGATAGATCATAACCAAGAATCCACATGCATGTGCCATGCATGCCAAAACTAGTGAGGAAAACAGACATGCAACTTGGTACCTACAAGAAAAACCCAATGTAGTTGTTGATCTTGATGTCCTTCTGTGCTTTCCTGCTCTTCCTTTTCCTTCTTGCTCCAAAAATCCAAGTATGCCACACCCTCCAAGAGTGCTCAAAGAAAACTCTAAGTGTCCAAGAGTGAGAGAGAGACAGAGAGAATAATGAGAGAGCTCCAAAACTGAACTGAAAAAAGTCTATGTATTGATCCTCATAAGCCTTTTCATGAAGGACGCCTCTATTTTCTTCATTTCCATTATTTTCCTTCATTTTCCTCCTCACATGCAACCTGTGTCCTTTCACCTCCCTTTTCTCCTAATTACCATTATTTTCATAAATAAATGTGCCAAAAATTCCTCATGCCTTTCCAAAGCCTTTTCCATTGCCTTTTCCATAATAAACTAGAATGAACACCAACTAGGATGTTTTTTCCACCATTCAACTTGGAATATGTATCCCATGATTGTGGCCTTATATATTTTTACATGGCTTTTTAACCAGGGCTGTTACAGAACCCTCCCCTTTGGGGGAACACCATCCTTGGTGTTCAATGACACGTATAACCAATAAGACTGCTGAAAACAAAACATATAGCCCATGGAGATTTATAACACAACTCGTTGTAGTATTTACAATGACCATCTGCTAAAACATGACAAACATACCATTTACTGGAGCTTTATAACACAACTCATTACAATATTTACAATCCACATATACTTGTACACATTTTATTCAACCAACAATTAACCATATTTTCTATGGAGCTTGATAAACTAATTCGATACAATATTTACAATAATATACACATATATACATATGATCGACCGAAAAATAAAATGATATGATGCTTGTATTAATCAACAATGAAATCCAGAGGCTCATACCTCCACCCTCAAAGGTAGTACTAGGATTCACATCCTTCCTAGGAAGTCCAGAATCCACTGTGAAAGTCAAATCTACATCCAATGTCCAACATTATAATCAAGTGCCAATTTTCCTTTTAGTTAATAATTACCAAGTAATTGTTCTAGGGCAAACTCCCAATGTGCATATGATTCCATCTGGAAATTCTAATGACCAAAAAAAATATATCCCTGACCTTCCCTTCTCTGCTACACAGTCCCTCAGGCAATGCGCTCACCCCCTTCCATTCAGTCACACACCTTCCAAGTTCCACTGACACCCCCATCCTAGGCAGTCCATCCCTTGGCAAGGCTTCCTCGCATCGGAAGATACAAAAACCAAGGTGTATCCCTACCTCAAACCATACCGGTCATAACATCTTCATGGAAATCAATAGACACTATTGGGTACTAGTATTCCATGACTTTATCAACATACTATTGCATTTTCCAATTCTTTTTACTGTTGCAAATTCTTGTAGTTCACTTCAACCACCTAACCGGGCATTTCATATTTTCCTGTACCAAACACATAATGCCCATTAGATTCAAATTAAATTTAAATAACTTCAAATCATACCTCAGTGGTGGCTCATGAATAAGGTATACTTGCAATTATGTTTGCTTCCTGTTACAACAAGTCAAACTAGCATCTTTGACGAAATCATCATAAAACATCTCACATCATGTTAGCTCAAAACACAACCATCATAGATCAAAATCATAAATAACATGTACCCATCATAAACCAGAATCATAGATCACATGTAATCATCATAGACCAGAATAATAAATCTCATGTGTAATAAAATTGAAATAAACCACTGATACTTATCCTTTAATCAATCCTTAGCTCAAGGATAATTTTAGGGGTGAATGTTCGCCATTTGGCGAAATTAAGGGGTTTTAAATTTTTAGTGGGTGAATATTTTGTATCATAGTACATTTTTACAAATCACCTCAAATAGCCCACCTTATTTTAAGGGAGAGGGTAAAAAAGGTAAATTTAGCCCGTGAAATTAGGACTTACAACCTTCCATTCGCCCATTTTCAAGAATAGGTTTTATTTAAGTGAATCCTATAGGCCAAATACCATATTTATAAAAGAGGTATGGTAAATTAATAAAAATATAAATAAATGAGAGGTATGGTAAATAAATAAAACATTTTTTATATTTACTCCATAAGTCACCTTATATACATGTAAGCGTGTAAACAAATAAAAATATAAGTAAAGTGGAGGTATGGTAAATAAATAAAACGTCTTTTTATACTTACTCAAAAGGTATGGTAAATAAATAAAAATATAGATAAACTAGACGTATCGTAAATAAATAAAACCTCCTTTTATATTTAATCCATAACCCTCGTTCTATTTATGAAGGCTCAAGAAAGAGGTTTTATTTAAGTGAATCCTATGGGCCAAATACCATATTTGTAAAAGTGGTATGGTAAATTAATAAAAATATAAATAAATGAGAGGTATGGTAAACAAATAAAACATTTTTTTATATTTACTCCATAAGTCACCTTATATTTACGAACACTCAAAAAATGGGTTATATTTAGGTGAAACCTATGGCCAAAATACTATGGGACAAATACCATGGACTAGATTGTTATTAATACCATGCAAAAAACCATTATTAACCCTAATATTAGAATTAATAAAAATAAAAATGGCACCTGGTATTGACCCATGGTATTCACCAAAATGGCACATGGTATTGACCCATGGTATTCACCTGGAATGTAGCCTATCTAAATGGGGGAATTAAACCAGCATGTAGCCTATGCTAAGATTCACTAGGACTTTACAAAGTTTTATTATTTAGTGAAAGACTCGCCACGATCTTACAAGATTTTATAATTGAGTAAAATATTCGCCATGCCTTGTGAGAGATTCGCCAAAAAATTATATATACATATTATATTATTGATAAAATCGCCTTCCATTTTTCTTAAAATTTTCCCTGCCTTAGCTTCTACCTTTGTCTTATTCTGTATGCACTCTGAATTGGTTTCCACACCCACCATGTTAGTGTTCGTATCTTCATCCCTCCGTCAGTGATCAAATTATCTTGTTGCATTGCATTTTAGGTGTCTCGCTCGGTCAGCTGCATTCCATTAGGATCATGGATCATCTAACGGTAGTGGCTTATTATACATTTTCCCTCATGTCCTTTACTTGCTGGCCCATTTTCATTCATCTAGATCATCTGCAGTCATTTTTTGTCTTTAAATCCACAAAAGTTATTTTTAGGGTTTTAGGTCTCATTAGGTCTAGGGTTTCGTCAAAAATGTCTTCAAAATGCTCAATAAGGGTCAGCAAGTGGATGAGGAGGACAAATAAAGTTTCAACAACAATAATTTCTATAATCACATGTTCAGTGATTGATTTTTCCTCAAAACCTTGTTTTGAGGAAAAACAGAATTTTTTATGTTTTTATGTATAAATTTGATGTAATTTTAGTTTTTCCATATGTAATAACTTTAGTGGCAACCCTAGTCACCTTGCCAAGCTTCAACATCTCCATCACCTGCAAGGAAAAAAAAAAATCAAAGCATTCAGTTCATCACAGGAAAAAATAAAGCAAACTGCCCAAAAACAGAGTTTGAAAAACAAGTCAAACGCAAACATTAGAAAGTGGGTTTTTGATAAGTGAAAAATTAAAATCTTTTGTATATAATCATGTTTAAAGAGCTCATTTGAATCCAAAGGAGAAGGAGTGAACAAGAGAACAATCAGGTTGAAAGCAAAGAGAAAAATTGCAACAATTTGGGCAAGTTTCAGGGGCGCGGTGCATTGGATCGTGGGCATAGCGGATAGGGCTGGCACGGTACATTGGGCCACCCTCTGCAGTGTTAAACTTACACTGGCACAACGCACTGGGTTAGTGGTGCGGCGCATAGGGCTTCAAGCCGATTTCACCCACAAAATCTCCCAAATTTGCAAAATTTTCTCAATGTTCAGGTGTCCAAGTAAGTCAAGCATTATTCCACTACTAGTGAATGAGTTTCTCTTAGAGTTTATGGTGATTTAATGAGAAAAACTTGAAACCCTACCTCCTTGCAATTTTGCCAAAAACAATTGCATAGGGTTTACAATTTGTGTTTTTGCCACCAATTCCACTCCATCATTCCCTCACGCTTTGCTTCCCTCATTCATTTTCTAGTTGCATCAACCCATTCCCTAATCCCCATATCCATAAATTCATTCATCCCCTATCCCCAATTCCCACTATCCCAAACCCTAGCCACAAATCCCTAAACTCTAATTGTTGTCCCAAGAGCCTAAATACTATTCCCTAAACCCCCTATTCCCCAAAAACTTGTCAGCATCATTCCCAAAACCTCTCATACACATTCCCTCCACAGTCCCTCATACATTCTTATCCTTGGCAGCAAAAATCTAAAAACACCATAAATCTCTTCATACTCATCTAAGAAAACTCAAACATTGGCAAACATGGAGTCTGATCCTTCCTATGAGAGGGATGATGAAACTATCAGTGATTCTTTCCAAAAGATTCATGTCACCATTCAGCTGAGCGTACCATCATTTAGAGGGTTGTCATCATCACGTCAGGTTCTAATGGGTCATTTTACACCTTGTTCATGCTTCAGTTGTGCCTAGGTAAGGTTTGTTTCCCTCTCCTAGGGTTTTGAGGGTAATTTCTTTTGGATGGTCAAATCATCATCAAAAATTGTATCTTGATGTTCATACACCTTCCCCTATCCTTAACGTACCTTATTAAACAATTCCCATCACTGATATGCCTTAAATTCCTCATTTTCCCACAAACCCTATTTTCTTGCTACAATTTGGCAATTTTCTAGGCTAGGCCTGTGTTTTGCCCTTTTGGACCCCTTCCCCTCACTCAATCTTTGAAATTCAACTTTCCCCTATTTCATAACATCCCTTCCTACTTCCCAAAATTTCCTCAAGAATGTAGAAGCCCCTTATCTCCTTCATTTCCCTTCATTTTGACAAATCCCCTATTCCACACATCGGGGTAGGTTTTACTCAAATGATAATTCTGAGCAAGGAAATATGAATTTGGAAATCCTGAGAGAGGTTTTGTCCAAAAGAGGCCAAGGAAGAAAAACCTCCTTCACATTTTACACAAGTGTCATGGTTTTAGAGAAATGTCAAAAATACAGTTGCCTCAGGAGAATTGATGCACCTCTGAAGTGACTTTGGGAAAATCATGATTTCGCCTAGCTTGGTTGGCCAAATGACTTTCTTGATGAGTCAAATGATAACTAGACACAAAGATATTTCCAATGATCTATCATGAGCTCACTTTGGGGTTGAGGAAGGCCTTCAAAAGTTGACTGCAACAACACTCTGCCTTTAGGTAGCCTCATTTTGCACATTTTGACCAGTCGTGGGAGATTTGACTTTTGACAGGGCAAATGAACTCCAAATTGAAAAATTCTTATTGGGTTGGAAAGTAGATTCAATAATATTTCCAATGAGATATTTTTCACCCAATATGGACACCAGAAATACCCTCAAAATGTATCTGCAAAAAGGCACTACGCATAGAAAGTTTTAAGACAGGTTTTTCTGCCCAATGCGCCGCGCCACCTGGTGCTCGCTTTTGATGTGGACCTCCTTTTGAGGAAAGATTAGAATTTTTGGATTTTTCATGAAACAATATGCATGATCACCAATTTTCAAGAAATTTTGACAGGTTTTGAGCCCCAAAAAAGGTCAACAACACCCTAAAAATGACCTTTCTGCCCCTTTTTTGACACATAGGAAGCAGTCTTGGGAGAACTCCGTTTTGGAGAAGAAAATGGAGGATACATTCAAAAATTATACTTTTTCTATAAAGTAGACATGAATACCTTTCCAACAAGCCCACTTGGAGCAAATTTAGACACCGGGAAGGCCTCCAAAAGTAGCTTCAAAAAGGTGCTACGCATAGGGAAATCAGCGCGGCGCATTGGAGAAATTTCGCTCAGTTTGACCATAATACTCCATTTTTGACCTAGTTTCTTGACAGTTTGAATTTTCTCCTTCTTAATGTCAAAATATTGATGTAATTCAATTTAATTTGATGGATCTTGATGTAATTATGTTGAATTTTTTCTCATAGAGATAGATTCATCCATGAAAAAGTAGTTTGCAACTGAATGAATCATTTCCCTAGTTTTTAGAGGCATGATGTTCCACTGCCTACTTTTTAGTTCTCAGTTTAGAATTTGTTGGAATAGCTCCTAAACTCATGAGCTCGACCACTAGAAGCTAGGATGAGTTTTTTTTTGCCTATATCGTATGTTTTTCAGTCATTAGCATGGTTGGACTTTTCAGAAAGCTTGGAGCTTATTGTATACTCATTTCAACAGTTTTGGCTAAGGAATAGACTAGTGGTTTGCAGCACTCTATGGGATTCATGTGGCATGTTTCTTTGATATTGTGTTTCCTTCTGTAAATGTAAGTTTATATTTGTTTTATGTATGCCATTATCTCTCTTGTTTCTTCTTAACTAAAACAAAGAAGGATAAAGGTAGAATCCATTGAAATTGGAGTGCTCTACCTAGGGTTTGCTTAGTTATTGATGTTTTCAGCTGATTCAAGAGGATCCTTGAGGTTTTCTTGCCCTCTTCAACTCCTCACCTATCTAAATCTCTCCATTTCATTCAATTTTGAAGTATCAAATCATTTTCCTACCTTTCCCCATTGAGACCTTTGCAAAACTGAGCCTCATTTCCATGACCCAAAACTGCCTTTCCATTTGAGCCAACAAAATCATCAAATTCAATCAAGCCCTTTTTCATAAATACCTAGCCTAAAATCAGTCTTCATTCAATTCATCTCAAGCCTCATTGATCATTTTTGCTGAGATTGATAGGAGAGAGCCCTCTCCCAACCTGGTAGGGCTAGCTATCAAGTTAAGCTTGGTTTGATGTTACCCTAGATCCTACCTTTCTCAGCCTGAGGTAGATTTAGGCCCTAACATATTGGAAACCATATTGGGGAAGAAAAGATTATTTGTTTGTTAGTGTTATTTCTTTATAAACTACAGACGGAGCCTGAAGTTATGCCAGGAAGCCTTCGAACTGCACATTTCTTTGCGAGTGCATAAGTAGATAAAAGAAGCTTCAGTCAATCTCTAGTCTAGTCTTATAAGCTGAACATCTAACTTGCAAATTGCCATAGTACATGAATCAAGTTAGATCTGATTGTTGATGGTGGACAACAGTCAGACACATATGAAGGCTGAAATCATTCTCCTAGCGACTCCAGTGTCAAAGAATCCCAAGCTTCAGAATTTTTATGGCAACTCCACTGTTCAAGAACCAGTAGCCTGAAGAATTTCTTGGTGAATTCATTGTTATCAAAATTGTTTCGCTGGATTGAAGGTATGCTCCCATGAGCCGAGATCACATTCCAGGTTTCCAAAATAAAATTCCTAAGGTAGATTGGCAAAGGAATTTGCCTACGTTCGAAGATGATGATAGGAAGGATGTTGCTTTACATCTGGTTAGATTTCACATACATATTCGCAAGTTGAAGGTTGATTTTCCTGAAGATTGTTTGATGAAGATATTCATGGCCACTCTGGAAGGTGAAGCCCGATCTTGGTATGAAATTTTTCCGCCTACTTGTATTTACTGTTTGAAGGATTTTCATACCATGTTCTTTGAGAGGCATAAAGAATCTTATCCATCCTTAACCTTTGTTCAGGACTGTTGTAAACATGTTTATAGTTTTATTGAAAATCTTGAAAAAGTTTATGAAGATGATGACTTCATGGACGATGAGATCATGGAGGCTCTGTACAAAAATCCATTTCAGCAGCATAAAGAGAACTTAGAGGACACTCATCAAGATGCTCAGGAAACTTTGCAGTAGGATCAAGAACTTAGTACAATGGAAAATAATGAAAGAGAAGGTTTTATTTCAGATCTGTCCATAGAAGAAAACAGTATGTAGGAAAGTCAAGTTTCAATTTCAAAATGGGATAAAGTCAAGTCGGCTATTTCAAATCTAGATTCAGATCGTGATGATCAAGAGTACCTTGGTTTGAATCCCATGAAGGAGAGATCTACTGTTGAGGTCATCTGGAATGAAGAAGATAGAGTTATTGACCCAAGTGTTCTCATTTCATTAGAACCAAGCCTTCATGAGGAGGTAGTCCAGTCATTTTATGAAAAACAAGATGAGATCTTTGTTCAAGTAAGTGAAAAATCCTCTTTCGATAACTTGGTGGTAAATGATAATTTGATTGCCATGTCATATGAAGATGATAAAAAATGTTTTCAAATTTCAAAAGATCAGGGAAATGAGGATTGTCATTCAGGTTTTTCATGTTTTGAAATGTTATTTCATGAAGAATATAATCACTTGAGCAAAAGAAAACAAAAGGTAGTATCTCCTCTATCTGAAGATGAGATAGATCAAATCCTGAAAGTTCAGGTTACAACCCAAACTAATGTAGGTCTACAGTGTGCACATGGTCAAGAAAGTGTTGGTGAAACTTCTTCCACATTTGAAAATAATGATAGTCTTGAAATTAACTTTATTTATCAGTGAAAAGATAATGTTTTCCTTCATGAAAATGATAAGATTGTCATGTTTGATAATCTTGAAGATTGTTTTCTATTTAAGAATGACCTAGACCATGAAGTTGAGGGATATGAGCTTGAGAGAGACAATATGCCAGAATTTCTCATGGTCAAGGAATTTACAGCTAACACTTAGATGGAAGAAGCTTATACCTCTCTGTGCCTTCCTATCACTTAGCAACTAGTTGTTCTTTCAGATTAGAATGAAGGGAGTACTTGTATTTTTGCTGTTGGATCTCAAGACAAGCTAGTGCTTCAGGATTTTCAAGATCCTTTCGGCATTCTTTTGCAAGCACTAGAGAAGATGAATGTTGGCTGGTTTGTTAGCATAAGCCTTGGTTTCAATTGTTATTGTGAGTTGCCTACATGTACATCGTTCTGCCTGCTCGAGGAAAGAGAGAGCAGAATTTCATTGAGTAGCCATTTGTTGGATTGGTTACATTGGAAGACCCACTTCACATGAATGTACATATTTCATCAGTAAGCAGGTAATTTTCGTCATGATTTGAAGCCCTCAAATCTCGATGGACTGCTTCCCTTTGAAAGCTTTGTAAGTACTTGTTTCAATTAAGTCAGTCTTGAGTCATTTTTTGTTTTAGTCAGTTCAGTTTAAAGATAGTTTCAGCTGAGTGTCTAGTTTTAGCTTTTGAGAGTCTTGTTTCAATTTTGAATTAGTCAGTCCAACTATGAGTCTTGAGTCAAAGTTTCATATCAATTGGTTTTTGGTTTATCGAAGTTATTGACTCCATAGCCCAATGGAAGAGGCACTGCCTTCTTTCCCAAAGATCTGTAGTTCTTGGCACCTCCAAGGAGCTACCATCCCCATTGGAGCCAATGTTAGTGTCGGTATCTTGATCCGTCCCTCAGTGATCAAATTCTCTTGTTGCATTGCATTTTAGGTGTCTCGCTCTGTCAGATACATTCCATTAGGATCATGGATCATCTGAAGGTAGTGGCTTATTATACATTTTCCCTCATGTCCTTTACCTGCTAGCCCATTTTCATTCATCTAGATCATCTGTAGTCATTTTTTGTCTTTAAATCCACAAAAGTTATTTTTAGGGTTTTAGGTCTCATTAGGTCTAGGGTTTCGTCAAAAAGGTCTTCAAAATGCTCAATAAAGGTTAGCAGGCACATGAGGAGGACAAATAAAGTTTCAACAACAATAATTTCTATAATCACATGCTCAGTGATTGATTTTTCCTCAAAACCCTGTTTTGAGGAAAAACATAGTTTTTTATGTTTTTATGTATAAATTTGATGTAATTTTAGTTTTTCCATATGTAATAACTTCAGTGGCAACCCTGGTCACCTTTCCAAGCTTCAACATCTCCATCACCTGCAAGGCAAACAAAAAATAAAAGCATTCAGTTCATCATAGGGAAAAATAAAGTAAACTACCCAAAAACAGAGTTTGAAAAACAAGTCAAATGCAAACATTACAAAGTGGGTTTTGATAAGTGAAAAATTAAAATCTTTTGTATATAATCATGTTTAAAGAGCTCATTTGCATCCAAAGAAGGAGTGAACGAGAGAACAGTCGGGTTGAAAGCAAAGAGAAAAACTGCAGCAATTTGGGCAAGTTTCAGGGGCGCGGCGCATTGGGTTGTGAGCACGGCGCATAGGGCTGGCACGGTGCATTGGGCCGCCCTCTGTAGTTTTAACCTTACATTGGTGTGGAGCATTGGGTTAGTGGCGCGGCACATAGGGCTTCAAGCCGATTTCACCCACAAACTCTCCCAAATTTGCAAAATTTTCTCAATTTTCAGGTGTCCAAGTAAGTCAAGCATTCTTCCACTACCACTGAATGAGTTTCTCTTAGAGTTTATGGTGATTTAATGAGAAAATCTTGAAACACTACCTCCTTGCAATTTTGCCAAAAATAGTTGCACAGGGTTTACAATTTGTGTTTTTGCTACCAATTCCACTCCATCACTCCCTCACTCTTTGATTCCCTCATTCATTTTCCAGTTTCATCAACCCATTCCCTAATCCCCATATCCCTAAATTCATTCACCCCCTATCCCCAATTCCCACTATCCCAAACCCTAGCCACAAATCCCTAAACCCTAATTGTTGTCCCAAGAGCCTAAATACTATTCCCTAAACCCCCTATTCCCCAAAAAACTTGTCAGCAACATTCCCAAAACCCCTCATACACATTCCCTCCATAGTCCCTCATACATTCTTATCCTTGGCAAAAAAAATCTAAAAACACCATAAATCTCTTCATACTCATCTAAGAAAACTCAAACATTGGCAAACATGGAGTCTGATCCTTCCTATGAGAGGGATGATGAAATTGTCAGTGATTCCTCCCAAGAGCTTTGTGTCACCATTCAGCTGGGTGTACCATCATTCAGAGGGTTGTCATCATCACGTCAGGTTCCAATGGGTCATTTTACACCTTGTTCATGCTTCAGTTGTGCCTAGGTAAGGTTCGTTTCCCTCTCCTAAGGTTTTGAAGGTAATTTATCTTGGATGGTCAAATCATCAGCAAAAATTGTATCCTCATGTTCATTCACCTTCCCCTATCCTTAATGTACATTATTAAACACTTCCCATCACTGATATCCCTTAAATTCCTCATTTTCCCACAAACCCTAGTTTCTCGCTACAATTTGGCAATTTTCTAGGCTAGGCCTGTGTTTCCCCGTTTTGGACCCATTCCCCTCAATCAATCTTTGAAATTCAACTTTCCCCTATTTCCTAACATCCCTTCCTGCTTCCCAAAATTTCCTCAAGAATTTAGAAGCCCCTTATCTCCTTCATTTCCCTTCATTTCAACAAATCCCCTTTTCCACACATCGGGGTAGGTTTTACTCAAATGATTTTTCTGAGCAAGGAAAGATGAATTTGGAAAAACTGAGAGAGGTTTTTGTCCATAATAGGCCAGGGAAGAAAAATCTCATTCACTTTTTACACACGTGTCATGGTTTTAGAGAAATGTCAAAAATACAGTTGCCTCAGGAGAATTGATGCACCTCTGAAGTGACTTTGCGAAAATCATTATTTTTCCTAGCTTGGTTTGGCCAAATGACTTTCTTGATGAGTCAAATGATAACTAGACGCAAAGATATTTCCAATGAGATATCATGAGCTCAATTTGGGGTTGAGGAAGACCTTCAAAAGTTGACTGCAACAACACTCTGCCTTTAGGGAGCCTCATTTTGCACATTTTGACCAGTCGTGGGAGATTTGACTTTTGACAGTGCAAACGAACTCCAAATTGAAAAATTCAAGTTGGTTTGGAAATTAGACTCAATAATATTTCCAATGAGCTATTTTTCACCCAGTTTGGACATAGGGAAGGACCTCAAAACGGATCTTCAAAAAGGAACTACGCATAGAAAGTTTTAAGACAGGTTTTTCTGCCCAATGTGCCGCGCCACCTAGTGCTCGCTTTTGATGGGGACCTCCTTTTGAGGAAAGCTCAGAATTTTTGGATTTTTCATGAAAAATATGCATTCTCACCAATTTCCAAGAAAATTTTACAGGTTTTGAGCCCCCGAAAAGGTCAAAAACACACTAAAAATGACCTTTTCTGCCCCTTTTTTGACACACAGGAAGCAGTCTTGGGAGAACTCAGTTTGGGAGGAGAAAATGGAGGCCACATTAAAAATTCCACTTGTTTTGGAAATTAGACAGACATACCTTTCCAACGAGCCCACTTGGAGCAAATTTGGACACCGGGAAGGCCTCCAAAAGCAGCTGTAAATAGGCGCTATGCATAGGGAAATCAACACGACGCATTGGAGAAATTTTGCTCAGTTTGACCAAAATGCTTTGTTTTTCACCTAGTTTCTTGACAGTTTGACTTTTTTCCTTCTTAATGTCAAACTCCTAATGTAAGTTAATGTAATTTGAGGGATCCTGATGTAATTATGTTTAATTTTTACTCATAGAGATAGATTCATCCATGAAAAGGTAGTTTGCGACTGAATGAATCAGTTCCCTAGTTTTTAGAGGCATGATGTTCCATTGCCTAATTTTTAGTTCTCAGTTTAGAATTTGTTGGAATAGCTCCTAAACTCATGAACTTGACCCCTAGAGGCTAGGATGAGTTGTTGTTTGCCTATATCTTATGTTTTTTTAGTCATTAGCATGGTTGGACTTTTGAGAAAGCTTGGAGCTTATTGTATACTTATTTCAGCAGTTTTGGCTAAGGAATAGACCAATGTTTTGCAGCGCTCTATGGGATTCATGTGGCATGTTGCTTTGATATTGTGTTTCCTTCTGTAAACGTAAGTTTATATGTGTTTTATGTATGCAATTATCTCTCTTGTTTCTTCTTAACTAAAACAAACAAGGATAAAGGTGGAATCCATTGAAATTGGAGTGCTCTACCTAGGGTTTGCTTAGTTATTGATGTTTTCAGCTGATTCAAGAGGATCCTTGAGGTTTTCTTGCCCTCTTCAACTCCTCACCTATCTAAATCTCTCCATTTCATTCAATTTTTAAGTATCAAATCACTTCCCTACCTTGCCCCATTGAGACCTCTGCAAAACTAAGCCTCATTCCCAAGACCCAAAACTGCCTTTCCATTTGAGCCAACAAAATCATCAAATTCAATCAAGCCATTTTGCATAAATACCTAGCCCAAAATCAGTCTTCATTCAAGTCATCTCAAGCCTCATTGATCATTTTTGCTGAGATTGATAGGAGAGAGCCCTCTTCCAACCTGGTATGGCTAGCTAACAGGTTAAGCTTGGTTTGATGTTACCCTAGATCCTATCTTTATCAGCCTGAGGTAGATTTAGGCCCTAACACAAAAAACACCCAGTACCTTCTCCTCAACCATGTGCAGATACACATAGTGTGCATCACACACATACAACCACAAACAACATACAACACCATGCAATACATGCAGCTACACCTGACATACCATACATACACCTACACCCAGGGTTCAACACAACACATACATACACCTACACCCAGGGTACAACACAACGCATACATACACCTACACTTGATGTACAACACAATACATCCATCTATACCCGATGTACAATGCCAGACAATACATGTACCTACACCTGTCATACAACATAACACAATACATACACCTACACCTGATGTGCAACACAATACATCCATCTATACCCAATGTACAGTGCCACACGATACATGTACCTACACCTGGCGTACAATGCAACATAATACATCTACACCCGATTTACAACACCACACAAAACAAGTACTTACACATGGCATAAAACAAAACACAATACATGTGCTACACAAAGTACAACACAACAAGTACACATGTCATGATAACATGACTACACAATGCACATACATAATACCGCATGTACCCAACACAACGTCCACGACATACACATAATACCACATGTACAACATGTACACAGTACCACCTGTACAAAGCACCACCTGCACAATGTATGCACAACATCACATGTACATGACACAACCCACACAACATGTACACATTGATGCCACATGTCCATCATACCACTTGCACAATGTGTACACAACACCAGACATACACAACACCACATGCACGACATGTACATGACAACACATGTAAACAAAACCAAAAGCACGACATGTACACAGCACCACCTACACACAACACCATATGTACAACATGTACACAAAATTACATGCACACAACACCATATGTATATAGCACTGCATATAAAAATGTATATAACACCCTATGTACACAACACTACATATCCAACATGTGCACAATACCATATGCACACAACACCACATATCCATTGTGTGCACAGTACAATATGTACACAACACCACATATCCAACACGTACATAACAGCATCTATACCCAACACTGCATATGCAATATTCCTACAACATTGTCTATAGCACCTTGTAGATAGCATTGCATAAACAAAAGGTACACACACTATATATAAAAAACACTGCATGTGCACAACATCACATATTCAACATGTACAACATATTCACAACAATAGTACCTCACATCCAAAACCACACTATCTCTACCAAGCAACCTTGCTTCCAATATCTTATCCACGCTTGTCCTAGCATGTCGTAGACCACATCGGTTTCATTTCACTGATGTATCTCTTGGTATATCCTACCCATAACATAGACATAATATAATCATATAATATCAAATCATAACCACATGATATTGACCTCATAGATTTGTCAAGGCTACTCCTCCCAATTGATTCCTTGTAAGACTAGGAACCTCTTCATGCCATTAACTTACATAAGAAAACATTCTTCCACAAGAATGATCTCTGGTCACCCATTGGATAGTGAAATAGATACATGTATACATACATACATATACATAAACATTAGGATAAAAAATCATGATCCTTTCAGACAACGATATGCATACATTCACATACATACATATAAAAACCAACAAAAAATAATAGTGATCTAGTCAGTCAACAACATACATACATATATATATGTACATATAAACATTAGCATAAAATAATCATGATCCATGATGACCCTGTTAGACATGACATACATACATACATACATACATGTATACACATATAGACATTAGCATAATCGTGATCACAAGTTAATTACTAGGTATCATAAGGTCATGATTAAGAGAACTCCCTTTATACATGCAACACATGCGTAACATTGAGAAAAACTATTCCAAAAATAGTTAAGGCATATGATGCCTTAAATCCCTTCACCTTACCTTTACTGATTACTTTTCCCATGATTGTCCTGCCATCGTTGATTTACATGAATATACACAACCAGTCTAATAGGCTATCATACTCTTTCCTTCAACTGCACTTATACATGCACTGATTTTCATCTAGCTCTTACCTTACATGTTAGGTACAACATATCACTCCCTGAGCTCCATTAACTTCCTCCTTCCCCAACCAATTCCCAAGACTCTCAAAACAATAAAGGCAAGATCGAGAAGCAAAAGGAACAAAACCATGGAAAACCAACAACAATACAACACCATAAACAAAGTGGAAAGGCCTTGCACTAGACATAACAAAGATGCAATCAAGTGAAACCAAATCACAAAATACCAAAAGCACAAGACTGAAAACATATGCCATGACTCAATACCAATGTTCCTAGTGCTTCCAAAGGAAAGTTCAACCGGATACTTCTTCATAATTTCATGGAAGTCTCTTTCCATGAAATCCCCTACATGATATTTCCATGGACATGTAACTGTCAGTGCATAAATAAACATAACAATACACCATTTACCTTACCTTGTTTTTCCAGGTACATTGCTTGCAACTGAAAACATCCATGCCATCTCTCAAGGGACTCCAATTCCCTTGATAGATCCACCTGTAACTAGAGACTAGATAATATAGTTTTCAAGAACATGTTCATGAGTCTACCACTTATCCACATAATGTCACACAAGAATAAGGTTAAGAAGAATTCCTATATGCAAAGAACTCATTTGTTTTGACTTAGGATTTCCAAACACAGCCAGAGGAATTCTTTCTCAATTCATTTCTTTTACCTTTTTACCTTACTGCAATCAAGGCTTACTATGTATTGTCACCTCATCCAACTGTAAAACACATCAATTTTTACCTTTTCAAGAAAATACCAAGGATGTTTCTCTGCAACTGCGTACACATGTCAATCACATATTCCAAATATCAAGACATCATATCTATTAATCTAAAATCAACCTTTATCAAGACTAAAAATCATGTCATAATCCATAGTCAATGCATAGTCATCGGACATAATGCTACAACTGTCACCTATTACACTCAAGTACATGTCAAGTATCTCAATGCATATGCGTGAGTAAAACCATATTAAAACAAGTTCATTTCTTGATGCAATCTTATAGGCACATACTCATATCATGTGATTAATCAAGCATTCAACAATAGATAGATGACATAATAGATAACAACACTCAAACACCAAATATATGACATAATCAAACATTCAAGAACAAAGTAAATGACATAAGAAAGCTCATAACTTAATGTATCTCAGGGGAGGCTACCTTGTCTGCACAATCAATCTAGTTAGCACGAGATAACTTTACAACACATCAGCTCAAGAACAAACAAGATCATGATATCCATAACAGTAACTAACTAACATGTTGACATCATAAACTCATAAACAATTATCATTCATACTTAATAATCACATATAAACAGTCAGTCTAGATTAGTACGACACAATGTCACAAATATGTCAAATCATACCATAATTTCATAACCCTAACCATATCCATATGAAAATCCAAGTTAGTGTGATACATATATCATCAAGATATTAAATGTAATAACCCTAATCATCAAGTTACTAGCATATAACAACAACAAGTTATATATCATGCTCATCAACAACATATAATCTAATCATCAAGCTAACTATCATGTAACAACAAGAAGTTAACCGATAACATACTCAACAACAACATATAACATATAACATAATGATAACAAGTTATCTATCATGAAACAACAATAGAAATGCATACAACCACATGTTACTATCAGTCAGGACTATCCGACACATGTGCATATGACTATACTAATCAAATAGTATCTATCATGTATGTAACCATAACATCAATATAATGAAAGGCATACACGTAATCATAATTCATATAACAATCCTTAACCTACATACCCGCATTCGCAACATACAAACATGTATGATGACATGCTCTTGCCTCGACATCCATTGTTGCAACTTGACTTTGATGGTCTAAATCTTCTACTCTATCTCAATCAACACATTAGAATCATAACATAATAACTACATCATGATGACATAACCACATCCAATGACCTCACAATGCATATCTAACCTACCATACATGCATAACCATAACCATGGCAATGCATGCATATAGACACTGACATGCATAGCAATGCATATACACCCATACACTCATGATGAAACATCCCACAGCAACACCATCAACCTTCACATGGTGACATCATTACAATCATGATCAACACCATGCAAATGCAGCAAGCACATGTACTACAAGCAAAAGGAAAATATATGCAACCAACATGAATGCATGAACAACACAACGCCCATCCAGTCCGAGGGGTGAACCATGCTGAGATACCACTCTATAACACCCTCCTCTTAATTCTACTGAAGTAACTGGCTAACGGGGGGAAACATGTGACGATAACCTACTATGATATGATTCCAACCAAGGCTTCTAGGACTAGTAACTCAACCCAAAAATTTTACAAGGATTCCAAATCATTTTTCCAACCAGGGCTTCCAGGACTAGTAACTCAACCCACCAAAGGCTTCCATAGAATTTTTCCTACTAAGGCTTCCAGGACTAGTAACTCAACGCAAGTTGTTACAGGGATTCCAAAGATTTTTACCAACCAGGGCTTCCAAGAACTAATAACTCAACCCAAGCTAAGGAAACAAGAGAACCAACCAAAACAAAACAAGGAAGTAAACACACAATCTTTGTGGCTATCTAGGAAATGGAAAGGCTAGGCAAATCAACTATCAATCCAGGAAATCCTCCATGTCAATGACATATCATAGCTAAGACACCACATGCATGTTCCATGTATGCCAAAACTAGTGAGGAAAACATACATGCAACTCGACACCAGCAAGAAAAACCCACTATTGCTGTTGATCCTCATGTCCTTTTGCACCTTCCTGCTCTTCCTTTGCCTTCTTGATCCAAAACTCCAAGTACGTCACACTATTGAGAAGGTTAATCCTCTACGCGGATAGAGACGATCCCTTTAGCCCAATGAGTGATTCTAGCAACTGAAGGGACAATCAACTAGACATCTTCCTAGATTATAATTGAAAAGTAGAACAAGAGAGGTGGCTTACCTTGTTATGATGCTAATCCGGTTTCCTTTGTTGAGATCCTCAAACTGCATGTGTCACGAACTTGTTCCTACTTCTTTTAGCGCTTATATACCTGCAAAAATGACCAAAAGACAACAAAGCATGCCAAAACCAATAGCAAATACAATAATAATCTACTTAGCTAATCAAGGAATGCCAAGCCAATACATACATGCATATATATATATATATATATATATATATATATATATATATATATATCTATATATTGGGAAGATGAACCAACAATTGTATTATTATTTAAAGAATAAAGGGGAATATTACAACCATAGCCTTGATGTTGAAAGGCTCTGCTTGAGTGGTAATCCAAGTCCAAGCCAAGAAACTCTCTAACACTCCTTCTCCAAGTCTAATGAATAGCCTCTAAGCACAAGCTCAGCATAGGGGTGGAAATGGACATAGATCAACCATTTGGGAATGGTAGAGGGGGGGATTTACAGGCTAGGAGGAGTTAGGTCTCCTCCAAAGATAGGATTAGGCCCACATCTCAAGGAGGTAGCTCATATGGATGAGACAAAGAGGTCAAATTAGGAGGATTCGACCTCATCTATGTGAAACCACCTCCAGCTCGCTACTTTGGAAGCTTCTAGACCATTGTTGAGCTAATTTGTGGACCTAAATTAACACAATTATTTCTTATCAATCCGAGTTGTTTATGATTTGAGGCAAGTTCACTATATGTGAAGATCAAATGTAATCAAACCTTGAAAGATAAGTTATTCAAAAGCTAAAAGCAATACATTCTATAACTCTAATTCAATCAGCTTAAAAAGAGGAAAAAACATTGAAAGAGTTCTTGACTTCAAGAAGTCCACCTTCACCTCAATTATCACTTAATGAATCAGAGATTGAAACCAAAAGCTTAAGATGGATAAATTATTAATGAAAGAATCTCTTAACTTAAGAGACACATAAGGTATTCCATCATAATTCATTCATCTCAATATCAAAATCTCAATGAGAAACTACTTGGATGCGAACAAAAGAAACTAGTTTTGATTCATCATTTTAGCAGAAGGGATGCCCAACTTGAACACCTATTTTTCCAACTCAATAAAGTGATGAATAAGCTATTAACTAATGAAATCAATCACTATGCATAAACCATAAAGCAAACTGAAATAAAGCTTTGAAAAACTAGTGCTACAATCAACCAGATTACAAGGAAATGAAACTAGTTAACAAGGAAGTGTACTTAGCTTGGAATGGGGGCCCTCCACCCTTGCCTTGCACACTTTGAGAGGTGATATCAGAAGCTTAAATTCAGTCACACATCCATAGCATTGAATAAAAAAATAATAATAACACAATTCTTCAAATTAACTCCTCAATCCAAAGATGTCACAACATAAAAGTATATCATAAAATCAATACATAAGCCATCAAAGTTTTGGCTTTAAATAATAAGTCTCATGAACAAACTGATCTATATTCACTCAAACAAACCCATCTACTCTCATCCACCTATCTAAGTCAAATTCATTACTCCCATCCCAAGAAAGATGACCATTCCTATGAAATCTCAAAACTGCCCTATTTCTATGGGATTCCTGAATGACTAGTCATGGTTAACTAGCACCAAATGGGCCTAATAAAGCTTGTTCTGTTTGAACTAAGCATTGCTGGCTTAGTCCTAGTTCCCAAGCTATTCATCCATGCATTCCATTCGTGCCCAAGTGTCCTGCAACCATATCAACCATAGAGCTATCACGGGAACTTCTGAATCTGCCAATTTTGCACTAAAAACCAAATTTTCATAAAAACTTTAGAAATTGAAAAATTAAAATTAAATACCTGAATGGATATCAAATATACATAAAAATGGGATAAATGAAGGGAAAATGGATGGAAAATAAATGGATAAGTAAGTTTCTTTGAGCAAAAATAAGACCAAAACTAAGGCCCAACATCTCTCCCTTGCTTATCATCAAGCATGTCCCTATGCTTGCTTGCTCCTCTTTGACCTTTGTCTCTCTGTAGTAGATGCTGTACCTGTAGATGCTTCCTGTTGTGCTGCCCTGACCAAACAATCCAGACCTGTGTCATGTCTCTCCCTAAACAAAGTTGCTTTGACCTTTTGTTTTTCATACTTTGCTTGCCACATGTTCTTTTCCTTTAGCCATTTAAATGCTTTCTTAGAAAGTAGATCATTTTTCCTTTTCAGCCTCCCCAATTCTTCATTTAATTTTTCATTGGCCTTAACCAATTTAGCATTATCTTTCTTATTTGCCTTGTTTTCTTCTTTTAATTGTTTCTCCAAGATTTTGCTAATTTCCAATTGGTCAGTTAAATCCCTGATTCTTCCCAAATTGATTTCTCTCTCAAAATCTTGTGTTGTTTTCATTAGTGATGTTGCTGCTGCATCATCATATGAAGAATCCTTCTCAAATACCTCTTGTGCAATATCATTTTCTTCTTGTTGTCTTGGGGAATATGTTTCTACTTCCTTGTCTAAATCAATGGGACTTTTATTCCTAAATCTTCTACGAATAGACATAACAGATGTTTCATTTTCTTGCATATCCATGCTACTCTATTGTTTGGCTCTTGTTCTAGGATACAAGGGTGAGTTCATCAATCCTCTGTTTTCCTGCTTTGTTTTATCCTGTACCTCATTAACCTGTTCAATGAATTGATTTTTAGACATGAATTCTCACCACACCCTGTGATCTCACCTGATACTCAACTAGGATTTTGATTAATCCTTGGTGGTAAATCTGTCCTGCTTTAGGCCTGTGTTCATGTTTGACTATTTCAATCATTCTCAAAAGGCTCCTATATAGGAAATAAGGCAAGTTAATCCTATCCTCCCCTTTTATATGCTGCAAAAGTCTGACATGATACAAGTTGGCAACGCTATATCCTCTATCACAGGTCAAAAACTTTTGGATAACCAAAACCAACTCAGCCCATGGTTCATTAAACCATTCCCTGGGTATCCCTTTTGTTCTATCAAATGTCCTTTTCCAGTTCCTCTCAAGAAAGAAAGTCCAAGATTTCTCCTTGAAGTGCAGGCCTTTGTAATACTTCTCACCTATCATGGGTAGATCTAAAGCTTGGGAAAGATATTCCTGGGTTACAGGAATAATGACATCTCCCACCCGTGTCTGGTCTTGACTGAAATTGTTTATAAAGTCCCTAGTTATTTGTTCAGAGTGGCCATCAAAGTTTTGTAGGAAACTTATCATCCCCGCCTGGTAAATTTTTTCTATAATTTACTTCCCCCAACTCTCTATCTGAAATTTTGGCTCTACTCTGACTGACATTGCTTCTGTAAAACAATGAATGAATTCCTCTGTTGTTACTAATTTCATTTTGACAAAAAGAGATATAACTATTTGTTTGTTTTCAAAATGAAATTTTGAAAGCGAAGAATCTTACCTTCCTCCTCTCAATCAACTTAATTCTGACCTCTGCTTGACTCTGTTCTCTACAACAACACTGTTTTAGTTCCCTGCTCAATGCAAACATACACCTGTATACCCCTGTTAATATGCTGCTCTCTGTTTTTTTTTTAAAACAAAAATACATATATAAACAATATCCATATATGCTTAGTGCCTTATTTCATTGCCAAAATTCAAACCATTGTTTTAATGTGTATGTTCAACCAGGGAAACTGAGTAGTTCGCATGCACATGGCTCTCGGCCTCATAAAAAATTCAAGATGCTCTCGGCCTAACCAAAAATATTTGCAAAAACGCTTTTGACTGATCACAAAATTTGGAAAATATGCCTACAGCCTCATCATAAAAACAATTACCAAAAATGCGCTTGGTTGCATCAAAAATATGGGCAAGAAGGCTCTCGGCCTCAGCATGGCAGATTGAGGACTATACACATACGCTCGGCCTCACAAACATGAGTGATAAAATAAGAAAACACGGCGCATTTAGCTCAGCAATCAAATCTTCATTTGGCAAGTCAAAATTTCACATGCATTATCTATTCAATCCTTAGGCATTTCAATCCCCTGTTTTCGGTGCAAACAAAACAACAGTGCGCAGCAAGGGTTATGGATGCATGTCGTTTCATAACAGTTTGACTGTTTGTTTTAACGTTTGAAACGGCGCGCAATCAAAACAATGTATGGCAATAAACAAGCGCAGTGCGCAGTCTATAACACTCACATTTTAATACCCACTCACCGCCATTCAATATAACATGCCATAACAACTAAGTTTCGTGCCTCCTCTGTGTATAGTTTCCAATGTTAACACGGCATACCATAAAAATTCCTTATAACAATGCCAAATCCTAAACGTGTTAACCATGCAATGCATTGTCATTTAAGGGAAGCGTGATCCACTAGCAGTGCATACCAAGATTCACGCAGCGAATCAACGGATTTGAGGCTATGGTTTCGGCTTACCTGTTATCAACGAGCGCTTTGAGGAATATCCGGTGCTCCAAATCCTTGTTCAACTGTGCAATTGACTGGTGGCAGGGACAGAGCAATCGTAACCATTAATTCAGATAGTTCATGACCTTAACTCACTGTGTGCCAAGCTTTAAACAACTAGCGCCTTACCTGATTAAATCCCGAAAATCTGCTATCCCTGAATGTTAAACCCGGGATGGTTTCCTTCTTTAAATCCGCCCCAACTCAATTCACTCTTATTTTTACTATGCTACGACCTCAAACACCATTTCTCTGAGCTATTTGGCAATGAAGATTATGGTTTAAACAGCGCAAGAGCTCAGTCGGTTCATGACTGTTTCAGGGTTGTACTGCACTTTGTGTCCATTGGTGTTTACAATGCGTGGTTTACATGGCCGTCCTGTTTGACCAGTCGCCCGACTGTGTCATGAGGATGGCCGAATCATTGTTTTCATACGCATGACCCCTGCGCAGTATACTGTCCAATGACCATGAGTTGCCATGCCACCGTGTTAAGCTCGTACCTGTGTGCTGGCCGGTAGTTGTTTGGGGTTAATGTTTTGTTTATTGCGGTTGTTTTACCATCATGCCCACCGTCATGCGCTTGCAATGATATACAACCATTGCTTGTTTTGCAATGATTCGCATGTAATGATATTTCAACCTCCCCGCCGTAATGTTTCAATTGTTGGTTTGCATGCGGCCGTCCACCATATATATCATACCATATTGTATGCATTGTGTTATGAGCCTTCACTTATAACTATATCATATACCATATGTTGTGCACCACTTATCATATGCGCGTTGGGTGATATAAATGATTTTAGCGCATTCACACATTTTGTTTTGAACTATGGTATATGTTGTATGATATATAATAACTTTTGATTTCCATATAGCGCATGGGGTTTATTTGACCTGTATAACATAGCTTTATAATTTTAAAATGACCATTTGGGTCATATTTAAAATTATCACCATCACTAATGCTTTGAGTTGTATGTGCAGGTTGAAGGTTGTCCCAGTTTGGTCTTTCTAAGCTCTTAAAGAAAAATACTTTAGGAGTAATAGGGAATATGTATGGAAATGAAAGGGAATAGGGTTATGATGTATAAGGGTTAGGAATATGTATGGAAATGAAAGGGAATAGGGTTATGATGTATAAGGGTTATAGGAATATAGGATATGAATGATAATGAATATCCTCAAGTACTAATTTCAACTTAACAAAAACTAAAAATTTCTAAGAAAAATTTGAATTTTTAAAGCACAAAATGACTATACATATACTCCCCTGGATGATGGCTGTACAAGTGAGATGAAATCAATTGATCAGATGTTGTAGATGGATCAAAATGTAAACTTTATTGTTGCTCCTTGTTCTTCATGTTCTGGTTCTTGAAATGTTAATCAGGTCCCTCTATAATGATTCTTTGTTTCAGGTCCCTTTCACTGCTTACAAAATATGCACATGTTGTTTTGACATTGGCAGGTCTTTCAGGTCCCTTGGCAATGATTTGTTATGTCAGGTCCCTCTGTTGACAATACAAGTTCTGTCTATACTTCAGCGTTCCAGCTAAAGAGTTGATGTTTGCAATGTCAGCTTTTAACTTCAGCTGGCCAGTTTAAGAGTGGATGCAAGTCTCCCCCTTGTTGAAGATATGACTTGTCCTCAAGTCTTTTGGTGGTGGAGAGTGCCTGCAGTAAAAGTATCTGAGAACAGTAGAACAAGTAGAAGGAATTCATAGAGTCCAAGTTGCCCTGGTTTTCCCCTATGAATTCGTGTTTGCAAAGTGCCAGTTGCCTGGTTTTCACTTGCAAACAAATTATTTGTTTTTTTATGTTTTTTTTTCTTTTGTTATGTTTTTTTTATTTTTTATTTATTTTTTATGTTTTTTTTATTTATGTTTATTCAACTACTAGACTGGAAGATGGCTGACCCTGTGCCATGAGTTCCAGTTTTGTATCTTCGATCAGTTGTTTCATAAATGCTTCATTACTAATAGGCCTATTGTAAACTTTGAGCCTATGTCCATTCACTATAAACGAGGTGGAATCCTGGTCGATTGTTTTGATCATGACTGCTCCATTGTCAAAGATTTCGTCAATTTCATATGGGCCTAGCCAGTGTGTTGTGAACTTCTTTTTGAAGTCTTTGAATTTGGAGTCCAAAAGCAATGCCCAGTCTCCCTTGTGAAATGTCTTTGTTTTGATATATCTGTCGTGCCACTTCATTCTTTGTTGTTGCACCAATGTAGTATGTTCCATGGCTTGTTGACGATGCTCATCTAACTGATTCAGCTCCATGATCCGCTGCTGTTGTGCTTCTGTCAAGTCGAGTGCTAGTTCAGCTACTAGTCTGTATGTATGTATCTGAAACTCTATAGGCAGTAGGGCCTCTTTCCCATATACTAACTGGTATGGACTGAAACCAGTTGTAGTTTTCCATGTGATCCTATAGGCCCATAGTGCATCTTTTAATTTTTTAGACCAATCTTTTCTGTTCATCTGTACTGTTTTTGTCATGATATTTTCTAGGACTTTATTTGTTGATTCAACCTGCTCATTTGCTTGTGGATGATATGGTGTAGATTTCCTGTGTTTGATCTTGTATTTCTCCGTTAGATCTCGTACCAAGTTTGATGTAAACTGTGTGCCTTGATCTGTTACAATTTGTCTAGGTACTCCATATCTGACAAAGATTTATTCAAAAAGAAGTTGACCACTGTATCTTCTGTTGCTCTATTTACTGCTTTTGCTTATGCCCATTTGGTTACATAGTCTTTACATACTAAGATGTACCTCTTCCCATTTGATGGTGGATTGATAGGTCCAACAAAGTCAAGTGCCCACTGCTCAAATGGTTCTATGAGAACCTGTGGCTTCAGCGGCATTTCATCCAATGTTATTGGTCGCCCTATTCTCTGGTAGCTGTCACATTGCTTGACATATTTCTTAGAATCTTTGAAGATGGATGGCTAGTAATAGCCCAGTTGCAGCACCTTGTATGCTGTTCGTTTATCTGCAAAATGGCCACCACATGGTTCATCGTGACATGCTCTTAGAATGTCTAATATTTGTTTTTTTTTTTAATTATCAAGTCTGAACCAATATAAAATAAATCACCATTTACCCAACTATATCTAGAGCTTGCTCTAACAATTTTGTATTTTTGCTTTTTAGTGAATTGAGTTGGAAACTTCCCAGAAGATAAATAGTTTGCAATGTCAGCAAACCATGGTGTTTTGATTGTGATGGCAAACAGATGTTCATCTGGAAAGTTATCTGCAACTGGATTTGGATCGTTGGGTGAGTGTATGCAGGACAGAAAGTCAGCCACTTGATTTTCTTTGCCTGGCTGATCTTGTATTGTGATATTAAATTCTTGCAATAACAGTAACCATCTTGTTATTCGTCCATTGGTGATGGGTTTATTCATCAAGTATTTGATTGCTGAATGATCAGTATGAATGAAAACTTGATATCCTGTTATATAGTGCCGGAATTTATTTACTGCATGTATAACGACTAACATTTCTTTTTCTGTGACTGTGTAGTTCATTTCTGCAGGTGTTAGATTCTTGCTTATAAAGTATATTGCATAAGTGAACAAGTTCTCTTTCTGTCCAAGAGAGGCACCTATCGCGGTATCAGATGCATCAGTTGATATATGAAATGGTAAAGACCAGTTGGGCCCACGAAGAATGGGGGCAACTGACAATTTCTCTTTTAGAATTTGAAATGCATTTTGACAATCATTTGTCCAGTGAAATTTGATATCTTTTGCTAATAGTTTGAACAGAGGTTGGGATATTTTACTAAAGTTTTCAATGAATCGTCTATAATAGCCTGTATAGCCTAAGAAACTTCTTACCTCTTTCTGTGTTGTAGGAGGCATTAAGTTTACTGGGACTTGGATTTTTGTTGGATGCACCTTTATTCTTGAAGCAGAAATATGGTGTCCCAGAACTATTCCTTCTGTCAACATCATATAGCATTTCTCATTGCTTAATGACAAATTTGTTTCAATGCATCGTTTCAAAACTTTCTCAAGGTTGTTTAAGTAATCATTGTATGTGTTTCCGTAAACTGTGAAGTCATCCATATAGACCTCTACACATTCATGAATTAGATCAGAAAATATTGCAAGTACTGCTCGTTGGAAAGTTGCAGGTGCATTGCATAGACCAAATGGCAAAACATTATATGCATATGTTCCCCATGGGCAAGTAAATATTGTCTTGTCTTGGTCTTCTGTTGCTATCTTATCTGGTTGTATCCTCTAAACCCATCTAAGAAGGAGAAAAATTTCTTCCCAGCTAATGAGTCTAACACTTGATCAATGAATGGTAGAGGAAAATAATCTTTTAGTGTAGCTTTGTTTAGTTCCCGATAGTCCACACATACCCTCCAATTTCCATTTTTCTTTGGTACAATAACCAGTGGAAAAATCCATTGACTATCTGAAATAGGATAGATGAATCCAACTTTTAACAATTTTTGCAGTTCTTCTTTCACTATTTCCTTCATCATGGGATTCATTCATCTTTGAGGTTGTCTTACAGGTTTAATTTGATCATCTGTATAGATGTGGTGGATACATGTGCTAGGATGGATTCCTTGCATATCAGTATAATCCCAGGCAAAAGCTTTTGAATATTTCTGTAATAATGCAATTACCTCTTGCTCTTATGCTGATTGCAATTCATTTCCAATGTTTAGATGTTTTCCAGGATGAACCTCAATTGTTTTTATTGTTGGCTTGGAGATTGTGTTTACAGGAAAGATGTCTATAAAAGATTTCTGCAAAGTTTGAATTGTACAAGTTTCCTAAAAGCATTGATTCAAAAGGTTACTTGCAGCTTCATATTGAACTTTTCTAAGCTGCTCTGAAATAATGAAAAGATCCATTAAGTCTTCATTCTCTTCTTCTTCTCTAAAATCAAAGAATTGATTTATACTTAAAACTGATTTTGTTTGTTGTTTTTCTTGAGTTTCAAGTACTGATTCTAAAGAAGTTGATTGTGCAGGTAAATAAAGAGTTATGTGTTTCCTTTCATCTCCATGTGAAATAATCATGCTTCTAGATCTGCATCCTATGAAGACATCAACGGTAGCTAACCATGGTCTGCTTAAGATTAGAGGATGTCCTCCCAAATTTGTCTTTGGTTGCAAGATCAGGAAGTCAACAGGATACTCCCATGAATCCAAAGAGACTATGATATCTTCTAATATTCCTTCAGGAACAACTTTAGATCTATCTGCTAGTTCCAATATTGTAGAAGTTGATCTAATGTTATTTAAATGCAAAGTTTTCATTGTCTCCATTGTCATTACGTTTATAGCTGCTCCCAAGTCTATTAATGTGTTTGGTATTGAGAAATTATTTATTGATATAGTAACCATAGGGATACCAGGGTCAATATATTTCTCTACTATAGTTTGTGTAGACATGAGGCTTGCTAATTTACCAATGACTTGGATTGTAGTAGGATCCTTTTTCTTTTTCTCTGATTTTCGAATGCACAATTCCTTTATTGTTTTAGCATATATTGGTATTTCTTTAATTGCCTTCAACAAAGGAATTTTTACATAAGCATTTTTTAACTCATCTAAGATATCAAATTCAGGAAGGATTGTTTTGTTTTGTTGTTCCACTAACCTCTCAGGATAAGGTGGTGTTCGTGTTGTAATATTTGTTCCTTTCTGAATTTGTATCTCAGTTTGTGATGTTTCAGGTGATTCTCCTTGTTCAGTTGGTTCTTCTATGATTGGAGGAGAATCCTTTTTAAGCACTTTTCCAGACCTTAGAAGGACATCATTAAGAGGAAGAATCGAATATGTAGGAAAACATGCTGCTTCCTCTACAGTGTATGCAAATTTGTCCACCTTATTATTTGGATTGGCCATTGGTTGGGCTGGTAGTTGCGTTGGTCTGGGTTGATTTGTGGGTAGCTGTAACTGTTGTGGTTGGGTCAACAACGATGGTCGATTCTGCTGTGGAAGTGGGATGGATTGCGGATATGCAGAATGTTGTTGTTGAAAGGGTATGGATTGTGGATATTGTGGATATGCAAATGGTTATTGGTATTGTTGCTGGTATTGTTGTTGATATTGTTGAGGTGGCTGGTTTCCTTAACCATATCCTCTCCAACCTTGTACAGGTTGTTGTGAATATTGTTGTGGAGGCCAATCTTGCCATGGCATTGGAGGGGTCCAAGGATTGTGAGGTGGATAGGGATAATTTTGTTGAGGGAATTGCTGTTGATTTTGTTGAGGCATCCTAGGTTGCCATGGTCTTCGTGGTGCTACATAATAGAAACCTTCTATCCCTGGCACTTCTTCCATTGAGTTCATTTGTAATTCTTTCAATCTTAAACAATTCTCTGTGGAATGATTTTCTGTACAAAGACCACAAACCTGAATACTATCCAAAGGACATTCTCTCAAGGGATGTTTCTTTTTACATTTGGAACAAAAGATTGCTAGAGCTTGTTCTTGTTCTTCTTTCTTCTTGTTTGCCTTTAGCACATCTACTTGTGTCCCTAATGTACGCAAGAGATCTGTTTTGAATTTTTCAATAAGCTTCTTATTTGAGCTCTTGTTATCCCTCCTGCAGCTGATTTTGCTGCTTTTGAACTTACTTCCCTTCTTCCGGTTTTTGATCTTCCTCTAGAATATTTTTGACATAACTCAACAATTTCATCGAATGGTAGGTTTGAAATGTCTCCTTTACCCATCACATTCAAAATGTCAAGGTATTCATCCCTTACACCCTTGAGAAAGATCGTGCGAACGGTTTCTTGATTTAGAGAGTGTTGTTTAGATTTCTGTAGATTATATGCAAATCTTTCCAAATATTCTTCTAAACTTTCATCTTCTTGTTGTGTCATTCTGAAAACATCTTCCTTTGAATCTCTAGATCTACAATAAGCTTGATATTTCTTAAGGAAGACAGATCTCATATCATCCCAAGAAGCTATTGTTTGTTCTCCTAAACCCATAAACCATTTCAAAGCTGCTGCTTTTAATGTTGCAGGGAAAAGACGAAGTTTATGAACGTCATCAGTATATCCATATGTTCTACATAGAATATCAAATTCAAACATAAATGCATCAGGATCTTCTGTGGACATTCTATAAAAGTTTGGCAATACAGAAGGTGGAATATTTTTCATTTTTACTTCTTCTCCTAATATTGCACTTGTGTCTACTATTGGAAAGCCAAAAGTAGTTTCTTGATCATTACCATCTTCTTGTCTTTTCCGATCGTTTTCTAGCTTCCTATCATTTTCTTGTTTTGCCTCCTCTTCTCTTTTTCTTCTCCATTCTCTTTTTTGTCTTTCATATTCAGCCCTTCATTGTTCAAGAGTGAAAATAACGGATCCATGTCCCTCTTCTGCCATTGATTGATTTGTTTCAATTTCGAGTGGAATTTCCGGTTGTTGGAAGATAGGAGGATTTATGGATGGAAAGACAGGTTGTTTTCCTTTAATAATTTCTTTTTGTTTTCCAGAAGTGGAGAATTGTTTTTGTTTTGCTTCCCAAGCTAACAAAGTTTTCCTTTCAATCAAGGTTAATCTTTGTCCAGTTCTTTGTTTTTCTGCCAATTCCTCAATTATTGGATTACCAGTAACTGGGGTGTGTGATGTTCCTATCTCTACTTGTGGGGGGTTTTTGATAAATCTACCTTGAGGATCTTTATATCTAGGCATAAATAAACATAACTAAAAAGGAATGTAACTAATGTTTTTGTTGTTTTTAAATTTATCTTTCTATTGACTATGTCGATATTTGCCTCCCCGGCAACGGCGCCAAAATGTTGAGCTAATTTGTGGACCTAAATTAACACAATTATTTCTTATCAATCCGGGTTGTTTATGCTTTGAGGCAAGTTCACTATATGTGAAGATCAGATGTAATCAAACCTTGAAAGATAAGTTATTGAAAAGATAAAAGTAATACATTCTATAACTCTAATTCAATCAGCTTAAAAAGAGGAAAAAACATTGAAAGGGTTCTTGACTTCAAGAAGTCCACCTTCACCTCAATTATCACTTAATGAATCAGAGATTGAAACCAAAATCTTAAGATGGATAAATTATTAATGAAAGAAGCTCTTAACTTAAGAGACACATAAGGTATTCCATCATAATTCATTCATCTCAATATCAAAATCTCAATGAGAAACTACTTGTATGCAAACAAAAGAAACTAGTTTTGATTCATCATTTTAGTAGAAGGGATGCCCAACTTGAACACCTATTTTTCCAACTCAATAAAGTGATCAATAAGCTATTAAATAATGAAATCAATCACTATGCATAAACCATAAAGCAAACTGAAATAAAGCTTTGAAAAACTAGTGCTACAATCAACCAGATTACAAGGAAATGAAATTAGTTAACAAGGAAGTGTACTTAGCTTGGAATGGGGGCCCTCCAACCTTGCCTTGCACACTTTGAGAGGTGATATCAGAAGCTTAAATTCAGTCACACATCCATAGCATTGAACAACAAAATAATAATAACACAATTCTTCAAATTAACTCCTCAATCCAAAGATGTCACAACATAAAAGTATATCATAAAATCAATACATAAGCCATCAAAGTTTTGGCTTTAAATAAGAAGTCTCATGAACAAACTGATCTATATTCACTCAAACAAACCCATCTACTCTCATCCACCTATCTAAGTCGAATTCATTACTCCCATCCCAAGAAAGATGACCATTCCTATGAAATCTCAAAACTGCCCTATTTCTATGGGATTCCTGAATAACTAGTCAAGGTTGACTAGCACCAAATGGGCCTAATAAAGCTTGTTCTATTCAAACTAAGCATTGCTGGATTAGTCCTAGTTCCCAAGCTGTTCATCCATGCATTCCATTCGTGCCCAAGTGTCCTGCAACCATATCAACCATAGAGCTATTACGGAAATTTCTGAATATGCCAATTTTGCACTAAAAACCAAATTTTCATAAAAACTTTAGAAATTGAAAAATTAAGATTAAATACCTGAATGGATATCAAATATACATCAAAATGGGATAAATGAAGGGAAAATGGATGGAAAATAGATGGATAGTAAGTTTCTTTGAGCAAAAATAAGACCAAAACTAAGGCCCAACAATCATGAAGCTTCTCATCATCTTTGGGAAAACTTCCTTTTCGAGACCATCACAAGTATGAGAGAAAACAAAGTGAGTCCATTGTTTGCTTAACAAGGTGAAACAGACGATCATCACAGTTTTGAGCTTCATAAGGGCGATGACTCTCATCTTAAGGTTTCAAGAGCCATTTCTTTAGGGAAAGCTCCGGGGATTTTCCAAGAAAAGTTAAAGGAGGGATCTTAGTTGTATACATTGATGAGTATACTATATAATGATCATGTTTCAGGCACTTCAAGGTATGTCACAGGGAAGTGCAGGAGGCGTGACAAAATACTGTGTAACAAATTCCCTCTAAAGCATGAAGGCAGAATGAGGAGTGATGGTTGAGATGCTTTATGGGCTTTTGGTAAGGACGAGGACGCACACTATGAGGAGGCCTGCAAATCAAGGACGCATATAAATATACATATCTGAGATCAAGGAATGAATCCACGGCATGCATGTAGCCATCCAGATGATGAAGACTAAATAAAAGATCCATGGTATGGGCGCAACCATCCAGATAACAAGGATCATCATAAATATAAAGTCTCACGGTATGGTCACAACCATCCGTATAGTAGAAACATGTGTACAATCATGAATAACATATAACTCCATGCAGCCTTATCCATAAGAGACAAGTCGCAGGCAGGGTCTTGCACTCCATCTCGACCTAATCAATGTACAAATTCCAGCATGCAAATAAACGTGATGAAGTCAAACATGCTAGGAAACCACTTGATTATGGCCAATGATGTGGACCGTTAACAGGTATGAGAGAAACCACCAATAATGATAATGGCTCTCAAGGTACAGCAGTACAATTTGTGAATGTGATAATGAAGCTGATATCAAACACTCGTGGAATCTCTCGATCGAAAACCAATAATGAAGACTTGTCGTAGGATGCGAAGAACTAACCATTAAGGCATGCTAGCTATAAGGTACTGAAAGGGAGTTCTTAAGTCATCTTCCTGGATAATGAGCTGAAGTCGACAGGAAGTGACCCGTCGAAGGAGGGAAATGATGAATACCCCATCATCGACACGAAATAAGGAATAAAGTGGAATGATATTCAGGACTTTAGAAATGACTCAAACAATGTGTAGGTAAATAAATGCATATTGGACTTCTCTTGAACATATTAGCGACAGGACTCTAGAGTGTGGCAGCATCTGACTCAACATGGGCCTAAAGGTCATGATGACAGTGTGGAATATTCAAATGAGAGGCAGAATGGATCACCCAAACACAGGAGGAAAAGTGACTGAGTGAGGATATCCCAAACCCAACACGAGAGAAGAAGAGTGTCATGTTCAAGAGAGACATGCTGCCTATACCAAGGATCTCTGATCTTCATTTTTCCGTACTATTTCTAGCAAGTACCCCAATTATTTTTATCACAAGCTTGAAGGGGATATCATATGCTTGTTATGTAATTTCATTCTTCAAATGAATCCATCCTCGTAAGTTTTACAAGCCCTAGGAAGGAGAAGCTCGGTCTCATCATGGTGATAAGTCTTTCGTCATAAAGTTTTAATGAGAACGATGTAAGAATAGCTCTGTATCTTTTTCATGTTTAGAGAGTTTGAAAAATAAATGAAAAAATAAAACTTCGTCATGTCCCTTTTCCTAATTTGTCCCTTGAATCCAAAAAGGTAGAAAACAATATCTGAGGGAACCTCTTGACCATATCGACCAAGGTGTACATTTTTCATAAATATTCAATCTCAACCCGAAAAATGGGTAAACATATACTAAGGTGATGTTGATTCATTAACTTTAACGAGTTCCAAACGAAAAGTACTCAGAAATCTTTTCAATTTTCGAGATTCAGAAAAGCGCTGAAAGATGACCCCAGGGGGGTTCCTTTTTCGTTTATTTAATGAGTCCGAAAAAGAGATAAAATAAAACTCCCAGAATCGGTCAATAATGATCATTGTTCACATTGAAGGCACCTATAACTGAACAAGAAACACAACCATCACTAATATTGAGGACATATTGAAATATTATAAAACTATTTGACAAAATGACTTTCAAAACTTATAAGTAGGTAGAAGTAATTTCATTTTTTACCATTTTACGAAATTGAGCTCTGAAAGTACTTTTGTGCCCTAATTTCTTTGATTTTCTAATGGCTACTGCAAGAGATTCAGGGTATCATTTCATGATCTGTCTGTGACCAGTAACAGCCTCATCCATGCTCTTGCATTTCATTACTTTTTTATGCAATTTGAATGGTAAAGTTTAGTCTAGAAAAGGAGGATTTTAAAATTTTAGGTTTCTTGTGACCATCGTGGGTGTGGTCATCAAACCCGCGATGGTCGCACTTGAGACCAAAGGCTCGTGCGATGATGTGAGAGTGATTTTTTGAGATTAAAAAACTTTCTTTAAAGAAAAATTTGTTGATTTTTATCCATGTAAGAAGCATTAGTAAGTGTTTAAATGTTGTTTTGCAGGAGAATATGATTTTGGAATGGAAAGAAAGGGGCCATGAGGCCGAATATTTCCAAGCATCTTAGGATTCGGTTTGCATAAATTCTCTAAGGGATTGTGGACTGCTGAAATTCTTCAGGTCCACAGGGTTGAGGGCTTAGATGGAGATATTACGTTATTTGATCAGCCTTTGGGATGTAGATCGAGAGATATTCATCATCAAAGGGCAATAAATGGAACTAGAGGAGATGGATATTTATTTCATCACAAGATTATCCCGTTGAGGAGAAGCAATTCAACTCTTTCGATCTCACTAAGGAGGTGAGAGTACCAAGAGTCTAGTACAGAGATACTATTCTGGTGCCAAGATAATCAATGAAGGTAAGGTGAAGATTGCAAAAATCACCAAAAACCTCATTCTGAGAACAATTTTGTTCACCACAGCATGTGTATCCGGTGCACAAGCTTTGCATGAGGCTTCCAAGTCTCAGTTTTAGTATGCTATCGCATGCTTGACCCCCACCATCTTCAACTGCTGTGGAGGCCTCTTGGAAAAAATGAAGCGACAACTGACCAAGGGTAAGCACAGACACCTGAAGCGATTCAAGTTCAACTCTATACTGGTGACCTTCTTCTTGGAGTGAGTGCCCCTCTTCTGGTATCAGTGGGAAGAAGTACCACATCCTGCCCCTCAAGATCCGAGGCTCGTGAGATGGAGCCATTTCATGCCTCGATGAGGCATGGGTCAACATATGCATTATCCACCATAGTTCTTCACTTGGATTGAACTCCAACTACTTATGGTAGATTACTATTCTTATGATAGCACAAATTTCAGAGGGGATCCAGATCTACCTCTGCCACTAGGCGTGTTAGGATTCCAAGAAACTCTCCTAGGTTGTAGCTCGGAGATGCCTGGTAACATATAAATTCAACTTGTTGTTGCAAATGGATGAATGGAAGGAATGATGCTTGTTCAAGCCAGATAACCACTTCTATTCCATTTCACTCCAAACATGCGTGAACACCCCCAGACTACAAGGCTTTAGACCACCAACTACTCACAGTTTAAGGATTGGGTGATTATGGAGAATACTGACCACACCAACAGATGCACAAGACCATGTGATGGCCGGTTGCAACCAGTAAAGAAGTATGCAAATCTAATCTCCTAATACACAGACATGATGACAGCTCTCTGGCACTAGATAAATAGAAACTTGAATAACTTATGCGATGATACATGCAAGTCTTTAGCACAGAGATAGGATGACAGCTACTCTAATTCTAAAAATCAAGAGTTCAAGCATACAACATATCAAGCACAGCTTAGAACAGAGGAGAAATGGAAAGTGATCAATTAATAGCAAAAGAAGCTTGTATTAGCTAAAAATGAAGATGAGATGCTGCAAGTTTAAAATAGTTACAGTTTTGAACCTTACATCGAAACATCAACCATCAACCCCGATTACATCTGTTTTTTGGGTATATATATAGAGTTTCAATACAAAGGCACTTGGCCAATTTAGGTATGGAGGGGTCTTAATTGACCACCAACTACATTTAACTGTCTGATGGAGTCTCTGAGTACGTTTACTTGCTTTAGTAGATGAATCTGATCTTTTCAGGTGCTCTGCTATCCTCTCAGGCAGCTGGAGTGTTCGTATCAATGAAGTTTCTTAACTGCTAAATGCAGTTACATGCTCATGTTTTGTCCTTTTCCTCTTCGGCCATACTGTCTGTTAAATGTGGTTGTTGAGGAGCAACAGAAAATGGTACTGGAAGGCCGGTCACCTTCGTCCTTTGGGCACACAGAACGGTCAAGGGGCGTGGACTGCATAGCGAGTGGACGAGTTGGATGAAGGAGCAAGATTGGTCGTCAGATTGGGAGGATAGACGACGGAGATGACCTGGTGGAGGATATTGGAAGAAGTGGGAGTGGGATGAATGTGGGCCATTGGATCTTAGATGGAAATATCCAATGGTGATCGGGTGGCAAAGGCACGTGACGATTATCGGGTGGGGATGGAGGATTAAGCGGTAAGCGGTATCAATCGCACCGCCTTTGGGCATTAGGCGGTAAAAGGATGAGGGCTTGCGATTCCATTCAGCGCGTGACACGTAGCGGCAGAGGAGAGAGAAAAACATCTCTCCATCGCACGCTAACGTCCCCTCGCTTTGTGGGTGCGAAATGTGAGAAGGTTGTCTGATCTTGGCGGAGCTGATCGGATGATGGAGAAGTGATCGGGAAAGGTGCTTCATCGAGCGCGACGGGAGTCATCGGATCAGTTTTTTTGGTAATTTTGGGCCTTTACATATGGCGATGCATGATTGTGATCATATCGCGTCGCAATATCACGTCAACGGAAGCCGAGGAGTGCAACCTTTACACACACATGGATGCGACTTGCGATATCGATTAAACCTGGACCCGATAAAGGAATTAATCGTTTTTTAGTACTGATGAAGGGAGAATGAGCGTGGCAAAGGAAAAAGGAGAAAGTGACCGTTATGAGATTCTTTTGAGCATGACCAAGGACCAAGCTCACTTCTGACCTTTTAAAAATCAAAGATATGCAGCAGAGCTACCACTGGCTCCTTCTCGGGATGAGATCCTCCTTGTGAGGTCTCAAGAACTGTAGACCGTTGCCTTTCCTTCAAAAACTAGATCAACAAAAATTTCCTAGTGTTCCATTGGGCATGGAGTCTAATTTGGCCTACACTAAAACTGATAAGACAACATAATTACAACTTTAAGGCCTGAAGACCTTAAAAAACATAATTTTTCAAAAATCGCCCATTAACTGGGCCATCAAAAACTGTCTCTTCTTCCATACTTTGTAGCGTGAAAGTATTGTCCCCTTGTATCTGATTGATGAAGAAAGGTCCAATCCACATAGCATCAAACTTCCCATGGTTGCCTTTCTTCTCTTTCAGTGCATCCCACTTAAGAACCAAGTCTCCAAACTGAAAACTATCTGTCTTTGCCTTCCTATCGAAGGCTTCTTTGATTCTTCCCTGATTTGCTACAGACTTCTCAACCAGTTGTTCTCTGATTTGATGTACTTCTGCTAAATCAGTGATCCTTTTTTCCATGTCTTCTTCCTCATTCTGCTCTTCTTGCAAGAATTTTGCCACAGGGAGGGTTAACTGAATTGGGAACACAGCCTCAGTGCCATATACCAGCTTGAATGGAGAATTCCTTGTGGATTTCTTGGTGGTCACTCTGTTAACCCACAGTGCATACTTGAGCTTAGAATCCCAATTCTTTTTGTTGTCTTCCAACAACTTTTTAATTATCCTTATTAGGCTTTTGTTGGAAGATTCTGCTAGACCATTGCCTTGAGGGTAATATGAAGTGGGATGAACCAACTTAATTCCCATTGAGTCACACATATCCACCAACTCTTTTGCCCTGAAGGTTGCTGCATTGTTTGTAACTACTTTATGTGGACAACCAAACTTGGTGAAGATATTCTCTGTCAAGAACTTCATGACCGCATAATGATCAACCTTTCTGGTAGGGATGGCCTAAATCCATTTAGTGAAGTAATCAGTGGCTACTAAGATCCATCTATGTTGGCCACTGGAATGTGCATTGATTTCCCTTATGAAATCCAAGCCTCACTGCTGAAAAGGACCACTGGTATGAATAGGTTTCAAAGGCAAGGACTTCAACTGCTACTTTCCCTCAAACCTATAGCACCTGTCACAATATTTAACAAATGAAAATACATCAGAAAACAAAGTGGGCTAGTAATACCCAGCCCTGAGGATCTTGTGAGCTGTGGTATTCCAATAGTAATGTCCTCCGCAAATGCTGGAATGAAACTGGTGCATGACCTCTATGCATTGTTCTTTGTCCAGACACCTTATAAGGATTCCAAATGGGTCCCTCCAATAGAGCAGGTCTTCATGAATGCAGTAATTGGTTGCCATCAGCTTGATGGTTCTGGCTTGGCTTGAACTTAGGCCTGAAGGGACTTCTAGCTTCATCAAAAATTGAACTATTGTGGAATACCATTCACAAGAAGCTAGATTTTCTACCACTAATTGGCTTTGCCCCGATTCAACTGTTTCCTCTGTCTGTCCATCTTCTGAGACTGTGCTTATGAGATTTATGTCCAGCATCCTGCGGTTTTATTCAGCCATCCATTTGGCTAGGCCCTGGCCTCTGACCAGTTTGGTGGGCTTCATCTCGATGTTGAATTCAATCAGCTTTGCTATCCATTTAGCCCTTCTTCCATCAACATCTGGCTGTGTTAGGACATCTTTAACTGAAGCAGAGGGCACATATGCAATTACCTTGGAGTGCAGAATGTATATCCTAAAATATTTCAAGGATTTGATAAGAGTATAGGCTTGTTTTCTATAACATCGTACCTCAGTTCGGCATCCCTTAAGGTTTTTCTGAAGAATGCCACGGGATGTTTTGAACCTTCATCATCTTTTTGCAACAGAACTGCTGCAAGGGTGTCATCTGAGGCAAATGAGAATATATGGAACTCCTTGCTATAGTCTGGAATAATCAAAGTAGGAGCTTCCATAATGGCTCTCTTGATGGATTCAAAATATCTCCTTGCTTCCTCGGCCCATCTAATTTCTGACCCCTTCTTCAACACAGAGGTAATGTGCTTTACAAGTTCTGAAAAATTTGGAATAAACCTCCTTACAAAATTTATTTTGCCCAGAAAGGACTAGATATCCTTCTTTAATCTCGGGACAGACAAGGTATGTACAACTTTCACTCTTTCTAGGTCGATCTTGATACCTACAGCAGAGACAATGTGCCCTAACAGATTGCCCTCTTCCAATGCAACCTGTGATTTTTTAGGATTGACTAATATCCCAAACCTTTTGCATTTCAGGAATACTTTCTTCAGGTGCTGCAAATGATCTTGATGGCTGCTGGAGTATACTATTATATCATCAAGGTAGATAAGGAAAAACTTGTCCTTCTCTCCCACAAATGCTATATCCATAGCTCTTTGAAAGGTTTCTCCAGCATTCATCAACCTAAAAGGCATCTTGGAATACATGAAAGTGCCCCAGTGAGTGGTGAATGTAGTCTTCTTTTGGTCATCTGGATGCACAACCACTTGATTATACCTTGGAAATCCATCAAGGAAAGACATCACTTTGGCTCCTGAGACTTTCTGCAGCAAATGCTCCATCTTGGGTAAAGGATAATTGTCTTTCTTTGAGCACTTGTTTAAATTTCTGAAATCAATGCAGAGCCTGATTTCTCCGCTTTTCTTCCTCACCACTACCAAGTTGGCCAACCATTTCGAATATCTGAGAGGGACTATGATTTTGGCAGCCAGCAACTTCTTGATCTCCTTTTCAATTAGAGGAAGGAGCAAAGGATTTATGGGTCTCAGCTTCTACTTGAAAGGTATGGTGTCTTTCTCCAAGGGGATCTTATGTTGGATGATATTTTTATCGTATGCTTTGAGGTCACTGTATTCCCAGGCAAAGACATCAACCAACTGCTTCATCAAGGTATAGTATTCAGAACTTTGGGTGGCAGACAAATGAGTGGACAGGTTTATATATCTAGGATGCTCCCTATGTTGTGCTTGTAGACTGCAGATTGATCGTCTTTTTGGGCAGCCTTATAAGGCACATCGTTCTGGTCAAACAACTTTTCTAATGGAACTAGGCCTTTAGGTATATGATTGTTGGGAAGCTGGACAATGCTATCTTTGCCAATTTTGTTCTTTAGCTAGGATTGGGGGCTTTCCTGCAAGGCTTCATTCTCTTGGTCAATTTGTATTTTAGAGAATTCATCAATGACTTGAAGGAACCTATTTAATTCATCATCATCCTCAAATACTTTCCAATGTTGGACATTATCAGGCAAGGATGGTCTATATTTCACTTGAAATTCATAAACTAGTCTGGGAGGCATGGGAGGGATAAACATACTCGTAGATACAGCAAGGGAGTCAGCAAGCTGATTTTTGACTCTAGGGATATATGAGATACAAAAACTGTCAAAAGAATCTTTGAGTCTCCAAACCTCATCTCTATATGCTTTCAACCTCGGGTGCTTTGCTTGGAACGTTTTGTTCACTTGTTGAATGATGAGATCAGCATCTCCAGGCACCTTTATGCTTCTAATCCCTCTGTCTTTAGTTGCGTTAAGGCCCAATATCAGGGCCTCATATTCTGGTGTATTGTTGGTGACTTGGAAAGTCAACTTGAAAGACAGATGCATGCTCTCTTGTTTTGGATATATCAACACCACCCCTGCTCGTGCAGTTTCGCTCGAACATGATCCATCAAAGAACATCTCCCAAACCTGACTACCTTGTTCTTCCATAGCCTGGGCTATTGGTTTCCTGATCTGCAACGATGCCTTCTGGGATTTTTCAATTTGGAGAATACATGCTCCAAAATCAGTGTCCACAGCATAAACAGGATGATTAGTAGGATTCTTCTCATCACTGATGATGTAGGCCAGCTGTGCTTCTCTGTACAATATCTTGCTTTCCCCTACAAAAATTGGGACAATGGTGTAAGATAAATCATTTTGTAATGTCCCACCCAGCCTCTTGACCCATCCTCTATAAAGTAGCATACCAAACTTAGGGGGAACATTTACCACCACAATATCCATCATCATGCTTTTCATGGGCAGCTGAGTTAGGGTAATGGCCAAGTCTTTGATTAATCCCAGACATTTTACCTTTCTTGAATCAATGGAGAATACATCATGATAAGGTCTGGTAATTTCATGGCCTAACTCTTCCATGACAGCTTAGGGCATCAAGTTATGGCTGGCACTGGTGTCCAGCAGGTAGTTATGGAGGGTTTTGTCATGGATGGTCAAGGAGACATAGAATGATGGGGAGCTATTATCAGAAGGTTCAGTCATTGGGATAAGCACAACTGCAGGCATATCATCTTGCAAATTTACATAGTCATGGGAGGCTTGTGAGGCCTTTAGCTCAAGGGCATCAAGGACAGGATTTCTAAATACCTTACTCTTTGCAAGTTCTATCAGAGGCACAAATATTTTTAACTTCTAAAATTCTGATTCAAAACTGAAAGGGGAAGGGAACTTGTCAGGACCTCTTACCTCTTGAGTTGGAGCTTTAGGGATGACTAGTTCAACTGCTGGCTTTTTCTGCTAACCAGCCTGCTGCTCTATGGGGATAACAGCTCTTTGAGCAGGACTCTCCTTGACATTGTTCATTCTTGACCTCAAATTATACCATTGTTGTTCATCGGTCTATAGAACAACTTCTCTGTCCCACTCTTGATTGGTCTAGTCTTGGAGTAGTGATTCTTCATAGGTAGCCAATGTCAAAAAGACAGCACTGCCCTTATCTTCCATGCAATGAATCTCATCTTCTTCTTCAAACTGCACCTCCTCCATGAATACGTTCTGGAAGGGAGCTTTAACATTCTTTTCTTCACCTGCTTCTTTACCGCTCAGAATGATCTATAATTGTTCATTTTCTCTTCTGAATGGATTTGGGTTTCTTGAAGCAAATGTGTTTGGAAGCCTTGCCTTCCCCGAGCTTTGCTCAACCTTCAGCTTAGATATATCAGCAGCCAATGACTCTATCATTTTAGTCATCTTGTCTAACTTAGGCTCTGAAGATGAAATAGAGGAGGAAGATTCCTCACCTCTCTGCCTTCTTCTATTAGCATGACCCTTGAGTTTTTCTGCAGCCATGATATTAGATTCTACCTCTAGGGTTGCATCTTTCATTTCGGCCAACGTGGCACATCTTCTTTCTCTCAACAGTAGGCAAAAGTCAGAGTCAAATGCATTAGCATAGGTGAGTTTTGTAGAGGTGGGGGTAGGTTTTACCTCATCTGGTATCTTTCCATACATACGATTAAACCTTTTATTAAAATCAGACAGTGATTCCCCATTTTCTCTCTTGAGGTTTCCAAACTCAGTATGGTAGTATAACAGGTCTTTTTTATCTCCCCAATGCTTCAAAAACACATCATCTAATGCTTCAATGTCTGTTGTTGACCTAGGGGTCAACACTCTCAACCACTTTCTAGCCTCTCCATGAAGGCTCTGGACAAACACTCTCATCCACACATCATCCTCACTGATATCAAGGTTATCAGCATAACTATAAAAAGATTCAAGGTGTTCTTCAGCTGTTACTCCCTCTGTACCAATGAATTTAGGCATGTATTTTTGATATTCTCCTACGGGCATGGCATTCAAAGGAACAGGTAGGACAAGAGGTCCATACCTAGCAGCTATGATTCTTTCCATCTTAGTGGGAGCTTGTGGGCCTGCCATGGCTAGGTTAGGTGAATGGATGTTGGCAGTTTGAAAGGTAGGGGGCTGTGAATGAATGATAGGGAAAAAGTAATATGATGGAATATGTGGGAGGTTTTCTTTGGGCTGAGATCCAAAGGGGAACTTAACGAACAAGGAGTTTTATGAATCTCTGAGGGTATTTCTTCGCTAACAATGCTAGGCTTTATATCCTCAAAATGCATATGTTCAGTTACAAGCCTCTCTTGCAGAGATGCATAAAATTGTTTAGGATTACCTGATCCTGATGCCCCTTTCTGTGATGTTTTTCTTTGCTTAACAATCTTCTCAGGGTCAGGCACTGGGTCAGCAGGCGATTTTTGAGGATTTCTCCAGGTATGCCTCAGGAACTGAGCCAGAACTGAAATGTGGAGTCGCCAAAGGTTGGTTCTCCAGTAGAGTCACCACATAGATGATTACAACTAGAAATGTGTCCAGGATTTGTCTATCATCAAAGCTGGAACTGTGTCGTTTTCCCAAGGAAGATGAGCTTTAATCTCCTCTCCCCATCAATGGTGCGAATTATATTAGGATTCCAAGAAACTCTCCTAGGTTGTAGCTTGGAGATGCCTGGTAACATATAAATTCAACTTGTTGTTGTAAATGGATGAATGGAAGGAATGATGCTTGTTCAAGCCAGATAACCACTTCTATTATGTTTCACTCCAGACATGCATGAACACCCCCAGACTACAAGGCTTTAGACCACCAACTACTCACATTTTAAGGATTGGGTGATTATGGAGAATAATGACCACACCAGCAGATGCACAAGAACATGTGATGGCCGGCTGCAACCAGTAAAGAAGTTTGCAAATCTAATCTCCTAATACACAGACAAGATGACAGCTCTCTAGCACTAGATAAATAGAAACCTAAATAACTTATGCGATGATACATGCAAGTCTTTAGCACAGAGATAGGATGACAGGTACTCTAATGCTAAAAATCAAGAGTTCAAGCATACAACATATCAAGCACAACTTAGAATAGGGGAGAAATGGAAAGTGAGCAATTAATAGCAAAAGAAGCTTCTATTAGTTGAAAATGAAGACGAGACGCTGCAAGTTTCAAATAGTTATAGTCTCCAGAAGTTGAACCTTACATCTAAACATCAACCATCAACCCCGATTACATCTGTTTTTTGGTATATATAGAGTTTCATTACAAGGCACTTGGCCAATTTAGGTATGGAGGGGTCTTAATTGACCACCAATTGCGTTTAACTGCCTGATGGAGTTTCTGAGTGTGTTTTCTTCCTTTAGTAGATGAATCTGATCTTTTCAGGTGCTCTACTGTCCTCTCAGGCAGCTAGAGTGTTTGTATCAATGAAGTTCCTTAACTGCTAAATGCAGTTACATGCTCATGTTTTGTCCTTTTCCTCTTTGGCCATACTGTCTGTTAAATGTGGTTGTTGAGGAGCAACAACAAATGGTACTGGAAGTCCGGTCACCTTCATCCTTTGGGCACACAGAATGGTCAAGGGGCGTTGACTGCATAGCGAGTGGACGAGTCGGATGAAGGAGCAAGATTGGCCGTCGGATCGGGAGGATAGACAGTGGAGATGACTTGGTAGAGGATATCAGAAGAGGAGGGAGCGGGATGAACGTGGGTCATTGGATATTAGATGGATAGATCCAACGGTGATTGGGTGGCAAAGGTGCGTGACGGTTATTTGGCAGGGACGGAGGATTAAGCGGTAAGCGGTATCGATTGCACTGCCTTTGGGTGTTAGGTAGTAAAAGGATGAGGGCATAAGCTTCCATTCAACATGTGACACGTAGCGGCAGAGGAGAGAGAAAAACCACTCTCCATTGTGCACTAACGTCCCCTTGTTTTGTGGGCACAAAATGTGCGAAGACCGTCCGATCTTGGCGGAGCTGATCGGACGGTGGAGAAGTGATTGGGCAAGGTGCTTCATTGAGCGCGACGGGAGTCACCGGATTGGGTTTCTTGGTAATTTTGGGCCTTTAAATATGGCGATGCGCAATTTTGATCAAATCATGTCGCAATATCATGTCGGTGGAAGCCGAGGGGCGCCACCTTTACACACACATGGATGCGACTTGCGATAGCGATTAAACCCGGACCCGATAAAGGAATTAATCATTTTTTTAGATTGATGAAGGGAGAATGAGCGGGGCAAAGGAAAAAGGAGAAAGTGACCGTTATGAGCTTCTTTTGAGCATGACCAAGGACCAAGCTCACTTCTGACCTTTTAAAAATCAAAGATATGCAGCAGAGCTAACAAGGTGAACAGTGGATCGACACAGGTAAAAAATTGTTTTTTGGATTTTTTGCAAGTTTTATGATTTTTATAAAAGTGTAAACTGAGACTCAACTTATGATAAATGTGTAGATGTGGGACCAGAGAGACCATCAAGCATGTCTCCAATAGCAGGATGAGCTGCCCATCCGATAGTGGGTGCGGACTACGAGGAAGGGGCTGACCCCTTAGTAGAGATGGAATGCAATTTGGAGGCAATCACTCGAGGGATTCCAAATTATGCCACTATCAACGATGTTCCACTGCATTGGAAAAGACATACCGTGGGAGTCTCTGTGAGACTATGTCAGATTCTAGGACGAGTGATCAAGGCAGTCTCGTGCTACCATGAGCACCGTGTAGTTTCATAGTTTATCTAGTCTTTTACACATTTTGTAGGCTTTGAAAGCGAAGTGTCACATAACACTCTATTTTTTGACATTTTGATGTAAACATATCTAGCAGATATATATATATATATATATATATATATATATATATATATATATATATATATATATATATATATCTGTGTGTGTGTGTGTGTATGTTTATTTCTACTTACGTGTTCATAACATGATTTAGTTTTATAAATGACGCAAATGTTTATCAAGAACAAAATTTTCTAATGCATCGATTAATGTATTTAAATTACGTGGAATATGTTGATATGTAATGTAATCAAAATTTCTTTCCATCAATCTAACACGTAGATACATACACAATATTCGTGGATTTCTCACTGAAGTAATGTTTTTTAATTGTAACACAACAAGATGCGAATCCAACTTGACAACTAAATATTTAATGCCAAGAGCAACTACTTCTGACAAGAGTTCGATAACTACACTATATTAACAAATATTATTGGTTGTTCGCCCAAGGCAGATACCTTGTAAGTTAATCAACTCGCCGTTAGGGTCATAAAGTACACATGCTGTGGAAGAGATGTTCTATGTGCTACGACAAACACCATCAGCAAAATCAACGTAATGACCTGATGACATCTGCAAATCGAGTGGAACACGGGATAAGCAGAAAAGCATATGTCTGCAAAGAAATCAAACACACTGAAAATAAGAAACGCACACTAATGAATTAACACTAACGTTTAACACACGTTTGACATTGTAGGGCCCATGCCACATGGGTTCGAACTTGCCTACTCCAAATTTACCATTGGCTTGATCGTAAAGAAGTACCAAGTCGCCTTTAGCAAAAGTGCGAGGAGAAACAGTTTGGTCAAAATTAGCTTTGAATCACTTCTTTTGAGCTTTTATGACAATCGCAGCAATGCGACGAGTCTCGTCGAGTCTCTCAAGATACAGTAGCCACTCCTCTTCAGGAGAGGTATTCTAAAGAAGTTAAATAGCTAGCTTAAGTGAAGGGATTTCACATTCGATTGGAAGAGTTGCCTCTAAACTGTACACCAACTGGAACAGAGTGAATCCATTGGCCATCTTAGTAGAAGTTTTGTAAGCCCAAAGAGATGAGAATAACATTAAATTCCAATCCTTTCTATGCTTCCCAATGGTACATTGAAGCATAGTAATCAAAACTTTATTGACTGCTTCAACTTGGCCATTGGCTTGTAGATAATAAGGAGTTGAGCTATCATGTCGAAGGCCCAACTGAGCAGTTAGCTCTGCCATCATGTGTCGATGAAAATGTGATCCATGGTCAGTCACAATAGCTTCATGGACACCAAAACATGCTATGACGTGGTTAAAAATGAATTGTGTGGTAGTAATACCATCAACCTTGTATGTAGGCATTGCCTCGGCCCATTTCATAAAATAGTCGATGGTGACGATAATATAACCATGCCCCTCGACTGAGCGAGGGTTACAGATCATGAAATCAATGCCCTATTTGGTAAATGGGTCAATGGTAATTACTGGGTGTAGGGGTGCGGGTGGGGCATGCTGTTTGCTATTGAAAATCTGTCATTCATGGCATTTTTAGACAGTGAGAATGTAATCCTTGAAGATAGAAGGCCAGAAATAACCAGCACAAAGGATCTTCTGGGCAGTGGCATATCGAGACATATGACCACCATAGGAACCAGATTGTTAATCATTGAGGACCCACTCAGGCTCTTCAAGGGTGATATATCTGCTACGGAGAGAGTCCACATCGACCCAATACGATGTATCACCGAGGATCCGATATGGTTGGGACTAATGCCGGATGTGGTGTTGGTCGGATCAGGACAACTCAGATTGGAAAGTCTTAGTTTGAAGATAAACAATAATGTCTCCATACCAGGGGTCAAGAGTGTTGATTAGAAACAAAGTTTCAACGGGTATCTGCTCAGTAAAATTAGTTGGGGTGCTTGCAGATGGAAGAGCACAGATTAACTCAGCAAAGACAAGTGATTTCTTTGATTTGGCAGCAGTAAATTCCAAATCAAACTCCTGCAAGATGACAATCCATTTGGAGTATTTTCCCCCAAGTAACTGGCGAGTCAGTATATATGTCATGGGGTTGCAATCAGAAATCACGGTGGTTTTCCATAAAAGGATATAGTGTTGAAACCTTTGGACGGCATGAATTGCCACCAAAGCAAGCTTCTCAACATGAGCATAGCGAGACTCAGTATTAAGAATATTTTGGTGTAGATAATAAACCACGTGCTTGTTTCCAACATTGTTGTCCTAGACTAACACCATAGAAATAGTGGTATCAGTTGTAGCCAAATATAGGAAATAATCGCGATGGTAATTGGGGGGATGTAGTAAAGGAGCATTAATCATGGATTTTGTTAAAGCATCAAAGGATTCTTGGGCAAATTCATCCCAAATAAAAGGGATCCCCTTCTTAAGTAAGTGAGTATAACCCTTGGCAAGTTCGGTGTAATTCAGGACAAATCGATGGAGAAAATTATCTTTTCCTTGCAAGCTTTGCAATTGCAATAGTGATGAAGGAGGGGTAGATTGATGATGGCCTCAACTTTCAAAGGATCAATCCTGATATCTTCACGAGACACCACAAAACCTAAGATTCGGCCAGACTGGATGCAAAACACACACTTGTGTGGATTGAGACATATATTATAATGCCGACATTGTAAAAAGATGGCTCTTAAGTGATCCAGATGGTCACGACATTTAGTTGAATGAGCGGGTAAGTCGTCAAGTTATGGCTGAACAATGTGTCGAATTTCATGGAATGCACATGACATTTCTCGTTGGAAAGTAGTGCCAACATTCTTCAAACCGAAAGGGATATTTTTGTAAGAGAAAGTACCCCCGGTATAGATAAAGGCTATTTTATGTTGATCGACAGGTGAAATGTTAATCTGGTTATAGCCAAAACAACTGTCCATGAACGAAAAAATCTCACTCCCAGTGCATTCGTCAATGATTTGGTTGATGAAGGGAGTAGGATAATTATCCTTAGGACATGTGTGATTGATATCGTGGTAATCAACACAAGCACGTATCATGCCCTGCTTTTTGGCAACAAGGACGATATTGGATACCAAAACCATTAATGGAATAGGATAAATGAAATCATATTTTAAAAGCTTTTGTACTTCTTCTTTGATAGAAGTAGCCTTTCAAGGGTGCACAGGGCGAAGCCATTGCCGAACAGGCTTAGGTCTAGGATAAGTCTAAATCTCATGCACCACTATATCTGGATTGATAAAAAGCATTTCCTCGTATGACCAAGAGAAAACGTCTTGAAATTCTTTAAAACGCTAAGTATAAATATTGATCTCATCAGGAGAACAGGAAATCCCAATATGGATGTTCTCGACAAATCATGGTTTAATGGAAATGTCAAGAGGCATCGTAGCAGTGATGTTTCCCATATTACCCTCCGACAAGAATTCATGTACCCAGATAGGTGTTTGAAGTGGAGGTTAGGAGAATGAGAAACATACACTTCAATATAGGAAGGCATCTCATTGAGGCTAGGGAGAAAGGAAGAACAATGATGTAGACCATTCCACAGAACTTCATCCAAAGACATGACCTCCATGATACTTGCGTCAGTGAGGAATGTTTCATTCAAAGGATTCAGAGAATCCCAAGAACCAAGCCAAGGAGATGGCACATAAGTGTCCAAGTTCATACTGAAGATAGTATGACTTTCTGAAGCAACTATTGAAGCTAAAACAATTTCTTGATAATTTATCTCCAATGGACTCGAAGGCATAACATCGCCAATTGAGTCAATTTGATCTTCGGTAGGGATAATCCAAGGATCCATAGAATCTGAGATCATATTGACTGAATGAACATTCAGAGGTGGGAGAGTAAAAGTACCCATTAAGGAAAATAATTTGAAGAGACCTGCCCCCATGCTCTCGTAAGGAATCTCAGTATTTCCCACGTAAGGAATCTTACTGTTGGATGAACCAAAAGAGAAGAAAGACAGTTGATCAACCGTGACAATTTTTCCTTCATGAGGAAAACAAAGTACGTGGAATAAAGAAGACACCACACAAAACATGGTGTGAGGCCAACTTCGCCCAAGAAGAAGGTCGTAGTTGAGATTTGCATCTACAACTTCTACTTTTAATTTAACAGTCTTTCCTTCTAATGTAATCGGTATGTTTGTGAGAATATCTCATGGTTGTGAACCTATACCATCAAAGGCTTCCAAGGTGTTCAAAGATTGGTTAAGAGGAGGAGAGCCAATGGATTTCCAACACGAAATTGACATGATGTAAGTAGAGGCACCTTCATCAATAACAATCTGATGGATCGTCTTTCTTTTGATAAGGACCTGTATCAGAAATGAAATCTGATTAGGAAGATGAGGTACATGATTCTCTATATCGAAAGTAATCAAACCTGAATTAGAAGGATCGATAGAACCTATAGCAGACAACAGTGACTTTCGCTGCGTTGGACAGGATTGAAGAACCACCAAGGTAGACATTTCCAAAGGTGCCTGAGCTAAATCCTCAACAATATTGTAATGTTGTGCAACTCTAGCATTTGGATTGAAAGATGACTTCCGAATAACACCTTTGGGAGGTGGTCGGATGACAGACTCACTATTAGGATGCTTGATATGGAGCGGACCAGAACTAGATGGATTATAAGTAGAAGGAGGGTCGGTAGCTTCTTTTTCCATCATCTACTTAGACGTGGCTTGATAGTCCTTAGTTCAAGTAGCGATTGAGACAGGTGATGAAGCTTGCATCATGAACCCTTGGGAACCTGAGGAAGAAGAAGATTGGGGTTGGTCTTCAAGTTGGGTCTGGTGTGGTGGAAAGGGTTATTTTAAGACAATCGGAGTCCCTTTTAGCAAGCGACTAACTTCAGATCATTGGGGACAATCCTTAGTGTAATGATCCTCCTCATAGATGAGGCAAGGATATTTCGGCTTTCTTTGAGAAGAATCATCAGCAGAAGACTTAGACGGGTCTTGTTTTGGGGCATCGACTTTGACCTTACCTTTGCCCTTCTTTTTACCTTTAGAGGTCTTATCTACCGTGGTAGATTGGACAGCATGGAACTCAGATATTTTACCAAGATTGGATGAATTTTTGGAAGGATTATTGGAACTGGCGTTCAAGACAGATTTCTTCTTCGAACAATCTTTCCCGGGAGCCTGATACACAAAACCAATCACACAGTCAACAGGTGGTGTATCTGGAGACTTCAATGCTATCAAATCTGATGATGGTCTCAGATCATCAGGTAACATCTCATACAATGTGATAGATTGTGAATAGACCAAGTCTAAATACTGGGCATGGGCGATAGATTTCTCTTTAGTAACAAATCCAGCCATGGCTATGTCCTTCGCAATTTTGTTGACGAATGATTTTGTAAACCATTCTTTCAACAATTCATCAACAATCTCAAACTTTATGAGGTGACACCGATGTCTCCATTCATGGATATGATCAGAAATATGGGTCATAGTGTCTTGCTTAAGTGACGTAAGTTCTAGTTTCATAGCGAATTGGCAGTTGGAAATGAGTGAGGAAAGCCATAGCGAGATAGTTGAAGTCATGGTAGGTACCTCGAGGAAATTCGATGTACCATTTAGCAGCAGCACCTGTGAGAGTTCTTTGAAAGAGTTGAATATGGATAGAGTAATCGACATATGAATTGGAGGAACACCAGAAAGTGATATGTCATCATGTGGGCATGTGTATCCTCCTTCGCTTTTCCCTCGAATTTGGGGCGATCACTTGGAATCTTAATCGAAATTGGAGGCCAATAAGGAAAATGAAGAATGGGATCATTCGTGATCCTCAAAACATCAGGGAGCTCTAACATAGCCAAGAAAGACAATTGCATGTTAAATGACATATAGGGCCTTTGAGGAGACCCAAACTGCAGAGTCCATCCTTGTTGTTAAGGATCTTTCCCCCACAATGGAGGATTTTGTCCAAATGGAATCTGGTTATTTCCCCACTAAGGGTTACCTTGTACGTAAGGAGGATTCATTCCTGGGTAGGTTTGATACTAACCCACCATAGGCCGTTGATGAGAATGGTACACGACATACGGGTTATAAGGTTGTTGAACCTGTTGACCCTGGACGTAAAGTGATTGACCCTGGTGATGCAGGGGTTGACCTTGACCTTGCAAAGGCTAACCTTGTTGATATGCATATAAATCTTGCTATTCCCAAGGCGAACCTTGTTGTTCCATAGGCTGACTTTGCTACTGTAAAGGATGACCTTGCGGCTGTAATGGTTGGCCTTGTGAGGATGAAGGTTGGGAGAACTACTGGACAAACTGAGTTTGCAACTGCAAAGGTTGTTGCGACTGTTGTAAAGGTTTCCGTTGTAGTTGTAATAGTTGTCCTTGCTGCTACAATGCTTGCCCTTGCTGCTGCAAAGATTACCCTTGCTGCTACGAAGGTTTCCCTTGCTGATGGAAAGGTTTTCCTTGTTGCTACAAGGGTAGCTAGACAATTCCTGGGGTTATACCCTGAGGGTATTGATAGTTCCTGAATTTGATCTAGCTATATCCACCAGGCACAACAGATTGACTAGGCTGAGAATAAGGTCTAGCTTGAGGAATGTAAGGAGGATTAACCAAGGCTTGCAAAGGATATGGGACATAAGCTAGTTGGAATGGGACCTGAGCCATATATAGCGGTTGGTATTGGACATTACCTAACCTGGAAGGACCAACAGGGTTAGGAATAACACCGTCAAAAGGTTGATCTTTCCAGCCATGTGAGTTTGTAATCCAATCACACTCGTTTTGCCTGACATGAGGGGAATATTCAGATCTTGCCCCTCGGGTAGTGGCACAGTCTATCCACTAGTTGGAGAAATAGAAGAACTTACTGAGACCTGACCCGAGACAGCCAGTTGAACTGAAAGAGTCAGTGAAAACGATGAAACATGTTGAGACAGAATGGTAGGTTGAACTGGAAATGAGATGACCGTAGTTTTCACAATTGGTCAAGAGGTCATATTTTGAATGAACAAACCTAATGTAGGCATAGCATTGGAAGACTAGATGGGGTAATGATACAATGATGAGGCACTCAGAATGCTCGAAACCAATTGAGCTAAATAATTATAACCATGTGGCAACATGGGTTCACTAATCTCAGGAAAGCTAAGAGACGTGACTCTTCTTGTATAAGGAAAGCCTTCTGGAGGGAATTCATATCCCTACTCATCATCTATGTGAGGAGTATGGGTAACGGAAACTTACGAATTAACCGGAGAGGAGACTGAGATTTCACCTTCTGACTCCATAGGTGGAAATAACTGGAGATGAGGAACTGAAGATGTACGAGGAGATAAATCCAAAGGAATACTAGGTCGATCGTACGGATTGTATGGACACTGAGGAGATATCACAACAGGATCGAACAATTGGTTCGGTGGATAGACAACCAGCCTCTATGGACTTTCAGGAGTCTGCGGACTGTCAGGAGTCTAAATATGGTTATCAAAGGAATCCAGATCATATTTGTGAGGTAACCATGAATCTGATTAAGGCGGATGAGAAGACAAAGCTTAAATACTCATAACAATTCCAAGTTCAACACTTTGATCCTCAAGTGACTGAGGAAGTTCTATATTAACTCCTTGGGAGGATCCTTGAGTATCAGACAACGAAGGGGAACTATGAGATGGACTCAATGGTTCAACCATGGTGGCTTCCCCTCAACAACAAAAAATGAAAGGAAAAATTCTTTTAGGGATTTAACATTTGTTTGTTGATAATTTTAATCCTCTCTATAAATAGAGACGATCCCTCTAGCCCAATGAGTGGGTCTAGCAACTGAAGGGACAATCAACAAGACATCTTCCTAGATTATAATTTAAAAGTAGAACACGAGAGGTGGCCTACCTTGCTCTGATGCTAATTTGATTTCCTTTGTTGAGATCCTTGAATTTCTTGTGTCACAAACTTGTTCCTGCTTCTTTCAACACTTATGTACCTGCACAAATGACCAAGATACAACAAATCATGCCAAAACCAATAGCAAATCCAATAATAATCTACTTAGCTGATCAAGGAATGCCAAGACAATACATACATCATATATATATATATATATATATATAGATATATATATATTTTGCGAAGATGAACCAGCAGTTGTATTATTATTTAAAGAATAAAGGGGAAGCTTACAACCATAGCCTTGATGCTGAAATGCTCTCATTGAGTGGTAATCCAATTTCAAGCCAAGAAACTCTCCAACACTCCTTCTCCAAGTATAATGAATAGCCTCTAAGCACAAGCTCAACATAGGGGTGCAAATGGACATAGATCAACCATTTGGGAATGGTAGAGGGGGAATTTATAGGCTAGGAGAGGGAGTTAGGTCTCCTTCAAAGATAGGATTAGGCCCAGATCTCAAGGAGGTATCTCATATGGATGAGACCAAGAGGTTGAATTAGGAGGATTCAACCTCATCTATGTGAAACCACCTCCAGTTCACTGCTCTGGAAGCTTCTATATCACAAAGCTTCTCATCCTCTTTCGGAAAAATTCCTTTTCGAGATCATCATGAGTATGAGAGAGAATAGAGTGATGCCTTTGCTGGCTTAACAAGGTGCAATAGGAGATATTTCACGGTTTTGACCTTCATAAGGGTGATGACTCTCATCTTAGGGTTTGAAGAGCCATTTCCTCAGGGAAAGCTCCATGGATTTTCCAAGCAAAGTTAAAGGAGGGATATGAGTTATATACATTGATGAGAATACTATATAATGATCATGTTTCGGACACTTCATGGTATTTCATAGGGAAGTGCAGGAGGCATGACAAAATACTGTGTAATAGATTCCCACCAAAGCATGGAGGTAGAACAAGGGGTGATGGATGAGATGATTTACTAGATTTTAGCAATGACGAGGATGCACACTGTTAGGAGGCTTACAAATCAAGGATGCATATACATATACATATCTGAGATCAAGACATGAATCCACGGCATGGATGCAGCCATTCGGATTATGAAGACTAGATAAAAGATCCATGGTATGGGCGAAGCCATTCAGATAACAAGGATCATCATAAGTATAAAGTCTCACGGTATGGTCACAGCCATTTGTATAGTAGAAACATGTTTACAATCATGAATGACATATAAATCCATGTAGCTTGATCCATAACAAACAAGACTTAGGGTCTTTTGCTCCATCCCAACACGATCAATGTATGAATTCCATCATGCGAATAAATGTGTTGAAGTCAAACATGCTAGAAAACCACCTAATTACCAGCCAATGATGTGGACCATTATCAGGTACGAGAGTAACCACCAATAATGACAATGGCTCTCAAGGTACAACAATGCAATTCGTTAATGTGATAATGAAGTTGAGGCGAACACTCACGAAATCACTCGATCGAAAGCCAATAATGAAGACCTGTCGTTGGATGCGAAGAACTGGCCATTAAGGCATGCCAACTCTAAGGTACTGAAAGGGAGTTCCTAAGTCATCTTCCTGGATAATGAGCTGAAGTCGACAGGAAGTGACCTGTTGAGGGAGGGAAATGATGAATCCCCCATCATCATCATGAAACAAGGAATAAATTCGAATAATATTCAGGATTGTAGCAATGACTCAAACATTGTATATGTAAATAACTGCAGATTGGATTTCTCTTGAACATATTGACGACACAACTCCAGAGTGTGGCAACATCTAAATCAACATGGGACTCAAGGTCATGATGACAGTGTGAAATAGTCAAATGAGAGGAAAAATGGATCGCCCAAACCTGGGAGGATAAGTGACTGAGTGAGGATATCCCAAACCTAGCACAAGAGCAGAAGAGTGTCATGTTCAAGAGCGACATGCTGCTTATATAAAGGATGTCTCATCTTTATTTTTTCCTGCTATTTCTAGCGATTACCCCAATTATTTCTATCACAAGCTTGAAGGGGATATCATATGCTTGTTATGTAAGTTCATTCTTCGAATGAATCCACCCTAGTAATTTTTACGAGCCCTAGGAAGGAGAAGCTCGGTCTCGTCATGGTGAAAAATTATGAAAATGGACATGATGAAGTTTTATTTTTTCGTTTCTTTTTCAAACTCTCTAAACATGAAAAAGATACCGAGGTATTCTTACATTGAGCTCGTTAAAAATTTATGACATTTGATCCCAATGGAGTCGCTATTTTGTTCACAAGGTTAATCCTCTCTGTGGATAGAGATGATCCCTATGGCCCAATGCGTGGGTCTAGCAATTGAAGGGACAATCAGATAGACATCTTCCTAGATTATAATTTAAAAATAGAACAAGAGAGGTGGCATACCTTGCTTTGATGCTAATTTGATTTCCTTTATTGAGATCCTCGAACCACTTGTCTCACGAACTTGTTCTTGTTTTTTTCAGCGCTTATGTACATGAGCAAATGACCAAGAGACAACAAAGCATGCCAAAACCAATGTGAATCCAATAATAATCTACTTAGCTAAACAAGGAATGCTAAGCTAATACATGCATGAACATATATATTTTGGGAAGATGAACCAACAGTTTTATTATTATTTAAAGAATAAAGGGGAAGATTACAACCATAGCCTTGATGTTGAAACGCGCTCCTTGAGTGGTAATCCAAGTCCAAGCCAAGAAAATATCCAACACTCCTTCTCCAAGTCTAATGAATAGACTCTAAGCACAAGCTCAGCATAGTGGTGCAAATGGACATAGATCAAGCATTTTGAAATGGTAGAGAGGGAATTTATAGGCTAGGAGAGGGAGTTAGGTCTCCTCCAAAGATAGGATTAGGCCCACATCTCAAGGAGGTAGTTCATAGGGATGAGACCAAGAGGTCAAATTAGGAGGATTCGACCTCATCTATGCGAAACCACCTCCAGCTCACCGCACTCGAAGCTTCTAGATCACGAAGCTTCCCATCCTCTTTGGGAAAACTTCCTTTTTAAGACCATCACAAGTATGAGAGAGAACAGAGTGGTTCCATTGCTGGCTTAACAAGGTGCAATAGGTGATCATCGCAGTTTTGAGCTTCATAAGGGCGATGACTCTCATCTTAGGGTTTCAAGAGCCATTTCTTTATGGAAAGCTGTAGGGATTTTCTAAGAAAAGTTAAAAGAGGGATCTGAGCTATATACATTGATGAGTATACTGTATAATGATCGTGTTTTAGGCACTTCATGGTATGTCATAGGGAAGTGTAGGAGGCGTGATAAAATATTGTGTAACACACACCCTCCAAGAGTGCTCCTAGTAAACTCTAAGTGTCCAAGAGTGAGAGAGAGAGAGAGAGAGAGAGAGAGAGAGAGAGAGAGAGAGAGAGAATAATGAGAGAGCTCCAAAAATAAATGACAGAAGTCTATGCATTGATCCTCTTAATCCTTTTATGAATGAGGCCTCCCTTTTCTTCATTTTCCATTATTTTCCTTCATTTTCCGCCCCACATGCAACCTGTGATGTTTCAGCTCCCTTTTTTTCCTAATTTCCATTATTTTCATAAATAAATGTGCCAAAAATGCCTCATGTCTTTCAAAAGCCTTTGCCATTTCCTTTGCCATAATAAACCGAAATGAACACCCAATAGGACGTTTTTCCCACCATTCAACTTGGAATATGTGCCCCATGACCATGGCCTTATATATTTTTACATGGATTTTTAACCAAGGTTGTTACAAACGCATTGGATGCATTGCATTGTTTACAAAAATATCTTCCAAATGATGTCATAAAAAGTAAAAAAAGAGTTGCAAATTCGCAAGCATACCTTATTAATATGGAAATTCCATATGAAAAAGGTGGGGTTGAATATGGGACATTTTTCTTGCAATGAGCAGCAATAATTCAAAGTGAACATACAAGAGTGGTCCTTTCTAACTAGAAGCATTGTCAATTATTTCCAATGCAACAATTGTTCAAGACAAACATATAGCTTAATGTCACTTCAAATAGATACACTACATATTCATTATGCCCCTTTCAAATTAGATGAACATAACAATAGAGACCATTCAAAATGTCAAATGCTACCAATAGGAACAACCTCCTTGCACATCGAACATGGACCCATGTCAAAAAATGCACATAGGCATCAATACACATTGCAATGCGTCATGTTGCCAATGAAAACACAAAAAAATAGTAAGATCAATGTCCATAGATTAAAACAACTACTGCTTCTAGTGATCTAAAATGGAGCAGATTAGTAATGTTGTGCTAATTCACCATTCATAATAAAAGCCAAGATGCTTATCATTTGATTATCAAGTGCTTAAGGATTCACCCTTTTTTCTTAATTAACTGATTCCCATGAGAGTTTCTTATGTAAATGTTATAAACAATTTAACATAAAACATATGCTGAACAATCACAAAATAATAACAAATAACATCAAAATACAACACACAACACAGATATTTGATGAGGAGTTCACCCCTCCTGGGCTACATCTCCTTGGTCTAGTTTCCAATGCTTGGGCATCTATATTATGCTCAAAATTACAATAAAAGTGTGTTTACAATGCTCAAATTCCTCTGAAACCTGTCTCAATGAGTTCAAAATACCCGAAACTACTAGAATTGACTCTTTTTACCTCTAATTTGGATAATAACTGAAGAAGTTACGACCTCTCCCACTTCTCCCACAATTTTCTCAACAAATTCCCCATTTTGGTCACTAACCATCAAACTCGGCCTAAAATTCGCCAAATTTTCCACATTTCGTCCAGCAGAGCCATACTTCCCAGCGGGTTTGGAAATCACAATATCAATCGGTGTTGGTAGAGAGATGGATGGAACAACGCCTTTCAGAAACTGTGATCACCGATCCATGATGGTGGACTTAACAATTTATGCACCATGGTTCATAACAATTTCGCGTCTGGTATATATCGGCTTGTCACAATTGGTGTGGGACTGGGGGACACCTTAACAACTTGTCATTTGCTGCTGCGAAGTGCAAACTATGATGAATTGTTGGACCCAATCATTCCATACATTACAACCTATTCTATTTTCACATTTGGTTAAATCGGAGTTTCATTATCAGCGTGGATAGGGTGATATTTAACAATACTTTCTACTGTGTTGTGATATCGCATATCACATCTCGACAGGACAGGGGGCCGATTTTTAACAGAAAACTTATGTCAATGCGATGCGATGGGCCAATTTGTGGGACCACCGACAGAGTGACACTTGGCATCTCCCGATTGGCTGAAGAGACTTGAACTTGTTGACTGTGCACTTGTTTCACTGGTAGAAAATGATGAAATTAGTGACTAGGTGACTGAAAAAATTAGTCACGATAGATTTTCCTAGTGAAATACTACAAAAAATGAAAAGTATTAAGTGATTAACTAAAAATCACTAGCATAAATGACTAATTTAGTCTCGGGTTAAAATATATGACTAGCTAATAAGTAATACCACTAAAAATGACAAATTTAGTCTAGTAACATAAATATAACTACTTAAAAAGTAATAGAATAGTACAAATCATTCACTTATGTTAGTCATTTTAATTATGTCACTTCAGCAATCTAAACTTACAAGTGATATGGGATTCAAAAGTTGTTATAGATTGGCTGAAAGGTTATACTTCCTTAAACACTTATTTATTGCAGCAATTGACTATCAGAGTTATGGAGCTAATTAGAACCTTCAAGGTTATACCCTTTGATCACATTCATAGGTAATTACATTAAGATATTGATTGATTATCAAAAATGGGAGTGGGCTTATAGCTGGGTCAAATACAATATGAAGAATACCTATAATGAGAAGGGTTGAGTAATTAGTAGAGGACACATTTCATTTAGTTGAAGACTTAACTTTTCATGCATATATACATTTTCTTATTATAAGGGTCATATCCATTGAAATTAGGAGTGACTATTTTTTAAGTTGGATACCATGTTATTTATCTAGTTTGAACATACATTATGAAAATAACAATACTAGACTCTTATGAAATTATTTTGAATCCTATGGGGATCTTGATATTGCCTGAACATTAGATGTTGAACATATTACAATATCATGTCATTCAATTAAAACAAATTTAGTATATGTTAGATGATGTAAATTACATATTTGCATTAATATTAATACAAAAATGTTGTCTTTTTCTTATTGAATTTTTTTTAATGGAATTTCCCACCACCTAAGTTATTAGATATAATTTACGTAGGAATACATGCGTCTACAAGAATATTTGTTGAGTTTCTAAAGATGGTTTGATTTCATAACAATGATGATCATTATTTGTCTTCTTGGTACCATATGTCAATGTTGGCCTTCCATGATGGCTCTGTGATGGTTGGGATTCCTCTCAATAGGCATGTGAACCCCTAGGTGTGCACACAACTTGTTGAATGTGAGTATGGGGTTTGAAACTTGGTATGCACAATGTTGTCTATGTTGTATGAAAGGTTGTTTAGGTTTCAAGACATTACCTTGAATCCTACAAGAACATTCTGCCACCCCTTAAACCTTATGTTAAACACTCCATGCTTTGATATTGATGTGAAAAAGTAAATTTCTCGAAAAATATATATTTATAATTTATATAAAACCATACATCAAATACATGCAATTATGCTAAAATTATACAAAATATCCAATTATGATTTTCCTCATAAAAACTTCAAATACATATAACTAGCATATATCCATCTTAACAACGGATCTATCAAGCGTCGAGAGGGATCTAATCTCTCGAGGTGAACAACTATTTTTTTAGTGAAAAACTTGAGGAAAGGTGTGCACCTCGAGACATTTGATCCCTATCCGTGCTTGATAGATCTGGGGTTAAGATGGATCTAGGAAGGTTAGATAATACTATACAATATCTATTTGTGCATTTATGTGTCTCTTTCTTATTCACTCTCTCTATTTCACCCCCAAACATGCACACACTCTCTCCATATCTATCTATCTCTCTCCCCCTTCCTCTTCCTCTTTTCCTCTCTCTATCTCTCTCACTCTCTCTCCATCTTTATGCCCTTATGTATTTCTTATTCCTTCCCTCTATCTCTCCCCCTCCAAGTCCATCCCTCTCTCCTCTTCTGTCTTTATTTCTCTCTCCCCATTTCTCTCCCACCTCCCTCTATCTCTCCCCCCATCTCTCTCTCTCTCTCTCTCTCTCTCTCTCTCTCTCTCTCCAACTCTATCACTATCTCCCTTTCTCTTCCCTTCTCTCTCTCCCCTCCATCTATGTGTCTCCCTCTTTATCTCTTCCCCTTCTCTCCCTATCTCTCTCTTCCCTCCTCTCCTCTCTCCCTCGACCTCTCTCCATCTCTCCTTTCTCTCTCTCCCTTTGCTCTCCAAATTTGTCACTATATCCCTTCTTCCCCGCTCCTACCCCCCTCCACGCCCCCCCTATCCCCTTCAATTTTCTTTTTGTCATCCCTTGGATGCTTAGTCTCCAACTCTATTGGTATCTACATTTCTCTTCCCTTCTCTCTCTCCCCTCCATCTATGTGTCTCCCTCATTATCTCTTCCCCTTCTCTCCCTATCTCTCTCTTCCCTCCTCTCCTCTCTCTGTCTCTCCCTTCTCTCTCTCTCTTTTCCCTCCATATTTGTCACTATCTCCATCCATGCCCCCCCCCCCCCAACTCCTCTCCCCTTCACTTTTCTTTTTGTCATCCCTTGGATGCTTAGTTAAGATGGATCTATGTTGGTGCTTACTAACACTATTTATATTATATAAATTCACATCTTAAAATATAAAAGTATTTTCATTTAAAATTTTATTAAAACCTTAATTTAATTTATATGGGAATAGTGGTGAGGCTAAAGAGTTTAGATATATCTCAAAATTAATTATATCTTTTTCCTTTTAGCTTATTTTTATTTATATTGTGAAATATGTTATGGTTTTTGGGCATGTGATATTGATAAGCCATGGTATTGGCCCATAGTATTATAACAAAGTCTATTTACAAGTTAATAATATCCATGGTAAACTAGGGGTGAATATCCATGGTTAATAATGTTGTCATATTGTTAAAATATATTTTGATTGTGAAATAAGTTATGATTTTTTGGCATGTGGTATTGATAAGCCTTGGTATCAGCCCCATGCTATTATAACAAAGCCTATTAACAAGTTCATAATATCAATGGAAAAGTGAGAGTGAATTTCCATGTTTAAGAATCTTGTCATATTTTTATAAAATATTTTGATTGTGAAGTAATTTATGTTTTTTGGGCATGTGGTATTGATAAGTGATGGAATTAGTTCATCGTATTGTAACAAAGCCTATTTACATGTTAATAATATCCATGGTAAAGTGGGGGTGAATATCCATGGGTAATAATATTTTCATATTGTCTTAAAATATTTTGATTGTGAAATAAGTTATGGTTTTTTGGTATGTGGTATTGATAAGCCATGGTATTGAAATAGAGCGTAGTTTTTACAATTTAATGATATCCATGGTTAAGAATCTTGTGATATTATTATAAAATATTTTGGTTTTGAAATAAGTTATGGTTTTTGGGCATGTGGTATTGATAAGCTATGTTATTAGTCCATGGTATTATAAAAAATCCTATTCACAAGTTAATAACAAAATCAAAATATAACAATTTTATTTTTAATATTTTTGTTATTGTAATTTTTTATTATTAATTAACCCAATATTTAAATGTTTATAGTCATCTCCAATACCAATTTTATTTATTTTTTCGATTTTTTAATGAAGTTGATATTTAATATTCTTTACATATTTATGTTACACCTACACATGTACTCTATACTGTCAGGCCAGGGTAACTCCTCATTGAACGAGAGAAAACACTGATTGATTTATTCATTAGCTAGTACTTTATTTATACAAATACAAAACGGATCAGTTCATCTTCTAGATGACTGTCCGGCTTCACCTCATCCGTTTCGGATTAGGTGTCAACATTCCCCCCCTTAATCTGAAGGGATGTTGGTGAGTCCAAGCATCATTTTGAATCTTTCAAGCTTTTCTCTTCCAAGCGCTTTGGTGAAGATGTCTGCAATTTGCTCGTTTGTGGAACAATGACGGAGATGGATTGTTTTGGCCTCAACATGATGTCGGATCAGATGATATTTAGTATTGATGTGCTTAGTACGATCATGGAACTTTGGGTTCTTGGCCAACTTTATTGCAGATGTGTTATCAATCATGAGTGGAGTTGATTGTATTTGTTTTACTTGCAAATCTTCAAGAATTTTCCTGAGCCACACAATTTCTTTCGTTGCTTCAGCTGCTGCCACGTATTCTGCTTCTGTTGTGGAATCTGCTCGTACTGATTGTTTGCGTGATCTCCAGGAGACAGCTCCTGATCCAAGACTCATAGCATATCCTGAAGTAGATACCCCAGTTTCTTTGTCTCCATCGAAGTCTGAATCAGAGTATCCAATCAAGTTGAAGTCGTCCACCTGTGTATACTTGATTCCAAGGTCTTGAGTTCCCTTCAAGTACCTTAGAACTCTTTTTGCAGCAGACCAATGTCCCTCACAAGGCTTTTGCATAAACCTGGAGAGGATTCCAACAGCAAATGAAATGTCTGGTCTGGTAGTAGTGAGGTAGATGAGACTTCCTACAAGCTGTCTATACCTTGTTGCATCCTCAAATTCCTTTCCTTCAGTAGATGTGAGCTTCAAGTTTTGTTCCATTGGAGTAGAAAGGGGATTGCACTCTGTCATGCCAAATCTGTATAACAAATCTCCAATGTATTTCTTTTGAGAAAGAAATATGGACTTTGGATGTTGGGTTACTTCAATGCCAAGATAGTAATGAACATAGCCCAAATCAGTCATTTCAAAAAATTTTCCTAATTCTTTCTTTATGGATGCAATATAGCTTTCATTGTTCCCTGTCATTAAAAGATCATCTACATATACCACAAGATATACAACTGTTTTGCCAACTTTCTTGACAAATAAAGTTGCATCATCAAGATCAAAATGTTTGAAGTTGAGTTTCAGAAGATGCTCAGTTAGTTTTTCATACTAGGCTCGTGGTGCTTGTTTGAGGCCATACAAGGACTTCACAAGTTTGCATACTTTGTGTTCATGTCCTTTCACAGCAAATCCTTCAGGCTGGGACATCAAAACATTCTCTTTTAGATCTCCATTCAAGAATGCAGTTTTTACATCCATTTGATGGACTTTCCAACCGTTCTGAGCAGCTAGTGCAAAGAGTGTCCGGATGGTGGCCCATTTTGCTGTGGGAGCAAAAGTTTCCTCATAATCGACCCCTTCCTTCTGTGCAAAACCTTTTGCCACAAGCCTAGCTTTGTGCTTGTCAAGTGAGCCATCAGCTTTGTACTTGTTCTTGTAGACCCACTTGCAGCCAATTGGTTTGGTTCCAAATGGAGGATCAACCAGCTTCCAAGTGCCATTCTTTATGAGGGCATCATACTCCTTCTGCATCGCTTCTTTCCATTCATCATGAGAAGCAGCTTCTTTGAAGGAAGTTGGTTAAAAATCTGTAGACAAGTTCAATTCACAATCATAAGTAACATCCATATCAACAGGTGAATTAGAGTTATCTACATCACCTCCATCTTGTCGGTTTGAATTTCTGGTTCCTGTTTTTCCAATTTCATCAGGATGAACACTTTCAAGTGTCTTTGTCAGCCACTTTGGGGGACCTTTCTGAGATGGTCCAGGCTGTTCTGTTGATGGAGTTGGGTCTGAATCAAGATTGAGTCTCCCAATTCTATCAATTACATCACTTAAAGCATCATCCGTTGTTGGAGTGTCATGCAGGGGAGATTGTTCTTCAGAAGAAGATTCCACATGTTGATCTAGTATAGGAATCCCCCCTTCAAGATGTGGAATCTGATTATCAAACTCTTGAAATGATTTTGGTTTTGTGAATCTATCCAAGCGATCAAGTTGCCGCTCAACAACACTGTCAGATTTGGATGATTCAAGAAAAATGACATCTCTAGATAAAACAAACTTTTTATTTACTTCATCATAAAGGCGGTATGCTTTAGATGTGTTTGAATACCCCAGGAAGATACACTTACGACTTCTAGCACCAAGTTTGTTTCTATGTACCTTTGGTATTAGAGCATAACAGGTGGAACCAAATATCCTGAGATGTTTTACCGAAGGAACATGTCCATACCACAATTCATAAGGAGTCTTGTTTCTTATAGCACTAGATGGACATCTATTCTTTATATATGCAGCACATAGAACAGCATCAGCCCAAAACATTGTCTTTACATTTTTGAAGAAAAGCATGGATCGTACCATATTCAAAATTGTTCTGTTCATTCTTTCAGCTACACCATTCTGTTGAGGATTATAAGGCACAGTTGTTTGATGTTTAATCCCATGTTGGCGAAGATATTGTTCAAATTCATTTGATGTATATTCTTTTCCATTATCAGTGCGAATAGACCCAATATGAGATTGTGCATCATTTTCAATCCATTTATGAAAATTCTTGAATGTTTGAAAAGCATCAGATTTGTTCTTCAAAAAATAAACCCAACACATTCTGTTGTAATCATCAATAAATGTCATGATATACTTATTTCCATTTGCAGAAGGAACAGGCATTGGACCACATAAATCTGAATGAATAAGTTCAAGCTTCCTATGTGCTCTTGAATGTGAATCATGAAAACACTGTTTGCTATGCTTTCCTAGAATGCAAGCATCACATTGTTTATGTTTTCTAGGAATTGTAGGCAAACCAGCAACACCATTTTTCTTCAACAAGCAGAGACTATCATAGTTTAGATGTCCAAATCTAGCATGCCATAATAAACTTGATGGAAGTGTACCTTCATCATGATGAGAAATATATGAAAAATGATGTGCATGAGCAGAGGTTCCTTGCAGTTTAAGAAGTCTTTCTTCTTCTATACCCCTCATGACAAGTGAGTGGTCAGATGCCTTTCTTACCTCAAGCTTGCCATCAAACATGTGAATGGAGTGACCTTGCTGGCAGATGTGGACCAGGGACAACAAGTTTCTCTTCAGCTGTGGGAGATATAGAACATGATCCAGAAGAAAGTCTGGAAGACCAGGCAGTTTAAGCCTGATCGTGCCAAGCCCTGATGGCTTGATTTTTGACTGATCTGCAAAGTATACTGCTCCATCAACATTATCAGTGAAATCTTCAAAAAAATCTTTCCTATGAGTCATATGACAGGTTGCTCCTGAATCAAGCAACCAGTCATTTTTCGAAGAAGTAAGTGAAGCATTAAACAGATCTTCATTTACTCCAATGTTACATTGTGCCTCAATATAGTGAGCGGATTCAAGTGCTTTACCTTTGTCTGAGTCATCAGTTTTACCTTTCTGCTGATTTCTTCTCTGCTCAATCTTTTCCCATGGTAGCTTGCATGTAGAAGCATCATGAGATCCTTTTTGTTTGCAGCGAATGCAATGTAAGTCTGCCTTTTCTTCTTGAGGGTGTCTGCCCCCCCTGCCTCTGAAGTATCTTCTTCTTTCTATTGAATGCATACTGTAACAAAATATCTCTGCCAAAAACTTCTGTAAACAAAATCCTTCTGAAAAAAAAATATCTCTGCCAAAAACACTTCTGTTGAGAGAAAAAAAAAAAAAAAAATTCTTATATGATAGCCTTATGCATTTTATTTTTCTCTTAACATTCCATCAGCATATATATCACTGCTCACATATATATCATGTATATCACTGTTTAAAAAGGGGCGCTCATATACATATCACTTCTCACATGTATATCACTGTTTTAAGAAAAGGGCGCTCATATATCAATGTATATCATTGTTTTAAAAGGAGGGCGCTCATATACATATCACTTTTCACACATATATCAATGTATATCACTGTTCAAAAAAAAGGCGCTCACATATATATATATGACATGAAAACACTGTATTCGGCCTTGTCTTTCACGCAAACACTGTTTCAAAAAAAAACTCGGTTCTTACGCATAATATATATGCTGCTACATATGATGCAATACCATACCCTTTATCGCATACAGACCAGAACAGACCAGGAGTTACAACCAATTTGGGACCTGTGCTCTGATACCATGTCAGGCCAGAACAGACCAGGAGTTACAACCAATTTGGGACCTGTGCTCTGATACCATGTCAGGCCAGGGTAACTCCTCATTGAACGAGAGAAAACACTGATTGATTTATTCATTAGCTAGTACTTTATTTATACAAATACAAAACGGATCAGTTCATCTTCTAGATGACTGTCCGGCTTCACCTCATCCTTTTCGGATTAGGTGTCAACATATACTCGACATTTCCATAATTAAAAAAAATAATACATTAAACAATTACCATCAATTTAATCTCTAACTTCTTTAGTAATTAGTCGCAACTTTCTAATGGGAGCTCCGTAGACAAGTCCAAATTATGTAATGTAACCTCTTTTGAATGATGAATTCAAATGGAAATGACTATCCAACCATAGCCATCAAATTTGAATATAAACCACATAACAAATTTAAAGGGGGGAATTGACTGTCCAACCATAGCCATTAAAAAAATGGCATCGTCTACCAAGGCTGCAGCTAGGATGGCCAAAAAATTGTGGTGATGGCCCAAAATTGGCCTAGATCTTGCAAAAAAATTCCCAATAAAATTGTTTGAATTTTATTTTTACTAGCGAAATTCTAAAACCTTATGTTACCTAAATTCTTGAAAATCCCAAAATTGGCATGGATCTTGCAATTTTTATTTTTTTTTTCTCAGTAAATTTGTTTGAATTATATTTTTATGGGGGATATTCTAAAACCCTATGTTACCTAAATGATTGAAAATCCATAAATATAACCTGGATTTACAAAGTGTTCTGCAAGAATCATATGAAGGGTATATTATTCATAAAGTTATATGTAAAACTGTGAATAATTTGAAAAACCACTTGACATTTTCAGCGACCAAAAATATACAAATTGTTACAGAAGAGTCGAGCAATATGTGAGGAGGAATTGCATGAAGAAGACATTTCTCTTCTTGAAGACATAGTACTCTAATATTTTTGCTTTGAGCACTATAGGAATTGCTTTATCATTACCTTTATCATTCACCAATGGCTACCAAGGGTTTTATGGACAAGAATGTTGTATTCAGAAAGATTTGGGTCAAACCCTAAAATAATGTTCTATTCATATTTCCTGATGCTTTTTCTCTTCAAATTTTTTATGGCTAATTCATTTCTTTAGTGGGAACAAAATATTTTCGCCAAAGAAAAAAGCATTTCATTGTGGGTGAATTGTTTTTATCATTCACAACAAAACATAATGTGATTTGGGTAATTTGAGACCAGATCTATATAGGTATTTTTTTATTTCCTGTAGATATCAGATGATCTAATGTGATTTTTATTCGTGGCAGATGTGTTTTGAATGTAAGACAAGGAGTCCCACATGGGAATTGATCACTTATGGGATTTTTATTTTCCTGGATTGTTCTTCATCTCATCGTACTCTTGGTGTTCCCATTATCTTTGTCATGTATGTATTTTAATCTTTACTACTCAAATTTCAATGTGTATTTCTTTGTTTAGGCACTAAAATTACTTAGGGGTGCTTGTCCACTTTGTGGTTCCTTCTTGTATTTGTGGTGTCTATAAGAAAATTAATTAAAGTAAAGTAATATATTCCATTTTGAGGGTTTTGGTTACTTTGTGACGTCTTCTTCACAACAAGTTTTTTAAATTAAAATTAATATGGCATATCCCTTTTTGAAGATTTTATTTAGCATGAGTTCCATTATCTCCTTGTAATGCATATTTAATGATACATTGCAAATTTCTCTGTTAAAAATGAACATTAGTGAAGATGGTGTTATGATATTTAGTGTAGCACAATATAATTTAGCATAGGAGGGCCTTCATGACATATTTGACCCTACCCTACAATCAACTACACGAGATATATGCCTTGGTCTTCTCATTAACTTAAGGTAGAGGTTCTAATTTTTGTTATAATTGTAATATATTATCCCTAATTTAGGCACTAACATTGCTTAGAGGTACTTGTGTGTTTTGTGTTTCCCTATTGTCTTTGTGATATCATTTTAATTACAAGCTAACTTAAAATAAAAATTTAAGTGACATTTTTCCACGAGGATTTTGATTTGTATTAATGACATTATCTCCTTGCAATGTATATTGGATGATAATTGTAAAATTCTTTGTTGAAGTGCATATTAGTTAAGGTTGCATTTTGATAGATAGCTTAACATAATAGTGACTAACATTGGACAATCATGCTAGATATGTTGATACTATTAATAGTAATTAATAACCACAACACCACATTATTTATGAGGGTATACATTGGGATAACACAATTGGATGTGGTGGTTTTGAACATATCATAGTGTATGTCCCTACATGTACGCTCATCAAATTTTGTAGTGCTAGATGCATATTCATTGTCTACAATCAAATAGGTGAGTGCCCTATTTTATGTAGAAGTTTGTATATGGTAGGAGATATGTCACATTTGAATTATGATGTTTATGTGTTGTAACTGGTTATTGCATTTTTTACTTGGAGACAAAAAAATATTGTCTACTACTAATCAAAATGGAAAAATACCCCCCCAAGGCTGAATTTTGCTACCAGTGATGTACTATTTTACACAAAAGACTGAATTTTAATGGATTGATGGGGGAACCATGAGAAGCTATTTCAGTAGATTCCACTTAGATATTACACCTAGGACTTTTACCTAGTGTCATCCCTTTCAAATTTGTGCCATTTAGGTGGGCAATGCACATTCAAAATGGAATCCTGGTGGACAAATTAATTGCCTGTTGACCTGAACAGGTAACTAATACTTCATTGCTATGTAGAGAGGGTTTATGAATGACCTTATCATATAAATTTGGTGCATGTAGTGGTAGACAAGACATTTTAGAAAAGAGTTGGGAAGGTGCCTACTCAAATGGATGAATGTTTTTGGTAATGTGAATTCATGGATGGGATATTACATTGGTTATAGTCTATGAAGAATAGGGGATGCACATGTGAATGGCTAATTAAGGCGACTTTATATTCTTTCTATTGTGTTTTGACATAAATTTAACTCTTTTCTTGCTCACCTTTAGTTTTCTTGAATCTTTCCTAAACTATTTTAGGACTATTGTCTCTAAAATCCCTTTGAGTCAATTGTGTGTCTTATGGTTGGGCTAGAGCAAACATGGCTTAAGATATCAAAAACTTCTCCTACTAAAACTTTCTTATTGATTTTTTTTCTTTAGTTTCTTTTCTTCTATTTATTTCTCTAGTTTCTATGATATTAGCCTTGTAATGAAACTATTAGAGAATATCCTCTCTTTGTAGTTTTTCAACTAAATTTATTGACACTTGACATTGCATCGAGAGGTGCATTCTATAATCTACATATCTAGTATGCCAAAAACCATATAAAGTTGATGTATTACCAATAAAATATAAACCAATGTATATTCGTATTAACCATGTATCTATCATGTGTTGAGATTCAAGGTGAAAACATTTTTTAGAGTGAAAAAACTTAAAGAAAGTTTCGCACTTCAAAGGATTTTGTCTGTCTTGGTGCTTGATAGGTCTAGGGTTAAGATAGATCTATGCAGGGTGATTTGAATTATGATACAAATAAATATCACTTTTTGATATATTCATCTCCATCTCTCTCAACCATATTTGAAAATTTTCTTATTTCCTATTTTGGTGGGCTTGCTAGATTATGACCACATTTGTGCCTATTTATTGCAATATATTGTTCATATTTCTTGCAAAAAATATCATATTAATCACCTTGGGCCTAGAGCATATGAATTTACAAGAGAATGAATTCATGGAAATATTTTAGTTATGTATTATAGCTGCGGATGTGAGCATACACAATGGAATAAAAGAAGAAAAATGGAAATATAATGAATAGAGGGAATGTGTTGAATGTTGGAAAATATCACCATTAAGTATCTCCAGTAAGAAGCATTACTAATCCAAATTCACACCTTGTTACACAATAAAAATAAGGGTTAATAACATTCATCATGGCTATTTGTAAAGAAAAACAATTAAATTAGTGGGTCCAATGCTGGATCATTGACTAGTCCTAGCTTCATTTGCTTAGGGCCTTCCCAAATATCTCTAGGAAACAACCAACTGATCTTATAAGCTATAGCATTAATCCATAGAAATCTATAGCCATTAATTCCCTTCAGATTGTTGGGTATGTGTTATATTCTTTGTATGAGTAGCATCATGTGTAGGTCATATATGTTAGGGGCAATGAGATCATACACAATTGAGATGCAACAAAAAGGGTTATCTGTCAAGATCCTAAAAAATCAGTTGGAAATGGTAAAATCTAATGGTAAGTATAAGTCATGACTCTTAGAAAAGTTAATAGCCCTGGCCACACACAAAGAGAAATTTATCAACACAAAGGAACAAGTTCATGTAGAAGAACTTCAAATGTCCACTAGGTTGGTTTTGGATGACTTTAATGATGTCAGTTGAACGTAGTTGACTAGTTTTCTTCCAAAAAGAAAGAAATATGGGTTGGCATCATATAATTAGTCATTTTTTTGCACGATGAATGTTTTCTTTTCAAACCTATTGTTTTCTTATCTAAAACTCCACTAAGGGAAACTCAAATAATGCACATGCAAGAAAACAAAAATTGAGAAAATGAAAGTTGACAACTCAGCTGATGTAACAACTAATTCCTCCAATATCAACTGCGATTGTTCATGGAAAAGAAAGTGTGGAATATAAGAATGCAACATATACTCTTGATTAAAAAACCTTTCAATATGCATGCAAGTTAGCTTCCATGTCCAATAAAGATATGGGAAAGAAAGCTGAAAATGAAAACTTGTATGTATCTAGTTGGCTTCACTTAGAATAATCAATGAACTATATTACAATTAGGATTTTGTTAGTTCTACATGCAGTTTTATGTCTCCTCTTTTGTTTTGTAATATTGACCATCTCTATTAAGATTCCTTTTCTATCCGAAATATGTATGTTTTCCTTTTAACATGAAGCCTTCTAAGAAATGTTGTACATAATTTTTTACTTGCTTGAATTATATATCACATGGTAAAACTATAATTTTTCAGTACAAGAAGCATTTTATGAAAAACAATGAAATTCACAGCTTCATTTGGCAAGGCCTTTGGGAAGCTTCTGAAACCTAAAATATTGAATGCGAATTCTGTTTTGAGGATAATAGAAAGCTTCATGGATAGAACAAAGAATTTGGAAGATGTGTTCTCCAATTAGTATTTCTCTTTGAATAAGACCACTACTTGCAATGGATTGTCAATATAATATATAGTTGTTTATCAAGATTAAGAAAAAAACTTATCCTTTTTTGATTGATTATTAATTGATTGATTTGTTATTTCTACTTGTTGCTCTTTCTTGAATTTTTTGTGCTAACTAGTTTGAACTAATTGAGCATCAAAAATTGGTGGTATTGTTGTAGTATGTTAACTTCTTGTTTGTATTGAATCAAGTATTTGTTGTAAAATATCAATCGATGTGTTATATCTTGGAAATTACAAGTATGGTAAACATGGGAAAACTATTGGTGCTTTGCATGTAAATCTACAAAATAGATCAAAACTACTCTTATTTTATCTTTTCATTATAATGATCACTGATGTTTTGAGTTTGAGTGATTGAGAATGGCCATGGGTGTTCCCTCAAATTGGATGTTTGGTGTTGGAATTTAGTGTGGATTTTCCATTCAAGAATCATATAGCAATTGGAATCTGAAAGTTACATTTCAAAATAATCCTATTTGGGGGATTACTGGTAGAGATTACTACATATTTTCAATGTTGGAAATTGGCTCCAAATCACAACTAATATATTGTACCACAAGTCAGGAACACAATGGGAAGAGAATTGTCTCTGAAATTTATATACTTATATTGTAGTGATCCATAAATATAAGAAAAACATTAATAATTTGATATAGACTAGTTGGCTTATTCATATGTGACAATGAACCCAAATATTAGTTCTTATATGAAGAAATGCTCATCATACTTGGGCATTCTTGACATCATCGACCTCTAGCCTTGGAATTATTCACTTAGCCTTCTACATTATTTAGTTATATACATGTGTACAAGGCTATCCTACTATTTTATCCTTTTTACTTCATTTCATTTTATTCTAGACTTAGCTCTGCCTTTTTCTAGGAGTTTTGTTTGCACTCCCACACTGTGTAAGTAATCTATATTTTGAGATTTTTAGCATGTAATTTATTTTGCATGATTGTGCCTAACATTCCTTGAAGGTTGAATACTAAGTTTACTAAGGTGTTATTTTCTATGGTGATGTTTTATTTTCTTTGTTTATATAGGTCATCTAGCCACATAATTGCCACTATTTCCAAACTGAAGAAAACTTGTTCGAGTTTATTGCTTTTATGGGGGGGAATGGCATTGACAATATCGCTGACGTTAAGGTATATATCATATAAATCCTTTATAGTCTGCTTTATTTTATATTCCAGTGTTCATCGTCTTTCATGTCTTATACTTTTCATTATATATTCTTTATTTTAAAAAAAAAACTCGGTATTGATGGGAAGAAGCAAGAATTGAAGAAAGAGGAGAACAATAACACTCGAGTGTCAAAATGAAAATTAAAGGGAGAGAGAAGAGAATTGGTCTAGTGGTACTTGTAGAACGAATATCCCACATAAGACAACACATAGAGACTGATGGTCAAGTCCTCATAGTTGGTGAATTCACCTGAAATGCCTTGACAACACAATGATAATGTTTTGAAGTGATGAAATAATATTTCATGTGTAAATTTTACTACAACCAATATTAAGTTGGAAACTCATATTGTAATACTAGACATTTTATATAATATAATTTTTGTGGTTGAAATTATTTATAGTTGCACTTGATATTATTTAGTATTATAATTAACATCTGTAACTTTGTGTTTTCATATTAGATGAACATGTATATTGTATGACATTTTTTTTTTAATTTTATTGCAAAATCGTGCTAATTAATTTATGTTGATTAATAATGAACACATAAAATCAATCTAAAACTACTAAATTAGTAGTTCATGTTGATTAATGATGATCACAACTAAAATGAATGTATGACTAAATTAGTTGCTTGTAATGATTGTTAATGAATGTAAATGAAACGACTATAAACTACTAAAGTAGTCATTTATATAAAGAATATGAAACTACCAAAAAAGGTAAATGACTACCACAAATGATAAATTTGTGATTACAAATGACGACTAAATTTTGCATATATATGACTATTAGTAGCTAATTTACAATATCTTATAACATGACCAACATTTTTGTCATATTTCTTTAGTCATTAATTGGTTTTCTCTGGTGATCATTTAGTAATATATTTTGTTGTATATTTGGTCATTAATTGTGGCAATTAATGACTAAATTATGACTAAATATATTACTAGATAATAAAATTGAGACAACCAATTAATGACTAAGCTAAAAACGACTAAAAGTTGGTCGCATTATAAGATATTGTAAATTAGCTACTATTGATCATTGATCGAAAAATAGTCATTTATATGAAAATTTTAGTCATTTTTTTAGTGACTAATTAGCCATTTTGTACTAGTGTTTTGCTTGTTTAGCAAACTGATCATAACTCATTTCTAGGAGCATCTGAACTCCGTTTTTGATGAAACGAGTTGTGTTGGATTTATATCACCGAGATCTATCCAACCATACAGTTTCCATTCCATTCTATGAACTTTTATTTTTGAGCATAAACTTGAGCACCTGATCACTCCTCCCCACTGGAAGCTTTTGGATCCCAAAAGATTATATTCAATTATTGAATAGATGAGGGTATTGTTCCTCACCTTCCCTTCTTCAATCCATCTGGCCTTTGATGGATTTGTACCTTTGAGACCCACTCGAAGATAATCAACATTTCCCCTCTTTGATGACCTTGTTCTTCTGTCAAGTATGGTGTCTTGATGAATCTCATCAAGAAATTCTGGAAAAAAATCTTCAATTGATGAAATATGTACACTTTCTCCTTGATCTTTAATCAAAGGAGGCTCATACAATCTCAAATTTTCAACATTAACAATGGAATAAATTTGCATATATGAAGGCAAATCAAGCTTGAAAACATTATTACCAATATTTTCTAGAATTCTAGATGGACCATAACGGATTGGTTTCATCTTTTTACCTTCATATTGAAGCCTTTTCTTGCTAATGTAAAACAAAAATTCATCACCTACTTGAAACTGATGATTCACACAATGCCTATCATGCCTTGCCTTATTCTTTCCTTGAATCTTTTATAGTTTTTCTTGAGTTGTTTGATGAATCAACTGATTTTTCTCAATGAATTTCTTTGCTCTGTCTATGTCGCTATGTCCATCGACAACTACATGTTTCTCAAAGATGAAATTCGAAGGTGATTTAGGCAAATAACCAATACATGCATCAAAAGGCTAAGTTAGAGTAGAAGAGTGTTTTGCTCAGTTGTAAGCATGTTGAATATAATTCAATTGTTCATCCCACAACTTAGAATGTTTGCTGTAATATCCTCTTAGAAAATGAATAACTGTCTTGTTAACCACTTCAGTTTGAACATATGTTTGTGGATGGAAGGTTGTAATTTTATTCAACTTGGTGTCCATCAAGTTCCATAAATTTTACCAAAAATTCCCAATAAATCGGGAATCATGATCACTTACAATAGAAATAGGTAATCTAAAATGAACCGATACATTTTGAAAGAAAAGTTAAGTTGCTTGTTCAGCTGTAATTTTTTTTACAAGGCATTAATATTCACATCTTGCTGAACCTATCCACAACTACGTACAAATAATCATGACATTTTCTTGATAAAGGAAGACCTCCTACAAAATCCATAGAAACACTCTCCCATGGAAGTGAAGGCATTGGAAGTGGTGTGTACAATCCTAGTTTCCTATTACTAGGCCTTACTGACTGAACACAATGAACAACCTCTGATAAAACATGACACACTTTCAAGCATACAAGGCCAGTAAAAATACCTCTGAATATTTTTCATTTTTTTACTTACATCGAAATGTCCAACAATAAGAGAAGTGTGTGCTTCCCTTGTGACATTTACTCTCTCTCCCTGTGGAACACAAAATTTTCCCAAATGATACAACATATTATCATGTACATGGTAGTCTAGTTCCTCAACTCGGTGGCCTTGACTCAAGTTTGAATATACCTCTTGAAAGTCAGCATCATGTGTGTATTGTTAAACATAACTTTCAGGAAAAACATAACGATTATTGAGTAAAATGGATACATTAACAACCGGTTTAGAAAGCATATTAGAAAATCTATTACAAATACCTTTCTTGTACCTAATTACCAAGTGGAATTTCTTTAAGAATCCCATCCAATGAAAATTGCTGCAATTTTTTTTGAGATTGTAGATATTAAGTAATTCTTCCATTTCTTCACACTTTGCACCAATGCGTAAAGATCTTTATCATATGTAGGATAGTAAATAAAAGAACCATTAAAAATCTCAGAATGAAATGAAATGGGCTTACCATGTTGTAAAAGAACTGCACCCATGGTATAGTCACTTGCATTTTTTTTATTTCAAATGGTTGTTTCAAATCCAGCAATGCTAAAATTGGGGTTTAACTGATCTTTTATTTTAAAGCAACGAATTGTTTTTTTGTTTGCCTCCCAACAGGAAGACAATCTTCACACTGGTCAAAGCATGTAGTGGAGCTGCTATGGAAGAGAAATTGGCAATGAACTTCCTCTAGTACTGCGTTGATCCTAGAAAACTCCTTACCTCTGTGACTGATTTGGGTATTGACCAATTCACAATGACCAAAACTTTAGCGGGGTCAATCTTCAGCTCGCCTCCTCAAACTATGTGGCCCAAATACACTAAGGAAGTTTTCCCGAATTCACATTTATACATCTTCAGAAATAACAGTTCTTTTTTCAAGACTGTAGAAAATTTGATGGCAAGTTAACCCGATAATGCAATATAAATCAAAGCAGAATACTATAACCTAATTCTACTATCAATTTGTGGAAGCTTAAAGATTGAGTTGAATAATATAACTAGAAGAAGAAGAATCAATGGCACAATACACATGAAAATACTTTGGGGAAAGCCTCAGCTAAAAACCCCACACTATTGTATTATCATACATGGTGGAAATAAATAGGAACTATACAAAGCCTTAGCTCTCACAGCTAGCCAGTTCTCAGTACAATCCTCACAGATGCTCGCAGGCAATCTTGGCTTCTCTCCAGCCTTCATCTTTTCCCTCCAAGCTCCTATTTCCTTGTGATGTTCCTTATGGATGATTTTCCTATACCAAGTGGAAATCTAATCCTCCAAAGCTATGCAATACTCAAGGATGAATCCTTGACTGCATGCATGAGTTTTCTCCATGAGAAACGACACAAGCTTATCCTGCTTACACCGATAGTATGCATATACAAATGCATAATCACGTTTTTCCCCAGGAATTTAACTCTATAAGGAGTCAAATCTTCAACTATCAGTGGTTAAGGCCCATTTATTAGTTTTAATGTTGAATGATTTGCTAAAACCCAACATAACCTAACTCTTAGGCAAAATCCACATATCAGGAATTAAATCAACCCTCAAGCCTTCCTTAACCCTTTTATTAAAGCCTTCCTCAAATATCTCTTATCGGGACTTTTAAAACCATTCATAACCTTTATAAAACCCTTAAGCCCTCACATTAAACCTTCATCTTATAAACTTTGGTTATAATTGGACTTAACCTTAAAACCCTTCTATTGGTGCTTTAATCCTTTGTAATTCTCTTATAAGAGAATACACTTAAAAACATGCACCAACATACCTTTTCGCCAAACATAAGCCTTTTCACATTTCCTAAGGATTGCCTTTATCACAATCACTCATCAAAAGTTACGATGGCCATACCACATATATACTCTTAACTCTCCTATGACTCCGATATCTGACTATCGGAAGCGGTTAAACAACACTTAAGCCGTAAAAGACTCAGCCCATGCACTTCATAGAATACAAAGGAAATACACTAAAGTTCCACTCCAAACCATATAAGCGGATCTCAAAATTTATACGTCCACACTTATATTTATCATCGGGTCCACCACGCTTCTGTTGCACTGCTCCTCCTTCTATTCCTGATCACTAATGCCTCCTATCTATCACATCTCTGATCTGCCCAATCTCTAATCGGCCTCATCGCTCATCGACGATATCGTAATATTGCTATCAGCTATCAGTGTCACTCTGCCCCTCTGCTCCTAACTTTTCCGATATGTGATTACACCTCAATCGTCGATCAGGCTTGTGATCTGACGGTTGAGGATTAATCACATGATCACAATCACTTATTCCCTTTGGCCATCTAACAACACTTGAAGGGTTACTGCCAATGCGATATTCCTTTGTCTCCTCTGAGATTGGATTTGGTCTATTGATCTTAAAGATCCAACAATTTCTATCCAATGATACTTCATTCTTTCATCCGCCTCTTTACTTGGCTTTCATTGTTTCTTCAATGTTTATTGTGGTTCTTGGGGTTTTCTTCGGGTTTTGATCCCTTGGCTATTTCACTGCGCACTTCCTCCTCAGCTTTGACTTTTATCCTTCTAATGGATACAATGATCCATTACGCTCCTATGTCTCTTCTCCTCCTCTGTGGAATTTTCTCAACTCTGCCTGCACATATTTATATTACGCAAATCTCTGATAACACATAATTCATCATCTAACACACGAAAAACACATTTATACATATTCAAATCAATCTCTAGATCTATAAACATAAGCAATTATTACAGAATGAAATCTATATCTCTCGGGCTTGATTATTCTTTACAGTGGCCTCTGTTTCCTAATCTACCCATAGGCTTATAGCCACACTCTCACTCTCGCTGGCCTGGATTTTCTTGGCTAACCTATCCAACCTCTCTCTTTTTTCCTTTTCAATACATTAGAAGCAACTTCTTTACAGTTGAGGAACTATTCCTCACTTACTTTTCAGTTGCTCAATAGTTTCTTCAAACTAGTCCCTAACTAATCCTAATTCTCTCATGTTCTCCTACATTAAAGAACATTTACAAATATGCCTCTTAATATCTAATTAATTCCTGTTCTCATTAAAATCACTCATAAGCCTAAATATTCACATTAATTCAATACTTAGGAAACCAACTTCCTTAAAACACAAGACCCCCTATGTCTACTAAAATACAATGATATTGTTGGGTTGAATGCTCCTGCATCAGACTCCCAAGGTAGAAAATAATCATGATATCCTGATCATGTTTCTTCATATGTTGTTAGAAGAAAAAGCCTCCAGGGTCCCAAACTTTAGTTGGCAACTGCCAAAATGATTCGCTCCTTCGCTGATTCTGTATGACCGTTGTCTTCTGTTCCATCTTCCTCTCCTTATCAATCAGGTTCATACTCTGACTGATCATCCTTCCTATTGTCATCAACTTTCTCCCTATGGCCTGTTTCATCATCAACTGCCACAATTATTCTTCAATTTCTTTTTCCAGCACATCTTTGGGCTGATCCACACTCTTCCACTTACTTTTTCTTATTTCTCTCTGCCTCAGGTTGTCGTTGCTGTCCACTAACTCTTCAAATTGCTGTTGGTTACTTCCACCATGTAGTTGTTGGTTCCTTGTTCCTCTCTTGTTCTTGATGCCTCCTTTCATCCTTACCCTCTTTCATAGTTATATCTATCTACACTGAATTCTAACTTTCCAGCATTCTCCACAGCAATTGAACCTCTCTGTTCCATGGATTAAATTCTTCCATAGAATCTTCTTCTTTCATTTTTATTTTGCTGCTCATTTGTGCCAAATTTCCTCCAACATCTGCAACTATACCTGCACTCACAAAATAATTATTAAAATAGAAAACATAAGGCCTCAGTGCCTCTTCTTCCTTTGGCAACACATCAGTATGCATCTCCTTGATGACAATTTTAGCAAATTGTCCTTCCTCACATGCTTCACCTGCAAACATACACAAGTTATCAAATTTAACACCATAAGACCTCTTGGGCTCACTTGAAGTTTCGATCTTCAAGTCTTCCTCCTGATACTCACTTATTCTGAGTAATTCTTCCTTCAGTCGAGCATTCATCACTTGTTCTTTCCTCCTCATTGTTGTTTTCAGCCATTTATCCAGTAGTTCCAATTTTGTCTCCCATTCACTAATCCTTTGATGAGAGTTTAGTCCTTATTCCTCAATATAATTTTCCTTGCTATCCCTCTGTAACTCTTCTTCCATATCTATCCTTGTCTCATCATCTGCAGTAATATTCTCCTGCATTTTTTCTTCCTCAATAACATTAATCAAATTCATTTGATTACCTTCTTGAGATAATATTCCTTCATTCTTCATTAGAATAGGATCATGATCCCCCATCTCTATGACAACTTCCATAGACTCATCCGTATACTTTTCCTTCCGTATCCTGTCAAATTCTTCTTCTTTTGAGAAATTTTCTTTGTCACCTTTTACTTCTAGATCTTCATCTATTCTGAAGATATCTTTAAAAGGTTGCTTTTCTCATGTAATACCTGCCATCATACACAAACTATTAGTTTTAAAAACATAAGACCCTATGGTCTCACTTGATGCTTTAGTCATCATGTCTCTTTGTTGTTCTGAATCCTTCATGTGATTCATAAGATCTTCCATAAATCTCCAGTCTTCAACTTCACCCAGAATTTCACCCTGTTCTGGTTCACAAATGGATTCTTCCATTTCCAACTCAGCCTCTCTGAGTTCTTCCACCAGGCTCTTCAATTGCCTCTATTTTAGTCTTCTATGTAGCTTAGACTACTTCACTGCCTTTTTCCTCAAGGCCCAACCTTGTCTTTGGCTTTCCTCTAGTATCATCCTTTGTATATTGGGTTGTTCTTTTAACTCAACAATTTCCTTGTCAATCTCCTCTTGACTCATCCTCTTGCCATTTGCCTTGGCAACCTCTTTCTTCATATTTCTTCTGTTGTGGTCTTCCTCAAAACCTCTACTATGACCATCGGTAGTCATCTTCTTCTCCATCTTCATGAGTTCCTCACTCATTTATTGTGAGCTGCATTAAAGCCTCTACAACAGCAAGTCCTCCTTGTTGCAACTTACCTCACCAAGATTTCCTCTATACTTGGTCTTTTGGAAAGCACTTGGTTCTCTATTTTCTAGAACCTCTTTGAGCACTACTCTTTGCTCCTTCTAGGCTTCTGTAATCTTTCACTCTTTCTTGAGAACACTTCTGTTGTCCTCTCTGTCCAGTCTCTTCTTGTATTTTTCAGGTTCACTGCCACTTCCCCTTCAAAGTGTTTTCCTTACTCTACCTTCAAGAACACATATGGTTCTCCTCTCATAGCTTCTCTTGTTTTCCTTTGATGAGATGTTTCATCTGCAACCACAATCTTCAGTTTCAAGTTGAAACAAAACACACTATCTCACCTCCAAGATCTATGTATGATCTTATTCTCCCATTCTTCTGTACTTTTAATGGATTGTCCTCTGTTTGGTCTCCAAGTCCTCTTTATTTCAGAACTTGTACTAAGTAATCTTTCTGTCACTTTTCTTCAAGGAATCCTCTTTCCTGTCTACTCCAAGCCTCTGTTGGAACTGCTACAATCTCCTAAGAGCTCCAAAGGTTCCCCTACAATCTTCTGTTGTAGCCTCTATCATTCATCAATTAACTTATGCACATTACCTTCTTTTGTGTGCAAACTCCTTTTCATAAGATATCTTTCCCCACTCTAATTACAATTATGCTCTGATACCAATTGACACAGGGTTATCTTGCTTACAACCACAATATGCATATACAAATTCATAATCACATTTTGCCCCCAAGAATTTAACTCTTTAAGGAGTCAAATCTTCAACCATCAGTGGTTAAGGCCCCTTTATCAGTTTTAATGCTGAATGATTTGCTAAAACCCAGCATAGCTTAACTCTTAGGAAAAATCCACATATCAGGAATTAAATCAACCCTCAAGCCTTCATTAACCATTTTATTAAATCCTTAAATATCTCTTATCGGCACTTTTAAAACCCTTCATAACCTTTATAAAGCCCTTAAGCCCTCACATTAAACGTTGATCTTATAAACTTTGGTTATAATTGGACTTAATCGTAAAACCCTTCTATCGGCGCTTTAATCCTTTGTAATTATATTATAAGAGAATACACGTAAAAACATGCATCAACATACCTTTTTCAACAAACATAAGCCTTTGCACATTTCCCAAGGATTGCCTTTATCACAATCGCTCATCGCAAGTTACTGTGGTCATACCACATATATAATCTTATCACCCCTCCGACTCTGATATGTGACTATCGGAAGTAGTTAAACAACACTTAAGCCTTAAAAGACTCAGCCCATGCACTTTATAGAATACAAAGGAAATACACTAAAGTTCTGCTCTGAACCATATAAGTGGATCTCAAAATTTATACGTCCGCACTTATATTTATGGCCAGGTACGCCATGCTTTCGTTGCGCTGCTCCTCCAATTCCCGATCACCTATGCCTCTAATCTATTACAACTCTGATTTGCCCGATCTCCGATCGGCCTCATCGCTCATCAGTGATATCACAATATCACTATCGGCTATCACTGTCACTCCACCCCTCTACTCCTAACTTTTCTGATATGCGATTACACCTCAACCATCGATCAGGCTCATCTGATGCTTGATGATTAATCGCATGATCGAAATCGCTTATTCCCTTCGGCCATTCGACAACACTTGAAGGGTTACTACCAATGCGATATTCCTTCGTCTCCTCTGCGAATGGATTTGGTCCGTTGATCTTAAAGATGCAACAGTTGCTGTCCAATGATACTTAATTCTTTCGTCTGCCTCTTTACTTAGTTTTTGCTGTTTCTTCAATGTTTATTGTGGTTCTTGGAGTTTTCTTTAGGTTCTGATCCCTTGCCTATTTCACTACGCACTTCCTCCTGAGCTTTGGATTTGATCCTTCTAATGGATTCAACGATCCATTACGCTCCTCTGTCTCTTCTCCTCCTCTATGGATTTTTCTCAACTTTGCCTGCACATATTTGTATTACGTAAATCTCTGATAACACATAGTTCATCATCCAACAGGCTAAATACATATTTATATAGATTCGAATCAATCTCTGGATCTATAAACATAAAAAACGAATACAGAATGAAATCTTTGTTTCTCGGGCCTGATTATTCTTTACAGTGGCCTCTATTTCCTAATCTACCCATAGGCTTACAGTCACACTCTCACTCTGGCTGGCCTGGCTTTGCTTGGCTAACCTATCCAACCTCTCTCTTTTTTCCTTTTCAATACATTAGAAGCAATGTCTTTATAGTTGAGGAACTGTTCCTTAGTTACTTTTCAGTTGCTCAACAGTTTCTTCAAACTAGTCCCTAACTAAACCTAATCCTCTCATGTTCTCCTACATTCGAGAACATTTACAAATATGCCTCTTAACATCTAATTAATTCCTATTGTCATTAAAAACATTCATAAGCCTAAATATTCACATTAATTCAATACTTAGGAAACCAACTTCCTTAAAACACAAGACCCCCTATGTCTACTAAAATACAATGATATTGTTTTGCTGAATGCTCCTGCCTCAAGAAAACACATGAAAATGATAGTACAATGTCCTTAAACATTTATCTCAACTGGTTCTTTCTCATAATAGACATGCATGAGGGAATTTCCAGTTAACTAGAGTAGCACTAGTTGAGTGCATTAATGCATCAACTAACTGTTAACTCACTATTAGTTCCTCAAACATTTTTGAACTAATATAACTGGAGTTAACTCAATAAACTGAGTTAACTAATTACAACTCAAATATAACTCAATCTTATCTCCTTAATTTAAGGGATAACTCTTGCATGACTTCAAAAATACTTCTAAGTTGAATTTCTCCATGTAATTAATTTAAAATAAATTAATTAATTATTTCCAAGTAGCTGTTAAGACTAAATTCGATTTTAATTCACAATTTAATTCAAGGAAAAATTAAATTGGAATATTCTTGTTGCCATATTTCAAAACTCTCTCTCAACAAGAAAGGGATTATCTGCCACCCGATCCTGTCCCTATGGAACTCAAATTTCCACTTTGACAATGCCTTTGTCAAAATGTCAGCATATTGCTCCTTTGTTGAAATATACTATAGCAACATGATCCTCTTGACCTGTGAAAAACCACGGGCAAACAATCTTGCCTTGTTTTTCTCCGCACTACCATCAGTAGCTTGCTTTACCTTGTAAAGCCAACGGGAACTCACAACTGACTTTTTTTCCAGTCTCGGAACCACATCCCAAACACTATTACGTACTATGGAGTCATACTCCTCCACCATAGCATCAACCCAAATTGGCTGTTGCACTGCTTCCGCAAAGCAAGATGGCTCAGTCTCAACACATTGCACAGCAAGGGCCATGTATCTAGTGTACCTCTCAGGTGACCTCCTCTATTTGTGCTGAGAAGATGGTGCTCCCACATTCTCTCTCGCATCCTCCAACAATCTGTCAGCTTCTTTTGTGCACTTCTGTCCATCTCTAGAAGATTATGCTTGAGTGGATGTCTCCACTCCTGGAACCTCTAGATGTGATTGCTCTGCATCAGTCTAAGGCTCTTCCTCCTTAGGAACCAATAGTTGCTCCAAAACTTGTAGTTGGAGCTCCCTCTCAAGGGAAACTCACATGGCCTTCTGCTCATCAAACTTGAGATCTCTGCGAGCCACTGTCCTCCGACTAGTAGGAAAGTACACCTGATAGTTGTGAGGTGTATCATTATACCCCACAAATATCCCAAACTCTATTGTTAGCTCAAGATTCTTCCATGCATCCTTTGTCACATGGCAATATACCAATGACCCAAAGATCCTGAAGTGACCCACATCTGGTCTCTTACCAGAGAAAGCTTCCTCTGGTGTGTTCATCCCAAGTATTCGATGTGGGCTTCTATTCTGCAAATAGACTGCTGTGTTGCATGCCTCAGCCCACAAGTGAAGTGGTAGGCCTTCGTCGTGCAACATTGCCCATGCTACGCCTACAATAGTTCTGTTCTTCCTCTCAACCACCCCATTATGTTGTGGGTTATGAGGTGCCGTCAACTCTCATTTAATTCCTTCCATTGCACAAAAGTACTTAAACTCTTGAGAGACATATTCTCCACCATTGCCGCTTCTGAAGGCCTTGATCTTCTTCCCTGACTCTTTCTTGACCAAAGATTTGAACTTACAAAACTTTGTGAAGGTTTGGTCCTTCTTCTGCATGAAATAGATCCAGCATTTACAACAATAGTCATAAATGAAAATCACATAATACCTTTGCTTCATTGTGGATTCTGTTGAGAATGGTCCACACAAATTAGTATGAAATCACTCTAAGATAGCCTCTACTTGATTGTCTCGATCATGAAAGGAAGACTTGGTGTACTTTCCCAAGGTACAACCTTTGCATGTGTCAACTTGCTTAAGTTTAACTTTGGGAAGTCCTGTAGATATCTGCTACATTATCTTCAAAGCCCCATGATGCAAATGGCCCAACCGCCTATGCCACAACTCGCCAATGTCTTGCTTTGCACCAATTATGCTTTCGTACTCAATGCTGCATAATCATCTACTTCTAGTTTATAGAGATTCTTTGCTCAAATCCCTATCCTCTTGGTCTGACTCGTGGTTATGTGTCTTAGGAACACATTTCCTTTACTGAAGAAAACCTCATAGCCTTTATCCTCCAACATCCTGATTGATACTAGGTTCTTCTTCAGTCTAGGCACATACATCACATCTGTCAAGGTGAGAGGAGCTCCATGCTCCCTCTGAAAAGAAACTGTGCCCACTCCTGAAACACTATACCTTCCATTGTTGCGCATCTTGAGGTCTTTCTCCTCCAAGGCACTGAACAAAATTTTATCACCAGTCATGTGGAATGAGGCTCCACTATCAAGATACCAGACACAACCCATAATCGATGACACCATGCATGCGATGAGGGTAAAGTCCATTTCGAATTGAGAGGCTAATGCCTCACCTTCCAATCCTTCTGAGGATCCCTTCTTGGACTTCTTTGATGGGAAATTAGTCGCATAATGTCCCATATTGTGATAATTAAAGAATCTTACTTTAGACATGTCACCCTTCTTCCCTCCATTAGAAGAATTCGATTTGAAATGGGAAACCTTCCCCTTCCCTTTCCTTGCCTTACTTGCTAAGGCTAGATTTTCTTCATCATCATTATTGGATGAAGAACCATTTCATGTGCTCCTCTTGATCTCCTCCTGCATAAGATCCGACCATAGTCGTTCCCAATCCAGCAGTTTCTCCTTTCCATTCACAGAGTCCTGGTAGCGATTCCAACTCTTTGGAAGGCCAAGGAGAGCGAGGCTCACCATATCATCATCAACAGTAGTTATTCCCACACTACCAAACTCATCTTTGCAAGTGGCGAGCTTGTTCAGGTATGTGGAACTAATATCGCCCTTCTCCATCTTGATTCTTTGAAGCTTATCCTTGAGCACTAATTTCCTCTGGTCGCTACTATTCTGGTAGAGGTCCTTCAATGTCTTCCACATTGAAAATGGAGTATCCTTCCCATGGAGACTCGAGACAATATGGTCTCGAACTCCCTCAGGGATGATCTGTCTCACCTTCACCACACACTTCTTCCACTCAGCCAACTCTTGCGCATTAGTTGAAGCTGGCTTTGGGATTTCTTGATCAATGAATTCCTTCAAGCCATTGTATTCTAATGCAGCCTCCATTCTATCTTTCCATGCTATGTAATTCAAGCTACCTTCCAAGGCATACTCAAGTCTCAATCCATAGAACACTATTGGTCAACCTTGAAGTATGATATGAATTCGAACTTCAAACTTCAAACTTTGAATTCTCTTCTCAGTATATTGTTCACAGCTCTGATACCATGTAGAAAATTTGTTGGTAGGTTAACCTGATAATGCAATATAAATCAAAGCAGAATACTATAACCTACTTCTACTATCAATTTGCGAAAGCTTAAAGATTGAGCTGAACAATATAACAAGAAGAAGAAGAATCAATGGCACAATACACATGAAAATACTTTGGGGAAAGCCTCAAATAAAAACCCCACACTATTGTATTATCATACATGGTGGAAATACATAGTAATTATACAAAGCCTTAGCTCTCACAACTAGCCAGCTCTTAGTACAATCCTCACAGATGCTCACAAGAAATCTTGGCTTCTCTCCAGCCTTCCTCTTTACCCTCCAAGCTCCTATTTCCTTGCGTTGTTCCTTCTGGATGATTTGCCTATTACCAAGTGGAAAACCAATTCTCCAAAACTGCGCAATCCTCAATGATGAATCCTTGACTGCATGCATGAGTTTTCTCCATGAGAAAACACTTGCAACTGATAATACACTGTCCTTAAAAATTTATCTCAACTGTTTATTTCTCAGAATAGAAATGCATGAGTTTCTAATGAGGGAATATTCAGTTAACTAGAGTAGCACTAGTTGAGTGCATTAATGCATCAACTGACTGTTAACTAACTATTAGTTCCTAAAACAGTTTGGAACTAATTTAACTGGACTTCACTCAATAAACTGAGTTAAATAATTACAACTCAAATATAAATCAATCTTATCTCCTTAATTTAAGGGATAACTCTTGCATGACTTCATAAAGACTTCTAACTTTAAATTCTCCAACTAATTAATTTAAAATAAATTAATTAATTGTTTCCAAGTAGCTATTAAGACTAAATTCAATTTTAATTCACAGTCTAATTTAAGGACAAATTAAATTGGAATATTCTTATTGCCATATTTCAACAAAGACATCCAACACTTTCCTCACATGCTTGACATGCTCTTCTCGTGATTTGTTGAATATAAAAATATCATCTAAGTAGACAACTACAAACTCATCAAGAAATGATATTAAAATGTCATTCATAACTCTCATGAATGTAGTTGGAGCATTGCAAAGACTGAAAGGCATAACCAACCACTCAAACAATCCCTTTTTGGTTTTAAAATTAGTCTTCCAAATATCCTCCTTAGCTATTCTAAGTTGATAATATCCACTTCTCAGGTCTAATTTAGTGAAATATTTTTCATTCTTCAACTAATCTAGCAAATCATCTATTCTGAGCAGTGGGTATCAATTCTTTATGGCAATTTTATTTAAAGATCAATAATCTACACACATGCACCATGTTCCATATTTCTTGGGTACCAAAACAATTGTGAACCACATGGAAAAGTAGAGGGATGAATTACACCTTTATCTAACAATTCCTGGACTTGTTTCTTAATTTCTAAACTTTCCAGAATTGACATTTGATACATACCGATATTTGGGAGTGGACAGTCTTGCTATAGCTGAATTTCTTATTGAATTCCCTTTTTTTATAGAAATCCCTTTGGTTCTTGAAACACATATCCATATTAAGGTAATTCCATTTGGATTAACTAATGCTCCAATGACGACTGAAGACTGGATATCGGAGCGACGATTTTTGAGCTAGGGTTACAGACTTGTAGAGTTTGTTCTCCATGGAAGGATGTAAAGGAGGGAGCTCCACTCCCTCCTTCAAGTAGGCAGTGGCCAGTAGAGGTAAAAAACCAATAGAAGAAAACAGAGGGCCTTCAGATGGAAGGCAAGGAAATAGTGAAGAGGAGAAGGAGGGCTCTAAGTCTAGGGAGAATAACAACACTACAGAAAACGAGGTAGAGGACAAGAAACAGGGAGCAAAATACAAAGCTCAAAAGGGACCATGCAAGCCTAAAACCACAATCATGCCCAGAGTAGTTTTGAATGATCCTGCTCTGTAGGTGCATAGGGACCACATGCAGACATATGATATCATTTGTAAATTCATGGGCTTATGGCCCACCAAAAAATCTTTACAAACATGTGTTAAATACCACTGGAAACCAAAAGGAAGCATAGAACTACATCTTGGGTCAAAGGGATTCTTTACTGTAGTCTTTGCAAACATTGAAGATAAGGACAGAGTATTTGAAGGAAGGCCTTATTTTTATGCAGCTGTAGGCCTGTGCATGCAACCATGGGTTATAAATTTTGTCCTAGAATGAGAAACTTTTACCTCGGTCTCGGTTTGGGTTAGACTCTACTCTCTACCTTTGGATTATTGGCAACTAGAATCCTTATCTACCATAGGGAATAAGTTAGGGCGTTTTGTCAAAGCTTCTGAGGCCACTAGAAATGGAAAATACACATCCTTTGCAATAATATGTGTGGAGATGGATCTTTCAGGAGCTCTACCGGATGAGGCAATCTTGGAAGTGTTTGATGAAGAATGGGTGCAAACATTGGATTATGAACACATTCCCTTGAGATATCGCAAATGTCATGAGCATGGGCACCTATTTAGAGATTTCCCTCTCAGTGAAACAGAAAACAAGAGTAAAACCAACACCATGAAAGATACTGAAAGCTTTCATAAAGTGGTCCAGAAAGGAAAGGGTAACAAAAGGGGAACGAAGCCACTTCAAACAGAAAAGCAACTGGCCAACCAAAACATGTTTCAAGCACTAGAAGACGAAGAGGAGATAACGAAAGTAGATCAGGCCAAGGGAGGCAGTCCGGTGGAGGAGGAGAACAGAGATAATGATGAGCAAACACAAAACATCAATAAACAAAAAGAAGAAATGATGAGTGACACAGAACTGGAGATGGACCAAGAAATGACCCAGAGTGAGATGGAAATGGAAGACCACGAACTTCAGGAGATTCTTGAGAATGAGAATCTAGATCTAGAAGGATTCTTGAAACAAGGAACCAGGGAGGGAGTGGATTCGTTACCTATAGAGGAGTTCAATAGAGTGCAGTAGCTGTTCATATGGAAAACTCAGACCATAGGACTGGAAAAGCAAAGGGAAAATGAAATATAGGGCAACGAATGTGTGAAAGCTACAAAAAGCACACTAGGATTAGCACCTAGAAACCTAGGAAAGAAAATAGGCAAAAAAAAGCAGAATGCGCTTTTGATGGAATGTGGAAAGCTAATGATAGACTCAGGTAAGATGAAAGACCTATCTAGTTACTCCTTTACAAATCTTTAATAATGAAGTTCATTTCTTGGAATATTAGGGGTCTAGGCAGTAAAAGAAAACAAAGGTTACTTAGTAATAGGATGAAACAAGCAGCTCCAAATGTGATATTCATCCAGGAAACTAAATGTTCCATTCAAAAAATAAAAGATATTCACAGCAAATGGCTCAATATATTTGAGTTTCTGGAAGTCAAATCAGAGAATACAGCATGAGGTATTCTCACGCTTTGGAACCCTCAAAAAATTGACATTATAGATGCTGAGGCATATAGGGATTATCTTTCAGTGGTCATGCAACCAGTGGGAGATAAGGATATTTACCTGGTCACAAATGTATATGGCCCCCAAAGGATGGATGTAAAACTCAAGCTTCTAGATTCCCTGAAGGATCTCAGGGAAAGATATGCAAGAATCCCTTGGATCATGGGGGGTGATTTCAATATGATCAAATCGCTATCGGAGAAAAAAGGGGGTACCAGAATTCTAAATAAAGACTCTTGTGCTTTTCAAACCTTCATAGACAATATGAAGCTAGTGGATATAGTAATGAATAATGGCACTTTTACTTGGAATAATAAAAGAGGAGGAGAATCTCAGGTGGCCTCCAAATTAGATAGATTCATAATCTCAGAGGATCTCATGCTCAAGGACAAGAACATAGCTGCTAGATTTCTACCCTTTGGAGGATCTGATCACTGGTCGGTACAATTGGAAATTCAAAGCATTGGTACCCCCAGGAATAGACCTTTCAGATTTGAAAATATCTGGCTTTCCCACCCAGATTTCAGCAACAACGTAGCCATATGGTGGGCAGAAGATTTGAATATTCAGGGCACAAGAATTTTCCTTCTTCAAAAAAGGCTCAAACATATTAAACTCAGGCTCAAGGAATGGAACAAGAGGGAATATGGAAATATTTTTGTTGCAAAACAATCTGTTGAAGGAAAAATGCAAGAGCTCAACCAAACACTTATCATGGAGGGTTTTGATAAAGATAGAAGTGATTAGGCAACCAAATATCATCAAGAATGGGAGAACTTATGTAAACAAGAGGAGATTTTTTGGAGGCAAAAATCAAGGGTGCAATGGCTAAAAGAAGGAGAATGTAACACTATATTTTTCCACAGATCCACTATGGCGAACAGAGCTCACAACAAGATTTCTTCAATCAAGGACGAGGGAGGTAACCTTCTCAATTCCCATGAAGACATAGAAGTAGTGTTGGTTCAGCACTTTCGTGGTATTGCACAGGAAACTTGTTCAGACAGAGAGCAATCCATCACGTGTATATCACAACTTCAACCTTAATAGACCAGTGACGGAAGAGGAAATGAGTGAGGTCCTAAAAGAAATGCAAAATGGTAAGGCACTAGGCTCGGATGGATTCAATGTAGATTTCTTTAAAGCTTGCTGGAATATAGTAAAACAAGACATCCTGAACGTTGTGGAAGACTCTAGGAGGGACAAAACTATATTGAAGGCGCTTAACACAACCTTTATCTCCCTGATCCCTAGACAAGAATTGGCTCAAACTCCTGATAGGTTTAGACCCATTGCCTTATGCAATGTTGTCTACAAGATAATATCCAAAGTTGTGGCAAATAGACTCAAACCTCTTCTTCCTACCCTGGTGCCAGTTGAACAATTTGGATATGTGGAAGGTAGGAAAATCCTTAACAACATCATTCAAGCTCATGAGGTGGTGCTCTCACTGACAATCAATAGGAAAGCTGGAATGATCATGCAACTGGATATAGCCAAAGCTTATGATAAGATGAACTGGACCTATATCAGAAAAGTTCTCATTGCTTTTGGGTTTTATCATAACTGGATCAGATGGGTAATGGCCCTAGTAACTTCTCCCAGTTTTTCAATTCTTGTTAATGGATCTCCCTCAGAAACTTGTATTCCTTCAAGAGGCCTCAGGCAGGAAGATTCACTCTCTCCCTTTCTCTTCATACTCATGATGGAAGGGCTGGGTCGATCTATCAAGCATGCTAAAATAGTTCGGAAAGTCAAAGGTATCCAACTTTCTGAAGATGGTCAGGCCTTAACTCATCAACAATTTGTTAATGATACCATGCTGCAGGGTATCCCCACGGTCAAAGAAGCTCTAGCTTTAAGAAAATCCTGAGAGACTTTGCCATGGCTTCAGGTATGGAAGTTAATCTCTCCAAATCTAAGATTTTTTTCTTTAATACTCGCATTGCTATTTAGAGGAATATTTCCAAAATTTTGGGCTTTGAAAGGGAGATCCTCCCCTCAAAATATTTGGGAGTTCCTCTTACGACCAAACCTTTACATAAGAGCATCTGGGAACTAGTGATTAACAAATTGCAAGACAAAATCATGAAATGGACTATTAGATCATTAAATCTAGCTGGTAGGTTGGTGCTAACCAAGGTTGTACTACAATCAATCCCAGTCTTTATGCTATCAGCTCTCCCAACACCATTAGGAGTCCTGCATCAATTCAGAACCATACAAAGAGACTTTCTTTGGGGCAAGGGGGAAGAAAAAAAGAAATGGGCCTTGGTAGCATGGGAAAAAATCTGCAAACCTAAAAACTATGGAGGGCTTGGTTTAGATGATCCTGAGATTCTAAGCAAGGTTTTAGGAGCTAAATTATGGTGGCGATGGGTAAAAGACCTAGAGGCCCAGTGGGCTAGAATTTGGAAAGAAAAATATGCCAGCAATTGGCAAAACAATGATCTAATAAGAATGTCAGGACATAGAAAGGGATCACACATTTGGAATAAGGCATGGGATAACTGGGGCTTAGTACAAGGAAATAGTTTCTGGGAAATCAGAGATGGAAACCTGGCCCTATTTTGGGAGGAAAAATGGCAACAAGAACCTATTTTGTTAAAAGAATATTTGAGGGATCTCAAGGAAGAGACAGATACCAAAGGGTTATCTAAAGCAAAAGACTTTTGGGATCAAACCAACAGTATGGGAAAATGGAGAACCTGGAGGCACTTTGATTTTAGGGATGACAACCCCTTGAAGGCTAAAGCAGAGACTCTAAAAAAAATGGTTGAACAAAGGAAGATTTTGAGGTTTGAGGGGAAAGACCAGCTAAGACGGGGAAACAATAATGAGGGAGCCTTTAATCTCAAGGAAGCTAAATTCATTCTCCTTGACCTTAACTCTCAAGCTCCGAATAAGATTTGGCAAGGCCTATAGATACATCAAGGTTGGAAGAAAATTAAACTCTTCATGTGGCTGGTTCAACATAGGAAAATTCTGACCTGGGAAAATATTAGAAAGAGGGGAATCCTGGGGCCTTCTAGATGTCAGCTCTGTGAAGCCCTAGAGGAAACTATGGAGCACCTTCTCAACAACTACATTTTCACCTACAATTTGTGGGATTCTTTTGCCACCATTTTCCAACAGACTGATAGGGACAAAGGGAGTATCATCAATACCCTAAAAAAATGGAGAAGAAACTTTTTAGATGATGAAATTCTTAGCTCAACATGGGCCATCATTCCAAGCTTCATTATTTGGAATGTCTGGAAAGAACGAAACAATAGAATCTTCAAGAATGAAAAGAAGCCTTTCCAATGCCTTTTAGAGCAGATCTTAAATCAACTCAAGGAAACGGTCGGCACTACTGTGCGAACTCTCCCTAAGAACCCACCTTCAATGGCTGATTTGATAATTCTTAGTGAGTTGGGGTTGCAGGGACTTATTCCTCAAGGATTGGATAGGACCGTATTCTCCCTGGATTCTGAGCAAGATTTCTGGCATCCTCCCCCTAAGGGCCTTTTGAAATTCAACATTGATGGGGCTTCTAAAGGCAACCCAGGAACCACAGGTTATGGAGGAGCGTTAAGGGATGAGAATGGAAGTGTCCTTTTTATCTTCTACTGTCATTTAGGGAAAGCCACCAATAACATGGTGGAATTGATGGCTATGGAGCAACGTTCAGATCTCCTGGAACAGGAGAACTGACAAAATCTGATAGTTGAAGCCGATTCTGAGTTAGTCATCAAATCGGTGAAGAGAATCAACTGGGGGTCAAAGTCAGAAAATGTCTCAAGGAACTGGAGGCTGATCCAGGGCTTTCAACGGATTCAACAACATATCTAGAGCCTTCGCACAGTTAGCTTCAAACATGTCCGTAGATCGGCCAATAAATTGGCGGATCTGCTGGCCAATCAAGGTGTGATCAACACAAAGAACAAGATAGCGATGAGCTGGAAAGAGTGGCCTCAGAGTAGGTTAAGGCGATTTGTAATGACCAGGAAGATGAAGATAGGTTTGTGTTTTGGAGTAGAGCCATCGAGGCGAAGTCCGGTTAATTCAGCGACTCCCGGCGGTAGCTAGTCTGGTGGCTCTGGTTCTTTGAAGATGGGCAGGTCAACGGGCGTTTCTTCTTTCCTCAGTTATAGAGGAGAAGACATTACAAAACTATGGAACCCAGACACTATCGGTGGCCGCATTACCATGGGTTTTCTGCCCGTGCACGAAATACCGGGTCAGGAGCAGTTTTTCGGCGATTGCAAGCCTCACAAGCGGGAAATGGTATTTCCATTTTGGAAGTGATTCCATATAGTAGGTGACACGTGGTGGTGGGGTCAGCTAAAATTTCGCCCTCATCACATGCTAAAGTTTAGTGATATTGGCCGGAACAATATGAACCTCTGCCGTCGGATCCAGCAAGTCGAATCGAAGGCTGCGATTGATCATGCAAGTTGGTTGTCTAGGCGGGTAAGTATAGCACTTCTTGAATAGGTGAATTAGTCCTCTGCCGTCGGATTGGGTCAGCTGGCTCAACGGTGACGATTAAATCGGCTTGTCTGGAAGTTAGCGGGAAGAGTTTATGCTCCTATTTCTTGGCGGGAAGAATTGGCTAATTGTTTTGGGTACGTTGTAGGCTTCATCCTTGTTTTGACTTTAAGAGTTTAGAAGTTGGGTTTTTTGGGGTAGGGGCTTTTTCCTCGAGCCCGTTCTCTATTTGGTTTGCGGGTCTCCTCCTTGGTCCACAACTCTTTGTGGATAGATGTAAATTTTGTACTTTATTTATGAAATAGAAGGTCTGACTCTTGCATTATGAAAAAAAGAAGAAAAACATCCCCATATTGATTAACCACATCAACCAATTCGGCTTTCAGATTCACGTTACAACCTACAAAGGATTCACGCTCTGTGTCATTCTTATGCTTGATCATAAGGAGCACGAGATTCTTGTTGGAATTGACCAGTCACTTTATTTTCCCTGTGCTTGCTAAAGACAGATTGAAATTTATACGATGGGATATCACAATATACTCCACTCCATCTTTGAAAAAATGATATTTTTTCTCAAATCTATGGAAAACAACTTTCCGGTCATACATATAGGGGCTTCGCAACATAATTCCGGAAATATCCACCGACATTACATCTAATTCGACTTCATCAACGAAATTGGAAGTAATAGAAAACCTGGAAACACATTTCTTTATGACCTGAAGATTTTCATCCTTGGCTATCCAAGCCAACAGATACTATTTATGATGAGGCATGGTTTCCAGGTTTAACTTCTTGACCAAGTCTGTAGAAATTAGTTTTGTCTAGGATCCATTGTCAGACAACGTATCAATCTTGGTGTGTTTGGAAATGAATATGATATGGAACAACTCAATTTTATTTTCTTCATTTGAAGCATTGTTGGAGTTATTTTTTGTGCTAGTGCTTGCCACGGCTTCCTCTTTGCTTGTTTTTGCCACATCTTTCCCTTTAGTGACTGTGGCTGCAATATTTGTTTCATCACCTGAGTCGGAACCCAAGCCTTGTTGTACAACAACCTTTGTCTTCTGTTTCCCATTATTGTTAAATTTCTTCAGTTTTAATTAAAGATGAAGCTTCCAGCAATGTGCTTCGTCATGGTCCTCTTTGGAACAATTCTTGGCCACAAATTTCTCCCCTTATTTCTTATGAGGAGCATTTTTCTTCTACTTTCCTTTATATTTCTTTCCTTTTTCACCACTCTGGAATGACTCCTTCTTACCTTCTTCTTATACATTTTTCCCTCTTGCTTCGAGGTGTGTAGCTTGAACGTATACCTCATCAAGATTCATGGGATTAAACATAAGAATGGTGTGTCGAAGATAGTTATGCAAACCTCCTATGTATTTCAACAAAGTATCTTGTGATTGTAAGTTTACTCCTAGCATAAGAGATCTTCTAAAATCCTTAGTATATTCTTGCACATTTTTACCTTTTAACTCTCCAAAATTTTTCCAATTCATGATATATTTTTGCAATATATGAGGTAAAGGGTAGAATTGTCTTTATATAGTAGCAATGAAATCAGACCAAGTAATAGAGATCTTACCATGTTTTTTGATCTCATCTCGATTCCTTGCTTCCCACTAAATGAGTGTTGCATCCTTCATTCTCAATGAAGCCAACTGAATTTTGATATCATCCTCTTGAAGGTTTTGAATTCTACAATACACCTCCAATTTACAAATCTAGTTATCCAACTTTTCTGCATTAACTTCACCATTATACATGGGCAACTCGAATTTAACATCAAGATTTTGAAAAGGTAATTTACCAATTGCTTTTGAAGAACGATGATGAGTATGAGTAAGGGTTGTATTAGTGGAAGAGTGTGAAGATTCTTGTGAAGAATAAGATGAAGAAGATGGTGGAGAGGGAGGAGGTTTGTCTCCATTCCCATTACCTCATTTTCCATTACCTCCTTCTGAAGAGACTTCTCCTTTGGGAGGTTTGGAACTTTCTCCTTGTAACCTACTATTCCTCTCTTCCTAGAGGACCTTCACCATCTTTGTCATATCAAAGAAATCCTTTCTAAAGGTCTTCTCATCTTCTGCCATGTTTGTAGGTTCTCCTTCATGAGACATGATCTCTGGAGTCTCAACTACAACTTGAGGATGTATTGGTGTAGAAGACTTTGGAAACCTTTCTCTTCTTCCACTTGATCCAACTACAGGGCTTTCAACCAAATTTTCTTCACCTCTTTTTAGTTTTAACCTTGTTAGCATAACACAAAACTAGCAAACAATGCTCATTCTTTGCACAAGAAAATCTAGTAAGCAAAAACCAATGCTCTGATACCAACTTGATCTGAAATGGAGTAGATTAGTAATGCTATGCTAATTCCCCATTCCGAATAAAACCCAAGGTGCTTATCATTTTCTTATGAAGTGCTTGAGGATTGACCATTTTTTCTTAATTAACACATTCCCATGAGATTTTCTTATGTAAATGTTATAAGCAATTTAACATAAACCATATGCTGAACAACAACAAAATAAAAACAAAGAACATTGAAATACAACAAAAATATTTGATGAGGAGTTCACCCCTCCTGGACTATGTCTCCTTAGTCTAGCTTCCAATGCTTGGGCCTCTCTATTATGCTCAAAATTACAACAAAAATGTGTTTTCAATGCTCAAATGCCTCTGAAACCTGTCTTAATGAGTTCAGAATAGCCAAAACTACTCAAATTGACTCTTTTTTCCTCTAATTTGGATGAGAACTAAAGACGTTATAACCTCTCCCAGTTATCCCACAATGTTCTCAACAAATTCCACTTTTCCAGTCACTAGCCATCAAATTCGGCCTAAAATCTCCCAAATTTGCCACATTTCGGCCACTAGCACCATACTTCCCAGTGGGTTTAGAAATTGCAATCGCAATTAGTGTTTGCAGAGAGACAAACGAAACAAATCGTTTCAAAAACTGTGACCACCGATTTGCGATGGCCGACTTAACAATTTAAGCACCATGATTCATAACAATTTCGTAGACGATATATATCGTCTTGTTGCAATCGGCACAAGATCGGGGGATTCCTTAAAAAATTGTCATTTATCGCTGTGAAGTGCGAACTACGATGAATCATCGGACCTCAACATTCCATACATAGCAACCTATTCTCTTTTCACATCCGGTTCCATCAGTGTTTCACTATCGGCGCGGGCATGGTGATTCTTAACAAGACTTCCCGCTACAATGCGATCCATGTGATATCGCATATCACATCTCGATGGGATTGGGGGCCGATTTTTAACAGAAAGCTTATGTTGATGTGATGTGATGACCTGATTTTCGAGACCAGTGACAAAGTGACACTTGATGCCTCCTGATTGGCTGAAGAGAGTTGAACTTGTTGACTGTGCACTTATTTTGCCTATTTAGCAAACTGATCAGAACTCATTTCTGGAAGCATATGAACTTCATTTTCTATGAAACAAGTTGTGTTGGATTCAGATTGTTGAGGTCTATCCGACCATACAGTTTCCATTCCATTATATGAATTTTGATTTTTGAGCATAAACTTGAGCACCTGATCATTTAGAAATAAAGAACCATAAACAAGCATGCAAAGAAAAATTGCAAAGTCAACATTGTTGCTTGTCCAAGAAACATCCCTTGACAATTTACTAAGCCAAGATAGATACATTGTTAGCATTATGATACAAGTGTTATCCTTGATGGCAACTCACTTAGATGACAGATCAGAGTGCAGTAGGTCAATAACAAATAATTAATGATCAGACTACAAAGAATGAAGAAAAAGAAGTATACACAGGCTCACCTTGACAAAGGAGCGTATACACGCAAGTTAATAGACCAAAAGGAGCGTATAACGTACACACGCACTTTCACGGAAGGAAAAACATGTATATCTTGGAAAACTAAGTTTTGGTCCAAGGTATTTGGTCCATGGTATTTTGATCCATGGTATTGGTCCAAGGCATCTGGTTCGAGGTATTGACCCTAGGTATTTGGTCCAAGGTATTGGTCCTAAGTGGTTTTGGTCCATGGTATTGAGAAAGGCCTAAACTATATAAGGAGGATAAGATCATTAGGCTAGGGTGTGCAAGTATCAAATATATGATGAAGTGTGAGATCTAATATGCAGGTTATTGCGTTATGGTCCATAGTTGGATCTGAACCAAGGATGAACCTTAGATGATGATGAGGAATCAGATCTAATGATGAATCAGGATCTTAAGATGTAAAATGAACTATCTTTTGTGTTGAAGCTCATGTATACTCTAGATCTGAATAATGGCGCATATATTATTCTGTGAATGATATGATATGGGTATAACTAAAGTCAGGAATAGATGCAGAACTCTGAATTTATATTTGCAGATGTATACACTAGTTGGATTTGATAAAAGTGCGTGTACACATAGGTTTGACACATGGAAGTAGCGTATACCTTATAAAATATGTTTTAGATGTCGTTGTTTGTTGTTGCAGAGTTCTGGGTTCTGGTTACTATAGTCTGGTGACAATACTCTGAATGATCATATTGATGGGTTATCTAAGTGAATGATTGATTCGGTTGTGGATGGTTCAAAAGGTGAGTGGTTGATGCAGATGTATTTGATGATTGAATGATGTTTTTGATGGATCCATTCTAAAAATTTATGAAACGTGATCCTTGGAGGAAGAAAGAAGGTCGTAGCCTTCTATAGGTTGGCACCTACGTACTAGTAAATATATTGGCTAGTACAAGAGCTAGGGGGTTGTGGCTCCCTTCCAGTAGAAGCTGGAAAACGAGAGAAGGTTGTAGCCTTATGCAGGTAGAAGCCTACGTACTAGTATAAGACTGCACCAATACAAAAATTGTAAGAAAAATTTTCTTATTATTAAAAGAAGACAGAGATGGAAGCACCAGGTGGTTTTCACCCACATTGGGTTTCCACCTTATATCTTGGTGTTCATGTGTGTTGCTTATGTGTGATGCTTTATTCTACTTTTACTGCACTATCTAATGAATTCCTGATATACTTTTAAATTTCAATGTGTGATCATTTGGGTAAATCAAAAGATCTCTGCATATACGCTGGTTGCATTAAGTACAGTTGCGTATACACGCTAGTTCACCAAGCTAAAGTAGCGTATACAAATCAGTTTTGAAAATTAAATTATTGATCTGATAATATTGATTCACCCTCCTCTTAGTGTTATTTCCAACAATTGGTATCAAGGCAGGTCCTTTAGAAGAAGCTTGATCGCTTGAAGGAAGATCCATCATCATGAGTAATCAAGAAAGCGGGGGATCCATCAGACTGCCAATCTTTGATGGGAGCAACTTTGTTTATTGGAACGTAAGAATCACAACCTATCTTCAATCACTTGGAACAGATGTCTGGGAAATTGTGGAAGGAGGAAATACATTTCCATCAGTAATTCCTACAGATAGGGCAAGTAAAAAGCTATATGAAACCAATGCCAAAGTTGTCAATACATTATTGGGAAGTTTGTCACAATTAGAGTTTTTCAAAGTTATGCAGCTCAAATCCACCAAAGAAATATGGGACAAAATCATTCTAAGCTACGAAGGAGACTCTCAGGTAAAATGTGCTAAACTGCAAACTCTTAGAATTCAATATGAAACTCTCAAAATGCACAATAATGAATGTATAGCTAGTTACTTCTTACTTATAGATGAGGTTGTTAATTTCATGAAGAATCTGGGTGAAGAGATAAAGGAAGTTACCTTAGTTGAAATTTTTTTAAGATCCTTGTCTGCTAAGTTTGAATCAAAAGTATCTGCCATAGAAGAAAAGCAGGACAACAACAGTGCTATCTAAGAAAAAATGATGAAAACTAGCTATGGCACAGAAGATTGGGACATCTAAGCTTTTCTCAAATAAGAAAAGCATGCAGATTCCAGGATGTTCGTGATCTTCCAGATATCAACATTCCTGAAAATACTATATGCAAATCATGTCAATTCAGTAAGAAAACCAGATCTCAATTCATCGAAAAGGAAGGATCAACTAGTAAGCCTCTTGAACTTGTTCATACTGATTTATGTGGACCATTAAGGAAAAAGTCACCTCGTGGAGAAGAATACTTTATATTGTTCATTGATGATTTTTCCAGAATGTGTTGGATAGGCCTTCTAAAGCATAAAGATGAAGCATTTGAAAAGTTCAAAGCCTTCAAAGCTTTGGTTGAAAATGAATCAAATCGCAAGATCAAATGCCTTAGATCTGATCAAGGAGGGGAATTTACCTCGGATGAATTCTTTGACTTTTGTGAACAACATGGAATAAAAAGGCAGTTCTCCATCGTAAGGACTCCTCAACAAAATGGAGTGGTAGAAAGAATGAACAGAACTGTTCAACAAATGGCTCGTGCTATGCTAGATTAATATGGAACTCCTGCAACCTTTTGGGGAGAAGCTGCATTCACCGCCGTCACTATTCTCAACCAAGAAAATATTTGGGTAAAAAACACTCAAAGTCCACATGAACTATGGTATGGTAAGACTCCTACTATAAAATACTTCAAACTTTTTGGAAGAAAATGTTACATCAAAAGGACTGATGAAAAGCTTGGTAAGTTTGAACCCAGGGCAGATGAAGGTATTCTTCTTGGCTACTCTTCCTGAAGTAAAGGATATAAATATTATAATAAAAGGCATGGGAAAATTATTGAAATATTGATGTTGTAGTTGATGAAGCATGCAAAAATCCAAAAAAGATAAAAAACGAAGATTATGATAATGAAGAAGATGAGGATCATTTTCCCACATCAAATCACACTGGTTCTGAAGAAGAAACCAATGAATCACCAAAGGAAGAGATAACGATAGAAGAAAAGACTCCGTCCAAGTATGTTTAGAAAAATAATCCAGAAACACAAATTTTAGGGGAAAAAGGGGCAGGTGTGCAGACAACAAGAACTATTGCCGAAGCCTCAAGCTATCTAGCATTACTATCTTCCACTGGACCTCAAAATGTAAATGAATCATGCAGAGATGAATGTTGGGTCAAGGCCATGAAGGAAGAACTTGAGCAAATTGAAAAGAATAATACTTGGGAATTAGTTCCTAGACCTCATGATAAGAATGTCATAGGAACCAAATGGATATTAAAAAACAAATTGAACAAAAAATGGAGAATTTATTAGAAACAAGGCCAGACTTGTTTGCAAAGGATATGCTCAACAAGAAGGTATATATTTTGAAGAAACTTTTGCACCTGTTGCTAGACTTGAAGCCATAAGAATGTTTCTTGCTCTTTCTAGTTTTCAGAAATTCAAAGTATACCAAATGGATGTAAAATCTTCCTTTCTTAATGGAGACTTAGAAGAAGAAATCTATATTGAACAACCAGAAGGATTCATTCTTGGAAACGATGCAAAACTTGTATGCAAACTCAAAAAGGCTTTCTATGGTCTAAAACAGGCTCCAAGGGCATGGTATTACCGTCTTGACAAATATCTCCACCAATAGGGTTTTTCAAAGGGGTCAGTAGATAGTAAGCTATATACAAAGATTGACACTGGTAAATTGCTAATAATTGTTGTTTATGTTGATGATATTATTTTTGGTAGTAATGAAGAATCCATGAGTCAAAATTTTGCTTCAGTAATGCAGCAAGAATTTGAAATGTCCTTGCTTGGTGAGCTTACCTACTTTCTTGGTCTACATGTTCAGCAAAATAAAGATGGTATTTTTCTCTCACAAACCAAATATCTCAAATAGATCATGAAAAAGTACGACATGGAAGATTCTAAACTAGTATGTACCCCAATGGTAACAGGATGCATTCTCAGCTCAAATGATGAATCAGCAACAGTACATCAACCAACTTATAGATCCATGATTGGCAGTTTGCTTTATCTAACAGGTACCCCACCTGACATCATGCATGTAGTAGGAATAGATGGAAGATTCCAAGCAAATCCAAAGGAATCACACCTTCAGGCAGTCAAAAGGATTTTGAAATATCTTCAAGGAACACAAAACTTTGGTTTATGGTATCCTAGAGATATAGATCTTACACTTCATGCATATACAGATGCAGATTGAGCAGGAAACGTTGATGACAGGAAAAGCACTAGTGGTGGTGTATTCTATATGGGCTCCAGGTCAGTGTCTTCGTTCAACAAGAAACAAAGTTTAATTGCATTATCTACAACAGAAGCAGAATACATGGCTGTTGCATCTTGCTGCACACAACTACTTTGGATGATGAAAACCTTGCAAGACATTTAGATCACATGTACCCCACCCATCTCCATTCTATGTGATAATACAAGTGCCATCAGTATTTCAAACAATCCAATCATGCACTCCAAGACCAAGCACATACCCATCAAATATCATTTTCTACGTGAACAAGTGCTTGAACAAAAGGTCAAATTAGAGTATGTTCCCTCCAAAGAACAGGTTGCTGAGATATTCACTAAACCACTGTCCAAAGAGACATTTGAATATCTTAGACAAAAGCTAGGAGTAGTTGCTGCATCATCCTGCTATTAAATCCTATTTTCTTTAGAGAAAGGTGGTTATACACAAGTTTCATGAAGCGTAGTCGCGTACATATGCTGGCTTCTATGTGTGCAGTTGCATATATGTTGGTTTGAGGAAAAGAAGTGGGCCAGACTCAGGAGAAAGGGGTCTGATATGGTTCAATGAATTATCTGCTCTGCTTGATGATGGTTACAATTTGTTGATGACATGTGGAAATATGTTGGCTCTCATAAGTTGTTGATAACTTGATGTATATCTGATTGATTATGATGCCTTGATAACTCTTCTGATATATGCAATGATCATTTCTAACAGTGAGCATCTAGCACAGGTTCAGGGGGAGCATATGCTTCTAATAATGCATTGTTGGCATTATCTTAGAATATCTTGGTACAAATCCACATAGTTGTTTTTGATTCAGGTGATTCTTTTGATGGACATATACAGGTTGTTGGTCTCGATGCTGTTGACATATGCTTATGGAGCAGATCATACATGCTGTATGATAGTTGATGATGAATATCATGGTCTTGTTTCATATATTTGGTCTCATTTATATATGTCATGTATATCATTTAATGTTAAGGTCATGAAAAGACCTAATTTGTAACCCCACTATGCATGGGACGGGTGATGTAATGTTTACTGTTTTTATCATGTGTAAACAATTGGTATATCCCCACTTGGTTGGGTGGATGAGTCAAATTTGGTATATCCCCACTTGGTTGGAAGATGGATGTATGTATGAGTCATTGGTGATAGGAAAGTCATACTCACTTAGTTGAGTTGTAGAGTCATGTTATTCTTTTGAAAAATATTTTTGCAGACTCTGCATGTGATCAAGGGGAGCATGGACAAATTGGTACATCTTAGCATGTACAAAGGAGGAGCTCAATGAGAGATTCCAACATGTACTCAGGGGGAGTATGGATAACATAATGTATATCAAATGGAGAGAATATCTTGGTCCGCCCTTTGCCCTTGATGTCAAAGGGGGAGAGTGACTTGGTGTGGTTGCTGCCATCAAGTCCAAAGGGGGAGATTGTTGGCATTATGATACAGGTGTTGTGCTTGATGGAAACTCACTTAGATGACAGATCACAGTGCAGCAGGTCAATAACAAAGAATTAATGATCATACTACAAAGAATGAAGAAAAAGAGGTATACGAAAGTTCACCTTTACAAAGAAGCATATACGTGCGGATTAATAGAACAAAAGGAGCGTATAATGTACACACACACTTTCATGGAAGGAAAAGCGTGTATATCTTGGAAAACTAAGTTTTGGTCCAAGGTATTTGGTCCACAGTATTTTGATCCGTGGTATTGGTCCAAGGCATCTGTTCTGAGGTGTTGACCCTAGGTATTTGGTCCAAGGTATTGGTCCTAAGTGGTTTTGGTCCATGGTATTGTGAAAGGCCTAAAACTATATGAGGAGAAGATCATTAGGCCAGGGTGTGCAAGTATCGAATACATGATGAAGTGTGAGATCTAGTATGCAAGTTATTAGGTTATGGTGCATAGCTGGATCTTAACCAAGGATGAACCTTAGTTGATGATAAGGAATCAGATCTAATGATGAATTAGGATCTTAAGATGTAAAATGAACTATCATTTTTGTTGAAGCTCATGTATACTCTACATCTGAATACTGACGCATATATTATTCTGTAAATGATATGATCTAGGTATAACTAAAGTTTGGAATAGTTGTAGAACTCTCAATTTATATTTGCAGATGTATACGCTAGTTGGCTTTGATAAAATCTCATGTACACGCAGGTTCGACACATGGAAGTAGCGTATACCTTGTAAAATATGTTTTAGTTGCTGTTGTTTATTGTTGCAGAGTTCTGGGTTCTAGTTTGGGTTTTTGTTACTGTAGTCTGGTGACAGTACTCTGAATGATCAGATTGATGGGTTGTCTAAGTGAATGATTGATTCGGTTGTGGATGGTTCAAAAGGTGATTGGTTGATGCAGATGTATTTGATGATTGAATGATGTTGTTGATGGATCCAGTCTGAAAATTTATGAAACGTGGTCCCTGGAGGAAGAAAGAAGGTTGTAGCCTTCTGTAGGTCGGCACCTACGTACTAGTAAATATATCGGCTAGTACAAGAGCTAGGGGGTTGTAGCTCCCTTCCAGTAGAAGCTGGAGAACGAGAGAAGGTTGTAGCCTTCTGCAGGTAGAAGCCTACATACTGGTATAAGACTGCACCAGTACAAAAATTGTAAACATAATTTTCTTATTATTAAAAGAAGATAGAGATGACAGTAGTAGGTGGTTTTCACCCACATTGGGTTTCCACCTTATATCTTGGTGTTCATGTGTGTTTCTTATGTGTGATGCTTTATTTTGCTTTTACTGCACTATCTAATAAATTCCTAATATATTTGTTAAAGTTCAATGTATGATAATTTGGGTAAATCAAAATATCTCTGCATATACATTGGTTGCATTAAGTACAGTTGCGTATACACGCTAGTTCACAAAGCTGAAGTAGCCTATAAAAATCAGTTTTGAAAAATTATTAAATTATTGATCTGATAATACTGATTCACCCCCCCTCTTAGTATTATTTCCAATAAACAGTATATATCGTCTTGTTGCAATCGGCTTGGGACTGGGGGATTCCTTAAAAACTTGTCATTTGCCGCTGCGAAGCGTGAACTGCGATGAAGTATCAGACCCCAACATTCCATACATTGCAACCTATTCTCTTTTCACATCCAGTTTCATTGGCATTTCACTATCAGCGCAGGCATGGTGATTCTTAAAAAGACTTCCTGCTGCGATGTGATCCATGTGATATCGCATATCACATCTCGATGGGACTGGGGGATGATTTTTAACAAAAATATTATGTCGATGCGATGTGATGGGCTGATTTGCGGGACCAGTGACAGAGTGACACTTGATGCCTCCTAATTGGCTGAAGAGACTTGAACTTGTTGACTGTGCACTTATTTTGCCTGTTTAGTAAATTTATCAAAACTCAGTTCTGGAAGCATCCGAACTTCATTTTCTATGGAACAAGTTGTGTTGGATTCGGATTGTTGAGGTTTATCCGACCATATAGTTTCCATTCCATTATATAAAATTTTGATTTTTGAGCATAAACTTGAGCACCTGATCATTTAGAAACAAAGAACCATAAACAAGCATGCAAATAAAAATTGCAAAGTCAACAATATTTCTTGTCCAAGAAAGATCCCTTGACAATTTACCAAGCCAAGATAGAAGAAACATCTAAAATGAATTGGTTGTATAATATGTAAACAATTTTAGTTTCAAAAGAGCTTACTAAGCATTGGTGAGGACTTGGAAAAAATATCTATAGATTTATCTGATAGTCATAAAAGACTTCGTACAAGAGTAATATGCAAAGTTTTCAAAAGAGCACTTCAAAATTGAAAATTGTTGTAATTTGTTGTTCCTAAGAGGATTAGACGAAATAAACCATTACAAATTGTACCCACACTCACAAAACTTGAAGAGTGTTGGGTCAAGATAAATGTATTTTTTCTCCTTGGTAATAGCTTTATTTAGCATTCATCCTCACATGATTATCTTTGTTTATGATTAAAAGTAGAGGAAATAATAGCTAAAGTTTGGTAAAAGTAATTAGTAACAAATTAGATGAATCTAAGCAGGAAAAACTGATTTTTACTATCTTTATGTGCAGAAGACGTGAATTGGTCAATAGCTGCTCAATTGATAGAACAACAACATCTCATAAGGGAAAGAAACAGTGTCAGAGGCAAGGCACGACAATGGAAGATCGGGAAAACCAATGACTATTTTATGACAAAATTAGATAGAGTATAGTGAAATCCTTAGGATCCCCTGATCCTGAGGATTTGCTTTTACCTATTTACTTTATAAATGTAATATATAAGGCTGAATGACAAAACTGCACGACTAGTTCAGAATTTCACAGTTTGCAATTACTCTTTTCGACATATAATACTATTATCTTGGATGTTGTAACTTGGTTACTTATTTTAATTATTGGGTTGGGTTGTGTTATATTGTGTTAGGTGGGGTGAACCTACCTATGGTTTTGTGCATGGTTTTTGCACATGGTTTTGGGCGTGATGGTTTTTGGTACATGGTATTGGATGCTTCGACATGGATATATATAAATTGTAACATTGAAAGGAACACAATGAAAAAGCAATTTGGTAGTCCCAGTTTTGGGATCTAGGGGAAAATCTCTGTGTATATGTGTTTTATGTGTTATGCTCTCGCATTGTTTATTTTCTATGTTTTAGAGTTCGTATGCAAGTAATTTCTATACAGGGTTAAAACCTACATCTGGTATGAGAGTTATTTTGGCTTCAAGGGGATACCTTTGTTGCTGAGGGGTTTCGCTTAGGCTTTTGGTAGACCCTATCCAATGGGAGATCTACGGGATCAATTCTGGTGGTGAAAGAATATGGTGAGCAATGGAAAGATAGAGATCGATAAATTTAATGGTCAGAGTTTTGAGTTGTGGAAACTATGAGGATCTATTGGTGGATAAAGATCAGTGGATCATGGTAGATCTGGGTAGTAAACCAATGGGAGTGTTTGATGATGAATGGAAGAAGTTGGATTGGAAGGAAAAGAGCACAATACGATCGTGTGTCTCAAATTCAATATTGCTGAATGTATCAGGGGAAGCTATGATGAAGGCTTTGTGGGACAACTTAGGGCCTTTGTACCAATCTAAGTCTCTGGTGAATAAAATGTTCCTACGGAAAAAGTTGTATAACCTGAGGATGAAAGATGGTGACTCAGTGACAGAGCATTTGAACACATTTAATACTATCGTAAGTAAGTTATTATATGTTTATATTAAAATTTCATATGAAGATAAGTGCATCAATTTTTTGTGCTCTCTACCAGATTCATGAGACAGTCTGGTTATTGCAATAGGTAGCAATGAAATTTCCTTGCAGTTTGATGAAATTGTCTCATCCTTACTAACGGAGGAGATGAGATGGAAAAATATGGAGAGCCAGAATGGTAATGCCTTGTCTGTACAAGGATCATCCCAAAACAGAAACAAAAATAAGTCATCGAGTGGGAGATATAAATCTAGAGGGAGATCTAAATCTCTAGGAAAACATGTAAAGGTAGTGTGTTGGAAATGCATAAAGGAAGGGCACTACAAAAAGGACTGTAAATCTAAATCTCATGAGAAAGGAAAGGGATCTGATGATTCCTTCTGTAGAGGCAAAAACCACCTTAGATGAAGGTGGGGATGTGTACTTGGCTTCTTCAAGTACACATGTAGGTCATGAGGCATGGTTTATTGACTCAGGTGCATCCTTTCACTTCACTCCCCATAGAGAGTGGTTTTTCCAGTAGGAGAAATAAAATGGTGGTGATGTCTTCTTAGGGGATGATACGAAGGATAGAATCTATTGGTTGCGGAAAAGTAAAGTTGAAGTTGCAAGGTGGAAAGGTTAGAAAACTTCCGAGTGTTCTTCATATTCCTGCATTGGCCAGAAATCTAATTTCTGTAAGCAAGCTGGATGATGTAGGTGTAAAAATAGTGTTCGAGAAAGATACCTACAAGATGGTCCAGGGAGCACTAGTATTGATGAGGGGAGTTCAGATTGGAGCTCTGTACAAGCTGCAAGGTAGCACTGTTGTTGATGGTTGCAACAATTTTGTGGTTCTTGAAAGTGGAGCAGAAAATCTAGTGGTCTTTGGAGAAAATACCATGCTATGGCATAAAAGGCTTGGACATATTGGAGAGAAGGGCATTCGAATACTTCATGGTAAAGGTATGGTAGAATGCATGACTAATATTTCTCTGGATTTTGATTTCTGTGAAAATTGTGTATATGGGAAGCAGAATCAGGTGAGTTTCCCTTCTGGTGGTAAGAGGGCGAAACAGATATTAGAACTTGTGCACAGTGATGTGTTTGGACCTATGAAGGTTCCATCATTGGGTAAGTTCGTGTACTATGTATCATTTCTAGATGACTTCTCAAGGAATACATGAATATATTTCCTCAAGAAGAAATATGAAGTCTTTGACAGGTTTAAAGAATTTAAGGCTCTGGTGGAAAACCAGAAAAAGAAGAAGATAAAGGTGCCGAGGACAGATAATGGTGGATAGTTTTGCAACAAGGAATTTGAAGAATTTTGTAAGAAGTGTGGTATAGCATGCTAGAAGACCACTCCATACACACATGAGAAAAATGGAGTTTTAGAAAGAATGAACAAGACATTGATGGAAAGGGCAAGAAGCATGCTCAGTGGTGTCGGGTTAGAATAGGAATTCTGGGCAGAGGTGGTGGAGACAACATGTTACCTAGTCAACAGATCACCTTCATCATCATTGGGGGATAAGACTCCATAAGAGGTATGGAATGGTAAGAAACCCTCTCTTTCACATCTAAGGGTATTTGGATGTGATGCATATACATGTTCCAAAGGAGAAAAGAACCAAGTTGGATATTAAATCTGAAAAGGGCATCTTTATTAGGTATAAGGATGGTTTAAAGGGTTATAACCTTTGGAAACCAGTAACAAGGAAGGTTGTGTACAGTTGAGATGTCGTGTTTAGAGAGGTGAAAGATGTTATTAAACATGAAATCCTATCAAGCGAACCTGAGAAGATATAGTTTGAGCTAAAGGAGGAAGAATCAGACTCTACACTAGAAGAGGAATCAGAAGATGAAGAGCCACAAACTCGGGTTGTGAGAAGTTCAGTTCGAGAAAGAAGGCAGCTAGAAAGGTATAGTCTGTCTTCTTTCTGTTCAAATTTTTCTTTATCTATTGCTGATGATGATCCCAGAACTGTGAAGGAAGCAATATATTTATAGGATGGAAAACTCTGGATAGAGGCTATGGTTGATGAAATGGTATCTGTGCACAAAAATGAGGCTTGGGATCTGGTGGAGTTGTCGTCTAGAAGGAAACCCATTGGAAGCAAATGGATGTTCAAGAAGAAGACAAATGTAGAAGGAAAGGTGGAGAAATACAAAGCTCGGTTGGTAGAAAAAGGTTATTCCTGGGTACCGGGAATTGATTTTGGTGATATTTTTTCTCCTGTTGCCAAGGTAGCTTCTATTAGATTACTTTTATCTGTTGCTGCTTCTTTTGATTTTGAGGTAGAACAGATGGATGTAAAGACAACATTTCTCCAAGGGGATCTAGAAGAGGAGATATACATTAAGCAACTTGAAGGCTTTACGGTGAAGGGTAAGAAAGAACTAGTATGCAAGTTAAAGAAGTCTATGTATGGGATAAAACAGTCACCAAAGATGTGGTATTAGAAATTTGATACATTTATACGGGGACTTGGCTTCACCAGAAGCAAAGAAGATCACTATATGTGTTTTAAATTAATTGGTGACTGTGTTATTTATCTGGTCTTGTATGTGGATGACATGTTGCTGGTTGGAAATTAGAAAGAAATTATCCAGGATTTGAAGACCCAATTGTCCTCCAAATTAGACATGAAAGATCTTGGTGCTCCAAACTATATTTTTGGCATGGAAATTAAAAGAGATTGGGCAAAGAGGAAGCTCTGGTTAAACCAGAGGAAGTATGTAGAGACAATATTGCAGAGGTTTAATATGCGGGATAGTAAACCAGTGAAGGTTCCCATTCCTGTAGTTGTAAAGTTATCTGTTGAACAACGTCCCAAGACACAAGAAGAGGAAGCGGTCATGTCCCATGTCGGTAGCCTGATGTATGCGATGGTATGTACTAGACCAGACATTGCACATGCAGTGGGAGTATTGAGCATGTTTATGTCAAAGCCAGGGAAGGAGAATTGGACAACAGTGAAGCAGGTTTTCAGGTATTTGCATGGCACTAGTGATTATGGTTTGTGCTACCAAGGAAGGCCAAGATTGGACAGGGTTTTGGATATACGTGGCTTTGTTGATGCAGATTAGGCTGGAGATCTGGATCAGAGAAGATCTACAAGTGGGTATGTGTTTAACCTATTTGGAGGTGCAGTCAGTTGGATGAGTAAGAAACAATCTACAATGGCACTATCAACTATAGAGGCAGAATACATGGCACACTCATGCAAGAAAGGAAGCAGTTTGGTTGCAGAGATTGTGTTCAAGTATCGGGTTAATACAGGGAGCTATAAGGATAGACGGTGACAACCAAAGTGAAATTTTCTTGGAAAAGAACCCTGCTTACCATTCAAAGACAAAGCACGATGTTCAGTATCACTTTGTGAGGGATATGATAGAAGACAAAAACATGTTGTGGGTAAAGGTGGACACTTTGAAGAATACTACAGATGCATTGAAAAAATCTGTGAGCTTTGAGAAGTTCTCTTGTTGTAGAGAAAAAATTGGCGTTGCAGGGCTGGACAAATGACTAAGCTCTCCTGTGGCCCCCTGAGGAAAGAAAACAACAAGTGGGAGAATGTTGGGTTGTGTTATATTCCTTCCACGACTAGCCCACCTAGTTAATCGGGGGGTTAGAGGGGGGGCAGAGGCCCCCCTTCGTTGCACTGATTGTGGAGAGGGGGTCTCACAGGGGGTTTGAGTGGGGCAGGTATCCCTCCTCTACAAGGTCTGGGGCAGTGCCCTGAGGAAATTTGTTTTGGACCCTATATTAGGTGGGGTGAACCTACCTATGGTTTTGTGAATGGTTTTCACACATGGTTTTGGGCATGATTGTTTTTGGTCCATGGTATTGGATGCTTTGGCATGTGTGTATATGTATATATATATATATATATATATATATATATATATATATATATATATATATATATATATATATATATATATATATAGATATAGATATTGTAACATTGAAAGGAACATAATGATAAATCAATCTGGTAGTCCCGGTTTTTGGATCCAAGGGAAAATATTTATGTATATGTGTTTTATGTGTTATGCTCTTTCATTGTTTATTTTCTGTGTGTTAGAATTTGTATGCTGGTAATTTCTGTATGAGGTTAAAACCTAAATTAATGAAGAAAGATTTTGTTTAACTCATACTTATTTTCTGAGTATCTCTTAGTGGAGACTTTTGGCAACTCTGGGCCCAGTCAAGAGAAGATCAACTACTTCACCTGTGTCATAATCTTTTCTATTTTATTCTTTACTGCTTGTTAATGTTAAGTTGATATTACTTTTGATTATCATAAGGATTGCCTATTCAATTTGATTTTGTTATTCATTTGAGATTCAAATTGATCCTTGTTTTATATGTGAGTAATTCTTTTGATTTAATTGGTTATGCTAGTTACAGCTCAAATCGATGTTCATTTCAAGTAATGTTATCATATATTTTAGAGATATAATTGATCACTTTCCATAATATGATTATACAGTTATTTGCTATTCAGATATTATTTGTTATTCTAGTATCATTTGCTGTTCAATTAGGATTTCCTGTTCAATTAGGATTTGTTGTGTAATTATCATTGTTTTTTATTGTTACAATTCTCTTTCATGAGTGAGTGAGTTAGTTTCAAATTCCATTTAAGACTGCCAAGCATGATTCTTTATAAGTTGTATTCAGATCCATCTGCTTTCATGATAGATTAATTAGAATTTCAAAGTATGTTATGAATTTATTTCATAGTTACTTCTTTCATAATTGTTTGGATTGAGTTTGAGAAGATAGTCATTAGGAATTGCAACAATTTGTTATTAGTTAACCTCTGAATTCACTGCATATATAGTGCTGACACTCTTGAAATTAAAATACTTGCATTGGGTTGAAAATTAATGTAGGAATTATGATTGCCTATAAAAAGACATCTTAGTGCACCAAAATTTTGGCGTCATTGCTAGGAATATTGTTTCAAAGTGATTTCCTTTTTATCTTGCTACAAAAGAATTGGGTTTTAAAAATGGGAGGTAAGAACCTGCATACCTAGTAAGTAAAGTGCTTGCTTACCAGCCCACTTTTTAGAAAAATCTTAGAGCGTAAATAGGAATTGGTTTTTATGAATGACTAGCAATAGAAAGATAGGAAAAGAATAGAACTCCCCTCCTAGATCTACAAAACCCAAGGGATCGGTGAACCTTGGGAGAACAAAATATATAGACGAAATTGTAAGAAAAGAAGAGTCTCATGCATCAGTAGGATTCCGGGATGTATCTGGAAAAATTCTTGTTGTAATCCCTCAAGCAGCAGGCTCACCATCTGCAACTTATCCTAAGATTCAAAGCCAAATTGGAGGATCTGAATAGAGCCTTCAAGCTACAACAATTTTTCATTCGGATCCTCTACAAGAGACAAAATCATGTAACTTAAGAGAAGGAGAAGGAGAAACCAATGGAACTACTAAGGCAGGACCTCAGCTGTCTGAACAAGGGTCTCATGTGATCCCAGATCTAGGCAGTGTTGCAAAGCCATCTCAGGTTGCTAATCCTTCGCTTACTAAAAAGGCACCCCCTGAAAGCCCTAAAGGGTATTGGTGCATCTTTGACCAAATGGAAAATCAACCACCTCAAGGTCAAACCTCGACATTGGAATACCCCATAGCTGACCAGGAGGCCAATGCCCCCGTGAAAGTTATTCCTTTATAGAGCATCCCAAATTTTCATGGGATGATCACAGAGGATCCTGATGTCTTCCTATTTGAATTTGATGTCCTCTGCAGAGGGTATGAATACACCACTGACCCCCAAAAGCTAAAACTATTCCCTTCTACTCTGAAAGGAGCAGATTTAAGATGGTTCATTGGTCTGGGTGGACGTACTACTAATTCTTGGGACGATATGAAAACTTCTTTCCTCACAAGATACCAAGACTTTTGCAAGACTAGGGAGCTAAAATATGAAATATTTTAGATGGCTATAAAGGATAATGAAACTATAGAAGAATACGTCAAACAGTTTCATTATAACATGCAGATATCTCCACACACCACCCTACCAAAATAAGTCCTAATAACTATCTTAATTAAAGGAATGAAAGAGGAGTGGTTAGAAACACTAAATTTAATGGGGAAAGGAGATATTTCTCAGGAATATTATGATGAAATCATTCGCTTATGTATCAGTTGTTCGCGAGGAAGCACATGCACAGGAGCAGCAAGCCGAGATCCCATGAGCAGTGGAAGCAATCCACATAGTGGAGGTGTAACACGAATGGAAATCGGTAACCTCTTGGAAGATTTCAAAACGAACATCCTCAGCACCCTCATAATGCAAATGGACGTCCTACAGGCTAAACAAAAACAACCTTTAAAAGGACAAAACTTGGCCATTTTCTGCCCACGCTGTCGAAAGAAGCACAACCTATGGTAGTGTCCATTAGACATGGTTCATACATGCGCTATTTGTACCATGGATCACGCCATTAAACAATGTCCATCACTCTCGGGGTTGAAAGCAATGTTCAAGGAAGAAAAGGAAGAGACAGATCAAGTATATCTAATGAACTGGCATTGACAGTGGCATGCCAAACCTACAGGTATGTCATGAGGTGCATCCCATTTCTTTCCTTCTTCACAGTTTAATCAGCAACAAAACCTTGGGGCAGTATGGCAAGGCCAATCACACTACTCGAATTGGAAACCTAAGCCATTCCCCATGACACCATGGTCAACTCAATCCTTTCTGGGTAATGGTTGGCCAAATTCACCTTTTACCCCTATTTGGCAAGGTAATCCCTATCAATCCCAATGGCCTGCCTCCACTTCTCAAAATCCAAACTAGTCTACAAATTGGCAATGATATTTGGTAATATCCAACACTCCTATGGGGATAGGTCCTTAACCTCAACCTGCATTGTCAACTCCTTATCCATGACAACAAAATCCTTAACCTCTTCTGCACCCTCAACTTCTAGCCCAACCGAATCCGAATCCGAATAACAGGCCGATCCAGTTGGTGCAAATTGTAGAAATATCACACTATGAGATTGAGCAAAAAGAATGTAATGAACTTAGATTGAGGTCAGGATGTATCATCACCCCTAAGGAAAACAAGGACCAACCATCAATTTAGATCGAAACAACACCTTTACATATACCACCACCTATGATTGATATTGAAATGAAACGGGGAGAAGAGATAGATTAGCATAAAGATATGAGGAACTCATAGTCACTTCTCCCCCATTCCCCGAAAGGTTGATGATACCTGAGCCGATTGTTTACCTAGATTTTGATCTCATAGGGGAACTAAAAAATCTTTGTATAAAAATTCTGCTCCTCCAGGCCATCCAGGACATTCCCATCTATGCTAAAACAATTAATGACTTATGTGTAAAGAAGCCTGGTGAGGAAAGAAAAAAATTCACCCACCATTCATGTTGTAGTAACCTTATTTGATTTACTCTTGGGAGGGGAAACTCTGGTAAAGTATGAAGATCCTGGGAATCCCACAGTGAGTTCAAATATATGGCCACTCTTTTCCCAATAAGCTAGTTGATTTGGGTGCAACCATTAACATTTTAACAACAGAAACCTGTCAAGCACTTGGTATTACAGCCTTCAAACCAACCACCACCTTACTAGAACTTGATGATCGTTCAGTGGTAAGGTGTTATAGCTCCAAATCTCACTCTTATGGTTTGTGATGCTGCACTCATGGCCTAGGGCAACCCCTCCTTCCAGACCTGGTCCTAAAATTTAAAAAATAGTGTTTTATCCCTTATACGCGACATTGCCCTGAGTCAAACGCGTGTACACGCGGGTCTGTGTATACCCAACCCGCGTGTATGTATTAAAACACTTAAAAAAATAAATAATTCCTTATTTTCGGGCGGAGATCACGGGTTTTACCTGCTGATCACCTGTTAGTGCCCGTGGCCCAACTGTTCCCAACCAACTCCTAACTAAAAAACTACTTTGGAGATGGTATAAAAAGACATCAAAGGGAAGGCCTAAGGGAGAGAGAAAAGAGAGCAAGATTATTATGATGAGATTTTCCCCTTAGACCAGGTCTGAAGTCCTTGGTGCTTTCTGCACTTCCCCCATTTTGCATGGGAAACCCTTGTTTCCATGTGTATTGGTGATCATTCATCCTTTATATCACCATTGAGTAAGACTTGGAAGGAGCTCTTGTTGGAGGCTTGAGGCTAGAACGAATCCGGGAGGAAGCTTTGCTTGGAGCCTGCTGAAGGTGTTTCAGGTGAAATCTTTCCGTTATATGTACTTTACTTGCCTTTATATAAAGAAACACGTCTTGGTTCCCGAAACAATCTTTCTTTATGCTTATGAGATTCTTGTCTTGAATTCTTATGCAAGTAGTTACTTAAAGATTTTTATAACTAACTTTATAGCATAAAGATGGTTTATATATAAGTATTCGTCCATGTACTGCTGTGTTCTTTGATTTGTTTGTTTTACAGGTCAAAGGAGAAGAAGGGAACTCCAAGAAGGGTTTGGACCCTAAAGGCCTTCTCGAACGTAGGACCTTAGGTACGTACCCTCAACATTAGAATTTGCTTACAGTAAAGATAATGGCTGTGTGTGTGTTTCTTTGAATAAGCAATTTTCAGTCTGGTAGAGTCTTAACCCAAAGGACCCTCGGGGTACTTTCCCCTCAACCAGAATTGGCGACTCCACTGGGGAACAACACTCTTGTTGTTCCTAGTTTGGGTAGTCTTCAAGCCAATCAAGGCTCAGCCACTCTGTTTGCTAGCTTTGACTGTCTGATCTGTTCTTGAACTCTAAGCTTTTCCAGTTTTTTCAGTCTGTATTTTTTATTTTTCTTGAAAATCTTCAGATACACTGTTTTTTTGGATTACAGAAGCGTATATACGCAAGTTGTACTAAGTGAACCCGCGTATACGCGAGTTTCCTCAGTTACAGTCGCGTGTACACGTATTCTGCACATCACTGCAGGCGCGTATATTATATAATTTTCAAGATTTATAAATTTTCTTTTTGCTGAATGTTTGTCTCGTGGTTTGGGTCAGTTTGAAGTAGTCATTTTCCAGTAACAGTCCTCTGTCTAACAGGGGGCATCTTGTTCCGAACTCTCTCTAGTTATAAGGAGTGTTAGTCTTGTTTTCGTTGATTGCAAGCGTCATTGTTTTTGACACACAAGATTTCTGGTTAATAATCTTGACTGCTCTGTTTTGGTAGAGTAGGAAGATTGGATTCAATCTTTGTGTTCATTTTGTTTCGGTGACCCTTTTTGTTTGCTTAACGAAACCATTTTTGTGACCATTTTCTCCTTCGTTTCGGGAAAGTTGTTTGTTACCATTTTCTTGAAACATGTCTTTTGATCTTTTGGACTTTCATTGCTGCTTTTGATTGCCAAGAGCGATTTCAAATGCATTTGTTTTTGTTGGGTTTTCATCATTTGAAAGGTGTCAATTCACAAAAATGTTTGGTTGCCTATTCATCAATCATTGGTGTCAGTATTTTTGAGAGCATTCTTTGAAAAAGACTTCTTGGTTTGATTGAAAGAAAATCTTTTGAAAGTTTTGAGTTTCGCTTTCTTAAACTTGCTTTTCATTTGATTTCCTTTTTTGCAAAGTGAAAGTGCTTTGTGTTTATCTTCGAACTTGTTTTTATTGTTTGGACGAAATGATTGGTAACACATCATCTTCTATCTAAGCATTTTAGTGGCAAGACAAATTTGATAAGGCAGCAACTTTCCTTCTTTGTTTTTAGAGTAGTCTTTAAATCTCGCATCCACATATAATTCTTGCATTAGGATAGATTTGCATCTTTTTTTAGGCATATATAGTTTTGTTAGTTTTTGTGAGTGTGGAGTCTGAAAAGGAAAGGAAAATTTGTTTATATTAGAAGTACCTCTGAACCTCATAGAAATTGCTCTTCATCGAAAACAAAAAGTGCATGTGCATGTAGCTAAGTTTTATTAATTTCTTTTGCGTCCATAAAAACACCACAAGTTTCATCTCCATTACCTTGTGACTTAAAGAGCAGTCTAATAAAATCAAGCGCTAATTAAAATCCATTAGAATTTTTTGTTTTAGTCAGTTACACTAACAAGTTTAGGATTTTAGGGCCTTGGATTAGGCGAGTGGAGAGTTAACTCTCCAAGGCCACATAAAATGTCAAACATAAGATTCTGAATAACGAGAGTAAATCCAATAGTGTTAGGAAGACCAAGAAAGCTCCGGATCTAGGAGTTAAGCACGAGGGTCTGTGAAGACAAGGAAGAGAGATACCCCCTCTCCTACTTGTCCGAACTTACCTCACGACTGTTCCGCCTGGCTTCTGCGACGAGTTGGTACCCATAGTTTCCTCTCCTAGGGATCTACACAGGTGGCTGCGGAGGGGAATCCCGTGGCACCTGAGGTTGACGTTGTATCACTCTCGACAGTACTACTGGAGGGCACCCTTGCGAAGCTTGGGGGCTTGCACCGGCGCAGGCTGTTGTTAGGAGGTCAGCGTAACTTCCTCTGATACCTTTGCTGATAGGACTAGGCCCTCATCATCCCAGACTATCTTCGGAAGGCCCCTTGATTCACTTTCTCATATTTTGGTGTCCGGTCCTAATCACCCGGAGCGGAAATACGTGGAAGTTGTTTGACTAGCTGTATCTTTAGGGACTTTATAGTGTGTGCTCTGTGCTCCTAGTTGGCCTAGCTTTTAATTTTTTGAGTCTGTAGTTAGATCATAACAAAAAATTCAAAGTGGCTGACCGATCTCCAAGACGGTCTCGAAGACTTCGTGGTCTCTCGCCACCAAGTTTAGAGCCTTCTCCTAGAAGGCGCAGAAGCAATACTACCGGTGGGGTCCGTCCCACGCCAGTTGACGCATCGGGGATTGATCCTCCTCTCGAGGACATTAGCAGCCAAGCAAGGCCTGGCACTTCTGAGCAAGAGAGGGACACTCCAGTCCTTTCTCGAGTTCACTTTCAAGCAGAGAATAATGTAGAGGTAGAAGAACTTTCAGAGTCATTAGTGGCTCCAAATTCTCCACTACCATCTAGTTATCCAGACGTATTGTAATACGTTGGGACTCCGTCATATATACCATCAAGTCCAGGTTACGCTACGCGCTTACCATTCATGACCACTACTGGAAGCATGGCTTCTACGAGTGCTACGACTATGCAAACCCCTACATCGGTGCAAGGGGGAGGAACCATTTCCATCCCCTCCGCTTCCTTGTTCGGATCTTTTCCTAGCACATCATTAGTGGGGTCTACCTCCATTCCGTCCACGAGTGGAAATGCCCAAACCAATGCTTTTGGTGCTGGACTCTTCCCTTTTGGCACCCAATCACAGGGTATTCCATCGGTTCCGTTTAGTGCCGCTACGTCCATGATGGGCGAATCGGCTTCATTCCAAGGTTTTCCTTTCGGAAGTGGTCATATACCACATTCCAACCCGACGGTAGGATCCATGCCTTTTTCTTCTATAGGATAAAGCAGCAATCCTTTCCAAGGTTGGAATAACCCTGGGGTTAGTAGCGCAGGAACTGAGAATTCGTTTAGCGGCCAACAAGGGAATAGGCCATACTCCACGGTTAGCATGTTTCAAAGTATTCCTCCCCTTGCTTCGGCTTGGAATCCATATCAGGGGTTATCAACTCCTTACCATTCTTTAGGAGGAAACTTTGCAGGTTATGGAGGTTATACGGCAGGAGTTGGTCAAACTCCGAATTTTGCTGGACCACAAGGCTTGCATTTTGGTTCAGCTGGTTCTACTGGTCACTTCGGGCAGCCTGGTGCCTCCCAAATTCCAGGACAATCTTTTCAGAGCTTAGGGAGTTCTGCCCAGTCTGGGTGGAATCCCCTAGGTCCTCCTAGGCTTCCATTTCTGGCAACGTTAAACTTGCCAGATCTCACTAAGTTAACAAATGACCCAATCAGGTATAATCCGGCCTGGCCTCCGGTCCCAACCAAACTCCCTTTGGACATTCCAAAATTTGAAGGGAGGAGTGGTGAGGACCCAGGTGACCACGTAACCACATTCCATCTGTGGTGCTCATCCAACTCCCTCATCGATGATTCGATTAGGTTGAGACTCTTTCAGCGCACCTTGACTGGTAATGTGGCCAAGTGGTATATAGAGTTGCCAAGGGGCAGCTTCTGGCCACCTTTTGTTAGGATAAGGCAACCCACATTTCCGATCACATTCAGGAATGGAGACGGAGAAAGAGGCTCATTAAAGCCGAAATTCCTCCGGAATACCATCTCGAGTGGTTTTTGAAGTCTTTACAACCCGAGATCTCCAAGGATGTCTCCATGTCTGGGGTCTATTCTGAGGAGCAAGCCATTTTTAGGGCCCAGCAATTAGAATTGATCTACTCTCAGTCTAGGATCCTACAAAAGTACTTGCCAGATGCTCCTGGATCTAAGGTTGATTTAGCTAAGCCAAAGCCAGGTCCGCATGCGGATGGTATCGTTAGGTCAGTAGACACAACTACAGTGAACTTGTTGAATCAATTGCAATAGTTGTCTTTGCAAACTGCTTCTAACAACCAAGTCACATTGTCTAATCCTCCCGCTTCCCAAACTTCTTCAATTAATGCCGTCCAATCCGATAACCCTAAAGGAAATCAAAGTTCCAATGGGAAAAAGAAAGGACGTGGTAAGAAGAAGAACTCGTATGGGAAGCCTGATGCAAATAAATCTGGTAACAACGCTGGTGGTGGTAAAGGTGAGTCGAGAAAGAAAGTTAAGTTTCCTTGCAAGTTATGCAAAGGAGACCATCTAACTCATCTCTGCCCTAGGATTGAAGACGCTCAGCGCTTGTTAGGACAGCAAGGGACTTCTAGTTCGCAAGCTGTGTTAACTAACCCGTTTCCCCAAGGGCAGCAACTTCTTGCTGGCACAAGTTCGAACCCTGGGACCTCCTCAGGGGGCAACAAGGAAGGGGAAAAAGCATCAAATGTTTTTATGATGGGTTCAAATGTCCATGTGACTACTCGGTCACGTGATTATGGTGAAGCCGAAACATCTAAGGATAAAAATGTTCCCGGAGGTACTGACCTTCATATTGAGCGACCCCCTGTTGAGACTATACCTCGGATACCGAAAGGTTCCGCCAAACGCACGACGATTAACCCTAATGCTAGGGTTGCCCAGAACTACTCCATTATGGAGGATCTGGCTCAAAGCCCGTGTGCTATGTCCGCTTTAGAGGTTCTCCAGTCGTGTCCAGCTCAGAGAAGTGCTTTACTCTCCGCAATTAGAGTAGTTGATCCGGCCAACTCTTTAGTGCTCACTTTTGACATGTTAAATGTCAAAAAGCGACTCCCTCATCATATGGCTTTTCAGATAAAGTCTACATACCGGAAAATCAATATTTTCCGCACCGTTATAGATGAAGGAGCTTCCACATGTGTCATGTTGATGTCATGTTGGAAGGCTATTGGTTCACCTTCGGCTGTTCCTTCGCCAACCGTCTTGACTGTGTTTGATGGTCATTCTCACAAGCCGCATGGGATTATCCCGGCCTTTCCTATATGTGTTAGAGGGAAGGTCGTTAATATCGAAGTTGAAGTCGTAGATGCTAACCTAGACAATAATCTCCTATTAGGAAGGAATTGGGTATACGAAATGGAAGCCATCGTATCGACTCTGTTTCATGTCATTTGCTTTCCTCATGAGGGGAAAATCGTTAAGGTTGATCAATTGGACTATTCCGCAATCGATCCTCAAGCAAGCTCCGACTCTACTGTTCCTTTGGTGGATAACCCTCACCCGCCGACTGAGAATTTAGGAGTAGGGATGTATTCCTCATTGATGGGTACGTTTGATCTTCCCTCTCCTTTTGCAAAAATCAATGCTATTTCATCATCCAAGGAGTCTCCTCGAGAAGAGTTCTTCCGAACTCATTATTTTTCCGACCCTTGGACCTTGCCTTCACCTACGACCACATTAGTTGAAGGACAAGTAAATGGAATGGCGGTTCCTATATCTGTAGCTAAGCTTAGATATCAGTCTATCGTAGACTCTGTAGATAACCACTCCACTCCTTTTTCTGAAGAAGAGTTGGATGGTCATGTGGCTCCAGCCTGGAGCCTAGATTCTATCTCCACCTTGGATTGCTTGGATTCAATTTTACCTTCTGAAGAAGCAATCCTTGAAGCAATGATGGGTATAGATCAACCTTGGGAAGACTTACACCATCGTTCGTACTTTCTTCCTCCTTTGCAGGAAGTGGAATCTAGGTTTTCCGAGCTCTGTACTAGTGATGTTGATATGGTGTCGAACCCTTTGGCTCCAGCACACATTCGCGCCGAAGGTAATATGTCAGTAATTTCAAAAACGATACCCATCAACATCTCTAGGGACCCTAACATCATTGAGAATATCTTCATCGGAATTGAGTGTTCCCCTGAAGAAATTCAAATCTACACCGACCTCTTTAAGGAATATCGTGACGTGTTTTCTTGGTCTTATGAAGAAATGCCTGGCATTGATCCTTCTATAGTTCAACATGAGATCAAGACATATGAAAACACGAAACCTGTTTGTCAAAGACTTCGTCCGGTTAACCCTAGGAAAGCAGCAGCTATCAAAGCTGAAGTCCAGAAGCTGCTAAAGGCGGGTTTTATATACCCTGTTCCTCTTACCGATTGGGTTTCTAATCCAGTCCCTGTAGATAAAAAGCAAGGAACAATCCGTGTATGCATCGATTTTAGGGATCTAAATAAGGCTTGTCCAAAAGACAATTACCCCACGCCATTTATTGATCAAATTATTGACGAGTGTGCGGGTAATAAGATTTTCTCCTTCATGGATGGTTTTTCAGGTTATAATCAAATCTCTATCCGTCTTGAGGATCAGCATAAGACAACCTTCATATGTCCCTGGGGTACTTTTGCATATCGAAAGATGCCTTTTGGTCTTAAAAATGTTGGAGCCACGTTTCAGCGGGCCATGTCATACGCTTTACATGACATCAAACATGTCATCGAGGCATACTTAGATGATCTCGCTGCTCGTTCTCGAAAGAGAATAGATCACCCTAGTCATCTTCGATTAGTATTTGAGAGATGTCGTTTTTATAAAATCCGGTTGAATCCCAACAAGTGTGTTTTCGCGGTTACGTCCGGTCGGCTGTTAGGGTTTATTGTGTCCAATGAAGGGATTCGGGTTGATCCCTTCAAGGTTGAGGCAATAATTCAGTTGCCTCCCTCGTCTTCACTTCGGCAACTTCAAAGTCTTCAAGGGAAGGCTAACTTCTTAAGACGGTTTATAGCAAATTACACCGAGATCACTAAAGGGTTCATGCGTCTACTACGGAAAGGAGTTCCATTTATATGGGATGACTTTGCGCAGCGGTCGTTTGATGCTTTGAAAAAAGCATTAGTCTCTGCCCCACTTTTGAGTCCACCGGATTATGGTCGAGACTTCCTTTTATATCTCGCTACAGCAGAATCAACCATTGGTATGGTTCTAGTTCAGGAGGACGATGCTCTCGCCGAGCACGTCATTTATTATTTGAGCCGAGGCTTAATAGGCCCTAAACTTTGCTATTCTCCGGTTGAGAAGTTGGCCTTGGCAGCTGTCCATGCTGTCCAACGGCTCCGTCATTATATTTTGCTGCGTAAAACTTTTGACTTAGTGGCAGTCAATCCATTTCAATTTGTCCTCAGTAGGCGAGTGATTGGGGGCAAATGTAATAGATGGATAGTCATTTTGCAAGAATTCGATCTCGAGTTCTTGTCTGCCAAATCTAAGAAATCCATGGTTTTTGCGGAACTTATCTCGGAGCTACCTTGTGGAGATGATATTGTTTATGAGGAAAGTTTACCCGACGAACATATATTCCTCATCTCTGCACAAGACCCTTGGTATGGAGATATCATTGTTTATCTCCAGACTTCGAAGTGCCCCTGTACTTTCTCCAAGGATGAACGTCACAAATTACGTCACCTGGCAAAAAACTATGTTATTGTTGGTGACACATTATATCGTCGAGGGGTTGACTCAATCCTCTGGCGTTGTTTAACCTTAGAGGAAGCAGAGTCCGTGCTCAATGATTGCCACAGTGGAGCTTGTGGTGGTCATCTATCAGGGCTTGCTACAGCCCAACGCATCTTACGTGCTGGCTATTTTTGGCCTTCACTTTTTAAGGACTGTGTGGAAGCGGTCAAACGCTGCCACCCATGTCAAATATTTACTCGGAAGATGCGTGCGCATCCAGCTCCTCTTTTTCCCGTTGTCACTGTCGGTCCCTTTACTAAGTGGGGCATTGACTTTACGACTTGTAATCCGCCTTCAGCAGCGAATCACAAGTACATTATTGTGGCTGTAGACTACTTCACGAAGTGGGCTGAGGCCATGCCTACTTATAAGAACGATAGTGACACGGCAGCATTGTTTCTTTTCAATCAGATCATCTCAAGATTCGGTATCCCAAGGGAGATTGTCACTGACCATGGCAGTCATTTCCAGAATCAATTGATGTCTGAATTGGCTCGTAAATTAGGCTTCCGTTAGGAGCATTCGTCCCCTTATTATCCTCAGGCCAATGGGCAGGTCGAGGCAGTTAATAAAACTCTTAAGATGATACTCCAACGGACAATCGATAAAAATCGGTCCAATTGGCACATTATGTTGTATCCGGCTCTATGGGCATACCGAACCTCCATCAAAATGGCTACTGGTTTTACACCTTTTCAGTTGGTTTATGGGATGGAATCCATCTTCCCGGTCGAATGTGAAATTCCATCTCTCAAGTTGGCTGTTGAACTCCTTCCAGAGACCTCGAGTCTCGAAGAGCGCCTAGTTCACTTGGAACATCTCGATGAGCAGCGTCGAGACGCCGCCACGATGAATGAGGCTCATAAGAAAAGGGTTAAAACGTAGTATGATAAGTCTGTCCGTCCTCGAGTCTTTGCTGAAGGTGACCTTGTATTGGTCTACGACCAAGATAAAGACACCTTGGGGGCAGGCAAATTTAGGCCTATGTGGTACGGTCCTTTCATTGTTAAACGAGTTTTAGAAAAAGGGTCGTATGAGTTAATCGACTTTGAAGGGAACAAGCTGGCGGAGCCCCGAAATGGGCTCTACCTAAAGAAGTACTTTGCTTAGTTCAGGCTGGGCAATGACTTCTTTGTACTTTATGTATATATTTATACATATATCGTCGAGCGTTCTTTGATATCAGTGCTTTTTGGTCTGCTGTGGCAGGTGCTGATGGATGATTTGGTCTATTTTGGGTTCGCCGATGGTGCTAGTCGACACACTCGGAATCTTGCTTCCGCAGCTTGGGTACTTTATTATCCAACTGGTCAATTGATGGTATCGAGAGGCGTGTGTATCGGTCCTGCTTCAAACAATATGGCCGAGTATACAGCTGTTATCAATTTATTATCCGAGGCAATCTCTTATGGGATCGACTCGTTGGTAGTATATCTTGATTCTCAATTGATAGTGTCTCAATTAAATAACATTTATCACGTTAGGGATCCATTATTATATCGCCAATATTTAAGGGTGAGGTTGTTGCAAAGATCATTTATTTACATTAATTATTTGCACATTCCAAGATCTCAAAATTGGTTAGCTGATTCTATCGCTAATCAAGCATTAGACTGGCATATCAATCATTCATCATCATAAAATCATGCATCAAAAAGTCAAACTGTATATATATATATATATATATATATATATATATATATATAGATATATCATAAAGCGCCTCGAGTGTACACATGTGTGTCCAAAAATATACAAAATTGGGACTCAAATGCCCATAATCATGTCAGGCATATCTAACGCCTCGGCTCAGGATGAGAGTCTAAGTATGTCACTATAGCATTGGCCACGCGCCGAAAGACGCGAACCCAGTCACGTGGCATGCCAACCACATGACGCTGCATATCCGGAGGAAGGTCCTCTATCTCGGCCATCGGTACTCGGCAGCTCAGTCTCGCCAAGTGTCGTTGGACGTTGTTTAAGGTCCGTTCCGTATCCGCAGCCGCCTCTTCGGCTCCTCGGCCACGCCGTCCATGCCGCGGGAATCCATCTGGTCGTACGGGCCCAATGTCTAGAACATGATCATCATATTAGTCATTTGAGTCTCACCAAAAATATTTTTCAAAATTTATCATTATATTTGAAAAATCCAAAAAAAAAAAATAAAAAAAAATTCTTACCAATCTCGCCCCATGCTGCATCCGGTGGTAACACTAGATCAGGATCTCCTCGGAAATCTAGCCCAGCATAGGGGTAGTCATCCACGGCGATGATCTGCTGCTCCCACCAGGCAAAGAAGTCATCGTCGAATGCATTCCTTGGGACTTCCCCACCCCCCAGACGTTTCATCAAGTCAGCCCACCGGCCCATGCGTGGATCACGTGGACTACTGATGGCAACTGCTACCCTGGGGCGGAGTGCGGGAACCTTCTCGAAGAAGAAAGTGCACAAGATGGTTCCGAACCCAAAGTTCTTGGTCTGTCCCCTCCTGATAGAAGTGAGTTGTTCCTTCATGTTGGCAAGAAGAGGAGTACACCAGTCAAACACAGTAGTGAGACAGTCCACTGCCACGCTCATGGTTACCCATGACGCCTGATGTAGTGAGGATGATCCGTTCACTCGAGCTATGGTGAACAAGATTATCCTGAGTGACAAACTCACCACATGTGGGATAGAGATCTGGCTCCTAACCTTCCGATGACCCGGGCAGTAAATCTGTACATAGTCATCTACACTGAGGCTATTCCGTGTCCTGCCCCGGGAATGTACTACCTTCCGATGACCCGGGCAGTAAATCTGTACATAGTCATCTACACTGAGGCTATTCCGTGTCCTGCCCCGGGAATGTACTACCTCTCCCCTTTGGGAAAGGCCCGTGATAAAATATATGTCTTCCACTTCTATCCTGAGTGGCATTTGATCAATCACAAATGATTCCTCATCGACATCCCAATAATCAATGAGCCTCTCGAGTAGACGCGTGTTTGCTTTCATATTTGGAAATTTGAAGAATTTAAGCAACCCGCATCCCCGTAGGGCATCTAATGCCTCATCATTGCCCATAAATTCATTATCCACGGCTGAGTGCTCTCTTTCACGCCATGTGAGAGTCATCCTGGAAGAAAAAATCATTTTCATTCGTTAGTTTTGTGTATAAAATTAGTTCGCTGCGCACACGTGGGTTCATATATACACAGTCGCGTGTAGGGCCGTCGTATATGCGAGTTCAATATGGCCAACCCGCGTGTACACCGCGAAGGAATTTTTTGCAAAAATCCAACAGTAAAACATCAACTAAAATTCCTAAAAACTATCACAATTAATTGCAAGACAAGTTTGAGGCTTACCTAGAAGTTTTCAGCAAGTTTGAACGGTTGGCTTGGTCACAGGGAAGTTTGCTCCTTTTGCTCCACAATTTTTTCTCTCCAAGTCGAATGGTGAAAATGGTAAGTCAAAAATGCCTTTTATAAGTTTTGAAAATGCAAAATTTTTTCAAAATTTTATTTTGTTTGCCCTCATGTGACTTTTAACTTGGGAGCTTGGAATGCCGAGTTTGGTTTGTTTTTCAGGACATTTTGGACATTTTTCGACAGTTCAAGACGATTCCATGACCGCTGACCTGTCATGGCAGGTATCGTGTTTTCACTGGCATATAGGTTAGGGACACCATTTTTCCGTTGCATTATGCATACTGGCCTCCATATGACCGATACATCTGCCGTAGGGTCCACCCCATCGTGTTATGGTTCGTAAGCCATTTTCACTCGCCGATTCTTTAAATCATGACACGATGGTAGAGCCATCCCTTTACATGGGCATCGTAGTTAGCACCTCACTGACATTTGTTGCCCATGCTGCTTCGTTTTGAGTAGGCTCGGGAGTCCTCTGTAGTCACGCCATGACTTATGCGTTGAAGACTCATTCCTCTTTGCTTCTTCGCTTCGTTCTGGCCTTATACCCTGGAGGCTCCTATGTGTGTCGAGTTGTACTTCTGCATTGCATGTTGACCATTTGCGCCTTTTGGCCTAGAGTGACACCTCCAGAGTGGTTGCAGGATGAAGATGCGTTTCCTGTCAGTAGTTGTCGAAGGATCTGGCCAAAGTTATCCATCATTATGTTCCTTTGTCGCGAGAGGGCTTCCTAGAGCAATATTTTGAAAGGGATATCCTGCCACCTTGTCTTTATTTTCTTCTGCCATAGGAGGTCGTTGGGGTTTGCAAGGCTGGTCTTACAAAGGTTAAACAAGTTTTATCCCTAACTCCTTATACCTTGACCTCGTTGGAAACATGAAAATAAACATAGAGAAAGAGCAAACCCCTCTGATACCATTGATACAGACTTATGCATGAATGCAACAAAATACAAATGTACGCATAAACATAGAGATGCAGTAGAAATAAAACTTCATTTCATTAATATCAAATAAATGAAATACGCTTACATATAGAAATGTAAATATATTAGCTCGGACGATGGTGGCTTATTTCTAAGAAGAGATGTGGCAGCTACATGCCTCTGAACTGTGTAAGATTGAGGCTCAAGGGAATTTTTATTATTGAAAAACAAGGGAAAAGCATAAACAACCAAAATCCTAACCCCACGATATGGAACACCAAGAGTTTGTGGGCCCCATTAGGGTTAGTTAGGAAGGCAATTTTCCAGGGTCGTAACTTGGTCATATTATCTTTGTTTGGCATGTATGACACCTCATTCAAAATATATCTTTGAGTAATATAGGATTTCCTGCCAATCGTAGTTAACAGCCACAAGCTTACTGCATACCTCAAGAAAACACCGTTTAGGGGGTCAAAACTACTCTGGAAGCTTAGGACCTAAAAAAACTGCAAAAAATAGTAAATGCTGCTATAAACAAGGAAACTGATGAAATCAACTAGAGGTCTAGGTGGAATAGGTGAGTGGCCACCAATATCCACCTAGACCAATCCTCTCCCCTTGGGAAGCAATGGTCCCCATTTCGTGCAAAGCCTCTATGAGGTGAGGAAAGTTTTGTTAAACATGGTCTCTGGTGAACCACTTGCCCTAGTGAAGGAGTTGGCCCACTTTGATAATTCAATATAGATGGATACTCTGTTGGTGATTTTTATTGATCTGTGTGTCCATGATTTGATCATTTTTGTCCTGTCCTATGTAGTCTGGGTTTAAATCCGTTGGTGTGGGATGTTTTTCAATGTCGGATGTGTCCAACAATGGTGGAAAGTATGTTAATTGGTGGTCCACATTGAATACTGGGTGCAGGCCAAGGAATAGTGGAATGTTGAGCTCCAAGGAATTCTCCCCTATAGCCTTGATGATGGTGTATGGTCCATATCAGAGAGGGAGAAGCTTGCGGTGGGGCCCGGTGAGGTGTTCCTTCTACAGATGTATCGAAACTTTGTTACCCACCTAAAAATTGTGTGGCACACGATGTTGATAACATTGTTTCTTGTTCTTAGTGTTGATTTGTCCAATATGTCATGGAAATATTGGTGGATGTGTTGAATAAAATCAATGAAGTTGTTAGTCCAGCCAGATTGGGATTGGACATGAGCCAAGTCTGCCTGAGTAGATGCAAATGGTATGGCCACATCAATGAGGAATAGTGGTTGGAATCCCAATACCACCTGAAAGGAGCTCTGGCCAATTGAGCTATGGAGAGCTCTATTGTAGCTGTCATAGGCATAAGGGTGGATTTCGTCCCATATGTGTGGATGCTTTGAGTTGTACATGCACAAAATGTGTACGGTGATCCTGTTGATGGCCTTTATTTGATCATTAGTTTGGGGGTGGAAATTCATGGACTTAGTGAGCTTGGTATTCAACATCGACTAGAGCCTTGACCAAAATGTACTTAGGAACCTGCTGTTACGATCTCAGATAATGGACTCTAGGATCTCAAAGTGTATCCACACTCATTTAAAAAAGAGCTTAGCAGTGGCTTTTTTTGTGATACTCTTCTTGCGGGCTGCCAAAATGGACATCTTAGATAAGCTATTGACGGCCATGAAAATGTAGTCATTTCCATCCTTAGTAGAAGCAAGGCTTGACTTGTAATCCATGGAGATGGATTCCCAAGGTCAACTAGGAGTAGGCATAGGAGTATATAGGTCTTGTTTCTTGATGGTCGGTATGGCAATGGCATAGGTAGTGCAGGATCAAATGTACTTCCCAACCTCATGTTGAAGGTTCATCTAATAAAAATACGTTTGCAACACTGCCATTGTTTTCTCTACCCCGAAATGTCCAGTGAATCCACTGTCGTGCACCTCCCAAATTATCTTGGCACACTCACTTGAAGGAACACAAAGGTGTCCAAGATGGCATAACAGTGCATCCTTTAGGTGAAACTTCGGAGCTTGCTTGCCTTCCAGGAGTGTCTGGTATGCGTTGTCGAATGCCTGATCGCTCTTGTAAAGATGCAACCACCCCATAGTATCATGCCCACAAGAGTAAAGTACAATGTTTAGCACCATTGACCAGTAATCGACTAAGGAAATCTGCAACATTGTTGTTTCTTCCCTTATTGTACTTAATGTTCAAATGGAATTGTTGCAAGTATGTGGAACATTTATGATGGCAATCGTTTTGTAACTTCCTATGTGTCTGTATGAACTATACGGATCGATGGTTTATGTGGATGGCCATTTCCTTCCCTAGAATGTAATTCTTCCATTGTCAACAAGACTGCACAATGGAATACATCTCTTTTTCATAGGTAGGATACATTTGGACTGTGTTTGAAAGTATCTCACTGTGATATGCCACTAGATTCTCCTGCTAAGTAAGAACTGCACCAATATCATAGTTGAAGGAATCTGTCTCGATCTCAAATGATTGTTGTAGGTATGGTAATGTGAGAACTAGTGCTAACCAAAGGAGATGCTTCAACTCAACAAAATCCTTCTGTTGGGATTCAGACGAAAATAATTTTCTTCCACTCCTCCCTTGGTGACTTGACTCAAAGGCCAAGTGATATGAGAGAACCCCAACATGAACCTGCGGTAGATGTTGGCAGGGCCCAGGAAGCTGCAGAGCTCCTTAGAGTGGTTGGGGATGGCTAATCCATAATGACTTGTATCTTCACTGGTTCCACATGCACACCCTTCTCATCAATGATGTACCCTAGATATTTAGCTTGGGTCATACCAAAAGTACATTTCTTCAAATTGGCACACAACTTGTGTTGCCACAGGGTTTGAAGTACCTATCTAATATGATAGAGGTGCTCTTCCCATCTCTAGTTGAAGATTAGAATTTCATCCAAATAAAACACCACAAATGAGTTGGTGAAGGGTTGCTTGATGTCATCTATCAATATCATGAAGGTTGCAGGGGAACTCGTCAACCCGAGAGGAATGATCAACCATTTGAAAAGGCCCTCCTTGGATTTGAAGGTAGTCTTCCACGCATAAGAGGTTTTGATTGGTACCTGGTGATAACTAGAATTCAATTCAATATTTTTGAAATATTTTCCCCCTTGAGATTGTCTATAAGGACATCAATATGTGGCTTTGGATACCTATTCCAGACAGTTATCATGTTTAACACCTGATAGTCAATACACACTCTCCAGGTCATGTCCTTCTTCTGCACCAACATGATCGAGCTACCACAGGGTGATGAAATTGGCATGATGTGACCTTTCTGCAGCATCTCCTGAATATTCCCCTTGATTTCATCATTCTCCAAAATAGAGCGTCGATAGATCGGCCCATTGGGTAGTGGTGCGCATGGGGTTAGATCGATGGAGTGGTTGACTTGACAGTGTAGAATTACCCTTGTGGGTGAGGTGAATATGTCCCTATACTCCTCCACAACCTTGTCTATTTTCTTTTGCCATGAGGAGGATCTCTCTCTAGACATAGTGGACACAATATTCTTCTTTCCCTGAGGGCGAAGCATAATTAAAACAAATTTCCCGATCTAGGAAATGAACTTACTACATGACTTTGCAGTGATTAAGGAAATGGCAATAGGCAGTGCTACCTCTAGTATCTTGTACAACTTATTTTCCCAAAGTAATAATAATAATGTCAGGCTTAGACGCATACATAGCATGTTGCTTCCACATGTATGGCTAGCCTAATAATACATCACAAAATTCAAGAGGACAAACATCACTTAGTACCTCATCTGTGAATGACTTGATGTTGTAGGGAAGGTGACACTATTGGTTGACGCAGAGATCTTTCCCTCAGTGAAGTCATCTGATGGTGTACAATTGCAAGTGTGGTATCATCAGTTGTCCTAACCACTTCATGACCTCTTCTAAAATGAGGTTCTTTTGGCTCTCACTATTGATAATGAAATGCAATGGAGAACCCTTCACCCACATTTGAGAGTGGAAGAGTTTCTCCCCCTCGGCTAGATCTTCAGGCTCATCCTTTTGGATCTTGGTGGTGGCAACGATGGAAGTAGGCTCCACATTGATAATTTTCTTCCCCTTGTCATTCCCCTTGTCAGTTTCTGACTCAGAGTTGAAACATGCATCTGATTCGGAAGCCTTCATCTCATCCACCAATGACTACTTACCTTAGCGCTGAGTTGTGTTGTGAGTGGGGCTCTTATGGAACTCACAGCATTTCCCTATGTCCTTGTTTGTCTTTGTGGTGCTTTTCTTTGCTTATGGCTTCGGCTGGTTTTCCTGGGTCACCCTGCCTTAGCTTTATTGTTTGTTCTGTGGTTTGGAGGTGCCTTTCCCTTGTTTCAGATTTGAAGATCCAAAGTCTCGCTTCTTCTATTTAAATTTCTGCTCGATCTTGACAGCATATCGATAGGTGGTTCCAAGCTATGAGAACTCCAGGAACTCCATCTCGTACATGATGTAATTGTGTAGATAGCCATGGTACCTGAGTACCAAATTCCGCTGAGAATCCTTGATACCCACTTTCATGCGAAGGGTATGGAAAACATTTGTGAAATCCATCACATTTTGGTCCCTTCCCTACTGCAACATGGTCCACTTTATGTATTTATATTCATAGCTCCCAGCAGGGCAATATTTTTCCTTGATGGTGTCTTAGAAAGAATTCTAGGTGGGTGCTTCTAAAAATAGTGAGGATTCCATCTCATCCTTTTGGTCACAGTAGGTTTCCCACCAATGCTTGACATGTGGGGTGTCTTTGAGGAGTGCAAAAGTAATATTTTTACAATTGGAAAAGTCATGAAATGAAAAATATCCTTGCAAAAAATTTAACCATATATCTATGACACCTAGATCTATCTGGCCTTCAAATATGGGAATGTCAAAGTTAACTTGTACCTTAAAAGGAATGGCTCCTCCAGAGTGGCTGCACTGGATGAAGATGCACTACCTGTGGATAGTCACCAAAGGATCTGGGAAAAATTATCCATCATCACATTCATTTTTCACTCGAGAGCTTCCTCAAGAAATATTTTGAAAGGATCTCCTGCCCCCTCATCTTTCTTTTCTTCTACCATGGGAGCCCATTGGTGTTTGTAGGTTGGTCTTATATAGGTTCAACTAGTTTGAGCCATAACTCCTTATACCTTTACCTTGTTGGGGACATTCAAAGAAAAGTAGAGAAATAATAGATCTCTCTGATACCACTGATCCAGAATCCAAATCCCACCTGAAAGGGGCTGTGGCCAGTTGAGCTATGGAGAGCTCTGTTTCATCCCATGTGTGTGGATGCTTTTAGTTGTACATGCACAAAAGTTTTATGATCATCCTATTGATGACCTTTGTTTGGCCATGAGTTTTGGGGTGGAAAGTCATGGACTTAGTGACCTTGGTATCCAAAATCGACCAAAGAATTGACAAAAATATACTTAGGAAATTGATATCATGATCTAAGATAATGGACTATGGAATCATAAAGTGTACCCACACTCATTCAAATAAGAGCTTAGTAGTGGCTTCTCCTGTTATACTCTTCTTTCAGGTCGCCAGAATGACCATCTTAGAGAATCTATCAACGACCACAAAAACGAAATCATTGCCATGCTCAGTAAAAGGAAGGCCTGACATGTGATCCATGGAGATGGATTACCAAGTTCGACTAAGAGCAATCAGAGGATTATATAGGCCTTTCTTCCTGATGGTTAGTTTGGCAATGGTGCATACTATTAGAAAATTATATATTATAGATAAATGGAACACATAAAATATATCACAGAAATATAAACACAGAAAACACATAAAACAAGAGAGACACAAATATATATGGTTCACTCAATTTGGGCTACATCCACAGAGAAACAGCCAGTCCTTCATTTTATATTATCTAGCCAACTGAAGAGATACAAACTACAACAGATCCGTTGTAATTCCCTCTTCGCTCTCACACAATCTCCTCTCTCTTTCTCTCTCAGAATACATATCTATGTAGATGAAACACAATTCCTTGACATATAGCAAGGGTTTACCTTCTAGGGGAAAAAAACCTAAATTAAACATAACTTCTAATGTCAGATCTCTGCCTAATGAACAACCCAGATTGACTACAAAATTACATGATTTTACAAGGAAATTATATATATATATATATATATATATATATATATATATATATATATATAGCTTCGGGGTGCTGCCCTTGATCCCCCGCCAAGGGGGCTCAAAATTATCATCGTACCCCCCCGGACCGCCCTGGCGGCGCACATTTACCGATGGCGTTGCCGCCACATTACGAACTGGGGTCCAATGTAGTGATACCTCTGAATAAAGAAGACAATTAGGCTCCACACCCAACACATATAGTGAAGGATCACATGTACTTCCCAACATCATGTCGAAGGTTCGACCAATAAAAATACAACTGCAACACTGCCATTGTTTTCTCTACCCTGAAATGTCTAGTGACCCAATTGCAGCGCACCTCCAAAATAATCTTGGCATGATCGCTTGAAGGAACACATAGGTGTCCCTAGTGGCATAACAATGCATCCTGGAAATGAAAATTTGGAACTTGATTTTTTTCGAGGAGCGTTTGGTATGAATTTCTGAATTCTGGATCGCTCTTGTAAATATGCAGCCACCCTAGAGTCTCTTTTGCACAAGATTTGAGTACAATGGTCAACACCATGACTAGTGGTCAAATGAGGTAGTTTGAAAAATTGTTGCTACTTCCCTTCATGTCCTTAATGTTCAAATCAAACTATTGCAGGCATGTGGACCATTTATGATGACGATCAATCTGCAACTTCCCCTGTTACTATATGAACTACAGAGGTTGATGGTCTGTGTGGATGACCGTTTCCTTCCCCATAATTTAATACTTCCATTGTCAACATTCCTTCACGATGGTATACATATCTTTGTCATAGGTAGTATAATGTCAAAATGTGTCTAAAAGTGTATCACTATGATATCCCACTAGATGCCCCTGTTGAGTAAGAACAATACCAATAACATTATCGGGGGCATCTATCTTGATCTCAAATGGTTGTTGTAGGTATGGTAATGTGCGCACTGGTGTAGAGCAGAGGTGATGATTCAACTTAGAAAACACATTTTATTGGGATTCAGATCAAAATATTTTTTCTTTTGCTCCTCTCTTGGTGACTTGACTGAAAGCCCAAGTGATATGAGATAACCCCAACACAAACCCACGTTAGAAGTTGGAAAGAACCATAAATCCATGGAACTCTATTAGAGTGGTTGGGGCTAGCCAATCCCAAATGACTTGTATCTTAGTTAGGTCCACATGCACATCCCGCTCATCAATGATGTACCCTAGATATTGAACCTGGGCCATACCAAAAGTGTATTTCTCCAAATTTTCACACAACTTGTGTTGCCACAGGGTTTGGAGGACCTGTCTAATAGGATGGAGGAGCTCTTTGATGAGCCTCAGTATTGCAACAAGAATTTTTCAACTCCCAAGGCTACCAAATTTAATTATCAACCCGGGGTTCATACAAACTTAAGATGTATCAACACTAAATGTGCAACATAAAATGTGTCCTTCCTTTGATGTCATGATGTAAAGGAGTGAATGTAATAAAATTAGATCCTAAACTAATTGAAGAAAATGAAATGCTCAAAATGGAAACCTTAACCTATTGCAAGAAAGAAAATTCAATGAAAGATACATATTCTAATTGCATAAAGTAAATATCATGAACTAAATGTTAATCATTACATTTCAAAGAGTTTAAGTCCATTAACATAGTTCATTGGATGTGGCAATAATCATTGTATAATTCATTTCATAAATCTGTAAATTAGCCCAAATCACTAAAATGTTTTGCATGGGTAAAGAGGCAAGTCCTAAGTGGTCTTTAGGCTTCCCTAATCGTTGATTTAGAGCCTAGGGGTCTTAAATATTTTATGTCTATAAGAATTAAATGATAAATAATGTGATGGCGATTAAGAGGCATTTGTTTGACTTTCAAATAGACTTGGTGATGCATTTTTCTTTTCTATTTAGATTATGTAAAATAAATGTCTATTTTTATGTATTTATAATTAAATTATTTAAAGTAGACATGTCTTTATAACTTTGGTAGTAATAAGTGATAAGGTTACATAATAAGGTGTTGCGTGTGATATATTATTAAAATCCCTCATGCCCAGAATGATTATTGAAGGTCACAATCCCAAGCCATATGCATCATGTTATTGATAGTCATGAGCCTAAGCCATATACATCTCATTGCCGTTTGAAGGACATCAATTGTATGACATGACAATGTTGTCAAAGGCATGCCTGTAATTTCACTCTTATTTTACCATTTGAATTGGCAATGTTTAACAAAGTATAAACGTTTCACAGTTCTATTTTTGAAATCTGGGGTGCCATGGCGGTTTGTAGCAAGGATCTCTAAGATCCAGGTAAGACACCTAGAGTGTGTATTGTAGGACAACAATTAGGTGTTCTCCATTTCCATAGCCTCATATGGCCGAACCATATTGTATGGATCTTCCATTGTCTCCTGCTCCTATTGTTGCTCCCTCTACTAATGTCTCTACTACATAATTGACATATAAAATACATCAGACTCATACATAAAATATTTTTTTTTATTAAATGAAAAATGTATTTTTTAATATGGAAACATAACTTTAAATTTGAAAAAAAAAAAATCACTGGTGCACCAAAAATACAGTGATGCACTGGCTCTAGTGCGTTGTAAAACACAACCGCACTAGAATCAGTGCGCACATATGTATGAACTACTGTTGTTGCTTCACAAATTTAAATTTTCATAGTGGTGCATCACACTTATGCACCAATGTGCACGTATAACATTTTTTCACTGGTACGGAACATTCATGTTATCAAATGCACAAAGCTATAGCAATATTTTTAAATATTATTTTTGTTGTGAGTTTAATAAAAATGATCACACTGGTGCAAGAGGTAGATAGCAAGCGCACTGCATTTGTGATGGTGATTAAGAGGCATTTGTTTGGCTTTGAAATAGAATTAGTGATGCATTTTTGTTTCTTATATTTATAACTAAATTATTTAAAGTACACATGTCTTTATCATGGTGAACATGATGTAATGTTAGCCAGAAGAAATGTGAAAACATGAATTTTAGTGACTATCTTGTGATAAGTATGTGGAAAAAATAGCATTTTTGAGTTGTTCATTAAGAAATAATCAAATATATTATTTATCAAAAGTTTAAATCTAATGTAGTATCATTTTTGTACTATTTAACTCATATTTATCATTAAAAAGAGTTAAATTTAAACTAGTACAATAGAAAATAAAGAACCAAAATAGCACCAAAATGTTATATCTTTATTACTAGAAAAAACTTCACTTGCCTCTTTAAGGGAGAACTTCCAATAGAGAAAATCACCTACTACAACTTCACAAGCCTTATTTTACATTTCTTGACCCTCATCTTTATAGAGAGAAATGTCTAATTTAAATTAGTAAGAATTGCTATAAATATTAAATTTAAATTGCTTGAAAATCTCGTAAATTTAATAATAAATTAAATTTTATAAAAATAAATTTTTTTAAGTTGTATTAAATCTGCATTAATTGCACCGGAAGGTGCTCTACAACTCAGTATGGGAGAGATGTTGTCACATAATGTTACATTTTTTTTTAGTCAAAGGTCTTAAATTATATTCTCATGAGAATAGATGATACAAAATGTCTCTACAACTCCCTTGGCCTCATTCTGACTAGAGTTTTTGCCGAGGGGAGACAGAGGATTTAAAAGATATTCCCATTTAAGCATTATTTCCACTAGGCTAATGAGCCTTACAAACCAAAAAGGAGGAAAAATGATCATACAAATTGAAAGCAACATAACATAGAGGAAGTTGAATAGGAACCAAAATAGGTTCCGCAAGAAATATTGCTCGTTCATGCATGTTAAATTTGATATGTTCTACAAATGTTTCCATATCGCAAAGGTGATCATTGGTTCAACATTGGCTTCAACGAATGTTGTCCAACTATTCTAAAATTTCATTTTTTCTAAACTAAATGTCATTCATGTAGGCTACCAGTTCATTTTTTTCCTCATACTTGTGCTCTTTGAGGATGCCCATGTTGGCCTGGATTCATCGGATCTAATATACAATGGACTCCAGAGATGTCGGGGCATCCATACATCCTGGGGAGTAGCATTGGTCATCGACCACTTCCCCCTCTCATTCCACACTTTTCAAATTGTCCATAGAAGAACTGTGACTATTTTCCTAGTGCCTTGCAAGGTTGTGTTTCCCTCCACCGAGGTGAGGTTGCCCGAGCTCTACTGCGACATTACCACCTGAATAGTATAATTCCTTAACGCTAACTCAGAGAAAACCCCAACTATCTCACTAGGGAAAGAAATCAGGGATCAAACTAAGAACCAAGGAGCCTAGCCCTGCCTCTGGGCACCATACCGAATAATAAAATAAGACCTAAATAGTGTAAAAGTGGAAGCACTCAAGACTAACCCCTAGGTAAATGCACCACCTGCAAAAGAGGAAATAAACTCCTGGACCCACAACCATATTGCCACCCACCTGGACAGGGAACCCAATAGCAAAAATCTTAACCTAGTCCAGAAACTGAACGATATAATCTTGGGCTAGAGGCTAGAACTAAGCAGATAGAGCCCAAAATTAAGCAGGTTGGTGGATAAGGAAGCCAAATGAGAGCGAAAAGGAGAAGAAGGTTAGAGAATAAATAATTCCCAACATGAATATAAATCATCAACTAAGAGTCATTCATCAGAGACCCTCCATCTTAGACATATAATATCTTCATCTGGTGTAATTCCATGACCACCCTCATGAGCCCAATTCCACATGGAAACACAAACAGAACTTTGCCCAGAATTTAACCACAACACAAACCAGAAATGCATTAGAGAGCTAAAGACAAAGCAAAAGGATTACTTGCACTGGAAAAGGGTCAAGGCTAGCCAAAACACCATGCCATAAATAGAATTAGATGGACCCAAAATCTGGGCCAGACCGACTACAAAGAATAGGACCTCCACCTGATTTTGCTTTGGGGTCCCAAATGACAACCTAAGAGATGAAACTGAACCAAACAACTACAATATAGGAAGCCTCTATGTTTCTATAGCTAAACCAACACCAAGGTGAGTACACATGGCCTCCAAGAACCTTACTTACCACACTACACCCAACACTCATCACTTGTGTTTCAACGTCCTTTCCATTTCCCATATCCATCATTAAATCACCATCACCTACTTCTTGAGGGTTCAAATGGTCGTGGTATCAACACATTAAACTTGATTTAAAACATATCATGTATGTCATGTGCTTTGTGGGGAAATCCATGAGGCCCATCAACCACCTATTTTCCCACCCCCATCGGGGGAAGAGTTATCTTCATCTACTAGCTAGGAGAGAGTGTTTATTTCACTTGGATCCAAGTCGGTTGAGCTTAATGCTAAGTTCCAACTAGTTGAGAATTCTTGATTATGTGCCATTGTTCCCCAGTTCACTAACCAATTAGCTACCTTGTTTCCAGATCATAGAGAGTGGGTGGTGGTAACATAATACAAATTTTGGCATTATGATGCATGTGTTGTCCTTGATGGAAACTCACTTGTAACAGAATAATTATATGGTAACTAGATGAATCCATAGGTCAGTTCAGAGGTGACAGTGTGATGGAACATAATAACATAATGATGGGACAAAGGTTTACAGATTAGAATCAGAAGTTTGATAAAGGTGAATATTTGAAGATCTATACATGGCTTCGTTAAGGCCAATTCGCATATACACATAGGTACTAAGAAGAAAAGTCATGTCCATGTTGGTGCACTAATTTAAGAATACCAAGGGTCCTTACCATGGTATTACGCCGCAATATTGAGCACAGTAATGGTTACTTGATCCCGTCCAAGGTTACCACCGACACTAGTGTATTTTTGACTCATGGTATTGGCTAAGGCTCTACCTAGATAAGGAGGTGAAGATTAAAGTGCTAAGTGTGCATGTGAAATGGTTTTTGATGAATACTTCAATCTGAAGTATATTTGAATTGTAAGGGCCACAGTTGACACATAGATCTGAAATAATTATGCACCGATGAATACAATGATGGATCAGGATCATGAGACTTGAAATGAATTTCCATTGTATGATCTTCCCATGGATTGAATAGATCTTAGTATTGACGCACATTTTTATCTCTGAATATTATGATCTGGGTCTTTCTGAAGTTCTGAAAAGCTCTGCAATTTTAGTTGAAAATTGGCAAATCTATACATAGTTTGGTCTCGGTTAAGTCGTGTATACACATAGGTCCATTTCTTCAAATTTGCATACATAAAGGAAGGGCTATGTTCATAAATGACTGATCAACCTTATTAGTGTTTTTGTATCTCCATTGTCTATCAATAATGTCATCATGTTGATCTGGGTTGAGTGATAATGTCTGAAGTAGAACTAATTGAATGATGAAATTGAATTTAGTTACATGTTGATTGGTTGAAAATATTATTGATGTTTCTAACTGTATTAGGGTTCTATAAGCTAACAGAATATTTCAGAATATCTCTGGTCAACTCTGTGTCTGATTTAGAATTACAAGTTTTTAGTATATTGAGATCTGTACGCATTTTTCTCTACAGAAAATCATGTATACATGCAGGTTTCCTGAAGTGTAGAGTATACATGTTGGCATATGAATGATCAGGGTTGCAGTTGACTCTATGTGTTGATGCAGTATTTTGAGTTTCGTTCTATGTTTTGGTTACCGTGATTTCATTATTCTGTTTGAATTAAGTTGGTGTTTACTTCAGTTGATCTACAAGTTGTGATGTATTAAAGCAGGTGGATCTAGTGTGAAAATTTATGAAATGTGGTCCACGGATGTTGCTGAGGGTTAGAGCCATCAGTGAAGAAGTCGAAGCTTCCTGCGAGTAGTGGTTGGTAATCAGATCAGGAGGTTGGAGCTCCCTTCAAATAGGAGCTCGAGAACGAGTGAAAGTTGTAGACTTCAACAGGTGGGTGCCTTCATACTGGCATTAGTCTGCACCAGTACAAGAATGTAAAAAGTTGTTGATATTAATCAGTTTGAAGATTGAGATGACAACAGCTGTGGTTTTCTCCCACATTGGGTTTCCACCTTAATTCTTGGTGTTCATGTGTATTTCTTATTTGTATTACTTTATTATGTTCTTACTTCACCTGCTTACTGCTTAATAAATTCCTGATAAATCTCATACATTCTGGTTTAAGTTTAATAGATAAATAATTAGTTGTTTTACAAGTTTACTAACGCTAGTTTCTTTTACAACAGTCGCGTACATACACGAGTTGGGTTTAGTAAAGTCGCGTACATATTTCAGAAAAGAAAATTATTATTGTGAGATTTTTTCTAAACACTGATTCAAACCCCACTCTCAATATTTTTCCCAACAATTGGAATCAGAGAAGGTCCTTCAAAAGAAGCTTAATCGCTTGAAGGAAGATCTCACAAGATGAAAAATTAAGACAGAATGACATCTACCAGGCCATCACTCTTCAATGGAAATAATTTAATATATTGGAAGATAAGAGCCAAATCCTATCTTCAGTTCCTCAAAGCATATGTTTGGGAAATTGTGGAAGGAGGTTGCCAATGTCCAGTCGCAATTCCCACAGATGAAGCAAAAAAGAAGACATATGAAACCAATGCCAAAGTCATCAATTCATTCTTGGGAAGTCTCATAGAATTAGAATTTGTCCATGTAGTTAAAAAAAACAAAAGAAATATGGGACATAATCATTCAAAGCTATGAAGGCGATACCAAGGTAAAAAGTGCTAAAATCCAAGCACTCAGAATTCAATATGAAACTCTTGGAATGCATAATGATGAAAGTATTGCTAGTTTCTTTCTATGTATAGATGAGATTGTAAACCACATGAAAAATGTGGGTGAAGAAATAAATGACACCACTTTAATAGACAAAATATTAACATCTCTAACTCCTAAAATTGAGTCAAAAGTGTTTTCCATTGAAGAGAAGAAAGATCTATAGACTCTTATTGTTGTTCAACTTCATGAGATCCTGACTGCTTTTGAAATGAGGAAAGGAGGTCCCTTAGAATTTAGAGTAGCTACATTTAAAGCATCTGAAAAAGGAAAAGAAAAGGAAGAACACAAGGAAATAGGATATATATCAGAAGAAGATGAGATGAACTTTGTAAAGAAACTTCAACTACGCACCAAAAGGTTCAAAGGTAAGCTTCGCTTCAATTTTTTTTTCTTGTGGTAGAGTTAGTCATTACGCTGCTAAAGTTCCTCATAAAGACAACCATGACAAAGGAAAGGATATTGCGAAAGGTAATAGGAGACGGTTTGACAATAGAAGAATTTATTATACTCATGAAGATAGTGATGGCTTGTCAAATAGTGAAGAAGGATAATTTGATCAAGATCTTAAATTACTCATGGATTTTGAGAAAAATACTAATGAGTCTGACAATAAATTTGTGGATGCTTTGGAGGAAAAGGATTTCTTTGAAGAAGGCACTCAAATCAAAATTTGCTTGGAAGAAAACAAAGTAGCCATAGATACATTGAAGCATCAACTCATAGAGAAGGAAAATCATAATGAGAAGTTAGAATGTGAAGCAGTAAGTCTAAGAAAGGAACTTGAGAACATAAAAACTCTGAATCTTAGATTTTCTAAAGAATCTCAAACCTTAGATGAAATTATCAAGTTACAATTCTTTCATCTTATGAAGACAGGTCTTGGATACACTAGAGAAACATCTCAAATAGAAAAGTCTTCAGCCACCACCGAAAGCTATCTAAATGTAGCAAAAACCAATCAACAAAGCTTCAGTCCTCACGAAAAGAATAGGAATTCCACAGGTAAATCATGTTCACTCTAATCCAAGGATGAACAACAACAGAAACACCAATCAAAAGGTAAACAACACTAGAAGATTCTATGATCATAAAAATTTCTTCTTTAATGGACAATGTTTCTCATATCATAATTTTGGTCATAAGGTTGATCAATGTGTTACATACAAAACCATCATGACTAGAGAAGCAAGAAAAAAAAGGAACGGGATAGGAGTCAAGAATAAGACTTATAATAACTTATCACCTCTTAAAAATGAAATTGAATGCTCATTTTGCAATAAATTTGGACATGAAGAATCTGAATGTAGGAGAAAATTATAGCCAACATCTCAAAAAGAGTAAATATCATCAAATTCCAAGGTATGGAAAAGGAAGAAGTTACAGTCTGAAAGTTGTGACATAGCATTGTTTGCAGAAGGAAAAGAAAATGAACGGTACATTGATAGTGGATGCTCAAAACACATGACAGGTGATAAAGATAAACTTATTTCACACAATGCTTTAGAGAAAGAAAATAATGTCACTTTTGGAAATGACTCGCCTATTGTCATTAAGCACTAGTCGAAAATGAGCAATTAGTGACTAGGTGACTAAAAAAGTTAGTCACCAAAAATGAGCAATCTTAAGTTACCGAACTAAAAATGACTAACATAAATCACTAATTTAGTCACATGTTAAAATATGTGACTAGCTAATAAGTAATACAACTAAAAATGACTAACATGAATGACTAATTTAGTCTAAGAACAAAAATACAACTACCTAACAAGTACTACAATAGTATGAATCAATTTTTTATGTTAGTCATCTTAATTGTGTCAAGAAATCTAAACTTACAAGTGATAAGGGATTGAAAGGTTGTTAAATATTGGTTAAAAGGTTATCCTTCCTTAAACACTTCATCCTCGCATGGTGTATAGGTGATCAACCAACTTTGCATTATTTATCTCTAATAATTTGTAATTTTAAACAAATGTTTTTAATAAAAAAATATTTTATGTATTTTTTAAAAATCTATTCACTGAATCTAATTGGATCTAGTTCTAAATTGAAATTAATTTGAAGGGAAATTTTAATTTTTAAGACTATAATATCAAATACAAACTACTTTAATTTCATATTAACCGACCTAGATCCATCTTAACCCTGGATCTATCAAGCGCCGAGAGGGGTCCAATCTCTTGAGGTGTAAACTTTTTTTTTCTAGTGCAAAACTTGGTGAAATGTTTGCACCTAGAGAGATTGGATCTGTCTCGGCACTTGATAATTATATGGTTAATATGGATCTAGGTTGGTTATATAATACTATATAATATCTATATTTGTATTTGTGTCTTTTTGTTATTCCCTCTCTCTATCTGACCCCCCAAACATACACACACTCTCTCTCCCTGTCTTCCCCTTCTCTGTCTAACTCTCTCTTCCCCTTCTCTCCCTCTATATCTATATCCTTCTCTCTATTCCCTCCTACTCTCCTCTCTCCCTCACTCTCTCTCCATGACTCCCTATTCACCCACTCTCTCTCTCCACCTTTATCCCTCTATTTTTTTCTTTCTTCCCTCCCTCTCCTACCCCGACAAATTCCATCTCTCCATCCTCATCTCTATCTTCCTCCCTCTCAATCCCTTATCTCCCACCTCCCTCAGCTATCTCTCCCCCAAATCACTCTCCCTCTCTCTCTCTCTCTCTCTTCCTTCCAACTCTATCACTATCTTCCCCCCTCCCTGTCCTTCTCCATCTCTATGTCTCCATCTATCTCCCTTCCCCTTATCTCCCTATCTCTATCCTCTCCTCTTCTTTCTCTTCCCTCCTCTCCTCTCTCCCTCACTCTCTCTCCGTCTCTCCCTTCTCATTCCTCTCTCTCTCTCGACCTCTATCTCTCTATGTATTTTTTCTTTCCTCCCTCTCTCCACCCCTCTCTCCCCCCCTCTCCTCCTTCCTCTCTCTTCCTTCCTCTCACTCCCTCTCTCCCACCTCCCTCTCTCTCCCCCATCACTCTCTCTTTCTCTCTTTCTCTGTCTTTGTCCTCCAACGTTTTCACTATCTCCCTCCTTCTCTCCGCCCCCTCCCCAAATATCTCTTAAATTTGATCACATTGTATTATGTTTAAGAAATTATCTAAATTAAAAAAACTTAATTGGTTGTAAAATATTAAACCTATATTTTGGATCAATCATGTCAAAGAAAATAAAATAATGAAAAACTTTAAAAAGTCATGCACTATATTTAATCTATTATAATTAGTCAATTTGCTTGCTCTCATCCCTTGGATCCTTAGCTAAGATGGATCTATGCTGGTTCTTTATATATATATAAAGAACTGGAATAGATCCATCTTAGCTTAATTTTATTAAAACCTTAATTTAATTTCTATGGAAATATTTTTAGTAGTCGTGAGGATAGAGTGTTTAGATATATCTCAAATTGTAACATTTTCTCTTTTAGATTCAATAAAAAAATGTTGTAAAATTAAATTAAAATAAAATATTTTTACTATGAAATAAGTTATGGTTTTTTGGCATGTTGTATTGATAAGCCATGGTATTGGCTCATGGTCTTGCAACAAAGCCTATTTACAAGTTACTATCCATGGTAGTGAGGGTGAATATCCATGGTTAACAATCTTGTCATATTGTTATAAAATATTTAGATTGTGAAATAATTTAGGTTTTTTGGCATGTGGTATTGATAATCCATGTTATTGACCCATGGTATTGTAACAAATGCTATTTTTTACAAGTTAATAATATGTACCATAATGTGGGGGTGAATATCCACGGTTAAGAATCTTGTCATATTGTTATAAAATATTTTGGTTGTGAAATAAGTTATGGTTTTTGGACTTGTAATATTGATAAGCCATGGTATTGGCCCATGGTATTGTAACAACGCCTATTCACAAGTTAATAACAAAATCAAAATATAATAAATTGAATTTTATTATTTTTATTAATTTAACTTTTATTATTATTATTGAGGTCATATTTAAATGTTTACACTCATCCAAATATCATTTTTAACATCTTCTTCTTCTTTTTGACTTAGCGTCTTACGCAAAAATAAGAAATTCTTATTAAAAATAAATCATTTAACCCAATTTCAATTTATATATTTTATTTTATATTATAAATATTTCTTTTATTTTTTCCATTATAAATATTTATTTTCTTTTTCATTTTCAGTTTAGCATTGGGTTCAAATAAAATATTCACAGATTACAACATCACATTGTAGCACTGCATTTTTCTCTTCCTGGTCTATATTTGCATGGAAATGCCAGAGAAGGAAGACCATCAGTGTGATCTATGGATTTCATGGGATTAGAACCCCAGATGGAATTTTCATGGAAAACACCTTAGGAGAGCATCAACGAGTAGATGGAGGAAGGGCAACGTCATTCGACATGGACATTTTGGTAATTTTTACATGGGTATGAATTTGGACTCTGGAGAATTCTTCCTTTTTACTAAAGATGATTTTTGTTCTTATGGGTAAACAATTTCGAGGTTTTATATGATCAAAGCCTAAATTTTATCTAGAGTTGAGGGTTTAATGATTATGATAATGAAGATCGGTAATTTTTACATGGGTATGAATTTGGACTTTGGAGAGTTCTTCCTTTTTACTAAAGATGATTTTTGTTCTTATGGGTAAACAATTTCGAGGGTTTATATGATCAAAGCATAAATTTTATCTAGAGTTGAGGGTTTAATGATTATGATAATGTAGATCTTGATTACGGCCAACAATTCATGAAAAGACAATGCACAAGTAAGCATTTTGCATGTCCTTATTGATATTTTGGTAATTTTTACTTGGGTATGAATTTGGACTATGGAGAGTTCTTCCTTTTTACTAAAGATGATTTTTTTTCTCATGGGTAAACAATTTGATCAAAGCATAAATTTTATCTAGAGTTGAAGATTTAATGATTATGATAATGCAGATCTTGATTGCGGCCAACAAGACAATGCACAAGTAAGCATTTTGCATGTCCTTATTGTACAAAGGGTTTAATAATTATGATAATGTAGATATTGATTGCAGGCAACAATTCATCAGAGGACAATGGACAAGTAAGAATTTTGCATCTCCTTATTTTATAGATTAGTTTTCTCCTCTGTAACTTTTCTAGGGTCAGAATGCACTATTTTTTTTTTTTTTTTATTTATAACTTTTTTTTAGTGTTTGATTGTTTGTGTAATGGACTCTACCATGCCTAAATTCAAAGGGCTCGAGTGATGCAAGAAATTTTTTTGGTAGGATGCAAATGCTAGACCTTCCTCAAACTTTGTTACATGAAATTAAAATCTCCTGTAGTCATGAACATAAAATATTTTATGTTTCATCCTTAGATTATGATCTCAATGCCTACAGTTTTAAACCATGTTACTATATTTTAAGTACAATATACTTAGATCCATTAAACCTTACAACTCTCCAAAGCTTAGGTTGATTTTAGCTAAAAATAATGAACTTGAATGGCTTTTGCAATTTAGATTCAATGATTACAGACAATTATTAAAAATGGAAGAACCCAAATGGTATGATAAATCTTACCCACCCATCAATTTCCAAGACCTTTCCTATTATTTTGAACCTAAATAGAGAGAATAGAAGAAGAAGAAGAGCCTGGATGAGGTGGAACCTGCCGTACTTGAGACTTTTCAAAAGTTGGGCATGCCCTTGACTAGAAGAAGAGATTAACCAACATTGTTGTAGATGTTGCTTTTGACAATGTTTTCATTGCTACCATGCATAGGTAGACTCCATAGGAAGTTGATGTTATCTTTTTTTCGTTATAAGAGGTAATTCAAGAGTGCCTTTATGTAGTTAGGAAGTAGCTTGGTAGGGTTGTTCCTCCTACTGATAACTATTATGCTGCATTGTATTTTTTTTTTTAGTGATAGTTCCTTCTATTAAATCCCCAAGCACACTTTGTCACCCATGGAAATATCCACTTATTTCAGGATCAATGAGATGGAGACCAATCAGTTTGAGAGGACTCTTATTGTTGTAGATGAGAGGATTTCTCTGAGGTGAGAGGAGTTCTGTGACATATATTGAAAGATGCACTGCACCATTTTATGACACCAATCATATCCATGCCATAGTAGTGGATCTCTATTGTACCGAGGGAGCAATGATAAAGTATTCCACTTTAAAGAATTGGTATGTCAGGGATGAGGAATGCAACATGTGATTTATAATTTTATTACGAAAAAAGGTTTTGTGATGGAGACAAATCCTATAGGTAAATCATATCATTATAGTTGTATGAAATATCGGAATGTGTTCAGTTTAGAAATATGTATGTACTCTTGAATTTATCTATGTTGTAATAAGATCAAGAATAAAGTTGTCATTGCAAATAATTGGGATCTACCATGTAAGTTTACTTTACTGCATGGAATTCTTGATTTGTTAGATTCCAACTAGTTAGGGTTGAAATTATTTTTATTGTAATGTGATTAAGAATAACATTGTCATTTTAATCACTGAAATATACCATGTAATATGTAATGACTACATGAAATTATTTATTTTTTAGAGCCCAACTTATTAGGATTATGAAGAGTCCTCTTTCATGACAATATTTTTGAATTCTCTGTTCTTGCTTAAAGAATTACATATTACAGAAAGGTGGAAAATAAATTATATGCAACTAAATGGTTTATATTTTAAAATGTGTGGAGGGAGTATAAAATCATTTTCAGTTGCGTTCAAATATTTTGGAGCACCCACTAAAGTCCTTCAATTTCCTCCTAGTTCATTCCATTCTACTATCCCAATGATTCTAGAAATCCTTCTCCAAAATGATCTCTTGACTATCTTGGAGGGAAATTGATTACTTGATTGGAACCCAGGGATTACAATTTGATTAGGAGAAAGGGATGAGAAAGCTTCATATTCTTCAATATATTCTGCAAGCTAAAAGCATAACGAACGATTGCCTTTTTGTTTAATTGATACGACAATCACTCGACAATTTGTTAGGATTTTGAGACCTTTTACAATGAATTTTTTTTCTTCTGAAAGTTATGTTCTCAATTAAAGAAATTAAAGAAAAGGTGAAAATGATGCAATTGAAGGATTTTTGTTTTAGTGCCTACGAATTCCTTGCTAATGTGAAGGTCTTGGTATTTTCTTGACTCAAGATTAGTCGCATTTGACTTTCTAACATTTATTTAAATTTAATTTTTGTTGTGTTTATATTTCTATCCTTGAAGTTGGTGATATACTGTGTGTGTAATAGGAAGTATTAAATACTAAACACTCTCAAAGGTGATATTGATGGATGATTGACTTTAAATGACCCTACTTGACACTTTAGTATTACATGATCATGCAAAGAAATTATTAATCAATATTAAAGGGAAGATGATTAACGTGCAGTGTTTCTTGGCTTGTCATATAATTACTGCATTTTGGCCCCCAATAATATATTTGAGGCTACGTTTTGGTTGTTACTTGTGGAGCTTCCCTTTGGCTCAGAAAAACATCGAGGATAAATGTCCACTGCATTGGCATTGGACATCATCAAAGAGGAATTCACCAAAATCAGTAGAGGACATGGGAGCAATTGGTACAATGAGCGGATAACGCTAGAGAAACACTGAGGCACCATAATTTATTATGTATTTAGATTCACTCGTATATTTTCATGTATACATGAATACTAAGAACGCAGTTTCAGACTAATTATTAAAACTGATAATTATCTGATAGTCATAATTTATAATTAAATAGTATAATATGATTAATATTATTGGACACAACTATAGGGTCCGACTGTGAGGGGCATTGTGACAATATATGTACACTTCTCATTGTATTTGACAATCATCTGTTAGAGAGTGATATCCATCCAACGAAATGTTCTCCCAAAGGCTATTGTGGGATTGAAAATTTTTCTTTCAGTGGAAAAGTGATGATATTTTTTCTTAGGCCTTAGTGTTCTGCTTCCGTAAGGTTATGACACTACTCACAGCTAGCACCTTCATTCAACCAATTGAGGTACTCATCTTGGAAGTTGAATAAATCTCATGATCCTAAAACTATAGGTCATAATAGTGAGGAAATTTTACTGTGGGAAAAAACATATCCAAATTTAAGGAACATGACTCTTTTAGAACAAGCAATAAGGATATTTTTTTACACTCATAATTTTTTTTTCCATTTGTTTTCACAAGTTATCTATTGCGTGATACTTTTAACATGTAACTTAGTTGGTATGATTGTGCCTAAAGTTTTTTTGAAGGTTGAATACTAAGTTCCTAAGGTTTTATTTTTGTGGTGATGTTTCATTTGTTTTGTTTATACAGGTCATCGAGTAGCATAGTGGCCATTATCGAATGTTGAGATACATGTTGTATAAATATTTTATATTCTACTTTATTTTATATTCAAGTATTCATCAGATTTCATGTCTTATACTCTACATTGTATCTTTTTCCATTTTCAGGAGAGGAACTCAATATTGATGGTAAGAAGCAACAATTGAATGAATAGGAGAACAATAACACTGGAGCAACAAATGCAAAATGAGAGAGAGAAGAGAATCTGTTTAGTGATATCCTTAGAGGAAATATCTTGCATAAGACACACTCATAGAGACTGATGGTCAATCCTTCAGAGTTGGTGAATTCACTTGCAATGCTTTGGCACCAGAGTGATAATGTTTTGAAATGATAAAACAATATTTCATGTGTAAATTGTAGTCTAACCGATATTAAGTTGGAAACTCATATTGTAATACTTGATATTTTATATAATAAAATTTATATGGTTGAAATTATTTTTATTTGCACTTGATATTATTTAGTCTTGTAATTAACATATGCAACTTTTCATTATCATATTAGATAAACATGCACATTGTATGACAATTTTTTAAAATTTAGTCGTCGCAAAATCATACTAATTAATTTATGTTGATTAATAATAAACACATAAAATCAGTCTAAAACTACTAAATTAGTAGTTTATATTAATTAATGATGAAAAAAAATAAAATGAATATATGACTGAATTAGTCATTTATAATGGTTATGAATGAAATTAAATGAAATGAATAGAAACTACTAAATCAGTCGTTTATATAATGAATATGAAAATACCAAAAAAAGATAAATGGCTACTGGAAATGATAAACTTTTTATTAAAATGAGACTAAATTTTGCATATATATGACTATTAGTAGCTAATTTATAGTATCCTATAACACGACTAAAATTTTGGTCATTAATTGGTTTTAAATGATGACTAAAACTTGCATATATATGAATATTAGTAGCTAATTTACAGTATCTTATAACACGAACAACATTTTGGTCATATGTATTTGGTCATTAATTGGTTTTCTCGAAGATCCATATAGTAATATATTTTGTTATATATTTGGTCATTAATTGTGATAATTAATGACTAAACCAATGAAAATTTAATGACCAAATTTATGACTAAATATACTACTAGATGGTAAATTGAGGAAACCAATTAATGACTAAGCTAAAAATGACTAAAAGTTGGTTGTGTTATAAGATACTGTAAATTAGCTACCATTGGTCACCCACTGAAAAATGGTCATTTATATGCAAATTTTAGCTGTTTTTTTAGTAACTAATTGGTCATTTTGTACTAGTGAAGGGTAAAGGTCCTATTTTTCTAAAAGAAAATGTTAAAAATGGTAATGTTATATATGTCGGTGGATAGAAGCATAACTTGTTGAGTGTTAGCCAAATGTGTGACCAAGGAAATGAGGTGGTATTCTGATCAAAAGAATGTGTGGTTCATGAACTTGACACAAGAAAGACCATAATAAAAGGAACAAGAAACTCAAGCAATTTGTATATATTGAAAGGTGGCCAAGAACGATGTTATCTAGGCAAGGCAGAGGAAAACTCGTTATGGCATAGAAGTTTGGGACATCTAGAATTCTCTCAAATAAGAAAATCAAGTAGGCTCAAAGTTTTTCTTGATCTACCCAACATCACCCTACCAGAAAGTACCATATGTAATTCATGTCAATTCGGTAGAAAACCAGAGTTCAATTATGTTAGGTCCCTCAACTACTAGTGTGACCCCTTATTGTATTATTGTGCCCATATAGTCCCCATGTTGTTGTTATTATGCCCCGTAGAAGCCCACTATTGTTATTGTTGTGCCCCTACAATATTATTGTTATGTAGGCTCTAATTGTATTGGGACCCCTTAGACTCCTACATATAGAAATGAGATCTTGTCATTTGCATCAACCAATAATTGTTAATTTGTGTAATGTAAAGGAGATTTCCCCCTCGAAGAGGCTAATTTTGAAGTCGTTTACCTATATTTTCTTCTATTTTGTGAGCTGGTTGCATAACATTTGGTATCAAAGCTTTGGATTCTAGGGTTTTGCTGCTCCAAACAGGTCATCGTGACATTTTTGATATAATTTTTTCTCTATGAATTTTCAGAAGCTAAAAAAAACCCATTTGATCCGAAATTGTTATAAACCACGGGTCCAAATTTCTGATCTTGTCTTGCTATAGTTTCAAAGATATGATCTGAGGAATTCAGGGTTTTTGCAAGCTCCAGAATTCCATCGCAAACAGGTCATCGTGGAATTTTCATTATAATTTTTTTCTACGAAGGTTCAATTTTGTAAATTAAAACTCATTTGAGGTGAAATCACAAGGAAGCTTGGACCTAAATTTCTGATCTTGTTTCACTATATTTTACGAGATATGGTCCAAGACATGTAGGGATTTTGCAGGCTCCTGAATTACATCCCAAACAAGTGACCCGATGAAAATTGTCATAAATTTATCTCTGAGCATCAGATTGAAATTTCATAAAACTTTATAGAAGGAGAAAGGATTTTGGTTTTCGGTTTATTGGTTTCAGGTCCTAAGGTTGAAGCAGTGACACGTGGCACTTCGTACAAGTTCTCTCTACTGAACCAGTCTATAATCAAGTCATTGTGGGAAATTTAGCATCAATCTTCCTTGGAGAATCCACTCTTGATCAGACTTACAGGGTTAAAAGAGGTCTAAAAGGGCTACCGTAGGTTACAATGTTAGACCTTCGAGATCCAAAATTACAAAGATACAACAACTTCAATATTGAGCTCCTACAAAGTGAAAAAAGGTGTGTAATTTTTTTTTTATGTTTTGCATAAGTTTGGTTGAAAAATTAGTTTGAAGGAATTCAAAGGGTGTGAAAGCTAAGATGGATGGTATAGAAGAAAAACTTAAAGGCAACATGGAATATTTGAAGACATATTTGACAAAGTTTCTACAATAAATGCTTACTAATGGAAAAAGGGTAGTAAAGGAAACTCATGATGAGAACAAAAGAAATGTTAATCATGATTTCATAGACTCTAACATTGGATTGAAGGCCCACCATGTTCCAAAGATCGATATGAGAAATTTTGATGGAAAGGATCCCGTAACATGGATACTACAGATGGATCAATATTTCTATCTCCATAATGTGAAAAACACAGAAAAGGTACGCATTGCAACTTTATATTTGGAACCAAATGAGTTTGTATGGTATCGATGGTTTTTCTCTCATAAAAAATTTGTCATTAGGAATTTTTTTACGAAAGAAATGACAGCACATTATGAGGATACAAAAATCAAAACCTTTTTTAGCCAATTGATAAATCTCAAACAAAAGGGTTCAATGATGGAGCACATTGAGGACTTCCAAAAATTTAATATAAGGGTAAAAGATATTCCAGAGGAGCATAGGATTGATGTGTTCAAAGGGACTTTAAAGGATAACATCCAACATGAGGTTTGCCTTTGGGAACCTGATTCATTGGAGAAGGCATTCAAGTTGGAAAGAAAAATGGAAACCAAAATTATGGAAACAAGGAAGCCTACCACTTACAACTATAAAGATGGAAGTGTTGTTTCTCCTAACCTTTCATCACCTACAAGGTTGACAACACAACAATTGGAAGAAAAAATATCAAAATGGATTTGTTACAATTATGATAAAAAATACACTAAAGGTCATAAGTGTGTTGAGAAGAAATTAATTTACATAGATGGATACGAGGAACAAGAAATGTCAAAAGAAGAGGATATACACCAGGAACCAATCCCAAAGAAAGAAGAAATGAATCTGACAATAGAGGAATTACCACTCCTCAAACTCTCAATATAGAAGCCTGGAATATCAAGAAGAAAAAGGCAATAGTGATGATTGATTCGGGTAGTACCCATAATTTTATTCATTGTAAGATAGCCAAGGAATTGAATTGCTTCCTATATCCAACACTAGGGTGTCAAGTAATGGTTAAAAATGAACCATAAATTTCTCTAGAAAGTTCCATAATATCAAGCTATCCATGGGAGAATATGTCTTGAATAGTCCAATGCTTTCCATTCCAATAGGTGGTGCAGATGTTTTACTAGGAGTCTAATGGCTACAATCTTTAGGTACAATGGCTTTTAATTTTCAAGATCTTTTATTGAAATTTTTTTGGGAAGGAAATGAATTTGAATTAAGGGGTATCGAAGGGAAACCGAGAAAGATAATCAGCTCTAACAACATGAAAAATCTTCTAAATAAATAACAACGGAGCGTAATTGCACAATTATGTTCACTACAAGTTCCCACATTGAAATCATCTATTTCTCCATATATCTGAAACATTTTGGACAATCATCCAAGGTATTTGAGACTCCCAAAGGCCTCCCACCTATTTGTGATGATGATCATGCTATTCATTTGATTCTAGGAAGTGTTCCTCCAAACGTCAGGCCTTAGAGATATCCATATGCCAAAAAGAGTGAAATTGAACATAGGGTTGCATAAATGCTAGAGGTTGGTATAATTCAACCTAGTCAAAGTTATTTCTCTACTCCAGTGATGTTGGTACACAAGAATGATGGATCATGGTGCATGTGTCTAGATTATAGGGAGCTCAATAAGCTTACTATTAAAGATGAATTTCCCATTCTTTTCATTGATGAATTATTAGATTAATTACATGGAGCAATTTACTTCACCAAGTTGGTTCTTCGTTCAAGATATCATCAAATCAGAATGAATTCTGAAACCATTCCAAATATAACATTTAGAATTCATGAGGGTCATTATGAATTTTTGGTCAAGCCTTTTTTCCTTACCAATGCACCTTCTACATTTCAAGATTTGATGAATTCCATTTCCAAACCCTTCCTTCGAAAATTTGTGTTAGTATTTTTTGATGATATACTAATCTATAACAAGTCTTGGAAGGATCATGTTCAACATGTTGACAAGGTGCTCAAACTATTGGAGAAGAAACAATTATATACGAAAAAGATCAAAATGTTTCTTTGGAGTACAAGAGGTGGAATATTTGGGTACTCAGTTAGCTCATAGCTCATCTTATCATCCTCAATATGATGGGAAAACTGAGATAGTGAACAAACGTTTGGAAGGATATCTTCATTGCTTTATATCTGGTAAACAGACACAATGGGTCAATTGGTTGCCTCTAGTTGAATGGTGGTATAACAATTCCTTCCATACTGTAGCAAAAATGACCCCATTTATGTCACTTTATGGATATCATCCATCATCCATTACATCATATTTAAATGAAAATTCTAAGGTTCAAGCAGTGGAAGATCACATCGAGCATCAACAACAAGTTCTCAAACTCTTAAAGGATAACCTCACTTTGGCGCAGAATAGAATGAAACAACAAGAAGATCAACATCACAACGAAACAAGTTTTGATGTAGGTGACTGGGTATTTGTACAAATACATCCATACAAACAAATGGCTCTCAAGCAAGATAAGAAGGATAATAAATTATCACCAAAGTATTATGGTCCGTACAAGGTGTTACAAAATATTGGTACTATGGCATACAAATTGGATCTTCCTGCATCTTCCCGAGTGCACCCAGTTTCCCATGTTTCATGCTTAAAGAAGGTTATAGGTGAGAAGATCCCAGTTCAAACAATATTGCCATAACTTGACGAGGAAGGAACAATCATATTGGAACCAGAAGCAATCACAAAAACAATAAATCGATAGCTATGGAATTGATCAATTTTAGAGTATCTCATCAAGTGGAAGGACTTACTCACTCAATATTCCAAATGGGAGGATAATAATTTTATACAAAAGAATCCAGAACTACTCAAGCTATAAGGACAACACTTTTTGTAGGAGAGGGGCATGTTAGGTCCCTATACTACTAGTGTAACCCCTTATTGTTATTAGTGCAACCCCCTTATTGTATTATTGTGCCCATATAGTCCCCATGATGTTATTATTATGCCCCATAGAAGCCCACTACTGTTATTGTTGTGCCCCTACAATATTATTGTTACGTAGACTCTTGTTGTATTGGGACCCCTTACATTCCTATATACAGAAATGAGGTCTTGGCATTTGTATCAGCCACGAATTGTTCATTTGTGTAATGTAAAGGAGGTTGCCCCCTTGAAGAGGTTGATTTTGAGGTTGTTTACCTATCTTTTCTTCTATTTTGCGAGCGAGTTGCATAACAAATTCAATGCCAAAGAAGGATGAGCAAGTAAGCCTCTTGAACTTATACATATTGATTTGTGTAGACCAATAAGGAAAAAGTAACCTCATGGAGAGAGATACTATATATTATTCATTGATGACTTTTCTAGAATGTGATGGATCGGTTTATTGAAACACAAATATGAAGCATTTAATAATTTTAAAGCCTTAAAAGCATTAGTTGAAAATGAATTATATCTAAAAATCAAATTTCTCGGATCTGACCGAGGAGGAGAATACATATCAGATGAATTCTTTGATTTCTATGAACACCATGGCATAAAAATATAATAAATTTATGTAGGTCAAACTTCTCAACAAAATGGCGTCACAGAAAGAATGAATAGAATTGTTCAAAAAATGGCTCATGCTATGCTTGATGAGTCTAGAACTCCTTACACCTTCTCGGGTGAAGCTACACATACCATAGTAAATATTCTCAACAAGGCTCATGTTCGTGTGAATAGTGATAAAAATCAGTATGAACTTTGGTATGGTAAGCCTCCCACTGTAAATAATTTTAGAGTTTTTGGAAAAAAATGTTTCATAAAAAATAATGATGAAAAATTTGGTAAGTTTGAAGCTAGAGAAGATGAAGGAATACTTCTTGGTTACTCATCTAGAAGCAAAGGATACAAATGTTACAATAAGAGACTTCGGAAAATTGTTGAATGCATTGATGTTGTGATTGATAAAGCATGCATAGATCCCAAAAAGGTAACATCAGAAAAAGAGGATGATGATGATGATGAATGCTTTCCCACATCAAATCGCAATGATATAGAAGAAGAAACTAATGAAGCATCAGAAGAAGACACATCAGACAAAGAAAACACCCCATCCAAGTATGTTCAAAAGAATCATCTAGAATATCAAATTCTAGGAGAAAAGGAATCTGGGGTACAAAAAGTAGAACCGTTATAGGATCTCCTAGTTATATAGCTTTATTATCCACCATTGAATCACCAAATGTAAATAGCTAGTAAATATGAATGTTGGGTTAAGGCTGTGAATGAACAACTTGATCAAATTAAAAAGAATGATACTTGGGAATTGGTTCCAAGGCCTCATGACAAAAATGTTATTGGCACAAAATGGATATTCAAAAATAAGTTGAATGAAAATGGAGAGGTCATTAGGAGCAAAGCTAGACTTTCTTGTAAATGTTATGCTCATCAAGAAGGTATAGACTTTGAAGAAACATTTGCACAAGTAGCTAGACTAGACTTAAAGCCATAAGAATGTTTCTTGCTCTTTAACGTTTTTGACATTTCAAAGTTTATCAAATGGATGTAAAATATGCTTTCCTTAATGGAGATCTAAAAGAAGAAGTATATATTGAACAACCAAAAGGATTCACTTTGGGGAATGATGAAAACCTTGTATGCAAACTCAAAAAGGCTTTATATGGGATAAAACAAGCTCCGTGGGCATGGTATTATCATCTTGACAAATATCTTCAAAAACAAGGTTCACAAAAGGATCCACATACAACAACTTGTACACAAAAATTGAGGATGATAAACTACTAATTATTGTTGTTTATGTTGATGATATCATCTTTGGCAGTAATTAAGAATCTATGAGTCAAAACTTTGCTTCTGTTATGCAACAAGAATTTGAAATTTATTTACTTGGGGAACTAACCTATTTTCTTGGTATACAAGTGCAACAAGAAAAAGATGGAATATTTCTCTCACAAACAAAATATATCATGCAGATTCTAAAGAAGTATGGGATGGAAGATTGCAAACCTGTATGTACTCCCATGATGACAGTATGTAGCCTTAGTTCTAATGATGATTCTCCCGTAGTAAACCAACTAGATTATAGGTCTATGATTGGAAGTTTGCTTTATCTAACAGGTACCAGATTAGATATCATGCATGTAGTTGGGCTTTTTGGATGTTTCCAAGCCAATCCAATCCAAAGGAATCACATCTCAGGTAGTAAGGAGAATATTCAAATATCTCCAAGGAACCCAAGACTTTGTTCTATCATATCCTAACGATGCAGATCTTACCCTTCATGCATACAGAGATGCGAATTGGGATGGAAATGTTGATGACTGAAAAAGCACTAGTGGAGGTACATTTTACATGGTGCCCCAAATGGTATCTTAGTTCAGCAAGAAAAAAGTTCCATTGCCTTATCTACAACTGAAGCATAATATGTGGTTGTTGCATCTTATTGCACACAAATTCTCTAGATGATGCAAACATTACAAGATAAAAAAAATGTTCTCCACCCATCTCCATCCTATGTGATATTACAAGTGATATTAGTATTTCAAAAAATCTTGTTATGCACTCTAAGACCAAGCATATTCCTATTAAGTATCACTTTCTATGAGAAAAAGTGCTTGAGAAAAATGTTAAATTGGAGTATGTTCCCTCCAAAGAACAATTTGTTGATATATTTACTAAACCTCTTCCCAGAGAAGCATTTGAATATCTCAGACAAAAACTAGGAGTTGTCTCTGCCTCATTTTTTTGTTAATCTAGTCTACTCAGTCTATAGGTGAAAATTCATAAGGTTTCTTTCTATACACGGGTTTCATGAAGTATAGTCACATATATACGTGAGTTTCTTTGCAAACAGTCACGTATGTTTTTCCCAAATAGAAAAACAGTGCGACGAACTCAAGATTAGCCTTTGAGATGCTACTCACATCTATGATTTGATTTTTCTTGGTTTGGTGTTGATGGGTATAGTCTGCTGATATGGTATTGAGTTATTTTTTTATCATTGATATTTATCTGGTTGATGAAGATGCTTTGATGAATGAGTTGTTGACAATGAACATGTAGTACAGGTTTAGGGGGAGCATTAGCCTTGCATAATATAATGCATTGTTGGCATTATGGTTGTTGAAATATGCTACTATTAAGATGTTTTGGTCACAGTTATTAATGACATATATGTAAAGGTCGTATGGATACCTGTGATTAATAATTGTCATATTCAGTCATGTATGGACTTTTGAGGTCATGTCAGATATGTATCCCCACTTGGTTGGGTGATTGATGTGATTACGATTCCTTGGTGATAGGAAGATCATACTCAGTTGAGTTATAGAGTCATGTTCTTCATTTGAAAATATTTCTGAAGGTTAAGCATCTACTCAAGGGGAGCATAGATAGGATAGTGCAAATTAGATCCAAAGGGGGAGCTTTGGTCTACCCTTTTCCCTTGATGTCAAAGGGGGAGAGTATCTTGGTGTTTGGATAATGGTTATTTGATCTATCTAAAAGGTTTATGAAGGTTGAGGTGATCAACACCAACATGGTTTCCATCAAGTCCAAAGGGGGAGACTGTTGGCATTATGTTGCATGTGTTTTCCTTGATGGCAACGCACTTGTAACATAACAAGTATATGGTAACTAGATGAATCCACAATTTAGTTCAGAGGTGATATAGTGATGAAACAGAATAACAGAATGATGGGACAAAGGTTTACAGATCAGAATCATAAGTTTGATAGAGGTGAATATTTGAAGATTTATACACAGGTTCGTCAAGACCAAGTCGCATATACACGCACGTACAAAGAAGAAAAGTCGCGTACATGCTGGAACACTAATTTAAGAACACCATTGTTCCTTACCATGGTACTAGCCCACAATATTGAGCGCAATAATGGTTACTTTATCTCGTCCAATATTACCACAGACACTAGTGTAGTTTTTGCTCATGGTATTAGCTAAGGCTCTAACTACATAAGGAGGTGAAGATCAAAGTGCTAAGTGTGCATGTGAAGGTTTTTTTATGAATACTTCATTCTGAAGTATATTTGCATTATAAGGTCCATAGTTGACACATACATCTAAAATAATTATGCCCCGATGAATACAATGATGGATCGGGGTCATGAGACCTGAAATGATTTTCCACTTTATGATCTGCTCGTGGATTGACTAGAGCTAAGTATCGGCGCATGTTTTTATCTCTGAATATTATGATCTGGGTCTTTCTGAAGTTCTAAAGAGCTACGCAATTTTAGGTCAAAAATTGTAGATCTATACGTAAGTTGGTCTCGGTTAATCCGTGTATACACGTGGGTTCGTTACTTCAAAGTTGCATACATAAAGGAAGGTTTTTTGTTCATAAATGACTGATCAATATGATCAGTGATGTTGTATCTCTGTTGGCTGTCAATGATGTCCTTCGTTGGATCTGGTTTGAGTGATAATGTCTGAAGTAAAATTGATTTAATGATGAAGTTGAATTTGGTTACATGTTGCTTGATTGAAAAGATTATTGATGTTGCTAACTATATGAGGGTTTTGTAAGCTAACAGAATATTTCAAAATAACTCTGGTGAAGTCTGTGTCTGATTTGGAATTACAAGTTTTCAGTATATTGAGATCTGTATACGGGTTGATCTACAAAAAAGCATGTATACTTGCGGGTTGCCTTAAGTGAAGTAGCATATATATTTTGGCATATGAATGATCAAGGTTGTAGTTGATTTTGTGTATTGATGCAATATTATGAGTTCAGTTTTGGGTTCTAGTTATAGTGATTTCACTGTTCTATTTGAATTAAGTTAGTGTTTGCTTAAGTTGATCTACCAGTTGTGATGTATTAAAGGAGGTGGAACTAGTGTGAAAATCTATGAAACATGGTCCACGTATGTTGTTGAGGGTTGGAGCCTTTAGTAGTTGGTTGCCTATGTATTGGCATGAGTCTACACCAATACAATAATGTAAGAAGTTGTTGATATTAATAAGTTTGAATACTGAGATGATAGCAATGGTTTTTTTCTCCCACGTTGGGTTTCCACCTAAATTCTTGGTGTTCATGTGTGTTTCTTATGTGTGATACTTTATTTTGTTCTTACTGCACCTGCTTACTTCTTATCAAATTCTTGATAAATCTCTTACATCTTGGTTAAAGTTTAACAGATAAAGAATTAGTTATTTTATAAGTTTACTAAGCATGCACTAGTTTATTTTACAACAGTCGCCTACATACGTGACTTTGGTCTAGTAAAGTCACGTACATGTTTCAGAAGAGAAAATTATTATTGTGAGTTTTTTTTTAGAATATTGATTCACCCCCCACCCCCACCCCCAACCACCCCCAACCCCTTCATATTTTCCTAATAAAAAACTGTCTAGAAGGGTATTTATCCATCCTACTTGCGACCCCAACCTCCAGCTATGCACAAGATTGGGGGGGGATCCATCAATGAGATTTTTCATCATACAGATGATAATTTTTTAATCTCCTATTATTTAAATATTATAATATCCCATTTTGTGAGCAAGAAGGAGTTGTTTCTCTAGGCTAGTTAACTCCACAACATTATTTTATGTGGTGCCACAACAACCTACATAAATACCGATTGGGGAACCCAGGGAGCCACAGTTCACTCCTCAATAACCTATAAGACTTGGGTTATGCTTAGAGGCCCCATAAAAAATAATTTTAGCAAAACAAAAAGTAGGCGTGGTCAATACTGATAGTGAGGATACTGGAGCATATTTCATAGTTGTTGCTTGATGGAATATCATCTTAGTGGAAAAATTGAGGGAAGAAAGAATCGTTTCTTCGGAAGGGTCCACCTTCCAATCCTCATCTCCCCATTTCTCTGCCAAAATGGTTTCACGTAGGATTTCTTTCACAAACTTTTCTATGGAGAGACTAGAGGGTTGTTGGTCTCGTAAAAGTGCCATGTTCCTTTCCTTCCAGATATTCCAAAGGAGGAATCCCAAGACTAGATTCCATGCTCTATTGGCAACCAGGTTCTTGAAGTGGGATCTTTTCCAATTGTCAATTCTTGACAATAATTCATCACAAGTCTACTCAAAGGCCCAAACATATTACCAACCTCCATCCACACCTCTTTCTCAATCGAGCATGAATTCAGAAAATGATGCATTATTTCTACATGTTGTTTGTACAATGGGCATTGGGATGGACCAACAAAACCATTTTTTAGAATTTGTTCCCATGTTAAGATCTTCTTATGTCTGATGATCCATAGGAAATGAGAAACTTTTAGCCATAGCTTCAAATTCTCGACTTTGTCCCAAATAATTTTGTGCGGCATGTCATGAATATTAACTTTGATAAGGTAGGCTTCCTCCATTGAGAATGAGCCTGTAGACTTGTAGCCCTGATATTTTCCTAGTCTTGAGAGATAGGGATGTGTATTTCTTGCAGCAGTTGATTCAAGGTTGACCATCATTTTGAAGATCTCTCCACCTTCCAATCCCGATCTGTTTTCCAAATTCGCTAGACTTCCTGATTAGGGTCGTCCTTCCATAAATCTGCCACTATTATATTACTTTGTCGATCCAAAATTTCTTTTAATCCTAGAAGTGACTTGTTTCAGTATAGGTGTGGCAATTGCTACCAATATTCCTCCCAGAAAAGGGCAAAAGAGTCATTCCTAATTATCCAAAAGAAACGATATTGAATGATATGGTTGTTTCAACAAGCCAAGTTCGAGATCGCAGAACTTGGATGTATATAAGAATCTCACAAGAGCATAATTTGAGATCTTCCCTGACCATATTTTTGGGTCCATAGGTTTTTCCATTTTTCTATGTTGTATCCAATGCCACTAGAGCTCAACACCCATAACCACATTTAAGTTCTCCAAGGAAAACATACCTATACCACCATGAGCTTTTGGGATGCATAGTTTGTCCCAAGCCACAAGAGACTGTTTCATTTCTAGGTTAGCTCCTTGCCATAGGAACTTGTAAAAAATGGAAACCAAATATTTATATATACATTCGTGGGTAAGGACAACTGAAAGTTGATAGACAAAGATAGCTTAAAGGACAACCTTAAAGAGAGTGGCTCATCCTGCTAAATTAAGCACTCAAAAATTCCAATTGGACAGCTTCTTCAAGAGATTATTACAAATATTACAAATATCCCTCCAGCATACTATGTGTAAGGGGTTAGTAACTAATGGAACTCCTACATATTTCAATGGAAGAGAATGAATCGAAAACCCCAGTATACATGCTAAATTTTTCTGCACAGGCTTGGGAGTTTGGAAAAAATAGAGATGATATTTTTCTTTTTTGATGAGCATACCTAAGGTAGCTTGGAATTCAGAATGGATCCCATCCATTACTACTTCCCAAATAGTGGGCTCTCCTAACAATAAATTATCATTGACAAATTGTTAATGAGTCATGGTGATATCCATACCTAGGAGGCAGAGTCCCTTTAACTCATTTCCTTGTGTCGATGCTCTAATTAAGCAACTAAATCTTTTTGCAGCAATGATAAACAATAATGAGGAGATTGGGTCTCCTTGCCACAAGCCTTGAGAAGATCTAAATGTGACTGAGGGAGCACTATTAAGTAGGATTGAAAAAAGATGGAGTGGAAATCATGGATAGGATCTAGTGAATCTAGTTATTTGCAAATCTAAATGCCTTCAACACTGAGAGAATAAACAACCATCTTAGGCGGTCATAGGGTTTGGAGAGATCCAGCTTCACCAACATACCTCAGGGACTCCATTTTGTCTGAATCCATTGTAAGATTTCTTGTTCCTTGGCCATATGCCCAGGAACTTACATATCAAGGCATGGTCTTTCATGTGCAGGTGATATATTTCTAGTCGATTGTTGGGAATGAAAAACTTTGGCTTCTTCGCAGCCTTTGGGAGACACCGACTATGCCCTCGCGCCTGCCATTGTGCACCCATGACTAGGGTCTTCGTCATTTCTTATGGATTTGGAACTTGACCCTATGTTCTTACCTATGAGGCACTTTCCCTACTAACCACATCTCGAAACGAGGACCCCCCCCCCCCCCCCCCCACCCTGCAAGGGGCCACTCATGTAGTAGCCACTCCACACAACAGATTGAAAATCACTTCCTGTCATTGATGTAGATAGTCTTGGCTTGGCCAACCTAAAGCGGCCTGCGTCAACCCTGCAAACTTCTAGTGATGCCCTAACAAACCCTAGATTCGTTGATTGCTCCTAACCTACCACATCTTAACAATAATATAATCGTCGTAATGGTACATTTAAAAATGGTAAAGTAATAATTTAAGTTAACAAATTAAAATTAGTAATAACAAAATAAATTAATGTCCACCATAATTACAATACTTCAATTTACACCTTAATCTTATATAACTTTATATAGAGATATAAAGTAACTGAAAGTAAAAATAAAATAAAAAATATTGCGAGGAAGAAATGTAATGAGTAAAAAATATAATTTCCTTTTTACGACAAGTAAGAAATGTAATTTTTTCACATGACAAAAATTGATATTACATTATGTGTAATTCATTCTACGTTCCATTTACATGTGATATTTAAAACAAAATTATATTTATAACAAAAAATATTTTACCATCAACCATAAGTAAAATATTTCAATGTCCATATTAAATAACATAATTTTATAGACACTTTATATAGATAAAAATAAAGTAATTGAAATTGAATATGGTCTTATATTTTCATTTTAGTGAGAAATATTGAGAGAATTCTTATTCCATTAATAGTTGCTTTTTAATTCAATGTATAAGGGATATTAATGATTTTTTCAATGTTTAATATGGATTTGATATGTAATATTTTAGAAAATATTAATAATTAAAATAATTTAATTTATACATATAGGAAAAAAATATGGGGCATATTTTAACATTTTAATGTGAGGAACATGAATTATAAATAAAACATTTCAATGTAAACTACATATATATTATACCAGTGTAGATCCATCTTAATTCCAGATCTACCATGTGCCTAGAGGGATCAAATATATTTTCACTCTAAAAAATGTTTGCATCTCAAGGCATTTGATCCCTCTCGACGCTTGGTAGATCCAAACTTAAGATGGATCTAGGTTGCAGGATATAAAAAAGTTTGACTTATGTTTTTTTTTAATTTAACAATAGATTGAATTTTATAAACCAATGTTGAATTAGTTAAATTGTACTTTTGAATCATTTATTATTAATAATATTTTATATTAAAAATTAAATGAGTTACACCTTTTCGTCTTATTAAGAACTAACTAAATTATTTTACCTTTAATTACTTTTTCCTTGTGAGTATTGAAATATTTTATTAATGAAGTTAGATTGAATATCAATGAACTATCCAAGCAATAGAACTTCATTTATCGTAATTTTATAATCATAGTTTCAACCATACTAAACTTTGTGATTTATAAAAGTATATTTTCATTATTTTTAAAGTAAGTCATTTTGCATGCAATTTCATATATAAAAGTTAGATATAAGTTCAACAATACATAATCTATAATAAATATTATTTCATAAAAATAAACATCATGATCATAACCCTCTAACAAACATAAACATCATCTAAGATACACATTTTAATTCACCACAATCATCTAATTATATACATATCTAGCACATATAAACATCATTAGATAACAAACAAATCTAATAATCTAATAGGGCATCATCATGATGATAACATCTAACAAAACACAAATATTGTAATCTAACATCATCACCACACACATCCTTAAATTAATATAAACCTCATGTAAAATAACTTCTATTCATGCACATATATCTACAAGCACATTAAATGAACATATCTAACATGACCTAAAAATATACATCTCAACAACATATAAATTAAGTACATAAACATGAACAAAAAAATGCACCGTCTATATATAGATACATAAGTCAAATAAGTACATCAAGTCAAATAAGTGGAATCAAATATCTAATACAACAAACGTAGTAGTGCCATCCTGGTCTCTAGTAAAAGACGATGGATGGTCAACTACTGCCTCAACATGGTTTTTCGAACTCGGAGGTGGAGGAGGAGGTGGCTAGTATGCTCTTTCAGGAGAAACATAAGGCACATCCACTAACTTTGGCATCTCATCATCAAGCGACTGACGAGGAGGTGTACTACCAGAAGGATCACCGAAACCCTAATGGCCATGATCTGATGGGGTGGTATTACCAAAAGCACCATGATCACCACCCTCATCATCATAATCATGATCATCACCCTCATCATCATCATCACCACCCTCATTTGATGTATATGTCGCTGCATGCCCTACATCCTTTATCGATATCAGTACCCTACTAGCTCTGATGATATACTACATAAGAGACATCATCTCATGTGAACAATCCTTGTACAGATTCACAAACCTAAGATTTGCGTTGATATCCCGAGCCCTTATAAGGTGGACTGCCTCATCCACCAAAACTTTGGATAATATGTCATAGTATTCCATAAAAAATCACAGACCAACTCTATAGTCCCCGACGCCCACACCCACCTGAGGATGTGCCTCACCCTCTTGGGCCTTGCTCATATCCTAATATCCTCTATCCAGTGGTGGGGGAGGAGGCATGACCCCATCGAATGTGTCGATTTCTAAAAAATATATAGTATACAAAAATAATTAGATAATTTCATTGAACAATTTTATAAAACAAGTTAAAGAATGTGCTAGAATAATTTTTATTCTAATTTATTAAAACAATAAAATAAAACTAGATTAATTTAAAGAAAACATGAATATTACCTTGATCATCTAGAGCCTCAGTCGTTGTGAACAAGATTTTGGGACACTCTCTCCAATCAACCCATGCATACGGAAATGCCAACGCAACAAGCGCATGGTCATCCTCACTGGATAGTGGCGTCAGTGCCTCAGCAGAAATCCTAGCAGGATACTCTGGCAAGCCCCTCTTGGGCCTCATCTGCCCCCACATGCGCATCCAAACCTCAATGATTGGCTGAGGAGGGATACAGTCAAATGTAGGCCTCGTCTCTAGAAACCTTTCAAAAAATAAACAAAAAATCTCTTAAGTGAAAGGGAAGGTTGCCCTCCCATGTCTCAACGCGCGACATCTATCTAAAGCCATGCAAAACTGGCTCAAAAAAATGGCATACCATCTAATGAAACATGGCACCTGAATCAAAGAATTAACATAATACAAAAGAGGGAAACTAATGTAATGTCCATTACTACTAGTATGTGCAATAGTGGCGACTAATAACGAGATTCACCCAACCTCCTGTGCAACAAAAGAAGAAATTTGTAGTTGTCGACCATGGACCTGAAAATTTAATGGATAGACCACATGAGGCCCAACATATCTATGAGTGAAGACAAGTTGAGGCTTGGCTACAACCCCATGTGGGACATCAGGGAACTAGGAAAAATCTCCCCTTCCTAGATAGGCAAGTGATAAAGCATATGTCCTCCTCAATGGGCCTATACCACGCCCCATGACCGAATGGAAAGCCTTCTCCTAGACACTCCATCGGTGAATTAGATGCACCAATAATACAGAGTGTGCCTTCGTGGATGTATCCTCCTCGTAGTAATTGAGTAGGCCTACATTCATTAAGAGAGCTCAGGTCACTACAGTAATACAACAAGGGTATAAATCCCTCTCCCTCTCTCTGACCTCCCACAGTTAGACAATGTTGTATGGGTCCGCCTACTGCTCCTACTACTAACATCTCTGCTACATGATTGACATATAAAATACATCAGCCTCATACGTAAAATACAATCTTTTTTAATTAAATAAAACATGTATTTATAAATATGGAAACATAACTTTCAATTAAAAATAAAATTCATCCGTGCGCTCAAAACACAGTCATGCGCATAAGTATGACACACCATTGTTGGTTAACAAAATTACATTTTAATAGCAGTGTGTCACACTTGTGCAATGGTGCACACAAATAACCTTTTTCGCACCAATCTAAAACGTTCAAGTTATCGAATGCACCGAACTATAGCTATATTTTTAAATATTATTTTTGCAGTTCATTTGGTAAATATAAATGCACCAGGAGTGACACACCGACGTAAAATTTATCTCTTTCCCAATGCTTTTTCATTTACAAAACACATCGTAATAACCAAGGTGTGTTATGTTCACGTACCGAAATGCAATGCATCCTATAAATTTACAGGGTGCACTGCTATAAATGTGAGCCAAACATATCGAGTGCACAGAGTAAGGAATTTTTTTTTCTCAAAAGAAATGGAAAATTTAACCTAATTTGCAATTCTAATATGCTAAAAAATTAAATTAGAGAGAAACATAGACATTACCTGGACATTTGGTTGTCGAGGAGGTATTGTGGACACGTAATGAAGAAAAACAAATTTTAGAATGGTTTGAAAAATTTTGAAATTCAGATAGTGTACACGGTACGAGAGGATGGTGAGCAAGAGGAGCACCAATGTCAAGGCACTTGCATGAATCAAGAGTGGCACCAGTTCTTCGAAGCTCTCCAGCACTGTAGATGGTAAAAATAAAATTTACATCCAAGAGGGTTTTTTTTATTTAATCCTCCTCCATTGTGTTTCTCTAACTGCATCAGGGTGGAATAGATCCAAGAGCATCATGTTTCTTTTTAAATTAAAAAATATACCACAGTGCTTTTCTTGAGATTCCCCGGGGTGTTCTAATATAGGTACCACATCGGTGCTTTGTTTTACTATAACACCACTTTATTTTTAAAAATTAAAAATCACCTAGCGGTGCTCTTTAGAAGAAGCACTGATGTGTCGGTGGAAAATAGCACCACATTTTTCTGAAATTTAAAATTGTAGCAGTGCTCCTTAGTGGTATTCTTATGGTTGTTTTACTACATGAAGGGAAGTAGTGCTATAGACTATTCAAGCACCAGTGCATTGTGTTATTTAACGCATTGTATTTTTTTTATTTTATAAAAATAAATTTTCCACGGTGCACCATGTTCTATGCAGTATTGGTGCTTATATGGATAGTAAAGCACTAGTGCATTTGTAGATTTTAGATGCATCGTCCAAAAACATCCGCTAAAACATCTTCTCACCCACCTTCACAAGTGACCTCCGCTATAAATAAATTTTTTTGTTATTTTTATAGGGGTTTCCACAAAAACCTCCACTAGAAAGTCTTTTCCTTGTAGTGTCTGTAAAAGTTTTAAATGGAAAAGAGTTTTAAATAAAATAATAAGAGATAAACACACTAGCAATATACGTCTTGTTGTCAATGTCAAGAGCACTAATTGAATAAGTTCCCCCTCACTTACCTAAAGGACCTGCTCAGAGCATTCTATCAATGGCAGTGTAAGAGCGCTCACCAACGGAATGCCCAATCACAAAATTAGCCTCTTTTTTATTTTAAGATGATTTGTTTGACACTAAAAAATACCAAAAATAAATCTCCTTACACCAACGGAATTATGTCACATCAAGTCTCGCTCAACCAATGGAAAATTAGAAATAAGATTTCCAACAATTAGAATTTTTTTTTTTGAATTTACAGGAAAATAGAATTATTCAACATTTTCCAAAAACATTGGTTGAAATTGAAAAAAATCAACAAAATAATATAGAGTCAACACACTTTGATTATGAGGCGAATATTATAGTCCCTAGTGAGGTAGGGACTGATAAGTATTTTTCATAAAGAAAACAATTTTTCTTGTAGTCACTTAAATTACACTCAATTAACAAGATTTTTTCATTTTTGCAAAATATATATATATTCCCAAATGGGGTGCTAGTTTCAAGAAAGGGTGGAGGAAGGATTCTCATCATCCCACCAAGCCACATGCCAACAGACGTGATAGCATCGATTAAGGTCCCGGTGATGCATGCATGAGGCATTGGGGAATTTCATTACCCATTGCCCTTTAACCCATATGGTGTTCCCTTGACTCATTGTGATTGTTACAGATTTAGTGGAGTTCATAGCCTCTAAAGAAATTCTCTTGCCTAGTCAACACATCTTGTTGAGGGGAGGCATTAATTAAGCATTTGGTGATTATTATGAAGATTGTGATTGCAAGAGCATGTGGATTAATTAGTGGTCTGGATGGTATTATCATAGTATTCCTTCACTCTGTCTCAAAGCTTTAGTTCTCTGGTGAGGAGGCGAGCAATTGGGTTTTTCTACTCTCATCTCAATTATATAGGTTGGAAATCTAGTCCTTAGTCTAGTTGGATTCAAGTATGGGGAAGGCTAGTTAAAACAACAATAAACACACTATTGTTTCCCCTACTGTGCCCCCCGCTCATCCCTCAAAGAGAAAATGTGCCTATATCTTTCTTATTTCTGCATTTGTGTAGTTTATTTCAGCAAAAATAAGTGAGGAAATTGGACATCCAAGTGAAGAAGGTGACCAAGAAATTGGAAAATTTAGAGTTCAAAATTTCATATACTACTCCACTTGTTATAGTTTAGGTGGATTCCCCTGCAAAATAGTTTTCATATATGATAAATTGTGTTGCTATGTTTTGAAATTTTTTTAAATCAAAAGATAACAGGTATAAACCTATGATAGTCAATTTAGGATTTGGTAGATGTGAATGGAAAGTATCGTTAATCACATTTAGCATGTGCCCTTTTTTCAATATATCTATATCTATATATATATATATATATATATATATATATATATATATATATATATATATATATATATATATATATATATATATATATATATATATATCTATATATATATATATATATATATATATATATATATATATATATATATATGATGATGATTATTATGATTAACGTCCACTGAGAACAATGTGGCGTATCGGACTTCAATAAAAGAAAAAAGAATCTAAGTGTGATTCTTCAAAATCTTGTTTCTATTATCAAAGAGAAGGGAAAGAAGCACTCCAAGATCGCTATAGCTAGGTTGGCTTAATAAGTCAAGAAGATTGGAAGTGTGGCGGATGTTAGGAAATTGAGAAAATCATAATTTAGTCTAATCAAAGCCTATTAAGAAAATAAATTGATCTAATCAAAGTTTGTTAAGAAAATTGTCCATATATTCATGAATCCATGTGTTTTTGATTTGAAATAAATCCATAAATGCATAAATAATTTTCTTAATAAACTTTGATTAGACTAAATTTTGATTTTAACTCATAATCTATAGTGTATATATATGTATTAGTTAAAATTATAATTTAGTCTAATAAAAGCCTATTAAGAAAAATTACATTCTAATCCAAACCTATATTAAACAAATTGTCCATACATTTATGAATCCATTTCAAACAAAAAGACAATTGAATCTCTTACACATTTAAAATAAAAAATGTCATTGAACATTTGACACTTTCTTTCTACTTAAAATTTCTTTTATACATATGTATGAATCCATTTCAAACAAAAAGACAATTGAATCTCTTACAAATTTAAAATACAAAATGTCATTGAACATTGGACACTTTCTTTCTACTTAAAGTTTCTTTTATACATATTTACACAGCTGCTTCTTATAAAGAAAAGGGCATATCTTGAACCGGCCTATCTTCAAAGAAATTTATTTTAAAAAACCCTCAACAAAACGAAACCTATTAAAGAACTATTTCAAATATTATTAAAAACAAAAAAACACCAAACCAAACCATACTTCATAAATTCTTGATTCGCATTTTAAATTATTTCTCACACCATCGTTTATAAGAAAATTATAATCGTTTCCATCCCAACGTAGAACCCATATTGTGGGTATAATCTCTTGCAGTAAAATATTGTAAATATGAAAGCGAGTCATAGTAGAGTTCTTAGAGGAATTGGCCAATGCTCTCATAAACAATGTCATCTAGAACCCCAACGAATATATATATATATATATATATATATATATATATATATATAATTATTTGTATAGAATATTTTTATTCAATAGAATGTAAACATTCTTTTAAATAATTTATTTTATATATATATAAAAGTTATTTCTGAATGTAAACATTTTTTAAATAATTTATTTTACATATAGATTAATAAATAGTGGTATAAAAATTGAAAATTTAACAAAAAAATATTATAATTTGGATAATGAAAAGGAATAAACCTAATTTAAAATATTAATATTTTTCAAATCTAATAAGTAATGGTATAACCAATTGAAAATTTAATAAAAGATATTACAATTTGGATAGTGAAAGGAAATAAACATAATTTGAAATATTAATATCTCTCAAATCTAATGTGATAGGAAAAGAATAATATTTAATAAGTGAAATTAGTAATAAAACTATTTATACCTATCTTTTATATTTTAATATAACAGTAAATATTTATAAAATTTTTAAATAAGAATTTTTTTAATTAACTTCCTAACATAGTATAAGAGAAAAAAAATGATTTATTTTATTTTATTTTTAATTAAATTTATCTAATATTTTATAAAATTTGTATATTTTAATGTAATTAAAAACATACATTTCACTGTAATTAAAAACATTTATGATTAGTAAATTATTTTTAAAATTTTATAATAAAAATACTTTTAAAATATCTATAATATATAAAAGTTTATAATGTTAATTATGAAAAAGAAAAAAAATATTTACAATTATATTAAATTAGAACAGGTAAGATATTCTTGCTTAATGAATATTGTACTCCTTTAATAAGGTTTGCCTTATTGACATCACAACTTATCACAGTAGCTAATCTTCCTTTCTGCATGTAACAATAATCATACATACTATTGACATGGTCACTATGAAAGTATTAATTATAGTTTATAAGATTAGTTATGAAAAATAAAAATAAAAATGTTTACAATTACATTAAACTAGAAAAAGTAAGATATTCTTGCTTAGTGAATATTGTACTCCTTTAATAAGGTTTGGCCTATTGACATCACAGTTTATCACATTAGCTAATCTTCCTTTCTAAATGTAACAATAGTCATACATACTACTAGCATGGTCACTGCAATAGTATTAATTATAAACCATCTTTCAATTGTTGCAAAAGTGTTTAGTTTAGAAATTATTACTCCATTTTTTTATGATAGTCACGATTCGTTGTTGTAGCAACTCTAACATCATCATTATCATAGATACAAATTCTTCAATACCTAAGAGATTGTGACCTTTTTCATCAAATAAATCAAGTCACAAAATCAAAATATATCTCTAACTCAAATATTCATTTTTTACGGATTATCATGTTGAGTGAGTAATAACATTCTAAGCATTATACCTGTGGACCTTCACACACTTTTTTGCACATGTATAAGTTAAAGTAAAAACATTTTTCATTAGTCATCAAATACTTAACCATAACTATGAAACCAGTTAACTATTACGTACAAGGATACTTCTGATACATTTAATCCAAATGAAAAATCATGCAAATATATTTCCACAACCATGATGTCTTTTTCCTTGTCATTATTCTTGTTGCAAAACCATAGCTATTAATACACTTATTTGTTTTTAGTACAAAATCATTATTTGTGTTACCCATATTTCAACATATACAAATAATATAAATCACGTTTATCCATAATTCACATGCATTAAATAAATGCATTCAATTATTATTAAAAGTTTATATAATGTAATACCACGCTGGTAATTTTGTAAATATTAAAATTACTGCAGTTAAAAAAAAAATAAACTATGGATATATATATATATATATATATATATATATATATATAATTTTGATTTCTAATTGATGTCGTGTGGACCAAAAGGAAAACAGGGCTAGAATGAAAGAGCTCACACCCCGGTGGTTATTCAGTTATTGGATTATGTAGTTACCTACATAAAACTTCTCATTTAGAAATAGGAAAAGTTTTTCCAAAAATGGGCCAAGAGGGTATGAGGAACCTGAGGCTAGAGAAGAAGAAAAGAGGAAAATATCATAAAGAATTAGAACTCCAAAGATAGTTGGCCAGTGGAATCTGGTTAGAGTTGGTAAGCTCAGAAAAATTGAACTAGGGCTAAGTATGGTTATGATCAAATAGCCTGGATAATCGCTTGCATTGTGAAGCAAGCTCGAGGGGAGAAGCATTTGTGTGAACTGACCTCAAGGTTGGGAGGAGCACTATTTTCTAGGTGGTTGAGACTCAATAGTGAACAGGCTGAGTTTAGAGAAGTATAATATGCTTATTATTCTTAAAATAAAGAGAATAAGTTTATTCTGTTTTTACATTTTTTTTAAGCATATATTAAAAAAATTAATTGCTAAAAAAACAACTAAAATTTGCATATAAACGATTATTTTTCAATCGATGACCAGTAGTAGCTAATTTACAGTATCTTATAAAGCAACCATATTTTAATATTTTTTATTTAGTCATTTATTGGTTGTCTCAATTTTATACTCTAGTAGTAGATTTAGTCATAAATTTAGTCATTGATTTAGTCATTAATTGCCACAATTAATGACCAAATATACAACAAAATATATTACTATATGATCACCCAAAAAAACCAATTAATGACCAAAGAAATGTGACCAAAATGTTGGTCTTGTTATAGGATACTGTAAATTAGCTACTAATAGTCATATATATGTAAATTTAGTCATTGTTTGAAACCAATTAATGACTAGAGAAATATGACTAATTTTTGGTCGTGTTATAAGATACTATAAATTAGCTACTAATAGTCATATATATGAAATTTAGTCCTCATTATATGAAATGTTAAAGTATTACAATAGGAGTTTCCAACTTAATATTGGTTGGACTACAATTTACACATGAAATGATGTTTCATCACTTCAAAACATTATCATTATGTTGCCAAGGCATTGGTGAATTCACCAACTCTGAAGACTTGACCATTAGTCTCTATGTGTGTGTCTTATGTGGGATATTGAATATAAGGGTATCACTAGATCGGTTCTCTTTTCTCTCTTTTTGCATTTATCGCTCCAGTGTTATTGCTCTAAGCCTCTTTCTTCAATTCCTACTTCTTACAATCAATATTGAGGTATTTTTCTGAAAACAAAAGAAGGTACAATGTAGAGTGTAAGACATGAAATACAATGAATGCTAGAATATAAATTAAATTAAACAATAAAGATTTTATACGACATATACCTCAACATCAGGAATGTCAAAGCCATTTTTACCCATACAAGTAAGAAACTCAAACAAGTTTTCTTCAGTTGGGTATTAGTGGCCACTATAATGTGGCCATATGGCCTATATAAACAAAGCAAATAGAATTTCACCATATAAAATAACACCTTAATAACTAAGTATTCAACCTTCAGGGAAAGCTTAGGCACAATCATGCCAACTAAGTTACATGCTAAAAATCTCAAGTTGTAGATAACTTGTGAAAATAAATCATCTGAGGTATGATGTTTAATCCTTGTCATTTTATGTGCAACAACATTTCATTTTCTAATGCATGAACTTGGTCAAGTATATAAAAAACATGTTCTCAAATAACAACATGAAAGTAAATTTTTCTAATAGTCATGAATTGTTTTAACTCAAAATGGCTATAAGGATTCCAATGAATATCATGTAATACTAATTTCATCTTCAAGATTTTGTTGTTGCTTAAATGGACATGATACCAAATATTTTCAACTTCATAATTAAAAGAAAAACAAAATAAAAATAAAAACGTTTAAAATACAATCAAATAATAAAGAGAGGATATCATGGAATGGACATTGCAATTATAAAAAAAAATTACCTGTCCACTGACGTCTTATCTAGCATTCCTAAAACATTTTCTTGCCTAAAATAACCATGGGTCGGTGAAAGAATCACAACATTAAAAACCATAGGAATCCCTACTAGAAACATTTCCAAAGTCAATGGCTCAGGTGCATGAAGGATCTCTAACAACAAATTAATCATATTCAATACATGTTATGCATTGCCTCCCCATCCTTTTTCCAATCACTTTTCCTTTAACCTGCCCACAACAAAGTGAAGTAACAATCAAATGAATGCATTTACATTTGCTTTTATCTTTCATATCTATAAAATTTCAATCTGATTTGTTTCGGGAATATATTAATTCATATTTAAAGTCTTCCTGACATATGAGAAGGTATCAATCAAGCATGACATCAGAAAAATCAACCTCAATGAGGTCCTCAAACAATTTCTACAATATCAATATCTTTTTTGCTATGATATCTTAGGTAAAAAATAAACATATATGCAAAAGAAAAATCCATATATTACTTATCTTCAAACTTTGTATATGGGGTATTCTTAGGTAGATTTTAAGATGTTACTTCTCATTTACCAAAGAGAACTATAGCTTGGTTAAACTCTTTATCCTTTCATTCGGCATCAATTTCTACAAGATAAATGTCATGCATTATTCTTTCTCATTTCTCAACATGATACATATGGTAAATTTAAAGTCACATAAAACCAAGAGAAAACCCTTTTCTAACCAAAATAAATAAACAAACAGTGCCTCTAATAAAACTTCATTCTAATATCAGTAGATGAAAAGAGAGTGGACCATTTTTGCTGCTTGACTTTACCGAGTTTTGTTATGAAATTTCTCGAGCTTTAGGAACCAACAATTGTGAGTGAAGTTGTAAATGTGAAAAAGTTTACCTTTGTAGACTTCTTGAAGCAATCTCTTGCAAAACTTCACCCAGTCTTTGATCCACAGTAGGAAACTTAATATAAACATCCCCATCATGATTAAAAGTGCCATATCCTTCTAGAAGATTAGTTGATCCAACTTCCATTGCTTTGGTCTCTTAACTAGGCATTGACAATTGGTTCATTATTCCATATAGTTGTAATGCTTACATGGCATCAGTAAAAATGCCTATGGATCCCTTATCCCCTACAGTAATAGGCAAGTTGAGTTAACATTGTGTTGCTACAAAAGTCTGAGGCTTTTCAATGCTCTAGTAAGCTTGATAATAATCACCCCAACCAAAAGGGAAAAATGTATTCATATTCACTGAACATTCTATTCCACCAAAGCTTCCAGCCAAGTTAGCATTGCAACTCCCTGAAAACTCAGTGATTTTCTCAACATCATTTCCTTTGGATTGATTTACTGATGTCCTCATAGCAGGGTAAATTTTATCGTCCTAGTCCAATGTTGTCTTCTGAACAACCCTATCTATCTCATCTGACCTCTCATTAATATGAGAATTAAGAGAAGGCTATTCATCTAAATTCTCTCCATTCACTTGTTTAACTTTATCCCCTTGTAGTCCAAAAAATATGGGTGGGCCTATATTGACTTAATGAACATATTGAATTTTTCCATCACCCATATCTTGTTGATCTTGGAATGACATAAATCTTATTTGTGATGGGTTTGATTTAGAATATGAAGGCATTATCTGTAATGAAATTTATGAGTGATGATCTTACAAAAAAATAATTCCTTCAGAAATAGGATGGTTGGAATTCATGACATGTGTTTGTAGCATAGGATTGAAAAGCACATGAGGTGATGCCTATTGATGAATTGATTGTTCAGCTAAATCTGTAATTTGTTCTTTGGGAATGGTCTATTGATGAGAAAATTGATCCTTGAGATGAGACACCTTCTCATGAGGAAAAGTATGTTGATAAACAACATCTTGAGGCAATTGTTCATTATAATTATGAGATGTTGAAGAGAGAAAATATATGTTATTTAGTAAAGCCTATGCACGAATGTTAGTTATTTGGTACAAGGAAAGACATGGGAAGCAAGGGAATTGTGGAGATTCCCTACAACTATTTTCCCAAATGTGACACGTGAGGATCTATGCTTATTACACAACTATAATTGAGAACGTGCACCAATTTAAAGGCAAGACTATTTTGGATGTAGGCGTAGGAAGTGGTAATTTGGCAATCTAGTACACACAAGTTGATGTAAGGAATGTTTAAGTTGTTGAAGCAACCAAAATGTTAGAACATGTAATCAGAAATGGTGTTAGCCACATTGTCGATGGAAATGAAGGATCTATGGAGGATGTCATGTTTCTTGAAAATTTGATGTCATTATCTCAGAGTGGATGGTGTATTTCCATATACATGAATCCATGTTTCGGTGATCCATAGACGTGATCGATTTTTGAGGCTGGCTATAAGAATGGCATCTATGTGTACACTTAGTTCTCATTATTGTTATTGCAGTCACATGGTGGCCTTGTCGCATGAAATAGTTACATGTTACATGTTGATGAATGAACTCAAGCATTGGCTATAATTTAGTTATTTATTTTGGATTATGAAGTTGAGTTTGTGAATTGGAAATGTTAGAAGAGAAAATTCTCAAAGCTTCAATTTATAAATTTTATATTGTGTTGCTTCTTTCACTTGTCCAATGCACTAGGGGTAAAGTGCCCCACAACCCCTAAATTGGAGACAACTATGGCCTTTAAGCATCATTACTTTGCCTACACTAGTTCTCCACACAGTACCATGTTGAGGGCTCTTAAGAGGAATCAATCTATTTGGGAGTGTCCAAATGCTTGAAGATAAAGTTTGTTCAGATTTACATGGAAAATATTGTACACGATCTCTTTGGTGTTCCTTCTTTGAATCATCATACCAAGAGAGACAACATCATTTAGGACTTGAAATTGAAAATCACTCTGAGAACTAATTTTGATTTTTTCGAGATAATATGGTTTGCCAACCATCGAAGAAATTTTTTGATGAGGCTTTGTTGTCAAACTACAGAAATATAATTTTCCAATGAAATGGAACATTTTGTCACGTTTTTAATAATAATAGCATAATTTATTGCCACTTTTGAAGGGTTATGGAAAATAAATGGCATACCCTATTCACAATGAAATTGAAGCACTCTGAGAACTAATTTGGATTTTTTTGAGGTAATATGGCTTGTTAGACATTGAAGTAAAACACTATTCATTTAGACAAGAAGAAGATTTGATGACAAAATATAACTTGTTTGCTACATGTTTTGGTAGTGGCTTAATGATAGTAATGCCAACACTTCAGGAATCTTGCATTTCAGAAGCACGCAGAATGTGAGCCTTTGACTTAAGATGTTGAGCATGTTCCTTGAAACTTCTTTTCCAAAAGGTGAGTAGCTATACAACATTTGGTTTCTTTTAAGCCTCTTCTATTCCTCAGTGAATGGTCATTGCATTGCCTTATTTTCCTAAATTACACTTACGCTAAGTTACAATAGAAACTTACTCAATGTTTGAGCAAGTGTCCTAAGGAAAATTTGGGTGACTTTTGCATGTAGAGACACTTAGACCTATGTCGACCTAGCTACAAACATCAAAAACACAATATCCTATCTAATGGAAAATAAATTACCCAGGTCGAGAATATTTAGACTCTCTTTCAAGCCTTCTTTGATCCCAAATCCCGAGTCACTCACTTCAAGAATTTGTGTTTAAATCTCCAAGATGCTTCGGCTTCCAAGTAGTTTCCTATCTATAAATAAGAATTTTTTCTAGTTTAAAAGAAATGATTTTCTGGTTAAAAAAACATGATTTTTTAGAAGATTTCTCTCTATGGTGTTTGGTGTTTGTTCGAATTATTAGATCCAATAAAATGAATGTTCACACAAAGTTGATTAGCAGAATATCAATAGTGATCTACCTAAATAAGAAAGGCATTTTGATGTCCAAGATTTAGGCACTCTTATTTTAGGCAAACATCCCCTAGAAAGTTGAGCAGTAGATTTAGGCAAACATCCTCGGCATTTAGGCACTCTTATTCCTTCTATAAAGTTGGTAAATCTAGTACCTTACAACATGTACCTTCCAGGAAATGTTTTCCTTCCAACAACTCTAGGCTTCACAAAATTTTTTCAAAATGGTGTGAGCTTTGTTTTTTTTTATTCCCTCTATCACAATATGACTGAGTATGTCAGAAATCAAATAAGACAATCACTAAGAGACTTAGAAATTGTATAACACTAAAAAATTGTAGAGGGAGAAATAGGGATGTAGAAACTTGAAAGAAAACAACCAAATTAATCATTACAAAATGACCTAGAAAGAGGAGAAATAGCATGCCCATTACGGGTTGAACATATATAGAATAGAATAACTTAGATCTATTTACTATTAGCATGAAAGCAATTTCAATCTAATTGATGCATTCCAAACAACAGAAACATCCCTTTCTTTCCAGTTATTAGAGAAGGAAAAAATTAAAATCACCTGGCATTGCATCAAGAACATCATGCATGACAACTGCTCTAAGCTCCAAATCAAAATGACTTTCAACCCTTTGTTTCATCACAATTTTTGCCACTCCCTTTGAATGATGACCTTCAAACTATCATGCAAGCAAGTTTCCAATCCACCATTCTAGCACTGGTATTATACCACATATGAAAAACAACAATACTTTCCACATTGGAACACAAAATCCACATTCAGGTCCTTTCCCAACAGGCCTAGTGTTAAAGCAGTAATAATTCAAATGCTTCATATATTTAGACATTCTTATTTGTGGCATAATTTGATATACTTGTAATGATACATACTAGTTAACTGCCCTACATGTGAAAATGTATATTGTAATTTTTCTACTAACTAGAAAGTATCTACATTTCTGAGTCAAAATTGGATATCTGCATTGACAACGAGTTTTGTTAGTCACAAAATTTCACAACATAAATGGAAATCATTTCCAAAATATTACTTCTTACACTCCTTTGTTGTGAGTGTCTTCACAGGCTTCAAATTGAAATTGTAAGAAAGATGAAGACAATTCAAGTTCTTTAGGTGAATAATAATTTTCAACATATTGTAACCCTGTCTGCAAACTTGAAGCCCAACCTCTGTCCATCTAGCTTAGTTGTATGGAAAATTTTGGTAGCTTGGAGGGAAAAAAACAAGTATTTATTCTTTTGATCCTTTGAAGTCTTGCGATGAATTTCATTCAACACTTAACATTTTAGGAGCTTCTAATAGCTCACACGAACCTTCATTAGATATGTAGGGCCCGGGTTGCATGACATGAAGCATTCAAGGAATCAAATCCATGGCACATGCAGCACAACTAAAGAACACAAAGAACATGAATATGTGTCATGCATCATAAAAATGCATACCATTGTTCCTTGTACCAATTAGAAACAAGAGGAATATCTTTCGCTCGTCACATAAGACCTGATTGCATATTGAATTGATGTGGAGAAAAAAATAATGAAATATTAGCAATTGTTGTATCTGTGTAAAGTGGTGTATGGTGCAACAAAGGTTCCACACCTTCTGGCAAAAAAAATCATCTTCATCATCCTCCTTGTAAGTTTTCCTCTCATGGAGATTATTCTTATCAAAAGAATTTGGATGAATCAAAGGATCAGAATAAAATGTTGGAAAATCTAGATCTTAAGTGTTTATGTACATCACCATGGGACTATCATATACACAAAACTTAAATTTCTTAGGCCTGTCGTAGAGATGAGGAAATGAAATTATATACTTTGTCTATAGTGGAGAGTGGATAATAAGCTTATTAATATCATTGAAATCATTCCAATTTTCATCACCCTTCTCCATATATTGGTACAAAGGATCAAACTTTGTCCCTCCTGTTGTTAAAATAGACATGTCAGTAAAAGTTTGAACTTGATTTCAACAATAAAATTTATGACAAGAGAAAACAAAATAGATGACCAAATAATGACCCAACAATTTCCTGGGCATTGGCTTCATAATACGTAGTATGCGCATGTTCAATTCTTTTGTTTTGAAAAATGACTCCATATCAAAGAGATAGAAATAGTTTTTATCAATCAAGCAATAAAGTAGTTGTCCCGCGAGAGGATGCAAAGTTTCCATGATGGGAAGCGATAATTGAAACCTTCTATAACTAGGCCCATTTATAAGTTTTGTTTTCAACGTTTCGCTAGGGGCTTGTTGACATAAAACCATGTGTACACAGAAGAATCTTCTTCCTCATATAGCTCTAACTGGATAGGTTCAAGAGGGTCGACATCTAAGAAATTGTCTGCATAATTTAGAGGAGGTTCCTCATCATCAAATGGTGGAAAGCGCATTCTTTTAAAATGTCACTTTTCTCTTTTTTCTCTCCGCATTATGATCCACATTATACCCCATTGCAAGAAAGCTTCCAATTAGGCACAATTATTCATCATAAGACTAAAAAATGCAAGAATAGAATCCAAATGTCAGAATTACATGAACTTTACATGTGCCATATATATGGACTCAACAACCCATGGTATTTAACTAGAAAAAGTGATAGCCCCAGTTACGTGATAGAGTACCTTCATATCCTGGACCTGAATAGGAAACTAAATAATATAAAGATACACAAGGATTATAGTTTAGAAAAAATATGTTATGATAACGATCAGTTACTAATTAATGGGTTTCGTGAGCAAGTCATTTTATTTTTAGATGCCTCCCATTGTTAGCCTTTAGGATATGTCATCTAGTCATTAAAATTCAAAGAGAGTCAATGTCATGTATGAAGAACCCTTCTTGGGCATGTTACAAATGTATATAAGTCAATAATATTGTCAAGTAGCCCTCCAAGACAAACACAAGTGATCCTTCTTCAAGTCGGCTTCAAGATGAAATATAAAACTCATGTCGGCTCACCCAAATTGGAGACACAACTCTTCATATGGTCATATCGGCTAATATACATGGACAAACTAAATAGGAAACTCGGCCTATTCCACAGTCAAGAAATTCAAATATGCTCTGAAATTCGGTGGCTAATTACAGAGACAAGTTCAGTGAAGGAGCTTGGATAAGGGTACAGGAACTCAGGCTAACTACAGATATAAGTTCATATAGAAATTTCAAAGACAAGTATTTTAGTGAAGGAGCTCGAGTATATTACAAAGATAATAACAATGAACAGTTTGGATGCAATTATAGTGAGATGCTATTACAGTGAATAGTTCAGATGTTATTACAGTGACTACAGTAACTACAGGTCTTGGTGCACTTACAGTAATGGTCTTGGTTCTCTTACAATCTTGGTACAATTAAAGTGGAGCCTATCATAGTCTCAGTGCTATTTTGGTGGAGATATCTTAGTGCTACTACAACAAGTGATCTCGGTATTGCTACAACAAATAATTTCGGTGCTACCAGTAGAAGAGAGGTCGAGAAAAATAAGGTCTGAATTCAAAGAGGAAGTAGTAGAAGTCTAGAAGGAAGGCCGAAATTTTTGAAGCTAAAGAAGATTGAAGTGGAAGAGGATTTGTATCTTGGTCTTGGAGTGGCACAAAGGTCAAGGGTCTTGGTCTTGGTATTCGTCAATTGGAATCTCTATAAGAAGGATTTGTGCAGGTTTTCCTCTCAAATAGTGAGAGGTTTTGGCCCTAGCTGATATTCTACATTATGTGTCTCTTGTCAAAATGGAAGGAAGAAAAAGCTTCCTAAAGGTTGGGATCTTGTACCAAGGATAATGGCCCAGTTACAAATAATTTTGATGTGCAATGCTTCTACTACTAATGTTAATGATTCCCATTGATGCTACTATTATTGGTGTCACACTTTTTTCCACTATTTCCTGCTTCTATCGACTTACCACAATATTGTTGTATCCAAATGTTGTTGTCAGTTTCCCTGTTCCATGCAATTGCCTCTTTTGCACTTCACAAGTCTCACCACTACTGTTGTTTATCCATTTTATGCTATCTCTTCTACTCTCTTGATGCTCGTGACTATGACCACTGTTGTTTCATGACCCTTACCTCTACTAAAACCTTAGATGTGTCAAATCATCAACATAGATGCCCTAGCTTCATCGACAAATTCTTGGAATACTTATCCAAGACACCGCCTCTGCAATTTCAGTATTTACTTGAGTTCCTTTAGTTCCTAAAATTTTACTTCTTGCAGACTTCAAGCATAAGTGTTTTGTCATGGGATTTTCTTATTACTTCATGTGTCAAATAAATCTTCCTTCCAAATCAACATTTATTAATGTTTTAACTGTGATACATATGGGGCTATTTGCACTATGATGATCTCCCAATAGGTCTCCATATCTAGACCAACTAGGCTTTAGGGTAATGAGACACATAGTGCCATTTTTATAATATCAAATATTTTCCATGCTTTCATATCACTATTACATATTATGGATGGATGAATGTATGCCTTCCAGTCAGAAAAAATATTTAAAAAATTTCCTTTATACAAAATTAAGGCATAAAAATAATTCTTGATACTTGTAATTTTGAACAAGATCTACCAATAAGGATTCAGTCTTTAGATGAGGATGATCTGGTATTTACCTATAAATGTATCATCAACTACGGATCATTTATCATCATAGGATGAGAATTTTTATATTGACATCATGAAACAATATCCATTAGTTTAATTACAGGTGTCATCCAAATATAATTTGTGAAGAGATATTACTTTTTCGTTACTGAAAAGTCAAGTCAAATTTCCACTGTACATTCCAGTGTAGGATATGACTGGATAATTAGATAACCATTGCATGTCATCATTAATTGGTCAAAGGTAATTTCAGATCTATTTGACAAAATAATGATTACGATAAAAAATATTATGATTTCAAAACACATTCTCAAGGTCCCTTTAAGATCAACGTACTTCAAATGGATTCATAATTTCTAAAATTCAAGGTGAGCATTGATATAGAAATCAAGCTTGATACTTTCAAATGTGTAGTGCTCATATAAGGTGGAAATATAATTATGGAGTGATGATTGGTATTGACTATTGTACAAGAGAGGAAAAAAATAGCAGCCACCTTCAATGAAACCCCAAGTCCAACGAGTCCAAAAAGAAAATATTCTGAAAACCCAAAAAAATAATTCCCATAATTTCTCCAGATTAGCTTAGAACATAAAATCTCCTATACTCAACCCTTAAATGACCCTAACGGCATAAAGTGAGAGTGGAAGTCAAAAAAATTATGAAAGAGACCCAACTACCAAGTTATTTCTCTGTTGTTCGTACACCTCCAAGAATTTGTGTATAATAGTCTACTTAGGGAGCTAATTTTGGGTTCTGCAAAAATCTATATATAATAGTCTACCCAGGAAGCTAAGTTTGGGTTCTTCTTGAGGGATCAAGACTAATAATAAAGTGGATCTTGTGGTAGACTTTGTAGTTGCTGGAAAGAGATATGCTTGCTCGCGTATTTATCAGGTTCCAAAGTAAATTTTAATGCGCTGTAACAATGTTTACTAGACTTTGTGCCATTTTATTGATCGATGTCATAATACCGAGCTAAAAAATTAATAAAAAATGCTCATTCCATTGACATATCGCATATATCCATGGTATTTTCTAGTTGAATGTTTGTAAAATATATGTTACCATCCTATATTATCTCACTTGGAACCAAAACGATGAATGTACACCTACAACACTCTAACATCAAAACTTTTGAATAAATTCTTCATTGGAAACATTTCATAAGCTCATAAAACTCAGTGCTATATTGGAAAACTTATTTTTGGGAATATTACACTTACAAGTTTAACTTTGTAGACCCAGTGAATGGTTAAGAGGTATATGATGTCGACGGGAAGTTGGTTTCCTCTGTGTGCTAAAGAGGGTAGACCCAAACTTTGGTTGTGTCACCACTATTAACATCTAGAGGCCTTTGTTACCCTTCATTTGTAAAACAGATTAGATGTAAGGTGAAAATCAAACTTCTTGCAGCTCACGCAGTTGTCAAGGCATATGCATATTGTTGCATGAGGAACAGGCCTAACATTACAAAATATTAGGGATTTGTACCATTTTTTTCAAATGACCCAACCCTCCTTGAAAAATTTTGGATTGTGCTTCTCCAAAATCATACACTTCTACATACGTGTGTGCTCTCAAAGGAGTACAAGCTATTTCTAGATGGAACTCAATAAATAGCCATTGGATCAGTTGTGCTACCATATCTACATGAAGTTAGGCCAATTATTCTTTAATATAGCGCTTTGGATGGAAACCAACGAAGTTCGGGTATGGAAACCCTTACACACAAAATACCAAAGAAATGAATTCACTGGATACCAACACGTCTAGTTGCGTCATGGTTCAATTGGGAATAGGACAAAGGAAAAGATTCAAGGACCTCTAAATGGAAAGAAAAATAACTTCTAATTCCAAATGAATTTTAACAATTAAGTACAAGATAACATCAAATTGTTTCGGAAGAAAGTGAAATTAAATTATCTAGGTAAAGAAACAATACTTGTGAAACCTCAAGAATGCATTCCAAATAGAAGTAAGTTGGCTCCCCAATGCTTGGAATCCTTCTATCATTTCCACATTGGATACCAAAGGCCAGTGCACATTTTTGGACTCAAATGATCCACTATCTTGCTGCAAAAGAATTGTACAAGAGGAATAAAAACAATGATACATAATGATACAGTGTCATAACTGTGCATGTAAATACATTTGATTATACTATATATTAATCATGTAAAATGTCAACCCCCTTCCTCAATATACTTCAGAATACACACAAAGGAATCCTACTAGATAATGAAAATTGGTATCTTTACCTCTGAGGCACTACTTGACACATCTATTGATCCTTCCAACATTGAATTCTCATTTTCAATTACTTCATCATTTCCAAAACCCCTCAAATTTCCATTAAGTTTATTTTTAACTAACTGTATAATCATATGTTCTGGTTTATCCAGATCATCAATTCTCTGATTAATTTCCTTGCCAACATTCTATAATTTATCAAGAAGATATCTCAAGATGTGTAGAGTGATTTCCATAAGCCAATATCTTGGGAATCAACTTCAGGCTCCCCAGTGATTAGAGCCTACAATCTCAAAAAACTTCTTGTAAGCTATCATTGGATTAACAATAGTTTTTTACCTTTTAAGAGAATTAAACTAGCATAGATTGCACCATAATGAAATAAATCATGTTACCAATGGTGAGATCTTAATAGAAAATGTGAATCTAATCTAACATTATGTTAATATCCATTAACTGTTTCTTTTCTCAATTAGAATAAAAAGGAAAATGGTACAGATACAAACATAGAATATATGCATGCTTTCTTTCATCCTCGACGAAATTTTTTAACCCATAGCAAAAACTTAAAGAAAGAACTCATGGAATGTGATATTCTGTGTCACAACATTGAGAAAATTCTGCACTCTGGAATCTAAGTAAAGCAACAATACCTGTGAAACCTCAAGAATTGCTAAAAGTAAAAATTCCAAATTTTTGCAATACTATACCTAAACCTACAAACACATATTGTTGATAAAAACAACAAACATGCAAATTTGAACACACAAAATAGCATCATGAATTTTCTATTAAATCTAAGAAAAGAAAACTAAATGCTACAACTCAAAACTCAACTCTCAAACCATAAAGTGCTTCCACTTTATAGACTAGGAAGAAAAATAGGTACAATGAATTTGAATGCATGCACAATACCACCTCTACTGGCAATATTAACTCCTAACCCTAATACACCTTCCTCACAGGGATAACCAAGCCAAATAAGCTGCACCTCTACATGTAGATGGACTAAGGCATGGAAACATGCATCAACCTAAAGATTTGTACCCCTTCACTAAGTTAGGAATCCAAGTGCACAAGTGCTAATACAGACTTGAACTGCACCCTCTAACTATACATGCAACTTCTAAATAAAGAAAAAGACAGATTTTGAACTGAACTGTTGAATATGGAAAAAGCATCTAAAACTGGAATTGGACTGCACATGCATGTTTTTGGCATCCACATGCAGGTAAAATTACACATGCATACAAAAGCATCTAAGCTATACAAGTAAAACTAACACTCTTTTTTAGCAAAGAAAGTGTTCTCCATTACACAAAGCCTCTCCTTGAACATCTCAAACATCCCCTTTTCCAAGGGCTTGCTCCAGGTATCTAGAACCTGTCGATCTGTAGGAATGTACTAAAAAATCATTACTCCAATTTGAACCCTATCTCTAATAAAGTGGTACCAGTACCAGATATCAATATGCTTGGACTGATCATGAAGCATTGGATTCTCAAAGATTTTGATACAACACTGATAGTCATATAAATCATACTAGTGTCCAAGGTTTATCTTTTAAACTAAGCTAATAACTTGTGAACTTAAATGGCTTCACAACTAGAAGAGTTGGTTGTCATTTACTCTAACTCTATTGAACTAAGTGCCATTGAAACTTGTTTCCTACTAAACAAGGAAACCATACACGAACCCAAACTAAAGAAACACCCTGAAGAAAACCTCCTATCATTAGCACTACCTACTCAATCAAATCTATAAACCCATTCAACATCAACTCTCCATCACCAAAATACCCTAAACTACTGGAAAACAAATTTTGCAACAACACAATGAACCTACTTAGGCTTCACCATATACTAGTTCACACTGTTAACTGCAAAACAAATGTCTAGTCTAGTATTCACCAGATACATAAGGAGTCATATTTGCTTCCAATACAAAGTGAATCAATCAAATAAAAATCTTAATAAAAAATCAAATAATCATAATCGAATCAGAATCAGAATCAAATGGGCATGGTTTCCAGAAAGAAGAAAAGGAAATTTATATGTTAGATGTAATCATCAAAAATGTATCTATTTGTCTAGTATTAGTTGTCATATGGGATGGTGTATATAAATTCCTTTAAAGGTGATTTCCAAGATGAGACCACTGCATAATTTATTGCCTAGTTCTTTGTCTGCATTATTTTGGATATACCATCTTAGAATCCAATATTACACCCTCCCATTCAGAGATACATAATACATTCCTTAGCAATCACTAGCCATTGCTTACCAATTTTTATCAGCAACAAATTTGTTTTACACCATGATATTCATCTAACCCTCTTACACTCACTCTGGGTGTGTGGCTATAGAGATCAGCCCTCGAAACACATTAAAATGGATTTTTTAGAATAGGTACCTTTTTGGCTGCCTAATCATGTGATTTTCTGTTGGGTGCATTTTCTAGCAAGGGGAAATGCCCTTAGTAGATGGGGAGGAATTTCCCATCTGGGATGTAGCCCAAAAAAATAAAAAATTAGAAATTGAAAAAAATAAACATAAGAAATAAAACAAAAATAATTACATAGAATGCCTCCCCACAATGAATTTCTACTTTGGGAAGTGCATCCTCCCAATTTTTTTAACCATCTAGAGAAGAGTCAAGACAAAAAATGTCAGTTTTGAGCATAGAAATTTTTGAACTTGATGTTACTATTCCAAATGCATTGAATAGTTTGGAGAAAAAATGTTATAAACTTGAAGGAAAAATAGGGCAAAGGGACCATGAAAAGTCTCCAAAACAGACCTATGTTGACCAACCCCACCCCAAGGAAGTTACCTAGCTAAGTAGTTCAAGGATCCATTTGGGAAAATACTTATGTAGGTGCCCCTTATCTCATCTTTTATGCTCTTCCTATGCATTCCTACTTTTGGTATTCCATCTTTCATAATATTCAATAGTTTGTTTCATAATGATGTAAATTCATCCCACAAACCATTTGGCATCATGGTTCCAAAAGGTTATTTTATTTTCATCTTTAGCTTCTTCAAAAAGATAAATATTCAGTATTCGAAGGTGGTCCCTGGATTTTTGATAGAGATGGTTTTTTAATGAAGTAATGATATGAAGATTTTGATTTGTTGGAGTCTGTGAATCTGGAAATCTAAAGGAGGCAAAGAGAAAAGCCCACAAATATGAAGGGAAAATAAAACAAAAGAAGGACTGTGTAGCTTGAAGAAGGCTCAAAAGGAAAACCTTGATGAAAAATTAAAAGACTCCATAAACATGGCATATCATCCATGCTTTTCTAAATCCCCTCATACGAAGCAACCAAAGGAAGCATTTGCTAGACAAGCCTAGGAATCCAAAGAAAACCTGAGTCACATTCCAGTGGGCTTGTAACATTGAAGGTTATCTTAATAATACCCCATCATAAAAATGGGAGTGAAGTATTATCCTAGATAGTCCAGTGAATTCTTGATACAAAGAGGAAGGGTTGATTGAAAGGGAGGGACGAAAAGATGGAAAAAGAGTTGAAGTGAACATTCTCAATTGATGAACATGATCAAAATATAGAAAATCAACAAACAACAAATATAGAAAAGGATACCAATGCAAGCCTACAAGTGTATATTGAAAAATTAAACATTCCCTCGAGATAAAGAAAAAGCAATGAATCCTGGTATTTCTCCCTCAAGAGAGGTAGTTGTGAATAAAACTCCCTTGGGAGGAATAAAGCGATATCACAACTCTGACAAGTCTGATTCTGATAAGGCGTTTTTCCACCATAAAATTTCTGGAAATGAAAAATTATGATCTATAGTTAGTCCTTGTATAACCTTCTCGAGGAATATAGATTGAAGTTGAAAAGAAAAGATGAAAACAAAAAGTAGGATCAAGGATAATTTTCCTCATTATTAATTGACATTATTTCTTCAGTGTAATTGATGTGTATCTTAAATTTGTATCAATATGTATCTTATGGATATTTATGAATCATTGGATGCTTTTAAGGAAATTCCTTTTATAAAATGGTCTATAAGGTCATTTATGAGGCGAGGGCAGCAAAATGAAACACATTCTCCCTAAAATCATTTCAGAAACCCATTGTGGACTTGTTAAAGGTCAACACATATAGGATAGCATCACAAAAGTATATTGGTTTGGAGAATTATATATCTAGATATCGTGAGCTCAAGTGCATTTTCACAAACAGAAACATAGTAAAAGGCTGCATAATTTGGTTTCTGTTGTGTTGGAGAAAAGTTTTCCTACCCAAGTGCCAAGTTAGCAACTTAACTTAGATAAGGAAGCCAAGAAAGCTCACTTTTAGAAGTATATTGGTTTGGAGAATTATATATCATGAGCTCGAGTGAATTTTCACAAATAGAAATCTTGTAAAAGGCTTCAAAATTTGATTTTTTAACTGAACAAACATAGAGATAGTCAAACAACAATGGTTTTAGGAGTTCAAAGGAAAATCTCTGGAATGAAACTTGGAGATTAGCCAGGTGCCACTTCAATAAGCTCTCTAAAATACTTGGGATGGGAAACCAAGTGTGGTCCAGGTCCGGGTGTGACGAAGGACCCTTCTAAGACCTTTTACTTTCATGATGTGTTAAATTGCATTTTTACATGAACATAAATGAATACATTTGTATGCTGTAAATAATAGGAACATGGCAGTCATCAGCACATGAAAACATAAGACATTAATAACAGAGTTCGTCTAGGAGGGACTATGTCTTCGAACCCTGGTCGCAATATGGTGTAGGTCGCTGCATTAATTGTTGTCAATAGTGATGATGTACAAAAGAGATGATGTTGCGATCATACAAGGGAAATTCCCTCATGCAGGAGTGGCTCTAAGATATGTTCCACTATAGGAACTCTTAGTCAAAACACTCCTATCAGTATGACACAAAACTCATGCAGGATGAGGATCCCGCCAACATGGCATAAAAGGGATCTCAATGCAAAACATGCATGATGACAACAAGAGTATCCTAGCAACATACAACAAAGGGATCTCAAAACATAACATGACGAATCATGGCAACAAGTAGATCACATATACGATTCTGCATCACATCAAGCAAGGAATCATGAAGACATGTAATAGACAAGATCCTACATCAACATAAATCAAGGATCTTTGTAGCATAACGCATAAAGAGGAAGTACATGAACACATCATATACCTCACCACCAGGGGCCATCTGAAGAAAAAGATGTCAAACTGCTGAAGCTTGTTGAACCATCCATCTCATGGCATCGATCGCATGAAAATGACTGCTCGCACATGAATGTGGATGTCTGCACTGGCACTTAGAAAAGTGGCTGGAAAATGAAATGAGAGAATGACAATCTGAATGCACCATCAAATTTGTGGTGTCGAGTAGTGCAAAATCGACTGCCCAATCCAAATTTTGAGAAATTGAGAATCTCGGGTTAAAGGAATATTTTAGATTCCCCCTAGAATCCTTAAAGATTATGCTCCATGGGTGGGCTGGAAATCTACAACTCAAATGGCAAATCTAACCTCGCCATTTGATCCCTGTGGAAAACTGTGAAAAACAAGTATAAACTTGACTATATTCCGACATGGAGAAAAATTACCTCAGGAAAATTTCAAGGATCATGGTTCCGCTCCATGTTTTTACAACTATCATGGTTCCACCTACATACTGAAAAATGGCCAAAAAATTCAGAACTGTGATGGAGAAATAGACAGCACCATCTCATTTGTGGCGTCAAGAGGTGTTGAAACCATATAAAATTAGTCAAATTCTGACAAAGTGGAAATTTGGCCCTCCTGCATAATTCATGGTTCCACCTACATTAAAAATTAATTAAAAAAAAAAATTTGTCTCGAAAAGTGTGCCCTCTCTTGATTCCTCCCTCTCCCCCATGCACTGTGCAAATAAAGTTTATATATAAATTACTGGGAAAATTAACCAATGAGTTTGTTTGGCAGGTTGGTAAAGATCCTGAATAGTAAGGAGGAGGTCAAGAGGTCAAACCCTGCCCCCTCCATTTTAATATATTGTTTGTTTTAAAACAAAATTTATATTTTTTTTTAACTCTCGCCATTTGATGGTTTGGGTACCGTAATATTTATGGGGTCATTCATTACAGGCTATGTACTTTTTATGGGTGGTAGTACTAGTTTATGGTGGTGTGATTCACGAGGCCGCCCGGTGAGCCAGCCCATGTGGCCGGGTGGGCTCAACTCCCATAGGCCTCACCTTATGGTACGTAGGTTGGTTGGGGGTGGTGAGATTGGTGGCCCCCACCCCCTTAATATATATATATATATATATATATATATATATATATATATATATATATATATATATATATATATATATATATATATATATATATATATATATATATATCTATATCTATCTATATATATATATATATATATATATATATATATATATATATTTTGTTTTAAATAACAATAATGCACATTTTTGAAATTCAGATTTTTAGCCGTAGGAGACAATTTAACGACCCCACAATTTCACCCAGAATCTAGCCCAGGTTGGTCGGACTCCGGTGGCTGGAAAAAGTCCAAATTATGGCCTCCTTAACCCTGCCCTGTCATCAAAAAGTCAACCCAACTTTGACTGCTTCTAACTTTCACATACAGACTCGGATTGACGAACCATTCACGCCTCCGCGATCAGGACAACGAGATCTACGCTTTGGTCCTGGGTTGTCATCATTCTGAACACTTGATTTTAGATCGTTCATAAACCCTCTTTTTCCTATGTGCGTCTCTAGAGCGACCTAGATCAATCCTCCCCACTGAGGAGCTTTTGGTCCTCCAAAAGCATGAAAAAAATCTACAACTTCTTTGTACCTTGTCTGCATCACAAGCGTCCTAAAAAGGTCTCGCTTCCATCTCCTTCACCTTTGTTCTTCGGAGCCTTAAGTGATGAGCCGATGTTGCTATCTCTGCAACCTGTAGTACATTGTTTTGAAAATTACATGCTTGAATTTTATGGCCAACTAGTGACTCAAACGTCCCACACTTGCCACAAGTTTATAACACATACTCAGTGGTCAAGATTACATCAAGATGGATGCAAGACCTCAGCTATGACAACAAGGCCAACTTATAATCATTGCTTCAACAAGTAATGGGAAACACATCATCACTGCAACACATGATTTACAAAGATAAGGCCAAACACTATTTGTTGGAAAAATGATGGAAACATGACATCACGTTCACAGTTTATCATGCAACTGAAAATAATACCAGACATCATTGTTGCTAAACAAGTGATGGAAAACACATCATACTTTTACATTTTAAAATGCAACAAATGATTTACAAAAGAATGACCATGAAACGACAACATGTCTAGAAACCATTTTTCACTTATCAATGTGAATGGGTCTCCTCCTTGTCGTGGTTTTGCTTGTCGAACAACTGCTTCACCTGGTTCACGCACCAACACTTTGTCTTTAAGGCACTACTCTGGATGGATCTTCCAACAAGTGGCTCTTTTATGGCCACTTTTGCCACAATGATTGCAGTAGGTTTTCTTCCTCCATATATTCTTAACTTGTTTCTTTTCATGTTGTTGAGAGGGTCTTTCACGCCTCATCCTTTTGTGTGCTACCATTCATTTCCAACACTTAGAAAATGTATTGTTATGTAATCCACAAAAGGTACATGTTTTTCAATTCCATGTTTTATGTTCATCATTAACAACATGATCATAATTGACATGAACATTTGAATGTCGAAAGTGGTTATGCCTTTCCTTGTTGTCTTTGGTGTAAGTATGGCGATGAGATCTTGCCTCAACTCTTTCCCTGCAATGGAAACCGTCATGGGATGATGGGGATGTTTTCCCATCATTATCTTTCCTCGACGATTTCAACAATGCCTCGAACGAATCTGACACCTTCGAACAGACTCCTTTAGTGTATCTTGAGTCGGACAAAGGTTGAGTTATGCCTTGGTTATTAACACCAAGTTCTTCTTCCTCCACATGCCTCATCGTTGTAAGGAGCCTCATGTTTGTCCCTGTAATTAGGATTTCCAAATCTCCAACAGAACTCATACTATGTGATGATGAAACTGAAAGGAAATCAACATCTTTTACCTCCTCTGTCGATTTGGAAAACATTATTGATGGCTTCTCATCATCTGTTGTTGGTGATTCGCTAGTTGTCTCGGCGCATTCCCCAACTTCCTTTCTGACATACCCAATTCCTATCTGACGAGGTAATTCTTTTACCTTGATGGGGTTGATAATGCCTTGGCCATTAATGCCCAAGCACTTTCCTTCATACCCCATTTTCTTCAACAGTTTGGAGCCAATTCCTGTGGTATGATTTTAAAAAACAACGAAATCATCATCACAAAACACACATGAATTCAGAGAACTACTTTTTACCTCACATGGATCACGCTGCAATTTTTCCAAGGCCTCATCCTTTGCTTGCAGCTATCATAGAAAACTATGTTTCTCCTCTTTCTCTTCATGTAGACGCATCTTCAATTCAGTGTTATCTGTTTGAAGACTTTGGTTTTTTTGCTTCAATTTTTCCAAGGCCTCTTCTGTGGCTTGCAACTGAAGTTGCAATCGCTCCTTTTCCTCTGTCTCTTTCTGTAGATTTTCATACATGATTTCCACTCTTTTGGAAATGTTGAGCATGGTCTTGTACATCGCTTTTTCATCCTCTGTCATTGCACATTCCATTGTTCACATTTGCAATTCACATCAACGCAAAGACCGCTTTGATACCACTTGATCCAGGTTCGGGTGTGACGAAGGACCCTTCCAAGACCTTTTACTTTCATGATGTGTTAAATTGCATTTTTACATGAACATAAATGAATACATCTGTATGCTGTAAAGAATAGGAACATGGCAATCATCAGCACATGAAAACATAAGACATTGATAATAGAGTTCATCTAGGAGGGACTACATCTCTGGGCCCTAGTGTCAAGATGGTGTAGGCTGCTGCATTAATTGCTATCAATAGTGATGATGTACACAAGAGATGATGCCGCGATCATACAAGGTAAATGCCCTCATGCAGGAGTGGCTCTAAGAGATGTTCCACTACAGGAACTCTCAGTCAAAAGACTCCTATCAATATGACACAAAACTCATGCACGATGAGCATACTGCCAACATGGCATAAAGGGATCTCAATGCAAAACATGCATGATGACAACAAGAGTATCCTAGAAACATACAACAAAGGGATCTCAAAACGTAACATGACGAATCATGACAACAAGTACATCACATATACGATTCGGCATCACATCAAGCAAGGAATCATGAAGACATGTAATAAGCAAGATGTTGTGTCAACATCAATCAAGGATCTGTGCAGCATAATGCATAAAGAAGAAGTACATGAACACATCATATACCTCACCACGAGCGCTCATCTGAAGAAAAAATTCTCAAACTATTGAATCTTGTTGAACCATCCATCTCACGGCATCGATCACATGAAAATGATTGCTCGCACATGAATGTGGACATCTACATTGGCACTTAGAAAAGTGGATGGAAAATTAAATGAGAGAATGACAAATATGAATACACAATCAGATTTGTGGCATTGAGTAGTGCAAAATTGACTGTCCAAAATCCAAATTCTGAGAAATTGAAAATCTGGGGCTCAAGGAATCTTTTAGATTCCCCCTAGATTCCTCAAAGATTCTGCTCCATGGGTGTGCTAGAAATCTACAACTCAAATGGTGAATTTGACCTCACCATTGAGATCCCTGCAGAAAACCGTGAAAAACAAGTATAAACTTGACTATATTCCGAAATGGAGAAAAATTACCTCCTCGCGAAATTTCAAGGATCATGGTTCCATTCCATGTTTTTACAGTGATCATGGTTCCACCTTCATACTGAAAAATGGTCGAAAAATGTAGAACACTGGTGGAGAAACATACAGCTCCATCGCGTTCGTGGCGTTGAGAGGTGCTGAAACCATATAAAATTTGTCAAATTCTGACAAAGTGGAAATTTAGCCCCCCTACAAAATTCATGGTTCCACCTGCATTAAAAATTAATTAAAAAAATTAATTTGTCTCGAAAAGTGTGCTCGCTCCTGGTTCCTCCCTCTCTCCCATGCACTGTGCAAATGAAGTTTATATATAAGTTACTGGGCAAATTAACCAATGAGTTCGTTTGGCACGCTGATAAAGATCCCAAATAGTAAGGAGGAGGTCAGCTGGTCAAACCCTTCCCCCTCCTTTTTAATGCATTGTTTGTTTTAAAACAAAATTTATCTTTTTTTTAACTCTCCTCGTTTGATGGTTTGGGTACTGTAATATTTATGGGGGCATTCGTTACGGGCTACGTACTTTTTATGGGTGGTAGTATTGTTTTATGGTGGTTTGATTCACGAGGCCGCCCAGTGTGCTGGCCCACGTGGCTGGGCGGGTTCAACTCCTACTGGCCTCACCTTATGGTACATAGATTGGTTGGGGGTCATGGGATTGGTGGCCCCAACCCCCTTAATATATCTATATATATATATATATATATATATATATATATCTATATATATATATATATATATATATATATATATATTTTGTTTTAAATAATAATAATGCACATCTTTGAAATTCGGATTTTTAGCTGTAGGATACATTTTAACGACCCCACAATTTTGCCTGAAATCCAGCGCAGGTTGGTTGGAATCAAGTGGCCGGAAAAAGTCCAAATTGTGGCCTCCTTAAGCCTACCCAATCATAAAAAATTCAACCCAACTTTGACTGCTTCTAACTTTCGCATACAGACTCAGATTGACGAACCGTTCACACCTCCATGATCAGGACAATGAAATCTATGCTCTGGTCTTGGGTCACCACCATTATGAACACTTTGATTTTCGAGCATTCATAAACCCTCTGTCCTGTGTGCGCCTCTGGAGCCACCTAGATTAGTGTGCCTACTAGATAAAGCAGTCAGAAGGGATGCTTACGGAGAAGATCAAGAAGGATGTCACGATAGAAATAGAGTTAAGCTAGATTCGAACCAACTTGTAGACCTAGTGGTTAGCTTTAAATCCTTTGCATAGTAGAAACATAAAATTTGAATTAAAATGGTCATCTTATTGCAGAATATTGCCGTGTACTTTTTTGATATGTGTACAGTTTTTTTTCCATTTTGTGAGTTAATGAAGAAAAAAAATATGTGTTTCTGACTATTTTCTGAGTACTTTGAATTCTTATTAGTTTGTTGCTAGTACTTTTTAGTTAGCTTATGAATTTTCAGATCTAAAATAAAGAAGTAATTTAGTGTGTTCGTTTAAGTTTAAGCTTTCTAGAGTTTATAGTTACGGATATGTTTACCATATAGTGAAAATGCTAGAAATGACATCCTTCAATTCATGATCTTCCCATATAAGAAGTCATGTTTGTACTGTACAAATCCATTTCTGAATCTGTCAATGTTTCTAAAAGATAGTAAAATCTATGTGGTATCACATTTCAATTTATCGCAGTGAGTTAAGTTCACCATTAATGTGAACCTTGCATATGAACTGAAACTACAATAAAGCATCTATTAATTTTTTATAACATGTTCTTTTCATAGGATAGATACTTCAATGAACCCAATTTTCATTACCAATCACACTAGACATTATCATTATGATAATAACTGAAGAAAGAACATGTTATCAAAAATTAACATGGAATCTGTTAGGCCCCTATACTACTATTTTAACCCCTTATTATTATTAGTATAACCCACTTATTATATTGATGTACCCATGTAGTGCCCATATTGTTACTATTGTGCCCCATAGAAGCCCACTATTGTTATTATTGTGCCCTTACATTATTATTGTTATGTCGGCTCTGATTATGTTATGACCCCTTAGACTCCTATATATAGAAAGGAGGTCTTTTCATTTGTATCATCCAAGAATTGTTCATTTATGTAATGTAAAGGAGGTTGCCCCCTCGAAGAGGCTGAATTCTAAGGCGTTGATCTATCTTTTCTATCTTTTCTTGAGCTGGTTTCATAACATTTGGTATCAGAGCTTTGGATTCTAGGGTTTCGCTGCTCCAAACAGGTCATCGTGGAATTTTCGCTATAACATTTTTTCTGTGACGTTTCAGAAGTTGCAAAAAAACCCATTTGAGAAGCAATCGCGCTGAACCTTGGGTCCGAATTTCAGATCTTTTCGTGCAATATTTGCGGAGATATGCTATGAGGAAGTTGGTCTTTTTGCAGACTCCTGAATTACATTCAAAACAGGTGACCTAGGGAAAATCGTCATAACTTTCTCTCTAGGGATCGGATTGAAATTTTGTAAGAAGGTACAGAAAGAGGACGGACTGTAGTTTCTTGTATATCTATTTCAGAACCAAAGGTTGAAAATTGTACACGTGAAACTTCATACAAGTTCACTCTTCTGGAAAGGTCTATAATCAGGTCATCTTGGGAGATTGTGCATAACTATTTCTTGGAGAATCCAATTTGGATCAGACTAGTGGCATTGGAAAGAGGACACAGAGAGCTACTACATATCACAATTTCAGAACTTAAAGATCTGAAACTACAGAGTTACAGTCGTTTCAAGGTAGAGCTCCTAAAATCAAGAAAAAGCAAGATGAGGAAGTTTGATGGCAAGGATCCGGTAAATTGGATACTTCAGATGGGCAATATTTTGATATACATGGTGTACAAATGTTACAAAAGGTATGTATTGCATCTTCATATTTAGAACCAGATCAATTTTTATGGTACAAAGGGCTTTTTTCTCGTAAAAAACTTGTTACGTGGTCAATTTTCACGGAGGAAATGATAGCACATTATGAGGATACACAGAGAAACACCTTCTTTAGAGCAACACCACAACAATTGGAAAGAGTAAAAGGGCTTTGTGACATAGTGGAAAGCAAAATTATGGAAACCAGGAAGTGTACCCCTCACAACTATAAAGATGGAAGTGTTGTTTCGCCTAGCCTTCCACAACCTACAAGGGTTACACCACAACAATTGGAAGAAAAAAGAGAAAAAGGGCTTTGTTACAATTGTGATAGAAAATGCACTAAAGGTCATAAGTGTGCTGAGAAGAAATTATTTTACATATAATATGAAGAGGAGGAAGAAAAGGATCAAGAAACAACAAAAGAAGAAGATATGCGCCAGGACCCCACCCCAGAGAAAGAAGAAATGAATCAGACCATATCTTGTAAAACATTGGCAAGAATTACCACTCCTCAAACTCTCAAGATAGAAGGACATATCAAGAAGAAAAAGGTGCAAGAAGTGAAAGATCACATCGAGAAAGAAGAAATGAATCCAACCATATCTTGTAATTCATTGTTCGAAATTACCACTCCTCAAACTATCAAGATAGAAGGACATATAAAGAAGAAAAATGTTGAAGAAGTGAAAGATCACATCGAGCATCAAGAAATAAATCCGACCATATCTTGTAAAGGATTGAAAGAAATATCCACTCCTCAAACTCTAGAGATAGAAGGACATATCAAGAAGAAAAGGGTTCAAGCAGTGAAAGATCACGTCGAGCATCAACAACAAGTTCTCCAACTTTTAAAGGATAACACCACTTCGGTGTAAAATCAAACGAAACAACAGGCACTTAAAAAATGGCAACCTTACCAAATGGGAAGACTCTTCAAGGATAAGGATGTGGAAGCATTATTTTGTGCTATTTATATTATCCAACCAGATTGGATAAACGAAGCAAGGGATGAATGGAAGAGGGACGAAGAAGTATGGCCACTTATTCAAAAGTTGCAAAAGATCCCAATTCAAACAATATTGCCAGAAATTAAAGAGGAAGGAAAAATCATATTGGAACCTGGAGCAGTCACAGAAACAAGAACCCAACAGCTACGAAATCGATCAATTTCAGAGTATCTCATCAAGTGGAAGAACTTACCTGCTGAATATTCCACATGGGAGGACAAGAATTTTATACAGAAGCATCAAGAACTACTCAGGCATTGAGGACAACGCTTTTTGAAGGAAAGGGGCATGTTAGGCCCCTATACTACTATTGTAACCCCTTATTATTATTAGTATAACCCACTTATTATATTGATGTACCCATGTAGTGCCCATATTGTTACTATTGTGCCCCATAGAAGCCCACTATTGTTATTATTGTGCCCTTACATTATTATTGTTATGTCGGCTCTGATTATGTTATGACCCCTTAGACTCCTATATATAGAAAGTAGGTCTTTTCATTTGTATCATCCAAGAATTGTTCATTTATGTAATGTAAAGGAGGTTGCCCCCTCGAAAAGGCTGAATTCTAAGGCGTTGATCTATCTTTTCTATATTTTCTTGAGCTGGTTTCATAACAGAATCAGAGCCAGGAGAATTCAAGCACAAGCTACGGTTAGATGGACCAGACATATGGATGACAGATTCTCTATGGCACTATTTTGAGTCAGATTTCATTGTATTGTTAGCACAGAATTTATGGCTTGGCTAAGAGGCTTATCCTCTCATGAAAATGGCACAAGACCTTCTTCACGTATGATCTCATGATAGCTCCTTCCAACAAGGTGTTCCTCTCTCTTCATAGAACTCTAATGTGATGTAAACTCATTGATAAGGTATTCTCTCTTACATGTATGAGGCACTATAACTCACTAGTGGGCTTGCCCTCTCGCTACGAGACTCCTTCCTTGATCTCACTCTCAAGTACCACTATAATTTCTTACAATCTCACACTCGAGTATGACTGCTATTAAATTTGGTCTCGATCTCACTGAAACAACATATGGTTTTGACCTATGTTGTCTCACACTAGTTGGCTATCACTTCACTCTATGTATCGTATGGCATCTCTGTGTCATGTATGGCATCATCTGCTTATGGTATCACTGCGTATAATATCTCTGCGTTATGTACAACATTATTTGTCAGTTTCTGTGCAAGGAACCTGATCTTGCCCTTTCTCTTCATTTCCCTTCATTTTCTGTGGTAGTCTTCATTTGCTTAATGAAACTTAATAAAAATGTATTGTGTTGCACATTTTGGTTTGCAGAGGTATTGAATGACTGAGAAAATGGGTTACCTAGCTTTTGTAGAGTCGTTGTGACTTGCAAGCTGGATCTCTTCATCACCACTCTTTATATTTCCATTTTGTTGAAGCATCACAACCCTTTGATATAGCTTCTGAGGTATCTACTTCAATTTTTATCAGGGTTTGAAAACACTGGAGTAGAATGCTTTGGTTCGACTTGTCGATTTGGAAGAGCAAGGCTATCTCCAAGGTTTGCCTTGTAAGAATCCTATTTGACATCAGTGGAGATTAGAGTGTCCATACCTTGTGCCTCCGAAGTTAATCTCCTACAAGAAATTGTCTCACAAGAGATCCAATATGTGCAAAAGGTCATAGCTTATATCTTTAGAAATCTAGACTTACTTTAGAGATTGAGTCTTGAAGCATTTTGGAGCCCATATGCATAATTCTTGTTCAAAGGGTGTTTATGTCTTTATTTCAATCAATCTTAGAAGATACCTATGACCTACTTATGCATTTTCCAAGGTAGTTAAACATAACTCTGTGGCAAGGTCAAATTATAAAGCATCTCATATCAGTCGCTATGATTTGTAATTGGGTTGGTATATCTCGCCTTGAATAAATTTGTTATGATCTTGAACCTAAGGTATAAATTTCCTTTGTTAATTCACTGAGTCTACGATACCAAGACTCATTTATAGAAATATTGTACGCTCATTCAAAAATTTATGTGGAGCACTTCGGACTGAATCATGAAAAATGTTTTTGTGAGGATTAATGTTTTGGTGATTTTAAAGGCCATCCTTCCCTCCTTCTATAACTGATCTGTGAATATACATTCATCTCCTCCCGTGATCATATATTCAGCATTCATTTCACTAAGATAGAATATTCAATATTGTTTTCTGATATATCGTGTGGACAAATTTGCATAAAAGGCTGAAAATTTAAGATGTGGCGCCTTCCTCAGAAGCTTATATGTATGTATGCACTTGGCCTTGATCAAAGTTTTAATGCTAGCATAGACATCTTGATCTGAACATCTTGTTTATCTTCTTTAGGACAAATTCACAATTCTATAAGAATGTGTATTTAAGGTATGAGACTACATTTTTCTGAAGAAACATTTAGGGTGAGCTTCTAAGGCAATCATTCGTGCCAAATTCATATTTGATTGAAGGTTCAAATTTTGGATATTGATTGTATGTCGAACTAGAGCATATCAAAAGTACTTACTTTACAATCAATATATATAGTTAAGTATGGTTTGAGGCCTTTAAGGCTTCTCTTCAAGGTCATCTATATCAAGCGTGTCAAAATCTGAAGTACACCTCTTACGGCAAGAAAATTCAAAGAAAATCACACTAAGGCTGTTTCAGTGCAAATCACTTGGCACCTCCATACAATCAGGGATATTAGTAACAATGCACAACAATGTATTCATCCTAAGAAGCATCACCAGTAGTATCATTTGTTGAAATGGATTCTATAGCAGAAAAGAAGCTTTGGTCCAAGTTTTATAACTTTGATAAGAAGGTAAATTAGTTCTGTTCTTTATTGCACACATGAGGCATTCATTCAATCATAAGTACTAATCCCTAATATAATTTTATACAAATGTTAGCATATTACTATTATATGTCATGTGCAAGTAAAGTAACATAACATAATCATTAAAAATATTAGGAAATAAATATTGCTAAGATTTGCACTTCAAAGATCAGACTGGCTTGAATCATGTAATAGCAAATACAATATGCTTGGATGAGGATGGTGCCAGTATCTTAGTATCTTCTTTCAGTCAGTAATTCTTATGAAATCATTAATAAGGTTATATTGATATACTGTTGTTGAGGCCTATCAATTGAACATGCAGATTGTGTGAGAGAGTTTACTTGGGCATTGCTGAGGTTTGGTAATTGAAAGTTGTTGATATAGTTGCAGCATGATAATGTCTCATCTTAAATATGAGGAGAAGATTGAAAAAGGTTGGATGTTCAAATGAATTAAGTCTTTAGAGGGAGTTATGGAATCCCTGGTAGAATGGCTTGTCAACTCTTCTTGCTTGATGATTTTTACAACAGAAAGACCATGTCATAAGACATTGATCTTTAGATGCTGGATAACTAAATGATTTTGGATTAATAGTAGGTTACAGATAGCCTGATGGTTATGTTTTTGGAAAAGTTACTTTTTCCAATCTTTAGAGGGAACCTATGATCAGCTTACAGCTATTGATAATGTTTGTAAGAGGAGGTTGTCTTAGCCTTGATGGACTTCCTCCTAGGTAAAATGGAGAAGTTTTTTATCCAAATAGAGACAACTTATGTAGGCTCTCATGTTCATGAAGATATCTCCGTTAACTATGATCAACAACACTCTACCAAAATTGTTGGATTGGTAGTATGATAAATGAAAAGAGAACCTTTAGGTGCTATATGGATCCACCCCTTATTTCATGGATGAATCAAGAACTAAATTCTAGGAGCATCACTAAGGCTGAATATTTAAAGCAGCAAGCATGGCTTATTATGAATCCATTTGGTTAAGGGAGCTCTCCCCTGTAAGCGATTTGAGCACGTGTTGGAAACCACTGTTGTATATTGCAAAATGTGATTTTCCTTTCGCAGAATCCCATGTTCCATGAACATTCCAAGCATGTTGGAATCAGGTACCATCTTATATGAGATATAACACAGCAAGGAGCAATCAAGCTCCATCATTAGAGAATGGTTGTGCAGATTATCGACATCCTCTCTAAGCCTCTTGGTAAGGTCAAGTTTATCTCCCTTTAGGTAGAGGTTGGGAGTTGTGGATAGACCCTACTATGAGGGTCCTGGTTGAACATTGAGCTCTGGCAACTCCCGGGAGCTTGGGTTACTTATTGATCTATGAGCGACCATAGGGTGAGTGGTTCACCTTCCCTTATTGGCGCGGTGTGTACAGGGTGAGTGGTTCACCTTCCCATGTGATACCTCGTGATGGTTGATATGTGTGTAGGGTGAGTGGTTGATGTTCCCCTACGATTGTGGATACATGTATGTAGGGTGAGTGGTTCACCTTCCCCTATTGTTAATGACATATACATAGGATGGGTGGCTCACATTCTCCTATAGCATATGAGCAGGATGCATGGTTCACCTTCTCTTGTGGATGCCCTAGTGAGAGATGCATTTAGGAATATGTTGACATGTCAGTGGGACGTGGTTCATCCTTTCCCCACGTGTAGGATTCTCATTCCCTAATATTATTGGTTGACATGTCAATGGGATGTGGTTCATCCTTTCCTCACATGTAGGATCCTTCATACAATTGATTGTTGTGCCTTGGGTTTATAGGATGTGGTTTGTCCTTTCCCTACATGTGATTGTGATGTGTGACTATAGGATGTGGTTCATCATTTCCCTACGTGTGATTGTGAGTAGGATGTGATACATTCTTTCCCTGTTATCGATTCAGTATCATCCTACTCATGTAGTCTGGGACACATGGGAAGTGCCTCTCAGCTGACCAATGAGTTGGGAAAAGTGGTTAGGGACCATAGCACTACCGATGGATGCATCGGGTATTACCGTACTCCCTATGACTAGGATGAATGGTGTTCTTCAACTTGATCGGGGATCAAGTCTGGTTGAGGTTTTACCTCTAGAATGGCTTTTGTCAGTGGATAGTGGTAAGGTCTTGTGACTCTCTCTCGATCAATTCTTCTTCATTATTATATTGGTGTTCAGCAGAGTAGAGTAGAGATGAGATTCAAATATGGTTATGTGAGCAGGCTGATTGATGATGATAGATGGATTGGCTGATGGAATTCTCCCTAGTTGAGAGGGAGTGTTAAAATTGGAAACTAGGGCTAAATTCTACTTTGGAAAACTCCTTTGGTAATGATAATTGAAACATTGAATTCCTCTTTTCGAGAGGACCAAAATCGATCTAAAGATCATTAAATTTGGACAAGTAGAAGTGGGATTTTGAATTTATTCTTCCACATGAAAATTAACAAGGTCAGCCTCACCTTATGTCGACTCAATAAGCCCAAGAGTCATCTCTCTTCAACCCCATCATATATATATATATATATATATATATATATATATATATATATATATATATATATATATATATATATATATATATATATATATATATATATATATATATATATATATATATATATATATATATATATATCTATATATATATATATATATATATATAAGAATATCTCTCCCTCATTTGAGACACATCGACTTGCTAGAAATTATGTCTGAGGCAGTCGTGGAATTGGAGGAGGTCGAAGGTTTGTTTATGGGTTATCTTCTACCCTAGAGCCATGTCTCTCCAAGCAAGATAGCCACAGGTCTGAGGAGGGTTTTTCATTGGGTGATTCTCTACACAAGGTCTGAGTTCCCTCAGATAATCAGCTGCAGGGTTTGAGGACTATCTATGAGTAAATTATGGATCTAGTAAAGTCTGCAGGCATGCTTCAGGTCAGGACAGAGAGGTCGAGAAGGGTCAGATCAGCCACAGAAGGATCAAATCAACCATCTATGGATAACCCCTTGCTTGGAAAGGGTAAATGCATATGAAAGGAGGGTTTCTAGGTCAATTGGATGGAACAAGGGTGAACTGTAAGAAACCCTCACTTTCCACTGTTGACAAAATGATATCATTACAGTTTTGAGTTGCTCACTAGTTCAATGGCATTCATTTTGGATCCTCAAATTGGCAAGGCATTTTGTCTCTAATCATTGTACTTTATCTCTTTGTTGAACATTTGATATTAATAATAATATGAATTGATCAAGGGTTTTCCCCGTTGTGGGGTTTTCCCCTAGCTTGAGCCATATTTTGTGTCCTCTTGTATTGGCTTGTCTTCTACACCTTTTTTTCATGTTCTTTCTTCAGTTATTATCATGATAATATTGTCTAATGTGATTTCTAATCAAAATTTGGTTAGCTAAAGTATCTATCCTATGCAAAGAACGTGTTATCAAAAATTAACAGCATTAGTTTTCCTCATAGAAATGTTTCCAAATTTGACAAACGATACAACGAATATTTCATTTATTTACTAGTTTTCTCAAAATAAAGTGGCATCAACATGTTTGCATTTACATTCTGGATGCCAAATATTATATGTCTATGATTAATAAGAGAGATTACAAAATCTCAAATTGGAAGCAATGACTAGAACTAATGAAAATTACATTGCAACTTCTATTGCTCTAGACCCATTATCATAGATTCAAGGCTTAGTCATTTTTTAAAGGAATGGAGAATAAGATCCTTCACTTAGAACAAATCAGAGAAAAATATCCAGTTCTTACGTAATAATTCAAGTATCGAATAAGTATGCTTCACCTAAACTAAAAATTTGGATGTCGGGATAGAGCAATGCTTAAAACCTGAGCCACGACCAAGGATGTTTCCCCCATCACTGTTTGAGCGAATCTCGTGCTAGTCTTGTCAGCGTTGATAAAGTTCTTTTCTTGAACTAGTGGCAATGCCAAGAAGGGTAAACAATAATAACTACTTTAGAAGCTTACAAATTCACATTGACAACTCTGCCTTCTGCATTGCATTGAATCACATCAGTCTTAATATAGTGACTCATAAGAAACAAAGAACTAAAACATTTTTCAAATCATAAAGGTAGTAAATATTCACGATCTCGGTCATTCATGTGTCTATATCAACTGGCATTACAACCATATTTCTACCTAACTTGAGGGTAGATAAGTCCTAAATTTTATCCTTAGATATTTTAATAAAACAAAGCATGGTAAACCTAGAAGGAATAAAAGATCATCATAAAAAAAGAAACAAAAATAGGTTAGACAAAATGCTAAAACCAATTTAACTATATAGACAAACTTCATTGTTGCATCTAATAAAAGAAATCAAATATAAACCAAGCATTTTGTTTAAAGTAGTTTTTTGTTTCAAGGAAATGCTTTGAAAAACATGCCTTGTACAGCTGCACCATAAAGAGCGAATTCGTTTTACCTTAAGTGCTAGGTTTGGGGCTTATGTAGCCACCGTGCTCCCAATATTTTAACCCAGTCCAATCCTTTTGATTTTCACACAAATCAGGTGGGGCATACCATAGTGAGAATGGAACCCTGATGGATGCCTCTATTGACCTCAGCAGTGAACCAATGCACCATTGGCATTTAAGGTAGTTGTCAAGGAAATAAATTTCAAAAGATAAAGTTGTTAGTAAAAGACAGAGTTTAAGATGAAAAAATATGATGATGCCTATACTAGATTTCAAGCTATAGTACTTGAACTTCCATATCATGAAGTATGTCTTAAATGTTAAAAATAAAAACAAGTCACAAATCAATCTAGTTGGTACAGTAATTTCCACCATCCCTATTAGAATGAGGTTCATAAATTAGTAAGTGCTTATTCTTGCATCCTTCTAGAAGAAACCTCGAAACCATGTTTTGTGCATAAGCTCATGTGCCTGCATATAGCATGCATATAGGAGCTCATAATATCATAGGAAAAGGTGATGGCTTAAGTGATAAACCTTGATGAGTGTCACTATCACCATGGCTGGATAGTCACCATCCCAGCCACACCACAAGGAGTAAAAGCTATTTTTAAAAATTGGAAGATGGCATTCACCCATATATTCTACAATTCCATATGATATATTTTACTAGTAACAGAGTCTTTGAGGGGAGGTTTACACACTTTAGTTGATTAAGCCCTACTACCTCAAACTATAATTTGCTTCTGGTTAAATATGAAAGAGAAAGACACATATAAAGAAATAAGCACTTTATAGATATAAAGATTTAATGCATATGGTTAAAATTGTAGTTGTCCATCAAATCCTATTATGTTAGAGCCTTTATCAAATCTCTAGTTACATGATAATAACGTAAACAAACTTAGTGGGTAATAATCCAATAATAGTTATACATGCAAGATCTCATTGATTATCCTCATATCAATCAAAAACCTAAATAATTTTTTATATCATTATCAAAGGATCTACAACTAAAAGACAAGAATGGAAAAATAATTGGAGATCTTGCCCTTGTTTGTTTGTTTAAAATGTGGCATAGAAATATATCTTTCTCTTATGCCTTCAACATGCAAACTATAGCCCCAACAAGGCCCTCCCATGCATCAAAACCTTGAGGATATTATTCTTCACTAGCTAGAGCTTGGTCCATCTCAAATACTGAAATTTCAACCATAGTTTACTACTGGTCAAATCTTCAATCACTGGGTACACACAAAGTATTCTCCAACTGAAAATTAATGGAAAGCAGGAAAGGAAAAAAGGTCATGAAAACGAACAACACTGAAAGAGGAATAATGGAAAGAGGCCCACAATTCTAAAGTTGTCCTCTCGTTATATACAACATAAGCTTGTACTCTCAAGTAGGGTCAAAAGTGATGGCTGCTTTGAAACCTTCGAGATTAATTCTTCCCCATCCCCGATCATATCAACATAAATTAGCTTTCCCTTATCGGTAAAGTGGAAATTAGGCACATGTCAACTACTACATGTACAAAGAGGGAAATGTGAGGAGAAAAACTACAAGAGAATAACGTTGTAAAGTCTCCAAGGTGAAAAAATATCACAGTCAAAAGGGACATGCATGACCCGGGTGTTTTCTGCAATCAGATCAACCTCACCATGGAGAAAAGGTAGTGGATTGATAGAGACACCAACAATTGAGAAAACTACACCTGGTCAAGAATCAGAGTTTGATCTATGGTAAATAGAATGATGACTTATGAATAGATTCTTGTTTCATTGTATTGTCTTATGTAGAAATTTTGTCAAATAAAGATATCTACTCCGAAGGACATGGCTATTAGAGTGTATGTGACTAGAATTTTACTTGAATTTTATTTTCATTGTCAATGAAATAGATATGATGTATTTATAATTTCCAATTCCTTTGATACATCTTCTAAGTCTCTTTCGTTTTTCTTGTCACTACAATAAAAGAAAATCAAGGAAGACATCTCCACCATATCGTGTATTATTGCACAATGACAATTATAACAAATGGGAGTATGATGTGCAAGTTTTGATGGAGGTTATTCCAAGAAAGACCCTTGATATTGTTGTTAATATCCTACAAAAATCCCACTAAAATGACCTTGCAATCGTAATTATTTGTGCTCGAGTTGATGCTAAAGAACACTATACACAACTTCAAGGAAATAGCTTAGTTCCATTGAGCCTGCCAATGATGGTTGCAGAAGATTTCAGTCATATTGACTTGTCAGGAGCACTGCATACTATGATTAGGGTAGAGTTGTAGGTATGCACATCAATGTTAGTCATATAAGTACAATATGTAAAATTAACTATAGGAATCTTAGAATGCAGTCCCTTGAAAATGGAATGCTAATACCTCTATAATTTTGAATGCACATTTGTAGCTCTCTGTAAATGAAATGAACCAAAGCAAAGAGATCATGCTACTTGTGGTAGTTTAGGAACTTGTATTATGAAGGAAATGATAGAGAGTATTTTCTATCTTCTTTCAGTTTAAATGGCTAAATTTTTTGTAGTGCATATCCTTGTCTGCAATTCATGGAAACTTGTCTTTAGTTGTATTTTCTAAATTGCAAGATAATTATTTTCCCTTGCAGATCATTTTGGTGACTTGGTCAAGTGCCTCTGAAGAAATCTTACTTCTATGATTCTATCTAGTCAATCATTCTACATTTTTATGTTGCTTTGCACCTTTGACGAGGTTGAAGGGGCAAACAGAATCTGAAAAGCTTTGCAGGTAAGAGAGACATATATATTTTGTATGTATTTTTCTTGTTTTGATTATTTGATATGAAGGTTGTTTCTATTGTATATTATGTTATATGTAGCCCAAAGAGTACCTAGGTTAACTGAGAGGTAGCATCACATGATTTTGAGGGGTTAAATGTCTTAACACATTTCACAGATTTGTCAAAGTGGACATGCAACTGTGGTAATAGTTGCAATTATCCGGGACATCACAAACATGACAACTATGAACCAAAGAGGGCCACAAGGCGCAACACAAGGTATGGCACTCAATCCGCTAAGGATGTTAATTCTAGACCGACAAAAGATACGATCACATCCACCTGGGGTTATGCACCCTGAAAGCCAACTTCTAAATTGGTAAGGCTCTAGAAAAAGACATTCATTTCTAGTTGTAAGGCCCGCTTAATGATACCTAAGTATCTCGGAACCTATTGCTTGCCATGCTCGAACCTCAAACACATAAAATATTCATGAGTACTGTGTGATTTAGACAATGAAGATAAATGAATGACTTTTGAAATCATTTAAGGAATATGTAATAAAATGTTTCTAACAACCAACTATTGATAAGTGTCCACAACCCGGTACATCTAAACTAATTTTTTGCTCAAAACTAGTATAATTGCACAAAATCCTCACCCATCTATCAATATCCAACCAAAAAGTAATAATAGATTTTATGCCAACCGATCCCAATAACAAGTTGCATGCCACACTATTCGACCCAGGTGGGATAGTTTAGTTTGGACCAATTGGTTAGAATAATTAATTTGCACAACTTTGAGAATTCATTTTGGTAATAATTCGAAAGCATTTTACCTGGAATCAGTAGATTCTGAAGTAGCTTAAGTAGTAGGTCCAGTTCTAGGTGCAATTAGTCTAGAGCCAGTGAATGATCCAATAGCTTACTCAACAACAAAGGTAGAATATCCAAATCCAAGAAGCCTTAAGCAATATATAAGTGAAATGATTGAGTTTGGGATTTGTAGAGATCATATAGTCCCCTAGTCCCCTGGAAGTAGAGATCTCGCCAACTATGACTAGGTTGTAATTCCAGTTTGATAGCCATAGAAAGGAGTTTCAGTTGACCCAGTGAAAATAGGGGCACCACCACCCATAACACCCGATAGCATAGGTCAACATTATAAGCACCCTCATTTTGAGCTTCCATTTAGCTAGCTATAGCCTCCTACACAGTCCCATGCCCAAAAATATGAGCCTAAGGATATTTCCTGAAGGCGTGAAAGTTGAGAATGTTTTCTTCCTTCTTGAAAGATGAATGGGAATGTCAGGTTTAAGAAGGTGCCGGATGGCAGGTTCAGTGAAATGTTCTTAACTAGATAACATTGAAATGTGATAAAAAGATGGAGACCCCGTAATTAAATGCAAGATAACAGACCAAGGTTTAAGAAGGTGTCGGATGGCGGGCTCAGCGAAATGTGCTTAACCAGATAACACTAAAATGAAATAAAAAGATGGAGACCCCATAATTCAATGCAAGATAACAAACCACTAAAACAAAAAGAAAGATACGGAAATGAAAGAAGGGACCACATGAGGGAAAAATATGTGACCATGGAGAATGTGAAGGGGAATTAAATTCCATTAAATAAAATGTTGAGTCTTTTCTTTTGTTTAATGGGAGGTATTTATGATTATAAATAATTGTTAATTGTATGAAAATTGTTAGGTATTTGTGTCACCAAATATTAGTTGAGGGGATTTTCGTGGATTTATCAAAGTGAAATTATGGTGATATCAAAACAAATTTTGTGTGGTTAAAAAGTGCAGAAAAATAGTAATGTTATGGTAATGATCAATCATCATTTCCAATTAGTTTTTTGGTTTAATAAGGATAACTAATTTATGGAGATTTTTTATGATGTTCAATAGAGGGAGTCAACATGGGAAAGGTAATACTTTGGCTCTCGCATGTTTCAGAAAATTGATATCTCTTTGTCCATAAATATTAGGGGCGGAAAAATAACATAGGTTCTAGAGCTAATTTTGTTCCAACTTAGTTATATCTTGAACCAGAAATTGGACCTGTTGACCTCATGGGTATGATAATTTGGTGGCTTGTAGGGTAGTATTGTCATGAAATAAGAAGGGTGGACATCGAAATAAGCTTTGTGGCCAAAAAGTATAGTGAAGTAGTAATGTCATAGGATTAATGATCATTTCTAGTGAAATGTTTCTTTTAGTAAGGATAAATAATCTATGGATATTTCCCATGATGTAGTCAACATGGGAAAGGTGATACTTTGACTCCCACATGCTTTAGAAATTGATCTCTTTGTCCATAAACATTAGAGGTGGAAAAAAATCCTAGGCTCTAGAGCTAAGTTTGCTCCAAATTAGCTATATCTTGAACCACAAATTGTTGTTGACCTCATGTATATGATAGAAATTTGGTGGCTTGTAGGGTAGTCTTGTCATGAAATAATTTTGTCAGTTATTATCTAGTCACGTTTTTTAATCCTAGACTAAATTAGTCATTTAAGTTAGTCACTTTTGGTTTAGTCACTTGTTATCTAGTCATATATTTTATCCTTAGGTTAAATTAGTTGTTTAAGTTAGTCATTTTTAGTTCGGTCTCTTAAAATTGCTCAAATTTAGTACTAATTCACTTGAAATAATTGCATTGACTAACGTTTTTAGTCACCTAGTCATTAATTTCATCATTTTCTACTAGTGAAAACTACCCCGCATAGAATAGAAATAAATTGATTAATGGTTCACATAAAATATATGTATGTAATTATTAGCAATAAACATTCATCATTTATGTATATATCAAATGTGTATGGTTGATTTCGTCAATTAATTATTCAAGAAATAAATAAAATCATTTTAGTTCTTTCTGGACATTTTCTTTTAGACCAGCCATCATTTTATTAGGAATTTTGTTTTATTTATGTACGTTATGTATTAGTGATAAGTAGTGATATGAAATTTATGCATATTTCACATGCTTTAAATAAATGCATTCAAATACAAAAGCTTACTTATGCATATTTCTTATCAATTAAATAAATGCATGCAAATACAAAACTCTATACATGCATATTCCCCATGCATTAAATAATTTCATTCAATTTTAAAATTCAATAAAACTAATCCAAGTAGAGTAATATTAAAAAAAATTAAAACAAAAGATAAGTCTCACCCAACAAGCAAAAAATAGAGGACACTCAATAACCTGATATACACATACATAAACCAAAATCTTGGTCGAATCTAGCAAAGCATCCAACACGTGAGATAGAAAAAACATTACTGTGTAAAAGTATTTTATATTATTCACCATGTTTAAAAAGTATATTAAAAAACTTCATTATATAACAAAGTAATATAATAATTTATTAAAATATTACATTTCTATTATAATTTTTTATAAATATACAAATTTATATAATTTAAATATGAATAATATAAATACAAAAGTATCTTAAAAAAGATAAATTTTAAAAATTAAAATATTTTTTTAATATACATATTTTTTAAGATTTTTATATTTTATTGAAGTATTAAACTTCTACTATATATATAAATATATATAATTTATATATGTTTCATTCATATATTTAATTTTTATATTTTATTGAAATAAAATATGTTATTAATATTGTTTATATATAAATAATAAATTATAACAATATCTGAATAAAGACCTCTCTATATTTTATTAAGAGTCTCTTTTAAAGCTATTTATTTATATTTACAATTTATTTTCTTATTCTTACCCCTATCTTTAGTTTTTATATAAGATTCATTATAATTTAATACCTATTTTCCTTATTCTATTTATGATTTTAATTTATTATAAATAATTTAATAATTATTTACTTAAAATAATTTTATTTATTTTCTTTCTTTTCTTTTCATGATTATATTTATGATTTTAATTTATTATATAATTATTTAATAATTATTTACTTAAAATAATTTTATTTTTATTTTTTATTTTCCTTCTTTCCTTTGCTCTTTTTTTTAATTTAAATTTAAATTATGATTATATATTTTATACTTTTAATAGATTGTTATTTAATATATATGTGTATGTGTGTGTTATTTTTAATTTAATATTATTATTCTTTATTCAGATCACAATCTCTTCATTTATTTTGACTTTATGATGAACCATATTAGATGGTTTGAAAAACATGGATAAATTTTTTAATTATGTGATAGATCTAGAAGACAACTATCTAAATTATGACAAAATTTAAAGATTAAAATACTTTTTATTTACATATTTTTTTGTTTTTGTTTTGTTTTATTTATTTATTTTTGTATATTTGACTTTTATATTTTATAGAAATATTACACTTTCATTATAATTGTTTATAAATACATAAATTTATATAATTTAAGTGGGTCTAGTATAAACAAAAAGTTAACATATCAAAATTAAGATAGAGATAAACAATTAAAAATGAAAAATATTATTAAAAAGAAAATATTGTTCCACTACATCCTCCCAAAACTTAACTAGTATTATTCTCTAGTTGTTAAGTTTGACATTGACAAATAACATTTAGTTAATGCAAACAACATTCAATTAGTACATGGAACCTGGAATTTTGTATTAAAGCGAGTAGGTTTTAGGTTTGTTTTTAAATTATTATTTTTTATTTATGAAACTATTTGAATTTCCTATTATTTCATAATGAAGTTGAAACAATTTTCAATAGAATGTTGAACAAATTTTGTGAAATTATTGGTGTACATGTGTACATATTTGTCTTGTTCATGTTCATTTGTTATTTGAGAACCTCATCACATAAATTTTTCCATGAATGATATTAGACGAACTTTAATTTTAATCAAATTTGTTTGCCTAACCTTGTGACTTAGACAATAACCAACAAAATTTAAAATATTAGCTACCTTCTATTTCTAAATCCATATTTATTTATTCACATTTTCCCAATATATTTATGAAATTATAATTGCAAATTATTAAATAATGAATTTCATAAGTAGCTTTATAAAACAAATGGAAAATTATGCTCATCCATGCATATCAACCCTATTTTCTATTATAATTTTATCATTGATACCTATTATCAATTCAATTGAGCACACTAACATGGTGAGTGAGGTTAGAGATCTCCCTCAAACCATAGAATGATGGTAATATAAAAGAAGGCTAAAACTAGATATTTCCTTGAGCTAGGTGAGGCTTTAGTCAATAGACTTGCATGATTTGATCGGATATCATTTCAATACCCTTAGGGAGACATAATCATTGTGTTGGAGAGGTATTTCACCTGTGAATTCCATTGTGGGATAATATATTTACAACACTTAAGGTCCTTGGACCACATAAGGAACGATAGGCTAGTTAAGACATCCTCTCACATAAAAACCTCACAAATTTATTAGTTGACCTTACATTACATAGGGGAGGCTAGGTCTGGAGTGATGTAGTAGGAGTAGCAATTGAATAAAATTACTACATCTCCATAGGTTACAAATACTACAACTATGGAGGTAAAAATCATTGACACTCCTGAAGCTAGAGAATACCATACTTCCATTATCATAGAGGAAGACCCTGCTACAACTCTCTAGAGAGAAGAAGTTAGAAATGATAGTGTTGTGTAACAAACCATAGAAGGAAGAGAACAAAATATATCATAGAGTTGAGACCAATTTCTATGACTCGAGCAAAATAGGGAGAAACCACTATTAACATAGAGGAACTAGCAAGGGTGGAAGAAGAACCTAATATAGCACAACCAAAAGAATCCCATGTTGTCCCACAAGAAAAAACATAGGTTATGGGGGAAGAATAAGGCTCTTAGAAGAAAGAGTTGGGATGGAGATTGAGGGCCTTTCTTCTACACAAGAACCACCAAAGGGAGACATACAAGACGACCTTCCTGCTACACAAGAAATAGAAACTAAAGATATAAAAGAAGGCCATACTCTAACTTTAGAAGTTTACATGGAAAAGTAGGTCGAAGAAGAAGCTACAAAACCCAGCACACTAGTGGAAGCACAAGAAGTTGCTACCAAACCAAAACTAAAGAATACCCTTCAAGGCTATGATGCAAAGGAAAATAATAGATATTCTTTACTCGATGCCTTTGTATACTTCTCTTCTTATAAGGAATAAAATAATTGAAAAGAAAAATAGAAAATTCCATACCATAATCAAACTATTGGAGAGTGGTTTGAAGGAAAGTAGACCCTTTGAAAGATTAGAATTCCTTGCTCAATTTGCAAGATTTCTTGTTGTTGAAGAAATAATAGAACCTCTTCCAAAGTTAAAGGAAATAATGTAAGAAAAACTGCATGAGAAAGAAACAATAAGTGAGGCTATCAGTGCATAACAAAAAGGACCTTAAATGATAGAATTTGTTCTTTAGATAGATCCTGTTGAGATGAAGGACTAAGAAGTTCAAGTAAACCTCACAAACCAATGGAAGATATCCAAAGAAGATAGTTGGAATGGGACGTTGGCTACTTATGAGGAGGAGGTAATGTCAATAAGGGAACATCAACCAATTGTCAGAAAACTTAGAGACTGACGAGATGAGTAGCTGAAAATTCATATGACTAAATGGGAGAAATTTAAGAAGCGAATGGATGAAGAGGATGAAAATATTATGAAGCTACATAAACAAGTGGGTAAACTAGAAGTTGAGTAGATTTAGCTTGGATTTTTATTGGAGGGTGCACCTATATATAAAGCCCCTTCTCTTGTGTACAATAAGTATTTTTAGGAGAAGTATTTCATGTTGGAAGGAAAATCTCTCACAACCACCAAACCGTATGGAATCACCTCTCCAAATGCATTCGTTAAGGCCTATTTATGCATGCACCAATGAGGAGAAGAATCTATTGTGCAAGCTCTATCAACACAAAATTTTGCTAAATCAGGACCCCGTATGGAATTCCAACCATTTTGTAGGGGATGTTCAATTCTAATATTTTTCGTCATTCTTAAATAACTACATTGATTAGAAAATTTACCATCAGCTAGTTGAAAACAATTTTAAGTGTAATTTGTGGATTATAGTGGAATATATTATACCATGGGATGTCGATGGGTTAACTCACTTATACATGCAAAATTATAGCCTGAATTACAATGCAAGAGGTCATTGAACATTGTAAGGAATATCTTGAAGTACTAACAAAAAATGTTGTAAAAGAGTGTGTAGAAGGTTGGGGACAAGTCATATAGGGCATATACAAAACAATGAAAACATGAAAATGAGAAACAACTTTGGTATGGAGGAATAAATTGCAGTGTGTTTATGAGTTTCTCAGAGTCAAAAAAAAAAAAAAAAAAAACTCTCGAATGAGAGTTTGACAATTTTTTAATTGAGAAGTTTGGTCAAAAAAATTCTCAGACACAAACTCTCAGCTAAGAGTTTAGATTGTATTTAAAACTCTCTATCAAGAGTTTAGATTCCATTTAAAATTCTCATATGAGAGTCTATATTCTTTTATGAGAGTTTAGATTCCATTTAAAACTCTTGTATGAGAGTTTAGATTCTCATATGAGTGTTTAGATTCTCATATGAGAGTTTATATTCTCATATGAGAGTTTAGGTTCTCATATGAGAGTTTAAATCATATCTAAAACTTTCAACCGAGAGTTTAGATTCCATTTCAAACTCTCCATCGAAAATCTAGATTTTAATTAAAACTCTTGGAAAAAACTATGAGGCCAATCCCCTAGTCAAGAGAGGAATATATTTCTTAGAAAGCTCCAATATCTAACTTTTTAAATTCCATTTCACATCCTTTTAACTCCCTTCACACTCCTCTACCATTTCGTACCATCACCATAAACCCTAACCTCAAAATCTTTTGGTTACCCATATGGTGATGTTAATTGTTTCAAGCATGTTAATAATATTTTCATATGAATGCCTAAAGTAAATAAGTAGATTCTGGGGATATTAGAGAGAAACAACATAAGAATATTTTTAAATGTTAATCACGATCGGCAACATATATCAAATATTTATTTGGATATCAAGGCGTCAAGCAACTAATAAATCTTATCAGTGTTCCAACATCATCCTGCCATCATTGCAAGGATGAATAGCAAATGAAGAGGAAAAATAATATTTTTAAATACTAAGCACATCCAGTATTTTTAAATACTAAACACAACCATCTAGATAGTAACAACAACAATTTGCATCGTCATCACATGTACCATGTGGTGGGCACCCCTCACAAATGACTAGTACCCAACAAATATTTACACAAGAGTCAAGTCCTCCCACACCTAATTGTGCAATGAGAAAGAGTGTGATGGCAATCCATACAACATAAACCAAAACTAGTTTACTTGCTTCCTCATCTCTGCAACATAAAACAAACAAAAACTAGTTAGTGGCGAAGGGTGGATACTTAGCCACGGTTTGTAAAATCATCTTCGAATGTAACGATGAGTGGATCAAACAAGCATCAAATAGTCGCAGGAAAAATGCTTAACAAAGCCAAAAACAATCCTAGAGCAAATAAAAACCTTTAAAAAACTTGGTGCCAAGATGAATGGCTGAACCCTAGTTATGAAGAGTCACAAGTCTAATCAACCTCAGATCTAACCACAAACAATCACCGACAAACCCCACGGGAACAAGATTTGAAGTGAGAAAAAAATTATAAGAATTCATTAACGAAAATAAAAATATCACTAAGATAGAAAAAACATTACTGTGTAAAAGTATTTTATATTATTCACAATGTTTAAAAAGTATATTAAAAAACTCCATTATATAACAAAGGAATATAATAATTTATTGAAATATTACATTTCTATTATAATTTTTTATAAATATATAAATTTATAGAATTTCAATTTATATAATTTAAATATGAATAATATAAATACAAAAATATGTTAAAAAGAGAAATTTTAAAAATTAAAATATTTTTTTAATATACATATTTTTTTAAGGTTTTTATATTTTATTGAAATATTACACTTCTATAACTAGTTTTAATATATATATATATATATATATATATATATATATATATATATATATATATAATTATAATTTACATATGTTTCTTTCATATATTTAATTTTTATATTTTATTGAAATAAAATACTTTATTAATATTATTTATATGTAAATAATAAATTATAACAATACCTCAAAGAAGACTTCTCTATATTTTATTAAGAGTCTCTTTTAAATTATTTATTTATAATAATAATTTATTTATATTTACAATTTATTTACTTATTCTTACCCCTATCTTTGGTTTTTATATAAGATTCATTATAATTTAATACCTATTTTCCTTGTTATATTTATGATTTTAATTTATTATAAATCATTTAATAGTTATTTATTTAAAATAATTTTATTTTTATTATTTTTTTCCTTTCCTTTCCCTGATTATATTTATGATTTTAATTTATTATATAATCATGTAATAATTATTTACTTAAAATAATTTTATTTTTATTCTTAATTTTCTTTCTTTCCTTTGCTTTTTTTAATTTAAATTTAAATTTAAATTATGATTATATATTTTATACTTTTAATAGATTGTTATGTGTGTTATTTTTAATTTAATGTTATTATTCTTTATTCAGATCACAATCTTTTCATTTATTTTGACTTTATGATGAACTATATTAGATGGTTCGAAAACATGGATAAATTTTTTAATTATGTGATAGATCTAGAAGACAGTTATCTAAATTACCACAAAATTTAAAGATTAAAATATTTTTTATTTACATATTTTTTTTTGTTTTTGTTTTGTTTTATTTATTATTTTTGTATATTTGAATTTTATATTTTATTAAAATATTTCACTTTCATTATAATTGTTTATAAATACATAAATTTATATCATTTAAGTGGGTCTAGTATAAATAAAAGGTTAACATATCAGAATTAAGATAGAGATAAACAAATAAAAATGAAAAATATTATTAAAAATAAAATATTATTCCACTACATCCTCCCAAAACTTAACTAGTATTATTCTCCAGTTGTTAAGTTTGACATTTAGAAATAACATTCAGATAATGCAAACAACTTTCAGTTAGTACATGGAACTTGGAATTTTGTATTAAAGCAAGTAGGTTTTAGGTTTGTTTTTAAATTATTATTTTTTATTATGAAACTCTTTGAATTTCCTATTATTTCATAATGAACTTGAAACAATTTTCAATAGAATGTTAAACAAATTTTGTGAAATTATTGTTGTACATGTGTACATTTGTCTTCTTCATGTTCACTTGTGATTTGAGAACCTCGTCACATAAATTTTTCCATGAATGATATTAGACGAACTTCAATTTTAATCAAATTTGCTTGCCTAACCTTGTGACTTAGACATTAACCAACAAAATTTAAAATATTAACTACCTTCTATTTCTAAATCCATATTTATTTATTCACATTTTCCCAATCTATTTATGAAATTATTATTGCAAATTATTAAATAATGAATTTATAAGAAGCTTTATAAAACAAATGGAAAATTATGCTCATCCATGCATATCAACCCTATTTGGTATTATAATTTTATTATTGATACCTATTATCAATTCAATCGAGCACACTAACATGGTGAGTGAGGTTAGAGGTCTCCCTCAAACCACGAATGATGGTAATATAAAAGAAGGCTAAAACTAGATATTTCCTTGAGCTAGGTGAGGCTTTAGTCAACAGACTTGCATGATTTGATCAGATATCATTTCAATACCCTTAGGGAGACATAATCATTGTGTTGGAGAGGTATTTCACCTGTGAATTCCATTGTGGGATAACATATTTACAACACTTAAGGTCCTTGGACCACATAAGGAACAATAGGCTAGTTAAGACATCCTCTCACATAAAAACCTCATAAATTTATTAGTTGACCTTGCATTACATAGGGGAGGCTAGGTCTGGAGTGATGTAGTAGGAGTAGCAATTAAATAAAATTTCTACATCACCATAGGTTACAAATACTGCAACTATCGAGGTACAAAGCATTGACACTCCTCAAGCTAGAGAATACCATGCTTCCATTATCATAGAGGAAGACCCTGCTACAATTTTATAGTGAGAAGAAGTTAGTAATGATAGTGTTGTGTAACAAACCATAGAAGGAAGAGAACAAAATATATCAGAGAGTTGAGACCAATTTCTATGACTTGAGCAGAATAGGGAGAAACCATTATTAACATAGAGGAACTAGCAAGGTAGAAGAAGAACCTAATATAGCACAACCAAAACAATCCCATGTTGTCCCACAAGAACAAACATAGGTTATGGGGGAAGAATAAGGCTCTTAGAAGAAAGAGTTCGGATGGATATTGAGGGCCTTTCTTCTACACAAGAACCACCAAAGGGAGACATACAAGACGAACTTGCTACTACACAAGAAATAGAAACTAAAGATATAAAATAAGACCATACTCTAACTTTAGAAGTTTACATGGATAGTAGGTTGAAGAAGAAGAAGAAGCTACAAAACCCAGCACACTAGTGGAAGCACAAGAAGTTGCTACCAAACCAAAACTAAAGAATACCTTCAAGGTTATGATGCAAAAGAAAATAGTAGGTATTATTTACACAATGCCTTTGTATACTTCTCTTCTTATAAGGAATAAAATACTTCAAAAGAAAAATAGAAAAGTCCATACCATAATCAAATTATTGGAGAGTGGTTTGAAGGAAAGCAGACCCTTTGAAAGATTAGAATTCCTTGCTCAACTTGCAAGATTTCTTATTGTCAAGGAAATAATAGAATCTCTTCCAAAGTTAAAGGAAATAATGTAAGAAAAACTTCGTGAAAAAGAAACCATAAGTGAGGCTATCCAGCATAACAAAAAGGACCTCAGATGATAGAATTTGTTCTTTAGATAGATCCTATTGAGATGAAGGACTAAGAAGTTCAAGTGAACCTCCCAAACAAATGGAAGAAATCCAAAGAAGATAGTTGGAATGGGATGTTGGTTGCTTATGAGGAGAAGGTTATTTCAATAAGGGAACATCAACTAGTTGTCACAAAACTTAGAGATAGACGAGATGAGTAGCTGAAAATTCATACGACTAAATGGGAGAAATTTAAGAAGCGATTGGATGAAGAGGATGAAAATGTTATCAAGCTACATAAACAAGTGGGTAAACTAGAAGTTGAGTAGATTTAGCTTGGATGTTTAGTGGAGGGTACACCTATATATAAATCCCCTTCTCTTGTGTACAATAAGTATTTTTAGGAGAAGTATTTCATGTTGGAAGGCAAATCTCTCACGACCACCAAACTGTATGGAATCACCTCTCCAAATGCATTCGTTGAGGCCTATTTACGCATGCACCAATGAGGAGAAGAATCTATTGTGCAAGCTCTATCAACACAAAATTTTTCTAAATCAGGACCCCGTATGGAATTCCAACCATTTTGTAGGGGATGTTCAATTCTAATATTCTTCATCATTCTTAAATAACTATATTGATTAGACAATTTACCATCAGCTAGTTGAAAACAATTTTAAGTGTAATTTGTGGATTATAGTGGAATATATTATACCATGGGATGTTGATGCGTTAACTCACTTATACATGCAAAATTATAGCCCTAATTATAGCGCAAGAGGTCATTGAACATTGTAAGGAATATCTTGAAGTACTAACAAAAATGTTGTAAAAGAGTGTGTAGAAGGTTGGGGACAAGTCATAGAGGGCACATACAAAACAGTGAAAGCATGAAAATGAGAAACAAATTTTGGTATGGAGGAATAAATTGCAGTGTGTTTATGAGTTTCTCAGAGTAAAAAAAAAACTCTCGAATGGGAGTTTGACAATTTTTTTATTGAGGAGTTTGATCTTCTCAAACACAAACTCTCAGCTAAGAGTTTAGATTGTATTTAAAACTCTCAATCAAGAGTTTAGATTCCATTTAAAATTCTCGTATGAGAGTCTATATTCTTGTATGAGAGTTTAGATTCCATTTAAAACTCTTGTATGAGAGTTTAGATTCTCATATGAGAGTTTATATTCTCATATGAGAGTTTAGGTTCTCATATGAGAGTTTAGATTCCATTTAAAATTCTCTGCCGAAAATCTAGATTTTAATTAAAACTCTTGGAAAAAACTCTAAGCCAAGATTTCTTAATTCTATGGTAGAGAGTTTTATCAGAGAAAACTCACTATGCTTAGCATAGACCAATGATGAAAGATAAATTCATATGAGAGTTTCAAATTTCTCAACCAAGAGTTTTCGATCAACGCAAATTAGGAAAAAGTTTGTAATTTTCAAGAAATGGAAACTTTAGAGAAGCCAAATCCCTACAAAATTTAAGAGTTAGATGACGCATTTGATTACACTAGATTCATCACTAGATCTAGTTTATAATGACTTAATATTTATTCATTTTCATGAAGAAATTATTTTTATTACTATTTTTATACTAAAATGTTTCACTACAGATTTTGAGAGTTCTAAAAATTACTAAAATTGAGAATTCAATAAATTCAAAATCGAAAGACCAAATCATTTGAAAATTTACATGGAGATTCCACTCGTTGTCCTCTTTAAAACAATATTTTCAGCTGAATCATCGATGTTCACATTAAAAATAAAAATAATGGATCACTGAATATGATCAAAACTTACCATTTTTTGTCTTACCCTATTTTATTAAATGATAAAACATAATGGCTGAATCTAAAAAATCTTGCAGAATAGTCCATGTTCTAGTGAAATAAGTGTATATTGTGATGATATAATTTTTTTCTTAAACTAAATCACCATCTCTAGAAACCATGGTGGTTTGTTAAGTCACTCTTTATACTTTCTTGAAATTTTCAAGTATGCGCAATCAATAAACACCAAATTTCTCTAGCTATATGTCGATAATTTTTTTTTTTAATACGAGTATGGAGGAAAGAAAATTATCTACAAATATTTTTTTTATTGTAAATAAAATTTCTCAAATAAAATATGGTTTTCTAGAGGATGAAATTGATGAAACATAAAATTCACAATTTTCTATGTCAAATGCAGGCTAAAGGTGTTTCCCAATTTCTTGTTTTCACCCAAAAGAGTTCCCTCCAACCTCGATGATTTTGCAATCTTTCTAAAAAGGGTGAAATGATATATTAAGTTTATAGTGAGTATCTCAAACCATCGGGTTTGCCTCAGTTTCATTATCCAAAGATCTAGCTTCCTTCTGCCAAGTATTATAAAGACTATAATATGACCAAAAAGGAAGAAATTCCTTGATGGAGGGAAGTTAATCAAAGGAATCTCCACTACTATGCTCTTGAGTTAGGAACAGTTGATTACATCATTCGTAACCTCCATGGACATTATTATTACTCAAACTCATACTAACTATTTTTCGCATAGGGACATGCAATAGTTTTGGCTGGTGAAGGTGATGGGTACCCAATTTGCCATCTTTCTAAAACCTTTGTAAGACGCTTTTATGTATATTTTCCCAATTTCACTAGACTCCAAAAACCATTGTTCCCATTTGAATTCATTTTTGGTCAACATACATTTATTATCTTAATATTCCATTCTAATTCTTACTCTTATGCATTTATGGAGATAATTACCTTTCTATACTAACCACTAGTATTCTAGAGGTAGAGATGTAGATGGAAGAAATATTCCTGCATTAAAAATCACCATGGATAGTTGTTTCCACTCCTTATTTCCAAGGGATATGTTGGTGTCAAATGAAACACCCATGTAAAATTCGAGGCCAAGGGTGACTACCTAAAGGACCAACTCCAAATGAGGTTGTTCATGGGCACCAACATTTAGTTGCGACACGGGAACATCCCCCTTAAGCCACATTGCACTACAACTTATGAGCATCGAGCTTCGGCCATGTGTTCGATGTATTTAAACGGTCCTGCAATGACCTTGCAGGGGTTTGTAGTTCGGTCGACTCTGTTCGATTTATTGGTTGTTTGAACTATGCACTGTAGTGCTCGGCTTTTGACAAATATATATATGTATTTATGCTGTAAATTCGATTGTTTAAATTTTGCAAATGAAAATGGGAATGTGGTCATTTCTGTACCTAAAAACTTGTCTCTGTGGATAATGGCTTGCTTGTCCCTTCGTATATTTGTTCTGTTTGCACTATAGCTTGTCTGGGAGCTCTCCTCGCTTTGGTGCTTACTGTTCACCTGTGTGTAATTGCTTTGCTTATGGAAAAGGAAATAATTTAACAGTATTCTGTAGGAATAATTCTAGAGCTGTAACATGAATGGATTCAAATGTTTGTCTTCAGAAAATATTTTTGTGCTTTCTCTTCATTCAATTCTATGATGGCAAAAAGATTACATTAGTTGTTTTCTCCTTTCGTTTTGTAGAGAACACTGGACAGTTAGCAAACTTCCAATAGTTACAATATGTGGTTACATTAAATGGTTTTTGAATAACTGTCTTTTCTTGCTTTGTAAATTAAAAACAAATTTTAAATAAAACTAAAAAAAAAAGTAAAAATAAATACGTAAGCAAACATTAACATTGGCTGAGACAGCCACTCCTAGAAAATGAAAACTAATGCAACTCAAACTGTTTGAAAGAGACAAACTTCCAGCCATGTCCTCCCTGAGCTAGATGCTCTTGCATCAGGCTCCCGGGGTAGGTGAAAAATCATGGCTCTAGTCCATGAGCTCCTCGATAGAATACCCTGCACGTTGTATCTATCCTGCATCAAGCCACGAACTATCCTCAATAGGGCGGTTCTTCCACTTGACGAGGTATTGTAGGTACTCCTTCCTCCGAGTTCGCCTGGCCACTTGTGTGTCAAGGATTCCTTCAATTTCAAGTGGCTGAGCTAAAGGCATTTGTCTCATCCATGAACTACTCTTTTCCTGGGTGTCCTGCTTTGGCTGTGTTGAACTGTCCTCTTCCAGACTGGCAATGTATGGGAATAAATCTGCCACATTAAAAATGGGCGATATTCCTATACCTGGAGGCAATTGCAGTTCATAGGCATTTGCAGAAAACTTACGCAGAATTTTACAAGGTCCATTTTTTTTTAATTTCAGCTTATTTTATTCGCCCTTAGGAAATCTTTCCTTGCGCAGATGCACTAGAACCTGATCCCCTACATTAAATTGTACCTCACGTCATTTCAGATCTGCTTTCTGTTTGTACCTCTGACTACTGTCCTGTAATTTCATCTTCACCTGCTCATGTAGGTCGTTAATTTCTCTTGCAAAGTCTTCCCCGTCAGCACTTCTTTTCTCCAACTGTCCCAAATCCCACAGCTCATGCACTCCTCGGGGATGCATTCCATACAAGATCTAAAAAGGACTACTTCTTGTGCTTCAATTCGGTGAATCATTATAAGCGAATTCCGCTTGAGCAAGTACACGATCCCACATTCGTGAATTTTCTCCAACTAGACTTTGTAGCAGGTTTCCTAAACTTCTGTTCACCACCTCTGTTTTCCCATCAGTCTGTGGGTGATAAGCGAAGCTAAAATTTAACTTTGTGTCTAGCTTTTTCCACAAGGTGCGCCAGAAATGCCCTGTGAATTTCATGTCCCTGTTGGAAATTATGGACTTAGGTAAGCCATGTAGTCTGACGACTTCGGTGAAAAACAAGTGTGCTACATGGGTAGCGTCACTGGTTTTTCTGCAAGGGATAAAGTGTGCCATCTTTGAGAATCGGTCCACCACCACCATGATGGAATCAAAACCTCGCTGTGTCTTGGGCAAACCCAGGACAAAGTCCAGACTGACTGAATCCCATGATCTGTTTGGAATAGGCAAGGTTGTGTACAACCCCGTGTTTTGATTGTGCCCTTTCACCAACTGACATATCTTACACCTGGTCACATACCGTTGTACGTCTCTTTGCATCTTTGGCCAGTAATAGACATGATTGAGCTGATCCAAGGTCTTATCAATGCCGAAATGTCTAGCTAGACCTCCACTATGTTTTTCCCAGATGATGTTCTCCCTCATTAAACATTATGGGACACATAGTTGTTTTCCCTTGAATAACAGCTCCTCCTACAAGTTATAGTCCAGCGACGAACTATTATTCCTCAATAATGGATTTTGGCAGGGTTCATAAGCCTCCTTGAAATCTGCATCTGTTTGATACAAGTCTTTCAGGTGTTCAAATCCCAACACTTGTATCTTGCTTTCCTCCAAGAGTAGAACTCTTCTGCTTAGTGCATCTGCTACCTTGTTCGCTTGACCACTGATATGCTTCAATATGAATGTAAAGCTCTGTAAGTACTCCACCCATTTTGCATGTTTGTGATTCAGCTTATGTTGCTGCATAACATACTGTAATGCAGAATTATCAGAAAACAAGACAAACTCATTACCCAACAGATAATGTCTCCAATGCTTCAAAGCTTGGACAATGACATAAAACTCCTTGTCATAAGACGTATACTTTTGCCTGCTTTCATTTAATTTTTCACTGAAATAGGCTACTGGTTTGTCTTCCTGGCTGAGTACAGCTCCAATGGCTATACCACTGGCATCACAACGAACTTGAAAATTTTTGTTGAAGTCAGGTAGCCTCAAAATTGGCCTCTCAGTGATCTTCTTCTTCAATATCTGGAAGCTCTTCTCTGCAGCTTCAGTCCACTGAAAAGGTTGACTTGCCTTCTTGATTGTATCCAACATAGGTGCACAGATTCCACTAAATTTTTTTATAAACTTGCAATAGAAACTTGCCAACCCATGAAAACTTATAACTTTGAACAGACTCTTAGTGGATGGCCAGCTGAGTATAGATGCAACTTTTTCTGGGTCCATTTTCAGCTCGTTTTCTGCAATCAAAAAACCCAAATAGACTAACTCCTTTTGAAAGAAAGTACATTTTTTCAGATTTATCAGCAACTTGTTTTGTTGCAACTTCTCTAGAACATATCGAACATGTCGAAAATGTTCCTCCTTGGTCTTGCTGAAAATCAGTATATCATCAAGATACACAACCACAAATTTCCCAGTGAATTCCTTCAACATCTCGTTCATTAGGCGCATAAAAGTACTAGGGGCATTACTCAACCCAAATGGCATCACCAACCATTCATACAGCCCTTCATTAGTTTTGAAAGTTGTTTTCCATTCGTCCCCTTCTTGGATTCTAATCTGGTGGTATCCACTCTTCAGGTCTATATTCGAAAAATATTCTACCCCGCTCAAACGGTTCATCATGTCATCCATTCATGGAAATGGGAACCTATACCTGATCGTAATTTTGTTTATTGCTCATGAATCTATGCAAATCTGCCACTCACCTCCTTTCTTGGAGCTAGAACTATCAAAACTGCACATGGGCTTAAGCTTTCTCGAATCATTCCCTTTATTCAGTAACTCCTGTACCTGTTTCCTAATCTCCTCATTGTCTTTGGGACTCATCCAGTAAGTAGCTTTATTTGGTAAACTAGCTCCAGGGATGAAACCTATGTGATGACTGATACTCCATTTTGGTGGAAATTTATCTGGTAGATCTTCCACCACAATGTCACTGAATTCCTGCAACATTTCCTAGATTTCTTCGAGTAAATCAGGAATTTCAGTGTGCAACAGCACTGTTCTTGGTTTCCTTACAACAACATACTTCACCTCGTCATCTTCAAACTATTTTAGAAATTCTTTTCCACCCACCAGTAACACTTTTGTTCCACTAGTATCTGATGTTTCTTCCTCCTTGATAGGTACTAGCGTATGCTTAATCCCATCCTTAACAAACTTGTAACAGTTTGTTTTCCCATCATGAACAACTTTTTGGTCATACTGCCATGGTCTACCTAGAAGAATATGACACACGTCCATGGGCATGACGCCACAAATCACTTTGTCCCTATACTTGCCAATATGGAATTCCACCTCACACTGCTCATCAACTAGTAGTTGGTGACCCTTCTGTAACCATGACACCTTGTAGGGAGTTGGGTGCTTCAGTCGTTTTAAACCCAATCTCTCCACCATCTTTGTTGCAACTAGATTATCAGTGCTTCCACTGTCTATAATCAGTTTGCAGCATTTTCCATGTGACTTGCACACAATCTGCAATAATGCCTTTATTTGGGTTTGTTCAACTGTTTCTTTTGCCGGTTTCAGCAGTACCTTGTTCAAGACTAAGGCCTCTCTTGTCTTTTATACATTCTCTACCTCTTGAGGCAGTTCCTCTGCTTCCTCTGTCTGAGCAACATACGCTTCTCTTTGACCAGTCTATTCTCCTTCAGGACACTCAAAGGATCTATGCCCCCACTTTTGACACTTGTAGCACTGGTAGGCAACTCCTCTACCTCTGCCATTTCCTCTTCCTCTCTGGTATGGCCTTCCTCCTATAGTGCTACCTTCCTTTTCTATTGTCCTTGAGGTCTTTGAAATGCTTCCCTCTTCACTGTTGTTGGTAGTTCTTCCACTACCAAAGGATTGTCCTTCCCTTTTCCAATTCCTCATCCTCTCCTGGCATTCTACTTTCTTATGATATTTTCTTCTGCCTTTAAGGCACTCTGGTATGCTTCCTCTATGGTTTTCAGAGAAAGAATACTTATCTCATCCAATATCTCCAGCCTTAGGCCATTCACAAACCTTGCTATCTTTTTTGGGGTGTCCTTAGTATAACTAGCCCTCAAATTCACCCGATAGAATTCTTCAGTATATTCTTTGACAGTAATTCCTCTCTACTTCAAATTTGTACCTGTTGAAGGAGAGAAATATGGTAATCTTTTGGCAGAAACCTACCCTTCATCTTGGCGGCCATTCTGGTCCACCTTTTAATTAGTAACTTATTCAATCTTCTCCTATCTGCTTGGACACTGTCCCACCATAAGGCCACATGTCCTTTCAGCTTGGTAGCAGTGAATTTAACTCTCCTGTCTTCACTAACCTCCTCACATTCAAAATATTTGTCCGGCTCGCTAATCTAGTCCAGCAACACTTCTGTGGACAAACTGCCATCATAATTCAGAATTTCAAGCTTTGGCTTACTGCTAGCCAACAAGACTAACCTTAAAATTTTGATTTCAGGTCCTTCTTCATCTGATCCATCTGTTGTAACTACAGCTTATGTCGGAGCCAAATAAGATTCCAGCAAAGGGAGGAACAAATCTCATAGCCACTACTTCAAGGATAGGTGTGACATCAACTTCGATGTCAACGACCTATGTCACAAGTAGGGGCAGTGACACCGTTGCTACCTTTATCAACACCGCCAGCGACCAATTAACCATAATTCACAATGTAATGTAGTGCTCGTCCTAGTCAACACCCAATAGAGAGTAAGAATGAAACTTCCAACCATGAGAGAGATAAGTGTTACCAAAGATAAATCTAGAGGGACCCACTCCACAGCCAGCAAATCCTTCAAGAAAATTATAGAAGAAGTTAGTCATAATATAGCTGGCAATTTTGTAACACATTTTCAGTGGTTTTCCTAATACCACTAAATGTTTAGAGTAGGTCTTGAGTGCCTATATATAGGCCACATTTTGAAATTTAAAAAGGGGGAAGAAATCTTGGTTGTAAGGGAAACTCTACCAAAACTTTTGTTTAATTGTTGAGAGGTATTGAAGTAATCTTGGGGAAGAATTTTGAGGTAACTATTAGATTGTTTGTTTTTCTTATCATGTATATTCCATACCACCTTACGTTTTTAATTTTACTACTAATTAAATACAGGATTATGTATTTTTGATGGAATTTTAAGTTGTGAACCTAATCTATTGATCCAGGTGGACATTGGTGGCCACCCACCTATTCCACTTGGATCCCCACTATTGTTTCTTTTTAGATTCCTTAATTATAGCACAACTTACTATTTTTGGAAGTTTTTTGGGTCCTAAACTTTCGGAGCCATTTTAAGGGACTGAAAGGTGTATTTAGGGAAAACAGAGAGACCAAGTAAGTTCCAAAGAGATTCAATAGATTTCTTTGCCCTCCCCTTTGAGATCTTCGAAACAAGGTATTATGATAGCCATATGGAGATCGTATGCCAAAGTTACAACCTCCGGAAGTTGATGTACCAACTTAACTAAACGAGGCCTACAATTTTGGAACTTCATCTCCTAGGGTTAGCTTTTTGGATGTTTAGGGTTTAGGCCTTTTAGCCTCATTGTAACATAGTTCAAAGGCATGTAGTCGCCACATTTCTTCTCAATGATAAACTACCATCGCCTAAGCTAGTTTATTTCAATTTTTGTATGTAAGCATATTTTAGTTATTTGATATTAATGAAACAAAGTTTTATTTTTGTTGCATCTCTGTGTTTATGTGTATATCTATATTTTGTTGCATTCATGCATAAGTATGGATCATCTATTATAAATATTGTATAGTATTGTATCAAGATTATTAGCTGGAATGAATTTTGGCGTCAATTTGATGCTTTGTTTCAGTTTTGTGAGATCTATTAAGTTATTTGAAAGAATATCTTGACTTTCTTGATATTTCTTACAAGGTTTTTACAATAAAATGGTTAATTTCAAAATTATATGTTTCTAATGGTTGAATTCTTAATTCCTCGATCATCCACTACTTATACCTGATTTAAAATAATTCGTAATTGCTCCTTTAAATTGGGTAAGGTTTGATTTTCCATATTTCATGCATATTTTACATTTAAAAAAATTTATGTCAAACTAAAGGGTTATGAATTATCCCACTTAGGATCAATGGAAATGCAATCTAGAGAAAGCAATTAATGTGTCGTGTTTTTCCCTCAACCATGATTCCCAAACAACTTTTTAATTAACAGCAAATCTTAACAAAATTTGAAAGATTTTAATAGATGTTTCATATTTTCTTGAAGAACCTATAATGAATGTTGGATGTGAATGATGAATTGATTTCTTGGATTACTTGTGATTTTTATTTTGTTGCTTTTGTTGATTCACAATTTGCTACTAAGAAGATTATACTTGCATAAATATTTTGATTCAATGGTTATGATGGAATTCTTCATGTAAATTCTTTTTCTTGTGACACTAAAGGGGAAATTGAAATACATGTGTCTTGAATGTGAAATGAAATTTTTTTATATAAACCATTTTCAAGTTTGAATACAGATTCATTTACTTGATAGATTTAGAGAGACAAATTAAATATACAATTTTGTTTTCTTGCGTTAGACTCATCTCATTTTTACTATCCTTAGGTTGAAGAACACATGCCAACATATAATATCCAAGAGTTTCTCAAACATAAGGATTATGTCCATAATAATAATATGACCATTAACATATCAAACACAGAATGTTTCCATAAACATAGCAACAAATAAAATCACATTTATATGTTCACATGGGGGCTTCTGTTATGAAACCAACTCACAAAAAGATAGAAAAGATATATCAACGCCTTAGAATTCAGCCTCTTTGAGGGGGAAACCTCCTTTACATTACACAAATGAAAAATTCTTGGATGATACAAATGACAAAACCTCCTTTCTATATATAGGAGTCTAAGGGGTCACAATATAACCAAGCCGACCTAACAATAATAATATAAAGGCACAAAAATAACAATAGAGGGATTCTATGGGGCACAATAATAACAATATGGGGACAATAGGGGCACAACAATATTAATAAGGGATACAACTACAATAGTAATAGGGGAATCACTAGTATTATAGGGACCTAACATCCCCCTCTCCTTCAAAAAAGTGTTGTCCTCAACGCTTGAGTAGTTTTGGATGCTTTTGTATAAAATTCTCATCCTCCCATGTGGAGTCTTTAGCGGATAAGTTCTTCCACTTGATGAGATACTCTGAAATTGATCGATTTTGTAACTGTCGAGTTCTTGTTTCTGTGACTTCTTCTGGTTCCAATATAATTTTTCCTTCCTCGTCAAGTTCTGGCAAAATTGTTTGAACTGGAAGCTTGTCGCCTATAACCTTCTTTAAAGATGAAACATGGAAAACTGGGTGCACTCAAGAAGCTACAGGAAGCTCAAATTTGTATGCCATAGTACCAATCTTTTGCAACACCTTGTATAGACCATAATACTTTGGTGATAAATTATTATCCTTCTTAGCTTGCTTGAGGGGCATTTGTTTATATGGTTTTAGCCATAGGAATACCAAGTCAACTACATCAAAACTTCTTTCGATGCGATGTTGATCTACCTGTTGTTTCATTCTATTCTGCGCCAACGTGAGGTTATCCTTTAAGAGTTGGAGAACTTCTTGTTGATGCTCGATGTGATGTTCCACTGCTTGAACCTTAGAATTTTATCTTAAATATGATGTGATGTATGGTGGATGATATCAATAAAGTTCCATAAATGGGGTCATTTATTTTGTAGTATGGAAGGAAGTGTTATACCACCATTTAGCCAGAGGCAACCATTTGACCCATTGTGTTTGTTTATCAAATACAAAGCAATGAAGATGTCCTTCCAAACATTGTTTACTATCTCAGTTTGCCCATCAGATTGAGGATGATAAGATGAGTTATGAGCTAACTGAGTACTAAGATAAGAAAATAATTATGTCCAAAAATTTCCAGTGAAAATGGGATCTCTAACACTTACAATAATATTTGGGTTTCCACGTATCTTTTGAATTGTTTCCATAAATGCAATAGAAACTGTATTGGCTTTAAATGGATGTGATAATGCACAAAAGTGTGCATACTTGGTAATTCTGTCAACTACCACCATGATGACACTCTTTCCCTCAGGCTTGGGTAAACCTGTGATAAAATCCATTGAAACCTCCTCCCAATGTTGGCTTGGAATGGATAAAGGTTGTAATAGACCTGGGGTCTTAATTGTTTCAACTTTATTTTGTTGGAAAACCAAACATTCCACCACAAACTTTTGCAAATCCAATTTAAGGCCATCCCAAAAGAATTCCTTCTTCACCCTGTGGTAAGTTTTAAAAATCCTAAGTGCCCTCCCAAGGGAGAAGTATCCAATTCCATAAGAAGCTTTTGTTTGAGTTGGGAATTCTTACATAGGTATAAGCGATCTTTGTACCATAACGAATCATTTTTCCAGCTAAATGTATCAGATGTACTGGAATCTTGTTGTAACTTTTGAATAAGTGCCCACACATCTTTGTCATTTTTCCATTCCTCCCTTGCTTCGTTTATCCAATCTAGTTGGATAATAGAAATGGTGCACAACAATGCTTCCACATCCTCATCCTTTCTTGAGAGTGCATTTGCCACAACATTGTTCTTCCCTTTTTTGTAGATCATTTCAAAGTCATAACCCAACATCTTTGTGACCCATTTTTGTTTCTCTTCAGAGGATAATCTTTGTTCTAAAATGTATTTAAGGCTATCATGATCCATTTTTACCTTGAAGTGTCTTCCCATTAGGTAGGGTTGCCATTTCTTAAGTGCATGTAGTATTGCCAACATTTCTTTCTCTTTAATAGCTTTGTGTAAATACTTTTGCTTGATTGGACGACTTTCGAAAGCAATGGGTCTTTTTTCTTGCATTAAAACCGCACCAATTCCATTTCCTGAAGCATCAAATTCCACATAAAGGTTTTTGTGAAGTCTGGTGTAGCTAATACCAGTGCTTGGCACATTTCTTCTTTAAGATGTTCGAAGGCCTTTGTTGCTTCTGGAGTCCATGAAAATGCATCTTTCTTCAATAATGTTGTTAGAGGTGCTACTATTCTCCCATAATTCTTAACAAACTTGTGATAATACCCTGTCAACCCAAGAAATCCTTGGAGATGCTTTATGGATGTGGGGATTTTCCATTCCTTAATGGCTTTAATTTTGCTACGGTCTACCTTAACTCCTTCATGAGATACAATATCACCAGATATTCCAGCTCTTGGACTCCAAAGAAACATTTGGATATTTTTGCAAATAATTGTTTCTCCTCCAATAGTTGTAGCACCCCGTTGACATGTTCAACATGATCCTTCCAAGACTTGTTGTAGATTAGTATATCGTCAAAAAATACTAACACAAATTTTCTAAGGAAGGGTTTGAAAATTGAATTCATCAAACCTTGAAATGTAGAAGGTGCATTAGTAAGGCCAAAAAGCATGACCAAAAATTCATAATGAGCCTCATGAGTTCTAAATGTTTTTTTTAGAATGTCTTCAGTCTTCATTCTGATTTGATGATATCCTGAACGAAGATCCAACTTGGTGAAGCAAATTGATCCATGCAATTCATTCAATAATTCATCAATGACAGGAATGGGAAACTTATCTTTAATAGTGAGCTTATTGAGCTCCCTATAATCCGGAAACATGCGCCATGATCCATCCTTCTTATGCACCAATACTACTGGAGCAGAGAAAGAACTTTGACTAGGTTGAATTATACCAACCTCTAGCATTTCTGCAACCATACATTCAATTTCACTCTTTTGGGCATAGGGATATCTGTACGGCCTAGTGTTTGGAGGAACACTTCCTGGAATCAAATGAATAGCATGATCATGATCACGAATAGGTGGGAGACCTTTGGGGGTCTCAAATGCCTTGGAATGAATGTCTAAGACTTTTTGGAGATCTGGAGAAATAGATGAGTTCGATGTGGAAACATCTAGCGAATATAATTGTGCAATTAAACCTCGTTGTTCCTTTTTTAGAAGCTTTGTCATACCGTTAGAGCTGATTATATTTCCTGGTTTCCCTACAATACCCCTTAATTAAACTTCCTTTCCTTCTGCAGAAAAATTCATGAAAAGTTCTTGAAAATTAAAAGCTATTGTACCCAAGGATTGTAGCCATTGGACTCCTAGTACAACATCAGCACCTCCCATTGGAATGGAAAGCATTGGGCTATTCAATACATATTCTCCCATGGATAGCTTGATATTATGGCACTTTCCAAAGCAATTTATGGTTCCTCCACTTGCAACCATCACTTGACACTCTGGTGCTAGATATAGGAAGTAATTCAATTCTTTTGCTATCTTACAATGAATAAAATTGTGGGTACTTCCTGAATCAATCAACACTATTACCTTTTTCTTCTTGATATGTCCTTCTATCTTGATAGTTTGGGAGTGGTAATTCCAGTCAATGCATTACAAGATATGGTTGGATTCATTACTTCTTTATCTAGGGTTTTTTCTGGAGTATATCCTCTTCTTTTGACATCTCTTGTTCCTTTTCTTCCTCCTCTTCACAATCTATGTAGAATAATTTCTTCTCAGCACACTTATGACCTTTAGTGTATTTGCTATCACAATTGTAACAAAGTCATTTTGCTCTTTTTTCTTCCAATTGTTGTGGTGTCAACATTATTGGTTGTGGAAGGCTAGGGGTAACAACACTTACATCTTTTTAATTGTGAGTGGTACGCTTCCTGGTTACCATAATTTTTCTTGCTAACCTGAAGGCCTTCTCCAATGAATCAAGTTCCCAAAGGCGAAACTCATGTTGGATATTATCCTTTAAATTCCCTATGAACACATCAATCCTATGCTCCTCTGGAATATCTTTTACGCTTATGTTCAATTTTTGGAAGTCCTCAATGTGCTCCATCATTGAACCCTTTTGTTTGAGACTTATCAATTGGCTAAAAAAGGTGTTGCTTTTTGAATCCTCATAATGTGCTATCATTTCTTTTGTAAAATTACCCAAGTGACAATTTGTTTATGAGATCAAAGCCATCGATACCATACAGACTGATCTGGTTCCAAATATAAAGTTGCAATACGTACCTTTTGTGTGTTTTGCACATTATGGAGATTGAAAAATTTCTCCATCTGTAGTGTCCATGTTGCAGGATCCTTGCCATCAAACTTCCTCATATCAATTTTTGAAATATGGTGGTTCTTTGATCCAATGTTAGAGTCTATGAAATCATGATTAACATTTATTTTGTTCTCATCATGAGTTTCCTTTACTACCCTTTCACCATTAGTAAGCATTCCTTGTAGAAACTTTGTCAAATTTGTCTTCAAATATTCCATGCATGTCTTCAAATCTTCCATGTATATCTTCAAATATGTCTTCAAATCATCCATCTTAGCTTCCACATCATTCATCTTAGCTTCTACATCTTTCTTTAAACTATCCATCTTAGATTCTATTACTTTTTATGCTAGTGACATTTGTTGCACTTGGTCTCGTAATTTTGATATATCATATTGCATTTCTTCCTCTTCTTCATGAGTCATGCTAGAGCTTTCAAGTTGCTTATTAGGTGTTTGAATTTTCTTTCCTTGGGGAATCAAATACTGATAATAATTCTTTACTATGCCCTTTGAATTCCTTCAAACTAATTTTTCAAACAAAGCTTATGCAAAAATTAAAAAAAACTACACACATTTTTTCACTTTGTAGGAGCTCAATATTGAATCTGATGTATCTCTATAATTTCGAATAATTCAGTTCTAAAATTGCGATCTATAGTAGCCCTCTATGTCCTCTTTCCAATGCCACCAGTCTGATCAAATTTCGATTCTCTAAGAAAGAGTTATGCACAATCTCCCAAGATGACCAGATTATATACCTTTTCAGAAGAGCGAACATGTATGAAGTGCCACATGTCACTGTTTTGACCTTCGGATCTAAAGAATATACACAGGGAAATACAGTCCGTCCTCTTTCTGTAACTTCTAACGAAATTTTAATCTGATGCTCAAAACAAAATTTATGAGGATTTTCCCCAGGTCACCTATTTGGAATGTAATTTAGGAGTCTACAAAAAGGCTAACTTCCTTAGATCATATCTTCGCAAATATAGTGTGAAAATCTTGGAAATTTGGACCTGAGGTTTAGAACGATTTCGGCCCAAATGGGTTTTTTTTTAGCATCTGAGACGTCGAAGAAAACAAGTTATAGCACAAATTCCACGATGACCTATTTGGAGTAGCGAAACCCTAGAATCCAAAGCTTTGATACCAAATATTATGAAACCAGCTCACAAAAAGATAGAAAAAATAGATCAACACCTTAGAATTCATCTTCTTCGAGGGGGAAACCTCCTTTACATTATACAAATGAACAATTCTTGGATGATACAAATCAAAAAACCTCCTTTCTATATATAGGAGTCTAAGGGGTCACAATATAACCAAGCTGACCTAACAATAATAATATAAAGGCACAAAAATGACAATAGAGGGATTCTATGAGGCACAATAATAACAATATGGGGACAATAGGGGCACAAAAATATTAATAAGGGATACAACTACAATAGTAATGGGGGAATCACTAGTACTATAGGGACCTAACAGCTTCACTCAATGAACCTCTAACATAGCATGTGCGTTTGTGGCATACTAAACAATATGCTTAATTTGACTACATATTGGAAAATACCTCTAAAAATCACTTTATTTAACCCCCTACCAATATGAACCCAATGCACTTCCCAATTTAAAAGGTCCCTACTTTCACTAGATATTGTAGGTATCCATTTTTTCATTAACATTTTTTATACCCCTTCATATTTATATCCCTTTATTTTCGTTAATTTTTGCACCTAGAAAGAATAACCTAAACACTAGGTAACTTAAAACTTGAAAGTTTCAATAAAAAAGAGACAGATATAAGTTAGCTGATTTACAAATACATACTATGGAAAATTTGAATGGAAAATACGTAGATTTGAACTCTCAATTGCATTTTTATTCTATTGAATAGTGGAAAAGATACACTACAGTAGTTCAAAACAAAACCTTGATAACCAACACAATGGCACACCATTCACATCGCTTATAGAATAGGAAGAGGAGAGAAACTACAATGAATATAGACATGTGAAAAATCATATTTGGTTGCACTTTCTCAAATCATAGCCCTAAGCTAATCACCTCGTGCACCATAGTTGCATGGTAAGAGTGACAAGTAAGTATGTCTCCATCAAAAGATGAACTAAAGCATGCAAGCATGCATCCCTTCCTTGAGATATGAGTCATCTACCTAAGATGGGAATTTATCATGCATAAGTATTATAATTGACTAAGGATCTGCACCCTCTTAGGAAGAATAGAGCATGTCTAAAAGAACAAAATAAAATCTCTAATAATAGAAAAACTCCATCCAAAACTGAAATTGCTAAATTTGAAACAACATCTAAACTTGAATTAAGTGAAGGTGTGACATGTGTGCCCTTAGAATGCATGCACACTATTCCAAAAAATGGTCTATTTCACTATCTCCTATGGCATGCATGTGCCCTCTACCAAGCAATAGTTGGTATCACTGTCTCCTCCACTTTCATTCAACCTACTCAATACTAATGTAAGGAAAGGGTGAAGGTGTCATACTTGTTGTCTTTTCTACTACCCCATCATAAGGAGGATCACTAGCTAAGAAAAAGGTAAGAATTCTTAACACACGCATTAGACATAGATCATAGAGGTATTAGTAATGTGATGCATGTATGTTCTAGAGCAAGGCTACTTGGGAGCGAGAGTAGAAGCGGGAAGTGGGAGTGACATTTTCAAAATCTCCCAAATTGGGAGTGATTTTGTGAGTGGGTTATATATATATATATATATATATATATATATATGTATATGTATATGTATATGTATATGTATATGTATATGTATACATACACATATGCATACATACATATATATATGTGTGTGTGTGTGTGTGTGTGTGTGTATTGATATTGATGTATATATGTCAACAAAAGCATGTAGAATGATGAATTTACGATAAAAAAACATAAAAACATGTATTGAAACATATAACATCATTCATCTAGTAGTTATAATCTTTGTCAACCATAGGTACACAAATTACAAGTTCTCATTTATATATCATGTAAGGGTGCACATAACCAAAATAACATTGAGTACAATCTATCGCTGAACTGAAAATACATCAACAAGTAGGCTCTTGATGGCCTCTAGCATCCAAAAAATCATGTTACAACAAATACCTACATATCATCAAAATCATTCCCTATCTTGGGATCTTTGTCATTAATAGCACCCTCTAGGCATTAACATAAGATAGGAAAAATGTAACATGTCAAGTAAAGATTTTGTTTGAGTGACGGGTACATTTTTAGTAGGGTCATGATAGAGGAGTTTGAAAACCAATGTCACTAACATCAAGGTACATAGAGGTCTTGGTTTTCTTGGTTAAATATGAGTTCCTTACCCTAATACATGACAAAATCCAATGGAGACATTGCAATCCCCCCAACCCTAAAATCCTGAAAAACTAATAAGTCTATTGCTTTTATAGTCAAATACAAAATTTTAATTTCTCCATATGAAATCTAATGAGGTCGGAACCACTCTTAAACATCTTGAGTCATTTCATCGTAATGTTAAAATTTTAAGTAAAATGATGAAAATGAAAGATAAAGGAGAATGTCACTGTAACATTACCATGAATTGCATGTCAATACTAGGGCCATAGGTTTGAATGTTAGGCTCCTATGGACCTAATATTATAATAGTTTTTTCTTTCTCTCTCCTACTCTCGATACTCCCACAATACTCTTGAACCTCTATTTCTTCAGCCCACTTGTTTTTTGCCTACGTGTGGCCAATGTATTATATAAACACTACCTTATTTTACACACATTGCTATACTACATATAAAAACCCTTTACTCTCCTATTAAATGCTCGATATATTATTTCATTTTTTCTTATTTTTTATTCCCAATATGAACACACGTAATATAGTATTGCTTTGTTACTGAAACCCCCATAATTGACCTATTTTTAAAACATGAGACTTTTCTAAATTTGGTTGACCCTAAAGTTTAACAACTTAAACTTAAAATCACTTTAGTATTATAAAAATTAGAAATTAAACATCCTAACTAAAATGCGATAGAACATTCCTAAATTCAAAACTTGAAATGATTAAGAATATATTTGTGAAAGCCAATTTTGTTAAAGTAGATACTATCACTTTGAAATGTGACTATATGATAACTAAAACGATATATATTCAAACAATATAGATACATAAATATTAATTATAAATTAGAATTGCATTGCAAGTTCTAAACCTATTATATATGTTCAAATAATATAGATACATAAAATATAAAATATTAATTATAAATTAGAATTGCAATGCAAGTTCTAAACCTATTATAAAAATTACCATAGATTAATTCTTTGTATAACACATCCAACTAAAATATATATAATTTTTTACTCGAATAAAAAATCTCAAAACCATTTAATATCACCAAATTAATATTGATATAAACAATAACGATAATAATCTTATATATATATGGTTAAATAAATAATCTTATTAAATGTGAAAATCCAAATAGTTTAAGTAAATTTTAAAAATTTATATTTTAAATCATAAGGATGTTGATTATTGCATATTAAAACTAATCATGCTAATTAAATATAGGCTTGTAATTTAATTCGGGTGGAAATTTCAATAATTAAGAGGCCATGGTGATGTATTATTTATTATTTATTTGAGCATTACTCCTTCAAATATCATGACAATTATTCTCACAAAAATTAACATTACACCCTTTTCAAAAATGAAGGTAGTAAATATCTCATCACATGCACTTATAAATGATGAAGTTGAAGTGCTCAATAAAGGTCTAGGTTTTGTTATTTCCCCAAAGCGGATTATCTTTGAAAGCATCGTATGTAGTGTGGAAGATGGTATCCACCGATTAAGTGATGTGGATAAAGAAAGGATCTGTCAAGATTGTTCCGTTGTCATCAGGAAAGCCAAACCTCTGAAATCTAATCTAAATCACAAATTATTATTGTGTCTCAAAAACTTGAGAAATAATGATAATATTGTTATTTTAAAAGTTGACAAAGGGGGAGCCACAATAATTATGGACAAGCAGGATTATAACTCTAAAATGAGAGATCACCTCTCTAACAGTTGTACTTAGAATAAGCTACAACGGAATCTAATTTATCACATTGTTAAAGAGGTCAAGTAGGCCATTAAAGAATCTAACTTGGATGATCATCTAAAAAAGAAGTTAACCCCATGCAGTGAGATCACCCCAAGGATTTATGGCCTCCCTAAAATACACAAAGAAGGTATCCCCTTGAGACCCATTGTGAATACCATTGGCTCTCCCACATATATTCTCACAAAATATGTAGTCGGTGCCCTCAGACCTCTAGTTGTTAACACAAATTCCTTCATTCAGAATTCTAAGCATTTTGTTGATCTTATCAAAAGTGAGAAGCGTGACCCTAATGATTTAATAGTGAGCTTTTATGGTGTTTCATTATTTACCAAAACCCCCCTTGATGAAGCAATTGAGCTTGTCAAAGGTGGTACTGACCCCAAAACTGCAAAATTTGTTGAAATCTGCCTTAGTCAACATTTCTCAATTTCCAAGGAGAATTTTGTTAAAAATAGCAACAAGAAATTCCAATTTAATTTGTCCTTGAATTAAATTGTGAATTAAATTGTCATTCCATTCTCATAGAAATTTGTAATAGTTAATTAAGTTAAATTGACTTAATTGACTTAGGAAATTCAAGTTGGAAGTATATCTAGAGTCATGTAGAGTGATCCTTCAATTTTAGGGTCCCAGGTTGAATTATTTTGAGTTGTAATTAGATAACTCAGTCTAACTAAGTTATAGTCAATTAAAATAGTTCTAATTGTTGGAGGAACTAGTAGAGGTCTAGTAGTGGAGTAGTGCACCAGTGCATCACTAGTACTATTGGGCCTCCAAATTTTCACAATTCCAATGACCGAATTATCCATTTTACATCATTCCATTCATACATTGTTAGAAATTTTTAACCATATTCCTCCATAAAACACACCAAATTCCATTATTTTTAATGAATTAAGAAGAATTTTGCACGGTTTTACTAATGACAGTTTAATAAGTTCAAGTTCGTGCAGTTTTGTCAAGTTTCCATAGTTATCTCCTTGGTTGAGGTAGTAGCACTAATGGGGCTCATTAGTTGGTAAATTATATGGACCTTAATACAACTCTCCAGCTTACTAAAATAAACTTTTCTCATAATTCATTACATGTTTTGTTATATTTTTCTTAATGAGAAGGGTAAAGATGAGATGTCATGTCTAGTGGTCTAATATGCATTGATTGTAGGTTTTGGAGAAAATTTTGTCTAATCAAAGTGGAGGAACTCGAAGGAGACAAGACAGAGGGATTTTAGGAAATGGGATCTCCCTCCTTAACTCCTCACTCACTCAAAGATTCCTCCATCAAATCACATTTGCTCAGAGTTGTAGGAAACCAAGCCATTAAGATCATTGGGAGCCAAGCCAGTGATAGTTGAAGACCAGTTGATCTTAAGATTGGGAGACAAGCCTCCTTAAATTTAAGGAAGTTGTTGGTAACTTCAGTTGTATAAATAAGAATTCCTAGACCATCATTAGGATTTGGATTTTTGTTCATTGTAGCCAATAGGCATTTTCGAGTTGAAACTTTGTGACTAATCACTCTTGTGTATTTTTTATATTTTAATGAAAATGAGAAGCATTCCCTTGATCCAGCACTGAGTTGACTCAAAGGGATGAAGTTCTTGGGTTAGAGCCCAACCCTAGCAACAAAGGTTCCTCTTCTTGTATATGTATTCGTAGATTACATTCATAGTTAGTTGTTGAACTGCTTTTGGGGTTGTGAATTTGCAAGTATTAGTATGATTAATTAGTTTGGTTCCATTTGTGTATAGTTAGAACAACAGTATCATAGTGACAGAAGGAATTTAGAAAATATGGTGATAGTAGTTTTCGCCTCATCTCTCTCTTTTGGGATTATGACTTGAGGGATACTTTCATACAGTCAAAATATAGAGTTCTTGCTTTGCTGCATAAACTAGGGTTTCTTGTTTAGTAGGTCATTATCTTTAAGTTTCTTAGGATAAGTTGCAATTTTCATTTCTCATCTCTTAGGTAGTGTATTGATTTCAAATAACTTCCATTCATGCACTTAGCCATTAGATGGTAATAGTTTTGTTTTATTCCACTTAATAAATCTTTCCCGTGTATAGAGTTTCATTTGTGTATAGATGGAAACAAGAATGTATGTTTGTGCAAGAGATTCTACATTGCAAGGAGACCTCGTCTCAGTTGCCTCATCCAAACATTATCCACCCATGTTTCCAAAATCCACTAAAATCTCAATCTGGACTCTTGTTTTATAAGCCAAAATTGCCATTTCCATTGAGAAAATCCAACCTTCTTGAAATAATTGCTTGAGATATAGGTAGTTTTGACCCCCTTCATGCATTATTCTCCCATTATCTACCTTTCCCAAACTTCATTCCACCTTCTAAACCACTTCCTAAGCTTTTTGCCTGTTCCTATAGTAAAACAGGGGATCCTATAGGAGAACTAGGACATCATGTAGTTTTCCTGTAGGAAATCCTGTAGCACCCTGTTTTGAGCCTGAATTGAGAAAAATCATCACTCAAGCTAGGATTAGGCATCTAATTGACCTCCATGCCATCAAGACCATTCTAACCCTCTTCCTTCATACTTGTCTCCCTTACCAAAGAACAAGAAAATATTAGCATATGCATTCATAAAATGAAAAGATAAATAAAAAGAGTTCTTTTATTTCCTAGTTAGCACATGCATGCAACAGTTAATACTTCCTATATCACATTCCATGCTCAGATAGTTTAAATCATCACATGCGATAAATAGGGTGAAACTAGGTTTCTTTTGCAAGAAAAATGTGTCAATGAGTAGATAGAGGATTTCATGTTACTTTACAAGCATCTTCCAATTCAGTCTTTCATTCTTTAAAATAGTAATCATTTCTTTTCTTTCATTTAGGATAATTTTCCCTTCTCCAATTGGTAGTCAAACTTCTTCTACTCAATAGAATATTGGTTTGAAAAACCCTAGTGGTATATCACCCGAGTTGAACAGTGACAATAGTAGACCATTACATCTATTTGTGTATACAGCATTGCCACCTTCAAGTTTGTACGAACCCCGAGTTGATGAAATAAAGTTGGTAGCCCCAGGAGTTGCAACATTCTTGCTACAATACTGATGTTCATCACTTTTTTCTGTCGTTGCCAGGGAGGTTTCTGAGTAGATGTGATTTATGCTTTCTTTCTTTATTTCCTTATTTATTTATCATTCTGCAAATAATTCTATTCATCAAGTAGTTGTAATTTGGTTTTGCTTTCTTTCCATTCTGCAATTAGTTTCATTCAGAAAGTAGTTGCAATTTGTTTTTGTTTTCTTTCCATTCTGCAAGAAGTTCAAAAACAAAAGAAAGAACTGGAAAAAAAAAATCCAAATACCCCCACCACATCAAATAGCCAACCTTCCCTCTTCTTCGATGGTTGTGATCTAGAGGAACCATTAGGCAAACAACCAAATATTTTTGAAGAGCCTATTAGGGTTTTGGGTTGTGTTATATTATTTCCACGACTAGCCGAGGTAGTTAATCGGGAGGTTAGAAGGGGGGCAGAGCCCCCCCTTCGTTGCGTCGATTGCATAGTGGGGAGTTGTCACAAGGGGTTTGAGGGGTGCAGGTAACCCCACTCTATGGGGTCCGGGGCATCACCCCATAAAATTTTGTTTTTGTACCCTATATTAGGTTAGGTGGACCTACCTATGGTTTTATGAATGATTTTTCGCACATGGTTTTGGATGTGATGGTTTTTGGTTGATGGTTTTGGACGCGATGGTTTTCGATCCATGGTATTGGATGCTTCGGCATGTGTAAATATGTATTGTAACATTGAAAGGAACATAATGAAAAATCAAGTTGGTAGTCCCAGTATTGGAATCCAAGGGAAAATCTCTGTGTATATGTGTTTTATGTGTTATTCTCTCACATTGTTTATTTTCTGTGTTTTAGAATTTGTATGCAGGTAATTTTTGTACGGAGTTAAAACCTACATTTGGTATCAGAGTTGCTTTGGCTTCAAGGGGAGGCCTTTCCTGCTGAGGGGTTTCACTTGTGCCTGTGGTAGACCCTGTTCAGTGGGAGATCTGAGGGATCGATTCTGGTGGTGAAAGAAGATGGCGAACAGTGGAAAGATAGAGATCGAGAAATTTAATGGTCAGATTTTTGAGTTATGGAAACTCAATATGGAGGATCTATTGGTGGATAAAGATTAGTGGATCATGATAGATCTGGATACTAAACCAATGGGAGTGTCCGATGAAGAATGGAAGAAGTTGGATCGGAAGGCTAAGAGCACAATACAATTGTGTGTCTTGGATTCAGTATTGTTAAATGTATCAGGGGAAGCTACAACGAAGGCTTTGTGGGACAAGTTAGGGACTTTGTACCATTCTAAGTCTCTGGTGAATAAAATGTTCCTATGGAAAAAGTTGTATAACCTGAGGATGAAAGATGGAGACTTGATGACAGAGCATCTGAATGCATTTAATACTGTGGTAAGTTAGTTATTATCTGTTGATATTAAAATTTCAGATGAAGATAAGTGCATCAATTTTTTGTGTTCTCTACCAAATTCGTGGGATAGTTTGGTTATTGCAATAGGTAGCAATAAAACTACTTTGCAGTTTGATGAAATAGTCGCATCCTTGCTGACGGAGGAGATGAGGCAGAAAAATATGAAGAGACAAAATGGTGATGCCTTGTCTGTATGAGGACGGTCCCAAAACAAAAACAAAAATAAGTCATTGAGTGGGAGATCTAAATCTAGAGGTAGATCTAAATCTCCAGGAAAACCTGTAAAGGTGGTGTACTAGAAATGCGGAAAGGAAGGGAACTACAAAAGGGACTGTAAATCGAAAGCTCCTGACATTGGAAAGGGATCTGATGATGCTCCTTTTGCAAAGGTGAAAAGCACCTTAGATGAAGGTGGGGATGTGTATTTGGCTTCTTCAACTACACATGTAGATCATGAGGCATGGTTGATTGACTCAAGTGCATCCTTTCACTTCACTCCCCATAGAGAGTGGTTCTGCAAGTATGAGAAATACAATGGTGGTGATGTCTTCTTAGGGGATGGTAGGAAGGCTAGAATCATTGGTCGCAGAAAAGTAATGTTGAAGTTGCAAGGTGGAAGGGTTAGAACACTTCCGAGTGTTCTGCATATTCCTGCATTGGCCAGAAATCTGATTTCTGTAAGCAAGTTGGATGATGCAGGTGTAAAAACAGTGTTTGAGAAGGATACCTACAAGATGGTTCGAGGAGCACTAATATTGATGCTTCGGATTGGAACTCTGTACAAGCTACAAGGTAGCATTTTTATTGATGGGTGTAATAGTTCCGTGGTTCCTGAAAGTGGAGCAGAAAATCTCATGGTCTCTGGAGAGAAGACCATGCTATGGAATCAAAGGCTTGGACATATTGGAGAGAAGGGCCTTCGAATACTTCATGGTAAAGGTATGGTAGAAGGTATGAGTAATAGCTCTCTGGATTTTTATTTCTGTGAAAATTGTGTATATGGGAAGCAGAATTGGGTGAGTTTCCCCTCTGGTGGTAACAGGGCGAAACAGATATTAGAGCTTGTGCACAGTGATGTGTTTGGACCTCTGAAGGTTCCATCACTGGGTAAGTTTGTGTACTATGTATCATTTATAGGTGACTTCTCAAGGAATACATGGATATATTTCCTTAAGAAGAAATCTGAAGTCTTTGAGAGGTTTAAAGAATTTAAGGCTCTGGTGGAAAACCAGACAGAGAAGAGGATAAATGTGTTGAGGAAAGATAACGGTGGAGAGTTTGCAGTAAGGAATTGAGGAATTCTGTAAGAAGTGTGGTATATCACAGCAAAGGACGACTACATACACACCTGAGAAAAATGGAGTTGTAGAAAGAATGAACAAGATGTTGATGGAAAGGGCAAGAAGCATGCTCAGTGGTGCCAAGTTAGGATAGGAATTTTGGGCAAAGGCAGTGGAGACATCATGCTACCTGGTCAACAAATCACCTTCATCAGCGTTGGAGGATAAGACTCCACAAGAGGTATGGATTGGTAAGAAACCCTCTCTTTCACATCTGAGGGTATTTGGATGTAATGCATATGTACATGTTCCAAAGGAGAAAAGAAGCAAGTTGGATAGTAAATCTGAAAAGTGCATCTTTATTGGGTAAAAGGATTGTTTAAAGGGTTATAAGCTTTGGAACCCAGTAACAAGAAAGGTTGTGTATAGTCGAGATGTGGTGTTCAAAGAGGTGAAATATGTTATTAAACATGAAGTCCAACGAAAGGAACCTGAGAAGATAGAGTTTGAGCTAAAGGAGGAAGAATCAGACTGTACAATAGAGGAGGAATCAAAATATGAAGAGTCGCAAACTCTGGTTGTGACAAGATCAGTTCAAGAAAGGAGGTAGCCAAAAAGGTATACTCCATATCCTTTTTGTTCAAATTTTGCTTTATCTATTACTGATGATGATCCTAGAACTGTGAAGGAATCAGTAGATTTGGAGGATGGAAAACTCTGGAAAGAGGCCATGGTTAATGAAATGGAATCTCTACACAGAAATGAGGCTTGGGATCTGGAGGAGTTGCCGGCTAGAAGGAAACCCATGTAGGTTTTAACCCCATACAAAAATTACCTGCATACAAATTCTAAAACACATAAAATAAACAATGCGAGAGCATAACACATAAAACACATATACATAGAGATTTCCCCTGGATCCCAAAATCGGGACTACCAGCTTGATTTTTCATTATATTCCTTTCAATGTTACAATACATATTTATACATGCCGAAGCATCTAATACCATGGACCAAAAAACCATCACGTCCAAAACCATGGACCGAAAACCATCGCGTCCAAAAACATGTGCGAAAATCATGCACAAAACCATAGGTGGGTCTGCCCAACCTAACATAGGGTCCAAAACCAAAATTTTCTGGGGTGCTACCCCGGACCCCATAAAGTGGGGTTACAGGTGCCCCTAAAACCCCCTATGACCTCTCCCCCTCTAACCCCCGGTTAACTACATGGGCTAGTCGTGGAAAGAATATAACACAACCCAACATTCTCCCACTTGTTGTTTTCTTTCCACAGGGGGGCACAAGAGAGCTTAGTCATTTATCCAGGCCTGCAACGCCCATTGTTTCTCTACACCAAGAGAACTTCTCAAAGCTCACAGCTTTTGTCAATGCATCTGCAGTATTCTTCAAAGTGTCCACCTTTACCAGCAACACCTTTTTGTCTTCTATCATATCCCTCACAAAGTGATACTGAACATCAATTTGCTTTGTCTTTAAATGATATGCAGGGTTCTTTCCTAAGAAAATTGCACTTTGGATATCACAGCCTATCCTTATAGCTTCTTGTACTAACCCCATACTTGAACAAAATATTTGCAACCAAAATGCTTCCTTGCTTGCATGAGTGGCTGCCATGTATTCTGCCTCTGTAGTTGATAGTGCCACTACAGATTGTTTCTTACTCATCCAACTAACTGCACCTCCAAATATGTTAAACACATACCCACTTGTAGATCTTCTCTGATCCAGATCTCCAACCCAGTCTGCATCAACAAAGCCACGAATATCCAACACTTTGTCCAATCCTGATCTTCCTTGGTAGCACAAACCATAATCAATAGTGCCACACAAATACCTGAAAACCCGCTTCACTACTATCGAATGCTCCTTTCCTGGTTTTGGCATAAACCTACTCAATACTCCCACTGCATGTGCAATGTCTAGTCTAGTACAGACCATTGCATACATCAGGCTACCGACTGCACTTGCATATGGAACACGGGACATGTCCTCTTCCTCTTCTTGTGTCTTGGGACACTGTTCAGCAGATAACCTCACACCTACAGGAATAGGAACCTTCATTGGATTACTATCTTGCATATTAAACCTCTGCAATATTGTCTCGACACACTTCCACTGGTTTAACCAGAGCTTCCTCTTTGCCTGATCTCTTTTAATTTCCATGCCCAAAATATAGTTTGCAACACCAAGATCTTTCATGTCAAATTTAGAGGACAATTGGGTCTTCAAATCTTGGATAATTTCTTTGTCATTTCCAACCAACAACATATCATCCATATACAAGACCAGATAAATAACATGGTCACCAATTAACTTAAAATACACACAGTGATCTACCTTGCTTCTGGTGAAGCCAAGTCCCCGTATAAATGTATCAAATTTCTGATACCACATCCTTGATGACTATTTTAACCCATACAGAGACTTCTTTAACTTGCATACCAGTTCTTTCTTACCCTTCGCTGCAAAGCCTTGAGGTTGCTTCATGTAGATTTCCACTTCCAGATCCCTGTGAAGAAATGTTGTCTTCACATCCATTTGTTCTACCTCAAAATCAAAAGCAACAAAAATAGATAAAAGTAATCTAATAGAAGTTATCTTACAACAGGAGAAAAAATATCACCAAAATCAATTCCTGGCACCTGGGAATAACCTTTTGCTACCAACCGAGCTTTGTATTTCTCCACTTTTCCTTCTGCATTTGTCTTCTTTTTGAACACCCATTTGTTGCCAATGGGTTTCCTTCCAGCCGGCAACTCCACCAGATCCCAAGCCTCACTTTTGTGCAAAGATGCCATTTCATCAACCATGGCCTATTTCCATAGTTTTCCATCCTTTGAATCCACTGCTTCCTTCACAGTTCTGGGATCATCATCAGTAACATATAAAGAAAAATTTGAACAGAAAGAAAATGGACTATACCTTTCAGGCTACCTCCTTTCTCGAACTGATCTTCTCAGAGCCAGAGTTTGTGGCTCTTCATTTTCTGATTCCTCCTTTGCTGTAGAGTCTAATTCTTCCTCCTTTAGCTCAAACTCTATCTTCTCAGGTTCCTTTCGTTGGACTTAATGTTTAATAACATCTTTCACCTCTCTGAACACCACATCTCATTTGTACACAACCTTCCGTGTGACTGGGTTCCAAAGCTTATAACCCTTTAAACCATCCTTATACCCAATAAAGATGCACTTTTCAGATTTACTATCCAACTTGGTTTGTTTCTCCTTTGGAACATGTACATATGCATCACATCCAAATACCCTCAGATGTGAAAGAGAGGGTTTCTTACCAGTCCATCCTATTGTGGAGTCTTATCCTCCAATGCTGATGAAGGTGACTTATTGACCAGGTAACATTTAGTATCCACTACCTCTACCCAGAATTCTTGTCTTAACCCTACACCACTGAGCATGCTTCTTGCCCTTTCCATCAAAGTCTTGTTCATTCTTTCTGAAACTCCATTTTGCTGAGGTGTATATGGAGTAGTCTTCTGCCGTGCTATACCACACTTCCTACAGAATTCTTTAAATTCCTTGCTGCAAAACTCTTCACCATTATCTGTCCTCAGCACCTTTATCTTCTTCTCTGTTTAATTTTCCATGAGAGCCTTAAATTCTTTAAACCTTTCAAGGACTTCAGATTTCTTCTTAAGGAAATATATCTGTGTATTCCTTGAGAAGTCATCCATAAATGATACATAGTACACAGACTTACCTAGTGACGGAACCTTCACAGGTCGAAACACATCACTGTGCACAAGCTCTAATATCTGTTTCGCCCTCTTACTACCAGAGGGGAAACTCACCCAATTCTGCTTACCATACACACAATTTTCACAGAAATCAAAATCTAGAGAGCTATTACTCATACCTTCTACCATACCTTTACCATGAAGTATTTGAAGGCCCTTCTCTCCAATATGTCCAAGCCTTTGATGCCACAGCATGGTCTTTTCTCTAGATACCACTAGATTTTCTGCTCCACTTTCAAGAACCATAGAACTGTTGCACCGATCAATAACAGTGCTACCTTGCAACTTGTACAGAGTTCCAATCTGAACTCCCCGCATCAATACCAGTGCTCCTCGAACCATTTTGCAAGTATCCTTCTCAAACACTATTTTTACACCTGCATCACCCAACTTGCTTACAGAAATCAAATTTCTGGCTAATGCAGGAATATGTAGAACACCTAGAAGCGTTCTAAACCTTCCACCTTGCAACTTCAACTTTACTTTTTCGTGACCAATGATTCTAGCTTTCCTGTCATCCTCCAAGAAGGCATCATCACCATCATATTTCTCATACTCACAGAACCACTCTCTATGGGGAGTGAACTGAAAGAATTCACCTGAGTCAATCAACCATGCCTCATGATCTACACGTGTACTTGAAGAAACCAAGTACACATCCCCACCTCCATCTGATGTGGTTTTCGCATCTACAGAAGGAGCCTCATTAGATCCCTTTCCTTTGTCAGGAGCTTTAGATTTACAATCCCTTTTAAATTGGCCTTCCTTTCCGCATTTCTAGCACACCACCTTTACAGGTTTTCGTGAAGATTTAGATCTCCCACTCGATGACTTATTTTTGTTTCTTTTATGGGACCATCCTCGTACAGACAAGGAATCACCATTCTGGCTTTCCATATTTTTCCATCTCATCTCCTCCATCAGCAAGGCTGAGACTATTTCATCAAACTGCAAGGCAGTTGCATTGCTACCTATTGCAATAACCAGACTATCCCACGAATCTGGTAGAGAACACAAAAAACTGATGCACTTATCTTCATCTGAAATTTTAATATCAACATATGCTAACTAACTTACCACAGTATTAAATGAATTCAGATGCTCTGTCACTGAGTCTCCATCTTTCATCTTCAGGTTATATAGCTTTTTCGCAGGAACAGTTTATTCACCAGAGACTTAGATTGGTACAAAGTCCCTAACTTGTCCCACAAAGCCTTCACCGTAGCTTCCCCTGATACATTTAGCAATACTAAATCTGAGACACACAATCGTATTGTGCTCTTTTCCTTCCAATCCAACTTCTTCCATTCTTCAACGGACATTCCCGTTGGTTTAGTACCCGGATCTACCATGATCAACTGATCTTTATCCACCAACAGATCCTCCATCTTGAGTTTCCACAACTCAAAACTCTGACCATTAAATTTTTAAATCTCTATCTTTCCACTGCTCGCCATCTTATTTCACGACCAAAATCGATCTCGCAAATCTCCCACCGAACAAGGTCTACCACAGGCCCGAGCGAAACCCCTCAGTAACAAAGGCGTCCCCTTGAAGCCAAAACAGTTCTGATACCAAATGTAGGTTTTAACCCCATATATAAATTACCTGCAATCGAATTCTAAAACACATAAAATAAACAATGTGAGAGCATAACACATAAAACACATATACACAGAGATTTTCCCCTGGATCCCAAAACTGGGACTACCAGCTTAATTTCTCATTATATTCCTTTCAATGTTACAATACATATTTATACATGCCGAAGCATCCAATACCATGGACTGAAAAACCATCGCGTCAAAAACCATGGACCAAAAACCATCACGTCCAAAAACATGTGCGAAAATCATGCACAAAAACATAGGTGGGTCCACCCAACCTAACATAGGGTCCAAAACCAAAATTTTCTAGGGTGCCCCTCAAACCCCCTCTGACCTCCCCCCCTCTAACCCCCGGTTAACTATGTGGGCTAGTCGTGGAAAGAATATAACACAACCCAACAACCCATTGGAAGCAAATGGGTGTTCAAGGAGAAGACAAATGCAGAAGGAAAGGTTGAGAAATACAAAGCTCGGTTGGTAGCAAAAGGTTATTCCCAGGTGCCAGGAATTTATTTTGTTGATATTTTTCTCCTGTTGCAAAGGTAGCTTCTATTAGATTACTTCTATCTGTTGCTACTGTTTTTTATTTTGAGGTAGAACAAATGGATGTGAAGACAATGTTTATTCACGAGGATCTAGAAGAGGAGATCTACATGAAGCAACCTGAAGGTTTTGTAGTGAAGGGTAAGAAAGAACTGGTATGCAAGTTAAAGAAGTCTTTGTATGGGTTAAAATAGTCACTAAGGATGTCGTATCAGAAACTTGATACATTTTTATGGGGACTTGGCTTCACGAGAAGCAAAGCATATCACTGTGTGTATTTTAAATTAATTGGTGACCGTGTTATTTATCTGGTCTTGTATGTGGATGATATGTTGTTGGTTGGAAATGACAAAGAAATTATCTAGGATTTGAAGACCCAATTGTCCTCCAAATTCGACATGAAAGATCTTAGTGCTGCAAACTATATTTTGGGCATGGAAATTAAAAGAAATCTGGCAAAGAGGAATCTCTGGTTAAACCAGAGGAAGTATGTCGAGACAATATTGCAGAGGTTTAATATGAAATATAGTAAATCGGTGAAGGTTCCTATTCCTGTAGGTGTAAATTTATCTACTGAATAGTGTCCTATGACACAAGAAGAGGAAGAGGACATGTCTCGTGTTCCATATGCAAGTGCAGTCGGTAGCCTGATGTATGCAATGGTCTATACTAGACTAGACATTGCACATGCAATGGGAGTATTGAGCAGGTTTATGTCAAAACCGGGGAAGGGAGCACTGGACAACAATGAAGCAGGTTTTCAGGTATTTGCGTGGCAATAGTGATTATGGTTTGTGTTGCCAAGGAATACCAGGATTGGACAGAGTGTTGGATATTCATGGCTTTGTTGATGCAGACTGGGCTAGAGATTTCGATCAAAGAAGATCTACAAGTGAGTATGTGTTTAACCTATTTGGAGGTGTAGTCAGTTGGATGAGTAAGAAATAATCCGTAGTGGCACTATCAACTACAGAGGTAGAATACATGGTAGCCACTCATGCAAGCAAGGAAGCAGTTTGGTTGCATAGATTGTGTTCAAATATGGGGTTAGTATAGGGAGCTATAAGGATAGACTGTGACAACCAAAGTGCAATTTTCTTAGCAAAGAACCTTGCATATCATTCAAAGACAAAGCACATTGATGTTCAGTATCACTTTGTGAGGGATATGATAGAAGACAAAAAGGTGTTGCTGGTAAAGGTGGACACTTTGAAGAATACGGAAGATGCATTGACAAAATCTGAGAGCTCTGAGAAGTTCTCTTGGTTTAGAGAAACAATGGGTGTTGCAGGGTTGGATAAATGACTAAGCTCTCTTGCGGCCCCCTGTGGAAAGAAAACAACAAGTGGGAGAATGTTGGTTTGTGTTATATTCTTTCCACGACTAGCCGACATAGTTAACCAGGGGTTAAAAGGGGGGGCGGAGCCCCCCTTTCGTTGCGCCGATTGCGTAGAGGGGGGCGGGGGGGTCACAGGGGGTTTGAGGGGTACAGGTAACCCCACTCTATGGGGTCCGAGCAGTGCCTCAGAAAATTTTGTTTTTTGGACCCTATATTAGGTTGGGCGGACCTACCTATGGTTTTGTGCATGATTTTTAGCACATGATTTTGGACGCGATGGTTTTCAGTCCATGGTATTGGATGCTTCGGCATGTATAAATATGTATTCTAACATTGAAAGGAACATAATGAAAAATCAAGCTGGTAGTCTCGGTTTTGGGATCTAGGGGAAAATCTCTGAGTATATGTGTTTTATGTGTTATGCTCTCGCATTGTTTATTTTGTATGTTTTAGAATTCGTATGCAGGTAATTTTTGTACGGGGTTAAAACCTACACGGGGAAGAAGATGAGACCATTCCACCAACTTACATTATGGCTAATAATAGAAATGAAAGGGGATATAGAGATAGAGCTGAGGGTGATTTTCCCATCAAAGAAACTAATGGGGATGCTAAGATGAAAAACATAAGCCCCTTTGTTCTTCCTCACTTCCATGGTCTGACCTCAGAAGACCCGGATACATTTTTGTTCAAGTTTGTTGTCATATGCAGAACTTATGATTACACCTGTGATGATCAAAAGTTGAAATTATTCCCATCCAATCTCAAAGATGCAGCCTTGTGTTGGTTCATGGTTTTACCTAGGGATAGTATCACCACTTGGGCTCAAATGCACAAGCCTTTAACAACAAGTATAAGGACTACTGCAGGTCCAAAGATACCAAAGAGGAAATTTTTAGAATGGCCTTAGGACATGATGAATCTTTAGAATATTATGAGGAAATATTCCAGCTCAGCTACAAAAGGGTCAGGTGCACCCTTGATCCTGAATCGCTTAACTTAGTCCTTTTCAGGGGGATCAAGGAATATCTCCTAGAAATCCTAAACTTGTTTTTAGGAGGGGGTATCTATGAGTTAACCTATGATGACATCAAGACAGTTTTTAAGAATCATTCTAGGGCAACTAGAAAGAAGGGTAGGGCTAGCCAAGTTGTGTCTAGTTTTTCCTCTTCCAACACATCCATAAATAGTGAAATTGGGAACATGTTCGAAGAATTTAAGAGTGAAATGCTACGTACCCTTGCTCTGCAAATGGACACTATGCAAGTTAGGAGGAAGCAGGAGGAAGTGGAGAGAGCCTTAGCTATCATCTGCCCTAGATGCACCAGGAGGCACCCTAGGAATGAATTTCCATTGAATCTCATAGAAATTTTCATGGTCTGTGAGGAAAACCACTCCACAAACAAGTGCCCTTCCGTACCTAGATTAAAAGTTGTGTATCAGGAAATGGAAGGGGTGATTAAACAAATATGCTACATCATTCAAAGGAGGCCTCAAGGACCTCGACCATACTAGAAAGGCATGCAAGGGGTATCCTATTCATAATACAACCATAATCATAATACATCCATTCCCCCTTGGTGCCCTCCTGCTCATCCTTCGTGGTCCACACCTTCTCCCTAGTCCTTTTTACCTCAATACAATTCCTGATCTACCAACCAACCATTTCAGCCATATGCTCCTCCACAGCCTTAGTGGAATGCACCATCCTAAGCATGGAGGCCCCCATACAACCAAGCTCCAACTCTATTGCCTCCACCTATATCTCAACCAGAGCTCCTACATCCTGCTCCAACTAAACAACCTCATATGCTTGCCCAACCAAATCCGAACCCAAACAATAGACAAGCACAACAGGTCTACAGTGGAGAAACATCCTACCCTATCTATGTTGTGGAAATTCATGAAATTAACCTCAGGTCTGGGAGGGTGCTTCTGGATAACTAACCTCCATCTCCACCTGAGGAGTGTGAAGAGGAAAAAGAGGAAAGTGTCCCTCAAGAAAATCCACCTCCTTTTCCTAAGAGCCTAACCCATCCTATCCAACACACCCCAGGAGAGACTGAATTTTTGGTTAGCTAAAAAATATGTGTGTCAAAATCCCGCTTCTTCAAGCTATCAAAGATGTGCCCATCTACAACAAGTTAATCAAGGATAAGTGTTTTAAACATCCACGAAGTTGAAATAAAGACACCCCTACCATTAATGTCATTGGACAACTATCCGAATTATTTTTGGGGCAAGTGACTCCCAAAGTATCTAGATCTTGAAATTCATATAGTAGATGTACACATTGATGGCACCATTGTCCCCCATACCTTGATCAACCTTGGGGCTGTCATCAATGTGATTACTAAGGAGACTTTGCTTAAACTGAATCTCCAGAGATCATTAAGAAAGACCGCAACAATTTTGTAGCTTGTGGACAGATCCACAGTAGCTCCTAAGGGAGTTGTTGATGATGTGATGGTCTCCATTGATTCCTGGATATACCTTAGTTCTCCAACCTAAGACCAATTTCAATGGTTATCCTCTCATCCATGGGAGGCTATGGTTAGCGACTACCGATGCTTACATAAGTTGAAAGGATGGGAATATGACCATTAAAAATGGGCATATACCCAAGAAATTGGTCTTGTACACTCCTGCTCAACCATCTCTAGAGCATGACTTACCTTTATGGCTAGAAGAGGAGGAAGAATATGAAGTCTACTCTTCCCCAATCTATACCCTAGGTGCTACTATAGGAGGGGGCAAACCTGATGAAGATGACCTAATTAAACACGTCCTCCGAAATTAATTCCCCAACACCATGTCTCTTGAGGAGTTAGTAAAGGAAGCCAAAGACAAACCTCTGATTGATCTATCCTTAGATGAATCAAACCCTACTCATGTCAAGATGATAGAATTTGGCCCTGAAATAGCATTGAAAAAGAACCCCTCTCTCTATGTACACCAATAAGAGGATTTATGTGACAAGCTAAAAAAGCATTTGGATGCCTTTGCTTGGAGTTACAACGAAATGAAGGGAGTTCCCCCTTTGTTGTGTAATAACCACATTTACATCAAGGAAGGTTCCAGGAGAATGAACCTAGCTCTCAAGGATATATTCAAAGAAGAACTGTAGACATTTTTGGATGCAGGGTTCATTTACCCCATCTCAGACAGTGAGTGGGTGTCTCCTCTAGTTCTGGTTCCAAATAAAAATGGGAAGTGGAGGATCTGTGTGGATTACCAAGAGATAAACAAAGCCAAAAAAAAGGACCATTTCCCTCTAACTTTCATTGACCAAGTATTAGATGGTTTGGCAGGAAAGAAATTCTTCTCTTTCCTGGATGGATTCAGTGGTTACAATGAAATCTAGATCAACCCAGAGGACCAGGATAAAACCACCTTCCCCTGTCCCTGGGGTACCTTTTCTTATAGGGTCCTTCCTTATGGTTTATGCAATGCCTATGCCACTTTCCAGAGAGTATTCCTAAGCATCTTTGTAGAGCTAGTCCATGATTATGTGGAAATTTATATGGATGATTTCACCCCCCATGAATGCGATTTCCTGGAGGATCTCTCTAACCTAGAAAAGGTGTTAAACAAATGCATTGAAATGAACTTATCCTTTAGTCCCAAGAAGTGTGAATTCTTAATGACTGTAGGGACTGTTCTAGGTTACTTAATATCCTAGGAAGGATTACAAGTAGACCCAAATAAGATAGCTATCATAAAGAGGGCCCCTACTCCTCAGAAGCAGTGGGATGTCAGATGTTTCTTAGGCTTGGTCAGATACCATAGGAGATTCATAAAATACTTTAGCAAGGTAGCCTCACCCTTCTTTTTTCTATTGGCTAAGGACTCTAAATTTTTATGGTCAGAAAGCTACCAAGAGGCCCTAGAAACCCTAAAGGACAAGTTGACTATTGCACCTATTCTCCGAGGCCTAAATTGGGCTCTTCCTTTTCATATGCATGTTGATTCCTCTCACAAAGCTATTGGAGCAGCTCTGGGCCAGATAGATGACAAGCTACCTTATGCCATTTACTTCATCAGCAAAATTTTATCCAAAGCCGAGTTAAAATACATAGTGACCAAAAAAGAGCTCCTAGTTGTTGTCCATTCATTGAATAAATTTAGACATTACATTACTAGTTACCAGACATTTGTACATACTAGCTATGATGCCATTAAATATTTGATGTACAAGCCTAATGTGAATGCTCGAATTATTAAATGGTTACTCTTGTTACAACAATTTGATCTAACTATTATTGATAAGCATGGCAAAGAAAATTTAGTTGTAGATTTTTTGTCTAGATTGACTTTGCCTGCAGGTGAGGTATGAATGGTTGATTACCAGCTGCTAGATGAGCATTTATTCGCCATTTCAGTTCTCTCTCCGTGGTTTGCTGACATAGCCAACTACTTAGTAGTTGCATAGTTCCCTCCAAATTTTTCCTCCAAGGAGAAGAGTAGAATCATATGGAAAAGTGCCCCTTTCACTTGGATTGGGGGCAATCTGTTCAAGTTGGGCCCAAATCAAATTCTAAGAAGATGTGTCAAGGAGGAGGAATTTTTTGACATCCTTCTGGCATGTCATGATGGGCCTTACGGAGGTCACTTTGCAGCCGAAAGGACAACATTAAAGGTACTACAAGCTGGCTATTACTAGCCCACTCTCCACCAGGATGCAAGAAGGTATACCAGCCAGTGTGATTAGTGCCAAAGGATGGGGAAACCTACCCCTAGGGATGAAATGCCTTTGCAACCTCAAGTGACTTTCGAGCCATTTGACAAGTGGTGCATGCATTTTATAGGACCCATTGATCCTTCATCCAGACAGAAAAAGCACATCATTGTGTGCACTGACTACTTAACAAAGTGGGTTTAAGCCAAAGCTGTCAAGGTAGCCACAAAGGGAAAATTAGTTGAATTCTTGAGGGAGAATGTGTTTTACAGGTTTGGATACCCTAGAGAGTTGGTCACTGATCGAGGAAGTCAATTCACCTCACACATGATTGAAAATTTGTTAATCCAGCATAAGATCAAGCACAGAAAGTCCACTCCTTACCACCCTCAGTCTAACGGAAAAGTAGAAGTCACCAAAAGAGTGTTGGAAAGCATTCTCACTAAAGTGGTTAGTAGCAAAAGAAATGATTGGAAAGACAGACTATTGGAGGCCACTTGGGTCTAGAATACAACTTGGAAGACCACCATTGGCTTTACCCCTTATGATTTTTTCTATGGGAAGAAGGCTCTGGTGTCCATTGAATTTGAGTACCACACCTTAAGGATGGCAGCACAATTGGATCTAGATGTCACAAGGGCACAACAAGAGAGATTTCTCCAGATAAATGGGTTAAATGAATTCAAGATGCAAGCCCTCCTACATACAAAAGTGACTCAAGTAAAAAGAAAAATTTGGAAAGACAAGAATATCAAAGACAAAATGTTTCAACAAGGTGATTAGGCCCTGTTGTATGACTCCCAATACAAATATTTCAAAGGCAGGTTGATGATCAGATGGTCGGGACCATATGTGATAGAAAAGTTCCATGATAATGACACTGTTTAGAAAAGAACCATCGATGAAGAAGGTATCCCTTTGCTTGCCAATGAGTATAGGTTGAAAGTCTACAAAAAGCCTTTGTCAAAGAAGGAGTTAATTAGTAGCATGAGCAAGGTAGTGATGGTGATTGAAGGAGTCTTGGCTTCCACCTCACGAGGTTCCTGAGGTCTGTTGAAGTTTTAAAAAAAGAAAAAGAAAAAAGAAAAATATAAAGAGGCCAAGGTGAAAACCTCCATGAGACACCTGAGTTCCACTCTTAGGTTGAAAACATCTTTAAGGCAACCCAAGAGTGTTTTAAAAAAAAGAGGAAAAAAATGAAAATAAAAGACCTCTAGGTGAAAACCTCTTTTTAGGCGACCACGATGAAAACCTCCTTTGAGGAAACTTGGTTGTCTTCCAAAAACAAAAAAAAACAAAACAAAACAAAACAAAACAAAGCACAAAACTAATGGCAGGGACCTCAAACCTGCCCACTCATAACACTGCGGCCCCCTCCCACCCCCTCCCAATTTCTTATTTCTGCATTTGCGTAGTTTATTTAAAAAAAAAAAAGTCAAGAAATTGGACATCCAAGTGAAGAAAGTGGCCAAGAAATTACCAAATTTAGAGTTCAAAATTCATATACTAGTCCACCTATCATAGTTTAGTTTAATTCCCTTGCTAAATAGTTTTCATTTATGATAAATTGTGTTGCTAAGTTTTGCAAATTTTTTAAATCAAAAGATGGCACGGGTAAACCTATAGCAGGCAATTTAAGATTTGGTAGATGCCAATGTGGCCTATCGAACTGATGAACCCCAAAAATGGGTACCTCGTTAGGCTCATTTTGCCTATTATTCTCGATTAATCCACCATTCTTCATATTTTATGCATTCTTTTGAGTGTATTTATGTTAATTGAATGAATTAGGTTAGTCACTTTACCATGAAGTCTAATATGTGCTTAATTGCATATTTTTGGACATCTTTTGGACCAAGGTCAAGCATTTACGAGTCAGTTAACAACCAAATATGAGGGAACAAGGCGAAGGATTTGTAGGAAGGGTGTCTCCTACACTAAATGGCCCCTTCCTCGAGTTCTCCACCATCAGCTCGGAATTCAGCAACCCACCGAAGATGATCCCCGAGGGCAGCCGAGCAGCTTTTTTGAAGTGGCTGATTACTTGCAGTTTTGAGTAGCCAAGCCCCTTGAGTTAAGGAGGGTTGTTGGAGGTTCTCGTGGTGATAAGTAGGAAGGCTTCCAGCCTTCGTAGTTTTTTAGCTCTTAAAAAGTTGTATTTTCGTACTTTAGTGCTACTCTGCCTTTCAACGCATTTTCGAGCTTTTGTTGTAAACCTTTATGTGACATGGTTATTTTTTGAGTAATGGAGATTAGTTTCACTTTTCATTAGCTCTGAGCTTCTTTTAGGAGGCTGTAGCTCTTGGGGTTGCACCCAACCCAAGTGCAAGTACCTCCTTTTGTGTACTCTTATATGTTTTTGCTGCATTCCCAGAATAACTTCTGCTACTTAGATTAACATATTGCTTTGTTATTTAGGTTTCTTTTGATGATTGAAATAGCTTTTCATGCTTCAGGTTGTTTTGATAGTTTGGTAGGGGAAAATACATGCAAAAAGGCCACCAAGCAATCATTGATCTCATCTCTCCCTCCTTGGGAACATGAGCTGAGACCAAGGCATACTTGCTGCCAAAAAAACACTGTTTTGCCTTTCCATGCAATCATAAGCGTTAGATTTTTGGTTAGGGAAGCTGATACTAGTTGTGATGACATGCTTAGATCTATTCTTGCTTGGTTTTCATAGTTGTCTTACATGATTTTCTGCCAATAAACTTCTGTCCACCATGATTTTTAGTTTTTAGGTCAAAATAGGTTAAAGTAGATAGACCTCTGATGTTTTTAGTCTCTCTTTGATTAGTTTGGAGAAATAGTGTGCAGTTCACCTATAATCCATCCCTGCCTATCCTTCCTTCCTCACACCACCTGCTCCAACCCCAGATTCCAGATTCCTTCCCTTCATTCACCACACTCTGCCAATTTGACCTAATTTCTTCATTTTTGTGCAACATTGGTCCCTCCATCCTTGAACAAATCCAACCATATTCATCGCTCACTAGCCTCATTTACTAGGTCCTAGACCTCTTCATAGCCTCAACCAACCTCCATTTCCACTTTCCCACTGGTTTTCCTCCATCAACCCTCAAAAATCCTCTCTCAGCTCTTCCTGTCGAACATCCTGTAGAACCCTTGCAGACTTCCTGTAGAATATCACGTGGGCAGTTTCTCAAGATCTGATCGTTGTGAAACTCTCTCGAAGGGCGCTAGGGACCCCTTAGGCCCTCTTTTCACCTTCCCAACCTCCTACAAGTTCCTGCTCCATTTCCTTTTGCCAATCAACCTCTACACAGTCAAAAACAGTTAGAGCACATGCATAATAATTCTGCAAAATTACTCAAAATAAAAAAAGATGTTTTTTTCCAGATTTTACTTGAGAAGTAGCTTAGAAACCTAAATTTTACCTTTCCAAGAGTCAATGGCATCCATTTCAGCAGCTTTCATCTATTTCCTTGCACCAATAGGGTTAGTCGGTAAAACTAGGTTTTGCTAGGGTTTGCATTTCCTTTCAGCTTTTAGTTTATTTCTGCAAATAGATTAGCCTCCTTAGAGTTATATTTTTCAATCATAGTTAAAAGCTTATTCTAAGATCTCATAGAAGTTGGTTTAAGCTCCTAGAGGACTTGTGCCAACTGATCAAGTGACAACCTACAGCAAGAGCTAGTACTTGTGCATATAGCACCATCGCTTCCAAGTCTGTTACGAACTACCGGGTTGATAAAAGTAAAGAAGGGAATCCCAAGAGTTGCAGCATTATTGCTGAAATACTAGAGCCCACCATATTTTTGGTGTCGTTGTCGGGGAAGCGTCAGAGTATTTGTGATTGCTGCTTTTCTTCTATTTTCTACTACAACCATCTACTCAGTAGTTTATTTCAGCAAGCGTAGAGTAGTTGTTTCATTTCCATTCTGCAATTTCATTTCCGCAAAAGTAGATTTGACATTTCCATTCTGTAATTTCAATTCCGCAAGTGTAAATTAGCATTTCAATTCAGCAATTTCAATTCTGCAAGCGTAGTTTAGCATTTCCTTTCTGCAATTTCATTTCAGCAACGTAGATTAGTCCTTTCCTGATTTCATTTCAATTCTGCATTTTCATTTCAGCAAGATATATTTTAGTTAGTTGCAATTCAATCCATTTCAGTTTTGCAGGTACAAGAAGAAAAAGCAAAAATCAACCAAAAATATTTCATTTTCATGCCTTGTAGGAACAGAGACCATACAAGAAAATTCTTACCCAACACCCCCACCACATCACTGAGTCACCCTTCTCTCTTCTTCAGTGGCAGTGATCCAGAAGAACCCATAGGTGAACCTCTAGAGATATACAAAGATCCTATAACAGAAGAAGAGCAAGAAAATTTTCCACTTGAGACCATGGCTGAACACAGGAATGGTATGGGGAATGAGGAAAGAATAGAAGGTGTCTTTCCCATCCGAGAGACAAATGGGGACACAAAAATGAAAAACATAAGTCCCTCAACCTTGCCTCACTTCCATGGATTGACCACTGAAGACCTTGATACCTTCTTGTTTGAGTTCGCTGTCCTTTATCGAACTTATGACTATGCAGAAGACGAGCAAAAGTTGAAACTCTTTCCCTCTACCCTCAAGGATGCAGCACTACGCTGGTTCATGGGGTTATCTGGAAACAGTATCACAACTTGGGCTCAAATGCAACAAGCCTTTAACAACAAATACCAAGACTACTATAGGTCAAAGGAAATGAAGGGAGAAATCTTTCGAATGACCATGGGAATTGATGAGTCTCTGGAAGAGTATGAAGAAAGATTCCAACTCAGTTATAAAAGGGCCAAGTGCACACTTGACCCCGAATATCTGAAGCTGGTTCTGCTCCAAGGAGTCCATGAAGACCTTCTAGATACCCTCCATTTGATAGCTGGAGGAGACATCTACCAACTACCTTATGAGGACATAAAGACTGTGTTTAGAAACCATTCTAGGGAAGCCCGGAAAAGAGGTAGGGGAATCCACTTTCAGCTAGTGCCACCTTCTCCAAACATGAGTTTACAAATCAGATGGAAGACCTTAAAAGTGAGGTGAGACAAACCACTGCCATGCAACTGGATACTTTCTGAATCCAACAGAAGAAAGAAGAAGCTGAGAGGGCTTTGGCCATCTTTTGTCCTAGATGTACAAGGAAGCATCCTAAGAACGAGTGTCCATTGCACTCAGTAGAGGTATGTTTCATTTGTGAGGAATACCACCCTACAAACCAGTGCCCAACCTTACCCAGACTTAAAATTGTGTACCAAGGGGCTGTAGGAGCCACTAAACCACTCTACTTCCTCAACCAAAGGAGGGCAAATGGATCCAGACCTTACCAGCAGGGGATGCGAGGGACATCCCAAACATATTAGAACCCCAACCAATCCACTCACATACCTTCTTGGGGTCCCTCTGCTCATCCTTCCTAGTTCGCATCCCATCCTTGGTCATATCCACCTCAATACCATACTCAACCTGATGCTCATTCGTTTCATTCTCATGTTCAGCCACAACCTCAGTGGAATGCACCGCAATAGGGGTGGAGGCCCCAGTACAACTCTCCTCTCGCCATTTTGCCTCCATCACCTGCTCAACCACAACCATTACCTCTTGCTCCTCTAAAACAACCCCAAATGCCTGCTCAACCGAACCCGAACCCCAATAACAGACAGGCCCAGTAGGTATATACTGGAGAGACAACATGCCCTACCTATGCGATGGAGATTCAGGAGATCAACCTATGGTCTGGGAAGGTCTTCCCAGATAGCCAACCTCCTCCTAAGGAGGATGAAGTAGAGGAATAGGAAAGTGAACCCAAAGCCATTCCACCCTTTCCTGAGAGACTAACTGGAAACACGCAACCAAACCCAGAAGAGACTGAACTTCTGGGAGAACTTAAACAGCTGTGTGTAAAAATAACACTTCTCCAGGCCATCAAAGATGTACCAATCTACAACAGACTGATCAAAGAGAAGTGTTTCAGGCACCCAAGCAGGCACAAGAGAGATGCCCCAACTATCAATGTCATAGGACAACTTTCCGACCTAATGTTGGGACAAGTAATCTGTCCAAAATATTTGGACCCTGGGAGTCCTGTAGTGGATGTCCACATCAATGGAACCATAATCCCCCACACCCTGATTGATCTGGGGGCTTCCATTAATGTGATGACCAAGGACACTATGCTCAAACTTAACCTTCAAGGTTCCCTGAGGAAGACCTTGACAGTACTACAGTTAGCAGACTGCTCCACCATGACTCCCGAAGGGATTGTGGAAGATGTCCTGGTCTCTGTTGATTCTTGGGAGTACCCTGAGGACTTTTTGGTCCTTTAGCCAAAGGCAAAACTCACTGGATACCCCCTCATTTTGGGAAGGCCTTGGTTAGCTAATGCAGATGCTTACATCAGTTGTCCAGTTGGGAGCATGACCATTAAGAATGGGCCAATGTCCAAACAACTAGTCCTATATCCTCCTACCAAACCTTTTCTCGAACATGACTTACCTCTCTGTTTGGAGGAGGAAAATTAGGATGAATAATACTCTGCACCTGTGTGCACCGTGGAAGCCACCTAGGTGGGTCCTCAAATCGAGGATGACCTTATTGGGAATTTAATCCAAAATCGACCTTCCGGTGTGCTGCCATTAGAAGAGTTAGTAGGAGACACCCAAGCCAGTGATTTAGGGGATCTCTGTGTGGCTGATTCGACCTCTTCCTGAATTAAGAATGTGGAATTTGGCCCTGAAAGAACCTTGAAAATCAACTCATCCCTATCTCCCTCTCAATAGAAGGAGCTGTGTAGCTTATTGAACCGCCATTTGGATGCTTTTGCTTGGAGCTATAAGGAGATGAAAGGAGTCCACCCTTCAGTCTGTACCCATCACATTTACATCAAAAAGGATTGTAAACCAATTAGGCAGCCTCAGAGGAGAATGAATCCAGCCCTTAAGGACATTGTTAAAGAAGAACTGCAAAAGTTGTTGGATGCAGGATCCATCTACCCCATCTCTAACAGTGAGTGGGTTTCTCCTCTGATGCTTGTGCCCAAGAAAAATGGGAAGTGGAGAATCTGTGTAGATTATCGAGAACTTAACAAAGCCACCAAGAAGGACCATTTCCCTTTGCCTTTCATAGATCAAGTGTTAGATGGGCTGGCAGGGAAGAAGTTCTTTTCTTTGCTAGATGGGTTTAGCGGGTATAATCAGATCCAAATAAACCTGGAAGACCAAGTAAGACCTCTTTCACTTGTCCATGGAGTACCTTTGCCTACCGGGTCCTTCCCTTTGGGTTATTTAACGCTCCTGCCACTTTCCAGAGAGCAGTACTGAGCATATTCGCTGAGCTGGTTCATGATTCGGTGGAAATCTATATGGATGACTTTACCCCTTATGGGTCCAACTTCCAAGAAGCATTGACTAACCTAGGAAAAGTTTTAACCAAGTGTATTGAGATGAACCTCTCCCTCAGTCCTGAGAAATGTGAGTTCTTGATGACTGAAGAGACCATGCTAGGTCATACAATTTCTCAGCAAGGCTTACAGGTGGATCCCAACAAGATTGCTATCATCCAAAGGGTTCCACCTCCTCAATAGGTAAGGGATGTTCAGAGTTTTTTAGTCTTAGTGGGATATTATAGAAGGTTCATTAAAGATTTCAGTAAGCTAGCCTCTCCATTGTTTGGTCTTTTGGGGAAAGATGTTGAGTTTATATGGATTGGCATCTGTCAAGAGGCTCTAGATGTGTTGAAGGATAAGCTGGTAACTGCCCCAATCTTGAGACGTCCAAACTGGGCCCTACCTTTCCACATTCACACGGATGCCTCGAACAAAGCTATAGGAGCAGCCTTAGGACAAGTTGAAGAGAAGCTACCATATGCCATATATTTTGTTAGCAAAAACCTTTCCAAGGTAGAATTAAACTATACGGTAACCGAGAAAGAGCTCCTAGCTATAGTCCATTCCCTAAACAAGTTCAGACATTACATCACTGGTTATCAAACATTCGTACACACTGATCATGCTGCAATTAGGTATTTGATGAATAAACCTGATGTAAATGCTCTTATCATTAGATGGTTACTTTTATTGCATCAATTTGATTTGACCATTATTGACAAGCCAGGTAAGGAAAATGTTGTTGCTGATTTTCTGACTAGACTAGATTTGTCTGCGGGAGAAGAAGTGGTGGTGGATGATCAACTGCCAGATGAACACCTGTTTGCTATTTCAATACTCTCGCCATGGTTTGCTGATATAGAAAATTACTTGGTTTCAGCACAATTCCCGCCACACATATCCTCAAAAGAGAAGAGCAAGATCGTGAGGAAAAGTGCCCCATTCACTTGGATTGGGGGAAATCTATTCAAACTTGGCCCAGATCATATTTTGAGGTGTTGTGTCAGGGAGGAGGAATTTTTTGACATCCTCTTGACCTGTCATGATGGACCCTGTGGATGGAACTTTGCAGCAAAGAGAACCGCTTTCAAAATTCTACAGGCAGGCTACTATTGGCCCACTCTTCATCAAGATGTCAGAAGATACATCAGCCAATGTGACCGATGTCAAAGGATGGGGAAACTGACTCCAAGGGATGAAATTCCCCTCCAACCTCAGGTGACTTTCGAGCCATTTGAGAAGTGGGGCATGGACTTTGTGGGTCCTATCAACCCTCCTTCAAACAAAATTCTTACATCATTGTGTGCACAGACTACCTGACAAAGTGGGAAGAAACAAAGGCAATCAAGGCAGCAACAGAAGAAAAAGTGGTTGAGTTTTTGAGGGAAAATATCTTCTATAAATTTGTCTACCCAAGAGAATTAGTCACAGATCAAGGAAGCCAGTTTGCCTCTAACCTGATTCAAGACCTGCTTGCTCATCAAAAGATTAAGCACAGAACTTCCACCCCTTATCATCCGCAAACAAATGGGTAGGTGGAAGTCACTAACAGGGCTTTGGAAGAGATCTTGACTAAAGTGGTGAGCAGCAGCAAAAGGGATTGGATAGATCGCTTGGTTGAGGTCACCTGGGCCTACAACACTACTTGGAAAACTACAACAGGTTTCACACCTTATGAGCTGGTCTACGGGAAGAAGGCTTTGTTGTCCATAGAATTTGAATACAATACATTGAGGTTGGTAGCTCAGCTAAACTTAGATCTCAGCCATGCACAATAGGAAAGACTACTTCAGCTGAATGGACTAAATGAACAAAGAATTCAGGCCCTCCTCCACTCAGAGGTAGTCCAACTTCGAAGAAAAATATGGCATGACCGACACCTTAAAGAGAAGCAATTTCAGCTAGGAGATTGGGCACTATTATACGATTCAAGATACAAGGATTTCAAAGTGAAGCTGAGGATAAGATGGTTGGGACCATATACAGTGGAGAAATGTAATGACAATGGTTCAGTCCTTATCAGGACCATTGATGAAGAAGCCATCCCCATGCTCGTCAATGGGCATCGTTTGAAGATCTACAAGAAGCCTCCTTCTAAGCAGGAGTTCATTAAAACTATGGAAAAATTAGTGTTGGTAGTGGAGCAGGTCCCTGTCTCCACCCCATCCACATTCTGAGCACCAAAAAAAAAAAAATAGAAAAAGAGGAAAAAAACAGAAAAAGAATAAAAAGATCCTTGGGTGAAAACCTCTTAGAAGTGCCTGGGAAAAACAGTGAGGGTGAAAACCTCCTGGAGGCACCCCAACTGTCTCTCAAAAAAAATAAAAAAATTAAGAAAAATAAACTTGACTTCTGTTGAACAATTTGCAGGTTGCAGGAAGGACATTGCAGGTTAGGAGGATCACACAAAACAAGGACAGAGGTCGGCACCAGACTACAAGCATCCCTCACAAACAATTCCTCCATCATCACCTCCATGACCACTCCCCTTTCCTAATATTTGATCTCATTCGGGCCAAGATTTCACCTTCTACAGGAAGTTTTGTGTCTTCTATAGGAAGTTTTGTGTCTTCTACAGGAAGATCCTGTGGAACCCACAGACAAGCAAAATTGATCTCAGAAGAGAATTCGAAGGTTGGGAATCTACCTATGAGACCTGCCAACAGCCCTGTTTCCGTCCATCACCATATGTCACCCTTTTTCATCCCTTTACACCTTCGTTGTAGTCATCATGTTATTTATTCATGCACAGTCACAAAAAAAAAACCCTGTTTTCCTCATACTGCCAACAAGAAATTCTACTGACAAATCAAGCAGTAGTGTCTCGCTCACCATACCTGTCAATCTCCATTTGGATGCCTCATCAACCGAACCCCTCCTCAGCAGTATAGCCCTGCTCATTCTAGCATTGCATTCCAGGAGGAGAAGCAGCTACAGGACATCCTACAGGAATCTTGTAGTAGCTGATCCCTCTAGAAGACACACTCTAGAGACAGGGACAGCCAAAAATGACAAAGAAGACATGCAAAGGGCTCTCCTTGAACGTGGAAATATCAGCAGCAGTCGAAGCTAAGCAAAACCCGTGCATGCAGCATCAGCGAATGAAGGAATGGGTTCCAAAACCCGTGCATGAAGCAGCAGCAAACGAAGGAGTGGTTCCAAAACCCGAAGTCTGCATAATGCGGCCGTGACCACACAGGTAAGTGCCTAAACTCATTCGTTAATTGCATAAATTATATTTTAAAAGCTTCATGCCTATGGGAATGGTTCGGATTGAGTGGAATCGGTGGCCAGTCAACTGGCCACCCTCGGCCAGTTACATATCCTCGCGGGATCCAAATGAGCCCCGATACATTCAAAATTGCCAACAAAATTTGCAGCCAACACGTGTGGAGTGTCCATTCTGGGAGAAATCATCGGGACTGGTAGTGGTGAAGATGGATAACGGCAGAAAGGAGGTGATGGCGGTCAGAAACACGCAGAGAAATTATGGCTGTGATGTCGAATCAATGGTCCAGTCCGGCCACCTCATCCCCTCACCACGAATCATGCTGCAGTTAAAAGATGCCCAGCTAAAACTTACCCCACCTTCTGTTCATCTTGCAGTTACAACATCCTCGACTAGAGTACGTGTCCTCCACTTCCAAAAACTATTAACCAATCATCCTCTGCTGGTTTTCCTGCTTGTTTTTGAAAATCTCCTGCGTATCGGGCTTGCTCAGCAGCACAGTGACATTCTACAGGAACCGGGGGCCTTCTACAGGAAGGGTTCTACAAGAAAACCTACACAGCTTTCCGGAGCAGGAGAACCTGGGATTTTTCGTCGAATTTGGAGCTCCAAACAAGGTAGGCTCGAAAAACTCCTCTATGCATGATATGTTTGTGCAAGGTGGTGAATTGAACAGCATAAGATTGGAAAATCAGAAAAAATCTGCCTATGTATTGGACGTAAAATGTTTTCCTACGTATTGCACTGAGTTCCCAATTTTCTGCACCAAAATTCCCCTCCACGTTTCCTTTTTGAATTCTCCTGTAGGGAGGATATATGCAGCCATGGGGGCCAGCCTGTGTGTGTGTGTAAAAAAATTTTGAATTTGCATATCTGTTTGTGTGCTGAGAAGAAAAGTTGATCCTTGTGCTCTGTCCGTAAAAACCAAATTCGTCTTTTCATAAATAGACAGTCGAGTTTTGGGTGACAGCAGTCTTAAAACCAAATAATTGTTGCTAGTTGATATTGGACACTCAAGAAATTCCTTCTTGGGTTCAGGGGAAACCATAAAAGGCAATTCCTTTTCTGATTAAAGCATAAAAAGAGCACTCTCACCATGCTAGTAGGATTCATAAGGAAAGAACCATTAGACTCTAGCAAACTGCATGAGCATCCTGAGGTGGTGGACCTTTTCACCTAAGCAAATTGGATATCCTTCTTTGACAAAATTCAGGGTCATGATGAGGAGATAATTGAGGAGTTTTTAATATCCCTAAGACCACAGTCAAAAACACATACCACAGTTATTTTTGTTAAACACACATGGACAGCAAACAATATGAAAGATAAATCAGTGAATTCATTCTTTTTTATTAACATAAGATACACATTTATAGTACAATAGGTGACTCTTGGGATTCAGATCCCAAGGTCTCTTGGACTGCTTAGTCTTTCCGACTTCCACACTAACCCTTTAGGATTAGGTGTCCAACATTCCCCCCCTTAATCCGAAGGGTTATGTATGAGTCCAAGAAGAGAGCTGTAATACAAAATGTGCAAAAAATACATGGCAGCACTAGGCTGAATGTGCTCTATGAAATGTTGGTAAAAAAGGGCGGTGGTTTAAGGATGACCACCAACACTGGAACGCTTAGTGCAGTTCCCGGAACTCTTCCAAAACTGGCAAGAAACTGAAGTTTTCTGCTAGAGGAAGTGTTCTCAATCTGTGATGGTTTAAGGATGACCAACAACTCTGGAATGCTTAATGCAATTCCTGGAACTCTTCCAATACTGGCAAGAAGCTGGTGTCTTCTGCTAGAGGAAGTGTTCTCAATCTGTGATGGTTTAAGGATGACCAACAACTCTGTAATTCCTGGAACTCTTCCAAAACTGGCAAGAAGCTGGAGTCTTCTGCTAGAGGAAGTGTCCCAGATTGCCAACTGAAGGCATGTTCAGGCATCTTTGTCTCTGGCTGCAACTCTGAAACTGGTGTGGCAGGTTGTGGCTCAGGCTCGCTTGATGTGACTTTGAAGCTTGTAGATGACCATCATTTCCCCCCTGTCAGGTACAAGGTGAGAAGATGGAGAAAACTCAACTGCAAGACTGTTCAATACTCTAGAACAAGTTCTAACATGTGTTTGGAATATCTTCTTGGCTGTTGATGCCCATTGCCAAGAAGCGATCCATCCAAGATGAATCTTCGTTCTTGCAGGACGTTTGTTTTTGAAGCATCTGTGTGAAGAATGACTGGTTTTATGACAGTGCTCACATGGATGAAGATCAAAACAGTGATCTTTCAGATGGCCAACTCGATCACAGTGTTGGCATTTCACGATCTGTTGTTTTTGTTGTTGCTGTGGAAGAGGGGTAGAATCTGGAACAGTTGAAGCTGAACTGTCATAAGGAGCAGGTGAACTGTCATTAATGAAACCAGCACTCTGAAACTGAATGGGCTTGGCATAGTCTGGAATATGAAAGGACAAGTCCTTGTCATATCCAAGACCGGTTCTGTGCTTGTTGTGGACAAGCTGTTCCCAAGGTCTGATGATGGGCTTGGGAAGTGCAGACTGAACCTCTGCATCTGCATGTAACTTTGTTGCTTTATCTGAATGAACTGTAACATTATTGACTTGCTGTTTATGGGAGTCTGCTTCATTGTTCTGAACAGAAACAGGTTCAGAATGATGACTCCACTGGTGTAATTCTTCCTGCTGTAGCTTTGTTTCAAGCTGCAAAAACTCAATATTCTCATGTGCAGTTTGCAGAGAGGTTTGGATGTCAAAGAGAGTTTCTTTGTTAACTTTGACCATCTCATCAACAGTGGAATGAATTAGGATATTCAATAACTTTAATGCATCTTCAAGTCTGGCCATTTTTCTTCAATGTCACTTAAAAAACACAACTGAGGCAACAGCGACAGAAAAATAATATTGTACTACAAGATATTGTAAGGGCTTATCAAGTGGCAACAATGTCGCGAAAATGGTTGATGGAGCAGGACCTGAGTAAGCTGGATGTTACCAAGTTAAACTACAATAAACATTTCTCGTCAAGCTACAATAAACATTGGTACAATTGGGCACATGGTAAATCAACAGTCCACAGTTCATTTCAAGAATGAACTGGAGCATAACATCACCAATGCAAAAAAAAATATATAAATGTGAAGATGAACGCTGTCCTCAACTTCAAACTTCAGAGCATCTAGCTGCTATGGAAATCATGCAAAATCTCTACAAGAAACTGCTCCAAAATCTCTACAAGAAACTGCAAAAAAATGACTTCCAAAAATGTCTTCAAAAATGCTTCAAATTCACTTCACAATGCTGATCACTTCTCCACGAATCACTTCACTCAGAGGTTGTTTCAAATTGTTCCATGGACAACACCAAATCTGCTTCGAGGTGGCTTCAATACTGCTCTTAAAATCTGCTTGAGCATGTGCCAAGTCATAAAAAATTGTTGGTCATTGGAAGATCAACCCAACAAATCGGATCTGCAACAAATAAAACTCCTTCAAGGCAAACAATCCAGGTAACAATCCGAGTTCGAATCTGAACAAGTGCTCAACAGAATATTCACCTCAACAGAATATTACTTGAAAAAAGATGACTAAACTCAGAGATAGTGAAACCTGGTATACACACTGCCCAGAAAACTTCAACTCAGTGTTTACTTTAGCAACAGAGGTTCGACACTTTGTGCTATTTAATGGATAACAATAGACTTCACTGGAATATCAGTCCCAGAATACCAAAAAAACTCATCCCTCAGTAGAATAGTGAATGTAATTAGACTTGAATGTAATTAGACTTGACCAGTTGGTACAGGAATGGCTTGGACTCAAAATAAACAGACCACAACTTCAACAGATGTTTATGGTTTGACCCTTCTCAAGGAGTGAAGTAGCATAAACCTCAGGACCATATAGTCTCATGATTCATCCACATGGATCAATATAATATCAACTCCTAATTATAAGCCCTTGCTAAGAAAAATGTTAGTCGAATAATCGCTATTCTTGGCATATAAAACGCAGAGATGTTTGCAATGTTCAGGCCACATGCCAAAGTGCACACACCATCGCATTATTTGATCTCAAGCTATCACAACCTCTGCTATAACAAAGTGTAACGATCTAGAAAATAATGTTTCTCAGACCAACGAAGACTCAGCAACATCAAACTCTCAATGACCTTATTTACAACTCTGCCATTTACTTATCGCACTGCCTTGCACCCCGTAACAGGTTCTTGCAACAAATTCATAAACTGGCTTATCACACTTGTTCCGAGCATACACTCTGCGCACTGGGTTACCACGATGCGTTCACGCCACTATGAAATCAATTGATACATGCAAGATTACACCTCCATCGATACCATGTTAGACGCTGTCAACCGATGCCGATACCAACACTACCACTTTGTTATGATTCCGAACCGTCGCTGAAGATTGATCATGACATTTCTGTAATTTGTTCTGTTTGGTGCGTCGTTTTTTCCATCACATACCCATCAGACCATCACTAGGGCACGTTCGCCTCAACTTACCACCAACCAGAGGCCCCACGGGCTCGAGCGCATCACAAAAAATCTCTTTCTGGAGTTTAGATGCATAACTACACTACGGTCATATGTAGAGTCGTATACAACATCATAGATAATCATAGGCGCATCAAAACTGATTAAATTATTGGTAGAATCTTGAACGCAGTTACCATTACAGACTTCAATAAAAAAATGCAGTCATCTTTTCAGTCTTTAATACATTAATACAACGCATAACCACCATTCAGAACTGTATGCAACATTCCACACCATTAAAAAAACGCAGTCCACAGCAATATAATTTTTCTATTTCAAATGCGCTACATGGCCGTCAAATATTTCCACTTGAACAATAGCCCAAACATTTCATAGCAACATTGTTTGGTTTACAAATTTGTTATCAGGCCATCAAATAAAAAACGCAGTCCACAGCACTTAGCATACGCATACCACCATTAACAAAACGATACCTCAGTTTCACCAACAACGCAGTAATGAGAAGAGTCTCGCAGCGTTCTTCCCGGAAGTGTCAAGCGCCTTGCAGCTGGATTCAACGTAATGGCAGCAACGTAATGGCAGAGGGCGCAGTCTTGACAGTGTCAGGATAGAGAGCAGAGAGCATATGCAGCGCTGGTGCGCCAGGGAGTAGAGGTGTGTCAGAAAAAGAGTCTTCAGGCAGCGTGCGTTTCACTCAGCAGTGTTTCAGGCAGTGTTACCGTTTCAGCTCTAACATCATTTGGTATGCAGCTTCAGAAGAGCAGGGCGCAGGTACAGCGCAGGGATGGCAGAACTAATGGAGCGTTACAGAAGACTAGGCCAGCTCTAGTCAGCACTATTCAAGGCAACTCAGACCAGTTGCTCAGGGAAAACAGGCCACTCATCATGGCTCCGATACCATGTTAAACACACATGGACAGCAAACAATATGAAAGATAAATCAGTGAATTCATTCTTTTTTATTAACATAAGATACACATTTATAGTACAATAGGTGACTCTTGGGATTCAGATCCCAAGGTCTCTTGGACTGCTTAGTCTTTCCGACTTCCACACTAACCCTTTAGGATTAGGTGTCCAACAATTTTTAGGGGCTTGACCTTGGAACTCACCCCTGAACTCATTAGTGCAGTTACTAGGCTACCATTGGGGCTCCCTTGGAGCAAAGAAGAGAGATCATTGGGCCACATTGCTAAGTCATTCTTTCTGCCCATGGAGCATCCTGTAGAAGACAAAAATAGGGTTAGAAGAACCAGCTTGCCTCCTCTCTGGAGTGAAGTCAGTTTCCAAATTATGAAGTACATCACATGTGAAGGAAGGTTTAGCATCATCTATGGATATCATTTCAGGTTTCTATGTGAACTAAGGCATGGGATTGATTTGCCTCCAGCCAACAAACTGAGCATTCCCTATTTTCTTCTTCCGTCACTAATTGAATGTGGTACAAAATTAAATGCAGGGATCCCAGATCAGTTGGCCCATCATGGGCTCATCAAACTATTGGTGGAAGATGCCTTGCACACCTACATTGTCCCCATATCTTGGGAGACCTTCCAAAACATGTCCAGGGATGACAATATCAGAATTCTGGCCACTCAAGCACAAAAAGAACAGAAAGAAAAAGGGGAAATGGGCCATATTACTGAGCCTAAAACAGGGGAAGAAACAATAGCAAAAACACCACGGGAAAAGAGGATGTAGATTAGAACAAAGAAGGCCTAAAAAGCCAAAATGAAGGCTACCACAGCCAAAGTAGGCACACATAAACAAAAGGAAAAGACACACCCTGAAATCTCAACAACACAAACAGAAATAGTTGACACAGGGATTTCTACATGAAGCAGGGAAAAAGAACAGCAAGAGGAGAAATCACCTGAGATATTGGCAAGGGAGGCAGCAGCTATGCTTGTTGCCTTAAGCACACCTCCAAAACAAAAAGGGAAGAGAAAGAGGTAAACCTCCATGTACTTTAAAGAAAGGAGGAGCACATGGATAAAAGTGGGTAGACCCCAGCCACAGTCAAAAGAGCCAATTGTCATTCAGGACACAACAACTAAACCAAAATAAGAGTCTCCTTCAAAGATGTCTATCACCTATGAACGAAGAAGCCCAAAAACCTCCACCTAGAGAGATAATTAGGATGATAGACTCAAAGACAGCTCTACAGGAAGCCGAGATGTCTCTACAGGAAACTTTGGCTAAGTTAAAAGAGACCAAGAAATTGGAGGAAAAGACAGCCAAATCATCACAGGGGGAGGGAAAGACCGAGGAGGTACTAGAACCAAGCCCTCAGCATAGCTTGGGCTCATACTACAACTTATTAGAGGGTGGGAAAATCATCCCACAAAAATTTGTTGTGCCACTCTTCTTTGCATTAGAACAAGAGAGGATCAGAACACACACATGGATGAAAATTGCCAAATCTAAGGGAATTGAGGACATAGGCCACATGGAGGAGAAGTTAAAAGAGTTCAAAGGAGAACTGGCCATGGTTAGGCATGTAGAAAGCTGCAAAAGAGCCCAGCTGCACAAAGAGAATGAGTTGCTAAGAAAACAGTGGCAGCTACAGGGAAGTCATAAGGAAGATAGGCCCTCCATTTTAGGCGAACAACAGCAGCAAGAAGGGCCTCTGGCAGACAAGGAAGCATATGATGAACAACAGAAAGAGGACAAGCTGCAGGCTGAGGTTGAGGCACTAGCAAAACTGCTACAGGAAAAGGAGTCACAGGCAGTAGAGGAAATACAGTCCCTAAAGCAATAGGTGCAAGAGAAAGAGGCCCAACTGGCCTACATGGCCCGCTGGGCAGTAGAATCCTTACAATGTAGGAAACTTGCTAAGTCATATGCCTTATATCTTAAAGATCAATGGTTGCAATTCCAAATTAACACCTTGGCCCAAAGGGGCACCATTCCATTTTAGAATTACCATCAATTCATGGCTTTGTGTGATAGCAACTCAACAGAAGTTAAGGCCAAGTTATCAGAATTCTATTTACACAACTTGGCCCTTCCAAACATGAATCTGTGGGACCCCAATGCTGCATTGGGAGATGTGCAACTCATGGCCATGGCCTCTTGGTTAATCCATGAGGAAAAGAGGGCAGCAGAAATTTGAAATGTTATGGACAGGGAGCTACAGGAGCCACTCATGATCAGAGCAGAACCAGAAGACCCCTTAGCTTTAGTGTATGCCCATCAACAACTTGCCAACAACCCCCAGGTTCACCCAGATTACATTGAAAGACAAGCTCAGGCCATTGCTCACTTTGAGGACATGGAAAGATTGTTGGGGGATAACTGCATTCATGCTTGCACAAGGAGATGGAACACACTGTCCCACGGTCTGAAAATCAGAGAATACCACTCCCCAACAAGGATCAGGGAGGCCTTGGCAAGAGTACCACTCTATAAAAAGCCAATGCAAAATTTGCAAGCCAATTGGATCAGCCTAAAGTTTAGTCCTTCATTGCTTTTAGGACTACTGGAAGGGGTCAAAGAAGAAGAAGAGCACAAACAATGGGAGGAAGTAGAGAGAAAAGCAGGGTTTCATGACCAAGAAGAGGACATCACCTCGGAGGCCTGGGATGTTAGAGAGGCAGTCAAAGCAATCAAAGATGATGAGCTGGATTAGTTGCTCAGAGGACGAGCAACCCATTTAGCAAGGGGGTGATGATGAGCCCCAAAACTGGGTAACTTGTTGGACTCATTTTGGCTATTATTCTCCATTAATCCACCATTCTTCATAGTTTATTCATTCTTTTGAGTATATTAATGTTAATTGAATGAATGAGGTTAGTCACTTGACCATGAAGTCTAATACGTGCTTAATTGCAGATTTTTGGACATCTTTTGGACCAAGGTCAAGCATTTATGAGCCAATTGACAGCCAAATATGAGGGAGCTAGGCTGAGGATTTGTAGGAAGGGTGTCTCCTGCACTAAATGGCCCCTTCCTCGAGTTCTCCACCATCAGCTCGAAGTTCAACAGCCCACCGAAGATGATCCCCGAGGGCACCCGAGCAGCTTTTGTGAAGTGGATGATTACTTGCAGTTTTGAGCAGCCAAGCCCCTTGAGTTAAGGAGGGCTATTGGAGGTTCTCGTGGTGATAAGTAGGAAGGCTTCCAGCCTTCGTATTTTTTAGCTCTTGAACATTTGTATTTTCGCACTTTAGTGCTGCTCTGCCTTTCAACTCATTTTCGAGCTTTTGCTGTAAACCTTTTTGTGACATGGTTATTTTTTGAGTAATGGAGATTATTTTCACTTTGCATCAGCTTTGAGCTTCTTTGAGGAGGTTGTAGCTCTTGGGATTGGGCCCAACCTAAGTGCCAGTACCTCCTTTTGTGTACTTTTATATGTTTTTTCTTCATTCCTAGAAATACTTCTGCTACTTAGATTAACATATTGCTTTGTTATTTAGGTTGCTTTTGATGATTGAAATAGATTTTCATGCTTTAGGTTGTTTTGATAGTTTGGTAGGGGAAAAACCTGCAAAAAGGCCACCAAAAAATCCTTGATCTCATCTCTCCCTCCTTGGGACCATGAGCTGAGACCAAGGCATACTTACTGCCACAAAAACATTGTTTTGCCTTTCCATGCAATCGCAAGTGTTAGATTTTTAGTTACGGAAGTTGATACCAGTTGTGATAACATGCTTAGATTTGTTCCTGCTCGGTTTTCATAGTTGTCTTACATGATTTTCTACCAATAAACTTCTGTCCACCATGATTTCTGGTTTTTAGGTCAGAATAGGTTAAAGTAGATAGATCTTTGATGTTTTTAGTCTTTCTTTGATTAGTTTGGAGAAATAGTGTGCAGATCACCTATAATCCATCCCTGCCTATCCTTCCTTCCTCACACCACCTGCTCCAACCCCAGATTCCAGATTCCTTCCCTTCATTCACCACACTCTGCCAGTTTGACCTAATTTCTTCATTTTTGTGCAACATTGGTGTCTCCATCCTTGAACAAATCCAATCGTCTTCATCGCTCCCTAGCCTCATTTACCAGGTCCTAGACCTCTTCACAACCTCATCTAACCTCCATTTCCACTTTTCGACCGGTTTTCCTCCATCAACCCTCAAAAATATTCTCTCGGCTCTTCCTATAGAACATCCTGTAAAACCCCTGCAGACTTCCTGTAGAAGATCACATGGGCAGTTTCTCGAGATGTGATCGCTGTGAAACTCTCTGGAAGGGTGATAGGGACCCCTTAGGCCCTCTTCTCACCTTCCCAACCTCTTGCAAGTGCGCGCTCCATTTCCTTTCGCCAATCAACCTCTGCACAGTCAAAAACAATTAAAGCACATGCATAATAATTCTTCAAAATTACTCAAAAATACAAAAAGAATTTTTTTTCCAGATTTTACTTCAGAAGTAGCTTAGACCCCTACATTTTACCTTTCCAAGAGTCACTGGCATCCATTTCAACAGCTTTCATCTCTTTTCTTTCACCAGTAGGGTTATTCGATAAAACTAGGGTTTGCTAGGGTTTGCATTTCCTTTCAGTTTTTAGTTTCTTTCTGCAAATAGATTAGCCTCCTTAGAGTTAGCTTTCGTCCATCACAGTTAAAAGCTTCTTCTAAGAGCTCATAGAAGTTGAATTAAGCTCCTAGCGGACTTGTGCCAGCTAGTCAAGTGACAGCGTATGGCAAGAGCTAGTACTTGTGCATATAGCACCGTCGCTTCCAAGTTTGTTACGAACTACCGGGTTGATAAAAGTAAAGAAGGGAGTCCCAGGAGTTGCAACATTATTGCTGGAATATTGGAGCCCACCACGAACCTGAAGAAAAGAAAAAGAATCTAAGTATTATTTTTAAAAATCTTGTTTCGATGATCAAAGAGAAGGAAAAGAAGCACTCCGAGATGGCTTAATAATTCAAGAAGATTGGAAGTGTAGTAGATGTTAAGGAATTGAGAAAATCATAATTTAGTCTAATCAAAACCTACTAAAAAAATAGTTTAATCAAAACCTATTAAGAAAATTATCCATACATTCGTGAATCCATATATTTTTTGGTTTGAAAAATGAATCCATGAATACATATATAATTTTCTTAATAGACTTTGATTAACTGAAATTATAATTTTAACTCATACTCTATAGTATATATGTATTAGTTAAAATCATAATTTAATCTAATGAAAACCTATTAAGAAAAATTGTATTCTAATCGAAGCCTATATTAAAAAATTTGTCCATACATTTATGGATCCATTTTGAACAAAAAGATAATTAAATCTTTTACAAATTTAAAATACAAAATGTCATTGAACATTTGACACTTTCTCTCTACTTAAAGCTTATTTTATACATATTTACGCAACTGCTTCTTATAAAGAAAATGGCATATCTTGAACCGGCCTACCTTCAAAGAAATTCTATTTAAAAACACATCAACCAAACGAAACCTATTAAATAGCTATTTCAAATATTATTAAAAAAAACAAAAAACACCCAACCAAACCATGCTTCATAAATTCATGATTCGCAATTAAAATTTCTAACACCATCGTTTATAAGAAAATTATAATGGTTCCCATCTCCAACTTAGGACTCATATAAAAAAATTATAATGGTTCCCATCCCCAACGTAGGACTCATATAAAATTTTGAGTGAATAAGTTTGTTTGTATATTTTGGGTTCTAGATCTAATCTTCCGCAGCTAGATCTAGATCTAGGCGACTAGGTTCTAGATCTAATCTTCTGCAGCTAGATCTAGATCTAATCTTATCTTTTGCCTTATTTCTCTGCGGCTGGGTTTTACGGGCAAGTAAAATATGGTTCTTAGCTCCGCGAAAATAGTTGTTGTCTCATCCACTTTTGGAAGGCAAGCTCTTGCCCATATCGTCATTGAAACCCCAGCTCCCACTGTCCAGGTGGTCCAGGCCTCACTCGATGAGACTTTGAAGTTTTCTGAAAGTGCCCTAATCTGCCGATTCAATGGTTTTTGGCCACAGCTGACAGCTCTCCACAATTGGATCTCGGAGGTATGGAAGCCTATCATTTCTAATGAAATTAATATCTACCCTTGTGCTAGGGGTTTCTTTATAGTAGATTTTGAAAATCCTGAAAGAAGACAATTTATTCTAGATTTCGGCCCTTGGTTTTGGGGAAAATCAAGGCTATTCATGAAGCCATGGAACCCATCATTCGATCCCTCTATAGCAATCATAACCTTAGCAGTAGTTTGGGTGAGATTGCCAAGCCTACCCTTGCATCTCTAGAATCTCTCTTCACTAAAAGCCATTGGAAATGCAATTGGGAAATTTTACTGCAGGTGCCCAGAAATAGAGGAATATGCTAGAACCACCTATGCACGCATCTGTGTGGAAATGGACTTCAACACCGGATTCCCAACTAAAATAAACATAACAAGTAAAGACTACGTGTGGAACCAGAAACTCGATTATGAAAGTGTCCTCTTCAGATGTCGATCCTGCTTTGAGACAGGCCATCTAGCAAAAAATTTCCCAAAAGCCTCCCAGAAAAATTCTACTAGAAAAAACCAAAACCATCACAAATCTACATGGTGGGAAGGAGCACAAAAACAACACTACACTGTCATCAAAGAAGAATACTCTAAAGAAAGCTCTGAATCACAAGAAATCGGGCAAGGAAGAAACAACTCTCAAGATAAGCAGGGAGGAAGTCTCGCCCAACAAATCAACAGCTATAAGGATTCAAACACTGCATAAAATAAATCTTCATTTAACAGCAAAGTAGATCTCCTAGACCAAACTTCTTCTCCGACTATCTTCAAAAGAACGAAAACAATAGATCACGAAGCTAAGACACCAATGTCCCAAGAACCAGAAGAGATGAAGGAGATGCAAGATAAAGGAAGTTGGAAGACCGTAGAAAAAAAAAAAAAAAAGCTACAACACCAATCTCGCCAAGAAAGACGAGGAGCCAAATAATTAAAAACTAAGAAAATTGCAGGTCCAATAGACCAATTTGGTCTCAGTGGACGTTAACCACCACCACCACCACCACCACCATCATCATCATCATCAGCATCATCATCATCGTCCTCATCAAAAAAACTAATGGTTGCCATCCTTAACATAGAACCCATATTGTGGGTATAATCTCTTACAGTAAAATAGGTAAATATGAAAGCGAGTGGTAGAGTTCTTAGAGGAATTGGCCAATGCTCTCATAAACAATGTCATCTCAACCCCAACGAATTGTGTGTGTGTGTGTATATATATATATATATATATATATAAATTATGTGTAAAATATTTTTATTCAATAGAATAGAAACATTCTTTTAAATATTTTATTTCACATATCGATTAATAAATAGTAGTATAACAAATATAAAAAAATTGAAATTTTAATAAAAAGATATTACAATTTGAATAATGAAAGAGAATAAACCTAATTTAAAATGTTAATATTTTCCAAATCTAATAAATAATGGTATTAACCATTTAAAATTTTAATAAAAGATATTACAATTTGGATATGGAAAGAAAATAAACATAATTTAAAATGTTAATATCTCTCAAATCTAATGTAATAAGAAAAGAATAATATCTAATTAAGTGAAATCAGTAATAAAATTATTTATACCTATCTTTTATATTTTAATATAGCCGTAAATATTCGTAGAATTCTTAAATAATATTTTTTTTATATATTTTAATGTAATTAAAAACATACATTTTACTGTAATTAAAAACATGCATTTATGATCAGTAAATTATTTTTACAATTTTATATTAAAAATATTTATAATATATAAAAGTTTATAATATTAATTATGAAAAAAAAATGTTTACAATTACATGAAATTAGAAATATGGTACTCTTTTAATAAGGTTTGGCTGGTTTGGTTTATTGACATTACAGCTTGTCACAATAGCCTTTCTACATGTAATAATAGCCATACATACTACTGACATGGTCACCGCAATAGTATTAATTATAGTTTATAAGGTTAGTTATGAAAAAGAAAAAAAATGTTTACAATTACATTAAACTAGAAAAAGTAAGATATTCGTGTTTAATGAATATTGCACTCCTTTAATAAGGTTTGGCCTATTGACATCACAGTGTATCATATTACCTAATCTTCCTTTCTTCGTGTAACAATAGTCATACATACTATGACATGGTCAATGCGATATGGTCACTGCAACAGTATTAATTATAATCCATCTTTCCATTGATGCAAAAGTGTTTAGTTTAGAAATTATTACTCCATTTTTAATGATAGTCATGATTCTTTGTTGTAGCAACTCTAACATCATCATTATCATAAATATAAATTCTTCAATACCTAAAAGATTATGACCTTTTTCATCAAATAAATCAAGTCATAGAATCAAAATATATCTCTATCTCAAATATTCAATTTTTATGGATTATCATGTCAAGTGAGTAATAATATTCTAAGCATTATACCTCTGGACCTTCACACACTTTTTTGCACATGTATAAGTTAAAGTAAAAACATTTTTCATTAGTCATCAAATACTTAACCATAACTATGCAACAAGTTAACTATTATGTATGAGGATACTTCTAATACATTTAATCCAAATGAAAAATCATGCAAATATATTTGCATAACCATGATGTTTCTTGTTCTTGTCATTATTCTTGTTGCAAAACCATAGCTATTAATATACTTATTTGTTTTAGTACAAAATCATTATTTGTATTACCCATGTTTCAACATATACAAATAATATAAATCACATTTATCAATAATTCACGTGCATTAAATAAATGCATTCAATTATAAATGTTTATTTATTATAATATCTGGTGGTAATTTTGTAAATATTAAAATCACTGAAAAAAAAAACTATGGTTTTTATATATATAATTTTGATTTCTGATTGATGTCACGTGGACCAAAGAGACAACAAGGCTAGAGAGAAAGAGCTCACAGCCAGGTGGTTATTCAGTGATTGGATTAGGTAGTTACATACATAAAACTGCTCATTTGGAAATAGGAAAATAGTTTCCAAAAATGGGCCAAGAAGGTATGAGGAACCTAAGGCTAGATAAGAAGAAAAGAGGAAAATATTAGAAAGAATTAGGGCTCTAGAGTTGTTGGCCAATGGAGTCTAGTTAGAGCTGGTAAGCTCGGAAAAATTGAACTAAGGCTAAGTATGTTTATGATCAGATAGCATGGATAACATCACAACTAAGTATGGTTATGATCAGATAACCTGGATAACCACTTGCGGTGCTTGCGGTGTGAAGCAGGCTCGGGGGGAGGTGCATTTGTGTGAACTGACCTCAAGGTTGGGAGAAGCACTTTTTCCAGGTGATTGAGACTCTACAGTGAATAGGCTAAGTTTAGAGAAGTATAATATGCTTATTTTTCTTAAAATAAAGAGAACAAGTTTATTTTGATTTTAGATATGTGGTATGGTGATACAAGAAAATATTGGTTGTGTACTTGAAAATTAATTTTTAGCACTAGAAGGGAATTTAAAGGAAATAAAGAGGAAACTAATAAATGAGAGTTGTTTTTTCCATAAAATTTATACTATAAAATATCTATGAAAAATCCAAAGGACAGTAGAGAACGTTACATGTTGAGGAAAGGCAGGGTTTTCCAAATGGAGGGTTAGTCTCCCCACCTATTGTTGAAGCAACAACAGGTAGACAGTCCTTGGCTCTCGCAGGCAAACGACGAGTTAGTTAACAGAGAAAATAAATCAGTACAAGTAATAATCACTGCAATTTTTCTTTTTTTTTCTTAACACTTGCTGAAAATAAGAAACACATTCAATCTTAGTAATGCATAAACCACTGAAACTATGAAACTAGGAACAATAAAGTAACCCTAGTTTTCTAGAATTCATAGTGCAATAATATGAAAGATGAGTATATGAATAAACGAATTTAAATCAGCCACGATAACCATATATCCATAAATATATCCTAAGTAACATAGAATTAATTGTGGGATGTCCAGAAGAAATATTATAATTGTGTTTTTGCACAACCTTTCAAATTTAAGTATTAACGTAACTGAAACGAGAATATAATTGGTCTTGGAATGTTTGGAAAAATTAAAACTGATAACCCACAACATACAATATCAAATAATTACAACTGTTAGACTTCCGCACTACACAGTGAATTTTGACACCTTTAAAGACATGCAAGGTGCACGGTAGCCCTTTTGACCAAAACCATAACCCTGAAGGGGGAGATAAGAAACCACTAATCATAAATGACTAACGCATAAAACTTGAATAGCATACGAATGTCCATGGTAGGGAAGATGTTAGGGTCCAACCCTAACCTCCTTATTTATGTAATAGGGTCTAGTCATAGTTATAGTTAGTTAAAGAATCAATAAAGGTCATATTAATAATTGTAAGTGGTTGACCCGCATTTAAAGAAAGGGACCACTGTTAGTTGCAAATGGGCCATGGTATTAGATAGATGGTATTAAGAGAACCATGGCACTGACCCATGGTATTGCATGTATGAATCCTATATAAAGGATAGAGACTCCCCATTGAGGAGCATCGTGTCTTATTTTGTAATCGAGCCCTAGTCTATTGGAGGTTGCCCCCTCGAAGAGGAAAGTGAACATTGCTTTCATCTTTGAATAACAAAATACATGATGTTATTTCTCATTTTTTTCTGTGTTCTTAATTATGTTTCTTCGTATATTTAGTATTTTGGCATCTTCTCGTAGGCCAAGAGCATAACAAGTGGTGTCAGAGCACTTTCTAGGGTTGGTGGTATCTCCATTTTTAGCAGATTTTTTTTTTTTGGCTAGAGACATGTTTCGGCGTCTTTAAACCATGGGATCTGTCATTGAGCACATAAACCTGCGGATTTGGGAAGGCATGCATGCAGGAAATACAAGAGGTGGTCACGCTTGTTGGACTCCCTTGTAATTCCTGTGGGTACCCCTTCGAGTAGTAGCGCATTAGACAGAACTACGCACAAACTATCTTCCACGTACCCTCTGGGTATATCAGAAGCCCCCTAGGCTCACCTAAAACCTCATCGTAGATAAACCCTCGGTCATCTTTCTGCTACAGTACACCGAGAACAGCACTCGAGGAGAATACTCGTGCGTACAATTGTGTAGTCGAGTAGTACAGCTAAGGGTACGGTTGATCCTCCTTAGTTAGTGCCCTAAAAGATTCGACCGAGTACTACTGTTGGACCCTTATGTATATTGTGATTTGTAGCACCTGACACTCCTTGAGACCATAGTTCCCTCGTCTCTCTAAAGATATCCCATCATCTTATTTTCCAAATTAGATATAGTAGTTAGGGTTCTGTCGTCGCCACAACAATCAGATCCACCAGTTCAGGGTCTACCGCCACAAACCATTCAAATCTAGCAGTTGGGGTTATGTCGTTGTCGTCGTCCAACTCACATTCAGTAGTTGAGGGTTTCACAAACATATCTGACCATTTATGCAGGGAGGCTTGTGGCTCTTATACCCTAGGGTGATTCTCGCAGGACATTGGGTATGATTAACTTTTCTGGAAATTGGCTACTGTAGTATTGATAAGCGGGTAGCAAAACTCCTTTCAAAGTAACAAAAAAAAATAAAATTGAGGCCCTCCTGGGACACTTATAAGAGATTTAGTCCATAAGAATCAGGACGACGAGCTGAGTGAGGTGGTACCATTCACTTGTTTGCTTCAATTTTCGGGTGGTCCCAAATTTTTTCATAGTGACAACAAGTGACCCAAATCTATGTATGGTAGAAACCAGAGCTCAAGCCATGGCCAATGAGAAGATGGAGACCACTGAAAAATGGTTGGAGGCTTTAACGATGCAGGTCGAGACATTAACACACACAGTAAAAAATGGAAATTCGGCATTACAATCAGAGGCATATGCTTTTAATGAAGACCATGAAGGAGAATCTAGCCATCATCATCACTTCCATGGAAATCACCAACATTCCCACCCTCGACCAGCCAAGTTGGACATGTACAAATTTGATGGCTCTAATCCGGCAATATGGCTATCACAAATGGACCAATATTTCACTCTAAATCACATCGTAGATGATGATACTAAGCTACGTGTGGGAGGCCTTTACTTGGACCTAGAAAGATGGCAATGGTGGCAGTGGCATCACAAATTCTATCCAAGGACAATTACTTGGCAGGTGCAAAATCCATTTGTGACCGCTTTGACTGTGAATCTAATTTTTTGGGTTGTCTTACTAAGCTCAAATAGACAGGCACAGTAAACGACTATATTACAGCCTTTGAGACATTAGCCTTCTGCACAGTAGGTCTGGGAGATGAATTCTACTTGGAATGTTTTATAAGTGGTCTCAAAGATGCCATCCAAGCCCACGTCTGGATGCACCACCCAGCCACATGGATGGAAGCTTGCACAAAGGCTATCGAAGTGGAACATGCTTTAGCAGCCCAGTCGCCTCGTTCAAATTTCATAGCCAAGGAACTCCCCACCTAGGCTCAAGGCACTACCCAAACACTTAAGGTTCAAAAGGTGTCCCCAACAGAAATGGCTGAAAGAAAAAAGCAAGGATTGTGTTACTACTGTGATGACAAATACTCCCCAAGGAATAAATGCAAGGAGCCCAAATTATTTCAAATTGATGCTACTGATCACAGTTCATTTGAGGAAGCCCCACCCTTTGAAGGACCAGAGGAGGAAGATGAGGACAACCAGCGTGACAATGAGCTCCCAGCTACACCAAAAGAACCAGTTATCTCACTCCATGCTTTGGCAAACATTTATTCTCCCCAAACTCTCAAAATTAGAGATCTGGGAGATGAATTCTACTTGGAATGTTTATAAGTGGTCTCAAAGACGCCATCCAAGCCCACGTCTGGATGCACCACCCAGCCACATGGATGGAAGCTTGCACAAATGCTATCGAACTGGAACGTGCTTTAGCGGCCCAGTCACCTCGTCCAAATTTCATAGCCAAGGGACTCCCCACCCAAGCATAGGGCACTACCCAAACACTTAAGGTTCAAAAGGTGTCCCCAGCAGAAATGGATGAAAGAAGAAAGCAAGGATTGTGTTACTACTATGATGACAAATACTCTCCAAAGAATAAATGCAAGGAACCCAAATTCTTTCAAATTGATGCTACTGATCACAGTTCATCTTAGGAAGCCCCACCCTTTAAGGGACCAAAGGAGGAAGGTGAGGACAACCAGCATGACAATGAGCTCCCAGCTACACCAGAAGAACCAGTTATCTCACTCCATGCTTTGGCAGGCATTTCTTCTCCCCAAACTCTCAAAATCAAAGGTTTTATTAAACATCACCCTGTAGTAGTATTGATTGATAGTGGCAGCATGCTTAACTTTATCCATCAGAGGGTCGCAGAAGTTGTGCATTATTTTGTCAAAGCAGTGTCTAATTTCCAGGTCTAGATTGTTGATGGGGGGATAATGAAATGTGAAGGTCGCTGTGAAAATATCAAACTTCAGAAGGGATATTACCACTTAAAGACCCACATGTTTGCCATCAACATGAGTGGTTGTCACATTGTCTTGGGTGCTAAATGGCTCCACACACTAGGCCCAATCACAATGGATTTCCAGGAGTTATATATGAGCTTTAATCATAAGGACCACATGCATACCCTACATGGACTCTAGGCAGGTACTCCTTCTATCATCAACTTGCATCGAAAGGAAAATTTGTTAAAAAAGGGGCCATCATGGAGTTATCGCCCAATTTAATGCCATCTAGGCCATCAATCCCACTACTCTTCATATTCATCCTGAGATGCAATAGGTCTTAAATAGCCACCGACCCTCATGAGCTTTGACAAACCTCATGAGCTTCCACCCTCTACAGGGGAACATGATCATAGCATCACTTTGGTCCTAGGGGCACAACCACCGAATGTGCGCCCATATAGATACCCTTTCACCCAAAAGAATGAAATTGAAAAAATCATCAAGGAACTCCTGGAAGCCACTGTCATTCGTCCTAGCATCAATCCTTATTCATCACTTGTGTTCATGGTGCTCAAGAAAGATGGGGAATGGCGCATGTTTCCAGACTTCAGGGCCCTCAACAAGCTTATGGTCAAAGATAAGTTCCCCATATTGGTTGTTGATGATTTGTTGGATGAACTAAATGGTGCTCAATTCTTTACTAAGCTAGATCTTTGCTCGGGCTATCACCAAATATGCATGAAAGAAGTAGACATTCCCAAGACTGCTTTCCGAACTCATGAAGGCCACTATGAATTCCTGGTCATGCCACTTGGTCTCTGTAATGCCTCATCCACTTTTCAGAGCTTCATGAATCACCTGCTGAAGCCATATCTTAGAAAATTTGTCCTCATTTTCTTTGATGACATTCTCATCTACAGCCTCACTGCGGTAAAACATCTTCATCATGTAGACTTGCTCTTGCAACTGCTCCGTAAGCATAAATTATTTGTCAAATTGTCCAAGTGCTCTTTTGGCATGAAATAAGTCGAGTATTTGGGCCACATTGTGGGGCTTGAAGGTGTCAGATCCAGGCAATGCAGGATTGGCCCCAACCAAAGACCTTGAAGAGTTTGAGAGGATTCTTGGGTCTCATCGGCTACTATCACAAATTTGTTCACAATTATGGTTGCATTGCTAGACCCCTCACTCACCTTCTCAAGAAAAATTCATTCCTCTAGACTGATGAAGCACAACAGGCGTTTATAGCTCTCAAACAGGCCATGTGTTCCACTCTCGTATTGGCACTACCCGACTTCACCAAATCTTTTATGATTGAATGTGATGCTTCAAGTATGGGTATTGGGGCTATCTTAATGCAGGAAGGTCGACCCTTGGCATTCACCAACCAATAACTAAGTGGGAAACATTTGGGACAATCTACCTATGAGAAGGATATGATGGCCATCTTACATGCAGTGGATACCTGGCGACCATACTTATTGGGGCAACATTTCCAAATCTGCACAGACCATAAAAGCCTTAAATAGTTTTTGGAGCAACAATTATCCTCGCCACAACAAAATAAATGGCTAGCCAAAATGTTGGGATATGATTATGAGATAATTACAAGAAAGGGCGCGAAAATGTCGTAGCGGATGCTTTATCATGCCAATTTAAGGAGGACAACACCCTACTAGCAATCTCTCTTCCGATTCCAGATTGGATTGAAGAATCCTGCAAGGAATGGTTTTCACATCCTTCGTTCTCCCAACTCATTAATAACTTGCAAGCAAATCCTAATTCCACAGTGGGATACTCTTGGAAGGATGAGATTCTTCACTACAAGGATATAGTGATATCACCGACATCCACCCACAAAATGTGCATTTGGCAGAGTTGCACTCATCTCCCACTGCAGGCCATGTAAGCTTTCAGAAGACTTATGCTCACACTCATTGTTCCTTCTTTTGGACAGGCATGAAAACTGACATTCTTACTTTTGTAGTTGAATGTGATGTGTGTCAATGCCACAAAGGAGAAACAGTTAAGCCCCTAGGCACTTTACAACCATTACCCATCCCTACCTCAATTTGGATGGATGTTTCTATGGATTTCATTATTGGTCTTCTGAATTCAGGCAACAAGTCAGTCATCGTGGTGTTTGTGGACAGACTTTCTAAGTATGCTCATTTTTGCTCCCTACCCCACCATTTTACCCCCACTTTGGTGGTTCAATCTTTCATGGACCAGATCTTCAAATTGCATGGCATGCCCACTTCCATTGTGTCTGATCATGACCCAATCTTCACCAGTAACTTTTGGCAGGAACTTCTCAAGATACAAGGCACCCAACTCCAACTAAGTACTTCCTATCATCCCCACACTAATGGTCAAACTGAAGCAATCAACAAACGTCTGGAGACCTACCTCAGGTGCTTCACTTCAGAAAAGCAACATCAATGGGTATAGTGGTTACCTTTAGCTGAATGGTGGTATAATACTATCTATCATGTCGCCACCAAGATGACTCCATATGAACCAGTTTATGGTCAACCCCCCCCTTCACCTACTTCTTATATCCCTGGATGCTCTAAGGTGCAAGCAGTGGATCAACTCCTACAGAGCCATGCAACCATGCTAGCCTGTCTCAAAGATAATCTCCATCAAGCTCAGAATCGCATGAAGCAACAGGTAGACAAACATCGCTTGGAGCGCACATTTCAAGAAGGGGATCGAGTATTCTTGAGGCTGCAACCATACAAGCAAACATCACTCAAAGACAAGGTCCATCAGAAATTATCTCCAAAATTCTATAGACCTTATCAAATACTTTAGCGCATTGGAGAAGTAGCCTACAAGCTAGCCTTGCCACCCACTGCAAAAATCCATCCAGTCTTCCATGTATCATGTCTCAAGAAAGTGGTGGGGAACAATTGCAGAATTCAAACCAGTCTACCTGAATTGGATGAAGAAGGTTCAATTTGGCTCCAACTTGAATAGGTCCTTGACACACGAGAATGACATCTGCGCAGTTGCATGATCAAGGAAGTCCACGTCAAGTGGAAAGACACCTCTCAAGAAGATGCGACCTCGGAACCAGCTACTATTCTTGAGCAATTCCTGCAGCTTCAGCCTTGAGGACAAGGCTGTTTTTATGGGGGAGGGCATGTTAGGGTCCAACCCTAACCCCCTTATTTATGTAATATGGTCAAGTCATAGTTATATTTAGTTAAAGAGTCAATAAAGGCCATATTAATAATTGTAAGTGGTTGACCTGCATTTAAAGAAAGGGACCACAATTAGTTGCAAATGGGCCATGGTATTAGATAGATGGTATTAAGAGAACCATGGCACTGACCCATGGTATTGCATGAATGAATCCTATATAAAGGATAGAGACTCCCCATTGAGGAGCGTTGTGTCTTATTTTGTAATCGATTCATGCTCTATTGGAGGTTTCCCCCTCGAAGAGGCATGTGAACATTGCTTTCATCTTTGAATAATAAAATACATGTTGTTATTTCTCATTTTGTTCTGTGTTCTGGGTTGTGTTTCTTTGTATATTTGGTATTATAGCATCTTCTCGCAGGTCAAGAGCATAATAGAAGAGATCCCCTTAACCCAAGAACGAGGGGTTTAACCCCGAAACCATGTAAGTATCGAGAAGCTAAAGGGTTTGAGCACCTGTTCAAATCGTAGAAGTGAGTCACACATGTGTGGATAGAATAACCTAAGACATAAAAGAGCGAGTGTTGGTGACCAGGGATGGAATTTGACGGGCATTTTGCCTATCATAAGCCTTTTTAAACGTATTTAACGGCTGGAATTTGTCCATGCCCGTTTTGACTGACGTGCCCAGAAGAGTTAAAAACGTTTTTTTGACGTTTCGAATTTTTTCCAAAACGTTCTTATACCTAGGGTTGGAATTTTTTTGAAAAACGTCATTCCCTTATCTCACAGCCTGCAGGGCCGTCACTGTTTCCTTCCTTTTGCGTGAAACTCTTGGCAATTGTGGAAATTTCAAGAGGGCGGAGGCTGTCAAATTAGCATGTGGGAGGAACGAAATTAGCATGTGGGAGCAGCCAATGGCAATAGCCATTTTTTCTCAGTCAGAGATTTAGTTTTTTTTGTAGAGAATGGGCAATTCCCTTTTAGCCGAAGATTTTTTCTCTGGGAAAATTTGGAATCTTTCCCTGGATGATTTCGGAGATCTGTGCATGCCACTGCATGGTCTCCCTGTCTTTTACCCAACGAATGTGGCCCGTGGGCTTGTTTTCTTTGTACAATCGAGTTCATGATTCACAGTGCACACTCTCTCTCAACGCATTGCCGATTCAAACTTACGCCTGTCGCCCAGCTCAAGATTGGCTCCAGCCTCCAAGGAAACTGCGAGGAAATTACAAATTGTGCTTCAAAGTTCAGGTTAGTGATTGATTTTTTATTCTTCAAACACTGTGGGTCTACCGTCTGATTGTTGTTAGCTTTTAATTTTTTATTTCATAAATTTCACAAGAGTCTACCGTCTGATTGTTGCTAGCTTTTAATTTTTTATTAGCATTTTAAGGTATTGTAGTTGTTCACGATTCCCAATGGATTATTGTATTTTACAATCATTTTTTTTTCAAATCTTGCTCTAAAAATAATATATTATACTGTTGTATAGGAGACGACTAGATAACAACAGAGTTTTAGAAATTGGTACGAGAGAAACCCACTGTGATTCTGAAAAATAGGAACTTGTTCTAAAAAACAACACGGATTTGTTTCAGCAAATTTACATAAACTGTTCTTGAAAAAACATGCTATCATTTAACAGTTTTCCACAAAAAAAATACTTTCAGTAAACAGTTCTTCAAAAAAAACACAATTTCTCCATGCAAACATTCCCATGCTGCCATTTAATTGCTTTCAAAATTTATGCCTGTACTGGAGAATTTATTGTGCCCAAAACTACCGTAAAAAAATTAAATTCAATAAGAACAACCGAAATTTGACTTTGAAAACTATGTGTATGACACTCATTTCATTTTACTCCCACCATCATACCAATGTCGATGCGACATCCAGGTAGAGGAAATAGAGAGCCCATACATCAGCCAAACGAAACTATCATTAAATATAAATTATTAAATAATCTAGACACTGAAAAACTATTTAGATATCTTCTATATTATTGATCAGATCATGTATTGAATTAAAAATATTTCGAGATTATTAAATCTTGACTATTCATAATTTAAAAATATGAAATTCTTTAAACCCAAGTCAATATAGACGAAGCCTTCTGCGTAATTATCAATTTAAAAAACAAATAAAAATACATCAATGATTAAATCACCTTCGGAAACGGTGTTTTGGACAATCTGAAATTGTAAGTTCCATGCATGAATGAAAAAAGAAAAATCCGAAGACGGGCCGCAGTCGATGTTGTGTTTGGAACTGAGGGAGTTGAGTGGCATCGTGGATTTGAAAATGAACAAGGCATGTCTTAGTCCAGGATTAAACAGCCAATCGTGCACATCCCATAAGATTTGAACACGAACTCCTTCTACATAAATGGTATCGTTGCCCCTGAATTTCCAGGGCAATTGATTCACTTCCACCAGGGTTGGAATTTCGATTTGAACTTTATATATTAGTGTTTTATATATTTTTAATATTGACTTTATTGTTTTAATTATTTTTTTAATTTAATAAAAATTGTAATAATTGATTTTTTCTAACTTAAAAAAATTTATTAATAATAATTATTATTAAAATTATATATATATATATATATATATATATATATATATATATATATATATATATATATATATATATATATATTTTGTTTATAAATAGTATATAGAAAATAATATAATCAACCTAAATTATATTTTGTTTTAGAGAAAATAAGGGGTGGTTTAAAAAATATGGAATTGTTATATATTATGTTTTATATATATATATATATATGAGGATCTAATAAAATGTTGATAATTCTATAAAAAAAAATATTTCAAATTTAAGATTACAATTATATGTAAGATTTAACAATATTATTAAGATGTTGAAATGCTAAGAAAATTTAAAAGTTTAACTATATAGATTAATATTCAAAATCAAAGTTCAAATAAATATTAATGTAGATATAAGGATTTCAACATATAACAACTTCCTTAATTCGATATGCCTTTGTCTTTACTTCTTCTTCAAATAAATATTAATATAGATATGAGGATTTCAATATATAGCAACTTCCTTAATTTGATTACCCTTGTCTTTACTTGTTCTTCTTATTTTTCCATTCGAGTGCTTCCATCCTCTTCTAAGTCTTCACATCTTAGCTCAAACCTCTTCCTTAACCATTGCCCTTGTCTTTACTTGCTCTTCTTATTTTTCCATTGCAATGCTTCCATCCTCTTCTATGTCTTCACATCTTAGCTCAAACCTCTTCCTTAACCATTTCCCTCGTCTTTACTTGCTCTTCTTATTTTTCCACGCCCAGTTCAAGATTGACTCCAAGAAAAGTTCAAGATTGACTCCAAGGAAACTGTCAGGAAACTGCAAATTTGCGCTTCAGGTTAGTGATTGATTTTTTTTTCTTCAAACACTGTGGGTCTGATTGCTGCTACGTTTTAATTTTTGATTTAATAAGTAATTTAATTTTTTATTTCACAAGAGATTTGTATGTGTAACTGCTCACAACTCTTTAAAACAAGGGTTTATCATTATGCAGAATATGGTTTCTTGGCCTAGAAATTGACATTCCACTGAAAGTTTCTTTTGGTTTTCAAAAAACTTCTGGGTTTTTAAACTTATTTTACAGCGAATAAATCTGTTAAAACTTCAACCGACAGTGATAAAAACAAAAAATATTTTTTGTTTTTAAAAAGATTCTTGGCTAAATTATGTATGAGTGTTAATCGCCTTTGAGTGTTTTTATTTTTTGATTTTTGGATCTCTAACCCAATTTTCTTGACTTGCACTTGATTGGTTCTTAGATTACATTAGAATCATCTTGTGTTTGAAAATTCTCTTGTGTAGATCACATTTGCATAATTAGAATTCTCATTTTCAGAATATGAATGAAAAATGTGCATAGATTACATTTGCATACTTTTCAAATGAATTGTGCATAGATTACAATTGCATAGCTTACATTCTGAAAAATCAATCGTAGATTTAGATCAGATTTCTTTGATTTCAATTTACATATTTTTATGCTTGTTTTTAACACATAAAAATAAAAAAATAAAAACTTTTTGGAATTGATTTGCATTAGTTTTTCTTGATGAAATTAGTGCGTTAGAGAATTTGTTATATTTTCTCTTAGTGATCAATTTCTTGCATTGTTGGAAGTGAATGGAAACTCTCTCCTTACTTTAGTTAGGATTCATCGAATTGAAAATATTACATTATCATATTCGATTGCATTCAGTTTTGGGTCGGGTCATAACACCATTGGTTTCATATCCATTTATCCTTTTGAGTAATAACAGCCTAAATAACACAGCGCTTAATTAAAATTCATCTAGTAATTTTTACATTTTTAGGGCTCTTTCCACCAATCTAGCTTAGGTTAGTATCTTGGAGTAGGGAGTAATTAACTCTCCAAGATAGTAAAACAAACAAGTAGCTATATCTTGTGGTAGGAGATAAATTCCAATTGTTACATCTATGCTCTGGGAAAGCTCCTCTTAAAGGAGAAGCACAAGATCATATCTGAACCAGTGTGGGAATCAATCCTTCCTCATTGGGAATGATAGAAGATATTCACGTATTAAAAACGGTAAACCTCGGATTAACCATTGTCGAGGAGCCTGGGGTCACTTGTTGGTAAACCTTGGATTATGTCAAGGAGCCTTCAAGGGGATTGAGCTTGTTACTCTGCCCTTGCGTGCATATCGGATCGTAGACTGTTCCCCCAGGTATATTTGTTTCCGTTGGTAATCTTAGTGACCATATTCTATAGGATTCTTTCCTAAGGTGACGATGGAGGGAAGATCCCATTGTACCTGGAGCAGACGTCAACTAGACTCACTTGGATTTTCTGGGGGGTTCTCTTCACTTGAGACGGTTTAGTGAAGAAACTTGTGCCAGTCTATTCATTAAGCAGGTTGTCGGGGTAACTGTTCCAACCGCCATTTCTGTATTGAATTCTGCGACGTTGGATTTCATCACCAACCAGTGTTTTCGGTACGGAAAGTTACTGTCTGTGTGTGGTTTGACTCCTAGATTTGATAGTGCGTGTTAATTTGTTTGTTTTTACTTTTAGAGACCATAGGTGTGAATTGTGAATTTTAATTATTAGGTGTGAATTGTGAATTGTTAATTTTAGTTTTAAATTGTTAATAAAATTCACTGAAGTTGAATATAATGGCAAATGTTCTGGATTTTACCAACCAAGGAATCCCTCTTAATGAGAATCCTAGTACTTTTCCTTACTTTTGATTACGTTTGGAATTTTTTAAGATCATATATTTTGATGACTCATCAAGCAATAATCACAATTATGTTATTATTTATATGAAGTATGGAAAATATTATTTAGAACTTACATGGAGTAAAAGGAGTTTTCGCTTTATCCTAACCCTAAAATTGTGAGTGAAGTCATGACATTTATTATTTAAAATATAATTTTATTATATAAATTGATTCAAAATTTTAAAACTATTTAAAATATATTTTTATTATATAAATTGATTTTAAATTTTTAAAAACTTTTAATTAAAACGGTTTTATAAATTATACCACTCAAATTTATAATTTAATACTATTTCAACCAAAAGTTAAGAAGGAATGTATTATCCAACAAGGAATATATTAGCTCTCTCAGGATGACTCAAAATCTGATTTTTCGCAAAATTTGGATAACTACATGTATGCTACTGTGAATTGATTTTTTTCCTTAAGAAGTCTATTGTGTAAGGAAGTGGGCTTCCGTCGGATAATCCATTAACTTTACTAGAAAGTAAAGGGCTTTATTGTTTTCATTAATCTGATAATTCCCCCAATGAGACACATGTGACAATCAACATCTTTCACTGTCACAAGATTCCACTTGTCCAAAAACACTTTCCTAGGAAATTGCATCTTCATTCGTGAGTCATGACTCTCATATAATCCATCTTCTACCATCTTCTTATCAAAATCCTACTATAGTTTATCTACTAATAGCCACACTATCTCAGGAAAAATGGAATACTCTATTCCTAAGTTTTAACTTATAACCTTTTAGGGAGAACACTAGATTTAAAATAATTAACCAAAATCGTGCTCCATTTTGACTGCTAAAAACAAGGCCTTCTCACGCACAATGGGATAACCGACACACTTGGCGATACTAAAAGCGAACATAAATCGAAGCTTTACCATAATTAGAGTTCCTTTGAAATCGAAGCCTAAATTGATGTCACATGATTTAGATTAGATGGTGACATGGTGCATTGTTAAGGCATTTTTTTGTGGTAGGATTTTAAGTTTCTAAGAGTTCTATTTGTAGATATAAAGTTATTTTTTTTGTAAGTTTTTTAAATTATTAATTTATTGTTATTGTTTTTCATGTAGGTACATTATTTAAATAGAAATGCCTCCAAAAAGAAAGGGTCAATCAACTATTAACAATTTTTATGGATATTCTAAGACATCAAAGACTTCTAATGTTAAAGATATTCCATCTATACCCGATTTGAATGATGATGCTAATGAAGATGTAAATGAAGAGTTTGTTGTTAATCTAGAAATTCCTGGCCATGAAAAGGAAGGACAAGATGGTGGATCTAGTACTTCGAGGAGGAAGGCTTTCTCAAAACGTGAATTTCGAGAAGAGTGGACGATAAAACATCCTTGGGTTTATAGTATCAACGTTGAATATGGAAAGATTCGTATGAAGTGCAAAATTTGTGAGAAATACAAAGCTCAAGGTCCGTGGGGTATTGGAGATGGATGTAATACCATTCAGTATGATGCTATAAGAAATCATGCAAAATCTATTATTCATCAAAAATCAACTCAGAGAAATTTGTATGAAATTGAAAGGTTGGCAAAGCCCATTACAGAACACATAGTGACAATAAATGAGGCTAATAAGGAAAGGGTCATAACCACTATGAAGTTAGCTTATTTTATTGCGCAAAAGGATATTTCAATTGCTACTTATGAAGATCTTTGTCATCTTCAAATGCATCTTCGAACACCTAATATGCCTTCTCGAGTGGAGTATTCTTCCTACATAAATAGAAAAGCAGCTACTGAATTCATTCACTCTATATCAGATTACCTTGAAGAGGTTCAAACTAGAAAAATGATTGAAAGCCCATTTTTCTCTATAATGTTAGATGAAAGTATAGACAATGGTTTGGAACAACACCTTGTTGTGTATTCTACATATCTAGACTTGAAAGGATTGGGCCCTCCAATGTCACAATTTATGAAAATGATTACTGTTCCTGATGGAAAAGGAAAGACTATATATGATACCATCATTAATTTAAGGGAATCAAGGCAGTTGAAAAATGAGAAACTAATAGCAGTTTCGACTGATGGTGCTTCATCTATGGTTGGATGTGAAAATGGATTTGTCACATTGCTAAAAAATGATTTACCAAATCTTATTGGTACTCATTGCATTGCACATCGTGAAGCACTTGCAGCATCAGATGCTTCAAAAAAGATACCAGAGTTTTTGTTTGTTGAGAAAATAGCAAACAAGGTATACTCATGGGTTGGAAATTCGGCAAAGAGAAATAATGAACTCGTTTCTTTATTGGAGATAATGGAAATAGAATCCTTGCAGGTTCTTCAAATCCATGGGATTCGATGGCTCTCTAGGGGTCAAGTGGTTGAAAGACTAGTTACATTAATGCCTGCTATTTTGAGTTTGTGGAAGAGAGAAAGAAAGAATTCATGGTATGATAAGGCAAGAATTTTTTCAGTTCAATTTTGTTTGAATATGCTTGCTGATGTTTTGAATGAGCTGAATAATCTAAACAAAAAATTTCAAGAAGATAATGTGGATGTCACATCACTTGGAATAGCTATTGACCATACATTAAATTCTCTTAAAAGATATTTCTGCAAATCAGATTCTTTTGTTGAAGGTGCTGTACATCTTACTAAATTTTTAAAAGACTCTAAAGATGGGTTCCTTGAAAATGTTGACAAAGAGGGAAATACACATAGACATGATTTGTTGTATATTCCAATCCATGATGAACAATTGCCACAACAAATGGCAACTTGCATTGATGGCTCCCTTGAGAGTTACATACAACTTACAAGAAACTATGTACAAGCATTGATTGAGAGTTTCAATTCAAGATTTCCAGATCTTCATCTTTTTAATGCAGCAAGGTTGTTTAGTCCTTATCATTATCCATCAGATCTTTATGTCAGAGAAAATAATGCAAAGCATTGGCTTGAAATACTTTTTTCGCATTTGCAGCATAAAACATGTAATGAAGGTGAAAATGTACCAACATTTGATGTTACAGCGTGTAAAAGAGAACTATACCAATTTATTGATGTGGTTTATTTGAATGGAGAAAGATTTCCAATGAAAGATGCATGGAAAGTGTTTTCTCAAACAAAAGATTGGCACTCTAGGTATCCAAATATGCTAAAATTATGGCAAGCAATGCTTGTCATACCAGCGAGCACTGTCGCATGTGAACGAGGGTTCTCTAAGCAAAATATGATCAAAGATATAAGGAGAACAAGACTGTCAATTAACACACTTGATGCATTGATGCGTATATCATTAATAGGTCCTAACACAACAGATGTGGAATGGGAACGAGTTTATGAGATTTGGAAAACTGCAAAGGAAAGAAGACTCTTTGACAGGTGTGAATTATTAAATTACATGTTTTTTTACTTTGCACAAAGTTTATATATATTATATATAATTGTCCTCTACTATATTTATATTTTTTATATGAAATTTTAACGTTCTTTGTTTATTGATGGAATGTGGAATACAGGCATGAACAGTTACATTGATGATCACTGATGTAAAAAGAAATTGAAGATATCATTTGAAAGTTTTTTCATGTGTTGTTGTTATAGGTTGATGGCACATGAAAAATGCCATCAAGGTTGAAAAATGGCCACATCTTACCAATCTTGTAGAAAATGTGATAAAACATGTGATGCCTTTGGATTTTATCATTTTGGTACTATGGCATATCTTTTCTCGCTTTATGCTTCTCAAGATGCATTTAAATACAAGGAGATTTTTTTGCACATATATGTGATTCCCTTCTTTATTTGGCTTTAATGCGTAACTTTCATGAAACATGAAGCATTTCATTGCTTTAATTGTCATTGGAGCAATGGAATTTAGAAACTTGTAAGTTGTGATATTAGTTTGGTGTAACTGGATTTTTGAGTAAACCATCATTTATGTATATGTATGAATTAATAATTTGTTTCCAAACATATTTCTTTTATTGGATGGTTGGATGTTGGTGGTACATTCTTATGCCTTTTTAAGGTGTCATATATTTATATTTTGTATCAAACATTATATTAGATAATGTCATAAATTATCTCTGAATTTGCATGGAACTTAGTCTTATTAGGCATCTAAATATTCATGTAGCATAATGTAAATTGTTGGATTTAAATGATAATTTAAATATATGAAATGGATAACCATCAAGCGTTTTACCTTGGACTGATTATATAATTTAAATGAGAAAATTTCAAATGTTCAACACTTTTTATTGAAACCTCCACAATTGAGTTTTTTCAAATTTTGGTTTTTTTTCTTACGATAAATATATGAAAATTTTCAACATAATTATTTATTGAATGGTAATTTTTTATGAGAGGCACCTCGGTCAAAAAGCCTTCCTCAAGGCCAAGAAGGAGCCTTCTATCCGAAAGGTTCCCAATGATCATATCATGGGTGTGAACCTTCCTTACATCCAAGGAACCACGGACAGGATTGCAAGGATTCTAAGGAAGTATGATGTGCCCGCAACCTTTAGACCTCTCAATACTATCCGTGGTTCCCTCAGGTCGGTGAAAGACCCGATTGACCCTAAGGACATGAAGGGCGTCTATGTCATTCCCTGTTCCTGTGGGACCCCTTATATTGGTGAGACTGGTCGCTCTATTAATCAGCGGATTAGCGAGCATTCGGCTGACTTAAGACATGGGAGGACCAAGTCCTCGGCCCTGGCTGAGCATGCGGGAAAGACTATGCATCATGTGTGTATAGAGGAGGCTCAAGTCATTGCCAAAATTGCGCACTTTCACCATCGCAAGTTTAGAGAGGCCCTGGAGATCGAAAAAAGGCCGATCAACCTTAAAAGGGATGATGGCTGGAAGATCAGCAGTTGCTGGGTCCCAGCCTTGTCTTCTTAGCCTACTCATTTCCTTTCGTTAGGTCTTAGGGTTTCTGTCTTCCCCCTCCTTTATTTTTCTTTTGACAGTTTTGTCCTATTAAATTGGAACGGTTGAGTTAGTGATTTGTTTCGGGCTATCATTGTATCGACCTTACCTGTCTATGATACTATTGGACATATTAGTATTTATACTATTTAATTATCTCTAGATTAACCTTAGAATTAAGTTTCCCTTTAACTAATTCCTAATTAACGCGTTTTAAACCTTATAAATATTAATAATTAAGAATATTGACATCGTTATCCTTAATAAAAATTTGGAATAAATATTCTTTTTTAAATATTGTTTTAACCTTTAGGTTTAAAGATACAAATAATATTAGTTTAGTAATAAACATATCAACCTTGGATTATAAGTAATAATAGATTTTGGATTATTGACCGTTATGTTTAAAGGTAATTATGATTTACCATAACATTGGTTATAATATTTACCTAAGATAATAAAACTCTAGGAATAATAGTTTAACAAATTGTTTAGATCTATTAATTATCAAGAAAATTTAGATTATGTAATAAACTTTTAATCTATTGGACCAATCTATTTAAATAATAAATATGATATAGACCTAACTTATAAATAATAATGACTTTGTTAACCTTAATAAATTTGGAATAAAAATCTTTTTAATAAATATTGTTTTAACCTTTAGGTACCAATAACATTAGTTTTAATAATAAACTATCGACCTTAAATTATAAGTAATAATAGATTTACCTTGGAATAAATATTATTAGGTAATTATGATTTACCATGATATTAGTTATAATTTTCACCTAATATAACTAATTCTCTAAGAATAATAATAGAAGATTTAGATTATTTATTGATTTAATGGACCAATCTAATTAAAAAATATTAAATATGATATAGATCTAACTTACCAAAGACCATTAATTAATTATCACACAACTATCGAGTATAACTAAATCCTTAGAATAATAGGGTTTGATTACCTTTACATTGGAATAATAATTAAATATGATTAATTAAAATATATTATGGGATATAATAACCATCTTAATTAAAATATATACGTAATAAGAAGAATACACCTAATTATTTTAAATTTACCAAATATTTACCTAAATTTAGCTTTTTAGAGAAATATTAATTGACTTTTTAGTATTAGATATCATTTTTTGGGATTCAACTGCGTTAAGTAAGTCATTCAAACGTATGACCATTTCCATGAGAGGTAGTCGTAACTGACTAATTTCTCATGATTTTTGAATAGTTCACTTAGCACTCATTGCATCGGGTGATGCTCACAGGGGTGAAGAAGTGGAATTGAAACTAGTGAAATGTGGAGAACGAATCACATAGCATCAATCATCACTTCCGGGGCTTGCACCCGGTAACCAGGACTTCCCAGGAGGTCACCCATCCCAGAACTCCTCTGGCTGAAGCGCGCTTAACTGTGGAGTTTTTCCACAATCAAGCCCACTTAGCTTGCTACCCCATTTGCAAAACCTTAGCAAGTATTGTGCCTCATGAACCATTCAAGTAGAGATCCCTTGACTCTTTTTGAATTTAAGTATGGGGGATTTACGCAGTGCATTATATTAGATATCATTTTTTGGGATTCAACTGCGTTAAGTAAGTCATTCAAACGTATGACCATTTCCATGAGAGGTAGTCGTAACTGACTAATTTCTCATCATTTTTGAATAGTTCACTTAGCACTCATTGCATCGGGTGATGCTCACAGGGGTGAAGAAGTGGAATTGAAACTTTTTAGTAGTTTGACCAGGGTCTCTTGGTCAAATTAGCCGTTAGGAATGTAGCTGTTGGGATCTCTGCACACTCTATTTAATCACGCTAAGCTAGATTGGTTCTTCAACTTGTCCTGACGATGAACCACACTGGTTGGTTCGAAACGCGTCGACAAAAGATTCGTTATGTGATTTTGCCGAAGATTATCTTACGGTAATTTTTTAATCAAAACTTTATTAGTGAAGGGTTAATTTATTATGAGAACATCACTCTTGAAGGGCAAAATTTTTAATATAACGTTTCTTGACGGGAAGCATAAGGACCCAAAACGTCAAAAAAAAATTGTATGACGGGTAAAGAGAAATCCAAATTCAATCCCTGTTGGTGACCCATTACCTATACATGGAAAGAAAAACAAAGGAAACATTATACAAAAAAATAAACAGAAAGGAAACGAAATGAATTTATGTTTTGTAATCCCAAATAGAATCTCGGCTTTGAGATATACTTGAAGTTGGAAACATCTTGGGCTAGGTGAAACATCTGGAAATACAACGCATATGAATGGGAAATTCAGACCTTTAAGAGGAGGAATTATACCACTGCTTCAAATACTAAAAGAAAACTTTCAAAACAATACTTTCTTACCTCTCTCGAGGACCCCTTGGCCCTTGACAATTTGAGAATAGTTTAGACACAACGGAAACTGTGAAACAACCTACAGAAGAAAAAAACGATGAAGCGACGGGGTTAACTCTCTCTGATTAATAACAAAACCCTGAAGATATGATGGAAAACGAGAACATGGGGAAGACCCTTACCTAAGAAAATTAAGGGTGTTGAACTGGATCCATCTAATGGAGGCATCAACCACAGACAAGCAGCAGATACAATCCATGTCCAAACCCTCACAGAGCAGCAGAGCTGAAAAAACCCTCGTGAGCATTCGAATGAGACCTGGTGAAGCAATGTGAGGAGGGAAACCATTGCCTTCACAACACTAAATGAGACATCCACCGTTGATCTCGGTTGGAGAACGGTGATCCATCAATCAAGAGTTGAAATCGCGAGGCGGGAATGCCAAGTGGATGAGCCACTGGGCCGTCGAGAAAGATCTATTTTTCACATATAACCAGACATTTTGTATAAAATTGGAACAAAAACATTAACACCATACTAGGACCACTAAATATGAACCCTTGAAAACTACCCCACGTAGGGGAAAAATAAATTGATTAATGTTTCACATAAAATATATGATGTAGTTATTAGCAATAAACATTCATCATTTATGTATATATGAAAATGTGCATGGTTGATTCGCCAATGAATTATTCAAGAAATAAAGAAAATCATTTTACTTGTTTCGGGACATTTTCTTTTTGACAAGCCATCATTTTGTTAGGCATTTTGTTTTATTTATGTATGTTATGTATTAGTGATAAGTGGAGATATGACATTTATGCATATTTCACATGCATTAAATAAATGCATCCAAATACAAGAGCTTACTTATGCATATTTCCCATGCATTAAATAAATGTATTCAAATACAAAACTCTATAAATGCATATTTCCCATGTATTAAATAAATGCATTCAAATACAAAACTCTATAAATGCATATTTCCCATGCATTAAATAAATTCATTCAATTTTAAAAGTCAATAACACTAATCCAAGTAGAGTAATTTTATTAGCAAAAAATTACCTAATCTTTAAAAATTGTTAAAACAAAAGATAAGTCTCACTAAACAGGCAAAAACTAGAGGACACTCAATGATCTGATATACACATACATAAGATGTTACATCTTAAGTATATATTGCAGTGGTCCAAACATCAGCATGCAACTATTTCCGCACCAAAACCTTTGTTAAATCTAGCAAAGCATCCAACATGTGATTTGGACAACTTCCAATTATATAAACTGGTAAGGCTCAATTTAAAATTGTAGGATGCCATCATGTCACTACGCAGCTTCTATTTAAGATAACCATAGAATATAAAGTAAAATTCATTAAAATACCCATAAGGAAAAGTGGCCCATGACACAAACCAAATTATATCTTATTGCAATATTCTTCTACAAAAGGATTGAGACTATATTTGAGTCTCTAAATGTCACAAAACTTAAAGTATAAAAGTTAGTGCATTATTACTAGCTAATAATTCAATCCAACTCTATTCAAGAAACCAAACCATAGAGTTTTAGACAATTTTATTTGGAAGTTCAATCAAATCTAGACTTACCATGCCCAAAATAATTAAATAGTCAAGAATCTCGACATAATAGGTCATCTAGGGTTTAAATGGAAGAGACCTTATTAGGCTCCTTCCAAACCCTATAGACAAAAACTAAAAGGTTTGGGCAACCGAATCCTAGCAAAAGCTCAGTTCCTACATCAAAATGAATGTCTGTCCAGTGATTGTGAACTTACTAAAAAATATAACAATATTTATAAAATTATAAACATCTATAGACGCCTCCCTAAATATTTCCTATTTAGACTTCAATTGGGGTTTCCTCATGTGCTTTGGAACTTATCCATGAACGACTTCACACACTCTTGGGGTTGTTTCATGGCGATCCATCCTAAATACCACCACATTATGTTTACTGTTGACACCTAATCATAGGGATTGGGTGAACACCTATAAATAGTGTAAATAAATAATAAGAGAAAACGGAGAGTCATCGGGAGATGAAACTCAACAGTCACTCCCTCACGTATATAACTATGAACAACCTAAATGAATAATATAATCTCATTTAAAGAGTTACCTCCTAGCCTAACTTGGTATCAGAGCCAGCGCTATTTTTGGCTTCCTGCTATTATAACTCCTTCTACCTCTTTTTTGCATTTTTGTAGACTGACATATCCCTACATTGAATTTGTAGTCTATTATTCCCTAGAGCGCAGTGTTGGACTGAGCACGCTCTGAGTTTGGTAGAAGACCAAACGAACCTCCATTATATCAATATTTGGAGACTGTTGGTACGATTATTTTATATGAATTGAATGATTTTGTTGCTGAAGGTGCAGATGTATGGTGCGGTTGCTACTTAGAGATGCTTCCTGGAGGTGACACGTGAATGGTATGTCGAATTCTTTATGATTATTGAGGTGGATGGTATTATTACTACGTTATAGTGTTATTGGGACTATTTTAATAGAGGTTGTCTTCGATGGTTTCTATTTCATTGACCACAAACCACCGAAATGTTATACAAGGATTTCCATTCTAGTATACTTTGCATACGCTACAGTACACTGCATCCATATAACGACCCTCCTCCATATCAAAACACTGCGTACATTGTATTGCCCCACCTCCTCCACGTACCTGGTTTACTATATACTAGTTTTAATATATAACTGTGTTTCTTTTTTAATATCGGTTTTTTTTCTAAGTAAGTTTAATCTATTAATATGATACAAAAAAGGATTACAGTGAGGCTCGACCACAGAGGATCCTAGCATAATTCATCATGCAGTCAGAATAACTATTTTTGACTGCCCCAACATAGGGGAAACCAGTCCAAAAAAGTATGAGTCCAAAAATAGCCCACACAGGGGTAACCAGTTTTATCACATCATAACAGAAAATTTGAGCCAAATCATAATCCCAACTAGAAGAAACATAAGACTGAATAGTAACTGAACAATCAACATGACAAAACGTCCACCTGGCTAACTCAACACTTGGAACTCAGTCGTCCAGGGCTGGTTCCTCCACAATCAGACACACGTACTTGTCTGGGTCATCATCCTCGTCCGACGTGCCACTTCCATGTGCTGGTTGGCCTCCCTCAATGCTGCAAGCTCCAACACGCAGTCCTGACGTGTCTCCTCAGTGACTACTAGAAGCCTGCATGTAACTGAGCTTTCCCTTCTCATCATGCTGACTGCCAGCAACAACATGGCCATGCAAGGTGGCCCGAACTTCATCAGCTTCCTGATCACTAGTGTTGTCCCGGCTCCTGCTGCTCGATCCTGCTCTGGTCGCCTCCTCAGTGTGATCAGCCAGAGGAGTTGGCGGCTCAATTTCTTCCGTGATGGCAATTGAGATGGTGGCGACAATTACTGGGCGATTTAGTGAACTACAAAAATGGAACTGAATTGTGTCAGGAGTAGGGTGCAGAGGAAGGGGAAAGGTAGCAGTGCGGACTGTTGCATCTCCACGACTTGTGCCATGGAGCAAGGCTCTGCCTTTGCCGCTTCGGGTCTTTGGGTAACGCCTCGTGAAACTAATCAGGTTGGGGATATCAGTTGAGGAGGCAGGAGAAACCGAATCGGGGCTAGGCATTGCAAGCGAGCGAGAGCTTCCACCTCTTGTGCCCCCTCTTCTATTGTGCATATGATGGTGAACCATGATGGGAATGGAAATAAGGGAAGAAGTAGCAAGGGTTGTGGATGAATTGACAGAGGAGCGATGTGGGGAAATTATAGAGGAGTAGTGGTCAAGAGCAAGATTGCAAAGGTTGGTGTGGGAATGGTGGAATCCATTACCCAGATCAATACAACTTACTAGCCACCATTTACTACCAGTGAAAGTGTGCACATTAGGCTCTTCCGCCTACGGAGGACAGGCACAATGAATCAGGGGGGAGGAATAACAGAGAAATTCGTAGGCTCCATGGTTATGTCGGAATTGACTCCACCTCGGCCTGTGCAGTCATTTAATGGCTCCTGCAAGGTGCCATGAATGCCATTCAGAGTGGCATAGGGGAAGTTGCAAGGGGCCATGTGGCCAGCCCGTCCGCCGCCTTATCGTCTTGTCATGTTAATGCCTGGGATGAACACCTGCATCCGGGTGCATTTCTTCTTCCTGAACCATTTCAATCTACGCCAATTCATTGTATTCCTATAGCTAAAAAGTAGTGGCCATAGTATTAAGTGTGCCTGCATGAAAATTCCTTCCACTATCTACCCCAATGTCAGCTAGAAGGTCTGCTACTTTGTTTCCATCCCTGTGAGAGTGTTTAAGATTTACATCTTTGTGGATTGAGAGCCAGTGTTCAATGAGCTCAAGTCGCTCTGCCAGTCTCCAATTGCTTCCCACCTTGTAGGAGGGCGTCCCTTGCAGGATCTGATTAACCATGTTGATGAGAATCTGGGAATCCCCTTCAATTATAAGTGGGAAGAAATCATGGAGTTGTGCTAGGAGAAGCCCCTGCCATAGCCCTTCTAATTCCGCCGATTTATTTGTATCCCAACCAATTGAACCTAAATAAGTTAGAAGTGGAACACCCTTGTGATTTCTGAAGACTCCTCCATATCCTGCTTTGCCTGGATTGCCCTTAGACGCCCCGTCAAAGTTGAGTTGAATCATGTGCTGGGGTGGAGGGGTCCATCTATCTATTGTCTTTCCTTGTGAGGAAGTTTTACCCTGATTTGCTTGTATATGCTTCCATTGAAGGTTCCAGTTTGCCCAGATAGTCTGTTCTTGAGGGATGGCAAGATAATCTTCTTCTGAACATGCTTGAAGCATCAAGGTTTCCTGAAGGTTTTGACCTATATTATTCCATAGAACTTCTGAAGAGGAGGACCTGTCCTTGAAGATGCGATGATTCCTTTCTTTCCAAACATTCCACATGATGAATCCTGAGATTAGTTTCCATAGTGAATTTAACAGTTTTCTTTTGTAAGGATTGTTTGCCCAAGTACATATAGTGTTAGAGATATTCTCCTTAACTCGTCCATCTTTTTGGCATCTGAAGCTTACCTTTTCCCAAAGTCCATTTTCCAGTGGGCAGGAATTTATTAGGTGCTCAGTGGTTTCTTCTGCCTTTTTGCAATTGGGACACATGGAAGGCCCATGAAAGCTTCTTTTCTGTAGGTTGTCCCAAGTGAGAATTTTATTTTGGCATAGCAGCCAGAGGAAGGTGGAGAATTTTGGCCAAATAGTGGGGGCCCAAACTTTGTTCCATGGTGGGTATTTGACTATTTGGGTGCTTATTGTTAAATTGTAAGCTTTTTGTGTAGAGAAGGTTCCTTTTGTTTCATAACCCCATCTGATTTTATCCCTCTTATCAGAGTAGTGAATTTTCTTGTTTGAAAGCTCTGTTTCCAGACTGTCCTTGATGAGCTGAGTGTCTTGCCTCATGATTTGATCTGAATTTATCCATTGCTTATATCCTTGAGCATGGGTAGGAATCTAGTATTTATTTACCTTTTCCATCAGTTGCCCTTCCCAGTCCTGTATTTGTTGAGGTTAGACTATGTCTTTCAACTTGGGTCTTTGCTACCAAGAATCTTCCCAAAACTGGGCATTATTACCATTCCTAATTTCCAAAAAGTTGTGTTGTTGAATTGCATCCTTGTGCTGTTTAGCTGTATTCCAGATGAGAGAACCTGATCCTACTTCTGTGAGTCTGATTAAGTCATCAACTGGTCGATTATTGGCGTATTTCACTGTCCAAAGGATAGCCCAGGGATTATGTGGCTCCGAGATCCATTTCCACCAAATGCGAGCTCCCATGACCACATTACTATGCTAAGGATCACGAAGCCCAGTACCTCCATAAGTTTTTGAGAGGCACACTGTGTCCCATTTAACTAGGGCCCATTTTCTCTTTTGGCCTATGTTTCCCCACAAGAAAGATCTTTGAAGATTTCTAATGTCTTTGAGGACCCATTTTGGCGCTGCCATAACTGAAAAAAGGTATAGCGGCATGGATTGCAGCACGGCTTTGAGTAGGACTAGACGGCTAGCCATGTTTAGCATACGGTAAGTTCAGGAAGAGAGACGGGCTTCTAATTTTTCAAAAAGTAATTTCCAGGATGAGTGTTTTAAAGCAGAGTTCATCATGGGAGCTCCCGGGTATTTGGAGGGAAGAGCAGCTATTGAAAAACCCAGGATTCAAGCAATTGAGGCTTTGGTTGTAGTAGGGGTATGAAAGAAGAAGATCTACGATTTGGTCTTGTTAATGCATGCCCCAGAGGCATCCGAAAAATCAGATAGAATGGATTTTAATTTGAGAGCTTCCTAGACTGAGGGATGGCCAAATAGCATAATATCATCCACGAATTGTTGGTGGGTGAAGACCAGGGTGTTGGGAAAAGAGAGACCTCTTAATTGCTGGGAATGAAGCACTTCTTTGATGCATGTTCCCAGTCCTTCCGCCATTATAATGAAAAGGAAAGGGGAGAGGGGATCTCCTTGCTGGATGCCTTTGGAGGGGCGAAAGGGAGAGGAAGGGATCCCATTGATCAGGATGGAGAAGAAGGAAGAGGAAATAAGACTCATGACCCATCTGACCCGGGGGGGGGGCAAAAGCCAAAGGCTATCAGCATTTTGTGTATATATTTCCAGCTTAAACTATCAAAAGCTTTGGAAAGATCGATTTTTAGGAGCATACCTGCCTTTTTGAATTGCTTCAAGGAGTGTATAATCTCGTGAGTGAGAATGATTCCATCCGTGATTTGCCTTCCTTCCACATAGCCTGATTTCTTGGGTGATATGAGTAGAGGGAGTAGAGGTTTTAGTCTGGAAGCAATTACTTTGGAGATGATTTTGTATATGACATTACATAGAGCAATGGGCCTGAATTTGTCCGGAGTCTGAGAGTGATCTTCCTTGGGGATGAGAGCGAAAAAGGTTGCATTCAAAGACGGAAGCAGCCATCTATCAGTTCTAGATTCCTCCACGACTTGCTAGACCTCGTCTTTGATAAGATCCCAAAATCTGCGGAAGAAATTAGAAGTAAAGCCATCGGGGCTAGGCGCTTTTCCTTCTTTGAGATGTCGCATGGCATTGTCCACTTCTTGTAAAGAGATTGGCCTGAGGAGGAGCTAATTTTGTTCCTCAGTTATGATCTTAGGGATATTCTTGGTTATTTTTTCAATAGCCTGCAGTCTATCTATCTGAGGTTCCTGGTGTACCTCCTTAAAATGAGTAATGAACTCTTGTTCAATGTCCTCATGTTTTTCCAACCAATCCCCCTGCGGATTCTGAATATTAGTGATGTTGTTATGCATTATTCTTTTCATAGTAGTGCGATGGAAGAACTTTGTGTTTCTTTCACCCTCCTTAAGCCATTTGATTCTGGACTTTTGCTTCCAAAGTATTTCTTCTTGCTTGGCTCTTTTGGATAGTTGTGTTTGCAGGTGTTTTTCCAGCTTGGAGGTGTCTTCAGACCATCCTTCCGTGATGATTCTCTATTGTAGTTGTTTCATTTCTTGATCTAGACCACATTATGCTTGGAAGATATTTCTAAAGGTATTCTAATTCCATTGTTTAATGTTGTTCTTGATATTTTTAAGTTTTTGTTGGAACTGATACATTTTTGAACCATCCGGAGGTTTGAAATTTTTCCAAACCTCCTGAATCAGATTGTTGAAATCTGGGTGAAGCATCTAGAAAGACTCGAAGCAGAAAGGCCTATGAGTGGCATTACCCGGCCTCTGCCATTGAAACACAATAGGCCAATGATCTGAACCTATGATTGGTAAGATCGACGCCGTGAAATCCCCACCTATTTGGATTGCATTATCTAAACGCAGGAACCGATCCAATTGTGAGGCGATTTGATGTGCTCCTGCTCGTTTGTTATTCCATGCGTATACACCATTGTTGGATGCCATATCTATGAGATAGTTATCTTGGATGAATTTTTTGAAGTGAATGCTTTCATTATCCAATCTAGCCCTGCCCCCTCTTTTTTCTTCCAACCTTGTTATCATATTAAAGTCTCCTCCTGTGATCCAGATTGGATATGTTCTTTCTGAGTTGATCAAGGCTAAGGTATTCAGTATATCTATCTTATTCATTGCTTCTCGGGGGAAGTAGACATTGGTTAGATGACCATGTACATTGGTCCCTGTAATATGGAAGGTGGCTTGTATAAAATGCTTACTCGCATGAATAATGCACCAAAAGCATCCACTGCTGCTGCTTTTCTACCTGGCCACACTTTTGCAAGTGTCTGGTCTAGTATTGTAGAGTTACATTTGGTTTCTTGTATGAAAAAATTTTGGGGTTTCTTCATTTGAATCATGTTTTTTATTAGTCTGTATTTTCTAGGGTTGTTTAGCCCTCTGATATTCCATGAGATGAGCTTCATGGTGCACTACTAGGAAGCGGGTTGTAATACTTTGTAAGCTTGGAATATCTTCCTAATTCTACCAACATTTCCCTAATGTGGATGGTTCTCTGTAGATCTGTTTTCCTGCCTCTTTTTTTATTGTCTTTACTAGTATTTTTACCGTCCCATTGACTCCAAGGTTGGATGCCTAAAGATCTTTACTACTGTGCTCTGGAGAGGATGACTTCTAAGCTTTCCACTTGCCTCTCTGGGATTTTTTCATATTCCATTTTCTTACAAGCTTGCTCTAATCCCAAAATATCCAGATCTCCAATGTCGAAGCTCTCCGACTCCTCTTCCATGTGCTGGATCTCACATCGTTCTGTTGTTTTTTCTGCTACAGTCGTGATTTCCTATTGCATATTGTCAACCTCCATACCTTAAATATTCCATTTCGGTAAGAGACTGGGAGCGGCTGAGGTAGGGTCTGTGGATTGTACAAATTTTTGGGTGATCTTAGAGCTCAAAGGGGTGGAAAGAGGAGTCATATTGGGGATGTCCTTCTATTGATCAGGGATTTCACAGGTGTTTTGTTCCTTCTAATTCAAGATCTCAAAATTGTTGCTTGTGGAAGGCATTGAGGCATTGGCTACAAGCTTTTTAAGGCCAGCTGAGGGTTTCTTGTGATTCTTTTTACGGTTGGTGACTTTGGTAAAGCCATCCGAGTCAGATTTATCCATATTGGAGGGGTTTGAGGCTTTCAAGTTTGAAGGGCAGTCTCGGAAGAGATGACCGAGGGCATGGCATTTCCTGCAATGGAATGGAACATGCTCATAATCTATTGATTGTATCCATCCATAATCATCATGGTAAAGATTGACCGCATCGGGGAGAGCTTTGCTGAGATGCATGTATACACATATTCGGGCATAGGAGGTATATCGCCTGAGTTTCGTCTCCTCTATGATTTTAGTGAACTCTCCTAAGCCATTCCCGATATCTTGCAACGAATCTTCATCCCAGTACTCTAAAGGGAGGGAGTAAAGGCGAATCCATATTGGTGCCCAGCTTAAATCCTCTTTGTCAGGGTTGAATCATTCTATCTAATCTCTCAGATATAAACCTGCTGCATTGAAAAAATATGGTCCTCCATCGACAACTTTGTTTCGGTCTTCTATACAGTTGAAAATCACTATAAAGAAGCCTTTAGGCCCCATCTGCAAGGTAATGTGCCCTTTTGGTTTCCATTTGGCTGCTATCCAGCCATGCAAGGCTTTCCTTGTGGGCTAGAAGGCTATAAATTTCCCAATCATTGCATGATCCTTCATGTACTAGATTTGATTGTTGGTCCGATGGCTTGGGAGCTCAATCTTTGGTATTTCAGCTGTGACGGGCTTACATGTGGCCGACGTCACCTTGGGCGCTTCATTCTTGTTCGTATTGTCTGGCAAAGTGTTTGGAACTGGTCCAACATCATCCTGGTTTTCTGTCCTGACATCTTCAGTGACATTGGAGGGAGGTGTCCTATCCTGCCCCTGAGGGGAATCCATTTCTTGTGAATTGTGCCTTTGTCGTGTAGTGTTGTGTCCTCACTGCTGAGCGAGAATAAAAAAACGTGGTCTATGCAAGTCTGACTCAAACCCTAGTCATCCATGATCGCTAGTCGAAGCTCCATTTCTAGGATTGATATTATCCCCAAGTTGTTTAATATTGGTTTCATTATGTAATGCCATTCAATTTTTTCCATACCACCATACTGTTTTGTTTGGAACACTGCACTATTTTTAAATGCTATCCCACTGTGGTTTTCGTATCCCTCTCACTAATATCTTCCCATAATAAATCCATTTTGCATCATTGTTGAGCTTTTGAGGTTCGTGCAAGATAGGATAGGGAATTCTTTCAGTACATAGCACAACAAATTCAAAATTGGCAGACATTGTGGCTGAAATTAGGACTGGAAGCCTCAAACCTAATATTTTGGGTCCACTTGAAGTGCACTGAGGTGAGGGTAAGATCTTCTGGTGCGAGAATAATCGAAAGTTGTGGGTAGTAAAAGAAAAATAAAAAAGGAAAAGCCGGTGTTAGGGTAATCTACATGGTGATCACATCCTGGTATAAATTCTTGCGTATACTCCCTTTGATACATATTTATATCAGAATTGTATTTTTTTACAAAACTGCCACTGGAAGTGTTATTTCTTACAACATATTGGCAGTAGAAGTATATTTTTTTTATAGTACACAGATTTTTTTAAATGCATTCATTGATATCTATTGTGGGAGTGGTTCTCACCGGCAAGGAGAACTATCTAGAATGGTCACAGAAAATCAAACACACTCTCATTTTTAATGAGCTGTGGAAAGGAGTGTGTGTTGGAGACAGAGACAAAGAACCAGAACAACCTACCTCAGACAAGGAATTCACCATTTGGGAAAATAAGAACAACAAGGCTTATGCCTTTATTGCAGCATAAGTAAATGAAGAGGTGAGTCACCATATTTAGCCATTTTTCAAATTCTTTCAAAGCCTTACAAAAATTGAAGGAACTCTATGACTCACACTCTGCACTTGAAGTTGTTCAACTCATGATTAAATTGTTCAGCCTTGAATTACAAAATGATGATCCTCTTGCTCTTGCATCAGAAGTAAAATCTATTATGCATGATATCAAAGTCACTAATGTTGAATTGGACATTCCTTTGATAGATTTTTTCAAGGCACTTTATCCCACTTACTCAAATTATATTGAGTCATTCCAAGAAAATGGAAACCTCAAAAAAATTACCTTTGACTCCCTTGTGAAAAAAATTGTTGAAAGAGAGAAAGATTTTGGGAAGAAGACAGCTCCTTAGTCTTCTGAAGAGGTTGTGTGTCTTTCACATAGAGAGAAGAATCTTACTCAATATTCTTCCAAAGGAAGAGGTGGTCGAAGACGAAGAGGAAGAATAAATTTTAGAGGAAGGGGGGTAGACAGTCTCAAGGAGAAAATTTGTATTTGCATTGCATACATTGCAAAAGAGATGGATCACATGATGCATCCACATGCAAGTTTCCTTGGGACAGATTTTAGCAGGAAAGAAACGAACCCAAAGGTAAAACTAATTACAAAGAGAAAGGTAAAGCACATGAATCCGCTCACTATGTTGTGGCACACTGTAATATTAGAGTAAATGAGGACTTATTTAATGCTTCACTTGCTTCTTGGAAAAATGATTGGTTGCTTGATTCAGGAGCAACTTGCCACATGACCTTTAGAAGAGATTTTTTTGAGGAATTTAATGACAATGTTGATGGAGCAGTATAGTCTGTAGACAAATCGAAACTCAAGACATCAGGACTTGGCACAATCATGCTTAAATTGCCTGGTCTTCTAGACATTATTCTGCATCATGTTTTATATCTCCCACAGCTGAGGAGAAACTTGTTGTCCTTGGTCCACATTCGCCAGCAAGGAAACTCCATTCACATGTTTGATGGCAAATTTGAGGTGATAAAAGCATCATACCACTCACTTGTCATGACGGGGATAGAAGAAGAAAGGCCTCTCAAGTGCAGGGTATCTCTGCTCATGCACAAAATTTCTCATACAATTCTCATTATGAAGAAGGTACATTTCCATCAAGTTTATTATGGAATGCTAGATTTGGACACTTAAACTATGACAACCTTCGCTTGTTGAAGAAAAATGGTTTTACTGGTTTTCCTACAATTCCTAGGAAACTTGAGCAATGTGATGCTTGCATTCTAGGAAAGCATAGCAAACAGTCTTTTCATGATTCACATTCCAAAGCACATAGAAAACTTGAACTCATTCATTTAGATTTATGTGGTCCAGTTCTTGGTCCTTATGCAAATTGAAATAAATATATGATGACATTTATTGATGACTACACCAGAATGTGTTGGGTTTATTTATTGAATAACAAATCTGATGCTTTTCAAACATTCAAGAACTTTCATACATGGATTCAAAATGATGCACAATCTCATATTGGCTCTATTCACACTGATAATGGAAAAGAATACAATTCAAATGAATTTGAAAACTATCTTCGCCAACGTGGGATCAAATATCAAACAATTGTGCCTTATAATCCCCAACAAAATGGAGTAGCTGAAAGAATGAATAGGACAATATTAAATATGGTGCACTCCATGATGTTTTTCAAGAATGTAAAATTGATGTTTTGGGCTGATGCAGTTCTATGTGTTGTATATGTAAAGAATAGATGTCCATCTAATGTTATTAGAAACAAGACTCCTTATGAAATGTGGTATGGGCACATTCCTTCGGTAAAGCATCTCAGGGTCTTTGGTTCCACATGTTATGCCTTGATACCAAAGGTACATAGAAACAAAATTGGTGCAAGGAGTCATAAGTGTATCTTCCTGGGGTATTCAAACACCTCCTAAGCATACTGTCTCTATGATTAAGGCAATAAAAATGTGGTGGATCTAGATATGTAATCTTTCTTAAATCATCCAAAAATGACAATGTTATTGAGCGGAAACTTGATCGCTTGGATAGATTCGCAAATGCAAAATCATTTCAAGAATTTGATAATCATATTCCACATCTTGAAGGGGGGATTCCTATACTAGATCAACCTATGGAATCTTCTTCTAAAGCACTCTCTCCCTCACATGAAACTCCAACAACAGATGATACTTTGAGTGATGTGATTGAATTGGGAGATTCAGTCTTGATTCAGTCCCAACTCAATCAACTAAGCAGCATGGACCATCTCAGAAACGTCCCCCAAAGTAGCTGACAAAGACACTTGAAAGTGTTCATCCTGATGAGGTTGGAAATATAGGAACTAGAAATTCAACCCAACAAAATGGAGGTGATGTAGATGACTCTAATTCACCTATTGATATAGATTTTTCTTATGATTGTGAATTGAATTTGTCTACAGATTTTGAACCAACTTACTTCAAAGAAGCTACTTCTCATGATGAATGGAAAGAAGCAATGCAAAATGAGTATGATGCCTTGATAAAGAATGGCACTTAGAAGCTGGTTGATCCTCCATTGGGAAACAAACCAATTGGCTGCAAGTGGGTCTACAAGAAAAATTATAAAGTTGATGGCCCACGTGACAAGCACAAAGCTAAGCTTGTGGCAAAAGGTTTTGCATAGAAGGAAGGTGTCGATTATGAGGAGACTTTTCCCCCACAGAAAAATGGGTTACCATTCGGACACTCTTTTCCCTAGCAGCTCAGAACGGTTGGAAAGTCCATCAAATGGATGTAAAAATTACTTTCTTGAATGGAGATCTAAAATAGAATATTTTTATTTCCCAACTTGAAGGATTTTCTATGAAAGGACATGAACATAAAGTATGCAAACTTGTGAAATCCTTATATGGCCTCAAACAAGCACTGTGAGCCTAGTATGAAAAACTAATTGAGCATCTTTTGAAACTCAATTTCAAACATTATGATGAGCCTCATCATTTGCTAATTATATGGGCCTTAATTCACCTCCTAGCTTAGTCAAACCAACTATTCTCACAACTTATTACGTACTTTTGATTATATTTTATTTATGAGATGAGTTAGAGTAGGATATTTTGCTTTGTGGTCTAATGTGCATTTAATGCAGGATTAAAGGATAAAAACAAGGAATTTTGGAAAAGACCTTGGTCAAAACTCGAATGGGACCAAGGGAGAGGAATTATGGGAGGTAAATCCTTCTCATTTACTACCCCCAATTTGAATATTCCTCCATCAACTTAGAGTGAAAACAACCAAATCATGAGGACTAGAAGACAGCCAAGCAAGTGAAGGTCAAAGCACCCATTTATCTCGAGTTTGGGAGCCGAGCCTCCCTAATTTTAAGGAAGTTTTTAGAGCCTTTAGACATATAAGTAGAGAGGCCTAGTACCTCAGTAGGATTCATATTTTTGATTGCAAAACTTTACTCTATTTTCGAGCTACAATACTTGTGACAGTTTTTGATGTAATCCATTGTTTTGATAGTAAGATGAGTTTTGTTTTGAGCCAGGACTGAGTTAACTCAGAGGGCTGAAGCTCTCAGGTTAGGGCCCAACCCTAGAATCAGAGGCTTCTCTTTATTGTACATATATGCTAGCGTAGATTCATGGTTTAATCATTCATTTGCTTAAGTAGTTTCATTTCCATTACAGCGGTGTAGCGTAGATTGGTTGTGTTTTAGTTTTCTTCCATTTGTGCCTTTTTTCAGTTAGCAGGTTAGCAAGGAGAAAAATATCACCATAAGGTTTTTAGTAGGTGTCTCGGCCTCACCTCCTCCCTCTGGGACCATGACTTGAGGAAGAGACCCTTCACCAACCCCAAAAACATAGATTTCTACTTGCATGAGCTTTGGAGTTTGTCATCTTGATTCAGTACTTGGTTCATTTCATCGTCATATTTTTCCATCACTCTCTTTCTGTGATAATATCTCACTCATATTCTCATTTCCTTCAACACTTTCTTCATGCATAATATATGTGGAAGCCAATAAATCATGTCTTGATCAAATTATACTCGTAGATTTCCTTATCGTCCGATCCACAACAAACATGACCAATCACCGTCAATCGCGTGTCGCATATTCATTTCAATGTTTGACTTTATGCGCTCCAAATCTCTACCATCGATCCATTTTGCTTGATCCAATGACTATCACGTAACCCACTCGCCAACTAGCTTGGCCGATCTCCACCATTGATCAATCTCGCATGATCCAACGGCTATCGTGCAATATTGTGTGAATTATTGCACGACCGATACCTGACCGAGAACACACGAGAAAAGTGGTTTTCTCATGCTAAGTGTCACTCACTTAGGCTAATTGCGTAAAATTTAGGAATTCCACTTACATATTTGAGGGCGTTCGAGAAACTTCTTACCACCTATGAAGACCACTCCATCATTCCACACATTTTCCACCCTTATGCCGACATGCGACTTGATGTGATCCATCCATCTATTCACTTAATATTCGCAATAAGATCCCCACTGCTCATCTTCTCGAATGTTGTTCTACGTATTATTTAAACGCTGCCACTCTTGAGCTTTGATTTGGTTATTCAATCAAACTCCAACATTTTCTGATCGTTGCAAACACTATAAAACCAAAAAAAGTGAAAACAGATTTAGTTCAGTTTCCTCGCTTATACATTAGTATGGCTTGATGCTCTTTACTTCTGTAACTTAGATAGCAACATTAGGTTAGCGTTGATTTAGCAATTTTGCTTAGCATAACTGTTTAAATGGTTAATTAGGATATGGTGTGATTTAGCATTACATGTTGTTTTCTTTATTACTACAATAGAGTAGCTCTCTTAGAATAGATTTGCTCTTCTTCCATCAAAGAATTAAGCTTCTCCTGACTCTATAGAAGTCTGGCTTGGAACCCCTAGGGTCTCTCGCCAGATGAATAGTGATAGTAGGCGGGACCTTCACTTTCACTTGTGCATATAACATTTTCACCTCCAAGTTTGTATGAACCTTGGGTTGATAAGTAAAGCTAGCAGCCCAGGAGTTGCAGTATCCTTGCTGGAATATTGGCGCTAATCACTTTTTGACACCGTTGTCAGGGAGGTGTCTGAGTAGAATGTGATTACCGCTTTCTTTTCTTCTATTTATAGTCTTCAATTTTTTGCCATTAGTTTATTTCTACAAAAAGTAATCTAGTAGCTTCCTTTCCATTCTGCAAGTAGAATTTCAATTCAACAAGTAACTTTTCTTTCTATCAGTAATTTTCATTCAATAAACAATTTCATTTCTGTAAAGTACTTTCCAACTAAAAAATCTTACAAAAAACAACCCAAAAACATTTCCTTTCATGCCTCGTATGAATAAGGACAATTTAGGGAAATTCTTGCCAAATACCCCCACTGCATCCAACAGCCAACCTTCTCTCTTCTTCGGTGGCTGTGAACTGGAGGAACCTTTAAGTGAGAAACCTGACATATGTGGAGAACCTACAGGGGAAGAAGAAGAAGAGGAACCCATTCCTACTGAACTAATGGTTGAAAACCAAAATGACAGAGGAAATAGAGAGAGAATTGAGGGAGCCTTCCCCACCATGGAAACCAATGGGGACACTAAGATGAAGAAATAATCCCCTCTGCTCTACCTCATTTCCATGCCCTGGCCATAGAGGACCCTGACACTTTCCTATTTGATTTTGTTGTTATATGCTAAAACTATGACTATATAGATGATGAGAAAAAGTTAAATATGTTTCCATCCATGGAAAATTTTAGGGGCGAATTTTCACCCTTGGGCTAAATTAAGAGGTTTTGTATTTTTATTGGGTGAATGTTTTGTATCATAATACATTGTTACAAATCGCCTCAAATTTATTTTATAAAAAAATAGGTATGGAGGTTAGCCCACCTTATTTTAAGGGAGAGGGTAAAAAAAGTAAATTTAGCCCTTGAAATTAGGAGATACAATCTTCCATTGGCCCTCATTTTCAAGAAAATGTATTTATGATAGTTATAAATATAAATATAAATACAGTGGAGGTATGGTAAATAACTAAAAGCTCTTTTTATACTTACTCCAAAGATATGGTAAATAAATAAAAATACAAATAAACTAGAGGTATGCTAAATAAATAAAACTTCTTTTTATATTTAGTCCATAACCCTCTTTCTATTTAAGAAGGCTACAAAACGAGGTTTCATTTAAGTGAATCCTATGGGCCAAATACCATATTTAAAAAAGAGGTATGGTAAATTAATAAAAATATAAATAAACAAGAGGTATGGTAAATAAAATAAAACATTTTTTTATATTTACTCCATATGTGAGCTTATATTTATGAACACGCAAGCGTGTAAATAAATAAAAATATAAATAAAGTGGAGGTATGGTAAATAAAGAAAACCTCTTTCTATATTTAGTCCATAACCCTCTTTCTATTTAAGAAGGCTCAAAAAAGAGGTTTTATTTAATTGAATCCTATGGGCCAAATACCATATTTATAAAAAAGGTATGGTAAATTAATAAAAATATAAATAAACGAGAGGTATGGTAAATAAATAAAACATTTTTTATATTTACTCCATAAGCCATCTTATATTTACGAACACTCAAAAAATGTAAAAAATGTGTTATATTTAGTTGAAGCCTATGGGCCAAATACCATGGGCAAAATTATTATGAATACCATGCAAAAAAACAATATTAACCCTAATATTAGTATTAATAAAAATAAAGATGGCACATGGTAAAAAAAACAATATTAACCCTAATATTAGTATTAATAAAAATAAAGATGGCACATGGTATTGACCCATGGTATTCACATGGAATGCAGCCTATTTAAAGGGGGGAATTAAACTAGCATAGATCCATCTTTACTCTGAATCTGGATCAAATATCGTGATATGCAAACTAACATAGAGCGAAAAAATATTTGATCACTCTCTAGGCTTGGTAGATCAAGAGTAAAAATGGATCTTGTCATTTAATGTCACTTAAACATTTTAACTTGGTTAAAATAAAAAAATAAAATAAAAATCAATTATTAATTTTATTAATTTGTATAAATTATTAATAGTAGTTTTTAAGTTCCAGGTTTATGATAACCCATGGTATTGATCCATGGTATCCATGTGAGCATAGATTATTTAAAGGGGAAATTCTATTAGCTTAGATCCATCTTAATTTCGGGTCTACCAGGTTCTGGGAGGGATAAATAGATTTCATCTCTCTAAGAGTGGTAGATGTGGAGTTAAGATGGATATAGGTTGGTTTTTATGATAATGAAGATATTAAATAGACTTAGGAAATTATATTGTAAAAAAATTCTTAAGGTGAATGGTTAAAGCTACATTTAGTCACTTCACAAAATTTAGTAAAAAATACCGATATCTCCATTAATATTATTTGTTTTTCTAATTTAACAAAACAAATTCAAAACAATGAAATCTTAACTCTTTTCGCATCACCCTCATAGAAGAGAGATAATCACTGCCCAGATTTCCCACTATTTTTCAAACATTCTAAATATGATATCATCATGAAAAAGTTAAGGTACTGATCTTGGATTATTTGTTTGAAAAATATGCTGGTTAGTACAACCTTTCATCTTCTTTGCTATTCTTAGTTTGTTGTAATGATCTGTAGGGGTATGGTAACTGCACCATATTGTCCTAAAAGGCGGAGATTGTGCACCAAAAAGGAAATTAATCCACATGGATTTCCCACCATTTTTGAAACATTCTCAATATGATATCTTCATGAAAAAGTTAAGGTATTGATCTTGGATTAGTTGTTTGAAAAATATGCTGGTTTGTACAACCTTTCATCTTCTCTGCTATTCTTAGTTTGTTGTAATGATCTGTAGGGGTTGGGTCACTGCACCATATTGTCCTAAAAGGTGGAGATTGTGCACCAAAAAGGAAATTAATTCACATGTTACAACGCTGTTAAAAATGGTATGAAGGTAGTGAATTATGCTAATAAGAAATTTAGATTGGGAGAGATGTAATTAAATTTTATTATTTAATTGAAGATTTCCAATTAAAATAATAATAAATCTACATTTATATATTTATATATTGATTGGAAGGCTTCTAACAATGGTCACTTCTTTCCATTAGATCCCCTTCAGGCCTTTGGGAAACCTACTACTTCATTATATTATATAGTTGGGGCTTGCTACTTGTTGGCATGTTGAGGTAAACAAACTTGATGTTTTTTTTTATCTCGCAGTTGGAGTCTATGGAATAAGAAAGAAATTTGATAGCTTAGCAAAAGTGGTAGCTTGACAAAAGTGGTAGAGAAAACATTAATCTCTCCTACCATGACAAACATGGCCACTAAAACTTGCAACATTGTTTATAAGAAGTGAAAATTATGTTTCTTTTTTCCAAACATGTATGTTAGTATATAACAGTTTAATGAATATGTTTTATTATTATCATATATGGTTTCATACTTTAACAAAACATTTGCAAAGACTTCACAATGTTTTATTATTTAGTGAAAGATTTTCCAAGATCTTACAAGATTTTATAATTCAGTGAAAGATTCACCATGACTTTACAAGATAATATAATTTAGTGAGAGATTCGCCAATATATATATATATATATATATATATATATATATATTATACTAGTGATAAAATCGCCTCCCGTTTTTCCTATGTATCAAGGGGATTCGCCCATTTATTATACATATAAATTTAGGGTGGTTCTTAAAATTTTCTCTGTTTCCATCTACCCTCAAGGATGCAACATTGCACTGGTTCATGGGTTTACCTAGAGATAGCATCACAACTTGGGCTCAGATGTAGCAGGCTTTTAACAATAATATAGGGACTACTGTAGGTCAAAGGATACTTAAGAAGAGATTTTCAGGATGACCATGGGCCAGGATGAATCCTTAGAAGACTACGAAGAAAGATTCCAGCTCAGTTACAAAAGGGCCAGGTGCACACTTTACCCCAAGTCAATAAACTTGGTCCTTCTTAGAGGATTAAGGGAAGGTCTTCTGAATACCTTACACTTGTTAGCAGGAGGGGATATCTACCAATTACCCTATGATGATATCAAGATTTTCTTTAGAAACCATTCTAGGGAAGCCAAGAAAAAGGGTAGGAGTAGTCAACATATCGCTAGTACATCATCTTCCAACTCATCCATCAAGGGTGAAATTGGAAATATGCTGGAAGATTTCAAATGTGAGATGTTGCAAACCTTGCCTTGCAATTGGACACCATGAATATCAAAAGGAAGCAAGAGAAAAAAGAGATAGCCTTGGCCATAATTTGTCCTAGATGCACCAGGAGCCATCCTAGGAATGAATGTCCATTGAACTGCATTTAGATTTTCTCGATCTGTGAAGAAAACCACTCCACAGACAAGTTCCCTTCTTTACCCGGACTCAAAGCTATATATTAAGGAGCTGAAGGGCTCACTGAGAAGATTTTCTACATCAACCAAAGGAGACCTCCTGGGCCTAGACCATACTAGTAGGGTATGCAAGGGTCATCCCATGCATATTACAACCCCAACCAAACCACATCTATACCTTCCTGGGGAACTCGTGCTCATCCTTCCTAGTCTACACCCCCTCCTTGGTCCTATGCATCTCCGTATCATTCCCAACCAGCCAGCCAGTCATTTCAACCTTACATTATGCCACAACCTCAGTGGAATACCCCACCCCAGGGGTGGAGGCCCCAATACAACAATGCTCCAACTCTATTTCCTCCACCACCTACCCAACCACAACTTGTACACTCTACTCCACCCAAGAAACCTCAGATGCTTGCCTAGCCAAATCCAAACCTGAGCAATAGGCAGGCTCAACAAGTATAAAATGGAGAGATATCATACCCAGCTTATGTTGTAGAAATCCAAGAGATCAACCTAAGATCTGGGAGAATTCTCCCAGATAACCAACCTCCCTATCCACATGGGGAGGTTGAGGAAGAAAGAGAGGAAACAAACCTTAAAGTAAATCCACCCTTTCCTGAGAGATTAGCCCAACCACTCCAGCCTACCCCAGAAGAAACTGAACTTCTGGGAGAAATGAAAAATCTATGTGTAAAGAACCCCCTTATCTAGGCAATAAAGATGTTCCCATTTACAATAAGTTGATTAAGGAGAAATGCTTCAAGCATCCAGGAAGAAGAAAAAGGGACGCCCCTACCATTAATGTCATTGGGAAGTTTTCTAACTTAAAGTTGGGGCAGGTAATATGTCCAAAATATTTGGACCCTAGAAGCCCCGTAGTAGATGTGCACATCAATGGAACCATCGTCCCACACACTCTAATCAATATTATGGCTTCCATTAATGTGATTACCAAGGAAACCATGCTCAAGCTCAACCTCCAAGGGTCATTGAGGAAGACTACAACAGTTATGCAACTTGCAGATTGTTCCACAGTCACCCCTGAGGGAATTGTGGAGGATGTGATGGTATCCATTCACTCCTAGGAGTACCTTGCAGATTTTGTAGTTCTCCAGCCTAAGGCTAAGATTACTGGTTACCCTCTCATCCTTGGGAGGCCATGGTTGGCCACAGCCGATGCTTACATTAGCTGCAGAGCTGGGAAAATGACCATCAAGAATGGGCATATGTCCAAACAGTTAGTCGTATACTGTCCTACTCAACCTCTATAGAGAATTATTTACCTTTATGGTTGGACGAGTGTTACAGGGAAAAGTGTCTATTTAGAACTGCTCTATCCCACTAAGGTTTGACAGCTGCCTTAGAAACAAAGAGAGAAAAGCTACTTTTGTTTTTCCTTTATGAATTACAGATAGAGAGGAACAGAAAGACCAACCTCTGTCTTGCACTGATCTCCTGATTTGATCCCTCTCTTCTTTGATAGTCCTCAGCTACCTGCTCCCTTGCATGCCCAGCTTCACAAAGTACCTGTAAGATCACAGAAGCATAGCACTATACAAAGACATGGATCTACAATCATAAACAATTTAGGGTCAGATGTAAATTGACCATACAAATGTAACAAGCATCAATGACACAAAAACATGGAGGAAAACTCAAATAGCTTTTATTGATAAACAAGAAAAGAGCCAAGAGGAGTTACAACCGATTGTTCTGACCCAGAATCAACCTCCCAGCAAAGAAGCCCCTCTTCACCTCAAACAAAGCTTAGATCACCCAACAATCTGATGTTTGTCTCAGGAAACCAACAGCAATTCCTTACAATATGCAAAATTCCAGTCTCTGGATCTCTAGGATGAGGGATCCATATATAGATATCTGTAAGGGGGATGAGTCAGCTTGTGATTTGATTAGTGTCTTCTCTCTGATAGTTCTTGCTTCCACTTGGAGACTGATGGCCTCTTACTCATCCTTGGTCGAATTCAGTGAGGCAAGTGTCACAGGAGAAGATTCTGGAAGCTTCCATTGCCTCTCCACCTCGCGGAATGACACTGCCATTTGTCATTTCTCACCCATCACACCCCACAGAAGGGAATTTTGAAATGCAACGCACCCTCACAGTGTATTTGGGTGAGATGCAACGCACTTAGCTAGTGGAGCAGCTGCAATGATCCTGTTTTGACCAATTCTGAGCAGTTTCTCATGGAAAACTTCTGGGAGAAGTTGTAATCTATTGACCTTGTTCCTTTAGGGGTTAGAACAACACTTTTAGGGACATAGGAGCCCTTGGTTTATGGACATTTCATGCTTGGGTTTGTAGGGCCCAAAAATGTCTATAACAACGAGGAGGAAGAAGATGAGGTTTATCCAGCCCAACTTTATGCTTTGGAAGCAACAATAGGAGGATGACAACAAGATGAGGATGACTTAATTGAACACCTGCTCCAAAGTCCAACTCCTAGTTCCTTACCATTAGAAGAAAAGTAAGGGAAACCTAGAACAATCATCCAATTGACTTATGCTTGGCCAATTCCAATCCACTCCATGTCAAAACCATAGAATTCGGCCCAGAGAAAATTTTGAAAATTAATCCATCTCTTTTTGCTCTCGAAGAGGAAAATCTATGCAACATGTTGAGAGAAAACCTAGAAGCCTTTGCTTGGAGTTATAGGGAAATGAAGGGAGTACACCTCTCAGTGTGTACTCACCACATATACATAAAAGAAGGTTGCAAGCCAATCCGACAACCACAAAGGAGGATGAATCCAACTCTTAAAGATATAATCAAAGAAGAACACAAAAACTGCTAGATGTAGGATTCATTTACCCTATCTCCAACAATGGGTGGGTCTCTCCTTTAGTGTTAGTTACCAAGAAAAATGGTAATCAGAGGATTTGTGTTAATTACAGGGAGTTGAACAAAGACACGAAGAAGAATCATTTTACCCTACGCTTCATTGACCAAGTTCTAGATGGCTTAGCAAGGAAGAAGTTTTTTTCTTCCCTAGATGGATTTAGTGGGTATAACCAAATCCAATTCTACCCAGAGGACCAAGATAAGACCAAATTCACCTATCCATGGGGTACTTTTTCCTATAGGGTCCTTCTTTTCTGCCTATGCAATTCTCTTGCCACTTTCTAGAGAGCAATCTTGAGTATTTTTGTTGAATCAGTACATGATGCAGTGGAAATTTATATGGATGATATTACACCTTATGGTTGTGCTTTTCCAGAAGCCTTGACTAACCTATGAAAAGTATTTCACAAATGCATTGAAATGAACCTATCTCTAAGTCTGGAAAAATGTGAATTCTTAATGACTGAAGGGACCATGCTAGGTCATTCAATATCTCAGAAAGGACGGTGTTGGCCCTCAATTTTGGTCTATTTTTGCTTAAGGAAACTTACTTAATCCTTATATTTTCCATCTATTTTCCACTATATCCATTCCATTTTGATGAATTTCATGTATATTCAGGTATTTAATTTTAATTTTGCAATTTCTAAAGTTTTAATGAAAATTTGATTTCAAGTGCAAGTTTTGACAGAATCAGAAATTCCTGTAATAGCTATGTGGATGACATGTTTGCAGGACACTTGGGCTCGAGTTAGATGCATGGATGGAAATCTTGGGAACTAGGACTAAACTAATTCCACTTGGTTTGGTCAGAACAAGCTTTATTAGGCCCGGTAAAGGCTGGTCAAACATGACTAGTTACACAGAAAATCCCTAGAAAATAAGGCAGTTTTGTGATTTTATGGGATTGACCATATTTCTTGGAATGGATTGGATGAGTTTGACTTAGATAGGTGGATATGTGTAGATATGATTGTTAGAGAGACTCTAGATTAGTTTGTTTCATAAACTTTTATTTAAGCCAAGACTTTGAAGGCTTATAATATGTAATTTTTATATAATTTTATGCTGAGACATTTGGATTTTGGGAGATTAATTTGAAGAACTTGTTCTACTTTCATTTTGTTGTTCATTGATGTGGATGAGTGACTGAATTTTTAGCATTTGATATCAATCTCAAGTGTGCAAAGCAAGGGTGGAGGGCCCCCACTCCAAGCTAAGTACACTTCATTGTTAAATTAGCTTAATTTTCCATGAACTGGTTATCTTAGAATTTTTTTATCTGCTTTGTTTCAGATCTACTTATGAATTGATGTGTGATGATTTATATTATTTAATTTTATCTTGTTTATCACTTTAGTAAGATGGGACAACAAAGTGTTCAAGTTGAATCCTCCTTCTATTAAATTGATAAATCAAAACTAGAATTCTCTTTTGTTACATGCAAGCAATGTTTTTTTATGTATTTTCAGTTTTTGAATGATAGAATAATGATGAATGAATTGTGATGAAAAATTCCCAAAGATCTCTTAAGTTAAGAGTCTCCTTCATTGTTGATTTATGCATCTTAAGCTATTGTTAATTCATGATTTCTGATTTCTATCCATCAAGTAATAATTGAGAGAGAAGAACACAAATGGACCTCCTAAGTTAAGAGCTACTTCATCTTTCTTTCATTGCAAAAGTGAGTTAGAAATTGTTAATGTAGGCTTATATTTGTAATATGTACTTTTTTAGTTTTTGAAAATTCATCTTTTAAGCTTGACTATCCCTGATATCCATATATTGTGGACTTGCCTCCAAGTTTTACAAACCTGGATTGATAAATAATACTTGTATTAATTTGTGTGAATAAATTAGCTCAACATTTTGGCATCATTTCCGGGGAGGCAATTATCGGCATAGTCAAATAGAGAGACAAACAAAAACACTACAATTTTTATAAAACAAAAATAAAAAAATTAGTTAAGATACATTTCTTTTGGTTATGTTTCTTTATGCCTAGAAATAGAGATCCTAAAGGTAGATTTATTAAACAAAACCCCCCATCAATAGAGGTAAGACCATCAAAGCTAACAACACTAGTTGTTGGTAAACCAACAATTGAGGAATTGGAAGAAAAACAAAGAAAAGGACAAAGATTAACACTAATTGAAAGGCAAACTTTGTTAGCCTGGGAGGTAAAAAGAAAACAACCATCAACAATAGCACTTACTTCAAGAAAATAAAAAGAAATTGTTAAAGAAGAGCAACCCATACGTCAACCTATCTTTGAACAACTTGAACCTCAAATTAGCATTGAAACAATTAAAGCTATGGAAGAGGGACATGGATCCGTTATTCTTACTCCTGAACAAAGACTTGAATATGAAAGACAATAAAGAGAGTAGAGAAGACAAAGAGAGATAGAGGCAAAACAAGAAAATGATAGGAAAGAAGAAGAGGATAGGAAAAGACATGAAGATGGTGGTGATCAGGAAACTACTTTTGGCTTTCCAATAGTAGATACAAGTGCAATATTAGGAGAATATGTGAAAATGAAAAATATTCCACCTTATGTATTCCCAAATTTTTATGGAATGTCAACAGAAGATCCTGATTCCTTTATGTTTGAATTTGACATCTTATGTAGAACATATGGATACACTGATGACACACACAAACTTTGTCTCTTTCCTGCTACATTAAAAGCAGTAGCCTTGAAATGGTTCATAGGTTTAGGAGACCAAACAATAGCTTCTTGGGATGACATGAGATCAATCTTTCTTAAAAAATATAAAGCCTATTGTAGGCCTAGGGACTCAAAAGAAGATGTTTTCAGAATGACACAACAAGAAGACAAGAGTCTAGAAGAATACTTAGAAAGATTTGCATATAATCTACAAAAATCCAAACAACACTCTCTAAATCAAGAAACCATTCAAACAATCTTTCTCAAAGGTATAAGAGATGAATATCTTGACATTCTAAATGTAATGGGAAAGGGTGGTATTTCAAACTTTCCATTGAATGAAATTGCATAATTATGTCAAAAATATTCTAGAGAAAGATCAAAATATGGAAAGAGAGATGTTAGTTCAAAAGCAGCAAAATCAGCAGCAGGAGGAGTAACAAGAGTAGAGATAGGAAGCTTGCTAGAAAACTTCAAAACTGATCTCCTAAGTACATTAGGAACACAAGTAGATGTTCTGAAAGCAAATAAGAAGAAAGAAGAACAAGAACAAGCTTTAGCAATCTTTTGTTCCAAATGTAGAAAGAAACATGCATTAAGAGAATGTCCTTTGGATAGTGTTCAAGTGTGTGGTCTTTGTACAGAAAATCATTCAACAGAAAATTGTCTAAGGTTGAAGGAATTGCAAATGAATCCAATGGAAGAAGTGCAAGGAACAAAGGGTTTCTATTATGTGGCACCAAGAAGACCTTGGCAACCAAGGATTCCTCAACAAAATCTGCAACAATTCCCTCAATAGAACTATCAGTATCCACCTCAAAATTCTTGGAATACTCCAATGCCATGGCAAGCTTGGCCTCCACAACAATATCAAAACCAACCTGCACAAGGTTGGAGGGGATATGGTTATGGAAATCAGCCACCTCAACAACATCAACAACAATACCAGCAATAATATCAACAACCATTTACATACCAACAATACATGCCATTTCCGCAATCCATGCCATTTCCTCAACAAAATTCTGCATATCCATTATCCATGCCATTTCCGAAAAAGAATTCTCCACCACTACTAACACAACCACAAAAATTACATCTACCTTCAAACCAGCCCAGACCAACTCAATTACCAACGTAGCCAATGACAAATCCAAGCAATAAAATGGATAAACCTGCATATAATGTTGAAGAAGCAGCATATTTTCCAACATATTCTATTCTTCCCATAATGATGTCCATTTAAGGTCTAGAAAGGTGCTTAAAAAGTATTCTCCTCTGATCATAGAAGAACCAAATGAGCAAGGAGAATAACCTGAAACATCACAATCAGAAAAACAAATTCAGAAAGGAAAAACTATTATAACTCAAACACCACCCTATCCTGAGAGGTTAGTAGAGCAACAAATTGAAATGAATTTTCTTGAATTTGACATTTTGGATGAATTGAAAAATGCTTATGTAAAAAATCCTTTATTAAAATCAATCAAAGAAATACCAATATAGGCTAAAACAACAAAGGAATTATGCATTAAGAAAACTGGTAAAAAGAAGAAGGATCCTACTACAATCCAAGTCATTGGCCACTTAAACCATAAGTTCTCATAGAACCATTTGAGCAATGGGCTCTAGATTTTGTGGGACCAATAAATCCACCATCAAATGGAAAGAAATACATCTTGGTATGTACAGATTATGCAACTGTTGGAAATAATACTGAGAGGGGGGGTGAATCAGTATTATCAAATTCTTTTCAATATACCCTCTAGATTTATAATTTAATTTATTCTTCAAATGTTGACCATTAATTTGAATGTCAGTACCATATAATAATGAACAGGGACAAGAAAAATAGATAGTCACACCAAAGAACACCATATATAAGGTGGAAACCCAATGTGGGTGAAAACCACCTGCTGCAATGTGCCTCTATCTTCTTTCAATTAGAAACTTCTTTTTACAATGATTATGTACTGGTGTAGTCCTTTACCAGTACGCAGGCTACAACCTGCAGAGAGCTACAACCCTCTCTCATTTTCCAGACTCTCCTAGAAGCGAGCTACAACCCCCTTAGCTCTTGTATTAGCTGAGCTACTAGTACGTAGGTGCTCACCTACTGAAGGCTTCAACCTTCTCTTTTCCTTAAGGGACCACGTTTCATAAATTTTTAAACTGGATCCAAGAATCTCAATCAAACATCAATTAGATCTGCAATCAATCAACTTCCTTGTGCAAATATTGAATTAAGAACTTCTCAGAACACAGTACCAGTAATCAGACACCAATTCAGAACCCTGAACACAGCAGTGATAGACAGAAGCAGCTAAAACATATATCAAGAGAAAAGTCTGCAACTTCACCAATAGAAACCTGCGGATATCCGCACTTTGTCTATCCTGTGGACCTCCGCACTTGCACCTGTCGCTGAACTGTGCACCTGTCGCTGAACTGCGCACCTCCGCAACTACAGTTGTTGCTAAACTACGAACCTTCGCACCTGCAGTTGTCGCTAAACTACGTACCTCTACAACTGCACCCGAGTCTGAATTGTGGTTCTCCACCCCTGCACCTGTATTTGAACTGCGTACCTCCACACCTACGCTGTGGATCACCTGCGGACCTCCGAATAGAGCCAAATTATCAGTCCTCCAATATGCCATAGACTGTTAGATCCACAGATTTGATCATGCGTTAAAGAGATCATGACCCCTTAATTGATCTATCTTCTTATGCTCAGGTTCAACTATAAATCACCAACTGATTGCAAGTATTTCAGATCTTGTTCGACTTAAGATATTCAACACATCAGTGCCTAGCCAATTGATCTCCTTTCCTTTCTATAGGCAAGCCCTTACTCAAACCATGGATCAAAACCATAGAAAGCCAATACAAGGGACCCAAAACCGGGGTTCAATATTTTAGATGCAATACCACGGACCAAAACCATAGGATCAAAGACGTCGGACTAAATACCATGGATCAATCATAAAAATTCCCACGTCCGCGTGCTTCTCTGCATGAAAGTGAGTGGATTTGACGTCCGCACCTTTTGTTCGGAGGACCTGCGGGTATGTCTGCACTTTTTGAGCGGGGCACCTGCGGGTCCGCAGCTTTTGATAGGCGCACCTGCGAGTATCTCATTTGCTATCATTTTGAGACCTTAAACAGTGATTTGCCACTTGAGTGAGTTGCCATCAAGGACAACACTTATGCCATAGCGCCACATCTGTGTCATAATGCCAACAATCTCCCCCTTTAGACTTGATGGCAACTCCAAGATCCTCAAAGTCATTCTCCCCCTTTGTCATCAAGGGCAAAGGGTTATGCTCCCCCTGAGAACATGTTGAAAACTCTGATTTTCTCTGCTGATCGTGCTCCCCCTAACTGTAGGCCAGATTTGCAAAAGAAATCTTCTTCAAGAAGAACCACAATCCACCATACACCATAAATGACCTTCCTATCACCAAAAAACTCTATACATACATTCATCACCCAACCAAGTGGGGATCATCCACCCAACCAAGTGGGGTTACATCAGAAATTTACATATGACAACCAAGTACATTATATCATTCATCCCAGGCATAGAGGGGAAACAAAAATAGGCCGTTACATGAACTTGACAGAAGAAATATAAGACATAGAGACAAAACATTAGCAACATTATTTAGATCAGCATCCATGTTTTTCTTCTGTACTTGCTCCTCCAATATCTTCTACCATAATGCCAACAATGCATATTTATAAGAATATATGCTCCCCCTGAATCTGTGCCAACTGATCTCTGACCAATCCATGTACGCGTATACCCCATATGAAATTCGCGTACCATAGACAAGATTCAATAGCACGATGATGCATCAACTACTCCCAGCTTTTGTCTGAGATATTCAAATGTTTCCCTGGGCAATGGTTTTGTGAGTATATCAGCAACTTGTTCCTTAGAGGGAACATACTCCAACTTGACCTTTTGTTCAAGCACTTGTTCCCAAAGAAAATGATATTTGAGGGGTATATGCTTGGTCTTTGAATGCATGACTGTATTCTTTGAAATGCTGATTGCACTTGTATTATCACATAGGATGGAGATAGGTGGAGTACAAGTGATTTGAAAATCCTACAAAGTTTGCATCATCCAAAGAAGTTGTGTGCAACAAGATGGAGCAGCCACATACTTTTCTTCAGCTGTAGATAATGCTATTGAACTCTGTTTCTTGCTAAACCAAGATACTAATCTGGAACCCATAAATAATGCACCACCACTAGTGCTTTTTCTGTCATCCACGCTTCCGGCCCAATCTGCATCTGTGTAAGCATGAAGTGTGAGATCTGTATCTTTAGGATACCATAAGCCATAGTTTTGAGTTCCTTGAATATACTTGAAGATTCTCTTAACTGCTTGAAGATGAGTTTCCTTTGGATTTTCCTGAAATCTTCCAACTATTCCCACTGCATGCATGATGTCTGGTCGGGTACCCGTCAAATAAAGCAGACTTACAATCATGGATCTATAGGTTGGTTGATGCACTGCTGCTGATTCATCATTTGCACTGAGGCTGCATCCTGTAACCATAGGGGTACATACTGGTTTCGAATCTTCCATGCCATATTTCTTCAAGATCCGCTTGAGGTACTTGGTTTGAGATAAAAAGATACCTCCTCCATTTTGTTGAATTTGTAGACCAAGAAAATATGTTAGTTCTCCAAGCAATGACATTTCGAATTCTTTCTACATTACCAAAGTTTTGACTCATAACTTCTCCATTGCTGCCAAAGATAATATCATCTACATACACGACAAGTATTAGCAATTTCTCATTTTCAATTTTTATATAAAGATTACTATCTGTTGATCCTTTTGAAAAACCTTGTTGATGCAGGTATTTGTCCAAACGATAGTACCAAGCCCTTGGAGCCTGTTTAAGACCATAGAGAGCCTATTTTAGTCTGCATACAAGATTTGGATCATTCCCAAGGATGAAACCATCTGGTTGCTCAATGTACACTTCTTCTTCTAAGTCTCCATTCAGAAAGGCTGATTTCACATCCATTTGAAATACTTTGAACTTTTGAAAGCTAGAGAGAGCAAGGAACATTCTGATGGCCTCAAGTCTAGCAACAGGAGAAAAAGTTTCTTCAAATTCTATTCCTTCTTGTTGAGCATACCCTTTACAAACAAGTCTCGCCTTGTTTCTAATTACTTCCCCATTTTCATTCAACTTGTTTTTGAAGATCCATTTTGTCCCTATGACATTCTTATCTTTTGATCTAGGAACCAACTCCCAAGTGTTATTCTTTTCGATCTGCTCAAGTTCTTCATCCATTGCCTTGACCCAACACTCATCTTGGCATGCCTCTTTTACATTTTGTGGTTCAGCGGAGGAAAGTAATGCCAATAGCTTGAAGCTTCTGCAATTGTTCTTCTTGTTTGTATACCTACCTCCTTTTGCCCCAAAATTTGAGATTCGGGATGATTCTTTTGAACATATCTGGATGGAGTCTTTTCTTCTATCCTTATCTGCTCCTCTGGTGCCTCATGGGTTTCTTCTTCATTATGAATTTGATTTGATGTTGATGGATAGTCTTCATAATCTTCGAAGTCTTCAGATCTTACCTGTTTGAGAGTGATTTCTTCTTCATCCACCACTACATCAATGTTCTCGACAATTCTTCCAAGCCTTTTATTGTAACATTTGTATGCTTTGTTGTGAGGAGAATAACCAAGGAGAATGCCTTCATCTGCTCTAGGTTCAAACTTGCCAAGATTTTCATCATTATTTTTAATATAGCATTTGCTTCCAAAAATTTTGAAATGTTTTACCAAAGGAGTCTCACCATACCAGAGCTCATGAGGAGTTTGAGTGCTATTCACCCGGATATTTGTCTTGTTGAGAATAACAACTGCAGCAAATGCGGCTTCACCCCAGAAGGTTGCGGGAGTTCCATAATCATCAAGCATAGCACGAGCCATTTGTTGAACCGTTCTGTTCACCCTTTCCACTACTCCATTTTGTTGAGGAGTCCTGGCTGTAGAGAATTCCCTTCTTATTCCATGTTCTTCACAAAAATCAAAAAATTCATTCGAGGTAAACTCCCCACCTCTATCAGACCTGAGGCATTTGATTTTTTGATCTGATTCGTTCTACACCAAGGCTTTGAATGATTTGAACTTTTCAAAGGCTTTGTCTTTGTGCTTCATAAGTCCTATCCAACACATGCTGGAAAAGTCGTCGATGAATAATATAAAATATTCTTCTCCTCGAGGTGACCTTTTCCTAGATGGACCACATACATCAGTATGGAGAAGTTCAAGTGGCCTGCTAGCTGATCCTTCATTCTCAGGGAAGTTAGTTCTGGTTTGCTTACCAAACTGACATAATTTGCATATTGTATTGTCTGGAAATTTGATGTCCAGAAGACCATGAACTGCCTAGTATTTACATGCTTTCCTTATTTGTGAGAAGCTTAGATGCCCCAATCTTCTGTGCCATAACCAGTGTTCATCGTTCTTGCTTAAATAGCATTGATGTTGTCCTTCTTTGAATATGTATAAATTATTTGGAGTCCTTATGCCTTTGATCACTGTTTTTCTTGTATCAAGATCACAAACACTACATCCATTTGAACGAAATATTACCTCCGTTCCTTGATCGCACATCTTACTGACACTCAATAGATTATGCTTTAAGCCATAAACATACATAACATTTCCAGCTTTGACCTTTTCTTTCCACTGAACAGAACCTTTACCTTTTATGAGCGCAGGGGTGTCAATTCCAAATGAGACCTTCTTCTCCTTCTCTAAGGCACTATATGACTGAAGTTTTCCTTTATCACCCGTCATATGTTTCAAACATCCACTATCGATGTACCATTGATTTTATTTCCCTTCCGAAAATAAAGCTATACCACATCTCTCTGGTTGTGGTTCCTTCATTCTCCATGTTTTGGCACTTGAGGCTTTCTCCTTCTGAGTTGTCTCCCGAAACCTACTCCTGCATTCAGAATCTTCATGACCAAAATTGTTACAAATAGAACATTCTATTTCATTTTCAAGAGCAGAAAAGTTATTGTAGGTTCTTTTCATGATCCCAGTCATACTCCTGTGTTTTTGAGCTTCTCTAGTCATGATTTTCTTACAGGAAACACATTGAGCTGCTTTGTGACCAAAGTTATGACAAGAGAAACATTGGCCATTGAATAAACTCCTGCGATTATCAAATCTACCAACCAACCGATTGTAGTTTCTACTGACATCCATTCTTGAGGCAAATTGGGAAGATTTTACCTATGGCTGGTTGTGGCTTCTGTTCATCTTTAAGGTGGATTTCCCTTGATTTACTTGGTAGTCTTTGTTCATTCTTGAGGTAAATTGTCCCTGATTTACCTGGTGATTTCTATTTGACCTTTGCTCACTCCTCCTTGCTGCATCAAGATAACTTTTGGAGGTGGATGGTTTCTGCACTTGAGATGCTTCTTCATTATATCCCAGACCTGTCTTGATTAGTGGAGAACGTTGCACATTGATAATCTCATCTAGAGTTTCAAATCCTTTAACAAATCTAAGATTAAGATCTTTTGTTTTCTCAATCTCTTTTCTAAGACCAACAATTTCACATTCTAACTTTTCATGAAGTTTTTCCTTTTTAGCCAGTTGGAATTGCAGAGTATCAATAATCATATTTTTCTCTTCTAAACAAATTTTGAGTTTAGAAATCTCTTCATACAGACCTTCTTCATCTATAGCATCCATGAAATCATCATCTTCAAAAGCCATTAAAAGTCTATAATTGTTACCTTGTTCATCTTCATCACTATTTGAAAGTCCATCACTGTCTTCATGAGTGTAATAGCTTTTCTTATTTACATTCTGTTTCTGGTTCCATTTAACAGGTTCCTTACCTTTGTCAAGCTTATCCTTATGAGGACACTTGGCAGCATAGTGACCAACTCTTCCACAAGCAAAGCATTTGAAAGGTAACTTGCATCTGAATCTTCCAGCACCCCGTTGAAGGTTCTTAACAAAAATTGATTCTTCTTCTTCTGACATATGTCCTGACTCATAGTAATATCCTTTGCCTGTAGCCTTGAAAGCAGCTTCTCTCCTATCTGATGGTCCTCCTTTCCTCATTTCATAAGAAGTTAGAATCTCGTGCAGCTGTGACATGGTAAGTTGTTGTAGATTCTGTTTTTCTTCTATTGCAGAAACTTTTGATTCAAACTTAGAGGAAAAAGATCTTAGTACCTTTTCAACCAAAACAACCTTTTTTATTTCTTCACCCAAGTTTTTCATACAATTAACAATCTCATCTATACATAGAAAATAGTTAGCCACACTTTCATCATTGTACATTTTTGAGATTTTCATACTAAATTCTGAGGGTTTGAAGCTTTGCTCGTTTTACTTGTTCATCTCCTTCATAGCTCAGAATGATCTTATCCCATATTTCTTTTGCGGATTTGTACTGCATAACCTTGACGAACTCTGATTGAGATAGACATCCTAATAGAGTATTGATAGCCTTTGCATTTGTTTCATATTTCTTCTTACCAGCCGAATTTGTAGGTGTTGCTGACGGAAAAGTGTACCCTGTATCTATGATATACCAGACTTCTGTACCAAGAGATTGAAGATAGGAAGTGACTCTTACCTTCCAATATACGAAGTTTGTCCCATCAAAAATTGGTGGCATGATCGATGCTTCTCTCTCGTAGTTGCTCATGATGATAGATCTTCCTTCAAGCGATCAAGCTTCTTCTGAAGGACCTGCTCTGATACCAATTGTTGGAAATAACACTGAGAGGGGGGTGAATCAGTATTATCAAATTCTTTTCAATATACCCTCTAGATTTATAATTTAATTTATTCTTCAGATGTTGACCATTAATTTGAATATCAGTACCATATAATAATGAACAAGGACAAGAAAAATAGACAGTCGCACCAAAGAACACCAGATATAAGGTGGAAACCCAATGTGGGTGAAAACCACCTGCTGCAATGTATCTCTATCTTCTTTCAATTAGAAACTTCTTTTTACAATGATTCTGTACTGGTGCAGTCCTTTACCAGTACGCAGGCTGCAACCTGCAGAGAGCTACAACCCTCTCTCATTTTCCAGACTCTCCTGGAAGGGAGCTACAACCCCCTTAGCTCTTGTACTAGCTGAGCTACTAGTACATAGATGCTCACCTACTGAAGGCTTCAACCTTCTCTTTTCTTTCGGGGACCAAGTTTCATAAATTTTCAAACTGGATCCAAGAATCTCAATCAAACATCAATTAGATCTAAAATCAACCAACTTCCTTGTGAAAATATTGAATTAAGAACTTCTCAGAACATAGTACCAGTAATCAGACACCAATTCAGAACCTTGAACATAGCAGTGATAGACAGAAGCAGCTAAAACATATATCAAGAGAAAAGTCTGCAACTTCACCAATAGAAACCTGCGGATATCCGCACTTTGTCTATCCTGCGGACCTCCGCACCTGCACCTGCCGCTGAACTGTGCACCTCCACACCTGCAGTTTTTGGTAAACTATGAACCTCTGCACCTGCTTTTGTCGCTAAATTGTGTACCTCCGCATCTGCACCCGACTCTGAACTGCGGTTCTCCGCACTTGCACCTGTATCTGAACTGTGTACCTCCACACCTGCGCTGTGGATTGCCTATGGACCTCCAGATAGAGCCAAATTATCAGTCCTCCAATATGCCATAGACTGTCAAATCCACAGATTTGATCATGCGCTAAAGAGATCACGACCCCTCAATTGATCTGTCTTCTTATGCTCAGGTTCAACTATAACTCACCAACTGATTGCAAGTATTTCAGATCTTGTTCGACTTAAGATATTCAACACATCAGTGCCTAGCCAATTGATCTCCTTTCCTTTTTATAGGCAAGCCCTTACTCAAACCATGGATCAAAACCATAGAAAGCCAATACAAGGGACCCAAAACCGGGGTTCAATATTTTAGATGCAATACCACGGACCAAAACCATAGGATCAAAAACGTCGGACTAAATACCATGGATCAATCATAAAAATTCCCACGTGCGCGAACTTCTCTGCATGAAAGTGAGTGAATTTGACATCCACACCTTTTGTTTGGAGAACCTACGGGTATGTCCGCACTTTTTGATCGGGACACCTGCGGGTCTGCAAGTTTTGTTAGGCGCACCTGCGGGTATCTCATTTGCTATCATTTTGAGAGCCTGAACAGTGATTTGCCACTTGAGTGAGTTGCCATCAAGGACAACACTTATGCCATAGCACCACATCTGTGTCATAATGCCAACAGTAACTAAATGGGTTGAAGCAAAAGCAGTCACAAAGGCAACAGAAAACACAGTGGTCACCTTCCTCTTTGAGGAAATATTTGTGAGATATGGCGTGCCTAAACAGATTGTAACTGATCAGGGAGCATAGTTTACTTAAAAACTTGTTTGGGACCTTACGGAAAAGTATAAGATAAAGCACCAGAAATCCACTCCATATCATCCTCGGGCAAACAGACAAGTGGAAGCAACAAATAATGTCCTAGAAAAAATAATGACAAAAATAGTACAACTGAATAAGAAGGACTGGTCAGAAAAGTCAAGATATGTGCTATGGGCATACAGAATAACATGGAAAAACACAACTCGGTTTAGTCCATACCAGTTAGTTTATGGAAAAGAAGTCTTACTACCCATAGAGTTTCAGATACACACATTTAAATTGGCAGCAGAACTAGGACTAGAATTGTCTGAAGCATAGCAGCAGTGGATAATGGAATTAAACCAACTAGATGAACATCGACAGTAGACAATAGAACATACAACATTGGTACAACAGCAAAGAATGAAATGGCACGACAGATTCATCAAGAACAAAACATTCAGCAAAGGAGACTGGGCATTACTGTTCGACTCCAAATTCAAAGATTTCAAGGCCAAGTTCACAACATACTAGTTAGGGCCATATGAGATAGAGGAAATCTTTGATAATGGAGCAATTCAAATTAAAAAAATTGACCAGGAATCTACATCATTTTTGGTAAATGGACATAGGCTCAAAGTTTACAACAAGCCTATCAACAAAGCAAAATTTATGAAACAATTGATACAAGAAACAGAATTGAAAGTAATGGCACAACAGAGCCATGGATCTTCCAATACTCCAGAAGAATAAAAAAAATTAAAATAAAAAGTTTGCTAGTGAAAACCAGGTAACTGCCACAAACCAAACAAGAATTAATAGAGGAAAACCATCTCGTTTTGGACTGTATGAATACACAACTTCTTGTTCTACTTTTATAACAACTTTGTTTTCCAGAAAATCCTCCACGGCGACTTGACTTGAGGACAAGTCTTCAGATAAGAAAGGGGGAAGGTCACACAAGAAACTTAGTTGTGCAGCTGAATTGATGACAAAACTTGTATTGATCGCAGTTGGGACCTGAAATATCTTTGAAATTGATGACAGTTGGGGACCTAAAATATTAGAAAACAACATGTACATATTGCATGAACTTGAAATGTTAAAAAACATATAAATATTGCATGACAGTAGGGACCTGAATTATTTGTAGAGGGACCTGAAAATGTCAACAAAAACATGTACATATTGCAAAAAAATGTGCATAATAGTGGGACCTGAGTTATTATGAAACAATTGCAGAGGGACCTGAACGACATCAGCAATCCAAGAACCAGAATCAATGAAGAATGTTAGAACAGGAAGCAGAAATAAACTCTATGTTTCAATCTATCTAAGACATTTGATCAGAAGACATCATCCAATATTGTCAGGGAAGTACAAGTATTGTGAGTATACAATTTTTCTCTTGTAAATTCGATTTTTTTTAGAAATTTTTAGAGTTTGTTAAAATTGAGATTAGTACCTGAATGCATCTTCATTACATTACCTTCATTCTATATCCATTATTCTATACCCATTATCCTATATCCTACATTTACATTTACATTTACCCTATACCTAATCCAATGCACATCTTATATTCCACTCCATGACCCTAACATTCTATAACCCTAAGTATTTTTCCTCAAAGCAAAAGGGATTAAAAAGAATGCAATGAGATGGAACCTGCACAAACAAATCAAACATTAGTACCATGGAGATAATTTTAAACATGACCTAGGTGGTCATTTTAAAATTATAAGATATATTGTAGAACATAAGGATATGTGCATCATGAAATATGTTGCAAGAAAATACAAAATCGAAATGATTTAAGTAATAACCTTATCATAGCGCATAAAGAAATGCTATTAGTAATATATGCATGGTGTAAGTTATAATGGCAAATACGAAATGATGGCAAGCATATGGTAATACGATGGGGTAAGGTTATTATCATTGCAATAAATAGCAAACATGCGCATTATGGAAAAGCCATTAAACAAATCAAATCGAAATGATTTATGGGTGTATGGTTCATATGGTAGAAATACAATGAGAAGTGATGAATGATGAATGCAAGTAGCTATAGGTAGTGGTGAAGGTGCAAAACAAAATCATGAGTCATGCAATCGACGTGGTAATAAGGTGATGTACATATGACAGTCACGGCATAGTGAGTTGGTATGCAGGAGGACAACCACGACAAGATAGAACGATAGCTTCAAATATGAATGCAAAAAATAAACCGGATGGTGGCGATAGCATAGTATAAACAGTTCTATTCAGCAGTTCGATGGTTATGCACGGTATCTAGTCAAAGGGACGACCACGAGGGCAATGTCCAATGGAGACTATACACGACATACCAGTCAAAAGGACAACAATTAAAATATGAAACGGTCAAATATGCATTCAAACCAACAGAGAAAACCCTGTGTGTTCATCATTAAAGAGCTCCACCATAGTCACAAACCTCAAAACCTCATGCCATCATAGCCATTGGAGGCTCAGCGAGAATGGTAGAAGTTAAGAGCTATTAGCATATAGTCAAAGGAAGTGAAAACTAGTTTGACAGAGGAAACAAACCAAGGAAGGCGAAATAGATAAAATGCCGAGAAATTGGACAGATAAGTAGGATGAGCTAGGAAATGAAGAAGGAGGAAGTAGTTGAAAAAAATCCCGTGAAGATCCAAGGTAAGAGAGAAACCCGATCTATTTCCTTAATGCAATGGATAGTTTAGAGGAAAAATCGGGATTATTCGTCGAGATTATGGATAGTCTGTGATTTATTTAAGGTTTGTTTATGCCACCAGTCAACAAACGGAGGTGTTAAACGCAGATAATTAGGCCACACTCAAAGAAATATCGACACTTCTTCAACACGTCAGGTAAATCGATTTAACTTCTCCATGAAATCGCCGAGTCTATTAAATGAAACGAAGTGTTTGCATAGTGGGATTGATTGTTTGCATGATGACATAGCTTCAGATTAACTGCACAGTGGGTTTGATTGCACAAATAATGCACGGTGAACTAGCTTCAGGTTAATGAATGAGTTGTTAACTGTGAGATGGAGAAAATCAAAATAAATCATCATTGACAGATCTTGGTTCTCCACGAAACAGAGTGTTTATTATGACTGCATGTTGAAGTAATGAATGAGAAGTTTTGAGTGAAGTTTTGAAAACATGTAGTTGTAGAAACGCATAGTCGCCGAGCCTAACATTACACCTGTATATATGTTTTTATGATCAAACAGTGTGATAAATAACCGAGTTTCAGTTCGATGCATGAGGGAATGGGTCAATAAAAACAGAGTATTGGGTTTATGTTTGAAGATTTGGGTTCATATTCGAGTGTGCAAAGCCAAACTTACATTGACTATCATATGTTGATTGTATAAACAATGCAATGTTTTATATTGGTCCTTGAGCAGTGAAGTTTTATATGTTGATTATATAACCAATGCAGTGTTGTATATTGGCCAATGAGCAATGAAGTATCATATGTCGATTGTATAAAAAATGAAGTGCTGAAGATTGGTTATTGAACAGTATTGTATCTTGGTTATTGGGTAGAAAAGTATTGCATGTCGATTTGTACATAGAGCCTCAATTCAAACTCAGTGAAAAACACTAGTCTGAGATTATATTAAGAAAAACAAAAATTATAACATGATTTTTGTTTTCTTTATATATTTCTATTTCAAAACAGAGTTCAGTTTTTTATAGAGGTGTATAAAGGAGAATGTTTGATTTCTTGAATAGAACAGGGTATTGAAATAGAGACAGTGTTGCTGCAAAGAAAGAGACAGAGGCTGAAATAGATTGATTTAATTGTTTGAAGAGGGCAAGTAAGCTTCTATGAACTAAACCAGAAAATATTTATTTTATGAATCAGTACTTGTTATTTGTCATTATTAAAGATGAAGTTAATGACAACAGAAGCTTATATTCAATGGTTTACAGAGACTACGACAACCAGGATAGAGCCAAGATTCCAAATAGAAAACTGGAGCAAAGAAACAATAGAGAAGCTATATTAGGTAGCGCTTGTAGGCTTCTTGCAAAGATTTAGTGGCCACAGTTAAGAAATAACAAGAGAATTTGTAAACAATTACACTCAGGAACAAACAAATGTAGGAAACATAATAATTCTCGTGACTCAGGAATTAATTTCATAGGCACTGGACCTCCCAATGATAGGAGATAATTATCATAAGGGTTTTCATTTCAAGGAGAAAGCATGGACTTTCTTCCTTGAGAAAAATAGAAAGGGAACCTTTGACAGGGCCAAAGGTATACCCAGGGAGTGGTTCAATGAACCATGGGGAGAACTGGTTTTGATTATACAAAAATTCCTCACATGTGATAGGGGATATAGTGTTGCACATCTGTATCATATTAGACTCCTACAACACATTAAAGGAGAGGTTAAGGTTAACCTACCATATTTCTTCTTTAGAAGCCTCCTCAAAATGATAGAATCAGTCAAACATGAACATAAGCCAAAAGAAGCACAAATTTATCATTAGGGGTTGATAAAATTTTTGGTAGAATATCAAGTAAGATCACAGGGGATGATTTGGAGGGAGTTCTTGAGCCAAAACTAGTATAAGGAACAGGTCATTGAGGAACAAAACAAAGTAGAGCAGGAAACCAGGGGGATGATGAGCTCACCTTTTTATCCCAGAACTAGAGCTAAAAAGCAAACCAATACAGTCATGAATGAAAATGAAATATCCATCATGTCCATTCCTAGGAGGTTTAGGAAGAAGAGTCCAGTTGAAATAGATAGCAGGGACAAAGAAGTGCAAATTGTGGACACAGGTTCAACAGAGAAACAGGCAGAAGACATTATTGAGAAAGAAGCATTAGAAAAATATTCCTATTTTGATGATGTGGCAACAACATCATTTGTGAAAAACACACAAGAGCTTGAAAAGGAATTACACTTGAGCAAAATTAGAGAGTTAACATACCAACTTGAAATAAACAAGATTTTGGAAAAGAATTTGAAAGAAGAAAACAAAGCAAGTAAAAAGAATAATGCCAAGTTGGTTAAAGAAAATGAAAATTTAACTGAAGAAATAGGAAAAATAAAAAGGAAGAATGATATAATCTGCAAGCAGGCATTCAAATGGCTCAAGGAGAAGAACATGTGGAAAGGTAAATATGAAAAGCAGAAAGTTAAGGCCACTTTGTATAGAGAAGAACATGATACAGGGATGGACTATTTGTTAGAAGTAGCACAACAAGAATCATCAAGGTCTGGAACAACAAGCACAACAGGGATAAGAAGATCCAAAAGGAAGCAGTAAGCATGAGGACATGCTTGATGATCAGCAAGGGGGAGGTGTTGGCCCTCAATTTTGGTATATTTTTTCTTGAGGAAACTTACTTAATCCTTATATTTTCCATCGATTTTCCACTATATCCATCCCATTTTGATTTATTTCATGTATATTCAGGTATTTAATTTTAATTTTACAATTTCTAAAGTTTTTATGAAAATTTCATTTCAAGTGCAAATTTTGACAGAATCAGAAATTCTCGTAATAGCTATGTGGATGACATGTTTGCAGGACACTTGGGCTCGAGTTAGATGCATGGATGGAAAGCTTGGGAACTAGAACTGAACTAATTCCACTTGGTTCGGTCAGAACAAACTTTATTAGGCCTGGTCAAGGCTGGTCAAACATGACTAGTCACCCAGAAAATCCCTAGAAAATAAGGCAGTTTTGTGATTTTATGGGATTGACCATATTTATTGGGATGGATTGGATGATTTCGACTTAGATAGATGGGTATGAGTAGATATGATTGTTAGAGATACTCTAGATCAGTTTGTTTCATAAACTTCTATTTAAGCCAAGACTTTGAAGGCTTATAATATGTAATTTTTATATAATTTTATGCTAAGATATTTGGATTTTGGGAGATTAATTTGAAAAATCTATTCTACTTTCATTTTTTTGTTCATTGATGTGGATGAGTGGATGAAGTTTCAGCATTTGATATCAACCTCAAGTGTGCAAAGCAAGGGTGGAAGGTCCCCACTCCAAGCTCAGTACACTTCATTGTTAGATTAACTTAATTTTCCATGAACTGGTTATCTTAGAATTTGTTTATTTGCTTTGTTTCAGATCTGCTTATGAATTGACGTGTGATGATTTATATTATTGAAATTAGCTTGTTTATCACTTTAGTAATATGGGACAACAAAGTGTTCAAGTTGAATCCTCCTTCTATTAAATTGATAAATCAAAACTAGAATTCTCTTTTGTTACATGCAAGCAGTTTTTCTTATGTATTTTCAGTTTTCAAATGATAGCATAATGATGAATGAATTGTGATGAAAAATTCCCAAAGATTTCTTAAGTTAAGAGTCTCCTTCACTATTAATTTATGCATCTTAAGCTATTGTTAATTCATGATTTCTGATTTCTATCCATCAAGTAATAATTGAGAGAGAAGAACACAAATGGACCTCTTAAGTTAAGAGCCACTTCATCTTTCTTTCATTGCAAAAGTGAGTTAGAAATTGTTAATGTAGGCTTATATTTGTAATATGTACTTCTTTAGTTTTTGAAAATTCATCTTTTAAGCTTGACTATACCTGATATCCATATATTGTGGACTTGCGTCCAAGTTTTACAAACCTGGATTGATAAAGAATACTTGTGTTAATTCGTGTGAATAAATTAGCTCAAAAGATTGCAGGTCATGGGGGCTTCACTCAATGAACCTCTTACATAGCACGTGCATTCATGTCATACTAAAAAATACCCTTAATTTGACTACATATTGGAAAATACCTCTAAAAATAACATTATTTAACCCACTACCAATACAAACCCAATACACCTTCCCAATTTAAAAAACCCCTATTTCATTAGATAGTGTAGGTATCCATTTTTTCATTAACATTTTTTATACCCCTTAATGTTTTTTTATTAACTTTAATATCTATTTTTTATACTTTCCAATATAAAAACCCTTAACCCCCTATTATATGCTCAGTATATTATGTCATTTTTTGCTCAATATATATCCCCCCATATGAATGCACGTGATATGGTATTGCTCCCCTAGTGAAGCCCCCGTGTTGCAAGTGGACCCGAAAAAAATAGCAATCATCCAAAGGGTCCCACCTCCATAAAAGCAGAGGGATGTTAGGAGTTTTTTTGGGTTAGTTGGATACTACTGAAGGTTCATAAAGGACTTCAGCAAGTTGGCCTCTCCTTTATTTTGGTTATTGGTGAAATATTCTGAGTTTATATGGTCAAAAAGTTGTCAAGAGGCCTTAGACATTTTAAAGGGTAATTTAACCCCTGCATCAATTCTTCGAGGCCCAAACTGGGCCCTCCCTTTTCATATTCATGTTGATGCCTCACACAAAGCCATAGGAGCAACCTTAGGTCAGGTAGAGGATAAATTGCCCTATGCCATCTATTTTATCAGTAAGAACCTGTCAAAGGTTGAGATAAATTATACTGTGACCGAAAAGGAACTTCTGGTTGTTGTGCATTAATTAAACATATTTATGCATTACATTACAGGCTACCAAACATTTGTGCATACTGACCACGCTGCAATCAAATATTTAATGAACAAACTAGATGTGAATGCTAGGATTATAAGATGGTTTCTTTTATTACAGCAATTTGATCTAACTATTGTTGATAATCCAGGTAACGAAAATGTTGTTGCAGACCTTCTATCTAGGATGAATCTGCCTGCAAGTGAAAAATTAATGGTGGATGACCAGTTACCAAATGAGCATTTGTTTGTTATTTCAGTTCTCTCCCCACGGTTTGTTGATATAGCAAACTATTTGGTATTAGCACAGTTCCCACCAAACTTGCCCTCCAAAGAAAGGAGCAACATAGTTAGGAAAAGCGCCCCCTTCACCTGGATTGGGGCAATCTTTTCAAACTTGGCCCAGATCAAATCTTGAGAAGGTGTGTAAGGGAAGAGGAAGTTTTTGACATCGTTCTAACCTACCATGATGGGCCTTGTGGAGGTCACTTTACAGCAAAAAGGACATCATTCAAAGTGTTACAAGAGGGCTATTATGGGCCTACTTTTCATCAAGATGTGAAAAATTACATTAGTCAGTGTGATCGGTGCCACAGGATGGGAAAGCCTACTCCAAGAGATGAAATGCCCCTACAACCTCAAGTGACTTTTGAGCCATTTGACAAGTGGGGCATGGACTTCATTAGGCCTGTCAACCCTCCTTCAAAGAAAAAACAGTACATTATTGTGTGCACTGATTATTTGAATAAGTGGGCTGAAACCAAGGTGATTAAGGTAGCAACAGAAGAGAAGGTGGCTGAGTTCCTAAGGGAGAATGTATTCTACAAATTTGGGTACCCTAGAGAGCTAGTCACAGACCAAGACAACCAGTTTACCTCCAACATGATTAAAGAACTGCTCAGCCATCACAAAATCAAGCATAGGACCTCCACTCCTTATCATCCACAAGCTAATGGGCAAGTAGAGGTGACCAACAAGGCATTGGAGAGCATCTTAACCAAGGTAGTGAGCAGCAGTAGGAAGGATTGGGCAGAGAGACTAGTTGAGGCCACCTAGGCCTATAATACAACATGGAAGACCACCACTAGATTTACACCCTATGAGCTAGTCTATGGGAAGAAGGCTTTTTTGTCATTGATTTTGAATATAACACATTGAGGATGGCAGCACAACTAGATTTGGATCTCAGTCATGAACAAAAAGAAAGATTTTTCCATTTAAATGGCTTGGATGAATTCAGAATGCAAGCCCTCCTACATACAGAGATAGTTCAGCTTCAGAGGAAGATCTGGCATGAAAGACATATTAATGAGAAGCAATTTCAAGAGGGAAATTGGGCATTGTTATATGATTCTAGGTACAAAGACTTCAAGGGCAAGCTAAGGACAAGATAGCTCGAACCTTATGTGGTGGAAATATGCCATGATAATTGTTCAGTGCAAATCAGAACTATAGATGAAGAAGTCATTCCATTGCTTGTTAATAGACACCAATTGAAAATGTACAAGAGGCCTTTATCAAAACAAGAGTTCATTGACAATATCAATAAGACAGTGATGATGGTGGAGAAAGTTCCAGCTCCTCCCTTGTCAGGTCACTAAAAAAGAGAAAAAAGAATAAGGATTTAGGTGAAAACCTCCATGAGGCGCCTGAGTCCCATATTTGGGTTGAAAACCTCGTGAGGCGGCCCAATGATGAAAAAATATGGAAAAAAAGAATAAGAAGATCCCTAGGTGAAAACCTTCCTTGAAGTGCCCAAGGCAAACATTTAGGGTGAAAACCACTCTAAGGCAGCCTAGGTGTTTTTGAAAAAGAAAAAGAGAGAAAAAGGGACATGATTGTTATTTGTAGGTGGGCATCTTATAGGAAATCCTGTAGCATCTTATCCCACAAAATACCAATCATCAGCTACAAGTCTTCACTAGGATAATCTAGGAGTAGCAGACAACAGAGGAGGAAGAAGAATGACCATGCAGCAAATAAACAATGCAGCACCTATGATCTTTGACAACTGCAACATGGCATCGAGACCACAGGTAAGTATCTCACTCACTCACTCATATGCATCATTTTATCAAAAGTTATAAGGGTTATGAGGTAGTTGGTTTATAAATGAAAAGGTGGCCAGTTAACTTGGCCACCTTCGTTCAGTCATCACATACAAAACCGGGTGTCCTCTCACACGTGGTTGCAGTAAACTCAAATACAGAGGAGGAGTAGGACATGAAGTGGTTAACTACAAATCTACAAGGTGGGAGATGATTACGAGGAGTGGGAATGATGAGGTAATAGTGGGGTCCAAAAATGGCAACGTACCTCTACTACCAGCACACCACCTCACCCAGAAAAACCATAAAGGGAAACAAAACATCGTTTGCATGCATTCATGCATTCCACCTCCTCGAAAATCCATCACTCAAGTTGCCCTCATAACTCTCCCCACCCACTGGAAGTAAGGATCCATCGTTCTACAACAAAATTTCTATAGGAGCATGCACAAGAATTCCTACAGGAATAGTCTACAGGAGTAGTCTACAAGATACACAGAGGCAATCTATAAGATAGGCAAAGAGGGGTTCAAGAGGGAATATCATGAGAATTGTCCACTACCACCATTCTAAAGAGGTAGGATCTAAAAATCCGTCCCCATTTACAAGAAAATGAACTAGAAATGCTCTAAAAGCTAGTGGATATAACAATTGTGGGAGGTGAATTACATACACAAGAAACTTTGTTTTCTCCTGAATTTAAAATTCTTGTGTCAAACCTCTCATTTCCTCCTCAAACCTCACAATCAAGATGACATGAGGGTTTAATAGGGGAGAACCACAAACACTATGAGGATACAACAACACCCCCAAGTGTTTGAAATCTTGATAAGACACCAATAGATTGGGTTTTTCGAAAAATTCACAAGGTACGATGACGAGGTGGCTCAAAAATTTGCTCATTCCCTCACTCCACACAACAGAATCCATGCCATTGTTATAGTTAGAGGGCTCACTATAGATCTTACCCCAAAGATCATTAGTAGGGTCACCACACTTCCCCTAGGAATTCCATGGAGAAAAGAAGACAAAGCAGACAGTGAGGTGGAAAAAAGGAAAATCTTTTTAGAAGGTGAAGAATCCACAAAGGATAAAAATGGAGTGAGGGACAGTCTACCATACCCATGGAGTGAGGTAGGTTACCAACTCATCAAATATATCTCATGTGAGGGTAGATACAGTGTTGTTTATGGCTACCATTTTAGGATTCTTGAAGAATTAAGATTTGGGGTAGAAACACCAGTTCACCAAAGACTCAGCATACCCTATTTCTTGATGCAATCACTCAGACTCTAGCAACAAAGTAAAGGAAGGGAATTCCCAACAATTGGCTCACCATGGACTGATCAGGATCCTCATTGAGGATGCCCTCCAAAACCTTAGGATCACTATAACATGGTCAGTCTTCAGAGACTTACCAGCAAAGGATGACATCAAAACCCTCACTTATGATGTTAGGCCTTTTGTCAGTGAGGAGGAGGCAAAACAAAAGAAGAAGTTACAGAGCTAGATGGGGATGAGATGGATGAAGAAGAAACTAATACAAAGGAACATGATGAAGTAGAAGAAGAATGGGGAGAAGAGAAGGAGGATGATGGTGAAACAGAGGAAACGAAGGAAGAAACTGATGGGGATGAGAAAGAACAGCAAGAGGAAGAAGAAAAGAAAAATGGAGACAAAGAATGCATTAAAATAGAAGGGGAAGAACACTAAGGGGAGTCACCTAAGGTGTATCCAGAGGCCCTTGAGAGGGAGGCAGTAGTTGTCCTCACTGCTCTCAGCACCCTAGTCAAGCAAAAAGGGAAACGAAAATGGCAAAACCCTCTATATTCTAGAACAAGGGAGCAACAAGAAACAAAAAAGGAAGACAATTGGCACATGGAATAGAAGCTCAAGGAAATGGGCAAAGAACTAAGTGGCTTAAGGGACAAAGAAGTAATAATGAGAGATCAACTTGAGAGTGAAAATGCATGGCTGAGAGGACAGCTGCAGGAAAGGGAAAACCAACTAGCATGTATGGCTAGCCTCTCCTTGGAGGCCATCCAGTGTAGGATGCTAGCTAAATCCTATGCTCTTTACCTCAAAGAACAATGGCTACAATTTCATATTAAAACACTAGCACAAAGGGGCACCATGCCATTTCAGGACTACAGGCAGTTTATTGATCTTTGCGATCAAAGTACACTAGAGGATAGGGCCAAAATGGTTGATTTTTACTTGCACAACATGGCCCTCACAGACATGAATGTTTGGGATCCTAATTCTAAGCTAGGATATCTACAATTAATGGTTTTGGCATCATGGATGAACCATAAGGAGTCAAGGATTGCAGAGATTAAAATAATATTGGCCAGAGATAAAAATGAACCTCTTTTCATCAAAGCTGAACAATCAAATTCCATGGCCCTAATCAGCACCCATAATCTAATTGCAAATGATCCTCAGTTGGCACCTAGGTATCTTGCTGCCCAAGAGCAAGAAATTTCACATTTCGAGGATATGTTTAAGCTACTAGGAGAAGATAGTATACATGCATGCTTAAGGAGATGGAACACACTGCCACACAGCTTGAAGATCAGAGAATATCACTCCCCTCAAAGGTTGAGAGAGGCACTCAACTGGACACCTATGTATAAGCAATCAATGCAAAGGTTGAAGGTCAACTGGATAGGCCTAAAACTCAGTCCACCACTACTCCTAGGGATGCTAGAAGGGAGAAAGTAAGAAGAGGAAAAGAGGTAGTGGGAAGAAGTAGAAAGGAAAGCAAGCTTCTATGAACAAGAAGAAGAGACCATAGCAGAGGCATGGGATGTCAGAGAGGCTACCCAAGCCATGAAGAACATGGACATTGACTAAGTTGCTCAGAGGATGAGCAACACTTTCAATAGGGGTGTGATGATGAGCCTCATCATTGGGGTAATTATATGGGCCCTAATTCACCTCCTAGCTTAGTCAAAACAACTATTCTCACAACTTATTGCATACTTTTGATTATATTTTTTTTATGAGATGAGTTAGAGTTGGATATTTTGCTTTTTGGTCTAATGTGCATTTAATGCAGGATTAAAGGATAAAAACAAGGAATTTTGGCAAAGACCTTGGTCAAAACTTGAATAGGACAAGGGAGAGGAATTATAGGAGATAAATCCTCCTCATTTACTACCGCCCATTCGAATATTCCTCCATCAGCTCGAAGTGCAAACAACCAAATCATGAGGACTAGAAGGCAGTTGAGCAAGTGAAAGTCAAAGCACCAATCTATCTCGAGTTTAGGAGCCAAGCCTCCCTAATTTAAAGGAAGTCGTTGGAGACTTCAGACATATAAGTACAGAGGCCTAGGATCTCAGTAGGATTTGGATTTTTGACTATAAAACTTTACTCTATTTTTGAGTTGCGACTTGTGACAATTTTTTATGTAATCCATTATTTTGATAATAAGAATGAGTTTTGTTTTGAGCCAGCACTAAGTTAACTCGAAGGGCTAAAGCTCTTGGGTTAGGGCCCAACTCTAGCAGTCGAGGCTCCTCTTTATTGCACATGTATGCTAGCGTAGATTCATGGTTTAATCGTTCATTTGCTTAAGTAGTTGCATTTCCATTACAGTAGTGTAGCATAGATTGGTTGTGTTTTAGTTTGCTTCCATTTGGGCCTTTTCTTAGTTAGCAGGTTAGAAAGGAGGAAAATATCACCATAAGGTTGTCAGCAAGTGTCTCGACCTCACCTCCTCCCTTTGGGACCATGACTTGAGGAAGAGACCCTTCAGCAACCCGAGAAACACAGATTTCTAGTTCTTGCATGAGCTTTGGAGTTTGTCATCTTGATTCAGTACTTGGTTCATTTCATCATCATATTTTTCCATCACTCTCTTTCTGTAATAAGATCTCACTCATATTCTCATTTCCTTCAACACTTTCTTCATGCATAATATATGTAGAATCTAATAAATCACGTCTTAATCAAATTATACCCGTAGATTTCCTTACTATCTGATCCACAACAAACCTAACCAATCGACATCAACCGTGTGTCGCATATTCATTTCAACGTTTGACTTTAGGTGCTGCAAATGTCCACCGTCGATCCATTTTTCTTGATCCAATGACTATCGCATCACCCGCTTGCCAACTATCTTGGCCGATCTCCATCATTGATCAATCTCGCATGATCCAACATATATCACACAATCTCACATGAATTATTGCATGACCAATACCCAACCGAGAGCACGCAAGAAAAGTGGTTTTCCCATGCTACATGTCACTCAGGCTAATCACGTAAAATTTAGGAATTCCACTTACAGCTTTGAGGATGAGCGAGAAAATACTTACCACCTACAAAGACCGCTCCATCATTCCACACATTTTCCACCCTTCTATTGACACGTGACTTGATGTGATCCGTCCATCTATTCACTTAATCTCTAAAATAAGATCCCCACTGCTCATCTTCCATTAATCCTGTTCATTAATCGGTCCATCCATCTATTCACTTAATCTCCACGATAAGATCTCCACCACTCATCTTCCGTTAATCCTGTTCATTGATCGATCCATCCATCTATTCACTTAATCTCCACGATCAGATCTTCGTCGCTCATCTTTCATTAATCATGTTTGTTGATCGACCCATCCATCTATTAACTTAATCTCCTGCGATAAGATCTTCACCGCTCATCTTCCATTAATCATGTTCGTTGATTGATCCATCCATGTATTCACTTAATCTCCACGGTAAGATCTCCACCGCTCATCTTCCATTAATTTTGCTTGTTGGTCAACCCATCCAACTATTAACTTAATCTCCTGCAATATGATCTTGGCCGCTCATCTTTCGTTAGTCCTGTTTGTTGATCCGCCCGATCCAACGGTTCCTATGTATTGTTGCTTCATTACGTCTTCCTTTCTCTAATTTTGATCTTTGATTTCTCTTTCGCTTGACTCCTTCCTGAACGTTGTTCTGCGTATTATTTAAATGTTGCCACTCCTGAGCTTTTATTTGGTTATTCAATCATACCCCAACATTGTCCGATCATCGCAAACACCAAAAAACCAAAAAAAGTGAAAACAGATTTAGTTTAGTGTCCTTGCTTACACATTAGTATGGTTTGATGCTCTTTACTTCTATAACTTAGATAGCAACATTAGGTTAGCATTGATTTATCAATTTTGCTTAGCATAGCTGTTTAAATGGTTAATTAGGATATGGTGTGATTTAGCATTACATGTTGTTTTCTTTATTACTGCAATAGAGTAGCTCACTTAGAATAGATTTTCTCTTCTTCCATCAAAGAATTAAGCTTCTTCTAACTCTATAGAAGTCTGGCTTGGAACCCCTGGGGTCTCTCGACAAATTAACAATGACAACAGGCAGGGCCTTCACTTTTACTTTTGCATATAGCACTATCACCTCCAAGTTTGTACGAACCCCAGGTTGATAAGTAAAGTTGGTAGCCCAAGAGTTGCAACATCATTGCTGCAATACTGGCGCTCATCACATTATGATCTTGATGATGCAACTTTGTTTTTAAAGAAAGTTGGAAAAACAGTTGTATATATTGTTGTATATGTAGATGATCTCTTTTGATGACAGGGAACAATGAGAGCTACATTGCATCCATAAAGAAGGAATTGAGGAAAGGTTTTGAAATGACTGATTTTGACTATGTTCATTACTATATTGGTATTGAAGTAACTCAACATCTGAAGTCCATATTCCTTTCTCAAAAGAAGTACATTGGAGATGTGTTGAACATGTTTGGCATGGTTGAATGCAATCCTGTGACCACTCAAATGGAACAAAACTAAAAGCTCACATCCATTGAAGAAAAAGAATTTTGAGGATGCAACAAAGTATAGACAGCTTGTAGGAAGTCTCAACTACCTGACTACTACCAGACAAGACATTTCATTTTCTGTTGGAATCCTCTCCAGGTTATGCAAAAGCCTTGTGAGGGACATTGGTCTACTATAAAAAGAGTTCTAAAGTACTTGAATGGAACTCAAGACTTTGGACTCAAGTATACACAGGTGGGTGACTTCAGCTTGATTGGATACACTGATTCAGACTTCGATGGAGACAAAGAAACTAGGGTATCTACTTCTGGTTATGCTATCATTCTTGGATCAGGAGCTATCTCCTAGAGATCATGCAAACAATCAGATCTAGCAGATTCCACAATAGAGGTATAATATGTGGCAGTAGCTGAGGCAACAAAAGAAATTGTGTGTCTTAGAAAAATTCTGGAAGATTTGCAGGTAAAACAAGTACATTCGACTCCACTCATGATTGACAATACCTAAGAAATAAAGTTGGCCAAGAACCCATAGTTCCATGATCAAACGAAGCACATCAATACAAAATATCATCTGATTCGACATCATGTTGAGGCCAAAACAATCCATATACGCCATTGTTCCGCTAATGAGCAGATTGCAGACATCTTCACCAAAGCGATTGGAAGAGAAAAGCTTTAAACATTCAAAACGATGCTTGGACTCAACAACATCCGTTCAAATTACAGGGGGGAATGTTGACACCTATTCATAGGGATTGCATGAACAACTGTAAATAGTGTAAATAAATAATAAGAGAAAATGGAGAGTCATCAAGAGATGAAACTCAACAGTCACTCCCTCATGTATATAACTATGAACAACCTAAATGAATAATATAATATCATTTGAGGAGTTAATCATTTGAGGAGTTACCTCCTGGCCTGACATTTACAGAACCCTTTCTTCGGTAAATGAAGATTGCTAGAAACACAACGCAAAATGTAGGTCAACATTGCTTAGGCAAAGGGTAAGATAGTCTCACGATGTTCAACAGATCACTTCCTGATTATGAGGCCAATCCACAAGTCAAGGGAGGAATATATTTCTTAGAAATCTCCAATATCTAACTTTTTAAATTCCATTTCACATCATTTTAACTCCTTTCACACTCCTCTACCATGTCCTACCATCACCATAAACCCTAACCTCAAAATATTTTGGTTACAAATATGGTGATATTAATTGTTTCGAGCATGTTAATAATATTTTCTTATGAATTCTTGAAGTAAATAAGTAGATTCTAGGGATATTAGAGAGAAACAACATAAGAATATTTTTAAATGTTAATCATGTTTGACAACATATAGAAAATATTTATTTGGATATCAAGATGTCGAGCAACTTAATAAATCTTATTAGTGTTCCAACATCATCCTCTCATCATTGCATGGATGAATAGAAAATGAAGAAGCAAAAGAATATTTTTAAATACTAACCACATCTAGTATTTTTTAATACTAAACATGGTCATCTATATAGCAACAACAACAATTTCCATTGCCATCGCATGTACCATGTGGTGGGCATCCCTGACAGTTGTCTAGTACCCAACAAATATTTTCACAAGAGTAAGGTCTGCCCACACCTAATGGTGCTATGAGCAAGAGTGTGATGGCAATCCATACAATATAAACCAAAACTAGTTTACTTACTTGCTTCCTCATCTCTGCAACATAAAACAAAAAAAACCATTAGTGGGAAAGGGCAGTACTTAGCTAGGGTTTGTAAAACCATCTTCAAATGAAATGATGAGTGGATCAAACAATCATCACATAGTCGCAAAAAAAATGTGTAACAAATCCATAAACAACCCTAGAGCAAATAAAAAACTTGGTGCCAAGATGAACGACTGAACCTTGGATATGAAAAGTCGCAAGTCTAGTCAACCTCATATCTGACCACAAACAATCAAAGAGAAACCCCACGAAAACAAGATTTGAAGTGAGAAAAAATTGTCAGAACTCATTAACAAAAATAAAAATATTCACTAAGATAGAGAAAACATTACTTTGTAAAAGTATTTTGTATTATTCACAATGTTTAAAAAGTATATTGAAAAACTCCATTATATAACAAAAAAATATAATAATTTATTGAAATATTACATTTCTATTATAATTGTTTATAAATATATAAATTTATATAATTTAAATATGAAGAATATAAATACAAAGATAACCTATATATTAAAAAACATAAATTTTAAAAATTAAAATATTTTTCAATATACGTATTTTTTTAAGGTTTTTATATTTTATTGAAATATTACACTTCTAATGTGTGTGTGTATATATATATATATATATATATATATATATATATATATATATATATATATATATGGTATTTTTAAATTAATATTATTATCATTTATTCAAATCACAATCTCTTCATCTATTTTGACTTAATGATGAACCATGTTAGATGATTCGAAAAACATGGATAATTTTTTTAATTATGCAATGGATCTAGAAGACAATTATCCAAATTACAACAAAATTTAAAGATTAAAATATTTTTTATTTACATATATATTTGTTTTATTTATTTATTTTTGTATATTTGACTTTTATATTTTATTGAAATATTACACTTTCATTATAATTGTTTATAAATACATACATTTATATAATTTAAGCGGGTCTAGTATAAATAAAAATTTAACATATCAAAATTAAGATGGAGATAAACAAATAAAAATGAAAAATATTATTAAAAATAAAATATTGTTCCACTACATCCTCCCAAAACTTAACTTTAAGTTTGACATTGAGAAATAACGTTCAGTTAATGCAGACAACATTCAGTTAGTACATGGAACCTAGAAATTTGTATTAAAGTGAGTAGGTTTTAGGCTTGTTTTTAATTTTCTTGTATTATGAAATTCATTGAATTTCCTATTATTTCATAATGATCTTGAAACAATTTTCAATAGAATGTTGAAAAAAAATTGTGAAATTATTGGTGTACATGTGTACATATTTGTCTTGTTCATGTTCACTTGTGATGTGAGAACCTCATCACATAGATGTTTCCATGAATGATATTAGATGAACTTCAAATTTAATCAAATTTGTTTGCCTAACCTTGTGACTTATACATCAACCAACAAAACTTAAAATATGAACTACCTTCTATTTCTAAATCCATATTTATTTATTCACATTTTCCCAATATAATCATGAAATTATTATTGAAGATTATTAAATAATGAATGGCATAAGTAGGTTTATAAAACAAATGGAAATTTATGCTCATCCATGCATATCAACTTTATTTTCTATTATAATTTTATTATCGATATCTATTATCAATTCAATCAAGCACACTAACATGGTGAGTGAGGTTAGAGGTCTCCCTCAAACCACGGAATGATGGTAATATAAAAGAAGGCTAAAACTTTTCCTTGAGCTAGGTGAGGAATTAGTCAACATACATGCATGATTTGGTCTGATATCATTTCCATACCCTTTGGGAGACATAACCATTGTGTTGGAGAGGTATTTCACATGTGAATGCCACTATGGGACAACATATTTACAACACTTAAGGTCCTTAGACCACATAAGGAACGATGGGCTAGTTAAGACATCCTCTCACATAAAAACCTCATAAATTTATTGGTTGATCATGCATTACATAGGGGCGGTTAGGTCTGGATTGATGTAGTAGGAGTATAAATTGAATAAAACTACATATGCATAGGTTGCAACTACTGCAACTATGGAGGTAAAAATCATTGACACTCGTCAAGATAGAGAATACCATACTACCATTATCATAGAGGAAGACCCTGCTATAGCTCTATAATGAGAAGAAGCTAGTCATGATAGTGTTGTGTAACAAACCATAGAAGGAAGAGAAAAAAAATATCAGAGAGTTGAGACCAATTTCTATGACTCAAGTAGAATAGGACGAAACCCCTATTAACATAGATGAACTAGAAAGGGTGGAAGAAGAACCTAATATATCACAACCAGAATGTTGCTTTTGGGTAGCATCGGATGTGCTCTAGCTCAAAAATTTTGTGGACGAGCTAGAAAACATGAGATCTCCAAGACCCATAAATCGTTTGGAGAAATTTGACCCGAATGAAGAGTTATTAAAATAATTAATATTTTTAATGGGTTCCTAAATCTAAACTTAGGAAAATAAAAACTTGGGTATTAATAAAGATATGGGGGAGACGATTCTAAGAGACAAGGATCAAATCTATTTTAATCTTAGTCGTTGATTAGAGACTTAATCTCAGTCATTGATTCATCAATAGGAAAAGTATAAGAGAAGACTTGAGAGTCATTTGGAGACACACTGGGAAAATACTCAGTAACCCAAGGGAAATCGATTCTCAAGGAGAAGGAGTTTGATTTCAGAGGGAGAGTTGCAGGGTGAAGGAAGAGGAGGGTTTCAGCATCAGTCAGAGACTAAGGAGGAGGTGACGTAGTGCCTTAGAGAGATAGCACAGAGGGTGAGCTCTGAGAGACAACACACGCAGGGATGAGATCTCACGTAGCCCTCACACAGATGATGCAAGGATGACGCAATCCTTAGGCAGATGATGTAGGGGTGATGCAGTGAAGGATAAAGGGTCTTTGTGGTGTGAGAATTTCTCCTAGTTGAGGAGGAAAATTACCTTAGGTGTTTTCTTGAGGGTTTCTCTATGTACTGCAAAATTATTCCTTGTAAAGATATTGTTGTTGAAGAATAATAAATAGACCATCATCTTCTGCATTGGTTTTCCCACATTATGTTTTTCCAGGGACAATTGTCCAAAAATAACTGCGTTGATGTGATTAATTCGTGTGCTTGTATATCATTGTTATTTTTTCTCTATCCTATTATGTGATAACTGCAGTATAATTTAATTTAATGTTTTTTGAATGGGTTTTGTAAACAACTTATTGTGAGAAATAAGTAGGAGAAATAAATCAATTACTGTAGTAGAATTTCATCTTAGAAATTCTAACACAGAAGAATCCCATGTTGTCCCACAAGAACAAACATAGGTGATGGGGGAAGAATAAGGCTCTTAGAAGAAAGAGTTAGGATGGAGATTGAGGGCCTTGCTTCTACACAAGAACCACCAATGGGAGACATAGAAGACGACCTTGTTGCTACACAAGAAATAGAAATTAAAGATATAAAAGAAGTCCAGACTCTAACTTTAGAATTTTACATTGAATAGTAGGCCGAAAAAGAAGAAGAAGCTACAACACCTAGCACACTAGTAGAAGCACAAGAAGTTGCTACCAAACCAAAACTAAAGAATATTTTCAATCTTATGATGCAAAAGAAAATAGTAAGTGTTATTTACTCGATGCCTTTGTATACTTCTCTGCTTATAAGGAATAGAATACCTGAAAAGAAAAATAGAAAAGTCCATACCATAATCAAACTATTGGAGAGTGGTTTGAAGGAAAGAAATCCCTTTGAAATATTAGAATTCCTTAATTTTCAAGATTTCTTGTTGTTGAGGAAATAATAGAACCTCTTCCAAAGTTAAAAGAAATAATGTAAGAAGAATCACATGAGAAAGAAACCATAGGTGAGGCTATCCAAGCATAACAAAAGAACCTTAGATGATAGAATTTGTTCTTTAGATAAATCCTATTGAGATGAAGGACTAAGAAGTTCAAGTAAACCTCCCAAACCAATGGAAGAAATCCAAAGAAGATAGTTGGAATGGGATGTTGGCTACTTATGAGGAGAAGGTAATGTCAATAAGGGAACATCAACTAGTTTTAAGAAAGCTTAGAGACAGATGGGATGAGTAGCTTAAAATTCATAGGACTAAATGGGAGAAATTTAAGAATGGAATGAATGAAGAGGATGAAAATACTATCAAGATACATAAACAAGTGGGTAAACTAGAAGATGAATAGATTTAGCTTGGATTTTTAGTGGAGGGTACACATATATATAGATCCCCTTCTCTTTTGTAAAATATGTATTTTTAGGATAAGTATTTCATGTTGGAAGTAAAATATCTCACAACCACCAAACCCTATGGAATCACCTCTCCACATGCATTCGTTGAGGCCTATTTATGCATGCACCAATGAGGATAAGAATCTATTGTTCAAGCTCTATGAACACAATTTTTTTTCTAAATCAGGACCCCATATGGAACTCCAACCATTTTGTAGGGGATGTTCAATTCTAATATTGATGAGCACCAGTATCGCAGCAAGAATGCTGCAAATCCTAGTGCTACCAACTTTACTTCATTAACCCGGGGTTCGTACAAACTTGGAGGTGACAATGTTGTATACACAAATAGATGCAATGGGTCCACTCTTTTTTCACTACTGAGCTAGGAGATAGACCACTAAGGTTTCTCAAACTAGCCTTCTATTGATTTAGAAGAAGTTTGATTACCAATTGAGAAAGGAGAATTTTATCCTAACTGAGGGAATTGAAATGCTACCTACTGCAGTGAAGAAAGACTGAGATTGATGCTTAAAACACACAACTCATATAGCTATTTGTTAATATATCTTGCTTGAGAATAATTCAAAGCTAACACATGTGAAATCCTAACTAACCTAAGCATGCAATCCAATCCAATCAAACACTTAACTGTTGCGCACATGAATAAGCATAACAACCTTTTTCTTTTTGTCCTTTTTTTTGAAAACATGAATGCTAATTCTTCTTGATTGTATGGCAGGTGAGTTAGGTGTGGAGAGATATGGTTGTGATGGGTTAGATGGCTTTGGAGGCAAGTAGGGCTCTTCTCCTATCTTTCGTGATGCATTTCTCACAAATCAACCTCAAAACAGGCCACTACAGGTCGTCCTACAGAATGTCTACAAGATGTCCTAATTCACCTACAAGATCCCATGTATTCCTACAGGAACAAGCTAAAAGAATAAGGAGTGATTAGGATAGTGGTATAGGGATTAGGGAAGGTGAGTGATGGAAGGAATAAGACAAGGAAGTGGTTAGGACTCCCTCAAAACTCAAACTAAAGTTGTATGATGGTTGGATTTTCTCGACAAGCATGACAAGTTGTCCTTATGAAATGATAACTCGGATTATGCACTTAGTGGATTTTGGTGATCATGGATTGGTGGAGTTAGGCTAAGGCTACTGATATGAGGTCTTCCTGTACTATTTAAACTCCTACAATATACACATCATTGTAGGCATTTACCCATAACTCATGTCAACACAAGAAAGGTTTCCAACAACATAAGAAAATAGAATTTCATCATTTATTTGCCTAGTTCATGCATGGAAATTATTGCAGCCTATTGTGAAAACACCATGAAATCTAATATAAATCTAGAGATTTCAGAAATAACAATTGCAACCTATCTTTGAAAATTCAAAGATGCTGACCTAGTTAGCAAAAAAACCCTAAATTTCATATGAAACCAGAATTCTATCTTTTTCAGGTTGAATGAGGGTTTTTCCTCAAACCATGGTCCTTGAAGGGAGGAATGAGGCAATATCCACCTGTTATTAGCATTTTTGGTATTTCTTTATCTATTTAAAGCTATTGTTAAATCTATGCACAAATGGAAGCAAACTAACCAAATTCACCAATACTTGTAATGTAACAGTGCCAAAATCAATTCAACAAGTAATCTATGGAATAACCTAAGCATACAAGTATAGTAAGAGGAACCTCTACTGCTAGGGTTGGGCCCTAACCCAAGAGCTTCAACCCTATGAGTCAACTCAATTTTGGATCAAGGGAATGCTCATTTTCATTAACATATCAAAAAAATACATAACAGTGTTTTGTCACAATCCTTCAACTCAAAAGTGCTTAGTTATCTTGCATAAAAAAATGAATCCTAATGAGGCTCTAGGCCTCCTTATTTATACAACTAAAGTTTCCAACAACTTCCTTAAATCTAGGGAGGCTTGGCTCCCAATATCAAGATAAACCGGTTCTTAACTATCATTGGCTCAGGTGCCAATGATCTTCATGACTCAGCTCCCTGCAACTTCGAGCTGGTGTGATTTCATTAAGGGATCTTCGAATGAGTGAGGATTTAATGAGGAAGATCCACCTCCTATAATCTCTTCTTCTTGTCTCATTTGAGTTCCTACACCTTAATTAACCATAATTTGCCATAACTTTCTCCAGAAAACCTACAGTTAATGCACATTAGACCAATAGACATAACATCTTACTTTTACTCATCTCATTAAGCAAAATATAATTAAAACATGTATGGAATTATGAGAAGAGTTTATTTTAGTAATCTTGGAGGTGTATTAAGGTTTGTATATTTACCCAAAGATGAGCCTCATCATCAACCCCTACTAAAAGTGTTGTTCATCCTTTGAGCAACTTAATCTATGTCCATGTCCTTTATTGCTCTGGTGGCTTCCCTGACAACCCATGCTTTTGTTGTAGTCTCTTCTTCCTATGAATAAAATCTTGCCTTCTTCTCTATCTCTGCCCACTATTTTCTTTCTTCTTCTTCTTTCCTTCCTTCCAGCATTCCCAAAAGAAATGGTGGACTGAGCTTCAAGCCAATCCAAATGACTTTGAGTCTTTGTAGATCCTGCTTATACATGGGGGTATTATTTAGTGCCTCTCTCATTCTGTCAAGAGATCGATATTCTTTGATTTTTAGGCTATAAGGCAAGGTGTTCCATCTCCTTTTGCAAGCTTGTTGGCTGTCATCTCCTAGCAATCTGAACATATCTTCAAAGTGTGTGACTGCCTGTTCTTGTACAGCAAGGTACTTTGGTGCAAGCTTGGGGTCATTTGCAATGAGGTTGTGGGTTCTGATGACAGCCATTGGGTTAGATTGCTCTACTCTGATCATAAGGGGTTTTCTCTCTTCTTTTTCCATTACCTTTTTCATCTTTGTAGCTCTGTAGCTCTTGCTTGGGATTTGGGTCCCACACATTTAAATATGTCAAGGAAAAATTGTGTAGGTAAAACTCAAATATTTTTTCTCTATCTTCCAAGGTGCTTTGATCACCGAGATCAATGAATTGTCTATAGTCTTGGAAGGGCATAGTTCCTCTTTGTGCTAGGGTATTTATTTGGAATTGTAGCCATTGTTCCTTGAGGTACAAGGCATAAGACTATGCTGGCATCCTGCACTAGATTGCACCATGGACAAACTGGCCATAGTTTCCAATTGGCTTTCCCTTTCTTGTATTTGTCTCCTTAGCCATTTGTTTTCAACCTCCAACTGAGATTTCATCATTGCTTCTCTATCCCTTATGCTGCTCAGTTCTCTTCCCATATCCTGCAATTTCTCCTCCATGTGGCTTACATCCTCCACCCCTTTTGATTTATCAATTTGCATCCACCTATGTGTCCTTGCCCTCTCTTTTTCCAGTTCAAAGAATAGGGGAATGGAAAACTTCTATGGTATTACCCTACCTCCTTCAATGAACCTATAGTAGGAGCTGAGGTTTGGTTTTGGACTAGGTTGTCTCAATTCTTGGTCTTCTTACTTTATTTCTTGTTGAGTGATACCTTCCTGGTCCCTTTTCTTTATTTCTTGTAGGTTTGAAAAAGTTTCCTATAGGATGGCCTCTGCTTCTTGTAGGTCTATCTATGTCTCTTATAGGAGACCTTTTCCCTTTGGTCAGGTTGACCTTGTGACAAGCCTCTTAACATAGGTAACTAGAGACTTGGGAGAAGCTTGTTTTGATGATCCTTCTCCTTCATTTTTATTTATAGGGGTTTCCTTCGCTTGTTGCTTTGGTGAATCCTTAATAAAAATTGGAGTTTTGGTGGGGCTTTGAGGTCTTTCTTGTCTAATCCTAGTGCTCTTTCTTGTCTTGAAGTATAGTGGAGTTTGTCTTTGCCTCTTCCACTTTGATTTGACAAGTGTACTTGGGAAGTAAGAGCAGTTGTTGCCCCTTTCTCTATAGGCTATGGGGATACCCTTGGTGATCCTTCCTCCCCTCTATCTAGGGTTGTAGACCTATGTTCATCCTTCTGTCTTGTTCCTCTTTACCATTCTCTTTCTCATCCTCTTCTTTGTCTCCACCTTCCTCTTCTTCTTCTTCCTCTATTTCTTCTTCATTCTCCTCCTCTATTCCTTATTCAGTTTCCTCCTCTATTTCTTCTCCTTTCTCACTAGTAGCGGGGATTTTTTCATATTCAATAGCTTGAATTTCTCCTTTTGCCTCCATGTTTGTAAAGGTTGTCCATGCAATAAGGAGTCTTAAGTTTTGTAGAGCATCTTCAAGGATGAGTTTTATCAACCCATGATGGGCTATTTGTTGATGTTTTCCCTCCTGCACTTTGATTCTCATGTCTATCATTGATTGTAGAAGAAAATATGGTATACTCAACCTATTTTGAGTAGGTGTTTTCTCTCCAAATCTCAACTCTTGGAGGAGTTTGAAGTGATATCCATACACTACATTGTATCTCCCTACACATGAAATGTATTTAATGAGGTGGTAATCGAATTCATTCCAAGGGTATGGAATGCTCTCCCTTCTATCCCATTTCTTTTCCTCCATTGGCTCTTCTCCTTCTAAAAAGAAGTTTTTCTTTGCAAGGGTGTTGTTACCCTTGTCTTCTTTCCTCCATGGTAACCCTAAAGGGAGACAAGTGACTCTGCTTATAACTTCAGGGGTAATTGCTACTGATAAACCTTTCACCATAGTAGTGGAATTGGTACTAGTGAGGGGTATGAGTGAGAGGGAAAATTCTCTGGCCACATCATCATCGTATCCTCTCGTCCTCTCAAATAACCTCATCCATTGATGCCTTGTGAAAATTTCCACCATAGGAGGATGCTGTTGGATTGTTGCTGTGTTTATGGGTTCTCTCTTGTTGAAACCTCCTATCATCTCTCCCTGGTAATTATAGAGGTCTGTGTGGATACAATTCAAGAATTCTGGTAAGTGAGGGAGTTTTGAATGTTAATTTTTAGTGACATGCAATGCAATTCTCCTATGTTGAGATGCACTGCAATTTCCTACCCAAATCGAGGATTTTTTTTTTTTTTTTTAAATCTAAAAATATGGAAGGTATAGTTCCTACCACACTTTGCTACGTTTTGGTGAGGATAACCCTTGATTTCACCTCCCGTAGTGCCCACTGACAGCCATGTATGTTGATTCCTTTATATCCTCTAGGCTTCCTATAGGTTTCCTGCATTGTAGATGTTGATTGTTTCCTGTAGGTGCTGCTTCAAGAAGGCCGAGAACAACCTCTTCATTCGATGAATTCTTGAAGTTGATTTTTCTCTCTTTTTATGGGAATCAATGTTTTATTTCCATATATGGATGATTGTGTGGGGTGGTATGCTCGTTGTATAAGTACAAGCACCTCCTTTTGGACCATTGGTCCCACTATTAGTCCATCATTCCACCTCACCTCGTAATCATCTCCCACTCCTTTCCTTCGTAACTTAACCATTCTTGGATTTATTCCCTTTTTCTCTTTATTTGACTTTTGCTACATGTGGAGTGGTCTAATTGTTTTCTTCTCGTCGACTCACCAAAGGTGGCCAAGTTAACTGGCCACATTTACTTATAAAATCAACTCTCACATAATCTTATAGTTTTTATCATATTGTACTAACGAGACAACGTGAGTAAGATGACATACCTATGGGTAAGGTGCTTCGTTTATAATGCATGCTGGAGAGTGACGCCTCTTTGATGTGTTTTTGATGCATACTTTTTTGTGCATTTTCCTCTTTTGACGCTTGTTTCTTTTGATGTGCAAGTGTTGGACCTTATTTTTGGTGATCTTCTTTCTTCTATTGAGTTCTATAGGAGCTTCTTCATCCTTGGAGTCCTTTTTCTGAAGATGGTTTCAAACTGTGTGGTTTTCTTTGTGGGCTAGGCCACTACAGGATGTCTTGTAGCTGCCTCTCCAATGTTTTCAACTCTGAAGCATAAGGGATGCTGAAATGAGTGGAGAAGGGGTGGTATGGACTGGTAGGTGAGGGATGTTGCCTTTTGGGTATGGTTCCTCTTTCCCTCTTCTCCCTCTTTTATGTTTTCCTTTTTCTTTTCTTTTGTAATATATATATTTTTTTGAATTGATTTCTTTGATGGATACAGGGGTGACATGGTGATGAAATTAATGGCTATGGTGTGGTGGAGTAAATGGTTTTTCATCCAGACACAGGCTTGTGTCATCACCTTGCTCTCAGACTACCTTTCTTGTGATTTTCAAGGTCACTGTAATTCCTGCAGGAAACTCTTGTAGGATTACACGGAATCCTGTAGAAAACACACAGTTTCTGTGAGATGAGCTCAAGGGGTTTATAAATGGAAGACTAGGTGAATAATGCAATATATGAGATGGGTGGATTAAAACATGGCTCTTGTAGGTCTTGCTATCCTTCTTATGGTGTGCTTATCCTCCTCTTGCTGACCTACAAAATAGAATTTCCATCTTTTGTATCTTTTCTCTTTTTTCTTTTTTTCTTTTTTATTTTTTTTCTTTTGTAAAACAATTAGTCTTCCTCCAAGGAGGTTTTCATCCTATTTTCCTACCCTGGGTGCCTCCAAAAAGGTTTTCACTCATAGATATTTTTATTTTTCCTCCATTTTTTTTAAAACACCCTTGGGCCGCCTCAAGAGGTTTTCAACCCAACAGTGGGACTCAGGTGCCTCATGGAGGTTTTCACCTGAGTCTCTTTATTTTTTTTCTCTTTTTCCTTTTTTTCTTTTTTCTTCTTCAGGGACTTGGTGGGGTGGAAGCTAAGACTTGCTCCACCACCATCATTGTCTTGTTGATGCTATTGATGAATTCTTTCTTTGACAAGGGCTTCTTGTAGATCTTTAATTTATACCCATTTACAAGAAAAGGGATAACCTCGACATCAATGGTTCTTATTTACACAGCACCATTATCTTGACACTTTTCTATTACATAAGGCCCTAACCATCTAATCCTTAACTTACCTTTAAAATCCTTGTACCGAGAATCATACAACAAAGCCCAATCACCTTCTTGAAACTATTTATCTTTTATATTCTTTTCATGCCAAATTTTCCTTTGAACTTGAGTCACCTCTATGTGCAGGAGGGCCTGCATCCTAAATTCATCTAACCCATTTAGCTAGAGCAATCTTTCTTGTTGTGCCCTGGTGATATCCAGATCTAGTTGTGTTTCCATCCTTAAGGTGTTGTATTCAAATTCAATGGACATCAGAGCTTTCTTCCCATAGACCAGCTCATAAGGGGTGAATCCAGTGGTGGTCTTCTAGGTGGTATTGTAGGCCCAGGTGGCCTCAACTAATCTGTCTGCCAAATCCTTTCTGTCACTGCTAATTACCTTGGTCAGAATGCCTTCTAGTGCTCTGTTGGTTACCTCCACTTGCCCATTAGCCTGTGGATGGTAAGGAGTGGATTTTTTGTGCTTAATCTTGTGTTGGCCTAACAAATCCTCAATCATGTGAGATGTAAATTGACTACCTTGATCAGTGACCAATTCTCTAGGGTACCCAAACTTATAAAACACATTTTCCCTTAAGAATTCATCCACCTTTTCTTTTGTTGATGCTTTGATGGCTTTGGCTTCAGCCCACTTGATTAAGTAGTCAGTGCACACAATTATTTACTGCTTCTATTTGGAAAGAGGGTCAATGGGCCCAATGAAATCCATGCCCCACTTGTCAAATGGCTCAAAAGTCACTTGAGGTTGTAGAGGCATCTCATCCCTTGGGGTAGGTCTCCCCATCCTTTGGCATAGATCACACTAACTGGTATACCTCCTCACATCTTAGTGAAGAGTGGGCCAGAAATAATCAGCTTGCAATACTTTGAATGTTGTTCTTTTGGCTGCAAAGTGACCTCCACAAGGTCCATCATGACAGGCTAGGAGGATTTCGAAGACTTCCTCCTCCCTGACACATCTTCTTAGAATTTTATCCGGACCCAGCTTGAAGAGATTGCCCCCAATCCAAGAGAATGGGGTGATCTTTCTTATGATCCTACTCTTTTCTTTGGAGGACAAGTTTCATGGAAACTGTGCAGACACCAAGTAGCTTTCTATGTCAGCAAACCATGGAGACAGAACTGAAATGGCGAATAAATGTTCATCTGGTAACTAATCATCAACCATTCCTTCCTCCTCTACAGGTAAAGTCAATCTGGATTAAAAAAACTGCAACAACATTCTCCTTTCCAGGCTTATCAATAATAGTTAAATCAAACTATTGTAGTAAACGTAATCATCTAATAATCTGGGCATTTACGTTGGGTTTATTCATCAAGTATTTCACCGCAGCATGGTCAATATCTACAAATGTTTGGTAACCAATAATGTAATGCCTAAAATTATTCAATGAATTCACAACATCTAGGAGCGCTTTTTCAGTCACTATGTAGTTCAGCTCGGCTTTCAGCAGATTCTTATTAATGAAGTAAATGGCATAAGGCAGCTTGTCATCTATATGGCCTAGAGATGCTCCTAAAGCTTTATGAGAGGCATCAACATGTATATGAAAAGGAAGATCCCAATTTGGGCCTCAAAGAATAGGTGTAGTAGTCAACTTGTCCTTTAGGGTGTCCAAGGCTTCTTGACAGCTTTCTGACCATAAAAATTTAGAGTCTTTGGCCAATAACCCAAATAAAGGAGAAGCTAACTTGCTAAAATATTTTATAAATCTCCTAGAGTATCTGGCTAAACCTAAAAAGCTTCTACCATCCATCTGTTTTTGTGGAGTCGGGACCCTTTTGATGATGGCTATCTTATCTGGGTCTACCTGCAGTTCTTCCTAGGATAGTGAGTGACCTAGAACAGTCCCTGCAATCATCAAGAACTCACATTTTTTGGGACTAAGGGATAAGTTCATTTCAATGCATTTTTTCAACACCTTACCCATGTTAGAAAGAGCCTCCTGGAAATCACACCCATAGGGTGTAAAGTCATCCATATAAATTTCTATTGCATCATGGACTAGCTCTGCAAAGATACTCAGGACTGCCCTCTGGAAAGTGGCAGGGGCATTGCATAGACCAAAAGGAAGGACCCTATAAGCAAAAGTACCCCAAGGATAAGTGAAGGTGGTTTTATCTTGGTCCTTTGGGCTAATCTAGATTTTATTTTACTCGCTGAACCCATCTAAGAAAGAGAAAAACTTTTTCCTTGTTGGGCCATCTAACACTTGGTCAATGAAAGGTAGAGGGAAATGGTCCTTCTTTGTTGCTTTGTTTAACTCTCTGTAATCAACACAAATCCTCCACTATCCATTTTTCTGTGGAACCGGAACCAAAGGAGACACCCACTCACTCTCTGAGATAGGGTAGATGAATCCTGCATCCAGCATCTTTTGCAACTCTTCTTTGACTATATCCTTGAGAACAGGATTCATTCACCTTTGGGGTTGTCGGACTGGTTTCTTTGATATAAATGTGGTGGGTACACACTGAGGGGTGCACTCCCTTCATCTCTTTGTAATTCCAAGCAAAGGCATCCAAATTCTCACTTAACATATTACATAACTCCTCTTCTTTGTGTACAGAAAGAGAGGAGTTGATTTTCAGCATTCTTTCAGGGACGAATTATATTGTCTTAACACGAGTAGGGTTTCAATTAGCTAAGCATAGATCAATCCAATGGTTGTTCTTGGTTTCCTTTACTACCTCTTCTAGAGACAAGGTGTTGGGAGTTCGATTTTGGAGGATGTGTTCAATCAAGTCGTCTTCATCAGGTTGTCCTCCTCCCATGGTAGTTTCTAGGGTATAGAGTTGGGTAGAGTAGACTTCATCTTCCTCCTCCTGTTCTAGCCATAAAGGTAATTCATGTTCTAGAGATGGTCGAGCAGGAGGGTATAGGACTAACTGCTTGGATAGATGCCCATTTATTATAGTCATGTTTCCAGCCTTGCAACTGATGTAGGCATCAGCAATGGCTAACCAAGGCCTCTCAAGTATGAGAGGATAACCATTAAATTTTATCTTACGCTGGAGAACTAGGGAGCCTGCAGGGTACTCCCAAGAGTCAATGGAGACCATCACATCCTCAACAATACACTCAGGGCCTATTGTGGATCGATCCACAAGCTGAAATACTATCGTGGTCTTTCTTAATGAACCCTAGAGATTCAGCTTGAGCATGGTGTCCTTAGTCATTACATTAATGGCATCCCCAAGATCAATCAAGGTAAGTGGGACAATGGTGTCATTAATGTGTACATATACTACAAGGCTTCTAGGGTCTAAATACTTTAGGAAAATTGCCTACCCCAACATTAAGTCGAACAGTTTTCCAATGGCATTAATGGTAGGGGTGTCCCTTTTTCACCTCCATGGATGTTTGAAACAATTCTCTTTAATCAATTTTTTGTAAATAGGTACATCCAAAATGGCTTGGAGAAGTGGGATTTTGACACATAGATTTTTCAATTCACCTAGAAGTTCATTCTCTTTTGGGGCATGCTGGACTGGATGAGTTAATCTTTCATGAAAGGGTGGTGGACTCATTCTAGGCATACTTTCCTCTCTTTCCTCCTCACTCTCCCTAGGTGGAGATGGGGGTCGGTTATCCGGGAGCACTCTCGCAGACCTCAGGTTGATTTCCTGAATTTCCACAACATAAGTAGGGTAGGATGTCTCTCCACTGTAGACCTGTTGTGCCTGTTAGTTGTTCAGATTAGGATTTGGTTGGGCAGACATATGAGGTTGTTTAGGTGGATCTGGGTGTAAAATTTGTGGTTGAGTAGGAGGCAAAGGCAATAGATATGGAGCATTGTTGTATGGGGGCCTCCACCCCTGGGGTGGCGCATTCCACTGAGGTTGTGGAGGTGTATATGGATGAAATGGCTAGTTGGTCGACTGGGAATGGTATTGGCGTGAAAAAGACCAGGGAGAAGGTCTAGACTAGCAGGGATGAGCAAGGGGGCCCTAATGGCTAGGGTTATAATATGCATATGATGACCCTTGCAAGCCCTTCTTGTATGATCGAGGCCCATGAGGCCTCCCTTGATTTATGTAGCAGAGTTGTTTAGTCACCCCTTCAGTTCCCCGATACACAACTTTTAGTCAAGGTAAAGAAGGGAACTTGTCTGTGGAGTGGTTTTATTCATAGACTGAGTAGATTTCTATCAGGTTTAATGGACATTCATTCCTAGGGTGCCTCCTTTTGCATCTCGAGCAGAAGATGGCTAATGCTCTCTTTGCTTCCTCTTGCTTCCTCTTGATTTGCATAGTGTCCATCTATATGGAAAGGTTTTGCAGAATTTCACTCTTAATATCTTCCAACATGTTTCCAATTTCACCTTTTATAGATGTGTTGGAAGAGGAGATGGCCAATGTTTGACTAACCCTACCCTTTTTCCTAGCTTCCCTAGAATGGTTCTTAAAGATGATCATGATATCTTCATAGGGTAGCTAGTAGATATCCCCTCCCGATAGTAGGTTTAGTGTATCCAGGAGATATTCCCTGACCCCCCCTGAGTAGGACTAGCTTAAGTGACTCAGGATCAAGTGTGCACTAGGCCCTTTTGTAGCGAAGCTCGAAGCTTTCTTCATAATACTCTAAGGACTCATCATGCCCCAAGGTCATTCTAAAAATTTCCTCTTTAGTGTCTTTGGACCTATAGTAGTCCATATACTTGTTGAAATCTTGTTGGATCTGAGCTCGGGTGGTGATACTATCCCTAGGTAAACCCATGAATCAACAAAGAGCTGCATCCTTGAGAGTGTATGGGAATAATTTCAACTTCTGATCAGCAATGGTGTAATCATAAGTTTTGCATATGACAGTGAATTCAAACAAGAAAGTATCTAGATCTTTTGAGGTCAGGCCATGGAAGTGAGGAAGAGCATAGGAGCTTATGTTTTTCATCTTGGCATCCCCATTGGTTTCTTTGATGGGGAAAGCACCCTCAATTCTTTCTCTATCTCCCCTTTCATTTCTATTTCCAGACATTATGTTAGTTGGAATGGGGTCTTCTTCTTCTTCCCTTATAGGCTCTTCAAAAATATTTGGTTGTTCGCCTAAGGGGTCTTCTAATTCACAGCCACAGAAGAAGAGGGAAGGTTGGTTATTTGAAGTGGTGAGGGTATTTGGTAGAAATTTTCCTAAGTTATCCCTATTCCTACGAGGCATGAAAGAAGTGGTTTTTGTTTTGTTTTTTATTCAAGCTTTATGCCTAATTGCAAAATTAAAAAGACAAATTGAATTGAAACTAACTACTGAATGAAATCACTTGCAGAATGGAAAGGAAAGAAAACCAACTTACAAATATCTTGCAAAAATGAAACAAATAGCATAATGAAAGAAATAAGAAATGGAAGAAAGAAAATAGAAATCACATCTACTCTGACACCTCCCCAACAATGATGCCAAAAAGTGATGAGCACCAGTGTTGCAACAAGAATGTTACAACTCATGTGGCTACCAACTTTACATCATCAACCCATGGTTCGTACAAACTTGGAGGTGATAGTGTTGAATACACAAATAGATACAATGGGTCCACTCTTTTGTCACTGCTGAGGTGGGTGATATACTGCTAGGGTTTCTCAAACCATCCTTCTATTGATTTAGAATAAGTTTGATTACCAATTGAGAAAGGATAGTTTTACCCTAATTGAGAGAATTGAAATGCTACCTACTAAAGTAAAGAAAGACTCAGATTGATGCTTAAAACACACAAATAATCTAGCTATTTGTTAAGATACCTTGCTTCAGAAGAATTCTAAGCTAATACATGTGAAATCCTAACTAACCTAAGCATGAAATCTAATCTAATCAAACACTTAACTGTTGTGCACATGAATAAGCATAACAACCTTTTTCTTTTTGTCCTTTTTTTTTGTGAAAACATGAATGATAATTCTTCTTGATTGTATGGTAGGTGGGTTAGGTGTGAAGAGAGATGGTTGTGATGGGTCAAATGGCTTGGGAGGAAAGCATGGGTCTTATCCTATCTTTTGTGTTGCATTTCTCACAAATCGTTCTCAAAACATGCCACTATAGATCATCCTACAGGATGTCCTAATTCACCTACACGATCCCCTATATTCCTACAGGAACAGGCAAAAATCATAAGGAGTGATTTGGACAATGGTATATGGCTTAGGGAAAGTGAGTGATGGAAGGAATAAGGCAAGGAAGTGGTTAGGACTCCCTAAGAACTCAAACCAAACTTGTATGATGGTTGGAGTTTCTCAACAAGCATGGCAAGTTGTCCTTATGAAATGATAACTCGGATTATGGACTTAGTGGATTTTGGAAATCATGGATGGGTGAGGTTAGGCTGAGGCTGATGATATGATGTCTTCCTGTACTATTGAAACTCCTCCAATATACACATCATTGTAGGAATTTACTCATAAATCATGTCAAAACAAGAAAGGTTTCCAACAACATAAGAAAACTGAATTTCATCATTTATTTGCCTAGTTCATGCATGGAAATATTTGCAGCCTATTGTGAAAACACCATGAAATCTAATACAAAGTTGGAGATATCAAAAATAACAACTGCAACCTATCTTTGAAAATTGAAAGATGTTGACCTAGTTAGTAGAAAAACCCTAAATTTCATATGAAACCAGAATTCCGTCTTTTTGGGTTGAATGAGTGTTTTTCCTCAAACCTGGTCCCTGAAGGGAGGAATGAAGCAAGATCCACCTGTTATTAGCCTATTTGGTATTTCTTTATCTCTCTAAAGCTATTGTTAAAGCTATACAAATGGAAGTAAACTAATCCAATTCACCAATACTTGAAATGTGACAATGCCAAAATCAATTCAATAAGTAATCTATGGAATAACCTAAGCATACAAGTACAGTAAGAGGAACCTCTATTGCTAGGGTTGGGCCCTAACCAAAGAGCTTTAGCCCTCTGTGTCAACTCAGTGTTGGATCAAGGAAATGCTCATTTTCATTAAAATATCGAAAAAATACATAACAATGTTTTGTCACAATCCTTTAACTCGAAATTGTTTAGTTATCTTGCATAAAAAATATGAATCCTAATGAGGCTCTAGGCCTCCTTATTTATACAACTGAATTTTCCAACAACTTCCTTAAAACTAGGGAGGCTTGGTTCCCAATCTCAAGATAAACTAGTTCTTAACTATCGTTGGCTTTGCTGCCAATGATCCTCATGACTCGGTTGCCTACAACTTTGAGCTGGTGTGATTTAATTGAGGGATATTTTAATGAGTGAGGATTTAATGAGGAAGATCCATCTCCTATAATCCCTCCTTTTTGTCTCATTCGAGTTACTACACCTTAATTAGCCATAATTTGCCATAATTTTCTCCCAAAAACCTGCAATCAATGCACATTAGACCACTAGACATAACATCTTACTTTTACTCATCACATTAAGCAAAATATAATTAAAACATGTAAGGAATTATGAGAAGAGTTGGTTTTAGTAAGCTTGGAGGTGTATTAAGGTCCATATATTTACCTAATGGTGAGCCTCATCAAATATTTTTCCTCATTCTTAAATAACTACATTGACTAGACAATTTACCATCAGGTGGTTGAAAACAATTTTAAGCGTAATTTGTGGATTATAGTGGAATATATTATACCATGAGATGTTGATGGGTTAACTCACTTATACATGAAAAATTATAGCTCGAATTACAGTGCAAGAGGTCATTGAACATTGTAAGGAATATGTTGAAGTACTAACAAAAAATGTTGTAAAAGGGTGTGTAGAAGGTTGGGGACAAGCCATAGAGAACATATACAAAACGGTGAAAACATGAAAATGGGAAACAAGTTTTGCTATGGAGGAATAAATCACAGTGTGTTTATGAGTTTCTCGGAGTCAAAAAAAAAAACTATCGAACGAGAGTTTGACAATTTTTTATTGATAATTTTGGTTAAAAAATTTCTTATACACAAACTCTCAGTTAAGAGTTTAGATTGTATTTAAAACTCTCTATTGAGAGTTTAGATTCCAATTAAAATTATCGTATGAGAGTCTAGATCCTTGTATGAGGGTTTATATTCCATTTAAAACTCTCGTATGAGATTTTATATTCGCATATGAGAGTTTATATTCTCATATGAGAATGTTGGCATTATGATACAGGTGTTGTCCTTGATGGAAACTCACATATATGATGACAGTTCATAGTGCAATAGGTTAACAGCAAAGGATTATAGATCAGAATCTAGAGATTGAAGAAAGAGAATAGTTTAAGATGTATATGCAGGTTCACCTTGTCAAAGTAGCATATACACACATGTACACAAAACAAAAAGGGTGTATACGTATGTACACACTTTCAGAAGAGGAAAAGTGTGTACGAGTTGGAAAATCAAGGAAATTCAAGAGTAAAGAATACCAAGTGTCAGTACCATGATATTAGCCCACAATATTGAGTTGAGTAAAAACTATTTGATCCCATCCAAGAATACCACAGGTGGATCATAAGACCTGAAATGACTTATCATTATATGATCTGATAGTGGATGGGCTAGATCTAAATGCAAACACATGTTTTATTCTATACATGTGATGATCTTGGTATGACTGAAGTCTACAATAGTTGTGAAGTTTTAAGTTAGTATTTGCAACTATACAATGGTTCGCCTTGGTTAAGGCACGTATACATATTGGATCAGTACTTCGAAGTAATGTATACATTATGAGATATGATATTCAGAGTTAGAGTTGGTTCTGGTTGTTGATGCAGAGTTCTAGGTTCTACTCTGTGTTTTGGTGACAGTGTTCTGAATGTTCAGATTTATTTATTGTGATTTGCTTCAGTTTTAATGGGTTTTCAGTGACTGCTTGTATTGCAGTGGTGATTGAGTTTGAGCTTCAATGTTGCTGATAGGTCCAATATGAAAATTGGATGAAACGTGGCCTTCATATTGTGTTGCTATGTACCAGGAGTATCCAGTCTAAAAATTAATGAAATGTGGTCCATGGGGGAAGAGATAATGTTGTAGCCTTCCGTAGGTCGGCACCTACATACTGGTAAACATATCGTCCAGTACAAGATCCAGGGGGTTGGAGATCCCTTCTAGTAGCAGCTGGAGAATGAGTGAAGGTTGGATCCTTCTGTAGGTTGGCGCCTACGTACTAGTAAACATATTGGCTAGTACAAGAGCTAGGGGGTTGTAGCTCCCTTCCAGTAGAAGCTAGAGAACGAGAGAAGTTTGTAGGCTTCTTCAGGTGAGTGCCAATGTACTAGTATGAGTTTGCACTAGTACAATATAGTAAACAGGTTTTTCTTATATTAAAAGAAGACAAAGACAATAACAGCAGGTCATTTTTCTCTCGCATTGTGTTTCCACCTTAAATCTTGGTGTTCATATGTGTTGCTTATGTGTGATGGTTTATTCTTTTATTACTACACATGGTTACTATTTAAATAGTTAATTAAGTATTGATGCATTGATTAAAGATCAACATATGATTAATTAACTGAATCATAAGTTCACTAGATATACGTTGGTTTTCTTAAGAAGAGTTGCGTACACACGCGAATTCCCTTCACTAAAGTAGTGTATATAAATATGATTATGAAATTAAAAAATTATTGATTTGATAATACTAATTCACCCCCCCCCCCCCCCTCTGAGTATTATTTCCAACAATTGGTATCATAACAGGTCCTTAAGAAGAAGCTTGATTGCTTGAAGGGAGATCTTTCCAGATGAACAATCACAAAGGCATGGGATCTATCAAACCACCAATATTCAATAGGAACAACTTGGTATATTGGAAAACACAAACTAGAGCCTATCTTTAGTCACTTGGAGCTGATGTTTTGGAAATTGTGGAAAGAGGATACTAATATCTAGCAGCGGTCCCCACGGATCTAGCAAAAAAGAAATCATATGAAATCAATGCCAAAGTCCTAAACGCTTTATTGGGAAGTCTATCAAAATCAAAATTCGTTTAAGTCATGTAGTTCAACACATCCAAGGAAATATGGGACTCATTCAGAGCTACAAAGGAGACTCCTAGGTAAAACATGCTAAACTTCAAACTCTCATAATCCAGTATGAAACTCTCAAGATGCATAGTGATGGAAGTATTTCTAGTTATTTTTTACGAGTAGATGGGATTGTAAATCATATGAGAAATCTCGGTGAAGAAATAAAGGAGGCTACTATAGTTGAGAAAATTTTGATATCCTTGTCTTCTAAATTTCAGTCAAAATTATTTGCCATTGAAGAAAAGCAAGTTTTACACTATTGTTCAACTTCATGGAATTTTAACTGCCTTTGAAATAAGGAAAGGAGGTCCATCGGGAATCAGATAATCCACTTTTAAAGCTTCTACAAAAGGAAAAGAAAAGGGCGATCTCAAAGAATTAGGATATATATCAGAAGAAGACGAGGAAAACTTTATGAAGAAACTTCAGCGGGGTTCCGGAAGATTCAGAGGTAAGCTTGCCTTCAAATGTTTTGCTTGTGGAAGAATTGGTCATTACGCTGCTAAATGCCCTCATGACAAAGGAAATATTTCTGCAGAAGGTAATAGAAGTTATTATACTCATGAAGATAGTGATGGAATTCCTAATAGCGATGAAGATGATCAAGATATTAAACTACTCATGGCATATGAAAATGATACCTTAGAAAAGGAAGATTTCCTTAAAGAAATCACTTAACTCAAAATTTGTTTGGCAGAAAAGGATACAGTCATAGACACAGTAACACATCAAATCACTGAAAAGGACAAACACAATGAAGTGTTAGAATCTAAAGTAGTAAGTCTAAGAAAAGAACTTGAGAAGACAAAAACTTTGAATCTTAGATTTGCTAAAGGATCGGAAACGTTAGATGAAATCATCAAAGTTCAACATTCTCCTCTTATAAAGACTAGTCTTGGTTTTCATGAAACTGTTGAAGGTGAATCTAGCTCACAAGATGAGGCAAGGAACTTTAATGCAAAATATGAAATGCTCAACAAGGAGATAAGAGGTCAACCCCATCAACAACCAAGGAAAGAAAGACTTCAAATAAAATCATTTCCTCCTAACTATGGAAGGGATAATCGGTTCTTTCCTTTGACAAATAATGTTGAATTTTTTATATGTCATAATTTAGACATGTTGCAGCCAGATGCTAAAGTAGAATGGTTCAAGCTAATAACTATCACACAGAAAGATCCTCAGTTTCCAGGTACTTTAAGGGTTATTGCTTTTCTTGCAATATGTTTGGTCACAAAGATATTGATTGCGATATAAGGAATACGAAACATGTAAGATGATATGCTTGTAACAAGTTTGGACATATAGTAAAGGGATGTAGGAGCAAATTTTGGCCACCATACCAAAAGGAGAAAACGTCATAATAATCCAAGGTATTGAAGAAGAAGGAATTGTTGTCAGAAAGATGTGGCATAGATCAGTATACAGACATAACAGACCCAGGGGGAGTTGAAAGTGTGAAACTTCAGTATTCCAATTCTCATACACAGTTATTATGAAGACGGTCACATATATACACAAGTTAGAAGCTGCATAGTCGCATATATGTTGTTTTAAGGAAAAAGTAGTGGAACAGACTCAGGAAAAGGGGTCTGATATGATTCAATCAATTATTATTTATTTTTCCTATTCTGATTGATGATTACTACAGTCTGTTGATGATATGTAGAAGTGTTTTTGAACCTCATAAGTTGTTAATAATTTGATGAATAACTTGTTGATGATGATGCCTTGATGATTCTTACTAACAAATGCAATGATCAGCTCTAACAGTGAACGGTTGGCACAGGTTTAGGGGGAGCATACGCTTCTAATAATGAATTGTTGGCATTATATTAGAAAAACCTTGGTACATGATGATACTTATATTGCTTGATCCACATAGTTATTTTGATTCATATGACTCTTTTGATGACGGACATATACAGGTTGTTGATCTTGATGCTGCTGACAGATGCTTATGGTGAAGATCATATATGGTGTATGATAGTTACTGATGACTATCATGGTCTTGTTTAGATTATTAGTCCTTGTTATAAATGTCATGTATATCAGTTGATGTAAAGGTCATGTAAAGACCTATGATGTAACCCCACTATGCATGGGAAGGATGATGTAATAATTGCAAATTTTTTTAATTATGTACGAACATTTGGTATATCCCCACTTGGTTGGGTGATTGATGTATATCTGATTCATTGGTGATAGGAAGGTCATTATCACTTAGTTGAGTGTTAGAGTCATGTACTTCATTTCACATCCATTAGAGATTTCAGTAAAAATTCAGAGGGAGCATGATTAGAGAATTCAACATGTGCAGAACATCCCTACTAGGGAGAATATCTTAGTCTACCCTTTGCCCTTGATGTCAAAGGGGGAGAGTATCTTGGTGTTGTGGTTGGAATTATGATACAGGTGTTGTCCTTGATGGAAACTCACAGATATGATGATAGTTCACAGTGCAGCATGTTAACAAAAAAGGATTACAGATCAAACTCCAGAGATTGAAGAAAGAGAATAGTTTAAGATGTATACGCAGGTTCACCTTGTCAAAGTAGTGTATACATGCTGGTACACAGAAAAAAAAAGGAAGTATACGTATGCATGCACTTTCAGAAGAGGAAAAGTGTGTATGAGTTGGAAAATCAAGGAAATTCAAGAGTAAATAATACCAAGGGTTAGTACCATGGTATAAGCCCACAATATTGAGTGGAGTAACGACTATTTGATCCCGTCCAAGAATAACCTAGGTCCTAAGTGTTATTTTGGTCCAAGGTATTGAGAAATGCCAAAAAATATATAAGGAGGAGAAGATCAAAGGGCCATGTGTGCAAGTGAAAGGGTTTTCCATGAATACTTCTATCTGAAGTGTATTTTATGTTGTAAGGGATATGGTTATGAAATGATTTGAAATATCACGTGCACCTTTGGATACAATGTTGGATTGGGATCATGAGACCTGAAATGACTTATCATTGTATGATCTGATAGTGGATGGGATAGATCTGAATGCTAACGCATGTTTTATTCTATAAATGTTATGATCTGGGTATAACCAAAGTCTGGAATAGTTGTGAAGTTTTAAGTTAGTATTTGCATATCTATACGTTGGTTTGCCTTGGTAAAGGTGCGTATACACACTGCATCGGTACTTCAAAGTAGCATATACATTATGAGATATGGTATTCGAAGTTAGATTTGGTTCTGGTTGTTGATGCAGAGTTTTGGGTTATGCTCTGTGTTTTGGTGATAGTGTTCTGAATGTTCAGATTGATTGATTGTGATTTGCTTCAGTGTTGATTGGGTTTTCAGTGATTGGTTGTATTGCAGTGGTGATCGAGTTTGATCTTTAATGTTGCTGATAGGTCCATTATAAAAATTGGATGAAATGTGGCCTTCATATTGTGTTGTTGTGTACTAGGAGTATCCAGTCTAAAAATTAATGAAATGTGGTCCCTGGGGGAAGAGAGAAGGTCGTAGCCTTCTATAGGTCAACACCTACGTACTGGTAAAAATATCGGCCAGTACAAGAGCCAGGGGGTTGGGGCTCCCTTACAGTAGTAGCTGGAGAACAAGTGAAGGTTGGAGCCTTCTATAGGTCATCACCTACGTACTAGTAAACATATCGGCTAGTACAAGAGTTAGGGGGTTGTAGCTCCCTTCCAGTAGAATATGGAGAATGAGAGAAGGTTGTAGTCTTCTTTAGGTGGGTGCCTACGTAGTGGTATGAGTCTGTACCAGTACAAGATTGTAAAAAGGTTTTTGTTATCTTAAAAGAAGACATAGATGACAGTAGCAGGTGGTTTTTTTCCCGCGATGGGTTTCCACCTTAAATCTTGGTGTTCATGTGTGTTTCTTATGTGTGATGGTTTATTCTATTATTACTGCACATGATTACTATTTAAATGTTTAATTAAGTAATGATGCACTGATTAAAGATCAACATATGATGAATTAACTAAATCATAAGTTCACTGGATATACATTGGTTTCCTTAAGAAGAGTTGCGTACACACGCGAGTTCCCTTCATTGAAGGAGCGTATATAAATTTGATTATGAAATGAGAAATTTATTGATTTGATACTATTGATTCACCCCTTGATCCAGGTGGATGTTGGTGGCCACCCACCAACCCATTTGGACCCCCACAACTGTCTCTTTCAGTCTTTTCAGTTTCCTAAATTGTATTACAGTTTACTATTTTTAGCAGTTTTTCGGGTCCTGAACTTCCGGAGCCGTTTTGAGGCCCTAAACGACGTTTTTTTTTGGGATTCTGGGGCAACATGGGTCCATGGACCGATGTTGCCTCCCAAAGTGGTATTACTCGGATAGATCTTTCTAACGAGCTATCGTACGCGTCAAACGGAGAACGTATGCCAAAGTTACGACCCCGGGAAATTGATGTACCAATTTACCCAAACGGGGCCCACAATTTGGCGTTTCATCTTCTAGGGTCAGGTTTCGGGATGTGAAGGGTTTTCCATTGTTTCTCAACAATAAATAGGCCTTCGAGCCTCATTGTAACACAGTTCGGAACAGTTCAGAGGCATGTAGCCGCCACATCTCTTCTCAGAGATAAGCTACCATCGCCCTAGCTGGTTTCTTTCCATTTCTGTTTGTAAGCATAATTCAATATTTTACAGTAATGAAATGAAGCATTATTTCCGCTGCATCTTTGTGTATATGGTTATCGCATCTCTGTATTTATGGTTATCTCTGTAATTTGTTTCGTTCCTGTCTAAATCCGGATCAGTGGTATCAGAGCGGTCTGCTTTTTCTCTGTTTTTCTTTGCATGTCCCCAACGAGGTCGGGATATAAGGAGTTAGGGCTTGAATTGGTCGAACCTTTGCAAGAACAGCCTCGCAAATCCCGACGGCCTCCCATGGCGGATGAGAAGAAAGACGAGGGGGCAGGAGATCCTATCAAAATCTTGCTCGAAGAAGCGCTCGAGCGGCAAAGGAACGCGATGATGGATAGCTTTGCGCAGATTCTTCAGCGGCTACCCAGAGGCGACGCATCGGCTTCCAACAGCGACTCTGGAAATGCCACACCCTTCAAGGTACAAGTTAATTTTGAAATCCCCATATTCGAGGGTCAAATAGACGCAGATGCCGTAGATAAATGGTTAAATCTGCTAGATGGGTATTTTTCTATTCACGAATTTTCAAGTCAGGAAAAGATTGTTTTCGCTCTTCTCAAAGCAGCCCCCCACGTCAAGGACTGGTGGGAAACCTACTGCGAGCAGAAGGATGAAAGTACAGGCTCACTATTTTCAGCCGCACCCACTTGGAATGACTTCCGAGATGCCATGAAGGAGCAGTACTACCCTGTCGGAAGCTATGAGGACAAATACATCAAATGGACCACACTGCGGCAGGGACGAGACCAAGATGTGCCAGAGTTCACAAACATTTTTCATACTCTTCGCACACAGTTGGGTATCAAAGATTCTGAGTTGCATCTGGTACTCAAATACCGTGGCTGCCTGCACAAATACATCCAGGAAGAGATGGTGTTCTTGAACATCTCTTCACTCGGCACGGCGTACCGATACGCTGTCAAAATCGAGCAAAAATTCAAACAGAAGAAGCGAGACTTTGGATCTGCAAATCCAAAGCCCAAAGGACAAAGCCAAGGCGGGGTGACCCAAGACAACCCGTCGAAGTTGCAAGAAAAGAACAATACCACAAAGCCGAAGAAGGACACAGGAAAGTGGTGTGAGTTTCACAAGAGTCCCACTCATAACACAAGTGAGTGTCGGACCAAGCAGTCGCTGGTGGCCGAGTTGAAGGCTTCCGAATCAGATACATGTTCTGACCCTGAGCCAGAACCCGACAAGGGTAATGGAAAAGGGAAGCAGATCATTGATGCGGATCCCAGCGCCACTGTTGCCACCGCCAAGATCCAGAAAGATGAGCCCGAAAATCCAGAGGAAGGGGAGTGTCTTTTCCACTCACAGATGTGGGTGAAGGGTTCGCCGCTACAATTCATTGTCGACAGTGGCAGCCAAAAGAACCTTATTTCAACAGAGGTCGTGAAGCGGTTGGGCCTACCGACTACACCACACCCACAGCCGTACAGTATCGGGTGGCTTCATGAAGGACGAGATCTGAAAGTTCGCCAGCAGTGCCGCCTTCCCTACAGCATCAAACCCTTCACAGACGAGGTATTGTGTGATGTTACACCTCTGGATGTTTGTGATGTATTATTAGGCCAGCCATACTTGTGGAGGCGACATGCTGTGTATGAGTCAAGGCCTCGTGCTGTCATTATTTCTTTGAGTAATTCATTATACAGGATACCAGAGGTAGCCCCACCTACTGCCACATCCTTGATCACTACCAAGAAAGGCAGCAAGCTCATATCACAGACGAGGAAATTCATTTGTCTGGTTCACTCCCAAAATAAGGGGAAGATCGTTGCTACATCCATGACCCCTGCAAAGGGTTTCTACACACAGCAGCAGCAACAAAGGAATACGGTCATGACAGAACACAGGAACAACTTCTCCTCACCCACAGGGGTACCACATAAGTTTCAGGTGGGCAACAAAGTTTGGTTACATCTGCAGAAAGAACGCCTTACAAGAGCCCATCAGAAGCTCCGACCACTCCGACATGGTCCTCACAGCAGTACCAAGGCTATGGGCAACAATGCTTTGAATCGCAGCATTCCTCCATTCCTTCGCTTGCACCGAGTATTCAATGTGGACCATCGTCGACCATGCTTTCCACCATTTCTGGATACATCAGAGATTGCAGAACAGCTCACCAGAGAACCAACTCAGCAGAAGCTTCCTCATCTCAGGGAGGAACTCAACGCAATGGGGACCATTGCTTCCTAAGGGGGGAGGAATGATCCAGGTGGATGTTGGTGGCCACCCACCAACCCATTTGGACCCCCACAACTGTCTCTTTCAGTCTTTTCAGTTTCCTAAATTGTATTACAGTTTACTATTTTTAGCAGTTTTTTGGGTCCTGAACTTCCGGAGCCGTTTTGAGGCCCTAAACGACGTTTTTTTTTGGGATTCTGGGGCAACATGGGTCCATGGACCGATGTTGCCTCCCAAAGTGGTAGTACTCGGATAGATCTTTCTAACGAGCTATCGTACGCGTCAAACGGAGAACGTATGCCAAAGTTACGACCCCGGGAAATTGATGTACCAATTTACCCAAACGGGGCCCACAATTTGGCGTTTCATCTTCTAGGGTCAGGTTTCGGGATGTGAAGGGTTTTCCATTGTTTCTCAACAATAAATAGGCCTTCGAGCCTCATTGTAACACAGTTCGGAACAGTTCAGAGGCATGTAGCCGCCACATCTCTTCTCAGAGATAAGCTACCATCGCCCTAGCTGGTTTCTTTCCATTTCTGTTTGTAAGCATAATTCAATATTTTACAGTAATGAAATGAAGCATTATTTCCGCTGCATCTTTGTGTATATGGTTATCGCATCTCTGTATTTATGGTTATCTCTGTAATTTGTTGCGTTCCTGTCTAAATCCGGATCAGTGGTATCAGAGCGGTCTGCTTTTTCTCTGTTTTTCTTTGCATGTCCCCAACGAGGTCGGGATATAAGGAGTTAGGGCTTGAATTGGTCGAACCTTTGCAAGACCAGCCTCGCAAATCCCGACGGCCTCCCATGGCGGATGAGAAGAAAGACGAGGGGGCAGGAGATCCTATCAAAATCTTGCTCGAAGAAGCGCTCGAGCGGCAAAGGAACGCGATGATGGATAGCTTTGCGCAGATTCTTCAGCGGCTACCCAGAGGCGACGCATCGGCTTCCAACAGCGACTCTGGAAATGCCACACCCTTCAAGGTACAAGTTAATTTTGAAATCCCCATATTCGAGGGTCAAATAGACGCAGATGCCGTAGATAAATGGTTAAATCTGCTAGATGGGTATTTTTCTATTCACGAATTTTCAAGTCGGGAAAAGATTGTTTTCGCTCTTCTCAAAGCAGCCCCCCACGTCAAGGACTGGTGGGAAACCTACTGCGAGCAGAAGGATGAAAGTACAGGCTCACTATTTTCAGCCGCACCCACTTGGAATGACTTCCGAGATGCCATCAAGGAGCAGTACTACCCTGTCGGAAGCTATGAGGACAAATACATCAAATGGACCACACTGCGGCAGGGACGAGACCAAGATGTGCCAGAGTTCACAAACATTTTTCATACTCTTCGCACACAGTTGGGTATCAAAGATTCTGAGTTGCATCTGGTACTCAAATACCGTGGCTGCCTGCACAAATACATCCAGGAAGAGATGGTGTTCTTGAACATCTCTTCACTCGGCACGGCGTACCGATACACTGTCAAAATCGAGCAAAAATTCAAACAGAAGAAGCGAGACTTTGGATCTGCAAATCCAAAGCCCAAAGGACAAAGCCAAGGCGGGGTGACCCAAGACAACCCGTCGAAGTTGCAAGAAAAGAACAATACCACAAAGCCGAAGAAGGACACAGGAAAGTGGTGTGAGTTTCACAAGAGTCCCACTCATAACACAAGTGAGTGTCGGACCAAGCAGTCGCTGGTGGCCGAGTTGAAGGCTTCCGAATCAGATACATGTTCTGACCCTGAGCCAGAACCCGACAAGGGTAATGGAAAAGGGAAGCAGATCATTGATGCGGATCCCAGCGCCACTGTTGCCACCGCCAAGATCCAGAAAGATGAGCCCGAAAATCCAGAGGAAGGGGAGCGTCTTTTCCACTCACAGATGTGGGTGAAGGGTTCGCCGCTACAATTCATTGTCGACAGTGGCAGCCAAAAGAACCTTATTTCAACAGAGGTCGTGAAGCGGTTGGGCCTACCGACTACACCACACCCACAGCCGTACAGTATCGGGTGGCTTCATGAAGGACGAGATCTGAAAGTTCGCCAGCAGTGCCGCCTTCCCTACAGCATCAAACCCTTCACAGACGAGGTATTGTGTGATGTTACACCTCTGGATGTTTGTGATGTATTATTAGGCCAGCCATACTTGTGGAGGCGACATGCTGTGTATGAGTCGAGGCCTCGTGCTGTCATTATTTCTTTGAGTAATTCATTATACAGGATACCAGAGGTAGCCCCACCTACTGCCACATCCTTGATCACTACCAAGAAAGGCAGCAAGCTCATATCACAGACGAGGAAATTCATTTGTCTGGTTCACTCCCAAAATAAGGGGAAGATCGTTGCTACATCCATGACCCCTGCAAAGGGTTTCTACACACAGCAGCAGCAACAAAGGAATACGGTCATGACAGAACACAGGAACAACTTCTCCTCACCCACAGGGGTACCACATAAGTTTCAGGTGGGCAACAAAGTTTGGTTACATCTGCAGAAAGAACGCCTTACAAGAGCCCATCAGAAGCTCCGACCACTCCGACATGGTCCTCACAGCAGTACCAAGGCTATGGGCAACAATGCTTTGAAGCGCAGCATTCCTCCATTCCTTCGCTTGCACCGAGTATTCAATGTGGACCATCGTCGACCATGCTTTCCACCATTTCTGGATACATCAGAGATTGCAGAACAGCTCACCAGAGAACCAACTCAGCAGAAGCTTCCTCATCTCAGGGAGGAACTCAACGCAATGGGGACCATTGCTTCCTAAGGGGGGAGGAATGATCCAGGTGGATGTTGGTGGCCACCCACCAACCCATTTGGACCCCCACAACTGTCTCTTTCAGTCTTTTCAGTTTCCTAAATTGTATTACAGTTTACTATTTTTAGCAGTTTTTTGGGTCCTGAACTTCCGGAGCCGTTTTGAGGCCCTAAACGACGTTTTTTTTTGGGATTCTGGGGCAACATGGGTCCATGGACCAATGTTGCCTCCCAAAGTGGTAGTACTCGGATAGATCTTTCTAACGAGCTATCGTACGCGTCAAACGGAGAACGTATGCCAAAGTTACGACCCCGGGAAATTGATGTACCAATTTACCCAAACGGGGCCCACAATTTGGCGTTTCATCTTCTAGGGTCAGGTTTCGGGATGTGAAGGGTTTTCCATTGTTTCTCAACAATAAATAGGCCTTCGAGCCTCATTGTAACACAGTTCGGAACAGTTCAGAGGCATGTAGCCGCCACATCTCTTCTCAGAGATAAGCTACCATCGCCCTAGCTGGTTTCTTTCCATTTCTGTTTGTAAGCATAATTCAATATTTTACAGTAATGAAATGAAGCATTATTTCCGCTGCATCTTTGTGTATATGGTTATCGCATCTCTGTATTTATGGTTATCTCTGTAATTTGTTGCGTTCCTGTCTAAATCCGGATCACCCCTTTCTCAGTATTATTTCCAACATAGAAATTAGGTTCTCATGTGAGAGTTTAAATTATATTTAAAACTTTCAACTGAGAGTTTATATTCGATTTAAAACTCTCTACCGAAAATCTAGATTTTAATTAAAGCTCCTGGCAAAAACTCTCGGCCAAGATTTTCTAATTCTCTTGGTCAAGAGTTTTATTAGAGAAATCTCACTATTTTTAATATATACCAATGATGAAAAAAATGTTCATATGAGAGTGTCAAATTTCTCGACTGAGAATTTTTTTCATCTCTCATCCAAGAGTTTTCGGTCAACGAAAATTAGGAAAAAGTCTGTAATATTCAGGAAATGGAAACTCGAGGAGCCAAATCCTTACAAAATTTAAGAGTTATATGATCCATGTAGAGTCTGAAGTTTGTCTTTCCATGACATCCCTTTTTGCCTAATATTCCTCTCTCTTTCTATATATTTACCACCTAAATAAAGCCATATCCACCAGGTTTTGATGAAGGTATGCAATAATATGTCTTCTTATTCATGTTTGACTTTATACCCTATTGTTTTGTTAAAGAATGCAATTGGCTACCGAATCAATCTGTTTCCACAGTTAATCCAGATTTCTGTAGTTGTCTCCATTGTTTGCAAGGTTCAAAAGCTCCAAGTCAGTAATGAAGGATGCGGATGGACAGAGAATGGTTTCCTCGTGGATCCCTTCCTATCCCCTTGAAACCATTCATTAAGATAAGCGTAGGAGATCACAGTCAAACTCCAAGTCGACTGTAGGATTGTCGCCGAAACAAAATCCAAGTACAATTGAAATATTATCAATATTCTTTCATAATAGAAAATCGAAGGTTTAGTGATATAGTTTAGCTAAGTAAAGATATTAGGCCTAAATTACTCATGTTGTTATGCCAGAGACCTGTTATAAAACTTATGGCTGCACTGTGATTTGGGGCACGCCGGATGATGTAATTTTGAAACAGTTTGTGAATTTCGTTTGCCAACAATAGAATTGGTTTTGTGAGTATGTGTTACGTTGATTGAATATTATGAACTGATCTGTGGAGGGCCCCTACGAACAGTGACAGGTCTTAACCAATTGCAATTCAATTTCTTTTCATTCCTTGAATACTTTGTTTTGTGTGGAAATGCAGCATAATGAATTCGCCAATGAATCGTTATTTGCATAAGTACTTTCATCTGCTTCATACCTAGTTTAGTCTATTATTTGAATTGCTTTATACCTGGTACAACATGGTTACTTCATTTTCTTATTATTTAGCATAGTTCAAGTGTGTTTACTTCATAGTATAGATGTTGTTTGAAATATCTTGTTTGAATGAAAATTGAATAAGTAAAAGTGTGAGAGTTTTCTCCTAAACAATTGAGTTCAAACAATATTTCTTCACAATTGATAGAATAGATTTCTTTTTTCACTTAGTGAATTAGAAGCTACAACATAAATATTCAAGACCAAAAATCCCAAAACAATCTAATACAAGTAGGATCACTCTCATATCATCCATAAACTAATTAGATAGAGAATAACTCCTAAGAAATTAGCTAACAACTTTAAGGATTGTGACACTAATATAATTAACAAACACCACCTCCATATTCATCTTAAGTTTAGATCCTAACAAATACATAATGACATATCGAATAACTTCTAGCACATATTGTGCACCTGTACTTCATCAGTCTACCTACCCTGGTTGATAATTTATGATTGACAATTTAAAGACCTTAAATTGGCCAAACAATCCATTTGATTCCACGAGATTCATCACTAGATCTACTTTATAATGATATAATATTTATTCATTTTCATGAGGAATTGATTTTTATTACTATTTTTATACTAAAATGTGTCACTACAGATTTTAAGAGTTCTAAAAATTACTAGAAATGAAAATTCAATAAATTGAAAATCACCACACCAAATCATTTGAAAATTTACATGGAGATTCCACTCGTTGTCCTCTTCAAAACAATATTTTCAATTGACTTATTGACGTTCACATTAAAAATAAAAATGATGGATCGTTGAATATGATGAAAATTTACCATTTTTTGTCTTACCCTATCTTATTAAATGGTAAAACATAGTGACTGAATCTAAAAATTCTTCCAGAATAGTCCATGTTCTAGTGAAATAAATATATATTGTGATGATATAATTTTTTCTTAAGATGAATCATCATCTCTAGAAACCATGGTGGTTTGTTAAGTCACTCTTTCTACTTCCCTGAAATTTTCAAGTATGCGCAATCAATAAGCACCAAATTTCTCTAGCTATATGTCCATAATTTATTTTTTTTAAATATGAGTATGGAGCAAAGGAAATTCTCTACAAATCTTGTTTTTACTATAAAGAAAATTTCTCAAATAGAATATGAGTTTCTAGAGGATGAAATTGATGCGACATAAAAATTCACAATTTTCTATGTCAAAAGCAGGCTAAAGGTATTTCCCAATTTCTTGTTTCACCAAAAGGAGATCCATTCAACTTTGATGATTTTCCAGTCTTTCTCAAAAGGGTGAAATGATATATTAAGTGTATAATGAGTTTCTAAAACCATTGGGTTTACCTCAATTTCATTATCTGAAGATCTAGCTTCCTTGTACCAAGCATTATAAAGATTATAATATGACCAAAAAGGAAGAAATTCCTTCATGGAGGGAAGCTAATCAAAGGAATGTCCACTACTATGCTCTTGAGTTAGGAATGGTTGATTACAACATTGGTAACCTTCATGGATGTTATTATTACTCAAACTCATACTAACTATTTTTTCATAGGGACATGCAATAGTTTTGGTTGGCGAAGGTGATGGGTACCCAACTTGACATCTTTCTTTCTAGCACTCGTGTAAGACCCTTTTATGTATGTTTTTCCCAATTTCACTAGACTCCAAAAACCATTGTTCCCATTTGAATTCGTTTTTGGTCAACATACAATTATTATCTTAATATTCCATTCTAATTCTTACTCCTATGCATTTATGGAGATAATTTCCTTTCTATACTAACCACTAGTATTCAAGGGGTAGAGATGTAGATAGGAGAAAGATAAATGCATTAAAAATAACCATGGATAGTTTTTTCCACTCCTTATTTCCAAGGGTTATGTTGGTGTCAAATGCAACACCCAAGCATGGGCACATCGGGTTATGGAAAGCAAGGCCAGTAGGCGAGGGCGCACCGACTGAGATGCGTATTTCCCAACTTTGACGAAAACAAGGTCTACCCATCCAACAGCCCAGGTGATCCCAGCCTACCAAGTTGCATAGAGATTAACACGCGGACATGGTGTGGAGAAACCATGTTTTAGCACCACGGGCTCTCTGCATTCCTCTATCATTTTCAAATTCTAGTTCCTAACCCGTGCAAAGGGCTGATACATGTCACCCCCTAACGTCAGCCTGTTGAGGCCCACCATCACTCCATGCCATGATTTCATCACCACTTTGCCTCCCCTAGCATCCTTCACGTGGGACCCCTATACACTCTATTTCCACTCCCTTCATCCGCCATGTGATCATGCCCCGTCTAATGTGCCACCCTGACGTCACAGGAGAACGCAACCCAAATCTGAAGTACACCAAAATGTGACGGTGGGGATCTCCTCTCATTTGAAAGGTATGGGTGGTTATGCCCTGTAAACTCACATGCACAATAACACCATGCAGGCCATGTGTTCGATGCCACTTGTTTTTCCCTAGGGCTTTCTCACATGCATCTTTGGTTTTCAAAAAAAATTCACCCAACCATGAGGCAGCCTACCACATGGCCCTCAATCCATCCAATAATCCCACGTGTCTACCCCGTCATCTCCACCCATCGCCCAGTCACTTTCTATGAATCATATCATGCTCGAGGAGTCATCAGGCCTCTTCAGTAAGCCACGTGGCTGACCCATACTTCATCGACATCGGCATGATGACATCATACCTTCCCACCATGAAAATGTACACACGTGGTAGGTTTAGATGGTTATAAAAATGGGACAGATGATCATTTTTGGAAACCATCGTACAAACAAGCTCCATTCCTACAACCTCCAATTTTCCCAATTTGATAATGATCCAAGTGTAAACCCTGCAAATTCAAGATGCAACTTAAATGTGTCCGATAATTCCTCTTGTATAAGATTTTATAATGCAAATTCAAACAAACATTGTCATTTTAAACCCCAATTTTCACCTGGTAAAGAAAAAACATATTTCCTTTCAAGATAACTTTTTCTCTGGCAGCTTAAAAACCCTGCACATTAGACTCTTCCAATGTGAAATTAAGCCAGAACGACCACCTTGCCTATTCAATTATTCCATTAAAGTCATGAAATCTGACATTTACTCTCGAAACCCGTCACACCACCTTTGGACTCGAGTTATGAAAATTTTGGAAATTGTATTCTCTCATTCTACCAAGACATGTGGCACCATGTCATTTGCACACTTTGAGGCATTAAGTATGACCTATCAATGGCTTCTTCTTCTACTAAGCACTGCGTGGATATCAAGGGAAAAGATGAAGAAGTATGATGCCTTGGTACAAGTACCACTGCTTGAGGCCCTCTTGTGTCAACTCTTGAATTGAGAAATTTCTTCCATAGCTTAGTCGAACAGATAGACTCGTGGACCATGCCAGAACATTTTGAAGGAATGCAGTCATCATCCCCAAAGTTGAGGTAGAAATTGGTAGAAACGGAAAACAAAAAAACACCATCGAGTGAAATAATATATCAAGAAATTAGAAATTGAATCATTTCGTTAGGATAGGGAGAATATTAACAAAATGTCCTTCAAAACAGCTAAGAGGATTATTTGGGAAAATATCATCAATCTGGTAGATAATCACTAGGAGCACTTGGAGTTAGTGTAGGAGAAAATCAAGATGGTCGAGGTGGCATGTAAAGAAGTCAAGATGCTTAGACAACACATTAGGAAGACCTTACAAAAAGCAAGAGTGGTCATAATTTATCTTAATCATATGACAAAAGAAGATGCTAAGAAAGCAAACTTTCATCGCTCCTGTTTGGTAGTCAGAGCGATTCAGCTAGAGAAGAAGCATAAGGGAGTATCTAAGATCAAAGAGAAGATAGGGAACATGTCAAAAGAGATAGAAGAGTTTAAAGGGAAGTGTCAAGAATTGGGCAAGAAGAATTTCCCACCATTCTTTGATGATCAAGTAAACATGCATCCCAAAGAGACTTTTATAGATGGTTTGAGGGCTATTAAGGAAATTCAAAGTGACCCTGAAGGAGGGGATCACGCCTCACAAGGAAGAGGCATCGTGAGCCTGCACAAGAAGCATTTCGAGCTTTTGTTCATGTTAAAGTAATTTTTCAAAGGGAAAGGGAAAGTTAACTACCAATTTATTATGACTATGGAGATGGAGATAGAAAATGCATGGTTAGGTGATGTGCCAACAAGTGAAGTGGAGCAACATAATAGAAGTGTACAGGTCTTCCATTCAGGGAGAGTTTACATTGTAACAAAATAAGATTCTAGCAAAGGGAGGAAGAAAGTTCATAGCCACTACTTCAAACATAGGTGCGACATCAACTTCGACCTCAACGACCTATGTCAAAAGTAGGGGCAGTGACACCATTTCTACCTTTATCAACACCACCAGCACACAATTAACCATAATTCCTTATGTAATGTAGCACTTGTCCCAGTCAGTGCCCAAGAGAGAGATAGAAGGAAACTTTCAACCATGAGAGAGATAAGTGCTACCAAAGCTAAATATGGAGGGGTCCACTCAACAACTAGCAAATCCTTCAAGAAAATTCTAGAACAAGTTAGTCATAATATATTTGGAAATTTTGTAACACATTTTGAGTGGTTTTCCTAATACCACTAGTCGCTTAGAGTAGGTCTTGAGTGCCTATATAAGCCTTATTTTGAAAAGTAAAAAGGGCAAAGAAATCTTGGTTGTAGGCAAAAATATGATAAAACTTTTGTTGAATTATTGGGAGGTATTGAAGCAATCTTGGGGAAGAATTTTGAAGTAACACTTAGGCTGTTCATTTTTCTTATTATGTATGTTCCATACCACCTTACGTTTTGAAGTTTACTACTAATTAAATACAAGTTTATGCAGTTTTCATGGAATTTCAAGTTGTGAACCTAATCTATTGATCCAGGTGGATATTGGTGGCCACCCACCTATTCCACTTGGACCCCCACCATTATTTCTTTTCAATTTCCTTAATTGTAGCACAACTTACTATTTTTGGTAGCTTTTCTGGTCCTAAACTTCTGGAGCCATTTTAAGGGGCTAAAACAAGGTATTATGATAGCCAAACAGAGATCATATACCAAAGTTACAACCCTGGGAAGTTGATGTACCAATTTAACCAAACAGGGCCTACAGTTTTGGCGCTTCATCTCCTAGGGTTATGTTTTTGGATGTTTAGGGTTTAGGCCTTTGAGCCTCATTATAACATAGTTCAAAGGCATGTAGTCACCACATCTCTTCTCAAAGCTAAGCTATCATCGCGTGAGCTAGTTTATTTCCATTTTTGTATGTAAGCATATTTCAGTTATTTTATATTAATGAAAAAAAGTTTTATTTTTGTTGCATCTCTGTGTTTATGTGTATATTTGTATTTTGTTGCATTCATACATAAGTCTGGATCAACTATTATGCAAATTATGTAAAATTGTATCAAGATGATTAGATGAAATGAATTTTGGCATCAATTTGATGCTTTGTTTCAATTTTGTGAGATCTATTAAGTAAGTTTAAATATTATCTTGACTTTCTTGATATTTCTTACAAGGGTTTTAAAATAAAATGTTTAATTTCAAAATTGTATATTTCTAATAATTGAATTCTTAATTCCTCAATCATCCACCAGTTATACCTGATTTAAAGGAATCATTAATTGCCCCTTTAAATTGGGTAAGGCTTGATTCTTCAACTCTCATCCATATCTTACATTTAATAACTTTTATGTAAAACTAAAGGATTATGAATGCTCCTACTAAGGATCAGTGGAAATGTAGTCTAGCAAAAGCAATTAATGTCTAGTGTTTTTCCCTCAACCATGATTCCCAAACAACTTTTTTAATTAACAACAAATCTTAACAAAATTTGAAAGATTTTAATAGATGTTTCATATTGCCTTGAAGAACCTATAATGAATGTTGGATGTGAATGATGAATTGATTTCTTGGATTACTTGTGATTTTGATTTTGTTTCTTTTATTGATTCATGTGTTGCTACTAAGAAGATTATATCTGCATAAATATTTTGATTCAATGGCTATGATGAAATTCTTCATGTAATTTATTTTTCTTTTGACACTTAAAGGGGAAATTAAATACACATGTCTTGAATGTGAAATGAAATTTTGTTATATCAACCATTTTCAAGTTTGAATTACATAGTCATTTACTTAGTAGATTTAGAGAGACAAATTAAATATACAATTTTATTTTCTTGCATTAGACTCATCTCAATTTTTTACTATCCTTAGGTTGAATAACACAGGCCAACATATTATAGCCAAGAGTTTCTCAAACATAAGGATTATATCCATAATAATAATATGACCATTAACATATCAAACATAAATATTTCCATAAAAATAGAAGCAAATAAAATCGCACTTAGATGTTCCCATGGGGGCTTCACTCAATGAACCTCTAACATAGAACGTGCATTCGTGTCATACTAAACAATATGCTTAATTTGACTACATATTGGAAAATACCTCTAAAAATCACTATATTTAATCCCCTACCAATATGAACACAATACACTTCCCAATTTAAAAGGCCCCTACTTTCACTAGATACTATAGGTATCCATTTTTTCGTTAACATTTTTTATACCCCTTCATATTTATATCCCTTTATTTTCATTAATAATGGTAAGCAGATTTTGCACCTAGAAAGAATAACCTAAATACTAGGTGACTTAAAACTTGAAAGTTTCAATAAAAAGAGGTAGATATAAGTTGGTTGATTTACAAATACATACTATGGAAAATTTGAATGGAAAATACGTAGATTTGAACTCTCAATTGCATCTTTATTCTATTGAATACTGGAAAAGATACACTACAATAGTTCAGAACAAAACCTTGATAACAAACACAATAGTGCACCTTTCATATCGCTTATAGAATAGGAAGAGGAGAGAAAGTACAATGAATATAGAAATGTGCAAAATCCTATCTGGTTGGACTTTTTCAAATCATAGCCCTAACCTGATCACCTAATGCACCATAGTTGCATGGTAAGAGTGACAAGTAAGTGTGTCTCCATCAAAAGATTAACTAAAGCATGCAAGCATGCATCCCTTCCTTGAGATATGAGTCATCTACCTAAGATGGGAATTTATCATGCATAAGTAATGTAATTGACTAAGGATCCGCACCCTCTTAGAAAGAATAGAGCATGCATTCCAAAAGAACAAAAGAAAAAGTCTAAAATAGAAAAACTCCATCCAAAACTAAAATTTCTAAATTGGAAACAACTTCTAAAATTGAATTAACTGAAGGTGTGACATGTGTTCCCTTAGCATGCATGCACCCTCTTCCAAATAATGGTCTATTTCACTATCTCATGTGGCTTGCATGTGCCTTATACCAAGGAATAGTTGGTATCATTGTCTCCTTCACTTTCATTTGACTTGCTCAATACTAATGTAAGGAAAGGGTGAAGGTTCCATATTTGTTGTCTTCTCTACTACCCCATCATTAGGAGGATCACTAGCTAAGAAATAGGTAATAAATCATAACAAACGCATTAGAAATAGATCATAGAGGTATTAGTAATGTGATGCATGTATGTTCTGGAGCAAGGCTGTTTGGGAGCGAGAGTAGAAGCGGGAAGTGGGAGTGGAAGCAGGAGTGAGGAGTGACATTTTCAAAATCTCCCAAGTTGGGAGTGATTTTGGGAGTGGATTATATATATATATATATATATATATATATATATATATATATATATATATATATATGTATGTATGTATGTATGTATGTATGTATGTATGTATGTATGTATGTATGTATGTATGTATGTATGTACACACACACACACACACATACATACATATATATATATATATATATATATATATATATATATATATATATATATATATATATATATAGATTGATGTATATATGTCAACAAAAACATGTAGAATGATGAATTTATGATTAAAAAAACATAAAAACATGTATTAAAACATATAACATCATTCATCTAGTAGTTATAATCTTCGCCAACCACAGGTCCACGAATTACAAGTTCTCATTTATATAGCATGTAAGGGTGCACATAACCAAAATAACATCAAGTGCAATCCATCTCTGAACTAAAAATACATCACCAAGTAGGCTCTTGATGGCCTCTAGCATCCAAAAAATCATGTTACAACAAATACCTACATATCCTCAAAATCATTTCCTATCTTGGGATATTTGTAATTAATATCACCCTCTAAGCATTAACATAAGATAGGAAAACGTAACATGTCAAGTCAAGATTTTGTTTGAGTTATGGGTACATTTTTAGTAGGGTCCTAAGAGAGGATTTTGACAACCAATGCCACGAACATCAAGGTACATAGAGGTCTTGGTTCTCTTCGTTAAATACGAGTTCCTTACCCTAATACATGACAAAATCCAATGGAAAAATTGCAATTGCCCCAATCCTGAAATCCTAAAAAATTAACAAGTTTGTTGAATTTTGAGTGAGATATAAAATTTTAATTTCTCCCTATGAAATATAGCCAGAACCACTCTCAAACATCCTGAGTCATTTCATGGTAATGTTAAAAATTTAAGTAAAATGATGAAAATGAAAGATAAAGGAGAATGTCACTCTTACTTTAAGAATTTAACATTGCCATGAATTGCATGTCAATACTAGGGCCATAGGTTTGAATATTAGGCTCCTACAGACCTAATATTATAATAGCTTTTTCTTTCTCTCTCCCACTCTCGATACTCCCACAATACTCCTGAACCTCTATTTCTCCAGCCCACTTTTTTTTTGCCTCTGCATGGCCAATGTATTATATAAACAATACCTTATATATTACACATATTGTTATACAACATATAAAAAACCTTTACTCCCCTATTAAATGCTCAATATATTATTTCATTTTTTCTTATTTTTTATTCCCCCAATATGAACACACATGATATGGTATTGCTTTGTCAGTAAAACCCCATAATTGACTTATTTTTAAAACATGAAACTTCTCTAAATTTGATTTACCCTAAAGTTTAACAACTTTATAAACTTAAAAATATTTTAATATTATAAAAATTAAAAATAAATTAAAAATTAAGCATCCTAACCAAAATGTGATACAACATTCTTAAATTCAAAACTTGAAATTATTAAAAATATATTTGTGAAAACCAATTTTGTTAAACTGGATACTGTCACTTTGAAATGTGACTATATCATAACTAAAACGATATATGTTCAAAAAATAGGAGTTGTCTTTAAAGAGACTTTTTGGAAGCTTTTCGGGTGGGTTTTTCCGGTCAAAATCCGGCAGCAATTTATTGAAATCGCAAGTTTGATAGTTAATTTCTGCACAATCAAAGCGTCCCAGGGGTTTTTCAGGGTGCTGAATCCAAATATGTAGTTAAAAAACCATTTTAAATAGTACAAATCAAGATTTAACCTCAATTTTTTCTGCCGGATTCCGTCACCGGAATCTCCAAAAAGTCGCATTAAAGACAACTCCCAAATAATATAGATACATAAAAAATTAATTATAAATTAGAATTGCAATGCAAGTTCTAAACCTATTATAAAAATTATCATAGATTAATTCTGTGTATAACACATCTAACTAAAATGTATATAATTTTTTACTTGAATAAAAATTCTCAAAACCATTTAACTCACCAAATTAATATTGATATAAGCAATAAAAATAGTATTCTTATATATTTATGGTTAAATAGATAATATTATTAAATGTGAAAAACCAAATAGTTTAAGTAAATTTTAAAAATATATATTTAAAATCATAATGATGTTGTTTATAATAATCATGCTAAGCTTGTAATTTAGTTCAGGGTGGAAATTTCAATAATTAAAAGGCCATGGTGGATGTATTATTTATTATTTATTTGAGCATTGTTCCTTCAAATACCATAACAATTGTTCTAACAAAAATTAACATTACACTCTTTTAAAAAATGAAGGTAGTAAATATCTCATCACATGCACTTATAAATGATGAAGTTGAAGTGCTCAATAAAGGTTTAGGGTTCGCTATTGCCCCAAAGCAGATTACTTTTGAAAGCATCATTGGTAGTGTGGAAGATGGTATCCAATGATTAAGTGATGTGGGTAAAGAAAGGATTCGTCAAGATTGTGACATCATCATGAAGAAAGCCAAACCTTTGAAATCTAATTCAAATCACAAATTATTATTGGTTCTCAAAAACTTGAGAAATAATGATAATATTATTATTTTAAACGCTGACAAAGGGGGAACCACAATAATTATGGACAAGCAGGATTATAACTCTAAAATGAGATATCACCTCTCTAATAGTGGTACTTACAATAAGCTACAACAGAACCTAATTTCTCGCGTTGTTAAGGAGGTTGAGTAGGCCATTAAGGAATCTAATCTGGATGATGAGCTAAAAAAGAAGTTAACCCAGTGTAGTGAGATCACCCCAAGGATCTATGGTCTCCCTAAAATACACAAATAAGGTATCCCCTTGAGACCCGTTGTGAATACCATTGGCTATCCCACATATATGCTCATAAAAAATGTAGTCGACATCCTCATACCTCTAGTTAATAACACAAATTCTTGTATTAAGGATTCTAAGCATCTTGTTGATCTTATCAAAAGTGAGAAACGTGACCCTAATGATTTAATAGTGAGCTTTGATGGTGTCTCATTATTTACCAAAACCCCCCTTAATGAAGCAATTGATGTTGTCAAAGGTGTTACTGACCCCCAAACTGCAAAATTTGTTGAAATATGCCTTAGGTCAACATTTTCCTGTTTCCAAGGAGAATTTTGTTAAAAATAGCAACAAGAAATTCCAATTTAATTTGTCCTTGAATTAAGTTGTAATTCTATTCTCATAACAACTTGTAATAGTTAATTATATTCTCATAGAAACTTAGGAAATTCGAGTTGGAACTCTATCTAGAGTCATGTAGAGTGATCCTTAAATTTTAGGGGCCTAGGTTGAGTTCTTTTGAGTTGTAATTAGATAAGTCAGTCTAATTGAGTTACAGTCAGTTAAACTAGTTCTAACTATTAGAGGAATTAGTAGAGGTCTAGTAGTGGAGTAGTGTACTAGTGCATCACCAATACTATTAGGCCTCCAAATTGTCATAATTCCATTAATCGAACAATCCATTTTACATCATTTCATTCATCCATTGTTAGCATTTTAAACCATATTCCTCCATAAAACACATCAAATTCTCGCATACATGTTTACATGGTTTTTTATTATCATTTCCATTATTTTTAATGAATTAAGAAGAAATTTTCATGGTTTTACTAATGACAGTTTAGCAAGTTCAAGTTGGTGCAGTTTTGTCAAGTTTTCGTAGCTATCTCCATGGTTGAGGTAGTAGCACCACTCTAGAAGGAAATATGACACTTGGACTTGGTTTCTAGAAGCTCCAATATGGATTTGTATTGGACAAATTCCACCCAACTCACACATGTGGACCTCCAGCAAAATATCAAGGGAAAAACGCAGTAGTTTTGACCAGTGAACTTCAAACATGTTTTCTAAGCAAATGAAAATGAACCTTGCAAAAAAATAAAATGGGTTTTGTTGAGAACATGCCCAATTAAGTTTTCAATGAGCAGTTTTCCTGAATTCATTTCCATTTGGGATATATTTCAGGTTCTTTGGCGCCCTATTTTGCAGGTTGCATGAGAAAACAGTGCACCCATGTGTCAATAAATGCCCAGTCAAGAAAAAAGAGGTTGTAATGGGCTATCCTTGATCAAATTCATGGCAACTAGGTGTCCATTCAGTGCTAATATTAGCCATATGAATCTCCATGAAGTTACATTGTAACCCCTATATAAACACTCCATTGAAACAAAGAGGGGAGGTTAATTTTCTTAAGGATACCGTGAATTGCTACAACTCCGTTTTTAATTATAAAGGAAGACCTTTCAATTCAAATGTGCGGCTGAGTGTTGATCTTGATTCACAACCATCTGCTTGTGGAGGGCTTGTTGGTTTGATGGGCCCTGACCCAGGTTCAACGTTAATTAGCCAAACAAATCCCTTCACTACTGGCCCTTTCGACATCAATCTACAAAGCACAGACTAAAATCTCACCCGAACGCACCCATAGATGCTAGTGATGTCGTTTTATACCCTAATTCTGCCTTCGTGTAGACCGATAAGCCTTTTAGGGCTTATCAATATGCCTCGCTTATTCGGCCTCTAGACCTTTGTGAAGGTCTATGATTGTTCTTTGCGTACCCTAAGTAGGTAAATCCATCACTTACGCACCTCTGTAATTACACTTACTTTTGTATTTACCCATATTAGCTTAAGTATCTGATAACTTCAACATGTTGTACGATGTTCTCTGCATAAACAGATATTATTACTTGCATTCATATAACAACGTAAAACATACAGATGCACGCATCAATATGGTATTAAAACATAAACCCAATATTCATCATGACGTAATGCATGCATTCATAACATAAGTAAATAGATCAACACATGTAATTCCAAAATAATTCTCTTTATTAATGCTTCAGATTTTCTTTACAAACTCTAACTACCCTGCGCACACATCTGTAGGGGTCCGCGCACTCAGTTGCATACTTCTGCCCTAGGCCTCTGCGCACATAGCTGTAGAGCCTCTTTCCTACCCTAAGGCTCTTCTCTCTTAGCTCTTACTACCTGTTACATTCATCATCAATTACCCCAAATCTTATCTTAAACTCTCTTAAGACTCTCATTTTTATATAATACCATGGTCCGTGGACCATGGGTAGGTCTTCTAAAGCCGACACAACTTACATAACAGAAGGGTGGAAACCCTTTATGACACTTTAGATCCTCACGCTCCATGACCACAAAATGCGGAGAATTTACACTTTACATACAAAAACTTGGGCTTTTTGCCCAAAACTTGGGCTTTTAACCCCAAAATTGACTCTCGAGGACTCATTCCCAACAACCCCCCAACACAAATATGGTGACTTGCCCCCGAGTCACTCTACTGCCGTGGAGATCTTGCCGTGAAGACCTGTTGAAAATAATACTAAGAGGGGGGGTGAATCAGTATTATCAGGTCAAATATTTTCTTTTTCACACCCAGATCATATACGCTACTTTAGTTAGTGAAAGCTGCGTATATACACAACTACAGATAAAGCAACCAGCGTATACCATGCAAACTTATAATTTAATTTATCTTAAAGATGTTGATCATTAATCTGTGTATCAGAACAATAACTAGAAACAGTGAAATAGAGCAGAAGACAATCACACACAAGAACACAAGATATAAGGTGGAAACCCAATGTGGGTGAAAACCACCTCCTGCAATTCGTCTCTTTCTTATTTTAATTAGAAACTTCCTTTTACAATGTTTCTGTATTGGTGCAGTCCTTTACCAGTATGTAGGTTGCAACCTGCTAAGAGCTACAACCCTCTCTTGTTCTCCAGCTTCTCCTGGAAGGGAGCTACAACCCCCTTTGCTCTTGCACTAGCCAAGATACTAGTACGTAGGTGATGGCCTACAGAAGGCTACAACCTTCTCTTTCTTCTAGGGACCACGTTTCATAAATTTTCAGACTAGATCCATGAACATCAATCAACCATTAAGAATTTCTGCATCAAACAATCTCCTTTTCACCAATTAAAACTGAATCAAATAGTCACTTCTCTGACAGCTATACCCAGAACACAGTAATAGTAACTACACACAAAATTCTGAACCTAGAACACTGCAGCAATGAACAAAAGCAGCTAGAACACAATTCAAGAGACGTACACTACTTCAATAACCAGAAACCTGCGTGCATATGCTTCTATGTTTGGACCAACCTGCGTATACGCTGTTTTTACTCACAAAACCAGCGTGTATACGCACCTTCGATTCACTGAACCTGCATGCAGATATATAAAGGATAATTCACTCTTTCAAATATTCAGACATTAGTTAACCCAGATTTATAGATCAAGCATGCGCCACATATAACGGATCAAAATCATACAAAGATACTATTATTCAAGCCTTAAGATTATGACCCATCAATAGAACTTATCCTTCTCCTTGCACTTAGGTTCCTCCTTCATTCAGATCTAGATCTACACCATAACCCAATCACCAGTATTCTAGATCTAGCACTTTATCAGATATTCAATAATATAGATGATGCATTTCCAAATGATCTCCTTCCTCTTTTATAGTCTTAGGCCTTTCACAATACCACAGTCCAAAACCATAACAAAACAATACCATGGACCCAATACTTGGGATCAACACTTCTGACAAGATACCATGGCCCAAAACTATAGGTTAAATTACCAAGGACTAAATATCACTGACCAAAAGTAAGTTCTCCAACATGTACACGCTTTTCCTTGCGTGAAAGTGCATGTATACGCATACGCGCCTTTGGAACATCTAACCTGCGTGTATACGCATCTTCGTCTAGGTGAACCTGCGTATATATCTTTTCCTTCATTCTGAGAGCCTGAACTGAAATCTGTCACCAGAGTGAGTTGCCATCAAGGACAACACCTCTGCCACACCAGTGCCATAGCACCAACCTGTGTCATAATGCCAACAATCTCCCCCTTTGGACTTGATGGCAACCCCAAGATCCTCAAAGTCATTCTCCCCCTTTATCATTAAGGGCAAAGGGTGATGCTCCCTCTGAGTACATGCTGAAATCCAACCAAGTGGGGATACATCAGAAGTTTACATATGACAACCAAGAACATTACAACATTCATCCCAGGCATAGTGGGGAAACCAACATAGGCCGTTACATGACCTTGATAATAATATTAAAACATAGAGACGAAATATCTAGAGAAAGACTATGAAAGTCACCAATAACTAATATCAGCAGCAATATGCAGATCAACAACCATGCTCTCCTTCTGTTCTCCTTCTGCAGCTGATCCATCTAAACCCAAACAACTTGTGTACTCAAACCAAGAGCTTCTAATGAAATGCCAACAATGCATTATTAGAAGTTTATCTGCTCTCCCTGAACCTGTGCCAAATGGTCTCTGTCAGACCCATATTAGACTCTGTTACTTGGTTTGAGATACAAAGATACCGCCTTCTTTTTTTTAGATCTGTAAACCAAGAAAATATGTCAGTTCTCCAAGCAAGGCCATTTTGAATTCTTTCTGCATCACCAAGGCAAAGTTTTGACTCATAGCTTCTTCATTGCTGCCAAAGATGATATCATCAACATACACAACAAGTATTAGCAATTTGTCATTTTCAATTTTTATATAAATATTGTTATCTGTTGATCCTTTTGAGAAACCTTGTTGATGAAGATATTTGTCCAGACGATAATACCAGGCCCTTGGAGCTTGCTTAAGGCCATAGAGAGCCTTCTTAAGTCTGCATACAAGTTTTGGATCATTTCCAAGGATGAATCCATCTGGTTGCTCAATATACACTTCTTCTTCTAAGCCTCCATTTAGAAAAGCAGATTTCACATCCATTTGAAATACTTTGAACTTCTGAAAACTAGAGAGAGCAAGGAACATTCTGATGGCCTCAAGTCTGGCAACGGGAGCAAACGTTTCTTCAAATTCGATTCCTTCTTGTTGAGCATACCCTTTACAAACAAGTCTGGCTTTGTTTCTAATAACTTCCCCATTTTCATTCAACTTGTTTTTGAATATCCATTTTGTCCCTATGACATTCTTATCCTTTGGTCTAGGAACCAACTCCCAAGTGTTATTCTTTTCAATCTACTCAAGTTCTTCATCCATTGCCTTGACCCAGCATTCATCTTTGCATGCCTCTTTTACATTTTGTGGTTCAGTGGAGGAGAGCAATGCCAAATAGCTTGAAGCTTCCGCAATTGTTCGTCTTGCTTGTATACCTGCCTCTTTCTGCCCCAGAATTTGAGATTCAGGATGATTCTTTTGAACGTATCTGGATGGAGTCTTATCTTCTATCCTTATATGTTCTTCTAGTGCCTCTTGAGCTTCTTCTTCATCATAATTCTGATTTGATGTTGAAGGATAGTCCTCATCATCTTCAAAATTTTCGGAACTTACTTGCCTAGGAATGTTTCCTTCTTCGTCAACCACTACATCAATGCTGTCAACAATTCTTCCAAGTCTTTTATTGTAACACTTGTATGCTTTGCTGTGGGGAGAGTATCCAAGGAGAATGCCTTCATCTGCTCTAGGTTCAAACTTGCCAAGATTATCATCAGTGCTTTTAATATAGAATTTGCTTCCAAAAATTTTGAAATGTTTTACCGTAGGAGTCTTACCATACCAGAGCTCATGAGGAGTTTGCGTGTTGTTCACCCGGACGTTTGTCTTGTTGAGAATAACAACTGCAGCAAATGCAGCTTCACCCCAGAAAGTTGTGGGAGTTCCAGACTCATCCATCATAGCATGAGCCATTTGTTGAACCGTTTTGTTCATCCTTTCCACTACTCCATTTTGCTGAGGAGTCCTGTTGTGCTCTACAACAACCCCCCATTTCATATCATTTTTATTCACAAAATTATCATATGAAATGGGTCCCTTTTAGTTTTGATTGGTATCAACTTTGTATTATTCAAAAAGGTTCGAAAACAAAATGAAAACATTATAAAAGACCTTTTTGACAAACCAATTTTGGTCTTATAATATAAATAATCAATCTTTTATCATTGCGATAAAGCGATCGCAAGATCGCATATCGCAATGACAAAGGAGGCATAACTTAAAAAACCATCGGTTTGCTCCGACGCGATAACATGCAATAGCTTATCGGATATCGGCAATCATAAGTTCCCATAATTAAAGTGCCTTTCGACCTAATGCGATGCGATATCGCTATCGGCGATCAACGATACACTATGCATGCTTTTTAAAGTGTTTCGATCCGATGCGATGCGATATCGCATATCGGCGATCGACGATATACCATGCATGCTTTCTAAAGTGCCCATACTCTCAATGCGATGCGATGCGATATCGCCATCGGCAATCGGGGAATTCAAAAGGTGTCAATATGAAGATTTAAGTCTTCCCCGACACCCGATTGCGATAAAGCCAAAAGCGCAAACTTCAAAAAGCCGTTAAGGCAGAGGGATATTACGATTAATTCATATTAAAAGCCTTATTTTTCAAACAGTGATTTACCTATGCTCAACCACCAAAACATTCAAGGCACGCTTAAACAAATCATTCGGCCGATTAATGATATGATGGGCATTTAAAGGATTGGCAGGTTTTAACGGCCTTTTAATGAAATAGTAAGACTTAAAATCTTCTCATAGATTGTATCCGCGGCCACTTTAAAGTTAATCCCTCATCACGCATTGAGCAATATATCTCACTCGTATTTGGTTTTCACTACCAATTCTCTGTGTTACGCTTATTTCCACTTCTGTGCAAAATTCTTTCGAAATAATAGATTCAAGCAGAATGGGGAAGAAGTCTAAGAAAACCACAGTCGCTTCCACTGCACCAGCCATAGGACAAGCTATCGCTGATCCAACAAATAAAAAGAAAGGATTAATATCTGATACTACATGCTTAGGACTTGCCAAGACCACTTGGCAAAGTATCTATAATTTGATCGAAGCCGAAGAACCAAAGGTGACGGGAGTACAATCTACAACGGGTTCCAGTAGAAAATCTGATGGTACTTTGAAAGACTTGGCCGACTCTTTCCTTCATCGGATAGCGGCTCGGGAGAAAATTATCCCATATACGGATGTAGTAAAGTGGGCAATTGAGGGAATCCCAATTACAGATAGAACTTTCTGCACCAAAGATGGGAGAATCTTCGGTTCATTCAAGGCTGATGATTTAAGGCAAATGTATCATTTGCCTGAGCCAAAGAAGAAATACAACAAGGCGTTTCTGGAGAAATTCCGAAATGACAACGAAACTGAATCCGAACCCATTCGGAAATGGAGGCAAAATCCGGCGAAACACAAGCATGAAACTTCCGATAAGTACTATGTGGATTCTCTATGTTCTCCGTATTGTTATGTTGGGATAATGATGTGTAGACTGTGGGGGTTGCACGATTCTGCTAATTTCACTATAGAAATGGTTCCCTTGATGGAAGCGGCATGTAATAGCGAGATAATGGATTGGGCAACCATACTGTCAGATAAGCTAGCGAAAACAGTTCTTAGTTTTAGAACTAAAACTTCCGTCTCAGAAATGATTATTCCCCCATTCTACTACAGCGCTTATATTCTAGATACCCTGTGTTTTAATTCTGAGTTTCCTGTACTCGGCTGGAGGTGGACTCCACAAGACCCCACGCCTATTCACATATACCATCAGAAATATTGTGGAAGACTTCCTACAAGCACCATTTGTACCAAGTCTGTAACGGCTTCATGTTACCCATTCATTATTCTATTTTTAATAAACCTGCTCCCAAAATTTCTTACCAAGCAGGGATTGATTTAACTTCAATAAGAAGATGGTTCGGAGAGGAGAAATTTACTTATCTAAGAAATTTCGGCAGCCAAGCCGAACCTCATGTCCTTCCTTTGTACATACCTGACAAACTGCTGGCAAGGGAGATAGCCTATCAGATCATTGCCGAGGGAGTTACACAGACTCTCAAGAAAAATAAGAAGCAGGTCTGGCCCTCCTTTCCTTTGAGATGTGGCATCTACACTTTGCATCATTTCAAACATACAGAAAAAGAAGCTGAAAAAATCAAATCATTAACTTTGGCAACTCTCCCAAGTAGGCGATTTGATCCCAACAAAGTCGCCTATAATGCACTTGAACATGCCAAATTAACAAAGTTTGATAATGTAGAAGATCAGTTTGACGACCTGTTCTCTTCAGCTGAATCAATGTATCAGGTTAGATCGCTGGCCATAATGCAATACAAAGATGAAGGGTTAACTGAATTCAACAGACTTAGAGAACAGAGGTTGCAAACTCTGCCTCTAGATCTGTTAGCAACAACCCCAGCAACAAGACCAAGCGAGCCTGAACAACAACATTCAAAGGAACCTCCGATTACAACAAAAGAACAAGAGAAAGTGCAGGAGGAAACCCAGACTAAAGAGCAGGAGAAAGTGCGGGAGGAGACCCAGACTAAAGAGCAGAAACAGAGCAACATAGAAGTGAATGTGGATACTCATATTGATCCAAAATTGCTCCAAGAATGGCAGCAATTTGATTCTATTATCAGTAGTCTAGAATGTTCAAAGGATACTGAAACATCAAAAGCAGCAGATACACAGGAAACCACTTCACAACAGGTTCCAAGTGGAACCAGCGGCCTACCCAGTTCAAAGGAAGTAGAAATAATACCAAAGGACCCCTCCGATCAAATCATTTTGCAGGTAGAAGAAATTCCTCCCTTGGATGTCTTCTATAGCCCAAGGCACAAAGCTGTAGTAAAACGACAGAGGAAGAGAAGAAGGACTGATCAACCTTCCCTTTTCCCAGAACAGACGGTCACAGGCAATGTGGTTTGGAAGGAGGAATTTGACCCCTCTGATGACCTAACAAAACTATCACAATATGCTGGAGCCTATTCGGCAGCAACAATAGACAAAGCATCAGAGGTGAGTCTTTTATTAAAAACAAAAGACCAGGAAATATTTTTATTGCAGGCACAGCTAACAGAATCACAGCAGAAAGTGGAGCAGGCAGAACAGCAATTGTTAACACAACCGCAAATAAATAATCAATTAACTCAACAATTGTAGGCAGAGAAACAAAGGATTGATCACAGCGCAATCCAGAAGCAAAAGAGTTGTCTGAAGCCTTGGCACAACTGAGGGCAGCAAATGAACAAACGCTGAAGACAAAAGATGAGCAGATTGCTCAACTATCAGCACAGCTTGAGAAGACAAAGGGCGTCCCACAAATAACCGAATTCAAATTAGAAGCATTATAGGTAAATAAGGCATTAATAGTCCAAATCAAGCTTCTATGTCAACAAATTGCCCAGGAGGAACCACTATGCGAATTGACGGCATCAATAAGTAAACAAACAGAAAAGGCTAGAACAGAATTAGATCAAGCTGAAGAAACGTTAACTGAATTTCTTGACTGGCATGATACCGATCAGGGACAAGCGGCAAATTTACCAAGAATTTTAGAGTCGAATAAAGATATATTGTTTACAAAATGGCAGTCCCAGTTAATGAAAGCAGAGAGGGCAATTTCAAGGTGCAAATCAACCACAAGTAATTTGGTTGATTTGGTTAATAATACTCTCTACTTGTCAAACATGATTTCCCAATGAACTCTAGGTAAATTGACAGCGGTCAAAACATTGGAGCAGTCATGCTATCCAGATCTAGACGAAAAGGGGAGATTAATTGCTGGAATTAATAGCTTAACATGGGATGCCTATTGGTTCTTCTTGGTAAAACCACACAGTCAAAGAGCCGCCCTCAAATGCCTTACAGATGCAATCGGGTATATTATCCCCGATATTCAGGATGCCACCTATGCTGCCCCAGCTTAACTCTTGCCTCAACAGACCGCCCGAAGTGGAGCCAATGCTTGCGATAAGTCAGCTCAAGTTTAAAGGCAAACGGCCTACTTGATGATTCATGTCGCCGTCTGCCAGGTTGCTAAGAAGGAGATACTCAAAATCATTTGATACCAATTAAGTAGGATTTCAGTTTCATAGATAGTTAGTTTAATTCAGTATTTATAGACCCTTTCATGTTTTTAGCAAGGGTCGTAAAGTTTTGTACTTGACTTAAAACCTGAAGTTGCACTACTGTGCTTCAGGCATATTCTTTTATAAAACTGGACCAATCATTCTGATTTTGGCAAAGAAGCTTTTATGCAAATGTGCACTACTGTCTTTGTTTGAAAGTATTTCTGCGTTAGAGGAAGAATTTCAAATAGCGATTGATGTTGGAGAGTGACTCGCAGCTCATATGGTACTATTATCTATGTCTGAATCCATTCTTTTTATATGAATTGTTATTTGATCGCCTTTGCTATTATCGAATATATATATGTGTTTTAACAACATTTCTTTATTCCCTTCACCATTGAATGTTTATGGTAATGCTTTTCTTTTGATCATATATGTATTGATGATATAAATGATGAGTGTAGCAATATTGCATTAATTACTTTGTTTAACTATTTAATCAAAGTAATCTTTGAATGAGTAAATGTCCATGTTTATTAGATGGAGTCATCTACATGCCTGTTAATAAACATAGATCATCAAGCACTACACCTCAAAGTACAATAGTTCCTGGGATTAGTAGTAATTCTTTTTATTTCGCTGATAAATTAAGTTATTCGCCTATCATTAGATTAGTCAATCAATCATTCATTCATTCCGTTTATTCATTGCTGGGAAACTGGTCCCATTATCCCCAGTCGGAGCCACCATTCCAAATGGAAAAGGAGCTGTATTAAGGTCTGGACCGGGTGGTTATCCCCCAATGTTGATACAACGATTTTCGAGGCATCAACATTTTTTGCGCTAGAGGGAGGGCATCAACTGTGAATGGCAAGTAAACCCAAATCTGCAGGCCATTCTAAGAGTAATTCTCCCTCCGCATCACCTCGTACTTCCCAATTGCATGCTGGTTCTCCAGTATCCAAACAAGAAGAAGAGGAATCAACTACCACTGCTCAAACCCATCATACTCCACAACAACTAAGTCTTGAATCCCCTGAAGTCCAATCTCTTATCCACAAACTTCAGAGCTTCTCGATTTCACCACAAAAATCTGAGGTATCTCAAAGCAGTGCGACTTCGCAGTTTAATTTACCTCACCCTCTCACCAGACTTCAAAGTGGAAAGCTCGGTATTGAACCCACTGAGTTCCCTTTACCCAAAAGGAAAAAGCCGAAGAAATACACTGAGGGATCTGACAGTGAAGAGCTTTCATCCACATCCTCCATCTCACCTTCCCCCGTGCGAAGTCAACCATCCACTCCCCCATTACATATTGTTGTTCATCAGGGATTAGGAACTTCAACATCCCAACCTGCTCACTCCGCAACATCATTTCCTTCCCAGACATTTGGAATTTCAATAGTAGTATCATCTACTACTGCTGTTATAATGGCAGATCCATGGACCAGGCCTGGTGCAATCAACATGCCTGCACCATTGCATGCATTACCTGATGCTCTTGAAAAATGGCTACCCAAGTTTAACCCAGATGATGGAATGCAAGCTGAGGAACATATTAATAACTTCATGTTGGCAGTTAACCTGAAGGGAGTAATAGAGCAAGATGTTGTTGTTAGGCTTTTCCCTTATACTTTGCAAGGATCAGCAGGATCCTGGTATTTTTCTTTACCTTCTGGTTCCATTACCAGTTGGACGACTTGCCAAGAACAGTTTCTTACTAAGTATGGAGATGATAGGTCTTTGGCTACACTAATAAACGATCTCTCCAATCTTAGGATAGAGCATAGGGAACCAATTAAGGAATTTAACGCCCGATTCAATAAAATCGTGAATAAAATCCCAATGGCCTCCAAACCAAGTGAGCAAATCCGAAGCGAATGGTATATAACTGCCCTACCTGCCAATATAGCTATTTTTGTAGACAGGGCTGGAAAACCTACTTTAGCTGAAAACATGAAAGAAGCACTTGCTGTGGAGAAATGTATTAATGCTCTAGAAAAGAAAGCTGCTCTGGAAGACAGAAAAGCCAAAAAAGTTTCTTTTAAAGATGATTCAAAGAAGAAAACCCCTAAAGATCCATATGACATGGAAGGCCTTCAAAAGGTCCTCAAGACTATGTCAAATGAAATGGTTGAAATCAAAAAACAAGTAGCCGAAACCTCAACCAAAATACCCTTTAGAAATTATAAGAAAACTGAATCAAAACCACCAAATGTTATATCAAATGCAGATTCAGATCTTGAAGAAGGAGAAGAAGAAACAGCTACACCAACTGATGAAGAAGAGGAAGTTGTTGAATGTCATGGAATGTGGGATTTTATATTACCTAACTCCGATACAGAAAATGAAGAAGAAGCATTTCCTGTCACTACCAGGAGTAGAGGTACCTCCGAACCCGTTCAGACAACTTCAAAGAAAAGAAGTGCAGGTGCTGCTATAACAAAGGAAAAGGTACCCCCGAAGAAGCCACCTGTGACAATTCCACAAAACCAACCTTCAACCTCAACAATCCCATCAACATCTAAGACACTGGTAGTGTCTGATTCAATGGATTACAATATTGTTGATGACATGAAAAAGGCCAAGGCAAACATTACCATGTTTGAACTTAGTAAATTGAAACATCAGCAAAAATTGCTTCTCAAAGAATTAAATGTTGTTCCTACTTCACCTCTTCCCAGTGCTAAAGCTGCAAACGATACAGGTCAACCACCTTCTGGTATGGTCGAAGCCACTGATGCAGTCCTAATAGGAGATAGATCAAACTCTCATACTCCACCTTTCCTTCTAACCTATGAGATCTACAATAGAAACCTGCACAACTGCTTGATTGACTCAGGGGCATCTTCTAACATAATGCCAGCTTCAGTTTGTTCTAAACTAAACATTGAACCCCAAAATTCTGCTATTCATATTGTACAGTTGGACAGGACTAAAGTACAGGTTTTGGGAGAGATAAACTCCGTAACTATCAGGTTATCTGCTGATCCCAGAATAGTACAAAGGATTGATATCCTAATCGCCGATATACCTGAATTTTATGTTTTGATCTTGAGTAGGGATTGGTCTGAAAAACTACATGGGTATATTTCTACTGATTGGTCACATATGTGGCTTCCCTATAAGGGTAAGCCAAATCAAATAAGGATCGATCGGGAAAAGCATATGACCCATACAGTTACTGAATTTGAACAAGAAAACCAACCAATAGCATTTAATAACAACATTTTGGGGAATTATTCATCAGAGTCATTCTTTGGCAACTTCCCTGCCCAACCATCCCCTTTCTCAGTAAATCATTCTACATCCTAGATCGAAAATTATTCACAAACAGATAGGTCAAGATGTTTCAATGATACTGAGAAAACTGTAAATAAAATTGTTAATACTTCTTTATTTTGGTTGTTATATTTCGATGGGTCCAAATCTAGTGAGGGCTTAGGAGCAGGATGTATTTTGATTAGCCCGCAAGGGGAAAAAACAATGCTATCTTGTAGGTTAGAATTTGAATGCACAAATAACACAGTAGAGTATGAAGCCTTAGTCCAAAGACTATATAAAGCTATTGGCCTCAAGGTCCAATATTTGAAAGTGTTTGGAGATTCTGAAATTATTATCAAACAGGTAAGGAATACAATTCATTGTCTTTCCACCCATCTCAAACATTATCAATCGCTGATACAGGAACTCACCTCCCACTTTTTGGCATTCAATATTTCTTCTATTCCCAGGTCTCAAAATTCGGCAGCTGACCTGCTAGCCAATGTTGCTTCCAAGCTCCTACCTTCCGAAGACTACAGCCCAGATAGATTTTCAGTAGAATTGCTTTTTAGGCCATCAATTCCCGAAAATGTAACTAATTGGAGAGTATTCAACCATGATGAAGACATTTTACAGTTCTTAACTTCCGAAAAGTCCTATGATGATCAAATCATCGAGGAAAACGAGCATGACCATCAAATGAGAGGTAAATCCGAGGAGAATTCAATCCCTAAGCCTGTGGTGAAGCTTGAGGATCTTTATGATATTAAAGACAGGTTTAAACCTGTGACTAATGCAAAGTTCCAAAGTTCTACCCTAAGGTTTGAGTTGATAAACCTTGGCACTGAGCAAACTCCTCAAAACATTAATTTAGGATTAGGACTTTCCTTGGAAGAAAAGGAAGAATTCATTATACTGTTAAGGAAAAATAAACAGGTTTTTGATTGGAAATATGATGATTTAAAGACATATGATACATCCATCATCCAGCATACCATTCCAATGCTTCCCGAACAGAAACCAATTCAGCAGAAATTGAGAAAAATACATCCGAACTTAGAGAGTCAAATAAAATCTGAACTTAATAAACTCCTGAAAGCTAAGATTATTTTTCCCGTTCGGCACTCAAACTGGGTCTCCAATATGGTGCCAGTCACAAAGAAAAATGGCGACATTAGGATTTGTGTAGATTTCATAAATTTGAACAAGGCGAGCTTAAAAGATAATTTCCCATTACCTACCATGGAGCAGATACTCCAATCAATAGCAGGCTCTGAGTTAATGTCCTTTCTGGACGGTTTCTCAGGATATAACCAAGTTTTGGTCCATCCTGATGACCAACTCAAAACCACATTCAGAACAAAATGGGGAACATATGTGTATCAGAAAATGCCCTTCAGACTTATTAATGCAGGAGCGACGTTCCAAAGAGCGATGGATATAGCTTTTAAAGGGTTGATTAATAGAACAGTAGTCGTCTACCTAGACGATATTACTGTATTTTCTAAAGAGAAGTCCAATCATTTGCATGATTTAAATCAAATCTTTCAACGCTGCAAAAGATATGGTATTTCTCTTAACCCTAAAAAATATTTCTTCGCTCTTGACCAAGGAAAGCTCTTAGGTTTTATTGTGTCTAAAGATGGCATTTATATTGATCCTGACAGGATCAAAGAAATCTCTGAAATCCCTTTCCCTTATAATAAAAAATCCATGCAGTCATTTTTAGGCCAAATCAATTTTGTCAAAAGATTTGTTCCAGACTTTTCTCAAATCATTTTGCCACTTCAAACTATGATTAAGAAAAATTCAGTCTTTAAGTGGGGATCAGCAGAAAAGGAAGCATTTGATTTAATCAAACAATCAATAATCAATGCCCCAGCCTTAAATACTCCTAATTTTTCTAATCATTTCACACTGTATACTATCGCATCCAACTTGTCTTATGCAGCAGTACTCACACAGCTTAATGATCACAATTTGGAAGCACCCATTTCATTCTATAGTTCAAATCTTCAGGGTGCTGAATTGAATTACTCCGAGGTAGAAAAACAAGCCTTTGTTGTATATAAAGCCGTCAAACTTTACAGACCCTTCCTTTTAAAATCCCAAACAAAAGTTATAGTTCCTTTCCTTGCAGTAAGGAAACTATTAATCCAAAGAGAACTAGGTGAAAAAAGGGCAAACTGGGTTACAGCACTTCAAGAATATGATTTAGAAATTAAACCAGCAAAGATTGTTAGAGGCCAAGGCTTTTGCAGGTTATTGGCAGGAGCATCCGACATTCCAGAATCAGGTGATATAGATCAAACCGAAGAAATCAACCAGATAAGTATTACTGATTCGGAATCACAATATGCGGATTTGATCTTTTATTTGAAAAATGGGTATGCACCTCCTAACCTGTCTTACAAAAACAAAAGGGCCATTAGATTAAAAGCAAAAAATTTCACAATTATTGATGATGTGCTTTTTAGGCAAATTTATGATTCAATCTTATTAAGATGCCTAGAAAAACCTGAAGCACAAAAGGTTTTGCAGGAATTACATGATGGACCAGCAGGAGGACATTTTGGAGCTGACACAACAGCCCACAAAATCATTCATGCTGGATATTATTGGCCCACTCTGTTTAGAGATGCTTATGAATATGTAAGGAAATGCCAAAATTGTCAAACTTCTAGTGGAAGGCAAAGAAAACCAGCTTTCCCTTTGCAACCGGTCAACATTGAACAACCATTTGAGCAATGGGGATTGGATATCATTGGGGAAATTACTCCTCATTCTTCCAAAGAGCATAAGTATATCCTTACTGCCACTGCTTATTTTACTAAATGGGTTGAAGCAATTCCTTTGAAGACAACAAATTCTGAGGCAATAATTGAATTCATAGATCAATTCATAATTACCAAGTTTGGTGTCCCAAATGCTCTTGTTTTTGATAATGCATCTTACTTTTCAGGTAATGCTATGTTTGATTTCACTATTAAAAGAGGATTTAAATTAAAATATTCTGCTAATTTCTATCCCTAGGGTAATGGTTTAGCAGAGTCTACAAATAAAAATCTGATTAAAATTATTAAGCGAACTATCGAACAGAATCATAAAACATGGCACAAATCCTTAATATTCACACTATGGGCTGGTAGGATAACACAGAAGGCTTCCATAGGATCTTCTCTGTTCAACCTTGTATATGGAAAAGAAGCAGTACTACCCACAAATCCTGTTCTTCCTTCCCTAGCCCTAGTTCAGTTTATTGAGGAAAGCCCTTCTTCTTCTATTCAACTTAGACATGACCAAATTCTAAAATTAGAAGAGGAAAGGGAAAAAGCCAAAGTTATTCATGCAAAACATCAGCAAATCATCAAGTCATCCTTTGATTCAGTCTCATCTAGTTCAAAACAATTTCAAGTCGGTGATTTAGTTCTGAAATGGGACAAAGCCCATGAAGATAAGGGAAAGCACACCAAGTTCCAAAAGATGTGGCTTGGGCCATTTCAGATCTGTGAGAAGATAGGCCATTCGACCTTCATATTACAAGATTTATCAGGTTTGAGAGATTCTCTCCCTGTTAATGGCCTTATCTTAAAGAAATCCTTCAATTGAGAAGGTAACCCCTTCTCCTTTTTAATAGAATTTTGTAGTTTGTAGGACCATTAGAAAATAAAGTTGTAAGGTATCTTCCATTGACCTTTGCTGTACTTAAAAGTTGCTCAACAGAAGTAGTGATGATATTTACTTTTAAAATAATAGAAGTCTTAGATAAGAGGAACAATTTCTAGGAAACTAGGTATAATTGCATTCCGAAAACATACTTCAATTTTTGTAAACTCTTCTCAAAGTTTAGAAGTATTGTAAATCATTTTCTGTTTTCAAATTGGTCACAAAAAGGTTATCAATATCAAAATAGAAACTAATCCAATATTCAACATCTTCAACTCTTACCCTGTCATCCATTTACTCTTAACGAGAAAATTGTCCATCCCATTCACCAAAGTTTATGGTTACTCAGAGTGTAATTCTAAAATATTTGATATAAAAGATAAGAGGTCTTATTACAAGCCTGCTTACCATGATCATCGGGAAATAGTTTAACCAACATTACCAATACTGCATACCAAATAGGGTAATGGCTTAGAATTATAAGACAAGGGGTCTCATCACGAGCCAGCTTGTTCGGTTAGATTACTACCAGTGAATGGCATTGTCAACAGCTGGCCACCAAACTAGGACAATGGCTTTTTATCTTAGCAATAACAGAAAAAGGAAAGGAAATACAAAATATGAAAACATGTTTTGAATTCATTCTGTTAATCACACTCTTAAATGGATGGAATAATGGACAAGAATATGGTTTAAAGGTATCCCTGTCGAAACTATGAACGTTTTTTGGCAGCAGAGGCTCTACCTATGACAGACGAGTTAACTATAATAGCTGATTTGAAAAGGCTTTCTGTTTTATCATTATAAACCAATGGAGGCCTATTTAAAACTTAGAATGTATCTAATTTTAAATAAGAGAGGAAATTAGCAAAGATAGTTTCATTTTACTCGGAATGCATATATACCTAGTTATATTAGAATTTTCCCCTTTGATTAGAACTCTATTTTGAAAAAGATTAAGTATTTCCATACTTTTCAGAGATAACTGTTTCTTCTAGCAAATCGCCAATTGTTGTGCTCTACAACAACCCCCCATTTCATATCATTTTTATTCACAAAATTATCATATGAAATGGGTCCCTTTTAGTTTTGATTGGTATCAACTTTGTATTATTCAAAAAGGTTTGAAAACAAAATGAAAACATTATAAAATACCTTTTTGACAAACCAATTTTGGTCTTATAATATAAATAATCAATCTTTTATCATTGCGATAAAGCGATCACAAGATCGCATATCGCAATGACAAAGGAGGCATAACTTAAAAAACCATCGGTTTGCTCCGAAGCGATAACATGCAATAGCTTATCGGATATCGGCAATCATAAGTTCCCATATATAAAGTGCCTTTCGACCCAATGTGATGCGATATCGCTATCGGCAATCAGCGATACACTATGCATGCTTTTTAAAGTGTCTTTCGATCCGATGCGATGCGATATCACATATTGGTGATCGGCGATATACCATGCATGCTTTTTAAAGTGCCCATACTCTCAATGCGATCCGATGCGATATTGCCATCGGCGATCGAGGAATTCAAAAGGTGTCAATATGAAGATTTAAGTCTTCCCCGACACCCGATTGCAATAAAGCCAAAAGCGCAAACTTCAAAAAGCCGTTAAGGCAGAGGGATATTACGATTAATTCGTATTAAAAGCCTTATTTTTCAAACAGTGATTTACCTACGCTCAACCGCCAAAACATTCAAGGCACGCTTAAACAAATCATTCGGCCGATTAATGATATAATGGGCATTTAAAGGATTGGCAGGTTTTAACGGCCATTTAATGAAATAGTAAGTCTTAAAATCTTCTCATAGATTGTATCCGCGGCCACTTTAAAGTTAATCCCTCATCACGCATTCGGCAATATATCTCACTCGTATTTGGTTTTCGCTACCAATTCTTTGTGTTACGATTATTTCCACTTCTGTGCAGAATTGTTCCGAAATAATAGATTCAAGTAGAATGGGGAAGAAGTCTAAGAAAACCACAGTCGCTTCCACTGCACCAGCCAAAGGACAAGCCATCGCTGATCCAGCAAATAAAAAGAAAGGATTAATATCTGATACTACATGCTTAGGACTCGCCAAGACCACTTGACAAAGTACCTATAATTTGATCGAAGCCGAAGAACCAAAGGTGACGGGAGTACAAGCTACAGCGGGTTCCAGTAGAAAATCTTATGGTACTTTGAAAGACTTGGCCAACTCTTTCCTTCATTGGATAGCAGCTCGGGAGCAAATTCTCCCATATACGGATGTAGTAAAGTGGGCAATTGAGGAAATCCCAATTACAGACAGAACATTCTGCACCAAAGATGGGAGAATCTTCGGTTCATTCAAGGCTGATGATTTAAGGCAAATGTATCATTTGCCTGAGCCATAGAAGAAATACAACAAGGCATTTCTGGAGAAATTCTGAAGTGAGAATGAAACTGAATCCGAACCCATTCGGGAATGGAGGCAAAATCCGGCGAAACACAAGCATGAAACTTCCGGTAAGTACTCTGTGGATTCTCTATGTTCTCTGTATTGTTATGCTGGGATAATGATGTGTAGAATGTGGGGGTTGCACGATTCCTCTAATTTCACTATAGAAATGGTTCCCTTGATGGAAGCGACATGTAATAGCGAGATAATGGATTGGGCAACCATACTGTCAGATAAGCTAGCGAAAAAAGTTCTTAGTTTTAGAACTAAAACTTCCGTCTCAGAAATGATTATTCCCCCATTCTACTACAGTGCTTATATTCTAGATACCCGGTGTTTTAATTTTGAGTTTCCTGTACTCGGCTGGAGGTGGACTCCACAAGACCCCACGCCTATTCACATATACCATCAGAAATTATGGAAGACTTCCTACAAGCACCATTTGTACCAAGTCTGTAACGGCTTCATGTTACCCATTCATTATTCTATTTTTAATAAACCTGCTCCCAAAATTTCTTACCAAGCAGGGATTGATTTAACATCAATATGAAGATGGTTCGGAGAGGAGAAATTTACTTATGTAAGAATTTTCGGCAGCCAAGCCAAACCTCATGTCCTTCCTTTGTACATACCTGACAAACTGCTGGCAAGGGAGATAGCCTATCAGATCATTGCTGAGGGAGTTACATAGACTCTCAAGAAAAATAAGAAGCAGGTCTGGCCCTCCTTTCCTCTGAGATGTGGTGTCTACACTTTGCATGATTTCAAACATACAGAAAAAGAAGCTGCAAAAATCAAATCATTAACTCTGGCAACTCTCCCAAGTAGGCGATTTGATCCCAACAAAGTCGCCTATAATGCACTTGAATAGGCCAAATTAACAAAGTTTGATCATGTAGAATATCAGTTTGACGACCTATTCTCTTCAGCTGAATCAATGTATCAGGTTAGATCGCTGGCCATAATGCAATACAAAGATGAAGGGTTAACTGAATTCAACAGACTTAGAGAACAGAGGTTGCAAACTCTGCCTCTAGATCTGTTAGCAACAACCCCAGCAACAAGACCAAGCGAGCTTGAACAACAACATTCAAAGGAACCTCCGGTTACAACAAAAGAACAAGAGAAAGCGCAGGAGGAAACCCAGACTAAAGAGCAGGAGAAAGTGCGGGAGGAGACCCAGACTAAAGAGCAGAAACAGAGCAACATAGAAGTGAATGTGGATACTCATATTGATCCAAAATTGCTCCAGGAATGGCAGCAATTTGATTCTATTATCAGTAGTCTGGAATGTTCAAAGGACACCGAAACTTCGAAAGCAGCAGATACACAGGAAACCACTTCACAATAGGTTCCAAGTGGAACCAGCGGCCTACCCAGTTCAAAGGAAGTAGAAATAATACGAAAGGACCCCTCCAATCAAATCATTTTGCAGGTAGAAGAAATTCCTCCTTTGGATGTCTTCTATAGCCCAAGGCACAAAGCTGTAGTAAAACGACAGAGGAAGAGAAGAAGGACTGATCAACCTTCCCTTTTCCCAGAATAGACGGTAACGGGCAATGTGGTTTGGAAGGAGGAATTTGACCCCTCTGATGACCTAACAAAACTATCACAATATTCGGCAGAAACAATAGACAAAGCATCAGAGGTGAGTCTTTTATTAAAAACAAAAGACCAGGAAATCTTTTTATTGTAGGCACAACTAACAGAAGCATAGCAGAAAGCAGAGTAGGCATAACAGCAATTGTTAACACAACAGCAAATAAATAATCAATTAACTCAACAATTGCAGGCAGAGAAACAAAGGATTGATCACAGTGCAATCCAGAAGTAGAAAGAGTTGTCTGAAGCCTTGGCACAACTGAGGGCAGCAAATGAACAAATGCTAAAGACAAAAGATGAGCAGATTGCTCAACTATCAGCACAGCTTGAGAAGACAAAGGGCGTCCCAAAAATAACCGAATTCGAATTAGAAGCAGTACAGGTAAATAAGGCATTAATAGCCCAAATCAAGCTTCTATGTCAACAAATCGCCCAGGCCGAACCACTATGCGAATTGACGGCATCAATAAGTAAACAAACAGAAAAGGCTAGAACAGAATTAGATCAAGCTGAAGAAACGTTAACTGAATTTCTTGACTGGCAAGATACCAATCAGGGACAAGCGGCAAATTTACCAAGAATTTTAGAGTCGCATAAAGATATATTGTTTACAGAATGGTAGTCCCAGTTAATGAAAGCAGAGAGGGAAATTTCAAGGTGCAAATCAACCACAAGTAATTTGGTTGATTTGGTTAATAATACTCTCTACTTGTCAAACATGATTTCCCAATGCACTCCAGGTAAATTGACAGCGGTCAAAACATTGGAGCAGTCATGCTATCCAGATCTAGAGGAAAAGGGGAGACTAATTGCTGGAATTAATAGCTTAACATGGGATACCTATTGGTTCTTCTTGGTAAAACCACACAGTCAAAGAGCCGCCCTCAAATGCCTTACAGATGCAATCGAGTATATTATCCCCGATATTCAGGATGCCACCTATGCCGCCCAGCTTAACTCTCGCCTCAACAGACCGCCCGAAGTGGAGCCAATTCTTGCGATAAGTCAGCTCAAGTTTAAAGGCAAATGACCTACTTGATGATTCATGCCGTCGACTGCCAGGTTGCTAAGAAGGAGATACTCAAAATCATTTGATACCAATTAAGTAGGATTTCAGTTTCATAGATAGTTAGTTTAATTCAATATTTATAGACCCTTTCATGTTTTTAGAAAGGGTCGTAAAGTTTTGTACTTGACTTAAAACCTGAAGTTGCACTATTGTGCTTCAGGCATATTCTTTTATAAAACTGGACCAATCATTTTGATTTTGGCAAAGAAGCTTTTATGCAAATGTGCACTACTGTCTTTGTTTGAAAGTATTTCTGCGTTAGAGGAAGAATTTCAAATAGCGATTGATGTTGGAGAGTGACTCGTAGCTCATATGGTACTATTATCTATGTCTGAATCCATTCTTTTTATATGAATTGTTATTTCATCGCCTTTGCTATTATCGAATATATATATATATATATGTGTGTGTGTGTGTGTGTGTGTTTTAACCACATTTTTTTATTCCCTTCACCATTGAATGTTTATGGTAATGCTTTTCTTTTGATCATATATGTATTGATGATATAAATGATGAGTGTAGCAATATTGCGTTAATTACTTTGTTTAACTATTTAAGCAAAGTAATCTTTGAATGAATAAATGTCCATGTTTATTAGATGGAGTCATCTACATGCCTGTTAATAAACATAGATCATCAAGCGCTACACCTCAAAGTACAATAGTTCCCGGGATTAGTAGTAATTCTTTTTATTTCTCTGATAAATTAAGTTATTCTCCTATCATTAGATTAGTCAATCAATCATTCATTCATTCCGTTTATTCATTGCTGGGAAACTGGTCCCATTATCCCCAGTCGGAGCCACTATTCCAAACGGAAAAGGAGTTGTATTAAGTTCCGGACCGGGTGGTTATCCCCCAATGTTGATACAACGATTTTCGAGGCATCAACAAGTCCTTGCAGTAGAGAATTCCCTTCTTATTCCATGTTCTTCACAAAAATCGAAAAATTCATTTGAGGTAAACTCCCCACCTCTATCAGACCTTAGGCATTTGATTTTGTGATCTGATTCATTTTCAACCAAGGGTTTGAAATATTTGAATTTTTCGAAGGCTTCGTCTTTGTGCTTCATAAGTCCTATCCAACACATCCTAGAGAAGTCGTCAATGAATAATATAAAGTATTCTTCTCCTCGAGGTGAAATTTTTCTAAATGGACCACATACATCAGTATGGACCAGTTCAAGAGGCCTGCTAGCTGATCCTTCCTTCTCAAGGAAGTTAGTTCTGGTTTGCTTACCAAACTGACATGTTTTGCATATTGTATTGTCTAGAATTCTGATGTCTAGAAGACCACGAACTGCCTGGTATTTGCAAGCTTTCCTTATCTGTGAGAAGCTCAGATGCCCCAATCTCTGGTGCCATAGCCAGTGTTCATCATTCTTGCTTAGATAACAATGATGTTGTCCTTCTTTGAATATGTATAAATTATTTGGAGTTCTTATGCCTTTGATCACTATTTTTCCTGTATCAAGATCACGAACACTACATCCATTTGATTGAAATATTACCTCAGTTCCTTGATCACACATCTGACTGACACTCAATAGATTATGCTTTAAGCCATCCACATACATAACATTTCTAGCTTTGACCTTTTCTTTCAAATGAAAAGAACCTTTACCTTTTATGAGTGTAGGGGTGTCATTTCCAAATGAGACCTTCTTCTCCTTTTCTAAGGCACTATATGACTGAAGTTTTTCTTTATCGCCTGTCATATGTTTTGAACATCCACTGTCGATGTACCATTGATTTTCCTGCCCTTCCGCATATAGGGCTATACCACATCTTTCTGGTTGCGGTTCTTTCATTCTCCATGTTTTTCCACTTGAGGCTTGTTCCTTCTGAGTTGTCTGCCGAAACCTGCTTCTGCATTCATAATCTTCATGACCGAAGTTGTTACAGATAAAACATTCTATTTCATTTTCAAGAGCAAAAAAGTTATTGTAGGTTCTTTTCATGATTCCCATCATACTTCTTTGTTTTTTAGCTTCTCTAGTCATGATTGTCTTATAGGCAGCACATTGTGCTGCTTTGTGACCAAAGTTATGACAAGAGAAACATTGGTAATTAAAGAAATTCCTGTGATTATCAAATCTACCAACCAAATGATTGTAGTTTCTATTGACATCCATTCTTGAGGCAAATTGAGAATGTTTTACCTGAGGCTGGTTGTAGCTTTTGTTCATCCTTAAAGTAGATTGCCCCCGATTTACCTAGTAGTCTTTGTTCATTCTTGAGGTAAATTGTCCCTGATTTACCTAGTGATCTCCATTGGGCCTTTGCTCACTTCTCCTTGTTGCATCAAGATAACTTTTGGAGGTAGATGGTTTCTGTGCTTGAGATGCTTCTTCATTATATCCCAGACCTGTCTTGATTAGTGGAGAACGATGCACTTTGATAATCTCATCTAACGTTTTAGATCCTTTAACAAATCTAAGATTAAGAGCTTTTGTTTTCTCAATCCCTTTTCTAAGTCCCACAATTTCACATTCTAACTTTTCATGATGTTTTTCCCTTTCAGCCAGTTGGAATTGCAGAGTATCAATAATCATAATTTTCTCTTCTAAACAAATTTTGAGTTTAGAAATCTCTTCATAAAGGCTTTCATCATCTATAGCATCTAAGAAATCATCATCTTCAAAAGCCATTAAATGTTTATAATTATTACCCTGTTCATCTTCATCACTATTTGAAAGTCCATCGTTGTCTTCATGAGTGTAATAGCTTTTCTTATTTACATTCTGTTTCTTGTTCCATCTAACTGGCTCCTTACCTTTGTCAAGCTTATCTTTGTGAGTGTGATGCAGGAAAATGTTCCCTCTGTGGACAGAGGCAACCCCTCTAGCCCTAGAGTGGGTCTAGTCACAAACAAGGACAAATCAACAACAATTCTCCTTAAATAGTTCAAGTTGGAGGCCTACCTCAACCGGTGGTTGATGGAGTTCCGTTGCGCTGCTCTAGCTTCCGCTTCATTCTCCTAACGAGTGATTAACCTGAAACAAAGCAAAGGAAATACAACAAAGCATGTAACCGGATACAACAGTAATCTATTTACTCATAAAGTCAAGAAGTCATGAGCTATCTAGTACATTGCATACAAGACATAGGAAAACATCATTGATTGCATTAGTTATGAAAAAGAGTAAGCTTACAACCCAGGTCTTGACATCATAAGCCTTCTCAGAGGGATCCAGCCAGCATTTTTCTCAAGCATTCACTCTTGGAGATGGATCTCCCAAATTACAAGTCTCTCTCACACACATGTTCTCCACAAGATCAAAGGCACTTCACAACCTTCCTCAAGCTCTAAAACAATCCCACACTTGTCACACTCACACCAACTATCTAACAAGCTCACAAGTACTAACAGCAACACTCCAAAGACTAAGAATTCCAAAAGCTAGCAGCTCATAGCAATGGTGAGAGCTTAAATAGGAGAAGGAGTCTCCATGAATGGTGGGAGGATGAGCTTATCTCCAAGGAAGGTAGCACAAATGACGGAACATCCATGACAGAGAAAGGAAGGTGACATAAACAAGGCCAAAAACCAGGTCTAGAGTCATCTGGAAGGCTGACTATTGGAACAAACTTGCCCAAACTGGATCATCGCGAGCACATAATTGGTCTATTGCACTGACATCGCTATTGCATAACGGAGTTAGTCATGTCATCGCGGGAAAATACAAGCAAAAGTTGCGCTGGCACATGAAATTCGACCATCGCGGGAATCACATGTACTTCTGCGATGGCAGTGCTTCTAGACTATTTTGGAGCGCCCTTCAGCGCATTTATTTGGCCAATAGATGCGATGAGGTAGAAACTTGGCAAAGTGGGTCATTTGGAAACATTAGAGAGCATGAGCATGAATGATTTTGGACTCATGACATAGTAGGAAGACTGGGAGGAAGGCAGTGAAAAATTACTGTGTAACAAATGCCCCCTAAAGTATGAAGCCTGAGAGAGAGGGAGGGGTGAAATGCTTTATGAAACTGACTGAACTAGAACACCATCTGGAAGAACCTGCACGCAAGTACAACTAATATCTCCGATATTGAATTACATGTAGTCTAGGCATTGGCACAGCCATCCAAAAGACATACGAAATAGGTCTGTGGTATGGATGCAACCACCCAGCTAATGAGATCATGATGATAATAAAGGTATGGTCGCAGCCATCCATGAAGACTCAGGTATGGTCGCAGCCATCCATCAATGAGTCATGTAATCATAAAACCAATCCACGCAGCCCGAACATGTGTAAGCTGAGTTCGGGGTCTTGAACCCATCCGATCATAGTACAAATCCTAACATGCGAATAGATGTGCTGAGGTCGAGCATGATAGAACATTGCTTGATTACCGGTCAATGATGAAAACCATTAACAAGCGTGAGAGAGACCACCAATAATGCCAATGGCTCTCAAGGTATTGTCCAACACAATCCACGAAGTGTGAAAAAAGGAGCTGGAGTCAAAAACTCGTGGAATCACCTAATCGACGACCAATGATGAAAGTCGACCGTCAGGTGCGAAGAACTTGCCATTGAGGCATGCAAGCTCTAAGGTACCAAAGGGGATCTCTAGGTCAATTTCCTGGATAATGATCTAAAGTCGACAGGAGACGACCCGTCGCATGAGGGCCATAATGTTTCCCCCATCAATGACACGAGATAAGGAACAAGTGGTAGATGGCGAAATAGAGTACCGGAGGAGAAGGCGAGGGTGTAAATTGCAAAAGGATTATACTCTTGAACATATCATCGACACGACTCCGGAGGGGGGTGTGGCAGCATTCAGGCATCAATGGGTCAGAGGCTCGAAGGAGACAACATGAATCGAATGGAATGAGGCTAGAATGATAACCCAAACCCGCAGAAGGCCAAATGACGATGTATGGATGTCCCAACCCGACAAGAAGCAAAGTGTTGATGTTCAAGAGTGACTAGCTGCCATAGACAATCAATGATAAACCTGTTGTTGAGTCCAACCTAGTAATAGTTTAACGAGCCCTAGGAAGGAGAAGCTCGAGTCTCGTCATGGTGACGAGTCCAATGTCGTCAGGGTTTAACGAGTCCGACATAGGTGAAACTCAGAGTCTTTTTCATGTTTAGAGAGTTTGAAAAAGGCATGGAAAAGAAAACTCCAGGGGGGGCCTTTTTCGTAGAGTTGTGTCTCTCGAGCCCGAAAAAGTATAAAATGATACTCGAAAGAACCTCCCGACCATTACGATCAAGGAGTACTTTTTGTAAGTAGTAACTTCAACCCGAAAAAGTAAAAAAGTGGTCAGAATCACGTCGTTTCGTAACCAATAATGAGCCTAAAACGACAAAAGCCTGACGATCTTTTTTATGTTTAAACGGTCGAAAAAAGAGCTTAAAGGCGACCGCCTCTCGTTTCTTTTAACGAGTCAAGAGGGAAACTCGGCCATCTTTTCATGTTTCAAGTCGGAAAAGAGCTTAAAGATGACTTTTCGGGATCAAGTGTATATGAAACTGTCGTAATTCCACTATCTGGGATCCTGCACAAAGAACACATCACACGTAAACCCGTTCAAGATAATATGAACAATGCATATAAAAACATAGTTAAAAAGCATATTTTGACTATCCATATGGTAAAACAATGAGAAAAAACCCACATTTATGAAATGTAATTTTTAAATTTGCAAAAATCACTATAAAAAGAAATTAACTCATTCATTTTACCATAGCACGGGCAGCGGGCTCCCAAGCCCAGCATGAGGCTTTGAAGACCCACCTCTGGCAGGCCCTTGAGTGTCTCAATCCTACCATGTTTAACTGGGCAGAGGCAGTAGCGGCAAACATGAAGAGGAAACTCACCAACTGTCGTCGAGAAGAGACGAAGTAGTTTGGTTATGGATCCATCTTAGTCCTGCTCATGGTGGAGCGGGTGCTGGCACTGCAGTTGCAAGACATGGATTTGGACTTACCCAGGCCACGTGAGACGAGGGCCACGCGATGTGCTCATGTCATGCCACGAGGAGGTGGCAGGGGACATTTTTCCGAGAGTGGCTGGAGCGACAGACGATATTCATGGAGGATTGGCCATATGTCGGCATGGACTTCCGTGGAGATCCTGACATGCAGCTGCCTGCTGGAGAGTAGTGGGATGACGGTGATAAGACACTTGATCACATTTTTTGATTTTTATTTTTATGATGTTTTTTTATTTTTTCATGTACATGTCCTAATGACGAACGCTATGGTATGCAGATGTAGGACCAGTGAGACCCCTTTGACTGGCTCTAGAGGCGTGGAGGGACGCACAGGGCGTTGGAGCACTAGCCCTGGCTCCTCCAGAAGATGATACGATGGAGAAAGTGATCCAGAACCTTGAGGGCCTGCTAGCAGGGATTCCAGATTACATGGGGATCAAGGAGGTCCCCAAAGTGTCCTAGATCCATACAGTAGGAGTGGAACCCAGGATGCACCGCCTGTTGAGGCGAGTGGCACGAGCGGCGGTGCACTATAGGGAGCACAACCCACCGCAATAGACACCTAGGTTTTTATTTCCTGCTAGTGATTTTTGAGAGACATGTGTCTCAGATGTACAGAGAACACAGACTCTATTTGGACATGTACACTTATTTTTGAGCGCCTTAGTGCGCCACACATATATATATATATATATATATATATATATATATATATATATACACATATTCATATGGTCTATTATTATGCTTTACATGCTTTCTTGTATGATGTTTTGATTACATGTTACGCAAATGTCTGTCTAATACATGATTAGCCAATGCATCAGTTAACATGTTCAATCGTCGTGGAATATGCTGATATGTAATTAAATCAAAATTCCTCTCTAACAATTTAACACGTAAATACAACCTTAAAATGCGATGGTCTGTGATGGAATATCACCCATTGAGCTGGTGGATGATAAGCTGAGAGTCCAGGTTCACAACCAATGTATGAATACCAAGATTAATCGCCTTGGCCAGTAACTCAATCACAGCACTATATTCAGTGACATTGTTTATGGTACAACCTAAACACACACCTTAAAGATGTATCAACCCACCATGAGGATCATAGATCACCCTCGCCGCTGAGGACAAGTTGCAGGTACTGCGGAAGGCACCATCAGTGAAACCAACGTAAGGTGCACCAAACATCTGCACAAGAAGCAAAAGACACAATAAGTGGCAATCACGCCTTCACACCAAGCTAAAAAAACGAAAACACATACACAACAGCAATTAGGAGGTGTAGGTGCGGGTTCATTTTTACACAAGCTTGAACCATGGAGAACTCTGCTTGGATTCGATTTCATGTTTACACAAGCTTGAAACGAAAAACTATGCTTGTTATAAATTCGCATACCCCCAGCATAATGATGCAAATCAAGGTACATGCCCCCCAAGATTCATTGCATTCAACGAAGTGGATGGAATGAAGGTTGGCTTACGATATTTTGGAAAGACTCGACTTGGATTTTACGAGATCTCAAGTAGAGACTCGATTTGGAAAGGGGGTTGTTTCATTTTTTAATGAGGTTGACACTGGAAAAGAACTATCCTCATAACCCTTGTTTCATGTTTAAGCGAGCTTGACACAAGATCGGAAACTATGCTCGTATACCTTGTTTCATTGTTTAACGAGCTTGACACAAGATCGGGAACTATGCTCGTAACCTTGTTCATGGGCCATCTAAGAACGTGGCTCCCAAGAGGTCTTCCCTAGATGGAAGAAACGCACTTTAGGAGGAAACCATGTCAGGATGTGCCAATGACAGGTCAGGTTCCAATGCCCCCAGTACATATTGTACTAGACCAGTTGCATGGTCATCAGGAGAGGTGGAAATGGAATGGGTAGCCACATAATTGACCTGTGGCAAGGAAGGCACTGCTTGCGAGTAGGAACTGAGAGGGGATGACAGTTGCAGAGGAGGCACCGGGGGATGCACAAATGATAATTGATCGATGGTCACCATTCTTCCATCGTGTGGAAAACAAGCCACATGGAAAAGTGAAGAGACGAGGGCCCCCATAGCATAAACATAGTCACGACCAAGGAGAAGACTGAAATTCGCACCTTGGAAAACCATGACGTCTATATAGATGGTTTTTCCCGCCAAAGTAACATGCAACTTTGGGAGGATTCCCACGGGTTGACAGGGTTCTCCGTCAAATGCCAGCAGATTCTATGTGACCAGCACAAGCTGTGGGGAACCCAAAGCTTGCCAAGTAGTGGAAGGCATAAGACTGACAGATGCACCCTCATCCAGAACAGTGCCCGGTAAAACCTTATTGTAGGCGTAGGCTGTGATCTCGAAAGGCACATAGGATGGAAGACGGAAAGCAGTCAAATGACTCTAGTTGAAGGTGACGGCCAAACTACTTGGTGGGGGAATCGTATGATTGTCCCCCTACCCCCCATGAACCGAAGAATGACTCTCGGGATCGGATGGGATAGGAGAGTCGTTTTCAGACGCTGGAGAATCTGATGAGACGAGGAGAACATGAGCATGGTGCTCTTCCAAAACAGAGTGATCAATAGGTGGTGAACCTAAGTCGACACTCTTTCTGACCAATGGTTGGTATGGAACAGGCTGAGCACAGCCAGGCTCGAAAGAAGCAGGACGAACAAGAGAAGAATCTGAGTTAATCTCTTTGTCGATGGAAGGAGGGTCCAGAGAGAGCCGCTGATAACCAATGGGGAGCTGGGGTGAAGAAGCTGTAAGACCTTCCAAAACGGCGGAAGCTTTATCCATGTGCGGATAAAGGTGAAGGGGATGGATGCCTTCACACAGTCTACAGGGGAATCGAATCTTCCCTTCCTTATTACCGTTGCCAGTTACTAGGATAGCATTGCCTTGAGCTCTAGAGGATGATGAGGGATGAACCGGGTCTTGAGACCATACTTCTAGGATCCTTGGAATGCCAGGACAATCACGAAGAAGATGGTCACCCTTACATAATTTACAAGGAAACTTAACCTTCTGCGGAGGAGTAGAAGGTGGTTCATCCTGGGATGGACTCAGAGCAGTAACTGCATAGGTGGCCTTGGATTTATCGGACTTCTTCTTCTTCTTCGTCTTCTTCTTCTTCTTAGTCTCCTAGTTACTAGATATGGAGCTTTCACCAGGCGAAGGAGGAGAGGAGGAGGAAGAAACAGGAGAAGAAGGCATATGCTCAACCTTGGAATCAACATGTCTTGGTTTGGACGAAGGAGACGGTGGAACAGGAGTCATAACACTTGGGACCACTGAGGTTGAAAACAACCATACGAGCAAACCGATGGTTAACCCAGGCAAAGACAAAGTTGACATATACGGAGCATCGACATTTCCAAAAGGAGGAAATAGACTAGGGTTTCCATCAAAGGGAAAACCTTGGCTGGTAGACTCGGGGAATGTTGCCATCGAGAACGAGAAAGAACCCTACTCAAGCTAACGCAAACAAGATCTAACCGGGTAAATGTGAATCGTGGCCGAATAAATTTTAAGACACAGGAACAAAACTTTACCTCTTCATTTTTAAAGAGTTGAGAAAAGGACAAAAGGTGACTCTAGTCGCCTTCGAATATTTAATGAGCCTGAAGTGACAAGTGCTCAGATGGACTTTTTCTTTTAGGGACTCCGAAAAGGAATGAAAGTGACTACTCTAGAGAACTAGGCAAAAGGTTTACCAGAGAAATCCGTAAAACTGCATATACACCTTGGCAGTGATATGAAAACCAAGGACTTTCCGTACGGCAGTCAATCTTCCCAAATGTTGCGTTCGGTGCGTTACGGCTTGTAAGGCAGCAGACATGGCTTCCTATGGATAAAGGATGATAACCTAGTGGGGTCTCCCCATATACTCGACGATACGTGGGAGCACAAATCCATACTAGACTACTATTGAGTCACAAAAGGAGGAATCACCCAACCTTGAGTGGAAACAAGGTGACTAGGTTTAACGATGCTAGAGCACATCTCTAGCCTAGACCTCTAAATGTGTGCGTTATGTTCCAATGCATTGTTAGATTTATTCAGTTCATTTTAAAGTTGATCTTGGATTATGTTTCAGTTTTCAGGCCTTACCGTATGTATATAACCAAGCCTAGGATGCAACTAAAATGAATGAAGTATCCTTTTTCTTCGATGAACACCTACCTATGGGAGGGTAGAGAGATCATTCCCAAACCAATAAAACCAAGGAAACGAACAGTCACTCAATGTAAGCTGACATCAATTCTTAAAATGCACAGATACTACTAATGAGAGATCTAATCATTCGCTTTTCAATATGGAACTTGAAATGCAAATTTACTTTCACTTTCGTATGCTAAATGAAATGCAATCTTTCGATTTTGATGTCTTTAATCTAAAGAAACAAATAAGCAAGAAACACATGTGGAAAAACGGTTGATCCAAACAATTGTAATCTATGTCCGGGTAGTGAAGAGAAATCTAAACAATGCCAAGATTGGTCCAATAAAAATCACTAAACAATCAACCAAAAGTAACCAAAGGGGAAGGCTCAATCAAACCAACAGCAAGCAACAAATGAATCTTTGCAAACAAGCAACCAAGCAAAATTGATCCAAAGGACTTGAAACAATAAAACTAGGTCACAAAGCAAAAAGGAAAGATTCATCCAACAAAGCTCACAAGAGAGTCCCTCAACCTCTAGACAGTGAAAAACAAGTCATCAACCAAGTGAGAACATCAGGGACTAGCAAGACTGATGGATTCAGGAGGCAGAATTGAAAAAATTCAATTCTATAGCAATCAGCGCGGGCAATACACAGCAACAAAGCGCTGATAAAGAACACCACGCAGCAACAAAGTGATGTCAACGCGGAAGTACACGCCTTTTCCGTGATGGTCCGATCTACAGAACCGTCACGACTGTTAGGTGTAATAACGCGATGGACAGGAAATTACAAACATGGTGACGTGATGACAACGCGACTGTTAAGTTAAAAAACGCGATGATGTTCAAAAACAACAACAGGCGAAGCAAAAACTCCCAAATCAAAACAGTCAATCTTTAAGCAAATAGAGACATTTCCCAGATCAGGCCAGGAAACTCAGAAAAAAAAAGACAACTAATCCCCAAAAACTTGAAAAGAGACCAAAACAGAAACTCAAGGCAAGAGTGAACAAGAAAAGAACAAAGGCCTACTCCCCAGCGGAGTCGCCAATTTGTGATGCAGGAAAGTGTTCCCTCTATGGACAGAGGCAACCCCTCTAGCCCTAGAGTGGGTCTAGTCACAAACAAGGACAAATCAACAACAATTCTCTTTAAATAATTCAAGTTGGAGGCCTACCTCAACCGGTGTTCGATGGAGTTCCATTGCGCTGCTCCAGCTTCCACTTCCTTCTCCTAATGAGTGATTAACCTGAAATAAAGAAAAGGAAATACAACAAAGCACGTAACCGGATACAACAATAATCTATTTACTCATAAAGTCAAGAAGTCATGAGCTATCTAGTACATTGCATACAAGACATAGGAAAACACCATTGATTGCATTAATTATGAAAAAGAGTAAGCTTACAACCCAGATCTTGACGTCACAAGCCTTCTCAGAGGAATCCAGCCAACATGTTCCTCAAGCATTCACTCTTGGAGATGGATCTCCCAAATTACAAGTCTCTCTCACACACATGTTCTCCACAAGATCAAAGGCACTTCACAACCTTCCTCAAGCTCTAAAACAATCCCAGACTTGTCACACTCACACCAACTATCTAACAAGCTCACAAGTACTAACAGCAACACTCCAAAGACTAAGAATTCCAAAAACTAGCAGCTCATAGCAATGGTGAGAGCTTAAATAGGAGAAGGAGTCTCCATGAATGGTGGGAAGATGAGCTTATCTCCAAGGAAGGTAGCACAAATGACGGAATAGCCACGCCAGAGAAAGGAAGGCGACATAAACAAGGCCAACAACCATGTCTGGAGTCATCTGGAAGGCCGACTGTTGGAACAAACTCGCCCAAACTGGATCATCGTGGGCACACAACTGGTTTGTCGCGTTGACATCGCTATTGGATAACGAATCTAGTCATGTCATCGCGGGAAAATACAAGCAACAGTTGCGCTAGCACATGAAATTCGACCATCGCGGGAATCACGTGTACTTTCGCGATGGCAACGCTTCTGGACTGTTTTGGAGCGCCCTTCAGCGCATTTATTTGGCCAACAGACGCGATGAGGAAGAAACTTGGCAAAGTGGGTCATTTGGCAACATCAGAGAGCATGAGCATGAATGATTTTGGACTCAAGACATAGTAGGAAGACTGGGAGGAAGGCAGTGACAAATTACTGTGTAACAGTGAGGACACTTGGCAGCATAGTGACCGACTCTTCCACAAGCAAAACATTTGAAAGGTAACTTACCTCTGAATCTTCCAGCACCCCATTGAAGGTTTTTGACAAAATTTGATTCTTCCTCTTCTTCTAACATATATCCTGAGTCATAGGAATCTCCTTTGCCTGAAGCCTTGAATGCAACTTCTCTCCTATCTGATGGTCCTCCTTTTCTCATTTCATAGGCAGTTAGAATTCCATGTAGCTGTGACATGGTAAGGCTCTGTAGATTCTGTTTTTCTTCTATTGCAGAAACTTTTGATACAATCTTATAGGACAAAGATCTTAGAACCTTTTCAACCAAAACAACCTCTTTTATTTCTTCACCCAAGTTTTTCATACAATTAACAATCTCATCTATGCATAGGAAATAGTTAGCCACACTTTCATCATTGTGCATTCTGAGATTTTCATATTGAATTCTAAGAGTTTGTAGTTTTTCTCATTTTACCTGTTCATCTCCTTCATAGCTCAAAACGATCTTGTCCCATATTTCTTTTGCGGTTTTATATTGCATAACCTTGACGAATTCTGATTGAGATAGACTTCCTAATAGAATATTGACAGCCTTTGTATTTGTTTCATAATGCTTCTTCTCAGCAGGATCTGTAGGAGTAGCTGAAGGAAATGTGTACCCTGTATCTGTGATATCCCAAACTTCTATACCAAGAGATTGAAGATAGGTTGTAATTCTTACCTTCCAATAGACGAAGTTGTTTGAAAATTATATATTATGGAGCAATGGAACACATAAAATATTGCAGAAATATAAACACAGAAAATGAACAAAACAAGAGAGACGCAGATATACGTGGTTCACCCAGTTTGGGCTACGTCCACCCCGAACAGTCAGTCCTTCCTTTTCTATTATCCAGCAAAATGAAGAGATACAACCTACAGCAAATCCGCTGTAATATCCTCTGTTTTCTCTCAAAGTCTCACCTCTCTGTTTCTCGCTCACAGAATACACATCTATCACACAACCTCAAATACAATACCCTCATACAAAGAGAGGGGTTTCCTTCTAGGGCAAAAAACCCTAAACAAACATAAGTTCTACCGTCAGATCATCTGCCTAATGAATGACCCATATTGACTAGAAATTACTATACTTTTACAAGGCAATTTTACATTTATTTTTGGCTTTGGGGGCACTGCCCCCGAGCCCCCGCCAGGGGACCGCTGGCCCCCGGACCCCCCAGCCGGGGGGGATGGGCCCCCCCGGACCCCCGCGGGGGGGACAAGTCCCCCCCGCGTGGAGGGGTGTACAAAACTTCCTGGGGTATACATCCAGCTGAAACAAAGACCTCTGAACAATCATGCTCCACACACAACAATCTCCCACTTGGAGAATGATTGTAGCAACTCCACCGCTACTTCATTTGCTGGACAATGGCTCCTCTTTGGACCTGATTGTTTCTCATCTTCATCGTCATCCTTGAAGACCAATTGAAACTGAGCATGTTCTTAGTTTCTCCCTGGTTACAACTTTTGTTAGCATATCTGCAGGATTCTGGCTAGTGTGTATCTTTTCCAGCTTCAACTCTCCATCTTCCAACACTGATCGTATGAAATGATACTTGAGCTGTATGTGTTTAGTCCTGGAATGAAATGATGAGTTCTTTGCAAGATGAATGGCACTTTGGCTATCACTGTATAACGTGCCCATATCATGCTTCTTACCCAACTCACCCATAAACCTTTGTAACCAAATCCTTTCTTTACTAGCCTCTGTAGCAGCAACATACTCTACTTTTGTTGTTGAAAGTGCAACAACACTTTGGATTTTTGAAACCCAACTGACAGCTGTTCCTCCAATAGTAAATACATATCTTGTAGTGCTCCTCCCGTTATCTTTGTCACCTGCCATATCTGCATCAACATATCCTTGTAGGGAGATGTTTGAACCACCAAAGCATAATGCTTGATTTGTGGTACCTTTCAAATATCTGAGAATCCATTTCACTGCCATCCAATGTTCCTTTCCTGGATTGTTCATGTACCTGCTTACAACTCCCACTGCATGTGCAATATCAGGCCTTGTGCAGACCATTGCATACATTAAGCTTCCAACTACTGATGCATATGGAACTTTAGACATATAATCCATGTCTTCTTGGGTCTTTGGGCACATTTCCTTGCTAAGTTTGAAATGGCTAGCAAAAGGTGTACTAACTGGTTTTGCATTGTGCATGTTAAATCTTTTCAACACCTTTTGTATGTACTCATTCTGAGACAATGTTAATTTACGATTTTTCCTGTCTCTAGTTATTCTCATACCAAGGATTTGTTTTGCAGCTCCCAAATCCTTCATTGCAAATGAATTTGCCAATTTTCTTTTGAGCACATTTATTTCCTGCATGTTAGATCTGCAATAAGCATGTCATCTACATACAATAACAATATAATATAGCTGCCATCATTTTGCTTTTTCAAATAAACACAATGATCATAGTGACATCTAGTATAACCTTGTTCAGACATAAACTTGTCAAATTTTAGATACCACTGCCTTGGAGCCTGTTTTAAGCCATACAAGCTCTTCTTCAACCTGCACACTAGTTTCTCCTTCCCTTTCACCTCATATCCTTGTGGCTGCTGCATATATATCTCTTCCTCCAAATCCCCATGGAGAAAGGCTGTCTTTACATCTAACTGCTCAAGATGCAAATCTTCAGCTGCTACAAGACTTAAAATAGTTCTGATTGAAGTCATTTTAACAATAGGAGAAAATATTTCATCAAAATCAATACCTTTCTTCTGTGCAAACCCCTTTACCACAAGTCTAGCTTTATACCTCTGTTTTCCTCCATCTTCTTCCTTCAGCCTGTAAACCCATTTATTCTTCAACGTAGTTTTTCCTACAGGCAACCTGACTAAATCCCAAGTCTGGTTATGCATTAAGGAGTCCATCTCTTCTTCCATGGCTACCTCCCACTTCTTCCTGCTTTCAACCTGCATTGCTTCTTCATAACATTCAGGTTCACCGGAATCAGTCAACAATAAATAATATAATGAAGGAGAGTATCGTTCAGGGGGTCTACTTATCCTAGTAGATCTTCTAACACCACTTTCAAGTGTTTGGGATGTCTGTTGTTGTTGTGGTGGTTGCTGTTGTTGATTGTTATTATTTTCAGGCACCTTTACCTTTTCAGTGATGTCATCAAGAATTGCGTATTCCTTGTTTTCGTTTTCTTTCTTCTTTTCCTGCAACTGATTCTTATACAAGACCTTTTCATTGAATATTACATCTCTGCTCCTAATGATTTTGTGATTTTCATAATCATATAAGCAATAACCAAAATCATTAACACCATATCCAATAAAGGTACATTTCTTTGACTTTGCCTCAAGCTTTGTTCTATTTTCTTTATCAATATGGACAAAGGCCTCACAACCAAAAGGCTTTAAAAAAGAGTAGTTTACCTTTTTACCTGTCCATGCTTCCTCCGGAACACCACCATCCAAGGAACTTGAAGGCCCTCTGTTTATTAGATAAACAGTAGTATCTACAGCATCTGCCCAAAATTGTAAAGGCAATCCTGCATGCAATCCCATGCACCTTGCACGCTCCATGATTGTTCTATTTATCCTTTCTGACACACCATTTTCTTGTGGTGTTCTTGGAACTGTCTTCTCTCTGCGAATTCCATGCTCTGAACAATACCTATCAAACTCTTTGCTGCAATATTCACCTCCATTATCTGATCTAAGACACTTCAATTTCTTTCCTGTCTCAATCTCAACCAAAGCTTTCCATTTCTTGAAAGTATCAAATACATCAGATTTATTCTTAATACAATAAATCCAAGTTTTTCTGGTTGCATCATCAATAAAAGTAACATAATAACGAGAGCCACCGAGAGATGATACCTGAGCAGGTCCCCATACATCTGTATGCACAAGCTCTAATTTTTCATTCTTCTTTTCTTTCCCAACTCTGAGAAATCTGACTCTCTTCTGTTTTCCATAAATGCAGTTCTCACAGAAGTCCAAATCAACATTCTTCAAACCCGACAACAAATTCCTTGAGTGAAGAATCTTCATCCCCTTTTCACTCATGTGTCTGAGCCTATGATGCCATAATGTTGCATCTGCTCCTTTGGAAGTTAAAGCATTAACAGAGTTAGAAATACCATTGCATAAATACAATGTACCAACCTTTTCTCCTTTTGCTATTACCAGGGCTCCTTTGGTGACCTTCCAAGCTTTATCTATGAAAGTTGTCACACAACCTTCACCGCCTAACTACCCTGTTGAAATCCGATTTTTCTTTAGATCTGGAACATGCCTTACCTCCTTTAATAGCCATTGGTTTCCATTCTGTTGTTTTACAAGAACCTTACCCATTCCAACGATTTTACAGGGTTTATCATCACCCAGACGAACTTGTCCAAAATCTCCTTGAACATAGTCATGAAAGTATTTCTTATCAGGTGTGGCATGGAATGAAGCCCCTGAATCTACCACCCAGGAATCAGTAATATTTTCGAAAGAAAGAATCAAAGCATCTTGTAACACCTCACCTGTCACATTTGCTTCATGATTGTTTTCTTGCTGTGCATCTCCTTCTTTTCCCTTCCGAGATATACAGTCTTTCTTTAGGTGTCCTTTCTTTCCACATTTCTAACACACTATTCCCGATCTGGACTTGGATCCGCCTTTCCTTGATTTACCACGATATCCTGATCTCTTTCCTCTTTCCATTTTTCTTCCTCTAGACTCTTCACTCAAAGCATTTCCCAATGTCTCACCGGAGCTTTTTCGTCGCATTTCCTCGCTAAGGATAGCACCAACAACATCATCAAACTTTAAAGTACTAGATCCAGAAATGGAGTTACTAATGGCCATTACCAAACCATTCCAACTTTCTGGTAATGACCACAAGAATAACAGAGCTCTAACTTCATCATCAAAGTTTATCCCTACAGAACTTAACTGACTTGTAACTGTATTAAAATCATTTAAATGGTTTGCAACAGATCCACCTTCCGACATATTCATATTAAATAACCGTTTCATAAGAAATACCTTGTTTGAGGCCGAGGGTTTTTCATATAGTTTCGATAACGTCTTCATCAAACCCTCTGTCGTGGTTTCCTTTGAAATGTTTAAGGCGACTGACGCATCAAGGCACAATCGTATTGTTCCGAGTGCCTTTCTATCGAGAAGGTTCCATTCTTCGTCTTTCATACCCGTCGGCATCTTTGTTTTTCCGCCCAATGGTAGGTATAGATCTTTCTGATACAGATAATCTTCCATCTGCATCTTCCATAGCGAGAAGTTTTGGCCATTAAATTTCTCGACCCTAAACTTACCATCTTCCGCCATTGCTCCCACTCGAACCAGGAACCCTTCTTTCCTGCGAGTTTATCAGCCAAATATACCTTCGGCTCTGATACCAGTTGTTAGAAAATTATATATTACGGAGCAATGGAACACATAAAATATTGCAGAAATATAAACCCAGAAAACGCACAAAACAAGAGAGACACAGATATACATGGTTCACCCAGTTTTGGCTACGTCCACCCCGAATAGCCAGTCCTTCCTTTCTATTATCCAGCAAAATGAAGAGATACAACCTACAGCAAATCCACTGTAATATCCTCTGTTTTCTCTCACAGTCTCACCTCTCTATTTCTCGCTCACAGAATACACATGTATCACACAGCCTCAAATACAATACCCTCATACAAAGAGAGGGGTTTCCTTCTAGGGCAAAAAACCCTAAACAAACATAAGTTCTACCGTCAGATCATCCGCCTAATGAATGGCCCAGATTGACTAGAAATTACTATACTTTTATAAGGCAATTTTACATTTATTTTTGGCTTCGGGGGCGCTGCCCCCAAGCCCCCGGACCCCCGCGGGGGGGACAAGTCCCCCCCGCGTGGAGGGGTGTACAAAACTTCCCGGGGTATACATCCGGCTGAAACAAAGACCTCTGAACAATCATGCTCCACACACAACAGAAGTTGGTCCCATCAAAAATTGGTGGCCTGATCGAGGCTTCTCTCTTGTAGTTGCTCATGATTATAGATCTTCCTTCAAGCAATCAAGCTTCTTCTGAAGGACCTGCTCTGATTCCAATTGTTGAAAATAATACTGAGAGGGGGGGTGAATCAGTATTATCAGGTCAAATATTTTCTTTTTCACACCCAGATCATATACGCTACTTCAGTTAGTGAAAACCACGTATATACGCAACTACAGATAAAGCAACCAGCGTATACCATGCAGAGTTATAATTTAATTTATCTTAAAGATGTTGATCATTAATCTGTGTATCAGAACAGTAACCAGAAACAGTGAAATATAGCAGAAGACAATCACACACAAGAACACAAGATATAAGGTGGAAACCCAATGTGGGTGAAAACCACCTGTTGCAATTCGTTTCTATCTTCTTTTAATTAGAAACTTCCTTTTACAATGTTTCTGTATTGGTGCAGTCCTTTACCAGTACGCAGGTTGCAACCTACAGAGAGCTACAACCCTCTATCGTTCTCCAGCTTCTCCTGGAAAGGAGCTACAACCCCCTTTTCTCTTGCACTAGCCAAGATACTAGTACGTAGGTGCTGGCCTACAGAAGGCTACAACCTTCTCTTTCTTCCAGGGACCACATTTCATAAATTTTCAAACTGGATCCATGAACATCAATCAACCATTAAGAATTTCTGCATCAAACAATCTCCTTTTCACCAATTAAAATTGAATCAAATAGTCACTTCTCTGACAGCTGTACCCAGAACACAGTAACAGTAACTACACACCAAATTCTGAACCCAGAACACTGCAGCAATGAACAGAAGTAGCTAGAACACAATTCAAGAGACGTACACTACTTCAATAACCAGAAACCTGCATGCATACGCTTTTGTGTTTAGACTAACCTGTGTATATGTTGTTTTACTCACAAAACCAGTGTGTATATACGCCTTCGATTCACTGAACCTGCATGCAGATCTATAAAGGATAATTCACTCTTTTAAATATTCAGACATTAGTTAACCTAGATTTATAGATCAAGCATGCGCCACATATAACGGATCAAAATCATACAAAGATACTATTATTCAAGCCTTAAGATTATGACCCATCAATAGAGCTTATCCTTCTCCTTGCGCTCAGGTTCCTCCTTCATTCAGATCCAGATCTGTACCGTAACCCAATCACCAGTATTCCAGATCTAGCACTTTATCAGATATTCAATAATATAGATGATGCATTGCCAAATGATCTCCTTCCTCTTTTATAGTCTTAGGCCTTTCACAATACCACGGTCCAAAACCATAACAAAACAATACCATGGACCCAATACTTGGGATCAACACTTCTAACGAGATACCATGGCTCAAAACTATAGGTTCAATTACCAAGGACTAAATACCACGGACCAAAAGTAAGTTCTCCAACATGTATGCACTTTTCCTTGCGTGAAAGTGTGTGTATACGCATATGCGCCTTTGGAACATCTAACATGCGTGTATACGCGTCTTCGTCTAGGTGAACCTGCGTATATATCTTTTCCTTCATTCTGAGAGCCTGAACTGAGATCTGTCACCAAAGTGAGTTGCCATCAAGGACAACACATGTGCCACACCAGTTCCATAGCGCCAACTTGTGTGATAATGCCAACAAGACCTCCCAGCTCCACTTTCACCACTACAACTTCAGCGGTACACTGTGTCATTGCCTGCTTGACCTACTCTACTAGTTGCTCTGTTGTTGGTCCTGCGCTATCTACCTGGATCTTCTACTGTATTGTCTACAGGCTAGCCTACTTTCCCTCAATGGTGGCAGTGAGTGCATAGGCCTCATCTAGCCAAGGCCCCAATCTACCCTTGAGTACTGCCTATCTTCGATGTGTTGTGTCCGCCTATTCCTTTGCTTCCCGTAGCTTTTCAAACCTTTGCGTGATAGCGATGGTGCGTGTCGTCGCTCTGACCTCATCATACCACTGCTATAATTCCCTCGCCTCGGTTTCTAACCTCTGCAGGTTGATATCTTCTTGCGGACTAGTAAGTACCTCCAAGGAATGCTTGAAGAGTGCAGTACAATCCATCAACGTGTTATCTATTGCGGCAACTACATCCTTAACAACTACCTCGCGTTGTTATTTGACCTCTGGTGGAGTTGAATGTTGGGCCTTCAACTCAAGATCTGTGATCTTAAGTTTTAGCTCAAACTGAACCTTGGTTAGCTCTGTCATGGCATCATGCACACTTGTAGCCAGCTTTCGAATCTTGGCCTCCGTTGACGCTTTTTCGACGATATGCAGTTCCAGAATAGTTCTGCATGCCTCAGCGACCACTTCTGCAACATGCTCATTCTTCTCTTGAATATTTTTCCAAGTGTCAATCACTGAAGTCTTCTCTACAAACATCTATGCATTATTGCCCTTTTTTTTGCTAATCACACTCAAAACGTGCTACTCTCAGGCCCTAAGTTCGGCGATCACACCTACTTGTAGGGTGTGAAGGACTTCACTTGGGAGCGTGACCAAGTTCAATCCAATATGCTTTAGCGCGCTGACAGGATCCCTGTCGACTTCCACTTTCGTGGTCAGAGTGCCATCCGGCAGTGTGACGGCCTAGGGATCCAAAGAGTGAACCAATTCCATTTCTTTGGTGGTTCCTGGTGCCAAAATAGTCGAAGTCATGATGCTCTACCCTACACCGGTCTGCAGTTGTGTAGTTTGGATCTATAGCTCATGCAGACCTGTCTAAATGGCGAGCAAGGCTTGTTTCTGCTATTTCTCAAACTGCTGTAGCAGTTCCATGGTCGCGTCCCTAACCTTATCACCAATGTCATCTAATTCACCTTCTATCAAGGTGATTGGGCCAAGTGATGACTTAAAGGCCTTGGCCTTCTTCCGCAGCCCTTCTTTCTCCTGCTCCCAATTCTGCTTCACCCAGAAGGGAGTTCTCTCCTGGTCTCCACCACCCTATTTAGATTGTTGCTCCTCCTCCATCTGTGATGAAGGAGACTTCTGAATTCTATCATAGTTGTGCTCTTCCTCCCCTTCCTTTTGCTTCATAACGCTGCACTCTACTTCTGCTCTGGATTTTTCCTCAGCCTCCTTTTTTCGTCTCTCATCCAACTGCTTCATTTTCAATTGGGCCTCTTCTTTCTTTTGGTTTCCCGTGGACTTATAAGATCCAACAGACAAATCTGAGGCTGTGCACCACTTTGCTGACCAGCGATTGAGGACTGCTATGATTGCATCATCCGTTGCAAGGTATGGAAGATCATACCATTTATGTTCTGGGTTCTTTCGCGTTCGGATGGAGATATAGTGGACATCCGCTTTGAACTCTGCGTATCCCAACAACTGCTCGAAGACAGTTGGTGACAACTGTGGTTACTTGTTGATGGCCATGTTGATGCTCATCTCCATCAAAACCCAAAATACCTTGCTCTTGCGGACCTGCCCATCGTCCTTCATAGCCCAAAGAGAAGCAAACTTCGCTGCTTCTGGCAAATCGTTCACGATCGGAGGAAACTGATTGTCCTCTAGCAACTACCACACAACCAACATAATTGATAACAACAACCAAGAGTAATGAAACATCTTACTCTGGTCTTGTGACTCCCTTCAGTTTGCGAGGAACTCGCTACACAGGTAATGCACCCAATTGAATTGTACGCCCTTCACGCACTAGGTTGCTAGTGAAACAACTAGTGTCGGCACCTCATCTGCGTGACACTTTTGCATTATCTTCCTAGCCAAGATCTAGGTGGCTATCCTGATCGTAGGGTTAGCTATGCTTGAAATGGAATATTCACACGGTTTCTTGACAAGCTTAAACTTGTCCTTCATTCTCTTGGCAAAGTCATGCTCGCCCACTTTTCTGCCAAATGCCTTAGCTAGATTCAACCCTGAATGGGGTAGTAGGGTGATCCTATGCATCAGCATATCAGTTATAGGGATTGGCTCCTCCAACCACAGTCATCCGTCATGCACCAGGCACAACAACTGTTTGATAACTATCATGATTATGGGGGCGCGGTGGTAATGCGGCACCCATCGAAGATTCAACAAACCTGCCTTTTCGATCCCACGAATCCACTACACTGACTCCAATGCGGTGACACCCGAGTCCCTGTAGAATACTCTATGTATGAAATTATCAGTAGCCAGGTGGGGGAACCACTTTGTGTTCGCCAGGTCCCAATCCTCAAGCTTTAGAAGGGGGACATGCGCCATGCGCGATCCTTCAAATGTGATTTTCTCTAGAAAGAGAAGTTTATTAAGCATAAATTTCCCCTCATCCGGGTCCTTCATGATCATCACCTGATCCTAGTGTGGAGGGATGTATTCTTGTTGTTTTGAGATAGGTTCTACTCCCTCAATATCAATTTCCTATGTTCCCATACAAGTTTCCTCTGCGCCTTCGTCAGACTCTAGGTTTACCACCTTGCCTTTCTCCTATGCAATGGGCTTCTCTTTCTTTTGGTGCTTCCTTGGAGACTCATGCACTGGTTTTGTCACTTTCTGTTTGTCTTTCTTTGTCTTAGGACCCTCTTTGGTCGATGTATGCCTCAGCCTGAGTGACCTCAGTGATTTTGGCACATCCGCGGGCACCTCCACACTTACGACCTCAGGCGCAGCTCCCTCGGATGCCATAGATCCTCCAGCACTTGTAGTCTCCATGGGTTCTAAGATGAGGCTATTAAGGAGCTCCCGTGTTTCCTTAGGAAACCTATCAAACACGGAACTTGCCACCAAGGCCTCAAAACTCACAGGGTTCATGTGCAACCGATAGCTCAACAAATCAAATCTCAAAATGCAAAGTGTTCTTCGTTGGGCGGCTATCTATAATTTATAGGAAAATTAAAATTCAAATCCAACCGCTACCCGAAAATATACTCATAAATGCTAGATTGGTGGAAAATTTTCAAAGATCTCGCATTTAAGTTCTACCTTAAATGCTGCCCGCCCCCCCCGCTCCTCTTAGTTGTTTTCTCACTGTCAAATCATGAGCAGTGACCATAATGGTCACTTTATGGATGCCCTGCGTGGTTTCTCCTGTGTAGCTCCCTTCGCGCATTTGCTCGTGCGGTTACATTCTTCCCTTCTGTGTAGTCCCCCAGTCGCGCAGCTCTACAACCTTGGAAATGTAGTTTATAGTCCCACACTTCCTTTCAATTTCCTGGGGCATTAAGATTGTTCTTCCACCATATAGTCATCTGGCCGAATCCCTGGTGTATGGCTTCAACCGGCTGCCATTTACCTTCCCTAGAAATGGATCTCCATTCAACTTTACCAGCTGAACTGCTCCACCATCGGTAATCTTCTTGATGACTTATGGCCCCAGCTAGTGCATCCAAAATTTTCCTGGAAATTTATCAAACTTACTGTCATATAATAAAACTAAATCATTTACCTTGAAGGTACACAATTTTATGTGTCGATCGTGCCATGCCTTTTTACGCTCCTTCTGAACTTGCTAATGGGATCCAACCAAAAATATGTCTTCTTCAAGTTTTGTTAGCTGTGCGAGCCACTCCTCTAGGGCTCCGTGATCCTCCATTTCTGTGAATGTTGCTATGTGTAGACTAGGTACAATATACTCCATCAGCATCACAACTTCTACGCCATAAACCATCCTGAAAGGCGTTTGTCCAGTCAGCTTTTTGCAAGTCGTTCTGTAAGTCCATAGCACCGCAGGTACGCGCATGTCCCAATAATTCCTTTGTGCATTGCAAACCTTTGTAAGCATGTTCTCCAATATCTTATTAAATGCTTTGACCATCCCATTAGCCTGCGGATGATATGGCATACTCTTCTAATGATAAACCTAGAATTCCTCCATCAGCATGTTGATTGTTTCATTAAGGAAATGTGTACCATGGTCACTCATCAAAATCTTCGAGAAACCGGACCTCATCAGCACATACTCAAAGAGGAATTTTGTTGTTGTTGCCCCTATACAATCCTTCACGGGTTGTTCCTCTACCCAGGTGGTCAAATACTCAATCGCGGTGATGATGGACTGCACGCCCGTATTCTTTCCTGGAGGTTGAAACATTCCTAAAAAGTTAATAGCCCACTTCTCAAATGGTTGCAATGACATCTGTGGATTCAGAGGCAGCTCATCCCTCCATGATGGCCTACCAGTTCTTTGACATGCATCACATGCCCTACAATAAGCTTTGTAATCCTTATGCAATGCCGGCCACCACAACCCAGCACGTAATATCTTCTACACGGTTTCTTTGCATGCATAATTCCCTCTCGCAAATCCTCCATGAGCTTCAGCAAGGATGTTGTTTCATTCAAACTCAGGCACATAGCGTCACAGTGTTTCATCTAATCCCATTTTATACAACTGTCCTGCAATGACAGAAAAGTCTACCGCTTGCACCACCAATTCCTTCTTCTATTGGATAGTATACCCTTTTGGAGTTGTTCCCATTGTCAAGAAGTGTATAATATTTTCAAAGTGATTGTCCATGACACGCACCGTGAAGAGCTACACGTTAGGTAGTCTTTCCTCCAAATTAGTAGGCTCGTCTCCTATTCCAATGCACGACAAATGATCTGGCCCTGCATTCAATCACCCTAGCTTCACAATGATTTTGAAATCATATTCCTGAAATAGAAGCAGCCATCTGCATATCCTCCTCCCCAACACAGGATTTTTAACCAGGTACTTCAATGCAGAATGGTATGTATACATCTTAAAGTGTCCACCTAACGAGTAGTGTCTGAACTTCTGGAGCACGTACACCATAACTAAACCTTCGCTCTCTGTCGTTGAATAGTTCTTCTTAGCTTTAGACAGCTTCCTACTTGCAGACGCTATAGGGTGATCCAATTCTCCCTCACCGGACTGTGTCAGTACTGCTCCCATTGAAATACATGATGCATCCACATGCACATGAAATTCCTTCTTCCAATCCAGGAAGACTAGGATTCGTGCGATGACCATTTTCTCCTTTAACACATCCAGGCTCTAATGACATTCCTCATTCCAACATAATGTAGCATCCTTCTTTAGTAGTTTTTCCATCAGCGTGGTAATCTGGACATAGTTCTTGATGAACTTTCTATAGTATCATGTATGCCCCCATGTTGCACAGAGCTGTTTCATACTTCTTGGCGCCTCCAAGTTTATTATGACCATGATATTATCAGGGTCCACAATTAAGCCATGTCTGCATACCACATGACCCAACAAGATCCCAAAAGGGACACAGAACAAACTTTTCTTCTAATTGAGCGTGATATGATACCTCCGGCATGTATCCAGCGTCAAGCGTAGACTAGCTACATGGCGCTTTACCAGTCCAAACACCATCCAATCATCGAAGTATACCTCCAAAAACTTGTGAATGAAGTCCTTAAACGCTGCGATGACTACACGTGAAAAGATCGTCGACGTGTTTTTCAACCCAAAAGGCATCACAGTATGCTAAAAGCATCCCCATTCGGTTGCGAAGGTCGTCTTACTTCTATCTTCCAGCACAATCTTAATCTGATGGTACCCAGAGAAACCATCAATGAATGAATATGCTTCCTGACTACCAACATTATCCAGCATTTCATCAATGAACGGAGTTGGAAAGGGATCATGTATGCAGGCATCATTCAACTTCCTGAGATCTATGCATATTCTTATTTCATCCTTCTACTTCTTGTCCTAAACTACCATTGCGCTCGCCCAATCAAACTCTTCCACTGGTTCAATAATGCCTTTTGCACTCATTTTATCCAACTCTTGGCGGACCTTTTCTTTATACCTTGGGTTGAGGCAATAAGGCCTTTTCTTGACTGGCTTCGCATCTGGTTTTAAAGTAATATTCATAACACCCAAGTCCCCTATTATCCCCTTCAAATCTAAAAACTTTTTAGGGAATAAGTCATGATATTTGCGGAGCAGCTCAGTGACCTTATCTACTATGGCATCACCCCAGTAGTCCCCAATCTTTGCAAATTTCAGCTCTGCTTCTGTGCCAATGTTCACTTGTCTAGTTTTGGGCGGCGTAGTGATATCAGGATTCTCTATTTGTGGTCCCTAAACTTTGTTGTGACCTACTATCTCTGGGATATTAATGTTTCTTGGATCCTCATCTTCTTCTTCAATAGTCACATTGTAGCACTCCAACACATGGCACAGTTGGGTGGTCCAATATGGTTGAATCAAATCCAAGGGATCTTGCGGTATTCTGAAGATTACAGCCTTGACCTCTTGCAATGCCTCATCAATACCTTAAAATCCATCCTCAAAACTGAATGTCATCAAGAATCCCTGTCGCAAAACATTCTATTCTTTAGTGCCATGGTGGAGCTCTATTTCCAAGTACCATTTCATTGGTATTACTTCCAAAGTATGATAGAATGGATGCACCCACTCAGGCTGAGGCTCCGCTCCATAAAATTCAATCCATTTGGCTAGGTGATAGTGCGGATCATTTCTCCCATCATATTTCTCTGTTAATCGCACTTTCAAATGACCAAAGAGTATTCTCATCATCATTCTATATTTGCACCAACCATCAAAACTATCTTTGTGTGTACCCAAGCATCTTAAGGGCGTAGCACACAGTGCCAAATCCAAGGTCTAGAAGCGATGCTTCTTTGGCACTTCCCTTTCAAATGCATCCAAAAATTTATCAACATCAGTTAAACCATCATAATAAGGAAAATTTATTACCTCTGACAATACACAGCATAGCGATTTAGTCATCATGTTACAGCGCAGCATAGATACTTCGTGCAATTGATTCTTCCAGTGTTCGAATTCCTCATTAGAATCTGATGTGCAGGAACTTTCGCAGTCCTAGGAAATACGTCCATCTACTATCGGATTCACCCAATCTTGATATCACATTGTTATCTTATAAGTTTGTTCCAAATCATCATCGCTTTCATAATCGTGGAGCAGTGCAGTATAGCACAGTCCTTCTACAGGGCCCAATGGTACTACTACACGGAGCGATTTCTTCTCAAATGTCATCTTCCATTTTTTCAAGTTGATCACCCCATTCATGTCAGTGACCCAATTGATGCCAAGGAGCACAGGGTTGGGATTTCTATCATCCACAATCTCTATCACTTCAAAATTTCCCAACGCACTCGCACCATCAATATCAACTGTCACTCCCTAGAATCTTCCCATGGGGATTATCTTCTATTGATTTTCCATCCTTAACTGAATCGAAGACCACTGCAGTGCAGGTCTCCCCATTCTCTTCCACATCTGTTTAGGCAAAACATTTGCGTCTAACCCCAAATCCAGAATAACTTGATCCATTTCATACTCTCTTATCTGCGCAGTAAGCCTCATCTCACGCCCCATCATGGCCTTATGCTTACCAATATTCCTGACTACACGTGGTCCGTCAAGAGCGTTTTCTTTCTCAGCACACTTATTTATTAGCTCCTATAATCCTTTCACAACCTTGCTATCATGCAACAGCTTCATACAGGTCTCAAAGAAATTAGTAAGCATGGAAGTGTCCATCTCTTCAGTTGGCTTACCCAAACTTCCTAAGGTAGAGGCCTCAGCGGAGCTTTTCTTTACTTCCATAAACGTTTCCCTCGCGTGCTTCAGATCAAACCTGACCTCCTTTTCTAGAGCTTTGCGGACCCATTCAATTTCTTCACATTATTTTCCCTTGCCTTCACTAGTTTTCACTCCACTCTGCAGCACAATATTTACATTTGTATCCTCCCCACGAAGCTCAACCCTCATCATATGTAGGCTCTAAGTCGGTTGCTGAGGATGCACCCCCTTTTCGCATATCTTAACTAATAGTACAAGGAAATATTCTGTCGCATGGTCAAATTGGGTACAGTATCGACATGATCGGCACGTCGAGTTCATGCATTCTCGTGCGTAGTATCATGGTCCCCCACAGTTGTATAAAATAACCTGTCCCCAACCTCTACCTGGTCCTCATTCCCCTCAGCCTCGTCTGCGCCCCTAATATCCTCCTCACGCTCCTTCAGTGCCCTGATCCAGAGGTCAAGTTTTTGCTTGTACTCTATATGTGGGCATTCTTTCCATCATTAAATCGTAGCTACAACAATTACGCTCATCATGACCCACCGATTGACAGATGTTGCAGAAGAGTTGTTGTGGTGTTTGTACAAATTTTTGCAGCAAAGGGAAATTGTCTATCACATGTATTCTAGCTACCTAACAGATAGCACAACATAGCGTGGGCCCTGTACTTGGCCTGCTTGAGCTTCTAGCCTCAGAGGCATTGACCCTCCCACTGCAACATAATTCACAAAGATTGGACAATGATCTTTGTCATGCCCCTGAATTTTTCATTTTAGGCACCAAACTTTTTCGTGCACCTCTGGCCGAACTGCTCTATCATTCTTCAGACTCTAAAATTCTAGACAAAGGTTCTATAACCACACATGAATCTGCTAAACCCCCAAATTAACATCTTACATCAGTGTCTTATGCAATCTCATCACAATCTCCAAGGCTTCTGCCTAGGTCCCAATTTTTTGTTGTGATAAAGCAACCCTTAAATGAGGCAAAAGCGAAGCTACAAACCATTTGCTGTGTTATCCATCCATCAGATTCATGTTAGCTTCTCGAATCATGCACCTCAATTTCTGATCCATGTCCTAGGGTGTTTTGCCAAGCTTCATCATGATCTCCTTGAATCCTACAATTGATTGTGCTTCATACTTGGGCCTACTGAATTCCTTATTCAACGCAGCCTGAATATCTCCTAATGAAGCCATCGGATTATCGATGCAGTATCTAATGTACCATGTTAGCACGTGTTCCTGTAAAGAAGTAACCAACATTACTTTATTCATCTGATTATTTGTAATACCCTAAGCTTCCCATACACCCTTTGTGACGAGCCAAAATGGGTCCAGATCCTCATTTCCCAGACCTTTGAACACAGACAGTTTTACTGAACTCACCATACTGAATGGTGGCGTAGGTGGTTGTGGTGTGGCCGAAGGTGTATGCGGTGGAGGTGAAGATGGAGGTGGTGTGGGTGGATGGGGTATTCACAGGAACCCTTGTCTTGTCAACTGACCAACACTCTACGGAGAAGCCTGTGTTGCTTCCTCGTCGTCACTTAGAGGAGGTCCAATCAGCAGGTTATATTCAGGGCCTATTTTCCCTCAATCCCTGAAGATATTTCCACTTCACGTAGCTCCAAACATCAAGGTAACTGTATAACCCGCCTTTCACACAAGAGCATATTAATCCAAGTATTTAAAGACCTTAAATACTTACCTCACGGTGCCTTGAAGAAGCATCTCTCTACTTCACTATAACTGACTGAAGTATTGACCACGAGCTTTGTCAAAAATCCTCCTATGATACAATCAATCCAATGATCGACAACGCGTGTGATATTATCTTCAGAGATTTCTAATCTCCGCACTAACTCCAGGGTCCATAATATTGGACCGTCAAGCCTCCACCTTCCTTGGTCATCTGCCAATTTAGCGATCTACTCGTATAATTAAACTGGGAAGGAACATAAGAATATTTCGTGTATCTTTGTGCATAGATATATGTCCAACCACTGTTCTTTCGTCAATCATGGATTCTTGTTCTCTTGTGTCGTCAATTCGTCTATTTTTCTATCCAACCAGCCTAAAATTTCCTTTTTAGTTGGATTCCAATGATGCGACATCACACATCATTTTATGCATATCCCGGTCCTAAAAACAAAACCATTTGTTGGTTTGATGGGCCTTGACCCAGGTTCAACGTTTATTAGCTAAGCAAATCCCTACGCTATAGACCCTTGCAGCATCAATCCACGAAGTGCAAATTGAATTCTCACTCAAAGCAATATGGGGGGATGCAGGAACCAAATTTCTGCACCGAGAGATGGTAGTGATGTTGTTTTATACCCTAATTCTTCATTCACACAGATCGATAAGCCTTTTAGGGCTTATCGATATACCTCTCTTATTCGGCCTCTAGACCTTCATGAAGGTATATGATCTTTCTTCGCGTACCCTAAGTTAGTGAATCCACCACTTATGCACCTCTTTAATTACCCATACTTTTGTATTTACCCAAACTATCTTAAGTATCTGATAACTTACACATGCAATAAGATGTTCTATGCATAAATAGAGATTATTACTTGTGTTCATATAGCAATGTAAAACATACAGATTCACACATCAATATGGTATTGAAACATAAACCCAGTATTCATCATAGCATAACGCATGCATTCATAACATAAGTAAATAGATCAACACATGTAATTCCAAAATAATTATCTTTATTAATGCTTCAGATCTTCTTTAGAGACTCTAACTACCCTGCACACACAGCTGTAGTGGTCCACACACTCAACTGTGGACTTCTACCCTAGGCCTCTGCACACACAACTGTACAACCTCTTTCATATGCTAAGACTCTTTGCTCTTAGCTCTTCTTGCCTATTACATTCATCAGCAATTACCCCAAATCTTATCTTAGACTCTCTTAAGACTCTCCTTTTTATACAATCCCATGGTCTGCAGACCATGGGTAGGTCTTCTAAAGTCGACACAACTTACATAACAGAAGGGCGGAAACCCTTTATGACACTTTATATCTTCGCGCTTTGCGACCACAAAATGAGGAGACTTTACACTTTACATACAAAAACTTGGGCTTTCTACCCAAAACTTGGGCTTTCTACCCAAAACTTGGGCTTTTAACCCCAAAATTGACTCTAGGGGACCCGTTCCCAACAGGGCTCCTGCAAGTAGTAAGGTTTTGTTTTCAATTTATCAGTTGTGTTCTTCATTAGACTTTTGTATAACTCAATTCATTTCATTGCTATGGATACGTAGGTGCATCTGTTAGAAATTTTGTTTCCTTTCACCGATGTCAGATTACATAGCGGAACTTGATTGATGATTCATTACTCATTTCAAAAGCATATAGGATTGAATTTAGTAGTAGTGATAATTGATAGAATTATGTACTTAAATTAGGATTCAGTTTTGTAAAATAGAGTTTTATTTATAGTTTGCATTCATGGTTGATTTATAAATTTAAGAGAGTGTGATTCTTTTCAAGCAAGGCTTTAATTTATTCATGCAAGAGTGTGTTGTGTAGATTCAAGTTTCCTTATAAAATAGAATGATAGACATGCAATAGAGTTTGAAGAGTTTCAAGAATTAAGTTTATTTTTTAGTGTGAGGTTGATTTTCTAGACAAATAGTTTAATTGTTTTCTTTTTTAGTTTTATTTAGATATCATTTTCATAAGAGTGTGTTCATATTTCATAGAATTAATCTCAATAATGAATTCAATCATATACATTTCAATTTGAATAATTAAAGGGTTCTAGCACATATAGTGCACTTACACTTCATTGGTCTACTGATCCTGGTCGATAATTCATGTAACAATTTAAGACAATTAAATTGACAAACATTTTGGCGTCGTTATCTAGGAAGTGTATATATGAGTCATTTTCTTTTCATTAAAAAAAAAACTCCAATCACCGACCACCCCCAATATATCACATGGTGCATTAAGAGCCACACATCCACATCATGAATTCTTATTTTTTCACATAGAAGAAGAGGTTAAAAAGAGGTTGAAGAAATGGATGGAGATGATGACAATGAGGAAGATCCTTTTGGATTTTCCATTCAAGAAATTGATATGAATGTTCATATGAAGAACATCCCTCCATCTGTACTTCCTAACTTCAAAGGTATGAAATCACACGAACCGGAAACCTTTCTTTTTTAATTTTAAATCATTTGTAGATCTTATGGTAACTCATTACACATTCAAAAATTGAATTTGTTTCCAACAACATTAAAGGATAGAGCTCTTAAATGGTTCATGACTTTAGGAACAAATTCTAAAGGAGATGGGATGATATGAAAAGAGTATTTTTTGGAAAAATAAAAAAAAAATTTGCATACACCATGACCTTAGAAATCAAATCTTTAAGATGAACCGAGAAGAGGATGACAGCCTAGAAGATTTAGTGGAGAGATTTAACTATAATACCAAAAGATATAAATTGCATAGTTTAGGATCAGACACATTAAAAAATCTCCTACTAAATACTATAACGAATGAATGGTTTGATATTCTTAACCTGGTGGGAGAAGGATATGTCTCTCAATTTTCATTTCAAGAGATTTGTGAACTATGCAAGAACATTTCAAGAGGAAAAGCAAAGTATGGAAGATCCCCTCAAGATCTAGTTATGGAAAGAGTAAGTAAATGGACATCAGGATTGGTAAGTCAAACTGAAGTTAACAATTTTATAGACATTATTAGTAATTTAAATGAATAAGTTGATATGCTAAGAATGAAAAACAAGCAAAAAAATTGAGAATGTTCCTTCATTTATATTTTTCCCTAAATGTAGAAAGAAACATGCTTTGCATGAATGTCCACTTGATAACATTAAAATTTGTAAAATTTGTGTAGGAGCACATAGTACTGAATATTTCCCATCATTTCTAGTGTTGAAGACAGTTTACCAGAAGGATAATGGAGCGAATCAAGCAAAAGAGAAACTCTTTTATGTAGCTCCAAGAGGGTTATGGCATCCTCATCAACCCAATATGATGCAATATCCTTATGCACAATTTCAAGGTTATGCATAACAGTCTCAAGGTAATTTGAATATGTTGGAAATAGCAACACATAGTACTGAATATTTCCCATCATTGCTAGTGTTGAAGACAGTTTACCAGAAGGATAATGGGGCGAATCAAGCAAAAGAGAAACTCTTTTATGTAGCTCCAAGAGGGTTATGGCATCCTCATCAACCCAATATGATGCAATATCCTTATGCACAATTTCAAGGTTATGCACAACAGTCTCAAGGTAATTTGAATATGTTGGAAATAGCAACACATAGTACTGAATATTTCCCATCATTGCTAGTGTTGAAGACAGTTTACCAGAAGGATAATGGGGCGAATCAAGCAAAAGAGAAACTCTTTTATGTAGCTCCAAGAGGGTTATGGCATCCTCATCAACCCAATATGATGCAATATCCTTATGCACAATTTCAAGGTTATGCACAACAGTCTCAAGGTAATTCAAATATGTTGGAAATAGCAACAAGAAATGCTAAAAATAGCATTACTATAAATAGCATTTCAAGTACCAGTGTTGGACATAGAAACAAGGAATGAGAAAATGGAAATGCTAAAAATAGCATTGTTATAAATAGTATTTCGGGATAGATTACAATTTTAGTTAGTCCCTGAACTAAAATTGAGAAGTAAAATTCGAATTTGATCTTAGCAGTTGTTTGTAAAATAATTAATTAATTCATCTTGCGTTAGTTAGTTGTAGGAAATCAAACATGAAGTCTATGTGAAGACATGCAACAATTTCTCCATTGATTGAGGAAGTTATCCCTTGATTAAAGGAGATCAGGATGAGTTGTACTTTGAGTTGTAATTAGTTTGCTCAGTTAACTGAGTTAATTCCAGTTATATTAGTTTAAATAGTTTGTTGAACTAATTGTGAGTTCAGTTAGTTAATGCATGCATGCATGTAACTGATGCACTCCAGATAACTAAATATTCTCTCATAAATAACTCATGCATGTCATTTCAGTCAGAGACCCGAGTTGAGATTAGAGGAAGGGACAATGTACTATCAGTTGGAGGATTTTTCCTATATAGGAAACTCATCCATGCAGAAGGAATTATCTCCTCTAGGACTGCGCAGTTACTTTTGAGTTTAATGTGTTGTGTGAGAGGTAAATTCACACAGGTGATAACATTGGACCCCAGGAGAAACTGCGCAAGGAAATAGGAGGCTTGGAGGACATAGGAGAAGGTTTGTGAGAAGCCTTTGACTGTCTATGAGCAGCAGAGGGATTGTATTGAGAGCTGGATAGCTTGTGAGCTAAATCTTTGTGTAATCCAGACATATTTCCACTTGTATGATAATACAGATAGCAGGGTTTTTAGCTTAGGCTTTCCCCAGAGTATTCTTCTACGTTTCATGTGTGATTGATTTCTCATTCTCTCTTATATGTGTTCTATTTGATCTTGCTCAAAATCGATTAAGCTTCCGCAAGTTTGTTGAAGAAGTAGATCTTGTATTTTGCTTTAGTATATTGCATAATCTATTGATCTAAGTGGGAAATTTGATTGATTTCTCATTCTCTCTTATATGTGTTCTATTTGATCTTGCTCAAAATCGATTAAGCTTCCGCAAGTTTGTTGAAGAAGTAGATCTTGTATTTTGCTTTAGTATATTGCATAATCTATTGATCTATAGTGGGAAATTCTACATGGTATCGGAGCAAAGGTGATAAAAGAAAAGAACAGTATACAAAGAAGGGAGAAGTTCGAAGTTTCAAGTTTCTGATTATAGAATTCAAATTCTTATCACATATCAAATTTCACCAATGGAGTTAAACGGTTTGAGACTCAAGTATGCCCTTGATGGCAACTCGAATTATATATCCAAGAAGGATCACATGGAAGCAGTATTAGAGGAAAATAGTTTGAGGGAATTCAATGATCAAGAAGTCCCCAAGCCAGCAGCAACTAATGCTACAGAATTGGCGGAATGGAAGAAATGTGTGGCTAGAGTGAGGAGAATCCTCCTGAAGGGAGTTCGAGACCACATTGTCTTGAGCCTCCATGGGAAGGAGACACCGTTTTCAATGTGGAAAACATTGAAGGATCTATATCAAAACAGAAACGATCAGAGGAAGTTGGAGCTGAAAGACAAGCTTCGGAAAATCAAGTTTGAAAAGGGTGACACGATCTCTACATATCTGAACAAGCTCACCACTTGCAGGGATGAGCTTAGAAGTGTAGGGATCATGACAGCCAATGATGACATGGTGATTCTTGCTCTCCTCGGTCTTCATAAAAGCTGGCATAGCTACGAAGACTCGGTAAATGGAAGAGAAAAGCTACCAGATTGGGAACAATTTTGGTCAAATTTGATGCAGGAGGAGATAAGAATAAGCATCAGAGATGGTTCTTCATCTAAGGAGGATGAAGAAAATTGTGCCTTAGCGAGTAAGGAAAAGAAAGGGAAGGAGAAGGATTCTTATCCCAAATCGAGTTCTTCCCATGGTGGGAAAAATTTTGACAAATCGAAAGTGTGATGCTTTCATTGTCATGAGGTAGGCCATTTTGCAACAAATTGTCCATTGAAGAAATCCAAGATGGGATCCAAGGAGGGATCAGATGGTGAGGCATTGGCCTCACAGTGCGAGTTGGATTTCACCCTCATCGCATACATGGTTTCATCCATGGTGGTATGTCGTTGGTTTCTTGACAGTGGAGTTTCATTCCACATGATCGGCAATAAGAGTTTGTTCAGTACCTTGGAGGAGAAAGATCTCCAGATACTCATAGAGATGGGTAATGATGAAAAGTATAGTGTCTCAGGAGTAGGCACAATTGTTTTTCAGAGGGAGCATGGAGCTCTCATTACCTTGACATATGTGAAGTATGTTCCAGGACTAAGGAAAAACTTGGTATCGATCGCAATGCTGGAAAACAAAGGCTATGATGTATTCTTCAGTAAGGGAAAGGTTTTCCTTAGGCACGTCACCACAAGACAGGTGAAGCACATCGGTTCACGAGTCAAGAACCTATATTCTCTTGAGGTTCAAGATGCATGAAAAGCCTTGCAGAGCAAGGCAACTGTTGGAGACTTGGTGGTTGAGAGGGAGAGTACATTATCTCTTAACATGTAGCGCCAGAAGAAGTCTCAAACAATTGTGGAGGAGCCACAATTGGTGAAGTAGCTTCAAGAGGTTGTGGAGCAGCCAGAACTAGAGAAGCCGAGAGGAGACCGAGTGGAGGCATCCACTCATGCAAAGACCTCCAATAGGGGAAATTTCAAGCCAAGTAGGTAGAGGGATCGCATGCATCCATACCTCCAGGTTGGAGGTGGGGCAATGTGGAGTGACAGTCCCAAGAAGGCTGGAATAGGGGTAAGATCATTGAGGTACCCAACCTCTATTATTAGACCTTGCTATGGGAGCCCTGAAGAGGAGTAGCATGACTACCTGAGTGGGTAGAGGAAGATGCAAATGGAGTGGCAGAGAGATCTATGGTGCAGGAATCCCAAGACAGTGCAGAGCTAACAGGCTACAACAATGCGAGAGGCACATGAGTGTTGCACCAGTGCAAGATGGCACAAAGATGTGTGCAACGATGCGAGATGCATGGAGTGTTGCAGCAGCTCAGAGGTCACAGAGGGAGAACTTGTCAGTGGTAGAGGAAGCTTCAGCATCAGAGGATGTTTCTAGCCCAACAGGGAGGTCAGTTGGGAGATTTTTTGTTTCTAGAGTTGCTGGAGCAACAACACTTGGGAGAAGTGTTGCATGCAGAACATTCCAAAGGTTCAGGATCGGGTTCGAGTTGAATGCCTTTCTTGTTGAGAGGGAGTGTTGGAAATAGCAACAAGAAATGCTAAAAATAGCATTGCTATAAATAGCATTTTAGGTATCAGTGTTGGACATAGCAACAAGAAATGAAAAAATGGAATGGCTAAAAATAGCATTGCTATAAATAGTATTTCGGGATAGATTCCAATTTTAGTTAGTCCCTGAACTAAAATTGAGAAGTAAAATTCGAATTTGATCTTAGCAGTTGTTTGTAAAATAATTAATTAATTCATATTGAGTTAATTGGTTGTAGGAAATCAAACATGAAGTCTATGTGAAGACATGCAACAGTTTCTCCATTGATTGAGGAAGTTATCCCTTGATTAAAGGAGATCAGGATGAGTTGTACTTTGAGTTGTAATTAGTTAGCTCAGTTAACTGAGTTAAGTCCAGTTAGATTAGTTTAAATAGTTTGTTGAACTAATTGTGAGTTCAGTTAGTTAATGCATGCATGCATGTAACTGCTGCACTTCAGATAACTGAATATTCTCTCATAAATAAATCATGCATGTCATTTCAGTCAAAGATCCGAGTTGAGATTAGAGGAAGGGACAGTGTACTATCAGTTGGAGGATTTTTCCTATATAGGAAACTCATCCATGTAGAAGGAATTATCTCCTCCAAGACTGCGCAGTTACTTTTGAGTTTAATGTGTTGTGTGAGAGGTAAATTCACACAGGTGGTAGCATTGGACCCCAGGAGAAACTGCGCAAGGAAATAGGAGGCTTGGAGGACATAGGAGAAGGTTTCTGAGAAGCCTTTGACTGTCTATGAGCAGCAGAGGGATTGTATTGAGAGCTGGATAACTTGTGAGCTAAATCTTTGTGTAATCCAGACATATTTCCACTTGTATGATAATACAGATAGCGGGGTTTTTAGCTAAGGCCTTCCCCAGAGTATTCTTCTATGTTTCATGTGTGATTGATTTCTCATTCTCTCTTATATGTTTTCTATTTGATCTTGCTCAAAATCGATTAAGCTTCCGCAAGTTTGTTGAAGAAGTAGATCTTGTATTTTGCTTTAGTATATTGCATAATCTATTGATCTACAATGGGAATTTCTACAGAATACACCCTTGCCTTGGCAACCTTGCCCATCCCAACCTCAACACCAATCTTGGCAACAATGTTGGAAAAGGCCCTACTGAGGAAATCCACCATATCCTCAATCTTTTCCTCACTATCCTCAATACCATCATTACTGTTATCCATACCATTCACCTCCACCACAACATCAATATCAACATCAGTTGACTAAAATTCAACCTTTCCCATTACCACCCACATAAGAACCCCGAAAATCCATACCCACTCCACTACCTGCACAAACATTTCATATCCCCAAAAAACACTTAAAACCACTTATAATGTTGAGGTATTGAAAAATGATTCACTTGAAGAACAACAACTAGAAGAAGAAGATTCATATAAGGTACAAGATCATGGATTCCTGTTAATAAAGAACAGTTGTTGGAACCTGATATTGAAAAGTTTCATTCATGCATATCACCAGATTCTATGAATGGGAATCACATCTCTCAAGACTTGCATGGCACGATAGTAGGAAGCCAAGGAAGACAATATTACATTGAATCTTGGTTCAAGACATTCATTGGATCCCAATATTCCATTCTTCAGTATCTTCTGGCATCATCTCAATCAAGACAGTTGGCCTCTCAAAGAGTATATTACAAACCTGCATATGAGTTTATTTATCATCTTGTTACACACATAATCCCATTTGAAGTATTCATATACTTGAAAAAGATTTCTTTTTCAAGTAGAGTAGGACATATAAAAAATAAAAATTAAAAATTAAAACAGAAAAATAAGTCATATTGTGAAAACCATCTTGTTGGCGCAATTGAACATGAACTTTGCTTGAAAACCATGCAACTGGCGAGAAAAGTTCACAATAAGTTCTACAATTTTATGATGGTTTCAAATTTTTCTTATGGTTCTTCAAAACATTTTTGGTTCTATGCTCAAGTTAGTTGATGTGGGATTCCTTAAGGCCCACCTTCCAACAAATCTTGTCCCATCGACCTCAACACCTTATCTGGGATCAAGATCAGAGATTATTTGGAGTGCATTAGAACTTGCATACATTAATGGCAAGAATCCTTGTTGACAACAATGGGAATACAAAAATGTATCTTGATTGTCATATCTTGCACGTGACTCAACTTCAACACATTCATTTGTCCTTGTCAAGATGCAATCAGGTACCTTGACACTCATTTATATTATCAGTGAGTTGTCTCGCATTGGTTAACGATTTTCATTAATGATCGGTAATCCAATGATTTCTGTTGGGCTAAGATTTTGGCTATTTTTGACAGTACTCCTAAGGATTTTCTTCTCCTTTAAGACTAATTTTTTCCCTCTAGTTACCATATTTTTGTGCCTCATTTTCACCAAAAGGGTGATTTAGACTCCAAGGTATGAAAATAACTCAAAACGTCTCATTTCTTTTTATCTTAGGTAATTTGATGTTGAATGATACCTGATTAACTAATCGATGAATTTGAGAGGTACTAATTGAATTTCATGCAGATCAACAGACTTTGGGCGGTTCCGTGATTTCCTGCAAAAGATCGGGGATTTCTTGCAGTAGCGCTATTTCTTGTAGCAGCGCTGATTTCCTGCAACAGGTGGTTTTCCTGCAGAAGCCACAGAGGCTAGACATGTTCTGGTCATCGATAGAAGAAACAGGGACATGAGTTTTTTTTTAAAATGCATCCACATGGACTCTATCCTACTAGATGCCCTAGATGAGTATTTTTAACTACCCAGATATTATTCTTTTTATTTTGGCCGAATTTGGGAAAGAAACTCATACAATGAAGCGTGTTTGGTTTGATCCATGCTTCGAGTCATGGATCAAACCAAGGATATCGATGTACTGCATTTTCAGCTTATTTTAGTAAACAATTGTAATATTTTAATTTTACTTAGTTTGGCAAAAGCATATATCTTAGACTTTTGTAATGTTCTAATTGATTTTTCATATTAATATAAGCCTGATGTTTTGTTGATCTTGTATTGTAAGTTTCTTCAGTAGTTAAGGGGTTGTGAGTGAAGGAGGGCCCCCTTTACTCACAACTCTTGTAGTTATAAATGTGTGTTTAATTAAGTTTTTTTCCATGTGTTAACAGTAGATGTATGCACAGTTCCATTCCTCTTCGTTGATTCATAGCAGCGCATGCTTTTAATGATTAATGACTAGGTTATTGCATGAATGTTTCTAATTTGATTAAAGGTTAGACTAAGTTATGCAATTCGTGCCCTGATTTACATTGTGAGGTTGAATTTGAATGATTGGAGATAAGCTTGATTTAACTGTTGTTGTTTGGTTGTATATCTTTTCTTGATCTGCATCAGCAATTTTAGGTGTTGTAGAGAGATGAGCTATCTACTCCATAGCCTTTGATATTAAGTGCTGAGAGAGAAGAGAGATTTGGAATTGTGTGTGCTTTTTTTATGCACTGAAGTATCAATTTGCATATATTTTGCATTGCACCTCGCAAGCTTACAATTAGCCCTGGTTGGTAATTAATGTGTGTCAAATTATATGTTTATAATTTCCCCCAACATCTTGGCGTCATTGTCGGGGAGGTACTAAGGGATGATATTGAAATGCTTTAGTATGATTTCATTTTGTTTAAGTTTTTCATGACGGGGGGAGTCGAAGTGGTAAGACATGGGGTAAGGCCTACGCACCTACGGTGAGCAGAATTTGCAAAATCCACGTCCTGATTGTTTGGTAAGTAGAAGTTTTGAATTTTTCTATATAATGCATGAATAGGAATAAGGGCCAATATACTAGGACTAGATCTCCAAGTGTTTCTAGTGGTGATGTGAGCACCACCTCATCCACTAATAAGCTGGCAGGGAAATTGGATAAAGGGAAGTACGCAAGGAACAAGGCTTAGAAGAAAGGGGAATCTAAACTAAAGAGTGACAGTTCTGAACAAGGGTCGACAGTTGATCCTAAGTAGATCAATACCCCCTCAGCAAAGAATTATCCTTCTTTCAAATAATCTTCTATTACTTCTCATCAATAATCTCCTCCTACTGAGGGGAAAACATCTTTCCTTAGTGGCCAGCCTCAAGATGAATTCCTCTTCAATCCTATTCAAGAACCAGAGTTCTAGATAACTGACTCTGAAGGATCTTCAGCTCATGAGCGTCCCACTCTCCGCTGGTTCGTTATGGCTCATCTAGAGGGTATTGGTACCACTGTAGATAGGGACTATCATGAGAAGGGAAAGGAACCAATTATATTTGAATTTCCTATCAAAGATTATGTTGGATCCAGTCAGATGAAAAACATTCCTCCCCCTGCTTTACCTAATTTTTGTGGTAACTCTAGTGAAGATCATGATGCATTCTTATTTTAGTTTGATGTATTATGGAGGAGGTATGACTATTCTTCAAATGCTAAAAAGTTGAAGTTGTTTCCTACCACATTAGAAGATGAAACCCTCAGGTGGTTTGTGGGATTGAGTGAAAACTCCATTTCAACATGGGATGAAATGAAGAAGGTATTCTTGAGAAAGTATCAAGATTACTGTAAAACCAAGGACATCAGAGAAGAAATCTTTGTCATGACCTAGAAGGAGGGTGAAATCCTAGAGGACTTCTTGGAAAGATTGCAGTACAATTTGCAAAGATCCAAGATGAACTAGTTGAATAAAGAAACCTTGAGAACAATTTTGTTAAGGGCAATAAGACCATAATCTGTGGAGATTTTGAACCTGATAGGAACAGGTGATGTATCAAAATTGAGCTATGATGATGTGTGTTAGTTGTGTCGACAATATTCAAGGGGGAATTCTAAGGTTTGGAAAGGATCAAGAGATACTTCTTCCAGGTTCATTAAACCAGTTGCAGGGGATGGAGTAATAAGAGCTGAAATGGGTAACTTATTTGAAAATTGAAAAAAAAAACATTCTTAGTATTTTTTCCTCACAGTTGGATGTTTTGCAGGCTAAGCAGAAGCAGGAGGAAGTGGAAAAAATCATGGTTGTGTTCTGCTCCAAGTGTAGGAAGAAACATCCCTTGAGGGAGTGTCCTGCAACCAACATAGAGGTATGTCAAATCTATGAAGCTGAGCATTCTATTGTTAAATTTCCTTCTCTTCCAGAGGTTAAAGAAGCATACTTAGCAGATCAAGAATTTTTCATTGCACTTTATGTAATGGCACCTCAAAGGCCATGGCCACCGCGTCCTGCATGTATGTTACATAAACACTTTAAATTTCCTTGTGCCGAGAATAAGATGTGGAATTTTCCAATGCCCTAGCAGTCCTGGCCTCGGAAACAACCTTGGCAGGGGAATTTTCCTTACCCTGTTGCACTAAATTACCCCTCTCAAAATTTCTATCCACCACAACCCATGCCACAACAAATGGTTCAACTTCAACAACGACAACTTCAGTTACCTACCCCACCAAATCAACCATGTCCCACAGAACTTCCTACCCAGCTAGTATCTAACCGCAACAATAAATTCATCCAACCTACTCACAATATTGGAGTGGCCACTTATCCTACTTATTACATCGCACCCCAACCTCTACAGGAAATTTATGTACCTCTGCTGTAGGAATTTCCTGTATCTCTGCAGGAAATCAAACAAAGGTCAAGAAAAGTAGTGACCCGACTAGGAAATATTGAAGAGATTATAGAGGAAGATACCCCTGATACACCTGAAATAGAAAACATACCAGAAATAGCAGAACAAAACATTTTAAAAGCACAAGAACCTTCCTCATCTCAAACACTCTAGCATCCTTTCCCAGAGAGGTTGGAGATGAAAGAAATAACGAAACAACCCGAGTTTGATCTAGTGTCATAACTAAGAAATTTATTCATCAATATTCCTTTACTGCAAGAAATTAGGGAAATCCCAATTTACACCAAAATAGTTAGGCAGCTATGCACCAAAAATCTAGGGAGACAAAAGAAAGAACCCTCTACAATCCAAGTAGGTGGAAAACTTGCAAGCCTTATGTCTACCGGATTTGCCACTGAAAAATATGCAGACCCTGGAATCCTTATGGTTACAACCTTCATCAATGGATGCCCAATAAGAAACACTTTAATTGATTTAGGTGCAGCCATTAATGTAATGACGATGGAAACATTGTCCCATATAGGATCCTTTGACTTGCTTCCTACCCCTATTGTGTTAGAATTAGCAGATAGATCTAAGGTCAAGCGAGAAGGTGTATTGGAAGACATTGTCATTTCATTAGATTCTTGGGAATATCCTATAGATGTTTATGTTCTTTAGCCTAAGACTAGTTTGGGAGGGCACCCTATGATCATGGGGGACCTTGGTTGGCCACAGTGGATGCCTTCATAAGGTGTAGGTAAGGAAAAATGACCATCATTCATGGGACTAAAACTAAAAAAATAAATCTATATCCCCTTGCTAAACCCCTCTTAAAATCATAAAATACTCATTGGGTTGATGAAGAACATAATTCAGAAATTACCCATCTAGTTTTGACAATAGCCCAATCCATGAGCCTTAAAGAAAGCACTAAGGAAAATCTGATCAATTGCTATATTTCGAACCCTAATTTTTCCTAGCATTTAGAGGGGCAGTCAAGTCATGAGACAGAGTCATTGTTGATATACTAGAACATAACTTTCAAAAACATGGTACAACATCCGAATTAAACTCAGTCCTCCTGTTTGAATTTCCTGCATGTTCAATGACTGAATGTGGAGGCAAGGTAATTGAGATCTCTCGGAAAAACTTTAAATATCAATTTTTCCTTAAATCATGAACAAGAAAATCAATTATGTCATATGTTGAAATACTTTTTAGACGCATTTTCTTGGGAATATATAAATATGAGGTGAATTCACCTGGACACTTGCATTCATCATATTATATAGAAGGAAATGCCAAGCCTATAAGGAAACCATAGAGGAGAATGAATCCTACTTTAAGAGAAATTGTAAAAGATGAACTTCAGAAACTATTAAACGTAGGGTTCGTTTATCTTATTTCAAATAGCCAGTGGGTATCCCCATTGGTTATTGTCCCTAAGAAGAATGGAAAATGGAGAGTTTCTGTACATTACAGGGAACTAAATAAAGCCACATTAAAAGACCATTTTCCCTTGCCTTTTATAGATCAAGTGATGGACACCTTAGCAGGGAAGAAGTACTTTTCTTTCTCAGATGGGTTCAGAAGGTACAACCAAATCAGGAAAGCTCCATAGGACCAGGATAAAAAAAACATTCACAGGTCTATGCAACACACCAGCCACATTTCAAAGGGAAATACTTGGTATTTTCTCTGATCCTTTACATGATTGCATAGAGGTTTACATGGATGATTTCATGGTAATGGGTGATACTTTTCAAGAGGATTTACTTAATCCTGGAAATATTTTGCAAATATGTAGAGAGACTAATCTTTCATTAAGCAATGAAAAATGTTTTATGATCATGACTAAAGGAATTTTTTTGGGTCGTCATGTTTCTACTACAGGAATCAAAGTTGATCTGGCAAAGATCGACTTAATTATGAAGATACCTCCACCAACTAGCGAAAATGGAGTCCAAAGTTTCCTTGGACATGCAGGTTACTACAGAAGATTTATTGAAATTTTTACCAAGGTAGCCTTGCCACTGTTTAAATTATTGACAAAAGAATCTGGATTTCGTTGGAATGATGAGTTCCAAACTACATTTGACACACTCAAGGATAAGCTTTCTTCATCACCTCTCTTGAGTGGACCAAGTTGGAAGTTTCGATTTCACATTTCCACTTATGCCTCAGATTCAGCTACAGGGGATGTATTGTTCCAAAAGTAAAACCTTGTAACCCATGCTATTTATTGTGTTAGTAAAAATTTGACTCCTGCTAAATTGAATTATGTTGTAACTGAGAAAGAATTCCTTGTTGTGGTTTCCACTATTAATAAGTTTAGACATTACATCAACGACTATGAAGTTATTTTACATACCAATCAATCTGCTATTCGATATCTCATGAATAAACCAATTACTAATGGCAGAATTACTAGATGGCTTTTGTTGTTGTAGGAATTTGACATCACAGTATTGGATAGGACAAGGAGAGAAAATTAGGTAGCTGATTTCCTTTCTAGGCTCAATCATAAAGGCAAGGATGGTCCTGTTAATGATAGCTTCACAAATGAGAACTTGTTTTCCATTCCAGTCAAATCACCTTGGTTTGTATATATGGCTAATTATCTTGCTATCGGGAAGTTACCACCTTACTTCTCATCTAATCCGAAAAACAAAATTATTAGAAAAAGTGATGATTACTCTTGGATAAAAGGAAACCTATTTTTCACTAGACCTGATCTGATTATTCGGAGGTGTGTCAGAGAGGATAAGATATATGACATCTTGTGAGCTTTCCACAATGAACCTTGTGGAGATCACTTTGCAAACAAGCGAACAACCTATAATATCCTTCGCTAAGTTTACTATTGGCAAAGTATTTTTAAATATGGAAAGGAGTATGTTCGTAAATGTGATAGCTGCCAAAGAATAGGGAGACCTGTTCAAGGAGATGAATTGCCTTTATAGCCACAAGTTCCCATAAAACCATTCAATAGGTGGGCTCTTTAATTTCTAGGCCCCATTAATCCCATGTCCAAAGGTAAGAAGTATATTTTAGTGTGTACTAATTATGTTACGAAGTGGGTGGAAGCGAGAGCAATGCCTAGAGCTACACAGAAAGTAGTGGTAGTACCAAGGGAAATTCTTACTGACCAAGGTACCCAGTTTGTATCAAATCTTGTGCATGGAATTGTGCAAAAATATCAGATCCCTCATCGGAAGTCCACCCCTCCCATCCACGGGCCAATGGGTAGGTGGAATCAACAAATAAGGTGTTGGAGACAATCTTGACTAAGTGAAACTACATAAAATGGATTGGTCCAATCGACTTCCCGGGGCCTTATGGGCCTAAAGAATCACATGGATAAACACTACTGACTTCTCTCCGTATGAATTGGTGTATGGAAAATAAGTTTTATTCCTAATTGAATTTCATATCAGAACTTTTAAGATGGCAGTAGATTTGGGCATAGATCTCACTAAGGCACAATAGCAGAGGATCCTATAGCTTAATGAACTAGACGAGATTAGGCGGGATGCTTTTCAGCATACTGACCTTATCCAAAAACATAGGGTTAAATGGCACGACAGATACATTAATAAGAAGAAGTTCAAGGAAGGATACTGGGCATTGTTGTTCTATTCAAAATTCAAGAATTTTAAAGGAAAATTTAACACGCATTGGCTTGGTCCATATGAGATCGAGAACGTCTTTGATAGTGGATATGTTCTATTCAAGGAAATAGATGATGAAAATGTAACCTTCTTGTTAAATGGGCATAGAATCAAGTTGAATCAGAAGCCCCAGTCTAAGGAGGAATTTTTGGAGGAGATTGTGAAGAAGAAAGAGTTGGATATGGTGGGTATGGGAGTTCTCCCCTTCACTACCTCTTCTTGATTTTCTCCTATAATAAATTGAGTTTACTTTATTCCTTCTCATGCTCAGTAAACCATGAGAGGAGTGTTTATTGGATATAGGTTTATTCCTTTTCTAGCTCTAGTAGACTATTTACATAAAAGGAACCCAATTGGAGTTTTCTTTTTCAGCACTTCAAACTCTCTAAATTTGAAATCTAGTGAGCATGAACTGCCTTGGGCTTGTTAAAATCACAAGATAGTAGATCCCTTGGGGTCCCCAAATAAATTTTGTACCTTAATAAATTTTTGATTTGCTCGCATTGGACTGATGTGGGATTTCTTAAGGCCCTTCTTCCAACAATATTGGCCCATTGACATCAGCACACTATCTGGGTTCAAGATCAGAGATATGTGATGCCTTAAAGATTGTATACATCAATGGAAGGTTATCTCGCCTACAAAAATGGAGATTCATCAAGGCTCCTTGATTGTTGGATCCTTCAGGGGTTTCAACAACAACTCATCTATTCACACAGGTTTAGATGCATCTGTTATACCTTGGTCCTCACTTTTATTATTGGTGATGGACCTCGCGTTAGTTAACAGCTAACCTCAATGGTTGGTAATCTAATGAGATCACTACACATTCAACTTCAACACCTTTATTCATGTATTAGTGAACTGTACAAGGTTAGGGAAAGAAGGAGTCCAAGTCCTTTCAATCCTGTAGCCAGATCAAGACCAGTTAGCAATAAATGAGGCAACAACTTGTGTTTTACAACAACAACAAATGAAGGAAATGTGTATTATTATCTTGTTAGAAATTTTATTGGAATTCCTTCATAAGTAACGAATTCCTAAAGAAGAATTTCTTGCAACAATTATTAGATGTTGCACTCCCGATGAATTATTTGTTCCTTTAAAACAATTCCATCGGAATATCTCCTTAAGGAATCTGACAGGTAGTAAATCAATTTCTAAAGTCTTCAAGGTTACTCAAGACCTTGTAATCTCATGATCTTGTATATGATATGGTTTTAAAGTGGCTCATCATTCTGAGGCAAGCGTGTTTTTCATATCCAGGTAACCAACCATCAGACAGTAACTTAAGAAGGTAAGCACGACGTCAATTGCTTGAGGTAAAAGGTAATGGTACGAGTCTTTTTTTTAAAGTTGCATCATTATGAGTTATGGTCATCCTTGTTTGAAAAGGCAGCTATGAACCATTCCATGTCATGGTGCAAGGTCCCATTCTCAATAATCACTTCAAAGTGTACAACAATTACCTCTCCAATGAAGATCTTGCATAACAGATCATGATTTTTAATCATTATCATGTTCTACATTATATGGACTCACCATTTTTATTTCCTTATTGAGTCATTCTCATTCCCATCAATCCTAAGACACCCTGAATAACCTACAGAAGATGTTAGAAAGGTCGAATTGTAACCCTACGCTCCCCTAATCATAGTATCTGTCAAGAATGAGGTCGCTTGTCTTGTTTGAACCGCAGGGCCCAAAGTTGTTGGAAGCATATCCTCAGAGTAAGAAGTGGTTGGAAAAGGCGGGGTGGTTGTCGTTGTTTTTTAAATTCGATGGGCATAATTCCAAAGTAACCTAATCTTTTGCTTTGAATCTGAATGGAGGCTGGGCTCAGGTTGGAAATGTGAAGTTTAAGCTAACCGAAGAATTGGTAGCTCAAGCCTGTGATATTCCATAGGAAGACAAACTTTGGTTTAAAAATCAATGAATTAATAAAGAAAAATGTGAGCTTTTCCTAAAGAAGGATCATGTGAATCCAGATTGGGGAAAATGGATTTCACAAGACTATCTTCAAAGTAAGTATCAGTGCCTCCTCTTTCTCTTTCAAAAATATATTACATGTGAGGGTCGATTCGGGTTGGCCTTTCTATTTGACATTCGACTTCTTAGAAATTTTAGAAATAAACCCCTGAATATGCCTTATTATTTGAGGATGTATCTATTAAAAATGGTTACTTTCACTCAAAAAAGGGCAGCCCACTTAGAAGAAATCTCTACCACCATGGTCTCATTAAGATTATTATGCTAGAGGTGTTTAGGAAACAAAAAAAAAGACCTGGGAGGAATTTTTGGTGGAGAACTATTTTGTAGATGATGAGGAAGCACCTAAGCTAGAGACTAGGGAGGCAGAGCCAAGTCAGAAAGCAACGAGGAAGTCTCGAACTCATAGCCATCTAGAGGAAGTGCCTAAGCTAGATACTGGGGGGGCATATCCAAGCCAACGACCAAAGAAGAAGTCTTGAGTTCATAGTTAGCTAGAGGAAGTGACCAAGTTGCCAAAGATTGGGGAAATAGAGCCAAGCCGGAAATCAATGAAGAAGCCCTAAACTTATACCCAGCCGGAGGAAGAAAGTAAGGAAGAAGAGAACATTATGGTGATCAGGGAGACTGTGGAAAAAAGGCCAAAACCATCGATGGATGCCACTCCTCCTGTTAGACGCTTTACTAGGAGCCAAGTCATTAATATGGCTACAAAAGAAAGCAAAGAGGAGGGCATACAACAAACAGAAGTAAGCAGGGAAACTAAAAATTCATTGAAGGCATCCAAGGGAAAGCAGGTACAGGTTGAAGCAACTAAATTCATTACTAAGGATGACTGGGAGCAACATCCTATGAGACCCAACATCTCAAGGGAAGTATGGATAAAATTTTGGAGGACTATCAAGCACTAGAGGGATAGGGCTTTCCTCATTCCTCTCAAGAAAAGACAATTGCACAAGGAGTTGGAGGAAGCTATTACATATATTACAGTGTCAGAAAGAGTCCCTAAGAGGTAAAATGAGACTCTTAAAGAAAACAGCCTGCGCCTTCAAAAGTATTTTTATGAATGAAAAACAAAATACCAAAAGGCAAGTAGAATAGTGAAGAAGAACCAAGTTCAAATAAGACATTTGCAGAATCGTAATGTGGAGTATAAAGATAGAGTTAAGAAAGTTGAATCCAGCAGGGCATAGTTGGATCATCTGGCTGTAGTGGCTGCAACACAAGGGGAAATTCTTGCATAGGGCCATGCAATATGCTAGGTGTGGGGGATATGTTGGACCTAGATTTTGGCTATTTTTGACAGTACTCCTAAGGCTTTTATTCTCCTTTAAGACTCCTTTTTTTCCCTCTTGTTACCATCTTTTTGTGCCTCATTTTGACCAAAAGGGCGATTTAGACTCCAAGGTATGCAAATAACTCAAAACATATCATTTCATTTTATCTTAAGTAATTTGATGTTGAATGTTACCTGATTAACTAATCAATGAATTTGAGAGGTACTAATTGAATTGCATGTAGATCAACAGACTTTGGATGGTTCCACGATTTCCTGCAGAAGATCATGGATTTCTCGCAGCAACATTGATTTCTTGCAATAGGCGATTTTCTTGCAGAAGCCACATAGGTTAGACATGTTTTGGTCATCCACAGAAGAAACGGTGACATGGGTTTTTTAAAAAATCCATCCACATGGACTCCATCCTACTGGTTGCCCCAGATTAGTATTTTTAACTACCTAGATCTTGTTCTTTACATTTTTTCTGAATTTGGGAAAGAAGCTCAAATGATCAAGCGTATTCAGTTCGATCCATGCTTCCAGTCATGGATCAAACCAAGGATATTGATGTACTGCATTTTCAGTTTATTTTAGTAAACAATTATGATAATTTAATTTTACTTTGTTTGGTAAAAGCACTGGCTTGCGCACTTGTATAAGAAAATTAGATTCGATTTGTAGGGGATGGACAAAAACATATATCTCAAACTTATGTAATGTTGTATACGAATTTTTAAATTAATATAAGCCTAATGTTCTGTTAATCTTGTATTGTAATTTTATTCAGTAGTTAAGGGTTTGTGAGTGAAGGAGGGCCCCCTTTACTCACAACTCCTATAGCTATAAATGTGTGCTTAATTAAGTTGTTTTCCATGTGTTAATGGTAGATGTATGCACAGTTCCATTCCTCTTCGTTGATTCATAGCAGCGCATGATTTTAATGATTAATGACTGGGTTATTGCATGAATGTTTCTAATTTGATTAAAGGTTAGACTAAGTTATGCAATTCGTGCCTTGATTTACATTGTGAGGTTGAGTTTGAATGATTGGAGATGAGTTTGATTTAATTGTTGTTGTTTGTTTGTATATCGTTTCTTGATATGCATTAGTGAATTTAGGTGTTGTAGAGAGATGAGCTATCTACTCCATAGCCTTTGCTGCTAAGTGCTGAGAGAGAAGAGAGATTTGGAATTGTGTGTGGTTTTTATGCACTGAAGTATCAATCTACATATATTTTGCATTGCACCTCGCAAGGTTACGATTACCCTTGGTTGATAATTAATGTGTGTCAAATTATAAGTTTATAATTTGCCCCAACAATTTCTTTCCATGCTTGACTTCGTCACATTCATTCGCATGGTAAGAATTGTACCATGATTTTAGGTTTTGGATGAAGACTAATGGTTTTATGGAATCAAAAACAACTTGCAGTAGTATATTTTATTGGTTTCTTGTAGTAGCATGTTCATCTTGTTTTTCAACAGCACCATGATGGCACCATTACAACGCTTTTTCATTCATTTCGTTTTCAAGAAAAACAATAAAATTGGACCTATTTCAATCAATATGCATTATGTTTCATGGTTTCTACTTCAACATGCAGTACACAATCCAAATCAGCAGTTCAAACTTGGAGAAAACAACTCTCTGCAAAAATTGACATTTTCTGCAACAACTATGGTAAGTTGTTGTTTCAGCAATAGTTGCACAACAACTATTGCTGAACACAACCTGTTTTTGTTGTAGAAGCTTGTTCCAGAGGCAGTTTTGGCACAAATATTGTAGGAGATTAGAGCAGAAATTTTAAAAAAAAATTGAGCTTTTGGGTTTTCTCAGAATATGGTAAATTGTGTAAGATGGGGGCAAAATTCCAAAAAAGTGCAATTTTCCAAGACTTTTCAGCGGGTTTTTAAGGCAAATTTTCATTTTTCACCATTATGGACATATTAGGCCAGATTTTGATATTTTTACACAACAACATCTTTTCTTCATGAAAAAAGGAATTTTGAAAGCATGTGGTGGTAAAAAAAGTAAAATTACAGCATTCCCCTTTTGAAGCACTTAATTTGGCCTTAAAATGAGTTCGTGGCAACATTGAGTAGCGTGAAGGGTGAAATAGGGCAGAATCATGGATCAGAGTACTTGATCCAAGAGGTAAACTTGAGGTAAATCTGGCTTTAAACTTTTTAATTTATTAAAAATTCTAGAAATTTTGATGAGAGCTATTGTAAACATGTAGTCCCAATCTCTTCCATTATGCTTTTTTATACACTTTAAAAACCAATCCCACATGCTATGATTCATTCCTCATTAGAAGTGCCTTTCTCTCCATGAGATCTTTTTATGGTCAAAATGTTAAAACTCTCACCATTCCCTAGTATAAACTTTGTCTTTTTGCTACTGTGCAAATTGAATGAATCCATATTGGCAAGCAGTCCAACTTATAAAGCACCAAGCACATGTGGAACCTTCGACACCTTTGAAATAACAGATTGTTGATGACAACAAAGAAGTAAAGTGGGGGAAAGGCTATAAAGGAAGGGTTGTAGCAATTCTTTACTCACATGTCCTTGCAACTATTTATGCTCAGATATGAAGGGGTACAATTATTTTTTGAGACCATAAATGCTAAGAACCTCACTACACTTATGATTCTAATAAGTAATTTATTTGGGGCAACTTGATTGCATTAATTGGACAACATAATGCACATGAACATCATTACACATTTGTTGAGACTGCTAAGATAAGCTTGGTTGTTGCAAAGGAGTGTTTTAACTAGTGAATCAATTCTTTTGAGGAAGACATAAATATGTTTTACACAAATTGATGACTGAATTTTATTTTAAACCAATATGTATAGATGCAGCAGATAACTAGTATTACAGGCTTCAATTTTTCATCATTTCCAACTATGCTCATAGTCCTATTTTCTAATAGGATGCTCCAAAGTACACTTGTTTTTCCGAGTACATTTATCTATTTTATGCAGCAAAATTTCGTGTTATCATAAAAGAATCCTATTCCATGAGAAATGTTGATGAGCAGATGACATGAAAATCAGGGTGTAAAAGTTGTTGTTGTTGATAAGTTTTGCCACAAGGATAATGCCCAAATAATTTAGAGTTCATAAAGGAATAGTTGGATAGATAATACATAAAGGAATCATGTTGATATTACAGGATTCAAGTATAAATAAGTCAAAAAGGATCACTGGAACTAATGGCAATAAATAAATCATTCCAGTAATGGTTTTAAGAAGGATTTATAGGACTTGTGTTGAGCTTAGCAATGGTTCCAAGATAGTGATTCATGGACAAAACTTCTTATTAGATAAATTCCATATGTTTTGAAGTATACAAAAGGGAAGGAACTTGATTTAAGGCATGAAAGAACAAAACATGAGTCAATCTTAACAGATGATTCCATACCATTAATTTTGGAAAACTTGCAAATTTTTCAAAATTCCTAGTTATTTGCATGAGGACATGCAAAATCACAAGTATGGGGGAATGTTGAGCCTCCAAATTGTCATAATTCCATTGACCAAACTATCCATTTTACATCGTTCCATTCATCCATTGTTAGCATTTTTAACCATATTCCTCCATAAAATGCACCAAATTCCCGCATACATGTTTACGTGGTTTTTTATTATTATTTCCATTATTTTTAATGAATTAAGAAGAATTTTGTGTGGTTTTACTAATGACAGTTTAGCAAGTTCAAGTTGGTGCAGTTTTGTCAAGTTTCTGTAGCTATCTCCATGATTAAGGTACTAGCACCACTCTAGAAGGAAACATGACACTTGGACTTGGTTTCTAGAAGCTACAATATGGATTTGTATTGGTCAAATTCCACCCAGCTCGCACCTGTGGACCTCGAGTAAAAGATCAATGGAAAAACGCAGAATTTTCACCAGTCAACGTCAAATTCATTTTCTAAGCAAATGAAAGTGAAGCTTGCAAATAAAAAACATGGCTTTTGTTCAAAATGGTCTCAATTAAGTTCTCTACAAGTAGTTTTCCCGAGTTCGTTACCTTTTCAGAGATATTTCATGTTCTTTGGAGCCCTATTTTGTAGGTTGTGTGAGCAAACAATGCACCCATGTGTCAAAAAATGCCCAGTCAAGCAAACAGAGGTTGGAATGGACTGTGCTTCTTCAAATTCATGGCAGCTAGGTGTCCATTTAGTTCTGATATTTAGCCATATGAATCTCCATGAAGTTACATTGTAACCCCTATATAAACACTCCATTGAAACAGAGAGGGGAGGTTAATTTTCTATAGCATACAGTGAATTGCTAAAACCTTATTTTTAATTATAAAGGAAGACCTTTCAATTCAAATGTGTGGTTGACTATGTTAGGTTCCTATACCAATAGGAGTCATAATTTTGAATGAATGAGATTAAACCTATAATATGTACATACCTTTGCTTACTGCAAACGTTTACCATATTCAAAAAATTAAAAAATGTAAAGAGGGTATGTCCTAAAATAAAAATCAAAGGACAAAAAAGAATAAGAAAAGGTCCAAAAAAAGTGAAAAATATGAACCCCAAAAACAAAAGACCATGAAAGTGTGCAAGTCAAAATGCTACTACTATTTACTTTTATGCATACTAATTATTGTGTGCAGTTTATTATTCATGCCATAATCCATGGTAATCAAACTATTTAATCTTGATTATGCCATGCTTTAAATTTCATGTTGATAGTTAGAGAATAAAATCTGGCTAAACTGTGTAATCTTGATAGATAAGTAGATAGGTAGAGTCAATAAAGGAGCTCAACTGTTTAACCTGAGCCCTTGGATGTAATAAGGTTAGACTTAGTTAGATTACTATTGTAAAAGAAAAGAAAAAGATTGAAAAGGGTTTGCTTGCCTAAATGCACCCTAATAAAGTGAAGAAAAAATGGTAGGATGACTAAGTGGGTAGTAGAAGAAAGGTATTAAACTCTCTTGCAATTCATTCATCCCCCTCACAAAACCCCTTTCCTAAAGGTTAAACTCTTTTTGCCCAGGAAAACCCCTTGATAAACATATTTTATGCAAAAAACCCACCAAATTACATTTATCCTAAGTACTAAGTGTATGGAAAGTACATAACATTTCATGTACCTAAGTAGAATACCCCTTCCGCTCATTTCACCTCATATTAACTTTTTAATTAAATATATAAATTCCTAGAAAACCCACTATCCCGTATATATTTAACTCCTTTATACAAAATAACCCCACCCCTTAGTTTAGTTATAAACTATATGACTACTCCATATCCCACAAAATACATTAAAAGCCCACCCTCAATCCCTAATTCCTCATTACAGACTAGACCGATCCCCTAACCCTGGATTAGTCCTTAAACTAATCCCGAAACCACCGAAATTAAATCCCCGGGCCCCCATTAATTCCCATCATTTACCCCCACGCAGCTTCACCTCCCGATCACTGTTGATCGTCCCCCCCCCCCCCCCCCCCAACATCCAACGGCCCATAATCATATCGGCCACACCCGATGTCCTCCCTTTAACTGACCGAAAAAGTGGTTTTTTGCCCGGCCACCGATGCTACGTGTCATTCAATGAATGGAATCGAGCGACCCCTCCCGAATACCACCAATCCCACAAAAGTGGTGCGAAAAAACCACTTACCGCCCTCTCGCTAAATGACAAAACCGTCTAATATTCACTTTGCACCAAAATTCAAAAAAATCAAACCTTTACCCATTTAAACACAAAAACCCTAGTTTTGCTCGTTTTCACCTATTTGTGCAATAAAACCCTCTATAACCTTTCTACGCCACCTAAAGCCTCTGCTAACCAATTCAAGCATGCTTTACCTCCCAAAATCACTTTGGACTCACTCCATAGACCTATCAAGCTCGATAAAGCCATTAATGACCCTCCCTATCAACTCAACATTTTCCTAATAGCTTGTTTTATTTTACAGGGGAACAAAAATACCACAGCCTTGGATAAACAGTCTTAATACTAGTCATAAGACCTGTTTACTCTGAGACTGTTATCAAATCTATTCAAACAAAGATGGAAAATAAAACATACCATTAAAAGACAAGCAAAGGAAAGATGGAATTGAATGATTTACTGTTGAAATAGACAGTAAAAACCGAAAATCTACAGTGAAGGTAAAAGGACACAGTGAAGAATATTCAAAGTGTATCAAGGTTAAAAGAATATCAGATTGAAGACCAAGTCAAGTAAAATAGCTAGCATGAATACAAACAACAGGGAAGATAGCTACAAAGCATACAAATTCATGTCAAAGTGAAGACAGATGAAAAAACAGAGCGGTAAAAGTAAACAGTAAAAGTAAACATGGATGAAGAAGGGTTAAGAAAACATGAAAACACTTTCACCAGCAACAATGAAGTTTATCCAAAGTAAAAGTGAAAAACAGGTAAAAGAAATTGAAGGTTAAAAGATGAAATCAGAGCAGAAATGTTACATTCTTCAGAAATTTCTTGTTTAAGTCATCGTTTTGCAGAAACTATTGTGGCCAATCCAAGAAGTATTTTGCGAAACTGGAGGAGGTTTTTGTTCCTAAAAGGCCAATCTACAAAAACCTATCTCACGTTTTACACAGGTATTACCAAAAGTGAGATAAGTGCATTTCTTCACAACTTATGTTTTGGACTGTGCAAAGTCCTGTTTTTGACATCTTTTTGTAGAGCATATTGTGAATAGATGGAGCTGAATTTTGGGACACTGAGAGAGGTTTATCTCAAACACATTCTTATCTATAATAATCTCTTTCACTTTTGCATATATATCTCGGATTGAGATATAAAAAGGTATCAATGGACCCTAATTTTGTAGAATTGTTGGGGCAGAATGCACAAAGAAAGGATGCAGTTAGTGACTTGGATGCCTCATCATCAATTAAGAGTTTCTATCAAATTTGACCTTCTCTTCTTTGTCACCATCAATCCATAAATATAGTGCCAAATAGATTCATTAGTTTTGAGTGTCCTTTATTTAAGTTCTATTAATGTAAAACAGTTTGAGATATTTGTAAAACCAATCTTGATATTTTTTCAAGATATTTCAGTTTAGAATTTGTATAAATACTTCTTCATTTGAAGTATTTTGGGTGGATTCAAAGACATTTCTGTAGACATTTCTTATCAAGTTAAGGATCTATTGTAATCAAGATTGGACTAGCTTGCTGGATCATGGAATAAAGTTAAAGGCATTTCACAGGATTGTTATGCACAGCAGAAATCAAATAAGTATTATCTCTCATGTTTATTACTGTTTTCTCTTCATGTTTATAAATATTCACATATGTCTCTATGAAATCTGAATGGTAAACAAGGAATGATATTTTAGAATTAGCTTTAATGCTCTCTGTCTTGATTGTTTACTTTCTCACTGTTTTCTACTAAACTATCTTATTCTGGGAATTCATAATTCTCCCTTACTTCCGTAATTTCCCCCCCTTAGGTCCACAGTAAAGGATTCTTAGTTGCCCTTTGCTACTGATATCCTTCTATTCTTCATCTTGATCCTAGTTTTAGGATTCTTCATTGCCCTTTTACCATGGTTAGGACTACCTTATCCATTTGAACTTGCAGATTTGATTTTTGTTGTGCTAGCCTGCCCTGTGAACTCCTCATTTAGTAATTGATCTGATCCAGTTAAGCCACTCTTCTATTGAATCCATAGCCCAATGACCTAAAGGCTTGCTCTACCCATCTGTTCCCAGAATTCCACGACCCAACTTCAATTTCAAAATCAAAATCCCATGAGCACTAAGAACTAGCCTAAAATCCCACCCAAAACAAAGTTAAATTATAAAGAGAGAGCCCTCTCTGGACTTAGGTTGGCTAGAGCCTAAGCCTAAAAGCTGGTTTGTGGTTACCTCAGAAATCTCTTTCTTTAACTTTGAGAAATTTTTGAGTGATAACAAAGTGTTGACCTTGATTCACAACCATCTGCTTGTGGAAGGTCCCTGCAAGTAGTAATGTTTTGTTTTGAATTTATTAGTTGTGTTCTTCATTAGATTTTCATATAACTCAATTCATTTCGTTGCTATTGATAAGTAGATGCATTTGTTAGAACATTTTTTTCCTTTCCTCGATCTCAGATTACATAGTAGAACTTGATTGATGATTCATTACTCATTTCAAAATCATATAGGATTGAATTTAGCAGTAGTGATAATTGATAGAATTATGTACTTAAATTATGATTCAGTTTTGTAAAACAGAGTTTTATTTACAATTTGCATTCATGGTTGATTTATAAATTTAAGAGAGTTTGACTCTTTTCAAGCAAGGGTTTAATTTATTCATGTAAGACTGTGTTGTGTAGATTCAATTTTCCTTATAAAACAGAATGATAGATATGCAATAGAGTTTGAAGAGTTTCAAGAATTAAGTTTATTTTAGAGTGTGAGGTTGATTTTCTAGACAAATAGTTTAATTGTTTTCTTTTTCAGTTTTATTTAGACATCATTTTCATAAGAGTGTGTTCATCTTTCATAGAGTTAATCTCAATAATGAATTCAATCATATACAATTAAATTTGAATAATTAAAGGCTTATAACACATATAGTGCACTTACACTTCGTTAGTCTATTGATCCTGGTCGATAATTCATTTAACAATTTAATCCAATTAAATTGACAAAAAAGTACCACACTAGTTAACTGAAGATTCACTCATAAATAATGCATGCATGTCAGTTCAGATGAAGACCCAATTGAGATTAGAGTTCAAGGACAATGTACTATCAGTTGTATAATTTTTCGAGTCGTACAGATGGTGCATGCAATCATTTGAGGACCTATGTTTGGATTGTGCAGTTATGGAGAGTGGATTTCCCAATTAAATATGGGCTAATTCCCTTAGGGATTGCACAAGGAAGTAGGGGCTTGGCAAGCAGCAGAATTGGCTAAGTGTTGGCTTGAGTTAGCTTGTGAGGCAAAGAGTTAGACTATACTAGTGAAGGAATTGTTCACGACAAACAAGCATTGTATTTTCTTCTGAGATCTTCTAGTTAATGCAATATAGATAGTCAAGGTTTTTTGCAGTTGCTTTCCCCAGAGAAATATTGTGTTATATGCAATTGATATTCTTCCTTTTCTTCTTGTTTTTTTCATCGATCAATTTTGGTTTCCACTAAAGAGTATAGTAGATTCTTGTCTTGTGTTTTAGCATATCACATAAGTTGTTGAATCTACAAGTAAAAATCTACATGGTATCGGAGTTGAATACAGTATAGAAGAGGAGAATTTGAGTTTGTTGTGCAGGTGAAAATCGAATTTGCAAGTTGATACTTCAGAGCAGAAATATGTCATTCTATGATTTTCGACTTAAGTATGCCTTTAAGGGATGCTCGAATTACATAGCTTGGAAGGACAGGATGGAGGTAGTTCTAGAAGAAAATGGCCTCAAGGAATTCATAAATCATGACATTCCTAACCCTCCAGCATCGGATGCCAAAGATCTGGCTGAATGGAGAAAGTGCGTGGCACAAGTGAGAAGGATTATCTTGTTAGGAGTTTGAGACCACATTGTCTCGAGTCTCCATTCGAAGGATACTCCATACTCAATTTGGAAGGCATTAACGGACCTGTTTCAAAATAGCAGTGACCATAGGAAATTGGCACTAATGGATAAACTAAGAAAGATCAAGATGGAGAAGGGTGACTCAATTATGAAGTACTTGACCAATTTCACTCATTGTCGGGATGAGCTTGGAAGTGTCGGGATTACTATTGTCGAAGATGAGATGGTGAGCCTAGCTCTTCTAGGACTTCCCAAGTGCTGGCACAGTTACCAGGACTCAGTTAATATGAGGGAGAAGCTACCAGATTAGAAACAATTGTGGTCGGATTTGGTATGTGAAGAGGTTGGAAGGAACACCAAAGATAGATCCTCATCAAAGATTGATGATGAGGAGAATTTTTCCTTACTGAGTAAGGCAAAGAAAGGGAAGGGGAAGACATCCCATTCTAAATCAGATTCTTTTCATGGTGGCAAGAAGAAGTACATATTGAATGTCAAGTGCTTTCACTGTCACGAGATGGTACATTTTTCCACAAAGTTTCTGCTCAACAAGATCAATAAGAAGCCCTTAGGAGGAGTGGTAGGTGAGGCTCTTGCCTCGCAATCTGAATCGGGCTTTACCCTCATCACATGTATGGTATCATTGATGATGGGTAGTGTATGGTACCGAGACAGTGGAGCTTATTTCCACATCATTGGTAACAAATACCTCTTCAGTAACTTGGAGGAGAAGGATCTCCATATGCATATCGAGATGGATGATGAAGGGAGGTATAGAGCTACCAGGCTTGGTACAATTACCTTTCAGAGGGATTCAGGTGCTCCCCTCCCTTTGCAAGATGTTATGTATGTTCTTAGTTTGAAGAATAACTTGGTATCTATTTCCATGTTGGAGGATAGAGGATATGATGTGACATTTAGTAAAGGAAAGGTGTTGCTTCATCACATAACCATGAGACAGGTGAAGAGGATAAGGGTTTGAGTGAATAATCTCTGCAAGTTCGAGGTAGAAGATTGTGTTGCCTTGAGCATGAAAGCAGAGAAGGTGCAGAGGCGAGACATCAGTGATTTATGGCATTGGAGGTTGGGTCACTTGCATCATGGCGCTTTGAAAATCATGCAGCAAATTTCTATTGGTCTTCCCAAGGGTACAATTGAGTAGGTTGACACATGTAAAGGGTGTAAATTGGAAAAGTACACCAAGGCTTATTTTCATGAAAAAACAGTCAAGCACAGGTGATCCTCGATCAAGTCCACTCAAATGTGTGTGGACGATTCTCGACAGCATCCACGACCAAGCACAGGTATTATGTTACATTTATTGATGATTTTTCTCATGAATGTTGGATCTTCTTCATGCAGAAGAAAGGTCAAACTTTTGCAAAATTTTTGTGAATTTAAAGCATTGGTCAAGAAATATATTGGTAAGAAGGTTAAAGCTCGCAGGACAGATAATAGTGGAGGGTATGTGTCGAATTATTTTAAAAACTTCTACGCGATAGAAGGGATTCAACGAGATTTTATAGCACCTCATAACCCACAGTAGAATGGGGTGGTTGAAAGGAAAACAGAAACATAGTAGGGGCAGCACGGGCGATGTTGAATGATCAGGGCCTATCATTACACTTGTGGGCCAAGGCATGTAGCATAGTTTTTTATTTACATAACAAAAGACCTCATCAAATTATTGGGATGAGTACATTGGAAGAGGCTTTTTGAGGGGAAGAAACTAGATGTGGGTCACTTCAGAATTTTTAGTTCATCGGTCTACTATCATGTAACAAAGATGCACAAAAGAAGCTTGAGCCAACAATAGAGTTGGCGATATTTGTGGGGTACATTGATACACCTCACAACTATTGGGTGTACCTGTTGACCAACAAGATGACAGTGGTTCACAGGGACATAAAATTTGATGAAGAGAATTCCATGAGATTTTCCCTTGAGAGGGAGCTTCAACTACATGTGATTGAGGAAATTTTAGCTCTTAAGGAGGAACCTCAAATTGATGTGGAGCAGCCACATGCAAAGGATCAGAGAGTGGAGACACCCACTCATGCAGAGTCTTCCAGAGATGGGAGAAAGTGCACCAGAGAGGCTCACAGGTTATTTCATGATGCTAGAGATAATGTGGGAGCACCCACATCACAGTGCAGGCAAAGGAGGTCACTAGAGAGGTACATTGGATACATGGTTCTTATGAGCGAATGTGTATAGATAGATCCATCCTCTTTTCAGGAGGCAATGCAACAATCGTCTTAGGTTGATGCCATGGTTGAGGAGTATGACTCCATTATCAGGAACAGTGTTTGGGATGTGGTCCCAAGACCTACAGACAAGTCAATGGTGACTTCCCAATGGATTTACAAGGTAAAGCAAGCACCAGATGGTAGTGTGGAGAAACACAAGGTTGGGTTTGTGGCCCAAGGATTTTATTAGGTGGAGGGGATTGATTATGATGAGACTTTTGCTCCTGTTGCAAGGTACTCATGAATCAGATCCATTTTGTCATTGTTAGCATAGATGGGATGGAAGATACATCAAATGGATGTAAAGACAACCTTCGATAATGGCATGATTGAGGAAGAGGTGTATATTGAGTAGCTTGAAGGTTTTGAGACCTTTGACCCAGAGTTGCATGCGTGCTGACTCAAGTGAGCATTGTATGGGCTGAAACAAGCACCTCATGCTTGGTACACCAAGATCGATAGCTACATCACTGGGTTGGGCTTCACCAAAAGTGAAGCAGATGTGAACCTTTACCATATTCTTGTAGAAGGTAAATTGTTGATTATTGTTTTATCGACGATTTGATTCTGAAGGGTGATGATAAGTTAATCAAGCCTTGTAAATACGACTTTGCAAGAGAGTTTGAAATGAAGGACTTGGATCTCATGCACTACTTTCTAGGCATGGAAGTATGGAAAGGTGATGAGGCACTTTTTGTCTCTCAGAGAAAGCATCCCAAGGAGATACTCAAAAGGTTTCACATAGAGAGCTGTAAACCCATGGAGACTCCTCTATCATGTAACTGGAAGAAGGAGGATGCTACTTCCAGTGAAGTAGTGGAAGCTACTATTTATAGGCAGCTTATGGGTTCACTCATTTATTTGGTGAACACACGACCGAACATGTGTTATGTAGTTAGCCATATTAGTCAATCGATGGTTAAGTCAACCAAGTTATATTGGAAGGAATCCAAACATGTGTTGAAATACCTCAGTGGCACTACTCGGTATGGTTTATGGTACAGGCAGATAGAGGGAGTGAAGCTTCAAGGCTTCACCAATGCAGATTGGGCAGGGATTCCATCCAACAGGAAGAGCACATCAGGAGGGATCTTCAGCATTAGGTCACCAGTTGTTTCCTAGTACGACAAGAAACAGAGATTAGTTGCACTCATTTTAGCAGAGGCAGAGTACATGGGTGTTATTCAAGCAGCTTGTGAGGCTATTTGGATGAGGAAGATTCTAGTTGGTTTGTTTGGTCAATAGATGGATCCAACTATGATTTACTATGACAATCAGAGTTGTATCAAACTCTCTGAGAATCCAATTTTTCATGCTCGATCCAAGCATATTGATATCTGGTATCATCATCTTTGATATTGTGTGGAGAGGAGAATTATGTTGTTGGAGTACATTCCCATAGAGGAGCCGGATGCAAATATTTTAACAAAGGCTTTGTCAAGATGAAAATTTGAGTTTCACAGAGACAGAATTGGGGTAGCTGATAATCCCTTTCTTATTGAGAGGGAGTGTTAAATATATCAACAAGAAATTCCAATTTAATTTTTCCTTGAAGTAAATTGTAATTCTATTCTCATAGCAACTTGAATTAGTTAACTAAGTTAAATCGACTTAATTGACTTAGGAAATTTGAGATGGAAGTATATATAGATTCATGTAGAGTGCTCCCTAAATTTTAGGGGCTCTGGTTGAGTTCTTTTGAGTTGTAATTAGATGACTTAGTCTAACTGAGTTATAGTTAGTTAAACTAGTTCTAACTATTGGAGGAACTAGTATAGGTCTAGTAGTGGAGTAGTGCACCAGTGCATCACAAGTACCACACCACTTAACTGAAGATTCACTCATAAATAATTCATTCATGTCAATTCAGATGAAGACCCAATTGAGATTAGAGTTCAGGGGTAGTGTACTATCAATTGAATAATTTTCCGAGTTGTACAGATGGGGCATGCAATCAGTTGAGGACCTATGTTTGGATTGGACAGTTATGGAGAGTGGATTTCCCAATTAAATATGGCCTAATTACCTTATGGATTACACAAGGAAGTAGGGGCTTGGAAGGCAACAAAATTTGCTAAGTGTTGGCTTGAGTTGGCTTGTGAGGTAGAGCGTTCAATTGTACTAGTGCAGGAATTGTTCAAGACGAACAAGCATTGTATTTTCTTCTCAGATCTTCTGGTTAATTGATCTGGATCTTGTGTGTGGGGGTGGGGTGTAATATATAAAAGCTTGAAATGGATCTTGGGGGAGGCCCCAAGACCTGAGTAATTTCCGCACTAGGAAAAGAAAGAAAGCAAACCCAAACCAGAAAATAAATCAGTAACTAAACTTTTATTAGATCAACAAATGATTGTTGCAACTACATTACGCTAGATGATCTATCCTCTTAAAATAAGAGGCTCATTATTTAAAACATTTTTGAGTTACATTACCATGGGTAACTACCATGGGAAGATTTCCATTTGGTTCATTACCATCGGTAAATACCATGGGTGGATTTCCATTCAGATAATTCCTCACTCCTTAGGAAGCAATGGTCCCCATTTCGTGAAGTTCCCTCCAGACAAGCTTTTGTCAAAGATGAGTTGTGGATGACCAAGTGTTGTTGAAGACAATGGTTTTGCATGGTTGACCCATAATCGAGGGTTTGTGGATGACCCATAACCATGACGCACGAAGATCCAAGTATAGAGATACCCTACGATGCTTGTGAGCCAATTGCGATATTGACAATGTGTGGCCAAGCAGATGGATTTCGCTCGCAAGGGTTTTGCACGGATCACCCATAACCATGATGCATGAAGAGTCGAGGATAGAGATACCTGGTAATATTGGTGGGCCAACTGTGATGTAGAAATTGTGTGGCCCAGCAGATGGACTTCGTTGGCAAAGGGTTTTGTGTTGTTGATCCATAACCATGATGAACGAAGAGTCAAGGATAGAGATACCCTGTAATGCCTGTGGGCCAACTGTGAGGTGGAAAATGTGTGGCTGAGAAAATGGACTTCATTGGAAAATGGTTTTGTATGGTTGACCTATAACCATGATGAATGCGGGTTCAAAGATAGAGATACCCTGTAATGAACTTCGAAATATCTAGTAGAGATCTGGTGGCTTATCTTTGTAAAGTCTCACCATCCAATGAGATGATGTAGAAACTTCCTCCAAGTACTCGATTTCACATTTTTTATTGCCATTTTGAAAACATTTGGTTGTTCAACATATCGTGTTTCATAGTAGATAGTTGCCTCACCACTATTGTAGTGTGTAAGAGCAATATCATAGACGCACTCCTCAGCTGGGTAGAATAAGTCGTAGTTACGCTCCAATGTCGTACCAGGTTTCTGATTTTCATTAAAGAGAGCAAAAATGAAGGTGTCTAGAGAGGCCTTGGGCCTGAGCAGAGTTCCAGAGTTGGAGAGGACATGCTTGACGAGGTTTCCATTGTAGGTCGCAGCGTTGTCAAGGTTAGCACCAGTTTCACCCTCGTCGCCCTTAGATGGCCACCTAGTCTCATAAATGAGAATTTCAAGGTTCTTATAGCCAAGGGACGAAATTTCAGAGAATGAAACATCGAGCTATGCATCAAAGAGGTTAGTGTACAGGAGGTTGGTGTTGTTGTCCTAGACTCTGGCACTGGGGTGAAAGAGTGCGTAGTCCAGAGAAATATCATTGGCGTCACCCTCGTAGGCAAAGAAAGGGTAGACATTGACCATGAGATAGGACCCCATTTCGATCAGAAAGTTGAGCATTGGATTTATCTCCGTTTCCACAAGGTCACTCTTGAAAACATCACTTGATTGAGGGAAAGATTTTTGGAGAATACTGGTGGAAACGAGGCTCGACACCTTAACAATTTCATCAAGTTTGTATTTGAAGAGAGCCCTGTGATGTATGTGCTCTGGAAACTTGGCACCGTAGCCCACCATGTATGACATTCCCAGTGGGTTGTCTCCCAGTATGTAGTCCACCTATCTTTTACCAAGAGTGCGTATTCGGGTCAGAGTAATTGCGATGCTCCTGCATCTCACCACTTGGTGGGAAGCGCTCAAGTATTTTGCATAAGTGAAAAGCAGGAAAGTTGTGGTCGTCACATATTGCAAATTATTATCACTCATTTCGAAGAGCATTCCACCTAATGTGTATTGCACCTACAAAGATGGTGTTCCAGGCAAGAGAGAGCAAATGAAGTTGTCCGAATGGCCCTTGTATTCGTTAAGGGACTGTATATTTCTTAACAGAACTTCCTTAGCTAGAATAATTTTGGCTCCTGCATGCTTCTGATCCCAGCTGAACAGATTACCATTATCATCGGTGCCAAGCGTCTGGCCATTTGACTGAATGTAGTTAAAATATGATACTTTATTCGAGGCTTTTAGCAACCATGTTGCTCCCCACAGTAATTCGTCTTGATATCCTGAGTAAGAACAACAGAATGGAAAAACTGCTAACCGCAAAGAATCACTGTAAGAGCCTATGTATTTATTCATGAAATCAAACACCCATATTACAGTTTGAAGGAGTTGCTGAGAATAAGTATGGTCCGTCGTACTGAAAACTATGGAGGCGGCTGCAAGCGCTGCAGCAGTTTCTGCAGCAACGTCTGATCCAGGATGTTGTGCATCTATTTTATAGACATTGCGAGGTGTGTCCATGTCTTCGGGCCTCTCCCAACACTGGTGATCCTGGTTTGGCTCGCCTACCTATACATACAGAACACCAAGATGTGCAACAACTTTAAGGAGGTAATCTGTACCCCAACAGATGGCATATTTTGCATTGTTAATGTCATCTCCCATGAACTCTATGAACTCCAAAATACTCCATGACAACAGCATGGTAGTGAAAGCCATGGGTAAATCGAACTTCACATTATCTCCTGTGTCATAATAACCTCCTACCAAATCCACTCGTTCTGAAGCTTCATCTAAAAGTGCAGAATTCCCCCTCCATCTCAGTTGTTGGTTTTCCAGAAGTCTACCTAATCTCTGACCCTTGTAGAAGATAATGGATTTGGTGAGCACATCTTTATAGTTATGAGATACAGAAGCTCCTACGCTATCCATGGCCATCCATAATAAGCTGAAAAGAGATGTTCACAAAAACTCCACGCGGAATTCCCACCCCATCTGCATTTTTATGTAACTGAGACCAAATCAGTTGGTTTCTGCTTTGCTTCAACAATGGGGCTACTAATTCTCTTCATTCTTAAAATTAAGGTCGATGCTGTTGGATCTTGATTTGCAATCACAGTAATTGAAAGAGACTCCGGCAGACTCGATCCCGAGAAACTCTTCAAGAATATCAGTGCAAGAATGGCATCATAAGACAAACCATAAGAACAAAACCCTAAGGTGTGCGACATTGTGGCGACCATCGTTATACATAATTTGTGAAGATAATGTGCTTTTTAATACCATGGATGAGTAGCCGGTGTAAGGAAAAAAAAGGCTAAACTCTGCAAATATTTGTTCAAATATCCAAGAAATAAAAAGGTCGCTTCAGTGATCTAACTTCAAGCAATGTAGTGCACCAAAATACAAACAGAAGCATCAAAGTCATGCACTCATGATGGTTGTTCCATGATTTCCCAAGTGAACTACCACAAGTAGTGGGAAGAGAACTGGACAATTAACACACCAATAAGATTTTCCGATAAACGACGAGGGATTATGAGAAAATTTGACAATTTCCACGAGAGACCCTTGAAACCCTAATTTCCATGGATTCATAACCTGGGGTAAATACCATGGGAGGATTTCCATTCGGATCATTAACACAATATAGATAGTCGGGGTTTTTATCGATTGCTTTCCCAAAGAAATTTTGTGTTATGTGTGATTGATATTCTTCCTTCTCTGCTTATTGTTTTCATCGATCAATTTTGGTTTCCACTGAAGAGTATAGTAGATTCTTGTCTTTTTTTTTAGCATTTCACATAATTTTTTGAATCTACAAGTAAAAATATAAAACTTATTTGAACAAACCACCAGTGTGGCCATGGGCTCCCCTTTGTCCCCCATTGTTGCCAATCTTTACATGGAGATGCTTGAGAATAAGGCCATCAACACTTACCCTTTGAAACTAAAAAGATGGAAGAGATATGTGGATTACACTAATGTTAATTGGCCCCATAGAAATTTAGAACTAGATAAGTTCTTAGAACACCTAAATGGAATTTCCTATGATATAAATTGACCATAGATATTGAGGATGATAATATCATTCCCTTTCTTCATGTCCTCCTCACAAGGAAATAAAATGAAAGCATAGGTCATCATGTGTATAGAAAGAAAATACACACTGACAATTATCTTCATGTTGATTCTCATCATCACCCTGCTTAGAAAATGAGGATCCTCAATACACTAATCATTAGAGCCTCGGTATTATCTGACAATGAGCATTTTCATCAAGAGATCAACCACCTTAAAAAGGTTTTGCTCGATATTGGCTACAATTACAAAGACATTAGTAGAGCTATTAAAAGAGCCAAAAGGAGCCCCCCTTCTCTTAATTCTTCTCTCCCTAAAGGAAAAACATTTCTCCCATACATTTGTGGTACCACTGACAAAATTTCCAAGGTCCTTAAAAGAAATGGTATTGTTACATCTTTCAAACCCTTGGAGACCATCCGTCAAAAGATGAGATTTGTTAAAGACAAAGTTGACCAATTTCAGTTCAAAGGAGTTTACAAAATTAACTGCTCTTGTGGGAAGTGCTACATTGGAGAGATTGGTCGTTCATTCAAAATAAGACTCAAGGAACATGGGGCAGACATAAAGAAAGAAAGGATTCACTCCTCTACCCTTGTTGAACATTCTTCCAAAACTAAACACCATTTATGCCTTGAAGATACAAAAATCATCATGAGAGAAGACCATTATTTCAAACGCAAGTTTAGAGAAGCTCTATAAATCATTAAACATCCCAACAACCTGAACAAGGATGGGGGTGTTGAAGTCAGTAACAGCTAGATTCCTTTACGCTCTCACATCTAACATTTTTCCTCTCGTCTTGCTTCTCCTTCCTTGAACTCTCCTTTCCCCCTTCTACTTTGGACTATTCCTTCCTTCCTTAGTCCCCCCTCTCTCTATTTTTCTTTTTCTTTCTTCCCTTTCCTTTTATACAATTTGATCCTTCTTCTTTACTTATTCATTTTCCTATGTTCCCCTTCCCTTCCCCATTCTTTATTCGTTTTCTTAAATATTCCCATATAATTAAAATTTTATTATTTTAATTTTAATTTAATTTTGATTTTACTTTTATGGCTTTTACTACTTTTATTTTTCAAGGTGCCAAATCCATTTATTTGTTCCTTATATTTATTTTTGTTTGATTATTTATTATTTACTGTATTTTATTTTATTTTCATCATTTTATAATTTTATAATTTTATTCTTATTCTACTATTTTTATTATTTTATTATTTCATTTTACTTTTAGTTATTTTTCGATTTTTCTAATTTATTTAATTTATTATTACTATTTCTTTTTTCTTTATTCTATTTTTATTATTGTTCCTTTTATTTTATTTATTTTTCACGAATTCTTCTTCTTATTTACTTACACCTTACTTCTTTCTCTTTTTTTGGACTTATCTATTCCTCTTTTTTCTCTCTTTTTTTGTTTTTTTATTTATTCATCTTCCTTCTCTTGACAATCATGTCCTAATGATGAGTCTTGTTTCAAACTTGAAACGTCTACTTAAAATGGTACCTGTGGATTTTCGTATCAACACTCTTCAAATCCACATTTTATATAGCTTGTAGTCTAACTGATGGATGAAATAGCTTTATATAGCTTGTAGTATAACTGATGGATGAAATAGCTTTATATAGCTTGTAGTCTAACTAATGGTTGAAATAGTTTTTGGAGGGTATCTTTTCTTGATTAATTTTAACCAAAATCTATTAGAGATTTTTAAAATCTTGAATTTAAGTTGTTTAATCTATAAAATGTGAATGTTCCAAACGTTTTTCAAGGTGTCAAATCTATTTATACATTCAAAAATGTATTTTTAAACAACAAAAAAGTCATAATTTTACTTAAAATTGTATCTCCAAATTCTAGTAATAAAAGACCATTTAATTTATAAATTAAGCTCGACCTAATTTAGATTTCCATTGAATAGCAAGATTTTGTAGGTATCAAAATTGAAGCTAAAGTGGTTGAATGGCAGGATTTTGTTGAACACAAGAAGCAAATCACATATCAAAATTGAAGTTCAAAGTTATTAGACATTAAATAAATTTCTCGCTATGCATGTTCACTTTGAGCAACAATCTTTGGGCTTTCTATTGTAATGTGACACCTCCAAAAATTCAAGTTATTTTTACTTTCATGTTTTACTTTTACAGTGAGAAACAAATTCTTGTTTTTAATTTTGAGAAATGGATAATAAGTTGATTCAGCAGTGACAGTAGTTTAAATTTAATAAAGCAAAAATTATAAGATATGATATAGTTTCTATGGAAGTTCTAAAGAATTACTGATGAACCTCGGTAACTCTCTTTTATCCAACAGTTATCAATTATTAGTTATCAATTCTCAGTTATTAGTTAAGAAGCAGTTACTCCTTCTCTTCCTTCCTCTTACATAAGAGAAGGGAGAAGAAGGGAAAAGGTGTTATTTTTCTTGGAAAAATAAAATATGGGAATACCTTGAGCTAAAGAGAGTTTCATTGGGAACAATTCTTGAATGAGACTTCCTTGGAGGAAGTAATACACATTGTTGGCTGGACCTCGAGTCCTCAAGCCAAAGCAATAGAAACTGCTATATTACAAATAATTGATTCGTTGGGAAAAGAAGAGTTTGGAGGGAGAATACTTGGACATGGTTTCCAGATTCTCATTGGAAGAGTGGAGAGGTTCATTGATCTCAATTTAGACTTGCAATGGCAGATAAGTGAAAATGGTTAATTGTGTTATGATTACTTTTGATGAAATGTGAATATGTTAATATTGTGTAAGTAGATAATAAACTTTATGGTATTTGGTTTTCATGTACTCTAACTTCATCGTAGTTAGAAAGAGAATGTAGTGAAGAAGTAAATCTGGGAATTCAGATTTTGCTAAGAATATAAATGTTTAGGAATAATTAGCCTAGGTATACAAATAATATGTTGTTAGGTGAAGTATATAATACTTTATGTGCAAATCAAATGTATAGACCTTGTACCTTGCTACTTGACTATACCTACAGGTAATATGCTGTTTAGGGAAGTATATATTACATCATGTGTAGGCTAAATGTATAGACCCTGTACCTTGCTACTTGAACAGAATAGTTTGGTTTCCTAAGTTCAAGAATTTGGGCAAGGCCGGACTATGCACTCATCATCTATGATAAAGTCTTTTCATATTAATCTAGCCGAGAATATAACAGTATATAAAAAATAGTTAGACAAGCGATTATGGTGAAGAATGAAAGTTGTCAAACATGAGATAGAATATTTATTACTGTATATGGTTCGGAATAACCAAATTAGAAATTTAAAGCTTATATAAGATTAATGATGTTAAGTGGACCAGTCAACTATATTAATGACAAACTCAAAGTATGGTTCTCTTCATTGTGGAAATAACCCAGTCGTTACCAATAACCATGAGAACAAAATGCATGTAGAGGCAAATGCATTAATTATCAGAATGTGTATATATATATATATATATATATATATATATATATATATATATATATATATATATATATATATATATATATATATATATATGTATATATATACCTGGAAATAGTTGGGAAAGAACTTTCAATTGCTAATCGAAAAACTTAAGGCATATTAACAATGATAACTCCATTATGGGAAATGAATTAAATAGGTGCAATAATTATAACTCAGATACAGAAAACCCAATGAGAAAGCTATTGTTTAAAGACATAATAACACCTTTAACATTTAGGTAACCCTTAGATTTGTTCAGATGTCAGTCCTGGGAAGGATGCCAAGAACGACGTCTTGAAGGTCGAGCAACCCTGGTTGGGGAAACAAATTGATATTCCACTAACATAGACTATAACTATTCATAGAAGGATTAGGAACAATTTAAATAACATAACAACCATTATATCAAAAAAAAATCTCTTCAACAACCTTACTATTGATTAATTTACATTCAATAATATTACAAAACGAGAACCCAAAATATAGACAATATTGTGCCAAAATTCCCATTGGGAAGTGGCTACGGAAGCCATAATAAGAAGAAACACAAACCCCATGTCCAAATTAAATACAACATTGGCAATTAACCGAAACAAGGAAAATCCTCATAGGAATAAACCCTCATGCAGTGGGTAAATAAATCCTGCAACATTTGTCAGAAGGAAGGCCTGCATACCCAGGGGCTTTATGATGGAGGAACCTAGGTCTTCCAAAGGTTTGGAATCCATGCCCACCCTCCATTTGATCAAACCCTACATCAAGGCATGGAGGTTAGGCTTACCATAATTAATAAACCAAGAAAAAAATAACACAGATGCATTCACCAGACAATTTCCACAAGAGAAATATGTGGCCACTCATTCACTTACTCGAGGAAGGGTAGGTGTAACAGAAGTTCTCTACGGCACAAGCTCTAGGCACCATTGTAGATGTAACACTTGCAAGAAAAAGCTAACATTAACATCCTTAACCATGGCTAGCATGTTAAACCATTGATACAGAGACTGAATTAAACAAATGACTAAACCACCAACGAAATTCTTGTTAATATGTACCTGATGCGAGCAAATGATCTCGAAAAGGCAACACGCAATCCACAGACGAACCTGTATACAAGTGGGGAATCTTGGAAAGCTCTCCATGACACTTAGCAGATGGGAAGAGACAGATTGCAGGAGGGTTTCACTCAATAGATCAGGGTTTTCCCAAGTCGCAACTCCCAGAGCCACACCAAGCGAAATGAACTCAGAAACCAGACAAGGCACAAAGTCATAAGGGTCTACCCTCGAGAGCCAGCAAAGCATCGAGCTCATTGCCTACATTGAATGGTATTCTAGACAACAGATGGCACGCATGAGAATGAGCTTCGGCAGCTAGTGACCATCCAACCATGGACCGACCGAATAAAGCCAAGAAATGGCAATATAATATAGTGTGCGATCCAAATTAATAACCATAAAATATTTTTATGTACAACCTTGTCAGGTCATTAAATCAAGTGGGTATTATAACTTTAATCAGTATGGTTGTAATCCGAGGCAATGGACTTTACTATACCTTGTAATAATGTTTACACTTTAATGTATTTCATATTGATGCTCATTCATGGTAAGTAAAGTTTTATACCGATACAAACATCATATCCAAAAAAAAAAAAAAAAACTTTACTTACCATGAACAAGCATCAATATGAAATACATTAAAGTGTAAAAATTATTACAAGGTACAGAAAATTCCATTGCCTCGGATTACAACGATACTGATTAAAGTTATAATACCCGCTTGATTTAATGACCTAATAGGGTTGTACATAAAAATATTCTATGGTTATTAATTCGGATCACACACCGGATTGCATTGACATTTCTTGGCCTTATTCGATCGGTCCATGGTTGGATGGCCACCAGCTGCCAGAGCTCATTCTCATCACGTGCCATCTGTTGTCTGGAATACCGTTCGATGGAGGCGATGAGCTCGATGCTTCACCGAATCTCGAGGGTAAACCCTTATGACTTGGCTCCTTGTCTAGTTTCTGAGTTCATTTCGCTTGGTGTGGCTCTGGGAGCTGCGACTTGGAAAAACCCTGATCTCTTCAGTGAAACCCTCCTGCAATCCATCTCTTCCCCATCTGCTAAGCATCGTGGAGAGCTTGCCAGGAGTCCCCACTTGTAGACAGGTTCGCCTATGGACTGCGCGTTACCATTTTGAGATCATTCGCTCTCATCAGGTATATTGTTGGAAATAATACTGAGAGGGGGGGTGAATCAATATTAGCAAGTCAATAATTTTTTATTTCCATAATCAGATTCATATACGCTACTTCAATTAATGGAACTCGCGTGTATACGCAACTGTGTTTAGGGAAACTAGCATATATCCTGCTGCAATCGTCTCTATCTTCTTTTTAATCAGAAACTTATTTTTACAATTTTGTACTAGTGTAGTCTTATACCAGTACGCAGGCTTCTACCTGCAGAAGGCTACAACATTCTCTCATTCTCCAGCTTCTCCTGGAAGGGAGCTACAACCCCCTAGCTCTTGTACTAGCTGATATGTTTACTAGTATGTAGGTGTCAGCCTACAGAAGGCTACAACCTCCTCTTTTCTTCCAAGGACCACGTTTCATAAATTTTCAGACTAGATCCATCAATAACATCATTCAATCATCAAATATATCTAAATCAACCAATCTCCTTTGCACCAACCACAATTGAATCAATCAATTACTTTGACAACCCTTCAATCTAATCTTTCAGAATGTTGTAACCAAAATATAGTAACCAGAACCTAGAACACTGCAACAGCAAATAGAGGCAGCTAAAACATATTTTATGAAGTATACGCTACTTCAATGTGTCGAACCTACGTGCATATGCTCTATTCTCAAGGCAAACCTGCATACAAATCTGAAAATCAAATTTAAGATGTATACGCTATTTTGATATGCAGAACCAGCGTGTATATGCGCCTTTTCTAAAGTGAAACTGCGTACAGATCTATAAATGATGATTTAAACATTACAACAATTCCATACTTCAGTTATACCCAGATCATCATATTTACAGACTACAACATGTGCCAGTTATTCAGATAAATGATCAAACCACATAAAAATACTTCACTTCAAGCCTTAAGATCTTGACCCATCATTAGATCTTTTCCTTCATCAAGCGCTAAGGTTCATCCTTGGTTCAGATCCAGCTATGCACCATAACCCAATAACCTGTATACTAGATCTTGATCTTCATCAGATATTCAATACTTGAGTACCTTTTCCTAATGATCTTCTCCTCCTTTTATAGTCTTAGGACTTACTCAATACCATGGACCAAAACCACTTAGGACCAATACCTTGGACCAAATACCTCAGACCATATATCTTGGATCAATACCATGGACCAAAATACCATGGACCAAATACCTTGGACCAAAACTTAGTTTCCCAAGATATATGTGCCTTTCATTCTGTGAAATTACGTGTGTACGTATACGATCCTTTTGGTCTGTTAATCTGCGTGTATACGCCACTTTGTCAAGGTGAAGCTACGTATACCTCTCTTTCCTCATTCTATGAAGTCTGATCTATAACTTTGTGTTGTTAACTGAGTGAGTTGCCATCAAGGACAACACCTATGCCATAGTGCCAAATCTGTGTCATACTGCCAAAAATCTCCCCCTTTGGATTTGATGGCAACCCCAAGTCACTCTCCCCCTTTTTCATGAAGGTCAAAGGGTTATGCTCCCCCTGAGTACATACTGAGTTTTCTGATATGCTGATTGAGCTCCATGATCGAGTCCATGCTCCCCCTGAATATAAGCAAGGTTTGAAAAAAGATGTTCTAAAAGAAGAACATGAATCTATACATACATCATAAATGACCTTCCTATCACCAGTGATTCATACATACATCCATCTCCCAACCAAGTGGGGATATACCAAGTTTGACTCATCCAGCCAACCAAGTCAGGATATACCAATTGTTTATACATGTTAAAACACGAACATTACATCATCCATCCCATGCATAGTGGGGTAACAAAATAGGTCATTTCATGACCTTTACATTAAAAGGTATACATGATATATATAACACAGACCAAATGTCTGAAACAAGACCATGACAGTCATCAGCAACATCTGTCAATTAGTATGTAGACTAGCAACCAGTTCTCCAACTGAACTTATTCCACCTGAATCAAAAAACAACTTTGTGAATATGTACCAAGATCTTCTAAGATAATGCCAACAATGCATTATTAGACGTGTATGCTCCCCCTGAACCTGTGCCAGATGATCACTGTCAGATTTGATCATTTCATATAGTAGAAGAGTTATCAAGGCATCATCATCAATCAGATATACATCAAGTTATCAACAATTTATGAGATCCAACATATTTCCACATGTCATCCACAGACTGTAACCATCATCAAGCAGAGCAGATAATTCACTTAGCCATATCAGACCCCTTTCATTCTGAGTTTGTCCCACTACTTTTCCTCAAACCAACATATACGTGACTGTATCCACAAAAACCAGCGTATGTAAGAGAATATGCTTCATGAAACTCGTGTATAACCACATTTATCTGAAACAGATAAGTTTTAACAGCAGGATGATGCATCAACTACTCCCAGCTTATGTCTGAGATATTCAAATGTCTCTCTGGGCAGTGGTTTGGTGAATATATCAGCAACCTGTTCTTTGGAGGGAACATACTCCAATTTGACCTTTTGTTCAAGCACTTGTTCATGTAGAAAATGATATTTGATGGGTATGTGATTAGTCTTGGAATGCATGACTGGATTCTTTGAAATATTGATGGCACTTGTATTATCACATAGAATGGAGATGGGTGGAGTACATGTGATCTGAATGTCTTGCAATGTTTGCATCATCCAAAGGAGTTGTGTGCAGCAAGATGCGGCAACCACATATTTTGCTTCAGCTATAGATAATGCAATTGAACTTTGTTTCTTGCTGAACCAAGACACTAATCTGGAACCCATATAGAATGCACGAGCACTAGTTCTTTTTCTGTCATCAATGCTTCCTTCCCAATCTGCTTCGGTATATGCATGAAGTGTAAGATCTGTATCTCTAGGATACCATAAACCAAAAATTTGTGTTCCTTGAAGATATTTGAAAATCCTTTTGACTGCCTAAAGGTGTGATTCCTTTGGATTTGCTTGGAATATTCCAACTATTCCTACTGCATGCATGATGTATGGTTGGGTAGCTGTTAGATAAAGCAGATAGCCAATCATGGATCTGTAAGTTGGTTGAGGTATTGTTGTTGATTCATCATTTGAGCTGAGACTGCATCCTGTTACCATTGGGGTACATACTGGTTTAGAATCTTCCATGCCGTATTTTTTCAAGATCTGTTTGAGACATTTGGTTTGTGATAGAAAAATACCATATTTAATTTGTTGAACTTGTAGACCAAGAAAATATGTAAGCTCACCAAGGAGGGACATTTCAAATCTTTGTTGCATTACCAAAGAAAAATTCTGACTCATGGCTTCTTCATTACTACCAAAAATGATATCATCAACATACACAACAAGTATTAGCAATTTATTATTGTCAATATTTGTATATAGATTGCTATTAGCTGATCCTTTTGAAAAACCTTGTTGATGGAGATATTTGTCAAGACGGTAATATCAGGCCCTTGGAGCTTGTTTTAGACCATAGAGAGGCTTTCTAAGTCTGCATACAAGTTTTGCATCATTTCCAAGAATGAATCCGTCTGGTTGCTCAATATAGACTTCTTCTTCTAAGTCTCCAGTAAGAAAGGCAGATTTTACATCCATTTGGTATACTTTGAATTTCTGAAAACTAGAAAGAGCAAGGAACATTCTTATGGCTTCAATTCTAGCAACAGGTGAGAAAGTTTCTTCAAAATCTATACCTTCTTGTTGAGCATACCCTTTACAAACAAGTCTAGCCTTGTTTCTAATAACTTCTCCATTTTAATTCAGCTTGTTTTTGAATATCCATTTAGTTCCTATGATATTCTTACCATGAGGTCTAGGAACTAATTCCCAGGTATTATTCTTTTCAATTTTCTCAAGTTCTTGATTCATGGCCTTGACCCAACATTCATCTTTGCATGTTTCACTTACATTTTGAGGTTCGGTCGAGGATAGCAATGCTAGATAGTTTGAAGCTTCTGTAATAGTTCTTCTTGTCTGCACATCTGCCTCTTTCTGTCCCAAAATTTGAGTCACTAGATGATTTTTCTAAACATACCTAGACAAAGTCTTTTCTTCTACCGTTATATCTTCTTCTAGTGCTTCATTGGTTTCTTCTTCAGAATTAGTTTGATTTGATGTGGGAGGATAATCCTCATCTTCTTCATAATCTTTGGTTTTTATTTGCTTTGGATTTTTGGATGCTTCATCAACCACAACATCAATACTTTCAATAATTTTCCCAAGTCTTTTATTATAACATTTATATCCTTTACTTCGGGAAGAGTAACCAAGGAGAATACCTTCATCTGCTATGAGTTCAAACTTACCAAGTTTTTTAGCAGTCCTTTTGATGTAACATTTCCTTCCAAAAACTTTGAAGTATTTTACAGTAGGAGTCTTACCATACCAAAGTTCATGTGGAGTTTGAGTGTTGTTTACCCGAACATTTGCTTGGTTGAGAATAGTGACGGCAACAAATGCAGCTTCACCCCAGAAGGTTGCAGGAGTTCTAGACTCATCTAGCATAGCACGAGCCATTTGTTGAATAGTTTTGTTCATCCTTTCTACCACTCCATTTTGCTGAGGAGTCCTTGCAGTGGAGAATAGCCTTTTTATTCCATGTTCTTCACAAAAGTCAAAGAATTCATCCAAGGTAAATTTCCCTCCTCAATCAGATCTGAGGCATTTGATTTTGCAATCTGATTCATTTTCAACCAAAGCTTTGAAGGCTTTGAATTTTTCAAATGCTTCATCTGTATGCTTTAGAAGTCTTATCCAACACATTCTAGAAAAATCATTAATGAACAATATAAAATATTCTTCTCCACGAGGTGACTTTTTCCTTGATGGTCCACATAAATCAGTATGAGCAAGTTCAAGAGGCTTACTAGTTGATCCTTCCTTTTCAGGGAAGTGCGATCTGGTTTGCTTACCAAATTGACATGATTTGCATATTTTATTTTCTGGAATGCTGATATCAGGAAGATCACGAACAACCTAGAATCTGCATGTTTTTCTTATTTGAGAGAAGCTTAGATGCCCCAATCTTCTGTGCCATAGCCAATGCTCATCATTTTTGCTTAGATAGCACTGTAGTTGTCCTCCCTTGAGTATGTATAATTTTTTTGGAGTTCTTATACCTTTGATCATGGTTTCTCATATATCAAGCTCACGAACAACACATCCATTTGATCGAAATACTACTTCATTTCACACATTTGACTGACACTCAACAGGTTATGCTTTAGACCATCAACATACATACCATTCCCAACTTTAACTTTTTCTTTTAAGAGAACAGAACCTTTACCTTTTATGACAGTAGGAGTATCATTTCCAAATGAGACCTTATTTTCCTTTTCTAAGGCATTATACGAATGAAGTTTTTCTTTGTCACCTGTCATGTGTTTTGAGCATCCATTTTCGATGTACCATTGATTTTATTGTCCTTCTGCATACAAGGCTATACAACATCTTTCTGTTTGTGGCTCTTTCTTTCTCCATATTTTGGGACTTAATGGAGTTTGCTCCTTCTAAGATGTTTTCCGAAATTTACTCCTGCATTCAGATTCTTCATGAGCGAAGTTGTTGCAGATAGAGCATTCTATTTCATTTTCAAGGAGAGAAAAGTTATTGTAGGTTTGTTCCATGATCCCTATCACATTCCTTTGATTTCGTGCTTCTGTAGTCATGATGGTCTTGTAAGAAACACATTGAGCAGCTTTGTGTCCAAAGTTATGACATGAAAAACATTGGCCATTAAAGAAGTTCCTGTGATTATCGAATCTACTGACCTGGTGATTGTAGTTTCTATTGATATTCATTCTTGAAACATATTGAGTATGATTTAACTAAGGTTGGTTATAGCTTCTATTCATCCTTGAAGTAAATTGAGCATGATTTACCTAGTGATCTACTTTATGCCTTTGCTGACGATTGTCAAACTGTTCACTGCTCTTTGCTACATCAAGATAGCTTTTAGTGGAGGTTGATGACTTCTGTGCTTGAGATGCTTCTTCAGTATATCCAAGACCTGTCTTTATCAGAGGAGAATGCTGCACTTTGATAATTTCATTTAAGGTTTCTAATCCTTTAGAAAATATAAGATTGAGAGCTTTTGTTTTCTCAATATCCTTTCTTAGACCCAAAATTTCACTTTCTAGTTTTTCATTGTGTTTTTCTTTTTCAGCAAGTTGGAATGTCAAAGTATCTATAATCATATTCTTTTCTTCTAAACAGATTTTGAGTTTCGATATTTCTTCATAAAGGTCATCTTCATCTAAAGCATCCAAGAAATCATTGTCCTCAAAAGCCATCAGAAGTCTATAGTCATTACTATTTTCATCTTCATCACTAATTGATAAACCATCGGTATCTTCAAGCATATAGTAGCTCTTTTTACTTACACTTTGTTTTCTATTCCATTTTGTTGATTCCTTACCTTTATCAAGCTTATCTTTATGAGGACATTTGACAGCATAATGACTGACTCTTCCACAAGAAAAACATTGGAAAGGTAGTTTACCTCTGAATCTTCCAGAACCTCATTGAAGGTTCTTGACAAAGTTTGCTTCTTCCTCTCCTTCTAAAATATCTCCTGATTCATTGAGTTCTTCTCTTCCTGAAGCTTTAAATGCAGCTTCTCTCATATCTGATGGACCTCCTTTTCTCATCTCAAAACCAGTTAAGATTCCTTGCAGTTGTGTCATAGTAATAGTCTGGAGATCCTACTTTTCTTCTATGGCAGATACTTTTGATTCAAACTTAGCAGACAAGGATCTTAAAACCTTTTCAACTAAAGTAACTTCTTTTATCTCTTCACCCAAATTATTCATGCAATTAACAATCTCATCTATACGTAAGAAGTAACTAGCTATACTTTCATCATTGTACATTTTGAGAGTTTCATATTGAATTCTAAGAGTTTACAGTTTTGCATGTTTTACCTGAGAGTCTCCTTTATAGCTTAGAACAATTTTTTCCCATATTTCTTTGGTGGATTTGAGCTGCATAACTTTGACAAATTTTGATTGTGACAGACTTCCCAATAATGTATTGACAACTTTGGCATTGGTTTCATATTGCTTTTTACCTGCTACATCTGTAGGAATTGCTTATGGAAATGTATATCCTCCTTCCACGATTTCCCAGACATCTATTCCAAGAGATTGAAGATAGGCTATGGTTCTTACCTTCCAATAAATGAAGTTGCTTCCATCAAAGATTGGTGGTCTGATGTTTCCCTCTCTTTCTTGGTTACTCATGATGATGGATCTTCCTTCAAACGATCAAGCTTCTTTAGAAAGACCTACTCTGATTCCAATTGTTGGAAATAATACTGAGGGGGGGGTGAATCAGTATTAGCAAGTCAATAATTTTTCATTTCCATAATCAAATTCATATATGCTACTTCAATTAATGGAACTCACGTGTATATGCAACTGTGTTTAGGGAAACTAGCGTATATCCTGCTGTAATCGTCTCTGTCTTCTTTTTAATGAGAAACTTCTTTTTACAATTTTTGTACTGTTGTAGTCTTATACCAGTACACAGGCTTCTACCTGCAGAAGGCTACAACCTTCTCTCATTCTCTAGCTTCTCCTAGAAGGGAGCTACAACCCCCTAGCTCTTGTACTAGCTGATATGTTTACTAGTACGTAGGTGCTGGCCTACAAAAGGCTACAACCTTCTCTTTTATTCCAGGGACCACATTTCATAAATTTTCAGACTGGATCCATCAATAACATCATTCAATCATCAAATATATCTACATCAACCAATCTCCTTTGCACCAACCACAACTGAATCAATCAATCACTTTGACAACCCTTCAATCTGATATTTCAGAATGCTGTAACCATAATACAGTAACTAGAACCCAAGCAAGAACCCAGAACACCGCAACAGAAAATAGAAGCAGCTAAAACATATTTTATGAGGTATACGATACTTCAATGTGTCGAACCTGCGTGCATATGCTCTATTCTCAAGGGGAACCTGCGTACAGATCTGCAAATCAAATTTAAGATGTATATGTTGTTTTGATATGCAGAACCAGCATGTATACATGCCTTTTCTAAAGTGAACAAGCGTACAGATCTGTAAATTATGATTTAAACATTACAACTATTCCAGACTTTAGTTAAACCTTGACCATCATATTTACAGACTACAACATGCGATAGTTATTCAGATAAATGATCAAACCACATAAAGATACTTCACTTCAAGCCTTAAGATCTTGACCCATCATTAGATATTTTCCTTCATCAAGCGCTAAGGTTCATCCTTGGTTCAGAGACAGCTATGCACCATAATCCAATAACCAGTATACTAGATCTTGCTCTTCATCATATATTCAATACTTGAGTACCTTTGCCTAATGATATTCTCCTCCTTTTATAGTCTTAGGCCTTACTCAATACCATGGACCAAAACCACTTAGGACCAATACCTTGGACCATATATCTTGGATCAATACCATGGATCAAAATACCATGGACCAAAATACCATGGATCAAAATACCATGGACCAAAATACCATGGACCAAATACCTTGGACCAAAACTTCGTTTTCTAAGATATACGCACCTTTCATTCTGTGAAATTGTGCGTGTACGTAGATGCTCCTTTTGGTCCGTTAATCTACGTGTATACGCCACTTTGTTAAGGTGAACCTATGTATACCTCTCTTTCCTCATTCTACGAAGTCTGATCTATAACTCTGTGCTGTTAACCTGCTGAACTGTGATCTGTCATCTGAGTGAGTTGCCATCAAGGACAACACCTGTGCAATAGTGCCAAATCTGTGTCATACTCCAAACATATATATTAACAGGAATTGCATTGGTGGTTTTGTCCTTCATTTAATTCAGCCTCTATATCAATGGTCTAACATGCTACCAGAGCTAAGGGTGTTAATTTTATCTTTTTCATGCATTTGTTACATCCATAATGGTGCCCTAGGTAAGTGAATGAGTGGCCACGTTTTTCTCTTGCGGAAATTGTCTAGTGAATGCATCTGTGTTTTTTTTTTCTTGGAAAAATAAAAGATGGCAATTCCTTGAGCTTAAGAGAGTTTTAGTGGGAACAATTCTTGAACGAGACTTCCCTGGAGGAAGTAATACCCATTTCTGGTTGGACCTAGAGTCCTGAGGCCAAAGCAATATAAACTGTTATATTACAGATAACTGATTCATTGGGAAAAGAGGAGGTTGGGGGGAGAATACTTGGACATGATTACCAGATTCTCATTGGAAGGGTGGAGAGGTTCATTGATCTCAATTTAGACTTGCAATGGCAGATAATGAAAATGGTTAACTATGTTATGATTACTTTTGATGAAATGTGAATCTGTTAATATTGTGCAAGTATATAATAAACTTTATGGTATTGGGTTTGCATGTTCTTTAACTTTATTGTAGTTAGAAATAGAATGTAGTGAAGAAGTAAATCTCGGAATTCAGATTTCACTTAGAATATAAATGTTTAGGGATAATTATCCTAGGTATACATGTAATATGTTGTTAGGTGAAGTATATAATACTTTATGTGTAGACCAAATCTATAGACCTTATACGTTGCTACTTGACTATACCTACAGGTAATATGTTGTTTAGGGAAGTATATATTACATCATGTGCAGGCTAAATGTATAGACCCTGTACCTTGCTACCTGAACAGAATAGTCTGGTTTCCTAAATTCAAGAATCTGGGCAAGGCCGGACTGTGCACCCATCATCTATGATAGAGTCTTTTCATATTAATCTAGCCCAGAATATAACATATAAAAAATAGTTAAACAAGCGATTACGGTGAAGAATGAAAGTTGTCAAACATGAGATAGAATATTTATTACTCTATATGGTTTGGAATAACCAGATTAGAAATTTAAAGCTTATACAAAATTGATGCCATTAAGTGGACCAGTCAACTATATTAATGATAAACTCAAAGTATGGTTCTCTTCATTATGAAAATAACCCAGTCGTTACCAATAACCATGAGAACGAAATGCATGTAGAGACAAATGCATTAATTATCAGAATTTATTTATATATTTATTTACCTAGAAACACCTAGGAAAGAACTTTCAATTGCTAATTGAAAAACTTAAGGCAGATTAACCACTATAACTCCATTATGGGAAATGAATTAAATAGGTGCAATAATTATAACTCAAATATATAGAACCCAATGAGAAAGCTATTGTTTAAAGACAAAATAACACCTTTAACATTTAAGTAACCCTCAGATTTGTTCAGATGGGAGTCTTGGGAAGGACGCCAAGAACGACGTTCTGAAGGTCGAGCAACCCTGGTTGGGGAAAACAAATCGATATTCCATTAACATAGACTATAACTGTTCATAGAAGGATTAGGAACAATTTAAATAACATACCAACCATTATATCGGAAGAAAAACTGTTCAACAACCTTACTGTTGATTAATTTACATTTGATAATCTTACAAAATGAGAACCCAAAATATAGACAATATTGTGCCAAAATTCCATTGGGAAGTGGCTCAGGGAGTCGTAATAAGAAGCAACACCAACCCCATGTCCAAAATAAATACAACATTAACAGTTAACCGAAATGAAGAAAATCCTCAAAGGAAGAAACCCTCATGCAGTGGGTAAATAAATCCAGAAACATTTTTCAGAAGGAAGGCCTGCATACGCAAGGGCTTTGCAATGGAGGAACCCAGGTCTTCCAAAGTTCTGGAAGTCGCGTCCACCCTCCAATCGATCAAACCCTACATCAAAGCATGGAGGTTAGGCTTACCATAATTAATAAACCAAGAAAAAAATAACACAGATGCATTCACCAAAGAATTTCTGCAAGATAAAAACGTGGCCACTCATTCACTTACCCGAGGCAGCGCAGGCATAACTGAAGTTCTCTATGGAACAAGCTCTGGGAACCATTGTGAATGTAATGCCTGCAGGAAAAAGCTAACATTAACACCCTTAACCATGGCTAGCATGTTAAACCGTTGATATAGAGACTAAATTAAACGAAGGACAAAACAACTATGGTCTGTTTAAAGCAGAAATATTTTCCCCAACAAATAATGCCACGATACTTTTAAGGCATGCACCACAGTAGTTAGCTCCAAATCGTAAGAAGAATATTTATGTTCATGTTCCTTGAGTTTATGGGATTCATAAGCGATGACCTTGTCATTCTGCATTAAAACGCCACCCACACCCTCTTTGCATGCATCTGTGCAAACTATAAAATCCTCTTCAGGATCTGCAATCTTTAATACCGGAGTTATGGTAAGCAAATGCTTTAACCTTTCAAAACTTTCTTGACACGCTTTTGACCATTTGAAAGTTGTTCCTTTCTTTTGTAAGGAGGTAATTGGATAAGCAACCTTGGAAAATCCCCTTATAAATCTCCTATAATAACCTGCAAGTCCCATAAAAGAGTGTATTTCCGCCACATTGGCTGGAACAGGCCAATTCATGATGGTCTTTATCTTCTCCGGATCAACTACTATACCCTCATTGGATATAACATGTCCTAGGTACTGGATTTGATATTTAAAGAAGTCACACTTGCTGAATTTGGTGAAAATTTGATTTTCTCTTAAGGTTTGTAGCACTGTTAGAAGTTGTTCTTTATGTTCCTCAATACTTCTCGAATACACGAGAATGTCCTCAATAAATATAAGGACGAATTTATCCAGATAAGGATGAAAAATCCCATTCATCATGCTCATTAAGGTTGCTGGGGCATTAGTAAGTCCAAATGGCATGACTACAAACTCGTAGTGGCCATAGCGGGTTCTAAAGGAAGTCTTGAATATATCTTCGTCCTTAATTCAAATTTGGTGATATCCAGATCTTAAATCAATTTTTGAAAATACCACTACTCCTTTAACCTGATCAAAGAGGTCATCGATTTGGGGTAAGGGATACTTATTCTTTATGGTTAACTTGTTCAGTTGTCTGAAATCTATGCAGAACAACAAAGTACCATCCTTCTTTCTTACGAACAAAATCGGGGCTCCCCAAGGGGATACACTAGGTCAGATATACCCTTTATCCAACAACTCCTGTAGCTAGATTTTTAATTCAGTTAACTCAAGAACACTCATTCTGTAGGGGGCCTTTGAGACTGGAGCCTCTCCAGGGACCAATTCTATGGTAAAGTCGAGATTCCTCTTGGGTGGTAGTCCAGGAATATCTTCTGGAAACATGTCTTTAAATTCTTGAATTACGGGTATTTTCTCTAAGGTTTACATTTTATCTTTTGAATTTTTATATCCCACTTGAACCGCATAGATTTGATAACCCTTATGCATGCAAGACAGCTCATTTCATTCCCATCAAAACCACATACCAAACGGCTCAAATAGCAGATATATTTGAGAAGTAAATTTTCCAGCTACATGGTATGCCAAGAGTCATAAAATCTTATCAGGATGTTAAGTTCAACTCTTCTTTTTGGAAAGCATTGTTTACTAGGTTAGGTACACAAATGCATTTTACCACCACTTATCACCCCTAGACTGGCAGGCAAACCGAGTGAGTGAATCAAGTGGTAAAGGACATGTTGCACATGTATGTGATGCAGCAACCTGAGAAATGGGAAGAGTATCTACATTTGGTTGAATTCTCATACAACAATGGTTATCATGAATCGCTTAAGATGAGTCCTTTTGAAGTACTCTATGGAAGGAAATGTACCATTCTTGCAAACTGGAATAGTCCGGAGAATAAGATGATATCATGACTAGATATGTTGGAGGAAATGGAAAGAACCGTGAAAAAGGTTTGACAAAATTTGAAGGTTGCTCAAGACAGGCAAAAACCATACGCTGATAAAAAGAGAACTTACCGAGAATTCCAGGTAGGAGATCACGTGTATGTGTGGATTAAATCGAAGAGGAATACATTGAGGTGGGGAAAGTTTGCCAAGTTGGCCCCTCGATTCTGTGGCCCATTCCAAATTCTAGATAGAATCGGGCCAGTGGCCTATCAACTAACCCTACACAGCCACATTTGGGTTCATAATGTATTCCATGTTTCCCCTTTAAATAAATATGTGTATGACCCCAAACATATCATAAACTGGCAAGAACTTCAGGTATATATATATATATATATAGATATATATATATATATATATATATATATATATATATATATATATATATATATATATATATATATACATATACACACACACACACATATATATATGCATAGATAGATGTGCATAACACAGAATTTACTTATTTGAGGATATAGTGGTTATGTACATGTCAGTTATATAACAATGGTATTTATGGCAGGTCGAACCGGAAGGAGAATTCTTGGTTGAACCCCTGCGCATACTCGATCAAAGAGAAGTAACATTGCGGAAATGAGCTATCATCCAGGTTAAAGTGCAATGGAAGCACTTCAGCCTAGAGGAAGCCACTTGGGAAGATAAAGACTTTATGCAGGAGGCGTATCTAGAATTATTCCAGGAATAGATGGAAGAATGAACACCGGGGATGGTGTTTTGCTAAGAGGGGGAACATGTGACACCTCTAGAACTTTAATTTATTTTTACTTTCATGTTTCACTTTTATAGTGAGAAACAAATTCTTTCTTTTACTTTTGAGAAATGGATAATAAGTTGATTCAGTGGTAGAAGTAGTTTAAATTTAATAAAGCAAAAATTATAACATATATGATACGGTTTCTATGGAAGTTCTAAAGAATTACTGATGAACCTCAATAACTCTCTTTTACCCAACAGTTATCAATTATTAGTTATCAGTTCTCAGTTATTAGTTAAGAAGCAGTTACTCCTTCTCTACCTTCCTCTTACATAAGAGAAGTGAGAAGGATGGAAAAGGGGTTGTTTTTCGTGGCAAAAGAAAAGATGGGAATTCCTTGAGCTGAAGAGAGTTTCAAAGTGAACAATTCTTGAACGAGACTTCCCTGGAGGTAGTACTACTCATTGTTGGTTGGACCTGGAGTCATGAGGCCAAAGCAATAGAAACTACAATATTACAGATAACTTATTCGTTGGGAAAGGAGGATATTGGGGGGAGAATACGTGGACATGATTGCCATATTCTCATTGGAAGGGTGGAGAGGTTCATTGATCTCAATTTAGACTTGCAATCACAAATAAGTGCAAACGCTTAACTGTGTTATGATTACTTTTGATGAAATGTGAATCTGTTAATATTGTGCAAATAGATAATAAACTTTATGGTATTTGGTTTTCATGTTCTCTAACTTCATCATAGTTAGAAATAGAATGTAGTGAATAAGTAAATCTAGGAATTCATATTTCGCTGAGAATATAAATGTTTAGGAATAATTAGCCTAGGTATACAAGTAATATGTTGTTAGGTGAAGTATATAATACTTTATGTGCAAACCAAATGTATATACCTTGTACCTTGCTACTTGACTATACCTACAGGTAATATGCTATTTAGGGAAGTATATATTACATCAGGTGCAGGCTAAATGCATAGAACTTGTACCTTGCTACCTGAACAAAATAGTCTGGTTTCCTAAGTTCAAGAATCTAGGCAAGGCTCGACTATGCACCCATCATCTATGATAGAGTATTTTCATATTAATATAGCACAGAATATAACAGTATATAAAAAACAGTTAGACAAGCGATTACGATGAAGAATGAAAGTTGTCAAACATGAGATAGAATATTTATTACTGTATAAGGTTCGGAATAATCAGATTAGAAATTTAAAGCTTATACAAGATTAATGTTGTTAAGTGGACCAGTAAGCTATATTAATGATAAACTCAAAGTATGGTTCTCTTCATTATGAAAATAACCCAGTCGTTACTAATAACCATGAGAACAGAACGTGTGTAGAGACTATTGGCATTATGACACAGGTGTTGTCCTTGATGGCAACTCAATCAGATGATAGATCATAGTGTAGCAGGTTAACAACACAAAGTTACAGATCAGACTTTACAGAATAAAGAAAGAGAGGTAGACGGAGTTTCACCATTGGCCAAGCTACGTGTACACGCAGGTTAACTATATTCAAGGCACGTATATGTACACAAGCACTTTCATAGAAGGAAAGGCATGTATACCTTGGAAAACTAAATTTTTGGTCCAAAGTATTTGGTCCATGGTATTTTGATCCATGGTATTGGTCCAATGTATTTGATCCAAGGAATTGACCCTAGGTATTTGGTCCAAGGTATTGGCCCTAAATGGTTTTGGTCCATGGTATTGGGAAAGGCCTAAAACTATAAAAGGAGGAGAAGATCATTAGGCCAAGTCACTCAAGTATTGAATATCTGATGAAGGGTGAGATCTAGTATGTAGGTTAGTGGGTTATGGTGCATTGCTGGATTTGAACCAAGGACGAACCTTAGTGCTTGATGAAGGATAAGATCTAATGATATATCAGGATCTTAGGGCTTGAAGAGAATTACTTTATGTGTTTTCATCATTTATCTGAATAACTGGCGCATGTTGTAATCTGTAAAATGTGATGATCTGGGTATGGCAGAAGTCTGGAATTGTTGTAATATTTAAATCATCATTTACAGATCTGTACGCAGGTTCACTTTAGAAAAGGCACATACACACGGTGGTTCTACATATCGAAACATCGTATACATCATAAATTTGATTTGCAGATCTGTACGCAGGTTCACCTTAAGGAAAGCGCGTATTCATGCAGGTTCGACACATGTAAGAAGTGTATACCTTATAAAATATGTTTTAGTTGCTTCTGTTTGTTGTTGCAGTGTTCTGAGTTCTGGCTTGGTTTCTGGTTACTGTATTCTGGTGGCAGTATCTTGAATGATCAAATTGATGGGCTGCCAAAAGATTGAATGATTCCGTTCAGGTTGGTTCAATAGGAGATTGGTCGATGCAGATATACTTGATGATTGAATGATGTTGTTGATGGACACAGTCTGAAAATTTATGAAACGTGGTCCCTGGAAGAAACGAGAAGGTTGTAGCCTTCTGTGGGCCGGAACCTACGTACCAATAGACATATCAGCTAGTACAAGAGCTAGGGGATTGTAGCTCCCTTCCAGTAAAGTTGGAGAACGAGAGAAGGTTATAGCCTTCTGCAGCTAGAAGCCTGCGTACTGGTATAAGATTGCACCAGTACAAAAATTGTAAACCTAATTCTCTTATTATTAAAATAAGACAGAGACGATTGCAGCAGGTGGTTTTCACCCACATTGGGTTTCCACCTTATATCTTGGTGTTCATGTGTGCTGCTTATGTGTGATGCTTTATTCTACTTTTACTGCACTATCTAATTAATTGTTGATATACTGATTAAAGTTCACTTCATGATAATTTGGGTAAAACAAAAGGTATCTACAAATATGTTGGTTTCATTAAGTATAATTGTGTATACACACTAGTTCACTGCGCTAGAAGTAGCGTATACAAATCAGTTCTGAAAACTAAATTATTGATCTGATAATACTGATTCACCCCCCCCCCTCTCAGTATTATTTCCAACAATTGGCATCAAAGCAGGTCCTTTCAGAAGAAGCTTGATCAATTGAAGGAATATACGTCATCATGAGTAATCAAGAAAGCGAGGGATCCATCAGACTGCCAATCTTTGACGGGAGAAAAATTGTTTATTGGAAGGTAAAAACCACAGCCTATCTTCAATCTCTTGGAACAGATGTCTGGGAAATTGTGGAAGGAGGATATACATTTCCATCAGCAATTCCTACAGATACGGCAGGTAAAAAGCAATATGAAACCAATGCCAAGGCCGTCAATACATTGGGAAGCTTGTCACAATCAGAGTTTGTTAAAGTTATGTAGCTCAAATCCGTCAAAGAAATATGGGACAAAATCGTTCTAAGCTACAAAGGAGACTCTTAGGTAAAACGTGCTAAACTGTAAACTCTCAGAATTCAATATGAATTTTCAAGATGCACAATGATGAAAGTATAGCTAGTTACTTCTTACGTATAGATGAGATTGTTAATTGCATGAAGAATTTGGGTGAAGAGATAAAGGAAGTTACTTTAGTTGAAAAAGTTTTAAAATCCTTATCTGCTAAGTTTGAATCAAAAGTATCTGCCATAGAAGAAAAGCAGGATCTGTAGACTATTACTATGACACAGCTGCACGGAATCTTAACTGCCTTTGAGATGAGAAAAGGAGGTCCATCAGATATGAGAGAAGTCGTGTTTAAATCTTCAGCAAAAGGAAAAGAAGAACTCAATGAATCAAGACATATTTCAGAAGGAGGAGAAGAAGCAAACTTTTTCAAGAACCTTCAACGGGCTTCTGGAATATTCAGAGGTAAACTACCTTTCAAATGTTTAGCCTGTGGTAGAGTCGGTCATTATGCTGCCAAATGTCCTCATAAAGATAAATATGATAAAGGGCAGGAATCTACAAAATGGAATCAAAAACAAAGTGTAAGCAAAAAGAGCTACTACACTCATGAAGATAGAGATGGTTTATCAAATAGTGATGAAGATGAAAACAATAATGACTATAGAATTTTGATGGCTTATGAAGATGATGACTTTCTGGATGCTTTAGATGAAGATGACCTTTATGAAGAAATCTCTAAACTCAAAATCTGTTTAGAAGAAAATGATATGATTATAGATACCTTGACATATCAACTTGCTGAAAGAGAAAAACACAATGAAAAACTAGAATGTGAAATTGTGGGTCTAAGAAAGGATCTTGAGAAAACAAAAGATCTCAATCTCAGATTTGCTAAAGGATCTAAAACCTTAAATGAAATTATCAAAGTGCAGCGTTCTCCTCTAATAAAGACAAGTCTTGGATATACTGAAGAAGCATCTCAAGCACAGAAGCCGTCAACCTCCACTAAAAGCTATTTTGATGCAGCAAAGAGCAATGAACAGTTTGACAAACGTCAACAAAAGCATAAATAAGACCACCAGGTAAAACAGGCTCAATTTACTTCAAGGATGAACAGGATCCACACCCAAACTTAGGTAAATCGTACTCAATTTTCTTCAAAGATGAAAATCAATAGAAACTACAATCACCAAGTCAATAGACTCGATAATCGCAGGAACTTCTTTAATGGTCAATGTTTCTCATGTCATAATTTTGGACACAAAGCTTCTCAATGTGTTGCTTACAAAACCATCATGACTAAAGCACGAAATCAAAGGAATGTGACAGGGATCAAGAAAATTTCCTATAATAACTTTTCTCTGCTTGAAAATGAAATAGAATGCTCAATTTGTAACAACTTTGGCCATGAAGAATCTGAATGCAGGAGAAAATTTTGGCAAATATCTCAAAAGGAGTAAATTCCATTAAATCCCAAAATATGGAGAAAGAAAGAACCAAAAACAGAAAGATGTGGTATAGCCTTGTATGCAGAAGGACAAGAAAACCATTGGTACATCGACAGTGGATGCTCAAAACACATGACAGGTGATAGAGAAAAACTACACTCATATAATACCTTAGAAAAGGAAATGAGTGTCTCCTTTGGAAATGACACTCCTGCTGTCATAAAAGGTAAGGCCTCTGCTTTCTTGAAAGAAAAAGTTAAAGCTAGGAATGTTATGTATGTTGATGGCTTAAAGCATAATCTTTTGAGTGTGAGTCAAATGTGTGATCAAGGAAATGAAGTAGTGTTTCTATCAAATGGATGTGTTGTTCATGAGCTTGATATAGGAGAAACTATGATTAAAGGAACAAGAACTCCAAACAACCTATACATACTCAAGGGAGGAAGACAATAGTGCTATCGAAGGAAAAATGATGAAAATTGGCTATGGCATAGAAGATTGGGACATCTAAGCTTTTCTCAAATAAGAAAAGCATGCAGATTCCAGACTGCTCATGATCTTCCAAATATCAACATTCCTGAAAATACTATATGCAAATAATGTCAATTAGGTAAGAAAACCAGATCTTAATTCATCGAAAAGGAAGGGTCAGCTAGTAAGCCTCTTAAACTTGTTCATATTGATTTATGTGGTCCATCAAGGAAAAAGTCACCTCGAGGAGAAGAATACTTTATATTGTTTATTGATGATTTTTCTAGAATGTGTTGGATAGGTCTTCTAAAGCATAAAGATGAAGCATTTAAAAAATTCAAAGCCTTCAAAGCTTTGGTTGAAAATGAATCAGATCGCAAAATCAAATGCCTCAGATCTGATCAAGGAGGGGAATTTACCTTAGATGAATTCTTTGACTTTTGTGAACAACATGGAATAAAAGGCAGTTCTCCACCGCAAGGACTCCTCAACAAAATGGAGTGGTAGAAAGGATGAACAAGAGTGTTCAACAAATGGTTTGTGCTATGCTAGATGAACCTGGAACTCCTGCAACCTTCTGGGGTGAAGTTGCATTCACCACCATCACTATTCTCAATCAAGCAAATGTTCGGGTAAACAACACCCAAACTCCACATGAACTTTGGTATGGTAAGACTCCTACTGTAAAATACTTCAAAGTTTTTGGAAGCAAACGCTACATCAAAAGGACTGATGGAAAACTTTGGTAAGTTTGAACCCAGAGTAGATGAAGGTATTCTTCTTGGCTACTCTTCCTGAAGTAAAGGATATAAGTGTTACAACAAAAGACTTGGGAAAATTATTGAAAGTATTGATGTTGTGGTTGATGAAGCATGCAAAAATCCAAAATAGATAAAAACTGAAGATTATGATGATGAAGAAGATTCCCCCACATCAAATGACACTGATTTTGAAGAAGAAACCAATGAAGCACCAGAAGAAGAGATAATGATAGAAGAAAAGACTCTGTCCAGGTATGTTCAGAAAAATCATCTAGAAACTCAAATCTTAGGAGAAAAAGGAGCAGGTGTGCAGACTAGAAGAACCATTGTCGAAGCTTCAAGATATCTAGCATTACTATCTTCCACTGAACCTCAAAACGTAAATGAAGCATGTAGAGATGAATGTTGGGTCAAGGCCGTGAATGAAGAACTTGAGCAAAGTGAAAAGAATAATACTTGGGAATTAGTTCCTAGACCTCATGATAAGAATATCATAGGAACTAAATGGATTTTTAAAAACAAGTTGAACAAAAATGGAGAAGTCACTAGAAACAAGGCCAGACTTGTTTGTAAAGGATATGCTCAACAAGAAGGTATAGATTTTGAAGAAATTTTTGCACCTGTTGCTAGACTTGAAGCCATCAAAGTGTTTCTTGCTCTGTCTAGTTTTCAGAAATTCAAGGTATATCAAATGGATGTCAAATCTTCCTTTCTTAATGGAGACTTAGAAGAAGAAGTCTATATTGAATAGCCAGAAGGACTCATTCTTGGAAATGATGCAAAAATTGTGTGCAAACTCATAAAGACTCCCTATGGTCTAAAACAGGCTCCAAGGGCATGGTATTACCATCTTGACAAATATCTCCACCAACAAGGTTTTTCAAAGGGATCATCAGATAGCAATCTATATACAAATATTGACTCTGGTAAATTGATAATAATTTTTGTTTATGTTGATGATATCATTTTTGGTAGCAATGAAGAATCCATGAGTCAGAATTTTTCTTTAGTAATGCAGCAAGAATTTCAAATGTCATTGCTTGGTGAGCTCACCTACTTTCTTGGTCTACAAGTTCAGCAAAATAAAGATGGTATTTTTCTCTCACAAACCAAATACCTCAAACAGATCCTGAAAAAGTACAGCATGGAATATTCTAAACCAGTATGTACTACAATGGTAACAGGATGTAGTCTCATCTCAAATGATGAATCAGAAACGGTACATCAACCAACTTACAGATCCATGATTGGTAGTCTGCTTTATCTAATAGGTACCCGACCAAACATCGTGCATGTAGTGGAATTTTTGGAAGATTCCAAGCAAATATCTCCAACAAACACAGAACGTTGGTTTATGGTATCCCAGAGATACAAATCTCGCACTTCATGCATATACAAATGCAGATTGGGCAGGAAGTATTGATGACAGAAAAAGAACTAGTGGTGATGCATTCTATATGGGTTCTAGGTTAGTGACTTGGTTCAGCAAGAAACAAAGTTCAATTGCATTATCTATAGCTGAAGTAGAATATGTGGCTGCTGCATCTTGCTACACAACTACTTTGGATGATGCAAACATTGCAATACATTCAGATCACATGTACCCCACCCATCTCCATTCTATGTGATAATACTAGTGCCATCAGTATTTCAAAGAATCCAGTCATGCACTCCAAGTCCAAGCACATACCCATCAAATATCATTTTCTACGTGAAAAAGTGCTTGAACAAAAGATCAAATTGGAGTATGTTCCCTCCAAAGAACAAGTTGCTAATATATTCACCAAACCACTGCCCAGAGAGACATTTGAATATCTCAGACAAAAGTTTGGAGTAGTTGTTGCATCATCCTATTGTTAAATCTTATATTCTTCAAAGAAAGATGGTTACCTGCGAGTTTCATGAAAATTAGTCACGTGTATACGCCAGTTTCTGTGGGTACAGTCGCATATATGATGGTTTGAGAAAAAGTAGTGGGTCAGACTCAGGAGAAACGGGTCTTATATGGTTCAGTGAATTATCTGCTCTACAGTCTATTGATGACATGTGGAAATATATTGGCTTTCATAAGTTGTTAATAACTTGATATATATCTGATTGATGACAATACCTTAATAACTCCTCTATTATATGAAATGATCAGATCTGATAGTGAACATATGACACAGGTTCAGGGGAAGCATATGCTTCTAATAATGCATTGTTGGCATTAACTTCGAAGATCTCGGTGCAGATTTTATTTTTGGTGGAATAGGTTCAGGGGGAGATCATGGTTGCTAATCTGGATGCTGATTGACAGATGTTGCTGATGATAGTTGTTGATGACTATCATGGTCTTGTTTAAGATATTCGGTCTCTGTAATATAAATCATGTACATCTTTTAATGTAAAGGTCATGAAAAGAACTAATTTGTAACCCCACTTGGTTGGGTGGATGAGTCAAATTTGGTATATCCCCATTTGATTGGGAGATGGATGCATGTATGAGACTTTGGTTATAGGAAGGTCATTGGTGATGTATGTATAGAGTCATATTTTTGCAGACCCTGCTTGTGCTCAGGGGGAGCATGGACTTGATCATAGGAGCTCAATCAGAACTTCAGCATATCAGAGAACTCAGCAGGTACTCAGGGGGAGCATTACCCTTTGCCCTTGATGACAAAGGGGGAGAGTGACTTGGTGTTGCCATCAATTCCAAAGGGGGAGATTATTGGCATTATGACACAGGTGTTGTCCTTGATGGCAATTCGATCAAATGACAGATCACAGTGCAGCAGGTTAATAGCACAAAGTTACAGATCAGACTTCATAGAATGAAGAAAGAGAGGTATACACAGGTTCACCATTGGCCAAGCTGCATGTACACGTGGGTTAACTATATTCAAGGCACGTATACGTACACACACACTTTCACAGAAGGAAGGCGCATATACCTTGGAAAACTAAATTTTTAGTCCGAAGTATTTGGTCCATGGTATTTTGATCCATGGTATTGGTCCAAGGAATTGACCCTAGGTATTTGGTCCAAGGTATTGGCCCTAAATGGTTTTGGTCCATGGTATTGGGAAAGGCCTAAAACTATAAAAGGAGGAGAAGATCATTAGGCCAAGTCACTCAAGTATTGAATATCTGATGAAGGGTGAGATCTAGTATGCAGGTTATTGGGTTATGGTGCATTGTTGGATCTGAACCAAGGACGAACCTTAGCGCTTGATGAAGGATAAGATCTAATGATATATTAGGATCTTAAGGCTTGAAGAGAATTATCTTTATGTGTTTTGATCATTTATCTGAATAACTAGTGCATGTTGTAATCTGTAAATGTGATGATCTGGGTATGACTGAAGTCTGGAATTGTTGTAATATTTAAATCATCATTTACAGATCTGTACACAAGTTCACTTTAGAAAAGGCGCATACACACGATGGTTCTGCATATCGAAACAGTGTATACATCATAAATTTGATTTGCAGATCTATACACAAGTCCCCCTTGAGGAAAGTGCGTATGCACACAGGTTCAACACATGCAAGTAGCGTATACTTTATAAAATATTTTTTAGTTGCTTCTGTTTGCTGTTGCAGTGTTCTGGGTTCTAGCTTGGTTTCTAGTTACTATATTCTAGTGACAGTATCTTGAATGATCAGATTGATGGGTTGTGAAAAGATTGATTGATTCGATTGTGGTTGGTTCAATAGGAGATTGGTTGATGCAGATATACTTGACGATTGAATGATGTTGATGGATCTAGTCTGAAAATTCATGAAACGTGGTCCCTAAAAGAAAGGAGAAGGTTGTAGCCTTCTATAGGCCGACACCTACATACTAGTAAACATATCAGCTAGTACAAGAGCTAAAGGGTTGTAGCCTTCTATAGGCCGACACCTACATACTAGTAAACATATCAGCTAGTACAAGAGCTAAGGGGTTGTAGCTCCCTTCCAGTAGAAGCTGGAGACCGAGAGGAGTTGTAGCCTTCTGCAAGTAGAAGCCTGCATACTGGTATAAGGCTGCACCATTACAAAAACTGTAAACGGAATTCTCTTATTATTAAAAGAAGATAGAGACGATTGTAGCAGCTGGTTTTCACCCACATTGGGTTTCCACCTTATATCTTGGTGTTCATTGTGTTGCTTAGGTGTGATGCTTTATTATGCTTTTACTGCACTGTCTAATGAATTGCTAATATACTGATTAAAGTTCACCTCATGACAATTTGGGTAAAACAAAAGATCTCTGCATATACGCTGGTTTCATTAAGTATAATTACGTATACACGCTAGTTCACTGCACTGAAGTAGCGTATACAAATCAGTTCTGAAAATTAAATTATTGATCTAATAATACTGATTCACACCCCCCCCCCCCCCATGCCTCTTAGTATTATTTCCAATAGAGACAAATGCATTAATTATCAGAATGTATCTATATATATATATATATATATATATATATATATATATATATATATATATATATATATATATATATATATATATATTTACCTGGAAATAGTTTGGAAAGAACTTTCAATTGCTAATCGAAAACTTAAGGCAAATTAACAACTATAACTCCATTCTGGGAAATGAATTAAATAGTTGCAATAATTATAACTCAAATACAGAAAACCCAATGAGAAAGCTATTGTTTAAAGACAGAATAACACCTCTAACATTTAAGTAACCCTTAGCTTTGTTCAAATGACAGCCCTAGGAAGGATGCCAAGAATGACATTCTGAAGGTCGAGCAACCCTCGTTGGGGAAACAAATCGATATTCCATTGACATAGACTATTATTGTTCATAGAAGGATTAGGAACAATTTAAATAACATACCAACCATTATATCGGAAGAAAAACTCTTAAACAACCTTACTGTTGATTAATTTACATTCAATAATCTTACAAAACGAGAACCCAAAATATAAACAATATTGTGCCAAAATTCCCATTGGGAAGTGGCTCAGGGAGCCATAATAAGAAGCAACACCAACCCCTTGTCCAAATTAAATACAACATTGGCAGTTAACCAAAACGAAGAAAATCCTCAAAGGAAGAAACCCTCATGCAGTGGGTAAATAAATCTAGCAACATTTGTTAGAGGGAAGGCCTGCATACCTAGGGGCTTTGCGATGGAGGAACCCAGGTCTTCCAAAGGTCTAGCACCCACGCCCACCCTCTAGTCGATCAAACCCTACATCAAAGCATGGAGGTTAGGCTTACCATAATTAATAAACCAAGAAAAAAATAACACAGATGCATTCACCAGGAAATTCCTGCAAGAGGAAAACGTGGCCACTCATTCACTTACCTGGAGAAGGGCAGGTGTAACAGAGGTTCTCTACGACACAAGTTTTGGGCACCATTGTGGATGTAACGCATATAGGAAAAATCTAACATTAACACCCTTAACTGTGGTTAGCATGTTAAACCGTTGATACAGAGACTGAATTAAACGAAGGACAAAACCACCAATGCAATTCCTATTAATATATACCTGATGAGAGTGAATGATCTCGAAATGGAAGCGCGTAGTCCATAAGCAAACTAGTTTGCAAGTGGGGACTCCTGGAAAGCTCTTCACGATGCTTAGCAGATGGGGAAGAGACGAATTGCAGGAGGGTTTCACCAAAGAGATCGGATTTTTTCCAAGTCGTAGCTCCCAGAGCCACACCAAGCGAAATGAACTGAGAAGTCAGACAAGGCACCAAGTTATAAGGGTTTACCATCGAGATCCGGTGAAGCATCAAGCTTATCGCCTCCATCAAACGATATTCTGGACAACAGATGGCACACGATGAGAATGATCTCCAGTAGATGGCAGCCATCCAACCATCGACCGATCGAATAAGGCCAAGAAATGTCAATATAATATAGTGTGTGATCCGAATTAATAACCATAGAATATTTTTATGTACAACCCTGTCAGGTCATTAAATCAAGCAGGTATTATAACTTTAATCAGTATGGTTGTAATATGAGGCAATGGACTTTACTATACCTTGTAATAATGTTTACACTTTAATGTATTTCATATTGATGCTCATTCATGGTAAGTAAAGTTTTATTCTTTTTATGGATATGATGTTTGTATTCTTTATATGCCTGCCATCATGAAAGAGAAACTGGAATTTGATAAACCAAAAACAATTGATGAAGCAATCCGAAAAAGCTTGGATCTGCTACTAGGAAATGAAACAGAAAGGCGATGTGAATCATAATTGGCCAAGTAATAAGGGGCAGAAAATTTTTACAAATAATAAGAACATGAAGAATACGGGAACCAGATTCCCAGGACGAAAAGGACCAAATGGATCTGTTAATCGAAATCAATAGAAGTACAGACCTCATAACGAAATAAAACAAAATGAAGCATCAAGTAAGTTGGAAACTAGTCAGGTTCCCCGACCACCTTTGCAGTGCTGGGGCTGCGGGGAACCCCATTACTACAAGAACTGTCATCATAGAGGGAGAACAGAACCTATTGCAAATATTCATGAAGCTTCTATTGTGGGTGATGTGGCACGGAATGTACCCTAGATCAATGCAGCGTTGGAAGATTGCCAAGAAGATTATCAACCCTCGATGGTGGAACTTGAAGGTAAAATATCTGATCATCATGTTTCCATTTTAATAGATTCGGGTGCTAGCTTCAGCTATGTCAATCCCAGAATAGTTGATGAATGCCACCTCAAAAGTTCAAAATTTAAGAACCACTGGCTATTGGGCTGTGTTATATTCTTTCCACGACTAGCCCAGGTAGATAACCGGGGGGTTAGAGGGGGGTGCGGAGCCCCCCCCTTCGTTGTGTTGATTGTGTAGCGGGGGAGGGTGGGGGGGTCGCAGGGGGTTTGCGGCGTACCCATAACCCCACTTTATGGGGTCTGGTGCAACGCCCCATAAAATTTTGGTTTTGGACACTATGTTAGGATGGGCGGACGCACCTATGGTTTTGTGCATGAAATTCGCATATGTTTTTGGACGTGATGGTTTTCGGTCCATGGTATTGGATGCGATGGTTTTCGGTCCATGGTATTGGATGCTTCGACATGTATAAATATGTATTATAACATTGAAAGGAACATAATGAAAAATCAAGCTGGTAGTCCTAGTTTTTGGATCCAAGAGAAAATCTCTGTGTATATGTGTTTTATGTGTTATGCTCTCGCATTTTGTATTTTCTGTGTTTTAGAATTCGTATGCAGGTAATTTCTGTATGGGGTTAAAACCTACATTAGTTGGTTGAATTTTCTACCGGTACAAAAAGAAGAGTTTGTGCAAAAGTCGAGGGTTGTGAAATAAAATTAGAAGAACAACAAATTAGGACAGATTTAAATATATTACCATTAGGTTCCTACGATGTCTTGATAGGCATGGACTGGTTGGAGCGGCAGTGGGCCTTAGTAAACTGTAAAGATAAGACCATTGATTTTCTGTCTAATGATGGTACTAGAATAGAGATTCAGGGAGTCAAAAGAGAAGTCAAGTTACGATCTGTTACAACCCACCAACTAGCGAGATGCATGCGTAAGGGTTGTCAAATCTATGCGGTTCAAGTGGGATATACAAACTCCAAAGATAAAATGTCAGCCTTAGAGAAAATACCCGTAATTCAAGAATTTAAAGACGTGTTTCCAGAAGATATTCCTGGACTACCACCCAAGAGGAATCTCGACTTTACCATAGAATTGGTCCCTGGAGTGGCTCTGGTCTCAAAGGCTCCCTACAGAATGAGTGTTCCTGAGTTAACTAAATTAAAAATCCAGCTGCAGGAGTTGTTGGATAAAGGGTATATCTGACCCAGTGTATCCCCTTGGGGAGCCCTGGTTTTGTTCGTAAGAAAGAAGGATGGTACTTTGTAGTTGTGCATAGATTTTAGACAACTGAACAAGTTAACCATAAAGAATAAGTATCCCTTACCCCGAATCGATGACCTCTTTGATCAGGTTAAAGGAGCAGTGGTATTTTCAAAAATTGATTTAAGATCTGGATATCACCAAATTCGAATTAAGGATGAAGATATATTCAAGACTGCCTTTAGAACTGACTATGGCCACTACTAGTTTGTATTCTTTCCATTTGGACTTATTAATGCCCCAGCAACCTTCATGACCATGATGAATGGGGTTTTTCATCCTTATCTGGATAAATTTATCCTTATATTTATTGATGACATTCTCGTGTATTCTAGAAGTATTGAGGAACATAAAGAACACCTTCGCATAGTGCTACAAACCTTAAGATAAAATCAACTCTTCACTAAATTTAGCAAGTGTGACTTCTTTAAAGATCAGATCTAGTACCTAGGACATGTTATATCCTTTGAGGGAATAGCGGTTGATCTGAAGAAGATAAAGGCCATCATGAATTGGCCTGTTCTAGCCAATGTGGCGGACATACGCTCTTTTATGGGACTTGCAGGTTATTATAGGAGATTTATAAGGGGATTTTCCAAGGTCAATTATTCAATTACCTCCTTACAAAAGAACGGAACAGCTTTCAAATGGTCAAAAGCCTCTCAAGAAAGGTTTGAAAGGTTAAATGATTTGCTTACCACAGCTTCGGTGTTAAAGATTGCAGATCCTAAAGAGGATTTTATAGTTTGCACAGATGCATGCAAAGAGGGTGTGGGTGGCATTTTAATGAAGAATAACAAGGTCATCGCTTATGAATCCCATAAGCTCAAAGAACATGAACAGAAATATTATGCTTATGATTTGGAGCTGAATGTTGTGGTGCACGCCTTAAAAGTATGGTGACATTATTTGTTGCGGAAAATATTTCTGCTCAAAACATACCAGAGCAGCTTAACCAGTTTCTTTAATTAGCCTACCTTAAATGTGCACCAAGCTCGATGGAGTGCATTCATAAGAAAATTTGATTTTGAAATCAAGCACTTGAAAGGAAAAGAAAATAGGGTGGCAGATGCATTAAGTACAAAGCTGTTGGAAATAATACTGAGAGGGGGGGTGAATCAGTATTATCAAGTTCTTTTAATAAATCTTCCTTATTTATTCTTTGAATTATTTTTGCATGTCAGTACCATAAAATAATGAGCATGAACAAAGAAAACAGATAGTCACACCAAAGAACACAAGATGTAAGGTGGAAACCCAATGTGGGTGAAAACCACCTGCTGCAATATGTCTCTATCTTCTTTCAAATTAGAAACTCCTTTTACAATGGTTTTGTACTGGTGCAGTCCTTTACCAGTACGCAGGCTGCAACCTGCAGAGAGCTACAACTCTCTCTCGTTTTCCAGTCTCTCCTGGAAGGGAGCTACAACCCCCTACTTCTTTTCTTTCAAGGACCACTTTTCATAAATTTTCAAACTGGATCCAAGAACATCAAAAACCCATCAACTACACTTGCATCATCAATATCTGATTTCACCAAAGCCAACCCGCATACAGATCTGCAAATATTTCCTTATAACTTTGCAGTTGTTACATCAGACATACCCAGATCATAACATGTGTAAAATAAAACATGCATCAATAATTCAGACCCAGATTATTAAATTTATAGATCAAGCGTATGCCACATATCACAGATCAAAATCATATAGAGATACCACTATTCCAGCCTTAAGATTTTGACCCATCAATAGAACTTATCCTTCTCCTTACGCTCAGGTTCCTTCTTCATTCAGATCCAGATCTGCACCAAAACCCAATCACAATATTCCAGATCTATCACTTTATCAGATATTCGATAATTCAGAAGATGCTTTGCCAAATGATCTCCTTCCTCTTTTATAGTCTTAGGCCTTTCACAATACCATGGGCCAAAACCATAGGATCAAAAAACTGTTGGACTAATACCATGAACCAACCATGAAAGTATGTGAGATCAACACTTTTGGATGCAATACCACGGGCCAAAACCATAGGATCAAAAATTGTCGGACTAATACCATGAACCAACCATGAAATTGCGTGAGATCAACACTTTTGACGAGGTACCATGGTCCAAAACCATAGGTTCAAATACCAAGGACTAACTACCATGGACCAAAGGTAATTTCTCCAACATATACGCGCTTTTCCTTGCATGAAAGTGCATACCATGGTCCAAAACCATAGGTTCAAATACCAAGGACTAACTACCATGGACCAAAGGTAAGTTCTCCAACATATACGCGCTTTTCCTCATAGGTTCAAATACCAAGGACTAACTACCATGGACCAAAGGTAAGTTCTCCAACATATACGCGCTTTTCCTTGCATGAAAGTGCGTGAACTTTTTCTCTACATGAAATAAACTTTTCTCTTCATAAAAGTGCGTGAACTTTTCTCTACATGAAATAAACTTTTCTCTGCATAAAAGTGCGTGAACGTTTCTCTACATGAAATAAACTTTTCTCTGCATATAAGTGCGTGAACTTTTCTCTACACTATAATTTATTATCTGAGATGAGTGGGTTGCCATCAAGTACAACATATGTATCATAATGCCAACAAAAGCTGCACCATATTTATGAAATTTCTTTTTGCCAAGTTGAACTTAATTTTGTGGATCAACTAAAGGAGGCAGCCCAGAAGGACCCTGAATACAACTACCTATGGTAGCAAGTAAAATGTGCACAAAGTTCGGTAAAGCAAAGGGAGTGTAGTATTAATTCTGAAAATTTATTATTGTTCAAAAATTGTATTTACGTATGTTGGGTCCTTATAATACTAGTGATTACCCCATTAATATTGTAGTTGCACCCCTTATTAATATTGTTGTGCCCCTATTATCCCCATATTGTTATTACTGTGCCCCATAGAATCCCTCTATTATTATTTTTGTGGCTTTATATTATTATTGTTAGGTCGGCTGGGTTATATTGTGACTCCTTAGACTCCTATATATAGAAAGGAGGTTTTGTCATTTGAATCATCCAGGAATTGTTCATTTATGTAATGTAAAGGAGGTTGCCCCCTCGAAGAGGCTGAATTCTAAGGCATTGATCTATCTTTTCTATCTTTTCTTGAGTTGGTTTCATAACATTTGGTATCAGAGCTTTGGATTATATGGTTTCGCTGCTCCAAACAGGTCATTGTGGCATTTTCGCTATAAATTTTTTTCTGCGATGTTTCAAAAGCTAAAAAAAACCCATTTGAGAAGAAATCGCACTGAATCTTGGGTCCAAATTTCAGATCTTTTCGCGCTATATTTGCGGAGATATGAGCTGAGGAAGTTGGTCTTTTTGCAAACTCCTCAGTTTCATTCCAAACAGAGCCAAAGGTCGAAACAGGGACACGTGGCACGTCGTACAAGTTCACTCTACTGAACTGGTCTATAATCAGGTCACTGTAGGAGATTTGACATAACTCTTCCTTGGAGAATCCAATTGGGATCAGACTGGTGGCATTAGAAAGAGGACACAGAGGGCTGGTCACGATTTCAGAATTGGATGATCCAAAATTACAGAGATACATCAGAGGCAATATCGAGCTCCTACAAAGTGAAAAAAAGGTGTGTAGATTCTTTTAAATTTTTGCTTAAGATTGGTTTGAAAATTTATTTTGAGGGAATTAAAAGGACATAGTAGAGCATTATTATCAGTAACAGATGCCCCGAGGAAAGAAAATGCAAACACCTAGTAAGCAACCTGAAAGGCCTAGCATGACTCATGAAGAAGAGGAAGAAATGCTACATGATATATCAAAATTACAAGAACAAGTGCAACAAATGTCACACTCACAAAATCTAACAGAAGCTAAGATAAATGGCGTGGAATCTAAGATAAAGGGCATGGAAGCTAAGATGGATGATTTGAAGGTAGATTTGAATACAGATTTGAAGAGAGACATGGCAGATTTGAAGACAGACATGGCAGATTGGAAGACAGATTTGACAAATTTTCTACAAGAAATACTTACTAATGGTGAAAAGGTTGTAAAGGAAACACATGATGCGAACAAAAGAAATGTTAATCATGATTTCATAGACTCTAATGTGGGATCGAAGACCCACCATATTCCAAAAATCGATATGAGGAAGTTTGATGGCAAGGATCCCGCAACATGGATATTACAGATGGAGCAATTTTTCGATCTAAATAATGTGAAAAACACACAAAAGGTACGTATTACAACTTTATATTTGGAACCAAATCAGTTTGTGTGGTATCAATGGCTTTGCTCTCGTAAACAAATTATCACTTGAGCAATTTTTACGGAAGAATTGACAGCACATTATGAGGATACAAAAAGCAACACTTTTTTTAGCCAATTGATAAGTATCAAACAAAAGGGTTCAATAATGGAGCACATTGAGGAGTTCCAAAAATTGAACATAAGGGTAAAAGATATTCCAGAGGAGCATAGGATTGATGTGTTCATAGGGTCTTTAAAGGATAATATCCAACATGATGTTTGCCTTTGGGAACCTGATTCATTAGAGAAGGCATTCAGGCTAGCAAGAAAAATGGAAAGCAAAATTATGGCAAGCAGGAACCATACCACTCACAACTATAAAGATGGAAGTGTTGTTGCCCCTAGTCTTCCACAACCTATAAGGTTTACACCACAACAATTGGAAGAAAAAATAGCAAAAGGGCTTTGTTACAGTTGTGATAGTAAATACACTAAAGTTCATAAGTGTACTGAGAAGAAATTATTCTACATAGATTGCGAAGAGGAAGAAGAAAAGGAGCAAGAAAGGTCAAAAGAAGAGGATATACTCCAAGAAAAAAGCCTAGATAAAGAAGAAATGAATCTGACCATATCTTGTAATGCATTGGCTAGAATTACCACTCCTCAAACCATCAAGATAGAAGGACAAATCAAGAAGAAAAAGGTAATAGTGTTGATTGATTCAGGAAGTACCCACTGTTAGCGTTCGAATTTGCCTCAGGCTAAGGAAGGCAAAACTCGAAGCCACATCAAACCACGCTCAGCCTCGTAGCTAGCCCTACAAGGACAGGAGAGGGCTCTCTCTGATCAATCTCAGAAAAAGGTAATCAAAGAGGCTCGAGATGACTGAATTGATGACTAATTTTAGGCTAGGTATGAAGTACAAGGATTATGGAATTTATTTTTTGAAGTTTTGTTGACTTCAAGGGAAAGGCAATTTTGGGTGCGGGGATGAGGCACAGCTTTTGCAGAGGTCTACTTGGGGCAAGATAGGCGATTGTTTTGATGCCTTTAAAGTGAGTGAATGAATAGTCCTGACAGGTGAGGAGCTAAGGAGAGCAAGGAAGTCTCAAGGATTCTCCTTAAATTGAAGAAAACATGGAAAATTAAACAAACTTAAAGGCAGAGCATAGCAAATTTATGGATTCTACCTTAACACTTCATTTGTTTAATTGCAGAAGATTAAATAAGGAAAGTGGTACACATACACAACTTACAAGTACTGAGAGAAACACACCATCAACACATAAGGCCACATGAATCCCAAATAGTGCTGCAAAACCCTGGTCTATCCTTTGCCAAAATTGCAAATAAAATATGTACAATAGTGTATCAAGCTATACCCAAGAGTCCAACCCTAAAAATGACTAAGAAAATACATAATATAGGCAAGCTAACACATTCCCTTGCCTATAGGGGTCGAGCTCATCATCCTAGGAGCTGTTTCAACCAATTCTAAACAAAGCACTACAATCTAGGCAGTCAAAACAACTTTCCTCTATAAGCTAGGAAACCAATTCATTCATTAAATATTTGCTATTTTATGAATGAATCATCTAGAATAGGTAAATAAGTGTCAAGTCAATTATAAAGTTCCATTAATTACATCAAGGAGGGTGAAAAATCCCATCACAAGTCAAAATTGGTCAAGACTGGCCGAATTCCTGAGCTGGAAGGTGAAAACTGTACAAAAATCCTGATGCGTAGCACGCCTGAGCCCTACACGTAGCGCGCCTTTCCACCTGCTTTTGGGGCACTTCTCGACATCCAAATTGAGCTCAGGTTGGCTTGTTGGAAAGACCTGGATGTCTACTTTCCAACCCAAGTGGAATTTTCCAATTTGATGTCCATTTTCCCCTCCAAAAGTGCATTCTCCAAAGGCTGCTACCTGTGTGTCCAAAAAGGGGCAGTTAGGTCATTTTTTGCATGTTTTTTGACCTTTTGGGGACCCAAACCTTGATTAAATGCCTTGGACCTCCCAAAAATGCAAACCTTTCGTGATTTGGACCTCCCAAGTTTAAGGGTAGCGCGCGGCGCGCTACGCGTTGAGCCCAAAAACCTGTTTTTTACACAAAAATTTCAAAATTGACAAAATTTTCCCCAAACTTGTCGAAATTTGGGTTGGGGGGTCCCCAATCAAGTACTATGCTCAATCAAAGAGTCTTCGGTCAAAATCCAAAGACGATCAAGCTCCTTTTGTCGTTTTTGCTTCTTGACCATTTTCCTCAATTTTGCCTTAAGACTCCTAATTCGTGCCTTGCAAACCAAGCTTCGGACCTTGTAATGCATAACCATGTGTTTCAATAATTCATGATCTCTATCGGCCCTTTTCAGCCGTTCCTCCAAGTAGATGTTGACCCTCTCGAGATTAGCCTCTCGATCCTCATTTATCTGTTGCTCTAGAGAGGTGAACTCAATTTGCCTATGTTGGGCAGCTTGGCGATTCTCACGGATGTTCTGTAGCTATATGATCCTGTGCTGGTCCTCAACCTGTTTATTCCGCTGCTCTAGATACCTGATATATTGGGTCTTCTCTGATTCTAAAGCTGTCTCATCATGAATAGTAACAAACCCGGATGGCTCACCAGAAGGTCCCTCCTCATGCTTGGGCTTCTTTCCCTTATCCTGTAACTGCGGTGCTGCTGTCGAAAGTGAGGCCCCTTCCACACGAGGTGGAGATAACACTCGCTGTGCTGATGAAGTCAACAAGACCCCTTCCACCCCAGGTGGAGATAGTACTCGTCGTGTAGATGCAAATAATGTCCTGTGACCTCGCTGATATGTCACATATGGAGGAGCACTTATATGCTCAGTCTCGGGAATGTCTGGCTGGTGTGAAGGTCCTCCCTCATCATGAACTATCTCAGGAGGTGGCTGTAATGGTGCAAAGTAATCACGGGAAATGAAATCTTCCCAAGTAATTCCCTGTTGTGCCAACTGATGCATCACTACAATTTTGATCAATGCATAATGATAGATGCTCTTATGCTGATGTGCTGGGCTCTTCCTTTGTACTAAAGGCACCATCCTCTCTATGTTGCGACACATAAAAAATGGAATGTTCATCATACGTACTCTGGTAAAATGCATCAACAAATGAACATGGTACGCATAGAGACGTGAGAATCTGCCCTCGCAACTGAAATATCGGATGATAAGTTTCATCAATGGTGCATACTCATCCCTTAGGAATATGAAAGGAAAAACTGCAGTCAAGTGTCTTACACATCTGGGCTTAATATATGGCTCATAGTGGAATCTATCTAACTGTTGGCGTTTACTCCATTCCTCCCCTACATTTGGTATCCCAGTGGCCTGAGCAATAATCTCGGGTGACAAGGTGAAATTCACTCCGGCAAGGTTTACATGACCATCCTGCAAATGTAGAACAAATAAACAGACTAGTTCCCGATGATGCTGGATTTGTGAGATCCGCTCACAGTATTCAAAACATGATTGATACCGAAAACAGTCCATTGCAAGTGGACAACCTTGCAATTGAGCCAAAGAAGTAGGCTCCTCCCTGACATGCCGACCACCTTTGCCACCTTTGTGATACCTCCTTGGCACACTTACCTCTGGTGTAGAATCACTATCATAATCCTGCTCATAAGCTGACTCGGTCTCTAACATGTTCTTTAAAAACAAGGTGGCTCGAATATATATATGCTGATATACAACTGTGTGCAAAATTGACTGTGGGCTTTTTATTTTCTCAAAACGCTGTGACCAAGGGGACACAAATATACAAGGGAACTGTTAGGAAAGGGGTAACATTAGGGAAATGGGGACAATGGAAATAAAACAAGGAATTTGGGGAAGGGAAGGGACATGAAAATCTTCAAATTTTAGGGTTTAGGATGAGGTAGGGTAGGAAAAATATGTTTGTAGTAGAAGGGAGGGGTTAGGATTGGAGGGAGAATAATATAGGGTTTTATGAGGAATTATTGGGGAAAATATTAGTGAATATAGGGGGTGGGAAACACAAGAAATGGGAAAACCGTGGCAACATTTATGTTTGAAAACCCTACAACAATCTTGGCATTTGAATCCTCACAGCAAACTAATGGAAAATGAGGGTTTATACACTTGGTTTTTCATGGCAAATATAGCATAATTTCTTTACATAAATCTTTCAAAACTAAGAACGAGCCATGGATAAAAGCCTACCTGTGATTTGATGCACGAGAAGAGGTGTTTGAGTGTGTTTTAGGCAAAGTTCTGGGCATAAACTCCAACGCGTAGCGCGCCTCACCCAACGCGTCATGTGCTCCTGACGCGCCTCACCCGTGTAAAATTGCACTGAAAATTGTGGCCTGATGCGTAGTGCGCCCTAGAAACGGCCCGATTTGCCCACAAACTCACAAAATCGCCTTAGAAGAATACTCTTTGCTCTTGGAATGTGGAATGGGTTGCAAATGAGGAGAAATATCTTCATATAGACTCCTTGTTGATTTTTGCTTAACCCAAAACCCATTTTCTTATGTTTGGTTGTTGACACTTTTTGAAAATTAATAGGCTTTGACCTTTTTGGTTTCCCCTTTAAAATTGGTTGAAATAATGATTTTCTCTGATAATTTTTTCAGGGATAGCTCTGATATGCTCTGGAAAAGGAGACCAAGGCTGCACTTGAACGATTGAAGAACTGAAAATTTTGACAATTTCTTACAAAAATGAGATGGCGACCTATCTTCAAAACAGAGTTTTGAAGAGAAGTCATAATTCAGTTGTACAATGATGAAAATTATTGAAGTGATGATCTATCAAAGACATCACTCTGGCCTGTTGGTCTTCCAAGACTTTTTAAGACAAAATTGACTCAACCCTAGACCTAAGACCTAAAAATTTAAAACATGGTTGTAAATGACCTTTGAAGACTTATTTTAATAAACAGGCCTGAACCAACAGTGCCAAGCACGAGGGGAATGAGTGACACAACCCACTCCATCAGAGTTATGGCATGCTTAACGAAATGCAACTGATCAAAACTGATGGGACACCTAATCATGAAATGCAAAAGAGCTTTGATCTCTGATGGCGGGATAACTAGACCGACTCTAACATTGGCTCCAATGGGGATGGTAGCTCCTTGGAGATGCCAAGAACTGTAGATCTCTGTAAGAGCTAGACAGTGCCTTCATCCATTGGGCGATGGAGTCATTATTCTGACACAAAATCTTGAGAATTTGACCGAAAAACCAAAAACTGCTTTGACCGAACTAAACTCAAAACTAAAAGATTTTGACAACTGACTTGACAAACTTAGACTAACTAACCTTCATTTTCAGAATTATAGCCTTCACCTCGGGCCCCAGACTGAAGATGATAAGTTAGTGTTACATGTGCAATAGAACAAAAGTAAAATGATATGTACAATGATGATGAAATGAGCAGAAAATACTCAGAAGTAGTATCTTTTTAGCAGCCGACCATTAATTGGCCCTCCAGGACATTCATCTCCATTCATTTCTTTGAGAAGAAAAGCGTTCTGACCACGATATGTTGCAATGTTATAAGGACCCTTCCATAAATTGTCAAATTTGCCGTGCTTTCCTTTGTCTTCATGTCGAGCATCCCATCTCAAAACTACCTCATCTAGCTGAAATGTGTCCGCCTTTGCCTTCCGGTCATAAATCTTTTTTATGCGCTCCTGCAACTTGCAAGTGTTTTGAAATAACTCCTCTCATGTTTGCTGTAAATGAATCATCTGATTAATCCTTCTCTGCATAGGATCTTCCTCACTACCCGCTTCTTGAAGCAATTTGACTACCGAGACAGCAAGCGAAGTTGGAAAAACCGTGTCTGTTCCGTACACCAACTCGAAAGGAGACATGCCAATAGACTTTTTCTGACTCACCCTATCATCCCATAGTGCATTTATCAACTTCTTGTGCCAGCCCTTTTTACTGATTTCCAACAATTTTTTAATGATATTGACCAAAGATTTATTGGATGACTCCTCCAATCCATTTCCTTGAGGATGGTATGCGGTTGAATGCCCCAAGCTGATATTGTACTTATAACAAAAATCAACCATCCTTTTTGACTTAAATGCTGCTGCATTATCTATGATTAACTTACTTGGGCATCCAAAACGTGACAAAATATTGGTTTCAAGAAAAGAGATAATTACCGCATCCGTGGCTTGTCGAGTAGGAATCAATCCATTTTGTGAAGTAGTCTGTGGCTGTCAATATCCATCGATGTTGTCCTGATGATGCCGGATGAATTTCCCCGATGAAATCCAATCCCCACTGCTGAAATGGTGCGCTGAACTCAATTGGTTTCAGAGGCAATGGCTGTAGTTTTTGCTTCCCTTCGAAAATTTGGCATTCATGACAATTCTTAACAACCTTATATACATCTGAAAATAATGAAGGCCAATAATAACCTACTCTTAGAATCTTGTTCGCAGTGGTTTTCCAAAACAAATGGCCTCCACAGTCACCTCTATGAAAGTCTTCCACAACTCTTTTGGCTTCTTCCTCTACCAAACAGTTTAATAACATTCCACCAGGATCTTTCCAATACAATGCAGAATTTAGTATGCAGAATTTTGCAACTTTCAATTTCAATGTTCTACTTTTGTTTCTAGGCATTCCGGGAGGTGAGGACAAATGCTGAAGTACATATAAAATGTCAGCATACCAAGGAGAAGAAAGAAACATTTCTGATACCTGAACGGATGAATTCTCCTCATCATCATCAGACATGGCAGCAATCAAATTTATGTCTAGAACTTGCAAATTCATTTCAGCCATTAACTTGGCAAGGCCTTGAACTTTGATTAGCTTGGTTGGTTTGATCTCCACATCATACTCTAACAACGCAGCAATCCACTTACCCCGCCTGCCTTCTGGATCTGGCTGTACTAAAATATCTTTAACTGCTGCATTAGGAACATAAGCTGGAATATGGGAGTGCAATATATACACACGGAAGTCTTTCAAGGCCTTTACAAGCGCAAGTGCTTGCCTCTCAATGATGTTATATTTTAATGCTCCATCTCTTATAATCCGACTGAAAAAAGCAATGGGCTTTTCAACTCCCTCCCTCTTCTGCATTAATACAACTGCCAAAGTGTGCTCAGAAGCAAATGAGAACAAAATAAAATCCTGAGTGTAATCCGGGCTGATCAAAATAGGAGCTGAAGAAAGAGCTAACTTCACTAAATTATATGATTTCAATGCCTCTTCGGTCCACTTTACTTGACTGTCCTTTTTCAACATGCTCGTGATTTCTCTAAGATGCTCTGCTAGATTTGGAATGAAGCGACGCAGAAAATTCAGTTTACCATTGAAGGACTGTATTTCTTTCTTGTTCCGGGGCTGTTCAATTTGCTGAATGGCTTCAACACGTGCAGGGTCAATACGGATGCCATCTTTAGATATGATATGGCCAAGAAGTTTGCCCTCATCCATGGTGAAAAGACTCTTTTTCGGATTCAGCGAAATGCCATATTTTCTTCACTTTTGGAAAACAATTTTCAAATGATACAAATGTTCCTCATCAGAATTTGAAAACACGGTTAATTCATCAAGATAAACAACTAAAAATACATCTTTCTCATTGGCGAAAGCCATGTCCATAGCACGCTGAAAAGTGGCACCGACATTTTTCAAACCAAACGGCATCTTTGCATAATGAAACGTTCCCCATGGAGTGGTGAATGTTGTCTTGTCACGGTCATCTTCATGTACTAAAATCTGATTGTATCCTAAATAGTTGTCGAGTAGTGACATCCTTGATGCTCCAACTACTCACTGCAATATATGGTCCATGTTGGGCAGCGGATAATTATCTTTTAAGGACACCTTATTCAAATTTCTGAAGTCAATACATAAACGGATCTCACCTGTTTTCTTCCTTACGGGTACCAAGTTTGATATCCAATCTGAAAATCGGATAGGCACAATGATTCCTGACTTATACAATCTGTTTACCTCTTTTTCAATTGATGGCAGCAACTTCGAATTGATTCTCCTCAACTTTTGACAAAAAGGCTTCTGATTTGGCTTTATAGGGATAGTATGCTGAATGATATTAGTGTCATATGTTTTCAGATTTGAGTAATCCCATGCAAAAGCATTAGAAAATGAGGACAGCAATCTGATATACTCTTCCTTTACCTTTGGTGACAATGAATTTGATAGCTTTACCATCTTGGGATTCTTAACTGTCCCAATGTTTACCTCCTCAACACCTTTTTCAGTCGGTCTTAATGTCGGTTTGCGGGCCACATCATCTTGGTTAAACAGCTCCTCTAAAGGAATCAATCCCTTAGGAATAATGTTGTCTTTAAGTTGCAGCATGTCCATTTGATTTACTTGTATATTATCACTACCATCATCATTTTCAGTATCTATTGAGGTACCTTTGAACTTACCCTTATTTTGCAGAAACTGATTGATCTCTTCATCATCTTGAAAGACTTGCCAACATCGCTGATTGTCTGGAACGGTGGGACGATGTTTCACATGAATCTCAAACTTGTTGCTAAAATTCATCGGAATTTTTAAATTGCTTGCTGCCTTAGCAAGTCCATCAGCAACACCATTTTGTATGCGAGGCACACATGTCAAGGTATGATCAGAAAATAACTTCAAAATATCTAAGACTGCATTTCGATATGCCCTCATACGAGGATGCTTGGCCTGAAACTCACCCTTAACTTGCTTTATCACCAACTCGGAATCACCATAGACTGCAACCTTCTTCGCTTTCAGCTTTCTAAGAATCTTAAGGCCAACAATGAGAGCCTCATATTCCACCTCATTGTTTGAACAATCAAATGCTAGTTTATAAGAACACACTCTCACCTTGCTTGGAACTTTGTCTTGAGCAGAAAAGGGACTTCAAATCCACACACCAATACCAGCACCATCACTACCTACTGCGCCATCAGAATCCATCATCCAAAGACCATCTTCATCTTCTTCCAAGTGTTGAAATTGTGTTAGCTCTATTTTTTCTGTTTGCTGCCCCTTATCCTCAATTGATTGCTCCATAGTAGCTTGCTTTTCTCCTCTTTCCTTTTGCAGAACTTCTCTGAAATTTTCAGTGATCTCTGGTATATCTTCTACCTGAACTAACTGACTATCTAGATCATTAAAATTATCAGCAAATAAAACAAATGACTCCAAATATGTATGTACATAATTTACAGGATGATTGATTGGCTTCTCTTTGCTGGTTATCATGTATTTCATCTTTTGCTCTCAATATAGCTTTCTCATTTGACCGAAAACTGGAATTGTAGCATAAGAAAAGTCTAACTGTAGAGTACCCTTCAACTTAGCCCCCCAAGATCTTGAAAGTAACATACCAAAACGTGGAGGAATGTCCGCCACAACCACATCCATCAAGACATTCTTCGCTGGGATTTGGTCTAAGCTAACAACCAAATCTTTGATGAGCCCGATACATCTTACACGGCTGGAATCAAATGAATACAGATCATGATATTTCTTTGTAATGTCTAACCCCAGCTTCTCTGGTGAGCTCCAGTATTGTAGCAATAATGCTACAACTCCTGGGGCTTCCTGTCTCTTAATTTTATCAACCCGGTAGTTCGTACAAACTTGGAAGCGACGATGCTGTATGCACAAGTACTAGCCCTTGTCGCAGCTGTCACTTGGTCAGCTGGCACAAGTCCGCTAGGGCTTAAGCCAACTTCTATAGGCTCACAGAAGAAGCTTTATCAATGATGGACGAAAGAACTTCAAAGAAAGGCTACTCTACTTGACAAACTGAATCAAAAGCAACTTAAAGCATGTAAATCTATGAAACCCTAATTTAACTATTCTATCCTCTATAATGCAAAGAATGTGGGTGCAACTCTTATGAATGCTGTCATTGCCTCTAACAAGTATGAATGCATGGGTCTAAGCTACTGGCATCATGAGAAATGTGTTTTTGTGTTTTTCCTTTAAGTGTGTGGAATGATTGTGACCTTGGCCTAACTAGGGTTTGATTGTGCAGGTGGGATGGAGATGGAAGGAAAGTGTGGGACAGGTTGGGGAGGCTTGGAGAGGTTCCTAAGGATCCTCAGCACCCATCCACAGAGGTCCCTCACGTTCAGAAGCTCGGCAACGAAGTGAATGGCCTCCTACAGGAAGGCTGCTGGGAATTCTACAGGATACTCTGTTTTCTACAGGATGGCTGTGCACGTCTACAGGATGGTTGGTCGTGGAGATTTTAGGAGTGGATGGAGTGTTGGAGTGGTGTGGGAGGCTAAGGGAGATGGAGATGGACCTAATGATGTCTTAGGAAATGGCAAGTCAGACGAAGGAAGGGTGCATGCAATGGGTTGATGTTTTGGAAGGGTGAAATCAACGAGAGTGAAGGAAATGGAGCGGTACGTGGAATGAGAGAGTTGGAGGGCAAGTGAGTGAGGTAGAGGATGAATAGAACTTGCAGGTGGATGGAGAAAACGACGAAGGAAGTGGCTTGAGAAAGAGCAGCGTAAATGAAACAAATGACCTGTGCATCAAAACAAGAGATTCATTAACCTATTATGCCATGAAACCTACAAATCCGAAATGGAAAACAAGAAATGAAACTAATGCGTGAGAGTGCAGTATGGATCAATGTCGAGAATATATGAATGGATTTTCAATAAAAACGTTCATGTGGCAACTTGTGTGGAGATGAAACGACTGCTGTTCTTTTTGGTGGCTGATCATGGTCTACACCCCAATCCCAACGGTGAGATGGCAGTGAGCCTTTTGCAACCTGTTTTTGATGGAGCTCCAAGAGATTTATTCTACCAACCTATCAAACTCGAATACTGAAAGCAAAGCATCATACCAGTCCTATCTATGCTAATGAAAACAACTAAACCAACAAGCTGGAAATCCGAATTGCATAGGAAACTAAACAAACTCAAGTGCTGGAACTAATGGTAAATGCATTACAACACGGAGGAGGACTATGGCTCTCAGGTTGGGCCCTCACCTGAGAGCTATAGCTCCTTGAGAAAACTCAGAACTAACTCAAAAGTGGCCTTCTTTATTCATAATCTGATAACATGCCAAATTGGCTTACAAAAGAGAACGAAACTTGAGCTGTGCTCCAAAATTACAATAGTAATACGAGAGTTTCAACAACCTAACCAAGGCTAAGGCTTCTATACTTATACAAAACGATGCTCCAACAGATATCCATGATTCTAGGAGCTCGGCTGTTCAATCTATAGTTTAACTGATGATCCTGTAGGATGGTCATAAATGTTGTTTCCTGTAGAGCAGTTTTGAACTGCTGTTCCTGTAGAACAGCTGGCCGTGTATTAAGCTCGGAGGGAGGCTGAAGTGGGCTCGGAGTTCTTGGTGAGGATCACGAGGAATGTCCCCCAAAACCGTGGACAACCTCTCCTTATGTCAGCAATGCCAACTCGTTGTCTCCTTGCCACCTTTCCGTTGTCTTTTGCTCCCTTTTAATGCCAAAACCTGGAATCACAATGCATTAGCTACGTGGATAAAGTGCCTATCCTTTCTCCTACAAACAACATGAATAAACTAAGAAGTGTATGCATAAACAATAAAAATGAATGGTTTGAGCAAGCAAAATAGGCCAAAAATGAGCCCAAATTGTACCAAAATTGGGGCTCATCATCACCCCCCAGCTGAACCATTTGCTCATCCTTGAGCAACCTTGCCCCTGCTCCTTGTCCTTGGCCGAGGACTCGGGACCGGAACAGGCTGTTTTTTTTCTGCTTTTGATGGTCCTACCTTTTCTGCCCCTGATGGTGATGAGGGTGATGCTTCCTTCCCTTTTTCTATTTCCTTGAGTCGGGCTTCAGAAGGCAACTGGCCTATCTTTCGTGTCCAGGAAGTTATTTTTGGGCTCCCTTTTTCGGGGGTAGCTGATTGTTTAGAGGGGGTTCTTGCAATGGGTGAAGTAGGTACATCCCCTGAAGTGGTATGGCCACTGGGTGAAGGTTGTGGCTTGCTTGGGGACATCCTCTTGCTTCTCGTGGCTTCAGGTGGCAGAGGGGTCTCCCTCTCCCTTTTCTCTTTCGGTTTTGGAGGAGTGCTGAGGACAGCCAGTGCCGCTGCTGCCTCCTTATCAAGGATGTCAGCCTTCTCTTTCTTATGTTTTGCTTTCTCAGAGCTCCTTGTAGAGGGTCCCTCCTTTTTAAATTTCAGGCTTCCTGTGGAAGACCCTGCTTTGCCCGCTTTCGGGCCTCCTGTAGAAGATTCCTTCTTTGTCTTCGGGCTCTCTAGAGAAGGTTGTTTTTCAATGACCTTCGGGCCTCTTGTAGGAACCCCTCTTTCCAGCCTAGTGATTCTTGTAGGAGCCCCTGTCTCTGTCTTTGGGCTTCCTGTAGAAGCCTGTGGTTGTACTGTCGGGCTTCCTGTAGAAGCCTTTATCTCCATCTTTGGGCCTCCTGTAGAAGCCTGTTTCCCAGCAATTTCCGGGCTTCCTGTAGAAGCCTTGGTCGTTGCTCTTGGGCTTCCTGTAGAAGCCTGCTCCTTACTGATCTTCGGGCTTCTTGTAGAAACCTTTGCCTTTGTTTTCGGGTTTCCTGTAGAAGCCTGAGTTTGCGTTTTCGGGCTTCCTGTAGAAGCCTGTGATTGCGTTCCTGCAGATGCAATTCTCACCACCTTCTCTTGCCTTGTTGCGTGGCTTTTGCGTTTGGCTTTGACTGCAGAAGCTGACGAGGTGCTTGGGCTGGCAGGGGCCACCTCAGCTTTGACTGCCCTGCTCTTCAACCTCTGTTCTCTTGCTGATAGGATGAGGGTGTCCTCTTTGACTTTGTCATCTTCTCCCTCCTCCTTCTTCTTTCGTTCCTTTTTCTGTGCTGGAGCCGGAACTTTTTGGCTTTTTCCTTTCTTACTCCCGGCTGCCGGCTCGTCTTCTTCTCCGTTAGAGGATTCCGCTTCTTCAAGCAACATTTTTATATTCCCCGTTCTTGATAAGTTCCTAAATGATTCCCAAGCGAGGGGAACTTTATATGAGCGGAGAGCATCCTCCACGAGGAGCTTGACTAGCCCATGGTGGGCTATCTGGTCCGGAATTCCGTCCTTGAGCTTGGTGGAACACTCCATTAAGGATTGTAGTAGAAAGTAAGGAATGCTCAACCTCTGTGCTGCAGGGAGGTCAATCTGGTGTCTTAGTTCGTTAAGCAGCCTGAAGTGATACGCATATACAATGCTATATCGGCCCTCACAGGTGATATATTTCATAATTTGTAGACTGACTTCGTTCCATGGCGGCAACAGGCTTGCCCTTTTGACTCCATTTTTGTCTTCGGTGAATGACTCTTCCGGTGGGAAGAACTCCTTCTTTGCTTGCTGGCTCTGCTTCCGCTCTTCTTTGTCCCACGGCAGACCCATGGGCAACTCTGTAATCCGACTGATATGCTCGGGGTTGAGTTTGAGGCTGAGACCTCTGAAGGTTACCGTGGCCAACATCTATGATTTAGGCTGTAGAGCCTGCAAAAATTCCTCGGCTACTTCCTCATCGTAGCCCTGTAGTTTATCACAGAAAGGCATCCATTGTGCTCTAGTGAAGAGCTCAACCACTGCCGGGTTTCTCCTTAATGCATTTGAATTAGTGGGCTCTCGCCTGATAAACCCACCAGGCATGATGAACACAGTGTTTGTACCAGAGGTGGTGGATACACAGGAAATTCGGTCTTAAAGACAGAACATGCAATGAATTTTCAGACCACAGTGTGATTATACAGCTATCCTGTAGGAGCGATAGTATAGGCACGGCAAACCAAAATTTTTTATGACCACACTGTGACTAATTGCCTTGCCACCTTTTAAAAAACCAATTGCGGAAGGAGTTGCAGGGTTACCTCTTTTCTGCCACCTTTTTTTTACGTGAAGACTTCACCTTCCTGTAGAGCCGCGTGCCTGTAGAAACTGCTTCCTGTAGGACGGCGTTCCTGTAGAAACTGTTCCTGTAGGAGCAGTGTGCAGGCTTCGGGAAGAGCTTTTAGCTGGCTGGCGGTCGAGAGGTGCTTTACTAGCGTTCAGGTAGCCGAGAGCTCGGCGTGTCAACATGCAGAGGTAAGCAGAGGATCTACTCGAGTTTTGAAGTGAGGTTGATGGAGATACACGCTTAATCGAGCCGATTAGATTTTGAATCGGCGCAGCTCGTGGCGCGGGGGTGAGCTGTCCCCGCCGGACCATTGGGTGACGTCACCCCTCATCCGCCTGCACATTTGTTTGTTGCCGCATTCCTTCCCACAGATCTGCCGCCGCCCTTTTCGGTTAAACTTCACTTCTCGGTTGACGGGACTGATCTTCACGTGCTTGCTGCGTGTGTCTCTCGTCGTGGCTGCCACCTCGTCCTCTGACTATCCCTTTACTAACCGACGTGGCCCATCACTGGCCTTTAGGCCGCTCAACCATTCACCTTTATGCCATGCAAAACAAATCGAAGTAATAATCATGCAGTTTGATGGAGAGAAGGATTAGAACACTTACCTGCGCGCGGCTGCACATGATTTCCAGATTTTTTTAGCGATGGATCCACCTGCCGCATGTGGCTGCACATTCCTGTAGGCTCGTGGTTACAGGATGCTGGCGATGGAGTGGATGGATCTGCGTTCATGCGCCCGTGTTTGATCTCAGATGGCGGTGCTGTGAACGGTCTTCACTTGAGCAGGTCGAACTGTTACAGGATCCCCACGAGGGGTCTTGTCACCGTTCTTTCTTCTCGGGTGTATGCTGCATGCTGGCGGTTCTGGCTTCTCGATCATGATCCCAGCGCTTCTGATGTATCAACATGGATGTGGTATGGTTCTCGGTGCTTAGTTTCTCTTTGACAGGTGCTTTCTCACGAGAACTGATTACTTTGGTGTGCTGCTGCAGGGATCTGGGTTGCATGGCGACGAGGGTGGTGGAGGACGATAATGGCAATGTTCAGGGGTGCCATCATTGACATGCATGCATTCAATCCACTCCTCAGTCGCTGGATCTTCATTTGAAACACATTTCGGCCATCGTAACCTTCTACAGGAAGTTTCCTGTAGACCACAGAGCTTTCTGTAGAAATTTGGCACTTTCCTGTAGAAGATCCACGTCTTCCTGTAGGAAGACTGTCTGTTCCTGTAGAAAAACTGTATCCTCCTGTAGAAGATCCAAAGCATGATAATAACTGCACATACCTTAAAAACATTGTTGTTCTTGGAGGAGGTGCTGATGACATCCTTTGCTAGCATGATGAAGGCCCCTGGCTTGGAGTGGAGAGGCTTCTTCTCCTCCATAGAACATCTGCATGCAAACCTTTTTATTGTGCTGATTGTTTTTTTTTTTTTTTTTTTTTTTTTTTTTTTTTTAGAAAGACAATAGGAGCGCCTCAATGAGGTTTTCACCCCCACTGCCTGCCTTGGGTGCCTCAGAGAGGTTTTTACCCAAGGATCTTTATTTTCCTCTTTTTTCTTGAAAGACAATAGGAGCGCCTCAATGAGGTTTTCACCCCTACTGCCTGCCTTGGGCGCCTCAGAGAGGTTTTCACCCAAGGATCTTTATTTTTCCCTTTTTTTTTTTTTTTTTTTTTTTTTTTGTGTTTTAGATCCTTCAGGGTATGCCCAAAGTGGATGCAGAACCCTTCTCTATGACCAAAACAGATTTCTCCATAGTGCTGATAAACTCTTGTCTTGAGAGAGGTCTTCTATAGATCTTCAATCGGTGCCCATTTACAAGCATGGGAATGGATTCCTCATCAATGGTTCGAATGAGGACAGATCCATTGTCATGGCACTGTTCCACCACATATGGTCCTAGCCATCTGGTTCTCAACTTCCCCTTGAAATCTTTGAATCTGGAATCATACAACAAAGCCCAATCTCCCGGCTGAAATTACTTGTCATGGAGATGTTGGTCATGCCACACCTTCCTCTGAAGTTGAACCACCTCTGAGTGAAGGAGGGCCTGCATGCGGTGTTCATCCAGTCCATTCAGCTGCAATAGCCTTTCTTGCTGTGCATGGCTGAGATCTAGGTCCAGCTGAGCTGCCAACCTCAAAGTGTTATACTCAAATTCAATGGACAGCAAAGCTTTCTTCCATAGACCAGCTCATAAGGTGTGAAACCGGTGGTGGTCTTCCAAGTGGTGTTGTAAGCCCATGTGGCTTCAACTAGGCGATCTGCCCAGTCTTTTCTGCTGCTGTCTACCACTTTGGTCAAGATCCCTTCTAGAGCTCTATTGGTGACTTCCACCTGCCCATTGGCTTGAGGATGATAAGGGGTGGAAGTCCTATGCTTGATCTTGTGATGAGCCAATAGATCTTCAACCAAGTTAGAGGTGAACTGGCTCCCTTGATCGGTCACCAGCTCTCTTGGGTAGCCAAACTTGTAGAATATGTTCTCTCTTAAGAACTCAACCACCTTTTCTTCAGTTGTTGCTTTGATTGCTTTAGTCTCTGCCCACTTTGTCAAGTAGTCAGTACACACTATGATGTAGGATCTTTGCCTCGAAGAGGGATTGAGTGGGCCCACAAAGTCCATGCCCCACTTCTCAAATGGCTCGAGAGTCACTTGAGGTTGGAGAGGCATCTCATCCCTTTGGGTCGGTTTCCCCATTCTTTGGCATTGGTCACACTGGCTAACATATCTTCTGACATCTTGATGAAGTGTGGGCCAATAGTAGCCTGCCTGCAGGATCTTGAAGGCAGTTCTCTTTGCTGCAAAATGTCCTCCACAAGGCCCATCATGACAGGTGAGGAGAATGTCAAAGACTTCCTCCTCCCTTACACAACGCCTTAAGATCTGATCGGGGCCAAGCTTGAACAGGTTGCCCCCAATCCATGTAAATGAGGCACTCTTTCTGATGATTTTGCTCTTCTCTTTTGAAGAGAGGTGCGGAGGAAACTGAGCTGAAACAAGGTAGTTTGCTATGTCAGCAAACCATGGAGAGAGTACTGAGATAGCAAATAGATGCTCATCAGGCATCTGGTCATCCACCGTCCCATCTTCATCTGCAGACAAATCCAATCTAGACAAGAAGTCAGCAACAACATTTTCTTTTCCTGGTTTATCAACAATGGTTAGATCAAACTGCTGCAATAAAAGTAACCATCTAATAATACGAGCATTCACATCTGGTTTATTCATCAAGTATCTAATAGCAGCATGGTCAGTATGTACAAAAGTCTGGTAACTAGTAATGTAATGTCGGAACTTGTTCAGTGCATGAACCACAGCTAAGAATTCCTTCTCGGTTACAGTGTAATTCAGCTCTGCTTTGGACAAGTTTTTGCTAACGAAGTAAATGGCATATGGAAGTTTTTGCTCAACTTGTCCTAAGGCTGCACCTATGGCTTTGTTCGAGGCATCAGTGTGGATGTGGAAAGGTAGGGCCCAGTTTGGACCTCTTAGGATTGGAGCTGACACTAACTTGTCTTTTAATTCATTCAAACTCTTCTGACAATCGTCAGTCCAATTAAACTCCACATCTTTTGCCAACAAACCAAACAACGATGAGGCTGACTTGCTGAAGTCTTTAATGAACCTCCGGTAGTATCCTGCTAATCCCAAGAAACTCCGGACATCCCTTACTTTTTGAGGAGGTGGAACCCTCTTGATGAGAGCAATTTTGTTAGGATCCACCTGCAATCCTTGAGAAGAAATGGTATGGCCTAGCACTGTCCCTTCAGTCATTAGGAATTCACATTTCTCAGGGCTAAGGGACAAGTTCATCTCGATGCACTTGGTTAGGACCTTTCCCAAGTTGGACAATGCTTCCTGGAAGTTGGCCCCATAAGGGGTAAAGTCATCCATGTAGATTTCCACTGCATCATGGACCAACTCCGAGAAGATGCTCAAGACAGCTCTCTGAAAAGTAGCAGGAGCATTGCATAGCCCAAAGGGAAGGACTCGGTAGGCAAAGGTACCCCAAGGATAAGTGAAGGTGGTCTTATCTTGGTCTTCCGGGCTGATTTGGATTTGATTGTACCCGCTGAACCCATCCAGGAAAGAGAAGAACTTCTTTCCTGCCAGTCCATCCAACACTTGATCTGTGAAGGGTAGAGGGAAATGGTCCTTCTTGGTAGCTTTGTTCAGCTCCCGGTAATCTACACAGATCCTCCACTTCCCATTCTTCTTGGGAACCAACACCAGAGGGGACACCCATTCACTATCTGAGATGGGGTAAATGAATCCGGCGTCCAACAGTTTTTGCAATTATTCCTTGACAATGTCCTTAAGGGCTGGATTCATTCTCCTCTGGGGTTGCCTAACTGGTTTACAATCCTCTTTGATGTATATATGATGGGTACAGACCGAGGGGTGGACTCCTTTCATCTCCTTATAGCTCCAAGCAAAAGCATCTAAGTGGCTGGCCAATAGGCTACACAACTCCTTCTCCTGGGAAGGAGACAGAGAGGAGCTGATCTTTAACGCTCTCTCAGGGCCGAACTCCACACTTTTGACTCTGGGAGTTACAGGGCTGGTTGTACAAAGGTCCACTAAGGGGCTAGCTTCGGCATCCTCCACCAACTTCTCTAAAGATAGTGCACTGGAAGGTGGATTCTGGATCAGGGTCTCAATTAAATCATCCTCGGTAGGAGAATTTCTTCTAGCGGTATCTAGGGTGCACAGAGGTGCAGAGTACACCTCGTCTTCCTCTCCGTCCTCCAACCAGAGTGGTAAATCATGCTCTAAAGAAGGTTGGGCAGGAGGGTATAGGACTAGTTGCTTGGACATGGGACCATTTTTGATGGTCATGTTCCTTGCCCGACAACTTATGTAAGCATCTGCAGTAGCTAACCAAGGCCTCCCCAAGATGAGAGGATATCCAGTAAGCTTGGCCTTTGGTTGCAGGACCAGGAAATCTGCAGGGTATTCCCAAGAATCAATTGAGACCAAGACATCCTCCACAATCCCTTCGGGAGTCACGGTGGAGCGATCTGCTAACTGCAGTACTGTCGAAGTCTTTCTCAAGGAACCCTGAAGATTGAGTTTAAGCATGGTATCCCTGGTCATCACATTGATGGCTGCCCCCAGATCAATCAAGGTGTGGGGGATAATGGTGCCATTGATGTGTACATCTACTACAGGACTTCCAGGATCTAGGTATTTTGGGCAGATGACTTGTCCTAGCATAAGGTCAGACAGTTGTCCTATGACGTTGATAGTTGAGGCATCTTTCTTCCGTCTGCCTGGGTGTTTGAAACACTTCTCCTTAATCAGCTTGTTATATATTGGCACATCCTTGATGGCTTGGAGAAGTGGGATTTTAACACACAACTGTTTGAGCTCACCCAAAAGCTCATCTTCTTCTGGGTTCGGTTGTGTGGTGGCGGTTAATCTCTCAGGAAAGGGTGGAGTAGGCTTTGGTTCACTCTCCTGATGGTTTTCCTCATCCTCTGGGGGAGGAGGTTGGCGATCTGGAAGAATCTTTCCAGATCTAAGATTGATTTCCTGGATCTCCACAGCATAGGTAGGGCACGAGGTCTCCCCAGTATATACCTGCTGAGCCTGTCTATTGTTGGGGTTCGGGTTCGGTTGAGCAGGCATCTGAGGTTGCCTTGGAGGAGCAGGAGGTAAAGGCTGAGGTTGAACTGGTGGTGGAGGAAAAATGGCGGGAGGAGTGTTGTATTGGGGCCTCCACCCCGACTGAGGAGCACTCCATTGAGGTTGCGACTGGGTATGTGAGTGATATGGATGAGAAGTAGGTTGAGTAGGGTACTGAGGTGGATAAGACCATGGAGGAGGCATTGACCAGGAAGGATGAGCAGGGGGACCCCAGGAAGGCATGGGAGTCAAGTGGTTGGGGTTGTAATAAGCTTGAGATGCCCCTTGCATCCCCTGCTGATAAGGTCTAGATCCTTGAGGCCTCCTTTGGTTGATGAAGTAGAGAGGTTCAGTGGGGGCTTCAGTTCCCTGGTACATGGCTTTAAACCCAGGCAAGGTTGGACACTGATTTGTTGGGTGGTCCTCCTCACAAACGAAACACACTTCAACCGAATGCAATGGACATTCGTTCTTAGGGTGTCTTCTGGTGCACCTAGGGCAGAAGACAGCCAAGGCTCTCTCAGCTTCCTCTTTCTTTTGCTGGATCCTGAATGTGTCCAGCTGCATGGCAATGGTATGTCTCACCTCACTCTTAAGATCTTCTAATTGGTTTGTAAGCTCATGTTTGGAGAAAGGGACACCGGTGGAGAGGAGGTTTCCTCTACCTCGTTTTCTAGCTGCCCTGGAATGATTTCGAAACACAGTTTTGATGTCCTCATAAGGCAGTTGGTAAATGTCCCCCCCAGCTAACATGTGAAGGGTGTCTAGGAGATCTTCAGGGACTCCTCGGAGTAGAACCAACTTGAGGGATTCAGGGTCAAGTGTGCACCTGGCCTGTTTATAGCTAAGTTGGAACCTCTCCTCATAGTCCTCTAAAGACTCATCATTCCCCATGGTCATTCGAAAGATTTCTCCCTTGGTTTCCTTGGACCTACAATAATCCCTATACTTGGTATTGAAGGCTTGCTGCATCTGAGCCCAAGTGGTGATGCTATTCCCAGGTAATCCCATGAACCAACGTAGTGCTGCATCCTTGAGAGTGGAAGGGAAAAGCTTCAACTTTTGTTCATCCTCAGTATAGTCATAGGTTCGACAAAGGACAGCAAACTCAAACAAGAAGGTATCCGGATCCTCAGTGGTCAGTCCATGGAAGTGAGGCAAGGCAGAGGGGCTAATGTTTTTCATTTTCATATCCCCATTGGTTTCTCGGATGGGGAAAGCTCCTTCTATTCTCTCATCTTCTCTCCCATTATCAGCCATGGCTTCAGATGGAGTGGTTTCTAACTCTTCTTCGTCTATAGGGTCTTGGTATATCTTGGGATGTTCACCTATAGGTTCCTCTGGGTCACTGTCACCAAAGAAGAGAGAAGGGTGACTTAGTGATGTGGTGGGGGTGTTTGGTAGGAATTTTCCTGATCTATCTCGGTTCCTACGAGGCATGAAAGGGAAAGGTCTCTTCTCTGTTTTTAGTGCTTTTGCTTTTTTTCTTGTACCTGCAAAACTGAAACAAAGTGATCTACAACTAACTAGATTGCTCAAATGAAATTTGCGGAATTGGAAATATTAATCTAGGAAAGCAGGAAATATTAATCTAGGAAAGCAGGAAATACTAATCTAAGAAAGCAGGAAATACTAGTCTAAGAAAGCAGGAAAGTCTATGCTACTTTTGCAGAATGGAAATGAAGCAAACTACTTAGCAGAAGGTAAGAGTAGGAAAGTAGAGGAAAAGCAACAGGTGCTAATACTCTGACGCTCCCCCGGCAACGGCGCCAAAAAGATGGTGAGCTCCAGTATTGTAGCAATAATGCTACAACTCCTGGGGCTTCCTGTCTCTTAATTTTATCAACCCGGTAGTTCGTACAAACTTGGAAGCGACGGTGCTGTATGCACAAGTACTAGCCCTTGTCGCAGCTGTCACTTGGTCAGCTGGCACAAGTCTGCTAGGGCTTAAGCCAACTTCTATAGGCTCACAGAAGAAGCTTTATCAATGATGGACGAAAGTTAACTTCAAAGAAAGGCTACTCTACTTGACAAACTGAATCAAAAGCAACTTAAAGCATGTAAATCTATGAAACCCTAATTTAACTATTCTATCCTCTATAATGCAAAGAATGTGGGTGCAACTCTTATGAATGCTGTCATTGCCTCTAACAAGTATGAATGCATGGGTCTAAGCTACTGGCATCATGAGAAATGTGTTTTTGTGTTTTTCCTTTAAGTGTGTGGAATGATTGTGACCTTGGCCTAACTAGGGTTTGATTGTGCAGGTGGGATGGAGATGGAAGGAAAGTGTGGGACAGGTTGGGGAGGCTTGGAGAGGTTCCTAAGGATCCTCAGCACCCATCCACAGAGGTCCCTCACGTTCAGAAGCTCGGCAACGAAGTGAATGGCCTCCTACAGGAAGGCTGCTGGGAATTCTATAGGATACTCTGTTTTCTACAGGATGGCTGTGCACGTCTACAGGATGGTTGGTCGTGGAGATTTTAGGAGTGGATGGAGTGTTGGAGTGGTGTGGGAGGCTAAGGGAGATGGAGATGGACCTAATGATGTCTTAGGAAATGGCAAGTCAGACGAAGGAAGGGTGCATGCAATGGGTTGATGTTTTGGAAGGGTGAAATCAACGAGAGTGAAGGAAATGGAGCGGTACGTGGAATGAGAGAGTTGGAGGGCAAGTGAGTGAGGTAGAGGATGAATAGAACTTGCAGGTGGATGGAGAAAACGACGAAGGAAGTGGCTTGAGAAAGAGCAGCGTAAATGAAACAAATGACCTGTGCATCAAAACAAGAGATTCATTAACCTATTATGCCATGAAACCTACAAATCCGAAATGGAAAACAAGAAATGAAACTAATGCGTGAGAGTGCAGTATGGATCAATGTCGAGAATATATGAATGGATTTTCAATAAAAACATTCATGTGGCAACTTGCGTGGAGATGAAACGACTGCTGTTCTTTTTGGTGGCTGATCATGGTCTACACCCCAATCCCAACGGTGAGATGGCAGTGAGCCTTTTGCAACCTGTTTTTGATGGAGCTCCAAGAGATTTATTCTACCAACCTATCAAACTCGAATACTGAAAGCAAAGCATCATACCAGTCCTATCTATGCTAATGAAAACAACTAAACCAACAAGCTGGAAATCCGAATTGCATAGGAAACTAAACAAACTCAAGTGCTAGAACTAATGGTAAATGCATTACAACACGGAGGAGGACTATGGCTCTCAGGTTGGGCCCTCACCTGAGAGCTATAGCTCCTTGAGAAAACTCAGAACTAACTCAAAAGTGGCCTTCTTTATTCATAATCTGATAACATGCCAAATTGGCTTACAAAAGAGAATGAAACTTGAGTTGTGCTCCAAAATTACAATAGTAATACGAGAGTTTCAACAACCTAACCAAGGCTAAGGCTTCTATACTTATACAAAACGATGCTCCAACAGATATCCATGATTCTAGGAGCTCGGCTGTTCAATCTATAGTTTAACTGCTGATCCTGTAGGATGGTCATAAATGTTGTTTCCTGTAGAGCAGTTTTGAACTGCTGTTCCTGTAGAACAGCTGGCCGTGTATTAAGCTCGGAGGGAGGCTGAAGTGGGCTCGGAGTTCTTGGTGAGGATCACGAGGAATGTCCCCCAAAACCGTGGACAACCTCTCCTTATGTCAGCAATGCCAACTCGTTGTCTCCTTGCCACCTTTCCGTTGTCTTTTGCTCCCTTTTAATGCCAAAACCTGGAATCACAATGCATTAGCTACGTGGATAAAGTGCCTATCCTTTCTCCTACAAACAACATGAATAAACTAAGAAGTGTATGCATAAACAATAAAAATGAATGGTTTGAGCAAGCAAAATAGGCCAAAAATGAGCCCAAATTGTACCAAAATTGGGGCTCATCATTCTCCATGATCGCCTTTGGCATCAAATTGTGCGAAGTACCCGAATCGAACATAGCATTGTGTAAAACATATTCATGCAATCTCAAACTGATATAAAAGGGAGGAACATCACTATCAGGGGACTCACCATCCAATGCTGGCCCAAATATCAATTCTGGCTGATCATCTTCAACGTTCACCGTGTCAAACATGGGATCAAAATTCAGAATTTTAGAGACTTGACCTCGGTAGCTGCTGTTTTTCATGATTTCAGTCAAAGGAATAGATACTTTTAATTTGGAAATTTTATTTTCCAAACTAAATGCTGAAACTTTGTCGACTTCTTTGACCGGAACTTCTCTCCTATCTTTGATTATACTTGTCTGATTTGTCTTTTTTGCTGCTGATATCTTGCTAGTTGTGGGATCAATTGTCTCCTTTCCTTTCTTCTGTGGTATCGGTGAATCCGCCTTTGGTGCTCTATCTTCTTTTCTTTTCTGAATCGGATTGATAGGAACATCTCGGTTTCTCAATGAATACTGCTTTTCTTGAGTGGACAAGGCATTCAAATATCCTCTTTGGTAATCATCTAAATCTGCATCATTAGCTAAGATAAAATCTTCATCTTGTTGGGCGCCTAAACTTTCTCCATATTCTTCTTCTTCAGTGATGTAAATGGGCAGATCATCAGGAGTAAAGAAGTGATTTTGGTACCCTACTACATCAGCATCTTCATCTGAATCTTGACTCACAAAATTCTACAAAAGAGGAGTCTTGATCGGTTGCTGGGCTGTCGGCTCTTGTGCTCTTGGTTCATGCAGTTTAATTCTGAACTGAGGTTGTTGCTGGCCACGGTAATTTGGATTACGAATCTGCGGTTCTGATTTGTCAAGGTTCATTCTTTTGAACATTTTTTCCATCTCACGAAGCCAAGGCGGTTCTGATGTAGATTCTTCCTTTATAGTCACTCTTTTCTCTGCCTTCAACCATGCTCTCTTGTCATTCAGATTCGCCTCAACATTAACAGCAATCTTTTGCATATCTTCTAAAGTAGGTGGATCTCTATCTCGTAATGAATAAGCCATCTCCAGATCAAAACCATCCGGGAATTTGAGAAGAGCTGATTTTCTAGATGGTCTTAAATCATCCGGAATAGCATTATAAACTATATTGAACCTGATAATGTAGTCTTGGATAGACTCACCATGATTGCGTTTGATATTATTGTACTCGGCCTTGATCTGAAGCGGATCCTTTCTGAGTTCCCAACGATCTAGAAACTGTCTCTGAAGTTCAGCCAACGTAGGTATACTTCTGGCTCCCAAGCCTCTGAACCATTTTCTTACCTCTCCTTCGAATGTTTGCACAAACAAATGCATAGTTACATCCTCTTCATCAATCTCATATAAATCACAAAAATTAGCCATTTTGTCTATGTGCTGCTGAGCGGACACACTTTGAGGAGTGCCATCAAATAAAGGAATCTTACTCTGATAATCCGCGGGCATATCATGCAAATCTTGAGGAAGAGCGAGAGGAGCAAACCGAGCAGCCATTGCTCTAGGCGGATTTGGTCTGGGAGTAGTTGGTGGAGTAGATGTAACTGAAGTATGAGGAGTATGAGGTGGTGTATGTGGAGGAGAAGCGACGTGAGATGAGGAACGAGAATTCACGGCGGACTGTTGATATGTGATTATAGGTTGCAGGGGAATAGTGGGAATGAAAGGCGGTTCGGTGGGATTTTTTGAAGTAGAAGCCGTAACAGCAGATCCAATATTCTCAGATGCAGCTTCTAGGAAATCAGTAAGATTTGCAGCCTAAATGTCACTCTGAAGGTGCCTCAAGATAAAATTTTCAATTAATTTATTATGTTTTTTAACGTTAAGAGCTGCAGCAAAGTCAGGATTTGGAACGAGAGAATCAAGTGCACTTTCGGATTGAGTTTTAAACAGTGAAAATTCAAATTTCTCGTCAAAGTCAAGTTCTTCAAGATACTCAAAAATTGCAGGACATGAATAAGATTTAACCAAGGGAGTCGCCGAGCTTTCTTGACGAAGGATTTTTAGAATCAAATTTGGATTTTCATAAATAGGAGGTGGATCTGGATCAGGATTTAATCTCGTGTATCTTCTAGAAGCCAGTGTGGAATTGTTCGGAACAATCAAAGGGACACAGTAAATTTCAGCCTATCAATTTGATAGACTCAACCATCCAAGGTCTAGAACAAATAAGTGTACTGGGGTAAATACAAATGAAGTGCTACATTCACAAGCTCACCGGAGATCGACTGAAGCAGCGTTTATCTACTTTCGCTTATGCATAACAAAAGCGTTTTGAAGGCTACCTGGCATAACTTCAGAGTCCGTCTAAGACTCATGAAAGAAAAAAAACACATCAACCAATGAACTATTTCTTCCCCAATATGGTCGCCACTATGTTAGCGTTCGAATTTGCCTCAGGCTGAGGAAGGCAAAACTCGAAGCCACATCAAACCACGCTCAGCCTCGTAGCTAGCCCTACGAGGACAGGAGAGGGCTCTCTCCGGTCAATCTCGGCAAAAGGTAATAAAATAGGCTCGAGATGACTGAATTGATGACTAATTTTAGGCTAGGTATGAAGTACAAGGATTATGGAATTTATTTTTTGAAGTTTTGTTGAATTCAAGGGAAAGGCAATTTTGGGTGCGGGGATGAGGCACAGCTTTTGCAGAGGTCTACTTGGGGCAAGATAGGTGATTGTTTTGATGCCTTTAAAGTGAGTGAATGAATAGTCCTGACAGGTGAGGAGCTATGGAGAGCAAGGAAGTCTCAAGGATTCTCCTTAAACTGAAGAAAACATGGAAAATTAAACAAACTTAAAGGCAGAGCATAGCAAATTTATGGATTCTACCTTAACACTTCATTTGTTTAATTGCAAAAGATTAAATAAGGAAAGTGGTACACATACACAACTTACAAATACTGAGAGAAACACACCATCAACACATAAGGCCACATGAATCCCAAATAGTGCTGCAAAACCCTGGTCTATCCTTTGCCAAAATTGCAGATAAAATATGTACAATAGTGTATCAAGCTATTCCCAAGAGTCCAACCCTGCAAATGACTAATAAAATACATAATATAGGCAAGCTAACACATTCCCTTGCCTCTAGGGGTCGAGCTCATCATCCTAGGAGCTGTTTCAACCAATTCTAAACAAAGCACTACAATCTAGGCAGTCAAAACAACTTGCCTCTATAAGCTAGGAAACCAATTCATTCATTAAATGTTTGCTATTTTATGAATGAATCATCTAGAATAGGTAAATAAGTGTCAATTCAATCATAAAGTTCCATTAATTACATCAAGGAGGGTGAAATATCCCATCACAAGTCAAAACTGGTCAAGACTGGCCGAATTCCTGAGCTGGAAGGTGAAAACTGTACAAAAATCCTGATGCGTAGCGCGCCTGAGCCCTACGCATAGCGCGCCTTTCCACCTTATTTTGGGGCACTTCTCGACATCCAAATTGAGCTCAGGTTGGCTTGTTGGAAAGCCCTAGATGTCTACTTTCCAACCCAATTTGAATTTTCCAATTTGATGTCAATTTGTCCCTCCAAATGTGCATTCGCCCAAGGCTGCTACCTGTGTGTCCAAAAAGGGGCAATTAGGTCATTTTTTTCATGTTTTTTGACCTTTTGGAGACCCAAACCTTGATGAAATGCCTTGGCAGTGGCTGAACAGGTGCATTTCATCATGACAAATTCAAAAATGCAAACCTTTTGTGATTTTGACCTCCCAATTTTAAGGGTAGCGCGCGGCACACTACGCGTTGAGCCCAAAAACCTGTTTTTTACACAAAAATTTCAAAATTGACAAAAGTTTCCCCAAACTTGTTGAAATTTTTGCTGGGGGTCCCCAATCAAGTACTATGCTCAATCAAAGAGGCTTTGGCTGAAATCCAAAGACGATCAAGCTCCTTTTGTTGTTTTTTCTTCTTGACCATTTTCCTCAATTTTGCCTTAAGACTCCTAATTCGCGCCTTGCAAACCAGGTTCCGGACCTTGTAATGCATAACCATGTGTTTCAATAATGCATGATCTCTATCGGCCCTTTTCAGTCGTTCCTCCAAGTAGATGTTGACCCTCTCGAGATTAGCCTCTCGATCCTCATTTATCTGTTGCTCTAGAGAGGTGAACTCAATTTGCCTATGTTGGGCAGCTTGGCGATTCTCACGGATGTTCTATAGCTCTATGATCCTGTGCTGGTCCTCAAGCTGTTTATTCCGCTGCTCTAGATACCTGATATATTGGGTCTTCTCTGATTCTGAAGCTGTCTCATCATGAATAGTAACAAACCCGGATGGCTCACCAGAAGGTCCCTCCTCATGCTTGGGCTTCTTGCCCTTATCCTGTACTTGCGGTGCTGCTGTCGAAAGCGAGGCCCCTTCCACACGAGGTGGAGATAACACTCGTTGTGCCGATGAAGTCAACGAGACCCCTTCCACCCCAGGTGGAGATAGTACTCATCGTGTAGATGCAAATAATGTCCTCTGACCTCGCTGATATGTCACATATGGAGGAGCACTTATATGCTCAGTCTCGGGAATTTCTGGCTGGTGTGAAGGTCCTCCCTCATCATGAACTATCTCAGGAGGTGGATGTAATGGTGCAAAGTAATCATGGGAAATAAAATCTTCCCAAGTAATGCCCTGTTGTGCCAACTGATGCATCACTACAATTTTGATCAATGCATAATGATAGATGCTCTTATGCTCATGTGCTGGGCTCTTCCTTTGTACTAAAGGCACCATCCTCTCTATGTTGCGACACATAAAAAATGGAATGTTCATCATACGTACTCTGGTAAAATGCATCAACAAACGAACATGGTATGCATAGAGACGTGAGAATCTGCCCTCACAACTGAAATATCGAATGATAAGTTTCATCAATGGTGCATACTCATCCCTTAGGAATCTGAAAGGAAAAACTGCAGTCAAGTGTCTTACACATCCGGGCTTAATATATGGCTCATAGTGGAATCTGTCTAACTGCTGGCGTTTACTCCATTCCTCCCCTACATTTGGTATCCCAGTGGCTTGAGCAATAATCTCGGGTGACAAGGTGAAATTCAATCCGGCAAGGTTTACATGGCCATCCTGCAAATGTAGAACAAATAAACGGACTAGTTCCCGATGATGCTGGATTTGTGAGATCCGTTCATAGTATTCAAAACATGATTGATACCGAAAACAGTCCATTGCAAGTGAACAAGCTTGCAATTGAGCCAAAGAAGTAGGCTCCTCCCTAACATGTCGACCACCTTTGCCACCTTTGTGATACCTCCTTGGCACACTGACCTATGGTGTAGAATCGCTATCATAATCCTGCTCATAAGCTGACTCAGTCTCTAACATGTTCTTTAAAAACAAGGTGGCTCGAATATATATATGCTGATATACAACTGTGTGCAAAATTGATTGTAGGCTTTTTCTTTTTCTCAAAATGTTGTGACCAAGGGGACACAAATATACAAGGGAACTATTAGGAAAGGGGAAACACTAGGGAAATGGGGACAATGGAAATAAAACAAGGAATTTGGGGAAGGGAAGGGACATGAAAATCTTCAAATTTTAGGGTTTAGGATAAGGTAGGGTAGGAAAAATATGTTTGTAGTAGAAGGGAGGGGTTAGGATTGGAGGGAGTATAATATAGGGTTTTATGAGGAATTATTGGGTAAAATATTAGTGAATATAGGGGGTGGGAAACACAAGAAATGGGAAAACCTTGGCAACATTTATGTTTGAAAACCCTACAGCAATCTTGGCATTTGAATCCTCACAGCAAACTAATGGAAAATGAGGGTTTATACACTTGGTTTTTCATGGCAAATATAGCATAATTTCTTTACATAAATCTTTCAAAACCAAGAACGAGCCATGGATAAAAGCTTACATGTGATTTGATGCATGAGAAGAGGTGTTTGAGTGTGTTTTAAGCAAAGTTCTGGGCATAAACTCCAACGCGTAGCGCGCCTCACCCAACGCGCCGCGTGCTCCTGACGCACCTCACCCGTGTAAAATTGCACTGAAAATTGTGGCCTGATGCGTAGCGCACCCAACCTGATGCGTAGCGCGCCCTAGAAACGGCTCGATTTGCCCACAAACTCACAAAATCGCCTTAGAAGAATACTCTTTGCTCTTGGAATGTGGAATGGGTTTCAAATGAGGAGAAATATCTTCATATAGACTCCTTGTTGATTTTTGCTTAACCCAAAACCCATTTTCTTATGTTTGGTTGTTGACACTTTTTGAAAATTAATAGGCTTTGACCTTTTTGGTTTCCCCTTTAAAATTGGTTGAAATAATGATTTTCTCTGATAATTTTTGCAGGGATAGCTCTGATATGCTCTGGAAAAGGAGACCAAGGATGCACTTGAACGATTGAAGAACTGAAAATTTTGACAATTTTTTACAAAAATGAGATGGCGACCTATCTTCAAAACAGAGTTTTGAAGAGAAGTCCTAATTCAGCTGTACAATGATGAAAATTATTGAAGTTATGATCTATCAAAGACATCCCTCTGGCCTGCTGGTCTTCCAAGACTTTTTAAGACAAAATTGACTCAACCCTAGACCTAAGACCTAAAAATTTAAAACATGGTTGTAAATGACCTTTGAAGACTTATTTTAATAAACAGGCCTGAACCAGCAGTGCCAAGCACGAGGGGAATGAGTGACACAACCCACTCCATCAGAGTTATGGCATGCCTAACGAAATGCAGCTAATCAAAACTGATGGGACACCTAATCATGAAATGCAAAAGAGCTTTGATCTCTGATGGAGGGATAACTAGACCGACTCTAACATTGGCTCCAATGGGGATGGTAGCTCCTTGGAGATGCCAAGAACCGCAGATCTCTGTAAGAGCTAGACAATGCCTTCATCCATTGGGCGATGGAGTCATTATTCCAACACAAAATCTTGAGAATTTGACCGAAAAACCAAAAACTACTTTGACCGAACTAAACTCAAAACTAAAAGATTTTGACAACTGACTTGGCAAACTTGACAAACTTAGACTAACTAACCTTCATTTTCAGAATTATAGCCTTCACCTCAGGCCCCAGACTGAAGATGATAAGTTAGTGTTACATGTGCAATAGAATAAAAGTAAAATGATATGTACAATGATGATGAAATGAGCAGAAAATACTCAGAAGTAGTATCTTTTTAGCAGTCGACCATTAATCGGCCCTCCAGGACATTCATCTCCATTCATTTCTTTGAGAAGAAAAGCGTTCTGATCACGATATGCTGCAATATTATAAGGACCCTTCCATAAATTGTCAAATTTGCCGTGCTTTCCTTTGTCTTCATGTCGAGCATCCCATCTCAAAACTACCTCATCTAGCTGAAATGTGTCTGCCTTTGCCTTCCGGTCATAAATATTTTTGATGCGCTCCTGCAACTTGCAAGTGTTTTGAAATAACTCCTCCCATGTCTGCTGTAAATGAATCATCTGATTAATCCTTCTCTGCATAGGATCTTCCTCACTACCCTCTTCTTGAAGCAATTTGACTACCAGGACAGCAAGCAAAGTTGGAAAAACCGTGTCTGTTCCGTACACCAACTCGAAAGGAGACATGCCAATAGACTTTTTCTGACTCACCCTATCAGCCCATAGTGCATTTATCAACTTCTTGTGCCAGCCCTTTTTACTGATTTCCAACAATTTTTTAATGATATTGACCAAAGATTTATTGGATGACTCCTCCAATCCATTTCCTTGAGGATGGTATGCGGTTGAATGCCCCAAGCTGATATTGTACTTATAACAAAACTCAACCATCCTTTTTGACTTAAATGCTGCTGCATTATCTATGATTAACTTACTTGGGCATCCAAAACGTGACAAAATATTGGTTTCAAGAAAAGAGATAATTACCGCATCTGTGGCTTGTCGAGTAGGAATTGCTTCAGTCCATTTTGTGAAGTAGTCTGTGGCTGTCAATATCCATCGATGTTGTCCTGATGATGCTGGATGAATTTCCCCGACGAAATCCAATCCCCACTGCTGAAATGGTGCGCTAACCTCAATTGGTTTGAGAGGAAATGGCTGTAGTTTTTGCTTCCCTTCGAAAATTTGGCATTCATGACAATTCTTAACAGCCTTATATACATCTGAAAATAATGAAGGCCAATAATAACCTGCCCTTAGAATCTTGTTCGCAGTGGTTTTCCAAAACAGATGGCCTCCACAGTCACCTCTATGAAAGTATTCCACAACTCTTTTGGCTTCTTCCTCTACCAAACAATTTAATAACATTCCACCAGGATCTTTCCAATACAATGCAGAATTTAGTATGCAGAATTTTGCAGCTTTCAATTTCAATGTTTTACTTTTGTTTCTAGGCATTCCGGGAGGTGAGGACAAATGCTGAAGTACATATAAAATGTCAGCATACCAAGGAGAAGAAAGAAACATTTCCGATACCTGAACGGATGAATTCTCCTCATCTTCATCAGACATGGCAGCAATCAAATTTATGTCTAGAACTTGCAAATTCGTTTCAGCCATTAACTTGGCAAGGCCTTGACCTTTGATTATCTTGGTTGGTTTGATCTCCACATCATACTCTAACAACGCAGCAATCCACTTACCCCGCCTGCCTTCTGGATCTGCCTGTACTAAAATATCTTTAACTGCTGCATTAGGAACATAAGCTAGAATATGGGAGTGCAATATATACACACGGAAGTCTTTCAAGGCCTTTACAAGCACAAGTGCTTGCGTCTCAATGATGTTATATTTTAATGCTCCATCTCTTATAATTCGACTGGAAAAAGCAATGGGCTTTTCAACTCCCTCCCTCTTCTGCATTAATACAACTGCCAAAGTGTGCTCAGAAGCAAATGAGAACAAAATAAAATCCTGAGTGTAATCTGGGCTGATCAAAATAGGAGCTGAAGAAAGAGATAACTTCACTAAATTAAATGATTTCAACGCCTCATCGGTCCACTTTACTTGACTGTCCTTTTTCAGCATGCTCGTGATTTCTCTAAGATGCTCTGCTAGATTTGGAATGAAGCGATGCAGAAAATTCAGTTTACCATTGAAGGATTGTATTTCTTTCTTGTTCCGAGGATGTTCAATTTGCTGAATGGCTTCAACACGTGCAGGGTCAATACGGATGCCATCTTTAGATATGATATGGCCAAGAAGTTTGCCCTCATCCATGGCGAAAAGACTCTTTTTCGGATTCAGTGAAATGCCATATTTTCTGCACTTTTGGAAAACAATTTTCAAATGATACAAATGTTCCTCATCAGAATTTGAAAACACGGTTAAGTCATTAAGACAAACAACTAAAAATACATCTTTCTCATTGGCGAAAGCCATGTCCATAGCACGCTGAAAAGTGGCACCGACATTTTTCAAACCAAACGGCATCTTTGCATAATGAAACGTTCCCCATGGAGTGGTGAATGTTGTCTTGTCACGGTCATCTTCATGTACTAAAATCTGATTGTATCCTAAATAGCCATCGAGTAGTGACATCCTTGATGCTCCAACTACTCACTGCAATATATGGTCCATTTTGGGCAACGGATAATTATCTTTTAAGGACACCTTATTCAAATTTCTGAAGTCAATACATAAACGGATCTCACCTGTTTTCTTCCTTACGGGTACCAAGTTTGATATCCAATCTGAAAATCGGATAGGCACAATGATTCCTGACTTATACAATCTGTTTACCTCTTTTTCAATTGATGGCAGCAACTTTGGATTGATTCTCCTCAACTTTTGATGAAAAGGCTTCTGATTTGGCTTTATAGGGATAGTATGTTGAATGATATTGGTGTCATATGTTTTCAGATCTGAGTAATCCCATGCAAAAACATTAGAAAATGAGGACAACAATCTGATATACTCTTACTTTACCTTTGGTGACAATGACTTTGATAGCTTTACCATCTTGGGATTCTCAACTGTCCCAATGTTTACCTCCTCAACACCTTTTTCAGTGGGTCTTAATGTCGATTTTCGGGCCACATCATCTTGGTCAAACAACTCCTCTAAAGGAATCAATCCCTTAGGAATAATGTTGTCTTTAAGTTGCAGCACGTCCATTTGATTTACTTGTATATTATCACCACCATCATCATTTTCAGTATCTATTGAGGTATCTTTGAACTTACTCTTATTTTGCAGAAACTGATTGATATCTTCATCATCTTGAAAGACTTGCCAACATCGCTGATTGTCTGGAACGGTGGGACGATGTTTCACATGAATCTCAAACTTGTTGCTAGAATTCATCGGAATTTTTAAATTGCTTGCTGCCTTAGCAAGTCCATCAGCAACACCATTTTGTATGCGAGGCACACATGTCAAGGTATGATCAGAAAATAACTTCAAAATATCTAAGACTGCATTTCGATATGCCTTCATACGAGGATGCTTGGCCTGAAACTCACCCTTAACTTGCTTTATCACCAACTTGGAATCACCATAGACTGCAATCTTCTTCGCTTTCAGCTTTCTAAGAATCTTAAGGCCAGCAATGAGAGCCTCATATTCCACCTCATTGTTTGAACAATCAAATGCTAGTTTATAAGAACACACTCTCACCTTGCCTCGAACTTTGTCTTGAGCGGAAAAGGGACTTCGAATCCACACACCAATACCAGCACCATCACTACCTACTGCGCCATCAAAATCCATGGTCCAAAGACCATCTTCATCTTCTTCCAAGTGTTGAAATTGTGTTAGCTCTGTTTTTTCTGTTTGTTGCCCCTTATCCTCAGCTGATTGCTCCATAGTAGCTTGCTTTTCTCCTCTTTCCTTTTGCAGAACTTCTCTGAAATTTTCAGTGATCTCTGGTATATCTTCTACGTGAACTAACTGACTATCTAGATCATTAAAATTATCAGCAAATAAAACAAATGACTCCAAATCTGTATGTACATAATTTACAGGATGATTGATTGGCTTCTCTTTGCTGGTTATCATGTATTTCATCTTTTTCTCTCAATATAGCTTTCTCATTTGACCGAAAACTAGAATTGTAGCATAAGAAAAGTCTAACTGTAGAGTACCCTTCAACTTAGCCCCCCAAGATCTTGAAAGTAACATACCAAAACGTGGAGGAATGTCCGCCACAACCACATCCATCAAGACATTCTTCGCTGGGATTTGGTCTAAGCTAACAACCAAATCTTTGATGAGCCCGATACATCTTACACGGCTGGAATCAAATGAATACAGATCATGATATTTCCTTGTAATGTCTAACCCCAGCTTCTCCATGATCGCCTTTGGCATCAAATTGTGCGAAGCACCCGAATCGAACATAGCATTGTGTAAAACATATTCATGCAATCTCAAACTGATATAAAAGGGAGGAACATCACTATCAGGGGACTCACCATCCAATGCTGGCCCAAATATCAATTCTAGCTGATCATCTTCAAAGTTCACCGTGTCAAACATGGGATCAAAATTCAGAATTTTAGAGACTTGACCTCGGTAGGTGTTGTTTTTCATGATTTCAGTCAAAGGAATAGATACTTTTAATTTGGAAATTTCATTTTCCAAACTAAATGCTGAAACTTTGTCGACTTCTTTGACCGGAACTTCTCTCCTATCTTTGATTATACTTGTCTGATTTGTCTTTTCTGCTGCTGATATCTTGCTAGTTGTGGGATCAATTGTCTCCTTTCCTTTCTTCTGTGGTATCGGTGAATCCGCTTTTGGTGCTATATCTTCTTTTCTTTTCTGAATCGGATTGATAGGAACATCTCGGTTTCTCAATGAATACTGCTTTTCTTGAGTGGACAAGGCATTCAAATATCCTCTTTGGTAATCATCTAAATCTGCATCATTAGCTAAGATAAAACCTTCATCTTGTTGGGTGCCTGAACTTTCTCCATATTCTTCTTCTTCAGTGATGTAAATGGGCAGATCATCAGGAGTAAAGAAGTGATTTTTGTCCCCTACTACATCAGCATCTTCATCTGAATCTTGACTCACAAAATTCTGCAAAAGAGGAGTCTTGATCAGTTGCTGGGTTGCTGGCTCTTGTACTCTTGGTTCACGCTGTTTAATTCGTAACTGAGGTTGTTGCTGGCCACGGTAATTTGGATTACGAATCTGCGGTTCTGATTTGTCAAGGTTCATTCTTTTGAACATTTTTTCCATCTCACGAAGCCAAGGCGGTTCTGATGTAGATTCTTCCTTTATAGTCACTCTTTTCTCTGCCTTCAATCGTGCTCTCTTGTCATTCAGATTTGCCTCAACATTAACAGCAATCTTTTACATATCTTCTAAAGTAGGTGGATCTCTATCCCGTAATGAATAAGCCATCTCCGGATCAAAACCATCCGGGAATTTGAGAAGAGCTGATTTTCTAGATGGTCTTAAATCATCTGAAATAGCATTACAAACTGTATTGAACCTGAAAATGTAGTCTTGGACAGACTCACCATGATTGCGTTTGATATTATTGTACTCGGCATTGATCTGAAGCGGATCCTTTCTGAGTTCCCAACGATCTAGAAACTGTCTCTGAAGTTCAGCCAACGTAGGTATACTTCTGGCTCCCAAGCCTCTGAACCATTTTCTTACCTCTCCTCCGAATGTTTGCACAAACAACTGCATAGTTACATCCTCTTCATCAATCTCATATAAATCACAAAAATTAGCCATTTTGTCTATGTGCTGCTGAGCGGACACACTTTGAGGAGTGCCATCAAATAAAGGAATCTTACTCTAATAATCCGCGGGCATATCATGCAAATCTTGAGGAAGAGCGAGAGGAGCAAACTGAGCAGCCATTGCTCTAGGCGGATTTGGTCTGGGAGTAGTTGGTGGAGTAGATGTAACTAAAGTATGAGGAGTATGAGGTGGTGTATATGGAGGAGAAGCGACGTGAGATGAGGAAGGAGAATTCACTGCGGACTGTTGATATGTGATTATAGGTTGCAGGGGAATAGTGGGAATGAAAGGCGGTTCGGTGGGATTTTTTGAAGCAGAAGCCGTGACAGCAGATACAATATTCTCAGATGCGGCTTCTAGGAAATCAGCAAGATTTGCAGCCTAAATGTCACTCTGAAGGTGCCTCAAGATAAAATTTTCAATTAATTTATTATGTTTTTCAACGTTAAGAGCTGCAGCAAAGTCAGGATTTGGAACGAGAGAATCAAGTGCACTTTCGGATTGAGTTTTAAACAGTGACAATTCAAATTTCTCGTCAAAGTCAAGTTCTTCAAGATACTCAAAAATTGCAGGACATGAATGAGATTTAACCAAGGGAGTCGTCGAGCTTTCTTGACGGAGGATTTTTCGAATCAAATTTGGATTTTCATAAATAGGAGGTGGATCTAGATCAAGATTTAATCTCGTGTATCTTCTAGAAGCCAGTGTGGAATTGTTCGGAACAATCAAAGGGACACAGTAAATTTCAGCCTATCAATTTGCTAGACTCAACCATCCAAGGTCTAGAACAAATAAGTGTACTGGGGTAAATACAAATGAAGTGCTACATTCACAAGCTCACCGGAGATCGACTGAAGCAGCGTTTATCTACTTTCGCTTATGCATAGCAAAAGTGTTTCGAAGGCTACCTGGCATAACTTCAGACTCCGTCTAAGACTCATGAAAGAAAAAAAACACATCAACCAGTGAACTATTTCTTCCCCAGTATGGTCGCCACTATGTTAGCGTTCGAATTTGCCTCAGGCTGAGGAAGGCAAAACTCGAGGCCACATCAAACCACGCTCAGCCTCGTAGCTAGCCCTACGAGGACAGGAGAGGGCTCTCTCCGGTCAATCTCGGAAAAAGGTAATCAAAGAGGCTCGAGATGACTGAATTGATGACTAATTTTAGGCTAGGTATGAAGTACAAGGATTATGGAATTTATTTTTTGAAGTTTTGTTGAATTCAAGGGAAAGGCAATTTGGGTGCGGGGATGAGGCACAGCTTTTGCAGAGGTCTACTTGGGGCAAGATAGGCGATTGTTTTGATGCCTTTAAAGTGAGTGAATGAATAGTCCTGGCAGGTGAGGAGCTAAGGAGAGCAAGGAAGTCTCAAGGATTCTCCTTAAACTGAAGAAAACATGGAAAATTAAACAAACTTAAAGGCAGAGCATAGCAAATTTATGGATTCTACCTTAACACTTCATTTGTTTAATTGCAGAAGATTAAATAAGGAAAGTGTTACACATACACAACTTACAAGTACTGAGAGAAACACACCATCAACACATAAGGCCACATGAATCCCAAATAGTGTTGCAAAACCCTGGTCTATCCTTTGCCAAAATTGCAGATAAAATATGTACAATAGTGTATCAAGCTATTCCCTTGCCTCTAGGGGTTGAGCTCATCATCCTAGGAGCTGTTTCAACCAATTCTAAACAAAGCACTACAATCTAGGCAGTCAAAACAACTTGCCTCTATAAGCTAGGAAACCAATTCATTCATTAAATGTTTGCTATTTTATGAATGAATCATCTATAATACGTAAATAAGTGTCAAGTCAATCATAAAGTTCCATTAATTACATCAAGGAGGGTGAAAAATCCCATCAAAAGTCAAAACTGGTCAAGACTAGCCGAATTCCTGAGCTGGAAGGTGAAAACTGTACAAAAATCCTGATGCGTAGCACGCCTGAGCCCTACGCGTAGTGCGTCTTTCCACCTGCTTTTGGGGCACTTACCGGCATCCAAATTGAGCTCAGGTTGGCTTGTTGGAAAGCCCTGGATGTCTACTTTCCAACCCCAGTGGAACTTTCTAATTTGATGTCCATTTTCCCCTCCAAAGGTGCATTCTCCCAAGGCTGCTACCTGTGTTTTCAAAAAGGGGCAGTTAGGTCATTTTTTGCATGTTTTTTGACCTTTTGTGGACCCAAACCTTGATGAAATGCCTTGGCAGTGTCTGAAAAGGTGTATTTCATCATGAAAAATCCAAAAATGCAAACCTTTCGTGATTTGGACCTCCCAATTTTAAGGGTAGCGCGCGACGCGCTACGCGTTGAGCCCAAAAACCTGTTTTTTACACAAAAATTGAAAAAATTGAAAAAAATTTCCCCAAACTTGTTGAAATTTGGGTTGGGGGTCCCCAATCAAGTACTATGCTCAATCAAAGAGGCTTCGGCCAAAATACGAAGACGATCAAGCTCCTTTTTCCGTTTTTGCTTCTTGACCATTTTCCTCAATTTTGGCTTAAGACTCCTAATTCGCGCCTTGCAAACCAAGTTCTGGACCTTGTAATGCATAACCATGTGTTTCAATAATGCATGATCTCTATCGGCCCTTTTCAGCCGTTCCTCCAAGTAGATGTTGACCCTCTCGAGATTAGCCTCTCGATCCTCATTTATCTGTTGCTCTAGAGAGGTGAACTCAATTTGCCTATGTTGGGCAGCTTGGCGATTCTCACGGATGTTCTGTAGCTCTATGATCCTGTGCTGGTCCTCAAGCTATTTATTCCACTGCTCTAGATACCTGATATATTGGGTCTTCTCTGATTCTGATGCTGTCTCATCATGAATAGTAACAAACCCGGATGGCTCACCAGAAGATCCCTCCTCATGCGTGGGCTTCTTGCCCTTATCCTGTACTTGCGGTGTTGTTGTCGAAAGTGAGGCCCCTTCCACACGAGGTGGAGATAACACTCGCTGTGCCGATGAAGTCAACGAGACCCCTTCCACCCCGGGTGGAGATAGTACTCGTCGTGTAGATGCAAATAATGTCCTCTGACCTCGCTGATATGTCACATATGGAGGAGCACTTATATGCTCAGTCTCGGGAATGTCTGGCTAGTGTGAAGGTCCTCCCTCATCATGAACTATCTCAAGAGGTGGTTGTAATGGTGCAAAGTAATCACGGGAAATGAAATCTTCCCAAGTAATGCCCTGTTGTGCCAACTGATGCATCACTACAATTTTGATCAATGCATAATGATATATGCTCTTATGCTGATGTGATGGGCTCTTCCTTTGTACTAAAGGCACCATCCTCTATATGTTGCGACACATAAAAAATGGAATGTTCATCAAATGTACTCTGGTAAAATGCATCAACAAACGAACATGGTACGCATAGAGACATGAGAATCTGCCCTCGCAACTGAAATAACGAATGATAAGTTTCATCAATGGTGCATACTCATCCCTTGGGAATCTGAAAGGAAAAAATGCAGTCAAGTGTCTTACACATCCGGGCTTAATATATGGCTCATAGTGGAATCTATCTAACTGCTGGCGTTTACTCCATTCCTCCCCTACATTTGGTATCCCAGTGGCTTGAGCAATAATCTCAGGTGACAAGGTGAAATTCACTCCGGCAAGGTTTACATGACCATCCTGCAAATGTAGAACAAATAAACGGACTAGTTCGCGATGATGCTGGATTTGTGAGATCCGCTCACAGTATTCAAAACATGATTGATTCCAAAAACAGTCCATTGCAAGTGGACAAGCTTGCAATTAAGCCAAAGAAGTAGGCTCCTCCCTGACATGCCGACCACCTTTGCCACCTTTGTGATACCTCCTTGGCACACTTACCTCTGGTGTAGAATCACTATCATAATCCTGCTCATAAGCTGACTCGGTCTCTGACATGTTCTTTAAAAACAAGGTGGCTCGAATATATATATGCTGATATACAACTGTGTGCAAAATTGACTGTAGGCTTTTTCTTTTTCTCAAAATGTTGTGACCAAGGGGACACAAATATACAAGGGAACTATTAGGAAAGGGGAAACATTAGGGAAATGGGGACAATGGAAATAAAACAAGGAATTTGGGGAAGGGAAGGGACATGAAAATCTTCAAATTTTAGGGTTTAGGATGAGGTAGGGTAGGAAAAATATGTTTGTAGTAGAAGGGAGGGGTTAGGATTGGAGGGAGAATAATATAGGGTTTTATGAGGAATTATTGGGGAAAATATTAGTGAATATAGGGGGTGGGAAACACAAGAAATGGGAAAACCTTGGCAACATTTATGTTTGAAAACCCTACAGCAATCTTGGCATTTGAATCCTCACAGCAAACTAATGGAAAATGAGGGTTTATACACTTGGTTTTTCATGGCAAATATAGCATAATTTCTTTACATAAATCTTTCAAAACCAAGAACGAGCCATGGATAAAAGCCTACCTGTGATTTGATGCATGAGAAGAGGTGTTTGAGTGTGTTTCAAGCAAAGTTCTGGGCATAAACTCCAACGCATAGCGCGCCTCACCCAACGCGCCGCGCGCTCTTGACGCGCCTCACTCGTGTAAAATTGCACTAAAAATTGTGGCCTGATGCGTAGTGCGCCCTAGAAACGGCCCGATTTGCCCACAAATTCACAAAATCGCCTTAGAAGAATACTCTTTGCTCTTGGAATGTGGAATGGGTTGCAAATGAGGAGAAATATCTTCATATAGACTCCTTGTTGATTTTTGCTTAACCCAAAACCCATTTTCTTATGTTTGGTTGTTGACACTTTTTGAAAATTAATAGGCTTTGACCTTTTTGGTTTCCCCTTTAAAATTGGTTGAAATAATGATTTTCTCTGATAATTTTTGCAGGGATAGCTCTGATATGCTCTGGAAAAGGAGACCAAGGCTGCACTTGAACGATTGAAGAACTGAAAATTTTGACAATTTTTTACAAAAATGAGATGGCGACCTATCTTCAAAACAGAGTTTTGAAGAGAAGTCCTAATTCAGCTGTACAATGATGAAAATTATTGAAGTGATGATCTATCAAAGACATCCCTCTGGCCTACTGGTCTTCCAAGACTTTTCAAGACAAAATTGACTCAACCCTAGACCTAAGACCTAAAAATTTAAAACATGGTTGTAAATGACCTTTGAAGACTTATTTTAATAAACATGCCTGAACCAGCAGTGCCAAGCACGAGGGGAATGAGTGACACAACCCACTCCATCAGAGTTATGGCATGCCTAACGAAATGCAACTGATCAAAACTGATGGGACACCTAATCATGAAATGCAAAAGAGCTTTGATCTCTGATGGAGGGATAACTAGACCGACTCTAACACCCACAATTTTATTGATTGTAAGGTAGCAAAAGAATTGAATTACTTCTTATATCCAGCACCAGAGTGTCAAGTGATGGTTGTAAATGGAGGAACAATAAATTGCTCTGGAAAGTGTCATAATATCAAGCTATTGATGGGAGAATATGTATTGACTAGCCCAATGCTTTCCATTCCAATGGGAGGTGTTGATGTTGTACTAGGAGTCCAATGGCTACAATCCTTGTACAATAGCTTTTAATTTTCAAGAACTTTTCATGAAATTTTCTATGGAAGGAAAGGAAGTTGAATCAAGGGGTATTGCAGGGAAACCAGGAAAGATAATCATCTCTAACGGTATGACAAAGCTTCTAAAAAGGGAACAAAGGGGTGTAATTGCACAATTATGTTCGCTAGATGTTTCCACATTGGAATCATCTATTTCTCCAGATCTCCAAAAAGTATTGAACAATCATTCCAAGGTATTTGAGACTCCCAAAGGTCTCCCACCTATCCGTGATCATGATCATGCTATTCATCTAATTCCAGGAAGTGTTCCTCTGTTATGCTCTTAACCTGCAAAGTAATACCCAAACATAGAATATGCGAAGAAAAGATACCCAGAACACAGAATATGCGAAGAAAATATACCCAGAACACAGAATAGCAATGATTTTATTATTCAGAGGAAATGTTCACAGGGCTCTTCGAGGGGGCAACCTCCAATAGAGCAGAGCTCGATTACAAAACAAGACACGATACTCCTCGCAGGGAGTCTCTATCCTTTATATATGACTCATACATGCAATACCACAGGCCAATACCGTGGGTTTTATTAATACCATCTATTTAATACTACCGCCCATTTGCAACTAACTGTGGTCCCGTCATTAATTGCAGGTTAACCACTTACAAATATTAATATGGGCTTTATTGACTCTTGACTATGACGTGATCCCATGACATAAATAAGGGGGTTAGGGTGGGACCCTAACATGCCCTCCCCCTTAAGACTAGCCTTGTCCTCAAGGCTGAAGCTGCGGAAACTGCTGAAGAATAGTGGCTGGTTCCCAAGTTGCATCTTCCGGAGAGGTGTCTTTCCATTTGACGAGGACCTCCTTAATCATGCGGCCGCACAGGTGCTTGTCTCGTGTGTCTAGAACCTGTTCAGGTTGAAGCCAGATTGACCCTTCTTCGTCCACTTCAGGTAGACTGGTTTGAACTCGGCAATTGTTCCCAATCACTTTCTTGAGGCACGATACATGGAAAACTGGGTGGATTTTTGCTGTAGGTGGCAAAGCCAACTTGTAAGCCACTTCTCCAATGCGCTGAAGTACTTGCTATGGTTCGTAGAATTTTGGAGAGAGCTTTTGACAACCCTTGTCTTTGAGTGATGTTTGCTTATATGGTTGCAGCCTCAAAAAGACCTGATCCCCTTCTTGAAATTGGCGCTTTGAGCGATGTTGGTCGGCCTGTTGCTTCATACGGTTCTGAGCTTGATGAAGATTCTCGCGCAAATGGGCGAGCATGGTTGCGCGGTGTTGTAGGAGTTGATCCACGGCTTGTACTTTGGAGCACCCCGTGAGATAAGAAGTAGGGGAAGGCGGAAGTTGACCATAGACTGCTTCATAGGGAGTCATTTTGGTGGTGGCATGATAGTTGGTGTTATACCACCATTTAGCCAGAGGTAACCACTGTACCCAAAGGTGTTGCTTTTCTGAAGTGAAACACCTAAGGTAGGTTTCTAGACATTTGTTGACGGCTTCGGTTTGACCATCTGTTTGCGGATGATATGAAGTACTGAGTTTGAGTTGAGCGCCTTGTATTCTGAAGAGCTCCTGCCAAAAATTACTGGTGAAGATCGGGTCGCGGTCGGACACAATAGAAGTGGGCATGCCATGCAATTTGAAGATCTGATCCATGAAAGTTTGAGCAACCAAAGTTGGTGTAAATGGTTGGGGTAGGGCGCAGAAATGAGCATACTTCGACAGTCGGTCCACAACCACCACGATGACTGACTTGTTCCCAGACTTTGGAAGACCTGTAATGAAATCCATGGAGACCTCCGTCCAAATTGACGCCGGAATGGGCAATGGTTGTAATGTGCCGGGTGTGTTGACGGTTTCCCCTTTGTGGCGTTGACAGACGTCACATTCTGCTACGAAAGTAAGGATGTCATGTTTCATGCCGGTCCAAAAAAATGATCTTCTGGTGCGAGCATACGTCTTCTGAAAGCCCGAATGTCCTGCAATGGGAGATGAGTGCAATTCTGCCAAAATGAGACTTTTGAGGGTGGATGTTGGTGATATTACGACTCTGTCCTTGTAGCGAAGAATATCATTCTACCACGAGTAGCCCTTGCTGGAATTAGGATCTACCTGCAATTGAGAAATGAGTTGGGAGAGCTCAGGATGTGAAAACCATTCCCTGCGAGCCTCTTCAATCCAGTCTGGAATGGGGAGGGAAATTGCGAGCAGAGTACTTTCCTCCTCAAATTGGCGCGACAATGCACCTGCTACACTGTTGTCTTTCCCTTTCTTGTAAATGATCTCATAATCATATCCCAGCATTTTGGCTAACCATTTATTTTGTTGTGGGGAAGATAGGTGTTGCTCCAAAAAATATTTAAGACTGTGATGATCTGTGCGGATTTGGAAACGTCGCCCCAACAAGTAAGGTCGCCAGGTCTCGACTGCATCTAAGATGGCCATCATTTCCTTCTCGTAGGTAGATTGGCCCAGATTCCTCCCACTTAGTTGTTGGCTGGTGAAGGCCAATGGTCGCCCTTCCTACATTAAGACCGCTCCAATACCTGTTCCCGAAGCATCACATTCAATGACAAATGATTTGGTGAAGTCCGGTAGTGCTAAGACGGGAGTGGAACACATGGCGGTTTTGAGAGCGGTAAATGCCTGTTGTGCTTCCTCGTTCCAGAAGAAGGAATTTTTCTTTAGGAGTTGCTTTAGGGGCTTCGCTATGCGGCCATAGTTGCAGACAAATTTACGATAATAGCCTGTGAGACCCAAAAATCCTCTCAAGCTTTTCAAGGTCTTAGGTTGAGGCCATTCTTGCATTGCCTGGATCTTTTTGGGGTCCACCTTGACACCTTCACGCCCCACAATGTGGCCCAAATACTCAACTTCTTCCATGCCAAACGAACACTTAGACATCTTGACAAATAATTTATGCATGCGGAGCAGTTGCAAGAGTAGATCTACATGCTGAAGATGTGCCGCCCAAGTGCCACTATAGATGAGGATGTCATCGAAGAAGACAAGGACAAATTTTCTGAGATATGGTTTGAGGAGGTGATTCATAAGGCTCTGAAAAGTAGAGGGGGCATTACAGAGACCAAATGGCATGACCAGGAACTCATAATGGCCTTCATGAGTTCTGAAAGCTGTCTTGGGAATGTCGACTTCCTTCATTCAAATTTGGTGGTAGCCTGAGCGAAGATCCAACTTAGTGAAGAATTGAGCCCCATTGAGTTCATCCAGCAAATCGTCAACCACCGGGATGGGAAATTTATCTTTGACTGTTAACTTATTGAGGGCCCTGAAGTCGGGACACATCCGCCACTCCCCATCTTTCTTGAGGACCATGACCACTGGGGATGAATAAGGACTAATGTTGGGACGAATGACACCTGCTTCCAACAATTCCTTAATGATTTTTTCTATTTCATTCTTTTGGGTGAACGGATATCTGTATGGCCGCACATTTGGGGGTTGGGCCCCTGGAACCAATGTGATGTTATGATCATGTTCCCCTCGCGAGGGTGGAAGCTCATGAGGCTTGTCAAAGACCGTCCGATGTTTATTTAAAATCTGTTGCATCTCAGGATGAATTGGCAGAGACATGGTGTCGACTACCTGGATGGCATTAAATTGAGCTACCACTCCATGATGGCCCTTTTTTAACAATTTTTCCATCCTATGCGAGCTGATGATAGAGGGGGCTCCCGCCTGTAGTCCACGGAGGGTATCTGTGGAGTTGTTCTGCTTAAAACTCATATATAACTCCTAGAAATCCATTGTGATTGGCCCAAGAGTGCGGAGCCATTCCGCGCCTAGGACAATGTCGCAACCCCCCATGTGTATTGCAAACATGTGGGTTTTCAATTGATAATCCCCCATTTGAAGTTTGACATTTTCACAACGACCTTCACATTTCATTGTGCCCCCATCTGCAATCTGGACTTGGAAGTTAGAAACTGCCCGGACGAAACAATGTGCTGCTTCAGCGATCTTTTGATGGATGAAATTATGGGTACTTCCACTATCAATCAAGACTACTACTGGGCGATGTTTAAGAAAACCCCTGATTTTGAGAGTTTGAGGGGAAGAAATTCCTGCCAATGCATTTAGCGAAATAATTGGTTCATCAGATACAATCTCCTTTTGGTTATCGTCTTCGATCGCCTCTGGTTCCTCAAGTGGTGGATCTTCCTCGGTGGAGCTGTAGGTAGTGGCATCTATTTGAAAAAACTTGGGCTCTTTGCATTTATGACCCGGGGAATATTTTTCATCACAGTAGTAACATAGTCCTTGCTTCCTTCTTTCGGCCATTTCCGCAGGTGACACCTTTTGAATCTTAAGTGTCTAAGTCGTGTTGGGAGCCTGTGAGGGACGACCTTTAGCGGGGAAGTTGGGGCGGCTGGATTGGGCTGTTAATGCACGTTCCACCTTACGAGCTACCTGGCAAGCCTCTGTCCATGTGGGAGGGTGGTGGAGTAGAACCTGAGCTTTGATGGCTTCTTTAAGACCGTTGATAAAGCATTCCATGTAGAACTCATCTGTGAGACCCTTAGTGTGGAAGGCTAAGGCTTCAAAAGAAGTAATATATTCCTCCGCTGTACCCGTCTGTCGGAGCTTAGTGAGACGCCCCAAAAAAGAGTCTTCCTGTTCAAAGCGATTTCGAAGAGCTTTGGCAAATTGGGCCCAATTCTGAAAATGTCCATTGCAACGCTGATGCCATTCCTTCCATTGCCATCGTTCATTGTCCAAGTACATGGTGCCCACCATAAGCTTAGTCCCCTCATCTATTATATGATTCAATTGGAAATACTGCTCCATTTGTGCTAGCCATGCGGACGTGTGAGAACCGTCAAATTTATGCATATCCAACTTGGGAGGTCACTGACTGGGTGGTGGATGGGTGTGCCAGACTTGATGAGAGTGGCTAGACTCACCCTCATGGTATTCATGGCCATTATACGCCTCCTCGTGGGCTGGCTCCTTGCCCTTTGAGAGTGCATCATGTATCTGGAGACTTATTCCTTTAAGCTCAAGTTGGATATTCTTCACCGCAGTTTGGAGGGAGTTCACATGGTCTTCAATTTTTTCTATCCTTTCATTAGCCATCGCTTGAGCGCAAGTTTCTACCATACACCAACCTGATGAAAAATTGGGACCGCCTAAAAAATTTTTACTAAGAAATTGAATGGTACCACCTTGCTCAGCTCGTCGTCCTGATTCTGATGGAAAACTCCTAACGGAGTTTTACTCCTTGCTGATCAATACTGCAGTCGCCAAATCCTCAAAATGTCAATGCCGCCAAAAGTCCTGCGAAAATTATATCCAGGGACAGGAACCCTTCACAACTACTCCGATCTGGTGGATCTGAGAGATCTGAATGGTGGAACAATTGTTGCTGCTGATCTGATGGAGCTGCGGGACTGATGTCGGCTGCTGCTGCACTTGCTGATCTGGAATAGATGATGTGTGTGATCCCCCGATAGAAAGGGAACTATGGTCTTGAGGAGTGTCAGGTGCTACAGATCACAATATACATAAGGGTCTGACAGTAGTACTCGGCCCAATGTTTCAGGGCTCTAACTAAGGAGGATCGACCGTACCCTTAGTCGTACAACCCTACTACCCTATCATACGGGCGAGTAATCTCTTCGAGTGCTGTTCTCGGTGTACTGTAGCCACAAGACGGCCGAAGGTTTATCTATGGCGAGGTTTCAAGGGAGCTAGGGGGCTTCCTATATACCCAGAGGGTACGTGGAAGACAGTCCGTGTGCGGTTCTGTCTAATGCGCTACTACTCGAAGGGGTACCCACAGGGGTTACAAGGGAGTCCAACAGACGTGACCACCTCTTGTGTTTCCTTCATGCATGCCTCCCCAAATCTGCAGGTTTATGCACTTAACGACAGATCCCGTGGTTTAAAGACGCCGGAACACGTCTCTAGCCAAAAAAAAAAAAAAATTGCTAAAATTTGGAGATCCCACCGAGCCCTGGAAAGTGCTCTGATACCACTTGTTATGCTCTTAACCTGCAAAGTAATACCCAAACATAGAATATGCGAAGAAAAGATACCCAGAACACAGAATATGTGAAGAAAATATACCCAGAACACAGAATAGCAATGATTTTATTATTCAGAGAGAAATGTTCACAGGCCTCTTCGAGGGGGCAACCTCCAATAGAGCAGAGCTCAATTACAAAACAAGACACGATACTCCTCGCAGGGAGTCTCTATCCTTTATATATGACTCATACATGCAATACCACGGGCCAATACCGTGGGTTTTATTAACACCATCTATCTAATACTACTGCCCATTTACCATCTATCTAATACTACCGCCCATTTGCAACTAACTGTGGTCCCGTCATTAATTGTGGGTTAACCACTTACAAATATTAATATGGGCTTTATTGACTCTTGACTATGACGTGATCCCATGACATAAATAAGGGGGTTAGGGTGGGACCCTAACATCGTCCAAACATCAGGCCGTACAATATCCCTATGCCCAAAAGAGTGAAATTGAAAGTATGGTTGCAGAAATGCTAGAGGCTGGTATAATTCAACCAAGTCAAAGTTCTTTCTCTGCTCCAGTAGTATTAGTGCACAAGAAGGATGGATCATGGTGCATGTGTCCGGATTATAGGGAGCTCAACAAGCTCACTATTAAAGATAAGTTTCCCATTCCTATCATTGATGAATTACTGGATGAATTGCATGGATCAATTTACTTCACCTAGTTGGATATTCGTTCAGGATATCATCAAATCAGAATGAAGACTGAAGACATTCCGAAAACAGCATTTAGAACTCATGAGGGTCATTATGAATTTTTGGTCATGCCTTTTGGCCTTACCAATGCACCTTCAACATTTCAAGGTTTGATGAATTCCATTTTCAAACCATTCCTTAGAAAATTTGTGTTAGTATTTTTTGATGATATATTAATCTACAGTAAGTCTTGGAAGGATCATGTTGAACATGTTGATAGGGTGCTACAACTATTGGAGGAGAAACAATTATATGCAAAAAGATCCAAGTGTTTCTTTGGAGTATAAGAGGTGGAATATCTGGGTCATATTGTATCTCATGAAGGAGTTAAGGTAGACCCTAGCAAAATTAAAGCCATTAAGGAATGGAAAATCCCCACATCCATAAAGCATCTGCGAGGATTTCTTGGGTTTACAGGATATTATCGCAAGTTTGTTAAGAATTATGGGAGAATAGCAGCACCTCTAACAACATTATTGAAGAATGATGCATTTTCATGGACTGCAGAAGAAACAAAGGCCTTCGAACATCTTAAAGAGGCAATGTGCCAAGCACCGGTCTTAGCTACACCAAACTTCACAAAAACCTTTATTGTGGAATGTGATGCTTCAGGAAATGGAATTGGTGTTGTTTTAATGCAAGATGAAAGACCCATTGCTTTTGAAAGTCATCCAATCAAGGGAAAGTTTTTACACAAAGCTATTTATGAGAAGGAAATGTTGGCAATACTCCATGCACTTAAGAAATGGCGACCCTACCTAATGGGAAGACACTTCAAGGTAAAAACAGATCATGATAGCCTTAAATACTTTTTAGAACAAAGATTATCCTCTGAAGAGCAACAAACGTGGGTCACAAAGATGTTGGGTTATGACTTTGAAATCATCTACAAAAAAGGGAAGCAAAATGTGGTGGCAGATGCACTCTCAAGAAAGGATGAGGACGTGGAAGCATTGTTGTGCGCCATTTCTATTATCCAACTAGATTGGATAAACGAAGCAAGGGAGGAATGGAAGAATGAAGAAGAAGTGTGGGCACTTATTCAAAAGTTACAACAATATTCCAGTACGTCTTATACATTTAGCTGGCAAAATGATTCTTTATGGTACAAAGATCGCTTATACCTCTGTAAGAATTCCCAACTAAAACAAAAGATTATTATGGAATTGCATACTTCTCCCTTAGGAGGGCACTTAGGATTTTTAAAAACTTACCACAGGGTTAAGAAGGAATTTTTTTGGGATGGCCTTAAATCATATATTCAAAAGTTTGTGGTGGAATGTTTGGTTTGCCAACAAAATAAAGTTGAAACAATTAAGACCCTGGGTCTATTACAACCTTTATCCATTCCAAGCCAACGTTGGGAGGAGGTTTCAATGGATTTTATCACAGGTTTACCCAAGTCTGAGGGAAAGAGTATCATCATGGTGATAATTGAAAGACTTACCAAATATGCACACTTTTGTGAATTATCACATCCATTTAAAGCCAGTACAGTATCTACTGCATTTATGGAAACAATTCAAAAGCTACATGGAAACCCAAAGATTATTGTAAGTGATAGAGATCCCATTTTCACTGGAAATTTTTGGACAGAATTATTTTCTTGTCTTGGTACTCAGTTAGCTCATAGCTCATCTTATCATCCTCAATCTGATGGGAAAACTGAGATAGTAAACAAATGTTTGGAAGGATATCTTTGTTGCTTTGTATCTGATAAATAGACACAATGGGTCAAATGGTTGCCTCTAGCTGAATGGTGGTATAACACTTCCTTCCATATAGCAACAAAAATTACCCCATTTATGGCACTTTATGGATATCAGCCACCATCCATCACATCATATTTAAGAGAAAATTCTAAGGTTCAAGCAATGGAACATCACATCGAACGTCAACAACAAGTCCTCCAACTCTTAAAAGGTAACCTCGTGTTGGCACAGAATAGAATGAAACAACAGGCAGATCAACATCGCAGCGAAAGAAGTTTTGATGTAGGTGATTGGGTATTCCTACGACTACAACCATATAAGTAAATGTCCCTCAAGCAAGCTAAGAAGGATAATAAATTATCACCAAAGTATTATGGTCTGTACAAGGTGTTGCAAAAGATTGGTACTATGGCATACAAATTGGAGCTTCCTGCAGCTTCTCGATTGCACCCAGTTTTCCATGTTTCATGTTTAAAGAAGGTTATAGGTGACAAGCTCCCAGTTCAAACAATATTTCCAGAACTTGACGAGGAAGGAAAAATTATATTGGAACCGGAAGCAGTCACAGAAACAAGAACTCGACAGCTACGAAATTGATCAATTTCAGAGTATCTTATCAAGTGGAAGAACTTATCCGCTGAAGATTCCACATGGGAGGATGAGAATTTTATACAGAAGCATCCAGAACTACTCAAGCGTTGAGGACAACACTTTTTTGAAGGAGAGGGGCATGTTGGGTCCGTATAATACTAGTGATTACCCCATTAATATTGTAGTTGCACCCCTTATTAATATTGGTGTGCTCCTATTATCCCCATATTGTTATTACTATGCCCCATAGAATCCCTCTATTATTATTTTTGTGGCTTTATATTATTATTGTTAGGTCAGCTGGGTTATATTGTGACTCCTTAGACTCCTATATATAGAAAGGAGGTTTTGTCATTTGAATCATCCAAGAATTGTTCATTTATGTAATGTAAAGGAGGTTGCCCCCTCGAAGAGGCTGAATTCTAAGGCGTTGATCTATATTTTCTATCTTTTCTTGAGCTAGTTTCATAACAACGTACCTAATCAATTGTCTTTAAAGCAAAGCATGTTAGATGAATTTCACAAAAGCCACTATGATGCTCACCTAGGCTATCAAAAGCTCTTATCAGTTATCAATAAATCCTACTATTGGCCTGGTATGAGGAAGAACATTATTGAATATTTAGCTAGATTTCTAGAATGTCAGCAAGTCCAGGCGGAGCACCAGCACCCTGTTGGATTACTGTAGCTGCTACCTATTCCTTAATGGTAATGGGATACTATAACCTTGGATTTTATAATGGGATTACCACGATCTAAAAGAAAAATGACTCAATTATGGTTGTGGTAGATAAACTGAGCAAGACAGCTCCTTTCATACCCATCAAATCCACATACCAAACAGCTCAAATAACAGATATATTTATGAAGGAAATTTTCCGGCTACATGGTATGCTGAGAGTCATAACATCTGATCGGGATGTTAGGTTCACCTCTTCTTTTGGGAAAGTATTTTTTATCGAGTTAGGTACACAAATCCATTTTAGCACCTCTTATCACCTCCAGACTGACGGGAAAACCGAACGAGTGAATCAAGTGGTAGAGGACATGTTGTGCATGTATGTGATGCAGCAACCTGAGAAATGGGAAGAGTATCTACATTTGGTAGAATTCGCATACAACAATGGTTATCATGAATCACTTAAGATGAGTCCTTTTGAAGTACTCTAAGAAAGGAAATATACCATTCCGGAAAACTGGAATAGTCCGGAAAATAAGATGATATTAGGATCAGATATGTTGGAGGAAATGGAAAGAACCATGAAAAAGGTTTGACAAAATTTGAAGGTTGCTCAAGACAGGAAGAAATCATACGCTGATAAAAAGAGAACTTACTGAGAATTCCAAGTAGGAGATCATGTGTATGTGTGGATTAAACCGAAGACGAGTACATTGAGGTGGGGAAAGTGTGCCAAGTTGGACTCCCGATTATGTGGCCCGTTCCAAATTCTGGATAGAATCGGACCAGTGGCTTATCAACTAGCCCTACCCAACCACATTCGGGTTCATAATGTATTCCATGTTAGACCTGGTAAGGTCTCTATCAAAGAAATTGTCTGGATGTGAAAATGACTCCATCTGGTTGTGGAAACCAATTCCCATGGGTTGGGAAGAGCATTCCTTTGCTATTATGGTTCTTGTAGGAGAACACATTAATTAAGTAGTTATGTGTTGTGTTAAAAATAAATTTGATATATCGTTGTGTAAAATATGTTATGCACATTTAACACAAAAGGAGCTTAGTGCTCAGTAAGGAGTTATTGGAATTTTAGTTCCTTTATTGTATTACCAATCTTGTGAACGTCATTGTAGGCGCTAAGACAATTTTCACTTGGTGCAGTTATTGACTATTTTGATTATTAGAAAGCTAGGTTCTCTTTGGGTACTTTTATAAGTACTGTGTGGATGTGTTTAGTGGGAGCTAGGACAATGTGCATGCGGTGAACTAATTTATCATTTTGATGATTAGAGTGTTAGTTCTCTCTAAGTACTTGTAAAAGTACTATGATTTAAATATCACCTGACATTGCATAATTTATTGATAGTTAAAAGTATTTCATTTGATTAAAAATGTTGTGACTAATGTGATTGAATTTGTTAGCCATACATTACAGGTCACTTACCATGGAGTGTTGATGGGTCATCCAATCACTATTAAAATGCTTGGGTAAAAGAGACCATGGCTTGTAAGAGTAATTGGTAAGTAACAGTAATTTGGTATAGAGACTTTGTTTTGTTTCTATATAATTGAATAGTGGCGAAGTTATGGAAAGTACAAATAGCTTAGTTTTGTGGTTATAAATGCTTATGACTATAGATCAGCATTATTTCTTTTGCATATTAGTATTGGTTGGAAATGGAATCCTTCATTTTGAAGGGAAATGATCTCATTTTCAGTTGTTTGAATTCGTATACAATGAGTATCAATTAAGTCCCAGTGATAGATGAACACCGGGGACAGTGTTCTCTTTAAGGGGGTAAGTATGTAATATCCCAACACATAAGAAACTTATGTATTTACCGTGAGTAAAAACATTATTAATCTAATGTATGGTTAACTGCTCCATCAATAATCGATTTTAAATAAGTTTGTAACTAATTAATTCCTTCTTTACCATATCATCTGATTTTCCTTTTCTTAGGGGGGATACGAACAGTTGAGGTTAAGGTAATAGTAATTGGGTGACCTGCAGTGTGATTGTGCTATGAGCTTCTTGGGAATAATGCTCCCCGCTATTGCCACTTTGAATCATAGTTGGGGAGGATAAATGTGAAGAATACGAAGGCAAAAAATAACTATTTCCTGGCTATGGTTATGAACTCGATTTATAACTCACTCTTGATCTGTGGTTGAATCTCATTCATATGCATGTGATGGATGTAGAACTGCGTTCGGAGGTCCTGTTATTGGGTTGTTATGGACAAACGAAGGTGTGCATTCCTTTGATGCTAATAGGTATCGATAACTAAACAGAGGAGGATATAATATGTATCTTGGTGTGGGAACTCCAACAACATCTGCACCTACATTTGGTGGATATGAACCTATTTCAACTGCATATGCTCCTGGTGGTGGAAATGATAAAATAGGTAAATGAGAGCAGTACCAATTGAGTAGGTTTTGCAGTACTGGAGAACTCTTCATATTCTAAGTGAAATAAATTGTGAAAGCAAAGGGAGTGATAGTCAGAGCTGCATCTTGACCATTTTCTCCAAGAATTGTTGGCGTTAACAATGCAGGAAAGGACTCAACCTTTGGAAAGATAAGTTATCTCATTAATCTACTTAAAAATTTTCATAGTTAAGCACATAGTGGATAATAAATGTTACTATGTTTTCGGGGAAGAGTTAAGTAGTTTAATACATTATTTAAGGGGTTCAAAGATAAGTTAGTGAGTTTTCTTGGAAAAGAATTCTTGAAATCTTGTGAATAAGGAGAACTCACACTATTTTTCTTAGTAAAGAAAATATATTACTATATGTAGAGAAACATTGTTATTTGCAACATTAAAAGATATGTAAACTTTCTTGTCTTTATATAACATTTCATATGCAATTTATGTAAGAAAAGATAGGATGCATGCTCTTTTCTTATCCAAGTTATTTTCTTGGAAGTGACATAGATTAAACAGGGTAACTTGTGAAATAATTTCATAGGTGGTGAAAAATAAAAGAGAAAGGTTAATTGAATTATTTTCTTGGAAAGTGAGATTTCCTTTTGAAACGTTCCTTTACATGGATTTGAAAAAGTTACATCTTTTGATGGGTAAAAAGATAAATGACTTTTGTGTTGTAAATTTGATAGTTTGATTTAATTGCATGGTTTATTGCATAAAAAGTTAACGTTATTACTATCTTAGTTCTTATGCCCAAAGGAAAGGTTGATTAGATACTCTATGAAAACAAATGCATGAGAACTGGTACATACAAAAGAGAAATATGGGTTCTTGAATATAACTATGTGAAAAGAACACATATGTTGAAGCATAGAAACAATAGTTGATTACATGTATGGAGATATAACTATTGTGTTAGATATTTTAAAGAGAAACATGGATTTGTATAACTATTGTGTTAGATCATTTAAAGATAAATATGGATTTGTGTGCCGAAAAGAATAAGTATTATGGAAAGTAAAACAAGTAGATAGTTGGAATAAATGTACTAGATTTCCTTTGTAAAATACACATATCCACATGCAATAAATAATGACTAACACATTAGTTTTGTTTTAGAGCAATGCATGTCTTTGTGCATAAAATAGATTTTGTAAATAGCTCTATCTTGGGAAAGATAATTTTCGAAAAGGGACTTGCATTTGCTAGCACAATAATGATGTCTATCATGTTAGCATTCCCTTAGAAGGGGGCATGTCTTTTTATGTATTATAATACTATCTGTTGTATTGGAAAGATTGCTTAGTTACATGCACAAAGAAATGTTAAGGGGCTAGCTCTCTTCAAATAAGTTTTTATCTAATTACATGCATTAAAAACAAAGACAAGTATCTAGTATCCTTTAAAGTGAAATGGATGGTTATATGGTTTCCTTTGAATATGAACATGTGTTGGTGTGAGAATGATCATAGTAACATGGTAATTATTTTGACATGCTTGGTAATTATCTATTTAAACATGTATAACATTGTTAGAAGAAGCATGTTCTGATATCTTATTCGCATATCATGTATGCACATGGGTAAATGTTAAAGGATCGCATTTAAAGACTAATTTTTGATTGATTAATACTCTATCTAATCATGTGACGAAAGCCTATTGATGATAGCAATGATAGGAAATGATGGTGACTTGTGCAACAGATAGATTATGTTTCACATGGTGGCAGGTAAAGAATTAATGGTCCATGTAGATGAGTGTGAGCTGCAGGATGGTCCACTGATGGAACAATCATGCCACAAGGATCTAGAGAGTGTTCATTTGTGGGTAAACGGTTTCATGATCATTGTAATAGATTTTAGCTAGGTATGTTCAATTTTAATGATATTTCATTGTAATATTTTGTGACAATGGTTAAGCGATGGACTCCCTTATAAGCCATTGAGTGAGGGGTGAACACCCTCATGAGCGTTTAATAATAAAATTAAATGTTTGTTGGTTTTCACCCTACGGGGTTTCCAGGGTATATTGGTGTACTGGTTAAAGTTATAATACCCTCTTGATTTAATGACCTAACAGGGTTGTACATAAAAATATTCTATGGTTATTAATTCGGATCACACACCATATTGTATTGACATTTCTTATCCTTATTCAGTCGATCCATGGTTGGATGGCCACCAGCTACCGGAGCTCATTCTCATCACATCTATTTGTTGTCTGGAATACCGTTTGATGGAGGCAATGAGCTCGATGCTTCACTGATCTCAAGGGTAAACCCTTACGACTTGGCGCCTTGTCTGGTTTCTAAGTTCATTTCGCTTGGTGTGGCTCTAGGAGCTGCAACTTCGAAAAACCCTGATCTCTTCAGTGAAACCCTCCTGCAATCCGTATCTTCCCCATATTCTAAGTGTCGTGGAGAGCTTGCCAGGAGTCCCCACTTGCAGACAGGTTCGCCTATGGACTGTGAGCTACCGTTTCAATATCATTCATCATCAGGTACACATAAATAGAAATTGCATTGGTGGTTTTGTCCTTCATTTAATTAAGTCTTTGTATCAACTGTTTAACATGCTAGCCACAGTTAAAGGTGTTAATGTTAGCTTTTTCCTGCTAGAATTACATTTACAATGGTGCCCAGAGCTTGTGCCATAGAGAACCTCTATTACGCCTTCCCTTCCCTGGGTAAGTGAATGAGTGGCCAAGTTTTTCTCTTGCGGAAATTGTCTGGTGAATGCATTTGTGTTATCTTTTCCTTGGTTTATTAATTATGGTAAGCCTAACCTCCATGCTCTGATGTAGGGTTTGATCAACTGGAGGGTGGGCGTCGATGCCAGACCTTTGGAAGACTTGGGTTCCTCCATCGCAAAGCCCCCGAGTATGCAGGGCTTCCTTCTGACAAATGTTGCTGGATTTATTTACCCACTCCATGAGGGTTTCTTCCTTCGAGGATTTTCTTCATTTCGGTTAACTACCAATGTTGTATTTAATTTGGACATGGGGTTAGTGTTGCTTTTTAATACGGCTCCATAAGCCACTTCCCAATGGGAATTATGGCACAATATTGTCTATATTTTGGGTTCTCATTTTGTAAGATTATTGAACATAAATTAATCGATATTAAGGTTGTTGAAGAGTTTTTCTTCAGATATAATGGTTGGTATGTTATTTAAATTGTTCCTAATCCTTCTATGAACAGTTATAATCTATCTTAATGGAATATCAATTTGTTTTCCTCAACCAGGGTTGCTCGACCTTCAGAATGTCATTCTTGGCATCCTTCCCAGGACTACCATCTGAACAAATCTGAGGATTACTTAAATGTTAAAGGTGTTATTATGTCTTTAAAAAGTAGCTTTCTCATTGGATTTTCTGTATCCGAGTTATAATTATTGCAACTATTTAATTCATTTCCCATGATGGAGTTATAATTGTTAATCTGGCTTAAGTTTTTCGATTAAAAATTGAAAGTTCTTTCCCAGATGTTTCCAAGTATATATATATACATTCTGATAATTAATGTGTTTGTCTCTACATGTGTTCCATTCATGGTTATTGGCAATGACTGGGTTATTTTCATAATGAAGAGAAACATAATTTGAGTTTATTATTAATATAGTTTACTGGTCCACTTAACAACATTAATCTTGTATTAGTTTTAAGCTTCTAATCTGTTTATTCCAAACCATATACAGTAATAAATAATCTATCTCATGTTTGACAACTTTCATTCTTCACCGTAATCGCTTGTCTAACTATTTTTTATATGTTGTTATATTTTGCGCTAGATTAATATGAAAAGACTCTATCATAGATGATGGGTGCACAGTCCACCCTTGCCCAGATTCTTGAACTTAGGAAACCGGACTATTCTATTCAGGTAGCAAGGTATAGGGTCTATACATTTAGCCTGCTCATGATGTAATATATACTTCCCTAAACACCATATTACCTGTAGATATAGTCAAGTAGCAAGGTACAAGGTCTATACATTTGGTCTACACATAAAGTATTATATACTTCGCCTAATAGCATATTACCTATATACTGAGGCTAATTATTCCTAAGCATTTATATTCTAAGTGAAATCTGAATTCCCAGATTTACTTCTTCACTGCATTCTCTTTCTAACTACGATGAAGTTAGAGAACATGCAAACCCAATACCATAAATTTTATTATCTACTTGCACAATATTAGCATATTCACATTTCATCAAAAGTAATCATAACACAGTTAACCATTTGCACTTATCTACCATTGCAAGTCTAAATTGAGATCAATGAACCTCTCCACCCTTCCAATGAGAATCTGGCAATCACGTCCAAGTATTCTCCCCTCAAGCTCCTCTTTTCCCAACGAAACAATTATCTGTAATATAGCAGTTTCTATTACTTTGGCCTCAGGACTCCAGGTCCAGCCAACAATGGGTATTACTTCCTCCAGGGAAGTCTCTTTCAAGAATTGTTCCCACTGAAACTCTCTTCAACTCAAGGAATTCCCATCTTTTCTTTTTCCAAGAAAACAACCCCTTTTCCCTCCGTCTCCCTTCTCTTATGTAAGAGGAAGGCACAGAAGGAGTAATTGCTTCATAAATAATAATTGAGAATTGATAGCTAATAACCGATAACTGTTTGGTAAAAGAGAGTTATTGAGGCTCATCAGTAATTCTTTAGAACTTCCATAGAAACCATACCATATCTGTTATAATTTTTGCTTTATTAAATTTAAACTATTGTTACCACTGAATCAACTTATTATCCATTTGTCAAAACTAAAAACAACAATTTGTTTCTCACTGTAAAAGTAAAACATGAAAGTAAAAATAACTTAAAGTTCTCGAGGTGTCACATCTTCCCCCTCTTAGTGGAACATTGTCCCTGGTGTTCATTCTTCCATCTATTCCTAGAATAATTCTGGATACGCCTCTTGCATAAAGTCTTTATCTTCCCAAGCGGCTTCCTCTGGGCTAAAGTACTTCCATTGCACTTTAACCTGGATGATAGCTCATTTCCACAATGTTACTTTTCTCTGATCAAGTATGCGCAGGGGTTCGACCAGGAATTCTCCTTCCAGTTCGACCTGCCATAAATACCATTGTTATATAATTGACATGTACATAACCACTATATCCTCAAATAAGTAAATTTTGTGTTATGAACATATATATATATATATATATATATATATATTTATTTATTTATTTATTTTACCTGAAATTATTGCCATCTTATGATATGTCTGGGGTCATACACATATTTCTTTAAAAGGGAAACATGGAATACATTATGAACTCGAATGTGGCTGGGTAGGGCTAGTTGATAGGCCACTGGCCCGATTCTATCCAAAATTTGGAACGGGCCACAAAACCGAGGGGCCAACTTGGCACACTTTCCCCACCTCAACGTACTCCTCTTCAGTTTAATCCGCACATACACATGATCTCCTACCTGGAATTCTCGATAAGTTCTCTTTTTATCAGCGTACGATTTCTGCCTGTCTTGAGCAGCCTTCAAATTTTGTTGAACCTTTTTCACAGTTCTTTCCATTTCCTCCAACATATCTAGTCCTAATATCATCTTATTCTCCGGGCTATTCCATTTTGCAGGAATGGTACATTTCCTTCCATAGAGTACTTCAAAAGGACTCATCTTAAGTGATTCATGATAGCTATTGTTGTATGTGAATTCTACCAAATGTATATACTCTTCCCATTGCCTAGTTTGTTGCATCACATACATGCACAACATGTCCTCTACCACTTGATTGACTCACTCGGTTTTCCCATCAGTATAGGGGTGATAAGCGATGCTAAAATGTATTTGTGTACCTCACCCAGTAAACAATGCTTTCCACATGACAGGTATGAAATGAGTTGTCTTGCTCATTTTATCTACCACAATCATAAATGAGTCATTTTGTCTATTAGATCGTGGTAATTTAGTTATAAAATCCAAGGTTATAGTATCCAATTTCCATTCAGGAATAGGTAGCAGTTGCAGTAATCCAGTAGGGTGCTGGTGCTCCTCCTTGACTTGCTGACATTCTAGACATTTAGCTAAATATTCAGAAATATCCTTCCTCATACCAGGCCAATAGTAGGCTTTCTTGATAGCCAATAAGAGCTTTTGATAGCTTGGGTGAGCAGCATTGAGGCTTCTGTGACATTCATCTAACATGATTTGCTTTAAAGACAATTTATTAGGTATGTAAATACGATTTTTGAACAGCAATAAATTTTCAGAATTAATACTATACTCCCTTTGCTTTGCTAAACTTTGTGCAGATTTTACTTGTTGCCACAGGTAGTTGTATTCAGGGTCCTCCTAGGCTGCCACCTTTAGTTGATCTACAAAATTAAGTTCAACTTGACTAAAAGAAATCTCATAAATATGGTGCAGCTTTCTACTTAATGCACCTACCACCCTATTTTCTTTTCCTTTCAATTGCTTGATTTCAAAATCAAATTTGCTTAAGAATGCAGTCCATTGAGCTTGGCGCACATTTAAGGTAGGTTGATTGAATAAACTGGTTAAGTTGTTGTGGTCTGTTTTGAGCAAAAATATTTTCCCCAACAAATAATTTCACCATACTTTCAAGGCGTGCACCACAAGAGTCAGCTCTAAATCGTAAGCAGAATATTTCTGTTCATGTTCTTTGAGTTTACAGGATTCATAAGCGATGACCTTGTCATTCTGCATTAAAATGCCACCCACACCCTCTTTGCATGCATTTGTGCAAACTATAAAGTCATCTTCAAGAATTGCAATCTTTAATACCGGAGTTGTGGTAAGAAAATGCTTTAACCTTTCAAAACTTTCTTTGTAGAATTTTGACCATTTGAAAGTTGTTCCTTTCTTTTGTAAGGAGGTAATTGGATAAGCGACCTTGGAAAATCCCCTTATAAATCTCCTATAATAACCTGCAAGTCCCATAAAAGAGCATATGTCTGCCACATTGGTTGGAACAGGCCAATTCATGATGGTCTTTATCTTCTCTAGATCAACCGCTATACCCTCAGAGGATATAACATGTCCTAGGTACTGGATCTGATCTTTAAAGAAGTCACACTTGCTGAATTTGGCAAAGAGCTGATTTTCTCTTAAGGTTTGTAGCACTATGCGAAGGTGTTCTTTATGTTCCTCAATACTTCTAGAATACATGAGAATGTCATCAATAAATATAAGGACGAATTTATCTAGATAAGGATGAAAAACCCCATTCATCATGCTCATGAAGGTTGTTGGGGCATTAGTAAGTCCAAATGGCAAGACTACAAACTCGTAGTGGCCATAGTGGGTTCTAAAGGTAGTCTTGAATATATCTTCGTCCTTAATTCGAATTTGGTGATATCTAGATCTTAAATCAATTTTTGATAATACCACTACTCCTTTAACCTGATCAATGAGGTCATTAATTCAAGGTAAGTGTTACTTATTCTTTATGGTTAACTTTTTCAGTTGTCTGAAATCTATGCACAACTGCAAAGTACCATCCTTCTTTCTTACGAACAAAACCAGGGCTCCCCAAGGGGATACACTGGGGCGGATATACCCTTTATCCAGCAACTCCTACAACTATATTTTTAATTCAGTTAACTCAGGAACACTCATTTTGTAGGGAGCCTTTGAGAGTGGAGCTGCTCCAGGGACCAATTCTATGGTAAAGTCAAGATTCCTCTTGGGTGGTAGTCCAGGAATATCTTCTAGAAACACGTCTTTAAATTCTTGAAATACGAGCATTTTCTCTAATGCTAACATTTTATCTTTGGAGTTTGTATATCCCACTTGAACAATATAGATTTGACAGCACTTACGCATGCATCTCGCCAGTTGGTGGGTTGTAACAGATCGTAACTTGCCTTCTCTTTTGAGTCCCTGAATCTCTATTCTAGTACCATCGTTAGACAGAAAATCAATGGTCTTATCTTTACAGTTTACTAAGGCCCACTGTCACTCCAACCAATCCATGCCTATCAAGACATTGTAGGAATCTAATGGTAATATATTTAAATCTGTCCTAATTTGTTGTTCTGCTAATTTTATTTCACATCCCTCTACTTTTGCACAGACTCTTCTTTTTGCACTGGTAGCTAATTGAACCAACGAGGGGTCCTTAAATTTTTAACCTTTTAGGTGGCATTCATCAACAATTCTGGGACTGACGTAGCTCAAACTAGCACCCAGATCTATTAAAATGGAAACATGATGATCGAATATTTTACCTTCGAGTTCCACCATCGAGGATTGATTATCTGCTTGGTGATCTTCCAATGCTGCATTGATCCGGGGTACATTCCATGCCACATCACCCACAGTAGAAGTTTCATGAATATTTGCAACATGTTCTGTTCTCCCTCTATGAGGAAATTTCTTGTAGTAATGGGGTTCCCCGCAGCCCCAACACCGCAAAGGTGGTCTGGGAACTTGACTAGTTTCCAGCTTGTTGCTTCATTTTGTTTTATTTCGTTCTGAGGTCTGTACTTCTATTGATTTCGATTAACATGACCATTTGGTCCTTTTCATCCTAGGATTCTGGTTCTCGTATTCTTCATGTTCTTATTATTTGTAAAAAATTTATGCCCCTTCTTACTTGTCCAATTCTTATTCACTTCGCCTTTCTATTTGATTTGCTGGTAGTAGATTCGAGCTTTCCGGACTGCTTCATCCATTATTTTTGGGTTATCAAATTCCAGTTTCTCTTTCATGAAGGTAGGCAGGTTGCTAATAAAGCGTTGGACTTTAGCTTTTTCTTCATGAATATAAGGAACGTATCTTAGTAGTGACGTGAATTTAGTTATAAATTCATCCATAGTCTGTTGTCCTAGTTTCAAGTCATGAAACTCTTTTGCTTTATCATCATAAAATCGCTCAGTCAGATATCTATCCTTAAAATGCCTTTGAAATTGTTCCCGCGACGAAAAGGACCAAATGGTCCTATTAATCGAAATCAACGGAAGTACAGACCCCAGAACGAAATAAAACAAAATGAAGCATTAAGTAAGCTGGAAACCAATCAGGTTCCCCGACCACCTTTGCAGTGTCGGGGCTACAGGGAACCCATTACTACAAGAATTGTCCTCATAGAGGGATAACGGAACATGTTGCAAATATTCATGAAGCTTCTACTATGGGTGATGTGGTGCGGAACGTACCCCAGATCAATGCAGCATTGGAATATCGCCAATCAGATTATCAACCCTTGATGGTGGAACTCGAAGGTAAAATATCCAATCATCATGTTTCCATTTTAATAGATCCGGGTGCTAGCTCAGTCCCAGAATAGTTGATTATGCCACCTAAAAAGTTCAAAATTTAAGAACCCCTGGCTGGTTCAATTAGCTACCCGTGAAAAAAGAAGATTTTTTGCAAAAGTAGAGGGTTGTGAAATAAAATTAACAGAACAGCAAATTAGGACAAATTTAAATATATTACCATTAGGTTCCTACGATGTCTTGATAGGCATGGACTGGTTGGAGCGGCAGTGGGCCTTAGTAAACTATAAATATAAGACCATTGATTTTATATCTAATGATGGTACTAGAATAGAGATTCAAGGATTCAAAAGAGAAGTCAAGTTACATTCTATTACATCCCACCAACTAGCGAGGTGCATGCGTAAGGGTTGTGAAATCTATGCGGTTCAAGTGGGATATACAAACTCCAAAGATAAAATGTCAGCCTTAGAGAAAGTACTCGTAATTCAAGAATTTAAAGACGTGTTTCCATAATATATTCCTGGACTACCACCCAAGGGAAATCTCGACTTTACCATAGAATTGGTCCCTGGAGAGGCTCCGGTCTCAAAGGCTACCTACAAAATGAGTGTTCCTGAGTTAACTGAATTAAAAATCTAGTTACATGAGTTGCTGGATAAAGGTTATATCTGACCCAGTGTATCCCCTTGGGGAGCCCCGGTTTTGTTCATAAGAAAGAAGGATGGTACTTTGCGGTTGTGCATAGATTTCAAACAACTGCACAAGTTAACCATAAATAATAAGTATCCCTTACCCTAAATCAATGACCTCTTTCATCAGGTTAAAGGAGCAGTGGTATTTTCAAAAATTGATTTAAGATCTAGATATCACCAAATTCGAATCAACGACAAAGATATATTCAAGATTTCCTTTAGAACCCGCTATGGCCACTACGAGTTTGTAGTCTCGCCATTTGGACTTACTAATGCCTCAGAAAACTTCATGAGCATGATGAATGGGGATTTTCATCCTTATCTGCATAAACTCATCCTTCTATTTATTGATGACATTCTCGTTTATTCTAGAAGTATTGAGGAACATAAAGAACACCTTCGCATAGTGCTACAAACCTTAACATAAAATCAGCTCTTCACCAAATTCAACAAGTGTGACTTCTTTAAAGATCGGATCATATACCTAGGACATGTTATATCCTCTTAGGGTATATTGGTTATCAAGAGAAGATAAAGACCATCATGAATTGGCCTGTTCCAGCCAATGTGGTGAACATATGCTCTTTTATGGGACTTGCAGGTTATTATAGGAGATTTATAACAAGATTTTCCAAGGTTGCTTATCCAATTACCTCCTTACAAAAGAAAGGAACATCTTTCAAATGGTCAAAAGCCTATCAATAAAGTTTTGAAAGGTTAAAGCATTTTCTTATCACAACTCTAGTATTAAAGATTGCAGACCCTGAAGAGGAATTTATAGTTTGCACAAATGCATGCAAAGAGGGTGTGGGTGGCGTTTTAATGCAGAATGACAAGGTCATCGCTTATGAATCCCATAAAATCAAAGAACATGAACAGAAATATTATGCTTACAATTTGGAGCTAACTGTTGTGGTGCATGCCTTAAAAGTATGGCAGCATTATTTGTTGGGGAAAAGATTTCTGCTCAAAACAAACCACAACAGCTTAACCAGTTTCTTCAATCAACCTACCTTAAATGTACGCCAAGCTCGATGGACTGCATTCTTAAGTGAATTTGATTTTGAAATCAAGCACTTGAAAGGAAAAGAAAATAGGGTGGCAAATGCATTAAGTAGAAAGCTGCACCATATTTATGAGATTTCTTTTAGTCAAGTTGAACTTAATTTTGTGGATCAACTAAAGGAGGCAGCCCAGAAGGACCCTGAATATAGCTACCTGTGGTAGCAAGTAAAATCTGCACAAAGTTCGGCAAAGCAAAGGGAGTATAGTATTAATTCTGAAAATTTATTGTTGTTCAGAAATTGTATTTACGTACCTAATCAATTGTCTTTAAAGCAAAGCATGTTAGATGAATTTCACAGAAGCCCCTATGCTACTCACCCGGGCTATCAAAAGCTCTTATCGGCTATCAAGAAATCCTACTATTGGCCTAGTATGAGGAAGGACATTGCCGAATATTTAGCTAAATGTCTAGAATGTCAGCAAGTCAAGGCAGAGCACCAACACCCTGATGGATTACTATAGCTGCTACCTATTCCTGAATGGAAATGGGATACTATAACCTTGGATTTTATAATGGGATTACCATGATCTAAAAGACAAAATGAGTCAATTATGATAGTGGTAGATAAATGGAGCAAGACAACTCATTTCATACTCGTCAAATCCACATACCAAACGGCTCAAATAGCAAATATATTTATGAAGGAAATTTTCTGACTACATGGTATGCCAAGAGTCATAATATCTGATCGGGATGTAAATTTCACTTCTGCATTTTGAAAAGAATTGTTTACCGAGTTAGGTACACAAATCCATTTTAGCACCACTTATCACCCCTAGACTGATGGGCAAACCCAGCGAGTGAATCAAGTGGTAGAGGGCATGTTGCACGTGTATGTGATGCAACAACCTAGGAAATGCGAAGAGTATTTACATTTGGTAGAATTCACATACAATAATGGTTATCATGAATCACTTGAGATGATTCCTTTTGAAGTACTCTATGGAAGGAAATGTACCATTCCTGCAAACTCGAATAGTCTGGAGAATAAGATGATATTAGGACCAGATATGTTTGAGGAAATGGAAAGAACCATGAAAACGGTTTGACAAAATTTGAAGGTTGCTCAAGACAAGCATAAATTGTACGCTGACAAAAGGAGAACTTACCGAAAATTCTAGGTAGGATATCATGTGTATGTGCCGATTAAACCGAAGAGGATTACGTTGAGGTGGGGAAAGTGTGCCAAGTTGGCCCCCCGATTCTGTGGTCCATTCCAAATTCTAGATAAAATTGAGCCAGTGGCCTATCAACTAGCCCTACCCAGCCACATTCGGGTTCATAATGTATTCCATGTTTTCGTTTTAAAGAAATATGTGTATGACCCGAGACATATCATGAACTGGCAAGAACTTTAGGTAAAATATATATATATATATATATATATATATATCTGTGTGTGTGTGTGTGTGTGTGTGTGTGTGTGTGTGTGTGTGTGCATAACACAGAATTTACTTATTTGAGGATATAGTGGTTATGTACATGTCAATTATATAACAATGGTATTCATGGCAGGTTGAACTGGAAGGAGAATTTCTGGTCGAACCCCTGCGCATACTCGATCAGAGAGAAGTAACATTGTGGAAACAAGCTATCATCCAACTTAAAGTGCAATGGAAGCACTTCAGCCCAGAGGAAGCCACTTTGGAAGATAAAGACTTTATGCAAGAGGCATATCCGGAATTATTCCAAGAATAGATGGAAGAATGAACGTCAGGGACGGTGTTCCGCTAAGAGGGGGAAGATGTGACACCTCTAGAACTTTAAGTTATTTTTACTTTCAAGTTTTACTTTTATAGTGAGAAACAAATTCTTGTTTTTACTTTTGAGAAATGGATAATAAGTTGATTTAGTGGTAACAGTAGTTTAAATTTAATAAAGCAAAAATTATAACAGATATGATACGGTTTCTATGGAAGTTCTAAAGAATTACTGATGAACCTCAGTAACTCTCTTTTACCCAACAGTTTTTAGTTATCAGTTATCAGTTCTCAGTTCTTAGTTATTAGTTAAGAAGCAATTACTCCTTCTCTGCCTTCCTCTTACATAAGAGAAGAGAGAAGGAGGGAAAGGGGGTTGGTTTTTCTTGGAAAAAGAAAAGATGGGAATTCCTTGAGCTGAAGAGAGTTTCAGTGGGAACAATTCTTGAAAGAGACTTCCCTGGAGGAAGTAATACCCATTGTTGGTTGGACCTGGAGTCCTGAGGCCAAAGCAATAGAAACTGCTATATTACAGATAACTGATTCGTTGGGAAAAGAGGAGCTTGGGGGGAGAATACTTGGACATGATTGCCAGATTCTCATTGGAAGGGTGGAGAGGTTCATTGATCTCAATTTAGACTTGCAATGGAAGATAAGTGCAAATGGTTAACTGTGTTATGATTACTTTTGATGAAATGTGAATCTGTTAATATTGTGCAAGTAGATAATAAACTTTATGGTATTGGGTTTGCATGTTCTCTAACTTCATCGTAGTTAGAAAGAGAATGTAGTGAAGAAGTAAATCTGGGAATTCAGATTTCGCTGAGAATATAAATGTTTAGGAATAATTAGCCTAGGTATACAGGTAATATGTTGTTAGGCGAAGTATATAATACTTTATGTGCAGACCAAATGTATAGACCTTGTACCTTGCTACTTGACTATACCTACAGGTAGTATGTTGTTTAGGGAAGTATATATTACATCATGTGGAGGCTAAATGTATAGACTCTGTACCTTGCTACCTTAATAGAATAGTCTCGTTTCCTAAGTTCGAGAATCTGGGCAAGGCCAGATTGTGTACCCATCATCTATGATAGAGCCTTTTCATATTAATCTAGCCCAGAATATAACAGTATATAAAAAACAGTTAGACAAGCGATTACGATGAAGAATGAAAGCTATCAAACATGAGATAGAATATTTATCGTTGTATATGGTTCGAAATAACCAGATTAGAAATATAAAGGTTATAAAAGATTAATGTCGTTAAGTGAACCATTTAATTATATTAATGATAAACTCAAAGTATGGTTCTTTTCATTATGAAAATAACCCAGTCATACCAATAACCATGAGAATGGAATGCATATAGAGACAAACGCATTAATTATCAGAATGTATATATATTTATATATATATATATATATATATATATATATATATATATATATATATATATATATATATATACCTGGAAACAGCTGGGAAAGAACTTTCAATTGTTAATCGAAAAACTTAAGGCAGATTAACAACTATAACTCCCTTCTGGAAAATGAATTAAATAGGTGCAATAATTATAACTCAGATACAGAAAACCCAATGAGAAAGCTATTGTTTAAAGACAGAATAACACCTTTAACATTTAAGTAACCCTCAGATTTTTTCAAATGGTAGTCCTGGGAAGGACACCAAGAATGACATTCTAAAGGTTGAGCAACCCTGATTGGGGAAAACAAATTGATATTCCATTAACATAGACTATAACTATTCATAGAAGGATTAGGATCAATTTAAATAACCTACCAACCATTATGTCAGAAGAAAAATTGTTCAATAGCCTTATTGTTGATTAATTTACATTGGATAATCTTACAAAACAAGAACCCAAAATATAGACAGTATTGTGCCAAAATTCCCATTAGGAAGTGGCTCAAGGAGCCGTAATAGGAAGCAACACCAACCCCTTTTCCAAATTAAATACAACATTAGCAATTAACTGAAACAAATAAAATCCTCAAAGGAAGGAACCCTCATGCAATGGCTAAAGAAATCCAGCAACATTTGTTAGAAGGAAGGCCTGCATACCCAGCGGCTTTGTGATGGAGGAACCCAGGTCTTCGAAAGGTCTGGCGCTCGCGCCCACCCTCCAGTCGATCAAACCCTACGTCAAAGCATAGAGGTTAGGCTTACCATAATTAATAAACCAAGAAAAAAATAACACATATGCATTCACCAGACAATTTTCGCAAGAGAAAAACGTGGCCACTCATTCACTTACCCGGGGAAGGGCAGGCGTAACAGAGGTTCTCTGCGGCACAAGCTCCGGGCACCATTGTGGATGTAACGCCTGTAGGAAAAAGCTAACAATAACAACCTTAACCGTGGCTAGCATGTTAAATCATTGATACAGAGAGTGAATTAAACGAAGGACAAAACCACCAATACAATTCATGTTAATATGTACCTGATGAGAGTGAATGATCTCGAAACAGCAGCGTGCAGTCCATAGGCGAAGCTGTCTGCAAGTGGGGACTCTTGGCAAGATTTGCACGACGCTTAACAGATGGGTAAGAGACAGATTGCAAGAGGGTTTCATCGAAGAGATCAGGGTTTTTCCAAGTCGCAGCTCTCAGAGCCACACCAAGCAAAATGAACTCAAAAACTAGACAAGGCGATAAGTCATAAGGGTTTACCCTCGAGATCCAGTGAAGCATTGAGCTCATCGCCTCCATCAAACGGTATTCCAGACAACAGATGGCACACGATGAGAATGAGCTTTGGCAGCTAGTAGCCATCCAACCATGGATCAACCGAAAACGCCAAGAAATTTCAATACAATACAGTGTGTGATCCGAATTAATAACCATAGAATATTTTTATGTACAACCCTATAAGGTGATTAAAGCAAGCGGGTATTAAAACTTTAATCAATATGGTTGTAATCTGAGGCAATGGACTTTACTGTACCTTGTAATAATGTTTACACTTTAATGTATTTCATATTGATGCTCATTCATGGTAAGTAAAGTTTTATATTTTTTTATGGATATGATGTTTGTATGGTTTCTACTATTTAGGTGTTACATGTAACTTTTTCAGTAAAGATGGCGAGCCAATGGGCTTCACTTTCGTTAAACTATTTTTTTTTATTTATAGAAAAATTCAAAATAATATATAGGTAGCGAATAATGAGAAATTTTAATTTTTTTAATTTTAATTTGAATATATTTTTATTTTTTGCTAAATTTTAAGGTAAATAAAATTAAACCCTTTTTTTTTATCTCCTCAAAAAAATATTTAATATATATTTTGAAGGTTTAAATATTAATTTTAATTTTTTAAATATTTTAATTAATTGAGTCGAGAAGCATTCTGCCGAGTATATGAAGGAGATATTGTCACAAATTTTAAAAAATATATGTGGGTTAGTTAATAAAAAACAAAGAATAATATTGAATATGGAGAACAATTAAACTTTTTAACAACAACAAAAAATGCATATATACAATAATATTATCTATCACAAAAGAGGACAAAATTCAAGAAAACAAAAAGAATAAAGTATAAGGAGTGAATAAAGTATAAGGAGTATTGGTGTGGAAAACTTCAATTATTGTATGATTGTTCGTAAAAAGTTAAACTATAGAATTTCTAACCTATATTAATGAAATAAAAATAAAAATTGTATATTCCCTCTTGCTTCATATTGGGACAACAAACTCATAGGGTGAAGACCCCATTCCTCATTCCTCATAGGCTGCAAGGTCTTAAACTTTTGAGTTTTTATTTAATTTTTAACCAAGCTATTCTCCACTCTGTGGATGAATATGTATCCAAATGAAATCAATACGTTCAAATGATTTAATCTATTGAGGGTTTCAATATATCTGCGACTTTTGCGGCTTCTGATAGATCTCCAGCTTCTGCATTCGGCGGTTTATAGATTTGCGGCTTCTGCGTTCGGCTGCCTTCGAGCTACAGCCAGGCTTCTGCGTTCGGCTGCCTTCGGTGGTTCGAGTTACAACCAGGCTTCTGCCTTTGGTGGTTCTCACGCTTCCTATACCCACCCTTACTTTGGAGATTCGCTCCCTCACTACTATCTATCTTGTCTTAGTTGAATGAATGTGTTTTGCCAAGCCTTCTGCGGTTAGATCTGTGGCTCTTCATTGATTGGGCCTTCTGTGATTAGATCTACAACTCTTCATGATCTTGTGGTTGTGGTAGATCTGTGGCTCTTCACTTTTGTCCTTATCGATTGGGCCTTCTGCGGTTTATAGATCTGCGGCTCTCTTTACTACGGTTTATAGACCTGCGGCTCTTCACTTCTCTTCAGCAATCTGTGGCCTTCTCTTCAGCAATCTTTTATACTCAACAGGAGAGCATTCTCCAGATGGCTCCCAGCTTCGCGAAAATAGATGTTGGCTTAGTTCTGCTCGCCTTTGGGGGGCAAGCTCCTGCCCATATCGTTAGTGAAGCCCCAGCTCCCACTGTCCAAGTGGTCCAGGCCTCACTTGATGAGGCTTTGAAGTTTTCTGAAAGTGCCCTAATCTGCCGATTCAATGGTTTTTGGCCGCGGCTGACAACTCTCCATAGTTGGATCTCAGAGGTATGGAAGCCTCTAATTCTTGATGCAATTAATATATACCCCTGTGCTAGGGGTTTCTTTATAGTGGATTTTGAAAACCCTGAAAGTAGATAATGTATTTGAGATTCTGGCCCTTGGTTTTGGGAAAAATCAGGGCTATTCATGAGGCCATGGAACCCATCATTCGATCCCTCAACAACAGTCATAACCTCAGCACCAGTTTGGGTGATATTGCCATACCTACCCTTACATCTCTAGAATTTCTCTTCGCTAAAAGCCATTGGAAATGCAATTGGGAAATTTTACTGCAGGTGCCCAGAAACAGAGGAATATGCCAGAACCACCTATGCACGCATCTGTGTGGAAATGGACTTCAGCTTCGGATTCCCAGCTGAAATACACCTAACAAGTAAAGACTACGTGTGGAACCAAAAACTCGATTATGAAAGTGTCCTCCTCAGATGTTGATCCTGCTTTGAGACAGGCCACCTAGCCAAAAATTGCCCAAAAGCCTCCTAGAAAAATTATGCTAGAAAAAATCACCACAGATCTACATGGTGGGAAGGAGCACAAAAAGAACACTACATTGTCATCAAAGAAGAATACTCTCAAGAAAACTCTGAATCACAAGAAATCTCGGGCAAGAAAGAAACAACTCTCAAGACAAGCAGGGAGAAAGCCCCGCCCAACAACAAAAGAGTGAACTCGACAACCCCTCAAGCATCAATGGTTATGAGGATTCGAATACCACACAAAATAAATCTTCATTTAACAGCAAAGCAGATCTCCTAGACCAAACTTCTTCTCCGACAATCTTCAAAGGGATGAACGCAATAGATCACGAAGCTAAGACACCATTGTCCCAAGAACTAGAAGCGATGAAGGAGATGCAAGATAAAGAAAGTTGGAAGACCGTAGAGAAAAAGAAGAAAGCTACAACACCAATCTTTCCAAGAAAGACGAGGAGCCAAACAATTAGAAACTAACAAAATTATAGGTCCGATAGACCAATTTGGTCTCAGTTAACCACCACCATCATCATCATGATCATTAGATTAGGTTTTGTTTTTATGTAAAAAATCATATAAGATTGTTTGTCAAAACTTGAACTTGATTAAACGCGTGTCAAATGTGTAAAATGTTTGCCTGAAATTGGAATACTTAAATTAAAATGCTAAAACAATTCCGTAAATTGATATCGTAGTTAAAACTTGTTTGTGTGAGGTAAAAAATAATAATAATTTAAATATATAAATTAAGTAAATTGATATTACAGTTAAAAAACAATTAAGTAAATTGATATTGTAGTTCAAACTTGTTTGTGTGAGGTAAAAAAAAAAATAGATATATAATATAATTGGTATCATAGTTAAAATGTTTTTGTGTGAGGTAAAATTTATCCAAGTGAGAATTAATAAGTATTTCACATATATAAATTATGTAAATTGATATCATAGTTGTGTAAAATAAACTTTATCCAAGTGAAAAAAAATAAGTAAAAATTAATAAATATTTCAAATGTATAAAGGAAAAACTAATAAGTATCATGAGATGCAAAGCTCTTTTAGAGTGAAAAGAGAATTGATCTCTCTCGGAGCTTGGTAGATCCAGAGTTAAGATGGATCTAGGCTGGTACATATATTTCAAAATTGTTATATGTTTTAAAATTGCTTTGGTTTGTTAAGAGCTTGTCTTCCTCAAATATAAGGAAACAGTTTCAAAATTATTATATGTTTTAAAATTGCTTTGGTTTGTTAAGAGCTTGCCTTCCTCAAATATAAGGAAACAGTTTCAAAGGCATCTAGCAAAAGCTGCTCCAGGTGGCATGATTTTCCTTGAATAATGGTGATGATTCAACATACAATAGTTTATAGCAACTAGTTATTGTTCTCCTCACTACTAGTTTGGCAACTGAGTTATAACAAGTTTTCCCATTATATATTTTAAAAAAAAAACAGACAAATAATAAACTCTAATAAAAACTTTAATAAAAATTTTATTACAAAAACAATTAATAAAACTACTAATTTGATAATTAAATTATAACAAATTTTCTAAATATATATCTAAAAAAAAAAAAAAAAACAAAAACCAAAACAAATAAATAACCATGGTATCTCATATTATCTTTTAATATTATATATACATATTGCAACCCATACCATTCCCAAAACATTATATTTGTATATATATGGAATGATTTGTGAATTTTATTTTTATATATAAATATTTTTTATAAAAAAAAAATTATATTAAAAATAACTAATATATACATTATAATAAGCAAATATAAAAATAACATCCCACATTATATTTTATTATATATACAAAGTATAACCCATACCATTCCCAAAACATTATATTTCTATATATAAAATGATTTGTGAATTTAATTTTGTATATATAATTTTTTATAAAAATAATTATATTAAAAATAATTACAATATACATTATAATAAGCAAATATAAAAATAGTATCCCACATTATATTTTTATATTATATATACATAGTGTAACCCATATCATTCCCAAAACATTATATTTCCATATAAAAAGAATGATTCGTGAATTTTATTTATATATATATATATATATATATATATATAATTTTTAATAAAAATATTTATATTAAAAATAATTACAATATACATTATAATTATATTGTAATCATCAGTAAAAGTTAACTATCATCATCAATAAGCAAATATAAAATAGCATCCCACATTATATTTTAATATTATATATACATAGTGTAACCCATACCATTCCCAAAACATTATATTTCTCTATATATAAAAGGAATGATGTGTGAATTTTAATTTTATATATATAATTTTTTATAAAAAAGATTATATTAAAATTATTTATTAAAAGTAAACCATATTTAAAGCTCATATAAAAATAATATTCCATCACATCTTTAATAAAATATTTGATTTTATGATTTAATAAAAATATACATGTGCAGCGTGGCCCATACGATTCCCAAAGCGTTATCGGGCGTGAGGCACAACTGACAACGTTTTTGTCTGCATCCATCAAATTGCCCTTTCGTCTTCCTTTTTCGTGTAACGTGTGTGGCCCAAATTTATGTGGGCCCCTATGACGCAAGATTTATGGGCCTATAGGACACAATGGAGCGACCTAAATAGAAAAGTCCGATTACAATTTATACATAGAACTTTTAATTTATGTAGTGTGCAAACCAATTATGTCTCAAGGGAAAATGGAAGTAAATTAAAATAGTAAAACAAGGGTACTAAGTAGCATAGTCCCTCTATATTTAATTAGTTTGGTTTCATCTTATGGTAGGAACATAATAGTCTCACTTCCTATTTATTTTCATAATAGCACACTTTGAAAACGAGTTTCAATGCAATGAGATTGGTGGTTTTCTCTAGCAAATATATTTGCTTTGTATTCATGCCTTACCCAAACTAAGTACCTATATGAATTTAGATTAGTAATGGGAGAATATATAACTATAATAGCAATGGAAATCAATATGCATTGAATCATGTATTTCTTAATGTACTTGTTATCTGTGTCATTTTCTGTTATGATCATCATTTTCAATTGCTATACATGGAGTATTGTTATTGAAATTATAACTGCTATAATGAGAACTACTATGTAGTTTAGAGGTAAGTGCATTGAAGGATTTCTTTAGTTTAGAATGGAAGAGAGACAGATGTAAATAAGCCAAAATCTATTTCTTTCTCACTCCGTAAATTTTCATGTAGTTTGAAAGTGAGTATAGTGAGGGATTCCCTAGGTAGAGAATGGAAGAGAGGCAGGTGGAAATAATCTAGAAGTTATTCCTCTCCAACTTGGTAAATTTTTATGTAGTTTGAAAGTAAGTACAATGAAGGATTCCCTAGGTCTGGAAGAGAGATAGGTGTAAATAACCCAACAGTTATTCCTCCTCTCCCTAATTTTCAATGGTAGCCTTAAAGTTCATAGTGTTAAATCCACAAATGTTATTCCCAACCAAAAACCATAGTATATACACCTTTGTTATTCAAAATAACAAATTAGTCTCGGTTCAATAGGTTTGAATATAAATGCACTACTTAACAACATTTCTCTTATTCTATTCTTATTGAATTCAACTAAATTTTATAGACATTGCATATATCTATGCATCTATAACAATCATAAAATAAAAGCCACAATTGAAATTCAAAAAAATATAAAAATGATTATCACATCTCAATTCCTTACGTAATTAAAAATCTTGTCCATATTTGAAATAGCAACCTTATGCAATTAATTTTTTTGTATTTGAAACAGTAACCAAAAAAATTGGCTAAACAATCGTTGAAGGTGTCGGAAATTCTGCCAACACCAGGGGATCTCCCCTATATAAAGTCCCAATTAGACTCACACCGTTTGGAGTGGGAGTCTCATCTAGGATGACGGCCCAACAACCATTTTGTGGAGTTTATAATATGACCTAGAAAAAATCAGCAACATAATAGAAAACCAATATCACTTTTAAGACATGCAAACAACGTTATCTTTGTAAAATATACAATTGTAATGTGCACAGAATACTTCCATGAACAAAGTAAATAATGTGAGCCTTTGGAAGAATAATGACAACACTACTCTAATAAATACAAACATATAAGGAACGAATCGCTAATCAATTTGAAATATAGTTTTCAAACAAACATTATCATGAAAGCAAAGACGATGTACAATTTCAATTAACATATGTACTAAAGACAACAAAATAGTTCACTATTTTCAATACATGTGAATACAAGCATATACCATAACCATCACAAGGGTATTCATACAACAAGTTTTGATACATGCATGAAATATATACCCGGCTCAAAGAACTTCTTATAATTATGTAGAAGTATTAAGATGCAGGATTACAAAGACATTTCACTTGTTCCAATAGTAGAACATGTAAGCCACAAATTGCTTCTCAAAAGAACAATCTCTCTCTCCTAAGCTAACAAGAGAAGCCAAGGCTAAAGTCCCATTGCTTGAGCTATGAGGGTCTATATATAATAAGTGAGGTGACCTTTCACCTTCCATGCGACTCTTGGACTCCCCTCATGGCTCTTCATCTTCCATATGATCTTTGGGATTTCTTGTGACCTTTTGACTTCTATGTGATTTTTCATTTTCTTCCCTTTTCTAGTTACAAAATTTATCCTTTTACAAAATTGTGGGCAAAATCGTAATATATATATATATATGAAATTTTAATTCGAGCATTATGATGTGGAGATCTTTTGTGATGTATTTGTATTAGGATTTATATTTTGTTACTATATATTTCACCTTCTGTGAAACCTCTCATTCATATCTCATCCCACCCTCCAAAGCATCTCACAATATTGTTTTAGAGCCCACTTATATATTGTTCCACAACATAATCAATTTCAGGTGCAACTTGATTGGCTTAATGACATATTATAGAACAGTATCCTTGGTTATCTCCAAGTCATATTGAGTAGCTACAATTCTTATGATGTCCAAAACCTCCTTCAGCTCTTGTCTGATGGCATCTCTATGCTTCACCTCTCCAGGAAAACCTGCCAAAGATATCATGTGCATTTGAACCAAAGTTTCCAATCTGGAATGCAATTTCATATATGAAAACATAGTGCTGGATATGTGGCAATTGAGCTAATCATAAGCTTTCGCATGTATTTTTATCTCTATTCCATCCATTTCAACTTCAACCCTTTCTTTCCTAGCCAACATTATTGGTGCATTTAGGTATTTGGGCCCCATTCTTGGATCATGTCTATAGGCATGTGAGCTAGCTTTGTAATCCTATTTTTTTTTCTATACCTCCTTATGGATTTCATAAGAAGGAACAATTACCTTGTGCAATGTCATCATCTCTCCATAAATTTGTTTCAACATGTCTTCCAACTACTTAAGTTCCTTAACTATCGTAGATTGCAAACCTTCTCTACTGAAACTTGTGAAAGGCACTCTTTGAGTTTCAATGAGAAGTTGCTCATTATGTTGCTTTGAAACAACCAAGTATTTCTTCAATTGTTCAACCTTGAGAGTAAGATAATCAATATTATTTTCAGTTGATACTTCAAAGGTTGCAACTAGCGAAATGATTTCTTTTGGATTGGTTTTTGTGTTTGAAACAATCTCTCTTTCCATATGGATAGAGACAGGTTGGTCTGGCTCATTTGGAAAGTACTTCCTCCTTTGTTGAATGATTTTGTGCTTGAGTTGATCGAATGTGAAATTAGAGATGTATAGAATTATGTCTTATTCTTGAGGTGGAATCCCCATTTGACTAAGAGGAAGATGCCCACCTATTATAGGAGTTGGAGGCCAAATATTCTAAGTGGCTATGATTGGCTCAACTTCTATTATTTGATTCTCCTCTAGTTTCTCATCATCAATTTCTTAAGTGATTAGCTCTTCTTCTAGTTTCTTCACCAATTCTTCTTCATCTTGCTTCCTCTTCTTCTCTTCTTCAATTTGTATCCTTCTTTGTTCTTCTTCCTCTTTCAGTTGTTTCAAGGCTTCCTCTTGTTGTTTCCTGGAAGCATCCTCTTCTTTCCTTTTTCTCAATTCTTGTTCTCTCTCTTTCATGGCCTCTTGCTTAAGTTTTTCTTCCTCCTCCTTTTTCCTTTTCTCTTCAGCTTTTGCCATATTTTTAACTTCTTCTTCTTCTTATCTCTTCCTCTTGGATTATTTTCACTCCTTTCTCTTCCTTTCCTCTTCAACTGCACCTTTAATATCTTTATCGGATTTAAATTTTTACTTCTTTCCTGTGCAAATTCCTGCTCCTGTTTTCTTTTCTATTCAAGATTCTCCTGCATGTCCATGTCCTCTTAGTTCCCCTCTTTGGTTTTTATAGAGAATTTGTTGTATTAGAAGGGCTTTTTTCTCCATTTGTTCCACTCACACTTGAAGTATTATAATGGTTCTTGATTTTCTCTTCTTCCACCTAGGAAACCGAGGTATATGCCCACGTATGTTTCAGAGTTTCATAGTGTCGGGTGCGTATTTTCCTTGGATCATATCGGTGATAACTCATTTCTCTAAATCTAAGGCACTCCAGTTCTAGAATTTCCACCTCTTCTGCCTTCATGCTCTTCAGGTTGTATGATCCTATTTGTAGTAGGAAGATGGGCCATGGAGACTTCTTTGATCTCTATAATGACCCTGACAATCCTATACAAATTTTCTAATCAACTACCTGCATAACCACCTTATCTGTCACAAACAATAACATAAGATGTGGACTTTTTTATGCCCTAAATACTCTAATGAAAGTTCTTTGAGGCGATGCAAACCAATCTATAATGTTTACTATAGATTCCCTCGCCTTGTCGGTCATGCAAGATGCCTCATTACCAAACAAAATTTGATACAATATTGAGATGAAGAGCTCGGTTACCTTTGCTTACACTCCCATGTAGATGTTTTCCAAAAGTATCTTGCAGTATATATGGACTAGAGGTATTTCTTTAGCATATTCCCAGTTCCATTCCATCCCTGGGAACTCAATTTTAGCACATATATCATCTAGCAAGTATGAGGACATGTAAAACTCAAGTTTCTCACCTCGTGCCACATTTTTCACCTTTTCAAGGCACTTTTGCAATTGTTGAGCCATGAGGTTGGACCAATTGAAAATGGTTACTTTAGTTGATAAAGGGTGGACCATGAAGACCCACTTTTCTTCAAATAATTCTTCTTACGTCCATATAGTTTGCAACATGTGGCCATCAATTATTGGTATACTTTCTTCAAAATCTTGGTTTTATAAATACCATTGGGATTTTGACCAATTTGCTAGGATCCTACCACCAAGATTTGAGATATCTTTGGTGGATAATCTGAAACTAGCATAGAATCTTGAGTTGAGATATTCTTCAAGATTTGGTAGGTTATATTACATATGGATATCGTGAACCTGATAGGTGGCCAATACTTCACCTTTTGAGTTCTTGACTATCATATTCTTATGGTTGATGTGCTACAAGATCCACCTTCTTGTTTCTGCTCAAGGGAGTACTGGATAATGGCAACCAACCCTGTGAAACCTAGACCTTTTGATGTTCAATTATACCTCTCGATCTTCTTCATCTTATGGGATCACCTTTCTAGAAGAGTATTTAAAAATCTTTGGTCAAGTTAGGATTATAGACTTGTCTATGAAACATGATGTATATTTTAGAGTTGGTGCTTTGGGCTTCTGACTATTCACAACACCCTTGATACTACTTTCAACTGCCTCTCTTTCAAGTCCTTGTAACTAGAGGCATGCTTTTGGTAGAGGATGATACATTGATACACTTAAGATTTCTGGTACCTAGAAACTGAAATTCATTCATAACAAAATACACAATTGGTCTGAGAAAACCCCTACTCCATCGTTCTATATTTGTGTAATTCTCTTTATGGAAAAATAATGTGTTGGTCTTGGCGCGAACATAGAGTCTAGAGACAAGGATGATCTTGGTTTTGTACTAGGGACACGCAATGCGCTCACAAGGTTGAGAGTGCATATGTTTGGCACAAACGCAACTTGTAGGCACAATACTTAGTCATATGGAAATTATTGAACGTGCACTACACTGACACAGGGTTGTATAACACATATTAGATGCCAGCTTAGTTTGTAGTGATAGGGAATTTTGATAATGGATATAAAATTCACACGTAATTCAATGAATATGAGACTCAAGGCAAGGTGTCGATGAGGTTTGTAGAGGTAAGGTAATGAGAGTTATGCCTTTGTTTTGTGTTGGCACATTGAGGAAAATCATCATGGGTGAAATCACAGATGATAGAGACATGGGTGTAAGGCTTAGGATCTAGAGTGCATGGGCACGTCATCTAGAGGTTAGATTAGGACTAAAAGAAAGTTATAAAATTTCGCTATGTATGGGAAGGAAAAACAGTAAGAAAGCGCAATCAAAATCATCAAAATGAAAACTGGACATAGAAACTTGTATACATACATACATACATACATACAATGTATGGGAAGGAAAAACAACAAGAGAGCGCAATCAAAATCATCAAAATGAAAACTAGACATAGAAACATGTATATATATATATATATATATATATATATATATATATATATATATATATATATATATATATATATATATATATCCAAAGGAATATGAAGGGTCGCAGAATTTGAAGAGTCATATACAAACAAACTGGAAGAACTGAAATGACACACATAGATTGCACAATTAGGGAACATGACAATGAGACGTACCTAAAATGTGCACACAGGACATTCACAAAGTGGAAGGGGATGGTTCTATGCTCAGAAGATGCACAGAGCTCCAACAAGCCAAATAAAACTGTAAATGATCATTTTTTTTTTTTTGGTGGGGGGTGGGGGGGTGGGGGGGGGGGGCATTGGGGTGTGGGGGGGATCCGGGACTTGTATAAATAATTAGTCCACACATGTGAGCTAGTTTCATTTTTGGAGTGCACCCTAGAGGGTGTATGTGTGCAATGTTTCTAAACTGTCATTGTAAAGATCGCTAACGTTGGAGAGAAGAAGTGTGCTACAAAGAGAGTGCTAGGCTTGTGAGTGAACAATGTGCTTTTACTTTGAAACTTCCATGCAAGCCATTGATGACTTAAGCACTTAAGTGAAATTAAAACAAGCTCGCGATGACCTCAATCATGAAGAGAAGAATGAAGACAGGATAAATAGGGGCTCCAAAAATAGATAAAGTTGAATATTTTGGAGGGTGGTTATAGTAGCTACAACACTTGGTGATTCACCAATAGGACCTCATATTCTCTATTTATGCCTTATTTAAGTTTAAATTCTAGTCCTAAAGAAGTATTGATTCATCCTATGAGATGCCTTAGATTCATTTCTTAAACTCAATTATAGACGTTATTTCTTCTATTTCTCTCATCATGTTATGCCAACTCACAAAATAAAATAAAAGATAGATCGACGACTTGAGAAATAGCCTCTTCTAGGGGGGGGACCTCCTTTACATCACATAAATGAACAATTATTGGATGATACAAATGACAAGACCTCCTTGGTATATATAGTATTCTAAGGGATCACAATATAATCAGCCTACATAACAATAATAATATAAGGGCAGAACAATAACAATAGCGGGCTTGTATGGGGTACAACAATAACAATATGGGGGAGACATGGGCACAACAATAACAATAGGGGGCTACACTAACAATAATAACAAAGGGGCTATACTAGTATTATAGGGACCTAACATGCCCCTCTCCTTCAAAAAAATTGTTGTTCTCAACGCTTGAGTAGTTTTGGATGCTTCTATATAAAATTATCATCCTCCCATATGGAATCTTCAGTGGGTAAGTTCTTCCAGTTAATGAGATACTCTGGAATTAATTGATTTCATAGTTGTCAGGTTCTGGTTTCTATGACTGCTTCAAGTTCCAATATGATTTTTCCTTCTTCGTCAAGTTCTGGCAATACTGTTCGAACTGAAATCTTGTCACTAATAACCTTATTTAAGCATGAAACATGGAAAACTTGGTGTACTTAAGAAGATGCAAGAAACTCCAATTTGTATGCCACAATGCCAATATTTTGCAACACCTTGCAAGGACCATAGTACTTGGTTGATAATTTATTATCCTTCTTAGCTTACTTAAGGGGCATTTGTTTGTATGGTTATAACTGTAAAAATACCCAGACGCCTACATCAAAACTTATTTCACTGTGATGTTGATATGCCTATTGTTTTATTCGATGTTGCGCTAGTGTGAGGTTATCCTTTAAGAGTTGGAGAACTTGTAGTTGATGCATGATGTGATCTTCCACTACTTGAAACTTAGAATTTTCTCTTAGATATGTTATGATGGATGGTGGATGATATCCATAAAGTTCCATAAATGGGGTCATTTTTGTTGTTGTATTAAAGGAAGTGTTATACCACCATTCAGCCAAAGGTAACCACTTGACCGATTGTGTTTTTTTATCAAATACAAATCAACGAATATATCCTTCCAAACATGTGTTCACTATCTTAGTTTGCCGGTCAGATTGAGGATGATAAGATGAGATATGAGTTAATTGAGTACCAAGACAAGAAATAGTCTTGTCCAAAAATTTCCAGTGAAAATGGGATCTCTATCACTTACAATAATCATTGGGTTTTCATGTATCTTTTCAATTGTTTCCATAAATGCAGTAGCAACTGTACTGGATTTAAGAGGATGATATAATGCACACAATTGCGCATACTTAGTAAGTATATCAACTACCACCATGTTGAAACTCTTTCCTTCAAACTTAGGTAAACTTGTGATAAAATCCATTGAGACCTCCTCCCAACGCTGACTTGGAATGGCTAAAGGTTGTAACAGCCCCGAGGTCTTAATTGTCACAACTTTATTTTGTTGGAAAACCAAACATTCTACCACAAACTTCTTAATATCATATTTGTGGCTATCCCAAAAAAATCCTTCTTGACCCTATGGTACGTTTTTAAAAATCTTGAGTGCCCTCCTAAGGGGGAGGTGTGCAATTCCAAAAGAATATTTTGTTTGAGTTGGGAATTCTTATAGAGATATAAGTGATCTTTGTATCATAATGAATCATTTTTCCAGATAAACGTATCATATGTATTAGGATCTTTCTACAACTTTTGAATGAGTGTCCATACTTCTTCCTCATTCTTCCATTCATCCCTTGCTTCATTTATCCAATCAGGTTGGATAGTAGAAATGGCACAGAGAAATGCTTCCACATCTTCATCCTTTCTTGAGAGTGCATCTGCAACAACATTTTTCTTCCCTTTTTTGTACATGATTTCAAATTCATAACCCAACATCTTTGTGACCCATTTTTCCTACTCTTCCGAAGATAGTCTTTGTTCCAAAAAGTATTTAAGACTATCGTGATCTTTTTTACCTTAAAGTGTCTTCCCATTAGGTAAGATCCCCATTTATTTAGTGCGTGTAGTACTGCTAACATTTCCTTCTCATAAATGCGTTTGTGTAAATACATTCCCTTGATTGGACAGATTTCAAAAGCAACGGTTCTTATTTCTTGCATTAAAATAACACCAGTTCCATTTCCTTAGGCATCACATTCCACAATAAAGGTTTTTGTGAATTCTGGTGTTGTTAAGACTAGTGCTTGGCACATTGCCTCTTTAAGATGTTTGAAGGCCTTAGTTGCTTATGGATTCCAAGAAAATGCATCTTTCTTCAGTATTGTTGTTAGAGGAGTTGTTATTCTCCCATAATCCTTAACAAACTTGCGATAGTACCCTATCAAACCATGAAATCCTCGAATATGATTTAGAGTTGTGGGGATTTTCCATTCCTTAATCGCTTTAATTAGGGTCTACCTTAAACCGTCATCAGATACAAAATGACCCAAATATTCCACCTCATGTACTCCAAATAAACATTTGGAGACTTTTGCATATACTTGTTTCTCATCCAATAGTTTGAGCACCCTGTCAACATGTTGAACATGATCCTTGCAAGACTTGATGTAGATTAGTATATCATCAAAAAATATTAACACAAATTTTCTAAGGAAGGGATTGAAAATGGAATTAATCAAACCTTGAAACGTGGAAGGTGTATTAGTAAGGCCAAAAGGCATGCCCAAAAATTCATGATGACCTTCATGAGTTTAGAATGTTTTTTTTGGAATGTCTTCAGTCTCCATTCTAAATTGATGATATCCTAAACAAAGATCCAACTTAGTGAAGTAAATTGATCCAAGTAATTCATCCAACAATTCATCAATGATAGGAATGTGAAATTTATCTTTAATAGTGAGAGTTTTGAGCTCCCTGTAGTCCTGAAACATATGCCATGATCCATCTTTCTTGTGCACCAATACTACTGGAGCAAAGAAATAACTTTGAGTAGGTTGAATTATACCATCCTCTAGCATTCCTACAACCATATGTTCAATTTCACTCTTTTGGGCATAGGGATATTTGTAAGGCGTGATGTTTGGAGGAACACTTCCTAGAATCAAATGAATAGCATGATCATAATCATGAATAGGTGGGAGGCCTTTGGGAGTCATAAATACCTTGGAATGATTGTCCAAGACTTTTTGGAGATATGGAGAAATAGATGATTTCAATGTTTGAACCTCTAGTGAGCATAATTATGTAATTACGCCCCGTTGTTCTTTATTAAAAAGCTTTGGCATGCCATTAGCGCTGATTGCCTTCCCTTGTTTCCCTGTGATACCCCTTAATTCAATTTTCTTTCCTTCCCAAAAAAAATTCAATAAAGTTTCTTGAAATTAAAAGCTATCGTCCCTAAATATTGTAGCCATTGGACTCCTAGTACAACATCAGCACCACCCATTGGAATGGAAAGAATTGGACTATTCAATAAATATTTCCCCATGGTTAGCTTGATATTAAGACACTTTCCAGAGAAATTTATATTTCCTCCATTCACAACCATCACTTGACTCTCTGGTTCTGGATATAGAAAGAAATTTAATTCCATGGCTATATTACAATGAAAAAAATTATGTGTACTATATGAATCAATCAACACTATTACCTTTTTCTTCTTGATATATCCTTATATCTTGAGAGTTTGGGGAGTTGTGATTCCCACCAATGAATTACAAGATATTGTCATATTCATTTCTTCTTTCTTTGGGGTTGATTCCTCGCGTATATCATCTTATTTTGATGTTTCTTGTTCCTTTTCTTCCTCCTCTTCATAATTTATGTAAAATAATTTCTTCTTAGCACACTTATGACCTTTAGTGTATTGTCTATCACAACTGTAGCAAATCCCTTTCACTCTTTTTTCCTCCAATTGTTGTGGTGTCAATCTTGTAGGTTCTGGAAGGCTAGGAGAAAAAACACTTCCATATTTATAGTTGTGAGTGGTAGACTTCCTTGTTGCCATAATTTTTCTTTCAAATTCTCTTTCTATCTTGAATGCCTTCTCCAATGAATCGAGTTCCCAAAGAAGAACTTCATTTTGGATGCTATCCTTTAAATCCCCTATGAATACATCAATCCTATGCTCCTATAGAATATCAGTTACCCTGATATTCAATTTTTTGAAGTCCTCAATGTGCTCCACCATTGAACCCTTTTGTTTGAGATTTATCAATTGGCTAAAGAAGATGTTTCTCTTTGTATCCTCATAATGTGCTATCATTTCCTCCGTAAAAATTGTCCAAGTGACCAGTGGTATATGAGAAAAAATCCATTGATACCATACAAATTGATGGGGTTCTAAATATAAATATGAAATGCATACCTTTTGTGTGTGTTGCACATCATGTAGATCAAAATATTACTCCATCTGTAGTATCCATGTTACCATATCCTTGCCATAAAACTTCCTCATATCTATCTTTGGAATGTGGTGGGTTTTAAGCCCAACATTGGAGTCTCTAAAATCGTAATTCATATTCTCTTTTCCTCATCATGATTTTCATAGATTACCTTGTCACCACTGGGAAGTCTTTATTTTAACAACTTTTCCAAACCTTCCTTCATTCCTTTTATATTCACATTCATCATTACTTCCACGTCTGCTTTTAAACAATCATTTACAACTCCCATGTCCCTTTTTATAACATATATTGTAACATTTATCATGGCTTCCTATTCATTTTTTGTTACTTTTTGCAAGAGAAAATTTTGTTGCACTTGGTCTCGCAATTTTGGTATATCATGTTGCATCTCTTCCTCTTTCTTCATGTGTCATTGTAGAGCATTCATGTTGCTTAATAGTTTTATCCATTTTTTTTTTGTTTCGAGGCTTATGGAATCGAAAAATGATATCTATGCTTCACTATGCCCTTTGAATCACTTCAAACAAATTTTTCAAACAAAAGTTACGTAAAATGCCTTTTTATTCATTTTAGAAGCTCGATATTGAAACTATTTTATATCTATAATTTAGGCCTCCCAAGGTATGAAATTTTGCCCCTTGATAGAAATTTAAGTCTTCTTTCCAAATACAAAAGTCAGACCAATATTGGATTCTTCAATATAAAGTTATGACACATCTCCCACAATGACCTGATTATGGACTAGTTTAGTAGCGTGAACTTGTATGGGATGCCACGTCTCTCTTTCCAACCTTCGACCTTGAAATTCGTACACAAAATGCTAAAATATTTTCACTCTCAGTGAATTTTTACATAATTCAAATTCAATTCTTTAAACTAAAGTTATGATTATCTTCCCTAGGTCGCTTGTTTTAGACTAAATTCTGGGGCATGCAAAAACCATAACTTCTTCAGACCATATCACAAAAACTGTAGCGAACCAATATTTGAAATTTCTACGTAAAGTTCACCAAGTGATCAAAATTTTAGATTATGAAGCTTTGTAGAAAAAACTTTATAGTGAAAATTCCAAGATGGCCTATTTGAAGCAGCAAAACCTTAGAATCCAAACCTCTGATACCAAATGTTATGCAACCAACTCACAAAATAGAAGAAAAGATAGATCATCGACTTGAGAAATAGCCTCTTCAATAGGGAAACCTCATTTACATCACATTAATGAACAATTCTTGGATGATACAAATGACAAGAGTGTAGAGTTTATGCAATTGCTCAAATGACAAATGGTGTAGAGTCTAATTGGGACTCCTTGTGTAGAGACTAATTGGGAATTTATATTGACAATGACTATAGTGAGGATGATTTTTATAATCTAGCTATTTTTTATATAGTTGTTGATGGTCAACCTAGTCAACCTAGCCGTTTGGAAGATCTGCTATCCATATTTAATATGCAGCTATGATCTGACTCCTCAACTTGTCCTGACGATGAACCACACTAGTTGGTTCGAAATGTGTCGACAAAGGTTTTCTACATGTGATTTACGCTGAAACTCTTCTTATAAATTTTATGGATCGCGGAAGCCTCAATTCAACAAATGACTTTTATGTTTAACGTAGGATTCCTTTTTTCAGTAACACAATGCCAAAATATTTTTGGTTACTTCGATGCATCGTTGTTCTATGGCTTTAATTGCTTCAATAACAATGACTTTTGTTTGTCTATTGTAACCTTCCAAATTGTCACTAGAGATAAGCAAATTGGATTACAGAGATGTCATTTCCATCGAATATTGTGTCGCTCATGAATAGACAATTCTAACATCCCTCAAAAGCCTCAAATAATACATAACTATCTATGGATCATTTATTTCAGGGAGAGAATGATATATTAACTAAAAGAAAAAATTGAGAGGAAGTAGGGGAGATGAGTGGGAATTGGATGGTGGATAAGGGACATGAAATTCCTTAACAATGTTCTCTTCATGGATGATTGGGGTGAAGCTCCTTTGGAAAACATCCCAGCAACCACCTATAAGATAGCCCATATGTGTTGCTCCCTTTTTAGGAGGTATTGCCATTATAATCTAATTCAGGTAATGAATGTGATTTATGGAGGCTTGAATTTGTTAAATGTAGGCTTGATGCCGAAAATTCTATCGTTTGACATCATGGGAGGTGTAACACCCTCTAGCCACATCCACCCAAGTAACCATGCCAACTGGGGTAAATATGAGACGAGAGGCTACTATGATCAGATTCGACCTCCTATTTTATCTTAAGGAAGTGGAATCAACAGAAACATCACACACAGTCATCCAACATCATCAACAGAACCCTCAAGAGACAAGTCAGCCACTCAGACAGCCTGTCCTTGGATCCCATTGTTGTTCTGGATCTCTTAGGCCATAATCCCTCTCATGCTATGGGTAAGGGAGCAACCAGAAACCTATAGTTTCTCTCACAGGCTTGTCTGCTAGTAACCACAGACCAAAATTGTCATTTATGTGCCAATGACCCTAGGGTTTAAGCTACTTTTTTAGGCCCAGAGCCCATGCCACTGCCCAGAATGGAGTGATAGCTTGAAATCAGTAAAATTACATGGAAACAATGATGCAAAAGACATAAGTTGAACAAGTCCATAACCAAACCCCTATTAGCCATGACAAGCATTTCATCAAACAAGTCATCAGCATGTAACCTACAGGTGTAAACAACATAATTAAGTATAGGGGTCTCATACTTATCTGATAATCTCTATGAACCATTATTCCCTCATGTCATTTGTTTCATTATCATCTATTAGGCCATAGATATGCTATCCATTCATTTACAAGTAAAAACATGATGAGAGCCATACTTAGTTGTTGTCATAAAATATACATATAACCTAGCATAATAGGAACATAATTACCATAAACACATTAGCCATCAAAATCCACATATACATCGATACAATTTCACATAGAAATCAAGGGAATTAATTTCTCATTAATGAATGCAATAAACCAACTGCATATGGGACTACCACATTCCACCTGACCATAGAATGGCTAAGACAAATATCTCTTCATTCATTCACCCTTGTGCCATATTCCAAGCATGAATGTCGAACTCAACCAAAAGAACCAACCAGGGCATACCGAGGTTAAACCACCTCACCCTCATCAACAGAAACAATGCTTTACCATAATCCATCCCAGAACACTAGACCAACACAATGAACACATCATAACAGGATTTACCGTGATCTCCACTTGATCACTAAGCCAAACAAGCATGGGTGCCACCAAATTTCTCCACCTACATCGTGAGGAATTTTCCTGTGTCCTAGTCTCTCAGGCTTTACTGCAATCCAAACCTGAATCACTAGCCGCTAAATCGAGACCCACTCTCTAGGCTTTACTACATATCCCAGCCCGGGATTACTAAGCCCAATGGAGAGAAAACCACCTCTATGCTTTATAGTATATCTCGCCATTCATCAGTAAGGATTCCTAAGCCATCCAAGGCAAGACAAAATCCAGCTTTACCGCAACCCATAGTCTATCTCAAGGGTTACTGGTGAGCTCCAGTATTGCAGCAATGATGCTGCAACTCCCAGGACTCCCTACTTTACTTTTATCAACCCGGTAGTTCGTAACAATCTTGGAAGCGACGATGCTATATGAACAAGTGCTAGCTCTTACTACAAGCTATCACTTTGTTGTTGGGAAAAGTATCCATTCAGAATGCCCCTATCCCACTCTAAGGTGTGATAGTGCCTTAGCAACAAACAAGGAAAACTATTCTCGTATTCTTCTTTATGAAATGTAAATGGAGAACAAGGATGTAACTAACCGGTGTCTTCCGCTAGTTTGTCGATCCAATCTCTCTCTCCTTTGTTCGCTTCCCGCTGCCTGCTCTTTCACTGGTCCAACTTCACCAAGTTCCTGCAAGATCACAAGAGAGGAAAACTACACAAAAGACATAGATTTACATTCATAACTAGTTTAGGATCAGATATAAACTAAATATGCAAATATAACAAAGCATCATTGATATACAAGCATATAGGAGAAACTCAAATAGTTTTATTGATATGATAAGAAAGTCCAAGAGGAGATACAACCAAGTGAGTCCCAATCCAGCATCTACCTCCCAGCAAAGGAATCCCTTCCTCTCCTCCAACAAAGCATAAATCACCCAATGTACTAATCTCAATCTCAAACCAACAACAATTCTCTGCAAAGTACAAAATTCCAACCTCCAGATATCTGGGATGAGAGATCCATATATAGATGTAAGCAGAGAGGATGAGTCAGCTTATGTTTTGACTTGTGGCTTCTCTCTGTCAGTTCTTGCTTCCACTTGGAGGTTGAGAGTCTCTTACTCATCACTAGTCGAATTCATTGAGGCAAGTGTCATTGGAGAAGATTCTGGAAGCTTCCAGTGTCTTTCCACCTCGTTGACTGAGCTTGCCATTTGTCATTTCCCGCTCAACGCACCCTGGTAGTGCATTCACCTGCGTTGCAATGCACCTAGCCAGTGTATTTGGGTGCTTTGCAACGCAGGCAGCTAGTGGAGCCTCTGAATTGATCCTCATTTGACTAGTTCTGGGCAGTTTCAGGTGGAGAACTTCTGGGAGAAGCTGTCATTTGTTGACCTTGTTTCTTTAGGAGCTGGAACAACATCTTTAGGGACTTAGGATCCCTTGGTTTATGGACATTTCATGGTTATAGTTGTAAGGCACAAAAATGTCTATAACAGTTGCCCCCTAAAGTATGAGGCCGTTTATCGGGTGAAATGCTTTATTAGGAGGATCCAAAGTTCTTTCAATGCTGGGAGGAGACCTGTAATAAGATACAATACAATACATTATTCTTCATACTGTTTTCATGATCTAGCTGAGGCGGGCATTCCCATGCTTAGTTTTATAAATTCATTTTCATATACATAGGACAGACAATCGTCTGATGGTAGACTGATGATCTTGATGAAATCATCATCCTTTTGGTAGGATGATTGTCTGTGCTGCATCGCTGTACATGTCAATGTCTTTATTTTTCCTGAATATATATCACAGCCCGGATGGATGAAACTAGATTCGGGGTCTTCAATCTCGTCCGATCTTCACTCTAAGTACAAGTCGATCCATGTGAGAAATGTTCCGAAGTCGAACATGGAAAGACATCGCTTGATTACCAGTCAATGATGTAAATTGTTAACAAGCGCGAGAGGAATCACCGATAATGATAATGACCCTCAAGGTACTGCAGTACAATTCACGTGGTGTGAATAAAGGACTTGGCGTCGAACACCACGCAAAATCTTTCGGTCGAAGGTCATTGATGTATACTTGTCGCCGGAAGTGAGAAACTTGCCATTGAGGCATGCAAGCTTCAAAGTACTGAAGGGGGTGTTCCTAGATCAACTTCTCGGATAATGAGCTGGTGTCGACAAGAAGTGATCCGTCAAAGGAGGGCCTTGATGTATCCCACATCAGTGACACGAAACGGAGAAAATGATTTTGATGGAGGTGAAAACAATCTGATGATATATGGTTCAGGGTGGCGGTCATGAATGAATGAAGTATAATGTATGGTAGTGGATGGGACACGGTTGACTTCTCTGGATGACTTCTCTTGAACATATCGGCGACACTTGTGTGATGGATTGGTAGCATTTACCCCAAAGGTGGATGGTATGGCGAGACCATGGTGATGTGACCGGTGAATGAAACAACCCAACCCGACTCAGACATGGAGTGGAAGTGTCATGTTCAAGAGCGACTTGCTACCAATAAAGGTTCTTTGAGTTTCTTCCCAATTTTTCCCCAGTCATTTCTGACCAGTACCTCTTTATTTTTGTCAAGCTTGAGGAGGATAACATATGCTTGTTCTATAATTTTCCCTTTGGGCAAACCCATCGCTATGTTTTAACGAGCCTAGCGATAGTGAAACTCGTTCTCGTCTAAAGACAAGTTTGTCGCTATTAATGTTTTTAACGAGTCTAACGACAAAGATAACTCGGTCCTTTTCATTTTTAGAGAGTCTGAAAAGGTACGTAAAGATAACTCCAAAGTTCCTTTTTCGTCATCTAATCCCTTAAGTCAGAAAAAGTATAAAACAATACAGAAGGGATGGATTTTCGATAGTTTTAACGAGCCGAACAAAACAAGCGCTCGATCTTTTTGTGCAATAATCCCTCAGGTCCAAAAAGATTAAAATCTAGAGGAGGGATAGCACTTCCGGTCGCTTTAACGAGATGGAAGGCCAAAACTCGGCAATCTTTTCATATTTTACAAGTCAGCTGAAAAGAGCTTAAAGAAGACTCGTCTTTTGAGGAACGAGTGATCAGATGGGTAGCAGCTGATTCCAGGTAAGGGTTGGAATTTTCCAAGCACGGCAGTGTCACAAGGATGGCTAGTGAAATCACTCTTCGCAGTTGTTCCTCAAAATGGGTAAACAATCAAATGGAGGTGAATGATCGGCCAATGGAAAAGTGGAGGTGACGATGCAAACACGACCAAGGCTTTAATGGCTGATAATGTTACATTCACGGTGGTTATTTACCGGGTAGTTCATTTTTTAATGAGCTTAAACATGGATTGAAACACTTGCTCGGTCTTATGTTTATTTTTTAACGAGCATGAACTATGTGCTAAAACTGCTCGATTTTATGTTTATTTTTTAGCGAGCATGAACTATGCGCTAAAACTGCTCGATTTTATGTTTATTTTTTAACGAGCATGAACTGTGCGCTAAAACTGCTCGATTAATCCAGTCATATGATAAGAATGTCTCATTTAAAATGGCAACTTTTAGATTTTTTCCCCACATCCTTTCTTTATGCAAGTTAGGAAACGACTAATCCCAAAAACAGATAAATAACCGCTCTTTGCTTGCACTCCAAAAGGTTTGCATGCCCCCAGGTATAAAATACGATTTCAAGGTTACCTCTACTTCACTTCCGCCAAAACATTTGTTTTACCGAGAGAGGCCTACCTCTTTCAGGTTACCCAAAGATTGTCCTATTCACACAGCAAACGAAACACTTCTTCGGCGATGTCTACTGAGATAAACAAAGGTGAGCGACGATGCCCACCAACTCACATAACTTTGACAAGAGAATCTTATTCTAGAATAACCCCTATCTCAATCACGGACGGGGTACAAACTAGTCATATTCTCCCACGGAAACCTACCCTATACCCAAAGTTTCTCTGCCGAAGCAGACCAGGATGCATGCCCCCTGGGTTCCAGTCATATCCCTCCAAATTACTCGCGCTCATCGGGAGAACGGACCGTGGGTTGAGACATTTCTTGCGTGAAGAGACCATTTAGGGATGGTATATGACTATTTGCGATTCGTGATCCGGGAAATGAAAGTTGGTCCACGAGCTTGACCACTCTTCCTTCATGCGGAAAACACATTACTCTAAAGAGTGAGGAGACGATGGCTCCCATGCAATATATATAGTCTCGTCCAAGGAGTAGGTTATAATCCAAGGGTCCTTGAACGACCATCACGTTCATTTGAACGGTCTTCCCTTTCATTGTTATAGGCACATTGGGGAGGATCCCTAAAGGTCGACTGGTTCCTTTATCGAAGCCTGTCAGATTTCTCATTTCAAGCAAAAGCGATGGCGAACCAAGCGCTTTCCAAGCAATAGAGGAAAGGATACTCACAGACGCCCCCTCATCAATGATGGTGCCAGCCATGACCATTCTGTATATTTGGACGATAATTTTGAATGGTATGCTTGCTGGCAAGCGGGGTCTGCCTAGTTGGTTCCAGTCGAAGGATACAACTAGGTTGCTTGGTGGTGGGACCGAGTAGACGGCCGAGTATCACTCTGACGAACTTCCTTCCTGAGATAAAGGAATGGGTGGATTGCCCCCGTGTTCGTCGGAGTCTGTGTTGATGAAGAGAATTTGGATGGTGTCATCCTTATCCTCTTCAGTGACTGTATCATTCGAAGATAAAACCTCTGAAGGCAAGACCGGGTCAACTGCCGCCTCGACCTTTTGACTTTCATCTGGTATGGAATCAGTTGGTTTATCTTCAATGATAGATGCTTCAACTGACCACTTGAGCGGGCCAACTGGATTCTCAAATAACGAAGGACTCGGCAAGAGTTTTTTTATATCCAGGAGGAAGTCGTAACGGTGAAACCGGACGATCTTCCAAGACTCTTTTAGCCTCGTCTAAGAAGGGACAACGGTGGAGGGCATGGTCACCTTCGCACAGTCTACAGGGAGGTCTTGTTCTCCCTTTTTGTCCTGGAACTTCACTTTCGCTAGTTGACGGTGTACTTTCAACATGGCCATCAGAGGTTGACGACACCGGATTGTGCAAACGAGGAGACCAGTCCCTTAGTATCCGGGGGATGCAAGGACAATCTCTGTGAAAGTGGTCTCCTCTGCAAATGACACATGGTGATTTAGGCCTGGTCAGTGCTGTGTGTTGATTTTCATTAGACGACACTTGTTTTCCCTTATTTGCCTTTGGCTCCTTCTTCTTTTTCTCTTTCTTCTTCTTTTCCTTTTTCTCCTTAGGAACTTGGTTTTTAGCTTTACCAGTCCCGTCATGCGAAGAGGAAGGAAGAGAAGAAGAATTAGAGGAAGTAGAAGGTTGGTGGGAAATTCTGGACTCGTCTGATTGTTGATTCGACTGTTCAGGAATAGTGGTGTTCTGAACGACATTAGTTGAGAAGAGCCAGACCGGCAGGCCAATTGTCAGTCCTGGAAGCGACAATGTGGTCATATGGGGCGCACCAACATCTCCCCAAGAGGAGAAGAGACTAGGATTTCCACCAAGGGGAATTCCTTGGTTGGTGGGCTCCATTTTCTCAACCTAAAGATCAACGCAGGGAAAAGGGTATGAATATTCCGTTTAAAATAAATTTTAACGACGCTTAGACACAACTTGCTTTTTCAATTTTAAAGAGTCGAGAAAAAGCAAAAGATGACTCTAGTCTCCTTCGATTTTTAATGAGCCTGAAGTGACAAGTGCTCAGATGGACCTTTTCCGTTAAGGAGTCTGAAAAGGCACGAAAGGGACTGCTCTGGAGTTCTAGGTAGAGGGTGTGCCAAACTTTTCGCAAAACCGCAAAATACTTTTTAAGGTACGGGCGGTCAATCTTCCCGAATGCTGTGTTCAGTGCATTGCGATCAGTAGGGCGGCCGATACGGCTTCCTATGGATAAAGGTTTTATGCCTATAGGGGTCTCCCAATATATACTCAACGGTACGTGGGAGCACAATCCGTACTGGCACTTATTGTTGGGTATACGACCAAAGTCCCACATTGACTAGAAGTGGGGAGGATCATGGGTATATAAGGATGGACAAATATCTCCATTGGTATGAGGCCTTTTGGGGTAAAGCCCAAAAGCAAATCCATGAGGGCTTAGGCCCAGAGTGGACAATATCATATCATTGTGGAGATATGTGGTGTCCAGAGTTGTTAGAAAATTATATATTACAGAGCAATGGAACACATAAAATATTGCAGAAATATAAACACAGAAAATGCACAAAACAAGAGAGACACAGATATACGTGGTTCACCCAGTTTGGGCTACGTCCACCCCGAACAGCCAGTCCTTCCTTTCTATTATCCAGCAAAATGAAGAGACACAACCTACAGCAAATCCGCTGTAATATCCTCTGTTTTCTCTCACAGTCTCACCTCTCTGTTTCTCGCTCACACAGAATACACATCTATCACACAGCCTCAAATACAATACCCTCATACAAAGAGAGGGGTTGCCTTCTAGGGCAAAAAACCCTAAACTAAACATAAGTTCTACCGTCAGATCATCCGCCTAATGAACGGCCCAGATTGACTAGAAATTACTATACTTTTACAAGGCAATTTTACAGCTGTTTTTAGCTTTGGGGGCGCTGCCCCCGAAACCCCCCACCAGGGGGGGGCTCCCAAAGGTCGCAGCCACCCCCCCCGGACCCCCCTTGCAGCGAACATTTTACGGGCGGCGTTGCCGCCCCAATTTCGAACTGGGGTCCTATGTGGCGATACCTTTGAATATAGAAGATAATCAGGCTCCACACCCAACAATCTCCCACTTGGAGACTGATTGTAGCAACTCCACCGCTGCTCCATTTGCTGGACAATGACTCCTCTTTGGACCTGGCTGTTTCTCATCTTCATCGTCATCCTTGAAGACCAACTGAGACTGAGCATATTCTCAGTTTCTCTCTGGTTACAACTTTTGTTAGCATATCTGCAGGATTCTGGCTAGTGTGTATCTTTTCCAGCTTCAACTCTCCATCTTCCAACACTGATCGTATGAAATGGTACTTTAGTTGTATGTGTTTAGTCCTGGAATGAAACGCTGAGTTTTTTGCAAGATGAATGGCACTTTGGCTATCACTGTATAACGTGCCCATATCATGCTCCTTACCCAATTCACCCATAAACCTTTGTAACTAAATCATTTCTTTACTAGCCTCTGTAGCAGCAACATACTCTGCTTCTGTTGTTGAAAGTGCAACAACACTTTGGATTTTTGAAACCCAACTGACAGTTGTTCCTCCAACAGTAAATACATATCCTGTAGTGCTCCTCCTGTTATCTCTGTCACCTGCCATATCTGCATCAACATATCCTTGTAGGGAGATGTTTGAACCACCAAAGCATAATGCTTGATTTGTGGTACCTTTCAGATATCTGAGAATCCATTTCACTGCCATCCAATGTTCCTTTCCTGGATTGTTCATGTACCTACTTACAACTCCCACTGCATGTGCAATATCAGGCTTTGTGCAGACCATTGCATACATTAAGCTTCCAACGGCTGATGCATATGGAACTTTAGACATATAATCCATGTCTTCTTGGGTCTTTGGGCACATTTCCTTGCTAAGTTTGAAATGGCTAGCAAAAGGTGTACTAACTGGTTTTGCATTGTGCATGTTAAATCTTTTCAACACCTTTTGTATGTACTCATTCTGAGACAATGTTAATTTACGATTTTTCCTGTCTCTAGTTATTCTCATACCAAGGATTTGTTTCGCAACTCCCAAATCCTTCATCGCAAATGAATTTGCCAATTTTCTTTTGATCACATTTATTTCCTGCATGTTAGATCCTGCAACAAGCATGTCATCTACATACAATAACAATATAATATAGCTACCATCATTTTGCTTTTTCAAATAAACACAATGATCAAAGTGACATCTAGTATAACCTTGTTCAGACATAAACTTGTCAAATTTTAGATACCACTGCCTTGGAGCCTGTTTTAAGCCATACAAGCTCTTCTTCAACCTGCACACTAGTTTCTCCTTCCCTTTCACCTCATATCCTTGTGGCTGCTGCATATATATCTCTTCCTCCAAATCCCCATGGAGAAAGGTTGTCTTTACATCTAATTGCTCAAGATGCAAATCTTCAGCTGCTACAAGACTTAAAATAGTTCTGATTGAAGTCATTTTAACAACAGGAGAAAATATTTCATCAAAATCAATACCTTTCTTTTGTGTAAATCCCTTCACCACAAGTCTAGCTTTATACCTCTGTTTTCCTCCATCTTCTTCCTTCAGCCTGTAAACCCATTTATTCTTCAATGTAGTTTTTCCTATAGGCAACCTGACTAAATCCCAAGTCTGGTTATGCATTAAGGAGTCCATCTCTTCTTCCATGGCTACCTCCCACTTCTTCCTGCTTTCAACCTGCATTGCTTCTTCATAACATTCGGGTTCACCAGAATCAGTCAGCAATAAATAATATAATGAAGGAGAGTATCGTTCAGGGGGTCTACTTATCCTGGTAGATCTTCTAACACCACTTTCAGGTGTTTCGGGTGCCTGTCGTTGTTGTGGTGGTTGCTGTTGTTGTGGTTGTTGATTATTATTATTTTCAGGCACCTTTACTTTTTCAGTGATTTCATCAAAAACTGCATATTCCTTGTTTTCCTTTTCCTGTTTCTTTTCCTGCAACTGATTCTTATACAAGACCTTTTCATTGAATATTACATCTCTGCTCCTAATGATTTTGTGATTTTCGTAATCATATAAGCGATAACCAAAATCATTAACACCATATCCAATAAAAGTACATTTCTTTGACTTTGCCTCAAGCTTTGTTCTATTTTCTTTATCAATATGGACAAAGGCGTCACAACCAAAAGGCTTTAAAATAGAGTAGTTTACCTTTTTACCTGTCCATGCTTTCTCTGGAACACCACCATCCAAGGAACTTGAAGGCCCTCTGTTTATTAGATAAACAGCAGTATCTACAGCGTCTGCCCAAAACTGTAAAGACAATTCTGCATGCAATCTCATGCACCTTGCACGCTCCATGATTGTTCTGTTCATCCTTTCTGACACACCATTTTCTTGTGGTGTTCTTGGAACTGTCTTCTCTCTGCGAATTCCATGCTCTGAACAGTACCTATCAAACTCTTTGCTGCAATATTCACCTCCATTGTCTGATCTAAGACACTTCAATTTCTTTCCTGTCTCAATCTGTTAGGCCCCTATACTACTAGTGTAACCCCTTATTGTTATTAGTACAACCCACTTATTATATTGATGTACCCATGTAATGCCCATATTGTTACTATTGTGCCACATAGAAGCCCACTATTGTTATTGCTGTGCCCTACAATATTATTGTTATGTAGGCTTTGATTGTATTGGGACCACTTAGACTCCTATATATAGAAAGGAGGTATTTTCATTTGTATCATCCAAGAATTGTTCATTTATGTAATGTAAAGGAGGTTTCCCCCTCGAAGAGGCTGAATTCTAAGGCGTGGATCTCTCTTTTCTATCTTTTTGTGAGCTGGTTTCATAACATTTGGTATCAGAGCTTTGGATTCTAGGGTTTCGCTGCTCCAAACAGGTCATCGTGGAATTTTCGCTATAACGTTTTTTATGTGATGTTTCAGAAGTCGCAAAAAAACCCCATTTGAGAAGAAATCATGCTGAACCTTGGTTCCGAATTTCAGAGCTTTTTGCAGGATATTTTCCGAGATATGATCTAAGGAAGTTGGTCTTTTTGTAGACTCCTGAATTACACTCAAAACAGGTGACCTGGGGAAAATTGTCATAACTTTTTTTCTGTGCATCGGATTGAAATTTCGTAAGAAGGTACAGAAAGAGGACGGGCTGTAGTTGTCTTTTATATATTTTTTAGAGTGAAAGGTTGAAACAGTGACACGTGGCACTTCATACAAGTTCGCTCTACTGAACTAGTCTATAATCAGGTCACTGCGGGAGATTGTGCATAACTCTTTCTTAGAGAATCCAATTTGGATCAGACTGGTGGCATTGGAAAGAGGACACAGAGGGCTACTACAGATCTCAATTTCATAACTTAAAGATCTGAAAGTACAGAGTTACAGTTGTTTCAAGGTCGAGCTCCTAAAATCAAGAAAAAGCAAGATGAGGAAGTTTGATGGCAAGGATCCGGTAAATTGGATACTTCAGATGGAGCAATATTTTGATCTACATAGTGTACAACTGTTACAAAAGGTATGTATTGCATCTTCATCTTTAGAAGCAGATCAATTTTTATGGTACAAAGGGCTTTGTTCTCGTAAACAGCTTGTTACGTGGTCAATTTTCACAGAAGAAATGATAGCACATTATAAGGATAAAAAGAGCAATACCTTCTTTAGAGCAACACCACAACAATTGGAAAGAGTAAAAGGGCTTTGTGACATAGTGGAAGGAAAAATTATGGAAACCAGGAAGCGTACCCCTCACAACTATAAAGATGGAAGTGTTGTTTCTCCTAGCCTTCCACAACCTACAAGGGTTACACCACAACAATTGGAAGAAAAAAGAGAAAAAAGGCTTTGTTACAATTGTGATAGCAAATGCACTAAAGGTCATAAGTGTGCCGAGAAGAAATTATTTTACATAGAATATGAAGAGGAGGAAGAAAAGGATCAAGAAACATCAAAAGAAGAAGATATACGCCAGGGCCTCACCACAGAGAAAGAAGAAATGAATGAGACCATATCTTGTAAAGCATTGGCAAGAATTACCACTCCTCAAACTCTCAAGATAGAAGGACATATCAAGAAGAAAAATGTGCAAGAAGTGAAATATCACATCGAGAAAGAAGAAATGAATCCAACCATATCTTGTAATTCATTGTTCGAAATTACCACTCCTCAAACTATCAAGATAGAAGGACATATCAAGAAGAAAAATGTTCAAGAAGTGAAAGATCACATCGAGCATCAAGAAATGAATCCGACCATATCTTGTAAAGGATTGGAAGAAATTACCACTCCTCAAACTCTAGAGATAGAAGGACATATCAAGAAGAAAAAGGTTCAAGCAGTGAAATATCACATCGAGCATCAACAACAAGTTCTCCAACTTTTAAAGGATAATGCCACTTTGGTGCAAAATCAAACGAAACAACAGGTAGATAAACATCGTAGTGAAAAATGTTTTGATGTAGGTGATTGGGTATTTTTACTGCTACATCTCAAGCAAGCTATTTATGAGAAGGAAATGTTGGCAATACTACATGCACTTAAAAAATGGCGACCTTACCAAATGGGAAGACTCTTCAAGGATGAGGATGTGGAAGCATTGTTTTGTGCTATTTATATTATCCAACCAGATTGGATAAACAAAGCAAGGGATGAATGGAAGAAGGACGAAGAAGTATGGCCATTTATTCAAAAGTTACAAAAGATCCCAATTCAAACAATATTGCCAGAAATTGAAGAAGAAGGAAAAATCATATTGGAACTTGGAGCAGTCATAGAAACAAGAACCCAACAGCTACGAAATCGATCAATTTCAGAGTATCTCATCGAGTGGAAGAACTTACCCGCTGAAGATTCCACATGGGAGGAAAATAATCTTATACAGAAGCATCAAGAACTACTCAAGAGTTGAGGGCAACGCTTTTTGAAGGAGAGGGGCATGTTAGGCCCCTATACTACTAGTGTAACCCCTTATTGTTATTAGTACAACCCACTTATTATATTGATGTACCCATGTAATGCCCATATTGTTACTATTGTGCCACATAGAAGCCCACTATTGTTATTGATGCGCCCTACAATATTATTGTTATGTAGGCTTTGATTGTATTGGGACCACTTAGACTCCTATATATAGAAAGGAGGTATTTTCATTTGTATCATCCAAGAATTGTTCATTTATGTAATGTAAAGGAGGTTGCCCCCTCGAAGAGGCTGAATTCTAAGGCGTGGATCTCTCTTTTCTATCTTTTTGTGAGCTGGTTTCATAACACAATCTCAACCAAAGCTTTCCATTTCTTGAAAGTATCAAATACATCAGATTTATTCTTAATACAATAAATCCAAGTTTTTCTAGTTGCATCATCAATAAAAGTAACATAATAACGAGAGCCACCAAGAGATGATACTTGAGCAAGTCCCCATACATCTGTATGCACAAGCTCTAATTTTTCATTCTTCTTTTCTTTCCCAACTCTGAGAAATCTGACTCTCTTCTGTTTTCCATAAATGCAATTCTCACAGAAGTCCAAATCAACATTCTTCAAACCCGGCAACAAATTCCTTGAGTGAAGAATCTTCATCCCCTTTTCACTCATGTGTCCGAGCCTATGATGCCATAATGTTGCATCTGCTCCTTTGGAAGTTAAAGCATTAACATAGTTAGAAATACCATTGCATAAATACAATGTACCAACCTTTTCGCCTTTTGCTATTACCAGGGCTCCTTTGGTGACCTTCCAAGCTTTATCTGTGAAAGTTGTCACACAACCTTCACCGCCTAACTGCCCTGCTGAAATCAGATTTTTCTTTAGATCTGGAACATGCCTTACCTCCTTTAATAGCCATTGGTTTCCATTCTGCTGTTTTACAAGAACCTTACCCATTCCAACGATTTTACAGGGTTTATCATCACCCAGACGAACTTGTCCAAAATCTCCTTGAACATAGTCATGAAAGTATTTCTTATCAGGTGTGGCATGGAATGAAGCCCCTGAATCTACCACCCAGGAATCAGTAATATTTTCGAAAGAAAGAATCAAAGCATCTTGTAACACCTCACCTGTCACATTTGCTTCATTATTGTTTTCTTGTTGTGTATCTCCTTCTTTTCCCTTTCGAGATCTACAGTCTTTCTTCAGGTGTCCTTTCTTTCCACATTTCCAGCACACTATCCCCGATCTGGACTTGGATCTGCCTTTCCTTGATTTACTGCGATATCCTGAGCTCTTTCCTCTTTCCATTTTTCTTCCTCTAGACTCTGCACTCAAAGCATTTCCCGATGTCTCACCGAAGCTTTTCCAACGCATTTCCTCGCTAAGGATAGCACCGACAACATCATTAAACTTTAAAGTACTAGATCCAGAAACGGAGTTACTAATGGCCATTACCAAACCATTCCAACTTTCTGGTAATGAGCACAAGAATAACAGAGCTCTAACTTCAACATCAAAGTTTACCCCTACAGAGCTTAACTAACTTGTAACTGTATTAAAATCATTTAAATGGTTTGCAACAGATCCACCTTTCGACATATTCATATTAGATAACCGTTTCATAAGAAATACCTTGTTTGAGGCCGAGGGTTTTTCATATAGTTTCAACAACGTCTGCATCAAACCCTCTGTCGTGGTTTCCTTCAAAATGTTGAAGGCGACTAACGCAGCAAGGCACAGCCGTATTGTTCCGAGTGCCTTTCTATCAAGAAGGTTTCATTCTTCGTCTTTCATACCCGTCGGCATCTTTGTTTTTCCGCCCAATGGTAGGTATAGAGCTTTCTGATACAGATAATCTTCCATCTGCATCTTCCACAGCGAGAAGTTTTGGCCGTTAAATTTCTCGACCCTAAACTTACCATCTTCCGCCATTGCTCCCACTCGAACCAGGAACCCTTCTTTCCTGCGAGTTTATCAGCCAAATAGACCTTCGGCTCTGATACCAGTTGTTAGAAAATTATATATTACGGAGTAATGGAACACATAAAATATTGCAGAAATATAAACACAGAAAACGCACAAAACAAGAGAGACACAGATATACATGGTTCACCCAGTTTGGGCTACGTCCACCCCGAACAACCAGTCCTTCCTTTCTATTATCCAGCAAAATGAAGAGACACAACCTACAGCAAATCCGCTGTAATATCCTCTGTTTTCTCTCACAGTCTCACCTCTCTATTTCTTGCTCACACAGAATACACATCTATCACACAGCCTCAAATATAATACCCTCATACAAAGAGAGGGGTTGCCTTCTAGGGAAAAAAACCCTAAACTAAACATAAGTTCTACCGTCAAATCATCCGCCTAATGAACGGCCCAGATTGACTAGAAATTACTATACTTTTACAAGGCAATTTTACAGCTATTTTTAGCTTCGGGGGCGCTGCCCCCGAAAGCCCCCGCCAGGGGGGGGGGCTCCCAAAGGTCGCAGCCGCCCCCCCTAGACCCCCCTTGCAGCGAACATTTTACGGGTGGTGTTGCCGCCCCAATTTCGAACTGGGGTCCTATGTGGCGATACCTTTGAATATAGAAGATAATCAGGCTCCACACCCAACACTTATCGTCTCTCAGGAGGAATCACCCAACCATCAGTGAGGCGACCAGTGACCAGGTTTTACGACGCCGGAACACGTCTCTAGCCTAGACCTCTATGTTGTGCGTTAAGTTACAAAGCGTTGTTAAGTTCATTCAATTTATTTTAGGTTGATCTTTCTTAGAAGTTTGCCTTTTTGGATCACCACGAGATGTAGATACAACTCCTAAATGCAGTCTAAAGATGATAAGCAAGCTTTTATATCTTTTCAATAATGAAAATCCTAGCTACAAGGGGAAAAGAAAGACACAATCTTTTCTCAAAGAGCATAGAGCACACTGTAAATGCACTTTTCCTAAATCAATCCATACAAACTGTCAAAATGCAAATGCACATATGCATGTATTTGTTTTCACTTTCTTAATATTGATGCCTAAAAAGAAAGTTGTTGTACAAATTTGAATTCGATTTCAAGTGAAAAACACAAACAAGCTTCTTTTCGAAATCAAAAAGACGATTACGACACTTATGATTTTGAAGTAAACACTTGTTTCGACACTAGAAATTCACAAATTCAAACCAAAAGACAAAAGCAAAAGCGTAATCAACTGTCAATAGCAAACAAACTTACTCCTAAGATCAAAACGACACTTACGACAGGTCTAGATCTAAGGGCGACAGTACGACTAGTTTACTTTTGTAATGGGAAACTGCAAATGATGTAACAAATACACAAAAACAAATACAGTTTCTTTATACAACTGAGGCGGAATTGAGGCAGAGAAAAGGGGTTTTCAGATAGGTACACACACTGATAACAGGCTGCAAAAATCAGAGAGAAAACTGAGCAAAAGGAAGCAAAGAACCACAGCTGCACAGGGCAAAGGCTGATCAACGCACCTGTTGTACAGAGAAACTGAATTGCAGCGCAGGTAGCCCTCTTGGGACCTGCGTTGAAATGTAGAACCTCTTCACAGAGCCTGCGCTGAAGCAGAAACGAGAATTGTCTCTGGGTTCTGGGTCACGGTTTGCAGTTTAATCTATGGTTTTTGGCCGGATAAAAGCTATCAATTAGGTACAATTAGAGGGATGATTTAAAGGAGGACTAAGATCTATCACAAAGGACAGTTAGAGCATTTGTGGATCAGCTGTTCAGATCATAAACAGGCCCAGTGAATGGACTAGAGTAGCAGATCTCTACTTTGCATTTGTAAATGGAAAATGCAGTTCGATTCGGCACTCCTGAGTTTATGAGATGAACAATAATAGAAACACAAATAAACTAACTAGATACGATCCCCAGCGGGGTCGCCAATTTGTTGTTGGGAAAAGTATCCATTCAGAATGCCCCTATCCCACTCTAAGGTGTGATAGTGCCTTAGCAACAAACAAGGAAAACTATTCTCATATTCTTCTTTATGAAATGTAAATGGAGAAGAAGGATGTAACTAACCGGTGTCGTCCGCTAGTTTGTCGATCCAATCACTCTCTCCTTTGTTCGCTTCCCGCTGCCTGCTCTTTCACTGGTCCAGCTTCACCAAGTTCCTGCAAGATCACAAGAGAGGAAAACTACACAAAAGACATAGATTTACATTCATAACTATTTTAGGATCAGATATAAACTAAATATGCAAATATAACAAAGCATCATTGATATACAAGCATATAGGAGAAACTCAAATAGTTTTATTGATATGATAAGAAAGTCCAAGAGGAGATACAACCAAGTGAGTCCCGATCCAGCATCTACCTCCCAGAAAAGGAATCCCTTCCTCTCCTCCAACAAAGCATAAATCACCCAATGTACTAATCTCAATCTCAAACCAACAGAAATTCTCTGCAAAGTACAAAATTCCAGCCTCCAGATCTCTGGGATGAGAGATCCATATATAGATGTAAGCAGAGAGGATGAGTCAGCTTATGTTTTGACTTGTGGCTTCTCTCTGTCAGTTCTTGCTTCCACTTGGAGGTTGAGAGCCTCTTACTCATCACTAGTCGAATTCATTGAGGCAAGTGTCATTGGAGAAGATTCTGGAAGCTTCCAGTGTCTTTCCACCTCGTTGACTGAGCTTGCCATTTGTCATTTCCCGCTCAACGCACCCTGGTAGTGCATTCACCTGTGTTGCAACGCACCTAGCCAGTGTATTTGGGTGCTTTGCAACGCAGGTAGCTAGTGGAGCCTCTGAATTGATCCTGATTTGACTAGTTCTGGGCAGTTTCAGGTGGAGAACTTCTGGGAGAAGCTGTCATTTATTGACCTTGTTTCTTTAGGAGCTGGAAAAACATCTTTAGGGACTTAGGATCCCTGGGTTTATGGGCATTTCATGCTTATAGCTGTAAAGCACAAAAATGTCTATAACACACTTGATCAGCTGGCACAAGTTCGCTAGGAGCTTAAGCCAACTTCTATGAGTTCTTAGAAGAATCTTTTAACTGTGATGGATGAAATCTAACTCAAAAGAGGCTAGTCTACTTGCAGAAAGAAGATGAAAGCTAAAAGGAAACGCAAACCCTAGTTTTACTGACTAACCCTACTTGTGCAAGAAAAGAGATGTAAGCTATTGAAATGGATTCCATTGACTCTTGAAAAGGTAAAATGCATGTTTTTAAGCTACTTCTGAAGGAAAATATGGAAAAATCATCTTTTTTTTTTTAATTTTTGAGCAATCTTATGCAGAATTATTATGCATGTGTTTTAACTATTTTTTACTGTGCAGAGGTTTATTGGCGAAAGGAAATGGAGTGTGCATTTGCAAGAGGTTGGGAAGGTGTGGAGAGGACCCAAGGGGTCCCTATCACCCTTCTGGAGATTTCCACCGCACTCAGATCTCGAAAAATCGCTCGCATGAACTTCTACAGGAGGCTGCAGGGGATCTACAGAAAATTCTACAGGAAGTTCTACAAGAACACGCCGAAAGTGGTTTTTAGAGGGTTGATGGTGGAAAAATGGTGGGAAAGTGGAAATGAAGGGTGGATATGGATTCTAAGGGATCTAGGACCTGGTAAATGAAGCTCAGGAGTGGTGAAGATGGTTGGATTTGTTTAAGGATGAAGAAAGCAATGTTGCACAAAAATGTAGAAATTAGGGAAAGTTGGGAAAGTTTAGCTAATGGGTGAAGGAAATCTTGAGAGAGAGGTTGGAGCAGGTTGTATGATGGAGGAAGGATAGGCTGGAGTGTCTTACAGGTGTTCTGCACACTACTTTCCAAAATGGATCCAAGAAAATACTAAAAAAATAGAGATTTATTTATTTTGACCTAATTTGACCTAAAAACCAGAAACGTGATGAACAGAAGTTTATAGACAGGAAATAATGCAAGAAAACTATGGAAACTAAGCGAGAATAGATCTAACCATGAAAACACAACTGATATCAACTTCTCCAACTCAAAATCTTACACTAGTAACTGCATTGGAAGGCAAAAACAGTGTTTTTGTGGCAGCAAGTGTGCCTTGGTCTCAAATCATGGTCCCAAGGAGGGAGAAAGGAGATTGAGGACTGCCTGGTATCCTTTTGTGGATATTTTCTATTATCAAACTATCAAATCAACCTAAAGCATGAACAACTATCTTAATCATCAAAAACAACCTAAGTAACAAAGCAAGATTTAACCTATATAACAGAAATTATTCTATGAATACAGTAAAAACACATAAAAGTACACAAATGAGGTACTGGGCACTTGGGTTGGGCCCAACACCAAGAGCTACAGCCTCCTAAGAAAGCTCAGAGCTGGTTCAAATCTAGATTCATCTTCATTGATCAAAAAATAATAGTTACATCACAAAACTGTTTGCAAGAAGAAGCTCGAAAATGTGATGATTACAAGGCTGCACTAAAGTGTGAAAATAGACTATCAAATGGCTAAAATACTAAGGCTTGAAACCTTCCTACTTATGGAAATGAGGACTCCCAACAATCCTCCTTAACTTTAGGAGCTTGGCTACCCAAAACTGCAGTTAACAGCCACTTCACTAGACCTACTCGGCTACCCCTTGAAATCATCTTTGGTGGGTTGTTGAACTCCGAGCTGATGGTGGAGAACTTAAGGAAGGGATCATTTAGTGTAGGAGACATCCCTCCTATAAATCCTCAGCCTTGTTTCTTTGAATTTGGCTGCCAATCTGCTCATAAATGCCTGATCTTGATCCAAAAATGTCCAAAAATCTACAATAAGCACGTATTAGACTTTGTGGTAAAGTGACTATTCCCATTCACTCAATTAACATAAATATATTCAAAAGCATGCATAAAAATATGGAGAATGGTGGATTAAATTAGAATAACAGGAAAAATGAGCCCATATAGTTACCCATTTCCTGGGCTTATCAGCTACTAGGCCATGTGTTCTATCATTTCGGAGATCCACCTCACTGAGCTTTGAATCCATCCAGTAATCCAGCTCAACCAAAACATGAGAACCCCATCACACCATGGCTATCCGAAAATGAAAAGGCTAGGCTGAAAACACTATTACACCTGGAAAAACCCATGCCATGATAGAAAATAACCCCATGCAATGCCATGCATGCCAAATCTAGCATGGAAAATACACATGCAAGTTGATACCTGTAATAAAGCATGTTGTAGTTGCTTGATCTTGCCTTTCTTTGCTTGATCTTTGCTTCCTCTTGCCTTCTTTTCCTTTCTTGCTCCAATGCCAAAATGCTCCAAGAAAACTCTAAGTTTTCTATAGTATGAGAGAGAGAGAGAGAATAATGAGAGAGCTTCAAAAATCAACTAACAAAAGGTTACCAAATGATCCTCATAAGCCTTTTTATGAATGAGACCTCTATTTTCTTCATTTTCCATTATTTTCCTTCATTTTTCTCCTCACATTCAACTTTTGACCTTTCACCTTCCTTTTCTCCTAATTTCCATTATTTTCATAAATAAATGTGCCAAAAAGGCCATTTTTCCTTTCCAAAGCCTTCATCATTGCCTTTGTCAATTTGCTTAGCCATAAACAACCAAATGAACACCCCCTAGGATGTCTTTCCCAACATTCATCTTGGAATAAGTGTCCCATCAACCGTGGTTATTGTTTTTAAATTTTATTACATGGAATTTTCACCAGGTTTGTTACAGAACCCTCCCCCTTGTGGGACACCCTCCTCAGTGTTCAATCACACATGTACCTCAACAGCCTGCTGAAAGAAGATATATTGCTCATGGATATTTATAACACAGCTCATTGTAGTATTTACAATGAAAGACTTTCTCAAAAGAAAAACATCATGAAAACATGATAACATACCGCATAGTGGAGCTTCATAACACCTCATTACGGTATTTACAATGACAATCCTTCTTAGTGCCAATACACATGACATCATAACATCATGATAACATAACCACATGATAGCATAGTAACATGACAACAAATCATAATGGCATAACACCCATACCGCATAATGGAGCTTTATAACATAGCTCATGGTAGTATTTACATCCATATGCATGTGTACATCTAGCAACATTATCATAAATATATACCAAAAACATATACCAAATCATATACCAAAGCATATATCAAAACATATACTAAACACTATATCTAAGCATATAACAAAATATCATATAGCATATACCAAACCACCATAAAGCATATACCAAACCACCATATTGAAGTTGCTTTACCTCAACCGGTAAAAAAGGAAGGATACATAGCCCACATCTGATCCGCCATCTCCCATGTAGCTTCATCGAGTCCAAAGTGCTTCCATTGCACTTTAACTTGTGTTATTTCTCAGTTCCTGAGCATGAGCACCTTTTTTTGCAATATACACTAAGGTTCCGGCTAGAATTCTCCATTTGGTTCCACCTGCAATATAGACCAGTCAATCGCATGATCAACATCCTTAACATACTTCTTAAGAAAATATATATGGAAAACATCGTATACTTTCACTGTCGGAGGCAGTGCAAGTCAATAGGCTACTGGCCCAATCCTCTCAATGATGCTGAAGGGTCCACAAAATCGTGGTGCCATCTTAGCACAAGATCTAATCTAGAAGGATCTCTTCTTCAGTTTGATGTGAAAGTACACATGTTCCCCAACCTGGAACTCCTTGAACAACATGTTCCTATCTGCATATATTTTATGCCTATCTTGTGTTGCCTTAAGATTTTTCAAGATCACTTGCATTTATTGTTCCATGTCTACCAACATTTCTGGTCCAATCAATACCCTACTAACTGAATCACTCCAATTGATAGGAGTGTTATAAATCCACCCATAAAATGGCTCAAAAGGACTCATCCTCAATTACTCCTGATAACCATTATTGTATGCGAACTCTACCAAATGGAGGTACTCTTCCCACTTCCTTTATTGATGCATCACATATATCCTCAACATGTCCTCTAATATCTTGTTGACCCTCTCTATCTTTCTGTCTGTCTGCAGATGATAAGTTGTGATAAATTCCAACTTTGTGCCGAAACCTGCAAATAACTCCTTCCAAACTTGGAAGTGAACTTCGTAACCCCGTCTAACATAATCTTCTTTGGAAAATCGTTCATTCTAACTACATCTCTTATGAATACCTATGCCAAATCGCTAGCTGAGAATGTAGACTTTACTGGAATGAAGTGTGCAACCTTTGTTAACCTGTTCACAGTGACCATGATGGAATCGTGCTTCTTCATTGTCTTAGCCAACCCTATAATGAAATCCATGGAAATGACCTCCCATTTCCACTCTAGAATAATGATTGGTTGTAGAAATCCACCTAGATGTTTACACTTTGCTTTCACTCGTTGACAATCAAAACACCTTGCCACAACCTCTGCTACATCCTTCTTCAAATTCAGGCAATAGTATAATATCTTCATTATTTTCAATGTCTTTTGATAACCTGGGTGACCTGAATAAGGTTTCCCATGAAACTCCCTTAAGATCACCTTCTTCAGCTCACTGTTGTCTGGTACATATATCCTGTCTTGGAACCTGACCAATCCATCCGTTGTAAGACAATAATCCATACCCTGTGCACTTGTACTTGTCCTTGTATCTGACCTGTATCTGTACTTGTACCCTGTTGCAACCTGTGCACAATCTCCATATACCTAACATCATGCTGACCTGCCTACAAGACCCTATCCTGTAATTTTGTCCCATAGGAGATCATAGCTGCCAAGTGATGTACCTATACATCTCTACTAAGAGCATCTGCCACCCTGTTCTCTTTACATTTGATATACTTGATCTCAAAATCAAAATCGTTGATAGTGGCCAACCATCTAGCCTACCTGGTGTTCAAATTTGATTGGTCAAAAAAATACCTCAACCCAATATGATCACTCATCAATACAAACCTCTTGCCAAGAGGATAGTGCCTCCACATCTTCAATGCATGTATGATCAATGCTAACTCAATATCATGTGTCAGGTAGTTCTTCTCGTGCTCGTTTAGTTTCTGGGACTCATAGAATACCACATCTCCATCCTGCATAAGGACTCCACTGAGCCCTCTCTTGCAAGTGGTTGTACATACCACAAAATCTTGTATGGATCTACAATTTGTAGCACTTGTGCATGTGTCAACAACTGCTTGAGCTGCTCAAAGCTAGCCTCACACTCCTCTGTCCATTCAAAATTCTTACCATTCCTTTGCAATGATGTGATGGCATAATAAATTTGTGAGAAGTTCCTGATAAACCTCCTATTATATCCTGCCAAACCCATGAAATATCTTACCTCATCCACACTCTTAGGAGCTACCCACTCCATGATGGTCGTTATCTTCTCTGGATCTATTTTAATGCCTTCCTTGGAGACAACATGTCCCAAGTAGTGTACCTCAATCTGAAAGAATCTACACTTGTTGAGCTTAGCGTACAACTGATGCTCTCGCAACAACGTGAACATTGTTGCTAAATTCTCTACATGCTCTTCCTCATTTTTAGAATATACCAGTGTATCATCAATGAACACAATAACAAACTTATCCAAATATGGATGCAACAGACTATTAATCAAGAACATGAATGTAGCTAGAGCTTTAGTTAAGCCAAATGGAATAACAACAAAATCATAATGCCCATACTTGGTCTTGAACGCATTCTTGTAAATGTCCTCTTCTTTGATGCATACTTGATGGTATCCCGATCTCAAGCCGATCTTGGAGAACATTACTACTCCCTTCAGCTGATCAAACAAGTCATAGATCCTCAGCAAAGGGTACCTATTCTTGATAGCCACCTTATTCAACTGCCTGTAGATAATGCATAATCTGAGAGTTCCATCTTTCTTCTTCACAAACAAGACTGGTGCACCCCAAGGTGATACACTTGGCCTAATGTATCCTTTGTCCAACATTTCCTTCAATTGTATCTTTAACTCAATTAACTTGGGTGTGCTCATCCAGTAAGGTGCTTTTGATGTTGGCGCTGGCCCTAGCACTAACTCAATAGAAAATTGTTGGGCAATGGTTCTCCCATAGTGGGTTTTTGGGGCTTGAAGCATGGATTTTGGTCAAGTGTAATGTAAAGACCCCGCGAAATGTGGACGCGGAGCGTGAGAGTCTAGGGTTGTCCTCCCTAAGATAATGTAATTTAATGTAGAGTGTGGCAGCCTACCCATGGTCCGCAGACCATGAGATTGTATAAATAGAGCGAGGCTCTAAGTGTAAAGGAAGTCATAAGAGTTTGGAACAAGGAATTAGCTCTGAGTCTATAAGTCCGAGTCTTCGGTTGTAGTAGTAGAAAGAGGCTCTGCAGTTGTGTGTGCAGAGGCCTGATAGAGTCCCCAACTGTGTGCACAGACCCCTGTAGCTGAGTGCATAGGGCGGAGTTGGGATTGTACTTGAAAAAAGGATTAATAAAAGATAAGTTGATTCTGAAACACTGTGTGTTTATGCTTCTATTATATTTATGCATATCTTTACAGTTTTATGATTGCGCGCACTTATTATGAATGTTAAATGATTAATGAGAATATTGGGTCCCCACATTTAAGTTAAGATCTATAATAATAGCACAGTATGGATAAAGGATCTAGACAGCACCTCTTTACGCTCTTTACAGAGCTAACTGGAAGCAGTGGCACAAGTTGTGAAGGACAGACGGCTATGCGAAGCAGCGCAAGCGCACAGGTTCAGATCGCGAACTTCCTAGACTTCATCAAGACATCCCTAGGGTGCGGAAACCTAGTTCCAGCACCCTCCCATACTACCTCGAGTGAGACCTTAGTCCACACACCACGGACTGTTGCCAAAAGGGTCTTAGTTTCGAGATTTGTTTGTCTAAATCACTTTTGAACCTGGGTCAGGCCCCAACAAGCCAAAAAATGGTTTCGTTTCCAAGACTGGGATTTACCTAAGGGATGTCTGATGTTGTGCCACTGGAACCCAACAAAGAAGGAAATTGAAGAGTGGTTGGACAAGAAGATTCACAAGTTCACGATAGACATGACGGTAAGCTACAGCAAAGTAGAATGACGTTTCCTCAAGGGACTGTGAGGTAAGTACATTAAATCTTTGAATACTTGGATTAAGATGTTGGTATGTGAAAAGCGGGTTATGCAAATACATTAATGTTTGGGATGACGCGGAGCGGAAAGATCTACAAAGGAAGCAGGGAATTAGGAAACAATCCCTTAATTTCACCTTCGTGAGAGAGCGAGGAATAGCTCGCTCAAGTCTCTCCGAGAAGTGCAGTCAGTTTGATAAGATAGTGCATTCTGCAGTTACCACCTCCACCCATGCCACCACCCGCTTCACCTCCTTCACCTCCATCTCCACCAACCCCGCAGTTCAGTATGGCAAGCGCGATCAATCTACCCGTATTCAGATGAGTAGGGAATGAGGATCCGTACCAGTTTTGGTTCATGGTAAGAGTAGTGTGGGAAGTGCAAGGAGTCACGGACGACAACATTAAGAAGGCTACATTGGTGAGTGTGTTCAGGATCACATGTTGACATGGTATATCAAGCACTCTAATGACCACCCAAATCCAGGGATAGAAGAGATCCAAAATCCGCTAAACAGAGAATTTAGTCGACCGAGATCAGAGATATAGTCAATCATCAGATTTAAATAGATCGTGATGCTTCTAGGCGAGACCCCCTAGGATCTGGATCAACAACTGAAGAGTACAATCTGCGAGGCTAATATGATGCTAACGGATGCGCAGCACTACGCATGGTTTGTGGCATCTTTGACACAACACCTGACGACTGAGCTGTCACAACAGAAGCTTTCAACCCAGGCCGAAGCATTGGAAATGGCGATGAGGTTACATGAGACACTGATACAGGATCTGGGGCTGGGAGTTCAACAAATCCACATGCAACTACAGAATCTATGCCTGGAAATGCAAAGCTTGAAGCAGGATAGGGCACCGTGGCCAGAGGCGTGCGAGGAAGTGTGGTGCATAAAATGCAAAGGCCAGGGCCATGACAAAGATCACTGTCCAATATTCGTGAACTACTTGGAAGGAGGGCAGCCAATTCCATTGAGACCAGAGGCAGAGGCAAGGCTGAGAGTGACACCCACGCTATGGTGCGCGATTTGTCAGATAGGAGGAAAACACACGATGGATAACTGCCATTTGCTGCAAAAGTATACATAGACTCCCCAACAGTTGGTTTGTAATTTCTGCAGGTCAGTAGGCCATGATGAGCGTACTTGTCACAGCTATGAGTTAATAATGATGGATCAGAACCCAACCTATAGGATGCAGACAGAAACGCGAGTCCTCGACCCAGCTGCGGGGATGGCGCGTGCTGGATTTCAGGGGCGAGGTTGAGGATGAGGAGGAATGGGACCAGGAAGGGGCCATGGATAGTTAATTTGTTACAATTGTGGAGGACCAGGGCACTACACCCTTGATTGTACCAACCCAACGAGAATATCATGTTCATATTGTGCCTAGTTCGATCTTGTAGCAGTAGATTGTCCTACGTTGATCGCACAGATGTGTGAGAAATGGGTACTTCAGCCTCCTCCAACTTAGAATATCCAAATGATGAGGTTTGAACCACGCAAAGAAGACCAAAATGTGGACATGATGCTCAGAAGTGGTGTGACCACAAGAGAGGATAAGGGGAAGCAGCCCGAGGAAGATACATGGGTTCGCAAGGCTCCTACAAAGGAACCTAAGTTTGAGCCAGAATGTGCAAAGGAGATGTTCATGGAAGCTAAGAAGAGCTTTGCAAAGGCCTCCACTTCAGGTAGTAAGGATCAAACAGAGCCAAGGATGGATCCTTCTATGCTTACTACCTTTTTGGAGACATGCATGAAACTGTTGCGTGACAATAAGGCAATTAAGGGAGTACAGGAGTTGATCACTAGGTGCACGGGGTCAGGGGAACTGCGCGTAGTCCAGAAATTGGGGAAACATACATTGCGCACCGGGAGGGAAATGACATTGACAGCGCAGATTGGCGAATATGAAATGGATCAGGTAATCCAAGACATGGGTTCGAGCGCGAATGTATTACCAAAGCAGACATGGGAACGTATGGGCAGGCCCGAATTATAATGGTCTCCTATTCAATTACGAATGGCGAACCAACAGAAGATTTTGCCCATGCGAAGGTTGCAAGGGGTAACAGTTGATATCGAAGGCGCGAGCACACAGATGGACTTTGAAGTAATAGAGATTGTCGATGATAGCAATCCTTATCCCGCATTACTAGGAATAGATTGGGCCACTAATATGAATGGAGTCATTAACCTAAAGAAGCAAAATATGATATCTGAGAAAAGGTCCCTACGCATAGTAGTTCCGCTAGACCCAGCTGAGGGAGCGCAACGATGAAAGCGACGATGAGCTAGATTGTATTTACTAGATAACGACCCGAGACCAGGGTTGAGTGAACCCGACTGCAGATGGGAGAATCTCATGGGAGCGTGACAGTTCCTGTACCTTGGATTCAAACGAAGAAGTAGAACGCTGGAAAAACCAGTTGCACGAACTGACAACACTGAATTGCAACATGATGATTAGATCACTGCGTTGCGTGACGTCAAAGGCAAGGGAACTGCCAACATATGATGGGGTGACAGCGGTGGATGAATTCCTGGACAAATTTGAAACCGCAGTACTAGAACAGCAGCAGTACGGTGCAATGGAATGGGCATTGGGCGCAACACCCGCACGATGGTGGAGTACACATCAGAAGACCATTGGAAACTAGTGCAAATGTAGAAGACGGATGCACTTACGGTTTCGAAGTCCCCAGCATTGAACGAGAGTCGGGCAGCCAGGACGAAGCAGATTGTGCGCCCACCTGTGTTGATGGGTGCAGACGTGTGTTGTGCAAGCACATCCCAACCTAAGGATCGAAAATCAAAACCAAACACAGCAGCAGGAAAAGCGACATGCACCACAAATAACATCGGAGCATTCAAAAAGTTATGCGGAATGATGAACAAAGTGTACCAGGCACGATGAACTGATTGGGACCTACGTGTACCAACGGTTCAATGGGCCTATAGGGCCATAAGCAAAAACCGAAGCGCGAAAGTAATCCCAACACTGACGAGAAGAGACGAAACCATAAGAATAGAAAAAACCCCCCTAAAACAACTTCCAAAGTTGGGACAGTACGCGCAAACCCGAGTAAAGGAATTATGCAGTTACAAGAAGCCATTCAGCAAGGGAACTTGAAACTCCGCGAACTCGATGACGATCGGTTACGGCTGAGAAAGAAAAGCATGATATTGGACAAAGAATTCAACAAACTAGAAACCGAAGTCGCATTTGCATGTTGTGCCGAGAAACTAAGCACGATGGGACAAGGAATAGCCAGCCATACTACTACAGTAGAAGGATTTATGACCCTACTACCATGGGTGCGACCACACCTTATCAGACAAAGTAACCAGGGAAGTGCACCATCTAAGGAAGAATGCAAGGTGCTGACTAGCACGAGGATAATTAAGGAGGGCCCACGGACGGGATTGGAAGGTGACTTCAAGCCTCGCACCAGTGGTGCAACCACCTAGCTATCCATAGGGAGCACAGTCTCAGTGCTCCAAGCAGTTGAAAGAGAGTGCGGGACTTTAAATGAGTCTGTATGGGAGTTGTGCGACAAGGAGGTTTGCACGCAGGATCGGTATGTCACAGGGGTCGCGGTCACACATAGGGAGCTACACTGCTGCGCGGGTAGGCCGGGAGGTGACCATTGGTGTCACTGTTCATGACAAGAGGTCCAATTTAAGGCAAAAAGGAGAGAGTGGCAGGCAATTAAGACATGAATTAAGAATGAGATTTGGGACGATCTGCCGCCAAGAAGGCATTAATGATGCAGAAGTGGAGGGAAGGGTTGAATTCAAATTCAAAGGATGCTATAAAAACCCTAGGGCCAACTCCAAGGCAACACTTGGTTGTTTGAGAATTGAGCAAGCACAAAGAATTGAGCATTACGTACTCTTACCATCCTCAAGTATACACACAATGACAGCTGCTAGAACAAGAGTGCGATTCGCCAAAGTTACCGCAAAGCCTAGTATGGCCCATGAGGAGCCTGGAGAGGCGGCAACTACGGCCGAAGTTTCAAAATCACCACGCATGCCACGACCACAAAAAGATAAGAAAACAATGGGGCCAATCCGTGTATCCCCAAGAAACCCACGGTTTGGCAAATTATCAATGGCAGAGAAGGGAAAAGTTGTCACCATTGAAACAGGGAAAGAAGAGGAAGACTTGCAGGCCCTGACCGCCAAAATTGAGGCGCAAGACGATGAGGCAAAGGATGCCTCCCAAAAGCATTCCGTGGCAAAGTTACCTCCTTACATCCCCCCATGGAAGGGGAAGGCAAAGATACCAAAGGACTTGGAGGCTACACAGAGTGCGCTCCATACCCCGCTCCTCCCTAATGATATAATGTTTGAAGGTCCGCTGTTGGGACGAGTACCTACTATGAATTTCGAATATTGGGACCTCGTGGACAATGAAAAGTTCCCACAGTTGGCTGCGGAAAAGTTAATAAAGCATAAATGGTTGCGCGGTGTGGAGAAGGTTGGGTTACTCCATCTGCGATGGATACCCCACTACCACCTTGTGCCCATCACCATTTTTTTCATCAGGCAGCTGTTGTGCCTGGTGCATGATGGGTATCTCTGGCTGGAGGAGCCAATTCCCATCATGGCCGATCTGATTCACCGAATTTCTCAATTACCAGTGAAAGGAAATGACCCCGCAGCCATAGCAGGAAAAAGCAGCGACTTGGCCCTCGCAGAAGCTATGAAGGCCAATTATAAACTAGAAAAGAGAAAGCGGGGGTATGTAATAGCAAGTAAGTGCGCGTAGCCACCTAGCTGCTGGCCAAAAATCTAATGAGGAAATTTCATGCCGATGAAGTACCAGTGCCTGTGATTGCATTGGCAGAGTAATGCGCAAAGGGGGTCCAGTTCAATTGGGTGCAGTTCCTCTGCGACGAGTTCTTGACAAACTGCAGGGAGGCCCAAGAGAAGGGTAAGACATTCCACTATGTGTGGTTGCTTTTGTCCATTTTGTTGGTTGTAGGGGAGCTACCGGCGGACAGCCAGTTTCCCACTACTGAGGGTGACCTGGTCGAAGCCGCTAGGTACACCTCGCTCTGGGCTACAAGATACGCAAACAGGATTTGCGAGATAAATGTGTTCTGGGTGTTCGTAGAGGCGAGCATCTAAACATGGATCAACTGCAGGGCGCGCTTGTCCCCTACAGTTCATTACAGCTTGCAAAGTATGGCAAAATTCAAGGCGGATATACATAACCTATATATCTGGGCGCACAAGAATCCAATACGACAATGGGTGAAGCTTCTGTTTTTTGCAATGAACGATGTGATCTTCGCAGTGATGGAGTCATGGCCTCTAGAGTGGCACACCCTGGACTTGGCAGAAATGGAAAAGGTCGCAACTCGGAAACAAAAGAAGGACACCAAGCTGCGCCTCACGCATATGGCTAAGAGAAAGCGCTAGGAACAAGAAGTAGCCACACAGCAAAAGGCAGCCGATGCAGCAGCAGTAGCACAGATGGTAGAAACCACCACCACGCCAAATAGATAGGCCGAGGAAGGCCAGGAGATGTCCTCAAGGCAACAGACCGAGGTAGTGGATAGGGAGGAGGTCTGCGCGGACCCCGGTACGTCATCAACGCAACTCAAGCGGCCACGCGACCCAGAGAAAATAGGCCCCAGGAAGAAAGGGAAAGCCACAAAGACATCCGACAACCCGATCATGCTCACAGAAGGTGATCTATTAGGGATCAGCAAGATGATTCGGGAAGTTGCGGAGGGCGCGCTCAAGGGATTGCGGATGGAGCAGAACACTGTGTTAGGGGCACTCAGCGCGCAGCTACAAGGTTTACAAGTACAACACCCCCAAATAGGCATAATGGCCTAGTATGTCGTAGCAGGCACCGTTGAGGCCAAACAGCCACTACACACCTGTATGGGTAACACCTTCATCTTGCCCGAAGGTGCATTAGCAACAACAAGCGAGTATGACTGGGCTATGATCAGTAGCATTAAAGGCATCGACTTGAACTTTGCCACCCTGCCACACGAAGTACTGTACCAGCTACAAGATGGGGTCATCATTAAACTCTATGCCCGGGAAGGCCAAGAAATCTAGGTCCTACATGAGCAGAAAATCAACATGGAGCATCTCAGCATCTAGAGGGATGCGTTGGTTGCGCAGGCTAGCAGATTAGAGTAGGCTGTAGAGGATGCATGCAGGAGTGTTCCAGAGTTGGCCATGCCGACAGAGCTACCAGTTGTTATCACTGTAAAACTTCCTTAAAAAATATTTGGACAACTTACATGGTTTCTCAATTCTTGTATCAGTCATGGTCAAGTCATGATGTTAAAGGGTCTCTAGGTCATTTCATGCTTTAAGGGTTAGGTCATAAGGTTAGAAGTCTTTTAAGATCATATCTCTTTTCCAAATAATGTTTGACAGCCTCATTCCATGTTTTAGAAGTCTTACCAGGTGTTTATAAGTCATATCTCACATCTTTTTGGAGAAATTTTGAAAGTAGCTACGAAATCACTGAACTAGGAGTTTTCGTAGCGCGCTACGAAACCCCTGTAGCAGCCTGTTTCAGCAGAAAAAACTCTGCTTTCTGCGTTTACTAGTAAATTTCCAGAAGGGGTTCTGAGCAGCTGAAAACTTAATTTTGAAAACTGAAAGAGGATTTTATTCCTAACATACCAAAATACAGAAACCTCTTTCATTTTCTTCAAATACATTCTGAGGTGGGAGGAATTTATGATCAAACTTGCGCTACGAAACTGCTGTAGGTGCAAGTTTTCCACAAGCATATTTCTCTGTTTTACACCTGTTTTTTCAAAATCAGTTTCTGGTCACATGAAAGGGTATTTTGGAATTCTGAAGGAGGTTTATCTTCATCAACTCTCCTAATACAATAACATATCTCAATTTATTCATAAGTGTTTTCAGTTGGGAGATACTAAGCTTTCATTGAGACCCTACTTTCAGAAAACGGATTTTTCTTGTTTGCCACGTGTTTTTCAAGGACAGTTTCTGGACAGATGGAGAAATTTTTTAAAAAACCAGGAGAGGTTTTTTTTCTGGACAACATGGGATACAAAAACCTCCTTCAGTTTCGTAAAATGTGTCATGGATGAAGAGATAAAGGCAACCCTACTTTCAGAAAACGGACTTTTCCTGTTTGCCACGTGTTTTTCAAGGACAGTTTCTGGATAGATGGAGAAATGTTTTAAAACACCAGGAGAGGTTTTTGTTCTGGACAACATTGGATACAAAAACCTCCTTCAGTTTCGTAAAATATGTCATGGATGAAGAGATAAAGGCTCTATCCCACGTGCCAATTTTCAGGGATCTAAACCTAAAAACAGGGAAACATGTTCCCTAATTTCTAGGGTTTGTCTTCAGCAGTCAGATGACCACGTGGGAGGCTTCATCAAATTCGACTTCTTGAGGTTGCAAGCTGTCAAATAATGCTTTAAATGCTTAGATAAGGTTGTTGAATCATGATAAGGAGTTACACTCCTAGTTGCATTAGGTCTCTAGGACTGCTAGTTAGGTGTCATTTGCATTTAATAATTAGTTTTATGTATCAATAGGTCTCATAGTAGGATGAATTCGAATTCCCCTCATGCTGGAGGAGGAATATCAGTTATGTAAAGAGCTCTATATATAGAAGAAGATCTATTGTACAAAGGGTTGGAAAATGTTAGAGAAAAAGACTACTTTTGTAAATGCTATGCAGGGATTGATATATACAGAAGCAGTTGGACTTTTCGGAAGCTGAGATTCTTAGTGTACTTCAGTGAGCTTCATCATTTATCTTTGAAATGCTTTACTTCCATTGTCTTAATGCTTATTACTCAGAATTCATGGAGGAACATGCTCTGACTTCCTTTAAGTGTTAAATTGTGGTGAATTGAGTTCAGTAATACATGCTTGACTTTACTTCTCAAGATTCATGAAGGATTTTTTATGTTCAGAATATGTGATGTTGTCCTTTCCTTAATTCTTACAGTGGTATGGATGTATAATCACTCAGAATTCACTGAATGTGCTCTGACTTCCTGTATACATTTATAAATTGTGTGGTCCCCTATGAGTTTATGTTCTGAATGTTTAAATGCTGAATGCCCTGACTTCCATGTAAGGTTGAGTTCATTGTTATATTGAATGTGTCACTCTTTCATTGAAGTATATACAAGCCTCAGTTTTATAAGAAGAGCTATTTGTTGTCCTTATCTCTGTCACTGACTCCATAGCCCAATGGTAGCAAGTCTCCATCTTCCAATCTACAAACATATAAAATCCAAACCATAGAGTTAGCCATCTATCCATATCTTTAATCAATATCATTAACCCTTTGAGAGAGCCCTCTCAGGCTAAGGAGGCTAAGCCTTAGCTAAAAGATTGGTTTGAAATAGTTACTTGAAGTCTTCCTGGTCTGCAGCCTTCCAGGGCCTGATTTTGAGATAACACCAGCAGTAGAGCGGGTTCATAGATTGGCAGCCAGAGTCTGCGAGACCCAGAAGGAAACGACAAATGTTCAGTTGGAGCTGAACCTACAAATCGCCGAGCTACGATTGAAGGTGCAGCCCTCCACACCCCCAGAAGTTAGAGAGAAGTGCATCCACACTATCTAGATGGGGTTGGAACAAATTTTCCAGGTGACACATTGGTGGACCAAGATGTTGGAGCAAGCATTAACCATACTTACACACCTACAAGAAGACCTGAGCTTACAACGCCTAGAGACAGAGGTGCGCGAGTTGCAGCAGGAGTACGACAGTGTCCGAGGCACCGTGCAGATGGTTGCCCTTACTCAACGACTCGCCAGACTACAGCAGGAAAGGGCACTGAAGGATCGATTAGACACCGCGCACCAAAAGGAAGCCCTATTTAAAGCACACATCCAGCCATGGATCGATGAAGCGTTCACAATCACAGCTACCATTGAAGGGAAGCTGGCACAGATGCAAGAACTGTACACAGTTGGACAGGAATGTGACCCGGCACACGAAAGTTCAGAGATACGCGTGCAACAAGTACAACAGGTGGTGAAATAGTGTGTTGCAGACACCCAAGCTGCGCGAGACTTACTGCATGGACTTCGCGCAAAGATCGTCACACTAGCAGAGTGACTCAGTACAAGTCACGATGATTGTGTTGGGGGCCTATTGGGCAGCGAATCCCCCCATAGCAGGTTTTTGGGGCTTGAAGCCTGGATTTTGGTCAAGTGTAATGTAAAGACCCCGCGAAATGCAGGCACGGAGCACGAGTGTCTAGGGTTGTCTGCCCTAAGATAATGTAATTTAATGTAGAGTGTGTCGGCATACCCACTATTTGCGGACCATGAGATTGTATAAATAGAGCGAGGCTCTAAGTGTAAAAGAAGTCATAAGATTTTAGAACAAGGAATTAGCTCTGAGTCTATAAGTCTGAGTCTTGGGTTGTAGTAGTAGGAAGAGGCTCTGTAGCTATGTGCGTAGAGGCCTGATAGAGTCTGTAGCTGTGTGCGTAGACCCTTGCAGCTGAGTGCGTAGGGCAGAGTTGGGATTGTACTTGAACAAAGGATTAATAAAAGATAAGTTGATTCTGAAATACTGTGTGTTTATGCTTCTATTATATTTATGCATCTCTTTACAGTTTTATGATTGCGCGCACTTGTTATGAATGTTAAATGATTAATGAGAATATTGGGTCCCAATATTTAAGTTAAGATCTATAATAATAGCACAGTAAGGATAAAGGATCTAGACAGCACCTCTTCATGCTCTTTACAGAGTTGTGCGGAAGCAGTCGCACAAGTTGCGAAGGACAAACAGCTACGCGGAGCAGTGCAAGCACAAAGGTTCGGATTGTGAACTTCCTAGACTTCATCAAGACATCCCTAGGGTCCAGAAACCTAGTTCCAAAACCCTCCCATAATACCTCGGGTGAGACCTCAGTCTGCGCACCGCGGACTATTGTCGAAAGGGCAAGTAGTTTTGGGATTTATTTGGCTAAATCACTTCTGAACCTAGGTCAAGCCCCAATAAGCCAACAAAAATTCTACCTCCCTATGAGGTGGCAACTCTGTAACGTCTTCAGGAAATACAACCTTGAACTGTTGTAGAATTGGGTATCTTCTCAACACATCTTCATCCTCAACTTCCTTAACTTTATCACTAGAAATGTGTACTGCAAATAACATACACCCTTTCCTGCGACTACGCTTTGCTTGCATAATTGTCACCATCCTAACTTATGTGGCTTTCTTATTACCCTGCAAGACTCTTGGTTCCCAATTGTCATAAACACACTCAATGGCTTTGTCATAATAGTCTACCTTGGTCCTATGAAGATACAACCAGTCCATGCCCAACAACATATTGTATGAACCCAATGGTAATACATTCAAATGTGTTGTGGTAGGCATACCATTCAAGTCAAATGCACAAGATCTTACCCAATGATGAACTCGTTTCTTCGTACCTGTAGCCAATTGTACTAACCAAGACTCTGCATGCAATTCCTTACTCAAACCACACTTATCTAATAATTCAGGACTAACATAACTATAATTAGGTCCAGGGCCAATCAAAATAGAAATAACTTGATCACAAAGCCTATCATACATCTCAATGATATATTTTTGGTGTTATACCTGCATGTTGTCCCCTACTGCATAGATACATGGAATACTTTGACCAACATCCCCAACAGTCTGTGCCTCCTGTGCACTGTATATCTAAGGCCTACCACCTTGATTTTGTGGACAATTTCTCTTAAGGTGCTCCTTGCCACATGTCCAACACTCCAACCGACCATTGCCCTCACCCATGTCCTTGTCTAGATGCATTAAATCTCTTTTGTGGTGCCACATTCTCTTTCTCATCTTCATGCGAAGGCCTTGTCCTCTTAGTCTACCATTTACCTTTACCTTTTTCCTTTCCTTTCCATCCATGAGGATATTCATTCTTATGCTTTGATTGTTCATAACAATGCTTTAGTTTCCCAATAAATTCTTCAAGTGACTGAGGCTCATCATACTCAATCTGATCTCTAAATGCTAATGGAAAACCACTGAAAAATATCTTAAATTTATCCTTCTCACCAATAAGATATGGTGCATACCTCAATAGCTCCATAAACTTGGTCATGTACTCTTAATCTGTTATTGATCCCATATTTATCTCATAGAACTCTTTAGCCTTACTGTCGTAGTACCTTTCTGACAAGTACTTCTTCCTGAAAATCCTCTTGAACTCCTTCCAACTCAAGTCATCTATCCTGATGCCTTGGACCCACTAAACATCTTCCCACAAAATGTTTGTTTTACCTTTCAAGATGAAGATTGCTACTCTAGCCTTCATGTTATCTGTGTAATTATGAAACTCAAATAATTTTTTCATCGCAAGTATCCAAGCCTCTACATCTTCCGGCTTCTTCATATCTCCATCAAAATTAGGTGGTTTTTCTTTCTTGAATTCATCCGGCAAGTATCCCCTATCATTCCTCCTGTAAGGATGACAACGATGATGATAATGATGTCTACTGAAATAGAACTAGAATAGTACTTATACTCATCACCCCTCCCATCAAGAGTTTCCAACAACCTGCCATATTTCACTGTATCATATATATCCAACCTATATCTACTAGGGTACCTATTGCATATGCCCCATTATTTCTATCCTCACGTCGATGGTTGATTCGAAGTGACCCTTGTCATTGCAAGACTGACAATCTCCGAATAAGTGTTGCATTAACCTCTGGTTGCTTCTCTTATGCCTGTATGATCCAGTCATTATCTGCCTTACAACTCCTTATCTCTTACTTCAAACTTCTCAATGTAACTGCCAATTCGGAAGGATTTCCAGCACCATACTGCTCTTCAAATTCATAGGGAGAGTCTTTGTAATCAACCATCTTGCTAGCCATTTGATCTCTTTCCTACAATATATAATATGTCAGATAAACCAAATCACAATAAATCAACGTACCTTAGCATAATTCGGGGAGGATACCTTATCTGCAAAATCACCAAATCAGCATGATACATGTATAACATAAACATAACAACATATCTACATTTGCAAATAAATTTATCAACATATAAACATCATTCTAGTTATCGTCTAGTCATAAACGCAAGGCCATATCGACAATGCATGCTATGACCTCATGCATGACAAAAACCATTACTCCATTGTACACATTTCCACATGCAACCATCAACATACACGAGCAATGCCAAATCAACTATACATACACATAGAAGCATGTAGTCAAGCATAAGCAAACAATTCTTGTAATCAACCTACAAGATTGATACATATAATCAAACCTACAATAATTTAGCCTAACATACACGGATGTAAGTAGGTGACATAAAATCAACATGTAAGCGACATGTAACAATATGTAACCAATCATATACTCATGATGATCCATTCCACAAAATCAATCATCAATTTCCTCATGAAAACCTTACTACAACCATAATCAATCATCCAACAAATGCAGCAAGCACATGAAATGCAAGTGTAAAAGACACACATGCAACTAACATGCATGCATGACCAGCACACACCGCCCATCCAGTTCGAGGGGTGAACCATGCTCTGATATCCCTCTGTAACACCCTCCTCCCACATCCACCTAAGTAACCATGCCAACTGGGGTAAACATGAGACAAGAGGCTACTATGATCAGATTTGACCTCCTATATGACCTTAAGGAAGTGGAATCGACGAAAACATCACACACATTCATCCAACATCATCAAGATAACCCTCAGGAGACAAGTCAGCCCCTCAGACAGCATGTCCCACTATTGTTCTAGATCTCTTAGGCCATAGTCTATCTCATGTTATCAGTAAGGGAGCGACCAACAACCTAAAGTCACTCTCACAGGCTTGTCTACTAGCAACCAAAGTCAAAAATTGTGAGTATTGTGCCAGCGACCCTAGGATTTAAGCCACTTTTTCAGGCCCAGAGCCCAGGGCACTACCCAAAATGGAGTGATAAATTGAAATCATTAAAAGTACAAGGAAACAATGATGAAAAATAAATAAGTGGAACAAGTCCATAACCAAACCCCTACTAGCCATGACATGCATTTCGTCAAACAAGTCATCAACATGTAACCTACAAGTGTAAACAATAGAATCAAGTCTAGGGATCTCATACTTATATGAGAATCGCTATGAACCATTGTTCCCTCATGTCATTTGCTGCATTATCATCTATTAGGCCATACATACACTATCTATTAATTTACAGGTAAAAAAATACTGAGAGCCATACATAGTTGTTTTCATAAAATATACATATAACTAGCATAATAGGATCAGAATTACCATAAACATATCAGCGATCAAAATCCACATATACATCAATACATTTGCACATATAAATAAAGGGAACGAATTTCTCATTACTGAATGCAATAAACCAACCAGAGATGGGGCTACCACGTTCCACCCGACCATAGAATGGCTAAGCCAAATATCTCTTCAACTATTCACCCCTATGCCATATTCCAAGCATGAATTTGGGACTCAACCAAAAGAACCAATGAGAGCATATTGAGGCTTTTCCACCTCACCCTCATCAACATAAACCAAGATTTACCATAATCCATCCCTGATCACTAGGCCAACACAATGAACACATCATAACAGGCTTTACCATGATCTCCACCGGATCACTAGGCCAAACAAGCATGGATGCCACCGATTTTCTCCACCTACACCATGAGGAATTTTCTTGTCTCCTATTCTCTCAGACTTTATCACAATCAAAACCTAGATCACTAGGCCCTAAAATGAGACCCACTCTCTAATCTTTACTACATATCCCAACACGAGATTACTAGGCCCAATTGAGATAAAACCACCTCTACGATTTATCGTATATCCCGCCATTCACTAACAAGGATTCCTAGGCCATCCGAGGCAAGAAAAAATTTGGTTACTAGGCCAGGGGTTACTAGGCCATGTGTTCTATCATTTCGGAGATCCACCTCACTCAGCTTCAAATCCATTCAGTAATCCATCTCAACCAAAACATGAGAACCCCATCACACCATGGCTATCTAGAAATGGCAAGGGCTGAAAACATTGTTACACCTGGAAAAACCCATGCCAAGATAGAAAATAACCACATGCAATGCCATGTATGCCAAATCTGGCAAGGAAAATACACATGCAAGTTGATACCTGCAATGAAGCTTGTTGTAGCTACTTGATCCTACCTTTCCCTGCTTGATCTTTGCTTCCTCTTGCCTTCTTTGCCTTTCTTGCTCCAATTCCAAAATGCTCCAAGAAAACTCTAAGTGTCCAAGAGTATGAGAGAGAGAGAATAATGAGAGAGCTTCAAAACTCAACTAACAAAAGGTTACCAAATGATCCTCATAAGCCTTTTTATGAATGAGGCCTCTATTTTCTTTATTTTCCATTATTTTTCTTCATTTTCCTCCTCACATGCAACCTGCGACCTTTCACCTTCCTTTTCTCCTAATTTCCATTATTTTCATAAATAAATGTGCAACAAATTCCATTTTTCCTTTCCAAAGCCTTAACCATTGCCTTTGCCAATTTCCTTAGCCATAAACAACCAAATTAACACCCCCTAGGATGTTTTGCCCAACATTCAACTTGGAATAAGTGTCCCATCAACCGTGGTTATTGTTTTTAACATGTATTACATGTAATTTTTCACCAGGGTTGTTACAGGAGGGGAGAAATTAATAATTTCTTCTGATTGGCCAATGAAAAACTTAATGAAGCTATTTATTTTCATGCACTTGTATTTTCTTGCTTCTATGTGAGTTAGTTGAGGTTTTTATTAACATAGATGAATTCTACGAGTTTGAGTTTCTTGCCAAGGAAGTATGTGTTAAATAATCATTGAGCCAAAGATAAAGAGGAGGAAACATATAGTGAGTGGAGGGTTTGAATGGAAACCACATATTCGCTAATTACTATAGCTCTTTTTTATTTATGATTTTTAGTATTCACATACGTTAAAATATTGCAAAGGATTTTATTACATTGTTCTAAATACTCAAAAAAAAAAAAAAAAAAAAAAAAAAAAAAAAAAAAAAAAAAAACTTATATTTTGTCAAAATCTAAAACCATAATCTCAAATAACTTAAAATATTTTAAAATTAATATTTTTTTGTAAGTGAGATAATTTCATTCACAACAAAATATTACATCATTGTTTACAACTTTGTGAAGTTTTACCAACCTCACTATTACTAGATTTGTGTTGAGATTTGTAGCTTGGGAGTTACTCCAAGCCCTAGGGTATGATTTCAAGGAAAGAGCTCCACAAATATGCTTTGTGTGATTAGAATCCAAGCTTGGGGTTTTGGGCCCAAAAATTTGGGGCCAAAACCATGAGGGTTATCATTGATTTTACTTATGCAAATTATAGAGAACCCTGAAAGGAATTGGGGGCTGCGAAAATCATTGATATCGAAGGTCTACAAAGAGATTTATGAACTTATTTGTGTGTTGGTTGAATTTGTGCCACAAAAGTCAAGTCAACTAGGGTAAAAATGTGCCTTAGGAAAGTTCGTTGGCACCCATTGATTAGCATATAAATAGAAAGTGTGTTGACACTCGTTTGGCATCCAATGGGCAACATTCTCATAAGTAACACACCTCTAAAATAGGCCACAGAATTTGAATCTTGGTGAGATAAGGAAAGGAATTTGTTTTGGTTATCCTACTATGGTGATTGGGAAGATTCAGTTTAGAGAGAAGTCTGAGTATTTCAGTGGGTTCTTGGAGTTGTTTGGTGTATGATTTGTGGTGGCTTTCTCCTCCAAAATAGACCGCACTTTAGGACTAAAGGAGAAAAATGGTTGAAGGTATTGTACCATCCTATTTGAGGGGGCCAATAGGCCTAAAATGGGTGTGGATCAACCCTAGAGACCAACGAAATGTAGCAGCATAATTGTCGAGGGAAGAAAGAACTAAGTAGAGGGGTTTTGGAGCAAGCACAAGGCTAAAGTGATTTTCATATCAACCCTAAGAAGAGTACAAAACCTACAACAGTGTTACACCAACACAAGAGGTATGTGTGGTTTTACTTAAATTGATTTTGTTGCTAGTTGATGGTGGTCCATATTAGACAAATTTGGAAGGGCATTTGTGGATTGTTAGAGGGTAGCGAGAAAGTGACCATTTGTGCCCTAAGCATAGACCTTAGGAAGGATACTAAGTATGCTAAGAGAAGCAGAATTGTTCATCTCATTGACTAAACTTTGAAGGTATAAAGAAGGAGGTCTAGAGAAGCAGTTTGTAGCCCAAGTTCATTGTTGGAGAAGGAATTCTACCAGGGATAGGTGGCAATCGTCCTACCCTAATTTTGTCTTCATTGGAGTAGTGTAGGAAGGAAATAGTGGGAATAAGTCCCTAAATAGCTGAGGAGCAGTAGTGGGAAAGAAGTCTCGAAGGTGTTGTACCCTTGAAGGACTAAGGAGAAGCTAGTTAGTGTGAAGACCTTATTTGTTCATTGTAGATGGACTTATGATCAGCTAGAGGGAAGATTGGAGAGCCAATTTTAGTGACCTAAAGGACTAGGACCATTTATAGAGGCGGTGTCGTAGATTGGGAGCAAGAGGACCAACCCTGTCTTCAAGATACGACAAAGCAGTTATGTTTGTGCACTACATCAACTAGACCATTAATGTATCTTGTTCTTATATTCTTGTACTAGTGGATGTATGAGGGCCATTATCCCTAGTAAAAGAGCCCTGGACTATTGTATTATCAGTTTGTTATTATAATGAAGTTGGGTTATTGTAAATTATTTAAAGTTGTCTATATTTATGCACTAGTAGATTTACTATTGTATATTGTTCCATTATACAAATTAGTTTGTTGTGATACTTGGATTAGTAGCATTAGATATTCTAACATCCTAACCTAGACTCAAGGTTTGTGGAAAAACAAAAAAAAATTGGCCAGTTTATAGTTTACAAAAAAAAATGCATCAGCCAAAAAAAATTATGCTTCCAAAACAAAATTTCCCACAAAGCCAAAAAACAAAACAACATAGTAGGAAATCATCTACGAGTTAGAAAAGGTTACCAAAGTTGAGTTTTCCAGTCTAATGCCAGGGGGTGGTGGGAGCTTGAATTCACATTGAATATTCCTCTCCATGTGCACTAGGCGAGCATCTAAACAATCAAGGTTGTCTTTTATCCTCCAATGGTTACTTTACAAGTCATTGAAAAATGAGATAATCTCATTTCTATCATCATGCTTTCCCTTGAGAGATTGTCCTAGAAGGGTTTCAATTTCCAGTGAAGGGTAATTGAATTCATATATGTTCCTCCTTCCCTTGGTATTCCCAAGCTCTGGGATCCAATGTGAAACTTCACCTATGAGCTCAGAATCTGTAAAATATTGTTGGTCTCGATGAACAACCCTGTCAATCGTGTGGATATAAGCTTAAGTACAAGCAGGTGTCACAAAATGATAAGCTACAGTAGCCTTGTGGGCCTAACTCTCAGAGCGAGGCCTACTAGATTAAACTTGCTCCTCGGCACCTCGTCAACTTCAACCATGTTTTTTAGGCATGATAAACGAAACAAACAACCAGAAGTTACAATTTCCAAGAAAACACTCAAAGTAGCACCCCGGTAATTTCAACTTAGCATACTTAATATGTACTAGAGAACTCCTGCAAGCTACAAGTAATTCAAACCTTCCCTTAAATCAATTCCAAGGACCCAAGTAAATCTATTTATTATCTGCAAGGGAGGTGGGAAAAGCCATAGCACTACCAACCAAATAATTCCTCGGCCACGGAAAATCATAAACCAAAGGGAGGACACAAAAAGTATGATGCCAAGCAACTTGACATAAATATAGAAAGAATGGGGAAGAAAGGGAGTAGCCTGAAAAACACACCACTCTCAAAATATGATGAAGGAGTTGAACAAGGCCTCTCGTCCAAGTTAGGCACAACGAGATGGGATACTATCTCCCTCCAACTATAATCCCTTAAATTTCGAGCTACGACCTCGCAACTATAGGAGTCATAGTCTATCTCGAAAGGAAGGTTACTACTTCTGGAGTGCTTGAATGTCAGGTGTTCTGAACATTATTCTTCGACCCAAATTTTCCTACTAGAAACAAACCTAGAATCTTGAAGATATCATCAACATAACTGAATATCGGGCTTACAAGGTTAGCTAAACTCCTCCCCTACAACTGACGAAAAACCCACACCATACTCAAACATAGATCACTAGGAAGAAAGGTCAAGAAAGCTCGAGAGCATCAAGTATTGCATTAAAGACGGACATATAGTGCATCGGGGTGGTGTTCCATGCTGCCCCTCCTTAAAATGTGTGGGATTCAATGGAGTGGCAAGTACCCCTCCTAACTCCCCTTCTCTGCATCTATTCACCCATTAGAGATCAACATAATAATATTAATATTAAAGTGAAGATATATTATTATATAAACTCAAAAACTTATAATTTACAATTAATTTTTATATTAAGAAAACTTGTAAAATAAATCATAATAAATTTATTATTTTGTAATTATTTAAAATCCATACAACTCCACACTAAGAAGGTCCTTCAAAGTACACAACAAAATAGAGTAATTGCTAAAATTGAATATATAAAAACCATAGAAAGAGAAAAGTTAATTAATTAATGATATAAAAGGGTTTATTCTTCGATCTAAGGTAAAATATTTTACTAAATAAGTTGTTTTTAAGTACTACTTTTTTTAATTGTATTTTTGGCTTATCTCCTTATAAGTTTATTCAAAATTAAAGTGTAGACACTTGTTGGAAGTGGAATTAAATTCCACATCCAATGAGTACCCATTATGCATACTTTTGAGAAGACCCACATCGATAAAAATGGAAGATATATTAAAAAAAATGTGTTGAGCATGTTTTTTTAATGTATCTTCAACTTTTATCAATATAGATCTTCTCAAAAGTATGCATAATGAAAAATCATTAGATGTGTAATTTAATTCTACTTCCAATGAGTGTATACACTTGAAATTTGAGTACACCTATAAGGAGATAAGCCAAAAATACAGTTAAAAATTTTAGTTTTATTGTGTTGTAAACCTTAGAACTAGTAATGCCATCAATAGAAAACCACATACCATAACTCACCTTCATTGAACAATGAATTTGATATGATTGATGTATGAGCAGGAGGGATTTCATATAAAACCATATCAAAATTAGTTGGTGGTGATCCTTGTGGATTAATGACCCCTGACATGTCAAAACTCATAAAGGTATTAGAGCCCAACTATCTACTTACTTCACTCTCCTCACACCGTTCTCAAAGAATCTTTAGCATGGAATATTCTCACATATCTTGAGGCACCTCCATCAGGGAGTTATGATCCAGAAGCAAGAGGTTTTGGCATTCCTAATAGAAATAGCCCTCAAGAGAGGGTAATCAAGGCTTTGCTATAGTGGCAACTTTTTCAGCACTTCCATAATTGACCAAATAGTAAACAACCTTATTTATTGATCACCAAACATGTGAGGTGAGGACTACAAGGATGTGAGGCAGGGAGGATTGAATGCACATTAGATAATTTTCTAGTCTCCAATTGATTGTAATTATTTTGGAGTTTCCTCCATGAAGGAGATGCTTCAATTTATTAATAACTAATTGGGAGTCCCCTTCAATTGTCATTTTTGTATACGATAGTTGAATTGCATATGAAAGGCCCATTTCCAAAGAGAAGAACTTTGTTGCGTTGTTAGTGTTGTATCCCATAGCCCTTGAGTAAAAGATGAGATCATTTCCATGATAATTTTCAAACATTCCACCATATCCATCTTGGCTCGGGTTACCTTTGGATGCATTGTCAAAGTTTAATTTAACAGAAGAGGAAGGAGGGGGGGACCAAGTGGAGGGAGGAGAGAAGAAAGACGCAAGGGTAAAGAAGGGGAAGGAGAGGTGACAAGAGTATGGAAAATTTTCCTCGGGATTCTCAATTCTAAGGAAGGGGGTGGCTAGGCATCTAGATGTAAATGAGTGAGAGAGGTTGTTTCCTCCACAGTACAAAGGATTTTAGACTATACCATGTGTTTAGGGAGACTTTGATTCTTGAAGATATGATCGTTTCATTCCTTCTAGACACACTAGAAAAGAAGGCCATGAATTAAGATCCATTCCATGTTCAAAATAAGATTGTCAAAATTAGAGGGGCTCCAAGTAGTTATGGTGTTTTCATTATTGTCACAATATATGTCTAAATGTTCAACAAGAATCTCCACTTGATCCCATAACTCTCATGAGTAGATGCATGTATTAAACATGTGGTTGTTGTCTTCATGGATGTTGTGGCATAGATGGAAAAATATGGTCCTTAAAAAACATATTTTATTAGCTTACCCAAGTGAGGGTGCACTTTCAAATGAGGAGATGGAGGAAATGGGCCATTTTTGGCCATAAGTTCTAACCCCATACAACATACTTATTGAGAGGGTAAATCTATGTGCACTGCAACAAGGAAATAAACTTCCTTGGTGGTGAACATACCATTGATTTTGTATCCCCATCGAAGTTTGTACGGTCCTTCGTGGATGAGAATTTTCATCCTCTAGATATCTCCCCAAAATTGATTCATGATATCATCATATTTTAGATGGGACCAATTATCTTTGTCTTTCCATTTACTCCCTTGGGGGGGGGGGGGGGGTGGGTTTGGGGTGGAGATCTTCCTACCAATAATATGCTACATTGATCAAGAGGTGATTTTTCAATAGTACCTTTGATATCAAATAGAGAACCATCATTAATGAATTTGGGGAGTTTTTCCCATAAATATTCCCAAAAGAGAGTTGACTTTCCATTGGGAATCTCCCATAAATAACATTGTTAGACGAGACCCTTATTAGCATTAGAATGATTCCATATGGATGAGCCTTGAAAAAGGGATGTGATATGAATTGTTTTGGAAAGATATGTTGGGGCTATATTTATGATTGCATATGTATTTCCACAACTCCTTGACTCCTTGTATACATCTCCACCTAAAAAAAATCCAACAACCTTACATAGGACTTCAAGGTCCTTGAGACCTAAGCCTCCCTTTGACTTGGGTATATAGAGTTTCTCCCAATGTGATATTCTTTTCAATCATGGATCCCCCAAGAGAAAGGTGCATTGAATTCTCTTGATGGTCTTAAAATTCCTTATGGGGATGCTAAGGCTGAGAAAAGACAGATAGTGAGAGCTTGAACCACTGATTTGAGGAGGATTGCTCGACCAACAATGTTGATAGACTGAAAAGTCCAACAATTGAACTTGTCCTTGAGATTTTGAAGAAGTGATCTAGGTGGATATTGGTGGCCACTCGCTTATTCCACTTGGACCCCCATCATTGTTTCTTTTTAGTTTCCTCAATTGTAGAACAACTTACTATTTTTGGCATTTTTTTGGGTCCTAAACTTCCGGAGCCGTTTTGAGGGACTAAAATATATTTTAAGGGAAAACAAAGTGACTGGAAAAGTCCCAAATCAGTTATCCAATTTTTTTTTGACTCCTCTTCAATATATTTGATATGAGTCATTATTATAGCCAAATAGAGATCGTACGCCAAAGTTACAACCCCAGTAAGTTAATATACCAATTTATTCAGACGGGGTGCACAGTTTTGGCGCTTCATTTCCTAGGGTTAGGTTGTTGGATTATTAGGGTTTTTCATTGTTTCTCAATGATAAATAGGCCTTTGAGCCTCATTGTAACACAGTTCAAAATCATGTAGCCGCCACATCTCTTCTCAGACATAAGCTACCATCGCCCGAGATAGTTTATTTTTATTTTTATATCTAAGCATATTTCAGTTCTTTGATATTAATGAAATGAAGTTTTATTCCTACTGTATCTCTATGTATATGGGTATTTCTATATTTTATTGCGTTCCCGCATAAGTCCAGATCAATGGTATCAGAGTGATCTGCTCTTTCTCTATTTTTCTTTACATGTCCCCAATGAGGTCAGGGTATAAGGAGTTAGGGCTCGATCTGGTTGAACCGTTGTAAGACCAGCCTCGCAAAACCCAACGGCCTCCCATGGCTGAAGAAAAGAAATATGAGGTGGAAGGAGATCCTTCCAAAACACTATTCGAGGAAGCCCTCAAGGGGCAAAGGAATGCGATGATGGATAACTTTTCCCAGACTCTTCGACGACTACCCATAGGTGATGCATCTTCATCCAACAACCACTCTGGAGGCGCCACTCATTTTAAGGTACAAGTTAACTTTGATATTCCCATATTTGAGGGCCATGTAGATGCATATGCCATAGATAAATGGTTAAATTTCTTGGAAGGATATTTTTCAATTCATGACTTTTCCAATCGGAAAAATATTACTTTTTCACTTCTCAAAGTCGGCCCACACGTCAAGGACTGATGGGAAACCTACTTTGAACAAAAGGACGAGAGGGAATCCTCACTATTTTCGGCCACACCCACTTGTGATTCTTTCTGAGATGCCATCAAGGAACAATATTACCTTGTCAGGAGATATGGAGATAAATACATAAAGTGGACCATGCTACGGCAGGGAAGTGACCAAGATATGTCAGAGTTTAGAAATTTTTTCCATACTCTTCGCACGAAGCTGGGTATCAAGGAATTTGAGAGACATTTGGTACTCAAGTACTGTGGTTGTTTACAAAAGTACATCTAGGACGAGATGTATTTCTTGGACATCTCCTCGCTTAGCACAACGTACCGATACACTCTCAATATTAAGCAGAAGATTAAACAGAAGAAGCGAGATTTTGGATCTGTGAATCTGAAGTAAGGAAAATGCACCCCCAAAGCATAGAACAAAGGACAAAGCCAACATGGGGCAACCCATGACAACCCGTCGAAGCCGCAAGAAAAGAATAACACCACAAAGACAAAGAAGGACATGGGAAAATGCGAGTTCCATAAGAGCTCCACTCACAACACAAGTGAGTTTCGAGCCAAGCAACCACTAGTGACCAAGCTGATGGATTCTAAATCAGATGCATGTTCCGAATCTAAGTCAGAACCTGACAAGGGGAATGAAAAAGGGAAGCAGATCATTAACATGGAGCCCAGTGCCACCATGGCCACCACTAAGATCCAGAATAATGAGAATGAAGATCCAAAGGAGGGGGAACGCCTCTTCCACTCACAAATATGGCTAAAGGGTTCTCCACTATAGTTCATTGTCGACAACGAGAGCCAAAAGAACCAAATTTCAGTAGAGGTCATGAAGCGAATGGGCCTATTGACTACACCACATCTGTAGTCTTACACCATCGGGTGGGTTTAGCAAGGACGATATCTTCGCGTCAGCCATTAGATTTTCCTTCCCTACAACATCAAGCCCTTCACGGATGAGCTACTATGTGATGTTGTTACTCTTGAAGTTTGTGATGTATTATTAGGACAACCATACTTGTGGAAGGGGCATGTTGTATATGATTCTAGACCTTTCTCTGTAATTATTACTTTGGGCGATAAATTGTAAATGATATCGGAGGTAGCCTCGCCTACCGCCATCTCTTTGATCACTGCAAATAAATGCAGTAAGATCATTTCTGAGACCAAGAAATTTGTTTTCCTCATGATTCGCCCTTAGGGAAAGATGAAGGTTGTGGCCACGGCTTCCAGACAAGGCTCCTCCCCAAAACAACAGCAGATGGATAAGGTCGTGGAGGAGTACAGGGACACTTTTGCCTCACCTACAAGGGTACCTCTTCACTTCCAGGTCAAGCACTCCATCGATCTGACCTCAGGCGCACCACTACCCAACAGACCGGATCTATCGACGCTCTGTTCTGGAGAATGATGAGATCAAGAGGTAGATTCAAGAATGGTTGCAAAAACGGCACATTAGGCCAAGCTCATCACCTTGTCAAAGCCCAATTATACTGGTAAAAAAGAAGGATGGGACCTCGAGACTTTGTATTGACTATCGGGCGCTAAACAAGATCACTGTTCTAAATATGTACCCAATCCCACGGATTGATGACCTTCTGGACCAACTCAAGGGGGGGCAATATTTCAGCAAGATTTACTTGAAGTCCAGTTATCACTAGGTTCTTGTTGAACCCTTCGATGTGTGGAACACTGCCTTCAAATCCAAGGAGGGTCTTTTCGAATGATTGGTCATGCATTTCGGGTTGATGAATTCCTCCACAACCTTCATGAGATTGATGGACGACATCTAGCGACCCTTCACCAATGCATTTGTGGTGGTGTATTTAGATGCAATCTTGATCTTTATCCAGAGTTAGGAAGAGGACCTCGACCATATTCAACATGTCCTTCAAACCCTGCAACAACACAAGTTGTGTGCCAATCTAGAGAAATGCACTTTTGGCAAGACCCGGGTTCAATATATGGGGTACATCATTGATAAACAAGGTATGTATGTGGACCCAGCCAAGATACAAGTCATTCGGGATTGGCCAACCCTAACCATTCTAATAGATCTCTGTAGCTTTCTGGGCCTTTCCAATTTCTATCGCAAGTTCATGTTGGGGTTCTCTCATATCACTTGGCCTTTAAGTCAAGTCACCAAGGGTGGAGCGAAAGAAAATTTCCTTTGGTCCAAATACCAAGAGAAGACGTTTTTTGAGTTGAAGCATCACCTGTGCTCCGCACCACTTCTCACATTACCTTACCTACAGTAACCATTTGAGATCGTGATAAATGCCTCCAACTATGCTATTGGTGCAGTTCTTACTCAACAAGGGCATCCAGTGGCATATCACAGTGACACACTTTCAGAAACAATCTGAAAGTATCCCACCTATTAAAAAGAAATGTATTCCATTGTGCAGGCCTGCTAATAATGGAAGCATTACATTTTGGAGAAGGAAACGACCATCCACACATACCACCAACCCCTGCAGTTCATATATACACAAGGGAAGTTGCAGAACGATCACCATTAGAAATGGTCCACATACCTGCAACAGTTCCACTTGAACATTAAGTACAAGAAGGGTAGCACCAAGAATGTTGCACACTGCCTCAGCCGACCACCAGGCATGGCGCTGACCACTATGCTCGACTCTTGTGGGCACGAGACTGCAAGGTGGATGCATCTTTACAAGAGCGATCTAGAATTCAGCAACACATACCAGACACTCTTGGAAGGTAAGAAAGTTCCAAATTTTTGCCTCCAGGATGCATTGTTATGCCACCTCGGACACATGTGTGTTCCTTCAAGCGAGCATGCCAATATGATTTGGAAGGCACACTACATTCGGGTCACTGGACATTTTTGGGTAGAGAAAATAGTGGCAGTGCTGCAGAAGTATTTTTATTGGCCAAATATTCGAAGAAATGTTGGGAAGTACATCTGATCTAGCATTGTCCACACCGTTGCCAAACCACCCATCAAGAAGCAAGGCTTATGTTCTCCTCTGCCTACTCCTATTCGGCCTTGGGAATTCATTTCCATGGATTACATGTTGGGCCTTCCTTCTACTAAGCATGGCAATGACTACCTTTTTGTGGTCATTGACAGATTCTCTAAGATGGCCATTCTGGCAGCCTCCAAGAAGAGTATCACAGCAGAAGCCACTGCGAAGCTCTTCTTTGAAAAAGTGTGGGTACATTTTGGGATCCCACATTCCATTATCTCAGATCACGATAGCAGGTTCCAAAGTATATTTTGGTCAAGTATCTGGTTGATGTGGGATACCAAGATCACTAAGTCCATGACTTTAACTAATGGCCAAAGAGAGGTTATCAACATGATGATCATAGACATTCTATGTATGTACAACTCAAAGGACCCATGCACATGGGATGAAAGCCTCCCCTATGTCTAGCACAACTACAACAGAGCTCTCCATAGCTCAACTGGCCACGACCCATTTCAGGTGAGGTTTGGATTCCAACCACTATGTCACATTGATGTGGACATACCATTTGCAGCTACTTAGGCATATTCAGCTCATGTCCAATCCAAAGCTGACAGGGCTAACAACTTCATTAATATCATTTTGCACATCTGCCAGCAGGTCCATGACATATTAGACAAAGCCAATGTTAAGTAAAAGTAGTGTCATGATTAGCATCAGGTGCCAAAAAAGTTCCAGGTGGGCGACAAAGTTTGGTTACATTTGTAGAAGGAGAGACTCGTTGGGCCCCACCGCAAGCTTCACCCACTCTAATATTGGCCTTACACCATCACTAAGGTTGTAGGGGACAATGATTTAGAGCTCATCATTCCACCATTCCTTGGCCTACACCCAATGTTCAATGTGGACCACCTTCAACCATACTTTCCACCATTACTAGACACATCAAACATTGCATAACAGCTTACACCAACATAGTTAAACCCAGAATGCATGGAACATGCCAAAAATTATTGTATCATGGACACGTAGATCAAGAAAACTTGCAAGCACAAGATCCAATTGTATCAGGTTGTCAAAGCTAGCCAACTCCTGCACCAAGGCAAGTGGCTCCCCGGGGACCAAGTTCAGCAAAAGTTTCCCCATCTCATGGAGGCACTCAACGCAATGGGGACCATTGCTTCCTAAGTGGGGAGGATATCCTGGTGGATATTGGTGGCCACCCACTTATTCCACTTGGAACCCCACCATTATTTCTTTTTAGTTTCCTTAATTGTAGCACAACTTCCTATTTTTGGCAATTTTTCAAGTCTTAACTACCAGAGTCGTTTTGAGTGACTAAAAGACGGTTTTATGGAAAAAAGAGAGACTAGAAAAGACCTAAATCAATTTAACCATTTTTTTTTGGAATTTTATTTGAGATCTTCGAAATGAGGTATTATGATAGTCAAACAGAGATCGTATGCCAAAGTTATGACCCCAGGAATATGATGTACCAATTTACCCAAATGGGGCCCATAGTTTTGGTACTTCATCTCCTAGGGTTAGGTTGTTTGATGTTTAAGGCTTTCCATTGTTTCTCAATAAGAAATAGGCCTTTGGGCCTCATTGTAACACAGTTCAGAGGCATGTAGCCACCACATCTCTTCTTAGAAATAAGCTAACATTACTCGAGCTAGTTTATTTTTATTTCTATATGTAAACATATTTCAGTTCTTTGATATTAATGAAAAGAAGTTTTATTCTTGTTGCATCTCTATGTATATGGGTATTTCTTTATTTTGTTGCATTCCTACATAAGTTTGAATCAATGGTATCAAAGCAGTCTTCTCTTTCTTTGTTTTTCCTTGCATGTCCCCAACAAAGTCAAGTTATAAGGAGTTAGGGCTTGATCTGGTTGAACCTTTGCAAGACCAGCCTCGCAAAACCTGACGGCCTCCCATCTCGGAAGAAAAGAAATACAAGGGGGTAGGAGATCCTTTGAAAATACTGCTCGAGGAAGCCTTCGAGCGACAAAGGAACACAATGATGGATAATTTTTCCCAGATCCTTCAACGGCTACCCACAGGTGACGCATCTTCATCCAACAGCCACTCTGGATGCGCCACTCCTTTTAAGGTACAAGTTGACTTTTATATTCCCATATTTGAGGGCCAAATATATACAAACACCATAGATAAATGGTTAAATATGTTGGTAGGATATTTTTCAGTTCATGGCTTTTCCAATCGAGAAAATATTACTTTTGCACTTCTCAAAGCCACCTGACACATCAAGGACTGGTGGGAAACCCACTATGAACAAAAGGACGAGAGGGAATCCTCATTGTTTTCAGCTGCACCCACTTGGAATTATTTATGAGATGCCATCAAGGAACAATATTACCCTGTCGGGAGCTATGTAGATAAATACATAAAGTGGACCACACTACAGTAGGGAAGGGACCAAGTGGCAAGACTTGTCGGAGTTTACAAATGTTTTCCATCCCCTTCGCACGAAGTTGGGTATCAAGGATTCTGAGTGACATTTGGTATTCAAGTACCATGGTTGTTTACACTAGTACATCCAAGACTAGATGGAGTTCTTGGACATTTTCTCGCTCAGTATGTCGTACCAATACGCTGTCAAGATTGAGCAGAAGTTTAAACATAAGAAGAGAGACTTTGAATCTGTGAATCCGAAGCAAGGAAAAGGCACCCCCAAACCACAGATAAAAGGACATCGGCAAGGCCGAGTGACCCAGGACAACCCACCGAAACCACAAGCTAAGAAAAAAACCACAAAGACAAAGAAAAACATAGGAAAATAGTGTGAGTTCTGTGGAGCACTAGAAAGGTATGTTTTTGACGAACAATTTAGTGACTTTTCAGTAACAATTGTAACCTTTTCTGCATAATGAACTTAAAGAAATAAAGAATTTTAATAGAATGTGTGAGAATTAGTATGGAAAGCTTAATCGCTGATAATTGTTATTTTTCCATGCAGGAAAAGGTGGAAACGAAGAGCTGCCATTCGAAAGGAAAAGACAAAGGAGGAATAACTGTTGTCCCTTTAGAAGGGAACCGGATGCGAACGAGATCGAACAGATCGACGCAAAACGACCCAGGAAAGAAATAAGGGTTATCAATTCGGCGGAACAGGGAAAGAAAAGTAAAGGATTAACGGCTTGGCGAATCCCTCAGGATCTTTGATCCTGAGGGATCGCTGTTTTGCTTATTTTTGCTACCTAGATACCTCCGTCGTTACTTTTATAAAAAGGAATGGCATCGTTAAGCAAAGGGACTTTTATATATGTAACTGTGAATTTCAGACTCAACTTTGATCATCGACTCTCACTAAGACTTGGTTTGTTGTACATTTGTTGATGCATTAATATAAAAGACTTGGTGTTTATTTCATCTCTGCGTCTGGAGTAATCTAAGGCGGTGTACCGTTGGAAGCTAGGGGCCCGGCTTCGAAGGACACTTGCTTTTGTATCATTATAATTTGGTTTCTGCGTGGTTTACTTATCTTTATAGTTCGGTAATCTGACATGTTTTTCATATGTTATTCCATTCTCTGTTATGATTAATTCGTTAATGGTTTCTTCAAGAGATTTATGTAGTGACTCTGTATTGTTTAAGTGAATCTTTTCAGAGTTGATCGCATGTTATCAATCTAAGCCAACTGTTTCTATTACAGAGCCTTTATATTGAATATTGCTGTATTGGATTCATTTGAAATCTCAATTATTGGAATCCGGAAGTAATATTATTCTATTTGGAAACATAGTCATATTCTCTTTAATCATCATATTGCTATATTAAGCATGATGTGTATATATGGTTGATGATTGCTGTTCCATAATTCATCTGTGAGTGTTGTTCCATAAAGTACACTCCATCGAAGTTGCTTTAAGAGAGGAGACTGCTATTTTATTACAGAGTGTGAGTTTGGTTCAATAGAACAAGTTTAGTTCGGACTCGCGAGGCTTAGTTCCATTTATTGTTGTTCCATTTACTGTTGTTCCATTTCAGATTCGCTGTTCCATTTCCTATCTGCTGTTCCATTTTACTTCCTGCCGTTCCATTTACTTGCATTTGTTGTTTTGGTGTGAGAGAAGGTCTAAGGCTGTAGTGAGCCTCAGCAGTCGCTGCCTAGCTCCTAGACCTATGGTCCATGCTCTAATTTCCTTTCCATCAGTTTCTAGAGGGATGGGTTATCGCTTCCGCACCCTTGACTGATAAGCTGCCTTGTGTGATTTTATTCTTTTAGAGCAATCTAGTAATAGTCTAGCATCCGTTTACTCTTGTATTTTCTGAACACTATACTACTAAGCATTACTCTGACGAATAGCCTCGTATTGAGATACTCTTTGCAATAACAAAGTGTTCCCGGATTGACTTATTAATGTGGCATAACTAGAGGTGAAAGAGACCCTTGTTACAGCTCTACATTTTGGCGTCATTGCCGGGGAAAGAGTATAGCCATTTGTCTTTTACAGAGTAGTGTACGAGTCTGCTAAGGGAGAGTTGGATTTTAAAAACGGAAGGTAAGAACCTGTGTACGGAGCATGTAAAAGCCCTGCTCCACCATCCGCTTTCCTGGCAGAATTGTGGGTTGAATAGAATCTGGTAGTTTATACAGTGCATGACTAAGCAGAAAAAGCCAGAAAAAATTATCAAACCTCCGTTCAAACCCGAAAAAGCCAAAGGGTCGGTGACCCTTGGCCGAACAACCTTCATAGACGAAATCTATAAGAAAACTGAATCTCAGCCATCAGTAGGGTTCAGGAAAACCAATTCTAAACAACCTACTAGCTCCCTTCAGGCCGCAGGATCACCATCTGTAGCCTTCGCTGAGGTGCATAGTCAGACTGATGAACAGGACTTTCAAGAAATTGAAAATTCTATTCCAGAACGACTGCAGGAAGGGAATCTAAGCAATATTTGTGAAGGAGAAGGGGAAACAGGAGAAGTTGAGGAGCCAAGATCTCCTCCTAGGATAATTCAGCCATTAAAAAGCCCAGATAAAGGAAGCGCTGCAAAAATCATTGTTGAAGGGATTCAATCTCCTCAAACAACAGGGACTCTCGTTATTTCAGACAAAGGAAGTGCTATTAAAACAATCCTTGTTAAGGCCGTTCCTTCTCCGCCTAGGAATACCCTCTTAGAAATCCCGGAAGGTTACTGGCACATATTCGATCCCATGGCACAGAATCAGCCAAACACTCAAACTTCTACATTACAATATCCTATAGTGGATTCCGCAGCAAATGCTCCTATGAAAGCAATTCTCCTTCAACACATTCCTACATTTCACGGACTTACATCAGAGGACCCCGATGCATTCTTATTTGAATTTGATGTGTTATGCAGGGGATCTGATTACACCACTGACCCCCAGAAATTAAAGTTGTTCCCCTCCACTTTGAAAGTGGCAGCTTTAAGATGGTTTATGGGTTTAGGTGGTGGAGTTATAAATAACTGGGAGCAAATGAAAGAATCTTCCCTAAAGAAATATCAAGATTACTGTAGGTCTAGAGAACTGAAAGATGAAATATTTCAGATGACAGCTAGACCAAATGAAACACTAGAAGAATATGTAGAACATTTTCAGTATAATTTACAAAGATCTCCATATGCATCACTACCTCTGCCTGATAATGTGTTGAAAACAGCATTGATTAGAGGCATGAAGGAACAATGGATTGAAACATTAAATATCATGGGAAAAGGGGATATTTATCAAGAAAATTTTGCTGACATCATCGATTTATGTATCAGGAGCTCGAGAGGTAGCACGAGGATAAAACCAGCAGAATATGATCGGTTTGTCAGAGATAGCAAAATATCAACAGAAGGAGTAACACGTGCAGAACTTGGAAATTTATTAGAAAATTTTAAAGCTGATATCCTGGGGACATTGACTACACAACTTGATATTGTGCAGGCTAAACAGAAGCAGATAGAGGCAGAACAGAATTTGGCGATCTTCTGCCCCCGATGTAGAAGAAAACATAACCACAAGAAATGTCCACTGGATGCAGTTCAAACATGTGCTATCTGTACAAAAGATCACCTTACTGAGAGTTGCCCCTCACTCCCTGGATTGAAGGCAGTATATAAGGAAGCAGAAGAAGAGCCAGAATCATCATACTCCGTTAACCAGTGTCGCCAATGGCAACCAAGGCAATCAGGTATGTTTTTAGACCCAACTTCTTCTTTTCAGCCTCCATAGTATAACGCTCAGCAATATAGTATATGGCAAAACCAATCTCAACCCCCATTTCCGAACTGGTCATCACAACCGTTTCCTTCTCCAAATCCATGGATGAATCAACCAAGCTAATTTGGTTGGCCGAATTTTCCTTACGCCCCACCATATTGGCAGAATAGCTCATATCCTCCACAATGGACCCCCCCTACTTCACAAATTTCGCCCTGGCAGACAAATTGGCCAAGATCGACATATCAGCCAACAGGAACTATTCCGCTCCCTCAACCGACTCTGCCAGCTTTGCAACAAAATCCCCAGTCTAATCTGAGACCGCAACTCCCAGCCCAACCCAATCCTAATCCTAATAATAGGCTGGTCCAATCCCTCCAAATCATAGAATCATCAGAAATCGGACCTGAACTGAGGGAGTGTAATGATCTTCAGTTAAGATCTGGACGTATAATAGAAACAGAGGGAGATAAAACAGTTCACATTGAAGATCAGTTACCAACAGAATAGTTGTTACAACAAGAGGGTGCAAATAAGGAGCAGACTCATCATCAAGCGAATACACCCTCTCCTCCCTTCCCAGAACGATTAGTCATACCACGACCTGTACAATATCCAGACTTTGACATTCTGGGAGAGTTACAAAACCTGTACATAAGAATTCCTTTCCTCCAAGCCATTCAAGACATCCCTATATATGCAAAAACTATAAAAGAATTGTGCATAAAAAAACCAAGGAGGAATGTAACCACTAACCCAAGAGTCCAAGTAGTCGGTACTTTATCTAACCTGTTATCAGGAACACCCATTAAATATGAAGATCCAGGAAATCCAATCGTAACTGTTCAAATCTATGGTCAGACTCTGACTAATGCTTTAGTTGATTTAGGAGCTGCAATTAATATTTTGACAACTTCTACTTGCCAAAAGCTCGGTATTACATCGGTAGAACCCACTTCTACTTTGTTAGAATTGGCCGACCGATCTGTAGTTCGACTAGAAGGAACTCTATACGATGTCATGGTCTCTATAGATTCTTGGGAATACCCAACTGATTTCCTGGTAATTAATCCAAAAACCCGACTGGATGGACATCCGCTAATTTTAGGTAGACCTTGGCTTGCTACTGCCGATGCTTACATTGGTTGCCGGCAGGAGAATATGACCATAACCAGAGGACCAGATATTAAAAATCTAGTTCTATACCCTCCAGCACAGCCAAGTCTTACAATGATAAAAACTAACCAACACCCTGTATCATACCTTACTAACAATATCATATCACCATTGACTATACAGAAGGCCCTAGACTTTAAAGACCAAACAGAAGACGATGCTATCAATAACTTCATTAGTCAAACTGAATCTAGACCTCACACACAGTGTTTCATGATAGAAGTTGCATTCGATAGCGAACTAGAAGAAGATCCCTTGAAAGACACACATGACCAAACGATACCTGTGACTTCTGTTGCCAATAGTAAAGTAGTGGAAATTGAACCGGGAAAAACTCTAAACATCAATGCCAACCTTACACCGGACCAAGAAATAAAACTCATCCATCTGTTACGGAAGCATCAAGAAGCATTTGCGTGGGATTACCCTGATATGAAAGGGATTGACCCCCAATTGTGCACCCACCATATTTATATAGAAAAAGATGCAAGACCTGTCCGTCAACCGCAAAGAAGACTCAACCCTCATCTAAAAGATGTTTTAAAAGCTGAACTTCAGAAGCTTTTAGATGTTAATTTTATCTATCCTATTTCTGATAGTAAGTGGGTCTCTCCGCTTGTGGTTGTACCCAAGAATAATGGGAAATGGAGGATTTTCGTGGATTATAGAGAGTTAAACAAAGCCACACAAAAAGATCATTTTCCCCTCCCATTCATAGACCAAGTATTGGACACTTTAGCAGGAAAGAAATTCTTTTCTTTCCTGGATGGCTTCAGTGGATACAATCAGATTTAGATTGCCCCTGAAGACCAGGATAAAACTACCTTTACTTGTCCTTGGGGAATGTTCGCCTATAGAGTTCTACCCTTTGGCCTATGTAATGCTCCTGCCACATTCCAAAGGGCTATTCTTAGCATCTTTGCAGATTTAATAAATGATGGACTTGAAGTATACATGGATGACTTTACACCATATGGAGATGATTTTGATCCAGCTTTGGACACTCTAGAAAAAGTCCTACAGCGTTGCATTGCTACCAGGCTTTGTTTAAGCCACGGAAAATGTTATATGATGATGACTGAAGGGCTTATTCTAGGACATTTTGTCTCGGCAGCTGGCATTCAGGTAGATCCGGCCAAAATTCAAATACTTTTGCTTATCCCCACCCCCACTACTCAGACAGAGGTACGCAGCTTTCTTGGATTTTCTGGGTATTATAGACGATTTATAGAACATTATTCACACATTGCTGCACCTCTATATGCACTAACTGGTAATGTTGATTTCATGTGGACAGAGAAATGCGACCGCGCTTTCCAGGAATTAAAGAAGCTTGTATCAACAGCTCCAGTCCTTCGAGGACCAAACTGGAATTTACCATTCGAAATCTCATCTAATGCCTCAGAAACAGCAATCGGTGCAGTCCTTGGGCAGGAGGAGGATAAAAAACCATATGCTATTTATTATATCAGCAAAAATTTATCCCCTGCTGAATTAAATTACACTGTCACCGAAAAAGAATTCCTCGCTGTAATACATGCTGTCAATAAGTTTAGACATTATATTACAGGCTATCCCGTTGTTTTATATACAGATCATTCTGCTATCAAATATTTAGCGAATAAGCCTGTTACAAATGCTAGAATAACGAGATGGTTGATCTTATTGCAGGAGTTCGATATCACAATCAAGGATAGACCTGGCAAGGAAAACCCTGTAGCTGATTTTCTCTCACGAATACCAAAATCAATTGAGGCAGCAGCAGTGGAAGATCAATTTTCGGATGAGCACCTGTTTGCTGTTGCTGTTCAAACACCCTGGTATGCTGATGTTGCTAATTACCTTGCAGTAGGTAAGCTACCAAAACACTTAACCCCTAATGAACGTAAGCAGATTGTTCAGAAGAGTACTCGGTTTTCGTGGATCGGGGGTTATTTGTTCCACACAGGGGCAGACATGCAAATTAGGAGATGTATTCGAGAAGATGAAATTTTCGACATCTTAAAAGCTTGTCATGACAGACCATGTGGGGGACACTTTGCCGAAAAAAGAACAGCACATAAAGTATTGCAGGCGGGATACTACTGGCCTACAATTTTTAAGGATTCGAAGAAATTCGTTCAAGCCTGTGACAGCTGCCAGCGGGCAGGATGACCTGGTCAAGCCGACGAAATGCCTTTGAGGCCACAATTAGTCATTGAACCATTTGAACGATGGGCTCTTGATTTCGTTGGACCCATCAACCCATCATCAAATCAGAGAACATATATCTTGGTAGCCACAGAATATGTTACCAAATGGGTTGAGGCCGAAGTGTTGCCTAGAGCTACAGAAGATTCGGTAATACAGTTCCTGTTCCATTTGTTTGTACGTTATGGCCTTCCGAGAGAAATAATTACAGATGGAGGACCACAATTTGCCGGAAACAAATTAGCTACAACACTTAATAATTATCACGTCCAGCATAAAATTACTACCCCATATCACCCGCAGGCGAATGGGCAAGTAGAAAGTAGCAATAAGGTAATAGAATCAATTTTAACAAAAACCATTGCTTCACATAGGCGTGATTGGGCTGCCCGACTACCTGAAGCACTCTGGGCTTATAGAACCACATGGAGAAGTACCACTGGTTATTCACCCTATCAATTAGTGTTTGGGAAACAACCTATTTTCCCCATAGAATTCGAAATCCAAACACTCCGAACTGCACAGGAAGTTGTCCTAGATTTAAGTGAGGCACAAATCAATCGATTACAGCAGATTAATGAATTGGACGAAATAAGGCTCTCTGCATTATAGAATACAGCACTTATTCAATAGCAGCGAGCTAAATGGCATGATGCACTTATCAAGAACAAAGTCTTTCACGAAGGAGACTGGGCTCTGTTATATGACTCTCGGTTTCAGGATTTCCCTGGGAAACTGCAGACTCGTTGGTTGGGGCCATACGAAATCCAGAAAGTACATGATAATGGGACCCTTACTCTGATCACAATCGATGGTTTTGGATATGCATTCAAGGTAAACGGCCACCGAGTTCGTCTCTATCGCAGGCCACTCACTCGGGAATCCTTCTATCAGCAGCTACGTCAAGACACTGACATGGAAATTTTAGGAGAGGAAGTGAAATCTTCCTCACCTATAATTCAGTAAGGAACGCATTTTTTTTTATGACTTGTACATAAGTTCTTGTATATACGTTTTCTTAACATTTCTTTGATCTTTCTTTTTTAATTTTGCGTTTTACATTCAGTGTGTCTTTGTTGTTCCTTTTTCAAAAGGAACAGCATTTTCTTGTTTTTGTGTTTTTGTTGTTCCTTTTCAAAAGGAACAGCATTTGCTGTTCCTTTTCAAAAAGGAACAGCATTTCTGGGTTTTTGCTGTTCCTTTTCAAAAGGAACAGCATTTTTGGGTTTTTACTGTTCCTTTTCAAAAAGAACAGCATTTGTGAGTTTTTGTTGTTCCTTTTCAAAAGGAACAGCATCTGTGAGTCTTTGCTGTTCCTTTTCAAAAGGAACAGCATTTTCGGGTTTTTGTTGTTCCTTTTCAAAAGGAACAGCATTTGTGAGTTTTTGTTGTTCCTTTTCAAAAGGAACAGCATTTTTGGGTTTTTACTGTTCCTTTTCAAAAAGAATAGCATTTGTGAGTTTTCGTTGTTCCTTTTCAAAAGGAACAGCATTTGTGAGTTTTTGTTGTTCCTTTTCAAAAGAAACAGCATTTTTGGGTTTTTACTGTTCCTTTTCAAAAAGAACAGCATTTGTGAGTTTTTGTTGTTCATTTTCAAAAGGAACAACATTTGTGAGTCTTTGTTGTTCCTTTTCAAAAGGAACAGCATTTTCGGGTTTTTGTTGTTCCTTTTGAAAAGGAACAGCATTTGTGGGTTTTTGTTGTTCCTTTTCAAAAGGAACAACATTTGTGAGTTTTTGCTATTCCTTTTCAAAAGGAACAACATTTGTGAGTTTTTGCTGTTCCTTTTCAAAAGGAACAGCATTTGTGAGTTTTCGTTGTTTCTTTTCAAAAGGAACAGCATTTGTGAGTTTTTGTTGTTCCTTTTCAAAAGGAACAGCATTTGTGAGTCTTTGCTGTTCCTTTTCAAAAGGAACAGCATTTTCGGATTTTTGTTGTTCTTTTCAAAAGGAACATCATTTGTGAGTTTTTGCTGTTCCTTTTCAAAAGGGAACAGCATTTGTGAGTTTTTGCTATTCCTTTTCAAAAGGAACAGCAATTGAGAATTTTTGCTGTTCCTTTTTCAAAGGAGACATCACTCATGATCTTCGGCTGTTCCTTCTCAAAGAACAGCATCTCAACTATTTGTTTCCATGGATTCTTCTCTTTTGTTCCTTTTCTTCAAAAGGAACACCATAGCCATGTTTTTGCTCTCTGTGATGATTCATATTGAGGATGTTTTTCGCCCATGTTCTCTCCAGTCTTTAAGATACAGCTATGCACTTATGCAATGAACATAAATTACGACATGCCGAAGTCAGTAGATCATAAGATCGCTATCTTTATAGAGCCTAGTATTGATAAGAGGACAAGAGGAGGGACATACTTACTTCTCATCTCCGTTGTCATTGACTTATTCCCATTGTTTTGGTTGGTTATCTTTATCATGGCGATTTCCCTAAAAAAATTCTCTGATTATTACTCGGAAATAAGAACAGAGGATTTATATCTTCCTGTTGGGATGATAAGACTTCTTCCACCATTCCCACTCTTAAGGAGTGTTGAACCAACCTTATGTGTAAATAAATAAGAAAAAGTGCTTTGCAAAGAGAAAAAAATGATGAATATGGATTATTAATTGTCAAATGCAGCATAGGGGGTCTCATCAAGAGCCAACCTACCATGATCATCAGGTTGGAAGCGAAGTGGCATTCCCAGTATGGCCACCACACTAGGGATATGGTCCAAAAGTATACTAAATAAACAGACCTTGGAACAGGGGGTCTCATCACGAGCCGGCCTGTCCACGTTTCGCACCTTCCTTGTGAATGGCATTATGGCTACCTGGTTACCAAGCCAGCATAATGGCCTGCATTTTGACAAAATACTTTTTATACACACAAAGGATCATGGTTCCGGGGGTGAAATAAACAACTCTGCCAAGGTTATGAACACCTGTCGGCAGCAGAGCTCTGTTAATGGTATCGAAGTCATAATGGTTACACCAACAGGGATGATATTAATACCTCTTTGTCTCTTCTATCCTATGAATAATTCATATTTTATTTCCCGATGAACATATCGCATGAACACTCATTACTACCAATCATGGCAAAGGAACTGACAATGACCTCTGGGGATTTCGTACGATTGACAGACGTCCCATCCCCCGGCCTCGCATCATATTACGCAGGCTCTTATGTAAAATGCGATCCACCTTTTTGCCTCGATTTCGGTATTTCGTTGTCCATCTAAAACATGGCGTAATTTTATATGCTGTTCCTTTATGACTGGTTACACGATGGCTGTTGCTCCTCTATTTGACGGCTGGGGCAGCCTATCACATCGCGGGGGGGGGGAAGGTAATCTCATTACTCCACGAGTTACGTGTCAGCACACCATTCGGGTAGATAGTGTATGAAGGTATGGCATGGTTTAACGGTATGATAATTCTATTTTACGCAAAGTTGCCATCCACAATCCATTTTTGTTGCATACTCTGTTTTTTTCGCGACGATCACCTTCTCTGCGTCTCAAAACAGCACAGGCAGTTGCTGTTCCATTGGAAATCCTTAGTGGAACCATGGGAGGAAAGGCAATCCGAAGCGAACCTCAGGAATTGACAGTCTCTGTTGCTGCCTGGGAGATCCTGGAAAAGGCTGTATGGCTGAATTATTTCAGTCGCCTACAAGAATCAAACGAGACAGTGGCGTTGGAATTTCTGCAAAACTTGCAGGAGGACTATTCCATAGTAAGAGAAAGGCGGATAGCGGTCACTAACGATGTAATTGTAGAAGTCTCAGGACTACCAGCCACCGGACCTGTATGGACGCTGAGGAAAGAGAGACTACAAAAGATTATGGAGATTTTTCAGGATGAAGGCCAAAGCTTGACAGTGAAGGGGAAGGGAGTTCTGCCAGCAACGTTAGGAGAACCCTGGACCGAACTAGCAAAGATAGTACAGAGCTACATTACTTGCGAAGGAAGGAAAGACGTGGTAAGACCACGTCATCTTAAACTCTTAGCTGTTTTGAAAGAAAAATGTTCTGTAAATCTGCCTGCACTTTTAAATTCACTATTGCATGATGCGGCCCGAAGCCTGAAAACGGCATAGCACATAGAAGCAGTTGTTAGCCACCATGGATTGATTCGATTGATAGTGAGCCATAGCCTCACTCAACAGCAGAGCAGCTGGGAGGAGCTCATTGCATTGATTGAGGGGGGATTGGCTGCACCATCCCCAAAACCTAAACATTCCTCTAGCACGCCGGAACGATCAGAGAAACGCAGAGAAGTGATAGCAGAAAAACCTATTGCTTGTACACCTGAACAACCTGAGAAACCAAGAAAATCAGCCCGACTAGCTCGAATACGAGGGAGGCTGGAAAAGATTCGGGAAAGCACCAGCCAACCAATTGAGATTATAGACGAACCTCCAGAACCAGAACGAGGACCTTCCGAAGAAAATGCTGGACAATCTGGGGGCGAGGCTGAGCAAGCCGGAGAAAGAGGTGAGGAGGGAGAAGTGCACTCCGAAACAGAAACAGAAGCTGAACACTCCAAGGCAGTCACTGAGCAGGACAATCGGGAGGAGGAAGTAGTACAGCCAGAAAGCAGCCTGCTGCGAGACCCTGTGGGCGAAGATGAATTGGCCGCAATCCTGGCCAATATGGGGGAATATGGCCAACCCTCCAGCCCAGCAGGTCCTCCCGATGAACCTCCAGAGGAAGACATACCTGAGAATTCACATGCAGAAAAGAAAGGAGAAGAAAACCCGCCCGTTCATGAGGAAGAAATAAGGGACACCAACCGGGAACAATCTGTTCCCAAGGCACCAGAAGAAATTCTAGACAGAGTAGGAGTAGATTTAAGGGCCAGTCGTAAACCCTCTGCTGAGGCAAGGGAAATCAAGAAATTAAGGAGGAAACAACAGAGGCTGTTGAACACTATAGTCGGCTCCGACAGCAAATTCGAATTCTGAAAGCCAGTCTGAGGATACGAAGGACCACAAGGAAAAGAAAGAGGACCACTGCAACAAAATCCCGTACAACAAGAAGACGAAGGACTTATAGTCGCCCTGTTGGTCAAAACCCGGCTGGAAGACCTACTGCTGTTCCAATTGTCACTGAAGAACAGACTGTTGTTCCAAATGACGCTGAGGAACAAACTGCTGTTCCAATTGTCACTGAATAACATACTGCTGTTCCAAATGACGTTGAGGAACAGACTGTTGTTCCAATTGTCACTGAAGAACAGACTGTTGTTCCAAATGACATTGAGGAACAGACTGATGTTCCAATTGACACTGAAGAACAGACTGCTGTTCCAAATGACGGTGAGGAACAGACTGATGTTCCAATTGATAATGAAGAACAGACTGTCGTTTCAATTGGGGCAGAGGGACAGGATGATGTTCCATTAACAGAGGAACCACAACAACCTTTCATTCGTGTTAAGAAAGAAAAGGAGAATAAGGAGATCCAAGCAGAGGCACCGCCCTCAAGGGTGATCCGGGTTCTGAATTCCAAACAGTATAACAAAAAGGTTCAGGTAAAACTCCCGGCCTCTACGGCCCTATGGAAAAAGGATCCAAAAACAAGAACCTTGCACAATATGATGAAGCAAGCTCAGCAAGAAGCTGAACAGCTGAGGGAACAAACAGTCCCCCGGGAGAAATATGAAGAGTTGCAACAGCAACTTTGGGATATTAGTCAGTCCGAGAGCCAGGCCTTCGAAGGCTGGCAAAAGGAGCAAGAAAAGGTTGCAAAGGTAACTCGTCGATTAGATATTGTTGTTAGGCAGATGGACACTGTGTGTTCTTTGTATAATGACGTTCTGGCCTGTAGGGCCCCTGCTAAAAACTATGCTTTATTTTTGCTTGAATGATATTTACGATTAAAGATAAAAGTTGTCAGGGCAGGTGCCCCTATACAAATCAATACTGTTAATGATTTCATAGATTGTTGCAAGCATTATGGAATTAAGGTTCAAAGATTATTGTGTGAATTTTACTTGCATAAACTCGTGCTAGACCAGGAAACTGATTTAAATCCTGGCCCTTTTGTTGGGGACATACAATTGCAAGCCTTCGTTTCATTCGGGGTTAATCAGCTAAAATGGCTCAGGGCTTATAACACTTTTCAGAGACAGGAAAATAGCCTAGACTTGTGGGTAAGAGCCGAGCCTAGAGACCCAGTGCTATTATGGAGAGCACATAGGAACCTTATGAGAACCCCGGGTGGTATGGAGATATTAGGACCCATGCACGAAGACCTAATCCGACAAAATCTGGAATATTTTCTGACTATTAAAGACCTCGCCATCGATGCTGCAAAATTCCGATACCGGACTTCTAACCCAGACATCCAGCTCAGGGAACCGTTCAAATATGAAAATTTTGAGCTAGCTGCCAGCCGATTGAACCTTTATGGCGAGCGTATTTTGCAAGCAGGGCCATCCTGGTTAGGGTATCGATTTCGTAGTCCAATCATTTGGCACCCTGCACCCGGATATCAGGCCTTGTATGAAATGCCTGAAGGTCAAACAAATCAGTTCTTTGATGATCTAGTTGCTCATCACGGTTGTAGGCCTCCACATGAGGTTCCCTCTCCAGCCTATTCTCTTACCACCTTGCATGTCAACCATAATGTTTTCATGAGGGCATGAAACAGGGTAAGCAGGGGGGTGTGTGGAGCACTGGAAAGGTATGTTTTTGACGAACAATTTAGTGACTTTTCAGTAACAATTGTAACCCTTTCTACATAATGAACTTAAAGAAATAAAGAATTTTAATAGAATGTGTGAGAATTAGTATGGAAAGCTTAATCGCTGATAATTGTTATTTTTCCATGCAGGAAAAGGTGGAAACGAAGAGTTGTCGTTCGAAAGGAAAAGACAAAGGAGGAATAACTATTGTCCCTTTAGAAGGGAACCGGATGCGAACGAGATCGAACAGATCGACGCAGAACGACCCAAGAAAGAAAGAAGGGTTATCAATTCGGCGGAACAGGGAAAGAAAAGTAAAGGATTAACGGCTTGGCGAATCCCTTAGGATCTTTGATCCTGAGGGATCACTGTTTTGCTTATTTTTGCTACCTAGATACCTCCGCCGTTACTTTTATAAAAAGGGACGGCATCGTTAAGCAAAGGGACTTTTATATATGTAACTGTGAATTTCAGACTCAACTTTGATCATCGACTCTCACTAAGACTTGGTTTGCTGTACATTTGTTGATGCATTAATATAAAAGACCTGGTGTTTATTTCATCTCTGCGTCTGGAGTAATCTAAAGCGGTGTACCGTTGGAAGCTAAGGGCCCGGCTCCGAAGGACACTTGCTTTTTTATCATTATAATTTGGTTTCTGCGTGGTTTGCTTATCTTTATAGTTCGGTAATCTGACATGTTTTTCATATGTTATTCCATGCTCTGTTACGATTTATTCGTTAATGGTTTCTTCAAGAGATTTATGTAGTGACTCTGTATTGTATAAGTGAATCTTTTTAGAGTTGATCGCATGTTATCAATCTAAGCCAACTGTTTCTGTTACAGAGCATTTATATTGAATATTGTTGTATTGGATTCATTTGAAATCTCAATTATTGGAATCCGGAAGTAATGTTATTCTATTTGGAAACATAGTCATATTCTCTTTAATCATCAGATTGCTATATTAAGCATGATGTGTATATATGGTTGATGATTGTTGTTCCATAATTCATCTGTGAGTGTTGTTCCATAAAGTACACTCCATCGAAGTTGCTTTAAGAGAGGAGACTGCTATTTTATTACAGAGTGTGAGTTTGGTTCAATAGAACAAGTTTAGTTCGGACTCGCAAGGCTTAGTTCCATTTATTGCTGTTCCATTTACTGTTGTTCCATTTCATATTCGTTGTTCCATTTCCTGTCTGCTGTTCCATTTTACTTCCTGCCGTTCCATTTACTTGCATTTGCTGTTTTGGTGTGAGAGAAGGTCTAAGGCTGTAGTGAGCCTCAGCAGTCGTTGCCTAGCTCCCAGACCTATGGTCCATACTCTAATTTCCTTTCCATCAGTTTCTAGAGGGATGGGTTATCGCTTCCGCACCCTTAACTGATAAGTTGCCTTGTGTGATTTTATTCTTTTAGAGCAATCTAGTCATAGTCTAGCATCCGTTTACTCTTGTATTTTCTGAACACTGTACTACTAAGCATTACTCTGACGAATAGCCTCGGATTGAGATACTCTTTGCAATAACAAAGCGTTCTCGGATTGACTTATTAATGTGGCATAACTAGAGGTGAAAGAGACCCTTGTTACAGCTCTACAAGTTCCATAAGAGCTCTACTCACAACACAAGTGAGTGTCAGGCCAAGAAGTCACTTGTGGCCGAGCTGAAGGATTCTGAATCATATGCAAGTTCTAACTCTGAGTCAGAATCTAACAAGGGGAATAACAAAGGGAATCAAATCATTGACGAACCTAGTGGCACCGTGGCCACCACTAAGATCCATAAGAATGATCCTGAAGATCCAAAGGATGGGGAATGCCTCTTCCACTCACAAATGTCTGCAGTTCATTGTCAACAACAGGAGCCAAAAGAACCTCATTTCAGCAGAGGTCGTGAAGCAGTTGGGCCTACCGACTACAACACATCCGCAATTGTACACCATTGGGTGGCTTCACCAAGGAAGAGATCTCTACATCAACCAACAGTGTCATGTTCCCTACAGCATCAATCCCTTCACCGATGAGGTACTGTGTGATGTTTCTACTCTTTAAGTTTGTGATGTATTATTAATAAAACCATACCTGTAGAAGCATCATATTGTATCTGAGTCTACACCTCGCTCTATAATTATTACTTTGGGCGATAAGTTATACAGGATACCAGAGGTAGCCCTGCCTACTGCCATCTCTTTGATCACTACAAAGCAATACAGTAAGATCATTTTCCAGACTAGGAAATTTGTTTCCCTTATGATTCGCCCTTAGGGTAAGAAGAAGGTTGTGGCCATGGCTTCGAGACAGAGCTCCCTCACACTGTAACAGTAGATGGACAAGGTCGTGGAGGAGTATAGGGACATTTTCTTCTCACCTATAGGGGTACCTCTACACTATCAGTTCAAGCACTCCATTGATCTGACCCTGTGCTTTCCGCTACATAATGGATAGATCTATCAACACGTTATTCTGGATAATGATGAGATCAAGGCGTAGATTCAAGAGTTGGGAGAAGGACGAGACCTACAGACTCATATTAACTATCGAATGTTTAACAAGATCATTATTCGGAATAGGTACCTAATCCCATGGATTTATGACCTTTTGGACCAACTCAAGGGAGCCAAATATTTCAAAAAGATTGACTTTAATTCCAGTTATCACCAGGTGCCTATCGAACCCTCCGATGTGTGGAAGACTGCCTTCAAATTCAAGGAGGGCCTTTTCAAATGGTTGGTCATGTCTTTCAGGTTGACAAATGCCCCCGCAACCTTCATGAGATTGATGGATGACATCTTCGGACCCTTCACCCATGCATTCATGGTGGTGTCTTTAGATGACATCTTGATCTTTAGCCATAGCTGGGAAGAGAACCACCACAATAATCGACAGGTCCTTCAAACCCTGCGACAACACAAGTTGTGTGTCAATTTAGAGAAATGCACTTTTGGCATGACCCAGGTTCAATATCTAGGGCACATCATTGATGAGAAGGGTGTGCATGTGGACCCAACCAAGATACAATTCATTTGGAATTGGCCAACCCCAACCACTCTAACAGAGCTCTGCATCTTTCTGGTTGTTGCCAATTTCTATCGCAGGTTCGTGTTGGGGTCCTCTCATATCACTTGGCCTTTAAGTCAAGTCACCAAGGGTAGAGAAAAAGCAAAGTTCTTTTGGTCTGAATCCAAATAGAAGGCATTTACCGAGTTGAAGCATCACATCTTCTCTGCACCAATGCTCACATTACTAGACCTACAACAACCATTTGAGATCAAGACAGATGCCTTCGACTATGTTATTAGTGTAGTTCTTACTCAGTAGGGGCATCCTGTGGAATATCACAGTGAGACTTTCAGACACAGTCTGAAAGTATCCCACCTATGACAAAGAAATGTATTCCATTATGTAGGCCTATAAACAATGGAAAAATTATATTATGGGAAAGGAAACGGTCATCTGCACATACCACCAACCCCTGTAGTTAATACAGACACAAGGGAAGTCACAGAACGATCGCCATCAGAAATGGTCCATATACCTGCAACAGTTCCATTTGAAGATTAAATACAAGAAGGGCAGCAACGAAAATGGATTGCCTCAGTTGACCACTAGTCATGGCACTGACCATTGTGCTCGACTCTTGTTGGCATGAGACTCCGAGGTGGCCACATCTTTACAAGAGCAATCCATAATTCGGCATCACATACCAGACACTCTTAGAAGGTAAGAAAGTTCCAAATTTTCACCTCTATGATGCACTATTAGGCCACCTGGAACACATTTTTCTTCTTTCAAGAGAGTGTGCAAAAATTATTTCGGATGTGCACTACAGTCGAGTCGCTAGACATTTCGGGGTAAAGAAAACATTGGCAATTCTACAGAAGTATTTTTATTGGCCGAAACTTCGACGGGATGTTGGAAAGTACATCAGCTCCTACACTACCTACGCCATTGCCAAACCGACCATCAAGAAGCAAGGCTTACATACTCCTCTACCTACTCATAGTCGACCTTGGGAATCCATCTCCATGGATTACATGTTGAGCCTTCCTTCTACTAAGCATGGCAATGACTACGTTTTCGTGGCCATCGACAAATTATTTAAGATGACCATTCTAGCAGCCTACTAGAAGAGTATCATAGTAGAAGCCACTGTTAATCCCTTCTTTGAATGAGTATGGGTACATTTTGGGATCCCACAGTCCATTATCTCAGATCGGGACAATAGGTTCCTAAGTACATTTTTGTCAAGTCTCTGGTCGATGTTGGATACCAAGCTCACTAAGTCCATGACTTTCCACCCCCAAATTGATGGCCAAACAGAGGTCGTCAACATGATGATCGTACACATTATGCGTATGTATAACTCGAAGCATCCACACACATGGGATGAAAGCCTCCCCTATGTCTAGCACAACTACAACAGATCTCTCCATAGCTCAACTAGCCACAACCCCTTTCAGGCGGGGTTGGGATTCCAGCCATTATGTCCCTTTGATGTGGTCACACCATTTGCAGCTACTCTGGAATACTTGAATCATGTCCAATCCGAAGCTGACATGGCTAATAACTTCATTTATCGCATTCATCACATGCACCAGCAAGTCCATGACATATTAGAGAGATCCAATGCTAAGTACAAGTAGCGTCATGATCAACATCGAGTGCCACACAAGTTCTAGGTGGTAATGAGGCTCATCATTGGGTAAAATATATGGACCTTAATACACCTCCAAGCTTACTAAAATAAACTCTTCTCATAATTATTTACATGTTTTAATCATATTTTTCTTAATGAGATGAGTAAAAGTAAGATGTTATGTCTAGTGGTCTAATGTGCAATGATTGCATTTTTTTTGGAGAAACTTATGGCTAAGTAAGGTGCAAGAACTTGAATGAGACAAGAAGGAGAGATTATAGGAGATGTATCTCCTTCATTAAATCCTCACTCACTCAAAGATCCCTCAATCAAATCACACCAGCTCAAAGTTGCAGGCAGCCGGGTCATGAGGATCATTGGCAGCCAAGCCAGTCATAGTTAAGAACTAGTTAATCTTAAGATTGGGAAACAAGCCTCCCTAGATTTAAGGAAGTTGTTGGCAACTTCAGTGATATAAACAAAGAGGCCTAGAGCCTCATTAGGATTCAGTTTTTTTTATGCAAAATAGCTAAGCATTTTCGAGTTGAAAGATTGTGACCAAACACTGCTATGTATTTTTTGATATGTTAATCAAAATGAGCATTCCCTTGATCCAACACTGAGTTGATTCATAGGGTTGAAGCTCTTGGGTTAGGTCCCAACCCTAGCAATAGAGGTTCCTCTTACTATACTTTTATTCTTAGGTTATTTCATAGATTACTTGTTAAATTGTTTTTGGCATTGTTAATTGCAAGCATAGTTGAATTTGATTAGTTTGCTTCCATTTGTGCCTAGCTTTAACAGTAGCATTAGAGAGATAATAAAATATCTAAAAAAGGCTGATAACAAGTGGATATTACCTCATTCCTACCTTCAGGGACCATGGTTTGAGGAAAAACTCCCATTCAGCCAAAAAAGACAAAATTCTAGTTTCTTATGAAACTTAAATTTTTTCTGTTAATTAGGTCAGCATCTTTTAGTTTTAGAAGATAGGTTGTAGTTGTCATTTCTAATATCTTAATTTTTGTATTAGATTTCATGTTGCTTTCATAATAGGTTTCAAGCATTTCCATGCATGAACTTGGAAAATAAATGATGCAAATTTGTTTTCCTTATATCGTTGTAAACCCTTCTTGTTTTGAAATGATTTATGGATAAATGCCAACAATGATGTGTATGTTGCAGGAGTTTCAATATTGTAGGAAGACCTCATATCATCAACCTCAACCAAACCATACCCACCCATGATCGCCAAAGGCCACTAAGTTCTCAATCCGAGTTATCATTTCACAAGGACAACTTGCCATGCTTGTTGAGAAAATCCAACCATCATACAGCTTCAGTTTGATTTTTGAGTGAGTTTCAACCACTTACTTGCCTTGTTCCTTCCATCACTCACCTTCCCTAATCTCCATAACACTGTCTAAATCACTCCTTATTTTTTCGGCCTGTTCCTGTACTAAAACAGGGGATCCTGTAGGTGAACTAGGACATCCTGTAGGAAGACTTGTAGTGGCCTGTTTCAAGCCCGCTTTGTGAAAAATGCATCACGAAAGTTAGGAGAAGACCCTTTCTTTCCTCCCAAGACATTTGACCCATCACACTCATCTCTCTCCATACCTATCCCACTTTCCATGCAACCAAGAAGGATTAGCATTCATGCTTTCACAAAAAGACAAAAAGAATATTCATGTGCACAACAGTTAAGTGCTTGTTTATATCAGATTTCATGCTTATATTAGTTAGTATTTCACATGTGATACACTATAATTCTTTTGAAGCAAGTTATCTTAACAATTAGCTAGATGAGTTGTGTGTTTTAGGCATCTATTTCAATCTTTCATTACTGCAGTAGGTAGCATTTCAATCCTCTCAATTAGGGTAAAATTCTCCTTTCTCAATTGGTAATCAAACTTCTTCTAAATCAATAGAAGGTTGGTTTGAGAAACCCTAGTGGTCTATCGCCCCAGCTCAACAGTGACAAAGAGTGGACCCATTACATCTATTTGTGTATATAGCACTGTCACCTCCAAGTTTGTACGAACCCCGGGTTGATGAAGTAAAGTTGGTAGCCCCAAGAGTTGAAAAATTCTTGTTGCAATACTGGTGCTCATCAGGTGGGCGAGAAATTTTTGTTACATTTGCAAAAGGAGTGCCTCGCTAGGCCCCACCACAAGATTCGCCCGCTCCAATATGGGCCTTACACCATCACTAAGGTTGTTGGGGATAGTGATTTACAGCTGATCATTCCACCATTCCTTGTCCTGCACCTAGTGTTCCATTTGGGTTTTTCTCAAAATTTTAACTCATAAATCCTTCAGATACATTTTCCATTCATAAACAGAAGCTTTCCATCTAAAATAGAAAAATATCATGCATGAAAATCAACCATACAATGAGCAGAAATAATCTCATCTTTTATTATAATTTATAAACTGGGATTTTACATGCTGGAATAACGAAAATAGCTGAGATAACTGAGATAGAACTGGCCTCACGGATCTACTCCAATGTTGCATGGGCCCTCCACCAAAACTGAACCAAACTGCCAATGCTAAGCTCTCTTGTGAATTCTAGATGAACTCACCAAGGGGATATGGGTACTCGCCCAATCTCACTAAATCACTCGAGGGTTTTTGTCCTGGGGCTACCAATGGAGTAGAGAACCGGGTTCTCAACCTCTAATACAAGAAACAATATCAAAATCCAAGATGTCCCAAATTATCTTCTCCTCCTCTTTTTATAGATTCGATGGATAGATCTCCAAGCTTCTAGAAGAATCTTATTTATTATTTTATTATTATTCTAGAAGCTCCTCCATTGAATTTATCTTAAGTCACCCCTTTTATTTTATTTTATTTTACTTAAGTCCCTTTTTTCCCATTTCCTCTAATTAATTATTTTTCCTTAATTAAATGACTAACTAAAGTCATTTTTAACTAAGGAAAATGGTAAATCGCCCACCATACTCTCTTCGGCAACTAGAAGTCACTTCTCAGCATCCCATCCTATAGATCTTCTCATTCTAGTTCTAACGAGCTATTACACTAAGGTGTTCCATCCATTAATCTTCCCAGAATGCCACCTCGAGCATAATTAATTAAGTTATGCCAATAATAACCATGTTTTATGAGAATTATCAGAAAGTCATGGAACCAAAAACAAGATGTGTGGAACTTCTCATGCTGATTAATATGCCAAGAGAATGCCAACGAACCCCATGAAAACTCCTCAAAACCCCATCAAAACCCCTGATGACATAAACCTGCTCCACTGATCTCGCCATCCCTTGCCCTGGAAATCCACGTTGGCTGTACTATGGAGAAAAATAAAAATGGGGACATTATAGTCCTCCCAACCCAAGATTTCTTACCCTCAAGCAATCCAAATTTGTGGACCAATCTGGTGGCCCAATGCAACTGAGATCCAATGCCCAGATCCCATACGAATGACTAGGTAATGCTCTGCTCCTGTGCCAACCCACCATGAACGGAACCCCCAATGCCCAAATCCCAGACCAATCTCTGATTGAACTTGTCATCAACAAATCCTCATAGATCCCACTGCCACCAAGAAGGAGCATCAATGCTCCATCGCTCTTGTTATGCTATAACTCCAACTATGGATACTACTCCATCCACCACATACCAACTCATCACCTCTCTCCAATCCAACCCTTGGCATAGACCAAGGTCAATCTCATCATACTAATGCTGTGATGAAATATTGATGAGTGGCCAGCCTACATCCTACTGCCAACTGAAGCATGTGATATCCCTCACCTCTAAGGGCTCCTGCAATACAACACTCTTGACTAAAAATGATACTTCATCAAAAGGATACCAACTCATGATCTCTCACCAATCCAATGCATGGACTCCAGTGTAAGGAACAAGTCTAATATGCTAATGTTGTTTCATGCTCAAATGATGATGCTCTATCCGATAAATCAACCAGATTTGTCTAAGGAAACTTTCCCCTTGCTCTATAATAGGAAAAAGTGGGCAAGTTGTGCTACAAGCCCTCTCTATGTACTCCAAGAGAGGGAGTCTCTCTAAAAGTCTCACAGCTCTGCCAGCTGCCTATGCATCTACCTGCACCTCATCAGTAGGCCGGGTAAAAGATGGATGCACCACCATCTCCAATAGCTCTTGCTATCTACTGGCCTCCTGCAAAACTACCATGTCAATCTCCAACACCTCCTAAGGAAAAGTGTCAATGAATACTGTCATCATATTGTGCACCTCATCCTCCTCAGCGGACTCACGCTCCATCATATGCAGCTCATGTTGACTCATTACTAGTGACACACTATCCTGAATGTCCCTCCTAGGACCCACGAACTGCTCATCATATGAATCTAGCTTGATGCCAATGACTCACCATGACTCATGCTCCTCTATGTGCTCTCTATGTTGAATCATCATCCGCTCATATGCTCCCTTCTCTCTTTCCCACACGGGAACAATCAGCGGCTCCTCGTACTCCTCTACCACACATGGATGCATATCTGGGCTACTATCAAAAACTCCATATGACTGCTCGTTCTCCTCTAAGGTATCATCGTATGAACCCATGGACTCATCCAACAAAGAGTCCTCATCCTGATAGACATAAAGAATATCTCCCTGCTCTACCGTTTTCATCTCCTCAGTGTCACTGAAGCATCAGTGGTCAGGTCCCCAAGGTCCTTTATGGATGAAGCAAAGTCCCTTCCTCCTCATCTCATTCTTGCTGCATGAGCCCCCAAACCTGAGTTTCTCTTCCTTGGTCAACTATCTCATGAACAACCCAATGTTCTTCTTAACCAATTTCCCATCTTGACCATAAGAAACAGGGGAGACCAACTGCTCTCTCCTCCAAACAGACAACAATCGAGAGTGCAACTCCTGACAGATGGCATCACTGCCTCTCATACATGATGACAAGATGGATTTCATGTGTGCTATGACTCTGCCAATATGATGTTTCCTCATGCTGAAGAAGCATTGGAACATCTGCAAGATCAAACCATCACACTCTAGATAAACATTACTTCATAAGTCCTAGTTACAGCCATAACCTCTAAAATCTCAAGCTTCTTCCCAAATCTAGAACCCACATTGTTGTCCAAGTCCTAAAAACTATCCACTATTAGCTTGAAAACTCTCCTCATAACATCATCATTGTAAGGAGATATAGGGGTGGTTAGACTCATGATGCTACTAAGACAAGAGGCAACTAGAAGTCTAACCCCTTCACAAGGCTCCTCCAAGAACTTGGGTTGTATGAGAGCAAGCATAATTGGTCTCAGAGCCCAAATGAATTTCTTCCCTTCTAACTTGTTTACTTTAGAAATGAGTGCATCCATTTCATCCAGTTTGAAAAGGACTTTCCATGTGACCCTCATGTACTTCAAATATGTCTCAAGAGCAAAAATCTTGTGTCCTATTTCCTGCCCCTTCTACACATCCTTTGGCCGTTCTTTCTGAAGAATGGCATAGACCCCTCTTGAGAAAGTTTTGTTGTTCAGTTTGGGTTTTTGGTCTAAACTGCAGTCCACTAATGCATTGTTGTGTTGATTTAAGAGGTGTTTTAAATACTCCATTATTCACTATTTCCTCACCAACTCACTCTCAAGCAATCAACACCAATATCAACATGTGTTCTTTGCAACCTATGCTCTGCAAACACTGTTAGCAATACTCTTCCATTGTTCAACAATCAAACCCTCTACATTATTATAGTTTCTCAGTAGCTATACAAGGGATCATAAAATAAAAAATTCTAGGACCTGCCCAACACTTTCAACAATATGGAACAAATAGGCACTCATTCATATCTCCAACAGTCCATGCATACATGCAAAGGCACAACTAATATTCAACAACAACAGATGGTTCTGGAAATGATGACTTTTCCCCATAATTCATAACTCGGACATATAGCTCAACAAATAATGAATCATAACAAGGATGACTTAGGGAAATGGTATCATATTGAGCACATTAGAATGCTCACAGTCTGATCATAGCTACTAAAATCTCATGAAGACAAAGTCATAATGATAATAAGAAAAACACATTAGAGATAAGAAAAGCATAGTATATCAAATTTGTAAAAATTCTTTCAACAAGCTCATTTATCTCTAGCTGACCTTTAGACCATGACTGAACCTCCTAGCAAACTCTGTAATGTATTGCAATATTTTTCCCTTAATGTTTCATTGCTTTTCCCGTTATACTTATTTTAATCATTGTGTAATGCAGTCAACAATTTGTATAGGCCTGCTGTAGTAGTTTTCTTCTTGTTGAATTTGATTAGGGAATGCACAGTACTCAACAACACTTGCAGCTCCTGGGTTATGATAACAGTCTTTCATGAGCTCGTCCCAGCGATGCAATAATCAATACGTATGCCACAACAACATGCTAATATCATGCCTCATCAACAACATTTTACCCAGCAATTAATCCCCACGTAGAGTATTATTATTCACCAGAGATAGAATCTGAACTCAGCCACAATAACTCACATTGCCTCGTACTGATGTGACTTGACTGTGCGTTGTTATGCTGGAGCGATGTTGAGAAAAATAAGAGTGTTGCGATAAATTCACTGGTCATGGTTCACTTTCTCAATTTTCTTCTTCAAATGGCGATTGGACACTCTCGGTTGTTGCTCAATCTAGGTCCTTAGCATGCATTGGATCACAATATCTACTATGCTTGGCACTGGCGATGCAATTTCACAATATCCACGTTCTTCATTTAATTTGTCGACCTTGCACGATTGTCAAATTACATACAAGGAATAATTAATCTTTGATCAACACACTGGAACTAAAGATTCAACTCAGCCATTTACACAAGCATAAATGTTGCCCAATTTATTTCCACGTCGTATCAATGTGTGCATGCAACCACAAAATTTTTTGGAAGTTGGTCCCAACGGATCATTCCTTCCGAGCTTCACTAAACACGCTCACAGCTCCTGATATGAAAATGACTAACTTGGTTGTTTGATAATTCAAGCTCCTACTGGGATTCTTTCCCACCACAACCTTCACTTGTATGATCTAGCTTTACAAAAAACAATTCAATGACCCCTACCAATTCAACAGGTTTCGACTATCATTGAAGCTCACTTAAGAACTTAGTGATTCTAACTTCCACGACCGCTACGCAAACTTAGGCACTGGGAGATCGATTAATTGGCCCTACGAATTTGTCTTCAACTACACGTACTCCTCTACTATGCGTTGGTCACGATATTCACAAAAATTATCATCACGATAGTTTAGAAAAGGCTTTATGACCCTTAATTTCGATAAATATTTTGTCAACCTTCTAGGAACAAATATCCAACCTTTGAGACTTGAATATTCATGGTCTTCATAAAATATGAGTTGGTTGTTTGCAAATTAATAAACAGGGTTCGCTTTCCTGAACTTTGGTAAATGACATGTCCGAATTCCAATGACCTTAGATCAATATATGCGGCGACCCCACTCTACACGAGAAATCACAACAATGGCTTGCACAGTTCGACTACTTCTAGTCGACAAATCTGTCTGGGAAATTTTAGCTCCCTTCCACTTCGTTTCGTCGCGTGCATGCATCAACAAACTAATCTGGCGGCTGGATCAATACACTCAGTTTCTTCAAATCGCTCACAGACTCATGCATTACACCAATCGCCTTCAACAAAATGGTGATCCCCTTTCAAATTGTCCACCCAATTGAACGACGAGTCGCGCAGCCAGCAATTTACCCATGTGTGGCTCTACACAAAACAAAATCAACCCTTTTGAAATAAAATTCGACTCACAGCTTCCACAATTAAATCTAGTCCGTCCAATAATTCTTGGCTCCACATTTGATCAACAGGTTCTCACCTTCTCAACATTAGTAGTTGATCCAATAATGCTCGCAAAATTAATAAACTTGTGATCGTCTTCTAACCTTGATCCGCAACAAAACCCTCAGCAACCAAAATAGCTGTAACTAAAAATTGAAAACACGTAGGCTGAGCCCAGATCGATGCTTTGATACCACTGTAATGTCCCAAATGGAACAATTTGGGGTTTTCTCAAAATTTTAACTCATACATACTTCGGATAAATTTTCCATTCATAAACACAAGATTTCCATGTAAAATATAACAAGAGAATGCATGCAAATCAATAATACAATGAGCACAAATAATCTCAGCATTTATTATAATGTATAAATTGGGGTTTTACATGTTGGAATAACAAAAATAGATGAGATAACGGAGATAGAACTGGCCTCACGGATCTTCTCCAATGTTGCACGGGCCCTCCACAAAAATTGAACCAAACTGCCATTGCTAAGCTCTCTTGTGAATTCTAGATGAACTCACCAAGGGGAGATGGGTACTCGCCCAATCTAACTAAATCACTCGAGGGTTTCTGTCCTGGGGCCACCAATGGAGTAGAGAACCGGTTTCTCAACCTCTCATACAAGAAACAATGTCAAAATCCAAGATGTCCCAAATGATATTCTCCTCCTCTTTTTATAGATTTGATATATAGATCTCCAAGCCTCTAGAAGCATCTTATTTTATTATTTTTTTATTATTCTAGAAGCTCCTCCTTTTACTTTATCTTAAGTGACCTCTTTTATTTTATTTTATTTTACTTAATTCACTTTTGGCCCATTTTCTCTAATTAATTATTTTTCCTTAATTAAATGACTAATTAAAGCTATTTTTAACTATGGAAAATGGTAAATCGCCCACCATACTCTCTTCGGCCACTGGAAGTCGCTTCTCATTATCCCATCCTGTAGATCTTCTCGTTCCATTTCTAACGAGCTATTACATTGAGGTGTTCCATCCATTAATCTCCCGAGAATGCCACCTCAAGCATAATTAATTAAGTTATGCCTTTAATAACCTCGTTTTATGGTAATTATCAGAAAGTCATGGAACCAAAAGCAAGATGTGCGTAACTACTCATGATGATGAATATGCCAAGCGAATCCCATCGGACCCCATGAAAACTTTTCAAAACCCCATCGGAACCCCTGATGACATAAACCTGCTCCACTGACCTAGCCATCCCCTGCCCTGGAAATCCACATTGGTTGTACTATGGAGAAAAATAAAAATGTGGACATTACAGGACCTCCTTCGACCATACTTTCCACCATTACTGGACACATCATACATTGCAAAACAAATCACACCAACAGAGTTAAACCCAGACTGCATGGAAAAGGCCACAACTGCTCGGATCATGGACACACAAATCAAGAACAATCACCAACAGAAGATCCAACTGTATCAGGTTGTCAAAGCTCGCTAACTCTTGCACCAAGGCAAGTTCCTTACCAGGGACCAAGTTCAGCGGGAGTTTCCCCATCTCATGGAGGCACTCAATGCAATGGAGACCATTGCTTCCTTAGAGGGGAGGATTCATCCTGATGGATATTGGTGGCCACCCACATATTCCGCTTGGACCCCCACTATTGTTTCTTTTATGTTTCCTTAATTGTAGCACAACTTACTAGTTTTGGTAGTTTTTCAGGTTCTAAACTTTTGGAGCCATTTTGAGGGACTAAAAGATGTTTTTTTAAGGAAAATGAAGACACCGGAAAAGACCCAAAATAGGCTCCCCCATTTTTTTATAGCCTTCTCTTCGAGATCTTCGAAATGATGTATTATGATAGCCAAATGGAGATCGTATGCGAAAGTTACGACCTCGGGAAGTTGAACTACCAATTTACCCAAACGGGGCCCACAGTTTTCGCACTTCATCTCCTAGGGTTAGGTTGTTGGATATTTATGGTTTTCCATTGTTTCTCAATAATAAATAGGCCTTTGAGCCTCATTGTAACACAGTTCATAGGCATGTAGCTGCGACATCTCTTCTAAGAGATAAGCTACCATCACCTGAGCTAATTTATTTTTAGTTCTATATGTAAGCATATTTCAATTCTTTGATATTAATGAAATGAAGTTTTATTCATGTTGCATATTTGTATATATGGGTATTTCTATATCTTGTTTTGTTCTTGCATAAGTCTGGATCAAGAAGTTATCTACAATGTTTGTACTTCATCAAGGAATCCATCAAATGGGGCCCCAAATATTTGTCAACAAAAGAGGGTAATTGATAGCCCAAGATATGAACAATGTGTCTTTGAATGGATAGAGGAGTATTCAAAAAGAAGATATTGGATTTAGAAAGATTGATAACAGTACCTATGGTAAGTGAGAAATCTTCAGGGATTCATCTCAGTATGATTCTTTCCCTAACAGTGGGAGAGCCGATAAGTAGAGTGTCATGCATAAATTGTTGGTGTGAAATAAGAAAGTCGTCACCTATAATTCTCATTCCCTTAAGTGATCTCTGTGAAGCCTCCTTATGGATGGAATACCCTAATCCCTTGGTTGTGAGAATGAATGAGAAAAAGGATAAGGGATCTCCTTGGTGGATGCCCCTAGAGGAGGAAAAGGTGCAAGATGGAGAGTTATTGAAGAGGATGGAAGAAATGGGGGAGGAGACTAGAGAACCCACCCAATTGATCCAAAAATAACCAAAAGGTTTAAGCACGTAATAGAGATAATTACAGTTGAGTTTGTCAAATACTTCAGATAAATCAATTTTTATCAACATACCTAGATTTTTAGACTTCCTCAAGGAGTGTATGACTTCATGAGCTACCACGATTCCATCCAAAATTTTCCTACCTTTAACATAATTGGTCTGCCCTGTGGACATTAAATATGGAAGAATGGGCTTGAGAGGGTTAGCGATGACCTTTTTTATTATCTTGTAGATGATATTGCAATACAATAAGACTAAAACCTAAGGGATCATTAACTTTGTCAAACTTGTGAATTAAAGGAATGTGTCATTGAGAGCTAGAAGAAGTAAAGTTGTGGTTATGGATTCCTCGATTAAAGCATGGATCACGTGCTTGAGGAAGGTCTAGCAAGCCTGAAATATGTCAATTGTAAAAATGTTCAGGCATGGTGCTTTTTTTTTGGCATTCTCATGATAGCTTCCTCCACTTATTCTAGCGAGATTTCTCTTGTAAGGACTTCATTATGTTTATGATTCACTGAATGGCATCCAATCTATAACTTGAGTCAAAGATGGTGATAATACCTGATTAAGTCTCCTTCCATATCCTCATGGTTAGTGAGCTTATGGTTAGTTTCATTTTAAAGAAAAAAAATTGTTGTGATGATGGTGTTTGATCATGGAGTTGTGAAAAAATGTGGTGTTTATTTCACCTTCTTTTAGCTATCTTATGTGTGATTTTCAATGCAAAATAATTCCTTCTTGAGCTCGACATTCTTCTAATTAGGTAAGAAACCCCCCTTCTTCCTTGGCACATGTAAGAAACCCCCCTTCTTCCTTGGCACATCAGATCACCCTTCAAAAATGATGCACCATTGGATTTGTTCCATGCATTCCTCAAGTTCCTATTAGGTCTAATGAATGTTATTGATTCTGCTTTTTAATTATACTTTTAAGAATTTGAGTTTTTGTTAAAATTGGTACATGATTGAGCCTAGTGATGGAGCATCATCCTGCTACCATTGTTGAACCTTTCCAAGAACGAGGAGTTCTTCATCCAAAAATTTTCAAAGTGAAAAGGCCTACTTTTTAGGACTTGCTTTGATGTCAGTCTCTAGGCATATTAGCCAATGATCTGACTTGCAATAAGGGAGGATTGAGGCTGCCACAAATATCTCCTTATCCCGTACCAATTCTAAGACTAAGAAATTGTCTAGTATGGAGGCAATTTGATGATAACCTCCTCTTCTATTATTTTAGGTGAATAATCTATTTATGGTATCCACATCCTTGACATGCATGTATTTCATAGGTCAAGGAAAAGTTAAGTGTCAGAGCCAATTCTTTGTAGACCGCCCTTTTTTACCCCAAAAAAAATTCATAATATTGAAGTCTCCACCAATGATCTACAGGCCTTGAGTGGATAGAGAGTGGATGTGTTTGAGATATTGAAGAAACTTCAACTTTTTGTTCAAGAGATTTGGGCCCTATATAGTTGCAATTTGTAGGTTTTAACCCCCTATATAGTTGCAATTTGTAGGTTTTAACCCCGTACAGAAATTACCTGCATACGAATTCTAAAACACAGAAAGTAAGTAATGCAAGAGCAGAACACATAAAACACATATACATAGAGATTTTTCCCTAGATCCCAAAACCAGGACTACCAGCTTGATTTTTCATTATGTTCCTTTCAATGTTACAATACATATTTATACATGCTGAAGCATCCAATACCATGGACCGAAAACCATCACGTCCAAAAAACATGTGCGAAAATTGTTGAGTCCCAAACTTGCATCTTTCCTATACACCTTTCTAGACTTTTTGCCATTTACCTGGACCTCCTAAGCTGTCAACATCATTGCATATTAGTTTAAAAGAGCATATAAAGTGGTTTCCTAACTATGTTTTGTGTCTGCTGTTTGAATTAGATTTTTGCTCATTGAGCTGCAGAATCTTGTCACTTTCCGCAGCCAGTTCAACTTTCCGCAGCCTTTTTGTTAAAGTCTATATTGCAAGTGTCTTCAAGCAAATCGAGCCACATGGGCAAGTTGGAAACGACGTGGACATGGACCGAGTCCTATTGGCTCAGTCGAATTCACCAAAGAAGGCCGTGGTCAAAGGTAGTCAAGCGGTGGTCAACATAAGAGTCCTACGGTGACAGAACTCCGTTTTTCACCACGTGAAGACTTGCGTGGCCATTCCTAAATCTCAGGGGACATATCAACACCTGTGGACTACTCCATAAAGCGAATCCAACAACCACCCTCAATAGATTTAATCTTCACGGCAGCCATGACGCTAGATTCCTGGACGTGGTTGTTCACGTGTCTTTTATCTACGCAGTTTTTAGGAAATTAGTTATGTCATCTTCTGTTATAAATAATGTGTTCTCATATAGTAGTTAACTTTTGTAATGTAATTTTGACTGTTAACGAGCCCACTGTTCCGTGACATTATTCATTTGTTATGACTACATTTTGAATACATGAGAAGACTCTGTTTATAAGCACAATTCGTGGTTGGTAGCTGATCGCTCGAGGTTGTGCAGAAGGCCCCTGTACACACCGAGGTTTTGTTTATTGCTGTATAGTTTCATGCTTTATTTCCTTACGTTCTTGATGCCATAATTATTAACTTGTATATATTGCATTTCTTATGGTATTCACGTGTTATTTCTGTCCATAATTTTACATGCTTTTATACTGCTGTTAACTGATCAGTGTCTTTGTTCCATATTACAGTAGGCAGCCCAGGCATTTGCACATAGTTTTACAATGAATAATGACACGGAATCAATCTTGTCTTTCTGCTGATTTATTTTCTTATTTTTTAATTCCAACACTGTTTTATTTATTTCAGTTGTGTTCATTTGTTTTATTAGTTAATATTAGATATTAAATTACTCATGTCATTTTCAGTTACCTTCGAAAGCCATAGTGAGACTAATGGTGAGGGATTGAAGTATCAATGTGTAATTTGATATTAGTTTATTTTTCTGCAAGTTAGTTATTAAATTACTCATGTCATTTTCAGTTACCTCCGAAAGCCATAGCGAGACTAATGGCAAGGGATTGAAGTATGAGTGTGTAGTTTGATATTAGTTTATTTTTCTGCAAGTTAGTTATTGAATTACTCGTGTCATTATCAGTTACCTCCGAATGCCATAGCGAGACTAATGGTGAGGGATTGAAGTATGAGTATGTAGTTTGATATTAGTTTATTTTTTCTGTAAGATTAATTATTGAATTTCTCATGTCATTTTCAGTTACCTCTAAAAGCCATAGCGAGACTAATGGTGAGGTATTGAAGTATGAGTGTGTAATTTGATATTAGTTTTATTTTCTGCAAATTAGATATCAGATTGCTCAAGTTGTTTATGATTACCTTCGAAAGCCATAGTGAGACTAATGGTGAGGGGTCAGAATATGAGTTGATGTAATTTGATTTTAGCTTTACTTTGCTTGCAATTTTTTTTATTTCTTTGAGTACAGTTTCTTTTGTATTTAGACAGCAACAAGGATAATGGGTTTCATGATCAACAGTTCACTGTTTGTTTAATTAGAATAGTGGCACATTTTCATTTTCTTTTAGGAATTAATTTCATCACTGCATGTTTTAAAACCTTTTTGAAAAGTTTGAAGTTTTGGAAATCATTTTAAAGGACACCATTGCCTTGAACATTTATATCCATACTTGTCTTTTAGAATTGCCATCTCACATTAGGGAATCAACGAAGATAAACCCAAAAACAAACTAAAAATCAAAAACAACAAAAAGTAATAAATAGGTTATCTTGCACATATAGTGCGCCACACTTCAGCAGTTTACGACTCTCGGATTGACAATTAATATAGCAATTTAGGACACTCTAAATTAACCAAACATTTTGCAATATAGACTTTAACAAAAAGGTTGCAGAAAGTTGAACTGGTTGCGGAAAGTGCCAAGATTCCGCAGCTCAATGAGCAAAAATCTAATTCAAACAGCCACCCTCAATAGCTTTAATCTTCACGGCAGCCATGACGCTAGATCTCTGGACGTGGTTGTTCACATGTCTTTTATTTGCGCAGTTTTTAGGAAATTAGTTATGTCATCTTCTATTATAAATAATGCATTCTCATACGCATAGTAGTTAGCTTTTATAATGTAATTTTGACTGTTAACAAGCCCACTGTGCCGTGACATTATTTCTTTGTTATGACTGCATTTTGAATACATGAGAAGACTCTGTTTATAAGCTCAATTCGTGGTTGATAGCTGATTTCCCGAGGTTGTGCAGAGGGCCCCTATACACACCGAGGTTTTGTTTATTGTTGTATAGTTTCATGCTTTATTTCTTTACGTTCCTTATGCCATAATCATTCACTTGTATATATTTCACTTCTTATGGTATTAATGTTTGATTTTTGTCCATAATTTTACATGCTTTTATACTTCTGTTAACTGATCAGTTCCTTTGTTCCAGATTACAGTAGGCAGCCCGGGCATTTGCACATAGTTTTACAATGCCTAATGACATGGAATCAATCCTGTCTTTCTGCTGATTTATTTTCTTAGCTTTTAATTCCAGCATTGTTTTATTTATTTCAGTTGTGTTCATTTGCTTTATTAGTTAAGATTAGATATTAAATTACTCATGTCATTTTCAGTTACCTCCAAAAGCCATAGCGAGACTAATGGTGAGGGATTGAAGTATGAGTGTGTAGTTTGATATTAGTTTATTTTTCTGCAAGTTAGTTATTAAATTACTCATGCCATTTTCAGTTACCTCCGAAAGCCATAGCGAGACTAATGGTGAGGGATTGAAGTATGAGTGTGTAGTTTGATATTAGTTTATTTTTCTGCAAGTTAGTTATTGAATTACTCATGTCATTATCAGTTACCTCCGAAAGCCATAGTGAGACTAATGGTGAGGGATTAAAGTATGAGTGTATAATTTGATATTTGTTTTATTTTCTGCAATTTAGATATCAGATTGCTCAAGTTGTTTATGATTACCTCCGAAAGCCATAGCGAGACTAATGGTGAGGGGTCAGAATATGAGTTGATGTAATTTGATTTTAGCTTTACTTTTCTTGCAATTTTTGGATCTCTTTGAGTACAGTTTCTTTTGTATTTAGACAACAGCAAGGATAATGGGTTTCATGATCAATAGTTCATTGTTTGTTTAATTAGAATAGTGGCACATTTTCATTCTCTTTTAGGAATTAATTTCATCATTGCATGTTTTAAAACCTTTTTGAAAAGTTTGAAGTTTTGGAAATCATTTTAAAGGACAGCGTTGCCTTGAACATTTATATCCATACTTGTCTTTTAGGATTTCCATCTCACATTAGGGAATCAGCGAAGATAAACCCAAAAACAAACTAAAAATCAAAAACCACAAAAAGTAAGAAATAGGTTATCTTGCACATATAGTGCACCACACTTCAGCAGTTTACGACTCCCGGATAGACAATTAATATAGCAATTTAGGACACTCTAAATTGACCAAACAAAAATCATGCACAAAACCATAGGTGGGTCCGCCCAACCTAACATAGGGTCCAAAACCAAAATTTCCGAGGCGCTGCCCCGGACCCCATAAAGTAGGGTTACAGGTGCCCCTCAAACCCCCTATTAACTACGTGGAAAGAATATAACACAACCCAACATTCTCCCACTTGTTGTTTTCTTTCCACAGGGGGACACAAGAGAGCTTAGTCATTTTTCCAGCCCTGAAATGCCCATTGTCTCTCTACACCAAGAGAACTTCTCAAAGCTCACAGATGTTTTCAATGCATCTGCAGTATTCTTCAAAGTGTCCACCTTTACCAACAACACCTTTTTGTCTTCTATCATATCTCTCACAAAGTGATACTGAACATCAATGTGCTTTCTCTTTAAATGATATGCGAGGTTCTTTGCCAATAAAATTGCACTTTGGCTATCACAGTCTATCCTTATAGCTTCCTGTACTAACCCCATACTTGAACACAATCTCTACAACCAAACTGCTTCCTTGCTTGCATGAGTGGCTGCCATGTATTCTGCCTCTGTAGTTGACAATGCCACTACAGATTGTTTCTTACTCATCCAACTGATTGCACCTCCAAGTAGGTTAAACACATACCCACTTGTAGATCTTCTCTGATCCAAATCTCCAACCCAATCTGCATCAACAAAGCCATGAATATCCAACACTTTGTCCAATCCTGGTCTTCCTTGGTAGCACAAACCATAATCACTAGTGCCACGCAAATACCTGAAAACCCGCTTCATTGTTGTCCAGTGCTCCTTCCCTGGTTTTGACATAAACCTGCTCAATACTCCCACTGCATGTGCAATGTCTGGTCTAGTACAGACCATTGCATACATTAGGCTACTGACTGCACTTGCATATGGAACACGGGACATGTCCTCTTCCTCCTCTTGTGACTTGGGACACTGTTCAGCAGATAATCTCACACCTACAAGAATAGGAACCTTCACCAATTTACTATCCTGCATATTAAACCTCTGCAATATTGTCTCGACATACTTCCTCTGGTTTAACCAGAGCTTCCTCTTTGCCCAATATCTTTTAATTTCCATGCCCAAAATATAGTTTGCAGCACCAAGATCTTTCATGTCGAATTTGGAGGACAATTGGGTCTTCAAATCCTGGATAACTTCTTTGTCATTTCCAACCAACAACATATCATCCACATACAAGACCAGCTAAATAACACAGTCACCAATTAATTTAAAATACACACAGTGATCTGCTTTGCTTCTGGTGAAGCCAAGTCCCCATATAAATGTATCAAATTTCTGATACCACATCCTTGGTGATTGTTGTAACCCATATAGAGAATTCTTTAACTTACATACCAGATCTTTCTTACCCTTCACCGCAAAGCCTTCAGGTTGCTTCATGTAGATCTCCTCTTCCAGATCCCCATGAAGAAATGTTGTCTTCACATCCATCTGTTCTACCTCAAAATCAAAAGCAGCAGCAACAGATAAAAGTAATCTAATAGAAGTTACCTTGGCAACATGAGAAAAAATATCACCAAAATCAATTCCCGGCACCTTGGAATAGCCTTTTTCTACCAACTAAGCTTTGTATTTCTCCACTTTTACTTCTGCATTTGTCTTCTTTTTGAACACCCATTTGCTGCCAATTGGTTTCCTTCCAGCCGGCAACTCCACCAGATCCCAAGCCTCATTTTTGTGCAAAAATGCCATTTCATCAACCATGGTCTCTTTCCAGAGTTTTCCATCCTCTGAATCCACTGCTTCCTTCACAGTTCTGGGATCATCATCAGTAACAAACAAAGCAAAATTTGAATAGAAAGCAGATGGACTATACCTTTCTGGCTACCTTCTTTCTCAAACTGATCTTCTCACAGCCGGAGTTTGTGGCTCTTCATCTTTTGATTCCTCCTCTGCTATAGAGTCTGATTCTTCCTCCTTTAGCTCAAACTCTATCTTCTTAGGTTCCTTTGGTTGGACTTCATGTTTAATAACATCTTTCACCTCTCTGAACACCACATCTCAGTTGTACATAACCTTCCTTGTTACTGGGTTCTAAAGCTTATAACCCTTTAAACCATCCTTATACCTAATAAAGATGCACTTTTCATATTTACTATCCAACTTTGTTCTTTTCTCGTTTGGAACATGTACATATGCATCACATCCAAATACCCTCAGATGTGAAAGAGAGGGTTTCTTACCAGTCCATACCTCTTGTGGAGTCTTATCCTCCAACGCTGATGAAGGTGACCTGTTGACTAGGTAACATGCAATATCCACCGCCTCTGCCCAGAATCCCTGTCCTAACTCGGCACCACTGAGCATGCTTCTTGCCCTTTCCATCAATGTATTGTTCATTCTTTCTGCAACTCCATTTTTCTGAGGTGTATATGGAGTAGTCTTTTGCCGTCCTATACCACACTTCTTGCAGAATTATTCAAATTCCTTACTGCAAGACTCTCCACCATTATCTGTCCTCAGCACCTTTTTCTTCTTCTCTGTCTGGTTTTCCACTAGAACCTTAAATTCTTTAAACCTGTCAAAGACTTCAGATTTCTTCTTAAGGAAATATATCCATGTATTCCTTGAGAATTCATCTATAAATGATACATAGTACACAAACTTACCCAGTGATGGAACCTTCACAGGTCCAAACACATCACTATGCACAAGTTCTAATATCTGTTTCGCCCTCTTACCACCAGAGGGGAAACTCACCCGATTCTGCTTCCCATATACACAATTTTCACAGAAATCAAAATCCAGAGAGTTATTACTCATACCTTCTACCATACCTTTACCATGAAGTATTCGAAGGCCCTTCTCTCCAATATGACCAAGCCTTTGATGCCACAGCATGGTCTTCTCTCCAAACACCGCTAGATTTTCTGCTCCACTTTCAGGAACCATAGAACTATTGCACCCATCAATAACAGTGCTACCTTGTAGCTTGTACAGAGTTCCAATCCGAACTCCCCGCATCAATACCAGTACTCCCTGAACCATATTGCAGGTATCCTTCTCGAACACTGTTTTTACACCTGCATCATCCAGCTTGCTTACAGAAATCAGATTTCTGGCCAATGCAGGAATATGTAGAACACCCGGAAGTGTTCTAATCCTTCCACCTTGCAACTTCAACTTTACTTTCTCGCGACCAATGATTCTAGCCTTCCTGTCATCCCCCAAGATGACATCACCACCATCATATTTCTCATACTCGCAGAACCACTCTCTATGGGGAGTGAAGTGAAAGGATGCACCTGAGTCAATCAACCATGCCTCATGATCTACATGTGTACTTGAAGAAGCCAAGTACGCATCCCCACCTTCAACTGAGGTGGTTTTCGCCTCTGCAGAAGGAGCCTCATCAAATCCCTTTCCTTTGTCAGGAGCTTTAGACTTAAAGTCCCTTTTGAAGTGGCCTTTCTTTCCACATTTCCAGCACACCACCTTTACAGGTTTTCCTAGAGATTTAGATCTCCCTCTATATTTAGATCTCCCACTCGATGACTTATTTTTGTTTCTGTTATAGGACCGTCCTTGTACAGACAAGGCATCACCATTTTGGCTCTCCATATTCTTCCGTCTCATCTCCTCCATCAACAAGGCTGAGACTATTTCATCAAACTGCAAGGCAATTGCATTGCTACCTATTGCAATAACCATACTATCCCACGAATCTGGTAGAGAACACAACAAACTGATGCACTTATCTTCATCTGAAATTTTAATATCAACAGATGCTAACTTACTTACCACAGTATTAAACGCATTTAGATGCTTTGTCACCGAGTCTCCATCTTTCATCCTTAGGTTATACTGCTTTTTCCCTAGGAACAGTTTATTCACCAGAGACTTAGATTGGTACAAAGTCCCTAACTTGTCCCACAAAGCCTTTGTTGTAGCTTCCCTTGATACATTCAGCAATACTGAATTTGAGACACACAATCGTATTGTGCTCCTTGCCTTCCGATCCAACTTCTTCCATTCTTCATCGGACACTCCCGTTGGTTTAGTACCTGGATCTACTGCGATCCATCTTTATCCACCAACAGATCCTCCATCTTGAGTTTCCACAACTCAAAACTCTGACCATTAAATTTCGCGATCTCTATCTTTCCACTACTCGCCATCTTCTTTCACCACCAGAATCGATCTCGCAGATCTCCCACTGAACAGGGTCTACCACGGGCCCGAGCGAAACCGCTCAGCAACAAAGGCGTCCCCTTGAAGCCAAAACTGCTCTGATACCAAATGTAGGTTTTTAACCCCGTACAGAAATTACTTGCATACGAATTCTAAAACATAGAAAATAAACAATACGAGAACATAACACATAAAACACATATACACAGAGATTTTCCCCTGGATCCCAAAACCGGGACTACCAGCTTGATTTTTCATTATGTTCCTTTGAATGTTACAATACATATTTATACATGCTGAAGCATCCAATACCATGGACCGAAAACCATCGCGTCCAAAAAACATGTGTGAAAATCATGCACAAAACCATAGGTGGGTCCGCCCAACCTAACATAGGGTCCAAAACCAAAATTTTCCGGGGCGCTACCCTAGACCCCATAAAGTGGGGTTACGGGTGCCCCTCAAACCCCCTATTAACTACGTGGAAAGAATATAACACAACCCAAAACAATTCTTTCTATTGAATTGGAGCTTGTGACCTAAAACTAACCTGAGGGGATGCGGGGGGTTGCTATCAAATCAATGATGGTCATTTCTATAGGGTTCCAAATCATGGTTAGTGTTATCACCTAAAAAGTGATCACCTAGCCATTTTCAACTAGGATAATCGAAATACACCATGTAGTATGAATTTACACATAAAACCCACTTTCACCCTAGGAAATAATTTAGAGAGCCACTTTTCCTAAACTATTTCCATTTACCCACTTGAAAATAGCCCATTTACTGAAAATAATTAAAAATATTCACTCATCCATATGAATAATTAAATTATAAATCATTACTTATTTATTATTTCTTAATCATTTAACTTCTCTCATTTGAAATAATTATTAAATCATTATTTACTAACTATTTCTAACTCCTTTTGATTGTATCACCTAGAATAACTAAATAAATAATTATTTATTTATTATTCCTTAATTATTTAAATTATCTCTAACTCACTTTGACTATATCACTTAAAGTAATTAATAAATCATTTTTTATTTGTCAATTACTTTAACCATTTTTCTTGCTTAACTCAATAAATCATTATTTTTTGAGTTAATCCACTAAATAAAGATTTTTGACCATTTCAAAAAATAATTCCTCTCTTAAATATAATAAAATATTCCCAATGACTAGATCTTGATTTAGTCTAATAATTTTTTTCTTATTTTTCTAGATTTAGATCTATCCTAGTATTTTATTATAAATAGGGAGGTTTCTCTTCTCTCTCTCTACACATGACCATTTCATCGTCATCATTATTGTCCTACATCATTTGAGCTCCCACTTTGAGTTCATTCATCAATTCTCCATTTTTCTCATTGCAACCAATGAGAGAGAGACCGATCACTGGAGCGAGGGGAATACGAAGAACCCATCCCATGGAGGAGGATGCTTTAGACCCAAGTCTACATTCTTCTCCAACAGGTGTAATCTTTATAATAATAACAAAAAATAATTTCATCTCCATTGGGTTTTTATTGTTTTATCAACTATTATGTAATTTTTGGTATTTGCAGAACATCTTTTGGAGAGTTTCTAATAGCATCTTTGCATATCTGAAGCATATTAGCAACTTTTCTATTTATTCTCATTGTTGTTAGGTGGATCGTCACCAACCGATAAGAAGAGGGCTTTTGGTACACTTGACCAAAAATATTCTCCTAACAACTAGAACACTTTCGTGACTTATTGCACTCAGTGATTCACGTAACTGCTCACTTGAGAATTTTATCTAATGTAACATGATTACCATAGGGTTTTCCCTACAAATTCTCTCTTGTAAGAGCCTCTATTTTCCCTTGCAATTAAGGGCCCATATATTCCATGTAATCAACTTCATTAGAAGGATGGGGAATGGAGGGTAATACCTCTATCATGAGAGTCACCTTACCTGAATTTGCCAACATTTCTCCTTCTTCTTGAATGAGATTTATGTTTCCCTTTCTACCCTTATTTTTGTCTTCCTTGTGGTGTTGTGAGTATTCCTTGAAGTTGTGAGCTTGGATTCCTTAGCTTGATGATCTGAAGTTGTGGGAGGCTATCCATTTAAAATTATGGACATTTAGGTAGGCTTGATGCAACATTACTGCCTTTTCTCAAAGATTGTTTGCATATCTTTTCCTTTTAATTCCTCAACCATGCTTATTAGGGTTTCTTCCTTCACATACATTTCTTTTGTGTTTTGCTATGTTTCCTCTGGGATTGCTTCCTTTGTACCCATGGTTTCCTATTGTGTATCTTCTTGATTGGTCTCTGGTGCCTTTCTTTTTATGTAATTTCATTATGAGGTGGGATTCCTTCAATTTGTTTTTTGTGTTGCGTTATTTGATATCTCTTGATCCTCTCCCAGAGAAGCATATCTATTTTTTTTATTATAGATTCTCCTTAGGAAAAGTGGCATCTTGTCGACACTAGTTTCTTCTGCAAGATGTAACTCTCTCAAAACCATCTTCATCCTTCTACCTATGTTGACCCTAAGGGATCTCCTTTTGATTAAAAGGAAAATCTCTCAATGGGTGGCCATATTCATGGCATCTATGACATCTGAAAGGCACATGTTCATAGTCCAAAGGTTGCTTCTGTAGTTCATTATGGTAACATATTTATATGGAGGATGGAAAATATTTTGAGATCTTCATGTACATGCAGATTCAAATGTACAATGTGTGTTGACATCATTTTGTAGCTTTTAAATTCTTAACAAAGGCCCTAACTGTGTTGTTGATTTCTTTTAGGATTTCCTTGTTCCAAAACTTCATGGGTAACGAGAAGAGTAGCACCCACACAGGAGATGCCAAGAAATCCTCTATTTTTGTGTTGTATCTCTATTTCATTAAATGCATGTACATACTTGCATTATTGAAGAAATAAGGGTTGTTTTCAAAAACACTAGTTTTGTCCTCCAGGTTTCTAAAATGAATGTAAAAAATCCTTTTGCCCCCAATTCAAGGTTTATTCGTCCCTTTGGCTTCCAATTTTTATGGATCCAGCTTATTAGATACCTTTTGGTTAGCCACATGTTGATTAACTTAGATGTCATGGCATGGTCTTCCATGTACTGGATGTAGTTTTCCATGATTCCTTATTGCACTTCAAATTTGGGGTCCCGCACCACTTTGGGTAAGCACCTACCCTGACTATGATTATGCCAAAATGCTCCCATTGGGGATTTATTCCTTCACTTCTACATCTGGTTCAATGGCTTATCCATTAGCATCTAGTGGCCCATGAGGTGTTGTTGTAGAAAAACCTAGCACTTCACTGTCTCCTGAAACCATATTATTGTAGAAGGGGATTTCACACTCCCCCCACATAATGAATGTGCCATGGTGGCACACAAAGAAAGCCTCTTGTGGAAACCTAACTAAACCCAATTTCAGACTGCAACCTCAAACTTATTTCGGTAGCTATATTTTCTCCTCTTGTTTTAACAAAATTAAAATCATTATGAACTTTGTTTTTATGTGAAAATTTTCTCCCAAATTAGCCCATATGCAAAAATTAAAAATGTTCAAATTCATATCATATGAGACTAGAAAAAACAAAAACAAAAAATAAACTTTTCGTATACACCGCATGGAATAGGTTGATCTTACATTCAGTTACATGTTGATTTACATTTTCTTACAAAACACCATCTACTTTTTTAAAATTAGAAATAAAGTATATATTCATCTTAATCTTCGAGTTATAAAACTTTAATAGGGATTACATGTATAAATCTTTTCTCAAAATTTTTGCACCATAATTTTGTTTTATGGATAGAGGCATATGGTCCTTCTTAGAACTTGATAAGAGATTAATATGGACCTTTATTGGCTATACATTAATACAATATGTGAGATATGCTTGATGAACACAATACTGAAATGGTTATTCGATTATTCAACCAAAAAACATTTCTACAACGCAATGTAAGGGAAAATTTGAAAATGAGAGTAACACTGGTATCACATGTTGGCCTCTATCTGTTAATAAAAAATAATTAACATTATTAAAACGATATATGAGGCCAACCAAAGATAATAAGATAACAATAATATCAATTAAATAATGTCTTCATATACTCTCTATTAAATAGTAAATATTACAATTAGTTGTAAAATGATTCACATTTTGAGAGTTTGTAGATTTATGTGGTGAGAATTTTGATTCAGATTGTCCACATTCTCCATTTTTCCCTCTATGTTTTGATTCTATAACAAGACTCATCATCAGGACCAATGTGTGAGTCTTGTTATAGATTCGAAACGTAGACTGAAAAATGGAGACAGTGGACAATCCGAATAAAAAATCTCAAGATTCAATTTTTCTTATATAACACAATATGCTTTTTTAAAATTAGAAAAATAACACAAGCACCATCATAATCTTTAATCTTTGAGATAGATTGAATTCATGGAGGTGTAAATCCTTATTCAAAATTTTGCAACATAATAAGTATTTGCACCTATAGGGACTATGCCTCTCTCAATACTTGATAGATCCAAAGATTAAGAATGATTGATATAAATATGTTGTGTAAATATTTATTCAAAATTTTGCAACATAATGTCCCCGGGGGCAGCTCAATTGGTAATTTGAGATATGTGAAAACGTTGAAACTCGAGAGACCCAAGTTCAAATCCCCTTGTTTATGACCCAGTTTACGGAGAGGAGAACAGGTCGTAGACCCCCCCAAAGGTTTACTAGTAGTTACATGTCAGACGGAGAGATTTATCTAGGTCACAAGACAAGTAAAAAAAACTCTCTCAATATCCAAGAGTAAAGAAAACATTCCAATATACAAGACTAAGATTGATATACATTAATTGTGATACTATGTAAATTTAAGAAAAACCTTGCAAAATTCCCCTCTTTCTTAAATATTTATATGGAGGACACTCACATGATAACCACAATCACAATTGAGAACTTAAAGTGACTCAGCTAGACTTAAACCTTAATCAATCAATTAATAAAATAAAAATAAAGACCTCGGCCAACCATATTTTTAAATCAATTAAACTAACTCACTAAATTGCATTTAAATTGTTATACATATGAAATAAAAAAACAAACTTATCTTAACCAGTTTTAATATGAAAAGGTTTATGTAATATTTAATTTAGGGCCCCATTATAATAATAAATTTAAAATTAAAATAAACTTTTTATTAATTTAGAATAAATATAATTAATGTTTAAAAATAAATTAAAGTTTAAATAAAATAAATATAATATTTTAAAATAAGTTTTAAATAAATACATGTTTGGGGTATAGAATGGACATTGATGAAATGTATTGTTAAGTTACTGTGTGATGTGAAGGTCACTGATTGGAAATTTTGTGGGAGAAAATCTGGTCATGTTAAAGGTTGGTATGACCCACAAAATCTAGTCATGTTAAGGGTTGGTGTCTAGTCATGTTAAGGGTTGGTGTCACCAGGGTGTAATCCCTGGTGATTTTGACAACTTAGATGCCCCTAGGTGGCAGTTTCTCAAATCACAGGTTAAGCTTGATGTAATCTCTGGAGAACTCAAACAACTTAACAAATGAAAAAAAATGTTTAAAATAAATACAATTAATATATTAATAAAGTCATTTGGATTAATCACATCATAAGTTGTCAATGGATGTTTCAAACCATCTAATATAGTTCATCCACATGACAAAGGTAAATAAAAATAAAATCATGTCTTAAAATAAATTATAGTTAATGCTCGCCAACTCAGTGATAGGTTACATTCTAACTTTACTTAAATTTATAATAAATATAAACATTTTCTTCAACCATAATCCTAATAACTATTCAATTTAAAATAAATATTAATCAAATAAATTAATATTTAAATATAATTTTATTTTTTAACAATAATAGATTGATAATTAATTAGAATAATTTGGCTAAAACTTAAAATCAAATTACATGAGGAAAATCAACCTATAAGGTTAGAAAAGATAGCAATTTTCCTAATAATAAATTGATAATTAATTAGAATAATTCGGCTAAAACCTAAAATCAAATTACATGAGGAAAATCAACCCAGAAAGTTAGAAAAGATAGCAATTTTCCTAACCACATGACAATTAAAATAGATTAAAATAGACTAAGATAACTACCCACCAATCTACCCCAAACACAACCCTAACCTTACTTAAATTAGAGTCAAGGAGGTTTCAGAGTTGGCCTCCAAGCCATCACATTCAAAGTGAAAGTCCAATGCAAATGAAAAGAGAAGCAATACCTAGCCTCTATTATCTTCCCACTTGATTCTAAATATCCAAAAGGACAAAACAAAAGAAAAAGGGAGGGTCCCTCACATATTTGTGAATGAACACATTCTAAAACCATTCAGCTGAGAACTCAGACCTTTCACACCTTAAACCTAAAACTGAAAAGAGAAGCAAGACCTAGCCTCTATTATCTTCCCACTTGATTCTAAATATCCAAAAGGACAAAACAAAAAATTCTAAATATCCAAAAGGACAAAACAAAAGAAAAAGGGAGGGTCCCTCACTTGATTCTAAATATCCAAAAGGACAAAACAAAAAATTCTAAATATCCAAAAGGACAAAACAAAAGAAAAAGGGAGGGTCCCTCACATGTTTGTGAATGAACACATTCTAAAACCATTCAGCTGAGAACTCAGACCTTTCACACCTTAAACCTAAAACTGCCAACAGCAAGCTAGTACGTAACGAACCTTCTTGCCATGTTCCCACCACATAATCGGACCCCAACATTTACGATGGCAGAGGAAAGAGATGAAAACATTATTGAACAGTCAATGGTTCTGGTCAATGCAATCCCCGCCCTGTTCTACGATGTCACTTCCCTATGGAATTCAATACTTCTTGAAATCCGTAACTAAGTCTTCACGTGCAAACCCTGAACTTAATAATAATTATTACAATCCAGCACATGGATGCTACTAGAATCTAAGAATAGTTGAAAATAATTTAATACTTCATGCACTCTAAAAGTGTTTCGGATTTTTTCATTAGCAAAGGTCTCTGCAGCTGAGCTCGAACAGTGGCCATAAACAGGCTTGACTGCAACTGTGTTTCTGTCGGTGGTTCTCATTAGATTCATGGCTTCAGTTTTCGCTGTGTCTCTGATCCTCAAAGGGACAGCTTCCCTTCTCTCAACCAGGCCTGGAATTTGACGTCTTAGATAACGTATTTTGAGTTGTAAGACGTATTTGACGGCGATTACAAAATTTTCCACGTCAAGTTTGACATGTCTTATGCCCCTGTAACCTGTCATTTTGACGTTTAATTTGAAATGTAAACCGTCAAAAACTATGATACCTCTGTCATACCTAAAATTACAAGTGCCTTGAAATTATGGGAGGATGGAGCGGTGGACCCGTAAGAGTTCAACTTCGATCTTAAATTTATTTAAATGCTCCTAGTCGTGACTGCCTAGTGCCTACCATTCCTTCCTTCTGATGGTTGGGAGTAACTCCTCCTTGCACGGAGCTACCATCCATGATCCGACCATTATCCATACGAATGATGTTATTTATGACCAAATTTAATTGGGAGCTACCATGGTCCATCGCAGTATCTACCCTTCAAATTATAATGCGTAACATCAGGTCAACCACTGATTCGAAAATGCAGTGACTAGGAAATTGCTGAAACTTCGCTTCCTTTAATCCACCTATCAAAAAATAATTTAATAGTAAGAAAAATGAATTATATATCATTGTTTCAGTTTCTTCAACGAAACAAGAATTTCAAAAATCAGCCAGATCTCGTTGTTATTTTGTTTTCAATCGATTGGCGTATTATCTTCTACGACGTCAAAGCCTTCAGAGCTTCACTGGACGCAGGGTAAAAATGGAGTCTATGCTCGATCTCTCGGCGTGCTCAAAGAGAAGAAAACATCTGGTGGTCGACTCCTACATTATAGAAAGATTTGGGAATGTTGTCTCTGAAGCTGCAGAAATAAAAGGTTTTGACAGAGAGACTTATAACGGGTGAGAAACCTACCCTTACTCTTATATTTGTTGGATTGAAGATATATGACATTTATGTAGGCATTTCTACTTAGTGAAAGAAGCTACCCTATCACCATTTACGATTGGTTGTAAGTTTATTTTAAATGGAGTGAAAGTGGTGAAGATGAACTTCATATGCGTGGTAGCATTTTTGAAATGTGGTCAATAAAACCTTTTTTCTCTTGGGAAAATAATTGAGAATAAACAAATATTCTAGAACAGTAGAAGTTAGCATAAAGCAACAACGAGTGAAATTAATAGATTTGTCATAGTTAAAAACAATTGCTGATAGACTAACGAAAGCAAAGTTGGATAGTGATAACTTGAAAAACCAAAAATGCATAATTTCTGGCTTCAATCCAACGAATGTTTGTGTTGTCTTTATTATGGTGTTTTGTTCAAAGACATCTAACTAATTTCAACAAGTGTTTACCCTGGACTAAAGGCTGATTTATGTTGTAATGTTGGTGTTTTACTTGTTAAAATTCTAGTTTTTCCTCTTAACGTTGGATCTAGAAAGTTTTAAGGAAAGAGAAATTCTTATCCTTATAATCGTTTGTGTTAATAAAGGGTTACCTCTGTAAGTGTGCAGTGAAAATTTTGTATAATACAAATATAAAATATAAAAGAGACACTTAGTTGCCTGAATAATGTTTAGATAAATGGTTATTTAAATAAAAGTTAAGTTAAATTTGTTGTGTATTATATTTATTAAAAATGGAGAAAATAAAATAAATTCTAGCTTTTTTTTAATGCCTCATTTCTAGGTCAGTACAATGGGACTTTTGTTACTAAATAATTATCGACATAAAATATATTTATTGTTTTTGTTATTTATTTAGTGCTATGTGATTTTATAAAAAAGGTTAATGTTGATTTTTTCTTCTATCATCAAGTAGGCTATTTTTCTGAGTTTTTCTTTTTTTTTTGGGCAATTCTTTTTTTGGTTAATTTTGGCTTAAATTGGACAGGGATATCTTGAAATTGTAATTTCCAAATGTAAAATCTAAAAAATATTGAGTGTAGTGGGATGCTTTAGATAATTTTCAACTGTAAAATCTAAAAAATATTGAGTGTTGTGGGATGTTAGATAATTTTCAACTACAAAATCTAAAAAATATTGAATGTAGTGGGATGCTTTAGACCACAGTGTTCAGATTAAGACTGGTTTTAATTTTATTTGGAAAGGCATATATTCATCTAACTCTTCAAAAATGAATGGTTATAAAAAAAATGTAGCATTATTGACAAGTGTATATTAAATAAACACTTAATTAAAAAATGTCAAAACGAAAATGATAAGGGAGGTCGACACTCTCAAATTTGCCTAAAACGTAAAATGAAGGGCATGAAAAATGCAAAAACGTCATCAAATTTTCATTTGACGGGCAGAGAGGATTTGAAATTCCAGGCCTGCTCTCAGCGATACCGACAGCAACAGAAAAATTCCTCTAAAGGGATTGTTGGGGCTGGTTCCCTTTGGTGAGCTCCAGTATTGTAGCAATAATGCTACAACTCCTGGGGCTTCCTGTCTCTCATTTTATCAACCCGGTAGTTCGTACAAACTTGGAAGCGACGGTGCTATATGCACAAGTACTAGCTCTTGTCGCAGCTGTCACTTGATCAGCTGGCACAAGTCCGCTAGGGCTCAAGCCAACTTCTATAGGCTCTCAGAAGAAGCTTGCTAATTGATGGACGAAAGCTATTCTCAAAGGAAAACTACTCTACTTGACAAAATGGACTGAAAGCAAATCAAAGCATGTAAACCTAGGAAACCCTAATTTAACTAGTCTAACCTCTACAATGCAAAGAATGTGAATGAAACCTCTACCAATGCTGCTGTTACCTCTAATAAGTGGGAATGCATGGATCTAAGCTACTTGCATCATAAAAGACATGTTTTTGTATTTTTCCTTTAAGTGGATGGAATGATTGTGATTTTGTGCTAACTAGGGTTTGGTTGTGTAGATGGGATGGAGAAGGAAGGAAAGCGTGGGACAGGTTGGGGAGGCTAGGAGAGGTCCCTAGGGATCCTTAGCATCCATCCACAGAGGTTCCTTGCATTCAGATGCTCAGCAACCGAGTGAGTGGCCTCCTACAGGATGTCTGCAGGGGATCCTACAGGATACGCAGAGATTTCTACAGGATGTCTACAAATTGCTACAGGATGACCTACCGTGAGTGTTTGAAGTGATGGGTGAGTGATGGAATGGTAGGGGGAGATGTGTAAGGTAGGAATAAGGCTGGTGATGGCTCAGAAGTGGAGGAATAGGATGGGAAATGAGTGTAGGAAGTAGGTTGGAAGATAGAGGGCTAGGTCAACAAAAGGGCTAGAGAATGGAAGTACGTGAGGAGTGAAAGACTGTGGGAGAAAACAGAGCGGAACAGAGGTCAAAGATGTGTTTGCATGCGTGATCAAGATGGAGAATGAGGTAATGGAACGAGAGAGAGCAGTGTAAATGAAACAAATGCTTATGACTGTCACCAAACCAAAAATGCATTAACCTAAACTACCTGTGCGTATAAATTCAATGAACAACAATCCAAAACGTGAAGAGAAATGTGTATGAAGCGGTGATGAAGGTGTGTGGTGCAGGTGTGAATGATATGGAAGCATCTAACATAACCGTGACTGTATTGCAGCAATCATCAAGTAAAGAAATGCGTATTTTTGGTGGTTAGTTATGGACTGCACCCCAATCTCTAAGGGAGATGGCAGTGAGCCTTAACAACCTTTTTGCTGGAGCTCCAATTGATTATATCTATCCTCTGCTAACCTAAGCAACTGGAAACAAATTTACCATAAGCAAATCCTATCTAAACTCATGAAAAAGACTAATTCAACAACCTGTAATTCAAATTGCATGTGAAAATGAAAACTCAGAGTGCTGAAACGAAATGCAAACAACACTACAGCAGAGGGGATCTATGGCTCTCAGGTTGGGCCCTAACCTGAGAGCTATAGTCTCCTTAAGAAAACTCAGAGCTAGATCAAAATCTGCCTTCTTTATTCATAACTGATGTTATGCCAAAACTGGCTTACAACAAGAACTAACACCGAGCTGTGCTCAAAAATTACAATAGTAATGCGAAAGTTTCAACAACCTATCAAAGGCTACGGCCTCTATACTTATGCAAAACAATGATCCAACAAGTGTCCTTGATTTTAGGAGCTCGGCTGTCCAACTAGAGTTTAACTGCTGATCCTGTAGGACAGTCATAATTGCTGTTCCTGTAGAACAGTTGTAACTGTTGTTCCTGTAGAACAGCTGGCTGCTTCTAAGCTCGGAGGGGAGATGGATTGGAGCTCGGAGTTCTTGGTGGGAATCACGAGGAATGTCCCAAGACCGTGGACATCCTCTCCTAAAAACCAGCAGTGCCACCTCATTGTCTCCTTGTCTCCTTTTTCGTTGTCTTTTGCTCCCTTTTAATGCCAAAACCTGGAATCATAATGCATTAGTCACGTAGATAGAGTGCCTACCCTTCTTCCTACAAACAACATGAATAAACTAAGAAATGCATGCATATGCAATAAAAAATGAATGGTTTGAGCAAGTAGAATAGGCCAAAATGAGCCCAAATTGTACCAAAATTGGGGCTCATCATCACCCCCCAGCTGAACCATTTGCTCATCCTTGAGCAACCTTGCTCCTGCTCCTTGTCCTTGGCCGAGGACTCGGGACCGGAACAGGCTCTTTCTTTTCCGCTTTTGATGGCCCTGCCTTCTCTGCCCCTGGTGGTGACGAGGGTGGAACTTCTTCCCTCTTTCCTGTTTCTTTGAGCCAGGCTTCGGAAGGCGATTGGCCTATCTTTCGTGTCCAGGAGGTGACCTTCGGGCTTCCTTTCTCGGGGGTGGCCGGTGTCTTAGAGGGAGTTTTCTTACTCGGTGAAGTAGGACCACTCCCTAAAGTGGTTTGGCTGCTGGGAGGAGGCTGCGATATGTCTGTTTTCATCCTCTGACTTCTCCTGGTTTCGGAAGGTAGAGGGATCTCCCTCTCCCTCTTTTTTGTTGGTTTCGCTGGTGTACTGAGGGCGGCCAGCGCAGCTGCCGCGCTGCCGCCTCCTTCTCGAGAGGATCAGCTTTCTCTCCCTTGCTTTTTACTTTCCCGGTGCTCCTTGTGGAAGGCCCTTCCCTTTCTATTTTCAGGCTTCCTGTAGAAGACCCCTCTTTATCCACTTTCGGCCCTCCTGTAGAAAACCCTTTCTTTACGAGCTGTGGGCTTCCTGTAGAAGACCCCTTCTCTGTTTTTGGGCTTCCTGTAGAAGCCTTCGTCTGCTTTCCTGTAGGCGTAGTTCTTGGGCTTCCTGTAGAAGCCTGCTTTTGTTTTCCTGTAGGTGTTGCTTCCGGGCTTCCTGTAGAAGCTTGTTTTTGCGTTCCTGCAGATGCAACTCTCACCACCTTTTCTTGCTTGGCTGTATGGATTTTGCTTTTGGCTTTGACTGCAGGAGCTGACGAGGTGCTTGGGTTGGCAGGGACCACCTCGGTTTTGACTGCCCTACTTTTCAACCTCTTTTCCCTTGCTGACATGATGGGGGTGTCCTCTTTTGCTCTGTCATCCTTTCCCTCCTCCTTCTCCTTTCGTTCTTTCTTCTGTGTTGGAGTCGGGATCTTTTGGCTTTTCCCTTTCTTATTCTTGGCTACTGGCTCTTCTTCCGCACCGCTAGAGGACCCCGTTTCTTCAAGCAACATTTTTATGTCCCCTTCTCTTGTTAAATTCCTAAATGATTCCCATGCGAGGGGGACCTTATATGAGTGGAGAGCATCCTCCACAAGAAGCTTGATTAGCCCATGGTGGGCTACCTGATCCGGAATGCCGTCCTTGAGCTTTGTAGCGCACTCCGTCAAGGACTGTAGTAGAAAGTAAGGAATGCTCAATCTCTGTTCTGCAGGAAGATCAATCCGGTGTCTTAGTTCACTGAGCAGCCGGAAGTGATATGCATACACAATGTTGTAACGACCCTCACAGGTAATATATTTCATGATTTGCAAACTGACTTCGTTCCATGGTGGCAACAGGCTTGTCCTTCTCACCCCATTTTTGTCCTCTGTGAATGATTCTTCAGGTGGGAAGAACTCTTTCTTGGCTTGCTGGCTTAGCTTTCGTTCTTCTTTATCCCACAGGAGACCCATAGGAAGCTCAGTGATTCTACTGATAGACTCCGGGGTGATCTTGAGGCTTAGGCCTCTGAAATTGACTGTGGCCAGCACCTTGGATTTTGGCCTCAGGGCCTGCAAGAATTCCTCGGCCACTTCCTCATCGTACCCCTGCAACTTTTCACAAAAAGACATCCACTGTGCTTGTGTAAAGAGCTCTACCACTGCCTGATTTCTCCTCAGTGTGGTTGAATCAGTGGGCTCTCGCCTGATAAATCCACCCGGCATGATGGCACAATTTTCTTAACCGGAGGTGGTGATGGTGGAAGAGAGTTTAGTTTCGGTGACACAGTGCAGAACAATGCGTATAACCCACGAAAATTTTACAACACAGTCTAACCACTCAACAATCCTGTAGAATTGCAGTATGGGCACACAGACAGCAATTTGTCTACTTCCTCATTTACCCAGACAGTAACTGACAATCCTACCACCTTAAATGATCAATTGCATGAGGAGTCCAGGGTTACCTCGTTACTCGGCCACCTTTTTTTTACGTGAACACCCGCGTTCCTGTAGAAGACTGCGTTCCTGTAGAGACTGCTTCCTGTAGGACTGCGTTCCTGTAGAAACTGTTCCTGTAGGAGCAGTGTGCAAACTTCGGGGAGGACTGCAATTAGACTGCGGTTGAGGTGCACTTCACCGGTGTTCTGGTAGCCGAAAGCTTGGCGTATCAACGTGCCAAGGAAATCAGAAGAGCCACTCGAGTTTTGAAGTGGAGGTTGATGAATACATGCGCATAATCTAGTCGATTAGATTTTGAATTGGCGCAGCTCGTGGCGCGGGGGGTGAGCTGTCCCCGCCGGACCGTTGGGCGATGTCACCCATCATTTGCCTGCATATTCACTCGCTGCCGCATTCATTCCCACAGATCTGCCGCTGCCCTTTTCGGTTAAACTCGGTTCTCGGTTGACGGGACTATCTTCACGTGCGTGCTGCGTGTTTTCTGTGTCGTGGCTGCCACCCGATCATCCAACTATACCATAACTAGCCGACGTGGCCAGTCAACTGGCCTTACGGCCGCGCAACCATTCATTTCTACGCCATGCAAACAAATCAAAGTAATACTTATGCGATTTGATGGAAGGAAGGTTGAGACACTTACCTGCGCGCGTCTGCACATGATTTTCAGTTTTTGGACGACGGATCTACCTGCTGCATGCGGCTTACACAGACCCGGAAGCTCATGGTTACAGGTTGCTGACGATGGAGGGAATGCTGTGGTTGCATGCGCTCGCATTACCTTGGAAATGGCGGTGTTGTGAACGGTATCCACTCCAGCAGGTTGAACTGTTACAGGATCCCCGCGAGGGGTCTCGTCACAGTCCTTTCTCCTTGGGTGCATGCTGCACGATGGCGGTTCTGGCTTCTCGATCACGATCCCAACGCTCTTGATGCATATGGTATGAGATCTCGTCATTTGTTACCTTTGGAAATGGCTTTCCCGCGAGAACTCATCGGTTTCCTTTGTTGGTGCAGGGACTTGGCTGCATGTCGACACGGGTGGTGGAGCAAGGTAACAGCGTCGAGCATGGGCCCAAAAGAGGCTTGCATGCGTCCACACCAACCCGTGGTCATCAGATCTGTTCATGAAACGCATTCTGGGCCGTTCTGAGCTTCTACAGGAAGTTTCCTGTAGAAATACAGAGCTTCCTGTAGACAGGCAGCTCTTCCTGTAGAAATTTGCACCTTCCTGTAGAAACTGGCACCTTCCTGTAGAAAATCTGTGTCTTCCTGTAGGAGACTCAATTTATAATTGAAAGTGCACATACCTTGAAGAACATAAGCACTCTTGGAGGAGGTGCTGGTGAGGTGTCCTGGCTGCATGATAAGGACCTTTGACCTTGAGTTGAGAGGCTTCCTCTCCTCCATAGAACACCTGCAATCTGCATGCAAATAACTTATGGATCTTGTTTTTTCTTTTTGTTTCTTTTTTTTTTTTTTTTTTTTTTTTTTTTTTTTTGAAAGATAGCAGGGGCGCCTCAATGAGGTTTTCACCCCTACCACCTGCCTTAAGCGCCTCAGAGAGGTTTTCACTCAAGGATCTTTATCTCTTTTTTCTTTTTTTTTTTGAAAGATAGCAGGGGCGCCTCAATGAGGTTTTCACCCCTACCACCTGCCTTGGGCGCCTCAGAAAGGTTTTCACCCAAGGATCTTTATTATTTATTTATTATTATTATTTTTTTTTTTTTAGATTCTTCAGGGTGTGCCCAAAGCAGGGGCAGGACCCTTCTCTATGACCAATACTGCCTTCTCCATTGTTTTGATGAGCTCTTGTCTTGAGGGAGGCTTCCTGTAGATCTTCAATCGATGCCCATTGACAAGCATGGGAATGGCTTCCTCATCAATGGTTCGAATGAGGACAGATCCATTGTCATGACACTTTTCCACTGAATATGGTCCCAGCCATCTGGTTCTCAACTTCCCCTTGAAATCTTTGTATCTGGAATCATACAACAAAGCCCAATCTCCCGGCTGAAATTGCTTGTCATGGAGATGTTGGTCATGCCACACCTTCCTCTAAAGTTGAACCACTTCTGAGTGAAGGAGGGCCTGCATGCGGTGCTCATCCAGTCCATTCAGCTGCAATAGCCTTTCTTGTTGTGCATGGCTGAGATCTAGATCTAGCTGAGCTGCCATCCTCAAAGTGTTATACTCAAACTCAATGGACAGTAAAGCTTTCTTCCCATAAACCAGCTCATAAGGTGTGAAGCCGGTGGTGGTCTTCCAAGTGGTGTTGTAAGCCCATGTGGCCTCAACCAGGCGATCTTCCCAATCTTTTCTGCTGCTGTTCACCACTTTGGTCAAGATCCCTTCTAATGCTCTATTGGTGACTTCCACCTGCCCATTTGCTTGAGGATGATAGGGGGTGGAAGTCCTATGCTTGATCTTGTGATGAGCTAGTAGATCTTCGACCATGTTGGAGGTGAATTGGCTCCCTTGATCGGTGACCAGCTCCCTTGGATAGCCAAACTTATAGAAGATGTTCTCTCTTAAGAACCCGACCACCTTCTCTTCTATTGCTGCTTTGATTGCTTTAGTCTCTGCCCACTTTGTCAAGTAGTCAGTACACACAATGATGTAGGATCTTTGCCTCGAAGAGGGATTGATTGGACCCACAAAGTCCATGCCCCACTTCTCAAATGGCTCAAGAGTCACTTGAGGTTGGAGAGGCATCTCATCCCTTTGGGTCGGTTTCCCCATTCTTTGGCATTGGTCACACTGACTGACATATCTTTTGACATCTTGATGAAGTGTGGGCCAATAGTAGCCTGCCTGCAGGATCTTGAAGGCAGTTCTCTTTGCTGCAAAATGCCCTCCACAAGGCCCATCATGACAAGTGAGGAGGATATCAAAGACTTCCTCCTCCCTTACACAACGCCTTAAGATCTGATCGGGGCCAAGCTTGAACAGGTTGCCCCCGATCCAAGTAAATGAGGCACTTTTTCTGATGATTCTGCTCTTCTCTTTTGAAGAGAGGTGCGGAGGGAACTGAGCTGAAACAAGGTAGTTTGCTATATCAGCAAACCATGGAGAGAGTACTGAGATAGCAAACAGATGCTCATCAGGCATCTGGTCATCCACCGTCCCATCTTCATCTGCAGACAAATCCAATCTAGATAAAAAGTCAGCAACAACATTTTCTCTACCTGGTTTATCAACAATGGTTAAATCAAACTGCTGCAATAAAAGTAACCATCTAATAATACGAGCATTCACATCTGGTTTATTCATCAAATATCTAATAGCAGCATGGTCAGTATGTACAAAGGTCTGGTAACCAGTAATATAATGTCGGAACTTGTTTAATGCATGGACCAAAGCCAAGAATTCCTTCTCGGTTACAGTGTAATTCAGCTCAGCTTTGGACAAGTTTTTGCTAACAAAGTAAATGGCATATGGAAGTTTCTGCTCAACTTGTCCTAAAGCTGCACCTATGGCTTTGTTCGAGGCATCAGTGTGGATGTGGAAAGGTAGGGCCCAGTTTGGACCTCTCAAGATTGGTGCTGACACCAACTTGTCCTTTAACTCATTCAAACTCTTCTGACAATCGTCAGTCCACTTAAACTCCACATCTTTTGCCAACAGACCAAACAATGGTGAGGCTAACTTGCTAAAATCTTTAATGAATCTCCGGTAGTATCCTACTAATCCCAAGAAACTCCGGACATCCCTTACTTTTTGAGGAGGTGGAACCCTCTTGATGAGAGCAATTTTGTTAGGATCCACCTGCAATCCTTGGGAAGAAATGGTATGGCCTAGCACGGTCCCTTCAGTCATCAGGAATTCACATTTTTCAGGACTGAGGGACAGGTTCATCTCAATACATTTGGCTAGGACTTTTCCCAAGTTGGACAATGCTTCCTGGAAGTTGGCCCCATAAGGAGTAAAGTCATCCATGTATATTTCCACTGCATCATGGACCAACTCCGAGAAGATGCTCAAGACAGCTCTCTGAAAAGTAGCAGGAGCATTGCATAGCCCAAAGGGAAGGACTCGGTAGGCAAAGGTACCCCAAGGACAAGTGAAGGTGGTCTTATCTTGGTCTTCCGGGCTGATTTGGATTTGATTGTACCCGCTAAACCCATCCAAGAAAGAGAAGAACTTCTTTCCTGCCAGTCCATCCAACACTTGATCTATGAAAGGTAGAGGGAAATGGTCCTTCTTGGTAGCTTTGTTCAGTTCTCGGTAGTCCACACAAATTCTCCACTTCCCATTCTTCTTGGGAACCAACACTAGAGGGGACACCCATTCACTATCTGAGATGGGGTAGACGAATCCGGCATCCAACAGTTTCCGCAATTCTTCCTTGACAATGTCCTTAAGAGCTGGATTCATTCTCCTCTGAGGTTGCCTAACCGGTTTACAATCCTCTCTGATGTATATATGATGGGTACAGATCGAAGGATGGACCCCTTTCATTTCCTTATAGCTCCAAGCAAAAGCATCTAGGTGGTTGGCCAACAGACTACACAGCTCCTTTTCCTGGGAAGGAGCTAAAGAGGAGCTGATCTTCAATGCTTTCTCAGGGCCGAACTCCACATTCTTAACTCTGGGAGTGACAGGGTTGGTTGTACAAAGATCCACTAAGGTGCTAGCTTGGGCATCCTCCACCAATTCCTCTAAAGGTAGTGCACTGGTAGGTGGATCCTGGATCAAGGTCTCGATCAAGTCATCCTCGGTTAGGGGGTCTTTCCTAGTGGTATCTAAGGTGCACAGAGGTGCTGAGTACACCTCGTCTTCTTCTCCTTCTTCCAACCAGAGTGGTAAATCATGCTCTAAAGAAGGTTGGGCAGAAGGGTATAGGACTAGCTGCTTGGACATGGGACCATTTTTGATGGTCATGTTTCCGGCCCGACAACTTATGTAAGCATCTGCAGTAGCTAACCAAGGCCTTCCCAAAATGAGAGGATATCCAGTAAGCTTGGCCTTTGGTTGCAGAACCAGGAAGTCTGCAGGGTATTCCCAAGAATCAATGGAGACCATGACATCCTCCACAATCCCTTCGGGAGTCATGGTGGAGCGATCTGCTAATTGCAGTACTGTCGAGGTCTTTCTCAAGGAACCCTGAAGATTGAGTTTAAGCATGGTATCCCTGGTCATCACATTGATGGCCGCCCCCAGATCAATTAAGGTGTGGGGGATAATGGTGCCATTGATGTGAACATCTACTACAGGACTTCCAGGATCTAGGTACTTTGGGCAAATGACTTGTCCTAGCATAAGGTCAGACAGTTGTCCTATGACATTGATAGTTGAGGCATCTTTCTTCCGTCTGCCTGGGTGTTTGAAACACTTCTCCTTAACCAGCTTGTTATATATTGGCACATCCTTGATGGCTTGGAGAAGTGGGATTTTTACACACAACTGCTTGAGCTCACCCAAAAGCTCATCTTCTTCTGGGTTAGGTTGTGTGGTGGCTGTTAGTCTCTCAGGAAAGGGTGGAATAGGCTTTGGTTCACTCTCCTGATGGTCTTCCTCATCCTCTGGGGGAGGAGGCTGGCGATCTGGAAGAGTCTTTCCAGATCTAAGATTGATCTCCTGGATCTCCACAGCATAGGTAGGAAATGAGGTTTCCCCAGTATATACCTGTTGAGCCTGTCTATTGTTGGGGTTCGGGTTCGGTTGAGCAGGCATTTGAGGTTGCCTTGGAGGAGCAGGAGGTAATGGTTGTGGTTGAACTGGTGGTGGAGGCAAAATGGCGGGTGGAGTGTTGTACTGGGGCCTCCACCCTGACTGAGGTGCATTCCATTGAGGCTGTGGCTGGGTATGTGAGTGATATGGATGAGAAGTAGGTTGAGTGGGGTACTGAGGTGGATAAAACCATGGAGGAGGCATGGACCATGAAGGATGAGCAGGGGGACCCCAGGAAGGCATAGGAGTTGACTGGTTGGGGTTGTAATAAGCTTGAGATGCCCCTTGCATCCCCTGCTGATAAGGTCTAGATCCTTGTGGCCTCCTTTGGTTGAGGTAATAGAGAGGCTCTGTGGGAGCTTCGGTCCCTTGGTACATGGGTTTAAACCCAGGTAAGGTTGGACACTGATTTGTTGGGTGGTCCTCCTCACAAACGAAACACACTTCAACCGAATGCAATGGGCATTCGTTCTTAGGGTGTCTTCTGGTGCACCTAGGACAGAAGACAGCCAAGGCTCTCTCAGCTTCTTCTTTCTTCTGTTGGATCCTGAATGTGTCCAGCTGCATGGCAATGGTCTGTCTCACCTCGCTCTTAAGATCTTCTAATTGGTTTGTAAACTCATGTTTGGAGAAAGGGACACCAGTGGAGAGGAGATTTCCTCTACCTCGTTTCCTAGCTGCCCTGGAATGATTTCTAAACACAGTCTTGATGTCCTCATAAGGCAGTTGGTAAATGTCCCCCCCAGCTAACATGTGAAGGGTGTCTAAGAGATCTTCAGGGACTCCTCGGAGTAGAACCAACTTGAGGGATTCAGGGTCAAGTGTGCACCTGGCCCGCTTATAGCTAAGTTGGAACCTCTCCTCATAATCCTCTAAAGACTCATCACTCCCCATGGTCATCCGAAAGATCTCTCCCTTGGTTTCCTTAGACCTATAGTAATCTCGATACTTGGTATTGAAGGCTTGCTGCATCTGAGCCCAAGTAGTGATGCTATTCCCAGGTAATCCCATGAACCAGCGTAGTGCTGCATCCTTAAGAGTGGAAGGGAAAAGCTTCAGCTTTTGCTCATCTTCAGTATAGTCATAGGTTCTACAAAGGACAGCAAACTCAAACAAGAAGGTATCAGGATCCTCAGTGGTCAGTCCATGGAAGTGAGGCAAGGCGGAGGGGCTAATGTTCTTCATTTTCATCTCTCCATTAGTCTCTCGGATGGGGAAAGCTCCTTCTATTCTCTCATCTTCTCTTCTATTATCAGCCATGGCTTCAGATGGAGTGGTCTCTAACTCTTCTTCTTCTATAGGGTCTTGGTATATCTCAGGATGTTCACCTATAGGTTCCTCTGGGTCACTGTCACCAAAGAAGAGAGAAGGGTGACTCAGTGATGTGGTGGGGGTGTTTGGTAGGAATTTGCCTGATCTATCTCGGTTCCTACGAGGCATGAAATGGAAAGGACTTTTCCTTTTTTTTGAGTGCTTTTGCTTTTTCTTTGGTACCTGCAAAACTGAAACAGAGTGATCTACAACTAACTATATTGCTCAAATGAAATTTGCGGAATTGGAAAGCTAATCTAGGAAAGCAAGAAATATTAATCTAGGAAAGCAGGAAATATTAATCTAGGAAAGCAGGAAATATTAATCTAGGAAAGCAGGAAATGCTAATCTATGAAAGCAGGAAATACTAAGCTAGGAAAGCAAGAAATACTAAGCTACTTTTGCATAATGGAAATGAAATAAACTACTGAGCAGAAGTAAGAGTACGAAAGTAGAAGAAAAGCAACAATTACTAATACTCTGACGCTTCCCCGGCAACGGCGCCAAAAAGATGGTGAGCTCCAGTATTGTAGCAATAATGCTACAACTCCTGGGGCTTCCTGTCTCTCATTTTATCAACCCGGTAGTTCGTACAAACTTGGAAGCGACGGTGCTATATGCACAAGTACTAGCTCTTGTCGCAGCTATCACTTGGTCAGCTGGCACAAGTCCGCTAGGGCTCAAGCCAACTTCTATAGGCTCTCAGAAGAAGCTTGCTAATTGATGGACGAAAGCTATTCTCAAAGGAAAACTACTCTACTTGACAAAATGGACTGAAAGCAAATCAAAGCATGTAAACCTAGGAAACCCTAATTTAACTAGTCTAACCTCTACAATGCAAAGAATGTGAATGAAACCTCTACCAATGCTGCTGTTACCTCTAATAAGTGGGAATGCATGGATCTAAGCTACTTGCATCATAAAAGACATGTTTTTGTATTTTTCCTTTAAGTGGATGGAATGATTGTGATTTTGTGCTAACTAGGGTTTGGTTGTGCAGATGGGATGGAGAAGGAAGGAAAGCGTGGGACAGGTTGGGGAGGCTAGGAGAGGTCCCTAGGGATCCTTAGCATCCATCCACAGAGGTTCCTTGCATTCAGATGCTCAGCAACCGAGTGAGTGGCCTCCTACAGGATGTCTGCAGGGGATCCTACAGGATACGCAGAGATTTCTACAGGATGTCTACAAATTGCTACAGGATGACCTACCGTGAGTGTTTGAAGTGATGGGTGAGTGATGGAATGGTAGGGGGAGATGTGTAAGGTAGGAATAAGGCTGGTGATGGCTCAGAAGTGGAGGAATAGGATGGGAAATGAGTGTAGGAAGTAGGTTGGAAGATAGAGGGCTAGGTCAACAAAAGGGCTAGAGAATGGAAGTACGTGAGGAGTGAAAGACTGTGGGAGAAAACAGAGCGGAACAGAGGTCAAAGATGTGTTTGCATGCGTGATCAAGATGGAGAATGAGGTAATGGAACGAGAGAGAGCAGTGTAAATGAAACAAATGCTTATGACTATCACCAAACCGAAAATGCATTAACCTAAACTACCTGTGCGTATAAATTCAATGAACAGCAATCCAAAACGTGAAGAGAAATGTGTATGAAGCGGTGATGAAGGTGTGTGGTGCAGGTGTGAATGATATGGAAGCATCTAACATAACCGTGACTGTATTGCAGCAATCATCAAGTAAAGAAATGCGTATTTTTGGTGGTTAGTTATGGACTGCACCCCAATCTCTAAGGGAGATGGCAGTGAGCCTTAACAACCTTTTTGCTGGAGCTCCAATTGATTATATCTATCCTCTACTAACCTAAGCAACTGGAAACAAATTTACCATAAGCAAATCCTATCTAAACTCATGAAAAAGACTAATTCAACAACCTGTAATTCAAATTGCATGTGAAAATGAAAACTCAGAGTGCTGAAACGAAATGCAAACAACACTACAGCAGAGGGGATCTATGGCTCTCAGGTTGGGCCCTAACCTGAGAGCTATAGTCTCCTTAAGAAAACTCAGAGCTAGATCAAAATCTGCCTTCTTTATTCATAACTGATGTTATGCCAAAACTGGCTTACAACAAGAACTAACACCGAGCTGTGCTCAAAAATTACAATAGTAATGCGAAAGTTTCAACAACCTATCAAAGGCTACGGCCTCTATACTTATGCAAAACAATGATCCAACAAGTGTCCTTGATTTTAGGAGCTCGGCTGTCCAACTAGAGTTTAACTGCTGATCCTGTAGGACAGTCATAATTGCTGTTCCTGTAGAACAGTTGTAACTGTTGTTCCTGTAGAACAGCTGGCTGCTTCTAAGCTCGGAGGGGAGATGGATTGGAGCTCGGAGTTCTTGGTGGGAATCACGAGGAATGTCCCAAGACCGTGGACATCCTCTCCTAAAAACCAGCAGTGCCACCTCATTGTCTCCTTGTCTCCTTTTTCGTTGTCTTTTGCTCCCTTTTAATGCCAAAACCTGGAATCATAATGCATTAGTCACGTAGATAGAGTGCCTACCCTTCTTCCTACAAACAACATGAATAAACTAAGAAATGCATGCATAAGCAATAAAAAATGAATGGTTTGAGCAAGTAGAATAGGCCAAAATGAGCCCAAATTGTACCAAAATTGGGGCTCATCACCCTTCACGTTCCCAATAGCAGCAATGGAAGAATTCTTCGGAAGGGACTGGTTTAAGCTTCTATCAACCATGAATAATCAAGTTTCTCTCTATTTAAATCTATAACTTCTTAAAAATAAAAAGAGAAAGCATATGCTTTTAACCATAAGGCCACTTATACTATCCTACAATAATAATGATTTAATTTAAGACTTCTATACTTTGTTATTGGAAATTGATGGAAATTGAGGTCAAGGTACTCCACCTTTGCATTCAAGGAAAGTTGAGAGATGTCACCAACGTTCTATATTTGTTTTTTCCACCTTCTAGAGTATGCATTTCACTCTGATCAATTGCTCTCGGTAAGATATTGTGCTAGTCTTTGTTCTTATGCATTGATTGGAGGTAGATTTTGTTTATCTATTATTTTGTAAGTGGGTCTCCCTATTTGTTGGATCCCTTTCATTTTGAGGCTTCAATCATGTGAAAATCTGACAATGAATTTGAGGTGTTTAATGCATTACTTAGGACCCTTTAACCCTTACTCCAAGTAATCATCCCCATCCACAACAATTATTCTTTCTTAAAACATTAAAATGACATTTCTCATCCGGATCTCTTATCCTCGGAGCTAAGAAAGCCCTTTTTTTATATAAAATATCTTTGGTTGGAAAGTTTATAGGCCTTTGGCCTAGTCCAAAGGTTGTGGAGACATGGATAGAGCTCCAAAAATTAGTGGTCAAGTGTTTGCATTTGCTTATGGCAGAAGGTATTTTGTCTTTTTTTCCTAAGGAAGCTTGAGATCTAACTTTTAGATATGTGTTGTATTTCATGGGTTCTAGGGAAATGTACTTATATCCATGGACCCTATATTTCGACATGGAATAAGAAATTATTGCAACTTCTATCTGGGTCAGATTGCCTCTCCTTCCTCTAATTTTCTAAGATGATAGCTCACTTACAATCATTAGGAATAAAGTGGGTCATTTCATTCGGATCATGTAAAACCAAAAGAAAAATTGTATTCATGTGCAATAATATGTGTGGATGTTAATTTGAAGAAGGGGTTCCTCCATAACCCAAAAAGTACAACCTGGATCTAAAAATTATAACTCACTTAGAGCAATTGGGAACAAAGTGGATAATTTCATTAATCGTGCAGAACAAAAAGGAAATATGTATTCTTCCTCAAGAATATGTGTAGAGGTTGATTTGTATTCTTATAATGCCTATACGCACGTCACTAAAAATGTCCATAAACTCAAGTAGAGCAACCTTCTTCAAAGCAACAATCAAGGAAGGATCCATATTTCAATATGGTCTCAAATACAAGAAATAATTCCCAACAACAAAGTCCAAATTTAAATCCATCTTAAGGAGGTCCAACTTCTTCAACCTTTAACAAATATGAACTCCTCTAGAACTTAGAGGAAAAATAAGAATACAGAAATGTAGAAGAAACAATTCATGAAAACACATAGAAGGAAGTTGATGCAAGAAAGCAATAAAGTTTAACAATTCAACTCACACAAATAATGGATAAGATCCATCCCCTGATGACTCAACCCTTAATTCACAAGAAGATGAGGACACTAACAAAGAAGAATACAAGGAATACTAGGAATAATCAAAGGAGTAAAATGAGCATTTAGAGGAATTGGAAGAAGAAGAAAGGGAAACAATTATGGAGGCGGAACAATAGGTGGAACCAAAAGTGAAAGTTCAACCCAAGCCTTCTAAATCCTTTGTCACAATTTTGAAGAAGACATCAAATCCCTCTTCCCTCTTATAAGGGAAGAAAATCTAATCAAGAATATAGAACAATCCTTGAATCTCTTATTCTAGGTTAATTATGTATTGTTTCTATGTTTTTATTTTTAACCACTTCATGAGAATTTATTCATGTATTCAAGAAATTGATTTAAGAGTCCTAGTGTCTTATGTATGTAATGAATTTTTGACAATGAGATGTTATGCTTATGCTCAGTGATTTTCAAATCTCTTAAGAGAGATGTAAAATTGTTGTTTAACTTTGTTATAACTTCCTTTTGATTAATAAAGTTAGTTTCGGTTAATAATAATAATAACTTAAGGTCATGGTCACATATGAGACCTACTTGTTTGTGGGAAAATGAATCCCCTCTACATGGCGATTTAACTACTTAGTTTATGGAGGTGTATATACCCTAAGACATGTTATTGACCCTTAGGCCAACATAATTTAAATATTTGACGTTTTTAATTTTCTTTTTTGATTCAAATTTTATTTTTCTTATTTATTTATCTATTTATTTATGAGAGTTATACATAGACATTATACATAATTTATATTAAATCGTAGAATGCACATCACTTATCTTAGTGGAAAAGAATTAATAAATAATTTTAAAATCATCTCAGAAACTACTCATAAAAGAAAAATTAAGTTCGCATGAAGTAACTATTAATGTGAAATAAAATTCCACCACATTGATATGCTAGTGCAGTAATAACTTATAATACATTTTATTTTTAAAATGCAATGACAGATTTCTATTATCAACAAATGGTAGTGATTTTACCTATATATAATATTAATGGGCAAACACTATATAGAAAGAGAAAAGAATTTAAGCTAAGATTCCATAAGCATGATAAAATTATGGGATTAACAAAAATGGATTGCCTAAACACTTTCAATTATATATACTAATAAATTGTATTTTAAAAATAGGAAATTACCATACATATAAAACTAAACTAGAGATAAAAAGGGTAGGATGTTGAAAGAGACACCACATTGACTTGGTTGGTCATTGTGGCTCCTCTTGGCTAGTCCTCATTATGATGGATAGATGAATTGTCTACTATAGGTTCCTACGAAGGAAAATTCATGTGATGGGTAACATTAGTCTTGTGGTCATGAATGGAGGCCTATGCAATGTCCACACTAATTAAATGGTGATGAAGGTTGTTAAATTCCATCTAGGATTCCTTTTATCAATGATGCAAGGTCATAATGTGATTAGTTGATTCGATGCATTGGTGGTTTGCAACTTTGGTTCCTTCAAAAATAATAATAGCTTCCATTTTCCTATTCGAAGCTTCCAAACTATCATTGGAGACAACCAAATTGGCTTAGTGATCTGTCACTTCCGTTAAGAATTATGTCACCCATGGTTAAACAATTCTAACATCCCTTGATGGATAATTCTTTTGGGGAGAGAAGTGTAGATTGACCAAAAGAGAAAATTGAGAAGAAGTAGGGGAGACCAATGTGATTTTGATGATGGAGGAGTTGGGAATTCCTTGATAATTCTCTCTTGATGGGTGGTTAAGACGAAGTGGATACATAACATGCATGAGAAGGGGAAAAATCGAAGCAAATCAAAGGCTGCATAAATGAGAGATACAAACTTTTAGGGCTACACCTACCACAATAACTTGTCAAGCCTTAAACACCCCTTGAAAATCCTTCCCATAATATTGAAGTGATAGGTTCTTTACTTGGAACCTTATAATTTGTAAGGTTTCAGACAAGGAATCTACCGTTCTATTTTTTAGGTAGGATTTATAATGGGTGTTTAGTATGCAAGGTTTTGGGTAGGGAACGTGTTACTGAATGCTTTGGGGAATATTTCTAAGGCATGGTTATTTTTTCCCAGTAGCTCAAGTGGATGTTCACTAAGGAGGGAACTAAACCACATAGAATACATTCTCTAATGACAACCAAGAGAGCTCCTTAAGGAAGAGGGTGAGACTCCCGAAGAAAACATCCCATCAACCACCTTTCATATATGGAATATGCATTGCTCCTTTTATAAGGAGGTCTGATCATTATAATGTGATTTAGGTAATGAAAGTGATTGTGGAGGATTGAATGTGTTAGATGTTGGCATTGTGCCAAGAAATATTCTATGTGACACCATGGGAGAGGAGACATTAATGAGATATCATGATTTTTCATTGAAAAAATTAATTTTATTTCTAATTGCTTGCATTTACTTGCATGTGTGAAAGTCAATTAAAGTTTTTCTTGACATAGATGAATGCTACCACTTTGAATTACTTGCTAAGAAGATATGATTTAAGGAATAATTGAGCCAAAGAGGAAGAGGCGGGAATAAGTCATGACTAAAGGGATTGAATGGTGATTGTAGAGTCCTTAAGTACTATAACTCTTTCGTAGTTAGTGTTTTAATAATCTCATACCTTAAAAGGATATAAGGATTTTACTCCGTTATTTTAGATTTTCATGAGAAATTAGAGTTCTTGTCTTTAGAGACAAAAAATCACACCTCTTATTTTGGCCATGCCATAGAATGTATACAACTTTATATATTAATAATTATAAATTTAAAAAAAATACACAAAACATGGTATTGATACTATTAATATGATAATGAAACCTTTTTTTTATGAAACTCGAGAACTTATATCATAAAATCAATTTCAGATATTAATAAAACTTTTTAAAACCCCCTGATGGGGTGAGTGTTGAGAGGAGTTGGAGGCTAGGACGATGTGCCCACCACCCTATACTTGATAGGAGATTTAATCTAGCAGGTGGCATGGTCACCCCCTCGCATGCTTAAGCATGTAGCATTATTCATATCCTTGTACCATGTAGTGTAACTAGCTGGTGCCAAGTGAGGGAGATAAGGGCTCTGACGATCTTCCCACTCGGTAGAAGAGGACTGCTTTGCATTAGGAGAGAATAAAGGAATGATTTTTGTAGAGGAACTAGGACTCTTGAATGGTAATTATGGTAAGGAAGAATAAAATTGTTGGTATGCATGGCCATCTTATTAGAGAAAGTTGTTGGAAAAAAAGAGAAATTTTATTGACAAAAAGGGATGAGAAAGATATTTTAGTTGGGGTGACTGCTCAATCCTAGTCGTGAACAACTCAATCAGAGCAATCCATCTTCCCCAAACAATAATGAGAGGGAGATTTTGCACTAATACTAGGTAATCCTTCACCCCATAGCTATTCCCCTAAGCTTTGTCTGGTTCAATTGTAGAAATATCCCTATTTTCTTGCACCATGGTGTTTTACAAGATAATTCTCCTCTTAATTGTCTCATCCTAGACATAGGTCAATTGTCTTGGACTTGGGTCCCTTTGTTGCTTCTTTGATGTGTTGGATTTGGGTCTACTAAAATCCAACAATAAGGACTATGTTTTTCAATTGTGTATGTCCATCCTACTATGGGTTTATTTCATTCTATTGTGGTCCTTTCAATTATGAAATTCGGTACTGCTTTTATTCCATTGTGTGGTCGAGGAAACCGAGTGTCACTCAATGACCTGCGACAATTAGGTTTAGAGTGATTATGATTCGGTTATGTCATAACCTCAACCCAAGTCTGTTTTCTCCTTGGGGGGATACTATTAGGGGTATAACTCATTCCTGGCCTGACAAGTATGCTCTCTCTGTCTAAGGGATATAGTCTAGGAGCCTTATTTCTAAGGTGTATTGGCATTGGCTGAGAATGGAGCACCACAGAATGTGAAATCTATGTGGTGGCGAGGGTAGAGGTCCTTAAGGGCATAATAGAACCTACAAAAGACTCAGGAAGTTGTTGAAAGCTTCAATGTAGTGATCCCTCTTGATACCCAAAACAAAATTCATAACTTGGAGTCTCGTGTTGTTAACAAGAAATAGATCTTCTCTTAATATGAGATCATGGACAATGTCTCAATGAAATATGAAACCAGGGGCACACCTAGGGACGACAAAAACATTATGTCGGAGCTCTAACTCTTTATTGGAAAATGAAGACCCTGTTGGATGGTATTTTATTGGAAAAAATGAAAGTGAAACATGTACCAAGTGAAGATTACATGTTGACTAAAAAAACTGAAAGTGGACATCATAAATAGTTGTAGATTTCATTATTTGACTGCTTCCAAAATGGAGAGTTGTAAGAAGAAACTTGCTTGCATAATTGTTTGATATCTGGAAGAATGTTACCATCAACCTAAAGGAATTGTGTGAGCATTTTTTATCTGAAAATCACCCTATGAGTGACCTCAGTTAAGATTTATTAAACAAAAGGAATTACAGACTCATGTGCTGGTGTGTGTTCTGTGTTATTGAAACAACGGATTGATCAGATTGCCAATACACAAACATTTTGAATGGAAAGACAACAGAGAAATATAGTAAGCAACACAAAGACACAAACAGTTTTAATAAGGAGTTCACCCTATTCTCCAGGGCTATGTCTCCGGTCCAGCTTCAATGGTGGCCTTATTTTATTGTGTCTTTCAGCAGAGAAATTACAATGCAGGGACTCAATATGAGTTCTCCTGAAGCAGAGTTTGCTTGGCAGGGTGGTTCTTGGATTCCCCAAGCCACTTGGAGTACACAGACTCTTGTTCTTCCTACCAGCTCTGTGATCCTCGATCTACAGTGGAAAGACCCAACTGTGATGCTCAATCTGGATAGATTCCTCTATGGGATGGCTTGATTCCTCAAGCTCTCTAGTGCTCGATGTTGCCTATGGTTAGCTCGGCCCTCTGTCTCCTCTGCTTGGCTTTATTGCTCTCTGTGCTTAGTCCTCCTCTCAAGGTTCACTGTTCACGGTCTCTCTTGGTCACTTCGACTCTTCGATCTGAATCTCTTCTTCTGATCCCGTTCACTGTCTCTGTTCTTGGCTTTAGCCATTCGACCTCCATGCATGTTCGTTTCCTCTCCCGCCTGCGTCGATTTTCCTGTCGCCTGCGTGCTTGGAATTCCATGTTCTTGTCAGCATGAACGCTGGAGAAGTAGCCACATGTCCTCATTGGAACAGCGCCAACCCGCTCGTCGATTCGTTGCTTTCTCCACCGTGGCGGTCAATGGATTCCAAATACTCTTAAATCGCGACTTAATCCCCTGTCGATTTCGCTCTGTCTATCGGGCACAATCTCAGCCATCTGATCTGGGATCCTCCAGATCCAATGTCATTCGCACATCGAGCGCGATTGACTTGCTCAACCGATAACACACGATCGCGGTAATTTTTCTCTCACCTCCGCTGCCATGTGTCGATCGCTGAGGGTGCTCGTTATGTTTTCTCCAAAACCGCTTACCGTTCAAGGGCGCCCCGATCAAACTGTCGGTTTCCAGGTTGTGGGTCTCACCTTCGTACAATGGCGCTTTACCTTTTTCTGCCCACGGTCCTCTGGCTCCCAACGTGACCGAGTGCTTGAGCTCTACCATTCAGCCTCGTTTGCCCAGCCCTTTTCCCATTCCGGGGCTCCCAGGGGCTATTTTGACCTCCTGCGCAGTCTCCATGGGCCTCGGTCAGCGCGCTTTGACCGAGGTCCTCGTCGTTCCGCGCTGGCTGCCATGGCCACTGGTTCAGGGTGTTTTCGATTGCTGTTTTGGATTCTTCAAGGATTTTTTTCATTCGATATAACCATGGTTCTATGACAGTCGTTTATGGATCTGATTCGGATCATGACCTCCCAACTGAAAAGCTTTTGGACCACCAAAAGTTGGTTTTCTTCAAGCATCGACTAAGTGAGGAAATTGTTGTCTCACTTGTCCAATCTCAATCCACTTCGCATTGCTTGGCTTCAAACCTTTAAGCCCAATTCTGAGGTATTCCACCTGTCCACTACGTGTCGTCCTTACCTTCCTGTCCAGCATTGTATCTTCCTGCAACTCATTAAGATATTCAGGTAGTAGGTCATCAACAGAAGGTAATTGACTCTGCTCTTCAGGGTCCTCAATCATTGAAGGTTCAAATAACCTCAAGAAAACTGCGTTCACAACTGAGTAGATGTGCATGTAAGCTGGCAGATCAAGGCGAAAAGCATTTTCACCAATCTTCTCAAGTATCCTGAAGGGTCCATACCTGATAGGTTTTAGCTTCTTACCTTCACCTTGCATCCTGTCCTTGCTGATATACAGCGAGACTTGGTCTCCAACTTGAAAACTATGCTCCATCTGATGCTTATCATGCCTAGCCTTGTACTTGGCCTGGCTCTTTTCCAGTTGTTCCAGTACTACCTGGTGGATCTCCTGGATCTGTTCAATGAACCTAGTTGCTTTGTCCACATCACTGTGTCCATCAACCATGGTATCTTTACCAAAGACAAAATCCAAGGGAGACCTTGGTATGAAACCAAAGCAGGTCTCAAAAGGAGATCTCTGTGTAGAAGAATGTTTGGCTTTGTTGTAAGCATGTTGCACATAACACGAGTGATCATCCTAAAGCTTAGGGTGTTTGCTCCAATATCCTCTGAGTAACTGGATCACTGTCCTGTTAACTACTTCTGTCTGGCCATCTGTTTGTGGATGAAAAGCTGTGCTTTTCTTTAGTTTGGTGTCCATTAGTTCCCACAGACTGGACCAAAACTTTCCCACAAATCAGGTGTCTCGATCAGATATAATAGAAGTGGGTAATCCAAAATGAACCCATACATGTTCAAAAAATAATTTTGTAGTTTGTTCAGCTGTAATCTGTTTGCAATAGGGTATCAAAATACACATTTTGCTGAACCTATCCACAGCAACATATAGATAATCATGACCTTTCCTAGATTTAGGCAGTCCTCCAACAAAATCCATGGAAATGCTTTCCCAAGGGTGAGAAGGAACTGGCAATGGACTGTACAAGCCTAGTTTTCTGTTGCTGGGCTTGCTTTTAGCACACGTAGCACACCCCTTTACATATCTAGAAATTGTCTCACTCATTCTTGGCCAATAACAGAACCTTTGCAGCTGTGCAACTGTTTTACTTACCCCAAAGTGACATGATATCAGAGAAGTGTGTGCTTCCCTAATTATCTTTACTCTCTTAGTCTGTGGAATGCAGAGCTTCCCACAATGATATAAGAGTCGATCCTTCACATGATAGTCCAATTCTTCTACTCTTTTGCCTTGACTCAAAGTTGCAAATACATCTTTAAAGTCCATATCCTGAGCATACTGTTCTATGTAGCTTTCATGTAGCACAAAATTATGCTGAAGTATGGTAGATGCATTTATAATGGGTCTAGATAACATGTTTGCAACCTTGTTATGTATTCCCTTTTTATATCTAATGACTAAATGAAACTGTTGTAGAAAACCCATCCATCTGTAATGTCTTGATTGTTGCAACTTAGTTTGGGAGTGTAGATATTGAAGTGGCTAATGATCAGTATGTATTACTCTTTCCTTGCTCATTAAGTAATGTTTCCACTTTTTCACACTTTGAACTAATGCATACAATTCTTTATCATAGGTAGGATAGTTAACTACTGCAGGATTAAAAGTCTCAGAATGATAACATATGGGTTTACCGTGCTGTGTCAACACTGCTCCCATGGCATAGTCATTGGCATCAGTTTGGATCTCAAATGGTCTTTGTAGATCTGGCAGTGCTAGTATAGGTGCTGTACTAATTTTTTCTTTCAAGGTGTCGAAGGCTTTCTACTGTTTGCCTCCCCACTGAAACTACTTGTTCAATCCTGTCAAAGCATGTAAGGGAGCTGCAATTGAGGAAAAATTTGAAATGAACTTCCTCCAATACTGTGCTGCTCCTAAGAAGCTTCTCACTTCTGTAGCAGACTTGGGTTTAGGCCAGTTTACAATGACTGCCACTTTAGAGGAATCTATTTTCAATTCACCTCCCCCTACTATATGACCCAAATAATTTAGAGAGGTTTTTCCAAATTCACATTTGGAAAGTTTAACATAAATTTTTTCTCTTTTCAAAACATCTAATGTTTGCTTAACATGCTTTAAATGTTCTTCCCACATTTTACTAAAAATCAAAATGTCATCCAGATACACAATAACAAAATCATCAAGAAAAGGTCTGAGTACATCATTCATTAATCTCATGAAAGTAGCAAGGGCATTGGTCAAGCCAAAAGGCATAACCAACCATTCATACAATCCCTGCTTTGTTTCGAAACCAGTCTTCCATGCATCTTGCTCTGCAACTCTGACCTGATGGTATCCACTGTGCAAATCCAGCTTGGTGAAATCAACAGCTTCCTTCAATTGATCTAGAAGATCATTTATGCGAGGAAGGGGATAACGATTTTTTATCGTTATTTTATTCAGTGCTCAATAATCAATGCACATTCTCCATGAGCCGTCTTTCTTTCTCACCAAAACAATTGGTGACCCACATGGCGATGTGCTAGGCCTGATGAACCCTTTCTCGAGCAACTCCTTCACCTGGTTCTTGATTTCAGCATTCTCTAAAGCAAATAACCTGTACATCCCAATGTTAGGCAAAGGAACATCTTGTTGCAAAATAATATCATGTTCTATTCCCTTTTTGGGTGGCAGACCTTGAGGTTCTTGAAACAAGACATCATACTCGGAAACAATCTTTTCTATATCAGCTTGCTGATCAGAATTACAGCCCTCAAATACATTGGATTTATCAATTTTCTTTTCCTTTACAACCATTAGTAAGAACTGTTTGCATGAATTTATCATTCTTTTCATATGTCCTGAGTTTATGAGAGTATAATTATTCTTGAGCTTATGAGCTCTTACAAAGTATTCGATTCCATCTGTAACAAGTAGATACTTGTTCTCAGCTCTATAGAAAATAGCCTTTCTATCATACAAGTAAGGACTTCCTAAAACAATTCCACATATATCTAAAGGAATTACATCTAACTCAACCTCATCTACAAATGCTGACCCAAAAGAAAACTTGAGTTTGCACTATCTAGTCACTTGTAGTTGTGCTTTATCATTCAACCACCCTAATGGGTATGGTTTCTTATGAGGTGTAGTTGCTAATCCCAATTTCTTTACAATTGCTTCAGAAATCAGATTTACTTGTGAGCCACTATCAAAAAAAGTATCAATCTTTTGATATTTAGAAACAACTCGAATATGGAAAATCTCACGCCTTTTTCTCTCATGTTCTTCATCAATAACAGATTGAGCAGAATTACTAGTAGATGCTTTAGAATTCTTACCTTTTATACCTATGGTTGCAATGATTGTTTCATCTCCCGAGTCTGACCCCAAATCTTTCTTAATAGCTGCAGCAGTCTTCTTCTTCTTGCCCTCGGACTTCTTAGGTCTCAGCTCTGGATGCAGAATCCAACAGTGCTCATCATCATGCCCCTCCTTTTTACAGTGAGTGCATGAAGCTTTGCCTTTCTGTGCAGTGTTAGCCTTCCTTGCTTTCCACTTCTGCTTTCTTTTCTCCTTGCTTTTGCTTACAGTGGGTTGAGATGGTCCCCCAACTTCTGGATTTCCATTCTTTCCTCTAGCTTCTAGATGAGTAGCTTGTACAGATACCTCATCTATACTAGTGGGATTAAACATGAGGATGGTATGCCTCATGTAGTTTTGTAGACCACTAATGTACTTCAAAAGAGCTTCTGGTGAGTCTAATGAAATACCCAACATCAATGCTCTCTTTCTGAACTCTTGAGTATACCCTTGTACACTTTTCCCTTTCAACTGCCGAAGAGTTTTCCAGCTCATCATGGCTTGTTGCATGTATGCCAATGGATAGAACTGCTTTCAGATGGCAGAAACAAAGTCACTCCAGACAGAGATAGTCTTACCATGCTTCTTCATATCAGCTTGGGTTCTGCCTTCCCACCATACCAAGGCAGTGCCCCCTAGGCATAGGCCTGCCAGCTGAATCTTGCTCCTGTCTGAGTCTATATTTTTTAATCTGCAATACACATCAATTTTTCTTATCTAATTGTCCAACTTTTCCGCATTTAACTCTCCATCATATACAGGCAAATCAAATTTAACGTCTAACTTAATCAAAGATGCTTTCTTATTATGCACAGGGCTACTAGGAGGTGTAGGGAAGCTTTCTTCTTTCCCCTTTCCTTTGGAGCGGTCTTGGGAATGAGATTCATCTTCTTCTTTATCTTGCTTGGAGCCTGATGAATCTTCACCCTTATTCTTTCTAAAGTCCCTATACATTTCTTCCACCATGGACTTTATAGCTAGGAAACTTTCTATGAATTGAGAGTCTGGCCCTACAGAACCCTCTTCTGACATTGTCTTTCGAGAATAGACTCTCCCAATTTCAAGATTAGTTTCCACCAACTCTCCTTCTCCTAATTTGAGCTTTGATCTAGTGAGCATCCACAGCTAAACCAACACAAGCTTGTCTAACCTTACAGCCTAGAGCTTTGATACCACTTGATCTGAAAATCACCCTATGAGTGACCTCAGTTAAGATTTATTAAACAAAAGGTATTACAGACTCATGTGCTGGTGTGTGTTCTGTGTTATTGAAACAACGGATCGATCAGATTGCGAATACACAGACATTTTGAATGGAAGGACAGCAGAGAAATACAATAAGCAACACAAAGACACAAACAATTTTAATAAGGAGTTCACCCTATTCTCCAGGGCTACGTCTCCGGTCTAGCTTCAGTGGTAGCCTTATTTTATTGTGTCTTTCAGCAGAGAAATTACAATGCAGGGACTCCATATGAGTTCTCCTAAAGCAGAGTTTGCTTGGCAGGGTGGTTCTTGGATTCCCCAAGCCACTTGGAGTACACAGACTCTTGTTCTTCCTACCAGCTCTGTGACCCTCGGTCTACAGTGGAAAGAGCCAACTGTGATGCTTAATCCAGACAGATTCCTCTATGGGATGGCTTGATTCCTCAAGCTCTCTGGTGCTCAATGCTACCTGTGGTCAGCTCGGCCCTCTGTCTCCTCTGCTTGGCTTTACTGCTCTCTGTGCTTAGTCCTCCTCTCAGGGTCCACTGTTCACTGTCTCTCTTGGTCGCTTCGACTCTTCAATCTGAATCTCTTCTTCTGATCTTGTTCATTGTCTCTATTCATGGCTCTAGCCATTCGACCTCCATGCCTGTTCGTTTCCTCTCCCACCTACGTCAATTTGCCTGTCACCTATGTGCTTGGAATTCCATGTTCGCGTCAGCATGAACGCTCGAGAAGTAGCCACATGTCCTCACTAGAACAGCGCCAGCCCGCTCGTTGATTCGTTGCTTTCTTCACCATGGCAATCAACGGATTCCAAATCCTCTTAAATCGTGGCTTAATCCCTTGTTGATTCCGCTTTGTCTATCGGGCGCAATCTCAGCCGTCCGATTTGGGCTCCTCCAGATCCAACGTCATTCGCACGCTGATCACTGTTGACTTGCTCAACCGATAACGCGCGATCACGACGGTTTTTCTCTCACCTCCACTGGCACGCGTCGATCGCTGAGGGTGCTCGCTCTGTTTTCTCCAAAACCGCTTACCGTTCAAGGGCGCCCCGATCAAATCGCTGGTTTCCAGGTCGTGGGTCCCACCTTCGTACGATGGCGCTTTACCTTTTTTGCCCACGGTCCTCTGGCTCCCAACGTGACCGAGTGCTTGAGCTCTACCATTTCAGCGCTGTTTGCCCAGCCCTTTTCCAATTCCGGGGCTCCCAAGGGCTATTTTTACCTCCTGCGCAGTCTCCATGGGCCTCGGTCAGCGCGCTTTGACCGAGGTCCTCGTCGTTCCGCACCGGCTGCCATGGCCACTGGTTCAGGGTGTTTTCGATTGCTGTTTTGGATTCTTCAAGGATTTGTTTCATCCGATATAATCATGGTTCTATGGCAGTCGTATATGGATCCGATTCGGATCAATTTTGGATGGTTATTCCTTTGATCCAGGTTCCATTTGCAGAGCTTTTTTTGATAAGTTGTCAACGACTGCATTGAACTCACTATAAATATGATGAATATTTATATCCTGAAATTCCTTCTTCTTCTCTTCAATTTTCCTCTTCAATGCTTCAAGGTTAAGAACCTCTAGTTGTGTCTTTCCTACTAGCCAATCAATCACACACTTGGAATCCCCCAAAATTTGAATATTTTTTATATTCTTTGATGAAGCTAGGAACATAAGAACCTAGACAACAATTAATTTTTCTTAAGTATTTGAGTCAATTCCTAAACAACTCTAAATAGCATGGTTTTATCTCCTGTCATTTTTATCATGCCTCCCCCTCCATAATATTTTTCTTGTGTTGCAACATCAAAGAAACCAATTGGATATTCCTGGAGCAAGCAAGGGAAGTGTATTATTCTAAAATTCATCTAGAATTGTAATGGAGAGTATTCCTCGTAATGAGAAAGAATACTAGCAAAGAGATGAAGAATATTCAAGTTTTCATTTTATAATATTATCTTGTTCCTTAGAAGTCATATACCCCAAAACACAATGATAGAAAGAGAAAGGTGATTTTTAAATTTTCCCAGCCAATGTTGTAGAAATTCCATGCAGGATGTTTATGCAAAATGCTCTCTAATGCCTGAGATCTTTAAGACAAAATGTCAAATTTTCTTAGTAAATTGACAACCAATGAAGATGTGATGACAAATTCATCCTGATTTCTACAAGGACGACATTGGTTTGGACATGCGAATCTTCTTTTCTACAAATTTTGCCAGGTCAGAATTTTGTTTTGTAGCACTAGCTAGGAAAAATATCTAAGTTTATTTTGGTATGTTCTATTTCCAAATCTTGTTGGTCCACCATCTGATATCCTGGTCCACAACAAAGCAGGAAATAGTTTTGTATGCCATATTTTCTTTAACCTTACCCACAATATTGTCCCACCTCCATACTAGTTGATCCTCTGATTCATTCAGGCAAACCCCATTTAAATTTAACTCCTTGATGAAGGAGTTCCACTCTTCAACCAAAGATTCTTCCATATCTAACTATGAAGATGTCAACCATTTACCCTGATAAGATACATCATTTAAGCAGATAAATCCTTTGGAAGTCCAAGTATAAATCAGATATGTTGAAAACTTATAGACACGGGACCCTCCTATAAAGGGGTCCTTGCCCAATATCAATTTTTTGTCATCTCCAGCCTTCCAAGCCAGTCAGTTTAAGAGGAAGGGAAAAGAATCCATAAGTTCCTTCTAGACAATGGAACCCTATTGTACTATATTTTTGTTGTTACTCTAAGTCAATCCACCACTGACTATTTCTTTAGATACCTATCCTTAATCACTTGACTCCAAAGACAACCATCAAACAATCCTCTCCACAATTTTTTTAGGGCTAAAGCTTTGCCAAACTAGGAAATATTCTTGAATCCCCATTCTCCAAAATATTTTGGTTTGGAAAGGGAGGCCCAGATTTCAAGGTGTTTCCCTTCTTTTCTCTTTTTTCCAGTCCATATAAAATTATACATTATTTGTCTGATATTGTTAAAATTGAAATTTGAATTTTAAAAATTGAAAGCCATAAAACCAGGATATTTTCCAGCTCATATTTAACTAGGATCATTCTTCACCCCAATGATAGCCAGTTGTAGTTCACCATAGACTGATTTTATGTTCAATTTTTTTGAGGAGCCACTTTCAGTGATCTTTATGATAACCATTTAGCTTCAAGAAATAGGCAAGATACTTGAATTCAGAATCCATAACAACCATATGATAAGGAAGGACAAATTGAATGGATGAGAGAAGCTCCTCATTGGTTGTATTGTGATAGAAGGATGATTTCTGGGCACTAATCTCCACGCTAGAAGCCTCAAAAAATATGTTAAAGGCCTTGTAGAAACCCTGCCATTGTGAAACAAATCCCACCCTCATCATTAGAACATCTTCCACAAACAATAAGTGAGCGATGAATTGATTACATGAGATTTTAATGCCTTTGATGTTCCCTTCTTTCTTTTCTTTCAGCAGCAACACACTCAAACCTTCCATCACTAGTAGAAATAGTAAGGGAGACAAAGGGCATCCATGTCTAAGACCCCTTGAGATGGAGAAGTTGTTTATCGAAGAGCCATTGATCATAATGAGGAAATTTTTTGAAGTTACATGTCCCAAAACCTGCTTGGTAGCCTCCAATTCCAAACCAATTTGAAGAAGGACTAACCAAAGAAAAGTCCAGCTAATTTTGTCAAAAGTAGTATTAAATTTCATCTTAAGGACTAAGGCTTGGATATTTTTTTATTTAATCAATTGGAGGAATTCTTAAGAAATGCCAATACAATCCTGAATTTTCCTACTAGCAAGGAAACCAAATTGGTTAGGGGATATCTGATCAGCAAGGATAGTGTTATGGAACCAGCTCAAGAAAAGATAGAAAAGATAGATCAACGCCTTAGAATTCAGCCTCTTCGAGGGGGAAACCTCCTTTACATTACATAAATGAACAATTCTTAATGATACAAATGACAAAACCTCCTTTCTATATATAGGAGTCTAAGGAGTCACAATATAATCCAGCCGACCTAACAATAATAATATAAAGCCACCAAAATAACAATAGAGGGATTCTATGGGGCACAGAAATAACAATATGGGTAATAGGGGCACAACAATATAAATAAGGGGTATAACTACAATAGTAATGGGGTAATCACTAGTATTATAGGGACCCAACATGCCCCTCTCCTTCAAAAAAGTGTTGTCCTCAATGCTTGAGTAGTTCTGGATACTTCTGCATAAAATTCTCATCCTCCCATGTAGAATCTTCAGCGGATAAGTTCTTCCACTTGATAAGATACTCTGAAATTGATCGATTTCGTAGCTGTCGAGTTCTTGTTTCTGTGACTGCTTCCGGTTCCAATATAATTTTTCCTTCCTCGTCAAGTTCTGGCAATATTGTTTGAATTGGGAGCTTGTCACCTATAACCTTCTTTAAACATGAAACATGGAAAACTGGGTGCAATCGAGAAGCTGCAGGAAGCTCCAATTTGTATGCCATAGTACCAATCTTTTGCAACACCTTGTACGGACCATAATACTTTGGTGATAATTTATTATCCTTCTTAGCTTGCTTTAGGGACATTTGCTTATATGGTTGTAGCCGTAGGAATACCCAATCACCTACATCAAAACTTCTTTCACTGCGATGTTGATCTGCCTGTTGTTTCATTCTATTTTGTGCCAACACGAGGTTATCCTTTAAGAGTTGGAGGACTTGTTGTTGATGTTCGATGTGATGTTCCACTGCCTGAACATTAGAATTTTCTCTTAAATATGATGTGATGGATGGTGGTTGATACCCATAAAGTGCCATAAATGGGGTCATTTTTGTTGTTGTATGGAAGGAAGTGTTATACCACCATTCAGCCAAAGGCAACCATTTGACCCATTGTGTCTGTTTATCAGATACAAAGCAACGAAGATATCCTTCCAAACATTTGTTTACTATCTCAGTTTGCCCATCAGATTGAGGATGATAAGATGAGCTATGAGCTAACTGAGTACCAAGACAAGAAAATAATTCTGTCCAAAAATTTCCAGTGAAAATGGGATCTCTGTCACTTACAATAATCTTTGGGTTTCCATGTAGCTTTTGAATTGTTTCCATAAATGCAATAGAAACTGTACTGGCTTTACATGGATGTGATAATGCACAAAAGTGTGCATACTTGGTAAGTCTGTCAACTACCACCATGATGACACTCTTTCCCTCAAACTTGGGTAAACCTGTGATAAAATCCATTGAAACCTCCTCCCAACGTTGGCTTGGAATGGATAAAGGTTGTAATAGACCCGGTGTCTTAATTGTTTCAACTTTATTTTGCTGGCAAACCAGACATTCCGCCACAAACTTTTGAATATCTGATTTAAGGCCATCCCAAAAAAGTTCCTTCTTAACCCTGTGGTAAGTTTTTAAAAATCCTGAGTGCCCTCCTAAGGGAGAAGTGTGCAATTCCATAAGAATCTTTTGTTTTAGCTGGGAATTCTTACAGAGGTATAAGTGATCTTTGTACCATAACTAATCATTTTGCCAGCTAAATGTATCAGAAGTACTGGAATCTTGTTGTAGCTTTCGAATAAGTGCCCACACTTCTTCGTCATTCTTCCATTCCTCCCTTGCTTCGTTTATCCAATCTGGTTGGATAATAGAAATGGCACACAACAATGCTTCCACATCCTCATCCTTTCTTGAGAGTGCATCTGCCACCACATTTTGCTTCCCTTTTTTGTAGATGATTTCAAAGTCATAACCCAACATCTTTGTGACCCACTTTTGTTGCTCTTCAGAGGATAATCTTTGTTCTAAAAATTATTTAAGGCTATCATGATCCGTTTTTACCTTGAAGTGTCTTCCCATTAGGTAGGGTCGCCATTTCTTAAGTGCATGGAGTATTGCCAACATTTCCTTCTCATAAATAGCTTTGCTTAAAAACTTTCCCTTGATTGGACGACTTTCAAAAGCAATGTGTCTTTCATCTTGCATTAGAACAGCACCAATTCCATTTCCTGAAGCATCACATTCCACAATAAAGGTTTTTGTGAAGTCCGGTGTAGCTAAGACCGGTGCTTGGCACATTGCCTCTTTAAGATGTTCAAAGGCCTTTGTTGCTTCTGGAGTCCATGAAAATGAATCTTTCTTCAATAATGTTGTTAGAGGTGCTGCTATTCTCCCATAATTCTTAACAAACTTGCGATAATACCCTGTCAACCCAAGAAATCCTCGCAGATGCTTTATGGATGTGGGGATTTTCCATTCCTTAATGGCTTTAATTTTGCTAGGGTCTACCTTAACTCCTTCATGAGATACAATATGACCCAAATATTCCACCTCCTGGACTCCAAAGAAACATTTGGATCTTTTTGCATATAATTGTTTCTCCTCCAATAGTTGTAGCAGCCTGTCAACATGTTCAACATGATCCTTCCAAGACTTGATGTAGATTAGTATATCATCAAAAAATACTAACACAAATTTTCTAAGGAATGGTTTGAAAATTGAATTCATCAAACCTTGAAATGTTGAAGGTGCATTGGTAAGGCCAAAAGGCATGACCAAAAATTCATAATGACCCTCATGAGTTCTAAATGCCGTTTTCAGAATGTCCTCAATCTTCATTCTGATTTGATGATATCCCGAACGAAGATCCAACTTGGTGAAGTAAATTGATCCATGCAATTCATCCAGTAATTCATCAATAACAGGAATGGGGAACTTATCTTTAATAGTGAGCTTGTTGAGCTCCCTATAATCCGGACACATGCGCCATGATCCATCTTTCTTGTGCACCAATACTACTGGAGCTGAGAAAGAACTTTGACTCGGTTGAATTATACCAGCCTCTATCATTTCTGCAACCATACGTTCAATTTCACTTTTTTGGACATAGGGATATCTGTACGGCCTAATGTTTGGAGGAACACTTCCTGGAATCAGATGAATAGCATGATCATGATCACGCATAGGTGGGAGACCCTTGGGAGTCTCAAATACCTTGGAATGATTGTCCAGGACTTTTTGGAGATCTGGAGAAATATATGATTCCAATGTGGAAACATCTAGCGAGCATAATTGTGCAATTACACCTCTTTGCTCCTTTTTTAGAATCTTTGTCATACCATGAGAGCTGATTATCTTTCCTGGTTTCCCTGCAATACCCCTTAATTCAACTTCCTTTCCTTCCGTAGAAAATTTGATGAAAAGTTCTTGAAAATTAAAAGCTATTGTACCCAAGGATTGTAGCCATTGGACTCCTAGTACAACATCCGCACCTCCCATTGGAATGGAAAGCATTGGGCTAGTCAATACATATTCTCCCATGGATAGCTTGACATTATGGCACTTTCTAGAGCAATTTATTGTTCCTCCATTTGCAATCATCACTTGACACTCTGGTGCTGGATATAAGAAGCAATTCAATTCTTTTGCTACCCTACAATGAATAAAATTGTGGGTGCTTCCTGAATCAATCAACACTATTACCTTTTTCTTCTTGATTTTTCCTTCTATCTTGATGGTTTGAGGAGTGGTAATTCCTGCCAATTTATTACAAGATATGGTCGGATTTATTTGTTTTCATCTAGGCTTTGTTCCTGGAGTATATCTTCTTCTTTTGACCTTTCTTGCTCCTTTTCTTCTTCCTCTTCACAATCTATGTACAATAATTTCTTCTCAACACACTTATGACCTTTAGTGTATTTGCTATCACAACTGTAACAAAGCCCTTTTTCTCTTTTTTCTTCCAATTGTTGTGGTGTCAACCTTATAGGTTGTGGAAGAATAGGGGCAGTAACACTTCCGTCTTTATAGTTGTGAGTGGTATGCTTCCTGGTTGCCATAATTTTGCTTTCCATTTTTCTTGCTAACCTGAATGCCTTCTCTAATGAATCAGGTTCCCAAAGGCGAACATCATGTTGGATATTATCCTTTAAAGACCCTATGAACACATCAATCCTATGCTCCTCTGGAATATCTTTTACCCTTATGTTCAATTTTTGGAACTCCTCAATGTGCTCCATTACTGAACCCTTTTGTTTGAGACTTATCAATTGGCTAAAAAAAGTGTTGCTTTTTGTGTCTTCATAATGTGCTATCAATTCTTCCGTAAAAATTGCCCAAGTAATAAATTGTTTACGAGAACAAAGCCATTGATACCATACAAACTGATTTGGTTCCAAATATACAATTTCCATACGTACCTTTTGTGTGTTTTGCACATTATTGAGATCGAAGAATTGCTCCATATGTAATATCCATGTGGCGGGATCCTTGCCATCAAACTTCCTCATATCGATTTTTGGAATATGGTGATTCTTCAATCCAACATTAGTGTCTATGGAATCATGATTAACATTTATTTTGTTCTCATCATGAGTTTCCTTTACTACCTTTTCACCATTAGTGACCCTTTCTTGTAGCAACTTCTTCAATTCTTCCATGTCTGTCTTCAAATCTATCTTCAAATCTGCCATGTCTCTCTTCAAATCTGTCTTCGAATCATCCATCTTAGCTTCCATGCCCTTTATCTTAGATTCCACGCCATTTACCTTAGATTCCATGCCACTTATCTTAGCTTCCACGCCATTTATCTTAGCATCTGTTAACTTTTGTGAGCGTGACATTTGTTGCACTTGTTCTTGTAATTTTGATATATCATGTAGCATTTCTTCCTCTTCTTCATGAGTCATGCTAGAGCTTTCAGGTTCCTTACTAGGTGTTTGCATTTTCTTTCCTCGGGGCATCAGTTACCGATAATAATTCTTTACTATGCCCTTGAATTCCGTTAAACCAAGCTTACACAAGAATTTAAAAAAAAACTACACACCTTTTTTCACTTTATAGAAGCCTGATATTGAATCTGATGTATCTCTGTAATTTCGGATCATCTAGTTTTGAAATTGCTACCTGTAGTAGCCTTCTGCGTTCTCTTTCCCATGCCACAAGTCTGAGCCAAATTGGATTCTCCAAGGAAGAGCTATGTGAAATCTCCCACAGTGACTTGCTTTTAGACTGGTTCAGTAGAGTGAACTTGTACGACATGCCACGAGTCACTGTTTCAACCTTTGAATCTGAAACACACACATAAGAAACTACAGTCCATCCTCTTTTTGTACCTTCTTACGAAATTTCAATCCGATCTTCAGAGAGAAATTTATGACGATTTTCCCCAGGTCACCTGTTTTTAATGTAATTCAGGAGTCTGCAAAAAGACCAACTTCCTCAGATCATATCTCCGCAAATATCGCGCGAAAATCTCTAAAATTCGGACCCAAGGTTCAGCGCGATTTCTTCTCAAATGGGTTTTTTTTTAAACTTCTGAAATGTCACAGAAAAAAAGTTATAGCGAAAATGCCACGATGACCTGTTTGGAGCAGCGAAACCCTAGAATCCAAAGCTCTGATACCAAATGTTATGGAACCAGCTCAAGAAAAGATAGAAAAGATAGATCAACGCCTTAGAATTCAGCCTCTTCGAGGGGGAAACCTCCTTTACATTACATAAATGAACAATTCTTAGATGATACAAATGACAAAACCTCCTTTCTATATATAGGAGTCTAAGGAGTCACAATATAATCCAGCCGACCTAACAATAATAATATAAAGCCACAAAAATAACAATAGAGGGATTCTATGGGGCACAGAAATAACAATATGGGGGTAATAGGGGCACAACAATATAAATAAGGGGTATAACTACAATAGTAATGGGGTAATCACTAGTATTATAGGGACCCAACAGATAGGCTTAATCCTATTAGTTAGAGATAACTTTTGAAATGATCTTATAAATTAATTTACACAGAGATATGGATCTGAAATAAAATAATGTCTTAGGTTTGGAGCTTTTGGGGATCAAAGCTATATATGTTGCATTAATATCTCTTGAAAATTTCCCCAATATTCTAGATTCCTCCACCATATTGCAAAGATCAGGGCCCATCAAATCAAAAAAGGAAAGGAAGAGTTCAGTAGTCCAACCATCAGGGCCAGGACTCTTGTCTTTGGTGAAATGTTTCAGTACCTCCTGTATCTCATCAAGGGACATGGGACAACCGATCTTGGCGAAGTCTTCTATACTGAAAAATCTCAGGAAATTATGAATGGTCTAAAGTTGAGAGCTAATAATGGAAGATCCTACATCTTTGAAAAGGGTGTAAAAGAGAGAGGAAGCAAAAGTTTTGAGATCATGTCGACTTGTAACAATCTTACTATCCTCTAGTTCTAATTCCCAAATAGAATTAATGTTCCTTCTGTGATTTGCATACTTATGAAAATTTTTGGTATTACTATCCCCCTTCTTGATCCAAGTAGCCCTAATTTTTAATCTCCAAGACTCTTCTTATTGTTTTAGAATCTACAGTTTATTAGCTTCCATGGAGCACATTCCCTGGTCTAACTCAGCTAGAAAACATGTGTCAGAAAAGGACTGAGAAATCTTTTCATATTAAGTTTCAAGATTCATCAGTTCCTATTTTTATTCCTTTTTCTTTTATTTTTCCAATCCACCACTTCCTTTTTTAGTTTCGCAAGTTTATAGACCAAGAAGTCTATAGCAGAGAGAACATGATGCAAGAGCATCCGGACTTAGCCAGCAATGTGAAAGTTTGTTCACATGATGTGGCTAAACAAGTTGAATTTCATTGACCTGATTGGTCAAAAGTCAGTTTTACTGAGAGGGTTGGATCTCTCAAGAAATGAGTTGTATTTCATTATTGTAATAGTTAGAAATTGTCTTATTTTAAGTTCAAAGATAAGTTGTTAGCATAGGTGTGTGGTAGAGCTAGGAATTAGAGATTTTCTGTTAGATTGATTAAAAATAGGGATTGAGTTGTTAGGCACAGAATATAGTGATATTCGACTGATAAATGTTGGAAATAATACTGAGAGGGGGGGTGAATCAGTATTATCAAGTTCTTTTAATAAATCTTCCTTATTTATTCTTTGAATTATTTTTTGCATGTCAGTACCATAAAATAATGAGCATGAACAAAGAAAACAGATAGTCACACCAAAGAACACAAGATGTAAGGTGGAAACCCAATGTGGGTGAAAACCACCTGCTGCAATATGTCTCTATCTTCTTTCAAATTAGAAACTCCTTTTACAATGGTTTTGTACTGGAGCAGTCCTTTACCAGTACGCAGGCTGTAACCTGCAGAGAGCTACAACTCTCTCTCATTTTCCAGTCTCTCCTGGAAGGGAGCTACAACCCCCTACTTCTTTTCTTTCAAGGACCACTTTTCATAAATTTTCAAACTGCGCCTTCTGTGGCGCTGCGACCACCGCACCTGCGCCTTCTGTGGCGCCTCCGCACTGCGCCTTCTGTGGCGCCTCCGCACTGCACCTTCTGTGGCATCTCCGCATTGCGCCTTCTGTGGCGCCTCCGCACTGCGCCTTCTGTGGCACCTCTGCATTGCGCCTTCTATGGCGTCTTCGCACTGCGCCTTCTGTGGCACCTCCGCACTGCGCCTTCTATGGCGCCTCTGTGGCGTCTCCGTACTGCGCCTTCTGTGGCGCCTCCGCACTGCGCCTTCTGTGGCGCCTCCGCACTGCGCCTTCTGTGGCGCCTCTGTGGCATCTCCGCACTGCGCCTTCTGTGGCGCCTCTGCACTGCGCCTTCTGTGGCGTCTCCGCACTGCGCCTTCTGTGGCGCCTCCGCACTGCGCCTTTTGTGGCGCCTCTGTGGCGTCTCCGCACTGCGCCTTCTGTGGCACCTCTGTGGCGTCTCCGCACTGCGCCTTCTGTGGCGCCTCTGCACTGCGCCTTCTGTGGCGCCTCCGTACTTCCGCAGCTGCAGCGCTCGAGAGATCACCCTTCATAGATTCGCTTTCAACTTCCCTTTCATAGATCAAACTTTTAAAACAATAACCCAATATTTCAGATCTTAAGATATTCGATTTGCAAGAATGAATTAGCCAAGTGATCTCCTTTGCTTTATATAGGCTTAGGCCTTTCACAATACCACGGGCCAAAACCATAGGATCAAAAAACTGTTGGACTAATACCATGAACCAACCATGAAAGTACGTGAGATCAACACTTTTGATGAAGTACCATGGTCCAAAACCATAGGTTCAAATACCAAGGACTAACTACCATGGACCAAAGGTAAGTTCTCCAACATATACGCGCTTTTCCTCATAGGTTCAAATACCAAGGACTAACTACCATGGACCAAAGGTAAGTTCTCCAACATATACGCGCTTTTCCTCATAGGTTCAAATACCAAGGACTAACTACCATGGACCAAAGGTAAGTTCTCCAACATATACGCGCTTTTCCTCATAGGTTCAAATACCAAGGACTAACTACCATGGACCAAAGGTAAGTTCTCCAACATATACGTGCTTTTCCTCATAGGTTCAAATACCAAGGACTAACTACCATGGACCAAAGGTAAGTTCTCCAACATATACGCGCTTTTCCTTGCATGAAAGTGCATGAACTTTTTCTCTACATGAAATAAACTTTTCTCTGCATAAAAGTGTGTGAACTTTTCTCTACATGAAATAAACTTTTCTCTGCATAAAAGTGCGTGAACTTTTCTCTACATGAAATAAACTTTTCTCTGCATATAATTTATTATCTGAGATGAGTGGGTTGCCATCAAGTACAACATATGTATCATAATGCCAACAATCTCCTCCTTTGGACTTGATGGCAACAACAACCAATCACTCTCCCCCTTTGACATCAAGGGCAAAGGGTTATGCTCCCCCTAAGAACATGCTCCCCCTGACTATAAACCAGATCTGCAAAGAAGAACCATAATCCATGACCATGAAAGAGATAGAGACGTATTGCAGCAATATTCAAACCAGCATCCATGATCTCATTCTGTACTTCCTCCATAATGCCAACAATGCATGATATGCTCCCCCTGAACCTATGCCATTTGATCTTTGACCAATCTGCAACCCAGCACATGTATGCATATACTTCAGATGAACCTTGCGTACAACCAACAATCAGAAGAGATTAAATAACAAGATGATGCATCAACAACCCCCAGCTTTTGCCTGAGGTATTCAAAGGTCTCCCTAGGCAATGGTTTGGTGAGTATATCAGCAACATGTTCCTTAGAAGGAACATACTCCAACTTGACCTTTTGTTCAAGCACTTGTTCCCGTAGAAAGTGATACTTCATTGGTATGTGCTTGGTTTTTGAATGCATGACTGGGTTTTTTGAAATGCTGATTGCACTTGTATTATCACATAAGATGGAGATGGGTGGTGTACAAGTGATTTGAAAATCCTGCAAGGTCTGCATCATCCAAAGGAGTTGAGTGCAGCAAGATGCAGCAGCAACATATTCTGCTTCAGCTGTAGACAAGGCAATCGAACTCTGTTTCTTGCTGAACCAAGATACTAATCTGGAACCCATAAAGAATGCACCACCACTTGTGCTTTTCCTGTCATCCACGCTTCCGGCCTAATCTGCATCTGTATAAGCATGAAGTGTGAGATCTGTATCTCTAGGATACCATAAGCCATAGTTTTGAGTCCCTTGAAGATATTTGAAGATTCTCTTTACTGCCTGAAGATGAGTTTCCTTTGGATTTGCCTGAAATCTTCCAACTATTCCCACTGCATGCATGATGTCTGGTCGGGTACCTGTCAAATAAAGTAGACTTCCAATCATAGATCTGTAAGTTGGTTGATGCATTGCTACTGATTCATCATTTGCACTGAGGTTACATCCTGTGACCATGGGTGTACATACTGGTTTTGCTTCTTCCATACCATATTTCTTCAAAATCTGCTTGAGATACTTGGTTTGAGACAAGAAGATCCCTCCTTCATTTTGTTGGATTTGCAAACCAAGAAAATATGTCAGTTCTCCCAAAAAGGACATTTCGAATTCTTTCTGCATCACCAAGGCAAAGCTTTGACTCATAGCTTCTTCATTGCTGCCAAAGATAATGTCATCTACATACACAACAAGTATCAGCAATTTGTCATTTTCAACTTTTATATAAAGGTTGTTGTCTGCTGATCCTTTTGAAAAACCTTGTTGATGAAGATATTTGTCCAAACGATAGTACCAAGCCCTTGGAGCATGTTTGAGGCCATAGAGAGCCTTTTTCAATCTGCATACAAGATTTGGATCATTTCCAAGAATGAAACCATCTGGCTGCTCAATGTATACTTCTTCTTCCAAGTCTCCATTCAGAAAGGCTGATTTCACGTCCATTTGAAATACTTTGAAGTTTTGAAAGCTTGAGAGAGCAAGGAACATTCGGATGGCCTCAAGTCTTGCAACAGGAGAAAAAGTTTCTTCAAAATCTATTCCTTCTTGCTGCGCATACCCTTTACAAACAAGTCTGGCCTTGTTTCTAATTACTTCTCCATTTTCATTCAATTTATTTTTGAAGACCCATTTTGTTCCTATAACATTCTTATCCTTTGGTCTAGGAACCAGCTCCCAAGTGTTGTTCTTTTCGATCTGCTCAAGTTCTTCATCCATTGCTTTGACCCAACATTCATCTTTGCATGCCTCTTTCACATTTTGTGGTTCAGTGGAAGAGAGTAATGCCAAATAGCTTGGAGCTTCTGCAATTGTTCTTCTTGTTTGTACACCTGACTCTTTCTGTCCCAAAATCTGAGATTCTGGATGATTCTTCTGAACATATCTGGATGGAGTCTTCTCTTTTATCCTTATCTGCTCCTCTGGTTCTTCTCGAGGTTCTTCTTCTTCATCATTCTGTCTTTGAGGATGGCATTCATCTTCTTCGATATCTTCATGATTTACTTGCCTAGGAATGTATCCCTTCTCATCAACCACTACATCAATGTTGTCAACAATTCTTCCAAGTCTTTTATTATAGCACTTGTATGCTTTGTTGTGTGGAGAATAACCAAGAAGGATGCCTTCATCTGCTCTAGGTTCAAGTTTGCCAAGTTGCTCATCAGTATTTTTAACATAGCATTTGCTCCCAAAGATGTTGAAGTGCTTTACCGAAGGAGTCTCACCATACCAGAGCTCATGAGGGGTTTGAGTGCTGTTCACTCGGACATTTGTTTTGTTGAGAATAATAATCGCAGCATGTGCTGCTTCACCCCAGAAAGTTGCGGGAGTTCCAGATTCATCAAGCATAGCACGAGCCATTTGTTGGACAGTTTTGTTCATTCTTTCCACCACTCCATTTTGTTGAGGAGTTCTAGCTGTAGAGAATTCTCTTCTTATCCCATGTTCTTCACAGAAATCGAAAAATTCATTTGAGGTAAACTCCCCACCTCTGTCGGATCTAAGACACTTAATTTTGTATCCTGATTCATTTTCAACCAAGGTTTTAAAGGATTTGAATTTTTCGAATGCTTCATCTTTGTGCTTCATAAGTCCTAACCAGACAAACCTAGAGAAATCGTCAATGAATAATATCAAGTATTCTTCTCCTCGAGGTGTCCTTTTCTTGAATGGACCACATGTATCTGTATGTACTAGCTCAAGAGGCATGCTAGCTGATCCTTCCTTTTCTGGAAAGGTAGTTCTGGTTTGCTTTCCAAACTGACATGATTTGCATATGGTGTTGTCTGGAACTTTGATATCTGGAAGACCACGAACTGCCTGATATTTGCATGCTTTCCTTATTTGTGAAAAGCTTAGATGCCCCAACCTCCGGTGCCATAACCAGTGCTCATCATCCTTGCTCAGATAGCATTTTTGTTGTCCTTCTTCAAATACGTATAGATTATTTGGAGTTCTTTTACCTTTGATCACTGTTTTACCTGTATCAAGATCACAAACAAGACATCCATTTGATCTGAATATCACCTCGGTTCTTTGATCACACATCTGGCTGACCCTTAGAAGATTATGTTTCAATCCATCAACATACAAAACATTTCCAGCTTTGACCTTTTCTTTTAACTGAGCAGTGCCTTTTCCTTTTATAGTTGCAGGAGTATCATTTCCAAAAGAAACTTTCTTTCCTTTTTCTAGGCAGAATATGATTCAAGTTTTTCTTTATCACCTGTCATATGCTTCGAACATCCACTGTCAATGTACCATAGATTTTCCTGTCCCTCTGCATAAAATGCTATCCCACATCTTTCTGTTTGTGGTTCCTTTATTCTCCATGTTTTGGTGCTTGAGGCTTGTTCCTTTGTCTGCTGAAACCTACTCCTGCATTCAGAATCTTCATGACCAAAGTTATTGCAAATAGAACATTCAACTTCATTTTCAAGAACCGAAAAGTTGTTATAGGTCCTTTTTGTAATCCCGGTCATACTTCTTTGTTTTTGAGCTTCTCTAGTCATGATCGTTTTATATGCAACACATTGAGCTACTTTGTGACCAAAGTTATGGCAAGAAAAGCATTGTCCATTGAAGAAATTTCCGCGGTTATCAAATCTTCCGGCCAAACGATTGTAATTTCTATTGTCATTCATTCTTGAAGCAAATTGAGAGGATTTTACCTGTGGCTGGTTGTAGCTTTTGTTCATCCTTAAGACAGATTGCCCCTGATTTGCCTGATAGTCTTTGTTTGTAATTGGTCCCTGCTTTACTTGGTGATCTCCATTGTGCTTTTGCTCATTCCTTCTTGCTGCATCAAGATAACTCTTTGAGGTGGATGCTTGAGAAGTTTCTCCATTATAGCCCAGACCTGTCTTGTTTAGAGGAGAGCGTTGTACATTGATGATCTCATCCAGAGTTTCAGATCCTTTGACAAACTTAAGATTAATAGCCTTTGTTTTCTCAATCTCTTTTCTAAGACCAACAATTTCGCCTTCTAACTTTTCAAGATATTTTTCTTTTTCATCAATTTGAAGTTGTAGAGTATCAATGATCCTATTCTTTTCTTCTATACATGTCTTGAGTCTAGAAATTTCTTCACAAAAGCTATCCACATCTATAGCATCCATGTAATCATCATCTTCAAATGCCATTAAGAGTTTATAGTCATTACCTTGTTCATCTTCGTCACTATTTGATAGACCATCACTATCTTCATGAGTGTAGTAGCTTTTCTTATTTGCAATCTGTTTCTTGTTCCCTCTAGCAGGTTCCTTTCCTTTATCCTTATGAGGACATTTTGCAGCATAATGACCTACTCTTCCACAAGCAAAGCATTTAAAAGGTAACTTACCTCTGAACCTTCCAGTTCCCCTTTGAAGATTTCTGACAAAATTTGATTCTTCTTCTTCTTCTTCTGGCACGTGACTTGCTTCATAATAGTCTCCTTTGCCTGAAGCCTTGAAAGCAGCTTCTCTTCTGTCTAATGGACCTCCCTTTCTCATTTCATAAGAAGTTAGAATTCCGTGTAGCTGAGACATAGTAAGAATTCGTAGATTTTCCTTTTCTTCTATTGCAGACACTTTAGATTCAAACTTGGGGGACAATGATCTTAGAACTTTTTCAACCACAATAGCCTCTTTTATTTCTTCACCCAAGTTTCTCATGCAATTAACAATCTCATCTACCCGAAGGAAATAGTTAGCCACACTTTCATCATTATACATTCTGAGATTCTCATACTGAATCCTGAGGGTTTGAAGTTTAGCACGCTTTACCTGTTCATCTCCTTCGTAGCTCAAGACAATCTTGTCCCATATTTCTTTTGCAGATTTATATTGAATAACCTTCACGAATTCTGTTTGAGATAAGCATCCCAGCAGAGTATTGACTACTTTAGCATTTGTTTCATATTTCTTCTTTTCGGCCGTATCTGTAGGAGTAGCTGAAGGAAAAGTGTAGCCTGTATCTATGATATCCCAAACTTCTGTACCAAGAGATTGAAGATAGGCAGTAACTCTTACCTTCCAATAATTGAAGTTTGTCCCATCAAAAATTGGTGGCCTGATTGATGCTTCCCTCTCGTAGTTGCTCATGATGAATGATCTTCCTTCAAGCGATCAAGCTTCTCTGAAGGACCTGCTCTGATACCAATTGTTGGAAATAATACTGAGAGGGGGGGTGAATCAGTATTATCAAGTTCTTTTAATAAATCTTCCTTATTTATTCTTTGAATTATTTTTTGCATGTCAGTACCATAAAATAATGAGCATGAACAAAGAAAACAGATAGTCACACCAAAGAACACAAGATGTAAGGTGGAAACCCAATGTGGGTGAAAACCACCTGCTGCAATGTGTCTCTATCTTCTTTCAAACTAGAAACTCCTTTTACAATGGTTTTGTACTGGAGAAGTCCTTTACCAGTACGCAAGCTGCAACCTGCAGAGAGCTACAACTCTCTCTCGTTTTCCAGTCTCTCCTGGAAGGGAGCTACAACCCCCTACTTCTTTTCTTTCAAGGACCACTTTTCATAAATTTTCAAACTACGCCTTCTGTGGCGCCGCGACCACCACACCTGCGCCTTCTATGGCGCCTCCGCACTGCGCCTTCTGTGGCGCCTCTGCACTGCGCCTTCTGTGGCGCCTCCGCACTGCGCCTTCTGTGGCGCCTCTATGGCGTCTCCACACTGCGCCTTCTGTGGCGCCTCCGCACTGCGCCTTCTGTGGCGCCTCTGTGGCGTCTCCGCACTGCGCCTTCGCACTGCGCCTTCTGTGGTGCCTTTGTGGCGTCTCCACACTGCGCCTTCTGTGGCGCCTCCGCACTACGCCTTCTGTGGTGCCTCCGCACTGCGCCTTCTGTGGCGCCTCTGTGGCGTCTCCGCACTGCGCCTTCTGTGGCGCCTCCGCACTGCGCCTTTTGTGGCGCCTCTATGGCGTCTCCGCACTGCGCCTTCTGTGGCGCCTCCGCACTGCGCCTTCTGTGGCGCCTCTGTGGCGTCTCCGCACTGCGCCTTCTGTGGCGTCTCCGCACTGCGCCTTCTGTGGCGCCTCCACACTTCCGCAGCTGCAGCGCTCGAGAGATCACCCTTCATAGATTCGCTTTCAACTTCCCTTTCATAGATCAAACTTTTAAAACAATAACCCAATATTTCAGATCTTAAGATATTCGATTTGCAAGAATGAATTAGCCAAGTGATCTCCTTTGCTTTATATAGGCTTAGGCCTTTCACAATACCACGGGCCAAAACCACAGGATCAAAAAACTGTTGGACTAATACCATGAACCAACCATGAAAGTACGTGAGATCAACACTTTTGACGAAGTACCATGGTCCAAAACCATAGGTTCAAATACCAAGGACTAACTACCATGGACCAAATGTAATTTCTCCAACATATACGCGCTTTTCCTCATAGGTTCAAATACCAAGGACTAACTACCATGGACCAAAGGTAAGTTCTCCAACATATACGCGCTTTTCCTCATAGGTTCAAATACCAAGGACTAACTACCATGGACCAAAGGTAAGTTCTTCAACATATACGCGCTTTTCCTCATAGGTTCAAATACCAAGGACTAACTACCATGGACCAAAGGTAAGTTCTCCAACATATACGCGCTTTTCCTTGCATGAAAGTGCGTGAACTTTTTCTCTCCATGAAATAAACTTTTCTCTGCATAAAAGTGCGTGAACTTTTCTCTACATGAAATAAACTTTTCTCTGCATAAAAGTGCGTGAACTTTTCTCTACATGAAATAAACTTTTCTCTGCATATAATTTATTATCTGAGATGAGTGGGTTGCCATCAAGTACAACATATGTATCATAATGCCAACAATAAAAAGAATGGGAAAAATGTAATGAAGAGAGGATTTAGTGGAGCGAGAGCAAGAATAGTGTGTGGATTGTATTTTGAAACAGAGGTCTTTTATTTGTGTAATCGGGCCAAGGCTGAGACTCTGTAACTATTTTTATTGTGAATAAATGATGTTGTGCGTGTGATTAATTATCAATCCTACGGAAATCCTTGTTATACTTTCAGATTCTTTGTATTCGGGGCAAAGTGATTATTCCTTTGTTTTTTTTGTGTTTCACACCTAAATCACAGGATTTATAGAAGTTGGAGGATTTTTATAGAATTATCATTGGTTGATGCCGCTTTAATCCCAACCGTTGGATGACCAATATTGGATCTGCGAAGTTTATTTACATCGTTTTGATTTCGTAAGCGGAAATCCAGTTTACACTAAGAATCAGTGAAAAACATAGAGCGGATCCGAAATCCGGACTTGAAATATTATAGACGGAGGCTTTTAACTTTATCGGGTCCATGGATCTCAATCGCATCACAACTCTAAAGCGGAAGGAGCCTGACCAGTGGACTTGCGACTTGCGATTGTGCGATTCCATCATGACCATTGGATTGCGAAAGTAGTTTCGCAACAAGAAGTGGTATTTCAGGCGAGGCAGAAGTGGTAAGTGGTAATTCGGGTTGGGCACCCGATTCCACTAACTATTCGACACGTAGCAGCCGACGAGAGAGGAAAACCGCTTTTCGGGCGGGTAATCCTCATGCTATTTGTCCACCCGAAATCTCTGAAAGCCATTGGATCTAGCGTGAGTTGATCGACGACATCGGATCAATGGACTGTTTGAAACTTCGGAGTGAATATTGACCGTTGGATCAAAGGATGTAATGGATGGTGGAGATCCTTACGGCTGGCAATTATGCGATTTAATCTGGACCGTTGGTTCATTTAGATCATGATCTACAGTGTACCATCAAGCGCTCCTAATTTAAAAGGGAGAATCATTGTTTTTTCCTTTTTTCCAAAGGCATTCCAGTTAAAAAGGAAAAGGCCAGATTGTTAACAAGAGGTGAACCGCGGGGTGATAGTTGGGGTTTCTGAAGCCATTGTTTCTGCCTGCATCATTTGTGGTATCAGAGCAAGAGTTAAGGTTGATTGCAGCAAAAATTCCACCAAGGAGAGGAGTTGGCATTGGTTGAGGAGACCTGAAGCAAATGCAGTTATGTTAGAGGAGATCTGAAGTCTGCATACAACGATGGACACTATGGAGACTACCTAGAGAAGAGCACCTGATGAAGGAGATGATAGTGTTGTAGAAGAATCTTCTAAGGAGGAAGGAGAAGAAGAAAATGAAACTACCAAAGTCATCAATATGTTGGCAAAAGTAGGAGGAAAACCAAAGGTGGAAATTCCTACGTATGAAGGGAGTCTAAACCCAGAAGAGATAATGGCTTGGATCAGGTACTTAGACAAATACTTTGACTATGAAGAGGTTGATGACAAAAAGATGGTGAAGTTTGCAGTTACCAGATTGAAGGGTCATGCAGCGATCTGGTGGGATGAGCTACAGACATCTAGAATGAGGAAAGGAAAGTCCAAGATCAAGTAATGGGACAAAATGGTAAGTAAAATGAAAGCCAAATTTATGCCTAAAGACTATCAGTTAAATATTTTTAAACAATTGCAAAATTTAAGGCAAAAAGGAATGTCTGTTAAAGAATACATTGAAGAGTTTTATAGATTGAGTATTAGAGCAGGACATGCAGAAGATGACATGGAAAAGGTAGCTAGATATATCAATGGCTTAAGGTACAACATACAAGACGAGATTAGCTTATTAAGTTTGAAGACTATTGAGGATGCCTATCAAGAAAGTTTGAAGGCAAAAGAGAAGATATTGAGAAAACAGAATCAGAGGAATAGAGGAAGAAGCTCAGTAAGAGGTAGAGGAACTACCAGACCAAGGGGACAACAACATTAGCATGAAGCAGGAAGTCTAAGTAGTAGACCACCACAGAGAAGAGAATTTAACAGAGGAAGATTTGCACCCAGAGGAAGAGGCCGAGGAAGAGATATTCAATGTTATACATGTGGAGAATGGGGACATGTGTCGTGGGACTGTCCTCATAATAAACCAGCAAGTCAGAGGAATGCGAATGTGGCTGAGGCAAAGCTAGAACCACCTCGACTTATGGAAAAGGAAGAATCCCCTGAAGTAGGAGAATCCCTGTTATTGAGAAGGACTTTGCTTAAGACAGAGAAGGAGATTGAAGAACCAGCACAGAGGAAGAATTTATTTAGAACTACCTGTAAATCAAAAGGTAAGTGTTGTAAAGTAATAATTGACAGTGGAAGCACTGACAACCTTGTTTCTATAGAGATGGTGGACAAGCTCAGATTAGCGAAGACAATACACCCTACTCCTTACAGAGTGTCATGGTTACAGAAGGGACATCAGATTATTGTGACAGAACAATGCAAGGTTGAGATACAAATTGGTACGTATAAAGATGTGATATTATAATGCCCATCGATGTATGCCATGTATTACTGGGAAGACTGTGGCAATTTGATCGAAAAGATATTATGATGGGAGGAGAAACACTTATACTTTGGAGAAGGATGGAACTAAACATACATTGCTACCATTGAAGGACGACGCTGACAAAGGAACACCTAGAAGTAGTATTACACTGATAAGTGGAAAAGAGCTACTATAGGAGGTAGTGAAAACAAGGAGTTTCATTTTGCTATTATGGGAAAACCAAAGGTAATTTTAACTTCCACAAAATTGGATGATTTGCCTGAAGGGGTTAAAATTTTGTTAGATGATTTCGATGATATTATTGTGGATGAGTTGCGAAATGCGTTACCACCAACCAGAAGTATTAGTCATCATATTGATCTAATACCAGGAGCAAGTTTACCAAATAAAGCAGTGTACAGATTAACTCCTCAAGAGAACACAGAAGTTGGAAGACAAGTGCAAGAGCTGATGGATAAGGGGCTAATCAGAGAAAGTCTTAGTCCATGTGTTGTACCAATAGTACTCAGTCCAAAGAAAGGAGGAGAATGGCGTATGTGCATAAATTCCAGAGCCATAAACAAGATCACTATCAGGTATAGATTTCCTTTACCATGCATGGATGATTTGATGGATTGTTTGAGTGGATCAAAGTATTTTACTAAAATAGATCTGAAGAGTGGATATCATCAAATAAGAATTAAAGAAGGAGATGAATGGAAGACTGCATTTAAAACAAATAGTGGGTTGAATGAGTGGTTAGTGATGCCTTTTGGACTCACTAATGCACCTAGCACATTAATGAGATTGATGAATGAAGTTTTGAAGGAATATGTAGGCAAGTTTGTTATTGTTTATCTTTATGATATTCTAGTTTTTAGTAGAAGTAAAGAAGAACATCTAGAGCATCTTAAGTTGGTTCTAAGAACTCTGTAGAAAGAGAAACTACTGATAAATCTGAAGAAATGTAGTTTCATGAAGGAAGAATTAATTTACTTGGGATTTGTAGTTTCTAAAGAATGATTGAAAATGGATCCAAAGAAAGTCTAAGTAATTTGGAACTGGCCTATTCCCATAAATATATTTGAGGTAAGGAGCTTCCATGGTATTGCAAGTTTTTACAGAAAGTTTATCAAAGGCTTTAGTCAGATTTGTGCACCAATTCTTGAAACAATTAAGGAGATCAATTAGCCATTCAAGTGGACAGAAGCAAAAGACAGAAATTTTAAATTGCTGAAGAGGAAAATCACAGAGGAACCAATTTTTGCTTTGCCTAATTTTGAAAAAGTACTTCAAGTTGAAATGGATGCTAGTGGAGTTGCAGTTGGCACAGTTCTGAGTCAGGAACAAAGACCGATAGCGTACTTCAGTGAGAAATTGACTGAAGCAAAGAAGAAATATTCTTTTTACGATAAAGGGTTTTACGTTATTGTACAAACCTTGAAGAAATGGAGACATTATTTGCTGCCAAAAGAATTCATATTGTATTTGGACAATCATGCCTTACAGTTCATCAATAACCAGCCGAAACTGAACCAAAAACATGCCAAGTGGGTAGAATTTTTGCAAAGTTTTACTTTTGTGATAAAACACGAGTGGTAAATCAAATAAAGTCATTGATGCATGAGCAGGGTATGTTTTATTGTGCAAGAATTCAAAGTGGGTGTTGTAGGATTTGAGGAAATGATTGAAATGTACAAAGATGATGCAGATTTCAAAGATATCTATACAACAGTTCAGAATCCAATAGTTCATAACAGAAGTCAGTGGTTGGATTATCTCATTCAAGGAGGCTTATTGTTTAAAAGCAACAAGTTATGTATTCCCAAATGTTCTATGAGGGAAAAAATAATAAAGGAGAAACATAGTGGAGGATTATCTGGTCACTTTGGACAAGATAAAACCTTTGCTCAGGTGAATGCTTTTTATTATTGGCCAAAAATGCAGACTGATGTTAAGAAATTTGTTGAGAAGTGCAGGATATGTTAGCATGCTAAAGGAAGGAGCCATAATACAGGATTGTATCAGCCATTGCCAATACCAAACCGACCGTGGGATGCAGTTAGCATGGATTTTGTTTTGAGATTACCAAAAAACCCAGAGAGGGAATGATTCCATTTATGTTGTAGTAGATAGATTTTCCAAGATTGCACATTTCATTGCTTGTAAGAAAACTAGCGATGCAACACACCTAGTCAATCTATGCTTTTTAGAAATTGTACGATTACATGGATTACCTATAAGTATTGTGTCTGATCGAGATACAAAGTTCGTAGGGCATTTTTGGAGAACTCTTTGGAAGAAATTGGGAGCTAACCTCAGTTTTAGCTCAGCATACCATCCTCAAACAGATGGACATGCCGAAGTAGTAAACAGGAGCTTGGGAAACATATTGAGAAGTTTAGTGTATCAAAATCCTAAGCAGTGGGATTTAGCACTAGCTCAAGCTGAATTTTCTTATAATGATACTCCAAACCGAAGTACTGGAATGAGTCCATTTCAGATTGTTTTTGGAATGAATCCAAGAGGTGTGTATGAGCTCAGAAATTTGGGTAAACAGGAGACAAGAAGTGAAAAAGCTGAAGAGTTTGCAAAACAGATGCAAAGACTACAAGAAGATGTCAAAGGCAAATTGAACAGAGGGTAGATATGAAAAGAAGAGAGAAAGAATTCCAAGTGGGAGATTTAGTGATGGTGTATTTGAGAAGAGAAAGGATTCCTGCCAAAACTTACAATAAACTGAAAATGAAAAAGATAGGACCATGTAGAATTGTAAGAAAGTTTTCAGCTAATGCATATGAAATTGAATTGCCAGAATGGATTGGAATATCACCTATTTTCAATATTGCATATTTGTATCCATACAAAGAGGCAGAGACAGAGCTACAGGAGGAAACTACAAGAGATGAAGTTCAAACTACGAACTGGGAAGAACAAATGCCAAAGACATATAAGAAATAAGTGGAAGTTATTTTGGAGAAAAGAGTATTCAAAAGAACGAGAGGACAGACTTATTTCCAATATCTAGTCAAATGGAAAGGACAGCCAGTGGAAGATGCTAGCTAGTTGACAACAGCAGAATTGCAGAAGTATGGAGTAAGTCCTGAAAGTTTGAAGGACGATTCTTTTCTTCCCCGGGAGTCTGATGCAGGAGCATCCGGACTTAGCCAGCAATGTGAAAGTTTGTTCACATGTTGTGGCTAAACAAGTTGAATTTCATTGACCTGATTGGTCAAAAGTCAATTTTACTAAGAGGGTTGGATCTCTCAAGAAATGAGTTGTATTTCATTATTGTAATAGTTAGAAATTGTCTTATTTTAGGTTCAAAGATAAGTTGTTAGCATAGATGTGTGGTAGAGCTAGGAATTAGAGATTTGTTGTTAGATTGATTAAAAATAGGGATTGAGTTGTTAAGCGCAGAATAGAGTGATATTCGATTGATAAAAAGAAGGGAAAAAATGTAATGAAGAGAGGATTGAACGGAGCGAGAGAAAGAATAGTGTGTGGATTGTATTTTGAAACAGAGGTCTTTTATTTGTGTAATCGGGCCAAGGCCAAGACTCTGTAACTATTTTTATTGTGAATAAATGATGTTGTGTATGTGATTAATTATCAATCCTGCGGAAATCCTTGTTATACTTTCAGATTCTTTGTATTCGGGGCAAAGTGATTATTCCTTTGTTTTTTATGTGTTTCACACCTAAATCACAGGATTGATAGAAGTCGGAGGCTTTTTATAGAATTATCATTGGTTGATTCCGCTTTAATCCCAACCGTTGGATCACCGATATCAGATCAGCGAAGTTTATTAAATTGGTTTTGATTCTGCAAGCAGAAATATAGTTTACACTAAGAATCAGTGAAAAACATAGAGTGGATCCGAAATCTGGACTTGAAATATTATAGACAAAGGCTTTTAACTTTATCGGGTCTATGGATATCAATCGCATCACAACTCTAAAGTGGAAGGAGCCTGACTAGTGGACTTGCGACTTGCGATCGTGCGATTCCATCATGACCGTTGGATCGCGAAAGTAGTTTTGCAACAAGAAGTGGTATTTCAGTCGAGGCAAAAGTGGTAAGTGGTAATTCAAGTTGGGCACCTGATTCCACTAACCGTTCAACACGTAGCAGTAGAGGAGAGAGGAAAACCGCTTTTCGAGTGGGTAATCCCCATGCTATTTGTCCACCCGAAATCTCTAAAAGTCGTTGGATCTAGCGCGAGTTGATCGACAGTGGAGGATCAACGGACTGTTTGAAACTTCGGAGTGAATATTGACCGTTGGATCAGAGGATGTAATGGATGGCGGAGGTCCTTGCGACTAGCGATTATGCGATTTAATCTGGATCATTGGTTCATTTAGATTGTGATCTACGGTGTACCTTCAAGCGCTCCTAATTTAAAAGGGAAAATCATTGTTTTGGCCTTTTTTCCAAAGGCATTCCAGTTAAAAGGAAAAGGCCAGATTGTTAACAATATGTGAACCGCGGGGTGATAGTTGGGGTTTCTTAAGCCACTGTTTTCGCCTGCGTCAGAGCATATTTTTCTAAACTATTTTTCAAAATACTCTGCACCATCTCTCTTAAAGTCTCAAATTCAAGCCATGTATGATTGAACTTGAAGGAGTATTTTTGAATAAGACTTTCAAGATCCAATTCTAGGATTATTGGAAGGTGATCTGATGGTTTATCTTGAAATATATAAGATCTACATCTCCCCACCTTATTCACCAAATTGTCAACTACTAAGAACCTATCAAGACACTTTGCAATCCCTTCCTCTCTGATCCCACCATCTCTCCAAGTAGGAGCTAAAGGAAAAGGGAGAGCGTCACGAAGGTTGTAATGAAGTAGTATCTCTGAAAAGTAAGAGGCCATATAGTCTGAGCAGGATCGGGGTCCCCAAGACTCCCCAATAGAGATAATAAAGTTTAAATCACCTGCGAAGATGAGAAATGGATTCGAGAGAAATCCACTAGATTGGAACTTGTCCCCAAAGTACCACCTTTCTCCATAGGGGATATAATAATTAACTAACTTGATCAAGTGAGGGAAACCTCTTATAAATCCTTCCAAAATGATACCAACATAATAGGAAAAGGCTTGAAAAGTAGCGACATTTGGGTTCCAAATAGATTGTAGTCCTACAGACAGTCCAATAGGGCCCATGAAACAGGAAAACTAAACTGGACACAAGTATCGAATGGATTCTCTAGATTTCTCCCATAGAACCATTGTCTCTTGTAGTAGTATAATAAATGGCTTGTATTTTTCCACCAACCTTTTGAGAGAAAGGATTTTGTAGGATCTCCCTACCCCTTAATATTTAGGGACAAGATAATCATTATGAAGGAGACTTGGAGGGGTAATGCGCTCTAAGGGCTGTGGAAACAATCTCTCTATCTGAAGGAGGGGGAAGTGTAAGGTCTCCCTAGATAGCCTCAGAAGGGATCCCATCCCTGGCCTTAACTTTTTTATTTTGCTTCTTTTTTACGATAGTTACATTTTGGAAAGGGTTATTATCAATTGATGAATGGGTAATAGGAGATACCCCTGAGAAAGATGGGATGGGAGTCAGATTAAGAATATTCTTATAAGAAAGAGTAGAGGGCTAGCAATTTTCTAAAGGAATAATCACATGTTGATATGTCTTAGTGATGGGGAAGGTCCCTGATGAGAGAGAAATATTAGGATAAGGTTTAGAGTCTATAGAAATTGGTGGACAAAGAATATTTGATGAAGGAATGTCTAGATAGGTTTTGAAAATTTAAGTCATAGGCTAACCTTTCCTTCTCAGAACAGGTTTATGGCAAGGCCCATATCTAAAGTTTAAGGCTCCATTATTAATGACAGGGTTCACAGAATTCGGTTCTAATACATTGTTAGGAAAGGTGGAGAAAAAGACGACTCTTCAATATTGTGGTTGAGATTTTCTAGATATTTTTTTTCTAAATGGTCTAACAAAAAATATTCCTCATATGACAATGATTGAATAAGAGAACAGGTAGAGAATGAAAACTTACTGGAAAAAACAAGAAAATGAAAAAACCTTACTCGAGAAAACTTTCAGAGAAAATGAGCTGAAAAGCAGAAGCTCATGTGGAAAATGTATGACTAAAAGCAGGAATGCAATGACCTGTAGGTGGTTACAAAACCTTCAATTCATATAATAAGGGCCTGAGAACTTGGTTGAATGAAAAACTGACAAATAGCATGCTAAGGCATATGTCACTGCAGAAATCCTAGATTGTAATTGTTCTCCTTCGCCGCCATCAAAACCCTCCTTTAATTTTAATATTTCATATGTGTAAAAATATTTTTTAGAAATTTCATAAAAGAATAAAATAATGCAAATAACAAAACATAATTATTTATTATGTGAAACTTTCTCCTTGATTTCAAATTTGTCTACTCATAAATTCATCCACTCCTTCCCTTTCTTCTTTGAATTTCTCTCTTCAAGAGCTTGATCTTTTTGTAAGGGAGTTGTTGAACCCAAATTGAAGTCTCAACGTTGAATGGTAAGGGAATTATTTGGTTTTCTTCACAATTTCATTTTTTTGCTTAAAAATCTTTAAAAGAAGCATTCTTAAATCACCATAGTTTCGATGAGTTAAAAAGTTGGAAATGTCAGTATTGTAGCAACTATTTTGAAATTGTAATATAATGTGGGTGCTTAGAGGAGATTTTAAGAGAAGACAATTTTCATCTTCTAACCCTATTAGTGTCACAAATATGACAAGTTCTTTCGACCCATGATGTTTTAGGAATTGTCCAATGCACAATTTCACTATGGAGATTGTGAGAGTTTGTTCTTATCTTAGCAATGTTGATTTTCTTCTCTATGGTAGCCAAAACAAAGAGATATTTTTAATCTTCTAGATTAGGGTCAATCATCTCCTTTTAATATCTTAATTTTTTTAATGCTCTAATTCTTTATCGCGTCACAATTTCTCCTTAAAATTAGATGTAATAATATTTTTAATGTTATCGTTATCCTACAAAGCGACCTCTTACTTTATATCCCAATGGTTTAGCCAAGACATGGAATCTTTATGCCAACTCCCATGAGCCATATGCGATTTTTATTGAAGTTTTAAGAAACCTTAGGAAGCCTCTTTGTCTTCCATGTTATTCTTGTACATGTTTAAGTACCTAGTCATAGTTATGTTCTTAATGGGGGGAAATCACTTTGAATTTGAAATTATAAGTTATAAAACACTTTAGATTTGGATTTTCTCTCTCTTTCTCCATGATTCTTTAGAGATGTTGTATCCCCAAACTTCACAACCAGATAATATTACAAGAGTGATGAAAGATGAGTTTATTCTTATCCTATAGTCAAATGTTCACTAGTTTATTATTATTTTCAAGCCCAAAAACAACTCTCCACTCTCCATTTGTCTTTTTCTAAATGTTGTAGTTTCAATTGAGATTATGATGAAGATTGATTATAAGATATTTGTATGAAGTTATTTCCTCCAAGATGTTGTTTTCATACATGAAATTAATGTATGTGGCATTTTTGGATTTAAATATCAAACCTTTTTTAGTTATTGTTAATAATGAAACCTATACTAGTAACAATCCTTGAGATTTTCTATTGGTTCGTCAAGATAATAGGTATTTCTCATCGTAAGAACAATATCATTAGTCTAAGGAAGAAGGATGATGATTGTACTCCCTAGAGATGAGCTAACACAACCCACTTCTTGTAAAGAACCCTTTAACTTGTCAACATATATGACAATGGAAACTATTCAAATTTGATAAATGGAAGAAGGTCAATTAATAATTTGCTTCAAATTTATCAATAAAACTTTATCATAATAATTAAATTATTTAAATATATATATATATATATATATAAGAAACAATATCATAATAATTAAATTATTTAAAAAATAAATATATCAATTAGATATATATTGTTGAAAATGGAAACAAGAAATGCTAAAAATAGAAGTGCTAAAAATAGCACTGCTATAAATAGTAGTTCGGATACTAGTGTTGGACATAGCAACAAGGAATGAAAAATGGAAGTGCTAAAAATATCTTTGCTATACATAGCATTTCAGGATAGATTCTGTTTTAGTTAGTCCCTGAACTAAAATTGAGAAGTAAAATTCGAATTTGATCTTAGCGGTTGTTTGTAAAATAATTAAAATTAATTCATCTTGAGTTAATTAGTTGGAGAAAATCAAACATGAAGTCTATGTGAGGACATGCAACAGTTATCCCATTGATTGAGGAATTTATCCATCAGTTAAAGAGATAAGGATGAGTTGTAATTAGTTAGCTCAATTAACGGAGTTAAGTCCAGTTAGATTAATTCTAACAATTTGTAGAATTAATTGTGAGTTCAGTTAGTTAATGCTCGCATGCATGTACCTGCTGCTCTCCAGATAACTGAATATTCTCTCATAAATAACTCATGCATGTCAATTCAGTCAGAGACCCAGTTGAGATCAGAGGAAGGGACAGTGTACTATCATTTGGAGGATTTTTCCTATATAGGAAACTCATCCATGCAGAAGGAATTATCTCCTTCAGGTTTGTGTAGTTATTTCTGAGCCAAGTGAGCAGTGTGAGGTGGGAATTCACACAAGTGGAAGCACTAGACCGCAGGAAAAACTGCGCAAGGAAATAGGAGGCATGGAGGGTAGAGGAGAAGGTTGTGAGAGCCTTTGACTGTCTATGAGCAGTATTGTTTGATTGCACAGAGAGAAGGATAGCTTGTGAGCTGATTCTTTTTGTAATCTGACATATTTCCACTTGTATGATAATACAAAGATTGGGGTTTTAGGCTGAGGCTTTCCTCGGGTTATTCTTCTGTGTTCATGTGTGATTGATTTCTCATTCTCAGTTATATGTGTTTTATTTGATCTTGCTCATATTCGATTAAGCTTCCGCAAAGTTTGTTGTAGAAGTAGATATTGTATTTTGCTTTAGTATATTGCATAATTTGTTGACCTACAGTGGGAGTTTCTACATGGTATCAGAGAAAAGGTGATCAAAGCGAAGAAAAGTATACAAGAAGGGAGAAGTTCGAAGTATGAGGTTCCTGAATATAGAAATCGAGCTCTTATCACATCTTAATTTCACCAATGGCATTCAACGGCTTAGGACTCAAGTATGCCCTTAATGGCAGCTCGAATTATATAGCCTGGAAGGATCACATGGAAGCAGTATTTGAGGATAACGGTCTAAAGGACTTCATTTATCAAGAAGTCCCCAAGCCGACTGATGCTACATAATTGGCGGAATGGAAGAAATGTGTGGCTAGAGCAATGAGAATCCTCCTGGAGGGAGTTTGAGACCACATTGTCTCAAGCCTCCATGGGAAGGAAACATCATTTACAATGTGGAAAACATTGAAAGATATATATCAGAACAACAATGATCAGAGGAAGTTGGCGCTGAAAGACAAGCTTCAGAAAATCAAGTGTGAAAAGGGCAACACAATCTCTACATATCTGAACAAGCTCACCACCTGCAAGGATGAGCTTGGAAGTGTAGGTATCATGATAGTCGGTGATGACATGGTGAGTCTTGCTCTCCTCAGTATTCCTAAGAGCTGGCATAGCTACCAAGACTCGGTAAATGGAAGAGAGAAATTGTCAGATTGGGAACAACTTTGGTCGGATCTAATGCAGGAGGAAATAAGAAGAAGCACCAAAGATGGTTCTTCATCCAAGGAGGATCATGAAAATTGTGCCTTAGTGAGTAAGGCAAAGAAAGGGAAGGAGAAGGATTCTCATCCCAAATCAAGTTCTTCCCATGGTGGGAAGAAGTTTGAAAAATCGAAAGTGTGATGCTTTCATTGTCATGAGGTGGGCCATTTTGCAACAAATTGTCCACTGAAGAAATCCAAGATGGGATCCAAGGAAGGATCTGAAGGTGAGGCATTGGCCTCTTCGCATGCATGGTTTAATCCATGGTGGGATGTGGTTGGTTTCTTGACATTGGAGCTTCTTTCCACATGAACGGCGACAAGACTTTGTTCAGTACCTTGGAGGAGAAAGATCTTCAGATACTCATAGCGATGGGTAATGATGAAAAGTATAGTGTCTCAGGTGTAGGCACGATTGTTTTTCAGAGGGAGCATGGAGCTCGCATTACCTTGACCGATGTCAAGTATGTACCAGGACTGTAGAAAAACTTGGCGTCGATTGCAATGCTGGAAGACAAAGTCTATGATGTAGTCTTTAGTAAGGGAAAGGTTTTCCTTCGACACATCACCACTAGACAGGTGAAGCAGATCAGTTCATGAGTCAAGAACCTGTATGCTCTTGAGGTTCAAGATGCATGCAAAGCCTTGAGGAGCAAGGCAACTGATTGAGACTTGGTGGTTGAGGGGGAGAATACATTACCTCTCAACATGCAGTGCCAGAAGACGTCTCAAACAATTGTGGAGGAGCCACAATTGGTGAAGCAGCTTTAGGAGGTTGTGGAGCAGCCACAACTGGAGAAGCCAAGAGGAGACCGAGTGGAGGCATCCACTCATGCAGAGACCTCCAATAGGGGGAAATTTCAAGCCAAGTGGGCAGAGGGATCACATGCATCCATACCTCCAGGTCGGAGGTGGGGCGATGTGGAGTGACAGTCCCAAGAAGGCTGGAATAAGGGCAGGATCATTGAGGTAGCCAACATCTTTGATTAGACCTTGCTATGGGAGCCCCGACAAATAGTAGCAGGACTGGCTGAGTGGGTAGATACGATTGCGGATGGAGTGGCAGAGAGAGCTACAGTGCAGGAATCCTAAGACAGTGCAGAGCTAGCAGGCTGCAACAATGCGAGAGGCACAGGAGTGTTGCACTAGTGCAGGATGGCACAGAGAGGTGTGAAACGGTGCGAGATGCATGGAGTGTTGCAGCAGCTCATAGATTAGAGAGGGAGCACTTGTCAGCAGCAGATACAGCTTTAGCATCACAGGATGTTTCTAGCCCAACAGAGAGGTCAGTTGGGAGTTTTTTTGTTTCTAGAGTTGTTCGAGCAATAAAACTTGGGAGAAGTGTTGCATGTAGAACATTCTAAAGGTTCAGGATTAGGTTTGAGTTGAATGCCTTTCTTGTTGAGAGGGAGTGTTGAAAATGGCAACAAGAAATGCTAAAAATAGAAGTGTTAAAAATAGCAGTTTGGATACCAGCATTGGACATAACAACAAGGAATGAAAAATGGAAGTGCTAAAAATAGCTTTGCTATAAATAGCATTTTGGGATGGATTCCATTTTTAGTTAGTCCCTGAACTAAAACTGAGAAGTAAAATTCAAATTTGATCTTAGCAGCAATTTGTAAAATAATTAATTAATTCATCTTGAGTTAATTAGTTGGAGAAAATCAAACATGAAGTCTATGTGAGGACATGCAACAATTATCCCATTGATTGAGGAATTTATCCATTAGTTAAAGAGATAAGGATGAGTTGTAATTTGAGTTGTAATTAGTTAGCTCAATTAACTGAGTTAAGTCCAGTTAGATTAATTCTAACAGTTTGTAGAATTAATTGTGAGTTCAGTTAGTTTATGCTTGCATGCATGTAACTGCTACTCTCCAGATAACTGAATATTCTCTCATGAATAACTCATACATTTTAGTTCAGTCAGAGACCCAGTTGAGATCAGAGGAAGGGATAATGTACTATCAGTTGGAGGATTTTTCCTATATAGGAAACTCATCCATGCAGAAGGAATTATCTCCTTCAGGTTTGTGCAGTTATTTCTGAGCCAAGTGAGCAGTGTGAGGTGGGAATTCACACAAGTGGAAGCACTGGACCCCAGGAAAAACTGCGCAAGGAAATAGGAGGCTTGGAGGGCAGAGGAGAAGGTTGTGAGAGCCTTTGACTGTCTATGAGCAGTATTGTTTGATTGCAGAGAGAGCAGGATAGCTTGTGAGCTGATTCTTTTTGTAATCTGAACATATTTCCACTTGTATGATAATACAAAGATTGGGGTTTTAGGCTGAGGCTTTCCCCAGGTTATTCTTCTGTGTTCATGTGTGATTGAGTTCTCATTCTTAGTTATATGTGTTCTATTTTATCTTGCTCATATTCGATTAAGCTTCCGCAAAGTTTGTTGTAGAAGTAGATCTTGTATTTTGCTTTAGTATATTGCAAATCTGTTGATCTACAGTGGGAATTTCTACACACACACACATATATATAAAAGAAACAATGTTGGCTTTTCTATTAATTCAATTTGGTTTGAATACCATAACCTTTTACATCTGTGACAAAATATTCATCCCCTAAGTTTACAAATGTTCAAAAAGGACTCAAGCTTTTAACTTTCTACCTACATATAACTATGATAATATGGATTAACTTATATAGCCTCCAAAACACTATTAACAAAATTATATATTTGCATAACATAATTTAAAATTGGAAAGGAAACTATCCTTCAATATTCACCCCAAGAAAATAATTACCTTCAGTTCCATCATATTCAGGCCTTGTTTGAGAAGGGGAAGAAGCCAAATGCACATTTACCTTCACAATTTCCATCTCTTGTTGAACTAATGTCATGCCTTGCTTCCCATTAAATTATTCAAGGTTTTCCTTGTTCACCCAATTGTCGCTGAATCAAGCGAGGATGTCATTTTGTCCAGCTTGAGATTCAATCTTTCAAATGCCACTTGCAATATTTCCATTTTGGTTTGCAACAGACCGATTCTCTGGTTCAAGAGCATAGAAGAGCTTGGGATTGTGCCAACACCATTTCCCCTTGCCTGAAAAGTAGGATCAGAATGAAATCCATGGATGTGACAATTGAGCCAATTGTTTCGTGATTTCATCTTTCTCGATATTGTAATGGTGCTCCATTTGAATGTCTGCACCCTGACTTTCCTCGCTTCAAGAAGAGTAATAAACTAGACTTGTATTCATGGAGAAACAATGCCACACATCCTCTTTTTATAACCATGCAAGCCAATCTTCCCTAGCCCATCGCTTATCGCAACATTTTCTATATGACAATCATTCCCTTGTATTCACCAGACAAAGTGTTCCATCACTATATTAATGCATATATAATTTGCAATAAGCTCCATTAAAGTCGACTAGAAAAAGTGTGTTTGTTTCATCTCAAGTATGAGAATGCCATCACTCTGAGGCCATCCAAATTTATTAACAGGTTGAACAAACATTCACCTATCCACTACATGACATCACTTGTGAGGAGAATCCAAGTGTATGCATGAATCCAACCTTCATCTAAGTGGAGGCATTGTCAAAGCATGAAAGAAATAAATAACATGATCGAAAATCCATGGTGGACTCTAACATTAGGGCATCAGATAAGCCACCCTTCCAATCTTCCATTAGTTCTATTTAATAACCATGTAATCTGTATTGAAATTTGGATTATCATGGTATATGGTTTATAACTATGTTGCTATCATTTTGAACCATCACTCCTTATTCTAGGGAGACTCCCTAGTTTGCTAGTGAATATTCCACCAAGTTTATATGCCTCTTGACGTGAAAGAATTCAACATTTTCGAACTTTGCAATTTGGATGGTGATTCTATGCAGGATGGAGGATTGGATTTGCTTAGGATCCTTTTTGAGCTTACATACCTATTGAATTACTATCATCGAATCTCGAAAGACCATTAGTTGTCAAATTTTACTTGATCACTATCATAAGGTTAAGAATTCAACCTAGTTATTATATGAGATTCCCGAACCCCAAGTGTATTGAATATATTTTTCTTCATCAAGACGGAAAATAAACCCTCCCACTCTTGCCTCCTTAATCAATTTAAAATATTTCATAAATATGTTTTATTTAAATATAAATAAATTATATATATATATAGATATTCATAAAAGGACTAACAAATAAAAAGTCAATGCACATGGAAAACTATAATCCTTAATAAAAGGAAAAATTAATAAATGTAATTCTCACATGGATATATATACAAGTATTTTTATGCGACATTGATATGATAGAGGTTGAAGTTTTTCCCCGATGGAGGTGACAATACATTATCAAACTTTCAGCAGGTGAATTAACAATTATGCTAAATACTTGGATGAGGCAGTTCAACAAGTTTATTCGTTTGACCAAGGTTATTATTTGGATGTGTGTTTATTGTATGGGTTACATATCAATGACCCTTGGTGTTAGAACTAAGCTCTACACTTGGCCTCGCATGGCAAGTGCGTGGTGCTTCCACGCTTTGAGTACTTTGGGCCACTTGCCCAAGTTACTTCAAATTAAATGTTTGCAAATGGGAATCAGTGTTTTCATTCAATCTAGGATCATGCATAAGATCACTCATTATGTTAGCTTTGATATTCAGAGCTCCTCCCATGGAGAATTGGATGCAGATAGAGAACTATCTGATAAGTAGGAAAAGCTCATTTATGAGATCATCCTGTGACAATGCCTAGGAATGGCCGATCTCTAGCTCAGTCTATACACTTGGTCATTTTCGTGCATCCTAAATGATATCTTCATTCATCGTAATTTCCTTATAATGTCTGTTATGCCTTATATATGGCCTATGTTGTTCTCAAGGTGGTAGAAAGGTAGCAATTTCTTCATGAGGGAGGTCGTGTGTAACCTTGAGACTCGTGTGTCTCCTTTTATATGGTGGTTATAGGCTATGTGGGTCACTGCGCTATTGGGTTGTGTTATATTCTTTCCACGACTAGCCTGCCTAGTTAACCGAGAGGTTAGATGGGGGGTTGGAGACTCGGTGACAGAGCATCTGAACGCATTTAATACTATGGTAAGTCAGTTATTACCTGTTGATATTAAAATTTCATATGAAGATAAGTGCATCAGTTTGTTGTGTTCTCTACCATATTCGTGGGATAATCTAGTTATTGCAATAGGTAGCAATGCAACTGCCTTGTAGTTTGATGAAATAGTCTTATCCTTGCTGACGGAGGAGATGGGACGAAAAAACATGGAGAGCCAAAATGGTGATGCCTTTTCTGTACGAGGACGGTCCCAGAACAGAAACAAAAATAAGTCATCGAGTGCGAGATCTAAGTCTCTAGGAAAACTTGTAAAGGTGGTGTTATCACTCAGAATTTTCCTTAGAAGTTATCAAAAGAAGGAAGAAACCGAAGTAAACACAAACCAATCTTTTAAGTATAGGCTCTAGCCAACCTATGACTCAGAGAGGGCTCTCTCTATATAATTTAGCTTTGTTTCTTATGGGATTTTAGGCTAGTTCTTAGTGTTGCTTGGGGTTTTGGTTTTGAATTGAAGGTTGGGTGGTGGAATTCTTAGAGCAGATGGATAGAGCTAGGTCTTCAAGCCATTGGGCTATGGAGTCGACAAATGGATTGATCCGAATGGAAAATGGCATCAACCCACTCATCCACCCATATTATTCATCGACCCATGGAATTTACCCATGGTATTGTAAATGGCATCCACCCATGCTACTCATCCACCCATATTCTTCATCAACCCATGGAATTTACCCATGGTATTGTAAATGGCATCCGCCCGTGGTATTGTAAAATTCACCCATGGAATTAACCCATGGTATTGTAACTAAAAAATACTATAAGTAACAAGTCACATTTTGTAAAAGGACAGATTGTCCGCCACAATGTAGCCTTTACAGTTCAGAGGCATGTAGCGACCACATCTCTTCTCAGAGATAAGCTACCATCGCCCTAGCTGGTTTATTTCCATTACTATTTTAATAAAAAGTTTCTTTGTGGTTTTGTTTATTGGGCATTCTCCTTATTTTTCTTCTAGCAATTTAATCTTTCAGATTTTGGGGGTCTCTCCCCCCAAGATCCATTTCAATCTCTTAGATCTTTAGGGCCTCCCCCCAAGATCTGGATCAGTGGTATCAGAGCAGGTTACAATTCCATGGGAATGAGGGTTTCATGCATATTTCAGTCTCAATTTTTGCAGGACTTTTTTTTGGGCGGCGACTTTTCAGATCAGATCTGAACATTTTGGTACAAAATTTACAAAAACAAATACCAGATCTAGACTCCTCTCGAAAAATCACCCAATTTCAAAAAAAAAATGGGTTGAATCGGAGTTCGGATGTGGGAGATATCGCTGATTTAAAATCAGCTATTTTAAATTTTTGTGACGGCAGAACTGTTGCAGCACGAATCTGAGATCTCAGAGTGTCCAGATAAGGATTTCCAAGTCATGGGAAGATGAAAAATGGTCCTTCTGCTTCTAAAAACAGGTTATAATAAATATTCTGAGTTATATTGACTGAGTTATGCCCATTTTAATTCTGGAGCAACATTCGAAGTGGGTTCCCATTGGAGATGTGCCCTCCCACCCCACTTTAGTAGGCACCTGCTTCACATTCATCAATTTCAACATAGCAGCATTCGGCTTGGGTTATTTGGAGACGTGCCCTCCCACCCCAGGCTATGTAGGCAACTGCTACTTCATCAGCAACCAACATCATGGTTATGGGTCAACCGCATAAAATCCTTGTTATCGAAGTCCATTTGCTAGGCCGCACACTGTCAGAATCACTGTTGGTCACAAGCATTACAGGGTATCTCTATCCTCAGATCTTCGTTTATTAGGTTTTGGGTTAACCACATAAAATCCTTATCTTCAGTGGCTCTTCATATTCCACAAAGGCTTTGCAGGAGGGAACTTTACGCAATGGGGACCATTGCTTCTTAAGAAAGGAGGAATGATCCGAATGGAAAATGGCATCAACCCACTCATCCACCCATATTATTCATCGACCCATGGAATTTACCCATGGTATTGTAAATGGCATCCACCCATGGTACTCATCCACCCATATTCTTCATCAACCCATGGAATTTACCCATGGTATTGTAAATGGCATCCGCTCGTGGTATTGTAAAATTCACCCATGGAATTAACCCGTGGTATTGTAACTAAAAATTACTATAAGTAACAAGTCACATTTTGTAAAAGGACAGATTGTTCGCCACAATGTAGCCTTTACAGTTCAGAGGCATGCAGCGACCACATCTCTTCTCAGAGATAAGCTACCATCGCCCTAGCTGGTTTATTTCCATTACTATTTTAATAAAAAGTTTCTTTGTGGTTTTGTTTATTGGGCATTCTCCTTATTTTTCTTCTGGCAATTTAATCTTTTAGATTTTGGGGGTCTCTCCCCCCAAGATCCATTTCAATCTCTTAGATCTTGGGGGCCTCCCCCCAAGATCCAGATCATGGATAGCAGGACTGGACCAATTCATTAAAGGGAATGTTCACAGGGCAGGCTAGCAGAGAAAAATGCAAATCTTTAGGCCTAATGGGTGGAGTAACTCTAACCAGGGTGAAAGGGCACTTAAGAATCCTTAGAATGGGGTCAGAATGAATAACAGAGGATAATCATGAACAAAGGGCAATTAAGAATCCTTTGCTATAGATCACAAGAAGTCACCTATACTAAGGAGCAATCAAGAATTCCTTAACTAAGATTTGTGAAGAAAACATATAATAATGCATAACAATCAGGACAAAGTGCATTTAAGCAATTTCTGAAATATCATTCCATGTTATAACATTTAGATTTTAGAGATACATAAAACATTATGGAAAACTTGAAGAAAAACAACATAGAACATGAGAGAATACTTATTTGTATTTCGATTTACACAAGAATCCTGTAAAATATCTGATCTTTATTCCTTGATCCAGCTAGCCAATCCAGTCATCAATACAATAGAATTTCTGATTTGAGAGAAAAAGTCTATAGAAATGTTTTGGAATCCACCCCTCCATACTTCGAAATATGAAGTATATATACAAAAAATTATTACAAAATATCTCAAAACAACTTGAGATTTATTCTAGGAAATACAAAATATCTTCTAGCAAGAAGATAGAGACAACTAATGAACTATTTCTTGTTGTCCCCTTTATTGGGGTTGTGATGGCCTTTATGGTTGAAGTGTAGCCCTTTATGTTGGCTGATAGTTGTGGAATTTTTATGTTGGAGTCTTCTTTACTTTGATCTTTCATCTAATACTCTTTGACCCTGCTACCCTTTTACCCTGTTGTGTTGTTTTCACTTGTTTCACCCTGTTGCCTTCATTTTTACTACACAATAACTTTCAGTTGTTTATTTATCACAGTAAATCTGTCATAGTTTCCCACCATTATGCATCTGGTAGTTTCACATTTACCATTCTCCTATAGATTTCATCAGCCTCAGTATACTTTGCAAAATTGGGCTTGGTGAGGAACAAATGTTTTACCTCATGCTCAAGGAAAAACAAGTTCTCAAATGTGTCATATAATACTTTCCCTGTTGGCAGGGCTTTAATGGATGAATAAATGGCTTGTTCGTTAGCCAATTTTCTAAGTCTATCCCCATAGTCCAACTGTGTCATTAGTTTATCATGGATGACCATGGGACTGGGAAGACCTTTGTCTCTCAAAATTTGGAATTTAGCCATGAACCTATCAATGGCTACCTGCATATTGTGGCACTTTTCTTCCAAATTAAGCATAAGTTTCCTTTTGGAAAGGACCTTCCTTATTTCTAAAATGGCAACAGTCATATCTTCTATATTTAGCTGTTGGAGCTCATATCTATTTTTGTTGTTGAGGAAGTGGATGAGTCTATTGGCATCCTCTAGTATATTTCCCAACTCCTCGTTTACTTTCTGGATAGCTTCAGTAGCTACCTTTACTAGCTCTATTTGCTCAAAAATAACTTGGATTGATGACCAAATATCATTGGCAGAGTCAATGATATTGGCCCATAGCATTTTTTTGGTTTTTCCCAGTGGCTTCTCAAGTGTTAATCCTTTTCTAGGATTTTGATCCTCTCACCCATTCTCTGGGCCCTTTGTGTTTCTTCTTTCTGCTTGAGTTGGGAAAGTTTGCAGTCAGTTTCCAAACTTGCCACCTTTTCCTTCAATCTTTTCATCTCTATAGCCTCGATAAACATATCTTCGATGGCTTTCACAAGTTCTACTGCTTTGTATCATGATGCACCTGCTGTTGTAGTAGATTATGCTGTTACTGGCAATGTTGTTCCAAGTGGAGCTGTAGGTGCCAAAGATGTTGTTAGTGTGGATGGCACTGTTGTAGAGACTGTGGGGATAACATTTGCTGAAGAGGTGGCCACATCTGCTTGTTTTAATTGGATCAAAGTATCCAATTCCTTTTCAATCTCTTTCAGTTGATCATTTAATTTCAAGACTAAGTCCATGAGTTCTTCATGCCCTTGTTGGGCTTCTAGGACTTCCAATGTTTGTGGATGATGCAGCTGGGGTATCTTTTGCTGCTTCTTGAGTGCAGCGATATCATCATTTTTCTTCTTAATTAACTGCTTTGTGGATTTTATATCCTTGGGATGATGTCCCAATTTAATTACTAATTCCTCTAAGGACTTGATTTTTGTGTCCTTGGCCTGTGAGGAGGCCTTTTCCAACTAGAATTGTGCAAATATGTTGTTTAAGGAATTCTGTAGCCGATGAGCAGCTATGGCCTTTCCAGTCAAGGTGGAGTATACCATCTCCCTTATTTTCTTATGTAGCTCAATCTGGTCTATGGGATGGATATCCCTTGCCAGCACTTCAAAATCTACTTTCTTAAAATCTGAGGTTGTTTTTGGTTGTTGAGTTGTAGGCTTGATAAAAGTCATCTGCATTTTCCCCTCTTTGATATCAAAGGTTGACATTAGCCTGGTTTGATTGGTAGGGGTCATCTTCAGGTACTGGGCATAAGTTTGGACCTTAAGCTTCTCATTCCTTGCTTTTATTTCCCTGTACCTTTCCTTGATGTCTTGGTCTTTGTCAGCAAGCATTCTGAAGGAAGATACCTCAAGACTAAGCTGCCTTTCCAACACCTAATTTTGTGATGTGGAGGGTGTGCCTTCCAATGGGGTGATGGGCCTGCTCCTGTTTCCTTCTATGCTGGTGACCTCTACTATCTCCTCTGTGTATTCCTGTTCAGAGACAGGATTCACTCTCTGTCTTTTTTCTTGGCTTGTATCTGCATAAGTCTATGAAGTGGCCCTTGCTGATGTGGTGGCCTCCTCCCTACTTCTTTTTAGGCTCTTCTCCTCATTTAGAGGAGTCTGCACAACTGAGGGGGTACTCATGGTTGTCTCTGGTCTGCTTGATTTCTCTAGCTTGTCTGACTGCTCTAGCCTGCTTGACTGTTTTGGCCTGCTTGATTGTTTAGGCACCTGCAGGAAAGAACCCTGATCAAGTTGTTTTTCCATGTCAATTAGAGCATTCTCTATGTCTATTCTGGTGTTGTCTTGATCAACTAGGGTTCCTTCCACCCATTCTGATTGGTTGCCATATGCTTCAATCTCAAGTATGGGATGGTGAATAAAAGGTCCTAACTTGACCTTTTGCCTCTTCTTGGTGATGAATTCCAAAGGGTCATATCTCCAAACAAAACTTCTCTGGAACTTCATATTCTATAGTATCAAATCTACCTCTTTCCCTGCCTCCCTAGAGTTACATATGAAGAGGCCTAGTTGGTCTTTTATTTTGAAATTGGCCTTCTTCTTTGCATTGACAAAGTTTACCTCATCTGCATTGATAATTTGCTTATAGTATTCTAATGCAAACAACCTCATAGGGAGGTATCTTGGCAATTTATATGGTGCAAGCATGCAACCATATATCCTGATTTCTGTGTGGTTCTGGTAAAGGTACCAGTCACCCACTTTGGTCTGCTTTGACAGTTGAAGGACTCTCTTTATTTCTGGACTGATTCTTGGAGGAGGGTTTCCAGTCAACATTGTCATAACTAGATGTACAAATAAGTCAATGAAGTCTGAATAAGAGTATGGAGACTGATACTCGTGGACTAATGGGGTCCAAAAAATGACTGACCTAGGTTGACCCTTTGTATCAAGCTTCTGTAGGGTGAATGTAAACTTATCTGACTGGTAATATAGAAAAAGATGGTACAAAACAAAGGAGTATTTTAAGACTCTCTCATTGCTCATTCTGAGAAACTGCTCATGCATCCTGCAAGCTATGAATGTGGCAAAGTCATAAATGGTGGCAGGAGGTTGTCCTGGGGTATAGATGGACATGAAATCCAAGATAATTTCATCAATATACTCATTTGTGGAGTAACCCAAAACACAAGATATCATGGCTACAATATTTCGGCCCCAAGGGGAAAATATAGTTGCTACATATGGAGGGATGTCTTTAGGGATGTGCTTCTCTTCTCTGATGAAGGTTTGGAGTAATTGGGCCAATTTTGCAGAGCTGAGTTTGGGATATAAGTCCAGCAGATCTCCAATTGCGAGGGGAGTTAGGTTTGGCCCTGGTTGGAGCTGCAACATTTCATTTATAGACTCAGCAGTGATGGTGAAAAGGACCTTCTGTTCATGAGACATGATGGTTCTGTGACTTGGGACATAACAAACATAGCACATATGCACAATTTCAGGAAAAATTTGGACTTAGGGGAACTAATACTTGGGAAAATTTGACTCCCAAAGGTCAATTTCATCAGCCTGGTTCAGGAACTTGTCCCTACTTTGGCAATGTATTTTGAGCAGGAGCTTTATGACAATGGTATCTTTTATCTGGAAATATTTATCAACTAGGGGAAGGTGGTCCATGTCTAAATGAGGTGTAGAGATGGGTCTCACATCCATAGCAATTGGGACAGCCATACTCAATTCTTGTGGATTTGAGTACGGGGGGTAATTTCAAGTTTTTTAGGGCAACGGTGTTCTGCGAGGAGTAGACTTGAACTCTTGAGTATTTTTAACTAATTTTTAACTTAACTAAAAACACTCAGCAACTGGTTACTTTGAAATTGACATGGTATTTGGTGAATTCTGGTTTAAATACCTAAAACTGGGGTGAATTGGCTCTGAGCAGGGTGGCTGGCGACTACAAGTGGTCGAATGGGCTTTGTATAGGCTGCAAGGCCGACTGGGTTGTCTGTGGCATCTTTGGAGTGAAATTGTACGTGGGTTGACAGCTTCGACGTTTGCAGGTGTCGTGCATGCGTACAGAAGCTTGAATATGAAAATTCAGCGAAAATAAACAATTTTGGGGCTTTTTTCTTTTATACGCAAAAATTTATTTTTTGGCGGGTACGGGGTGAATAGTGGTTAATTCATCACGTAGCGGGAGGGCGATAAGTGGTTCATTTCGCACCGCTTTTGGGCATTCGGTGGTATTTGGGAAGGGTCGCCCAATTCCACTCATCGAATGACACGTAGCATTGGGGGACAGGGGGAAAACCACTTTATTGGGTGGGTAAACAATGGACGTCGGGTTGGTCCAATATAGATGAGGAGGGGGACGATCGCACGGTGATCGGGTGGAGAAGCTGCACGAAGGATAGTGGGGGGCCCGGCGGGCACTTAATTACGGCAGTATCAGGCTTAAAGTGAGATTAGGCCATCGGGGTAATTAACAGAGGATTAAAGGGGGCTTTATTAGCTTGATCGTTGATCAACCAGTTAAAGGTTTTGGTCTGGTTTTAAGGTGAAAATCATAGTTTATAATTAAACTGGGGTGTAGGGTTAATTTATACATAGGAGTTAAATATATATGGGAAATTGGGTTTTTATCGAGATTTAATATAATAAAGTCAGTAATTAATATGGAAAAGGGGCGGAAAAGGGAAAAACATTAAGCAAAATGATTTTTTTGTGAATTACATGTTTTTCACATATTTACATTAATACTTAGAGTAAAGCATTTTTGTGCGTTTTTGGTATGAAAAGTGTTTTATATGGGGGAAAATTGCTTTTCCTGGGCAAAAAGTGTTTTAACCTTAGGAAAAATAGTATTATTAGGAAAATGAATGAACTCAAGGGGGGGGGGGGGGGGGTGAAATTTTATGAGGCGAATCTAATACTTGATATCCATAAGTCATTGAACCGAGGGTCCGATCCCTCCAAAAGTCAGAGAAATGCTCTGAGCCTCTTTGACTTAAAGGTTTTAAGTACTTTGAACTTTATTATGGGAAATTATTTAAGTAAAGAGGTGAAATGAATGGGGGAAGTTAATTAATTGACTTTAAAATCCATTTCCATGCTTGATTGTCCATTCATATTTGGAACATATGATGAAAGATGATAAATATGCTTTTTTGTCTAATCAATCATCATACTTCTGCAACCTTTCTTCTACTTACCCATCTACTTATCCTACCATTTTTTCTTCACTTTATTAGGGTGCATTTAAGCTACCAAACCCTTATCAATATTTTCTTTCTTTACATAGCAAACTATCTAAATCCAACCTTATATCATCCAAGGGCTCAGATTAAATAGTTGAGCTCCTTTTATTTACTCTACTTATCTAATTATTTGCCAAGATTACACTGTTTGGTCAGATTTTATTCTCTATATATAAACATAAAATTGAAAACATGAAATAGCCAAGTTTAAACATTTTGACTATCATGGATTATAGCAAGGATTACAAGCTACACACAATCATTTATTATGCATAAAATTAGATAGGAGTGGCATTTTGACTTGCACACTTTCCATGGTCTCTTTTGTCTTTTGGGGTTCATATATTTCATTTTTTTGACCTATTTTCATTCTTTTTGTCCTTTGATTATGCTTTTAGGACATACCCTCTTTACATTTTTTTAATTTTTTTTAATATGGAAAACATTTGCAGAAATCAAAGGTATCTACAATATTACAAGGCTTAATCTCAGTCAATCAAAATTATGATTCCTATTGGTATAGGAACCTAACAGGTGGTGTGCTGGAAATGTGGAAAGGAAGGACACTACAAAAGGGATTGTAAATCTAAAGCTCCTGACAAAGGAAAGGTATCTAATGATGCTATTTCTCTAGAGGCAAAAACCACCTCAGATGAAGGTGGGGATGTGTACTTGGCTTCCTCAATTACACATGTAGATCATGAGACATGGTTGATTGACTCAAGTGCATCCTTTCACTTCACTCCCCATAGAGAGTGGTTCTACAAGTATGAGAAATATGATGGTGGTGATGTCTTCTTGGGGGATGACAGGAAGGCTAGAATTGTTGGTCATGGAAAAGCCAAATTGGAGTTGCAAGGTGGAAGGATTAGAAAACTTCCGGGTGTTCTGCATATTCCTGCATTAGTAAGAAATCTAATTTTTGTAAGCAAGCTGGATGATGCAGGTGTAAAAACACTCTTCGAGAAAGATACTTGCAATATGGTTCGAGGAGCACTTGTATTGATGCGGGGAGTTCAGATTGGAACTCTATACAAGATACAAGGTAGCACTGTTATTGACAGGTGCAATAGTTTTGTGGTTCTTGAAAGTGAAGTAGAAAATCTAGTGGTCTCTAGAGAAAAGACCATGCTATGGCATCAAAGGCTTGGAGATATTGGAGAGAAGGGTCTTCGAATACTTCATGGTAAACGTATGGTAGAAGATATGACTAATATCTCTCTGGATTTTGATTTCTGTGAAAATTGTGTAAATGGGAAGAAGAATCGGGTGAGTTTCCCCTCTAGTGGTAAGAGGGTGAAACAGATATTAGAGCTTATGCACAATGATGTGTTTGGACCTGTGAAGGTTCCATCACTGGGTAAGTCTGTGTACTATGTATCATTTATAGATGACTTCTCAAGAAATACATGGATAATTTCCTCAAGAATAAATTTGAACTCTTTGACAGGTTTAAAGAATTTAAGGCTCTGGTGGAAAACCAGACAAAGAAGAAGATAAAGGTGTTGAGGACAGATAATGGTGGAGAGTTTTTCAGCAAGGAATTTGAAGAATTCTATAAGAAGTGTGGTATAGTGCGACAGAAGACTAATCCATACACACCTGAGCAAAATGGAGTTGCAGAAAGAATGAACAAGACATTGATGGAAAGAGCAAGAAGCATGCTCAGTGGTGTCGGGTTAGGATAGGAATTCTGGGCAGAGGCGGCGGAGAAAACATGTTACCTGGTCAACAGATCACCTTCATCAACGTTGGAGGATAAGACTCCACAAGAGGTATGGACTGGTCAGAAACCCTCTCTTTCACATCTGAGGGTATTTGGATGTGATGCATATGTACATGTTCCAAACAAGAAAAGAACAAAGTTGGATAGCAAATCTGAAAAGTGCATCTTTTTTGGGTATAAGGATGGTTTAAAGGGTTACAAGCTTTGGAACCAACCAACAAGGAAGGTTGTGTACAGCCGAGATGTGGCATTCAAAGAGGTAAAATATGTTATTAAACATGAATTTCCATAAAAGGAACCTGAGAAGATAGAGTTTGAGCTAAAGGAGGAAGAATCAAAGTCTACAACAAAAGAGGAATAAGAAGTTGAAGAGCCACAAACTCCGGTTGTGAGAAGATCAGTTTGAGAAAGAAGGCAGCTAGAAAGGTATATTCCATCTTATTTTTGTTCAAATTTTGCTTTATCTATTACTGATGATGATCCCAGAACTGTGAAGAAAGCAGTAGATTCAAAGGATGACAAACTCTAGAAAGAGACCATGGTTGATGAAATGGAATCTTTGCATAAAAATGAGGCATGGGATCTGGTGGAGTTGTCAGCTGGAAGGAAACCAATTGGAAGAAAATGGGTGTTCAAGTAGAAGATGAATGCAAAAGGAAAGGTGGAGAAATACAAAGCTCAGTTGGTAGCAAAAGGTTATTCCCAGGTGTCGGGAATTGATTTTGGTGATATTTTTTCTCTTGTTGCCAAGGTAGCTTCTATTAGATTAATTTTATCTGTTGCTGCTGCTTTTGATTTTGAGGTAGAACAGATGGATGTGAAGACAACATTTATTCATGGGGATCTGGAAGAAGATATCTACATGAAGCAACCTGAATGCTTTAAGGTGAAGGGTAAGAAAAAACTGGTATGCAAGTTAAATAAGTCATTGTATGGGTTAAAAAAGTCACCAAGGATGTGGTATCAGAAATTTGATACATTTATACGAGGACTTGGCTTCACCAAGAGCAAAGCAAATCACTGTGTGTATTTTAAATTAATTGGTGACCATGTTATTTATCTGGTCTTGTATGTGGATGATATGTTGTTGCTTGGAAATGACAAAGAAATTATCCAGGATTTGAAGACCCAATTGTCCTCCAAATTCAACATGAAAGATCTTGGTGCTGCAAACTATATTTTGGGCATGGAAATTAAAAGAGATCGGGCAAAGATGAAGCTCTCGTTAAACTAGAGGAAATGTGTCGAGACAATACTGCAAAGGTTTAATATGTAGGATAGTAAGCCGGTGAAGGTTCATATTCATGTTGGTGTAAAGTTATCTGCTGAATAGTGTCCCAAGACACAAGAAGAGGAAGAGGACATGTCTCGTGTTCCATATGCAAGTGAAGTCGGTAGCCTGATGTATGTGATGGTATGTACTAACAAAACATTGCACATGCAGTGGGAGTATTGAGCAGGTTTATGTCAAAAACAGGAAAGGAGCATTGGACAACAATGAAGCGGGTTTTCAGGTATTTGCGTGGCACTAGTGATTATGGTTTGTGCTACCAAGGAAGACCAGGATTGGACAAAGTTTTAAATATTCGTGGCTTTTTCGATGCAGACTGGGCTGGAGATCTGGATCAAAGAAGATCTACAAGTGGTTATGAGTTTAACCTATTTGGAGGTGCAGTCAGTTGGATGAGTAAGAAACAATATGTAGTGGCACTATCAACTACAAAGGCAGAATACATGGCAGCCACTCATGCAAGCAAGGAAGCAGTTTGGTTGCAGAGATTGTGTTCGAGTATGGGGTTAATACAGGGAGCTATAAGGATAGGCTGTGATAGCCAAAGTGCAATTTTCTTAGCAAAGAACCATGCTTATCATTCAAATACAAAGCACATTGATGTTCAGTATCACTTTGTGAGGGATATGATAGAAGACAAAAAGGTGTTGCTAGTAAAGGTGTACACTGTGAAGAATACTGCAGATGCATTGAAAAAATCTGTGAGCTCTGAGAAGTTCTCTTGGTGTAGAGAAACAATGGGCGTTGCAAGGCTGGATAAATGACTAAGCTCTCCTGTGGAAAGAAAACAACAAGTGGGATAATGTTGGGTTGTGCTATATTCTTTCCATGACTAGCCTACCTAGTTAACCGGGGGGTTATAGGGGGGACGAAGCCCCCCCTTCGTTGTGGAAATTACACAGCGGGGGGGTCACAGGGGAGGTGGCAGCCCCCCTTGTCCAAGGGGTTTGAGGGGGGTGGGTAGCCCCCCTCTACGGGGTTCGAGGCAGCACCTCGAGAATTTTTTTTTTTGGACCCTATATTAGGTTGGGTGGACCTACCTATGGTTTTCGCACATGGTTTTGGATGTGATGGTTTTCGGTCCATGGTATTAGATGCTTTGGCATGTATAAATATGTATTGTAACATTGAAAGGAACATAATGAAAAATCAAGCTGGCAGTGTCGGTTTTGGGATCCAGGGGAAAATCTCTGTGTATATGTGTTTTATGTGTTATGCTCTCGCATTGTATATTTTTTGTGTTTTAGAATTCGTATGCAGGTAATTCTTGTATGAGGTTAAAACCTACATGCGCTTGGAGGTTAACCTCCACTCATACCTTCTCATTTGGTCATATGAGGGTTGTCTTGTTGTTTTCATTTTTGTTGGTTTCTACAATGTCTTTTGGTCACTTGTAGTAAGGAGGTGAGAAATACCTAGAGTCATTTTCATCCTACTCTCAAGAGTCAATTTTCTTTGTACTTTTTATGCACAACTCAGAGACTGGTCTGTCTGATCTGAAATTGGATTAGGTGATTTCTTCCTCCTTTCTAAAATCAAATAAAAGAAAAATTTAGGATCGTGTCAATGCATTGCGAGAAAAAAAATGGGTCTTAAAACAACAAGGTCTACAATGTCTCTTCAATCATGAATTAGACATCATATGTAATTGAACATAATGACCATAACACACATAATCCATGAATGCATAATGAAGAGCAAGACAAAATGTTTGTTGATGGAGTTTGCCCCTCCTGGGCTACATGTCCAGGCCTATTAACATGACTAGACCACTCATATATTCAATATAAAAATGAAGTACATAAACATTTGTTGTTGGTAAATATGTGGTTATTACCCGTGCAAGTTAGTGTTCTCCTACAAAGAAATCTCACCACAACAACAACTCAAATCATTTCGTACAAAGATGGCATACTCCAACTGAAATTAGCTAAAAGAAGCATGTGAACACTTCAATTCCACATTGAAGCACATAAACAAAAATTCATGATAAGAGAAGTTGAACCTGAATTTACCCCTACTAGTTACCACTATTGCAGTAGCCTTTTGAAAGTGAGAATACCCCTACAAGGTCTTCTCCATGTCCAAATACCTTCCAGAACTGCTTCCAAATCCTAATTAATCCATACACCTTTAGTCTCAAACCTGCAAAAATACTCTATATATGTGCTCAAGTTAGGATTAGAGGTTACCAATGGATTCATAACATCCAAAAACCACTACGTAACCTCTTTTTGAGCTCAATTTGGATAAAAAATAAAAAATGTATGAGCTTCCAAGCTCTCTCATGAACTTGACTGTTAACCATCCTACAAATTCACCCTTCTGGCTAACTTTCCTACAAATCCACCCTGAAAATCGCTAATGAAGAGACAATTTCGCCCTCCGTCGGTGCATTTTGTTGGAACTTTAATTTAGCTTTTAACCCCTTGAGACTGAAAATCAGGGTCGTGTGGGCACATAGGGCTAAGGGTTGGGCCTTAACACCAGCCCCTACTGGTTAAGCCCTTAGCACCAAGCATGTGGTTATATGGGCACGATGGGGCTGAGGGACGGGCTCCTTCTCGTCGGGCCCCTTTACACTTCGCGTCGGGTCACATCGGGTCGCATAAGTCCCGGGGATGGCCCCCTTCCCTTAACGCCTTAACCTGAGTGCCTTTTGCATTCCACCTTGGGCATGTGCATTGTCAAACAACCAAAGGTTGCCCCCCTTGCTTTAGCACCTACCTTGTAGCCTCCCCTACGAGCATATGAGGTGTGGTATGACCACGGGCCAGAGCTCTTTCCTCCACCCCCACTCCTTAATTCCTCTGTAGGTTATATGGTAGTGATTCGGTGGTAAGGTGTTATGGCCTTGCGTTGGGGCTAAGCCCTGAACCCTTGGCTCCCTCCACCATGGTTTTTTGGAGTGTGGTGTGCCCAAGGGCTAGGGCTTAGCCCCAACCCCTTCCCCCATATAGCGTCGATGTATACTTTATATAGTGGTTAGCCACTATGACTTACAAGAACCACCGTGTGCCCTAGTGATAAGGCACTTGACTTGTGCTCGACTAGTCCCATGCTCGATCCTTGTGGGGGACAGTTTGGCCCATACAAAATTTTACTATGCCCTTGGGAGTCCATGTGGCAGCCATCCATTAGCCCACGTGGATTCCATCCATTTGACCATGAAACCACAACCATAACCAATCAGAACTCAGTAGAATTCGACCAATCTGGAGAGGACAAGTGGCATCCTGCCATTGGCCCACATTGTACAGTCAACCTGCCTAGTCGCCTACCGAGTCAGCGTACCTGCAATATTTCTGCTTCTTTGGGAAAATGATTAGAATGCAATTTCGGGAGCATACGATATCAGTTTTGATCGGTTCAATTTTTTTTGGATTAAGAGCAGTGAACTCTTCGATTTGGCATCAGTTTCAAGAAGTTCTGGGCACTTTCATTTTTGAGCTTAAAATTGATCACCTGATCACACCTCCCCACTAGGAACTTTTGGACTCCAAAAGTTTACTTCCCTAGTCAATATGAAGAGGCTAAAACTCAAAAATACCCAAAAATTCACTCCAAATTGCAAAATTTTCAATTGGTTCCCTTCAAGCCCTAATCAAGGCACTTCAATTATCATCCTCATCGAGACTTGTTGTCCTTTTAAGAATTGTGCCATCATTCTTATCGTTGTTTCAGGAACAAAATATTGATGAGCGGAATTTGAACATTCCCTTTACTCTCATCTTTGCACGGCTCCAAAAACACTTCATCTTGAAGTTTAAATTGTTGAAGACAAACTTGACCCCATCATGGAAATTAGAAACAAAATAAACTTGCTTTAACCTATTCAAGTTGAGCTTGTACATAAAAAGTACACTGTTGCAAAATTTTCCATGATATGATTGACCTTGCCTACAATCGAATACTTGTATCAGTAAACATATGACAACTAGAAGACAACTTTGAATGACAATCTTGTACATTCACAAAAGTCCTTGGACATGTGGACTTATAACAAGCCAATGCCAAAATCAATGAAAAACATCTACTTGTTGAAGATAGTGAAAATGAATGTTCACTTTACAAAAGTATCTAAACAGGTAATGACAACAAGTATTTACAAAATTTTACAAAACAACTTTACAAAAAGTGCACCCAAACTTTGCCTCTCCTAGGCTTGTGGGTTCTCTTCTTCCACCGTCTTGTCTTGAAGGTCGCTTAGGATTGTAGAGAGTCCTCTTTGCCACCTTTTTTTCTCTTGCATTATGTAGCATAATCTCTTTACCTTTCTTTGAATGAAATTCCAGATGCAACTTCCAACATCGTTCAGTGTCATGTCCATGCACTTTGCAATGAGCATAGAAAAAGTTATTCTTGTTTGCTTGCATATAAGTTCTCTCATGCGAAAGAAAGTCAGTGTGCTTGATGCCTAAAATTTGGTTCATTATTTTAACCATTATCATATGTTGCTCACATAAAACTACGCAATGGTAAAAAGCATCACAAAATGTACAAGGGTATTGATTCCACAATTATTCAAAATTTCCATGCATTGGAAAACACTCTTGAGAGTTATACATGTCTTTAGAGTTGCAACTTCGACGGTTGTCACAAGGTTGTGACATCTCATGCTCATATGTTTGATGTAGCTCAAGTTGTTTGGAGCATTCTCCAAACTCCTTTCAGCTATATCCAAATCCCTGGTACTTCAATCTTTCCTCAACCATAATTGGACTGGTAATACCTTGACCATTTTTGTCAAGACCTCCATCTTCATATCACATATTAGAAAGCAACTTCATACCTATGCCCTTGGTATGTTGCTCAAACGCTGCAAAAGAGTTGTTATGCATATAAACCGAAGGAGTGGAACTTGAGATGCTAATTACCTCCTTATTTCCATTCATCTTCACAACTCTTGATGATGACGATGATGGCCAAATTATAGATGACTCTAGCCACCCACTCTTATCCACTGGAATATGGTGTGATTCTTGAAGATGTTTGCAAAATGCACATGCAACATCTTCCACATATGGTCCAAAACCACTATTTGAACCATGACCACATACTGGCCTCATTCTGGAGGTTTCCCTTGCTGGTACAAGATTTGAACTATCTACAACTTGCTCATCAAAAACTTATAGCAATACAAAGTGCATGTGTCTCTTCTCCTCTTTAGCTATCTCCAACATCCTTCTCAATTCTATGTTCTCCATCCGAAAATCCAAATTCTACTCCTTTAGCTCTTGGAGATTCTTTTTGTTACCCATTCTTGCAACTTAGTCAACTGGTGCTCTTATACCAAATTGATCTGAAATTGGATTAGGTGATTTCTTCCTCTTTTCCAAAATCAAATAAAACAAAAATTTAGGACCGTGTCAACGCTTTACAAGAATAAAAATGGGCCTTAAAACAATAAGTTGTTCAATGTCTCTTCAATCATGAATTAGTCTTCATATGTAACTGAACATAATGAACATAACACATATAATCCATGAATGCATAATGAAGAGCAAGAAAAAATGTTTGTTGACGGAGTTCAACCCTCTTGGGCTACATCTCTGGGTTAGTTAACATGGCTAGACCACTCATATATTCAATATCAAAATGAAGTACATAACCATTTTTTGTAGGTAAATATGTGGCTATTACCCATACAAGGTAATTTTCTCCTACAAAGAACTCTCACAACAACAACAACTCAAAGAATTACAAAGATGACATACTCCAACTGAAATGAGCTAAAACAAGCATGTGAACACTTCAATTCCACATTGAAGCACATAAACAAAACTTCATGATAAGAGAAGTTAAACCTAAGCTGAACCCTGTTGGTTACAACTACTACAGTAGCCTTCTGAAAGTGAGAATACCCCTACAAGGTCTTCTCCATGTCCAAATACCTTCCAAAACTGCTTCCAAACCCTGACTGATCCATACACCTTTAGTCTCAAACCTGCAAAAATTCTCTGTAGATGTGCTCAAATAAGAAATTAGAGGTTATCAATGGATTCAGAACATCCAAAAAGCCCTAAGTAGCCTCTTCTGAGCTCAATTTGGATAAAAAATCAAAAAGATATGAGCTTCCAAGCTCTCTCATGAACTTGACTATTAACCATCCTACAAATTTGCCCTTCTGGCTAACTGTCCTACAAATCTGCCTTGAAAATCGCTAACAGAGTGACAATTCCTCCCTCCATCGGTGCATTTTGTTGGAACTTTAATTCAGCCTCTAACCCCTTGAGACTGAAAATGAGGGTCTTGTGGGCACATAGGGCCGAGGGCCGGGCTAACCGCTCGCCCTTCTCATTGGGCCCCTTTACACTTCACGTCGAGTCACATCAGGTCGCATAAGTCCTGGGGTTGGCCCCCGTACCTTAACACCTTAACCCAAGTGCCTCTTGCATTCCTTCTTGGGCACGTTCATTGTCAAACAACCAAGGGTTGGCCCCCTTACTGTAGCACATACCTTGTAGCCTATGTTGTGGGCATATGAGGTGTGGTATGACCACGGGTCAGATCTCTTTCCTCTGCCCCCACTCCTTAGCGCCTTCGTACGTTATATGGTACCTATTCGGTGGTAAGGTGTTATGGCCTTGGGTTGGGGATAAGCCCCGAGCGCTTGGCTCCCTCTGCCATGGTTCTATGGTGTGTGGTGTGGTTGGAGGCTAGGGCTTAGCCTTGACCCCTTCCCCCATATAGCGTCAACGTATACTTTATATAGTGGTTAACCATTATGACCTATAAGAACCACCATGCGACTTAGTGGTAAGTCACTTGACTTATGCTCGAATGGTCCTACTTTTGATCCCTATGAGGGGAATTTGGCCTATACAAAAAAAATTATGCCCTTGGGAGGCCACGCGGCAGGCATCCATTGCCCCACGTGGCTTCCATCCATTGGCCCACGTAGCTTCCATCCATTGGACCACGAAACCATAACCATAACCAATCAGAGTTCGACCAATCCAGAGAGGAAAAGTGGCATCCTGCCATTGGCCCATATTGTACAGTAAGCCTGCCTAGTCACCTTGCCTAGTCAACGTACCTGCAAAATTTTTGCCTATTTGGGAAAACAATTAGAACGTGATATAAGGAGCATAAGATATCAGTTTTGAGCGACTTAATTTGTGTTGGATACAGATCGACGAGCTCTTCGATTTGGCATCAGTTTCAAGAAGTTATGGGCACCTTCATTTTTTAGCTTAAAATTGATCACCTGATCACAATCCTTCGAATTGGTTGCAATCTGCCTTTCACGTCACTCCAGTCCTTTGAACCCACTGGGATATTGTTTTGTTGACCATTTATTGTCTGTCAGGTGTGGTATAAGGTCGCCTTTTCTTTCTAGTTTTGAAATTTATTACAGTCTCCCTCAATCTTCAGTTCGACAAGTCGGGTTAAATCTAGTGGCTCCAACTTCTCAAGAAGATAAGGGCTTTGAGCAATTTGGGCAATCATTACCTTGGGTTCTCATCGTGTATCAATTCCCACTCTTGTCTTTGTTGTCCTCTTGTCTTATAATAAAGTTTGCAATTAGAACCCTAGTGGGACTGCACCATTAGAGGTTTGGTCATCAGGTATTTGTTTGTAGCTTGGTGTTTGTTGTTGTACGTGTTGCTTGCAGGTATTATATGGCTCCCCACCAAAGATTACCTACTTGTCTGAGTGGAGCTACTAAGGTGTATGATTCAAGACACAAACGTCTTTTTGGGTGGGAATCAATTGCCAATTACTTCAGGGATCACAAATATTTCTCGGATTCAGAGATCGATGGCAACAATGTCAAATGGGTTCCTAATCTAAGAAAGTTTCGGAGAAGAAGGCTTTATTTTCTTCACTCTATCACACATCATTGACCAATGGAGAATTTGCTCAGTATGGTTATTTGTAACAAACAAGTGGGTAACTATAAACTCTTTACCGGTCATAAGGAGATTAAGTGAATATTGTGGGATATCAAGTACAATCTCGATGATATTGTGGTAAGACTCAGTCGTGTGAAACATTTCGTGGTTTCATATTCAGACACATACTCAAACGTTCATCAAGAAGAGGCAATAGTCATAAATGTTACACCTCTAAACACCTTCCTGCAAACATTGATTTGCCTATGAACACCACCCATGCAAGCTCCTCTTTGTAATCGCTAGTCATCATTTTGGACTAAAATGTCCACTAAGAAAATGATTATGTTTTTTGATGTTGGATAGAATTTGCCTTGCTCAGTGATCTTTGTTTATTTTGTCAACTATGTAAGAGACTATAATTTCTATACTATAGTAACTTTACTCAAATCACACATATGTCTATAGTGGTTTCGATGTAAAATAGATACTTTTGTAAAATTGTTAATATTAGTTTCCACTATGTATATAGTAATCCTAGTAAATCCATAATCCTACAAGTGAGCAAAAGACAAAAAAGGTTTCCAATTCAACATTTTATGTAATATTTTTAGCTATCAATAATAAAACATTGTTAGAATTTACAAAAAAAAAAAAACAATAATAATAAAATTTACCACATAACAACGACACTCCCTCAATATAAAACCACCTTTCTTAATTATTTACTTAAATTAACTTTAAACCCCACTCCTTAACTATACCATAACTTTTCTTATTTATTTAATATTTAATCATTTTCCCACTAACATAAATGATTCATTAATAATAACGTAAAACAAATAACACATGCCATTTCAACATAAAATCCCCCCTCGTTAATTATTTAGTTTACTTACCAAACAGGCACCCTTCATAAATATACCATCATCCTCTTTAAGTATTTAGTGACAGTTATTATAGGTTCTTCCTCGTTTGTCTATTAAAAAAAAAAGAATTCATTAAATTGGATAGCGATGGAAATGATAATGACAGTCATGGAAATGATAAACTTAGCTTCTAAAGTGTACAGATAAGATCCAAAAATGTTTTTAATGTACTTCACTATTTTATTAACGTTTAGTTTGATCACCACACAAAGTCGTTAGACTTCCAATTTAGGAGTCCACATTTAGATGGAAAACATCGTTGACCACTTTTTAAAAGAAGTATGTGTTTATTCTATATTGTTCATCCTCTTTAAGTATGTATTTATTTTATATTGTTCATCCTCTTTAACTTGTATTTTTTAACTTTTGTATATAGAAAAAGGTTCACACTTCAAAAGGGATTTTCTTTTCTTTGCAGTGGACAAATCATTTAAACAAAGATTGGTCTTTTGGGTTTAGGTTAAATAAATAAGTAAGAGTGATGCATACATGGTTAAGATGTTTTTTTGGATTTTTTTTCCTTTGCAGTGGATAAATTATATAAACAAAGATTGGTTTTTGGGTTTTGGGTTTAGGTTAAAGAAATAAGTAAGATTGATGCATACATAGTTAAGATATTTTATTTATGGGATGAAAGGTGCTTTTACATATCACAGAATATAATTTTACACTTAATCATATGTAAAATTACCATCATTCATATATAAAATTAATTAAATATAATGAAATAATAATATTAATTAAATAAATTTTTTATATAATTTATATTAAAGTATTATATTTAGCTATGGATTAATCATATTTTATGATACAATATCATTTATTTTTCTAAAATAAAATAAAATAAAATAACGTTAATACCATCATAATATTGAACTTATCAAGTTCTTAGATGGATGTAATTCATAGAGGTGTAAATTTTTATTCAAATTTTTGTAACTTAATAAATGTTTACACTTATAAAAAATTTGTTTTTCATGATATTTTTAAAATTTCATAAATTCCCGATTAGGATGGATATACATTAGTTATACTACAATGTCTTAAAATATATGAATAGAGAACAATTCTAACTATAATAGCAATTAATAACTTAGAAATATACACTAGTTTGGTATGACCTCTCACGTCAATGGCTTTGGAATTTCTTCATTCACAGACATGTGGAGGGGCCCTCCCTTCAGCTTTTGTCCCCTTCTTTTTCACTATTTAGAAAAACCAAGTGGGAAGATGATGGAGGCTACCTAATGTTCCTCTTTTCATTTGCATTGGACTGTCCCTTTCATGAAGCCAACCCCTCATTTGCATTGGACTGTCCCTTTCACCTAGAAGCCAACCCTGCAACCCACTATTTCCAGTTTTAGAAAAAAGACAAGTGCGTAGGTTAGTTTAAAGTTTAAACCATCTCAAAGAATATTTTCATTTTTTTTTTTCACACATTTATATGTATATTTTTTGGATAAGGAGTATATATATTTTGTCTATTACATTAAATCATTTTATCTATTAATTTTTTTCACACATTTATATTTATATTTTGTGGATAAAGAGTATATATAATTTTTCTAATAAATAATGTTTGTTATGTCTAAATTGAATCTAGGTGAAGAGGATCTTTATTCTTTCTCCCACAGCTCAAGATAGCCCAATTGACTATCTACCTTGTAATATATTTTAAGAGACCACTCAAATAATTTTAATTAAGTTATTGTTAAATTGCAATTAAAAATGAATTAGTAAAAAATTGTCATAATTTATTTTCAATTGTTATTCATTCTCTATTTAAATCTTAATTTATTTTAAAATATTAATTAATTTCAAATTTATTCATATAATAAAACATAAAAATGAGAGTTAATATTAAAAGTGTGTGTTTAAATTTAATTGCGAGTTGCCTTAAATTTAGTTGGACTAAAGTTCACGTTTCGTTGAGTTCTTTTAAGTTATTAATTGCTATTATAGTTTGAGTGGTTCTCTATTCATATATTTTAAGACATTGTAGCATAACTAGGCTGTAGTGTAACGGAAAGTTATACCAAGCACACCCTCAACTGAAAACTGCCGATAAGATATGGAATGACGTAAACATGCCACTTGTAATGCACTTTCTCGCCATTTTGCCTCCAAATTATTGAACTGAAAACTGCCAATAAGGTCATTAGATCTGAAATGACGTAAGCATGCCACTCTGTAATGAACTTTCTCGCCATTTTCCCTCCAAATTATTGGAACGCAAGTTGCAACCCAATTTTTACGATGGCAGAGGAAAGAACACGGAAAATTTAATAGAAACAAAAAGCTCTTGTCATAATGTAAGCTGCAAGGAAACCCATACCCACCCCAGCACCTCTTGATTTAACGGTCTGCTTTGACTCGCACCTCTAACTCCCCGCCATGGTTTACGATATCAATTCCGTACGGAACTCCAAAAATCCATAATTCAATCTTTTAGTGCAATCTCTGGAATTAATAATAATTATTACAATCCAGCTCATGGCTGCTGCCAGAAATTTGAGATGAAGCTAATGCTTCATCAGCAAAATTTGATCAGATTTAATTAAAAATAATAATAATAATCGCCTGCTTCTAGCGAAAAAGTTAACTTTTTGGACAAATTTGTAGTCTCTGTAGACAATGCCCTCTGATTATCGTTCAGTTGCTCATGATTTTATCTGTTGTTCATGTTAATGAAACTTTTACATGCCTTTGACAAAACCGAAAGCAAAGGAACTATGAACTGAAAATTCACATTAATAGAAGTCTGTTAACTGGCAACATACCCACAACATTCAGAAGCAAGTCATGAAAACAACACCAAGGGAACAAGCCTGCAAAACACAAGAACAACAGAACGAAGCCAACAAAGGTACTGTAACAAAGAAAAACAACGACAACACGATGGCCGCAACAAACAAACCCACACCAGGAAAGCCCAACGAGATGGCGACATTAATCAGGTTGCAGGGTAACGAAAACACAAAACAGAGGGCAACGACGGCTAGGGTTCCAGCCGCTGAGCACTCTCTCCCCTCGATGCTCAACTATATTTAAGTTTATATTGGTTAATTAATTTAATTAGATGATGTCTTTGCATGAGAGGATGCGTTGGTTGTCTTACTAGGATGTTATTCTTTTTACTTGGTTTCAAATTTTATGGGAGGATATCACTGCCTCGTCATAGTAAGGCTGGAAGAATAGGCATATTGTTGGACTCTGGATCCTGACTCCAATAGTTTCTAGTGGTCTCTAGACGTCTTGCTCTTAAGCTAAACTATGGGTTTTTGATATATGTGATTTGCTAGTTGTTGCATATATCTGGGGAGGTTGCTAGTTCCCCATCCGCCATTCTGCCTTTGAAAAAAAAAATAGTTAATATAATTTGGAATTAATGTTATTGAAAGATTAGTTATTTACAATTATAATTTCAATGTTTAAGGGGGAAACTCAATGGGTGATTGAAGTAATGTGAACACTGTGGAAATCGAGAGATCCAAAGTTCAAATCTCCTTGTTGTTGTGGCTTGGTTTAAGAAGAGGAAATACAATTTGATTTGTTTTTTTTTCTCATTGTATTTTAAACATTTTAATGAAGCAATGAAATACATAGCTGAAATTCAAGCAATTTCTTGTGCATATACTAAATGGAACATCAATATTTGAAGTTTCAAGTTCTTTTTCTTATCCACAAAGTATTCTTTTATATATATATATTTTGATGATGATGATTATGGTGCTAATGTTTATACTTTAAGAAATGTAAGAAAATTATTTGGGTTTTTTTTTATCATTTTATTTCTATGTTTGCTACACTTTAAGAGAAGCATTCATAAATCACCATAGTTTTGATCTGTTAAAAAGTTAGGAAGGTCGATGTTGTAACAAATGTTTGAAATTGTGATGTAATGTGGGTGCATAGAGGAGATTGTAAGAGAAGGTGATTTTCATCTTCAACCCTCCTAGTGTCACACAGAGGGCAAGTTCTTTCGACTCATGATGTTTTAGGAATTGTCCAATGCACAGTTTCACTATGGAGATTACGAGAGTTTGTTATTATTTTAGCAATGTTGGTTTTCTTCTTCATGCTAGTGGAAACAAATAGACATTTTTTATCTTCTAGATTAGGGTCAATCACTTCCTTATAGCATCTTAGTTTTTTAATGTTCTAGTTCTTTATGGCATCACAATTTTTCCTTAAAATTAAATGTAATAATATTTTAAATATTATCATTTTCTTACAAAGTGACCTCTTCCTGTATATCCTAATGATTTAGCCAAAATTTGGCATCTTTATGCCAACCTCCCTTGAGCCATATGTAGTTTGTATTAAAGCTTGAAGCAATCTTAGGAAGCCTCTTGTCTTCCATGTTATTTATCTTATTCTTGTATATGATTAAGTACCTAGTCATAGTCATGCTTTGAATGGGAAAAAAATCACATTGAATTTGAAATTGTAAGTTATAAAACACTTTTGGATTTGCTCTACCTTTCTCCATGATTCTTTAGAGATGTTGTATCCCCAAACTTTACAATCACATATTCTTACAAGAGTGGCGAAAATGAGTTTCTTATTATCCCATAGCCAAACGTTTACTCGTTTATCATTACTTCAAGCCCATAAACAACTCTCCACCCTCCATTTATCTTTTTCTCAATGTTGCAGTTTCAATTGAGATTATGATGAAGATTGATTCTAAGATATTTTTATGAATTTATTTCCTCCAAGATGTTGTTGACATACATGAAATTGGTGTATATGGTCTTTTTGGATTTAATTATCAAACCTTGGTTTGTTATTGTTCATAGTGAAACCTATACTATAGCAAAAATCTTTGAGAGAATTTTTAGTGGTTTGACGAGATAAGGGACTTCTCATCATAAGAACAATATCATTAGTATAAAGAAGAAGGATGATGACTATGCTCCCTAGAAATGCGCTAACACAACTCTCTTTTTCCAAATAACTTTCTAGCTTCTCAACATATATGACAAAAAGAGGTATGTCGAAAAGGGTAGGGGATAAGGGACTATTTGTCTTTATGTGTGTTTCTCTTTCATTTATGGCTTTATTATCACAAGATAACTAATATTTAATATATATTAAATAATAGTCAAATCCATAAAAGGAGGAAGTATTTAGCATTTAAAATTATATATGAGTGTCTTTGAGTGGACCTAATCATTTTTTCTAGAAAAGAAAAGTTAGTGGATTTTATGTTAAATAAAAGAAATACCATTACATAGTTAAGGGTTTTCAATGTCCATGTATATCTATACCCATATCTTTGCATTACATCAAAATATGACTTATGAAATCAAATATTTACTATTTACTACAACATTCATCAAGAACAACTTTCAAAATTGCACCAATTGGACCCATATAGAGTAGATCCAAGTATTCATGTACACCATGAAGAGCAAAAATCACCCTTAATGCCAAGCATTAAGGCTATGAAGATTTACAATGACCCAAAAAAACCAAAGGTTAATCTATCCTTCAATTCAAAACATAGGAAAACTCGCAACATGGTGGCACACTCCCATTCTGAAAATTTCATCGTGTGTGTAACATGTTTGTGACCCAAGGCCTCGTTTGGATAGTGCATCTGCAACAAAGTTATATTCCTTGAATATGTGTTCAAAAGTGATACTTTGGATCTCGTTTACAAATAGAGTGATCCTCTTCATCCAATTTTTCATAAAAGGAAGTGTGAACGTAGTCAATCCATTTATCCCTTCTATAACCACTAGTGAATTACCAAAAATGTTGATAAAACTTATAATCTAGCCTACGCTCACAATGAAACAAACTCCAAAGTATCGATACTTCTACTCTCTTTTGCTCTCGAGTTAAGAACATTTGCTTCCTCTTAAAAAGTCAGATTGATACATCCTTCCATTTACAATAAAAATTATTCAGATTTAATATATGATGAAACATCAATTAATATTTTTTTTCAAATTTATTAATAAAACTTTATTGTAATAATTATATATATGTAAATAAATAAATAAAGTTTAAATATTTTTAAAAAATAACGAATTAGAAGTCAACGCATATGGAAAAGTATAATCGCCGGTAAAAATTAATAAATGTAGTTTTCACATGGATATACAAGTCCTTTTATGCAGCGTTGATATGATAGAGGTTTGAAGTTTTCAAAAACATAATAAAGCACGAGTCATTTAATTTTTATTAATCCACCTCATGAGAACCACAATCCCTCGATATACAATCACCTTTCTTAATTATTTCGATAGATTAATGTGAAAACCGCCTTAACTATACTATAACAGTTCTTATTTATTTAAGATTTAATCATTTTCCCACTTTCATAAATGATTTATTAATGATTATGTAAAACAAATAACACATGACATTTCAATATAAAATCATCCCCCTTAACTATTTAGTTTACTTACATAACAACCAGCCCTCTTAAACATACGATCATCCTCTTTAAGGTCTTCCTCGTTTGCCTAAGCACATAATTAAAATAAAAAAATTTCATTAGTGTTTTAAGGTATTTTATTATTTTATTAAAGTTTATTTTGATATTGTCGTTAAATTTTTTAATGTTTGTCGAAAATTTTGAGGTGAAATTTTGATTTGTGTTATTTAAATTGGGTTTTGACTTTATATATGGATTCAACACCTTGAAAAACACTTAGAGCATTTTGATTGTGCACGAATTACCTGTTAAACTTGTGATTTTAATAAATTGTTACATAATTTTAGAGAATTTTGACTAGAAAAACCCACCAGAAAAACTTTCAAAAAATCATATTAAAAACAACTCAATATTTATTTGTTCATCTTCGTTAACTTGTATTTTGAAATCACTGTATTATATTATTATTAAAAAATTTACCCTTAAAATGAATTTGTTTCTTTTACATTAACAAAAATATGCCAATATGGGAATAAGATTGATAAATGCACGAATATATGATTTTTTTGGTTGATGGAATGAAAAGTGCTTTATAGACCACACATATGTTGTAATGTGGATATTAGTTCACATAATTTTGAAAAAATATTTATATTTTTGAGTTTAGACTTTTGTGATCCATAATGTTTAGAAGAGATTTCTTCATAGAGATTACATCGAACAATTTTTTGGAGCCAACGTTTCGAACCCTCTACTATGGTTCATCATCAAGGCAAAGGTGAAGTATCTGATCTAACATTAACTATATATATATATATATATATATATATAAAACAAGGAAAAACAGAATGAACCATTAGAAAGTCAAAAAATAAAAAATTAATAATTATTATTATTTTAGTCAAATTAAAATAAAATAAAACGTTCAAAAATGCTAAATTTATGGAGAAAATAAAAGAAGTCAAAAAGCACAATCCATATAAATTATTAAAAAATATAAGACCAATGAATAAAAATAATAATAACAATAATAATAATAAAAAATAAATGAATAAAATTAAATAAAAATTGAGACTTAAGAAATATGTAATTTCAACAAAAAAAAAAAAGAAAAGAAACAAAAGGGATAAATTATAATAATAAAAATAAATGAAAAATTAATAAATTAAATAAAAAAGGAGACTTAAGAAATATGTAATTTCCCCCCCAAAAAAAAATAGGAATCGAGAGCAGGGATCCAATTGCTGCTAATTTTCCAGCCTTCATCCCTATTCAGATTGTGACCATGCTTCTCAATTTCTAAAGCCTCCCTGAACTTCCTATGATGGAAGTGATCAATTTTGGCTAAAACACGAGAATCTTCAATACATAAGTGGTGTTTAGTATTAGATGCATGCTCGGCTAAGGTAGATGAGTGAGATCTATTATGCCTAGTATCTGTTGTATGCTCCTGGATCCTTTGCTTGATGGAATGACCTGTTTCTCCAATATAAGGTGTTCCACATAAGCAAGGGACTAAGTAAACACCTTTAATATCTCTGGGGTCAACAGGATCCTTGACTGACTTAAGAGCAACAAAAATGGGTCACAAAGATGGGGGCGGAGGAAAGAGCTCTGGCCCCTTGTCATACCACACCTCATATGCCCACAACAGAGGCTACAATGTAGACACTATAGCAAGGGGCCATGTTATGAAACCAACTCACAAAATATAGATCAACGCCTTAGAATTCAGCCTCTTCAAGGGGGAAACCTCCTTTACATTACACAAATGAACAATTCTTGGATGATTCAAATGACAAAACCTCCTTTCTATATACAGTAGTCTAAGGGGTCACAATATAACCAAGCCGACCTAACAATAATAATATAAAGGCACAAAAATAACAATAAAGGGATTCTATGGGGCACAATAATAATAATATGGGGACAATAAGGGCACAACAATAATAATAAGGGATACAACGACAATAGTAATGGAGGAATCACTAATATTATAGGGACCTAACATGCCCCTCTCCTTCAAAAAAGTGTTGTCCTCAACGCTTGAGTAGTTTTGGATGCTTTTGTATAAAATTCTCATCCTGCCATGTGGAATCTTCAGCGGATAAGTTCTTCCACTTGATGAGATATTCCAAAATTGATCGATTTCGTAGCTGTCGAGTTCTTGTTTCTGTGACTGCTTCCGGTTCCAATATAATTTTTCCTTCCTCGTCAAGTTCTGGCAATATTGTTTGAACTGGGAGCTTGTCGCCTATAACCTTCTTTAAACATGAAACATGGAAAATGGGTGCACTTGAGAAGCTGCAGGAAGCTCCAATTTGTATGCCATAGTACTAATCTTTGCAACACCTTGTACGAACCATAATACTTTGGTGATAATTTATTATCCTTCTTAGCTTGCTTGAGGGACATTTGTTTATATGGTTGTAGCCGTAGGAATACCCAGTCACCTACATCAAAACTTCTTTCGCTGCGATGTTGATCTGCCTATTGTTTCATTCTATTCTATGCTAATGTGAGGTTATCCTTTAAGAGTTGGAGAACCTGTTGGTGATGCTCGATGTGATTCTCCACTGCTTGAACCTTAGAATTTTCTCTTAAATATGATGTGATGGATGGTGGATGATATCCATAAAGTGCCATAAATGGGGTCATTTTTGTTGCAGTATGGAAGGAAGTGTTATACCACCATTCAGCTAGAGGCAACCATTTGACCCATTGTGTCTGTTTATCAGATACAAAGCAACAAAGATATACTTCCAAACATTTTTTTACTATCTGAGTTTGACCATCAGATTGAGGATGATAAGATGAGCTATGAGCTAACTGAGTACCGAGACAAGAAAATAATTCTGTCCAAAAATTTCCAGTGAAAATGGGATCTCTATCGCTTACAATAATCTTTGGGTTTCCATGTAGCTTTTGAATTGTTTCCATAAATGCAATAGAAACTGTACTGGCTTTAAATGGATGTGATAATGCACAAAAGTGTGCATATTTGTTAAGTCTGTCAACTACCACCATGATGACACTCTTTCCTTTAGACTTGGGTAAACCTGTGATAAAATCCATTGAAACCTCCTCCCAACGTTGGCTTGGAATGGATAAAGGTTGTAATAGACCTGGGGTCTTAATTGTTTCAACTTTATTTTGTTGGCAAACCAAACATTCCGCCACAAAATTTTGAATATCCGATTTAAGGCCATCCCAAAAAAAATCCTTCTTAACCCTATGGTAAGTTTTTAAAAATCTTGAGTGCCCTCCTAAGGGAGAAGTGTGCAATTCCATAAGAAGCTTTTGTTTGACTTGGGAATTCTTACATAGGTATAAGCGATCTTTGTACCATAATGAATCATTTTTCTAGCTAAATGTATAAGATGTACTGGAATCTTGTTGTAACTTTCGAATGAGTGCCCACACTTCTTCGTCATTCTTCCATTCATCCCTTGCTTCATTTATTCAATCTGGTTGGATAATAGAAATGGCGCACAACAATGCTTCCACGTCCTCATCCTTTCTTGAGAGTGCATCTGCCACGACATTTTGCTTCCCTTTTTTGTAGATGATTTCAAAGTCATAACCCAACATCTTTGTGACCCATTTTTGTTGCTCTTCTGATAGAACCCTTGCATGTTCAACCAATCTTTAACTTGCAAGAATTTTTCCGAATACTTATACATATAGATATAGTTTTGACTTAATCAACATGGAAGCATTGCTCAATTATAATTCACTTAAGTGGAACACTTGTAATATGAATACCAAGAAACATCAATGATGTAATTGAGAAAAGAAAACATTGAACCTGTATCCATTGTCCTCTTTCTCCTTTCAGGGAACTCAGTGAATCCCAATGGAAAAAGATAAACTAACAAAACAAAACAAAGAAACTTGCGCATCACTGCTTTTTACCAATTATTTTTGGCAACTTTGCTACAGCTTGACTTTAATGCATATGTGATTCTGATTGCATTGATGTCCTAGACAGATCGGGTCTTGCCCCTGGTAGTTTGAGGACCTATCAGGCACTATTTTATTGTTCCTCAACTCAGCCTGGAAATTTGGAAGTGTCCTCCTCCTCTATGTATACTACGCTTGAACCTCTTGCAACGCCCTCTCACGATATGAAGACATGGAAGGCAAACGGTTAAAATGAGTTTTCAAGGAGTTAAATTTTTATTTATTTATTTTTGTTAATTATTATTAACTATTAACTGACTATTAATCTGAATGTGCAAAATGGTGCAAGATAACACCTAAAAGAGTCTTTCTCAAAGAAAATACTTTAAGGTGTAATTTAAATAAATTTAATTAATATGTTAAAATATATTAAAATATACAAGTGGAAATATGTTCGAGTTACAAAAATAATCAGCTCTCAAGCTATCCTGCTCTCTTTGCAATCAAACAATACAGCTCACAGACTGAATAGACACTAGATATGCCTTCCCTCAGCCCTCCAAGCCTCTTATTTCCTTAGGCAGTTTTTCTTGGGGTCCAATGATGTCACATGTGTGAATTGGCCTCATCACACTCACTAAATTGAAGAAGTAATTGTGCAATCTCCAAGGAATGAATTCTTTCTGCATGCAAGAGATATTCACAATGGAATATTCCTGCATCTGATAATACATTGTCCCTCCATCTGATCTCAACTGGATCTCTGTCTGAACTGACATGGATGAGTTATTTATGAGAGAATATTCATTTATCTGAAGTGCAACAGTTACATGCATGCATGCATTAACTAACTGAACTCACAATTAATTCAACAAACTATTTGAATTAATCTAACTGGACTTGACTCAGTTAACTGAGCCAACTAACTACAACTCATCCTTATCTCTTTAACTGATGGATAAATTCCTCAATTAATGGAGAAAATGTTGCATGTCCCCACATAGACTTCATGTTTGATTTTCTACAACTAATTAACTCAAGATGAATTAATTAATTATTTTACAAACAGCTGCTAATATCAAATTCGAATTTTACTTCTTTGTTTTAGTTCAGGGACTAACTAAAATAGGAAGGTATCTCGAAATTCTATTTATAGCATTACTAAATTTAGCACTTCTATATTTAGCATTTCTTGTTGCTATTTTCAACAATTATATGGCTCCCTGCCAAAGATTACGTACCTGTCCAGGTGGAGCTACTGAGGCGTATGATTCAAGACACAAACATCTTTTTGGGTGGGAATCAATTGCCAATTACTTCAGGGACCACAAATATTTCTCGGATTCAGAGATCAGTGGCAACAATGTCAAATGGGTTCCTAATCTAGGAAAGTTTCGGAGAACAAGGCTTTATTTTCTTCACTCTATCACACATCATTGACCAATGGAGACTTTGCTCAGTATGGTTATCCGTAACAAACAAGTGGGTAACTATAAACTCTTTACCGGACATGAGGAGATTAAGTGAATATTGTAGGATATCAAGTATAATCTCCGATGATATTGTGGTAAGACTCAGTCGTGTGGAACATTTCGTGGTTTCATATTCAAACACAAAATCAAACGTTCATCAAGAAGAGGCAATAGTAAAAAATGTTACACCTCTAAACACCTTTCTGCAAACATTGATTTGCCTATGAACACCGCCCATGCAAACTCCTCTTCATAATCGCTAGTCATCATTTTGAACTAAAATGTTCGCTAAGAAAATGATTATGTTTTTTGATGTTGGATAGAATTTACCTTGCCTAGTGATCTTTGTTTATTTGTCAACTATGTAAGAAACTATAGTTTCTATAATCTAGTAACTTTACTCAGGTCACACATATGTCTATAGTGGTTTTGATGTAAAATAGATATTTTTTGTAAAATTGTTAATGTTAATTTCCACTATGTATATGGTAATCCTAGTGAATCCATAATCCTACAAATCAGCAAAAGAAATAAAAAATTCCCAATTCAACATTTTATGTAATATTTTTAACTATCAATAATAATAAAACATTGTTAAAATTTAAAAAAAAAACACAAACATAATAATAAAACACAAGTAATAAAATAATGAAATAAATTTTAGTAGAATTTACCACATAACAACGACACTCCCTCCCTCAATATAGAATCACCTTTCTGAATTATTTACTTAGATTAACTTTAAACCCCACTCCTTAACTATACCATAACTTTTCTTATTTATTTAATATTTAATCATTTTCGCACAAACATAAATGATTCATTAATAATAATGTAAAACGAATAACACATGCCATTTCAACATAAAATCCCCCCTCGTTAATTATTTAGTTTACTTACCAAACAAGCACCCTTCATAAATATACCATCATCCTCTTTAAGTATTTAGGGACAGTTATTATAGGTTCTTCCTCGTTTGTCCATACTCATAATTAAAATAAAATAAAATAAATTCATAAAATTGGATAGCGATGGAAATGATAATGACAGACATGGAAATGATAAACTTAACTTCTGAAGTCTACATATAAGTTCCAAAAATGTTTTTAATGTACTTCACTATTTTATTAACGTTTAGTTTGATCACCACACAAAGTTGTTAGACTTCCAATCTAGGAGTCCATATTTAGATGGAAAACATCGTTGATCACTTTTTAAAAGAAGTATGTATTTATTTTATATGGTTCATCCTCTTTCACTTGTATTTTTTAACTTCTGTATATAAAAAAAGGTTCACACTTCAAAAGGGATTTTCTTTTCTTTGTAGTGGACAAATGATTTAAACAAAGATTGGTTTTTTTGGGTTTAGGTTAAAGAAATAAGTAAGCTTGATGTATATATGGTTAAGATGTTTTTTAATGGGTTTAGGTTAAAGAAGTAAGTAATATTGATATCTGCATGGTTAAGATGTTTTTTATAGGATGAAAAGTGCTTTATTTTTCTGAAATTCATAAAAAAAAATAACATTAATACCATCATAATATTGAACTTATCAAGTTCTAAGATAGGTGTAATTCATAGAGGTGTAAATTTTTATTTAAATTTTTGTACTTTAATAAATATTTATATTTATAAAAATTTTATTTTTCCTGATATTTATAAAATTTCATAAATACTCGATTAAGATGAATATACACTAATTATACTACAATGTCTTAAAATATATGAATAGAGAACAACTCTAACTATAATAAAAATTAATAACTTATAAGTATACACTAATTATACTACAATGTCTTAAAATATATGAACAGAGAACCACTCTAACTATAATAGTAATTAATAACCTAAATTTAAGGCAACTCACAATTAAATTTAAACACACACTTGTAATATTAACTTTCATTTTTATGTTTTATTATATGAATAAATTTGAAATTAATTAATATTTTAAAATAAGTTAAGATTTAAATAGAGAAGGAATAACAATTGAAAACAAATTATGACAATTTTTTACTAATTCATTTTTAATTGCAATTTAACAATAACTTAATTTAAAATAATTTGAGTGGTTTCTTAAAATATATTACAAGGTAGATAGTCAATTGGGCTATCTTGAGCTGTGGGAGGAAGAATAAAGATCCTATTCACTTAGATTCAATTTAGACATAACAATCTTTAATGTAATAGACGAAATATATATACTCTTTATCCAGAAAATATAAACATAAATATGTGAAAAAAAATAATAAATAAAATGATTTAATTTAATAGACAAATTAATGTAATATACAAAATATATATACTCCTTATCCAAAAAATATAAATATAAATGTGTGAAAAAAAAACATAGATAAAATGAAAATATTCTGTGAGATGGTTTAAACTTTAAACTAACCTATTCACTTGTCTTTTTTCTAAAATTGGAAATAGTGGGTTGCAGGGTTGGCTTCCAGGTAAAAGGAATGTAAATGAGGGGTTGGCTTCCAGGTGAAAGGGACAGTCCAATGCAAATGAAAGAGCATTAAGTAGCCTCTATCATCTTCCCATTTGGTTTTTCTAGATAGTGAAAAAGAAGGGGACAAAAGCTGAAGGGAGGGCCCCTCCACATGTCTGTGAATGAAGAAATTCCAGAGCCATTAACCTGAGAGGTCATACCAAGCACACCCTGAACTGAAAACTGCCAATAAGATATGGAATGACGTAAGCATGCCACTCTGTAATGAACTTTCTCGCCATTTTCCCTCCAAATTATTGAACTGAAAACTGCCAATAAGGTCATTAGATCTGAAATGACGTAAGCATGCCACTCTGTAATGAACTTTCTGGCCATTGTCCCTCCAAATTATTGGAACGCAAGTTGCAACCCAATTTTTACGATGGCAGAGGAAAGAAAACGGAAAATTTAATAGAAACAAAAAGCTCTTGTCGTAATGTAAGCTGCAAGGAAACCCATACCCACCCCAGCACCTCTTGATTTAAATGTCTGCTTTGACTCGCACCTCTAACTCGCCGCCATGGTTTACGATATCAATTCCGTACGGAACTCAAAAAATCCATAATTCAATCTTTTAGTGCAATCTCTGGAATTAATAATAATTATTACAATCCAGCTCATGGCTGCTGCCAGAAATTTGAGATGAAGCTAATGCTTCATCAGCAAAATTTGATCACATTTAAAATAAAAATAAAAATTAATCGCCTTCTTCTAGCGAAAAAGTTAACCATTGGGACAAATTTGTAGTCTCTGTAGACAATGCCCTCTGATTATGGTTCAGTTGCTCATGATTTTATCTGTTGTTCATGTTGATGAAACTTTTACATGCCTCTGACAAAACCGTAAGCAAAGGAACTATGAACTGACCAATCACATTAATAGAAGTCTGTTAACTGGCAACATACCCACAATAATCAGAAGCAAGTCATGAAAACAACACCAAGGAAACAAGCCTGCAAAACACAAGAACAACAGAGCGAAGCCAACAAAGGTACTGTAACAAGGAAAAGCAACGACAACACTAGAGGGGCAACAACGACAACCGGCGATACGATGGCCGCAACAAACAAACCCACGCCACGAAAGCCCAACGAGATGGCGACATTAATCAGGTTGCAGGGTAACGAAAACACAAAACAGAGGGCAACGACGGCTAGGGTTCCAGCCGCTGAGCACTCTCTCCCCTCACTGCGCAACTATATTTAAGTTTATATTGGTTAATTAATTTAATTAGTTCATGTGTCCTCGTGGGAGGATGGGTTGGTTGTTTTATTAGGATGTTATTCCCTCTACTTGATTTCAAATCTTATGGGAGGATATCATTGCCCGTCATAGTAAGGCTGGAAGAATAGGCTTCTTGTTGGAGTCTTGGACCTGACTTCAGTTTTTGGTGGTCTCCAAACATCTCGATCCTAAACTAAACTATGAGTTTCTGATATATGTAGTTTGCTAATTGTTGCATATATCTGGGGAGGTTGCTAGTTCCCCATCAACCATTCTGTCTTTGAAAAAAAAAATAGTTAATAGAATTTGGAATTAATATTATTGAAAGATTAATTATTTACAATTACAATTTCAATGTCTAAGGGTGGCAGCTCAATTGGTTATTGAAGTAATGTGAAAATTGTGAAAACCTAGAGATCCAATGTTCAAATCCCCTTGTTGTGACTTGGTTTAGGAAGAGGAAGACATGGTAAGTCATAAAAAATACAATTGTTGTGACTTGGTTTAGGAAGAGGAAGACATGGTAAGTCATAAAAAATACAATTTGATAGAAATGTAAGAAAATTATTTGGGTTTTTTATTTTATAATTTTATTTCTATGTTTGAAAAACTTTAAGAGAAGCATTCCTAAATCACCATAGTTTTGATGGGTTAAAAGGTTAGGAAGGTATCACCATAGTTTTGATGGGTTAAAAGGTTAGGAAGGTGGATTTCAAGAAATGTAAGAAAATTATTTCGGTTTTTTATTTTATAATTTTATTTCTATGTTTGAAAAACTTTAAGAGAAGCATTCATAAATCACCATAACTTTGATGAGTTAAAAGGTTAGGAAGGCCGATATTGTAACAAATATTTCGAAATTCTGATATAATGTGGGTGCATAGAGGAGATTGTAAGAGAAGGTGATTTTCATCTTCAACCCTCCTAGTGTCACATGGAGGGAAAGTTCTTTCGACTCGTGATGTTTTAGGAACTGTCCTATGCACGGTTTCACTAGGGAGATTACAAGAGTTTGTTCTTATTTTAGCAATGTTAGTTTTCTTCTTCGTGCTAGTGGAAACAAATAGACATTTTTTATCTTCTAGATTAGGGTCAATCACCTCCTTATAGCATTTTAGTTTTTTAATGTTCTAATTCTTTATGGCATCACAATTTCTCCTTAAAATTAAATGTAATAATATTTTAAATATTATCATTTTCTTACAAATTGACCTCTTCCTTTATATCCTAATGATTTAGCCAAAACTTGGCATCTTTATGCCAACCTCCCTTGAGCCATATGTAGTTTTTATTGAAGTTTGAAGCAATCTTAGGAAGCCTCTTGTCTTCCATGTTATTTATCTTGTATATGATTAAGTACCTAGTCAGAGTCATGCTTTGAATGGGGAAAAAATCACTTTGCATATGAAATTGTAAGTTATAAAACACTTTTGGATTTGCTCTATCTTTCTCCATGATTCTTTAGAGATGTATCCTCAAACTTCACAATCATATATTGTTACAAGAGTGGCGAAAAAGGAGTTTCTTCTTATCCCATAGCCAAACATTCACTCGTTTATCATTACTACAAGCCCATAAACAACTCTCCACCCTCCGTTTATCTTTTTCTCAATGTTGTAGTTTCAATTGAGATTATGATGAAGATTAATTCTAAGATATTTTTATGAATTTATTTCCTCCAAGCTGTTGTTGACATACATGAAATTAATGTATGTGGTCTTTTTGGATTTAATTATCAAACCTTGTTTTGTTATTGTTCATAGTGAAACCTATACTATAGCAAAAATCCTTGAGATAATTTTTAGTGGTTTGACAAGATAAGGGACTTCTCGTCATAAGAACAATATCATTAGTCTAAAGAAGAAGGATGATGGCTATGCTCCCTAGAAATGCGCTAACACAACTCTCTTTTCCCAAGTAACTTTCTAGCTTCTCAACATATATGACAAAAAGAAGTATGTCGAAAAGGGTAGGGGATAAGAGACTATTTGTCTTTATGTGTGTTTCTCTTTCATTTATGGCTTTATTATCACACGATAACTAATATTTAATATATATTAAATAATAGTCAAATCCATAGAAGGAGGAAGTATTTAGCATTTAAAATTATATATCAGTGTCTTTGAGTGGACCTAATAGTATTTTCCAGAAAATAAAAATTAGTGGATTTTATGTTAAATAAAAGAAATGCCATTACATAGTTTAGAGTTTTCCATGTCCATGTATATCCATACCCATATCTTTGCATTACATTAAAATATGACTTATGAAATCAAATACTTACTATCTACTATAACATTCATCAGGAACGACTTTCAAAATTGCACCAATTGAACTCATATAGAGTAGATCCAAGTATCCATGTACACCCATGAAGAGTAGAAATCACCCTCACTGCTAAGCGTTAAGGCTCTGAAGATTTACAATGACCCAAAAAAACCAAAGGTTAATCTATCCTTCAATTCAAAACATAGGAAAACTAGCAACATGGTGGCACACTCCCGTTCTGAAAATTTCAGTGTGTATGTACCCTGTTTGTGACCTGAGACCTCGTTTAGATAGTGCATCTACAACAAAGTTATATTCCTTGAATATGTGTTCAAAAGTGATACTTTGGAACTCGTTTACAAGTAGAATTTTGCATAAGGGGAGGTGTGAATGCAACCAATCCATTTATCCATTCTATAACCCCCAGTGAATTACCAAGAACACTCATTAAACTTCTAATCTAGCCTACGCGCACAATGAAACAAACTCCAAAGTGTCAACACCTCTGCTCTCGAGTTAAGAACATTTGCTTCTTTTTTTACTTCTAATCTAGCCTACGCGCACAATGAAACAAACTCCAAAGTGTCAACACCTCTGCTCTCGAGTTAAGAACATTTGCTTCCTCTTAAAAAAAGCATAGATTAATACATCCTTCAATTTACAATAAAAATTATTGAAATTTAATGTATGATGAAAGATCCATTAATATTTTTTTTCCAAATTATTAATAAAACTTTATTGTAATAATTAAATTATATATATGAGTTTAAATATTTTTTAAAAAATAACGAATTAAAAGTCAACGCATATGGAAAAGTTCAATCCCCGGGAAAAATTAGTAAATGTAGTTCTCACATGGATATACAAGTCTTTTTATGCAGCGTTGATATGATAGAGGTTTGAAGTTTTCAAAAACATAATAAAGCACGAGTCATTTAATTTTTAATAATCCACCTCATGAAAACCACAATCCCTCGATATACAATCACCTTTCTTAATTATGTCGTTAGACTAATGTGAAAACCCCCTTAACTACACTATAACATTTCTTATTTATTTAAGATTTAATCATTTTCCACTTTCATAAATGATTTATTAATGATTATGTAAAACAAATAACACATGCCATTTCAATATAAAATCATCCCCCTTAACTATTTAGTTTATTTACATAACAACCAGCCTTCTTAAATATACGATCATCCTCTTTAATGTCTTCCTCGTTTGCCTAATCAAATAATTAAAATAAAAAATGTCTTCCTCGTTTGCCTAATCAAATAATTAAAATAAAAAATGTGATGTATTTCATTATTTTATTAAAGTTTATTTTGATATTTTCATTAAATTTTCTAATGTTTGCCGAAAAATTTGAGGTGAAATTTTGATTTGTGTTATTTATAGAGAAAATAAAAGAAGCAAAAAAGCATGATCCATATTTAATAAACTTTAAAAGTGCTAAATTTATAGAGAAAATAAAAAAAGCAAAAAGGCATGATCCATATAAATTATTAAAAAATATAAGACCAATGAATAAAAATAATAATAAAAAAATAAATGAGTAAAATTAAATAAAAATTGACACTGAAGAAATATGTAATTTCCAAAAAAGAAAGAAAAGAAAAAAATGGATAAATTATAATAATAAAAATAAATGAATAAATAATAAAATTAAATAAAAAATGAGACTTAATAAATATGTAATTTCCCAAAAAAAGAAAAGGAATGGAGAGCAGGGATTTAATTGCTGCTAATTTTCCAGCCTTCATCCCTATTTAGATTGTTACCATGCTTCTCAATTTCTAAAGCCTCCCTGAACTTCCTATGATGGAAGTGATCAATTTTGGCTAAAACACGAGAATCTTCAATACATATGTGGTGTTTAGTATTAGATGGATGCTCGGCTAAGGCAGACGAGCGAGATCTATTATGCCTAATATCTGTCACATGCTCCTGGATCCTTTGCTTGATGGAACGACTTGTTTCTCCAATATAGGGTGTTCCACATGAGCAATGGACTAAGTAAACACCTTTCATATCTTTGGGGTCAACAGGATCCTTGACTGACGTAAGAACAACAAAAATGGGTCACAAAGATGGGGGCGGAGGAAAGAGCTCTGGCCCATGGTCATACTACACCTCATATGCCCGCAGCGGAGGCTACAAGGTAGGTACTAAAGCAAGGGGGCCATGTTATGAAACTAGCGCACAAAAGATAGAAAAGATAGATCAACGCCTTAGAATTCAGCCTCTTCGAGGGGGAAATCTCCTTTACATTACACAAATGAACAATTCTTGGATGATTCAAATGACAAAACCTCCTTTCTATATATAGGAGTCTAAGGGGTCACAATATAACCAAGCCAACCTAACAATAATAATATAAATGCACAAAAATAACAATATATGGATTCTATGGGGCACAATAATAACAATATGGGGACAATAGGGGCACAACAATAATAATAAGGGATACAACGACAATAGTAATGGGGGAATCACTAATATTATAGGGACCTAACATTCCCCTCTCCTTCAAAAAAGTGTTGTCCTTAACGCTTGAGTAGTTCTGGATGCTTTTGTATAAAATTCTCATCCTCCCATGTGGAATCTTCAGAGGATAAGTTCTTCCACTTGATGAGATATTCCGAAATTGATCGATTTTGTAGCTGTTGAGTTCTTGTTTCTGTGACTGCTTCCAGTTCCAATATAATTTTTCCTTCCTCGTCAAGTTCTGGCAATATTGTTTGAACTGGGAGCTTGTCGCCTATAACCTTCTTTAAACATGAAACATGGAAAACTAGGTGCACTTGAGAAGTTGCACGAAGCTCCAATTTGTATGCCATAGTACCAATCTTTTGCAACACCTTGTACGGACCATAATACTTTGGTGATAATTTATTTCCTTCTTAGCTTGCTTGAGGGACATTTGTTTATATAGTTGTAGCCATAGGAATACCCAGTCACCTACATCAAAACTTCTTTCGCTGCGATGCTGATCTGCTTGTTGTTTCATTCTATTCTGCGCCAATGTGAGGTTATCCTTTAAGAGTTGGAGAAGTTGTTGATGCTCGATGCGATTCTCCACTGCTTGAACCTTAGAATTTTCTCTTAAATATGATGTGATGGATGGTGGATGATATCCATAAAGTGCCATAAATGGGGTCATTTTTGCTGCAGTATGGAAGGAAGTGTTATACCACCATTCAGCAAGAGGCAACCATTTGACCCATTGTGTCCCTTTATCAGATATAAAGCAACGAAGATATCTTTCCAAACATTTGTTTACTATCTCAGTTTGCCCATCAGATTAAGGATGATAAGATGAGCTATGAGCTAACTGAGTATCGAGACAAGAAAATAATTATGTCCAAAATTTTCCAGTGAAAATGGGATCTCTGTCGCTTACAATAATCTTTGGGTTCCATGTAGCTTTTGAATTGTTTCCATAAATGCAGTAGAAACTGTACTAGCTTTAAATGGATGTGATAATGCACAAAAGTGTGCATACTTGGTAAGTCTGTCAACTCCCACCATGATGACACTCTTTCCTTCGGACTTGGGTAAACCTGTGATAAAATCCATTGGAACCTTCTCCCAATGTTGGCTTGGAATGGATAAAGGTTGTAATAGACCTGGGGTCTTAATTGTTTCAACTTTATTTTGTTGGCAAACCAAACATTCCGCCACAAACTTTTGAATATCCGATTTAAGGCCATCCCAAAATAAATCCTTCTTAACCCTATGGTAAGTTTTTAAAAATCCTGAGTGCCCTCCTAAGGGAGAAATGTGCAATTCCATAAGAAGCTTTTGTTTGAGTTGGGAATTCTTACATAGGTATAAGCGATCTTTGTACCATAATGAATCATTTTTCCAGTTAAATGTATGAGATGTACTGGAATCTTGTTGTAACTTTTGGATGAGTGCCCACACTTTTTCATCATTCTTCCATTCCTCCCTTGCTTCGTTTATCCAATCTGGTTGGGTAATAGAAATGGCACACAACAATGCTTCCACATCCTCATCCTTTCTTGAGAGTGCATCTGCCACAACATTTTGCTTCCATTTTTTGTAGATGATTTCAAAGTCATAACCCAACATCTTTGTGACCCATTTTTGTTGCTCTTCTGATAGAACCCTTGCATGTTCAACCAATCTTTAACTTGCAAGAATTTTTCCGACTACTTGTACATATAGATATAGTTTTGACTTAATCAACATGGAAGCATTGCTCATTTATAATTCACTTAAGTGGGACACTTGTAATCTGAACACCAAGAAACATCAATGATGCAATTGAGAAAAGAAAACATTGAACCTGTATCCATTGTCATCTTTCTCCTTTCAGGGAACTCAGTGAATCCCAATGGAAAAAGATAAACGAACAAAACAAAACAAAGAAACTTGTGTATCACTGTTTTTTACCAATTATTTTTGGTGACTTTACTACAACTTGGCTTTAATGCATATGTGGTTCTGATTGCATTGATGTCCTAGACAGTTCGGGTCTTGCCCCTGGTATTTTAAGGGCTTGTCAGGCACTGTTTTATTGTTCCTCAACTTAGCCTGGAAATTTGGAAGTGTCCTCCTCCTCCGTGTATACTGCGCTTGAACCTCTTGCATCACCCTCTCATGATATGAAGACACGGAAGGCAAATGGTTAAAATGAGTTTTCCAGGAGTTAAATTTCTATTTTTTTTGTTAATTATTAACTGACTATTAATCTAATAGCTAACTATTTGTACAATCTTCTAACATTAAATCTGAATGTGTAGAATAATGCTAGATAGCACCTAAAAGAGTCATTCTCAAAAAATACTTTTAAGGTGTAATTTAAATAAATTTAATTAGTATGTTAAAATATATTAAAATATAGATATTCAATTGAAATATTCGGGAAAAAAGAATTAGGATCTCCTTTTTTTTTTTTTTTCAAAAGGTGGAAAAGAATTAGGATCTCCTTATCTCTTGGTGTAATTTAAATAAATTTGATTAGTATGTTAAAATATATTAAAATATAAATAGCCAATTGAAATATTCGGGGAGGAAGAATTAGGATCTCCACATCCCAACTCAATCTCCGCAAATAACATATCAAGCTTTAATAAAGTAAACCTATTATGTATATAATATGAAAAATATATACATGTATTTGTCAAAAAAGAAAAGAAAATCCAGATAAAATGATAATATTCTGTTGAGATGGGTTAAACTAACCTACTCACTTGTCTTTCGCATAAACTGAAATAGCTAAGTGGGTTGGCTTCCAGGTCATTACATTGAAAGTGAAAGTCCAATGCAAATGAAAAGATGAGCCTGAGGTAGCCTCTTACCATCTTCCCACTTGGTTTGAAAGATTCTAAAAAGCCAAAAAGGAGAGGACAAAAGCAGAAGGGAGGGTCCCTCCTTCACATGTTTGTAAATGAACACATTCCAAAACCATTGAACTGAAGGCTCATGCCAAACACGTCTTGAACTGAAAACTACCATTAAGATAGGGAATGACCTAAGTATGCCACTCTGGAATGAACCTTCTCGCCATTTTCCCTGCTGGGACCCAATTTTTACGATGGCAGAGGAAACAAACGGAAAATTTAATAGAAACAAAAGGCTCTTTGTCATAACGTAAACTGCGAGGAAACCCAGGACAGCACCTCCTGATTTAGCGGTCTGCTTTGACTCGTATCTCTAACTCCCCGCCATGCTTTACTATATCAATTCCGTATGGAGCTCCAAAAATCCATAATTCAATCTTTTAGTGCAATCTCTGGAATTAATGGTAATCATTACAATCCAGCTCATGGCTGCTGCCAAAAACGAAGAGTATTTGTAGGAATTTAATGCTTCATATACTCTACAAAGCATTTCATATTTCTAAGTTTCCTACTCGCAGAAGTCTTGGCACCAGCTGTCCATAGATGGGATTCGCTGCAACTGTATTTCTGTTGGTTTTCATTAAATCTACAGCTTCAATCTTGGCTGCCTCTGATCCCCACAGCTACGGGTTCCCTTCCTTCAATGATACTGACAGACAGGAGTTGGAGCTGTTCAATGCCAACATAGCTTTTGGGGCATTGCAAGTAACTCCAGATACAGCGGATACTAGATTTTCTCTCGTGAATGAGAGTGGGAGAGTTTTACTGAATCAAGGCTTCAAGCTATGGAAGAATTCCTCTCAAGGAACCGTAGTGGCTTCTTTCAATTCTTCTTTTGTTCTGAATATAGTGAACAAGAGTGGAAACGGTGGCGATGGCCTGGCTTTCATTGTAATGAATGAGAAAAATGGTTCCCCTGAGAATAGTTACGGGCAGTATCTGGGACTGTTCAACTCTACCACGAATGGGGATTCAAATAACAGATTGGTTGCAGTGGAGTTCGATACCAGAAAGAGCAATGCCAACGACCCAGATGATAATCACGTCGGAATAGATGTGAACAAGATAGAATCCATCCAAAGTGCTTCTGTGAGTCCTCGCAATATTACCCTTCTAAGCCAATCGGACATTGCTGCGCTGGTTCAGTACGACGGGGGTTCGAAACTGTTGAGCGTGTATATCAACAATGGTGATACAGCGATTCCCTCAAACCCTCTTCTTTCTGTTAAACTTGATTTGTCTATGATTCTGGATGATGAAATCTATTTTGGCTTCTCGGCTTCGACGGGTGTTCAAACCGAGCTTAACTGCATTCGATCCTGGAACCTTACTATGCAAAATCTGGGGTCAGGGAACCGTAAAGGGCTCGTCATAGGGCTTGCAGTGGGTCTGACTGGTTTTATTATAGTAGTAGTGTTAGTCGTTGGAGGGGTTTTCTGGCGGCGAGGGCATGAGAACCGCAAGTCTCTTCGTGTTCTGGACAGAGCCCTGACGAATTCGACCGGGGGACCTCGTAAGTTCAGACTGAGGGAAGTTAGGCGTGCTACTCGGAATTTTGATAGGAAAAGCCTGCTGGGTCAAGGAGGGTTTGGGGCCGTGTACAGAGGGGTGTTGTCTAATAAAACCCCTGTCGCTGTAAAACGTGTTTCGGAGAACTCTAATCAGGGTGAGCAGGAGTTCATGGCAGAGGTCATGATTATTAGTAGGCTTCGCCACAAGAACCTTGTGAGGCTGTTGGGTTGGTGCCATGAAGATAACGAACTGCTGCTGATCTATGACTTGATGCCCAATGGTAGCCTGGATAAGTTGATTTTTGAAGAAGATGCTAAGCACGAGGTTTTGGACTGGCATCACAGATGCAAGATAGTGTGTGGAGTTGCCTCGGCTATGCTCTATCTGCACGAAGAATGTGAGCAGCAGGTGATCCACAGGGATTTGAAAGCTAGCAACATCATGCTTGATTCTGATTACAATGCTCGTCTGGGTGATTTTGGGCTTGCTAGATTGATTGAACTTAATAAGAACTCTTATACCACAACTGCAATAGCAGGTACTCCCGGGTATATTGCACCAGAGTACTTTCACACCGGTAGGTCTACAACTGAATCTGATGTGTTTGGTTTTGGGGCTGTGGCTCTAGAGGTTGCTTGTGGAAGAAGACCCAGAACAGAGGCACAGCTTTATCTTGTTGATTGGGTCTGGGGGCTGTATCGAGAAGGCAGGCTTCTTGATGCTGCAGATCCCAGGCTAAATGAGTTTGATAAAGATGAGATGATATGCATGTTACTTGTTGGTATGGCCTGCTCTCATCCCAACCCTCAAGAAAGGCCAACAATGAGACAGGTTCTGCAAATCCTTACCAAAGATGCACCCCCTCCACTTATGCCCTTGTTTAAGCCTGCATTTGTCTGGCCTGCCCCCGGTATGACTGATATCCAATCTAGTTCTAGTGATTTTAGCACACAGTAAAACAGAGCAGCTTTGAATGTGTAGATAAGAAGATCAAGGGAAGTGAGCAGATTTGGGGCAATCCTCTCTTCCCCTCAAATTTCCTATTTCCTTGTGTTTGGAACATTGTTTCGGTTGGAGAGGATGTGGAGCAGGGATGGGTCTTTTCAATTATTTTTAGGAATTTCGTTTTTTCCCATTTTCTGTGTGTGTATTGCCATGCTCGTTCAAGAAATCAATCAGGTGTCCTTTTGTAGTTTGTCTTGTTCTTCTGCTTTTACTCGAGGAAGAAGTACCTGCTTGTAGAAATGTGGCCTTGCCACATGGGTAGATAAAGTCAAAGGCCTCGCCCTGTGGTAAAATCTCTTCTCCGTTATACTATCCCATATGACATGTAAAAGCAACAGCGGAAATCCAGACTTTATTATGTATGTTGGACTTTTCTGAAGGATGTAAGCTACTGAATGGTTATTTCGTGCTAGTTTATCTCAGAAATCATTTGCCTGTGTAAATATCTTTTATCATATGTGAGTTAAGGCAATGTGTTGAGAGAAGCCATAAAAATAAGTTTGTCAATTTGATCTTCAAATATAATGAAGGAAACAATATCTAATTGATCATCGTTCTTCATGTCGAGGTTTGTTTAGCTTGCAAAGGTTTTCAACCGTTTTCTTCAATGTAATCGATGTGTAAACTGACTTTAGAAGACGTGGATGATGAGGTGAATGACATTATTCTTGACCTAAAAGACTCTTTATTCTCCTGCCCTTCCTGCCTTTATTATACAATACAGATGAGAGATTTCTTTCGAGTGGATCTCTTCAGAGTTTATTGTGTTATTTTTAAAAGAAGCATTTATGTTCTCATTCTGGGAAAATCACTTTTTATAACCCCTATAAGAAATAGTGGGATTTTGCTGTTTAAGAAAGTAACTGCTCAATATTGAGAAAGTGACAGGGAAGTTGGGTTTGTCTCCAAGATTCAGTTTACTCGATCGATCATTTTATGCTCTTGTATTTTTAGCTTCTATTTGTTTTCTGTACTTAGCTCCGGGCATCTGTGAATGAGCCCTTTTATGAATTTATTCGAGGCTGACAGAGCCATACAATAAAACTTGTGATGGGAATCACAAGTGATAATTTTTTGCAAACGATGCAGTTTTGTCCATGCTGTTCGTTTACCTCAAGATATGTTGTTCCTATGCATTTTTTTTTTCAAATTATAAATTGAATCAATATTACTTGTGAACCTCGGACAACTTTATAATCCAGGGCTCTATGCCTTCCAGGGTTTCATCTTGGGTCATTTGCAGGGTGATGCCCTATCTCAATCACTAAACCAGCCCAGTGGACTTGGTTCGTGCTTTTCAAAAATTAACATCACGGATTGGTCACCATGAAGAGGAAATGTTATTCCACTCAGCCTTGCAGTTGATCTAGATGGAAGTTATTTGAGATAAAATCCCCATCCTCCTGTAGAGGGGTACGAATTTGATCTTCTTAAGAAATTCTGCTTTGTGAGATGACATGGATTATGATGCAAGAGGTGACACGTCCCCTCACTTATCAGAATAATTTCATAGCGGAATTCAGGGTGTCTATGTAGAGCTGGGAATGTGGACTCAACAAGATTGCTACTCCATTATAGAGCACACAGAATCATAGGTTTCAATGCTGCAACTACTGAAGTCGCAGTTTCACTGCTGTCTACTTTTCTGTAGCACAACTAACTGAATGCTACAGAACACAAGTTTGTACTAACCCTTCTACTCCATATTTCTCAATTTGTAGCAAGAGAGTTGCAAGTTCGTATGGTGCTTTCAAAATAGGAGTTTATAAACCGAGGAAATTATCTTCCCTTATTTGGCTTCTCACATCTCATGAAAGCTTTATCGCACAGACCTTCATCTGTGCTCTTTGGCAATCTTTATGCTCATACTTATATTCAAACAAGAGCTTTCATTTTCGTGGGCATCATAGACAACAAAACTCAGTCATGGTTCAAAGCACTAGCAAACTTCTCTTCATAACTCTGAGAAATATCTTCACATCTGGTTGACATTTTCACATGGAGATATAATGGTAGACATTCACAATATAAGTGTTCTCTACAAGAATAGACATTGTCCACAATCAGCATCCTTAATCATCCAAAGTAATAAAAGTGCAATCTATAGATAAGATAATTATATTTATGTCCAATTGATGACCACAAAGTAGGTCAAAGGGACTGTTGAGTACACTGATGTATATACAAAGCGGGAGAACCAAACGGTCTCCTATAAAAGATACAATGCATGAAGTAAATCAAAGATACAATGCATGAAGTTAATCAACATCTGGGTCTAGTGGAGAAGATCCAGGGCCTAATAGGTCTGAGGATCAGACCCATCTCTCCTGACATCTGACACTGAATGAATAACACTGAAGAAACTCAATAATGTCTGTTGGCCCAATGAAGAGCCGATGGCAAGTGCAGACTGTCCACTAAATTGTGCCCTGAGGGGGTTCACACGCTGTTGAATGCTGGAGGCCCTAGTCTGTCTCCCAGGGACGGATCTGAGACAGAACTGCAACACATACATAACTATGCAGCAAAATAACCACACAAATTCCTTCACACATTACACTGGGATTGAATGTGGAAACATAAAGGTAAAAGTGACCATTCAACACTCGACCTCTCTCATACCTCTCTCATTCTATTATTCATTTTTACATAAAATAATTACAATGGCTCGATGGTAGCTATCAGTTCACAAAATTCATTGGGTTGCCAAACCAATAGCCATGGCAAACCCAACCATTTACCTTTGTTACCTTCATTGTTGAGATCTTCTCCTATTCTTTGAGCTTCTTCTATTCTTTCGTTAGTTACCCTTTTTGCCTCCTTGACACTATTTATTTATCTTCAACAAGCTGCTCATCTTCAACTTCCAAATGGTCTTCTTATGCCCTTTCGTTTTCAGCTTCTACCTTCTTCATTTCTAATTTGAGATGCATCTCTTACTAATGCTTCCTCTTTTGCATTGTCACCTTCTTCATTTCTAATTTGAGATCCATCTCTTACTAATGATTCCTCTTTTGCATTGTGACCTAGTGCCCACTCAACAATGTGCTCCTTCTTCAACACATCCTTTGGACTCCTACTACATGTGGACAAATTTCCTCTTGACCATTACATTTTTTCTCACGAAGTATTCACTATCATATTTTGCAGCGCTGTTACGTTCTCCAACACTGTCATGTTTTGAGCACTGTCACATTGCAACACATTCCATTTCATACACTCTTCATGCCCATCACTGCCCTACTGGCCATTACTAATGTCTTTGAACGGTCGTCTTCAGAGTTGACCTCATTGCTTTCTGCATCAGACTCCTTAGGCTATGAAGACAGCTTGAAAAATGAGGTAATTTCTTCAAATCTGTAGTTGTCCAATGCAACTTTCATCATCGTTGCCTTCACCAATTCTGCATTTCTCATTGTTCAGCATTTAACTGTACAAAGAATACAATGCATCATCTTCTTGTTGCATTTTCTTGAACTCACCACTCAGCTATCTTCATGTCCATCATTGCATCTCTTACTGCAAACTGCAACAATACTCTTATGGTGGAAATATGGAATTTCCATTTCATTTCTGCTACACATCACCTCCACATCACCTTCTGCTATTGGTACCATCTCTGTTTCTCTTTCTTCGTTAGTACGAGCATGGGTCATATGTTCCTCAACCATGTATCACCTGCACATTTGAATTGAGTCATCTTCCATCTAAGACTTTCCACTGTTCTCTTTCATGTAGTGTACAAAGTACCTTTCGGTGGAACCAACCCTTCATTCTCGAAACCACACAACATGTAGTCACATGCTACACTTCTCTTAACCCAACCCAGAAGCAAACATGACTGCCTCTTGACGATTTTGTCAGTGTATTCACATCCTTCATAGATTAAAATCGTTAAAAACATTCTTTCAATAACCTTCCTTTTCACACATAACCTTTACATTATATTATCAACACATTCTCTTTTAGCAGCCTTTAATCCTTTTAACACCTTTCCATAGCATGCCTTTTTCCTCTAGTAGATTTGTAATCTTCTGTGTGTCTTTGTCTGTAACATTTTAAGTAACTTTTTCTTTCTTCAAAACTATAAATGTATCTATCTTCAACTCAACAACTTTACTCATGCTTCCTCCCAAGGTACTCATTCCGGGCATCTTCTTCTACTCTATATTTTTAAGACATCTTCATCCTCTTTGATTTCTATTTTTACTTCCCTTGTGCTATGTACAAACTCCTTTTTTGGACATTATCTTTCTATTGCATCTTCTTCAATTGACATTCATATTTCTTTCTCAACCAGATAGATTTGTTTTCATCTGCAACTACAAATTTCATTATTTCTGCAAACAAACAAATAACATATTGAGGAAAAACCAAGAATTTCATTTTCACTTTGTCGTCTTCTTTGCTACATTTGACACACATTATATGTGCCTTGAGCTTCCACAACTGTAGGCTTCTGCGTCTTTTCTCATTCTCATTTCCTCTTGGATTCCATGCCACTTTGAATCCATAGTCACCATCCAACAATAATCAATTGCCACCATCACATTGCTGCAAACATGTTCTTCATAACCTATGAGTGGAGTGTCCAATCCACAAAACTTTCCAACTGCATTCCCTCTTGCATCCCACTTCTGTGGTCAAGGATCCCACTCACCTCTGACATGGAATCATATCTTCCTCTCCAATATCACACTTCTGAAAAGTGTCCGTGTAACCAATATTCACGCTTTCAAACCACACACTTCACAGTACTATCCTTCTAATTTGAGATAACAATCATAGATAACCACCGCCACAACTCTGATATTATTCGATCATGAATGATCTACAACGCCCCTATTTTTAAGCAGCAAATTATTTTAGAGATTATCTGCTTTCTTAGTAACAGCTTTATCGGCGTTATGCATTTTATTTGGCTATATTTTACTCTGTTCTTGTGTAAGTATCTTCTTCTTATCGCAGTTTCAATGTTTTTCGGTTAACTTCATTCTTCCTTTTTAATATATATATTTTTTTTTATCCACCACAATTCTAATGTGTTCAATATTTTTATTTTTTTCCTTAAAATTTTGTGCTGTAATTATTTTAATTGATGTTTTCTTGATTTGCTTCTCTTTATGGTGGCATCCCTGAGAGTTGTTTTGTAGTCTTCAATTAGATTGCTATCAATAGGCCTTTATGCCAACACCACCTCCCACCATTTTTATTTTAGTGGGCTCACACTAAAATGACAATTTTTTGGGTTTCCTCACTGCCACAGTTGCACATGATTTGATTTTTGGGAACCTAATTTTTATTGATTTTGATTTTTATTGAGAGATTAGTTTTGGTAATTTTATAAATTCTCAATCAGGGTTTTGCTATACTATTCTTATAGATTCTTTCATCAAATTTAGCAACTTTAACAAAAGAAGTGTTTTTCTAGAGGTAACTTTTAGTGGTTATTTTTATCCTCGTTTCAAAAGATGGTTTTATCAATGGTACCCTTTTTCTTTTTAAAAAAAATTCAAAATTTTGTAAGCATCACCTAAAACATTGCAAACAAAAATCTTAAAATTGACACCAAAAACAGAAAATGGTCTAAAGTTACCTCTTTTTTTTGGGAGTTGTCTTTAGTGTGACTTTTTGAAAGCTTTTCTGGTGGATTTCCGGTAGATATTTCTTGTTTAATTTCTCTAAAATCTGACCAGAATTCATTGAAATCACAAAATTGATGGGTAAATCCTGCACAATAAAAGTGCTTTAGGGGTTTCTAATGTTGCTAAATCCATATATACAGTCAAAAATTTATTTTAAATAATACAAATCATGATTTCACCTTAAATTTTTCCACCAGATTTTGACACCAGAAATTTCAAAAAATCAGATTATAGAAAACTCTTTTTTTTTTCAAAATTAAAATTACAACTTTGTTGAAATTGAAATTAACAACCAATACAATTCCAAAAAAAACCTCAAAATCAACTTAACAAATTAAAAGTGATGCGAGCAATAGTGCCATTTTTCCTTAACGTTAATATCACAACTTGTTTGAAAATCATGCCTCGACAATGGGTGTCATTGTAAAACAAAACAACAACATCAACATTTGAATTGAAACATGAGATACATGTAGCACATTTTGTAAACATGTAAAACAAAACAACAACATCAACATTTGAATTGAAACATGAGATACATGTAGCACATTTTGTAAACATGGGTTACACGTAGGACATTTTTGAACAAAGGTTACATGTAGCACATTTTTTTCCTGGATTTAAATTTTAATCTGTTTTAAAGAAATGCGGAAGGAAACACTAAAAAAATATAAAAATGTAAAAAAAAAAAATTAATGGAAAAAACACAATAATATTAAAAAAAACAAATTCAAATTATATACATATAAACAAGAAGTTTTAAAAAATATTTTAAATTTTATTTATTATTATCTCATTTTAAGGTCATGTCCAAGCCCAACACTATATTTAAAAAAAAAAAAAAAACATTTTAATGGAGAAAACACATTAATATTAAAAAAAAAAAACGAATTCAAATTATAAATATAAACAATAATTTTTAAAAGATATTTTAAATTTATTTACTACTATTGTTATTATTCAATTTTAAGGTCATGGCTAAGCCAGATACTAGATTGGTGTATGAGACCCCCTTGTTTGTGGGACAAGGGACCCACTTCAACGATTTTATTGCTAAATCTACAAAGGCATACATACTTTACACCCTTTAGTTTTGAACTTGTAACATCTTGAGAGGAAATACATGTTCTTAACTATTAGACCCAATATATATAAATGCTTCTAAAAAGCCATTTTTAAAGTTAAATGTGAAATTTGATTTGCCCATGTTTAATGGAGAAGCTAATGCAGAGAAACTAAAAAATTGGATTAGACAGATCAAAGTCCATTACTATATACAACAGATTGAAGAGGACGAGGTGAACATCTAGTTAGCGTCTCTTGGCTATGAGGCACAAATATTGTATGGTGGGAGAGTAAAATACAGAAAGCAAACATGCATAATGGTAAAATCCATTCATCATGGTCTGAGTTTGTTTTTGCATAACAATATAAATTTTGAAATGAGAATTGATATGATTACCCGTTTTGTTGAAGTAGCAAAACAATCAACAGATTTTAAAAAGTGGTGATGCAGAGTACACACTTTTTTGTTTTGTTTTGTTTTGTTTATCGGAGCATATTTTTGACCTTTAAAATTTTATTATGTATCAAATATAAATATTTGTTTTTAAATGGTAGTGATTTTGACATCAACCATTTTTTTAGAGCGCTTATTTTTGACACTTTAAAATTTCTAATGTATTAAGTGTGGATATATTTTATTTTAAATGTTACTTTTTAGACACTTTAATTTTTTTTTTTTATGTCCAATTCTTTTTTAAATCATGATTATTTAACAAATTTTCTAATAATTTTATTTTTTCTTTTTAAATATTGATTACTTAAAAAATGAAATAAAAATATATATAAGAAAGACAAAAAAAAATGTAATTTTTTTTAATCTAACAAAAAAAATTAGAAAAAAACAAAATTAAAAAAATATAAAATTAAGTAAATAAAAATACAAAATTTTAAAAATCATTAACAAAAGATTAAAAATATAAATTTTTCTTCAAAACAAACTAGATTAAAAAAAAAAAAAAAACTAGAAAATTAAAAAAAACAAAAAACAAAAGAAAAGAAAAAAGAGACAAACAAAAATTAAAAACTAATAAAATAAAATTAAAAACATTCCCATCTGAGTTTTTAAAGGTTTATTATGATTTTTTAAAAATGTTTTAAATTTAATTTTAATAGTTTTTTAATTTTTGTTTATAAATTATTCAAGATGTTTTAATTTTTTTTTTTTGTTTTTGTTAATTTTCTAGTTTTTTTTTTAATCTATTTTGTTTTTAATTTTTTTTAATGGTTTTTTAAATTTTGTATTTTTATTTACTTAATTTTATAGTTTCTTATTATTATTATTTTTTATTTCCCCATTTTTTTTTTTGAAAATATGTTTTTGTTGTTATTTATTTCTTTTTATATATATATATATAGTTTTTTTTGGTTGGTTTTTTTTTTTTTTGTTTTTCTTTTTAACATTTTTATGATTGATTTTTTGTTTTTTGTTCTTTGTTTTTTGTTTTGTTTTGTTTTGTTTTTTTTTTTTTTTTTAATTTTATGTTTTGTTTTTAATACGTTTTATTATTATTATTATTATTTTTTAATTTATGTTTTTATTATTCTTTTGAAATTTTAATATTTTTAGGGAGTCATAAAAAAATCTTTTACACCATTATTTCAAAATGTTGAAAATTTATCTAGAAAAAAAACAGATTTTATTTCATAACACATGTTGAAAATTTACCCTAGAAAAAAAAAAGTGTTATTCCAGCATCAACACTTATGGTTTTCAGGGCATTTTATACATAATTTTTGTACAAAAAAAATGGTTTTCACTATCATTTTTGAAACATGTTGAAAATTTACCCTAGAAAAAAAATGTTATTCAAGCATCAATACTTTTGGTTTTTAGCACTGTTTTTCATGTTTTTTGGCTAGAATTCCCATTTTGAATTTATAGTTCCTGTTTCAAAGTTTATATTGTCGCTTTAAGAGGACAATTTTACTCATTGGGTTATAGACAAAACCCGTTATTTAGTGGCAACATTTGAGATAGGGCAAAGGCCAGAGTGTCCAAATTCTTATAGAAGAGTTTAGGAAGCAAGCATTGGCATTAAGTATTTCTTTAGACTCACTAGAAACTTTGATGAAATAGATTGGCGCTTTACATAGTTATTTTCGTCATTCATTGTTGTTGTTTGAACCCACTAATATAGATGAAGCAAGTATGAAAGAAATTCATGTTGAAAATAGGAAAAATATGAACAAGACGAACATACAAAGAAGACATCGAAAATAAAGGAAAAGGAAGAAAATCCTCTTACACTTGTTGTTTCTTAAGATGTACACCTCAATGTGGGAAAAATACCAATCCCACTATATGTGATCTTTAAAGCACAACACTCAAAGTAGAGGTCGTCATCCAATCCCTACTCACTCCGTTTAAGCTCTCTCTTAGATAAGCTACGATGGTAGTCCCTAAAGATGGTTAGAAAAAGAAGAACTTGTTGAAACAAAAAGCTCTAAGAGACTAAAGGCAAGGTAATTATTATTAATGTAATTTGGTTAATTAGAGCAAGTGTAAATATTTATGAGCAATGTGAAGGATAGATTTGATTAAGATCAATATGGTATCAAACAAGATGAAATGTGATAGACCGATGCCTTATAAACAATGCTCAAATACAAATCAAGATACTTTCAAAAGTAGATTGATATTTCAAGTCATAATAACAACAATGTTGCAAGACAAATGTTAGTATAAGAGATTATAATAATTGGAAATATGAACAATGAAATTTGAGACTAGAATTGCAAGAAAATATAAACGTGTACTTCAAGCAACAGAGGTGTTTCACAATGATATAGAAATTCAAGATACAATAAGCATGAAATTGACAAGTACAAGAATGTAAAAGTAAATCTCACAAGTGAAATAACTAGCCCACAACTTTAGGTACAGTGTTAACCAAATGAGTGATGAATGAAATGAAAGACTAAACCAGGTGTGATGTAAGAGTCTTGGTTAATTTTAGTTAAATGCCTAATATAAGGTGAAGACATTCTCCTCAATTTTCAGAAACTAGTCTTAAACAAGATTGTAGAAATAAGTGTTGGGGAAGGAGGCTAAGGCCTCATTAACGATACCTACCCAGAACTTCTAATGACCCAAGTACCTCCGTTCCTACAAGGAACTCGACCACAAGAGAACTGCAAGGTCATCTGTTTTAACCATTGAATAAAGATATAGCTTAGTAAATTGAATAGTGGAAAATGTTGTCCTACCTTTCTATACAATCAATCACATGCTTGGAGGTAGATTTTAAGAATGCAAAATCTAGCTCTAAGATGCAAATGTAAATGATCATGCATTGCTCCAATGAGATACAATTATATCAAGATGCTTCAAAATAAAATGTTAATGTGCTTATAATCCAAATATTGAGGTAAGTACTTTGAGCACAAGATTATTAGCTTATGACAATAACTAATGAAGCAATAAAAATTAGTCAATGAAACAAAAGATGTGTAATGGATGAAAATTAGAATAGATGTGTTAGAGAAAGATCTCACAATACCTTTTAGTGTTTCTTAAAAACGATCTTCACTTAAGTTAGACAATGAGATAAGTGAAAATGATATGATGTAAACACAACTAATAGATAGCAGATGAGATTGCCAACAGGAAAAACACTTTAGATCATCAATAGCAAGTGAAACAAAACAAGAGATATTTCAAATGCAATTTAGATAAAATCTAGTTAGATGATGCAAAATGCTAAATCTAGGATGCAATAATCAACAAATGCAAGAGATGTGACATGGGTTAGTAAGAGATCAAAAATAGTGAGTTAGCAAGTTAGTAAAGTTCCTCTTTTTAATAAGGAGAAAAATGATACCAAGGGATTAAGGTCCCAAGCTCAAGAGAATTGATTAGTTTTATTATTATGAGTGTTACAAAGGAAGAAGCATTTTGATAAAGAGAAAGGTTCTTCTACTTAAGGAGATTTACAACAAAGATAAGAGCTTTAAAAAATCAATAGATCTCAAGAAACAAAATGGATCCAATTGATACTATTAGAAATTCCTCCAAGAATCAAAGCCTCCAATGCTCTCGACCCTCAAAGAAGAATCACAATCCAAAAAACTAGCTCTCGACCTAGGAAGCAAAACCTTTGAAATTTCTCAACTTCAAGCTCAAGGTGATGGCCTAAAATTCAATGAAGCCTTTCTTGCAAAACAATGATTAGTTCTCGAACAAAATTTGCACCAGGTAATGAGAGTGATCTCAGCGCTCAAACGAATAATTGCAATAATAAAGGACCACTGAAAAAATCTGGATTCAAGCTCTAAAAGACATGAAGAATCTTTGTAATAGGAAAAGCTTGAACTTCAGTAAAGATGTATCTTGCAAAACCAAAGTTAACCTCTAAATAAACCTAACACCAGAGATACAAATGCTCACCTCCTAGAGGAAAAATAGGCCTCAGATCCTCTAGGCTACCTCCCAAACATTGATCTAAATTTTAGCTTCAAGTTTATTAAAATGTTGAGGGAAATTTCTTTAGGTTTTCAAGGCTTGAAGCCTTTCAAGAATTATTTGTAGTCAATTAATACTTTTCAGACCCAAAGCCTCTTCACACCAATGAAATAATGAGCCTATTAGGTTCACAACAATGAGAAAAAGAGACCTCCAAAGGAAACATTCGGCACTGCCAAAATCAAAAGTTATATATATATATATATATATATATATATATATATATATATATATATATATTTTTTTTTTTTTTTTTAATTTTTTATTTATTTATTTTTATGCAAAATTATTATGTGAAACACTGCCTAAGTGACATGGTTTCTCTGTAAAAGGACAAAGGGTTAGATTAAAATTGATAGAATAAGGACTAGACCCTTCTAGGCTTGTGGCCTAGGGAAAATAGTCTCAAAAATCCCTGCGACTTAAACCAAAAACATTGCAATTTTATTAAGGTTGTCAAATGACAATTTGTATTCAAAATATTTGTGTAAACCCTTTCAAAGAAATTCGTATATCTCTGCAAACAAGGGTTAGTAAAATAAAACAAAATAAGTTCTTGAAACCATGTGGTTATGAATAAAAGACCTAAAAAAGAAGAAAAACCTTCAAAATAAAATATGTGTCCAATTCTTGGCTTTGGAGGGCAAGAGGAACTTACGACCTCCTAAAACAAATTGTTGAAAGTGCAGCAAGAAAGTATTAAATTTGAATTTTTGCCTTAATCAAATTGAGGAAATTAGAATTTCCACATTAGAAGACAACTTGGAGGGGTTATCTAAGGTGACATAACACTTGTCACTCAGTTAAGAACAATCAATTCGAGATAATGAGTTGAAGTTCAGTTTTCTTGAGTTTATTCCTAAAAAACAGGAGTCTAGATTAGTTAATTCGAGTTAGGGGCATGCCGTTCAGTTGTGTGTAGTGGGTTCCTAAATTTTATGAGCTTAGCTTGAGTTAATTTTAGTTGTATAAATTTAATTCAGTTAAATTGAGTTATGGTCAGTTAACCTAGTTCTAACTGTTGGAGGAACTAGTGGAAGGTCAAGTTGTGGAAGGTCACTCAGTTACCTAGTTGATATGGATATTTCAAGGTAGTTGTAGAGCCTTGAACCTGTACCTTCCCATACACCTCTCAGCCTCCTTTTCCCACTCATTTCATCCACCAAGTTGATTAAATCATTGTATTTTAGGACTTTTTACATGGTTTTCTAACTATGCTAAGTGACTGTTGTTTGGTTTAGAATTTTGGTTCAGAGTGCTGCGTTTCCACAGCCAACACAGGTTTCCGCAGCTGATCCAGGTTTTTGCAGCCAGCACAGGATTCCGCAACTGTTTTATTAAACGATATGTTACAGGTGTCCTCTGAGAAGATGAGCCACATGGGAAAGTTCCAGGGGTCAAGGACATGGCACGTGTCCCTCCAGATCACCCAGAACAGCCATAAAAGCCCGCGGTCAACGAGGAGGCAAATATCGGTCAACAGAAGTGTTCAGCGGTGGCACGGCTCTGCGTTGCTCTGTTTTTGGGCACGTGAAGCTAGGTGGCATCATCCTCAGCCACGGAGACAATCTAGAAGCACGAATCCAACAACCATATTCTCCAGATTGAATGAACACGATGACAGTTACCTAGATCTGGGGACGCAGAGGATTCACGTGTTTTTAAACAGCTGGTTAAATAGCATAGATCTCGTTAAAGTAGTTTGCTTTCTCCTTATAAATAAAGCGTCCTTGAATGCTGTAGAGTTAATCGTTTTTGTAATCATTTTTGTATGTAATTTTGAGCTCCCCACTGTACTTTACATTTGCTGTCAATACATGAGAAGACTGTTTTGCATTTAAGCGTATAATTGCTCCTTGAACCGGCTGAAGTAGGCAGAGGGCCCCTGTTTGCTAAAGCCCTGTATAGTAACCTTTAATTTCCTGCATTTCTTTTTCTTGTTTCATGTATATTAGCTGTACAGATGTCTTTTAATTGCTGCGTTTTTATTTCTTTTCAACATGTATATTAGCTGTACATAAACTTTGATTTTTGTTGATTTACATTTCTGCACTTTTATGTTCATGACTGATCAGTGTGTTATGCAGGTTTCTTAGGCAAGCCCGGGACAATTTTCCTTCTTTTCTTTTCATAACTAGTGGCATGCGTGATCATCTTGTCTATGTTGCTGACCTTCATTTGTTTTGCAGTTTTGATTTTCCTTACTGTCATTTCTTTAACTTGCATATTTACTTTTTGCTCTTAGATATCAAGTTGTTCATCTATTGATGGTTCCTTTTCCATAATCAAATAACTTTATTGGGAGCCAAAGTATCACTTAGTATAGCTTGATTTAGTTTGCTTTAGAACTCACATTACTTGACTTATTCATAACTGTTTCTTACATGATAAATTCCGCTGAAAGGCAAAAGGTTAAGAGAAAGTTAAAGTATTGTGACTAGTCTCTTTTATGTAGTTTCACTTAGATTTCACATTGCTTAACATTTCATGATATCTTTTCATAGAGAAGATTAAGTTGAAGAGTTGAAATAGTGTGAGATAGTTGTTCTTACTTTTAGTTGGATTTAATATAGATTTCATTTTCATTTTCATTCAGCAACAGAGATACTGGGCCGATGTCATTAGTCTTTTATTTGATGTCTTTATTTTCCTTTAAGAGTTGATTTTATTGCAGTTGTTGTTCAAGCTTTCTTGTAGAATACTTTTTAAGTTTTGAGAAATCATTTAGAGATCACCACAATCATCCACATTTCACTTGCTTTATTACATTTTCATCACATCACAGTAGGAAAGATACATTCGAAAACAAACTTAAAAAAGCTAAAAACGACAAAAGACTAAGAAAACGGTTATCTAAGTACATATAGTACACCTCACTTCATCAGCTTACGAGCCCCGGGTTGACATTTAAAAGTTGCAATTTAGAATTCACTAAATTGATCAAACATTTTGGCGCCGTTGCCGGGGAAGTGAAATTAGGTAGCCAAATTCTTAAAAAAAAAACAAGAAAATTTCATGGAAGGAAAATTGATAACATCTCAAAGTATGCTCTCCTCTTGCACTTAATGTGATCTGGAGGATCAGAAAAGAGAAAGTTATTGGTTTAATAGTTTCTTGAGTATGCTCTCTTCTTGCACCTAGAGTGACCTGGAAGATCAGAAAGAGAATTATTAGCCCGACTTGAAGAAAAAATAAAAAATGACATGCATAGAGCAAGAGATTCTAGGGGAAGGTTTTTAGCTAGAGCCAAAAGTTCGATTTTTACAACTCCATCTACTTCAAGGAATAGACAAAAGACACCTCCATCATCTCCAACTTACACTCCTAGCCCTAGGATTCCTGGAATTCAAGAGGCAGGAGTCGACTCTCCCACACCTTCCATCGAATCTGAACTAGAAAGAGATCCTTTCCTTCCTTCTACAGAGAGACAAATTGTAATTGAAGAAGTAGAATCATCTGAAGAAGAGGGAGAAATTCCTTCTCATACACCCTTAGTAGAAGAACCAGAAGACTCTGAAATCTCCAGGGAAACTACCATGACAGAGGAAGGAGCAACTGGATTTGGTAGAGGTAGAGGTAGAGGAGGAGGAGGAAACAATGGAGGAGGTAGAGGTAACATTGGGGGAAATAGGGATGGGGATAACTCATTCGGGTTTCCTATAGTCGATGAGGACTCCCGAGCCACAATGAAAAACATCTCACCATCTGTCCTCCCAAACTTCCATGGGTTTAGGAATGAGGACCCTGAAACATTTCTATTTGAGTTTGAGGTAGTGTGTCGAACTTATGATTATTTGGAAGACTCTCAAAAACTCAAATTGTTTCCTTCAACATTGAAAGGAGCAGCCTTGAAATGGTTCATGGGATTACTCACTCAATCCATTAGGTCTTGGAATGATATGAAACAAGCATTTTTGGATAGGTACCTGGACTATTGTATGCCCACCAATCACAAGGATGAGGTATTCAAAATGATGCAAAAAGAAGATGAAAATTTGGAGGAGTTACTTGAAAGATTTCAATATAATCTGAAAAGAGCAAAAATGAGTAACTTGGATGAGGAGACCTTGAAAGCCCTTCTATTAAAAGCCATTAGAGATGAATGGATAGATATTTTGAACATGATGGTAAAAGGAGATATATCTCAACTTCCACTTTCTGATATAGCAGAATTATGTGTCCATCTCTCAAGGGGGAAATCTAAAACTCAAAAAGGGCCTAGAGATCCTTCTCTCATCAGAGCAAATAAATCTGCAACTGGATCGGTAAGTAGGGCTGAGATTGGCAACATGCTTGATGAATTCAAAACTGATATCTTAGGGAGTCTTAGTGAGCAACTAGACACCCTTAAGATTCACAATAAGTAGAAAGCAGAAGCTGAGGCTTTGGCCATCTTTTGCCCAAAGTGTAGGAAGAAACATACTCTAAGGGAATGTCCCTTGGATGCAAAAGTTGTAGAAACATGTGTAATTTGTTCAGAGAATCATGAGACCAAGGATTGTCCTTCAATTCCTGGGCTCAAAGCTGTCTTTCAAGAAGATCCAAATACAATCGAATCTCTCTGTTTTGTTGCAAGGAGACCTTGGCAGGGGCAACAAAATCAAGGGTTTAGCAACTCTATGAATTTTCAACCCCCACCAATTTGGAATCCTTGGCAACAACCTTGGTCCCAACCTCAAAATCCTTTTCAATCATGGGTACAAGGTATGAAAAATCCTTATAGGAGATTTGCTCAATTTTACCAATATCCTCCATCTTTTCAAAACCAACAAGCTCCACAACTTCCAAATCAAAATCCACAACTATCATTACCATTTCCACAACAACAACAACAACAACCTTCTCAACAGAATCCAAATTCTCAACTCTTGCTTCCATTTCAACAGAAGTCAAATCAACTTCCTTCTCAGCCATTGCCAAACCCCAATAATAAAAACCCTCAAAATGCTTACATGATGGAAGGTCAACAATTTCCTACCTATATGATTGTTCCTCTCAATGAAGTACAACTCAGATCAGGTAGAGTCCTAGATAAGCCTTCTATAAATGCTCAAGAGCAAAGAATTTTTGAGGAAGAGTCTCTTGAAGCCAATAAGGGTTCTGAAGCATCTCTTCAAAACCCAAACACTCAAAAAGAAAAAGAAAAAGAGTTAACCCCCACAACTCCCGTAGTTGAGCAACCCGCATCTTTATCCACACCTCCTTTTCCTGAAAGATTACAAATTGACAAAGGAGTGGAAAAACAAATTTGGTTGCCCGACTATAATTTTCTAGATGAATTGAAGAATGTCTGTATCAAGATTCCCTTGTTACAAGCCATTAAAGAGATTCCTATTCTAGCAAAAACAATAAAGGAGTTGAGTCTTAAAAAACCAGGAAGGAAACCAAGAGATACCAGAAGAATCCACCTGGTAGGGAAAATTGCAGATATCATGATGGGAAAAATTCCTATGCAGAAATATGTAGATCCCGGTAGCCCAATTGTCAAAACACATATCAATGGGGTAGAAATACCAAATACTTTGATTGATTTAGGGGCTGCTATCAACATCATGAGTAGACAGACTATGGAACAACTAAAACTTCCTAACCTTCTCTTTACACCTACTTTATTGCAACTTGCAGATCGATCAATTATTAAACCAGATGGTGTATTAGAAGACATTCCAGTCTCCTTAGACTCTTGGGAATATCCAGTGGATTTCATGATTTTAACTCCCAAGAGTAATCTAGGAGGACATCCTCTTATTTTAGGAAGACCTTGGCTAGCCACGGCTGATGCTTTCATAAGTTGTAGGTCTGGGGATATGTATATTTCTGATGGTAATTCGACAAAGAAGTTCAATCTGTATCCTCCAGCAAAAGCAATTACAGAAATAGGAGACAATGAGTGGGTTGATGATGAAGATACTATACAACCTATCTTTACCATTTCTGAGATCAGTGAAGATAGTCAAATTCTGAACACATTAGAAAACTTTGAACCATCTTCAGAATATGACCACACACAATTTCAGTTGGATTCTGACATTGAGTGTCTATCATCTAGACAAATGTCTCTTTTCTCTATGGAAGAATTTGGTAGTTCTGCCCTTGAGATTTTTCCAGGAAAAACATTGAATATCAACAGAAACTTGGAAAAATCACAACAGGGGGAGCTAACCAAAATCTTGCAAAAACATTCTACTGCATTTGCATGGGAGTATACCGATATGAAAGGTATTGACCCGAAGACTTGCATTCATCACATCTACATTGAGGAAAATAGTAGACCAATCAGACAACCTCAAAGAAGGATGAATCCAAACCTTAGGGAGATAGTGAAAGAAGAGCTCCAAAAGTTACTTAATGTAAACTTCATTTACCCCATTTCAGATAGCCGGTGGGTTTCTCCTTTGGTTATAGTACCTAAAAAGAATGGTAAATGGAGGGTTTGCATTGATTACAGGGAATTGAACAAAGCAACTTTGAAGGATCACTTTCCTTTACCCTTTATTGATCAAGTATTAGATACTTTAGCAGGCAAAAAGTATTTCTCATTTTTGGATGGTTTTAGTGGTTACAATCAGATTCAGGTAGCACCTGAAGATCAGGACAAGACCACATTTACCTGTCCATGGGGAACTTTTGCTTACCGAGTACTTCCTTTTGGATTATGTAATGCACCCGCAACATTTCAAAGGGCAGTACTAGGAATCTTTTCTGATCTAATTCATGATTGTGTAGAAGTCTATATGGATGATTTTACAGTTTATGGTAATTCATTTGAAGAGGCATTAGAAAATTTGGAAAAAGTCCTTATAAGATGTAAAGAAACAAATCTTTCATTAAGTCATGAAAAATGTTTTATGATGTTTACTGAAGGGATTGTTTTAGGACATCATATTTCGGGAGATGGAATTAAAGTTGATAGATCAAAAGTTGAAGTCATCTCCAAGTTACCTATTCCAAATTGTCAAAAAGATGTTAGAAGTTTTCTTGGATTTACTGGATATTATAGAAGATTTATTGAAAACTTCACCAAGATAGCATCTCCGCTCTTCAAATTACTTACAAAAGACTGTGAATTCAATTGGGATCCTGACTGTCAATCTGCATTTGAAACTTTAAAAACAAGAATATCTGAAGCACCCATTTTGAGAGGGCCAAATTGGAAACTTCCTTTCCATATTTCTATAGATGCTTCGGATACAGCTCTAGGAGCTGTGTTGGGTCAAAAGGATTTAGTTCCTTATGCCATTTACTACACCAGTAAAAATTTGACTCCCACTGAGTTAAATTATACTGTGATTGAAAAAGAGTTCTTAGCTGTTGTGCATGCAATTAACAAGTTTAGACATTATATAACAGGCTATGAAACTTTTGTCCATACTGATCATTCTGCAATTAGATATCTCATGAACAAACCTGTTACTAATGGCAGAGTTACAAGATGGCTTTTACTTTTACAAAAATTCAATATTACTGTGTTAGATAGACCAGGGAAACAAAATACAGTAGCTGATTTCTTGTCTAGAATCCAAAATACTAACGAAGATTTTCCTGTAGAGGATAAGTTTCCAGATGAATATTTGTTTGCAATAACTACTAAAACTCCTTGGTATGCAGATATTGCTAACTATTTGGTTACAGGGAAGCTACCTCCACACTTATTTCCTAATGAGAAAAGGAAAATTATTCAGGAGAGTTCAAAGTATTCATGGATTTCTAATGAATTGTTCAAAACAGGGCTAGATTGTGTGATCAGAAGATGTGTTCGGGAAGATGAAATGCCTGACATCCTTAAGGCATGTCATGATGAACTGTGCGGTGGACACTTTGCTGACAAGAGGATGGCCTATAAAATCCTTTCTTTAGGATATTATTGGCCTTCTCTCTTCAAAGATGCAAAACAATATGTTAGAAGGTGTGACAGCTGCCAAAGAGTTGGGAGACCGACTCTTTCAAATGAAATGCCATTACAGCCACAGGTACTCATCAAACCCTTTGAAAAATGGGCTTTAGATTTCATTGGACCTATTAATCCACCATCTAGACAAAATAAGTATATATTGGTTTGCACTGATTATGTTACTAAATGGGTAGAAGCCAAGGCATTGCCTTCTGCCACTGAAAATTCAGTTGTTCAATTTCTTTTTGAGGATATTTTTACTCGTTTTGGTGTCCCAAGAGAAATTGTGACAGATTAGGGAAGTCAATTTACATCTAACTTGATGGAGAAGCTGATGGAAGAATACAAAATCAAGCACAGAAAATCTACTCCATACCATCCGCAAGCAAATGGTCAAGTGGAATCCACAAACAAAGTTCTTGAGAGCATCATCACCAAAATTGTTCATCTCCACAGAAGAGATTGGGCAGAAAGGCTTCCTGAAGCCTTATGGGCCTATAGAACTACATGGAGGAACACAACAGGACATTCTCCCTATGAACTTGTTTATGGGAAAGAAGTCCTGCTCCCCATTGAGTTTCAAGTCAAGACCTTCAAGATGGCAGTTCAGTTGGGGATGAATCTATCAGAAGCCCAAAAGCACAGAATGGAGCAGCTGAATGAGCTAGATGAAATAAAGACAAGATGCAATTTTAAGGACTGATCTAGTTCAGCACCAAAGAACTAAGTGGCATGACAGATATATCAAAGAGAGAAAGTTTCAAAAGGGAGATTGGGCGTTACTGTTTGATTCCAAGTTTAAAGACTTCAAAGGGAAATTTCAGACTCATTGGCTTGGACCATATGAGATTGATGAAGTCTTTAGCAATGGAGCAGTTCGAGTTAAGACTATTGATGAGTTTCAAACTCCTCTTATTGTGAATGGCCACCGATTGAAAATTTATCATAAGCCACTCTCAAAAGAGGACTTTGTCAAAATGTTTCAAGAAAATTCTGCAATGAGGCTGGTGGGGAAGAATCCTTCTCATCCATCAGCCTAGTCTTTGTTTCTTTCAGTTGAAAAAAAAAAACTTTTGTATAAGCCTGAAAACCAATCATAGATTGGCAGTCTTATACAGAAAATGTAGAGTGAAAATCAGGGACACCTGACACTCTATATTTTCCAAAAAAAAAATCTCTCTTCCTTTCCATCTTCACCTCCATCTCATCTTCATCTCCATTCCACTTCACTCCACTTCATTTCCATTTCATTCCATTCCATCAATAAAAGTCCTTCTCAGGACTATTTCATTCAGTTAGTTCTTTTTCTAATTATATTTGTGCAGTTAAAGGGGTGTTGTCTCAGTTTCCGCAGCTGGGAACCGTTTCCGCAGCCAGCATCACTCTATCTCTACAGCTAGCAGCACTCTGTTTTAAAAAAAAAATCACAGTCAAAGGTTAGCATCATCATCACCAAAGGCAGCAAAGATATGAAGCATCTGCAAGATCAAAAAGCAATAATGGGTCAGAAGCCTTAATCAACAAATGGCAAACTTCCAAAGGTATGATCAAAATCTCTACCAAATAACAATTTAATGTCATTGTATGCATAGTTATTAGATCATGGAAATTCCACTAAATACAATGATTTGATACAGCAAGATCCATATCACTCCTCTTCCACGATGATAATCCATCCACCTCATTCCTTTCTAACGGTCCCATAATCACTATTAATTCAAACTCGAAATGGGGCTGCTCTTTCATTTATTGGCCGTACGAGGAAGAAGTGACCTACTGTACTACGGCTCTCCTCCACCATAATTTCCGCAGCCAACGTTGAGACGTGGCGTAAGCCAACCGTTTCAAAAGGACTCAGCCGTTATACTGCCCATTTATCACTCCACTCCCGCATGCATTTGATGCTAAACCCGTGACTGTTGTTTACCTCGTGCTCATACCATTCTCTGCTCTCCATTTCCGCTGCAACCTCCATAGCTTTGCTCTAAACCCTGATTACAGTCACTGCATACGCTTTGCATTTTGATTACGGCCACTCCACTTACCTTAAGAATCCCGTAATCAGCTCATTTTTCCCTTGAACGTCCACACACAGTAAAATTTTCAGCCGGGGTTGAAAGCCGAGAATGGGAAAGTTACTCAGAGCTGAACCTGAGGGCCCAAAATACCTGGAGGGGTATCCGCAGACGAAGGAGTTATTGAAGAAAGCAAAGTGGCTGAAATTTATTCAAAAGTTCAGAGGTTATAATAAGGAAGTCACTAAAGCTTTTGCTCGGTCCTTTAATGGACACGTAGTGGAGGTAGGGGACTTGAAATTTACAATAACAGAGGTCACGATAGCAGCAGCAACCAGTTTACCACAAGAGGGAGATAGATGGTTTAAAAACAGAGGTCTGGATGATCAAGGATGGAAAGTCATGCTCAAAAACCCAGGTATGGATACTTCTATATTTACTAAAGGAATTCCTGTGCATGTAATCAAAGAAGAATGGTCTACGCTGTTATTACTTGTTCAGAAGTTTATTACATGCGAGGGTCGTTTTGGCACCATGTACATGTATCATGTAAGGATTATGATGAATTTTATGGAAGGCCATACCCTTAATTTACCTTACTTTCTGTTAGAAAGCCTGAAGAAAATGAGCTCTACTGTTCAGAAACATGTAGGCCATATTGAATCCCACCTTTACCATCACGGGCTCATCAGAATTCTCATTGAAGATCAATTGAAAAATAATAACGATACTTGGGAAAAGTTTTTGATCAGAAATCACTTCCAAGAAGTGACTGAAGCCTCTGCCAGCAGTTTCCTAAAAATCCCAAAAAGAAGTAGGAGGAAAGAAAGAAATGTTACAGCCGAGGACCTTCCTACAGTAGACACTCAGGAAACTATTCATGAGGAAGAAGAAGAGGGAGCTAGAAATAAGAAGCAGAAAAAGGACAAAGGTAAGATAACTATTCAAGAGACATATCCATTCCCTGAACCATCTGTAGAAGAAGAGTCTCAAACTCTGGCAGAAAAGTTAGCACATCTTCAAACTGCTGCCTCAGCAAAGAAACAAAAAGAAAAACAGAGTGCACAGAAAAAGAGCACTAGTCCACATGTGAGGAGGAGCAGTAGGCTCAAAGGAAAGAAAAGTGTAACCCAAGAAAAACAATCACACTTTATTGATTTAGGTGAAGGAACACCTGAAAAAGGTCCAGCTCAGCAAGACATTGAGGCAAGTCCTCCACGTGAGGAAAGTCCTTTTCAGCTGGAAAGAGAAAACAGTCCTCCTTTACCAGAATTTGAGTTCAGGCCGAGAAAAACACCTGAGGTAGATTCCACCTAGCAAGAAGCATATAACTACCTAGAATCCTTGGAACAATCAGCTGCAGGACCAAGCACTACCTTGCCACTTGATGCACAAGTGCAGTCTTCAAAACAAGAAGTGTTTGAGCTAGAAGTCCTAAACATGCACATTAAACAAGAAAATGAAGCATTAAAAGAGCAAAGTAAAGTGGACAAGATTGTCCATGACAATACCATGCTTCACTTAGGACTGTGGCAGAAGAAGAATAGAAAGTTGAAGAAAAAGTGTAAGAAGCTGAGCAGGGCATTGATTAATTTGAAGTTCAGGTGTCTAGTCAAGAAACCAAGGACCATTTTGACATCAAGGAGAAAGAGAAGAAGGCTGGATGTTCTTGCAGAAGCATCAGAGCACATGGATTGAGGAAAAGAACTAAGTTTTGGTTGCATGAGGACATGCAACACCTTCACAGTGGGGGTATGTAGAGCCTTGAACCTGTACCTTCCCATACACCTCTCAGCCTCCTTTTCCCACTCATTTCATCCACCAAGTTGATTAAATCATTGTATTTTAGGACTTTTTACATGGTTTTCTAACTATGTTAAGTGACTGTTGTTTGGTTTAGAATTTTGGTTCAGAGTGCTGTGTTTCCGCAGCCAACACAGGTTTCCGCAGCTGATCCAGGTTTCTACAGCCAACACAGGATTCAGCAGCTGTTTTATTAAACGATATGTTACAGGTGTCCTCTGAGAAGATGAGCCACATGGGCAAGTTCCAGGGGTCAAGGACATGGCACGTGTCCCTCCAGATCACCCAGAACAGCCATAAAAGCCCGCGGTCAACGAGGAGGCAAATACCGGTCAACAGAAGTGTTCAGTGGTGGCACGGCTCTGCATTGCTCTGTTTTTGGGCACGTGAAGCTAGGTGGCATCATCCTCAGCCACGGAGACAATCTAGAAGCACGAATCCAACAGCCATATTCTCCAGATTGAATGAACACGATGACAGTTACCTAGATCTGGGGACGCAGAGGATTCACGTGTTTTTAAACAGCTGGTTGAATAACATAGATCTCGTTAAAGTAGTTTGCTTTCTCCTTATAAATAAAGCGTCCTTGAACGCTGTAGAGTTAATCGTTTTTGTAATCATTTTGTATGTAATTTTGAGCTCCCCACTGTACTTTACATTTGCTGTCAATACATGAGAAGACTGTTTTGCATTTAAGCGTATAACTGCTCCTTGAACCGGCTGAAGTAGGCAGAGGGCCCCTGTTTGCTGAAGCCCTGTACAGTAACCTTTAATTTCCTGCATTTCTTTTTCTTGTTTCATGTATATTAGCTGTACATATGTCTTTTAATTACTGTGTTTTTATTTCTTTTCAACATGTATATTAGCTGTACATAAACTTTGATTTCTGTTGATTTACATTTCTGCACTTTTATGTTCATGACTGATCAGTGTGTTATGCAGGTTTCTTAGGCAAGCCCGGGATAGTTTTCCTTCTTTTCTTTTCATAACTAGTGGCATGCGTGATCATCTTGTCTATGTTGCTGACCTTCATTTGTTTTGCAGTTTTGATTTTCCTTACTGTCATTTCTTTAACTTGCATATTTACTTTTTGCTCTTAGATATCAAGTTGTTCATCTATTGATGGTTCCTTTTCCATAATCAAATAATTTTATTGGGAGCCAAAGTATCACTTAGTATAGCTTGATTTAGTTTGCTTTAGAACTCACATTACTTGACTTATTCATAACTGTTTCTTACATGATAAATTCAGCTGAAAGGCAAAAGGTTAAGAGAAAGTTAAAGTATTGTGACTAGTCTCTTTTATGTAGTTTCACTTAGATTTCACATTGCTTAACATTTCATGATATCTTTTCATAGAGAAGATTAAGTTGAAGAGTTGAAATAGTGTGAGATAGTTGTTCTTACTTTTAGTTGGATTTAATATAGATTTCATTTTCATTTTCATTCAGCAGCAGAGATACTGGGCCGATGACATTAGTCTTTTATTTGATGTCTTTATTTTCCTTTAAGAGTTGATTTTATTGCAGTTGTTGTTCAAGCTTTCTTGTAGAATACTTTTTAAGTTTTGAGAAATCATTTAGAGATCACCACCATCATCCACATTTCACTTGCTTTATTACATTTTCATCACATCACAGTAGGAAAGATACATTCGAAAACAAACTTAAAAAAGCTAAAAACGACAAAAGACTAAGAAAACGGTTATCTAAGTACATATAGTACACCTCACTTCATCAGCTTACGAGCCCCGTGTTGACATTTAAAAGTTGCAATTTAGACTTCACTAAATTGATCAAACAGTAGTCTACTATCAATTGTATACTATTCTGAAGTGTACAGATGGTGCATGTAGTTAGGGGAAGGACCTAGAAGAATTGCACAATCCAGGTGAGGGAATTTCCTAATTAATAGGGGCTTAATTCCCAGGGGAACAAAAAAAGGAATTAAGAGCCTGGGAAGACTTGAAATTGGTAAGTGTCAGGCTAGGTTCAGTTAGTCAAGCAAAGGGATAGACTGCACACTTGCACGGTGTGCTCAAGCTTGAGCAAGGATTGTATTTCTTCTCTATTCTCTGATTAATGCAATATAGATAGTAAGGGGTTTTGAGCAGTTGCTTTCCCCTAAATAAATCTTTGTGCATGTGTGGTGTTTTTTTTTTCATGTCTATGATCGTTACTCTATATGGTGAATTAACTTCTGCAAATCAGTATAGTAGCTTCAAGTCTTGTGATTTAGTAAATTTCATGAGAAGTATTGAATCTACACATTAATTTCTACAAAAAATTCTTTCCAAGGGCCGTAAAATTAAATCACTGTCAAGTGACCTTAGAAAAATTTTACGCCTCAAATCTTCAAAAACAAATTCGATATTGAGCAAAGAAAAGCCCAAGAAGGCTTGAAGCTAAGAGAGAAGCTATAAATATGCCTGCGACTTTCAAAATTTCCAATGAAAATTAATAACCCCAGTCGCATAGAAGATGGAGGGTCTATCTTCAAAAATTAAACTTTTCCTCTCCTAGTTTGAAACCAGATCAATTTGGAAACAAATTGTTAGAAACAAATTGAATTCTAACCCTTACATCTACAAATAAAACCCAACAAAATGTATATTTAAGATGAATTTGAAATATATATATAATTTTTAAATCTACCTAAAAGAAGATCTATTTACAAATATACAATAGCTAGCTTGAGCGAACATGAGTCCAATTCCATTCATCAAGTAGAAAAATAGTAGCTCTATATAGCAGATATAATCAATTAAACACCTTTTGTTTGCTTGATGGGCCCTGACCCAGGTTCAACTTTAGCTGCGCCAACCAAGAAAACCCTAACTGTTGGCCCTTTCAGCAACAACCCGCGTATCGCAGGATGCCGTCTCACTCAAAGCAGTATTGGGGGATGACAGAACCAGGTTTCTGCATCTAGAGGTCTGTGTGACAGGTTCCTACGGTTCCTAGAGCTTAGTTCTATCTTCACGAACCCTAATCATTCCGAGACAAATAATTAAAGTAATTCACTTAAATAGCTTCCAGATCTTCGCAAAGACATTTAATTATTCATAACATGTATAATTCATACTGATCTACTCCTTTTGAGAACAAATTAAGCATTCATTCATATAAATTGTTATACAGAGCGAAAATACAGAAACTCACAGAAGTAAGAAATAATACACAAATGCACAAGTATTGGATCAAAATAGTCTTTATTAGATGTAATTGTTCAGATACAAACTCTTTCTCCTTGCACACTCAGCTGTAAGGGCTTGCACACTCAACCTGTGGACTTACCAAGGTGTCCGCGCACTCAGCTGTAGGAGCCTTCCCCTTCGTCTAAGTACAGGAAACAAATCTTTCCCACCTTAGCTTACTTGCCCTTACAAATATTTCTATCAATTAGTTACCTCTTAGAATCGCTATGACTCTTCTATTTATAGCCTTTTTCTTACAATACCATGGTCCGCAGACCATGGGTTGGTCTCAAAGCTTCCTATCACCTAACTACCTAAGGGACTAAAGCCCCTTTGACTCTTATTATCTTCGATCTCTGCTTCCACAAATCGTAGAGACTTTACATTTTTACGAAAAGAACTTTAAAAAAGTTAACAAAATTTACCCCAGGGACCTCATCCTTATAGGCCCCCAACACAAGTTGGTGACTCGTTCTTGAGTCACTCAACTGGCGCTGAAATCGTGTCCTGTAGTTTGAGAAACTCCATCTTCAGAACCTGCATATTAGTTGTGTCTTGCATAGATTCCTGCTGTACTTCTTAGACAAGCATCTCTGTACTGGGGCCTTCCACCGCTAGGCGCATAGTCATTTGTTTCTACTAGATGCCCTTTAACTTGTTCTGCATGGAAGGGTGAGATAGCTGGATTCCTTTTTCAAAGGATGGGTTCTAGCCTTTATAATGGCCTTTTTCCAGCGCAACACTTCATTCTCAGTTTGTAGCTGCTTTCCTTCCTGTAACCGCATGAACCGCTGGACTGGCAACAAAGTGTGCACAGTTGAATTGATCTCATCAAATTGTTGTTGCTTTTCCCTAAGGTTAGTGACGATCTTCTACAGAGTGGGGTCCTCCTGCAGAGATGTCTAAAGATCCATGGTTTGCTCAAATAATTCAGTCTAGTCCTTGACTACTACATCTAATGTGGCCATTCCTTCCTTGATCGCTGCTCCGCGTTGCTCTCAAACCTCTAGCGGAGTTTTTCACTGCAAATTCAATTGCAGCTCCGAAATCTGCAGCTATAGTCCAAATCAAACTCGGCTGATTTCATCCTTTGACTCCCTGACTGCCGCAACCAACTTCTGTTAGAATATTGAGTTCAGGTAGCTCATTACACAACTGTGTAATCGCGACTTCTAAGTGTTGGTTGCACGTGGCAATTTCTTCTTTCTCTTTCAGCAGCTGTGCCTTTTCTGCGAAGATCTGCTCATTGTTGGTCTTGACTTCAGTGATCACCAGCAGCGCGCACTGCTCCCTTACCCTGAACTCATTGGATATGCCTTAGTGCAATTCATGTAGGGTCTGGATAGGGAGTGCTGTGGGATTGACACCTAGATCCTTGATCTATGACAGTTGGGTGTTGGCTTCTTCTAACTAGGTGCGCAGAGCCCCCTCTGGGAACTAAATTAGCCAGAGGTCCAAATTCCTATCGGTGTAGGACTACCGCACTCACTTGATGCAGGCTCGCCTAACCTATGCTAGCTTGTAGTCACCCCGTCTGGATCTGTAGAGCACACAGATCCTTCTGCACATTTCCCAACGCCTACTGGTACTGTTGCTCGCACTAAGTCCATAGTTCGATTGTTGTGTCATGGACCTTGTCTCCAATCTCGTCTAAGTCCCCCTCAGTGAGGACTAGCGGATCCACCTGGGAGAATCTCGTGGAATTCTACTTCTTTCGTGGTCCTGAGGTGGCCTGCTTTGGTATATTCTTGACCACAAGGAGGTTCTCTGCTTCGCGCCCCCACCTCCCTAAACCTTAGACTCCTCCTAGTCCTGAGTATGATGGGAGTTAGGGTCCTCAACCTCTATTGTGGTCTCCTTGTCCTCCCGCTCTTTGTCAGCAATTGCCTTATCAGCAGCTTCCTTAGCAGCAACTTCCTTCTGCTGCACAAATTTCTCCCGAGCTGCAGCTTGCTCTGCCTCCTTCTGTTTTGCTACTGCTGAGGTCTGTGCGGTGATAAATTTCGCTGCCTTGCTTGTTCCCGTGCCTGGATGTTAGGGTCCCACCCTAACCCCCTTATTTATGTCATGGGATCACGTCATAGTCAAGAGTCAATAAAGCCCATATTAATAATTGTAAGTGGTTAACTCGCAGTTAATGTCGGGACCACAGTTAGTTGCAAATGGGCAGTAGTATTAGTTAGAGTCAATAAAGCCCATATTAATAATTGTAAGTGGTTAACCCGCAGTTAATGACGGGACCACAGTTAGTTGCAAATGGGCGGTAGTATTAGATAGATATTGCATATATAAAGGATAGAGACTCCCTGCGAGGAGAATGTGTCTTGTTTTGTAATCGAGCTCTGCTTTATTGGAGGTTGCCCCCTCGAAGAGGCCTGTGAACATTTCTCTCTGGATAATAAAATCTTTGCTATTCTGTGCTCTGGGTATATTTTCTTCGCATATTTTATGTCTCGGTATCTTTTCTTCGCTATTTCTGTGTCTGGGTCTCGCTTTGCAGGTTAAGAAGCATAACAAGTGGTATCAGAGCACTTTCCAGGGCTCGGTGGGATCTCCAAATTTTAGCAAATTTTTTTTAGGCTAGAGACGTGTTTCGGCGTCTTTAAACCACGGGATCTGTCGTTAAGCGCATAAACCTGCGGATTTGGGGAGGCATGCACGCAGGAAATACAAGAGGTGGTCACGTCTGTTGGACTCCCTTGTAACCCCTGTGGGTACCCCTTCGAGTAGTAGCGCATTAGACAGAACCGCGCACGGACTGTCTTCCACGTACCCTCTGGGTATATAGGAAGCCCCCTAGCTCCCTTGAAACCTCGCCATAGATAAAACTTCGGCCGTCTTGTTGCTACAGTACACCGAGAACAACACTCGGAGAGATTACTCGCCCGTACGATAGGGTAGTCGGGTTGTACGGCTAAGGGTACGGTCGATCCTCCTTAGTTAGAGCCCTGAAACATTGGGCCGAGTACTACTGTCAGACCCTTATGTATATTGCGATCTGTAGCACCTGACACTCCCCAAGACCATAGTTCCCTTTTCTATTGGGGGATCACACATCATCTATTCCAGTCAGGAGAGGCAGTTGTTCAACCATTCAGATCTCTTAGATCCACCAGATCAGATATTTCAGATCAGCAGCAGCAGTGTTCCACCATTCAGATATCTCAGATCCATCAGATCGGAGTAGTTGCGAAGGGTTCCTGTACCTGCATATGATTTTCGCAGGACTTTTGGTGGCATTGACATTTTGAGGATTTGGTGACTGCAGTATTGATCAGAAAGGAGTAAAACTCCGTTAGGAGTTTTCCAAAAAAAAAAAAAAAAAAGGAGTCTGGGATCTGCCGGGGTGTTTATTGGTGACCTAGCCCATCAGAATCAGGACGACGAGCTGAGCAAGGTGGTACCATTCAATTCTTAGTAAAAATTTTTCGGCGGTCCCAAATTTTCGTCAGCCGAGTGTATGGTAGAAACTCGCGCTCAAGCAATGGCCGCTGAAAGGATGGACAAACTAGAAGAAGAGGTGCACCTCATCAACTCTACGATGGCACAGATGCAAACTCTTCTCAAAGGATTAGAGGGCCTCTTAACAGACAAGGGCAAGATGCCAGCCCACGAGGAGGAGTATAAGGGCCCTGAATACCCTGAGGGGGAATCTAGCCACTCTCCTCACATATGGCACACCCACCCACCACCCAATCAGAGACCTCCCAAGTTGGATATGCATAAATTTGACGGGTCTCACACGTCAGCATGGCTAGCACAAATGGAGCAGTATTTTCAATTGAATCATATCGTAGATGAGGGGTCTAAGCTTATGGTGGGCACCATGTACTTGGACAGTGAACGATGGGAATGGAAGGAATGGTATCAGCGATGCAATGGACAATTTCGGAGTTGGGGCCAATTTACCAAAGCTCTACGAAATCGCTTTGAACAGGAAGACTCTTTCTTGGGGCGTCTGACTAAGCTCCGACAGACGGGTACAGTGGATGAATATATTACCGCTTTTGAAGCCTTAGCATTCCGCACTAAGGCTCTCACAGATGAATTCTACATGGAATGCTTTATCAGCGGTCTTAAAGAAGCCATCAAAGCTCAGGTTATACTCCACCACCCCCCCACATGGAACGAGGCTTGCCAGATAGCCCGTAAGGTGGAACGGGCATTAGCAGCTCAATCCAGCCGCCTCAACTTTGCCGCTAAAGGTCGTCCCTCACAGGCTCCCAATATGACCCAAACACTCAAGATTCAAAAGGTGTCACCTGCAGAAATGGCCGAAAGAAGGAGGCAAGGACTATGTTACTACTGTGATGAAAAATACTCCCCGGGTCATAAATGCAAAGAGCACAAGTTTTTTCAAATCGATGCCACTGAATACAGCTCCGCCGAGGACGATCCACCACTTGAGGAACCAGAGGCAACCGAAGAAGATAACCAACAGGAGATGGTATCTGATGAACCAATGATTTCGCTGCATGCATTGGCTGGAATCTCTTCCCCTCAAACTCTTAAAATCAGGGGTTTTATTAAACATAGGCCAGTAATAGTTTTGATTGATAGTGGAAGTACCCATAATTTCATCCACCAAAAGATCGCTGAAGCAGCGCATTGTTATGTACGAGCAGTTTCTAACTTCCAAGTCCAGATTGCAGATGGAGGCACAATGAAATGTGAAGGTCGCTGTGAAAATGTCAAAATTCAAATGGGGGATTATCAATTGAAAACCCACATGTTTGCAATACACATGGGGGGTTGCGACATTGTCCTAGGGGCGGAATGGCTCCGCACTCTTGGGCCAATCACAATGGATTTCCAGGAGTTATATATGAGTTTTAAGCAGAACGACTACACACATACCCTCCGTGGGCTACAAGCAGGAGCCCCTTCTATCATAAGCTCGCATCGTATGGAAAAATTGTTAAAAAAGGGCCATCATGGAGTAGTAGCTCAATTTAATGCCATCCAGGTAGTAGATACCATGTCTGCGCCAATTCATCCTGAGATGCAACAAATTTTGAATAAACATCGGACGGTCTTTGACAAACCTCATGAACTTCCACCTTCGCGAGGGGAACATGATCATAGCATCACATTGGTCCCAGGGGCCCAACCCCCAAATGTGCGGCCATACAGACATCCGTTCACCCAAAAGAATGAAATAGAAAAAATCATCAAGGAATTGTTGGAAGCAGGTGTCATTCGTCCCAGTATTAGTCCTTACTCATCTCCAGTCGTCATGGTCCTCAAGAAAGATGGGGAGTGGCGGATGTGCCCAGAATTCAGGGCCCTCAATAAGTTAACAGTCAAAGATAAATTTCCCATCCCAGTGGTTGACGATTTGCTGGACGAACTCAATGGGGCTCAATTCTTCACTAAATTGGATCTTCGCTCAGGCTACCACCAAATCCGCATGAAGGAAGTGGACATTCCCAAGACAGCTTTCAGAACTCATGAAGGCCATTATGAGTTCTTGGTCATGCCATTTGGTCTCTGTAATGCCCCCTCCACTTTTCAGAGCCTTATGAATCACCTCCTCAAACCATATCTCAGAAAATTTGTCCTGGTCTTCTTCGATGACATCCTCATCTATAGTGGCACTTGGGCGGCACATCTTAAGCATGTGGATATCCTCTTGCAACTGCTCTGCAAGCATAAATTATTTGTCAAAATGTCTAAGTGTGCGTTTGGCAAGGAAGAAGTTGAGTATTTAGGCCACATTGTGGGCCGTGAAGGTGTCAAGGTTGATCCCAAAAAGATTCAGGCAATGCAAGAATGGCCTCAACCTAAGACCTTGAAAAGCTTGAGAGGATTTTTGGGTCTCACAGGCTATTATCGTAAATTTGTCCGCAACTATGGCCGCATAGCAAAGCCCCTGACGCAACTTCTCAAGAAAAATTCATTCTTCTGGAACGACGAGGCACAACAGGCATTTACCGCTCTCAAAACCGCTATGTGTTCCACTCCGGTCTTAGCACTACCGGACTTCACCAAAACATTTGTCATCGAATCTGATGCTTCGGGAACAGGTATTGGAGCAGTATTAATGCAGGAAGGGCGACCATTGGCCTTCACCAGCCAACAACTAAGTGGGAAGAACTTGGGCCAATCTACCTATGAGAAGGAAATGATGGCCATCTTACATGCAGTGGAGACCTGGCGACCTTACTTGTTGGGGCGACGTTTCCAAATCCGCACAGATCATCACAGTCTCAAATATTTTTTGGAGCAACGCCTATCTTCCCCCCAACAAAATAAATGGTTAGCCAAAATGCTGGGTTATGATTATGAGATCATTTACAAGAAAGGGAAAGACAACAAGGTAGCAGATGCATTGTCACGCCAATTTGAGGAGGAAAGTACTCTGCTCGCAATATCCCTCCCCATTCCAGACTGGATTGAAGAGGCTCGCGGGGAATGGTTTTCGCATCCTGAGCTCTCCCAACTCATTTCTCAATTACAGGCAGATCCTAATTCCAGCAAAGGCTAATCGTGGCAGAATGATATTCTTCGCTACAAGGACAGAGTCGTCATATCACCAACCTCCACCCTCAAAAGTCGCATTTTGGCAGAATTGCACTCCTCCCCCATTGCAGGACATTCGGGCTTTCAGAAGACATACGCTCGCACCAGACGATCATTTTTTTGGACGGGTATGAAACAGGACATCCTTACTTTTGTAGCAGAATGTGACGTCTGTCAACGCCACAAGGGAGAAACAGTCAACACACCAGGCACATTACAACCATTGCCCATTCCGGCATCAATTTGGATGGAGGTCTCCATGGATTTCATTACAGGTCTTCCAAAGTCGGGGAACAAATCAGTCATCATGGTGGTCGTAGACCGACTATCGAAGTATGCTCATTTTTGCGCTCTACCCCAACCATTCACACCTACTTTGGTTGCTCAAACCTTCATGGATCAAATCTTCAAATTGCACGGCATGCCCACTTCGATTGTGTCCGACCGTGACCCAATCTTCACTAGTAATTTTTGGCAGGAGCTCTTCAGAATACAAGGCACGCAACTCAAACTCAGTACCTCATATCATCCACAAACAGATGGTCAAACCGAAGCAGTCAACAAATGTCTAGAAACCTACCTTAGGTGTTTCACTTCAGAAAAACAACACCTTTGGGCACAGTGGCTACCTCTAGCGGAATGGTGGTACAACACCAACTATCATGCCACCACCAAAATGACTCCCTATGAAGCAGTCTATGGACAACTTCCGCCGTCCCCTACTTCTTACCTAACGGGGTGCTCCAAAGTACAAGCAGTGGATCAACTCTTACAACACCGTGCAACCATGTTGGCACACTTGCGCGAGAATCTTCATCAAGCTCAGAACCGTATGAAGCAACAGGCTGACCAACATCGCTCAGAGCGCCAATTTCAAGAAGGGGATCAGGTCTTCTTGAAGCTGCAACCATATAAGCAGACCTCACTCAAAGACAAGGGCTGTCAAAAGCTCTCTCCAAAATTCTACGGACCATATCAAGTACTTCAGCGCATTGGAGAAGTGGCGTACAAGCTGGCTTTGCCACCTACAGCAAAAATCCATCCAGTTTTCCATGTATCGTGCCTCAAGAAAGTGATTGGGAACAATTGCCGTATTCAAACCAGTCTACCGGAATTGGATGAAGAAGGATCAATATGGCTTCAACCTGAACAGGTTCTAGACACACGAGACAAGCACCTGCGTGGCCGCGTGATTAAGGAAGTCCTCGTCAAATGGAAAGACACCTCGCCGGAAGATGCAACTTGGGAACCAGCTGCTATTCTTCAGCAGTTTCCGCAGCTTCAGCCTTGAGGACAAGGCTAGTCTTAAGGGGGAGGGCATGTTAGGGTCCCACCCTAACCCCCTTATTTATGTCATGGGATCACGTCATAGTCAAGAGTCAATAAAGCCCATATTAATAATTGTAAGTGGTTAACTCGCAGTTAATGTCGGGACCACAGTTAGTTGCAAATGGGCAGTAGTATTAGTTAGAGTCAATAAAGCCCATATTAATAATTGTAAGTGGTTAACCCGCAGTTAATGATGGGACCACAGTTAGTTGCAAATGGGCGGTAGTATTAGATAGATATTGCATATATAAAGGATAGAGACTCCCTGCGAGGAGAATGTGTCTTGTTTTGTAATCGAGCTCTGCTCTATTGGAGGTTGCCCCCTCGAAGAGGCCTGTGGACATTTCTCTCTGGATAATAAAATCTTTGCTATTCTGTGCTCTGGGTATATTTTCTTCGCATATTTTATGTCTCGGTATCTTTTCTTCGCTATTTCTGTGTCTGGGTCTCGCTTTGCAGGTTAAGAAGCATAACACTGGATCTGATGGAACCAACCACTCCCCTGGCCATTTACCAACGATCTCTTTGACATCTGCCTCGCCAACAAGGTAAGGAAACTTATACCATACCTTCTTCGGATCCCTGCACGTGTGGATGGATACATTGTGGAAATCTGCCTTGAATTCTGGATAGGGCTCAAGTTGTTCATATAAAGTAGGTGACAACCTCGACCTTTGGCTGATCACCGTGCACAGGTCCATCTCCACTAGCATCCAAAACATCTCGGTCTCCATGACCGTACTGCATCTTTGGTTTCCTAGAGTGAAGCAAAATTCGCTGCCTCCAGAAGGTCTAGGTCTTGAGGAGGAAATTGAATATCCTCCGACATCCTCCATGCTACCAAGACGATCAATAATAATATCCAAGCATAGTGAAAGGCCTTTCCCTCATCCTGGGCGTCTCGAAAATTTGCTAAATGTTCCTTGCATGGGTAATGAGCCCAATTGTACTGGACTCCTTTGGCACATTGTGCCACTAAGGAAATTACTGACGCTGGAACCTCATCCATGCGACACTTCCACATGATCTTGCATGCCAAGATCTGTGCGACAAATGGTACCGCTTTGTCTGAAAAGAAGTGGATGGAATATTCGCGCGACCTTTTAACCAGCCCGAACTCGCTCTTCATCTAATCCACGAGTTGCTTTTCTTTTGTTTTCCCTCCAAAAGCGTCTACTGGATCCACACCTTGATAGGGTAACAAGGTAATTTGGTGGATCAACATGTCGGTAATAGGGATAAATTCTCCTAGCCAGAGACACCGATCGTGCACCAGGGTGAGAAATTTTCTAACACCTAAGGTGTTAATGTTCGTTCGGCTGAAGTGCGGCACCCAGAGCATGTTAAGAAGGCCCGCTTTCTCAACCCCCACGGCCCACTTCATCGATTCTAAGTGTGTGACCCCAATTTCTTCATAGTATAATTTTTTCAAATATTTATTTGACGCAAGTTGAGAGAACTTATCGTGATATGCGAAGACCCAATCCTCCAGCTTGAGTGATGGAATGCGGCCCAACAACGTGCTCTCAAACACCACCTTCTTTGGAAAAGTGGTGTAGAAACCATGAATTTGGCAGTGTTCGAGTCCTTAGGCACCTTGGCTTTGCCCTTACGCGGTGGGATGTACTTCGGGAGTTGAGTCATAGGCTCACCCTCTTTGTTATCCATCTCCTCGATGCCTCTGATAATTTCTTCTTCATCTAAGTCAAGGGGCTGCTGCAGTTGCTTCACTTTGTCCATTTTCCCCTTCTGTCAGATCTATGTGGGAATTTTTCGCGGTGATTACCTCACTGGAACTTACTGGGGCTTTTTCTGCTTTTTACCAGTTGTAGAGGGCTTAGGTTGAGGAGACCTAGGCACCGAAAGTCTCGTAGGAACAGGGTGCAGTGCTTCAGTGGAGGGTGTGGCTTCAGAGGACGCGACTTCTGTTGTGGGGGGAGTTGCAGTCATTCTAGCTAGAAAGATCTCATGGAGAAACTCATGTACATCAATCAACCCTAATCGTGAAAAGAGATCTTCCTAGTTTGGGTCGGACATATGGTTCATCTCTTGGCACAACACAAGGCAGAAAAACTTAAAATCAATTCTCAGGATGAAAAGTGTTATAATGCGGGGTCGCATGCCATATTTATAGGTGAATTCGAATTTGAATCCAACTGTTTGTAGAAATTTGAATAATATAACACTTATTCACAGAGATTTTCCTGATTATACACTATTTGTGGAATGCATGCATAATACATAACCTCCTCTACCATTGATCATCAATTTGCGGAATTACAAAACAATCGCATGCGCACATTGAAACATCAATCACACATATCAACACAGTATGTAATGGGGAAAGCATACAGCTGAAAACCCCCAACTATCTGTATATTATAATGATAGAGAACATGTAACAATACATAGTACAATACTCCTCACAAGTACTCAGTACTATCTCCACATGCTACACACAAAACTAGCTTAGATTTGAACAAGTCACGGGTTCAAATCTCCTCCAATGTTTGCCTACCTCTACTGCGCACTCCAAGTTGAGAATAGATCAAATCCAAGTTCGAATTCCCTTGGCTTGTATTGCGCAATCCTCATTGGCAATCTCAATCAATGATTGTGCAAATCTCATGCACAACTATAGTCACAACTGATAGTAGTCTCACCCTTTCACCCACCTCTAACACTTGTCTCCACTGAACTGTCCATGCACTGAGTTAACTGATGTATTCTTTAGTTGATTTATGAGTTAATAATTAGTGAATTAATTAATAATTAATTCACATCACTCATCACTAGTGTATTTGGCAGTTAGACTAAATACAACTAGTTCAACTAAGTCAAACTGAACACAACTCCATCAACTCCTCAATCAACTCCACCAAACTCAATCACTTGAGTTCTAACTGAAGTCCATCATGCAATAGCTCAACTAACCCATAGGAAAAGTGTATTTCCTTCTGGCAATTGCATGTGCCACATCCGTAGCTCGAACTGAAGTGCTGCAAGAGGATAAGATAATGTTTATAGTCCAAATATTATTAAGAGCTAATAATATTCGACTGTTCTATTTTTTTGACTAGCAGTCTAAAAATAGACTCCGCCTATATGTCTAAAAATAGAGGTCCATCTATTTTTACCAACATGACCAATCATCCATAAATAGCATCCTGCAACTCATAGACCATGATCCATATGTCTAAAAATAGACTTTGGGCCAAAAATAGCCTGCGGGCCCACTTAGTGAAGTCGACTTCTTTTCACTAAGCTCCATCATCTTGTTGCATTTTCAACACTGTTCCCTCCAAATATCTATCATTAATGCATCTTTGGCGGCATATTTCCAAATATTTGCCCCATAAATGTGCCCTCCTCACTCCTCCTAACGGAAATTTTGCCATCCAATCATCTACAGTGCATCCAACGACTACTTTGTGACCAAGTTGCATGGCACCAACCTCTATGGCGCAGCCCCTGTGGCACAGATCCCCTCGGCGCCCTTCTTTCTTCCATTGCACAACCCTCTTACCTCATCTTTCTGATTTTCGGGCAGTGTAGTGTATAGTCCCGTACTTATTTGCAGCTGCATGGAGTACTAAGACTATCCCACCATCATATAGTCATTGCACAGGGGTGGGATCACCCTTGTACAAGTTCAATCGACTGTGATTGATTCTTCCTGGAAAAAATTCTCCATTAGGCTTCACGAGCTGAACTGCACCACCATCTGTGATTTCCTTGACCACATATGGTCTAAGCCAATGCGTTAGAAACTTTCCAATAAATTTTGTAAACTTGTTGTCATATAATAAGACCAAATCATTAATCTGGAAGGTGCACTACTTTATGTGTCGATCGTACCATGCCTTTTCGTGCTCCTTTCGGACTTGTTGGTGAAATCCTTCCAAGAATCGATCCTCTTCCAACTCCATCAGCTACGCGAGGCGCTCCTCCATGGTCTCTTGATTAGCCATATCGGTCAGCGCTGGAATCCGTAGACTCGGCACTATATATTCTATGGGCATCACAACCTCCTTCCCATAGACCAATCAGAAAGCGGTTTGGCCTGTCAGCTTCTTACAAGTAGTTCTATATGCCCACATGACTTCTAGTATGCTTACATTCTAGTCATTTCCCTTCGCGTTGCAAACCTTCATTAGAGCGCTCTCCAAAATTTTGTTGAAGGATTCAACCATACCATTAGCTTGAGGATGATAGGGCGTACTTTTTTGATGATAGACCTGGAATTCTTCAAGCTTCACAGAAATCATTTCGTTTAAGAAGTGCATACTCCTATCGCTCATTAATATGTTAGGACAACCAAACCAGGACATGATATACTCAAAGATAAGCTTCGCAGTAGCTACGCTACAGTCCTTTACTAGTTATGCTTCCACCCAACGCGTCAAGTATTCAGATGCTGTAATAATATATCACACTCCCATATTTTTCCCTTGGGGCTGGATCAGACTCACAAAATCAATCACCCATTTATCAAACACCTGCAAATTTATCTGTGGATTCAAGGGCAATTCGTCCCTCCATGATGGTTTCCTTGTCCTTTGGAAAACATTGCATGCCCTACAATACACTTTTGCATCCTTATGTATGATTGGCCACCAAAGTCGTGCATGCAGGATCTTTTGTGTGGTCGCTCTTCCTGCATAGTGGCCTCCTGCTACCCGTCCATGCACTTTTGCGAGGATGCTTGGTCGTTCAAACTCTGGGGCATAAGGACTTCATTTGTAAATGGTGTTAGAAATTGGTCATAAAACCATGCATCATTGAACTTCCTTAGATCTACGCATATTCGGATTTCATCTTGTTTCTTTTTCTCCTGAACTACCATAGGACTTACCCTGCCTAATTCCTCCATTGGATCAATGATCCCATTTTTGAGCATCTTATCCAAATCCTTACGCACCTTTTCCTTATATTTGGGATTCAAACAGTAGGGTCATTGTTTTATAGGCTTCACGTCTAGCTTCAAAATAATCTTCTCATGCCCAGGTCCCTAACTATACCCTTCAGATTCGAGAACTTGGTGGGAAACAAGTCATGATATTCACGCAGTAGTTCTGCGACCTTAGCAACTGTATCCTCATCCCAGTAGTCACTTATCTTCCCGAACTTCGGCTGTGCATCGGGTCCAATGTTTATCTATTGAGTCTTTAAAGGCTCAGCTATGTCAGGTATTGCTGCTTGGGGTCCTTCAAATTTGTGTTGTTCCTCAGACTCCGGAATGCTGATATTTCTAGGATCATCTCCTTCTTCTTCTGCGGTCATGTTATAGCATTCCAGCACATGGCGCAACTACATATTCTGATCTGGTTGAACCCATTCTACCGGGTCCTCAGGAATTCTAAATATTACAACCTTAATTTCTTAGAGCGCTTCATCAATACATTCAAAGCCATCCTCAAAGTTGAAGGTTAACAAGAAACTTTCCTTGAGGATATCCCACTCGGTCGTTCCATGGCGCAACTCAGTTTCCATGTACCAGTTCATCGGAATGGTATCCAAAATATGACAAAAGATGTGCACCCATTCAGGTTGAGGTTCCTCTCCCCAACCTTTAGTCCACCTCGCCAAATTATAGCGCAGATCATCTTTTCTAGTGTATTTCTCTGTCATGCGAGTATTGGCGTACCCAAACCTTAGCTTCATCATTCATCGGTTTTCCTTCTAGTCATCGAAGCTATCCTTATGCATACCCCATTAGCGGGAATGCGTAGTGCGTAGTGCCAGATCTAATTCCTAGAATCGATGTTCTTCTGGAACTTCCCTTTCAAAATTATCCCGAAATAAATTAACACCATCTAAACCATCATAGTGAGGTAGATTTTGAACCTCCATAGATACAAAATGAAGCGATTTTTTCAACATGTTGCAGCGCAGCGAGGAGACTTCATGTAATATTTTCTATGAATGCTCAAGTTCTTCATTGGAATCTGAGGTGCAGAAGCTATCTCTATCCCAAGTAATTTGTCCATCTGTTATAGGAATGATCTATTGTTCATCATGTGAAGTGATCTTATATATATGATCCAGATCATCCTTCTATTCATAATCGCGGACTGGTTCCGTGTATCGCACACCTTCATATGTATATAAGGGAACAATTACTCAGAGCTCTCTTCTTTCAAAGATCATTCTTCGTTTCTTAAGATTAATAACCGAATCCATGTCAAAAGTCTAATCAATTCCTAATAGTGTAGGGTAAGTATTACTATCGTCCACTATCTTGATCACTTCAAAATCAGGCAAGGTGCTTTCCCCTTTAATATCCACCATAACCCCATATAGGCGCCCCATAGGAATGATTTTATGTTCATTTTCCTTGCGAAGATGGATAGGGGACCACTGCAGGGAAGGTCTCCCTACTCTTTCCCATGTCTATTTTGGTAGCACATTCGCATCAGATCCTAGATCAAGAATTATCTGCTCCATTTTGTATTCTTTGATCTATGTAGTTAGCCTCATTTCATGACCTGTTCGTTTCTTTCTTTTGCCAACTTTTTGTTCAATGCATTTTTCTGGAGGTGGCTTGATCTTACCTATACAACTATCAATTAACTCTTGGATCCCTTCTACTGCCTTTCTATCCCGTAACATCTTCATACAAGTCTTCAAAAAAGTAGCTAATAGCGAAGGATCTGCGTCCCATGCTTCGTTGTTTCTGCTAGACTTCTCCCGACTTTATGAGGTGGAGGCCTCAAGGAAGCTCTTTTTGGCTTCCATAAAGATTTCTTTAGCCCAATTTAGGTCAACTCCAACTTCCTTCTCCGTAGCCTTGCGTACCCATCCTTCAGTCTCCGACTACTTCCCCTTATCATCTCCTGTGGTAATACCAAGTTGCATTACTATGTTAATGCTAAGCTCTTGTTCACGCCACTCCGCCCTTAGCATATGAATATTATACTAGGTGTTTGAGTCTTCTTCTCCTACACCTTAGCTATTAATACTGGGAAATCTTCTAAAACATGATCAAATTGTCGATAATATTGACAGGATGGATGCGTCGGGTTTTGACAGTCATGCGCAAACTGGCTGGCTTCTCCAAAGTTATAACAAATTATTTGTCCACAACCCCTTCTAGCCCCTCCTCCTCTTCCTCTTCCTTGTCCCTGGAATCTTGCATGCGCTGCACTCATGCCTTGATCCTAGGGCTGATTTTTCATTTGCATTATATACGTAGGGGTCCACTCCATCATTAATTCGTAGCTCCGGCAATTGCGCTCATCGTGCCCAACTAATTTACAGAAAGTAAAAAATAACTGTTGTAGTGTCTGCATAAAATTCTGTAGGAGATGCCAGTTATCAATCGCATGCTTCCCATCTATCTAACAGATAGCGCACCATAAGGGTACCCCCGTGCTCGGTCCAACAATGTTTTCTGGTTTTAGAGGAACAAGACCTCCCCTAATGAGGTAGTTTTGATAAATAGGACAACGATCCTTATCATGACCCTGGCCCTTACACTTCAGGCACCAAACTTCTACACACACCTCAGGTTGGACTTTCTTTCCCTTATTTAGGCTCTACAATTCCATGTGTAAGCTCGCCAGCTGCGATTGAATCTGTTGTACCCCTATATTAGTATAATGCACTGGTGAAGCTTTTAATCTCATGGCGATATCCAATGCTTCTGCTTGTGTTCCTATTTTCTAATGCAACAATGGTAATCTCAGATGTAGTAGGAGTGAAGCAATGTGCCAGTATCTGTGTTGATCATTCGTGATCTTCATATTAGCCTACTGAGTCAGACACTTCGATCTTTGATCAAAGTCCCACACAAACTCATTTACCCTCTGCTGAATTTCCTTCAACTTTGTTATAGACTGGGCTTGAGATTTAGGCTTCTTGAACTCACTATTCAACACTTATTGAGTTTCCAACATAGTCGCGTTAGGCTTATCTATGTAGAACTTGATGTACCAACTGAACGCTCTATCCTGTAGTGCTATGACTAGCTGTGCTTTCTTCATATTATCATCATTGATTTGTTGTGTTGTCCATACAACATCTGAGATGAACCAAAATTATTCGGGGTCTTCAATTCCCACACCCTTAAACACAGGCGTCTTCATTGTATTCACCATATTAAATGATGGAAGTGGAGGTGGAGGTGGAGGCAAAGGTATAGGTATAGGTATGTGAGGCAGAGGTGGAGATGAAGGTGGAGTAGATGGATGAGGTATCCCTGCGATACCCTGACTCACAAGATGTAGCGCACTCCATGGTGTTCTCAGAATATTACCTCTTCGTCACTATCATAAGATCCTAACAACGGGCTGTATTCAGAACTTGACTCTTCGTTCCTTGTAAATTCTCTCCTACTTCCCATAGTCCCAAACATCAATTTAAAGGCATAACCCATTTTTCACATAATAACATATTAATTAAGGTCTTCAGAGATTTTAAGTACTTACCTCTTGGTCCTTTGAAGACCCTGTGCTCTGCTTCACTATAGCTAGTGGACGAATCGATCATGAACTCAGTGATGAATCCTCCCAGAATACAATTGATCCAGTGATCGACGACCCAGGCGATGTTATTTTCTGAAGCCTCCAAGTACTTAACGAGTTCTGGTGTCCACACAATAGGGTCGTCAATCTTCCACGTACCCTAACTATCCGCCAATCTGGACAACCACTCTTGTAATCCACAGGGGAAAGAGCAGAAGAATTTTTTGAGTTCGTTTGTGAACAGGTATCTATTCAACCACTCTTCCTTTTATAAGCACGGATTTCTGTTCTCCTGAGCTACAAACGCATGCAACTTCCAACCGATCCACTTCTCGATTTCCTTCTTAGTTGGGAACCACTTATTCGACATCACACATTCCTTAGAGAAATCCCGGTCCCATCAACAAAACCATTTTTTGGCTTGATGGGGCCTGAGCTAGGTTCAACGTTAGCTACGCCAACCAACAAAACCCTAACTGCTGGCCATTTCAGTAACAACCCTTGTAGCACAGGCTGTAGTCTCACCCAAAGCAGTATTAGGGGATGAAAAAACCAAGTTTCTGCATCCAAAGGTTTGTGTGATATGTTTCTACAGTTCCCAGAGCTTAGTTCTATCTTCACAAACCCTAATCGTTCCGAGACAGATACTTCCAGTAATTCACTTAAACAGCTTCCATATCTTCGCGAAGGACTTTAATTATTCATAACATGTATAATTCGTATTGATCCACTACTTTCACACAAAAATTAAGCATTCATTCATATAAATTGTTATATAGAGCGAAAATATAGAAACTCGGACCAGGCGGACTAGGCATACTGGACAGGAAGGAAGGCTGGGCATAACCGTGCACACCTCACGCTGAACCTGACCCCTTATAAGCCTTGAAGTAAGAAATAATACACAGATGCGCAAGTATTGGATCAAAAAAATCTCAATTATATGTAATCATTCAGATACCGACTCTTTCTCTCTGCACACTCAACTGTAGGGGCCTGCGCACTTAGCTTGCGGACTTACCAAGGTCTTCAAGCACTCAGCTGCAGGAGCCTTCCCCTTCGCCTAAGTACATGAAACGTATCTTTCCTGCCTTAGATTACTTGCCCTTACAAATATTTCTATCAATTAGTTACCTCTTAGACTCGTTATGAATATTCTATTTATATCCTTTTCGTTATAATACCATGGTTCACGGACCATGGGCGGGTCTCAAAACTTCCTATCACCTACCCACCTAAGGGACTAAAGCCCCTTTGACTCTTACTATCTTTGTGATCCGCTTCAATAAATCGCAGAGACTTTACATTTTTACAAAATGAACTTTTAAAATTTATCAAAAATTACCCCAGGGACCTCATCCCAACACCTTTTAAAATAAGAGATATAGAAAATATTTGATTTTTATGGAAAAAAAGGAAAATAAACACCCTTATAAAATTTGAATGATGAGTCTTCAAAATACCCACTATGGGTTCTCAGTTGCTATATGCCAAGTAAATGGACGATTCAAACAATAATTACTCCAAATGGCCGACTCGAGTACTTAGCTAATTCAAATAAGAATTTCACCAAGTCTTCGATATCTGATCACAAAAATTATTTTCTACACAACTTTGAAATATTTTGTTAGATTCATAGGGATTGGATAACACAGTGAGAAGGAGCTCCAATGGTTCAAGCAAGAATCCACGAGATCTACCCAATCAAGAATGTTTCCCCAATACAAATAGAGGTGGGAAATAAGAAACCAATAAATCCATATGGCTAATGAATATTACAAATGAAGGTGATAGTAGAAATTAAAAGCACATTAATCAGAATATATTACCATAACAAGCTGATAAAAACACCATAGCTTCTCCCCAAAGCCTTTATTTTATTGCTCAAAAGAAAGTATTACAAGATCCAACAAAGCTTCTTAGCCAAAAGCTTTAGCACACTAATCATAAGATGTTACAATGAGGAGCATATGTTTCCTTATATAAAAAAATGAGAGATTTAGATCTTTCTCAAAGTGGAAAACAACTAGGTCCAATGAAGTTCACAAATTTGACTTGATCGCAGAGAATAATAACTAGGTGAAGCTTGATCCATGCCAAAATTTAATCCTGACACTTGATCTGGAAGAAAAAATCAATTTCCTTGATGACAGCTTTGATCTCGATCCAAAAAATATTTTTTCCAAAATTTTCTCCTTGAAAATACCCCCTTCAATTAACCAACTTGGTCCATGGATTTGATTTTCCTTAAAAAATTGTTTTTTTACTTGATGGAGGGTCACAAAATATTTTATTTAATTTCCTTCCTTGAAATTCCCTCATTCAATTTAACCACTTGGACCCAAGAAAGTTGATTTTCCTTAGGAAATCAATTTCCCTTGGTCCAACGAATTTTTCAAGGTTTTTTCTTCCTTGGAAATGAGTCCTTCACATTTAATCCTTCTCGGAAAAGTCAATATTCTCCAAAAATTCAAGTTTCCACTTGGAGAGAATGTTAGTTTTCTCATTTAATTCTTCTGACCATTTTTCGATTAATTATTTAGCCATTTTTACCAGGAAAAAAGGAAAATAAAAATAATTTGAGGGGATAGACATAATTTCAACCCTAAAACATTGTCTAAATAGAGAGTTGAGGTGTAGAAGTTATAATTATGAGTACTCATGCCCCCATCAACTTCTATAGACATTACATTTTACAATTTATGTCAAAATAATATTAAAATCCCACAGTGGGAAATTTTAATAATTAAAATTAGACAGTTAGACTTAACCAAATTCTACAAGACTTTTAGACATGGTCAAGCATGATAGTTTACATCGACTCTATACACTAGGACTCACCTAAGACATCATCATCGAGCCCTACTCTAGCTTTGGGGTATGCATGGTAGAAAAACTCTACCAATTATAAGTGTTTAAAAACTTAAATAATTGGCAGAAGGTAAAAAAATCCCTAGAGTGAAACTCTTTGGTAAAAATCGTAAGTTTACCTAGATGTTTTACATGGATTTATAAACATTCTAGAATCATTTTTAAAATGGCCACACAAGGTTGCATAACTTGGATTGCAATATAAGACCAAATGCTGAAAGATGATGATGCAATATTCAAATCTCTGACTGCTCTTGAAAAAAATTGAAGTATTCTCTTCTATAGGGTAGCTGACCCCTGTGTGTTCAATAACATTCATTGCAAGAAATATGGACATGATGAGGAGCACTGTCGGAAGCTAGATTTTGAGATAAATCCTAAGAAGTATGGTGGAAAAGGGAAGCAAGAAACTGTTGCTACAATGCAACATGACCTGGGTTCTTATTCATGCGATGCAATGAAGATCAAAGTTGTTGGGCTTGTAGGTGTTGGACCAAATATGGGCAAAGCATCAAAGAATTCATGCCTCCAAGAAATCGAGGAAATCAAGGAGAGAATTGAAGTAGAGAATGTTGAATTGAGGAGATTTCTATAGGAAACAGAAGAGAAGAAGCATGGATTGAAAATTCAGTTACAAGCCCTAGAGGAGGTCTTGGTAAAGTTTCAATGTAATGAAGGCTTGGCGATGCCATCCTCATCTGCTTTAGATTTGGAAACTGAGGTAAACAGTGTCAGTGATTCTTCAGTTTCATATTCCTAGATCACTGATGAAGGAAACTCCAAAGCTGTAGAGGAAAGAGAGTCTGAACCAATGTAGGTTGAGAACACATCAGACCATTCCAACAATCATGATTGCAATTCATCTCCAAAGGGAGATGAACATTTCAAAGGACAAACTAAGTGAAATTTTCCTCACTAGATCTACACCAAAGAAAACCATTCAAGGAAGGTTATGTAAACTTGGAAGGAGACAAAACATAAAGAATACTATCCACATTGAGAGAAAAAGAAGATTAAGCAAGTATGGATGAATAAAAGCCATGCACCCATTGAAACAAGAGAGGAAACTAGAGGGCTACATGTTGGAATCTCCATCCAGAGCTACATCCAAATAAGGACCAAAAAGCACATGTGAAGGAACCAACCGATGAAGCAAATCATGAAGAAAGACAACTACATGAAGAAAGCCCACTAGCCTGGGTAAATAAGAGATGGGTAGATTTTTTAAGCAGTTGAGTGTGGCCACCATTGTAAATCACATCTTACTTTTAAGAAACCCCATAGATGGGAAAAAACTTGTAAAAGTGATGAAGTTTATAACATCACTTGAATATGCAACATAGTGATAATTTTAGCCTTTTGTTGGATAACAAAGGATATGGGTTCTATTGTAAATCAGAGAAAACTTGTATGATCTATGTATGTAACATTTGGGGACCAAAAGTACTTCAGTGGGGAGGATTGATCTAGGAGGATCCAAAAAATTCAAATTCCTCAAATTTTATCATAACCAACACCAAGTTGTAAAGCTCGGTGAGATGATTCCAACATTGTGAATGACACCTCAATCCAAGTTCGTGTGAGGAAGTTATGCTCATATGAAGTTTGGCACATCCATAAAAAAATATGTGCAGGTGGGATCCACATGGGTGCCACGTGGCACTTTTACAGGCTGCCACGTGGTAGGACAGTAAGTAGGCCTAGATGGGACCCATGACAATTGATGTGGCAAGTTTCGAGGACACATGGCAGAGTTGTTGACTGGACATATGCCAATGCATAAGGTGGAACATGTGGAGCAATGAGGGATTTCCATGTGGCCCAATCACATGGAGCCATGGGACACCTTGAATTAGGCCCATGTGGCCTTGAAGTGCATGCTAAGCATCCATGACATATGGTTTTTGTTTTGTATAGTTTATTTGTTAATAACACATATACATTAATAGATGTTGTTATATTAAAAATAACAAGGGGGAGACCCACAGGTTTGACATCGAGGCCTCCCACAACAATATGCCTTATATGCAACATATCAACTAGTGCACTAACTAGAAGTTTTATATTATCCACCCCATTGAAATATTTAAACTTAACCATGTCATTCGATGGGAGCGAGGTCATTGAGAGAGAGAGACCAACGCATGGTGGAACAAGGAGCTAAAACCATGAGCGCAGAGAATGACACCCACCCTGGGCATGTTTTTCGAGATAGATTCTTAGAATATTCTAAGGTATATTCTAAGGAATATTCTATAGGGATATTCCTAAAATATTTTGTACTATTGTGGCATCTTGAAGATTCCCTAAAGGGTCTAGAGGCAATGGTGATAGAACCATATGAATTTTATAGTCATTTTCCACCATTTTTCAAGACAAGTTGGTGCAGTCAGAATTGGGATTTGAGAAGTGGATCTAAGTTCTCATGGCAGAATCCCACATGTGTCATTTAATTCTTGGCATGAACTTCAAGGAAACCTTTCACATGTCAGATGGTGGTCGTGTTTATACTCTAAAGTTGCAGAATTTCGAGGCGGAGGTGTTGATATGGAGTATGTTGCAGTTTGAGTAGTGGATTTTTTGGTCATCCCTAGATGTGAGGTTTTTCCATTGTTTTGTTGAGATAATATAAAGGCCTCTCCACTTTGAAGCTGGGTCTGGAGACATGTCTCACACATTGTGAGTGAACTCCATTAACAAATCTTAGTGCAGTGTCTGTATTGTCTTCATTTTGTGTTGCTTTTTAATTGACGTTACATTTATGGATTTTTCATGCTCTTTAAGCAATTCTATTTAACATCACTGAAGAAAAGATCTCAAATCAAGGGTGGTTATGATAAACTTGACTTGGTCAAGTTACTAGTGGTTTTCAGGCTCTAGATATATGAAAACTCATGGTTTTTCCTATGGTATTAATCTCCAATTTCACCTATTTAAAGTTTGGAAAAATCAATGTTAAGTTGTCCCAATGGCCATAGGGAACACAACAATGATTTCTTTAGAAACCACCACTTCTCTTGGTGCTCTATGATCCTAACAAGTGATATCCGAGCAAGAGTTGTAAATATCCAAGCCAGAGTGGTAAATATCCAAGCCTAGTGAATAGCAAAGCTCAGATGGCCTGATAGAGTATGCATATAGTCGTGTAGAATGTAGGAGGCAATAGAAAAGAAGACTAGTAATTCATATGGACATGAGATTTGTGTAGGAAATTCAAGATGCAAGTCGCTTTGGTAGAGAGGATGATGTTCCAGGTGGTGCGAGCTTGAGTGGGATGATTTATTCCCACATGGAACCAAAAAGGAATTAGGTTGTGGCAACCAAAAATACCACTGCTACAACCATCCCAGACAACAACACGACCTTAGCCAATGAGTCAATAATGGTGACAAAGGAAGAAATCAAGTGACCTGTGTAGGCCAGGGGATTTGTCCAACAATATAGATTCATGTGGATGAATCGAGCTCCAATATATACCCTTAAACATATATAACCCAAATGTTATCCAACCATGGTTGATGGATGTTTGGACAATCATAAGGCAGGAAATGGGAGGCACTGTGGCACAAGACATTTTATGATAAAACAATGGCTTCTGTGGAAAAAAGAGCCAAAGGAGATGTCTCTTTCTATGGTGAATAGATGAGGGAACCTGATGATTATTGAGACAGAGGTAAAGCAATGCAAGATGGAGCTAAAGTGAAGTAGTGTTTTGTAGAATCTAAGTTGCAAGGCTCTAGTGGGTTCGGTTTGGTAGAATGATATGGAAGCAGATTGGAAGAGTTCGAAAGGATGCTAGCAGTGATAAAATTTGAAGGGTTAGTCTTAATTTCATTGGTAAGGGCATATATTCATCTAACCTTTCAAAGATGAAAGGCTATAAAAAATGTACTTCTATTGACAAGTGTATACTAAATAAACCCTTCACAAAAAAATGCCAAAATGAAATAGTGTCCTTCTAAAATTTTAAAATCTTAAAAATCTAAAGGGTGTCTACATTAAAACACTACAAAATATCAATATAACTTAGAAAATAAACATTTTTTTTCTCAAATTCCATCAAAAAAAGGTAAATACATTTTTCTTCTATTCATTCAATGGTCTTCAAAAGTATTTGGGCCTACAACATTGAAAATATAAATCTATTTTCTCAATGGAAAATTCTTTCTAGTTTTCATTTGGTTCTGTACATCATAAATAAAATTCCAATCTACCTCATTTAGATCATGAGGCGCACTAAGGGACACAAACATCAACATATCTAATGTCTAAAATGAAAGTCTTAATCTATCATCATTTTTTATCCTATTTAATTTTGAGAAGCTTCTTTCACGCACTGTTGTGCTTGCTAGGATAACAAGAATAGCTTGCCATAATTACATCAAATATGGAAATATTTCAAACCATTTAGGTTCATCTCCACATAGATCCCATTCTCCATACATAATATTTTTTGGGTATGATTTAGAAATATTTCAAATAAATTCATCCTTTTCACCCAAAATTTAGTGATTCCCCATCACTAAATTTTTCACATAACATTTCAACCATATTTTTTTTTGACATTATCTATCATTCACTTGTTCATAATAATTCCAAGGACTGGAAAACTTAGCAACACTAAATACATGTAAATCTGTGAATCTCTAATCTAAAGATTCAATCACCTTTACAACAAAACATTTTCCCAAAAGAATGAAATCATCTAGTGTCCTTGATCTTTGCATCTTTGAAATTTTTTTGAGTCTCAATGGATGTAAATGTACCATACATGTGTTATCTGCAAATTCAAGGGTTCCTCCTTATGCTTTAACTAAAAAACATGACATGTGCATTGCACCTACCCAAAAACGCTTCCCAAAATCATTTGTGAAGCATGGTAATAGAAACACCTAAATTAGTGCTAATATATGTAATATCAACATGATCCTCCTGAAAATTTTTATTCAACTTATTTAATTCAATGAGCACATTTGCAAATGGATGGATGAAAAAATACACTTGTAAAGAACAATCATCTATAACAACAAAATACATGTTTCCAATCACTAGTATAATTCTCTCCTTCTCAGCATCTACCATTAGTTTTACATGTTTAGTGATTAATATATCACTTCATTTTCTTTTTCTCTCCAAAAGTTTTAAAGAGAATTGATGAGCTTCTGATTTTGCATGGCCACTTAGACCACTAACTTGAATAATGGTACTTCCCTCTTTTGCAAGTGGAGTGTCCTTTATATATTTAACACACCAAGAACATTTTATCATTTCATTACAATCTTTTACAACATAAGCCCATGGAAATCTTGTCTTCCATTTAAATTCGAATATTCTTTTGTTTTTCTCTGATGGGTTTGCTCTTTCAACAAGCTCTACACTCTCTGATTCATCATCTTCATGTAGATGAGCATCATCTTCATTTTGAGTTGATTAGAACGTTGTGGGAGACCAAATACATCAATAATTGACAATTTCTTTTTATCCTTTTAGGGTGACCAATAGGAGACATTTTTCAATATTTACACCTATTCAATCAATAAAAACAATAGAATAAGTAAATACATAAATTAAAAAGTAATAACATATTTATTGGGGAAAGAAATAAAAACAACTTCATATTAAAACAAAACAATTATAACTTTTTTAATATAGTAGATTATTTATTTAATAAACTTATATATATTTCTTTTCAAGGAAAATATGGGTAGATCCACCTGAAGGGATCACATCCCACCGGAAAACCTAATCAAAGCCTAACCCCAAGGGCGTCGAGGAGAATTAACCTAGTGAACTCCCAGTGGCAAGGTGCTTTAGCAACGGGTATTCGACCAATTGAGTTAACCCTAAGGGCATAATTTTTTCTAAGAAAATATCTGAGAAGATACATCTTAAGGAATCACATTTAATTGGATTATTAGCAGAGCCTAACCCTAAAGGAATCGAGGAGAATTGACCCCGTGACCTCCCATTAGCGAGGTGATTTTAAAAATGGGAAATCAACCAATTGAGCTAACCCTTGGGGCTTGGATCATATATATATATATATATATATATATATATATATATATATATATATATATATATTATATTTATTTATTATTTATTTTGTTTTTTTTTTGAGAAAATATCTGGGCAGATCCACCTTAAGGAATCATGTTAGTTGGCTTATTAGCAGAGCCTAATCCTAAATGCATCGAGGAGAATTGATCCCGTGACCTCCCATTAGCGATGGGAACTCAACCAATTGAGCTAACCCTAGAGGCTTGTATATATATATAACTTTTGATTATTATTTTTTTTTTTTGAAAACTTAGGATTACAAATATTTTATGCTTTTCCAATTATATTGTTGTTTTGCATTTACCTCACATGAAGAGAAAAATAAAGAAGACTTAACCGATTATGCTAGGGAAATGTTTTCATGTTTGAGGCAACTTGAGGCAAAGGTCTAGCCCAATTTTGTTTTAAGCTAAAAGAAGATATAATCTCTTATATGTTTTAGAATCCTAACACATCCTTTTCGGGGTTGGCCATCTTACTTATATAAAATTGGGGTAGGGGCTCCAAGAAGCTCATTTTAGCAGGATGGTGAATATCAATTACAATAGGAAACATCTTTTTTTTGTTCCTTAGAGGTGATCAACCTCATGGGGATCATCACACAATTCTCAAAACTACCTAAAAAGTATAGCTATTTCTATTAGCTCCCTTGGCCATTGGTTCCTACCACTGGGTATTCATGCCCTTGTTAATGTATTAATACATGTGGGTGATTGAATTGTGCCACAACCCACAAATGGGAAATTGATTCCTCTTAAATGTTGTGTCGAAGCCCACCCCACTAATAAACCCCTCATTTAAAACAAAAAATAATAATGTTATATAATGTATCATGGAATTATAAAGTGGAGGGAACTTTACCTGTTGTTTGATTTGGTTCTTGCTACCACTCATATTACTTCTGGAACTCATTGCCACAATTCATAAATACAAACACAAGGTGAATGCAAACTAGTGAGAAATCACACGGTGTAGCCAACATGTAATATATAATGCTAACGCTGAGACAAAGGTTTCTAAGGCGAGAATATTATGTGGGTGGTTGAATTTACAGTCAATACAACCATAGAATGAATGTAAACCAAATACAAACCAATGAGAGAAATCACACGGTATAGTGAACAAGGGATATATAAGCCTGAGGCTGAGCTAAAGGTTATGAAGCGAGAATATTTGGTAGAAAATTAATAAATTGATGGAAAAGCTAGAGTGATGGATATGCTTGTAAGATTTATTGGTACCTACGTCAATAGTGATGATGTTGTCAGTGTAGTATACCTAGGGGGGATAATATGGGGTAAAAAGGGAGGTACCCAAGGGAATAATGTAATAATGGAATGGGCCATAGTAATAAATAAGGTGGTTAACCCGTATCATGTAAGAGGCCACCAGTAGTTAGCAATAATGTAATAAGCCCATGGTATTAGATAGATGGTATTTAGGGAACCATGGTAATGACCCATGGTATTGTATGTATGAGGCCTATATAGAGGCTAGAGACTCCACATTGAGAGAGGTCAAGGATTATTGTATGAATAGGCATATGGCTTGTGGAGTGTTCTCTTTCCTTAAGGAGTGAATGTATGGTGTTGCCCTACCTTAAGGGTTTGATATTAATACAGAAACATTTCTATCTTATTGTTTCTGGGTTTATTTGCATCGTCTTATATTTTCATATCATATCTATAACAAGTGGTATCAGAGCACTTTCTTGGGAAAGGTGGAGAATATTTTGCAGGAATTTTTGTAGGTCGGTGAGTTTGTAGATCAGATCTGTACGTTTTGGTGAAAAATTTTCAAAATCTAATTGCAGATATGGATTGTTTGTGAAAAAATACCCAATTTCAAAAAACAAATCGGCCGAATCGAAGTCCGGATGAAGCAGATCTCGCTGATTTAAAAATCAGTGTTGTTGTAGACATTTTTTGGGCGTCGAGTTTGCGGAGTAGATATGTAAGTTCTGGTGAAAAATATGTAAAATCTAATTGCACATATGGATTGCTTGTGAAAAAATACCCAATTTCAAAAAAAAATCAGTGGAATCGGAGTCCGAATGAGGAAGATATCGCTGATTAAAATCAGCTATTTTTCAGCAATTTTTTGTGACGGCGGGACAGTTGCAGCGCAAATCAGGAATTCCAGTGCCTAGATTGGGATTTATACCACATGAGAAGATGCAAAATGGTTGTCCCATTTCCGAAAACAGGTCATAATAGGGATTCTGAGCAATATTGATGGAATTATGGCCATTTCAAATTTTCGCCAAGTAAGTAAATTTTTATTTCATGGCGATTCCAAAGTTTACAGGGAGAGATGATAGCTCTACTATTGAAGAATTCATGCAGAGACAAAAGTTCACATATGGGACACTTTGGAAGGTTTCAGTGTGGCTTAATTTCAAAGATGAGGCTGCCAAATGGTGGTTCTCACTTGACAACAAGCAGTTGTCCAAACTTTCAGATGCAGAATTTGAAAGAGTCCTTTTAGACAAATGGTCTCATGCTAGAAAAAAGGAGAATGAGACACGTAAGGGGTTATTTTCTACTAGTGTATCCTTATTGCAGGTTCATGGATTGATTCAGAAGGAGAAGATGATTGTGTCTATAAATCCTAGCTGCAAGCATAATTTTATCAATGTTAATTTGGCAAAAAAATTGCAAGTTCTAGCCAAACACATTGAAAACACACAGGTTGATGATGAGGATGTTCAAGTTTATAAGGATTTGAAGCTTTCTATGGATAAGTATGTGTTGCATGGTGATTTTTATACTTCAGATATGGATAACATGGATGTTGTTTTGGGATATCCTTGGATGGAATCCGTGGGTACTATCAATATTAATGTGCAGAAGAAATTCCTGAAGCTCTGGTATAAAAAGAAGAAAATTACATTGCAGGATATTTCCATTAAGCCACAAACAGAGACTAAGGAGGTAGTAGCACAAAGCTCTAATGAAACTTACACATTAGATGATGAGCCTTTGATGATCGACAAGCAAACACAAACAAAGGCTAAAGCAGAAAAGGTTACAAGTGCTGATACATCAGATGAGGGCTCAGTGGTTGAAGTAATATTGGAAGATAAGACACTACAACAGGCACCACAACATGCACCAGATAACAGTCAGGCTCCAGTAAGGGGTGAATTAAAGAAAAAGACACTGTGGGTTAAAACTTCAACATATCATCACCCACATCACCCCACAAGAAAACAACCAACAAGATGGCAACCAATTAGCCACAAGGACAACAACCCCCACATGATAGATAGAGAGAAGCGATGATCCACCTACTACACAACAACACAGAAGAGCCACTTGGGTCAACTTCCATCTCAAGTGAGTGAGGCACCAGCTAGATCGAAAGTTCACCTTTCTCTTGGATGGCTAGATGCATGTGCATGGTACTAGTGGACTACTCTTTTGAGTAGATCTTATTATTTGTGTTCTTCCCATGTTTCGGGGACGAAACATGTTAAAGGGGGGTGGAATGTAGTATACCTAGGGGGGATAATATGGGGTACAAAGGGAGGTACCTAAGGGAATAATGTAATAATGGAATGGGCCATAGTAATAAATAAGGTGGTTAACCCGTATCATGTAAGGGACCACCAGTAGTTAGCAATAATGTAATAAGCCCATGGTATTAGATAGATGGTATTGAGGGAACCATGGTAATGACCCATGGTATTGTATGTATGAGGCCTATATAGAGGCTAGAGACTCCACATTGAGAGAGGTCAAGGATTATTGTATGAACAGACATATGGCTTGTGGGGTGTTCTCCTTCCTTAAGGAGTGAATGTATGTTGTTGCCCTACCTTAAGGGTTTGATATTACTAAAGAAACATTTCTATCTATTTCTATCTTATTGTTTCTGGGTTTATTTGCATTGTCTTATATTTTCATATAAGATCTATAACAGTCAGATTCGGTGGTACCTAGTGATTAAATGGATCATAAATGGAAAGGTGTAGCAGATGCAGTGGTCATATAGTCGCAACTTGAAAATCTTAAAAAAGAGTATCGATCTTGCGTCATCTAATTATGAATTAGAGAATATAATAATCAACCTTGTTTTATCGTATCTGTAACCTTGAATTCTACATTTTACTCTTTATCATATGATGCCATTAACTCATATGAGGTCATCCAGACTTCCATTGGTCTCTTTTACGGAACTCCAAACATTTGTAAAATTAAAAAAACATTGATGGGATATTAAAAATATTTCCCTTCTTTTGAAATATAGAAATTTAATCTAACCTTCATGATTGATGAATGATTATATATATATATATATATATATATATATATATATATATATATATATATATATATATATATATATATATTTTAGAAGCGTAAACTATTTTTAACAAAGGGCTAGAACAATTTCAATTTTGAACATTGGATGCCAGTGTAGATATAAGTGCTAAAAAATGATTCAAAGTGTGCAAAGGATGTTGCACATGATAAAGGAAGTCCGACAATGGAACAAATGTAGGAGGCCTTCAACACATTGAACAAAGATGGAGACCAAGATGGGATTGATTGGATTGTTGGTTACAATCACCACATGTGCTAGAGGATATGGCACTTGGCATGTTGACATAAACATATCAAGTGGGATGATTCGCAAAGGCTACAGAAGAGGCATATCGAGTGAGATAAAGGGTGGAGAGATGTGACAGAGGACAATGACAAGCCACAAAAACAACATGGCCTCTCTGAAGTGGACCTGCAGTGGTTTCCCACCATTGAGTGCTAGGAACAAGAGAGATCCATGCGAGGGTCGAAGGAGATGACAAGGCCAAGTGTGTTGTGGGCCTTTAGGATTTCTAGAGGGGGACCAGTGCTAAATGATCCCCGCATGTAGCCATGCCTTTCATGTGATATGTGCATATACTTGACTTTCAAAGTGTTGTGTGTCCAATTTGCAGGAGAAGTGTTACTAGCGAAAGCAAAGAGAAAAAAGGTGTGACTACTGGTGCTATGATAGTATTGCAAGAAGAAGAGGGGGGTGTGAAGCCTATTGACCATGTTTGAATATAAGAGTTGGTGACCATGGAGGCTAATGGGAGTAGAGTGTCGATGGAATGCAATTGGGAATGTGTTGATTGTTTAAGCTATAGTATCAATCGTTGCAATGGAGGATATAGGAGAGCATGAAGCTTTGAGCGTCAAGGCCAAGAATCAAATTCATGGTTGTTCATTATTACTGCTGGTGAAAATGCAATGTAAACTAGTGCTAAGGCCATCTGCCTATGTGGATGAAGTTCTAAGAAATATTTTCACGGATGAGGGAACTCCATGGAAAAAGTGGTGGAAAAATAGAATTGGCATTGAACAAACTATTCTATGGGATTGAGTTGACGAATAAGGCTTGACTAGGCAAGGCATCATTTATCAACCTCAGTGTATGTGGGGTTGAGGAAGCATAAGCTAAGCACTTTGAAAAATTGACCCAAGAGACATCCATTGACACACACAAGGGTTTTCTTGGAGCAGATACAAAGATCACAAAATCTATGTAGAGATCAAATTATGTGGTAGTTGAGTCATGTGGGGAGTGGCTTCGCACAGGGAACCACATGAAATCTCTCTTTGGTCGTCTCAAACTATGGAATTTTTACAAATAGTCATTATGGAGATACTGTAACAAATGTGAATGAAATTGAGGCAGTGGAGTGTGAGGGATCCCTAGGGGCTATCAACATGATTGAGTTGGAATTCCAGTAATAGGATTCTTGTGTCATTGTATCCCTTGAAGACTGTTTACAGTGAGAAACATTGCGTTTTAGAGAGAAGTAATAAAATCTTGAAAGTCAGAGGGAGGTCATACTCTGTAATAGAGTGGAAGATGTAAAGAATTTACTATTATTTGGAGGTCATAGCCCCTTGTTTTCCTATCTGAAAATGTTGGAAATAGTAAATTACTCCCGTGTGCATGCAATGCATGGAGAGTCAGTGTGAGTTAGTTTTAGTTCAGTCTATATTTAGAAAATTATAATTTAGTGTGAATTTGAATGAAAAAGTTAGCCAAAGTTGAGTCAAGTCTAGTTTTAGTCTGTCATGATTCCACAATTAGTAAGTGTGGTCCTTATATACCCGTGATGGGTCATTGTAATGTGTGAAAGCCATGAGGCTAAAAGAGTTAGAGCCATAGATCAATATTTGTGTATGTGAGAAAGTATAATGAATAGAAGTGTATCTTTGTGTAAATTTGTGATTCCTCCTTGTTACACGTCATTTTGTCGCATTAGGTAAATGACCATCGGTTTAGATCTTTTGCTATCCATAAATGTATCCCAAATAATTCCCATGCAAAGTTATAATACAAACTATCCCAAAGAGAATGGAATTCTTGGATCCCATGGTTCAAAGCCCTATTTTTTGCTTCCTATGCAGTTACCTAGTAAATGTGCATACGTAGAAAAGTCCATTAGAAACCATGCATAAGTGTGCTCTATCTTACACTGTGATCTGCATGCATGAATTAACACATGTAAAAATAAAAAGTAAAGTCTATAAGCATTGTTAGTCATATCTATCGGAACTAACAAGATTCAAATGGATGCCTATTCATCCCTGATCCCTCCCGTCATGGAGCTACTCCCTCTCTTTGTGGAACCCCTATCCATTATTGGATATCATCCCTTGGAAAATGGATCCCAAAGTTCCCACTCTTGGCCTATAAAGCCTATAAAGCTAACCCATGCTTGAGGATTGAGGATGTTATGAACCAACTCACAAAAACATAGAAAAGATAGATTAACAACTTCAAAAGCAGCCTCTTCGAGGGGTCAACCTCCTTTACATTACACAAATGAACAATCCTTGGATGATACAAATGACTAAACCTCCTTTATATATATAGGAGTCTAAGGGGTCACAATATAATCAAAACCGACATAACAATAATAATATAAGGGCACAAAAATAATAATAATGGGCTTCTATGGGGCACACTAATAACAATATGGGGACAATAGGGACACAATAATAATAATAAGGGCTGCAATGACAATAGTAATGGGGGAATCACTAGTATTATAGGGACCTAACATGCCCCTATCCTTCAAAAAAGTGTTGTCCTCAACGCTTGAGTAGTTCTAGATGCTTCTGTATAAAATTCTCATCCTCCCATGTGGAATCTTCAACGGGTAAGTTCTTCCACTCGATCAGATACTCTGAAATTGATCGATTTCGTAGCTATTGAGTTCTTGTTTTTGTGACTGCTTCAGGTTCCAATATGATTTTTCCTTCCTTGTCAAGCTCTGGAAATATTGTTTGAACTGGGAGCTTGTCACCTATAACCTTCTTTAAACATGAAACATGGAAAACTCGGCGCACTTGGGAAGCTGCGGGAAGCTCCAATTTGTATGCCATAGTACCAATCTTTTGCAACACCTTGTATGGACAATAATACTTTGGTGATAATTTATTATACTTCTTAGCTTGCTTTAGGGACATTCATTTATATGGTTGTAGTCGTAGGAATACCCAATGTTATAGCTCCAAATCTCACCCTTGATGTTTGTGTTGCTGCATTTATGGCCTAGGGCAACCCCTCCTTCCAGACTTGGTCGAAATACTTAAAAAACAATGTTTTACTCCCTGTATGAGACATTTCCCTGAGCTAAACGCATGTGTACTTGGGTCTGTGTATACCCAACCCACATATATGTCTTAAAACACTTAAAAAAATTAAATCTCCTTAATTTCGGGCGGAGATCATGGGTTTTACCTGTTGATTACCTATTAGTGCCCGTGGCCCAACTGTTCCCAACGAATTCCCAACTAAAAAACTACTTTGGGAGAAGTATAAAAAGGCTTCAATGGGAAGGCCTAAGGGAGGAGAGAAGAGAGAGAATTACTCTACTAAGATTATCCCTGATCAAGTCTAAAGATCCCTATGCTTCCAGCACTTCCCCCACTACAGGAAACCCTTGTTTCCTTGAGTTATGATGTCATTTCACTAGTTGAGATATCCTTGTGTGAGTAATGGAAGGAGCCTTTTGAAGACTTGGGATTGGATGGACCCGGAGGACGGTTCCGCTTGGAGCCAGCAAGAGGAAGATTCAAGTGATATAATTCCTTGCTTTGTTTTAGTTATCTGCAATAAAGAAACATTTGTCTTGTTCTCAAAATCAATCTTCTTTATGCATATGATGTTGTTGTTATGGTTTACATATGAATAATCTTTTCAATGTATAACTAACCATCTTTAAATAAGTTACGAAGTCGATTTCTATATTATACTTTGTCCATATATTGCTATGCTTCTTTGAATTGGCTGTTTTGCAGGTTCAAGGATCAAAAGGAACTCCAAGAGGGTTTGGACCCTGGTTGGATCTACCTGAACGAAGGACCCCCAAGTGCACCTCTCTTCGCATAGTTTGCTTATTTAAGTATCATGGCTATGTGGAATGATTTTTTTTTACTATAGATAACCCCCGCTCTGCTAGGGTGTTGACCCAAAACCCTAGGGGTTATAATCCCTCAACAAAATTGGCGACTCCGCTGGGAATAAAACATAAGATGCCAATTGGACTGGCTTTTATCGATTGTCCTTTGCAGGATCGTCTTAAGGGTTTTGTTCATAGCCTCGACCTATCCATTGGCTTGAGGATAATATGGAGACGAATGCTCCTGCCGAAAACCTAATTTAAGAGCTAATTCAGACATTAGTTGGTTCTGGAAATCACTGCCATGGTTAGTGAAAATCTCTTTCGGGATACCGAACCTTGAGATAATTTGATTGAAAAGGAACAACGCCGTTATTTCACTATCATTTTTATAAGTCGGCATGGCCTCAGCCCACTTCGTGAAGTAGTCTACGGCCACTATAATCTACTTGTGATTCACTGTTGATAGCGTCTCAATTAAATAACATTTATCGGGTTAGGGATCCATGTTTATATCGCCAATATTTAAGAGTGAGGTTGTTGCAAAGATCATTTACTTATATTACTTATTTGCACATTCCAAGATCTCATAATTGGTTAGCAGATTCTATTGCTAATCAAGCTTTAGATTGGCACATCATTCATTCATCATCATAAAATCAAGCATCAAAAAGTTGAAACTGTATATATATATATATATATATATATATATCTATATGTCATAAAACATCGTGAGTGTACGTAAGTGTGTCCAAAATAATATACAAAAATTGGGACTCAAATGCCCATAATCATGTCCAGACTATCTATGACCCGACTCAGGATGAGCAGCGAAGTATGTGACTACAGCTTTAGCCATATGCCTAAGAGTCCGAACCCAATCCCGTTGTACTCTAACCACGCGACGCTGCATATCCTTAGGGAGATCCTCTATCGCCACCATTGGTACTCGGTGAGTCAATCTCACCAAGTTCCACTGAACTGCATATAGGACCCACTTTGTATCAGCAGTCACCTCTTCGGCACCTCGGCTACGACATCCATGCCGTGGGAAACCATCTGGTCGTACTGGTCCAATATCTGGAATATGATCATTACATTGGTCATTTGAATCCCATCAAAAATATTTTTAAGTTCATTTTCATACTTGAAAAATCATAAAAATAATAAAATCAAAAATATTTGTTACCTATATCTCCCAATGCGGTGCCTGGTGGTAATGCTAGATCAGGATCTCCTCGAAAGTCCAAGCCGGCATAGGGGTAATCATCCACTGCGATGATTTGTTGCTCCCACCAGGAGAAGAAATCATCGTCAAAAGCTGTCCGCGGTACGTCCCCACCTCCTAGACATTTCATCAGATCGACCCACCTGCCCATTCGTGGATCTCGCGGGCTACTGATCGGAACTGGTACTCTAGGGCGTAGCGCTGGGACCTTCTCAAAAAAGAAGGAGCACAGAATAGTCCCATACCCAAATTTTTTGGTCTGGCCCTTTTTGATAGATGATAGTTGGCTCTTCAAGTTGGTGAGAAGAGGAGTACACCAATCAAATACTGTGGTGAGACAGTCTACAGCCAAGCTCATGGAAAGTCGTGAAGCTTGGTGTAAGGAGGTTGATCCATTCACTCTGCTTATAGTGAACAAGATGATCCTCAATGACAAACTCTCTATGTGCTTGATTGGAATTTGGCTTCCAATATTTTCTGGATGGCCTAGGAAATATATATACACATAGTCCTTGATAGAGAGGCTACCTCATGATCGGCCCGTAGAATGTACTACCTCTCCCCTCCGGGAAAGGCCCGTGATAAAATAGATATCCTCAATCTCTATCGTCATTGGCATTTGATCAATCATGAATGAGTCGTCCTCGACGCTCTAGTAGTGAATGAGCATTTCGAGCAAGCGAGTATTTGCCTTCATATTTGGCATTTTGAAATTTTTTAGCAAACCGCATTCTCTTAAGGCATCCAATGCCTTTTGATCATTCATAACCTCATCATCAACAGTGGCATGCTCCCTTTCCCTCTAGGTGATTGTCATCCTGAGAAAAAATAAGTTTGGACCGTTAGTTTTTTGTTTTGAAATCAAAACGGTGTATACGTGGGTTTGTTTTATACAGAGTCACGTCTAGGGCCTGCGTATACGCAAGTTGCATATAGCCAACCCGCGTATATGCCGTGACAAATTTTTTTACATGAATTCAACGGTGAAATTTTAATTAAAATTCTTAAAAACAATCACAAATTGATGCAAGACAAGTTTGGGGGTTACCTGATGATTTTGGGAAGATTTGAACTCGAATTTGGAAAAAGGCAAGCTTGTTTCTTTTTCTCCACTCCTTATGCTCTCAACTCAAACAGTAACAATGGTGAGTCAAAAAATCCTTTTATAGACTTTGAAAATGTCAAAATTTTTTCAAAATTTGATTTTTTCTCTCTCATGTATCTTTTAACTTGGGAGCTTAGAATGTCAAGAATGGTTGTTTTTCAGTTCATTTTGGACACTTTTTCGACAGTTTCGAGTCGGTTTCATGACTGCTGACCCATCATGGCAGGTATCATTTTCTCACTGGCATATAGGTTAGGGAAGCCATTATTTCGTTTCATTTTGCATAACTAGCCTCCATCTACCGATGTACTTGCCATAGGTTTGATCCCATCGTGTTATCGTTAGTAAACCAACTTCAATCGCTGATTTTTAAACTTTGGCACAATGGTAGAGCCATCCTTTTCATGGGCATCATAGTTAGCACCTCACTGACATTTGTTTCCCATGCTGCTTCATTTGAGTAGGCTTGAGAGTCCTCTTTAGTCCCGCCATCACTGATGCACTGAAGACTCATTCTCTTTGATTCTTCACTTCGTTCTGGCCATATACCCTAGAGGCTCCTTCATGTTGAGTTGTACTACTGCATTGCATTTTGACCATTTGCACCTTTTGGCCTTGAGCCAGCTTCACTTGGACTCGTGTTTAAGCCAAATTTTGACCATGACATCTGCAAAATCAAACTTGCATCCCCTTGACTTCAACAACTTGACACACAATGACCCATGGAAGGAACATACCTTTGAGTGTCTTTGACCAATTTTCGCCTCCTTACATTGAGCATAGGATTGTTCCAATCCCAGGAACTAGATCATCTGCTTCACCGATACTCGTTCTTTCCACTGTACTATAACATTCTTTTATTCTTTCTCCAGCTCAAAGAAAAAGACAAAAAAATTATCCAAAAAAGAGCGAGAATGGGACAATGTTTCCATTTATTATTAGCAGCTAGAGTCAGTCATGTTGACCTTGAACAAAGCACTCAAAAGAAAGTCTCCTCCATTTGGGTGGGATTTAGTTTGGCTTAGGTATGCCTTAACCTTGTTATTGAGTCAGTCCTCCTCCGATGGTTATCTCTTCCAATCATATGGAGAGTTCATTCATGCCTCCTGTGTGGCGAACTTATACAAAGTTATCATATGCTGCCGCAAAGTCATCATTTGAGTCGTGCTCTTGTTCAAGAAAAGTAAGCCTGAGTTGGCCTCTCTGTGGTGTCTCTTGACTCATTTTTCAGTCGGCCATCCCTGGTTGTCAGTATCTTGTCTATCATCACATCAGTTATATTGGTCCTTTACTCGTGCCGATTTGAGAAGGTCTCCATTGACTTCTTGCTGGCGGGTCTTGTCCTTATCGACGATGACATATTGCTTTGAGGACAGGCCTAGAGCCACACCCTGGCCCTATTTTCATTATTGATAGTTCACCTTGTGCTCAGTGTCGATCAGTATCATGGGTCTTTAACTGAGTGGTTTCCCTTGTGTTTGATGTCAGCTTACATTATCACACATTGGGATTCATGTAGTACCTTGGTTTCCATTTGACCCTATTGGTGGATACCTCGCCTCCATGTTAGCTTTCATTATTGGTTGGTTCAGAGGGTTTCTGTCATGCACTAGCTACATCTTGTGTATGCCAGAAACGTGCTTCGGATGGGTTACTACATCTTTTTTCTTCTGATTCCTTCCACATTATTGGCCTACGGGTTACACTCGCACTAGATTGATGAAGGATGCCTTAATGCCTTCCTTCTAGTGGATCTTTCCCCATCGACTACGACTCATTGCTTTGGGGCAAAGGTCTAGAGTCTATTTGGCAGTACCTTGGGGTTTGTAGTCATTAGTGGCAGATCCTTCACTATCGAAAGTGGGAAACCATCATTGTCTCCTGATCGATAGATTCTTATGGGTGTTCGACTTCAGATCATTTATTCACACTTGTTAGATTGTACTGGGGTACCTTGACTCTCATTATCATTATCGCTGAGTAGTCTCACGTTTGTTAACGGTATACATCAATGACTGGTAATCAAACGATTTCTCACATGGTCGACTTCAGCTCATTCATTTCCATTGTGTAGAAATGTACCACAGTGGTCGGTGAAGACCTCAGGTTGCATCAACATTCATTGGTTCACTTGACAGTTGCTCTTGTTGCTGCTAGTTGATACCATTCCACCTTATATGTTGCAGTCATTCATGGCGACATTCTATATGTTGGCACCCGAGTTTGCAGTGTAGTACCATCTTATTCCATCATGTTCATTTGGTACTATTGGGATCAATCTTTGATATCAGTGATCAGCTTCATCCTTCAGCATCATTGACATTCTTATATGTGATATTCAAACATGTACTTATTCGATTGTGATCAGATGATCCATTATGTATTTCCAGTCTTTTATACTTGTATACTTAGTGGATCCGCTTATACTTGATATGCAGACATGCTTTACTTTCTTTGAGCATGGGTATGCCCACCTCAGACAATGTTTCTTTCTAATCTTCTTTTGTAGCTTGGCAGGCTGAAATCTGGTGAAGTCCTTCTAATTTTTTGACAGGTTTCCTTTCCATGTACTTAATACATTTCGGCCGTCATGTACCCCTTCTGACCTCATATATTAGGGGGCATTTGTTATAGCTCCAAATCTCACCCTTGATGTTTGTGATGCTGCATTTATGGCCTAGGGCAACCCCTCCTTCCAGACTTGGTCCAAATACTTAAAAATCAATGTTTTACTCCTTGTACGTGACATTTCCCTGAGCTAAACGCATGTGTACACAGGTTTGTGTGTACCCAACCCGCGTATATGTCTTAAAACACTTAAAAAGATTAAATCTCCTTAATTTCGGGTGAAGATCACAGGTTTTACCTGTTGATTACCTATTAGTGCCCATGGCCCAACCATTCCCAACGAATTCCCAACTAAAAACCTACTTTGGGAGAAGTATAAAAAGGCTTCTATGGGAAGGCCTAAGGGAGGAGAGAAGAGGGAATTACTCTGGTGAGATTATCCTTGATCAAGTCTGAAGATCCCTGTGCTTCCAGCACTTCCCCCACTACAAGAAACCCTTGTTTCCTTGAGTTATGATGTCATTTCACTAGTTGAGATATCCTTGTGTGAGTCATGGAAGGAGCCTTTTGAAGATTTGGGATTGGACGGACCCGGAAGACCGTTCGGCTTAGAGCCAGCAAGAGGAAGATTTAGGTGATATAATTCCTTGCTTTGTTTTAGTTATATACAATAAAGAAACATTTGTCTTGTTCTCGAAATCAATCTTCTTTATGCATATGATGTTGTTGTTATGGTTTACATATGAATAATTGTTTCAATGTATAACTAACCATCTTTCAATAAGTTATGAAGTTGATTTATATATGATACTTTGTCCATATAATGCTACGCTTCTTTGAATTGGCTGTTTTGTAGGTTCAAGGATCGAGAGGAATTCCAAGAGGGTTTGGACCCTAGCTGGATCTACCCAAACGAAGGACCCCTAGGTGCACCTCTCTTCATGTAGTTTGCTTATATAAGTATTATGGTTGTGTGGAATGCTTGTTTTCTTACTGTAGATAACCCCCACTCTGCTAGGGTGTTGACCAAAAACCTTAGGGGATATAATCCCTCAACACCCAGTCACCTACATCAAAAATTATTTCGTTGCGATGTTGATTTCTCTGTTGTTCATTCTATTCTGCGCCAATGTGAGGTTATCCATTAAGAGTTGGAGAACTTGTTGTTGATGCTCGATGTGATCTTCCACTACTTGAACCTTAGAATTTTCTCTTAAATATGATGTGATAGATGGTGGATGATATCCATAAATAGCCATAAATGGGGTCGTTTTTGCTACAATATGGAAGGAAGTGTTATACCACCATTTAGCTAGAGGCAACCATTTAACCCATTGTTTCTGTTTACCAAAGACAGAGAAACAAAGATATCCTTCCAAACATTAGTTTACTATCTCAGTTTTCCCATCATATTGAGGATGATAAGATGAAATATGAGCTAACTTAGTATCGAGATAAGAAAATAATTATGTCCAAAAATTTCCAGTGAAAATGGGAACTCTATCGCTTACAATAATCTTTGGGTTTCCATGTAGCATTTGAATTGTTTCCATAAATGCAGTAGAAACTATACTAGATTTAAATGGATGAGATAATGCACAAAAGTGTGCATACTTGGTAAGTTTATCAACTACCGCCATGATGAAACTCTTTCCTTCAGACTTGAGTAAACCTGTGATAAAATCCATTGAAACCTCCTCCCAATGTTGGCTTGGAATGGATAAAGGTTGTAATAGACCTGGGGTCTTAATTGTTTCAACGTTATTTTGTTGGTAGACCAAACATTCCACCACAAACTTTTGAATATCCGATTTAAGGTCATCCCAAAAAAATTCCTTCTTAACCCTGTGGTAAGATTTTAAAAACAATGAGTTCCCTCCTAAGGGAGAAGTGTGCAATTCCATAATAATCTTTTCTTTGAGTTGGGAATTCTTACATAGCTATAAGCGATCTTTGTACCATAACGAATCATTTTTCCAGCTAAATGTATCAGATGTACTGGGATCTTGTTGTAAATTTTGAATGAGTACCCACACTTCTTCGTCATTCTTGCAATCATCGCTTGCTTTGTTTATCCAATCTAGTTGGATAATAAAAATGGCGCAAAGAAATGCTTCCACATCCTCATCCTTTCTTGAGAGTGCATCTGTCACAACATTTTGCTTCCCTTTTTTGTAGATGATTTCAAAGTCATAACCCAACATCTTTGTGACCGATTTTTGTTGCTCTTCTGAAGATAATCTTTGTTCTAAAAAGTATTTGAGACTATCATGATCTGTTTTTACCTTGAAGTGTCTTCCCATTAGCTAGGGTTGCCATTTCTTAAGTGCATGTAGTATTGCTAACATTTCCTTCTCATAAATAGCGTTGTGTAAATACTTTCCTTTGATTGGATGACTTTCGAAAGAAATGAGTCTTTCTTCTTGCATTAAAACAACACCAATTCCATTTCCTGAGGCATAACATTCCACAATAAAGGTTTTTGTGAACTTCGACATAGCTAAGAATGGTGCTTGGCACATTGCCTCTTTAAGATGTTCAAAGGCCTTTGTTGCTTCTAGAGTCCATGAAAATGCATATTTCTTCAATAATGTTGTTAGAGGTGCTGCTATTCTCCCATAATTCTTAACACACTTGAGATAATATCCTGTCAACCCGAGAAATCCTCGCAGATGCTTTATGGATGTGGGCATTTTCCATTCCTTAATGGCTTTAATTTTTCTAGAGTCTACCTTAACACCTTCATGAGATATAATATGATCTAGATATTCCACCTCTTGTAATCCAAATAAACATTTGGAGTTTTTTTGCATATAATTGTTTCTCTTCCAATAGTTTGAGCACCCTGTCAACATGTTGAACATGATCCTTCCAAGACTTCTTGTAGATTAGTATATCATAAAAAGATACTAACACAGATTTTCTAAGGAAGGCTTTGAAAATGGAATTCATCAACCCTTGAAATGTAGAAGGTGCATTGGTAAGGCCAAAAGGCATGACCAAAAATTCATAATGACCCTCATGAGTTCTAAATGTTGTTTTAGGAATGTCTCCAGTCTTCATTCTGATTTGATGATATCCTGAACGAAGATCCAACTTGGTGAAGTAAATTGATCCATGCAATTCATCCAATAATTCATCAATGTCACGAATGGGAAATTTATCTTTAATAGTGAACTTGTTGAGCTCCCTATAATCCGAACATATGTACCATGATCCATCCTTATTGTGCACCAATACTACTGGAGCAGAGAAAGAAATTTGACTAGGTTGAATTATACCAGCCTCTAGCATTTCTGCAACCATACGTTCAATTTCACTCTTTTGGGCATAGGGATATTTGTAAGGCCTAATGTTTGGAGGAACATTTCATGGAATCAAATGAATATCATGAACATGATAAAAAATAGGTGGGAGACCTTTGGGAGTCTCAAATACCTTGGAATGATTGTCCAAGACTTTTTGGAGATTTGGGGAAGTCAATGATTTCGATGTGGGAACCTCTAGCGAACATAATTGTGCAATTGCACCTCATTGTTCTTTTTTTAGAATTTTTGTCATTTTGTTAGAGCTGATTATCTTTCCTAGTTTCCATGCGATACCCCTTAATTCAGCTTCCTTTCCTTCCGAACAAAATTTCATGAAAAGTTCTTGGAAATTAAAAGCTATTGTACCCAAGGATTGTAGCCATTAGACTCCTAGTACAACATCAGCACCACCCATTCGAATGGAAAGCATTGGGCTATTCAATACATATTATCCCATGGATAACTTGATATTATGGCACTTTTTAGAGAAATTTATGGTTCCTCCAATTTAAACCATCACTTGACACTCTGATGCTGGATATATGAGGCAATTCAATTCTGTGGCTATTTTAAAATGAATAAAATTATGGGTATTGCCCAAATCAATCAACACTATTACCTTTTTCTTCTTGATATGTCCTATCTTGATAGTTTGAGGAGTGGTAATTCCAACCAATGCATTACAAGATATGGTCAAATTCATTTCTTCTTTCTCTAGGGTTTGTTCCTGGTGTATATCCTCTTCTTTTGACGTTTCTTGTTCCTTTTCTTCCTCCTCTTCACAATCTATGCAAAATAATTTCTTCTTAGCACACTTATGACTTTTAGTGTATTTTCTATCACAACTGTAAGAAAACCCTTTTGCTCTTTTTTCTTCCAATTGTTGTGGTGTCAACCTTGTAGGTTGTGGAAGGTGAGGGGCAAAAACACTTCCATCTTTATAGTTGTGAGTGGTATGCTTCCTGGTTGCCATAGTTTTGCTTTCCATTTTTTTTGCCAACCTGAATGTCTTCTCCAATGAATTAGGTTCCCAAAGGCGAACCTCATGTTGGATGTTATCCTTTAAGGTCCCTATGAACACATCAATCGTATTCTCCTTTGGAATATCTTTTACCTTTATATTCAATTTTTGGAAGTCCTCAATGTGCTCCATCATTGAACCCTTTTGTTTGAGATTTATCAATTGGCTAAAAAAGGTGTTTCTTTTTGTATCCGCATAATGTGCTATCATTTATTTCGTAAAAATTGCCCAAGTGACAATTTGTTTATGAGAGCAAAGGAATCAATACCATACAAACTGATTTGGTTTCAAATATAAAGTTTCGATGCGTACCTTTTGTGTGTTTTTCACATTATGGATATCGAAATATTGCTCCATCTGTAGTATCCATGTTACGAGATTCTTGCCATCAAACTTCCTCATATCGATCTTTGGAACATGGTGGGTCTTCAATCCAACATTAGAGTCTATGAAATCATGATTACAATTTATTTTGTTCTGATCATGTGTTTCCTTTACTACCCTTTCACCATTAGTAAACATTTCTTGTAGCAAATTTGTCAAATTTGTCTTCAAATCTTCCATTTGGCCTTCCATTTTAGCTTCCATGTCATTCATATTAGCTTCCAAACCATCCATCTTAGCTTCCACGTCATTCATCTTAGCTTCCATGCCTTTATTTAAACCATCCATCTTATCTTCCACACCATCCATGTTAGATTCCGCGCCTTTCTTTAAACCATCCATCTTAGCTTCTATTACTTTTTGCGAGAGTGAATTTTGTTGCACTTGGTCTCGTAATTTTGATATATCATGTTGCATTTCTTCCTCTTCTTCATGAGTCATGTTAGAGATTTCAAGTTTCTTACTAGGTGTTTCCATTTTCTTTCTTCGAGGCGTCAAATAATGATAATTATGCTTCAGTATGCCCTTTGAATTCCTTCAAACTAATTTTTCAAACCAAACTTATGCAAAATTAAAAAAAAACTACACACCTTTTTTTTATTTTGTAGGAGCTCGATATTTAATCTGATGTATCTCTGAAATTTCGGATCTCCAAGGTTTGAAATTACAAACTGTGGTATCCCTCTGAGTCCTATTTCCAATACCACCAGTATGATCGAAATTGGATTCTCCAGGAAAGAGTTATGCCCAATTGCCCAATATGACCTGATTATACACTTTTTCAGTAGAGTGAACTTGTACGAAGTGCCACGTGTCACTCTTTCCACCTTCAGACCTAAAAACTATGCACATAAAACTACACTCTGTCCTCTTTCTATAACTTCTTACGAAATTTCAATCTGATGCTCAAAGAGAAAGTTATGACGATTTTACCAAGGTCACCTGTTTGGCATGTAATTCGGGAGCTTGCAAAAACCCTAACTTTCTTAGACATATCTCCGAAAATATAGCGAGAAAAGATCTGAAATTCGGACCCGAGGATCATTGCGATTTCGTCTCAAATGGGTTTTTTTAGCTTCTGAAACAACGCAGAAAAAAAGCTATAGCGAAAATTCCACAATGACCTGTTTGGAGCAACGAAACCCTAGAATCCAAATCTCTGATACCAAATGTTATGGACCAGCTCACAAAAAGATAGAAAAGATAGATTAAAGACTTCAAAATTAGCCTCTTCGAGGGAGAAACCTCCTTTACATTACACAAATGAACAATCCTTGGATGATACAAATGACTAAACCTCATTTCTATATATGGGAGTCTAAGGGATCACAATATAATCAAAGTCGACATAACAATAATAATATAAGGGCACAACAATAACAATAGTGTGCTTCTATGGGGCACACTAATAACAATATGGGGACAATAGGGGCACAATAATAACAATAAGGGCTACAATGACAATAGTAATGGGATAATCACTAGTATTATAGGGACTTAATAGAGGAGGATTGTTGGAAGTAGGCTTATGCTACAGGAATAAGGTTGGAAGGCTATTCATTCAAGGAAAGGGTTGGAGATTATGGGAAGGGACTTGCAACATTAACACTTCGTAGTTGTACGACTATTCTCCATTTTATTAATATAAATACAACTATTATTTCTCAATTATATCTTCATTGATACAATTTTTAGGATTCCTTGATCACCTACATAGATTGTGATTGCATATTGATTAGTTTATGATACATGATTGAATTAATTAGTCCATTTATCTCTTATGCTATATACTCGATGCTTTGATCTCAAGTATGTTTATGTCTATGCATATCTCCTTCAGGACATCATGGAGAAGCTGTGGGAAGCAATGGGAGTATCTCTAAAGCATCGATGAGGAGCGGATGATCGAAATATATGAAGGGTACTTCATCAATCATTTCAATTAAACGGTAAGTGGCCTCTATCATAGTATTTGTCTCAGTCAATCATAGTCTAGAGAAAGGTAACAATTCCTAGTTGTTTGTTACTAGATTTCTCTGAGGTCTAGGGAGATCTCTCTTGTTCGAAAGAGGGATAAGTCCACATAACACTCCTCTCAGCCTTTCCATCAAATTGCTATAAGAGATGAGGTTGAGTTGAAGGATCTGAGGGAGAGCTAAGGTTAGTAGTTGTAATCTGCGTGTGAAGATAATTTTTTTTCTTGGTTGTAGCAGTAACACAATATAGAAAATGTTGTTCCCGTGTTATAATGTAGAAGAGCCCCACCAGGAATCACATTACAAGTCACAAACTTAATCTTCAGTGCAGTCACACGTCCATACCTTACCATGTGACATTTTAGTAGTAACACATTTACTTCATATCAATGAGCATGTTAGCACATGACCCTTCATATCATGAAGAGCGTTAGTTTATCAAAAGGTATTTTTTTAAACAAGATATTGAAGTTTGGTTAAAATTCATACATTTGCAAGTTATTCGAAAGGGTTGGGGTTTTTTTAAAAGGTGAAGAATTATTACATTCACATGTGCAAGTTTCAAAGGGGTATGAAATGTTAAAACGATACTCACATATATGGTTTTTTTTGGGACTTTTTAAAATGGAGTCCAAAAAGGGTTTTTTTTAAGGGTTGAGACATATATTAGAAAGGGCCTCCTTCGAAAGGTTTTATGAAATTTAAAAATGTTTTTTTTTTATAAGTTTTTTATTAAAAAAGTGCATGGTAAGAAGAGGTTTGAAAAATTTGCTTGGTATAAAAAAATTCTTAGAGAGATTTTTAAGAAATTTTGTTTTGTTTTTTTTTCAATAGAATTAAAAGAAAAAAAGGTTTTTTTTATTGGAAAGAGAATTCAGGGCTTTACAAAGGTCCGTTCATCTACGATCTTTTCTAGTTTGTCAAGTATGACAATGTTTTGGGTTCAGAAAAATTCTTTTGTGTACTAGAATCCAATGAAGATTGTGCCTTATAGGGGCACATATTAATTTTTTTTTTCTTGGGTGTGATATGGAAGGGAGCCTCATGCAATAAGGAAATCAGGAAAAATACAAAAGAAATACATCAGCCATGAGTGGCAAAGCGAGACTAAAATATATGAAAAGAAGAAAGTGAAAATAAGAGGCAATTATCATTGCCATGTTTAGAGAGGTTCAAGCTGTAGTTGAGGAACCAAGAAGTCTAGTAGAAGACAAGAAAAACATTGAGGTTGATTGGTGTAGCATGGATCTACTACCACCTCCTAATTTTTTTGGTAAAAAATTCAAAATTTGTTTTGTTATGATGAGAACTTATCTATATTGAAAATATTTGTGATATGATATTATGAGGAATGTTAACCCTCATGATGAGGCAAAAGATGTCGTGGCTTTGAGTTTCATTCAATAAGTAATGGGTGGAATGGTTCTGTGCAAGGTAGCAAAAATTAAAACTTCCAAGGAGGCGTGGAAGATACTGGAAGAAGAATTCAGTGCAAGGGGGGTGACATGTAGCAAGACGTTATGCCATAGGTAGTGAAGTCTATAAAGATTGCAGAGAGAGATTTTTAAGCCTTTGTGTATGAAGCATAGCAAGAGAATATAAATTCTCAAGAACTCCACTGTAATGTGGATGGTGAAGATGATGGTGAATCCCACTATGAAAAGGCACATGTGGATGGTGACTGCAAAGTGAGATGTGAATTGGTGAATCTAGTCGCAACCAATGAATTTAGTGAAGTTGAAATTGTTAGTGAGCACATACATGCTCAGATATCCCACCATAGGGTGGATGAAAATTATGTTAATGAAATTTTGTGGTATATTTTTTGAAACAGGGATTGATCATGGCAATCTGGTAAGTGCTACATTTGATGAAGAATTGAAGGTTGAAACTATCACTATAGTAACAAGTTATGAAGAAGTTGGAACTACTCATGAAGCAATGTGTGATCTAGCAACAACTAATGATAAAGTGATTCAAGAGTTTTTGATGAGAATATCCACTTACAGAATAATAGTGGAAGATAGTCTTAATGAAGTTGAAGAGGAAAAGAAGGAAGATGAAGAAGAGAAAGCTCTCACTACATAGCATAATGAAGATGTTTGTAACGTTGTTTTTGAATATGTAGGTGTTCAAAATAGCATGGGAGCTAAAGTTAAAACAAAGCTATTGATATTTTTGATGCAAATTTTAAGCTCATTAAATGATGGATTAAGAAACCAATTAAACAAATTGATGATAACCTTAAATTGGTAGCTTGAATAAAATAATTAAATGAAATGGTGAATGAGGAAAAGGAGAGTGATCATTATTTTATAATGCAATCCTAATGATGATATTAAGTTTGTAGATTACAAGCCAAAATCAACAATCCCTGATGATGAAAATGAAGAGAAAGACATGAAAATTTGTGGAGAAGAAGAAGAAAATGTTGAAGAAATATTTCAATTTTGGAGTTTTGAAGAAATTAAATTTTACTATGATCTAATATTATGGAAACATTCAAGTAATCAGGTGTATGATAACGATAAATTGAATTTTGGTTATAAGCTTGATGATAGTGTTCATAAATGGAAACAATACATGAGTGAAAGAATCTTTCAAGAGGAAGTTGTAGAAGATGGATTCAGAACACTAATACAAGATAAGTCAAAGGAAAATTGCAGCAACAACAAGTGAATAAATATGGAGCTTACAGTAAGAAAGCACAACAAAAAATGAAGCAGTTTCAAGGGTATAAAAACTGGAAAAAAAAAGGAAAAAGAAAATCCAACATTGTAAAAGTTTTTGTGTCAATTTTTACTGTAAGCCTAGTTGAGACTTAGACCAACAAACATGTTTAAGTGATGATTGAGTCAATTTTTATTGTAAGCTTAGCAGGCATAGTTGAGTCATGTTTGTGTTATGTTGAGTTATATGGTCATAATTTAGGGGGGTGTTGGAAAAGTAAATTACTCCCATATGCATGCAATGCCTGGAGAGTCAGTGTGAGTCAATTTGAGTTCAATATATATTTGGAAAAGTCTAATTTAGTGTGAGTTTGCATGAACAAGTTAGGCAGAGTTGAGTCAAGTCTAGTTTGAGTCTATCATGTTTATATAATTAGTAAGTGTGGCCCTTGTATACCTGTGATTGGGTCATTGTAATGTGTGAAATCCATGAGGCTAGAAGAGCCAGAAGAGCTAGAGCCGCAACTCGGTATTTTGTCTATGTGAGAAAGTTTAATGAATAAAAGTGTATTTTTGTGTTAATTTGTGTTTCCTCCTCTCCACATCTCCATCGTAAAAGGCCAAAAAGGAATAGATGGTTTATGGGTTGTGCTAGGTTCAAGGAAGTGAAATATGAGATCACTTATGCGGAAAACAAATAAGGAGTCACAATTAGCTAGAGAAAGGTTGAGTAAGAGCTATAAGCCACAACAAGGAAGATCAATTGAAGAAGTCACTTCAAGATATTGGACACTGGTTTGCAGCTCCTGAGGGAACGTACATCAAATGCTTCAGATGTCAAAAAATCCCTCATCTTATGCCGTGGTATGTGACAAACAAGGTGGTCATGCAGGAAGTGGAAAATTAGCTGGACAACAGATTTCCATGAATTATTCACAAGAGGAAGAAAGCCCCTTAGCCTGTTTTTCCATTGAGGATCAGATTATATGAATTAAAGAGTTACAAGTCAATGATAGCTGAGATAAAAGAGCTAGATTTCCTAAACTTCACCACCAAATATTTCCATGCATATGATGCCGGGTGAATTGTCAGGAAACATTGTCAAAGGATCAAGCATAACATGCGGTATTCATCATTTTCTAAAGCTGAAGATGAAAATATAAAGAATTGGTACAATGCCAAAATGAAGACACATCTAGCCTTAAAGACCAGTTCACCCCATGATCCACCAACTCAAGACTTCCAGGAGTAGGACAAGGAGGAAACAACACCTTAAGTAAAGAAGTTAGCTCCCAGGAAAAGGATAAGGTATTCATCGGGTGAGAGTAGCAAGAAATTGAAGGCAAATCCTTTAGACACAAGAGATACTCAAGTAAATCCAAAGAGGAAAGAAGAAGAAGAAGAAGAGAGTAGGAAACAGGATGAGTTGCTTGAGAAGCAACATGTAGAAGAAGAAGAGAAGAGACGAATATAACAAGAGAATTAGTGGTAATCCCAAGAGGAGGAAGAAATGTGAAGGATGGAAGAAGAACAATTGACTCAAGAGCTGGAAGAGAAACAATTTGAGGAAGAAGACACCATCCAACCCATGGACGATGAGCCAGGTACCCTAGAAGAACACCCCCTCATAGGTGGTCATCTTCCATTTGGAAAGATGGGGATTACTCCTCCACAAACAGACCAAGTCATGGACGTATGCAACGTAAAGTTTGATCAACTAAAGAAGAGGATTGTGCAACAAAGGAATATATACTTCCCATAGGATCCTCAGAATCCAGTCTCAGTGTCAGCAAAGAAGGTGATAACCTCTAACACTAGTAGAAATACAAGGGAAGTCATGGCGGAAAATGTTGCATTCACTACAACGACACATGATAACTCAAAGTACTTATTGGGTGAGAATGCTAGATTGAGAAGAGAATTGGTTGTGGTGAAGCAGCAAGTAGAACATCTCGCAATAGAGAACTAGAAAATGTCATCACAAAACTTCAATACCACAAAATGGTAGTCTGCCATGCTAGAAGAGCTGGGACCGACGGAGGAAACCATGGCGTGACTATATGATGAGATGACACTTATAAAATAGGGCATGGCTCCTCCCATTAGCATCTAGAAGAACACATAGGAAGTGGTAAAGCTCCTAAAGATATCAAATAGAGTAGTTGATTAGATGCAGGAGTGGGCTACCAAATATCTAGATGCTCCACAACATTTGGAAAGGAATGACAAGGTCTTCGTCGAGTTAGACAAAGTTCAGCTGAGACTCCACCTTTAGAATTACTCTCATCTTGGAGCACAGTCAGTTAGTAATTATATGGCTACGTACAACCGACTACATAATGGGTTTGAGTCTTTGACATAGAAGCATGGAATTCTCGCCATCGAAACCCTTGAAGCAATCAGAGGCAGGGAGGTCATCTTCCAAGAGATCAGGGATTACATTAAACAAATCAAGTAAGCAACATAACAGGAAGGCTTGGAGGTAACCAAAGATGTTATTCAATAATATGCCTTTGCACTAGTCAAAGCGCACATGAAGCTTTCATGTTTGTGGAATAATGTACAATCAAGATCCAAGAACATACTGACGGAAGCATTGGAGGTGAAGATGCACTACAAAGGGGACTTTCCAGATTGGATCAAAGACATTGCAAAGAAGTTCACAACATGGCACACTTACATCATAAATGAACTCCATGAAGAAGCAAATGATTTATCCATTTGATGAGTCTTTTTCCTTTTAGCAGTTTTGTCTTATTAGGCCACCATCTCATTGGTGAATTGTTTTATGTAATAAATATTATGTAATGAAGTCCAAGGGACACCCGTGGAATATGAAAAGCCACACATTGGAATGTAAAGAGACATGTAATGAACATGAACAGTCATGGGAGTTCAAGAGTCATGGGGAAGCTAAAAGGTCATTGTATGTTATAAATAGCTCCTCATAACTTAAATAAAAGGATTTTTAGCTAAGCTCTTAGGAGTTTTAGCCTTGACTTCTCTTGCACTACATAGGAGATACATTATTCTTTGGAGAAGCAAGTTGTGGCTTCATCTTCCACTACTGGATACATGTTTCATTCATGTAACCATGTACTTGGGATCTTATGCTTATAATAAGAAGCTCAATGAGATGACGTCCCTTCATACATGTATCGTAGATGTAGTTGGACTATTCTAGTTATGTTTATGGTATATGTTGCTTTATTTACATACTAAGTTAATGAAGTAATTCATTGCTTAGTTATGGTTGTTATTGAATGAATGTTGTTATGCTTTAACGATTGTTGTTTACTATGTGGACTAATCTGCAGGTACCCAACAAGTATTTCTCTTTATCCCTGGGTCCCCCTTTAGGATAGTACTATTACTTTTCTAATCGGTGGCTCGTTTTCCTCACTAGCCACGTAAGTCTCCCTAGTACAACTCCCATTGGGTGTTTCATAAAGCTCACATTCTTGCTGACCCAAATAGGCATGTGTTATCTTATGTCCGATTGTAACCAAGGCATATTCTAGAAAACCATTCCAAAGGTGGCCAGACGGTATGACCATATGTGACTCCTATGCCAAACAATGTGAGGTCTAATTGGGAATTCACATTGGGGAGATCCTTTTACAATGTTGGCAGCAATCCAAGACCGTCAACAATGTGCTATTGAGAATAGATTGTATGTGCAATGCAAGAATGATGTACACTAAATTGATAGAAACTGTGCTAATGAGAGATTGCGTGGACCAAGCGAGTCCAAGTAATGTGAAAAGGCAAGTCAAGGTATGGATCAGGAAAGATATGAAAGTCGAGAGAGTGGCTGTAAGGATGAGAAAAAATGAAGATGAAGTGGGATAGAGTGAAGGAGCTGGTGCGTGATGTGTGAACACCCTAAGGGTTTTGGTCGAAGTTGTGAAATCCTATCATAGGCAGGGTTATTCCCCTAGGAAGTTGTAAGGCCTCATGTTCAGTTATGCATGTTGCGCAGGGGCACACATTGTTGTAAGGTCTTGTTTAGTCATACATGTAGTGCAGTGGCACATGTAGTAATTAAGTTGTGGAATGGACCACTTGGAGAGGTACCAAGGTGGCAAGTGTAGTAGTGTTTGGCGTGGGGGGGGAGGGGACATGAGATCTCATGTGTGAGATGGTTGATGAATGGGATTGGGTTAATCACCTTGAGTCAAGTTGAAGGAGGGATTGTTAGGGTGGCTCTTGAGTAAACTTGACTCGGTGAAGTTACCGGTGGTTTTCGAGCTCCAGGCATTTGACAACCCATGGTTAAATTAAGTTGTCCCAATGGCCATTGGGAACATAACAACATTGTCTTTAGACACCACCACTTCTCTCGATACTCTGTGATCCTAACAACAACAACATTGTATCTGCGACATCCATATGATACTAATCATCCAAGCAATATAAATGGAACTTATAGTGATACATAATAATTAGAAAACACACAAATTCATTCACACATTACATAATAATTTAACATGAAAATTTGAAGGTAAAAAATGACCATTAAATGATTAGGCCTCTAAGGCCATGGCGACCTGAACCATTACCTTTGTCATTTCTCTCTTGAGATTTTCTTGTCCTCTTCTTCAAACCTCTTTTATGGTCTCTTATAGCTAGCCTTCTTGCTTCGTTGATTCTATATTTATTTATCTTCAACAAATTGTTCATCTTCAACTTCCAAATGGTCTTCTCATGCCCTTTCGTTTTCAACTTCCCCCTTTTCATCTTCCCATTGATTTTTTTTCTCTGCAGTGTGACTTTTTAGCATGCACTCAATGCTATGCTACTTCTTCAGCACATCCTTTTGGGCTCCTAAACCTACAAACAAATTTCCTCTTTGTTGTTACATTTTCTCTCACAAACCATTTACGATCACATTTTGAGTGCTATCATGTTCTATAATAAAACTGTCATGTTTTGCAACACATTACATTTCATATAATCTTCACACCCATCACAACCCTATTACTCATCCTTGGTGTCTTCGTGGATGCTCTACATTAGATTCCAAGCTCTCTTTTTGGTCATTCTGGGTGTCTTTCTTGATGCTCTACCTTAGATTCCAAGCTCTCTTTTGCTATAAAAATTAATTTAGGTGATAATTTCTTTCATTTTGAAATTTAAACCTATATTTAAGTTCTTCATCAACTAATCATACAAATACTTTTCAACCTATGCTATTTGTTAATTGCATTCTGATTTATTACAAGGTTCTAGCCTTTTCACATCGCTGAGACGCTAAGTCTCTTGACATGGAACAAGAAGATGTACGTGTTCTAAATCCCGAAAACAAAATACATTCTAAAGTATATAAAAAATTAAAATTACAGAAATAAAATCATAAACATCAAATTTTATTTTTTTTGAACATTTAGAAAAAATACAACTTACTTTTGAATCATCGGGACAAGTGTCGCCAGAGTGTCAAACATACATTGGACACGTGTTACACATACCAGCGAGTTTAACTGTTTGATGTTGGACACGCTATATGTAGGGAGAGAGAAATTGGATCCGATTTGAGAAGTAAAATGCTTTCCTTGATTTTGGTAGCCAATCTTTATGATGGATTTTCGAAATATTTTTTAAAATTAAACTTATTATAATTTTTTATGATAGATTTTTGAAATATTTTTTTAAAATTAAATATATTATAAATTTTCAAATATATTTGTAAATTAAAAATATTTACATTTAAATATTAAAATACAAAATATCCCTGCATTTTAGAGAAAAAGACAGTTGTAAAACAACCACTAAAAGCTAATGCAATGCAAATATCCTATCCAATCAAAATTGACCCATAGATCATTAAAATTAGAAAAACTTAAATCTCCCTAATGTCCAAATTCATAATAGCGACAAAGCCAACAAACGTTGTCGGAATTATTAATGTAACTTGTGCATGAGATAGCAGAATTGAAGTTAGTAATAAATACTTATGAATTTATTTGGAAACAAATGTACGGAATTTTATTTTATAAAGATTATAGTTTAATGAGGTTGTAAATTTGTTTAGAAAATAATGGAAATTCTAATAAGATTTTGATAAAAAATTGAGAGAAATTTTGAGAAATTTCGGTTATAGTTATCAAGTTTCAAAATTTTGGGTGTAGTATAAATTTCTGATAGTGCGGAGTCTATTTCTATCACCAAAAACATGATTCAAACGCTTTTATTATCATTTTTTTTGAGAAATAATTAACCAAATTCTAGTGATTTTTTTGTCGTTGAGACAAATTTGCAATCTATGTAGACAATGCCATACACGCTTGCTCCCTATGTTTTTGTCTAGATGACTATGTTAAACACCTAGCCATTGAGAACTTGAAAGGATTCCATTCACTTAGCATTGTTATTATTCCATAATTTATCAGAGTATCTAGGAGTGAGATATTGAAGGATAACATATGAGGTATAAGATTCTATAGCAACCATTAAGGCCATAGTGCCCATGCTAGATCCACAGTGAGTGGGGTACTTGCATTTATAACTTAGAAAAAGCAAGGGAAATTTTAAGGATGGAAATTTATCTTAAAGCTGAGTGTTGGCATTATGTCTAATGCGTTGTCCTTGATGGAAACATATTTGAAAAATATGGTCTTGATGTCAACTTGTTGATTATAAAACTGTTGTAGACGACATGACTGATGGTACATGTATTATGGTATATTCATTATAGAGGATATGGAAAAGAAATGGCAATTTAGTATCAAAATGCATGGAAATTGTGAAGATTAACAAATATACGCGGCCCCTGTGAAGAAGAGTCACGTACATACACATGTTTTGTGAATAAAATTCGTGTACATAATAGGAAACATGGAAAAATGGATACCAGGGGCTATTGCCATGGCAATTTCCCATAGTAATTGTGGTGGAAACGTCTATTTGGTACCTTAAACGAATACTAACGACATTACCAAAGGATTTACCTGAGGTATTGGCAAAGATAAAATCTATATAAGGAGATGAAAAACAAAGGAGTTATGTGTGCAAGTAATGGTTTATTCATGTGTGATTTGACCTAGAACAGGTGTGCACCAGGGAGTAAGGAGATGGCTAAGATATGATAGATATGAAAGTGTAGTGAAGACTAATGAATATACTTCCTTGATCTGTTTATGTTTGTAGCTAATAATGTTAGATCTATAGCTATGACAATGATATGATCTGAATGTAGTGATGTGTTACTATAACAATATGTGTGTGGAGGTCTAGGTTTATCATATGTGATTTGCAGTGAACATTTGATTCAGTATTTTAAGATATGTACACAATTTTTCTTTAGTATGATTGCATACATACGCAGATCTGGTTCACTATTGTCGCGTATAATTTCTGTGATAGTATATTCAGTATGTTGAAATATATATGTGGGTTTAACACATGATAAGAACGTATATATGCAATGATACTTAATAACAATCACGTATATATTCTGAAGGGTTTAAATTGCTGCTTGATCATGATAGTTGATGAGTTCTATTATATTTGTTGTTGTCTATCAATGATGTCTTGATCAAGATGATTTGTATTTGTTGTGGATTGGTTGTGCATTGATTTGATCTGGTTGCAATGGTTGGTTGAGATTCAATTCAGTGATTGGTTTGCTTCAGTATTCAGTGACTTGATGTTTCAATAATTCAACCGGTGTATAGTTCTTTAGTGATTGTCTTTCAGATTCTATGATTCAATATTTAATTTGGTTAATTGGGCTTATTATTGGTGTGGGTCTAGTTTGAAAATATGATGAAAGTTGGCCTATAGGTTTTGATGATTGTTTGAGGCAGCAACTCCAGTATGAAATATTGTGAAACATGGTCCACAAGTGCTGAGGGTTGTAGCCTTTAGTGAGGGGGTATGAGCTTCCTTTCGGTAAGGGTCGGTAAACGAGATTAGGGGGTTGTAGCTTCCTTCGAGTGGGTGTTGGAGAACGAGTGGAGGTTGTAGCCTCTTGCAGGTGGACACTTGCGTGTTGATAAGTGTTTACATCACTACAAAATGTAATAAATATTTTCTCCATAATAAAAGAAGAAGACAAAGATGACAATAAGAGTGGTTTTCTCCCACATTGGGTTTCCACCTAAAATTTTGGTGTTCCCATATGTTGATGTGTTTCTCATGTGTTGTGGTTCATTTTCTTTCTACTACTCTTTACTGCATACTCATCTGATGGAAAGTATGAAAATTAAGTGAACTGGATATACACGGCTTTATTTCACTGAAGTCGCGTACACACATGGGTTACTTGAATAACAATAGCATACAAATTTATGAATTTGAAATTGAAAGTTAAAGTGAATTAAAATCTGATTCACCCCCCCCCTATTTTTCCTAACACTCAAAAACCTTGGCAAATCTTACAAGTCTCAAATATGTAAAATGTACAATGTTTGGTTATATTTTTGTACAAATATTCAAATTTCTAATGACTTTATATAGATTTTAAAAAGTTTTGGAGATTTTTAAGGTAAAATGATTGTATCCTATAAAATTATGGCAAATAGTTTTTAGAAAAAATAGGAATTAGCATTTTTTTTTGGGAAAAAACATGGAAAGTTAGCCCATCTACTAATATTAGCACCTAAAATTTTACCTAAGAAAACGAGAGCATAATATAAGCCTCATCTTATAGCTGAAGTTTTCTCTCTTATTGGGTTCCTTGATCACATTTTGCATTCATTTGTGTGAATGGTGTCTTCATTTACTTGTTCTTTCATTTTAGTTTTAATTATTTCCATAAATTTGAGCAATAAATTGGTCAAAATAAATCTAATAGGTAAGTAATAAATTGCATAATAAAACATTTCATAATAAATGAACTATTCTAGTGAATTATACACTAAAATTTATAAATCATTGTTTGAGGTAATCCCCTATGTTAACACCCTTGGATAAACCCTATTTTAACACCCTTGGTTGATTCATTCCCTCGCGATGAACTACTCCACTTGTTTTAAACATCCAAAGAAAACCCACCTTAACATACCTACATAATGTGAAAACATATTTAACAAAAAAAAAACCACCTCAACATACTTAACTAATGTGAAAAGTGGCACGCTTTCCATTTAGCTAGTTGAGAGTTAACCATTAAAAATATATCATCAATAACTATGAATATTAAATCCATAACACCCACCCACGCTTCAAACATGGTTGATCACATTTGCAAGTAGTTGGTATAGTTGGTATAGAGATATGAAAGCGAATTGTGGTAAGTGCACCATGTAATACATCTCATCTTATTAGTCCTTGCCCTATGGGATGTAGGGACTATAGAAATAGATTTTTTAATGCGCAATTAGTTCAACGCTGGAATTAATAAAATTTTGTTGTTTTAAATCAAAGTTTCAAATAAATAATATGTTTTTAGTCTTTGCATTTCACTTTTACTTTATCTTTAAAATTGAAATCTTATTTAGCTTCTTCCTTAGGTAAAGACTTATATTCATATTAATTTATTTTTTACCCACAATTTATGGCCAACAAAATAATGCTAACATTAATTTGTCAATATTAAATATTTGCCATATCCATGTATATTAATATATAATACATTGCTCATACTTACACACTTGCTCAGATTTACTCTGATTTATATTAAATTGTAAATAACTCGTCAACCCATATCATCTATCTAGCCAGATGAAATGCTTCCAATTTTTTGATTAATAATTTTTATTTTGTTTTTAATTTTTATCAATATGAAATGCTTCCACATTTTTTATTAATAAATTTTATTTTGTTTTTAATTTTTTTTCTTATATTAAAAGTTTGTATAGAGGTCCCTTGAAGGTAACATGTATCCTTGCTTTTTATTGTCCTCTCAAAACTTGTTTGTGTATACAAGCTTATTTACTCCCTTCCAAAACAAAGACTATCTCCTATGAGAAGTCAAATACCCTTATTTAATTTTTTGAGTTTTGTTCAAATTATATATATATATATATATAAAACCCATAATCACGATAATTATGCTTCACCCTAATTTAAAGAGACGATGGATCATCTAAACTCTAGAAAAGCTCGGTTCTAATAATACGAGAGGATTTTACATAATTTAACCATTGACATACGGGATGTTACATAATGTGTGCCCACGCGTTTATTTGACAAGTGCAAGTGTTTGTCCCGGAACTAGCGGTTAAAAAGATGGTGGGAAATCCAGAGATATATGGCAGCGGCGTTCCATTTTAACAAACTATATGGTGGCTAAACATATTGCCAGCTAGGCGGGAAGAATTCCCAAAAGGGTCAACCGTTTCATTTTAATCCGCTTTTGGGCGTTATAGCATTGTCGAAGGAAGGAAGGAATTTTAAGAAAGGATGGAAGGAAAGAAGGAATAGTGTTTTTAGTTTAAGATAAATTATATTAGTTGGTTAGAATATAGATATAATTTCAATGATGTGATTAATTTGAAAAATTGATATATATATTATGAATCACAAAAGTTTTATTTGAAAAACTGATATATATATTATAGATTACAAAAGTCTTAAATTTAATATATTCTTGATATTATAAAATAATCTCAAAATTTGATCTTTAACATTTTTTAAATTAATTTAAAAAAATTATAAATTTAGTATTTTTTTTTTGGTATGTTTGGAAAATACTTGACTACTCGCCATTGAAGTGTTTTTTTGAAGTTTCGAAAATACCTGACTACTCCCTTCGAAGTTTTTTTTTGAAGTTTCGAAAATACCTCTAATAAAATGGTCACCAAAGTTGCGGAAATCGTTAGTGCTTTACGTTTGAAATACCTCCCCTATTTCCGAGATGGTGGTTTGTTTATCTCGTTGTTGTAATGAATTGAGAAAAAGAACGAATATATTTTGACTATTTCTGCACAAGTCATGACCATATCTTGCTCGAGAGTTCACGGAATCTTTTGTTTTAGACGTTTTTTTTTTTAAAGAAATTTGGTGTGTTTTTTAATATAGGTAAATTTAGAAGTTTTTTTGAAATATTAGAATTTTGTACATTATAAATTGAAATTAAGATTTAAAGAAATTTTTACCCCAAGTAAAATTGACCTTAAAAAATAAAAAAATTTATTTAAGAATTAATTTTCTTGGTTAAAATTTTTATTGATGAAAATATGTACCACAGCTCAGGGTTGATTTGACATGCCATCAAGTAGAGGGTTGAGGTGACTTGAAATTGTCAGTATGTTGATAATATGGAAGGTCTTAAGAGTTAAAAGTGTAATCTTTTTTGTTTATCATCATGAATATTGTTTTGAACATTTGCTTTTATTAATATTACATGGGTGAATATCTAATCAATTTAGATTCATTAACTTTCTTTGTTTGGTAGATTTGGAGTTAAGATGGATTTAGGTTGGTTTAATTTTCCCTTTTAAATAAGATATATTCCACATGAATACAATGGGTTCTCATAAACTTGCTCAAAAACAACAAATAGGTTCACCAAGTCAAGTTTACCTTAACTACCCTACAAAAATTAATAAAAATTAAAATAATTAAATACAATTTTTATTTTTATTATTTTAGTTTGAAATTATTTTTATTTTATTTTGACCAAACTCGACATTACATTACATTACAACATCTCTACCATACTAAGTTGGAGTATTACTCTACAATCTATAATGTAAAGTATGTTGATTAGCTAGTTATACCCATAATTATAGTAGTAATGCCCAAAATTATCTTTCTTGTGATTCTAAAATTTGAAAATGTAGAATTGCAATGTTTAAAAGAATTGCTTTACTTTCTATTTTTAAATTTAATTTTTCTTTAACACTTTTGAAATTTACTAAAATTTTTTATGGTCAACTCTACCAAATAAAAAAGGATGTTGAATGGGAACACCAACTGATTTAAAAAAAAAAAAAAATCTAAACCCTCATCCTTTGCCCACTTCAAACCCAGGTCTCTGTGAAATTCATACAAAATTATAACCAAAGTCATTGCAAATATGCTTAAAAGCATCATATCATCCATCATCTCTGAAAATCAAGGAGGTTTTTTAACACACAAGCAAATTATGGACAACATTATTCTAGTTCAAGAAACAATACACTCGAGTAAACAATCTGGAGAGCGGGGTATGGTAATCAAACATGATATAAACTGTTTGAGGCAAAGACATTCTTTATTGGTTATAAGTGAATTTTTTTTTGATAGAGTAAATTTCTTTTATATATAGAAGCTTGAACTCAAGCGCGGATGAATAAGAAAAAAGAGGGTCCATTTTGTGTCAAGGCGATCATTGAAATCAACAAAAAATTACTGTCATTGTCAGTTCCATAAATGAAAGGGAATCATTGTTTTCTATCGTATGAAGGGTCCATGTCGATTTATGTCCTCCATAACCTCAGCCTTTTCTTTTTTGAGATCAGGGAACCTTACCCTCAGCGTTTTTTTAGATCAAAAGGTTCCCGACAGTTTAGTCGGGCTAGAGACATTTGTATAAGGGGAATTATTTCATTCTTAAGTGGATTGCAGATTTTCCGAATATTTAAGAATCAAATAGATATAAGTGCGATAATTTTAAGAGACATTTGTACAAGTGGAATGATCTCATTTTTAAATAGATGGCAGATTCTCCAAATATTTAAGAATCAAACAAATATAAGCGCTGTAAATTTCTTGACCGGGCCATGTCCATCGAGTTCCTCCCATTCGAGGAATTTGCAATTGGCTTAAACTCACCGCGGAATTATCTGACAAACAAATGGCCCTCGGTGTTCACTCTCTACTTACATATCGTTTTAAATCTATCTGGAGCTGAGTTATTGTTATCTATGTCGACTGCGGTGATCTCCTCACCTCGCATAAGGGAGAATTCAATTTTAACGTCTGACATGAACTCCAGGTTTGTCCTGGTGTGATTTTCATCGTGATGGGAGATCTTTGATTACAGTCGGGCTCGTCTTTCAATTGCAGGTTCAATTATAATTTTTTTTATGGAAGATATTGGCATTATCATCTGCTCTCTTAGGTCTTTGCTAATAGGGTCAAGAATTTAAGTGTCCCAAGCGGTGGTGGTTTGGTATTCTATGCTCTTCGCTCCCTCAGGGCTAGTTGGCATATTATTGTTCTCTCCACAATGAGTTCCATGGAAGGTCCGGATAATTCAAAGGACCTTCACGAGACTATCAGAGCATCAGAGCTAATTGATAAGTTGTTGGATTTGACGCAAGCTTTGGGCGCCACAATCAACAAGTTACAGAGTTTAATTGAGCGTCAACGGTGCTTTTTTCAATCCTTTGTGGAGGACAAGCTCCTCGAGCACCACACAGACATGGAGCCTTCGCTGAACAGAGTTAGTTCCGAGGTGTGGCAACTCTCTGAGTGGGTGGCGGCTTTGGAAATTTCAAATGAGTGCGCTAGAAAGGAAGTGGAGGCGGGCAATGTTGTTGGGGCTCATGTTGGGCGCAGGAGGACTCGTCGAGCTCGTGTCTCGGAAGACTTAGATCATGGTCCACGGCGGCTGTCTTTCTGGTCATGAAAACAATCATTTTCTTGATATTTTTATTTGTTCTTGTCTTGTAATCTTCTATTATATTAGATTGTAAATTTCGCTGACTGTTAGGATCTTTTTGTAGAGTCTGTGGAGAATTGTTTTTTGGGTCTAAACAGTAAGGTAAAGAGTAAGGTTAGCCATAGAGATAATGAACACTTAATTTTTTTTTGCGGAAGATCTCCGTTTTGTGGATAACTCTAGATGCAAGGAGTTTGATGGAAGGGTACTAGTTTAAAGTCTAGATTTGTATTAATATAAAATTTTTAGTCTTTCTGTTAAAAAAATTAAAATTTAGTGAATATTTTTTATCCTAAAAGGATGATTATCTAATTTGTCATCTATTTTGATTTTTTTTGGTAAAAAAATTAGGGGACTTGCTTTTGGAGCTTATTTTAGGGTTGATTATAGTATCATGATTTAGGGTTTGAAACCTTCTAGACCTAGTTTGAAGAATCAAATGACACTTTTTTTGGGTCAAAAATTTGTGTGTATAGATTGGAACCCCTCAATGTTGTTTTGCACACAAATATTTTCGATAATGTGAAAATCACCTCAATCCAGACTTATATGTGTTTCTTCCTTCTATAGGAAGTTGACCTAACCTGTTGACCACCATGGTACCAAATGAATGCCATGTCATATCCCATTATTCACACCTTGGAATTCCTACCTTGTTGACCAACATGGTACCGAATAGATGCAATGTCATCCCCCATTATTCACATGTGGAGCTAGTCATGTGTGTACTTTCAAGGAGATTTTAGAAGGTTCAAAACCCTAACACTAATTGAGCGCTGAGGGATGCAAAAATCCTAACTTAACCTGACTATCAAGCTATGTTAAACACTGGGCCACCAAGAAGAGAAGGGGTCCCATTCACTTGGTATTGTTATTGTTCCATAGTTGATTAGAGCATCTAGGAATGGGATATTGAAGCATAACATATGAGGTAGAAGATTCTATAGCAACCATTAAGGCCATAGTGTACATGATAAATCCATAGTGAGTCACCCTTTCTTTATACTTGCAATTTATAACTAAGAAAAAGAAAGTTAATTTTTATGAAAATTTATTTTAAAGCTTAGGAACATGGGTAAATATTACTAGTCCCGAATATGTAAAATGTAAAATGTAAAATGTTTGGTTTATTTTTGTAAAATATTCAAATTTCTAATGATTTTATATAGTATTTTATAAAATTTTGGCAATTTTTAAGGTAAAATAATTGTATCCTATTAAATTCGGGCAAATAATTTTTAGAAAAAATGGAAAATGAGATTTGTTTTGGGAAAAAACATGGAAAATTAGGCCATCTGTGAATATTAGCCCTTAAAATTTTCCCAAGAAAAAGAGAGCATGGCATAGGCCTCACCTTGTAGTTGGGACTTCTCTCATATTGGGTTCCTTGGGTCACATTTTGTGTTCATTTGTGTGAATGGTGTATTCATTTGCTTGTTCTTTCATTTTAGTTTCAATTATTTCCAAGAATTTGAACACTAAGTTAGCCATGATAAATCTAATATCTAAAGTAATAAATCACATAATAAAATATTTCATAATATCTTAAGATCTATTGCAATGAACTATTCTTATGGAATGTCCACTAAAATTTATAGATCACTCCTTGAGATAGTTTGATGAACCCTATTTTCACACCCTTGAGTGATTTCTTCCCTTGCAATGAACTACTCTTGTTTTAAACATGTAAGGAAAACCTCCCCTAACATACCTACATAATGTGAAAAGTGGTGTTCCTTCCATTTAGCTCATTGAAATTTAATATGTGAACAATGATGAATATTAAATCCATGACACTCCAATGCATCAAACATGGTTAATCATAGTTAATCACGTCATGTGACACATCTCATGGTATTTATATTAAGCTTCAAAGATCGCGACAACACATGTCATCTATCTAGCAATGTGAAATAGCTTCAAAGATCGCGACAACACATGTCATCTATCTAGCAATGTGAAATTCTTCTCACGTTTTTTTGATTAATATTTTTTTTTAAATTTTTTTCTCATATTAATAATTTGTATATTTGTATTGAAGGTGCTTCAACAACAACAATAATAATAATAATTATTATTATTTTGTAACTAATAGATTTAATTTTCATTCATTCAAATATTTTTTCTAATTTTGGTGTATGCAAATTTATTTTGGATATTTTTTCTAATTTTGATATATGCTAATTTATTTTGGATATATATTTTTTTTAATTTTGGTGTATGCTAATTTATTTTGGATATTTTTTAATTTGTTAATTTTAATTTAAAATACAAAATTTTAAAATTTAATCATTGGATAGTTTGACAACAATGTTAATTTATATTGATTACAAGCCACCCGAAATTGATGACAGTGTACAAATTAGAGTTCATGGTATTGATGGTGGATGGTGCACCACAATAAATGCCATTATAGTCAATGTGTTGTCTTTTGACATTGTAGTTGATTCCTTGTCTTTGCCTTTTTAGTGTTTAGATTCGTGTGGTGATACGCATTTATTTCATATTCTAATTACATTTACACCTTGTGGAGGGAGCCTTTTCAAGGTAAATCCTTGCAATGACAATATCAACTTCCTAATTCTAGGAAGAGTGAGGTATCCCACCATAGTGCAAGCCTCCATTGACTAGGATAGATCATTTCCTTTGCATTGAAGATGCTATAGAGATGGTAGATTAGAGGACTTTACTTGCCTATATTTGACCACTATTGAGTCCAACATTTTTGACACTCTTTTCATCTTAGTAGGAGAGTTTCCTTTACCATGCAATGTAGATGCTCTAGCCATGACAGTTAGGTATGGATTACTCACCCATCTTTGGCGACCATGAAGTCTGGCTCTTCTCACACACTTTTAATCACAAAAGGATTCTTCAATGTCTTATGATTTCCCGTTCCAAAATGGTTGCCAAAGTATCAATTTCAATAGGCAAGATGCTAAGAAGAAAGGATTTTTTGTCATTTATGCTGCTCAATTTTTTATCTATCATTAACATCTTTGAAAGAATTCATTTCTTGTAGCATTAATTGCCATGAAAAATAAAGAATAGGTAACCAAAAAATAACCCATTTCCTTTACAAATTTAGGATTTAATTTACAAGGTTTATGGGTATGAGTTGTATATAACCATTGTAACTTTACCCTTCCACATTTTGATTATATTAATGAAATTAGACAAAGAATTTTGAGATTCATTCTCTAATTGTCATATCGTTATATTGTTGTAGTATTTATTCATAGTTTGAAAGATAAATTAAGGCTACAAGATGCAACTATCTATAACATAATAGAATATGCATCTCTTATTTGCAAATTTGTAGTCTTCAATTGTTGGAGAAGAAAAGGAAAACCACTTCTACATTCTAAAATTTAGAGATAACTCATAAGTTTTTTTTTAATAATCCATTATTTCGCTTACATAATGTAACTTCTTGGCTTGTAGCATTCTCAATTTTCTTTATCTAGACTTTTCCCTACCCTATGGCTCTCGATTTATTTGAATCTACATTCTTACCACGGTTTGGAAGGTAAACAAATGCTCGACTATGAGAACTTGATATTCTTCGAAATTGAAACTTTAAAGTATTACTATATATACGGTTTGGAAGGTAAACAAATGCTCGACTATGAGAACTTGATATTCTTCGAAATTGAAACTTTAAAGTATTACTATATATTCTTATTGGTGGTCATATCTGCGCAAAATGATTAGTGAAGGGACTTTGAATTTTTTATTTTTTCATTAGGGTCTAGATGAATTCATTATCATGCATATTTAGGCAGGGGAACAACATTTCAATATCTCATAAGAAATCATATTTCACATGGATATTAGAGTGATATTCTAAGGAATCAAAAGCATGTTCCCTCCCTGCATTGGCATTTTCCCTTAATACCTTAGTAGAAGTTGGTCCGTAATAGTCGTTGTATCATACGACTAAAATGTTTCATATTTCTTGGTGCATGAAAATTACCCAAAAATAAACTATTAATTCCTTGTGGGAAATATTTCATGGGTAACTTCATGATAATTAAGTTGGTTTGATCTTGGGCTTGAATTGTAGTTAGTGCTTGTTTTTCTTCTACATCTTTTCGGGGGCATAAACTAAAACTAGATTTAGAATAAAGAGGATGAATTCCAAAGAAATATTGGTTAAAATGACATCAACAACTCTCTAATGACCATCTAAAGTTTTTTTTGACATTATTCATTGTAAAATTGTTAAGAATAGAATGTTGATCAAGTTCTCAATGGTACTGGAGGCCATTAAGAACTAACCTTTCCACCTACTAACTTGGCAGCTTGGTACTCTTGGTGCGAGGGAAATACATGTGTTGTATGCTCTTTCCAAGGAAAGTACGATTGTTGAAACAAAGAACATTTAGATAAGGTTAAAGTCCAACACTTATAACTTCATTGAACAACATGGTTATAAATGTATATAATCAAGCATAAACTCCATTTTATATGTGTACAAAGGTATATTGTATGGTTCATTTGTTGATTCAGATTAATAAAAAAGATAGGAAGGTTTTATTCTCATAGGAGAAAAATGTGAAACCTTCCAAAGGACAACATAGAGGTATGCTGATTTTTTTTTATATACGAAGTTCCATTGATGTATTGGATATTGGGCTTGAAATGTAGTCCGTGTAATGTGTTTATTTTTCTTTTGCATCTAGTTTAGGAATAAGTTAAACTAAAATTGGATTTAGAATAGAGAGGAATGTTACAATAACATCGACTAAAACAACATCAACAATGACCACCTAAAGTTCTTTGGCATTCTTGATTGCAAAATTGAAAGAACATAATGTTAATGAGGTTATCAATGATTCCCTAGGCCACTAAGAACTAACCTCTATATCCGTTGACTTGGAAACATAGTGTTGGACTCAACCTTGGCTGCTTTCTATCTATGGTCATATACTCTTTGCTAAGAAAGATACATATGTTATACACTATTATCAAGAATAATAGAATTGTTACAACAAAAAGAGTTTGGATAGTCAAATTTTTTCTTGGATGTGGTCAAAGTCCAACACCTAAGAGGGTTTGCATATATTCAACTTCATCAAACAATATAACTTTAACTTCATTGAACAATTTGTATGTATTAACTATATTATTAACTAGTATTTGCACATTACGGTGCAAAGGAATGCCGGTAACGTTAAAAGAAGGGCAGAGAGCGACGACGTTACAAGAAGGGCAGAGGGTGACGACGTTAAATGGAGGGGGAGAGCGATTGCGTTAAATAGAGGGTTGACTTTTAAAAAGGCCACGTGGAAGATCTCTACAATGTCGGCCTACGAATCTCTACAATATTATCTCATAGAACCTCACAATAAAAACGCCTTCTACGTAATTACCAATATTATATTATATATTAATATTGATATATATGTATGGATGTATATTATATGATTAATTTGTGGATTCATATTAATCAAAGAGAAAGGAAGGTTTTATTCTCGTGGAAAGAAAGCATTAAACCTTCTCAAGAATAACGTATAATGGTTTTTTCTTCCATATAGAGTTCCATGCCTTTAATATAATTCATATACGTACGATTTCATTAATTCATAGAAATAATGAAATTATAAATTTAAAAAGTACTACAATTTCACCATCGAATTGCAGGTGAATGGGAGATTAAAGCTATACTACAAACTAACTGTAAAGTCAAGTAGAAATCTCTGGAATATCGAAGGGTGAATGAAACAACTCCATAAATATTCTTTCGTTTTGATGAAAAACATAATCAAATGTATTTGTTACATTAGTAAAAGTTAAAACATATTCATCTTTCATACCATCAAAATGTTATACTTCAAATCAAACATAAATTGTCTTTAAGATGAAATTAACAATGCTGAAATGACCACTTAAATGCTTTCGTAAAGGTTGCAAGTTTCCGAGGTGGTGGTTTGCGTATTAGTTGTTGTAATGAGTAGAAAAAAGGGGAAAAAGAGAAGACATTTTGACAGAATAGTCATGTGCAGAGGCCATGGGCATATCTTGCTGGATAGTCCCCCAGGAAAATCCAATATTGTTTATTCCCTCAACCTAAATCTGTATGGATGAACGTATGGACCACCGTTCATGTTTGATTTGAAATGCCATTACTAGAGATTTGAGTTGACTCGGCATTGTGACCATGTTGATAACGGGGGAGACCCCGTCTCCCCCAAGGGAGTAACAGGGCCTTTGGGTTACATGGTGAACACTCGTTAGAACGCGTGCTCTGAGCTTCCATAACATTAGATGGGAACATCTAACTACAATTTTTATTATTAAGGTTTGTTAATTTGTTGGTTATGCCCACTATCATCATATTAGCGTAATTGTAAAATTTGAAACGTAGAATTGCATTGTTTGAATGAATTATTTGCTTTGCTCTGGAAACCATAGCTTTCTTTCGACATTCTTGAAACATAGTGAAGTTTTACCCGTTAAGAAAGGATCATTATCATATATTTTGGTATTTTTTGGTTGGAAAACTTGGAAGACTCTTGTAGGTACATTTTAGTGGTAGGTCTTAGTTTGGCGATGCAGGGTTTAGAATATTCCAAACTCAACTTTAGGCATAAACGACACTTTTTGGGGTCAAAACTTTGAGTATAAATCTTATAACCCCTTACATTATTTTACAAACCAGAATCTTTCTAACAGTGTGAAAATCACCTCAATTTAGGTTCGTAGGTGGAAATTATACTTCATTTAACTTGACATACTTTGTTGACCACATTGGTATTAAATGGGTGCCACGTTAGCCCTCATTATTCATACATGGGGCTAGTCACATGTGTATTTTTAAGACATTGTAGATGGTCCAAAACCTTAACACTAATTGATGGTTCAAAATGCAAAATCCCTAGCCCCAATCCTAGATGACTATCAAGCTATGTTAAACATTGGGCCACTAGGAGGTGAAGGGGTTCTAGACAAACAACTCAACCAATATACCCAAAACAAAATATCACAACAAATAAATTCAATTAATATAGTAGATCTATTTATTAATATCACTGTAAAATCCCTTGTTACTAAACAAATAACTCAACCAACTTACAACAAATAAAAATAACGCAACAAACAAACTCAACCAACTTACAACAAACAAAAATAAGGCAACAAACAAACTCAACCAATATACTCTGATTTGCTTTATTGATATGAATTGGAATTACATGTTGGAGCAACCTTTTGAGTTACAAAAATAGATTTTTGGAAGCCCATAAACAACCATGGCTAATGGCATTATTTATTGGGAAATAGGAGATGATGACAACCCTGAAATGTCCCCTTAGGTCATCGTAAATTACTATAATGGAGAAGATTTGATGGTTGGTTCAATTGTCGCATTTGATGCCATGACCCAACAAATGATGGCTCAAACTACAGAGAAAAAGGGCGCTAGATAGGGCAACAAAAATCTAGATTGAAACTACCCACAAGAAAATACCCTCAACTTGCTGATAATAACTAGTATGACTTCCTCAAGTGATCCCATAGTTTGGTAATGAGTGAATTTTCCCTCTTTTTCCCACACAAATTGCAGATGGAAAACACAATATCCAAAAATCTGATGATCTCTAGCTATACCCACGACCTGGCAAAGAGTTGAATTTTCAACAATAAATAGCAATGTAAGATCTAAGTGATATTTCCTTCTGATAAGCTAGGGTTGGTTTGTTTCACCACCAAAACCAAATTGCTCAAGGGTTTCACCCTTAGCACTCCGAAGCCACAAGCTCTCTCCAAATCGATATGAGGAAATGATTATGCATGCTGAAAGAGTGAGCTCCAATATCTCTTTGAATGTCAAAATACCATGGGTCATTAGAATACCATGTGTCTCTCTTTCATAACTCATTTTTTTTCCTTTTACCTTTTTGACTAAATCAATGTCACCTTCACATGTCACTTTTTCACCCAAATGAAATTTAAATAATTAAATTAATTGATCTCCTTTTCAACCAACTATAGACTACAGGAATCAAATAAGCTACTGAGTTGTTCTCATGGAACGATCATTTAGAGAGGTAGATCACAATTCTCCCTTCTCGAGATTGCTTGCCCTCAAGAAACTAAAAACTAGGATGTTGCAAAACCTATTCTCCTTCCCACATAGTGTCCTCTATTGGTAACTCTTTCCATCTGATAAGATATTCTCTAATCACTTTGCTCATCAATTTCCTTTCCTGACTTCTAAAATCTCCTTAGGGGTCAATACTAGTTTCCCCTCCTTGTGTGCGTAACTCTATTGAAGTAACAACTTGATGTCCCAATGCCTTCTTCAAGCATGATCCATGAAAAACATTATGAATCTTGCTCCCCTATGATAGCTCAAACTCGTAAGCTACTACCCAACTCTCTCGATTACTTTTTAGGACCATAAACGTGTGGTTTTAACTCTTTTGTGCCACTTTTCTTTAGATAAGATTATATGTATGGCTGTAACCTCAAGAAAACCAAGTCTCCTACCTTAAAACTGCAATCAACCCTGTGCTTGTCTGTATACATCTTGTGTTGGTTTTGGGCAGCCTACAAGTTTCCTTTAAGGATCTTAAGGATATCTTGGCTTTCCTGTATCCAATCTTTGGCTTTGGGATTCCTGCTATCCCCAAATGCTAAATCTAAAAATGAAGGAGCATCACAGCCATCCAATTCTTGGAATGGGGTCATACCAATGGAGATGTGGTAAGTGGTGTTGTAGCAGTGTTCTCTTGGGTGAAACCACTTAATCCAAGCCTTCCACTATCATGACACATAGTTACACAGACACCCCTCAACCCATTTGTTCACAATATCTATTTGGCCATCCCTCTAAGAGTGATAATTAGTACTAGGAGTTAACTTAGTGCGAACAATCTAAACAACTCCTGCCCAAATGAAATAAGAAGCATGTTGTCTCGATCACTGACAATGTACTTAGGTAGCCAATAGAGCCTAAAAACATCCCTAACATAAAGTTTGCCACCTGTGCTACCTTATACTTCAATGAAATCACAAAGAAATGAGCAAATTTGGTCAAGCAATCAACAACTACATAAATGCAATCTCAGCCCTACACCTTTGGTAGACCTATAATGAAATCCATCGACACACTCTCCCACCTTTGTTTTGGAATAAGCAAGGGCTACAATAAACTAGCAATATGAGTATTCTCTAACTTGTTTTTCTAACAATTCATACACTCCCTCACATGTCACAACACATCATCCTTGAAACCCTTCCATGAGAACCTCTCTCTAATATACTTGTAAGTTTTGAAGTATCCAGGGTATCCTGCCAAATGTGTTTCATGAGTAACCCTCATCATTTTCCCTTAAGTATGGAGTTAGGGAATAAATATATTCTATGCTTGTAGAATATAATATCATCCACCACTTTGTACCTATCATCCTAAATATGACCATCCATAAACTCAAAAGAAAACTTATTCTTGGAATATTCCACCAGTAGGTGTGATTTCCAATAAGATGAAACCTCCATAAAGGAACATGCTTCAAGCTTCCTGGAAAGGGCATCAACAACAACATTCTTCTTTCCCTTCATATACTCAATTTCGAAATCAGAAGCTTGTAACATTCTCACCCACTTATGCCGCCTCTCATTCAGGCCCTCCTATTCTAGGAAATACTACAAATTGTTGTGGTTAGTCCCAACCACAAATCTATCACTGACCAAATACTTCTTGAACTTTTCCAAAGCATGCATAATGGTGAACATCTCATTGTCATAGATGGAGTAGAGCCTCTCTGGTTCCCCAAGCTTCTGACTCTCAAACACTACCAGATGTCTTTTCTACATAAAAAAACTCATATACCCTCTCCAAAAGAATCACACTCAAGCACAAACCGCTGAGTGAAATTAGGAAGAGCAAATACTGGACAAGTGATCATCACCTCCTTGAGCTTGTCGAATGCCTACTGAGCTTCCTTTGTCCACCTAAATTCCCCTTTTTTCATAATATTTGTTAGCAGTGAACCCAACTGTGAAAACCCATTAACAAATCACTTACAATAGTTGCATAATCTAAAAAATCCCCACAACTTTGTAAGGGTCCTAGGTGGTGGTCAATCCAATATGGCCTAGATATTCTCATGATGTACTTGCACCCCCTACACATTGATTAGATGGCATAAATATAGAATCTATATCAGATCAAATTCACATTTTGATGCCTTGGCATACATTTCTTAGTCCCTAAAAGTACCCAATATATCATCCAAATGCCTCAAGTGATCCTCCCATGTTCTATTGCATATAAGGAGATCATCAAATAACACCAACAAATACTTTCACAATTTCTTGTTGAAGATGTGGTTCATGCAGGATTAGAAAGTGGCAGGTGCAATGGCCAACCCAAATGGTATGACAAAGAACTCGCAGTGCCCATAATGACACTTGAAGGCAGTGTTGTGAACATCCTTTTCCCTAACCCTGATTTGGTGATATCATTATTGAAGATCAATCTCAAGAAGTATACTTCCCCATGCAACTCATCTAATAGCTTGTCAATCCCAAGAATGGGATACCTGTTTTTGATTGTATTCTTATTAAAATCACGATAGTCAGAATACATCCTCATAGTGCCATCCTTCTTCTTAACCAAAATTATTGAAGACGCGAATGTACTGGAGCTGGGTCTAATATGTCCCATCTATAACAACTGCTCGATTTCCTCTATCTCATATTTGAACTTCTTCAGGTTCATATATGGAGTAGTTATTATGGGTTTGACCCCTTCTTCTAACTCAATGGTGTGCTCGAGGCCTTTGTTAAGAGGTCTTCCTTGAGGGATCTCCCCAAAAACCCTATCATGTTTTCTCAACAACAAATAAATGTCTACATGATAATGTTGGTTGCTATCTAGAGGTTTCTGTGTTGTAATAAGATATTTGCTACCAAAGATACATCACCATGCCTAAATATGCTTTCCATTCGGTTGGTTGTAACAATCTTTGGGGCACCATTGGACATGCCCCTCTTCCAATCTTCTATAGTGAGTTCCATCTCCATTGTTTGGTAGTTCTTTGAGTGTTTCTGATGCAGGAGCATCCTTGGCCTTCAGAAATCCTCATTAACCAAAAAATAAGTTTATGTTGAGTTCGTAATAAGTGTTGTTACTCCCATGTGTTTTAAGTTGCTGATGCACCTATTATGTTAGTTGATAATACACAAAACTGGTAGTTTTTATTACCACCGTAGCTGCATTATATTAAAGTGATGACTGCTTTCGATGATCTAGGTGGATATTGGTGGCCACTTGCCAAATCCACTTGGACCCCCACCATTGTTTCTTTCAGCTTTTCAGTTTCCTTAATTGTAGCCCAGTTTACTATTTTAGCAGTTTTTCGGGTCCTGAACTTCCAGAGTCGTTTTGAGGCCCTAAACGACATTTTTGGGAAAATTGGGAGCAACATCGGTCCATGGAATGATGTTGCTCTTCCCAAATTTGTAGTTCTCAGATAGATCTTTCTAATGAGATACTGTGCACATCAAACGGAGATCGTATGCCAAAGTTACGACCCCGGGAAGTTGATGTACCAATTTACCCAAACGGGGCCCACAGTTTGGCGTTTCATCTTCTAGGGTTACGTTTTGGAATGTTAAGGGTTTTCCATTGTTTCTCAACAATAAATAGGCCTTCAAGCCTCATTGTAACATAGTTCAAAGGCATGTATCTGCCACATCTCTTCTCAGAGATTAGCTACCATCGCCCTAGCTGGTTTATTTCCAACTCTGTTTGTAAGCATATTTCAGTGTTTTACATTAATGAAATGAAGTATTATTTTTGCTGCATCTCTGTGTTTATGGTTATCTTTGCAATTTGTTGCGTTCTTGTTTAAATCTGGATCTCTGGTATCAAAGCAGTTTGCTTTTTCTTTGTTTTTCTTTGCATGTCCCCAATGAGGTCGGGATATAAGGAGTTAGGGCTTGAACTGGTCGAACCTTTGCAAGACTAGCCTCGCAAATCCCGATGGCCTCCCATGGCAAATGAAAAGAAAGATGAGGGGGTAGGAGATCCTACCAAATTCTTGCTCGAAGAATCCCTTAAGCGACAAAGGAACGCAATGATGGACAACTTTGCCGAGATCCTTCAGCGGCTACCTAGGGGCGACGCATCAGCTTCCAACAGCTACTCTGGAAATGCCACACTGTTTAAGGTATAATTTAATTTTGAAATCCCCATATTCGAGGGTTAGAAAGACGCAGATGCAGCCGATAAATGGTTAAATCTGCTAGAGGGTTATTTTTCTGTTCATGATTTTTCCAGTAGAGAAAAGATTATTTTCTCTCTTCTCAAAGCAGCCCCCCACGTCAAGGACTGGTGGGAAACCTACTGCGAGCAGAAGGATGAAAGTACAGGCTCACTGTTTTCAGCCGCAGCCACTTGGGATTCCTTCCGAGAGGCCATCAAGGGGCAGTACTACCCTATCGGAAGATATGAGGATCAATACATAAAGTGGACCACGTTGCGGTAGGGAAGGGACCAAGACGTGCCAGAGTTTACTAATATTTTCCATACCCTTCGCACAAAGTTGGTTATCAAGGATTCGGAGTAGCATTTGATACTCAAATACTGTGGCTACCTGCACAAGTACATCCAGGAAGAAATAGAATTCCTGAACATCCCCTCGCTCAGCACGGCATACGGATATGTCATCAAGGTCGAACAAAAGTTTAAACAGAAGAAGCGAGACTTTGGATCTACGAATCCAAAGCAAGGGAAAGGTGCCTCCAAATCGCAGAAAAAAAGGACAAAGCCAAGGCGGGGCGGCCCAAGAAAACCCGCAAAAGTTGCAAGCAAAGAACAACACCGTGAAGCCAAAAAAGGACACAGGAAAGTTGTGTGAGTTCCATAAGAGCTCCACTCACAACACAAGTGAGTGTCGGGCCAAACAGTCACTGGTGGCCGAGCTAGAGGTTTCAGAATCAAATGCATGTTCTGATTTTGAGTCAGAACCCGACAAGGGGAATGACAAAGGGAAGCAGATTATCGATGCGGAGCCCAACGCGACCATTGCCACCACGAAGATCCAGAAGGAGGAACCCAAAGATCTAGAGGAGGAGGAGCGTCTCTTCCACTCCCAGACATGGGTAGAGGGCTCCCCACTATAGTTCATTGTCGACAGTGGGAGAAAAAAGAACCTCATTTCGGCAGAGGTCGTGAAGCGGCTGGGCTTACCAACCACAACACATCCACAACCGTACACCATCGGGTGGCTTCACCAAGGACGAGATCTTCGCGTGAGCCAGCAGTGTCGCCTTCCATACAACATCAAGACCTTCATGGATGAGGTATTGTGTGACATTGCTCCCCTTGAAGTTTGTGATGTATTATTAGGACAACCTTACTTGTGGAAGCGACATGCTGTCAAGGCCCCGTGCTGTTATTGTTACTTTGGGAAATAAATTGTACAAGATACCAGAGGTAGCACCGCCTACTGTCATCTCTTTGATTACTGCAAAATAATGCAGTAAGCTCATTTCCATAACCGGGAAATTTGTTTTCCTGATGATACGCCCAGCTCAAGAAAAGATAGAAAAGATAGATCAACGCCTTAGAATTCAGCCTCTTTGAGGGGGCAACCTCCTTTACATTACATAAATGAACAATTCTTGGATGATACAAATGACAAAACCTCCTTTCTATATATAGGAGTCTAAGGAGTCACAATATAATCCAGCCGACCTAACAATAATAATATAAAGCCACAAAAATAACAATAGAGGGATTCTGTGGGGCACAGAAATAACAATATGGGGGTAATAGGGGCACAACAATATAAAAAAGAGGTATAACTACAATAGTAATGGGGTAATCACTAGTATTATAGGGACCCAACATGCCCCTCTCCTTCAAAAAAGTGTTGTCCTCAATGCTTGAGTAGTTATGGATACTTCTGCATAAAATTCTCATCCTCCCATGTGGAATCTTCAGCGGATAAGTTCTTCCACTTGATAAGATACTCTGAAATTGATCGATTTCGTAGCTGTCGAGTTCTTGTTTCTGTGATTGCTTCCGATTCCAATATAATTTTTCCTTCCTCGTCAAGTTCTGGCAATATTGTTTGAATTGGGAGCTTGTCACCTATAACCTTCTTTAAACATGAAACATGGAAAACTGGGTGCAATCGAGAAGCTGCAGGAAGCTCCAATTTGTATGCCATAGTACCAATCTTTTGCAACACCTTGTACGGACCATAATACTTTGGTGATAATTTATTATCCTTCTTAGCTTGCTTTAGGGACATTTGCTTATATGGTTGTAGCCGTAGGAATACCCAATCACCTACATCAAAACTTCTTTCACTGCGATGTTGATCTGCCTGTTGTTTCATTCTATTTTGTGCCAACACGAGGTTATCCTTTAAGAGTTGGAGGACTTGTTGTTGATGTTCGATGTGATGTTCCACTGCCTGAACCTTAGAATTTTCTCTTAAATATGATGTGATGGATGGTGGTTGATACCCATAAAGTGCCATAAATGGGGTCATTTTTGTTGCTGTATGGAAGGAAGTGTTATACCACCATTCAGCCAGAGGCAACCATTTGACCCATTGTGTCTGTTTATCAGATACAAAGCAACGAAGATATCCTTCCAAACATTTGTTTACTATCTCAGTTTGCCCATCAGATTGAGGATGATAAGATGAGCTATGAGCTAACTGAGTACCAAGACAAGAAAATAATTCTGTCCAAAAATTTCCAGTGAAAATGGGATCTCTGTCACTTACAATAATCTTTGGGTTTCCATGTAGCTTTTGAACTGTTTCCATAAATGCAGTAGAAACTGTACTGGCTTTAAATGGATGTGATAATGCACAAAAGTGTGCATACTTGGTAAGTCTGTCAACTACCACCATGATGACACTCTTTCCCTCAGACTTGGGTAAACCTGTGATAAAATCCATTGAAACCTCCTCCCAACGTTGGCTTGGAATGGATAAAGGTTGTAATAGACCCGGTGTCTTAATTGTTTCAACTTTATTTTGCTGGCAAACCAAACATTCGCCACAAACTTTTGAATATCTGATTTAAGGCCATCCCAAAAAAATTCCTTCTTAACCCTGTGGTAAGTTTTTAAAAATCCTGAGTGCCCTCCTAAGGGAGAAGTGTGCAATTCCATAAGAATCTTTTGTTTTAGCTGGGAATTCTTACAGAGGTATAAGCGATCTTTGTACCATAACGAATCATTTTGCCAGCTAAATGTATCAGAAGTACTGGAATCTTGTTGTAGCTTTCGAATAAGTGCCCACACTTCTTCGTCATTCTTCCATTCCTCCCTTGCTTCGTTTATCCAATCTGGTTGGATAATAGAAATGGCACACAACAATGCTTCCACATCCTCATCCTTTCTTGAGAGTGCATCTGCCACCACATTTTGCTTCCCTTTTTTGTAGATGATTTCAAAGTCATAACCCAACATCTTTGTGACCCACTTTTGTTGCTCTTCAGAGGATAATCTTTGTTCTAAAAAGTATTTAAGGCTATCATGATCCGTTTTTACCTTGAAGTGTCTTCCCATTAGGTAGGGTCGCCATTTCTTAAGTGCATGGAGTATTGCCAACATTTCCTTCTCATAAATAGCTTTGCTTAAAAACTTTCCCTTGATTGGACGACTTTCAAAAGCAATGGGTCTTTCATCTTGCATTAGAACAGCACCAATTCCATTTCCTGAAGCATCACATTCCACAATAAAGGTTTTTGTGAAGTCCGGTGTAGCTAAGACCGGTGCTTGGCACATTGCCTCTTTAAGATGTTCAAAGGCCTTTGTTGCTTCCGGAGTCCATGAAAATGAATCTTTCTTCAATAATGTTGTTAGAGGTGCTGCTATTCTCCCATAATTCTTAACAAACTTGCGATAATACCCTGTCAACCCAAGAAATCCTCGCAGATGCTTTATGGATGTGGGGATTTTCCATTCCTTAATGGCTTTAATTTTTCTAGGGTCTACCTTAACTCCTTCATGAGATACAATATGACCCAAATATTCCACCTCCTGGACTCCAAAGAAACATTTGGATCTTTTTGCATATAATTGTTTCTCCTCCAATAGTTGTAGCACCCTGTCAACATGTTCAACATGATCCTTCCAAGACTTGCTGTAGATTAGTATATCATCAAAAAATACTAACACAAATTTTCTAAGGAATGGTTTGAAAATTGAATTCATCAAACCTTGAAATGTTGAAGGTGCATTGGTAAGGCCAAAAGGCATGACCAAAAATTCATAATGACCCTCATGAGTTCTAAATGCCGTTTTCGGAATGTCTTCAATCTTCATTCTGATTTGATGATATCCCGAACGAAGATCCAACTTGGTGAAGTAAATTGATCCATGCAATTCATCCAGTAATTCATCAATAACAGGAATGGGGAACTTATCTTTAATAGTGAGCTTGTTGAGCTCCCTATAATCCGGACACATGCGCCATGATCCATCCTTCTTGTGCACCAATACTACTGGAGCTGAGAAAGAACTTTGACTTGGTTGAATTATACCCGCCTCTAGCATTTCTGCAACCATACGTTCAATTTCACTCTTTTGGGCATAGGGATATCTGTACGGCCTGATGTTTGGAGGAACACTTCCTGGAATCAGATGAATAGCATGATCATGATCACGCATAGGTGGGAGACCTTTGGAGTCTCAAATACCTTGGAATGATTGTCCAGGACTTTTTGGAGATCTGGAGAAATAGATGATTCCAATGTGGAAACATCTAGCGAACATAATTGTGCAATTACACCTCTTTGCTCCTTTTTTAGAAGCTTTGTCATGCCATTAGAGCTGATTATCTTTCTTGGTTTCCCTGCAATACCCCTTAATTCAACTTCCTTTCCTTCCGTAGAAAATTTGATGAAAAGTTCTTGAAAATTAAAAGCTATTGTACCCAAGGATTGTAGCCATTGGACTCCTAGTACAACATCAACACCTCCCATTGGAATGGAAAGCATTGGGCTAGTCAATACATATTCTCCCATGGATAGCTTGATATTATGGCACTTTCCAGAGCAATTTATTGTTCCTCCATTTGCAATCATCACTTGACACTCTGGTGCTGGATATAGGAAGCAATTCAATTCTTTTGCTACCCTACAATGAATAAAATTGTGGGTGCTTCCTGAATCAATCAACACTATTACCTTTTTCTTCTTGATTTGTCCTTCTATCTTGATGGTTTGAGGAGTGGTAATTCCCGCCAATGCATTACAAGATATGGTCGGATTTATTTGTTCTTCATCTAGGCTTTGTTCCTGGAGTATATCTTCTTCTTTTGACCTTTCTTGCTCCTTTTCTTCTTCCTCTTCACAATCTATGTAGAATAATTTCTTCTCAGCACACTTATGACCTTTAGTGTATTTGCTATCACAACTGTAACAAAGCCCTTTTGCTCTTTTTTCTTCCAATTGTTGTGGTGTCAACCTTATAGGTTGTGGAAGACTAGGGGCAACAACACTTCTGTCTTTATAGTTGTGAGTGGTATGCTTCCTGGTTGCCATAATTTTGCTTTCCATTTTTCTTGCTAACCTGAATGCCTTCTCTAATGAATCAGGTTCCCAAAGGCGAACATCATGTTGGATATTATCCTTTAAAGACCCTATGAACACATCAATCCTATGCTCCTCTGGAATATCTTTTACCCTTATGTTCAATTTTTGGAACTCCTCAATGTGCTCCATTACTGAACCCTTTTGTTTGAGACTTATCAATTGGCTAAAAAAAGTGTTGCTTTTTGTATCTTCATAATGTGCTATCAATTCTTCTGTAAAAATTGACCAAGTGATAAATTGTTTATGAAAGCAAAGCCATTGATAGCATACAAATTGATTTGGTTCCAAATATACAGTTGCCATACGTACCTTTTGTGCGTTTTGCACATTATTGAGATCGAAGAATTGCTCCATCTGTAATATCCATGTGGCGGGATCCTTGCCATCAAACTTCCTCATATCGATTTTTGAAATATGGTGATTCTTCAATCCAACATTAGTGTCTATGGAATCATGATTAACATTTCTTTTGTTCTCATCATGAGTTTCCTTTACTACCTTTTCACCATTAGTGACCCTTTCTTGTAGCAACTTCTTCAATTCTTCCATGTCTGTCTTCAAATCTATCTTCAGATCTGCCATGTCTCTCTTCAAATCTGTCTTCGAATCATCCATCTTAGCTTCCATGCCCTTTATCTTAGATTCCACGCCACTTATCTTAGCTTCTGTTAGCTTTTGTGAGCGTGACATTTGTTGCACTTGTTCTTGTAATTTTGATATATCATGTAGCATTTCTTCCTCTTCTTCATGAGTCATGCTAGAGCTTTCAGGTTCCTTACTAGGTGTTTGAATTTTCTTTCCTCGGGGCATCAGTTACCGATAATAATGCTTTACTATGCCCTTTGAATTCCGTTAAACCAAGCTTACACAAAAATTAAAAAAAAAAACTACACACCTTTTTTCACTTTATAGAAGCCTGATATTGAATCTGATGTATCTCTGTAATTTCGGATCATCCAGTTCTGAAATTTCTACCTGTAGTAGCCTTCTGCGTCCTCTTTCCAATGCCACAAGTTTGAGCCAAATTGGATTCTCCAAGGAAGAGTTATGTGAAATCTCCCACAGTGACTTGCTTTTAGACTAGTTCAGTAGAGCGAACTTGTACGACGTACCACGCATCACTGTTTCAACCTTTGAATCTGAAACACACACACGAGAAACTACAATCCGTCCTCTTTCTGTACCTTCTTACGAAATTTCAATCCGATCCCCAGAGAGAAAGTTATGATGATTTTCCCCAGGTCACCTGTTTTGAATGTAATTCAGGAGTCTGCAAAAAGACCAACTTCCTCAGATCATATCTCCGCAAATATTGCGCGAAAAGATCTGAAATTCGGACCAAGGTTCAGCGTGATTTCTTCTCAAATGGGTTCTTTTTGTGACTTCTGAAACGTCACAGAAAAAAAGTTATAGCGAAAATGCCACGATGACCTGTTTGGAGCAGCGAAACCCTAGAATCCAAAGCTCTGATACCAAATGTTATGAAACCAGCTCAAGAAAAGATAGAAAAGATAGATCAACGCCTTAGAATTCAGCCTCTTCGAGGGGGCAACCTCCTTTACATTACATAAATGAACAATTCTTGGATGATACAAATGACAAAACCTCCTTTCTATATATAGGAGTCTAAGGAGTCACAATATAATCCAGCCGACCTAACAATAATAATATAAAGCCACAAAAATAACAATAGAGGGATTCTATGGGGCACAGAAATAACAATATGGGGGTAATAGGGGCACAACAATATAAATTAGGGGTATAACTACAATAGTAATGGGGTAATCACTAGTATTATAGGGACCCAACAGACAACCTTACTTGTGGAAGCGACATGCTATCAAGGCCCCATGCTGTTATTGTTACTTTGGGAAATAAATTGTACAAGATACCGGAGGTAGCATCGCTTACCATCATCTCTTTGATTACTGCAAAATAATGCAGTAAGCTCATTTCCATAACTGGGAAATTTTTTTTCCTGATGATACGCCCTCAAGGAACGAAGAAGATGGTGGCCACAACCTCCAGACAGGGCCCCTCCGCACGAAAACTACAGATGGATAGGGTCGTGGAGGAGTATGAGGATATCTTCACCTCCCCCGCAGGGGTTCCTCTACACTGTCAGGTCAAGCACTCCATTGATCTGAACCCAGGTGTGCCGTTGCCCAATGGAACAATCTATCGACGCTATGTTATGGAGAATGATGAAATCAAGAGGTAGATTCAAGAGCTGCTATAGAAATGTCACATCCGTCCAAGTTCATCACCCTGTGGGAGCCCGATTGTGTTGGTACAGAAGAAGGATGGGACTTGGAGACTCTGTATTGACTATCGGGCGCTGAACAAGATCATTGTTCGTAATAGGTACCCGATCCCATGGATTTATGACCTCTTGGACCAACTGAAGGGGGCAAAATATTTCAGCAAGATCGATTTGAAGTCAGGATATCAGCAGGTACCAATCGAACCCTCCGATGTGTGGAAGATTGCCTTCAAAGCCAAGGAGAGCCTTTTCGAATGGTTGGTTATGCCTTTCGGATTAACGAATGCTCCTGCAACTTTCATGAGGCTAATGGATGACATCTTGAGGCCATTCACCAACTCATTTGTAGTGGTATACTTGGATGACATCCTGATCTTCAACCATAGTTGGGAAGAACACCTCCACCACATCCGACAGGTTCTCCAGACATTGCAACAACACAAGTTATGTGCGAATTTTGAGAAATGCACTTTTGGCATGACCCAGGTTTAGTATCTGGGATACATTATTGATGAATAGGTTGGCTATAGAGGTTGGAGCCTCATAAAAACCCAAGTTTGAACTTAGAAACAGGTTGGAGCTTGGTGAATTGAAGGGTTGGAACCCTCAAACATTATTGTACACAGACTATTGTAAAAATATGATTGGTGTCCTCATTTGTTCATAGTAAATTTTCTATTATTTATTTTTTTATTACAATTATGAAGAATATTAACTAGTAAAAATAACAATTGAAAAGAAATATTGATTTACCCCCCTCTCAGTATTTCCAACAATTGGAATCAGAGCCAGCTTCTTCATAATCATCCTAAAAACTAGAAGAAGGATTCTTAGTCACAATGGCCAATAAGGATTCAGGAAAAATCCCTCAATTTGATGGAATAAATTTTTCCTTTTGGAAACATACGATGACATTTTATTTAATGTCTCTTGGACCAGAAATATGGCAATCAATTCAAGATGGGTATAAAGTTCCATCTTCTCCACCAACCGATTCGGATGGATGGAATATTTATATAGAAAATGCCAAAGCACTAAATTCAATAACAAGTGGAATTTCTGATTCACAATTTACAAAAGTTATGATTTGTGAATCTGCCAAGGAAATGTGGGACAAGCTTATTGGTATCAAGAAAGAAAAACTTAAAACTCATGTAAGACAATTTGAGAGTCTTAAAATGGATGACGAAGAAGACATTGCAGCCTTTTTCCTTTGAGTGGATGAAGTTGTCAACTCACTCAAGGGTTTAGGATAAACCATTGAAGAAATCACAATTTTCCAAAAGATTTTGAGATCAATTCCAGAGTCAGTGCCATAGAAGAAATGAAGGACTTGGATGACCTAAAATTGGACAAACTTCATGGGATTCTCATTGCATATGAAATGAGAAAAGGAATCCCAAACTCTAAGGAAGCAACATTCAAGGCTTAAAAAACATTGAAGAATGGAAAGAATTATAGTAGCAATGATTCCAATACTCAAACAAAACTAGAACAATTTGTGAAGAAACTAAGGAAAGGGTCCAAACTCAAAGGTAAGTATCCTCTCATTTGTTTTAAGTGTGGTAGAATAGGGCATTATCCTGCAAAGTGTCCTCATAAACATGATAGTGATGATGAAGATGAATATAAAAAGAGGATGTTCAAGAAATAAGGGTCAAATAAGAAGAATGTCTTCTCCAAACAAGATGACTTTGATGAAGAAAAATTCGCGATTACAAAGAAAAATCAATTAAAAATACCTTTCTACTCAAAAGGGATAATGATGAATCTGATGAAGAAGATGACTATGTTGGAAGTAGTGAAGTGTTGTTCATGGAATTTACAAATGATGATGATTCAAAAAAATAAGATGAAGTAAATGTAGATGAATTACTAATGAGTGCTATTGAAGAAAATGAGAAATTAAGGAAGAATATCATTTCTCTCAAAATAGAAAAGGAAGAAGAAAAAAGGAAGGAAGAAATTTTGAACAAAAAGGTAAAAGAAGAGAAGAAATATGCGAGAAACGTGAAGTTGAAATTGTCTTTCTAAAGAAAGGGTTGGGTTAGGTTAATAAGAGATGGCAAAGCTCTCAAACTCTTGATAACATCCTTAATACTCAAAGATCACAACATGATAAGATTGAAATTGGTTTCAAAGGTGAACCATCAAGTTCGAAGAAGAAGGCCAATGAATAAATCCAAAGAAGCTATGTTCACATCCTTTGCAATCATCCAAAAGAGAAGTCATTCCACCAAGAACTAAGATCCACTTACAACAACCTAAGGAATGAAGGAAAGCTATCTCCAGAAAATAATGTTACATCAAGTCGAGGATATTCTAACAATTATCAAACGATCTTTCTTGGTTGTTGTTTCTATTGTAAAATTTTTTGTCATCAAGCTAAGCATTGCAAGGCTTATAAGGATAATAGCTTGAGGAGATATAGGACCAATTATCAAAGCAAGCCACTTAGATCAAAAGAACATGGTCAAATCAAGACCTATAATTATTTTGATCCTTTGGCTAAGTATGACCTAGCATGTTCAAAATTCAATGATTTTGGCCATGATACACAAAATTATCTATTTATATCAAAAAGGGAAGAGTTGAAGAACGAGGAACCCACTGCAGATAAATGTGGCCTAGATTTATGTGCACAAAGTGATGAAAATCAATGGTTCATGGATAGTGGATGTTCAAGGCACATGATAGGTGACCAAAATAATTTTATCTCATTAAGAAAAAGGGATGGAAATGTATCCTTTGGAAGTGGACCTGCCAGAATTACCGGAAAGGGACAATTTGATGAGCACCAATATTGCAGCAAGAATGCTACAACTCTTGGGCTACAAAATTTACTTTATCAACCCGAGGTTCGTACACACTTAGAGGTGACTGTGTTGTATACGCAAGTAAAAGTGATGGTTCTGCCTTTTGTCACTGTTCAACTAGCAAGAGACCACTAGGGTTTTCAAGCCAGACTTCTATGGATTTAGAAGAAGCTTGGTTCCTTGATGAAAGAGATAGAAATATACTCTAAGAGAGAGTTGATCTAATGTAATAATGAAAAAGACTGAAATTCAATGTTGAGGCACACCATTTCCTAATTAACTGCTAAGAGCTATGCTTTGCAATAATGCTAAATTAACATGTACAAAATGATTCTATCCTAAGCATGGAAGTCAAAAGCAACAAACATCACTATTATGCATGTGAAGGACTGTAATAAATCTGTTTTGTCTTTTTATGCTTTTCATGAAAAATAAAGCGTGCAAGTTAATCTCTTTTGGTGATGTGGCAGGTGGCTTAGGGATGTTGGTGGATGGCTAGAAGGTTCAGGAGATGGTTGGAAGATTTGGGAGACCCTTGGGTGACCTTGGGTGGCTTCCTAGAGGTTTTTCCTCAATTCGGCCTCAAAACAAGCCACTACAGGAAAACCTACAGGATGTACTAGAAACCTACAGGATTCCCTGTATTTCTACAGGATATAGCTGAGAGAAAAATGATGGGTGTTGGAGGTGATGGAAGGCTTAGGGAAGGTGGTTGATGGGTGGAATGGAGTGAGAAAAGGCCTAGGATCACTCAAAACCCAAAACCAAGTTTAGGAGATGGTTGGATTCGCTCAAAATGCTTGAGGGAATTTCTATGTAAAATGATGAAATTGGTGAAGGTCTTGATGAAAACAAGGAATGCCTATGGGTGGATGAAGTTGGAAGGTGGTTGCTTGATATGAGATCTCTTTTTATTTCTGAAACACCTGCTCTACATCAAACATGTGTAATTTCCAAAAAGTCATGTAAGCAAGAAGAATTCTCATGAGCTAGAAAAATAGAATTTAGTGAACTAATTGTCTACCTTATGCATGAGGAAATTGCTGAATAAAATGGAATCATGGACGAGATCTACTGCAATAATGAAGATAGAAGAGATGGAAATGAAATCCTACACTTGCCAAAATGATCAAATGCTAGTTCAAGTATAGTTAACTCTAAATCTTATGAAAGAAATGGAAATCTGTCTTTTTGGGGCTGCATAAGGGTCTTTTCCTCAAATCATGATCCTAGAAGGAAGAAGTGAGGCCAGGACACCTATTGACATCTTTGGGGTGCTTCTTTTATCCCTTCTAACCTTCTACTGAAGTAAGGCACAAATGGAAGCAAACTAATAAATAATTAATCAAATCTACACTACTTGCAATGAAATACTTCTAAAGACAGTTTAACCATGAATCTATGAAAGTAAGCTAAGCATACATATACAAGAAGAGGAGCCTTTGCTGTTAGGTTTGGGCCCTAACCCAAGAGCTTCAACCCTCTGAGTTAACTCAGTACTAGATCAAGAAAAATCTCATTCTTATTACCAAAACAAAAAATTACATCAAAATCTTCCACAAGTTTGGAGCTCGAAAATAACTAGAGTTTTTACAACCAAAATTCGAATCCTAATGAGGTCCTAGGATTCTCTACTTATACAACTAAAGTCCCCAATGACTTCCTTAAATTTAGCGAGGCTTGGCTCCCAAACTTGAGATGAACTAACTCTTTGTCTATCACTTACGTAGCTGCCTTTTGATCTTCATGACTTGGCTGCTTGCACTCTGAGCTGGTGGGATTAATGGAGGAATATTCGAATGGGGGAGGAGTAAATGAGAAGGATTTACCTCCTATAATCTCTCTCCCTTGTCCCATTCGAGTTTCAAACCTCAGTCTTGCCAAATTCCTTGATTTTATCTTCCAAACCTTCATTCAATGCATATTAGTTCACTAGGAATAATATCTCACTTTAACTCATCTCATTAAGCAAAATATAATCAAAACATGTAATAAGTTGTGAGAAGAGTTGGTTTGACTAAGCTAGGAGGTGAATTAAGGCCCATATAATTACCCAATGATGAGGCTCATCATCACCCCGTACTGAAAGTGTTTCTCATCCTTTGAGCAACTCAATCAATATCCATGTCTTTTATACCTCTAGTGGCCTCCCTAACATCCCATGCCTCTACTGTGGTTTCCTCTTATTGTCCATAGAAACCTGTCTTCTTCTCTACCTCCTCCCACTGCCTCTTTTCTTCTTCTTCCTTCCTTCCTTCTAGCATCCCTAAGAGCAGTGGTGGATTGAGTCTCAAGCCAATCCAATTGACTTTGAGCCTTTGCATAGATTGCTTGTACATGGGTGTCCTGTTAAGTGCTTCTCTCATTCTTTGAGGATAGTGGTACTCTCTTATCTTTAAACTGTATAGCAATGTGTTCCATCTCATTAGGCAAGCTTGCATGTTGTCATCCCCTAACAACCTGAACACTTTCTCAAAATGTGTAATTTAGTTCTCTTGGGTAGCATAATACTTGGGTGCAAGCTGAGGATCATTTACAATTAAATTATGTGTACTGATGAGGGCCATTGTTATAGACATTTTTGGCACTACAACCCCAAGCATGAAATGTCCATAAACCAAGGGCTCCTAAGTCCCTAAAAGTGTTGTTCTAACCCCTAAAGGAACAAGGTCAACAGATTACAGCTTCTCCCTGAAGTTCTCCATGAAAAACTGCTTAGAATTGGTCAAAACAGGATCATTTCAGCTGCTCCACTGGCCAAGTGCGTTGCATCTCACCTAAATACACTGTGTGGGTGCGTTGCATTTCAAAAAGCCCTTCTATGGGGTGCGATGGGCGAGAAATGACAAATGGCAGTGTCATTCCGCGAGGTGGAGAGGCAATGGAAGCTTCCAGAATCTTCTCCTGTGACACTTGCCTCACTGAATTCGACCAAGGATGAGTAAGAGATCATCAATCTCCAAGTGGAAGCAAGAACTATCAGAGGGAAGACACTAATCAAATCATGAGCTGACTCATCTCCATTACAGATATCTATATATGGATCCCTCATCCCAGAGATCCAGAGGCTAGAATTTTGCATATTGTAAGGAATTGCTATTGGTTTCTTGAGACAAACATCAGATTGTTGGGTGATCTAAGCTTTGTTTGAGGTGAAGAGGGGCTTCTTAGCTGGGAGGTTGATGCTGGGTCAGAACAACTGGTTGTAACTCCTCTTGGCTCTTTCTTGTTTATCAATAAAAGCTATTCAAGTTTTCCTCCATGCTCTTGTGTCATTGATGCTTGCTACATTTGTATGGTCAATTTACATCTGATCCTAGGTTGTTTATGATTATAGATCCATGTCTTTGTATAGTGCTATGCTACTATGATCTTACAGGTACTTTGTGAAGCTAGGCGTGCAAGGGAGCAGGTAGCTAAAGACTATCAAAGAAGAGAGGAATCAAATCAGGAGATTAGCGCAAGACAAAGGTTGGTCTTTCTGTTCCTCTCTATCTATAATTCATAAAGGAAAAACGAAAGTAGCTTTCCTTTGTTTGTTTCTAAGGCAGCTGTCACACCTTAGTGGGATAGAGCAGTTCTATATAGACACTTTTCCCTGTAACAAAATGGCGACTCCACTGGGGAAAAATTAGTTTGTTTGTTTATCATTCTTTGTTGTCTGTTTCATAAACTTACAGGTAGCATTCGAACTGCATTTGCCATAACAAATGCAAAGTAGATAAATGCTACTTCAATCCATCTACTGGATCTGTTTATGATTCAAACAACTGATTCACAAACTATCTGATTGCCCTTGTGATAGCTCTTAGATCCTCCTTAGATCTACCCTTGATTGTTGCATTACTGATTGCTTTTTGCTCGGCCAAAACCCAAGAACTGAACTGCAAACTGTGACCCGGAACCCAAACAGAATCTCGTTTCTGGCCCAGCGCAGGTATTGTTCAGAGAATCTGAACTTCAGCGCACTTCCCGAGTGGACAAGGTGCACTGCATTTCAAATTCTCTGTATTACAGGTGCACTGATCAGACTAGGCTCTGTGCAGTTTTGGTTTCTGTGATTCATTCTTTCCAGTTCTATTCCTGAATTTTGCTACCTATGATCAGTATATGTCTGTTTGAAATCCCTTTCCCTTGTTGTTATTCTGCCTCCTTTGTACAAAAGAACTGTAAATGTTTTTGTGTGTTTGTTGAGTCATTTCCAGTTCTCCTTTGCAAAAGTAGCATAATCGTACTGTCGTCCTTTGATTTGAAACTGTCGCAAGTGTCGATTTCAATCGTAGGAAAGAGTTTGATTGTTGTTGATGGTCGATTATCCTGTTGCTATTGTTTTTTGGTCTGAATTTGTAATTTTCCAGTGTCAAGAACAAGTATTCATTTCAAAATCGTAAGGTGTTGTGATCGTCTCCATTTTTGATTTCGAAAAGGAACTGGTTGATATTTGTCGCTTGAAAAGAAATTCAGATTTGTGCATCAACTTTCTTTTTAGCATTCATATACTAAGAAAGTCGAAAACAAATACATGCATGTGCATTTGCATATAGACAGTCTGATTGGCTTGATTTAGGAAAGTGCATTTAGAGTGTGCTCTTTGCTCTTTGTGAAAAGATTTTGTCTTTCTTTCCGTAGTAGCTAGGATTTTCATTGCACAAAGAAGATAAAAAGTTTGTTTATCATCTTAGATTGCATTTTAGGGATTACATCTACATATCGCGGTGAACCTAAAAGGCAAACTTCATAAACAAGATCAACTTAAAATAAATTAAATGAATCTAACAACGCTTTGGAACTTAACACACAACATTTAGAAATCTAGGCTAGAGACGTATTCCGGCGTCGTAAAGCCTGGTAACTATTGTTCTCACTAATGGTTGGGTGATTCCTCCACTTTGAGGCGATAAGTGCCAGTACGCACTTGTGCTCCCACGTACTGTCGAGTATATTTTGGGAGACCCCAGTAGGCTTAATCCTTTATCCATAGGAAGCTGTGTCTGCCGCCCTATCGATCGCAATGCACTGAACACAGCATTCGGGAAGATTGACTGTCGTACCGTAAAAAGTATTCTGCAGTTTTGCGATTGGTTTGGTAATTCCTCTACCTAGATTTCCAGAGCAGTCCCTTTCATTCCTTTTCAGACTCTTTAACAGAAAAGGTCCATCTGAGCACTTGTCACTTCAGGCTCATTAAAGATCGAAGGCGACTAGAGTCATCTTTTGTTTTTTCTCGACTCTTAAAAACTGAAAAAACAAGTTGTGTCAAAGCGTCTAAAATTTATTTTAAACGGAATATTCATTACCCTTTCCTACGTTGATCTTGGGTTGAGAAAATGGAATCCACCAACCAAGGAATTCCCCTTGGAGGAAATCCTAGTCCCTTCTCCTCTTGGGGAGATGTTGGTGTGCCCCATATGGCCACATTGTCGCTTCCAGGACTGACAATAAGATTGCCTGTATGGCTCTTCTCAACCTCTGTCGTTCAGAACACCACAATTTTGGAACAATCGAATCAGCAACTAGACGAGTCCATAGTTACCCACCAACCTTCTACTTCCTCTGATTCTTCCTCTCCTCCTTCCTCTTCGCTTGATGGGGCTGGTAAAGCCAAAAGTCAAGTACCTAAGAAGAAGAAGGAAAAGAAGAAGAAAGAGAAGAAGAAGAAGGAGCCAAAAGTGAATGGGGGCAAACGAGTGTCGTCTAGTGAAAATCCACACACTGCACCGACCGGGCCTAAATCACCATGTGTCATTTGCAAAGGAGACCACTATCATAGAGATTGTCCTTGCATCCCTCGGATCTTAAGGGACTGGTCTCCTCGTTTTCACAACTCGGTGTCATCAACCTCTGATGATCATGTTGAAAACACACCATCGACTAGTGAAAGTGAAGCCCCAGGACAAAAAGGAAAATATAGATTTCCTTGTAAACTGTGTGAAGGTGATCATGCCATCCACCATTGTCCCTTCTTAGATGAGGCTAAAAGAGTTTTGGACGATCGTCCGGTTTCACCGTTACGACTTCCTCCTGGATATAAAAAACTCTTGTCGAGTCCGTCACTAGTTGAAAATCCGGCTGGCCTGCTCAGGTGGTCGGTTGAAGCATCTATCATTGAAGACAAACCATTTGAACCCATACCAGACGAAAGTCAAAAGGTCGAGGCGGCAGTTGACCCGGTCTTGCCTTCAGAGGTTCCATCTTCAGATGATACAATCACCGAAGAGAACAAGGATGACACCGTCCAAATTCTTTTCATAAGCACAGACTCCAATGAACATGGGGGTAATTTACCCATTCCTTTACCGCAGGAAGGAAGTTCGTCAGAGTCGTACCCGGCTGTCTATTCGGTCCCACCTCCAAGCAACCTAGTTGTCTCCTTCGACTGGAATCAACTAGGCAGACCCCATTTACCAGCTAGTATACCATTCTGAATCATTATTCAAATATATAGAATGATTATGGCCGGTACCATCATAGATGAAGGGGCTTCTGTGAGTATCCTTTCCTCGACTGCTTGGAAAGCGCTTGGTTCACCATCGCTTTTGCCTGAGATGAGAAATCTAACAGGCTTTGACAAAGGAACCAGTCGACCGTTAGGGATCCTTCCCAATGTGCCCATAACATTGAGGGGGAAAACCGTTCACATGAACGTAATGGTAGTACAAAGACCCCTAGATTATAATATACTCCTTGGACGAGACTATATTTACTGCATGGGAGCAATTGTCTCCTCACTCTTTAGAGTAATGTGTTTTCCGCACGAAGGAAGAGTGGTCAAGCTCGTAGACCAGCTTTCATTTCCCGGATCACACAGAGAAAATAGTCATATACCATCCCTGAATGGTCTTTTCACGCAAGAAATGTCTCAATCCCCAGTCCGTCCACTTGATGAGCGCGAGTGATTCGGGGGACATGACTGAAACCCAGGGGGCATGCACCCTGGTCTGCTTCGGCAGGAAAACTTCGGGTATAGGGTAGGTTTCCGCGAGAGAATATGACTAATATATACTCCCGTCCGTGATTGGAAGAGAGGGTTATTCTAGAACAAGATTCTCTTGTCAAAGTTACGTGAGTGGAATAGCCTCCTTCACTCACCTTTGTCTATTTCGGTAAACATCGCCGAAGAAGTGTTTTGTTTGTGCTGTGAATAAAACAATCTTTGGGTAACCTGTAAGAGGTAGGCCTCTCCCGGTAAAACAAATGTTTTAACGGAAAGAAGAAGGGGTAACCTTGAAATTTTGTTTTATACCTGGGGGCATGCAAGCCTTCTGGCGTGCAAGCGAAGAGCGACTATTTATTTTTTAAATTTGTAGGTCCTCTTACCCTTTAAACTCGTAGGATTGGTCGTTTCCTAACTTGCATAAAGAAAGGATGTGGGGCAAAACTCTAAAAATTGCTGTTTTTATATGAGACATTCCTATCACACGACTGGATTAATCGAGTAGTTTTAGCACATAGTTCAAGCTCGTTAAAAAATAAACATAAGACATGAGAAAATGTTTCCCCCCGCGTTTAAGCTCATTAAAAAATGAACTATTCACCGGTAAATAACCATCGTGAATGTAGTACTTCAGCCATTTAAAGCCTTGGTCGTGTTTGCACCATCACCTCCACTTTTGCATTGGCCGATCATTCACCCCCATTTGATTGTTTACCCATTTTGAGGAACAGCTGCGAAGAGTGATTTCACTAGCCATCCTTGTAACACTGCCGTGATTGGAAAATTCCAAACCTTACCTGGAATCAGTTGCTATCCATTTTATCACTCGTTCCTCAAAAGACGAGTCTCCTTTAAGCTCTTTTCAACTGACTCGTAAAATATGAAAAGATTGCCGAGCCATTGGCCTCTCCAGCTCGTTAAAGGGACCGGAAGTGCTATCTCTCCTCTAAATTTTAATCTTTTTGGACCTGAGAGATTATTACACAAAAAGATCGAGCGCTTGTTTTGTTCGGCTCGTTAAAAGTATCGAAAATTCATCCCTTCTGTATTGTTTTATACTTTTTCGAACTTAAGGGATTAGATGACGAAAAAGGAATTTTGGAGTTACCTTTACGTTCCTTTTCAGACTCTCTAAAATTAAAAAGGACCGAGTTATCTTTGTCGTTAAACTCGTTAAAAGTTTAATAGCAACAAACTTGTCTATAGACGAGAACGAGTTTCACTATCGCTAGGATCGTTAAAAAATAGCGATGGGTTTGCCTGAAGGGAAAATTATAGAACAAGCATATGTTATCCTCCTCAAGCTTGACAAAAATAAAGAGGTACTGGTCAGCAATGACTAGGGAAAATTGGGAAGAAAACTTGAAGAAACTTTGTTGGTAGCAAGTCGCTCTTGAACATGACACTTCCACTCCGCGTCCGAGTTGGGTTGGGTTGTTTCATTCACTGGTCACATCACCATGGTCCCATCATACCATCCACATTTGGGGTTAATGCTACCAATCCATCACATCAGTGTCGCCGATATGTTCAAGAGAAGTCATTCAGAGAATTCACCTGTGTCTCACCCACTACCATACATTTATACTCCATTCTTTCATGACCGCCACCCTGAACCTTATATCACCAGATCATTTTCACCTCCATTAAAATCATTTGCTCCATTTCGTGTCATTGATGTGGGATTCATTAAGGCACTCCTGTGACGGATCACTTCTTGTCGACATCAGCTCATTATCCAAGAAGTTGATCTAGGAACACCCCATTCAGTACTTTGAAGCTTGCATGCCTCAATGGCAAGTTTCTCACTTCCGGCGACAGGTTTACATCAATGGCCTTCGACCGAAAGATTTTGCATGGTGTTCGACGCCAAGTCCTTTATTCACACCACGTGAATTGTACTGCAGTACCTTGAGGGTCATTATCATTATCGGTGATTCCTCTCGCGCTTGTTAACAGTTTACATCATTGGCTGGTAATCAAGCGATGTCTTTCCATGTTCGACTTCAGAGCATTTCTCACATGGATCGACTTGTACTTCGAGTGAAGATCGAACAAGATTGAAGACCCCGGATCTAGTTTCATCCATCTGGGCTGCGATATATATTCAGGGAAATAAAGACATCAAATGTACATCATTGCCGCACTGATAATCATCCAATCAAAAGGATGATGGCTCTATCAGAATCATCAGTCTACACTCAGACGATTGTCTGTCCTATGTACATGAAAATGAATTTATAGAGCTGAGCATGGGAATGCCCGCCTCAGCTAGATCATGAAAATATTATGAAGATAATGTATTGTATTGTATCTTATTACAGGTCTCCTCCCAGCTTGAAAGAACTTCGGATCCTCATAATAAAGAATTTCACTCGACATCAAAAGATTAACGACCTCATGCTTTAGGGGGCAACTGTTATAGACATTTTTGGGCACTACAACCCCAAGCATGAAATGTCCATAAACCAAGGGCTCCTAAGTCCCTAAAAGTGTTGTTCTAACCCCTAAAGGAACAAGGTCAACAGATTACAGCTTCTCCCAGAAGTTCTCCATGAAAAACTGCTCAGAATTGGTCAAAACAGGATCATTTCAGCTGCTCCACTGGCCAAGTGCGTTGAATCTCACCTAAATACACTGTGTGGGTGCGTTGCATTTCAAAAATCCCTTCTATGGGGTGCGATGGGCGAGAAATGACAAATGGCAGTGTCATTCTGCGAGGTGGAGAGGCAATGGAAGCTTCCAGAATCTTCTCCTGTGACACTTGCCTCACTGAATTCGACCAAGGATGAGTAAGAGATCATCAATCTCCAAGTGGAAGCAAGAACTATCAAAGGGAAGACACTAATCAAATCATGAGCTGACTCATCTCCATTACAGATATCTATATATGGATCCCTCATCCCAGAGATCCAGAGGCTAGAATTTTGCATATTGTAAGGAATTGCTGTTGGTTTCTTGAGACAAACATCAGATTGTTGGGTGATCTAAGCTTTGTTTGAGGTGAAGAGGGGCTTCTTAGTTGGGAGGTTGATGCTGGGTCAGAACAACTGGTTGTAACTCCTCTTGGCTCTTTCTTGTTTATCAATAAAAGCTATTCAAGTTTTCCTCCATGCTCTTGTGTCATTGATGCTTGCTACATTTGTATGGTCAATTTACATCTGATCCTAGGTTGTTTATGATTATAGATCCATGTCTTTGTATAGTGCTATGCTACTGTGATCTTACAGGTACTTTGTGAAGTTGGGCGTGCAAGGGAGCAGGTAGCTAAAGACTATCAAAGAAGAGAGGAATCAAATCAGGAGATTAGCGCAAGACAGAGGTTGGTCTTTCTGTTCCTCTCTATCTATAATTCATAAAGGAAAAACGAAAGTAGCTTTCCTCTGTTTGTTTCTAAGGCAGCTGTCACACCTTAGTGGGATAGAGCAGTTCTATATAGACACTTTTCCCTGTAACAACCATTGGATTAGACTGCTCAGCTCTGATCATAAGAGGCTCTATTTGTTCTCTTGCCAATATCTTCTTCATCTCTACAGCCCTTACTTCCTCATGGTTCATCCATGATGCCAAATACATCAACTGTAAATCTCCTAGCTTGGCATTAGGGTCCCATACATTCATGTCTGTTAAGGCCATGTTATGAAAATAAAACTCAGACATCTTGGCCCTATCTTCCAATGTATTTTGATCACAAAGATCAATGAATTGTCTATAATCCTCAAATGACATAGTGCCTCTCTGTGCTAAGGTCTTGATTTGGAACCGCAACCACTGTTCCTTAAGGTATAGGGCATAGGAGTTAGAAGGCATCCTACACTAGATTGCTTCCAAATAGAGACTGACTATGGATGCCAATTGATTCTTTCTTTCTTGTAGCTGTCCTTTCAACCATGCATTTTTTGTCTCTAACTTATTTCTCATTATGGCCTCTTTGTCTCTCAAGCTACTTAGTTCTCTTCCCATCTCCCTGAGCTTCTCCTCCATGTGACCAATGTCCTCCATCCCCTTGGACTTGGAAATCTGCATCCATCTATGAGTTCTCGCTCTCTCATTCTCAAGATCAAGGAATAATGGAATAGAAAATTTTTGTTGAATGACCCTGCCCCCTTCAATAAATCTATAGTAGGAGTCAAGGTTAGGTTGGGGGTTAGGTTCCCTTAGCTCTAGGTTCTCTTCTTTAGTTTCTTGTTGTAGGCTTCCCTCCTTATCCAATTTTTATATAGGTTTAGCAAAGTCTCCTCTAAGACCGCTTCTACTTCCTGTAGGTCTTGTTGTGTATCCTGTAGGATTTATTTTCCTTTGGATGAGGTGGATCCAGTTACAGGCCTTCTCACATAGGTGATAGGAGACTTAGGGGAGGCTTGTGCTGAGGATCCTCTTTCTTTAGTTTTCATAGGAGGAGGCATTTTCTCCTACTGTTTAGGTGAGTCCTCAATTACAATGGGAATTTTGGTTGGATTTTGGGGTTTCCCCTGCCTTATCCTTGTTGTTTATTAGTCTCCTCTTCTTCCTCCTCATCTATCTCATCTTCATCCCTCTCTGCTTCTTCTCCATATGTTCCAGTTTCTTCCTCATCTTTTTCACTCATAGTAGGATTAATGTCATATGTGAAGGCTTTGATATCCTCCTCTGTCTGCATGTCTCTGAAAGTTTCCCATTGGATAGGAATTTTGAGGTTATAGAGGGAATCTTCTATGATGATTCTAATTAACCCATGGTGGGCCAACTGTTGGTAGTTTCCCTCCTGCACCATTATGCTTGTATCTATCAGTGATTGCAGAAGGAAGTATGGTATGGTGAGCCTGTGGTGAGGAGATGTTTCTGCTCCAAACCTCAATTCTTCAAGAAGCCTAAAGTGATATCCATAAACCACACTATACCTACCCTCACATGATATGTATTTGATGATGTGGTGGCTCACCTCATTCCAGGGATATGGTAGGCTTGTTCTCCTTACTCTATTATTGTCCTCAATGGGCTCCTCACCCTCTAAAAGGAACTTCTTCTTGGCAATTTGGATATCTCCCTGTCTTCCTTTATCCAAGGCAGTCCTAGGGGAAGTGTGGTAATTCTGCTTATGAGTTCAGGGGTGAGCTCTATGGAGAGGCCTCTCACCACAACAGTGGCATGGACTCTGGTTAGTGGAATGAGGGAGAGAGAAAAATGTCAGGCCACTTCATCATCATACCCTCTTAATTTTTCAAAATACCCCATCGAATTATGCCTTGTGAAGATTTCTAACACCTAAGGGTGTTGGTGGATTCTCACAGTGTTAATGGACTCCCTTCTATTAAACCCCCCTGTTATTTTGGTTGGTGAATTTTGAGGAGCTGAGATGATTGATACAATTTTTGAATCATAAGTAAATAACTGAAAGAATTGTGGAGACAATTCTCTTACACAACTACCAAATTCACTCAATACTAGGTGATTTTATATTCAATTCACTTTGAAAAATGGAAGTAATTATAGAGCCTACCTCCTCATAGTGTTTGATGTAGCCAACCCCCATGTTTTCCCTTCTGAAACTCCTCTCGACCAATCCTATAGACTATCTATTTGTATCCTGTAGGATTCCTGTGTGATCTTGTATGATTTCTTGTATAATCCTTGTAGGAAGTCCTGTGCAGGAGAAAGGTGGAATTCTCTCTTCTTTAGGTTGCTTGGCTATGAGAGCGACTTTGCTAGAGTAAGCCTCAGGGAGATGAATGCATGAGTGCAAGGGGATCAATGGTAGCAGAGGTACATTTTCTATTTTTGGACCGTTAGTCCCCACTACCACCTCATCATTTCCCTCTCCTTGTAATCAACTCCTAGTTCATGCCTCTGTAGACTTAATTGCTTTTGTCCTTCTCCTCTCTTCCTTTGACTTGATTGCTGCAACGTGTGGGAGGACCAACTGTTTTGTCTTCATCGACTGAATGAAGGTGGCCAAGTTAATTGCCCACCTTTTGTCTATAAACTAACTCACTCATAACCTTTACATTTTTTGACTACATAATGCAAATGGGAGAGTGAATCGAGATACTTACTTGTGGTGATAATACCTTGTTGTAGTTTGTTGAAAACCTGAGGTGCTAGCTGTGTGTTGGCTGCATGCTATTTCTCCTTCCTTTTTTATTGCTCTCTGATGATTCCTTTGATGTGCAGGTACTTGGTGTTGAAGATGATGGTGGTGTTGCTGCTTCAGAGCTCTTTTTGCCCTTGGATCTTCATGCTAGAAGCTTGCTGCAATCATGATTTGTATTTTGTGGGATAGGCTACTACAAGATTTCCTACAGGATGTCCTGTAGCTGCTTCTTCCTCAGAATTTCTAATCATTTCTTCTGCTGGTATTTTGAGGTTGATGACATGGATTGAGAGGAAGACTAGGAGTGTGGAGAATGAGAAATACTCAAGTTCTGCTCCACTATGCTCTCTGTTTCATTTTTTTTCTCTGTGTTTTCTTTTGAGGACTGTGAAATTTTTTGGGAAACTGATTTTTTATTTTTTTTATTTTATGATGAATGCAAGTGTGATGAAAGTGGAGACAAGTATGGTAAGGAATTTGTGATGTAGGGATGTTACTATGTTGACATGGCATGTCAATTTCTCGTCTTAGGGTCACTTTCTGTAGGATCCCATGAAAACCTACAGGATGATCCTGTAGGAATTACAGTGGCTCGGTGCCAAAATGTGATGAGCACAAATATTGCAGCAAGAATGCTGCAACTCTTGGGCTACCAAATTTACTCTATCAACCCGGGGTTCGTACAAACTTGGAGGTGACAGTGTTGTATACACAAGTAAAAGTGATGGTTCTTCCTTTTGTCATTATTCAGCTAGAAAGAGACCACTAGAGTTTTCAAGCAATACTTCTATGGATTTAGAAGAAGCTTGGTTCCTTGATGAAAGAGATAGAACTCTACTCTAAGTGAGAGTTGATCTACTGTAATAATGAAAAAGACTGAAATTCAATGATAAGGCACACCATTTCCTAATTAACTGCTAAGAGCTATGCTTTGCAATAATACTAAATTAACATGTACAAAATGCTACTATCCTAAGCATGGAAGTCAAAAGCATCAAACATCACTATTATGCATGTGAAGGACTGTCATAAATTTGTTTTGTCTTTTTATGCTTTTCATGAAAAATCAAGTGTGCAAGCTAATCTCTTTTGGTGATGTGGTAGGTGGCTTAGGGATGCTAGTGGATGGCTAGAAGGTTCAGGAGATGGTTGGAAGGTTTAGGAGACCCTTGGGTGACCTTGGGTGGCTTCCTAGAGGTTTTGCCTCAATTCAGCCTCAAAACATGCCACTATAGGAAAACCTATAAGATGTACTAGAAACCTACAAGATTCCCTGTATTTCTACAGGATACAACTGAGAGAAAAACGATGGGTGTTGGAGGTGATGGAAGGCTTAGGGAAGGTGGTTGATGGGTGGAATGGAGTGATAAAAGGCCTAGGATCACTCAGAACCCAAAACCAAGTTTAGGAGATGGTTGGATTCGCTCAACATGCTTGAGGGAATTTTTATGTAAAATGATGAAATTGGTGAAGGTATTGATGAAAACAAGGAATGCCTATGGGTGGATGAAGTTGGAAGGTGGTTTCTTGCTATGAGATCTCTTTCTACTTCTAAAGCACCTGCTCTGCATCAAACATGTGTAATTTCCAAAAGGTCATGTAAATAAGAAGAATTCTCATGAGCTAGAAAAGTAGAATTTAATGAACTAACTATCTACCTTATGCATGAGGAAATTGCCAAATAAAATGGAATCATGGATGAGATCGAATACAAGAATGAAGATAGAAGAGATGGAAATGAAGTCCTACACTTGCAAAGCTGATCAAATGCTGGTTCAAGTACAATAAACTCTAAATCTTATGAAAGAAATGGAAATCTGTCTTTTTGGGGCTGCATAAGGGTATTTTCCTCAAATCATGATCCCAGAAGGAAGAAGTGAGGCCAGGAGATTGGATAAGTGTTTCTTTGGAGGGTTTATGGAAGATTAGAGATACAACTATGGAGGGATCAATGCTAGTGATGAAAAATCAACAATAAAGCTTGAAGCGATAACTGGAAGATTGTACAAGTCATAATTTGAAGACCTTGGACAGTGGAGCATTTGGAGTTTTGGATAAGTGAAGTATTGGATAGTGAAGAGAATTTAGTGGACAAATTGAAGGCCCAGAATAGACTTGTGGAGCAATTGATGTAAGTCACTTATTCATTCTATTTATTAAAAATTTGAAGGGTTGGAGCCTTGAGGAAGATAGGGTAGGAACCCTAGAGGTTGGAGCCTCATAAAAGCCCAAGTTGGAGCTTGGACACAGGTTGGAGCCTAGTGAATTAAAAGGTTGGAGCCCTCAAATATTACTGTACACAAACTATTTTAAAAAGAGGATTGGTGTCCTCATTTGTTCATAATAAAATTTATATTATTTATTTTCTTATTGCAATTGTGAAGAATCTTAACTCGTAAAAATAACAATTGAAAATAAATACTAATTCACACACCAACCCCCCCCCCCCCCCCCCCCCCCAATATTTCCAAAAATATGCTTGCTGTTAACCTCATACATTGGAGGTAAATTGTTATCATGAGAAAATCATACATACAACTGTACAAGTCAGGCTATGCTCCATGTTAGAAAACTACAGGTACAAGTGTACAAAATATCATTAGAAACTTCATGGAACCCAAAAAAAAAAGGTTTTCTATGTTGGGTATGTGTCTCAACCTTAATTTACTTGAGGTGCTCGCTCATGCCTTTTTTCTATGAACCACATCGTTCAAGACCATAAAGATATCATTCTTAGCATCATTATGGTCCAAAATAATTTTCCCCAACAACAACCTGATCTTCCAATAAAGGTCAATTGTAAGAAAATATTGGTTTTGTTGGCCACAGGTCTCACTTGTGTCTAGCACACATTCTTGGAGATCCTCGACAGCTTCAAAATTCAACAAGCATTGACATTCGATAGTATCAATGTCAAACTCCCTTATGGCCTCCTCGAACTCTAGTGGAATCCTTCCTTTGAATGTTTGTGTTCAAGACTTTTCCCTCATGAAAGCATGAGCACCTCGGGCTTGCAAACCACATCCCCTACCTCCTCTTTGGCAATGTGCCCACTAACGAAACATTCTAGTAAATAGGGAAAACTAGACATGAACCAACTTCGGCTAAAGGAGCAGTGGATAAAGATTGAGAAACATAGTGAACACACACTAGTAAAAAATGTGGCCACTGGGGGTGACCATGGAAAGCCAGGAATATCTAAAATTATTACGGATAGAAATGAGGGGGAAATTCCAAAGATCACATCATAGACCAAAAACAAGGTTAAATGAGCGAGTTGAGGAGGATTAAAATGAGTGCCGCTATACTAGCATGCATAGAGAGTAATAGTGAGAAGACCCACCACATTGCCATCCACCAAAAGTTGCATACAAAAATTCAAACTTGGATATAATCCATCACAAACCATAACAACCTTCATTTTATTTGCATTAAGTGAGTACCACTCTTATCACCACATTTCCCCATGATAACAAAGAATTGAGACACCTCAACCTGATTCATTGAATAAAATAACAACTCACAAAGCATGTCTCTTTTAATCATTGATTAATAATTAAATTATAATAAATTTTATCATTTGAAAAATAAAAAAAACAATATTTTTCTTATAATAAAATTATCTTATTTTTTTTGGTAAATATAAATATTTATAATATTTTAAAAGTGATTATTAAAATCTCTTGTTTTCTTTTCATCATAATTGAATGTCACATGGTGACCTCTATTTACTCACATGTATCAACAAATATCCCATAAGTGCCCCAAATTTTAATGGGGAAATAGATTTCTGTCTGGTGCCTTTTCTTTGTTCTTAAACCATAACCCTATTGCCTATTCACAGTAGGACATGGATGGTGGGCCGTTCACGACATATACCAAACAATTAACGAAAGTCCATAAAAAGAGACATTACACCAAGTCGTTGTTAGAACTCTGGACACCACATATCTCCACAATGGTATGATATTGTCCACTTTGGGCCTAAGCCCTCATGGATTTGCTTTTGGACTTACCCCAAAAGGCCTCATACCAATGGAGATATTTGTCCATCCTTATATACCCATGATCCTCCCCACTTCTAGTCAATGTGGGACTATTTGGTCGTATACCCAACAATCCTCCCCTCGAACAAAGGACCATCGAGCCTCCCCTCAAACGATTATCCATCCGTCCACTCTCTACCAACCAGGATTCTCCGCTCCAATGCGTTGGAAGCACACGCCTTACATGGAAGCACCACCTGCCTCGAGAGCTTGCTCTATCCCAGGTCAACTCCTCTTCACCGTGTTGGGGCCAGGACACGTCCATGAAGAATCCGGAGCACACCGCCTGTCTAACCGAGCTCATCCACGGATCCCATCGTGATATTACCGGGGCCCACCACCTTCGTTCAACATTCCGAGGATTCATCCACTTGGCTAACTTCGGGGCATGGCTCTGATACCACTTGTTAGAACTCTGGACACCACATATCTCCACAATGGTATGATATTGTCCACTTTGGGCCTAAGCCCTCATGGATTTGCTTTTGGACTTACCCCAAAAGGCCTCATACCAATGGAGATATTTGTCCATCCTTATATACCCATGATCCTCCCCACTTCTAGTCAATGTGGGACTATTTGGTCGTATACCCAACAGTCGTGATGTCAATTGACTTAATCAATTTGCCAACCATGTTCTTTGTTAGGCCTACAAAAATTTAATACTGACCTTTTTCCGTTTAGATATCTTCATGATTTTTCTATGAATGAGTCTGTTCAAGTTCCGGCCCAACCGAAGCTCGGGATTCGGGAGTCGGATTAACATTATTGTATCACGGTGAAAAATCATACTTACTAAATTTGAATTAATATGATAAAAATTTGAATGAAAATATTTCCATTCTGAAAAATGAAAAAAAATTTAATTTTGAAAAAAATGCATAGTATATATCTAAAGAATTTGAATATATGTATATTTTATTTTTTCTAACAATAAAATATTTTGATCAGTTTCTTCCTAATTTATTTTAAATTTTGAATAATTTCTAATAACTCTAAATAATATAGCAGTTTTAGAGATTCAATTCACAAAAAAAAAAAAAAAACTCACTTATTTTTTCATGAGAGAACTTAAAGTCTATGGGCTTTTTAATTTCAAAATTTATTTGTGAGAAAACATATTTAGAAAGTCAGCATTCTAACCTTATATATGTAGAATCTGTCAATAAAAATATATTTAAAAAATGAGTAATAATCCACTTTAACCCATTCTTTCTTTTTTCCTTTTCTTGGCTTTCCGTTGTCCAAACTTAAATCTAAAAAGTCTAACATGGGCTTTTTAATTTCAAAATTTATTTGTCCGAAATTGTTACATATTTAAAAAATCATCATTCTAAACTTATTTATGTATCATTTTAAATTTATTTATGTAAAATATATTAATAAAAATATATTTAAAAAATGAGTAATAATCCACTTTCACCCATTCTTTCTTTTCCCCTTTCTTGGCTTTCAATCCTCCAAAGCAAGAATGAAATTCAAAAATTTATAGTCTTAGAGATACAATTCACCCCAAAAAACAAAAAAAAACCACACTTACTCTTCCCTCAAAGAACTTAAATCTAAAAAGTCTAACATGGGCTTTTTAATTTCAAAATTTATCTGTCCGAAATTCTTACATATTTAGAAATTAATCATTCTAAACTTATTTATGTAGAATCGGTCAATAAAAATATATTTAAAAAATGAGTAATAATCCACTTTCAACCATTTTTTTCTTTTCCCCTTTCTTGGCTTTGGACCGTCTAATGCAAGAATGAAATCGAAAAATGAAAAATTTCAAATTTCACAATTATTTCTATTTTCCTTATTTCCTAAATACACACCATTATCGACATGTTAAAACCTTATTATTATATACCTACAAATCCTGAACAAAGTTATCCCTTCATAGATCCAAAACATATCTAACTATTCCTCTCCTACCAGAGTCTAGAAGCCAACGCTATTGACTATGATGCCTGGCCTGCTAACTCCTTTGAAAACACTCTTATGTTAAGAAGCTCAAATGAACAAAACTGACAAACTAATCGAATTGACTAATTTGAGATCTTTTTCTCTAATTTCAATTTCGGCAATTTTGAACCATGGTGAAAATGAATTGAATGGGTCGGTATATAGGTGAAATAGTAAATTTGATGTATATTTGGAAATATTTTGAAATTTGATGAAAAAAATAAGAGCTTTAATAAGGAAACGAGTTAAAAGATCAAGAGCTAGACATATGGTAGCTGTGAAAGCCTACCAGCTATGAAAGCCTACCTCTTTATGAACTACCAGTGAATAATTCTAAGTGAAGTAATTTCTATTGAATAACAGTTAGAGTCGACCTGCATTCTTGGATTATAACCGGTAATAACTTTCCCCACTTCTAATTTGACAATTCTAAGCCATCACAAATTTTCCAGCTATATAAAAGAGCTAATTAAAACAATTAAATTAACTGCTAATTAAAACAATTAACTTTTAACTCTTATTTGTCAGATTCTATGAATGTTTGGAAGTCTACAATCGGGATAAGATAATGATGGCCATTCAAGACTACCGCACCGTAGGGAGAAAGTTATTCTGTCATTATATTTGTATGAAGTTCCCACTGACTGAATCAAGCTTCTGCTGAACATCATACAACTCGCTAGCTTTATATATTAGTAATATGTAGCAATATACATGAATCAAGAGAGCAGTACAAGGGCCATATTTAATTGACGATATGAGGCACAGAGTGGAGTACACTTGCTGTAGAAAGCAGGCCATAAAGAAAGGACTTTGGTCACCGGACGAAGATAAGAAACTCATGCGTTATATTAGAGCTCACGGGCATGGCTGCTGGTCATCCCTACCTGACAGAGCTGGTATCAACTAATAATTCATATGTGATGTCACTTTGATCGATAGAATCATCATATATTAAATCTGTTTTTAATGCAATTATGTTGCATGGATATCTCGCAGGATTAGAGCGATGTGGCAAGAGTTGCAGACTAAGGTGGATGAATTACTTGAGGCCGGGTATAAAACACAGCAATTTTTCAAAGGAAGAAGAGAACATTATCATTTTTCTCCATAGAGTCATTGGTAATAGGTAGTTGTTTTTGAAATTGATAATAGTGCAGTAATGATATTTTGTATGGTTAGTTGGTGGGTTATGGTGTTTTCTGTGCCTATAATTCTAAAATATCTTAAAAAAAATTGATAAATAAGACTGAAATTTGTTGTTGCACTTTTCCCATGTCCATCCTATTTACTGAATATTTTGTAATTGCCACATATTAAATTTGTTATATTTATTAATATTCTGTAATCTGCACATATTAAACTTGTTATGTTTATGATTTTTTTCCTTAATATTTTGTAATCTGCACATATTAAACTTGTCAGGTTTATGATTTTGTAATAATGTTAAACTTGTTATGTCTATGAACCTGTTATGTAAGTGTGTGGTTAATTTGTATGAACCTGTTATGTAAGTCTGGTCAGGAATAGGGAGTACCTGTATTTTGACTTTTTAGAATTGAATCTAATTTTGAATTTTTGAAATTGATTTTAATATTATAAAATTTTAAATCTAATATCCATATTTAATCTGAAGCATCTTTATGTGAATTGCAATTTCAAGAATATCTTGGAATCTGAGTATCAAAAGAGAGGTCAATTATCGTTTAACCCTCTCTTTAACCTCAAATTCTTTGATACTCCATGAATCTGAACTAAACGTAAGTCCAGCATTCATTGTGATTATGGATTTGGACACTACGAATTGTTTCTAACCCTATAAAATCTCAACTCTACGCCCATATTCATTGTGATTATGGATTTGTTTTGTAGATGGGCGCAGATAGCTAAACATTTGCCAGGAAGGACAGACAGTGAAATAAAGAATTACTGGAACAGCTACCTCAAGAAAAAGCTTCTAGTTGGCTGCAAAGATCAGAGTTTAAGTGATGTCTCAGAGCCCAGTTATTCAGCCATTTTAAAACATCCAGATATGCATGAAAACATTACTGTAGAAGATGGTCACATTGATAACCACTGCACTCATGTTGCTAAATATTCGAACGGATTCATCCAGTGCAGACCGGTAGAACTAGAGTTGTGTCCCTCTAACTCTCGTATCTCTGCCAACAACTTCCCAGTTCAGTTGACACATCAGATCATAAGAAGTGCTGCAGAAACGAGCTGGACAAACTGTAGTGATGGATATTTGAATAAATTATTAGCAGATGCAATGCCAAATTACCCAGTTCATCAGAATGAAATTTACCTTCCAGATGCAGGCAATTTTCAGCATGATCAAGGGATGATAAGGTTTTCAGCAAATGATCAGAATGTGTACATTAATGTTCCATGCTTGCCATTTGATAGACCAGAAGTTAATTCAATGTGGCAGTCATCCTGCTCCTCGTCCAACCAGATTGAGAAGAATCATATACTGTCTGCAGGGATCAAATCTGCATTCAACAACATGGTTTCGCCAGATCTGCCTAGACAGGAGCAGCATCTTCAATAGTTGGTTATAAAAATAATGACAAACGATACATATGCATCCATATCACGATTTGAAGGTGAGGAGATATTTGTCTATTGTGTAGGGTTTTGGATTCCATATCATGACTTAAGGGTGAGTAGAACGGTCTATTGTATAGGGCTTTGGATTTCATATTATGATTTAAAGGTGAAATTGGTTTATTGTATAGGTTTTTTTTGAGAGGAGAGTGAATGTGTAATATTTCCAAATTTTTAGATATAAATGCTTTCCAAATAGCAAGATGAGAGTTTAAGTGGGTTTGTGAAGGGTTACTGTTGCCTTAGCTGTATATTAATTCACCTTCAGGGTGAGTAGAACGGTAAATTGTATAGGGTTTTGGATTCTATATTATGATTTAAGGTGAAATTGGTTTATTGTATAGGTTTTTTTGAGTGGAGAGTGAATGTGTAATATTTCCAAATTTTTAGATACAATTGTTTTTCAAATAGCAAAATGAGAGTTTAAGTGGGTTTATGAAGGATTAGTGTTGCCTTAGCTGTTTATTAATTCATCTGGAATAGTTTCTCAACTCAAAGCGAGTTGGTAAAAGTTTGGTATTGTCTTAGATCCACATTGTAAAAGTGACCAAAGCATATAAATTTATAAAACCATTATGCCCACCAAAGTTTGCTGTAATAGCTTCTGAAGTCAAGTGAGTTGGTGAAAGTTTGAAGTCAAGTGAGTCGGTGAGAGTTTTGATGTTATGTTAAATCCACCTTGTATAAGTGACCAAAGGATATGAAACCGCCATGGCAGCCATTCCATCTATATCAAATGGATTCACAGAAAATGGAACTTGATTATATCTGTTTGAGTGCATGAAATATAGAAACGTACCAGTTGTTTCAAACCTTAAACCACTTGGCTAGGGAACAGAACCATAAACCGAGAAACAGAAACGATTTTTGAGAACAAGACGGGAAACGGAGTTTTGAGGTTTTGGGTACCAGAAACGAGGAAAGAGAAAAAAAAAAATTAAAGGCAAATAATGTTAAAAAACATTAATTATAAATATTCAATATTTCTACTTGAAAAATTGAACAGAAACATTCTTAAATAGTGATTTAGTTTTAAGAAAAAGGTGATAATTTAGTTTAAAATGGAATTGAACCTAAAATTATATATTGATCAGAGGAAAGAGAATTTGATATAGCGAACACTAAATCAATCCTCATAAAATCAAATCTATTGTAGCAGAAATGAAGTCTGATGCGGCATTTTGGTGGGATAATCTACAACACTCAAGAAGCAGGAAAAAGAGAATATTAAATTTATATAATATTGAAAATTTGAGAGAACAACTGTGAATTTGTATAAAACATCCACGAGAATATTAAATTTATATAAAATTGAAGATATGAGGCAACGACTGTGAATTTCTATGAAACATCGAACATTTTCGATGTGAAAAAAATTGCAATTCAAAGACAACGGTCAAAGTCGAACCATGGATTAAAATCATGGGTAGTCAATTGAGCTTTCAGAAGTAGGTACAATCTTTCTTTTCCTAAATTTCTTTTTCCGTCAACCAATCATCCACTTATTCATCTTGAGGCACTCTATAACAGATGTATGTTGGTCATAGGAGAGTGTAAGATGCAATTGCAATTTTTTTTTGGTCATGTTATGGGTCAAACAAAATTGATTAGAGTTTTAAATCTATATATAAATATCGAATTATTCAGAATAAATAGTGAAAAAAATGGTAAATAGTTGTTTTTATGTTGAAGAAGTTGTTTATAAAAAATAATATTATATTAACAATGGAAAAATAGTTTTACATTAAAATTGTGGCAAAAGAAAAATGTGAACAGTGGAAGACCTAGATAGTGGAAAGTATCTGGGATGGGATGGATTCCAACCGATCCAATGAAATCTATTAAGTTCTAAGATCATACTGGTAACCAGGTTTGGGGAGAGTAGAAGATTCCAAAAATTGAGGGGAATTTCAGAGGACTAGAATATAAATTTTCAACTCCCAAATCAGGATGCAAAACTCCCCAGACAAATTTAGACCAACAACATCATACAATAACACATAAAAATTCATCTCCTAACTGGAAGATAATATACTTAATTCCATCATGGATGAGTTCAAATCTAAGGAGCAAGGAGGATAGATAGATCTTGGATGAAATAATAATGGTGCATGAATCCATTCACACGTTGAGGTTAAGAAGAAAAAAGCTCAACATGTGAAAGGCTTATAATCAAATCATACTACAAGCCTTTGGATTTGAAGATGGATGGGTAAAGTGGATTCTGTAGATGGCAAGGATTCTCAAATTTACAATGGCGAACAAGAATTTGATAAAATGGCTAGATCTCTCCCTCCTCTTTATTCTGCGCTGAATGGTTTAGTAGATAACTCAAACATTTCTATAAAACTGAAAATTTGAGGCAGCAACTGTGAATTTCTATAAAACATCGATGAGCTAGTGAAACACTAAGCATGGCTATTTTCAATGCGGAAAAAAAGGTGCAATTCAAAGACAACGGTAAAAGTTCCATGATGAAGTATATGAGTAAGCATTCCATGATGAAGCATAGCATATGAATACGTATGCATTAAAGGCAGTAAAAAAATTAAATCTGGAAAAGATTAAAGGAAATAAACTAAGTAGTGATATCTCTTCAGCGGGAAGAGTGTGCTCTCTTCAAAGAGTTTATTTAGCTCTCATATATTCATTGATATAAACCAGCAATTTTTTTTGGATAGAAATATTTTAGAACCAGAACCAGAACCAAAAACAGAGGGAAGACAACTAGTTGTAACTTAGATCTCTAATCAGAATACCTGATAACCTGGCTGAAGTTCTCTCTAATCAGAATACCTGATAACCTGGCTGAAGTTTTAAGTAGGGTTAGAAAATCTAATTCCAACCAATTACTAAATATAGTAACTATCTATCCAAATGTCGCAATCAATTAGTTAAAAGTTGAATTGTGCTTCAGTTTCACTATTAGTCATTTATTATTGATGTGTAATCTATTTAACTATTAATAATATTGATGTGTAATCTATTTAACTCTTAATAATATTGAGAAGAGCAGATATCTGCTCCACAATTTTCATTCATTAACAATTGGCAGTGACAGGTTCTGGGCCTACCCATATCTGCGCCTTCGTTGCATTTTGGTCAGTGTTGAATAATGAAAAATCCCTTAAAAAAACATTGCTTTGATGGCGCTGAAACTCATAATAACTAGTTTCATGCTCAGTTGCATAGCTAGAAAAGGCAAATTAACAACTCGAAAAGGGAACCGACGTTTTAGAACGGGAGATAACATGAGTTCAGAAAGGAAATTGAGAAACGAAGGAGAAACAGTTTGCATGCACCATTGTAAGAAACGACCTGTTGCGCAAGAAACGAGTTTGTGGCCAATGAAAATGAGAACGGGCGTACAGGATGACATTTCCTGTCTCTTCTTTTTGCATTTCCTGTCTCGTCTTTTTGCAAGGAACGCTGCCCATCTTCCGCTAGAGTCCATCAATCTTCGTATGGAATTAAATATATATTATAATGTGAAGTAGTTAAAAATAATGGAGAAATGGTTATATGGTTGTAAAGTATCTCTTTAGTTTAGGATTAGTTCCTAGAGTTTAGGAGGTTGTTTACAACTACCTATTTTTCAGTGATGTATTTAATATTGTAATATTCATTTGATGGAATGTAGAGTGAACGAGAGTGAGAGTCTCCTCTTTGTTTGAGTGCAGTCTCCCAGGTGCAGTACACACCTGTGAGCTGCAACTCTTTCTTTTTAATTCAAAGTGTGATTTTTATCTTGGTATCAGAGCTTAGGGTAGAGATAGCCTCATTTTTTTTTTAGGGATGTATCATTAGTTACATTTCTGTAGTGGTAGGAGTACATGTAAATGTGTCTGTGTGATTAGGTGGAACTGCAGTAACACCTGGAGTGAAGGATCTCAGATGACTGATCATCTCTAAGTCGAAAAAAGGGTTGGAGCACATTTTTTAGAAGCAGCAGCAGATTGGCATGGATTTTGTGCAGACAGTCGCGCCAATCCAACAAAACAGAAAGGCATTTTTTTTAAAGAACAGACGCGCCAATTGGCGCTGGTTTGGGGCTGATAAGCGCGCCAGCAAAATTATAACTAAATTGGCGCGGATCCGTGGCTGTTAAGCGCGCCAATTTCCGTGGACATCGTGAATTTTTCTTTTCTGCAATTGGCGCGGATTTGTAGCTGTTCAGAGCGCCATAGAGCCAACCTCTTTCTCTCTGGAAATCTGCAATTTTTGTTGCAGATCGGAGTTGCCCGGTGGTGGCACGTGGAGATTTCTGCTCGGTGGTAGCAGATTTGATTTGCCCGGTGGTGGCGAATTGAGGTTCCTTGATCCGCTCGGATCGGACCTGCCCGGTGGTGGCGAATTGGGGTTCTGTGATCCGCTCGGAGGTAGCAGATCGGACCTGCCCGGTGGTGGCGAATCAGAGCTCTGTGATCTGCTCGGTGGAAGCAGATCGGTTTTTTGCCCGGTGGTGGCGCAGTGCAGCTCCTTGATCTGTTCGGTGGAAGCAGATCGCCTTTGCCCGGTGGTGGCGTGTTGGAGCTTGCTTGTTGATCTGTTCGGTGGTAGCAGATCGGTTTTGCCCGGTGGTGGCACAGTGAAGTCCCTGATCTGTTCGGTGGCAGCAGATCGGACTTGCCCGGTGGTGGCACAGTGAAGTTCCTGATCTGTTCGGTGGAAGCAGATCAGACTTGCCCGGTGGTGGCCAATTGGAGTGTTCAGTTGGGCGAAAATGAACAACAGTATAGAATCATACCTCCACGAATCTGGCAAACTCGATGGATCGAATTTCTCCAACTGGAAATTCAAAATGCAAACTTTGTTGGAGAGCGTAAATGCATGGGCGATCGTTGAAGGAAATGAGCCGAGATCTGGAACAACGACCCAAGAACAAGACTGGGATAAAAGAGAAACGAAAGCAAAAGTTATACTGAAGTTGTCTGTTAAAGATAATATTATCCCACATATCAGAGATTCCAAGTCAGCCGCTGATCTATGGACAACGATCAAGAACTTGTACGAGACTCAGAATACAAATCATGTTCTTGCACTCAAGGGAAAATTGTTTGCATTGAAGATGGACGAGAATGAGTCCGTTGGTGGATTCATGGCCAGAGTCAAGGATCTGAGAGACAAACTAGGAGCTATTGGAGAAAAGGTGTCCGACTCAGATCTAGTTACACTCACATTGAACAGAATGACGGATGAATATCAGACATTCATCACAGGACTGTCAGTGAGGGAGAAAGCCCCTTCATTTGATGAGCTGACAACGATTCTGCTCCAGGAGGAGGAGTGAAGACAGAATTTGAAAACTCAGAGCAATGACCTAGCTCTGATGGCGAAGAGGCAACAGTACAGAGGAAAGCAGCACCAGCACCAACATCAGCACCAACAACCGCAGCAGCAGCAGCAGAAGGGGGCCAGCTCTTTTCAAAAGAGACCATTCAGAGGTATGACTGATAATTATGTTAAGAGATGTTTTTATTGTGGGAAACCTGGTCATCAGATTAAAGAATGCTATAAGAGGTAGGCGGATGAAAGAAAAGGCAAACAAAAGAAACATCAGGGCTGTTTTGCTGGAGAAGAGAAGGACCACAGCCATGATCTTCGACTATTCACAGTCGATTGTGCTCTTTCAGCATCAAAGGGAGATGAGGACGACATATGGTATGTCGACTCTGGTGCATCCTCACATATGACCGGTAAGAAGCACTATTTTGGATTTCTTGAAGAATCTGCATGTGGATCAAAAATTTATCTAGGAGATGACAATGGGCATGAGATCAAAGGGTATGGAGATATTCCTGTGAAGCTACCTAGTGGTGACATTAAACATCTTAAAAATGTATTATATGTTTCAGGAATTAAGAAAAACTTGATCTCTGTCTCAATGATTACAGACCAGGACATGCAGGTGCAATTCTTTAAGAATGGTTGTGCCATTAAGGATAGCCAGATGGAAACAGTTGCAACAGGAGTGCGCGTGGGAATTTGTACAGATTGGATGCAAAGAGTATGCCACGACAAGCAATGGTTGCAGCTGGATCAACAGTCGAAAATCTTTGGCATCAGAGATTTGGACATCTCAATTTGCAGGACCTCATTTTACTTCAAAAGAAAGGTATGGTCGATGGACTCCCTGTTTTTCATAATGTCAAGCTGGAATGTGATGGATGTGCATTAGGGAAAATGCATAGAGAAGAGTTCCATTTGCATGTCAACAAAAAGGAAAGAGACATCCTAGAACTAGTGCATACAGATATTTGTGGACCTATGCAAACTAGGTCCCTAGGAGGTGCATATTATTTTCTCTTGTTTACAGATGACTGCACTAGGTTTTCATGGGTGTATATTTTTTAAGTAAAAAGAGTCAAGCCTTTCGGTACTTTAAAGAGTTCAAATCTATGATAGAGAACCAAACAGGAAAGAGGATAAAGATTCTCCGCTCGGACCAAGGGGGAGAATACAAGTTAGGAGAGTTCATGAACTTCTGCAAGCAGCATGGGATTACGCAGCAATTCACAGTGCCACACACTCCACAGCAAAATGGAGTAGCAGAACGCAAGAACAGAACTCTTGTGGAGTGCGCCAGAAGTATGCTTCAAGGTAAAGGTATATCAAATGGTCTTTGGGCAAAAGCCATTAATACTGCTGTTTATTTAAAGAATAGGAGTCCTACTAAATGTCTAGGCTTCAAAACCCCCTTTGAAGCATTGTTTGGACTCAAACCAGCAGTTAGTCATCTAAGAATATTTGGATCTAAAACTTATGCTCATATACCAAAAGCAGATAGAAAGAAGTTAGACCCCAAAGCCTTGAAATGTATATTTGTAGGATATGGCACAGAGTATAAGGCATACAAGTTATATAATCCTGTGACTCATAAAGTTTTTGCAAGTAGAGATGTTGTTTTTCATGAACAGACTGAAGAAGGAAAGGAAGACTGATGCAGGAGCATCCAGCTCACAGTGACGAGGCAGAAAGGACTCCAACCAGGTTCACAAGCGAGGAACTGAACTGTTAAAATTGTATTGGGAATAATTTTTCTTTTACTTTATTTTACAAGTCAGCAACAGTTAGATGTCTTTACTTTTCCAGTTTAGGATTACTGTAGTTTCATTGTTGATTAAAAGGTAGTTTATGTAATTAGGAGTAATAACTCTTAACTGTCCTACAAGTCTTGTAATGTCAAAATGATTATAGTTACGGATAGAAACGGAAGTTATGTAACTGTCTTTGTAACAGAAAAAGACAAACTGTAAGCCTTAACTGAAGACAGAGGCTATAAAGCCAAAAATACATGTACTGGAAAAGGGGGGTCAGTTCAGAAGAGAATAAGTTGAGTAAATTTACTAATAGAATTGTCAAGCATTCAAAACCAGAAAAGTACTGTCCATCAAAATTACTTTCTAAATTATTTGTTGATCTCTCATTCCTATGTTTTTCATCATTTAACAGACCTTTGTATTATTATAAACTAAGCACACTGTCATGGCTATTGTACAAGTACGAGTTATAGTTAAATTGTAGACAAGCAGAGAGAATCTTAAATAAATTCCAGGCCACAAGACAAGCAGTCACGCTTACATACAAGCGCACAGCAATACAATTACGGATGAGCGAATACGTTCAACGCACAGCCACTAAATGAAAGACAAGCAAACAAATTGAATGCCCAGCAACGTAACCGAAAGACAAGCGAAGACATCACAGGTATCAATCACCATAATTTTCTTTCATTAAAAACGAATTTCATTTACATTGTCCAGAATAGCAATTCATAGCTAGAATCGATAGGGTCGAGTTCCCTCACATATACAGAGACCAACATAGTCACGGCGAGTGAAAATTCAACCAGAAATTACAATTATACAGGTCAAGCATAAAACCCTAGGTTAGGGTTTGAAACAGATTTGTAACCGGGTTACGTTGAAGCCACATTTCCACACATAGGACTCAACTCAGAACGACAACGGCAAACAGAGGACCACACAGTGACCGAACAACCAACTATTGGATGGGTCGTCCTTCGAACAGTGACCCATATTCAGCAGAACAGAACAGGTTGCAGGCCTACCAAAAGATACACAACCAAATGTCGTTGAACACAGGGGCTTGCGCCATCCAGGTCGCCTGAGAGGACCTGCAAGAACCAGGCGTGAATGAGTTCGAGCCACAGAAAAGCTCAGAGGGACGAAACCCTCTAAAATCAACATAAAGACTGATAACGAAAAAAAAGAAAACCCTTACCTGGAGAACGCGAGAGGAGAAGCCATATTTTTGAAGCAGAGTACGCCACAGAGCAACTGAAGAGAGGAGGAACAATTTGGGGTTAGACCCAGAACGAGGAGCAAGTAAAAAAATTGAAGCATGGAGAAACATTTTACCTGTATCAAAAACTGAAGTCGCTTCCCGGATATTCCTATTCTTGCAGCCACAGACAAGGCAGCGTTACCAGAAGGCGAAGGAACCATAGCACAGTGCACCCATCATTTTTCCATACGCAGAGCTCGCAAACCCTCGGAGCCAACAGAACGATAAACAGAGAAGAGTCGAGAAGGCGCGTGAAGATTAGGGTTGTATAGTTTACCAAGGCAGGGTACTGTCACATTTACGTTTGCATTCAATGCACAGCTACCACAACTACAGAGCCGCGGGAGAGACAACAGTTCACCGCCACGTCAACAAACCAAATATCATATAAAGCGCAAAAGCTACGCCAAGTGGGCTGGGTTCCATCAGAGTGGTATCAAAGTTGTTTGAGTTGAAGAGATTTGGGAGAAATGGATATAGGTAGACGAGGACGAGGCAGAGGTGCCCGTAGAATGGCAGATGAGGCATTAAGAGAAGAAATCAGAGTTCTTACTGCCCGATTGGAAGCAGTAGAGGCAGGCAGGAGGAGAGATCCAGAGTTAGGTGATGTGAGTGAAGAAGAAGTGGAAGTAGCGGCAGATGGGGCTGAAGGTGATTCACCAGAAGTGAAGTTATTGAAGTCTGTATTATTGTCAAATAGCAAACCAAAACCAGAATTACCAACCTACGATGGCAGTTTATCGATTGATGTTGTATTAGATTGGATTAGCGAGATGGACAAGTACTTTGAATGCGAGGAAATTAGTGAAGACCATAGGGTCAAATTTGCAGCAACAAAGCTGAAAGGACACGCAACCCTGTGGTGGGACAGTGTCCAGAATGAGAGGAAGAGATTGAACAAACCTCCGATAAAGACTTGGACGAGGATGGTAGCAAAATTGAAGGGCAGATTTCTGCCAAGAGATTACCAAATTGCGTTACATAGGCAGGTTCAGAATTTGAGACAGAGGGGTCTGACGGTGAAAGAGTATACGGAGGAATTTTATCCAGTAAATTTGCGATTTGGATACATAGAGGATACAGCAGAAAGGACAACCAGATATGTAAATGGGCTGAGGATGGAGATTTTGGATGAAATAAGTATTTTGTCTCCCAACAATACGGAGGAGGCATACCAGAGCGCGGTCAAAGCAGAGGAAAAACTTAACCGAAGGCAGAATGCCCGGAGAGGACGAGGGTCTAACAGAGGAAGAGGTCAGTCCTATGGTAGGGGCCGAACTGCCAACAACAGTGAGGAAGCCAGCAGTTCGAGAACTTCGGGAACAGCAGAAAAAGGAGATGGAACGAGAGGTGGCAGATCGTTTCAGCGCGGCAGAGGAAATGGCCATGGAAAGGGAGCTGGTTACCAGTGCTACAGATGCCACAAGTGGGGGCACCGCTCTTTTGAGTGCCCAGAAATAGATTCAACTGGACAGCGAGGCGCATATGTGGTGCAACCGGAGGAAGCAGCAGCACCCCCTCAAGAGGCAGAAAATGCCCCAGAAACAGGAGAAGCTTTAGTGCTGCATAAGGTGTTGTTGAAGCCAGTTGATGAGAGTATTGAGAAGACGCAACGGAAAGCTCTGTTCAGGACAGTTTGTAAATCGCAAGGTAAGTGCTGTAAAATGATAATTGACAGCGGAAGTACTGACAATTTGGTGTCAGTCGAGATGGTGGAGAAGTTAGGACTGAAGTGTCTGAAACACCCCAGTCCATATCGAGTTTCATGGCTACAGAAGGGACACCAGTTGCTGGTGGATGAGCAGAGTGAAGTGGAATTTCAGATAGGATGTTATAAGGACAAAATTATTTGCGACATTATGCCAATGGACGTATGCCACATCTTGTTGGGCAGACCTTGGCAATATGACAGAAAAGTGACACATGATGGGGTGTTGAACTGTTATAAGTTCGAAAAAGATGGGGTTAGGCATACCCTTGTGCCTATCAGGGAAGAGAAAGAGGCAGCTGAAGTAAATGAACCTAAGGCGTTGCTTATGAGCGGAAAACAATTTTTAAAGCAGGTTGAAAACAGCGAGATGAACTATGCTGTAGTCAGAAAGACAAGGACAGTTTTGTTGCACACAGAAATCACAGATTTGCCTATAGAAATACAGCAGATGTTGGAAGAGTTTACAGATATAGTAGTGGACGACTTGCCGGATAAGTTACCTCCCAAGCGGAGCATTAGTCACCATATTGATTTCATACCAGGAGCCAGATTACCAAATAAGGCAGCTTATCGAATGAGCCCCAAGGATAATGAAGAAGTCAGAAAACAGGTGCAGGAGCTATTGGACAAAGGATTGATCAGGGAGAGTTTGAGCCCATGTGCTGTACCAACAGTTCTCGCCCCCAAAAAGGGAGGAGAATGGCGGATGTGCACTGATTCCAGGGCCATCAATAAAATCACCATATGGTACAGGTTTCCGTTACCGCGTATGGATGATATGATGGACTGTCTGAGTGGGGCAGCTTACTTTTCTAAGATAGATTTAAAGAGCGGATATCACCAGATTCGGATACGTGAGGGAGACGAGTGGAAGACAGCTTTTAAAACCAATGAGGGCTTATATGAATGGCTGGTCATGCCGTTCGGGTTGAGCAATGCGCCCAGCACCTTCATGAGACTCATGAATGAGATGCTAAAGGAATATATTGGGAAGTTTGTAATTGTTTATTTGGACGACATACTTATTTTTAGTAAGACACGAGAAGAACACTTCCGGCATGTGCGTAAAGTGTTGGAGAAGCTACAGCAGAACAAGTTATTGATCAATTTGAAGAAATGTACGTTTTTGCAGAAAGAGTTAATTTATCTAGGATTTGTGATAGCGGAGAACGAATTAAAGATGGATCCGGAGAAAGTGACAGCAATCATAAATTGGCCGTCACCGAAGAATTTGTTTGAGGTACGTAGTTTCCACGGATTAGCGAGTTTTTACAGGAAGTTTATTAAAAATTTCCACGGAATTTGTGCTCCTATGTTGGAGACCATCAAAAAGGCTAGCCAACCTTTTCGATGGACAGAAGCATCAGAAAAGAGCTTTCAGCTATTGAAAAAGAAAATAACAGAAAGATCGATTCTCAGGCTACCAGATTTTCAAAAATTATTTCAGGTACGTTGTGATGCTAGTGGAACAGCAATCGGGGCTGTACTCAGTCAGGAGGACAGACCGGTGGCATTTTTCAGTGAAAAACTGAATGAGAGTAGGTAGAAGTACTCCTCGTATGACAAGGAATTCTACGCAGTGGTACAGGCGCTAAGGCACTGGAGGCATTATTTGTTGGGGAACGAGTTCGTGCTGTTTTCAGATAATTCTGCATTACAATATGTAATGCAGCAACACAAACTTAATCATAAACATGCCAAATGGGTGGAGTACTTACAGAGTTTTAATTTTGTGCTGAAGCATATCAGCGGGCAAGCGAATAAGGTAGCCGACGCATTGAGTAGAAAAGCTTTACTATTGCAGGAAAGCACTGTGCAGGTTTTGGGCTTTGAACATTTACGGGATCTTTATAAGACAGACACAGATTTCAGAGAAGCCTATGAGGCATGCCAAAATCCTTTGATAAGAGGAAATAGTCCTTGGTTGGACTATAACATACAGGAGAAATTGCTTTTTAAGGGAGGACAACTGTGTATCCCCAGCTGTTCTATGAGGGAGAACATCATTCGTGAAAAACACAGTAGGGGTTTGGCTGGACACTTTGGTATTGACAAGACTTTGGAGCAACTTAGTCACTTCTATTTTTGGCCAAGAATGCGACGGGACGTACAACGTTTTGTGGTTAAGTGTAAGGTGTGTCAACTAGCGAAGGGGCATAGCCAGAACACAGGATTGTATACGCCATTGCCTATTCCAGGCAGACCTTGGGATTCAGTGAGTGTAGATTTCGTGTTGGGACTGCCAAAAACACAGAAAGGATATGATTCGGTAATGGTAGTGGTAGATCGTTTCTCGAAAATGGCACATTTTGTACCTTGTCGGAAAACTAGTGATGCCACTTACGTGGCCCACTTGTTTTTTAATGAGATTGTCAGATTACACGGGTTACCAACAACCATCCTATCAGACAGAGACGTGAAGTTCACGGGACATTTTTGGCGTACCTTGTGGAAAAAGATGAACACCCAATTAAGCTACAGTTCTGCTTACCACCCGCAGACCGACGGGTAAACAGAAGTTGTGAACAGAAGTCTAGGAAATCTATTACGCAGCTTAGTCGGAGAAAATTCTAGAATGTGGGACCGAGTGCTAGCGCAAGCAGAGTTTGCTTACAACAATTCGCCGAATCGTAGCACGGGTCTCAGTCCCTTCCAGATTCTTTATGGCATGCACCCTCGTGGAGTGCATGAGCTTCGGGATCTTGGTTTACAGGAACGATGGAGTGCGGATGGAGAAGATTTTGCAAATGCAATGAGGGATTTACACGAACAGGTGAAGGCAAAATTACAGGACAGCAGCTCGAAGTATAAGGGACATGCAGATTTGAGGAGAAGAGAAGTTCATTTTGGGGTAGGGGATGAAGTTCTGGTACACTTACGTAAGGAGCGGTTCCCTAAAGGTACGTACAATAAACTGAAATACAAGAAGATAGGGCCTTGTAAGATCTTGCGGAAGTTTTCAGCGAATGCCTACGAAATACAACTACCACCTGGAGTAGGCATATCACCTATCTTCAATGTGGCAGATTTGTTTCCGTATACAGGCGATCTGTTGGAAGAGAAGAAGGATGAACCCGGACAATCCACGCGGAACACCCAGGAAGACGGAGAAAGTTGGAAGAAACAAATGCCTTATGTCCAACCTCCTGAGATCGAAAGCATCCTCGAAACTCAGGTAGTTAGGCGTACTCGGCAGAAAAATTATTTTCAGTACCTGGTCAAGTGGAAGAACCGTCCGATTGAGGACAGCTCATGGCTTGACGCCAGGAAGATTGAACGAACAGGGACATCAGTGGAGGAGCTCATGAACCGGAGTCATGATCTTTTCTCACCCCGGGAGCCTGATGCAGGAGCATCCAGCTCACAGTGACGAGGCAGAAAGGACTCCAACCAGGTTCACAAGCGAGGAACTGAACTGTTAAAATTCTATTGGGAATAATTTTTCTTTTACTTTATTTTACAAGTCAGCAACAGTTAGATGTCTTTACTTTTCCAGTTTAGGATTACTGTAGTTTCATTGTTGATTAAAAGGTAGTTTATGTAATTAGGAGTAATAACTCTTAACTGTCCTACAAGTCTTGTAATGTCAAAATGATTATAGTTACGAATAGAAACGGAAGTTATGTAACTGTCTTTGTAACAGAAAAAGACAAACTATAAGCCTTAACTGAAGACAGAGGCTATAAAGCCAAAAATACATGTACTGGAAAAGGGGGGTCAGTTCAAAAGAGAATAAGTTGAGTAAATTTACTAATAGAATTGTCAAGCATTCAAAACCAGAAAAGTACTGTCCATCAAAATTACTTTCTAAATTATTTGTGGATCTCTCATTCCTATGTTTTTCATCATTTAACAGACCTTTGTATTATTATAAACTAAGCACACTGTCATGGCTATTGTACAAGTACGAGTTATAGTTAAATTGTAGACAAGCAGAGGGAATCTTAAATAAATTCCAGGCCACAAGACAAGCAGTCACGCTTACATACAAGCGCACAGCAATACAATTACGGATGAGCGAATACGTTCAACGCACAACCACTAAATGAAAGACAAGCAAACAAATTGAATGCCCAGCAACGTAACCGAAAGACAAGCGAAGACATCACAGGTATCAATCACCATAATTTTCTTTCATTAAAAACGAATTTCATTTACATTGTCCAGAATAACAATTCATAGCTAGAATCGATAGGGTCGAGTTCCCTCACATATACAGAGACCAACATAGTCACGGCGAGTGAAAATTCAACCAGAAATTACAATTATACAGGTCAAGCATAAAACCCTAGGTTAGGGTTTGAAACAGATTTGTAACTGGGTTACGTTGAAGCCACATTTCCACACATAGGACTCAACTCAGAACGACAACGGCAAACATAGGACCACATAGTGAGCGGACAACCAACTATTGGATGGGCCATCCTTCGAACAGTGACCCATATTCAGCAGAATAGAACAGGTTGCAGGCCTACCAAAAGATACGCAACCAAATGTCGTTGAACACAGGGGCTTGTGCCGTCCAGGTCGCCTGAGAGGACCTGCAAGAACCAGGCGTGAATGAGTTCGAGCCACAGAAAAGCTCAGAGGGACGAAACCCTCTAAAATCAACATAAAGACTGATAACGAAAAAAAAGAAAACCCTTACCTGGAGAACGCGAGAGGAGAAGCCATATTTTTGAAGCAGAGTACGCCACAAAGCAACTGAAGAGAGGAGGAACAATTTGGGGTTAGACCCAAAACGAGGAGCAAGTAAAAAAAATTGAAGCATGGAGAAACATTTTACCTGTATCAAAAACTGAAGTCGCTTCCTGGATATTCCTGTGCTTGCAGCCACAGACAAGGCAACGTTACTAGAAGGCGAAGGAACCATAGCACAGCACACCCATCATTTTTCCATACGCAGAGCTCGCAAACCCTCGGAGCCAACAGAACGATAAACAGAGAAGAGTCGAGAAGGCGCGTGAAGATTAGGGTTGTATAGTTTACCAAGGCAGGGTACTGTCACATTTACGTTTGCATTCAATGCACAGCTACCACAACTACAGAGCCGCGGGAGAGACAACAGTTCACCGCCATGTCAACAAACCAAATATCATATAAAGCACAAAAGCTACGCCAAGTGGGCTGGGTGCCATCAGAGACTCTAGCAATGATAGCCACATTCCATTTCTAATAGAGATGAACAGTGACGAAGATGAAGAGCAGGAGCAGGAGCAGAAACAGGAAGAAGTAGCAGCAGATAGTGTAATAAATGATGATGCAGGCCCGGAAAGTGCTGAAACAGATAGAGTTGAGGTAAGTCCTCTACCTAGAAGATCAGGTAGGAAGACTAGACTACCTGAAAGATTGAAAGGCTATGCTTTAATGTCCAAAATTTTAAACATTGTAGAACCTTCAAACTATGAAGAAGCAAGTAAATCAGATGAATGGAGGGCTGCAATGCATGAGGAAATTGAATCAATATATAGAAATCATACTTGGGATTTAGTTGAGTTGCCTGAAGGAAAAACCCCTATAGGTTGTAAGTGGCTGTATAAACCTAAGATAAATGCAGATGGGAGTGTAGAAAAATTCAAAGCTAGACTGGTAGCAAAGGGTTATTCACAGCAAGAAGGCATAGATTTCGATGACACCTTTGCCCCTGTAGCTAAACTAAATACAATTAGAATGCTAATCTCTTTAGCAACAAAACATAAATGGAAGCTACACCAGCTAGATGTTAAGTCTGCATTTCTGAATGGAGAATTAAAGGAAGAAATTTATTTAGTACAGCCTCCTGGTTTTGTGAAAAAGGGGCAAGAGCATTTAGTGTGTAAATTGCATAAGGTACTTTATGGTTTGAAACAAGCACCCAGGTCATGGTATGAGAAAATTGATTCATTTTTTATACAGCATGGTTTTCATAGGAGCCTCAACGACCCAAACCTGTATACCAAGATAAATAAACAGAGGCAAATCATTTTGATTTCTTTGTATGTGGATGACATGATTATAACAGGAAATGCAAATAATTTGATCAAAGAAATCAAGCAGCAAATGTCACAGGTATTTGAAATGAAAGACCTTGGAGATATTCATTATTGCCTAGGTTTGGAGGTGTGGAAAGATGCTGGTCAAACTTTTCTAACTCAAGGAAAGTATGCTAGAACCCTGTTGGAAAGATTCAGAATGGAACAGTGTAAAACAGCAGCAACACCATTGCAGCAGAATCTCAAGTTAAGCAGTGATGATGGCACAAAACAGGTGGATGCCACTTTGTATAGACAGCTAGTGGGAAGTTTGATATATCTCACGACAACTAGACCTGGTCTGGCATATTCTGTTAGTGTGCTGAGCCAGTTTATGTCCAGACCACTTGAGAGTCACTAGATTGCAACAAAATATGTGTTGAGGTACCTTAGTGGTACTTGTAATTATGGTATTTTATACGCTGACATTTCTGATGTTACTTTAGCAGGTTATTCAGATTCTGATTAGGCAGGTGACTTGGATGATTGTAGATCCATCACAGGTTACGCATTTAGTATTGGATTCGGGGTTATTTCGTGGAGTAGCAAAAAGCAAAGTACTGTAGCATTATCATCATGTGAAGCTGAGTACCAGGCGTTGTGTGCAACGACATGCGAAGCCATCTAGTTGAGGAGATTGCTGAGTGATGCAGGCGAAGGACAGAAAGAAGCAACTAGCATCAAAACTGACAACCAGAGCACAATAAAGCTTGCATACAATCCAGTTTTCCATAAAAATACTAAACATATTGACACTCAGTTTCATTTTGTTCGAGAAAAGATACAGTCAAAAGAAATATGTGTGGAGTATTGTAACACTTGTGATAATTTAGCTGATATTTTTACTAAGCCTCTAGGGCGAGTAAAGTTTGAATTATTTAGAGGGATGTTAGGAGTGCAAAATAACCCTTTCTCCATTAAGGGGGGGAGTTAAAAATAATGGAGAAATGGTTATATGGTTGTAACGTATCTCCTTAGTTTAGGATTAGTTCCTAGAGTTTAGGAGGTTGTTTACAACTACCTATTTTTCAGTGATGTATTTAATATTGTAATATTCATTTGATGGAATGTAGAGTGAACGAGAGTGAGAGTTTCCTCTTTGTTTGAGTGTAGTCTCCCAGGTGCAGTACACACCTGTGAGCTGCAACTCCTTCTTTTTAATTCAAAGTGTGATTTTTATCTGAAGTTCAAGTTTGGAACTTGATCATACCTCTTTCATTTTAAACATGAAAATAAGTCACTGAATGCAATAAAGATAGAAACGTACTAGGTGTTTCAAACAGATATTAAAACTCTTGATAATACTAAAACTCGAAAAATCAAGAAACAACGGTATTTATTTCAAAGACGATGTTGCCTAGAGAGGAATAGCCCACATGGTTAAGAATCGGGTTTAGATATTTTTTTTGTTACATGAACCACTCTCTAGAGTTGGGAAACCTGTTCTAATGGTTCTGGAGCTTTAGAACTGTATGGGAACATTTCCTTTTTAGCGGGAGCTGCAATGAGAGCTTGGGAAAGTTCCTGGAGCTTTGAAGACTGTTTTTTTGGAGTTCCCGGTTTCCCTGGGGTAAGGAAGTGTGTGACACCTCCATGTAAAGGCGATATATGGGATGTCATGCTGATCAGTATTTCTTTTGTTATTTATGTATATATATGGGAGAAGATTGTGTGCATATTGTATGTGGCGATCAATGCTTAAAAATTAGAGTTTATTTACTTTTTATCTTAAGAATAACTAGAAAAACATATATATAATTGTTCCTTTGTATTTTTAACCCAAATTGTTTCAAAGACTTGTCATGTGTCATAATAAACTTAACATTTTAATATTTTATATATATAAAAGGGAGAGACTCACCCAAAGAAACATATTTATATATAAAAAAGCTTATATATTATATATTTATATATTTACATTGATTTTAATATATTTTAATTCAATATTAATTTTGATTATTTTATATAATTATATAATTAATTTTTTATTTATATTTTTTATTTTATATTTTTTTATTATATAATATTACTTCTCCTCATTAGCCATTTCCTGTAAATTTTGAGGAAACCTCTAACCAGACACCTGTACCCAAGTTCTCAACATTTCTAAGTTCCAAAAACTCGTGGCACATAAGATATCTCTTTTAAAAATTTGATTTCTAGATAGAGTCCAATTTAAGTAATGATGATGAAAAGATAGAGAATCTAATTTAAGTGATGATGATAGAGAGTCTAATGTTGATGATCTAATATCAGTTTCAAATCCAGTCAATGCAATTTTATATCAAGTTATAACTATTACAAAGCTAAAGAAAAAGGTTAAGATGGTATGATGATCTAATATCAGTTTCAAATCCAGTCAATGCAATTTTATATCAAGTTATAACTATTACAAAGCTAAAGAAAAAGGTTAAGATGGTACTTTCATATTGAAACACAGATAAATGCGTCAAATACAATATCTCTATGGTTATATATTAAATTTTTATTAACCAGGAAAATATTTATTTTTAAATATTTTTATATATTAAAAACCTAATTTTATGTTTTTACACCATAGAAATATTTAATTAAACTCACTGCAGCATTGCTTTTTGTTCGAATCTTTTTACCCATATCTTAAACCGCGCTATATTATTATTGATATGCACTAAATTTTTTATTATTGATGTATTAAAAAATGATTATTGATATATTAAAATTCATTATTGGAAAAAACATATTCAATTATTAGAAAAACCAAAATAAATTCATTATAACCAATCTAATATTTTCACAGCTTAATAATTATAAACAAAGTCCATTAACCAGTGTGGCAATATCAAATTGCATTCTATACCGAATAAGAGAAATAACACCAAAAATTAATAGTATATTGGCAATGAGCACTTTTTGCCACACTATATGTCTTTGTAATAGCTTTTCGTAACCATATTAGCTTAGGAAGAAGGCTTATTAAATTTGGTTATGGAAATTTTAATAGGATTTTGATAAAATTAGGATTTAGTCAATTTTTTGAACTAACTAATGTGATTCATTCTCAAAGTGAAATGAGGAAATCATACTATTTTAGAAAATAACAACGCTGAATCCATTTCCATTATAAAAATACATTTTTACTATTATATTATTTAGAAAACCCATTAAAAATAAAATTCAAACACTCTTACTCTCCTATATTTTTTTTTGGGTAAAAAACAAAATTCCACTATCAAAAATACATTTTTTTTTTACTATTATATTATTTAGAAAACCTATTAAAAATAAAAAATTCAAACACTCTCACTCTCCTATTTTTTTTTTTAAGTAAAATAACAGATTTCACTGATTAAAATCTAATTTTGTGCTACCAATTTGACTGTTATGTATAATTACTCGGAGAGCCACCTCCATTGTCGTTGTAACCTGCCACCGCCGCAAGCCATGAGCAGCTCTAGCTTGTCGTTCTTGTTTCGCATTGGTCGTCATCTCAAAAGGCCCACAATCCGTGACGGGTAGGCTGACGGGTACGCGCCTTGTTCTGCAGATATGCCACCGGCTCTAGCAGTGCCAAGCCACTGTTCGAGCCGGCAGCCATAGCTGCCACGTAACACCGTTGAGTGAAGTTTTGAAGGTTTTTAAAGATGGTCAGGGTATTAAATTCCTTTGACTAGTGATTCATTAGTTTTTTTGAGAGATAGTCAAAGAATTAAGGAAAAATTATTTATTGTTGTTTTTGGTCGGGATAAATATTGTAATGTTTCTTAAAGTGCAAAATATATGGTTTTTTATTTTCGATTAAATAAAAGCTTGAGCAAATATTTAACCATGCAAGTTTCTATAATTCTCAATCCAAGTATTAAGTTGTCCAAGTTTCTAGAATTTTCCATATGTATTACTTCATTCAAAGTTTTAAAAATTTTTTGTTTATTTTTGATAAAATTTTTCTTAACATATTATTTAGATTGTTTTTAGTGTGTATTTTTTTTAATCGTAGAAACTCATCATTTCTCATTTATGAATTCAATGATATTGAACATCAATGTGCTATGTTTTATAATGATATCTTGGGTTCTTTGTTAAATGAATGCACTTTGACTGTCACTTTGCAACATATATTTATTTTGTTTTATTCCCAACTTTCTTAAGAATTTTTACATCCATAACATTTTTTTGCAAGCTTTTGTGACAGTTATGCATTCTGCCTCTATTGTGAAGAGAGCTACTAGTTTTTCCAGGCTAGACATTGAAGACACTGTTGCACCTGCAAGGGTATATAAAAAACCAATGGTAGACTTTCTAGTATCCTCATCTATAGTCATATTTGCATCGATGTAACCTTCGAAAACAACATTAATATTACCAAAACATAAACAATAATTAATAGTACCCATGAGATATATCAAAATCCAATTTACCACTTACTAATGTTCTTTGTTTGTATTATGTAAGGAACTTGCTTACTACTCCCACATAAATGTGCAATATATAGACATGACCATACCATGACATACATTAAGTTACCAATAGTTGAAGCATAAGGGATTTTCCTCATTTCCTCGTTCTTCTTGTCGTCATAAGGGCACAAATAAAAACTAAGTTTGAATTGTGATGCTAGGGGTGTACCAACTAGTTTGGCATCATTCATACTGATCATGTCTAACACCTTCTTAATATATTTTTCTTTTGACAACCACAAATTTTTGTTCTTTCTACCATGTATAATCTTTGTAACAGCCCAAAATAAATATCTAATTAACTTATTAACATTAAACTTAAATCAGAGTGGCCCTTACCTAGCCAAATAAACATGTAATTAATTAACTAAATTCAAACTATGAATAGTGCTTACCTATGCTTACCTATGGTAGAAGTAGGCTTACCGCAACAAGGTTTTGGGGACGACTCTCCACCCAACCGTAGGCTCAATTGCGCAAGGATTTGCTACAACTGGCCACCCCCGAGCCCTCAATCAACGTACTACTGCCAGTGACTCCTAAGTCTTAGAACACCATTCTCCCAAGAGAATGAAAGATAGAATCTCGGAATGATGGAATGCATGAATGCCTCTCATCTTCCTCACCATCTATTAAATAGAACAACATTGGAAGGGGAACCACATGCACACACTCCATGTGTCTACATGCAACTTTCTTTTGATTTTTAGCTTTCTTGTTTTATTTCTTTACTTTTCTTTTGATTTTTAGCTTTCTTGTTTTATTTCATTCTTTTTTATAATTTTCTTGTTTTATTTCTATTTATTCTTATTTAGAGTTTTAGTATGGTTATTACTATTTTTATGTTTATTATTTTTATTTATTTACTTGTATATATTTGTAATATCATTTATTATTTAACATTCATGATTTATTATCTTTATTATTTTTATTATTTATTATTAAGTGATTTATTTATTTATTATTAATTATTATTTTTGCATTATTTATTATTTATTATTATATTACTATATTATTATTTATTATTAAGGGGAGGGATATTACATACTCTCCCACTTTAAGGTACTTCATCCCGAAGTTAAGTTGAATTATTTATTATTTATTATTTTTATTATTTCTTAACTTCATGTTGCTAACACCCTCTGCTGAACTAGTATAACCAGCAGGCATCGAAAGTCCCCAACACCCCGGGAAATAAAAAGGAATCTCTGTCCTTTTTCCCACTTTTGGCACCAGGCATAAGCCTGACCCGGTCTGTATCCTAGTCCAAGGCTGGCCCCAAGGCTCGCGCCTGACTCAGACCTCATCTGCCCCGAGGCAGGCATCCGGTCCGGTACTCAATGACCCCAGGCATCTCGCAAGGCTGGCCCACTCCCTGCACAACTACTTAAGGTGCACAGCCCCAGGCATCGAAGTCCTTGACATCCCTTCTAGACTTCGGCATCCCAATCCAATAATAGGCACCTAGCATATAACATCAGGCACTTGGCCTCCTCAAGATGGTCCTACAGCTCTTCAAGAGCTATCCATCAAGAGCTATACACAAGACAAAGGAACCACTGGCATATGTAGTGTTGATTGAGTTTTGTCCCCAACCCATATGGTGTTACTTATTCTCCCTCGTGCGTATGGGCTCGCACGAGATCATAAAATAAACCGGCCCTCTCGGCCCATTTGTGGAGTCCTGTGAATCATCACATCTCAACATGCATCCAATGCATTAACCATACCATCATAGTATCATAGGAAATAATCCACATGCCAACTCTTGCATGTCATCATGAGAACATTCATCTTTGTTAATCGCGACATTATGAATAATAAGGAACTGCATGCTCATGCATGTCATAGATTTGTACGGAACTATCACATGCTTCAGTTATACCATCAACATAATTATATTAAAGACATATCATGACTTCTCATAAATGAACCACATGTCAATAATCCTCATATTATAGCATCATAATTCCTATGCCACATTATGCATATCATATCCATCAAGAGTATTGAACATTAAATACCTATCACCACGTAGTAAATGAATATATCAATATACCTTGACATAACGTCATAATACCTATGCATATCACTATTATCATATGGATACATTATCACTATAATGAAACATTGTCAATATGTTTTCATCAAGTTGTCAATTAATTTTCAATAATCATTTCAATTTCTTTCTACTAGGTAGTTGATCATTTACACCAACGGTATATCATTAAATTTCACATGAGCCTCATCATCTTGAGTCTTAATCTCTCGTCATATATTCTTCCTTCCCCAAGGAAATTCTGGTGAATTTCATTGTTTAAGATATTACTAGTGATACCATCATCATCTATCTCAAAATTAAAATCCCTTGATTTTACATCCATTTACCCTTTGGCTTATTGATTCCAATATCGCTATATGCAATTGCATATAAACACTATTTCATCATGATTTAATCTTTATATCATGAGGATTTGTTGATCCATGTTGACTTATTTAACAATTAGCACTTCATCCACCAAAAATATTTTCTTATCTCGTCGAGTTCGTAAAGTTCGTATCTCAATACCACTTGATTTCTTTATCATAAATTCAGTTTCCTCAAGTTGGGCAGAAGACTCTTTCTTGTTAAATAGTATCATTATTTTAGATTTTGAAACAGTTGGAAACACTACTACCATCTTTATCCATGGGAAACTTAAATGTGAGGTGTTATGTGGAAACCACCTCTTTTAACATTATGGGAAGTCTTACTCGTGAAATAATGAGTCAAGTACAATCTCTATTAATTGACTTTTACTTCTTTTGTCACTATGTACACAATCCTTCTCAAGGTATCCGTATAAAATTTCTAGCAACATTCCTTCCTATATCTTCCTCATTTATTATCATTTGGTCATCATGCAACTTCACCTTCACATTTTTTTAAAAATATGTAGATCATCATTATGACCATTACCAATCATGTTTCTAGCTTTACTCATCAATACCTTTAAAAGAACTTTCTTCTTGATAGAACATCCCTTCATTTCCTCCTACCCGATATTCATAGATATATTTTTCTTTTTCTCCCTGTCTTGATTTCCTACTATTCCATGTCTACTGGCTAAAAATGGAAGTTTCTTCACTTCATTAAATTGACTTGAATTGTGGTTTCTTCTCCTTCTCTCCTATAGCATTGATATCCTTTGGAAATGTTGTTACTATTTCCAACTTGGGTAATACATAAAATCTCCTGATCATACATCTTGTTATCCATAATTCATTCATATAGTTAGTCACCTATGAAATATTTACAATGTGGCTCTCCCATTGTTATAGATGTTGTTATGCACACAACTTATCTTCTCCAATCATTCTATTTATCATACCTTACAGGTTCCTTAAAATAACCTTCATTATTACCCTGATTTTTCAACTTCATTAGTTGATTGCCAATACTTTCTTCTTTATGTGCATCATCCTTAGATAGACCTTATAGTGATACCTTTAGAGTACCAAGTCATGATTACACCAAACTCTTCCATTATGTTTTAAAATAGGTTGTTTCTTCTTATTGATTTCTTACCCCTGTTGTGATACTTCTTCTCTACCACCTTAAACATCTGATCCAAGTTGGCCATAATCACATGAACTATCATTAGCAAGTTTCTCCTTTCCATTTCTCTTTAGACATCTTTATCCACTATATGCAATTAAACTTGAATCATGAAACCTCATGTAACATTATACTCAACATCTAAACTGAAATCCAAGTCTGTACAAGTTGCCATTGAGAATATAATAGTACATGAGCAGATACATGTAATCTGAATGGCAATGGCAGTGCAAAATTAAATTTATTAGAAGATCATATTGAGAGAGTTGTGTTCTTGTAAGTAACAACCCAAATAATTAGTGAATAGTATGATCAACATTCAAGGAATGTTATCTCTGTGTTTTTAGATCAGATTGAACAATAAAATAATGAACATATTCTAGTGAACAATGATCATCTAAAGGTAATAAGATATCAGAATTTATCCATTGTGAATTGGAATAGATTTCACTATTTTAGAGCACTTTAATTGGTGACAAATTTCAACTTCAATTATCCAAATACTTCAAGTGCTATGTAAATTGTGTTGTAAAATGAAACATGTGAGCATACCATATCAATAGTGCAATGATAGCCAAACACTGTAATCAGTCACTTAATATCAAGATTCATCACTGAAGAAGCATAAAATAAGAGCCAAAATACTTAGATTATTGTTGTGATAATTATGCAGTGAATTTTTAACCAGATATGTATTAACCATGCCAAATTTATTCAACAAAGTTTTGAAGATTTTTGATTCATCTCAATCTACTATTTTGTATATTTTTCCCCTACTGCACGACATGCAATCAGACCATTGCCAAATTTGAAACTGTGTGATTGATCATGCAAATTATCAATAATCACTAATTTTGTAGTATTAAAACTTAGAGAATTGTCTCAACATAAAATCAAAATTCCAATGAATAAAGCTTAAGAATATTAGTGGCAGTATTGTTTTAAGAAGGTACTTGAATTCTGAAAGAAAATTCACCATGACTTTTGAAATGATATGTCACACCAATATTAAGTCTACAGATTCATGACCTTATGTGCTAGGATAAATTGAAATTATGTGCTGTAGAGTGAAATATTGTGAGTATCTGTTTAAGCAATCATAACTTATGTTAGAAGAATTAAATGGACTGCTTTTAACAAAATAAATCGTTTAAACAAATTTATTGAATGTATCTTGAGATTCTTATGGCTATTAAATGATTACTCTAAGGAAATTTAAGAAATCAAATAACCAAAGAAATATTCCACACCATAAAGAAGAGACACCGCCACCCGACCCAGAACCGGATCGGATGACTGGGAAGGTTATCCCTCCCCAACACAAAATAAAATCATTTTATTAATTATATGGCCTGCCTGCAAGCGCACCCGCGAAGGCAACACCATCCCTTAAATTACAATACATTTAGCCATATTAATTTCCCGGATAAGACATAAAATTGCCTGCATAAGACATAAGATTATAAGCTTGTGGCCATGGCGATGCATGTTCCTGCAAATTCCATTGTTCCTTTTGACAACAATGGCGAGAAATCTGCACACACTATAAGATCAACCTCACATTGTGGTTCGAAACATTTGTTGAGAGACGGTACCATTTACACAATCAATTGTACCATTTCCTCATCCAAGGTAGGTAATTGTTCCTTCAGCAAATTATATAGAACTGGTATTTGTTTATACTCATTTATCCAATTATTCATACCGGAAGAAGAATTTATACAACAATACTCTTTTTCATGCGCTGTTGTATATCTCCTTACACTAAGTCAATATGTCATGATCTTTATAGCATATACACTTATATATTAAAACCCTTAAAATAATTTCCTCTATAAACTCACTTGAAGACAACTTCATTATAATTTCACACATTAATAACATAACTAACTTTTAAATTCACTATTCTATACACTCATTAACAATTTGTATCTCCATCTCACAATATAATATATATATTTTTGTAATTTTCTTATTTTAATAAAAATGTTTACATTCTTTCCAAAAAAATAATTATATATTATCTTAAAATATATCTTTGATATATATTGTGATTCTCTAAATATAATACAAAAATGTAATTTCAAATTTACTAAAAATGTATTAACACAACTTCTAAATATTAAATGTAGGACTATATTTAAACACTTTTCACCTTATTAAATAGAAAAAGAGGGTTGTAGGGAAGAATGGTTTATAACCCTTAAATCGAAGCACTTGGAAACATGTCATGTTACTCTGCATCGATAATAATATAGAATTTAAAATAATGTTCGGATTTTACAGAGGAATTTAATGCTATGAAGATTAGAAATTGGATAGTGAATAGTTAAATGATGAGACTTTCTCGAGTAGGGATAAAATCCATTAATTATTTTATTAAAACGTATGTATAATTCCATGTTATACATGTATTTTTCTTACTTTTTCATAAATATTGTAAGCGGGACAATATTATCACAATAAAGAGATCAACTATAAAACCATTTTAATGTGTAAAGCCTCTAACTCACTCCACTCTTTTAAAAAACTAGTACCTCTTTTGCATGTCTATCCACCTTTATAGAATGACTTTGCATGTCTATGAGCCGTACTTGCATGTGATATATATATTTTTTTAACAAAATCAAACTGCAATCTAAATAGATGCAACCACGTATGGAAAGTATGAGTATCTATAAGTGTGTATAAAATGAAAATGTATCCATATACAATCGTTAAACGAGTTCAATTAATTAAATCCCTGATAGAAATGTTCTTTGTATACATTCAAGAAGAATAATAATTGTTTAGGCCCAAAGGCCTTTTATTAAATAAAAAAAGCGATTTTCCAAGAAATGGTAAGTTTCCCATAATATAAGACAAAACAATCTAGAGGAAAGTTCACTGAGTAATAGATGTAGTATTTCTCAAATAGAAACCTACCTTGCATATGGATAGGTAAATATAAAATATATGTTAATTAGTCGAAGAATCCAAGTCAAAATTTCAGAAGCCATGAGGGGAACGAAATAGAGTAGACACAAATTAGAGAATACCTCGAATAATTGACAGGTCGCTCCAGATCTTTGTCTTGAGAGGGAAATAACAAACGTGTTATGGAGGAGTTTATTTGTTCAATAAAAGAATAGATTAATAAGAACCTATACGGTTCTATGATAATATACAACTGCAGTTATGATTTATAAATTTAAAGAGGAACTAGATAAGGATGATAAAAAGATTCCTTAAAATATAGAGAGAACACTGCAATTATGGGAATAATTACATTAGAGTTGTATTGACCTCTAAAGACGTGATCGCGGGTTCGACTCCAATTTCTCATACTCGCGGGTTCTATTACCACACCATAAAGACAAAGAGCTTATTAATCATAAGTATAATATAAAAACTATGGAACCTAGCAGGCTAGCACTGGTACGCTGCTGTGGGGGTTTAATTCAAAAAAATCCAAATTCTATTTACACAGGCATAGAAGTTGAATACTCAAAGAAATATAAATGAAATCAGAGTTTTAATATTGACTTTCCAATCCCCTTGGTAGAAGGTTTTTTTTTAAAAGGAGACCTCCAACTTGGTATTACTACAACCCTTTCTTTGCTACTAGAAGAGGGCTAGAAATTTTTATATGTCATCCACCAGAAATTTCCCCCATTTTAGAAAACTGCGAGACTGAAACTGGCACATAAAGGAGAACATTTGGTACTTCATATTTATGGTTGGCTTTATGATAGAATTTCAGCTGAACCTCACTTTTACTAACTTAACAAGTGTACATACTTGTATTTCATAACCCATGGATCACCGTCTTATGGTTGAAATTAGGCAATGTATTTCAAAAAGGAAACTTAATGAAAACTCATAATTCTTCAGATTTCTGTGATTCTCCTTATTCTTCATGCTACCTTCAAGATCACCCACAATATTTATTTATACTTCTATTATAGCGGAAAGTTTATTATAGCATAGCGGAAAGGTGTATCTATTTCATTGGAAGGCCCAAGTTCCAACATATAATGTTACGGACAGTCCTATAACACTTCATTGATTACATAACAAATTTACACATGAGCATTGCAGAGAAGTTATTTAATTTTCTATACCTATATGGATCTGGAGCATACTTGAGAAAGAGAAGAAGTGTGCCTTGGTTACTGTAAAATTCTAGCTAGCTGCACAAACTATCCCGAGTTTTGCTTGAACACCTCTTTCAGATCGACTGGTTGAATCAATCAATATCCCATGATTCATCATAGGTGAAAATGTTCATATTATTTATATGTCAAAATAAATAAAAGTGGGCATTCCAGCCTACAAAGTTGAGCCTAGCTGTTGAGCAGATGCAAAGTTTTCCAGAACACATTTCGTCAAACGGTTAGCATGCAACGTTAAATTTCGGGGTTGTTATAGGGTGATTTTAAATTCTGATAGTTGCAGATATTTTAAAATTGATTTTTGAAAATTGTTTGAAACGAGCTATATTATAACAGTAGTGCTTTAGATTCTTTTGATTTCACTCTACGTTTTGTAATAGAATCAAAGTAAAATAAATATAAACCTGTGTCTTGTCATTATTCTGAGCTATATTTCTTTTATTGTTTTAGAAATGACGGGGAAGAGGATTTTGGAATGTAGTGAGAGAAATATCAGAAATAAAAATGGCAACCAGCATTTTGATAAAATCAGAAGAGATTTTGAAACGGCATCAGTATCAAAGCGGAGCATAAGTAGCTTCTTTTCAAAAAGCCTGGTGAGAAATAGATCTACAAGAAACAACATAAGACAAACACATCTGAACTGGAAACTGCTACAGAGGACAAGGATGTTATAAGTCTGAAGTTCAGGAAACTGGAGGACACAAATGATACTTCTGATCAGAGATTTAGAAGATATTCAATAAAACAAATTAAATTTGCTACGGATTTCTTCGCTGAGGGCGTTTCTTAAATTCCAAGACAACAAAACTGGGTTTATTTAATTTGACTTTTAGGTTTTTTTTTTTTTTATTTTTTTTTAGAGTTCAAATCATTTTACCTTTCTATGTTTACTTAACAAAAATTTAAAAGAGATATTTCATTTTTCAATTTCAAAAATTCTCTCTGATAAATTGATAATATCAAGAAAATAATCAATTAATTAGAAGTGTGCCCTACTTAAAGGAAAATATCGGAGAATAGGATTGAAGCGTACCCTGACATGCAAAATGAAACGCACGACACAGCTTGAAAACCCTGAAATAAAAATTACGTGTACAACGAGGGTTTGTAGACCAAAAAGGGACATGCGGCCTCCTTGAAGTAACGATCCTGTAACTTTCAAAACAAGTAGAGTTAAACAATCCCAATTTTTTTTAAAATGCCCATAGGTCCTAAGGGTTGAGCCAAAGCTCTGATACCACATGTAACAGCCCAAAATAAATATCTAATTAACTTATTAACATTAAATTTAAATCAGAGTGGCCCTTACCTAGCCAAATAAACATGTAATTAATTAACTAAATTCAAACTATGAATAGTGCTTACCTGTGCTTACCTATGGTAGAATTAGGCTTACTGCAATAAGGCTTTGGGGAGGACTCTCCACCCAACCATAGGCTCAATTGTGCAAGGATTTGCTACAACTGGCCACCCCCGAGCCCTCAATCAACGTACTACCAGTGACTCCTAAGTCTTAGAACACCATTCTCCCAAGAGAATGAAAGATAGAATCTCGGAATGATGGAATGCATGAATGCCTCTCATCTTCCTCATCATCTATTAAATAGAACAACATTGGAAGGGGAACCACATGCACACACTCCATGTGTCTACAATCAACTTTCTTTTGATTTTTAGCTTTCTTGTTTTATTTCTTTACTTTTCTTTTGATTTTTAGCTTTATTGTTTTATTTCCTTCTTTTTGATAGTTTTCTTGTTTTATTTCTATTTATTCTTATTTAGAGTTTTAGTATGGTTATTACTATTTTTATTTTTATTTATTTTCTTGTATATATTTTTAATATCATTTATTATTTAACATTTATGATTTATTATCTTTATTATTTTTATTATTTATTATTGAGTGATTTATTTATTATTATTAATTATTATTTTTGCATTATTAATTATTTTATTATTTATTATTTATTATTAAGGGGAGGGATATTACAATCTTCACGCCCAATTTTTGTTGTTTTGGACCTAAATCTTTCATTGCAAATTAAATGCCCAAATCTTTCTTCAACCTATTGATTATGTGTTTATCATGTCCAAAAATTAGCATATCATCCACATACAACATTAGTATAATATACTTTTCTTGGTCATACCTATTGACGTAGGCACAATGATCAACCTCGAGCATTTTGAAGCCATGCTCTAGCATAAATGAATCAAATTGCTTGTACCATTGGCAAGGTCTTTGTTTAAGCCCATAAAGGCTCTTCTTCAACCTTCAAACAAGGTTCTCTTTACCTTCTACCTTGAATGTTTCTCGATGTTCCATACAAATTTCCTCTTTTAATTCTCCATGAAGGGAAGTATCTTCACATCTAATTGTTCACTCTCAAGGTCTAAAGTAGCAGCAAGACCAAGGATAACTATTATGGGTGACGTTTTAACAATGGGTGAATTTTATTGTTGTAAATTCAATACCTTCTTTTTTAGAAAATCCCTTCACCCCTAACTTTGCTTTGTATCTTTCCTTCTTCTTTTCATTATCATGTTTAATATTGTATACCCATTTGTTTTGTAGGGAATTTCTTCCTTTTGGAAGCTTCACTATCTCCCAACTTTTGTTTTCCTGTAGAGATTTCATTTCTTTCTTCCACTTTTTGATAGTTTCCACTTTATGAGCTTCCTAAAAAAGTTTAGGTTCACTTTGATAAGTTAAAAAAATATAATTTGAGGGGGGATACCTTTGTGAGGGATTATGAGGGCTATAGACATATGAATCAACTGTGGTGGTGTGTTTTCTGCTTAAATCTCTTTTAATAGTTGCAACAAGTTTTCTTCTTCTTCTTGTCCATTAGTTTCTACTTGTTGCCCATCTTGTTTCTGAATTTGTTGTCCAAATTCATTTAATTGTGGGATATTTTCTTGTTGTTTTGTAAACCTGTCAAAAATTTTCTTGACATCCATAACACCTACATGCCTTTTATACATCTCAAATTCATTAAATATCACATCCTTGCTTCTTACAATTTTGTGATTAACTAAATCCTATAGACAATAACCAAACTCACCATCCACATATCCCAGATATATACATTGATTTATCATCTAATTTGGTTCTACGTTCTTTGGGAATATGAACAAATGTTTCACATCCAAAAAAATTTAGGTGAGAATAATTTACCTTTTTACCACTCCAAACTTCTTCATGAATACAATCATTTAGAGTTGTAGAAGGTGAGCAATTGATGAGATAATAAGTTTTCCTTATTGCATTTGCCCAAAAATGCTTGTCCAATCTGCAATTTGACAACATACTCCTCACCTTCTCCATAATAGTGTGATTCATCCTTTCCGTAGCATCGTTTTGTTGGGGAGTACTAAGGACAATATTCTAATGTCTCATGCAAAACCTATTGCAATAATTCTTGAATGTATTGGAGCAATACTCTCCACCATTATCAGTCCTCAAACACTTGGGCAATCTATTAGTCTCCCTTTCTAACAATAACATAATTTTTTTGAAATATTTCAAACATCTCACCTTTACTTTTCATAGGGTAGGCCAAAACCTTCCTGGATGGATCATCTATGAATGTGACAAAATATGAGGCTCTTCCTAAATACTTAACATTCACTATCCAAAATACATTAGTGTATTAATTCTAATATTTTTGTTTTTTTCTTTGATGGCAACCTCTCATAAAAGAAACTCTTTAATTCTTAACATAAATAAAATTCTCACAGAGATCAAATTCATGCGATTTCAATCCTAGAAGTAGATTTTTACTAGCAAGAATGTTTAGGCCCTTTACACTCATGTGGCCTAAGTGCTTATGCCACAACTCCACCGAGTTTTCATATTTCACAACAATAATTGCATCTGATATCTTTATTATTTTCCTCATTGTATAAAAAGTTCTTGCTTTGAATCCTTTAGTCAAAACCAATGATCCTTTACTAATTTTCCAACCACCTTTCCCAAAGGTTGTGGAGCAATGTTCATCACCCAATTGTCCCATAGTGATCAAACCCATACACATTTCTAGCACATGTCTAACCTATTTTAGCAAGATACCTTGTCCATCCTTTGTCTTAATTCAGACATCTCCCACCCCAATAGTGATCTAGGCTCGGGTGTGACAACAAACCCTTCCAAGACCTTTTACTTTCGTGATGTGTTAAATTGTATTTTTAAAAGAACATGAATGAATATATCTGCATGCTGTAAAGAAGAGGAACATGAAATTCATCAACACATGAAAACATAAGCCGTTGATAACGGAGTTCACCTAGGAGGTACTACGTCTCCGGGCCTTGGTGTCAAGATGGTGTAGGCTGCTGCATTAAGTGTTGTTAATAGTGATGATGTACATAAGTGATGCTATTATCATATAAGGAAAATTCCCTCACGCAGGAGTGGCTCCAAGAAATGTTCCACTACAAGAACTCTTCGTCAAAAAGGACTACTATCAGTATGACACAAACTCATGCATGATGATAATGAACATCCCGCCAACATGGCACAAAAGGGATTTCAATGCAATCATACATGGCGACAACATGAGCATCCCATCAACATAACGACAAAGGGATCTCAAACAAAACATGACGAATCATGACAACAAGTACATCCACAAATGATTCTACATCACATCAAGTAGGAATCATGAAAACAAGTAAGAAACAAGATCCCGCATCAAACATTAAACAAGGATTTGTGCAACATAATGCATAGAAAAAGAAGTACATGAACACACTGCATATACCTCACATTTAGGGGCCATCTGAAGAAAAGGATGTCAAACTGTTGAAGCTTTTCACACCATCGATCTCACGACATCGAATCACATGGAAATGACTGCTCGCACATGAATGCTGACACTTGCACTCCACTTAGAAAAGCGGCCGAAAATTGAAATGAGAAAATGGAAAATATGAACACACCATCAGATTTGTGGCGTCAAATAGTGAAAAATTGACTGTCAAATTTCCGAATTTTGAGAAAATGAAAATTTGGGGCTCAAGGAATCTTTTAGATTCCCCCTAGATTCCTCAAATGTTCCCTCCTTCAAGTTCTCTGAAAATCAACCGCTCAGATTAGGAAACTGATTCTGCCATCGGGTTCGTGTCACTGAGAGGTGTAAGATCGACATAAAATTTGTCCAATTTGGACACTACAAAAATTTTACCCTCCTCGAAATTTTGCTCCATCATGGTTCCACTTGCATTAAAAATTAATTAAAATTTTTCCTCAATTTCATTTCATGCTCCTGGTTCCTCCATGCTGCCTCAAATTACGTGCGTGCTCCTCTGCCTGGGCGCACTGATGAACTGAGTTTTTAAATAAAAAAATTTGGACGGAGCTCACAAGAATTCTGTCGGCGGAGTTGGTTTGAGATTTGTTTGTTACAGAGGAGGTCAGGCAGTTAAACCCCGCCTCCTCCTTTTTTTATATAACAAAATTTTGTTAATGGGAAGGGAGGTTGGGCTAGGCCCGCCCACCCCACCTGTCCCCTCTCTTATGGCCCACATTTCTTTTTAATAGGCAGCGGGTGGAAGGTTGGGTCCGTGCCCCAAGGGCCGACCCACCTTTAATAGGTTGTTTCAATGGTTCTGTGGGAGGGGATGGGGGTAGTGGCCTGCCCCTCCACTAATACATTTATGTGGATAGGATTGGGGTGGTGGGGTTGGTGGCCCGCCACTTTTTTTTTTATATTTTTTTTTGTTCAACAAAACAACCTGTGCATTTTTGAAAATTCGCATTTCAACTGAAGGAGTCATTTTAACCAAACGACAATTTCGCCCGGAATCTGGCTGGAGTTGGCCAAATTCTGTCCGTTGGAAAACGTCCAAATTTTGCCTTCATTAATCTTGTCGAGTCAACAAAGTCAACCCAACTTTGACTACCTCTATCTTCCTCATCCGGACTTGGATTGACGAACTGTTCACACCACCGCGATCATGACGTCGAAATCTTTAACATGAACCTAGTTCAAGCATAATCCAAACACTTTGATTTTTGAGCTTTCATAAGCCCTCTTTGTCTTGTGTGTGTCTCTGGAGCCACCTAGATCAATCCTCCCCACTGAGGAGCTTTTGGTCCTCCAAAAGCATGAAAAACAATCTGCAACTTTTTTGTACCTTGTCTGCATCACAAGCATCCTGAAAGGCCTCGCTTCCATCCCCTTCACCTTTGTTCTTCGTAGCTTTAAGTGATGAGATGACACCTGCAACCTCTGCAACATGTAGTACGTTGTTTTTCAAATTATATGCTTTGAATTTCATGACTAACTAATGACCCAAGTGTCCCACACTTGCCACGAGTTTATAACACATACTTGGTGGTCAAGTTTTACATCAAGATGGACACAATACCCTAGCTATGAAAACAAGGCCAACATATCATTGTTGCTTAAACAAGTGATAGAAACATATCATCACTGCAACACATGATTTACAACAATAAGGTTGAACACTATTTTGTTTTGACAAGTGATAGAAACACGACATCGCTTCCACAGTTTATCATGCAACTCAAAATAAGACCAGACATCATTGTTGCCTAACAAGTGACGGAAAAAATCATCAATTTTACATTTTAAAATGCAACAAATGATTTACAAAAGCATGACCATGACAAGACAAAATATTCAGAAACCATTTTTCACTTATCAAGGTGAATGGGTCGCCTCCTTGTGGCGCATTCAATGGTCAAACGACTGCTTCACCTGGTTCAGGAACCGACACTTTGTCTTTAAGGTGCTACTCTAGATGGAGCCTCCAACAAGTCGCTCTTTGATGGCCACTTTTGTTGCAGTGACTGCAATAGGTTTTCTTCCTCGAGATTTGCTTACCATGTTTCTTTACCTACTGTTGAGGGGGTCTTTCACGCCTCATCCTTTTGTGTGCTGCCATTCTTTTCCAACACTTAGAAAATGTATGGTTATGTAATCCAAAAAAGGTACATGTTTTTCGATGTCTTGATTTATGTCCATTATTAAAAACATGATTACAATTGAAATGAGCATTCGAGTGTCGAGAGTGGTTATACCTTTCCCTATTGTCTCTGGTGTAAGTATGGCGATGAGAGATTGCCTTAGCTCTTTCCCTGCCATGGAAACTGCCATGGGATGATGGGGATGTGTTCCCATCATTCTCTTTCCTTGATGATTTTGACAATGTCTCGGAAGCATATGACACCTTTGAGAATTCTCCCTTGGTGTATCCCACGCCTGCAAATCGATGTTTATGCACAACTTTCAAAGGCTGAGTTATGCCTTGGTTATTAACACCAAGTTCTTTTTCCTCCATGTGCCTCTTCCTTGTAAGGAGCCTTATGTTTGTCCCTGTAATTGGGATCTCCACAACTCCAACAGAAATCATACTATGTGAAGATGAAACTGAAAGGAAATCAACCTCTTTTACCTCCTTTGTCAATTTGGAAAGAACTAATGAGGGTTTCTCATCATCTGTTGTTGGTGGTTCGCTCGCTGTCTCGGCGCATTCCCCAAATTCTTTCCTAACATACCCAAGTCCTGCCCGATGGGGTAATTCTTCTATTTTGATGGGGTTGACAATGCCTTGGCCATTAACGCCCAAGCCTTTTCCTTCATACCCCATTTTCTTCAACAATTTGGAGCCAATTCCTATGGTATGATTTTCGAAAACAGCAAAATCATCATCAGGACACATACATGAATTTAGAGAATTACTTTTTACCTCACATGGGTCACGCTGCAACTTTTCCAAGGTCTCATCCTTAGCTTGTAGCTGTCGTAGCAAACTATGTTTCTCCTCTTTCTCTTCATGTAGATGCATCTTCAATTCAGGGTTCTCTGTTTGAAGATTCTGGTTGTTGTTCTTCAATTCTTCTAGGGCCTCTTCCGTGGCTCGCAACTGAAGCTACAATCGCTCCTTTTCCTCTGTCTCTTTTTGTAGATCTTGATACATGATTTCCACCCTTTTGGAAATTTTGGGCATGGTCTCATACATCGCTTTTTCATCCTCTGTCGCTGCACATTCCATTGTTCATGCTTGCAATTCACATCCAAGCAAAGACCACTGCGATACCACTTGATCCAGGCCCGGGTGTGACAACAGACCCTTCCAAGACCTTTTACTTTCGTGATGTGTTAAATTGCATTTTTAAAAGAACATGAATGAATACATCTGCATGCTGTAAAGAAGAGGAACATGAAATTCATCAACACATGAAAACATAAGTTGTTGATAACGGAGTTCGTCTAGGAGGGACTATGTCTCTGGGCCCCAGTGTCAAGATGGTGTAGGCCACTGCATTAAGTGTTGTCAATAGTGATGATGTACATAAGTGACGTTGTTATCATATAAGGAAAATGCCCTCACGTAGGAGTAGCTCCAAGAGATGTTCCGTTACAGGAACTCTCAATTGATCCAGCTGGCTCCAGACACACATAGGACAAAGAGGGATTATGAAAGATAAAAAATAAAAGTGTTTGGATTATGCTCGAACTAGGTTCATGTTAAATATCTTTTTGTCATGATCGTGGTGGTGTGAACGGTTCGTCAATCCAAGTCTAGATGCGGAAGATAGAGGCAGTCAAAGTTGGGTTGAATTTTGCTGACTAGGGAGGATTAATGAAGGCACAATTTGGAATTTTTCCGGCGGATGGAATCCAGCCAACTCCGGCCAGATTTCGAGTGAAATTGTCTCCTGGTTAAAATGACTCCTTCTGTCAAAATCTGAATTTTAAAAAATGCATAGGTTGTTTTGTTGAACAAAAAAATATAAAAAAAAAGGTGGCAGGCCACCAACCCCGCCACCCCAATCCTATCCACATAAATATATTAGTGGAGGGGCTGACCACTACCCCCGGCCCCTCCCATGGAACCGTTGAAACAACACATTAAAGGTGGGCCAGCCCTTGGGGCGTGGACCCAACCTTCCACCCACTTCTTATTAAAAAGAAATGCGAGCCATAAGAGAGGGGACAGGTGGGGTGGGCGGGCTGCCCAAGGCAGCCCCAACCCAACCTCCCTTCCCATTAACAAAATTTTGTTATATAAAAAAAGGAGGAGGCGGGGTTTGCCCACCAGACCTCCTCCGTAACAAATGAATCTCAAACCAACTCCGCCAACAGAACTCTTGTGAACTCCGTCCAATTTTTTATTTAAAAACTCAGTTCATTAGTGCGTCCAGGAAGAGGAGTGCACACGTAGTTCAAGGCAGCATGGAGGAACCAGGAGTGGGCATAGAAATCGAGGCAAATTTTTAATTAATTTTTAATGCAGGTGGAACCATGATGGAGCAAAATTTTCAGGAGGGTGAAATTTTTGCAGTGTATAAATTGAACAAATTTTATGTTGATCTTACACCTCTCAGTGACATGAACCTGATGGCGCAGTCAGTTTCCTGATCTGAGTCGCTGATTTTCAGAGGACCCAGAGGAGGGAATCTATGAGGAATCTAGAATATTCCTTGAGCCCCAAATTTTCATTTTCTCAGAATTAAGAAATTTGACAGTTGATTTTTCACTATTCGATGCCAAAAATCTAATGGTGTGTTCAGATTTTCCATTTTCTCATTTTAGTTTTCGGCCACTTTTCTAAGTGGAGTGCAGGTGTCAACATTCATGTGCGAGCAGTAATTTCCATGCGATTCGATGTCGTGAGATCGATGGTCCGAATAGCTTCAGTAGTTTGACATCCTTTTCTTCAGATGGCCCCTGGATGTGAGGTATATGCAGTGTGTTCATGTACTTCTTTTGCTATGCATTGTGTTGCACAGATCCCTGTTTGATGTTTGATGTGGGATCTTGTTTCTTACTAGTTTTCATGATTCTTGCTTTATGTCATGCAGAATCATTTGTGGATGTGCTTGTTGTCATGATTCATCATGTTTTGTTTGAGATCCCTTTGTCGTTATGTTGATGGGATGCTCATGTTGTTGCCATGTATGATTGCATTGAAATCCCTTTTGTGCCATGTTAGCGGGATGCTCATTATCATCATGCATGAGTTTGTGTCATACTGATAGAAGTCCTTTTTGATGGAGAGTTCCTATAGCGGAACATCTCTTGAAGCCACTCCTGCGTGAGGGAATTTTCCTTGTATGATAATGCCATCACTTATGTACATCATCACTATTGACAACACTTAATGCAGCGGCCTACACCATCTTGACACTAGGGCCCGGAGACGTAGTCCCTCCTGGACGAAATCCGTTATCAACGGCTTATGTTTTCATGTGTTGATGAATTTCATGTTCCTCTTCTTTACAACATGCAGATGTATTCATTCATGTTCTTTTAAAAATGTAATTTAACACATCACGAAAGTAAAAGGTATTGGAAGGGTCTGTTGTCACACCCGGGCCTAGATCAAATAGCATTACAAAAATGATTATTTCCTAAATGTACTCTACCATGATCATCTGCTCCATATGTAATAAACTTATTTTTTCCTGGGATCACATGGTGAGATTCCCTAGAGTCAAGCACCCAATCAATGCTATTGTTAGAAATATATAAACATTATTGTTGTACTGAAACAGTAAATAATACATCACATTGAAAAGCTACAATAGTGGTCTCACCTTCATTTGTGTTACTTGATTTTTTATTTTTGTTCCTTCTTCCAAAAACAACAATCCTTTTTCTCATGTCCTGCTTTTCTACAATGAAAAAAAATAAGTCTTCCTATTCTTGATTTCAATCTATCTCTTGCTTTTGAACCCCTATTTCTACTACATTCAATTTTACTTCCACGATCAACGAAGACTAGAGCTTCTCCTCCCTAGTTTTTTGCAATTGATTTGCATCACAACTCCTCATTCATTAAACTACTACTAACATCATCAAACTTTAGGGTCCCAATAGGTGCTGAAGTTCTCATAAATATTATCATTTTTTTCCAGTTGTGTGGTATGGAAAACATAAGTATGATGGATTTTTATCATCAGTTGAAATAATTTTGACAGAGGCAAGATGATTGGTAATTATATTAAATTCATTCAAATGCTCTGCAACTAAATCACCCTCCTTTATCGTGAGGCTATATAGCTTCTTCATCAAGAATACTTTATTTGATGTCATATTCTTGTCATACAAATCACGCAACTTCTGCCCTAACCCTTTTTTTTTTCTTCTCACTCACTATGTTAAATTAGAAACTCTTTGATAGGCATCGTCGAATTGTAGCAATGGCCTACTTGTCGAGAAAGATCCAAAGTTACGGCCCAACTGAAGCATCAGACTCCAGAGTCGGATTAACATTATTGTATTCATGAAAAATCATACTTACTCAATTTGAATTTGATTTGAATTTAATACCATACAAATTTGAATGAAAATATTTCAATTATGAAAAATATTGATAAAAAAAATTAATTTTGAAAAAAATGCATAGTATATATCTTAAGAACTTGAATATATATATCTTATTTTTTCTAACTGTTGATACCTAATCCTTAGGATTGGGTGAATATAATGTAAATAGATAAATAAGTAATATGAACAGTCATCTGGAGATGAAGTGAACAGTCTCTCCCTCATGTATATAATGAAGACCTACCTGATGGAATAACATACGAATCATTTTTGCCTTGAGGAGTTACTGCCTAGCCTGACATGGTATCAGAACCAGCTCCATTTTTTTAGCTTTTATGCCCTTTGTAACTCCCTATTCTGCTTCTCTGCTCTCCATTTAAAAGCGCTGCTCCATACAATGTGCTGCTCCATTCAAAAGCGTTGTCCATACGCTTCCTATATAATACGATGCCCATATAAACGTTGGTGTCAGTTGCCTGGCATTTTCTCTCAATCCTACCTACACCATTGACTTCTACTGCTATGCTGCTCAATACGTGTCTTGAACGTTGCTGCCATTCTCTAAAACAAACCTAAACCCTATTAGACAGCGCAGCGAAAATGTGGTGATATCCTCGGCCTTCGTGCGGTGAGTGATTCTGAAGAACGCTGGTGCAGTGAAGAACATTGCTCCTGAGATTAGATTGAAGGACATGGCACATGCAGAATGCTACGTTGAACTATTGTTTTTTCCATGTAAAACAATTCAAGTACTGATCTGAGTGTTTACGGCGACGAGAGTGTGTTTGTATGGCACAAGGTGTTGCTTTATTCATTGCCTGAATCTCAACAATAAGAACGGACATGAATTTCCAGCAAGCATGGACGACTCTAGTAAACCTCTTTTACATTGCACATGTTGTAGAATGGAACCCGGAAGAAAACGATAATTCTCTTAGGAAGCACACTGCAGTCGATTGGCCCGGAAGGGATTGTTTTTTTGGTAATCTTTACACTTTTGAATCGATGCTCCCGTCATCATCAATTAAATTCTCTTTGTTCTTCACAAAATTACATTAGATGCAAACCGCCCTATATATTTATGACCGATTTTGGTTGAGCAAACAAGTGAATTTTGAAAAATCGTGCATGGGGGCAACCTGTCCCTTGTCTTTGGTTCTGTGGTTCTTTGGATCGGTTTGGTTCTATTTGTTTATTTAGAAAATCATGTCAAATGCCCTTTTGAATTGTAATTAAAAAAAAAAAAAATTACCACAATACAATTTTACTGTATATTGGCAGAAATATTTTTCTATTAGCAGAAGTATATTTCTTTTTACAGTACTCAGTTTTTTTATAGTACAAGATTTTACAATGCATTCAATCATATCCATTGTGGGAATAGTTCTCACTGGCAAGGAGAACTATCCTAAGTGGTCCCGGATGATAAAACACACCCTTATTTTCAATGAGTTGTGGAAAGGAGTGTGTGTCGGAGATGGAGATAAAGAACCAGAACAACCTACCTTAGACAAAGAGCTCGTCATTTGGGAAAACAAGAATAGCAAAGCTTATGCATTAATCGTAGCATCTGTAAATGAAGAGGTGAGTCGCCATATTTTGCCATTTTCAACTGCTTTTGAAGCCTTACAAAAGCTGAAAGAACTCTATGACTCACATTCAGCACTTGAAGTTGTTCAAATCATGATTAAACTCTTCACTCTTGAACTGCAAAATAATGATCCTCTTGCTCTTGCATCTGAAGTAAAGTCTATAATGCATGATATTAAATCCACTAAGGTTAAATTGGATATTCCTCTTATCGCTTTTCTCAAGGTACTTTATCCTACTTACTCCAATTATCTTGAGTCATTGCAAGCAAATGGAAATCTCAAAGATATCACCGTTGACTCTCTTGTGAAAAAGTTTGCTGAAAGAGAGAAATCTTTTGGAAAAAAGACAACCCCTGAATCTTCTGAAGAGGTTGTGTGCCTTGCTCATAAAGAAAATCATCATGCTCAAGATTCTTCAAGAGGAAGAGGTGGTCGAAGAGGAAGAGGAAGATATTTCAAAGGCAAGGGAGCAGACATTCTCAAGGAGAAAAGGCAGATTTGCACTGCATTCGCTGCAAAAGAAATGGATCACATGATGCCTCTACATGCAAGCTACCACGGGACAAAATTGAGTAGCAAAGAAACCAACAGAAAGGTAAAACGGATGATACAGACAAAGGTAAAGCGCTTGAATCCTCTCACTATGTTGTGGCATAATGTAACATTGGAGTAAATGAAGATTTGTTTAATGCTTCACTTGCTTCTTGGAAAAATGATTGGTTGCTTGATTTAGGAGCGACCTGCCACTTGACTCATAGAAAAGATTTTTTTGAAGATTTCACTGACAATGTTGATGGAGTAGTATACTTTGCAGACCAATCAAAAAATCAAGCCATCAGGGCTTGGCACAATTAGGCTTAAACTGCCTGGTCTTCCAGACTTTCTTCTGCATCATGTTCTATATCTCCCACAGCTCAAGAGAAACTTGTTGTCCTTGGTCCACATCTGCCAGCAAGGTCACTCCATTCATATGTTTGATGGCAAGATTGAGGTAAGAAAAGCATCTGATCACTCACTTGTCATGAGGGGAATAGAAGAAGAAAGACTTCTCACGCTGCAAGGAACCTCTGCTCGTGCACAACATTTTTCATACAATTCTCATCATGAAGAAGGTACACTTCCATCAAGTTTATTATGGCATGCTAGATTTGGACATTTGAACTATGACAGTCTCTGCTTGTTGAAGAAAAATGGTGTTGCTGGTTTGCCTACAATTCCTAGGAAATTTAAGCAATGTGATACTTGTATTGTAGGAAAGCATAGCAAATAGTATTTCCATGATTCACATTCAAGAGCACATAGAAAACTTGAACTCATTCATTAAGATTTATGTGGTCCAATGCCTGTTCCTTCTGCAAATGGAAATAAATATATGATGACATTTATTGATGAATACACCAGAATGTGTTGGGTTTATTTATTGAAGAACAAATCTGATGTTTTTCAAACATTCAAGAATTTTCATAAATGGATTGAAAATGATGCACAATCTCATATTGGGTCTATTCACACTGATAATGGAAAAGAATACACATCAAATGAATTTGAAAACTATCTTCACTAACATGGTATCAAACATCAAACAACTGTGCCTTATAATCCCCAACAGAATGGTGTAGCTGAAAGAATGAATAGGACAATTTTAAATATGGTACGATCCATGGTCTTCTTCAAAAATGTAAAGATAATGTTTTGGGATGATGCTGTTCTATGTGCTGCATATATAAAGAATAGATGTCAATCTAATGCTATTAGAAACAAGACTCCATATGAAATGTGGTATGGAAATGTTCCTTTGGTAAAGCATCTCAGGGTCTTTGGTTCCACCTTTTATGCCTTGATACCAAAGGTACATAGAAAAAAACTTGGTACTAGAAGTCGTAAGTGTATCTTCCTGGGGTATTCAAACACCTCCAAAGCATACCGTCTCTATGATGAAGTAAATAAAAAGTTTGTTGTATCTAGAGATGTAATTTTTCTTGAATCATCCAAAACTGACAATGTTGTTGAGCGGCAACTTGATCGCTTAGATAGATTCGCAAAAGCAAAATCATTTCAAGAATTTGATAATCAGATTCCACATCTTGAAGGGAGGATTCCTATACTAGATCAACATGTGGAATCTTCTTCTGAGGAACACTCTCCCCCGCATGAAACTCTAACAACAGATGATGCTTTAAGTGATGTGATTGACAGAATTGGGAGACTCAATCTTGATTCAGTCCTAACTCAATCAACAGAGCAGCCAGGACCATCTGAGAAAGGTCCCCCAAAGTGGTTGACAAAGACACTTGAAAGTGTTCATCCTGATGAAGTTGGAAAGACAGGAACTAGAAATTCAAATCAGTAGAATGGAGGTGATGTGGATGACTCTAATTCACCTGTTGATATGGATGTTTCTTATGATTGTGAATTAAACTTGTCCATAGATTTTGAACCAACTTCCTTCAAAGAAGCTGCTTCTCATGATGAATGGAAATAAGCGATGCAAAAGGAGTATGATGCCCTCATAAAGAACGACACTTGGAAGCTGGTTGATCCTCCATTAGGAAACAAACCAATTGGTTGCAAGTGGGTCTGCAAGAACAAGTATAAAGCTGATGGCTCACTTGACAAGCACAAAGCTAGGCTTGTGGAAAAAGGTTTTGCACAGAAGGAAGGGGTCGATTATGAGGAGAATTTTTCCCCCACAGCAAAATGGGCTACCATCCAGACACTCTTTGCCCTAGCAGCTCAGAACAGTTGGAAAGTCCATCAAATGGATGTAAAAAATGCTTTCTTAAATGGAGATATAAAAGAGAATGTTTTTATGTCTCAACCTGAAGGATTTGTTGTGAAAGGACATGAACGCAAAGTATGCAAACTTGTGAAGTCCTTGTGTGGCCTAAAACAAGCACTGCGAGCCTGGTATGAAAAACTAATTGAGCATCTTCCGAAACTCAATTTCAAACATTATGATCTTGATGATGCAACTTTATTTGTCAAGAAAGTTGGCAAAACAGTGGTATATCTTGTGGTATATGTAGATGATCTTTTGATGACACGGAACAATGAAAGTTACATTGCATCCATAAAGAAGGAATGGGGGAAAAGTTTTGAAATCACTTATTTGGGCTATGTTCATTACTATCTTGGCATTGAAGTAACCCAACATTCGAAGTCCATATTTCTTTCTCAAAAGAAATACATTGGAGATCTGTTGAACAGGTTTGGCATGACACAATGCAATCCTCTTACTACTCCAATGGAACAAAACATAAAGCTCACATCTATTGAAGAAAAATAATTTGAGGATGCAAAAAAGTGTAGGCAACTTGTAGGAAGTCTCAACTACCTAACTACTACCAGACCAGACATTTCGTTTGCTATTGGAATCCTCTCCAGGTTTATGCAAAAGCCTTGTGAGGGACATTGGTTTGCTGCAAAAAGAGTTCTAAGGTACTTGAAGGGAACTCAAGACTTTGGAACCAAGTATACATAGGTGGACGACTTCAGCTTGATTGGATACTCTGATTCAGACTTCGATGGAGAAAAAGAAACTGGGGTACCTACTTCACGATATGCTATGAGTCTTGGATCAGGAGCCGCCTTTTGGAGATCACACAAACAATCAGTTCCAGTAGATTCCACAGCAGAAGCAGAATATGTGGCAACAACTGAAGCAACAAAAGAAATTGTGTGGCTCAGGAAAATTCTTGAAGACTTGCAGGTAAAACAAGTACAATCAACTCCACTCATGATTGACAATACCTCTGCAATAAAGTTGGCCAAGAACCCAAAGTTCCATGATCGAATGAAGCACATCAATACTAAATATCATCTGATTCGACATCATGTTGAGGCCAAAACAATCCATCTCCGTCATTGTTCCACTAATGAGCAAATTGTAGACATCTTCACTAAAGTGCTTGGAAGAGAAAAGCTTGAACGATTCAGAATGATGCTTGAACTCACCAACATCCTTTCATATTAAGGGGGGAATGTTGACACCTAATCCTCAGGATTGGGTGAATATAATGTAAATAGATAAATAAGAAATATGAACAGTCATCAGAAGATGAAGTGAACAGTCTCTCCCTCATGTATATAATGAAGACCTACCTGATGCAATAACATATGAATCATTTTTGCCTTGAGGAGTTACTGCCTGGCCTGACACTAACAATAAGATATTCTGATAATTTTCTTTTGATTTCATTTTAAATTTTGAATAATTTTTAGTAACTCTAAATAATATAGCAGTCGTAGAGATACAATTCACCCAAATATAAAATAAAAAACTCACACATATTCTTCCATGAGAGAACTTAAAGTCTAATATGGGCTTTTTAATTTCAAAATTTATTTGTCGGAAAACATATTTAGAAAATCACCATTCTCAACTTATCTATGTAGAATCTGTCAATAAAAATATATTTAAAAAATGAGTAATAATCCACTTTCACCTATTCTTTCTTTTGCTCTTTCTTGGCTTTCGGTAGTCCAAACTTAATCTAGAGTCTAACATGGGATTTCTAATTTCAAAATTTATTTATCGGAAATTCCTACATATTTAGAAAATCATCATTTTAAAACTTATTTATGTAGAATCTATCAAAAAAAATATATTTTAAAAATGAATAATAATCCACTTTCACCCATTATCTTTTTCCCCCTTTCTTGGCTTTCGGCCGTCCAAAGCAAGAATGAAATGAGATACAATTCACCCAAAAATAAATTAAAAAACCCACACTTACTCTTCCCTGAAAGAACTTAAATCTAAAAATTCTAACATGGGCTTTTTAATTTCAAAATTTATCTCTCCAAAATTGTTACACATAAAAATTCTAACATGGGCTTTTTAATTTCAAAATTTATCTCTCCAAAATTCTTACATATTTAGAAATTAATCATTCTAAACTTATTTATGTAGAATCTATCAATAAAAATATATTTAAAAAATGATTAATAATCCACTTCCACCTATTTTTTTTGTTTCCCCTTTCTTGGCTTTCCGCTGTCCAAAGAAAGAGTGAAATTGAAAAATGAAAATTTCCAATTTCACAATTGTTTCTATTTTCCTTATTTCCTAAATAAACACAGTTATCCACATGTATTATCCACGTGTATTGAGACCTTATCATTATATACCCACAAATCCTGACCAAAGCTATCCCTTCATAGAGCCAAAACATATCTAACTGTTCAGCTCCTACCAAAAACTAGAAGCCAACACTATTGACTATGGTGCCTGGCCTGCTAACTCCTTTGAAAACACTTTTATGTTAAGAAGCTCAAATGAACAAAACTGACAAACTAATCGAATTGATTAATTTTAGAAGTTTTTGTCCCAATTCGGGCAAATTTGGTAACTATGGTGAAAATGAATTGAATGAATCGGTAAGAATACTCTTACCTTCAACTGTGCTGCATTAGATACAGGTGAAATAGTAATTTTAATGTATATTTGGAAATATTTTGAAATTTAATGAATAAAAAGAGGTTGTATAAGTAAACAAGTTAAAGGGCCCAAGACTTGGACATATGGCAGTTGCGAAAGCCTACCCCTTTATGGACCACCAGTGGATAATTCTAAGTGATTTTTTTTAAATAACAGTTATGAGTCAACCTGATTTCTTAGATTGTCACCAATAACGACTTTCCCCACTTCTGATTCGACAACTGTAAGCCATGACAAATTTTCTTGCTATATAAAAGAGCTAATTAAAACAATTAATTTAACTGCTGATTAAAACAATTAACTTTAACTCTTATTTGTCCGATTCTATGAATGTTTGGAAGTCTGCAATTGGGATAAGATAATGATGGCCATTCAAGACTACCCCACCGTAGGGAGAAAGTTATTCTGTCATTATATTTGTATGAAGTTCCCACTGACCGAATCAAGAATACTTCTGCTGAACATTAGAAGATCATACAATTAGCTAGCTTTATATATTAGTAATATGTAGCAATATACATGAATCAAGAGAGCAGTACAAGGGCCATATTTAATTGAAAATATGAGGCACAGAGTGGAGCACACTTGCTGTAGAAAGCAGGCAATAAAGAGAGGATTTTGGTCACCGGACGAAGATAGGAAACTCATACGTTATATTAGAGCTCACGGGCATGGCTGCTGGTCATCCCTACCTGACAGAGCTGGTAACAACTAATAATTCATATGTGATGTCAGTTTGATCGATAGAATCATCATATATTAAATCTGTTTTTACTGCAATTAAGTTGAATGGATATCTCGCAGGATTAGAGCGATGTGGCAAGAGTTGCAGACTAAGGTGGATGAATTACTTGAGGCCGGGCATAAAACACAGCAATTTTTCAAAGGAAGAAGAGAACATTATCATTTTTCTCCATAGAGTCATTGATACTAGGTAGTTATTTTTGGAATTGATAATAGTGCAGTAATGATATTTTGTATGGTTGGTTGGTGGGTTATGGTGTTTTTTGTGCCTATATTTCTAAAATAATTCAAAATTTTGATAAATAAGGCTGAAATTCGTTGTTGCACTTTTCCCATGTCCATCCTATTTACTGAATATTTTCTAATCGGAAAATATTGAACTTGTTATATTTATGAATTCTTCCTTAATATTTTGTAATCTGCACGTATTAAACTTGTCATGTTTATGATTTTTTCCCTTCATATTTTGTAATATGCTCATATGTTTTTTTTTCTAAATAGGACTAAATCTATTGATGGAACAAAAAAAATAATACATGGAGGCACTAGCCTCTGCAGAACCTGTCTCAGAATTTATCATGTTTTAACAGATAGTAAAAAAATACTACCCTCAAGGGAAAACTAGTCCAAAAATTACTGTAAGAGCTGCTCACGCGGGTGAACTAGCCTATAAAAAACCTTGTAGAAGAGTTTTTTGAATGAAACATACAAAATTGACCCCCATTGACAGCGATTACAAATAAAAATTTCAAAAAGTACCCCTAAGATGGTGATCGGGTGACAAAAAACCTGGATAAAGACAGAGGCCTGCTAGGTGTTAACAGGTGGCAGCGATTCCTCCACAATGAGACACCTGTAGGCATCCATGTCTTCTCTGTCTTGCTAATGTCCACTAGTTGTGGCTTCCATCTTCGCATTGCCGCCAGGATTGCTAGCCATGGCTTCCATCTTCGCGTTGCCGCCAGGAGTGATGTGAATCTGTACTGCTTCTGTCTGGTTCAGAGCTTCACCATGAGGTCGGTGAGTCCCTGAGATGGTGCCTGTCCTATCCTGATTGGTGCAAGCGGGGGCTACAGTGCTTTGCGGCTCCTCTCTGAAGGCAACATAAACGATGGCGATAATACACGAGCGCTCCAGGGTGCACCAAAATTGGAACTGAGTGGAATGTCATGGATTCATCTCCGGGACAGAGTCATCACTGGGTTGGTGGGGTTCCTCCTCACGCTTGTAGCTGGCCCTCTGGGCATGTCCCTGTCCACTGCGGGTAATGGGGTACCTACCTGTGCGGTGAACAACAGATGAGGGCGAAGAAGAATTCGTAGGATTGGAGACAGAGAGGGACAACGAGGGAGGGTGGCTGGCTCTGCCTTTGCTGCTACCCCTTCTGCATCTCATTCTATGCTGCAAACGAGGCATATTTGCTTGGGAAGTTTTGATCCGACAAGTGCTTGTAGGAACAGGAGGAGGGATGGAGTGGTTCATGGAGGTAGGAGAGTGGGGAATTTGGTTACCAAAAGCAGAATCCAGGGCCGTAATAGGAGCTCTGAGACAGTGAAACAAGTTGTGCGAGAAATGGATGCCTTCGACCATTTCAATGCAACAGAGGATCTGGCATCTTCTACCCGTAGTCGTTCTAGAGCTCAGCTCTACAGCAGCGGGGAGGAAGTTACAGGCCAGAGGAGGCAAAGTGGGGGGAAGGCCATCCGAATTTTCCATCTTATGGTTCAGAGTGAGGTAACCTTGGCCTTCACCCTGCAATAAATTTTTTCCTCAGCCTTCACCCTGCAATAAATTTTTTTCGCTTGCAGCGAGCATTAAAGCGCCATTAATTGTGGCGGTGGGCATCTTGGTTGCAGCATGGGTGGCCATATGGCCATACCACTTGCCAACCCAGATGTGCTATGCTGTACCAGCACTAAATATCACCCACATCTGGGATAATATGCCCATATTAAACTTGTCATGTTTATGATTTTGTAATAATGTTAAACTTGTTATGTGTATGAACCTATTATGTAAGTGTGTAGTTAATTTGTATGAACCTGTTATGTAAGTCTGGTCAGGAATAGCAAGTCCCTTTATTTTGACTTTTTAGAATTGAATCTAATTTTGAACTATTGGAATTGATTTTAATATTATAAAATTTTAAATCTAATATCCATATTTAATGTGAAGCATGTTTATGTCAATTGTAATTTCAAGAATATCTAGGAATCACTTTATCAAAAGAGAGGTCAATCATTTAACCCTCTCTTGACCCTCAAATTCTTTGATACTCCATGAATCCGCAATAAACATAAGTCCAACATTCATTGTGATTATGGATTTGGACACTACGAATTGTTTCTAACCTATAAAATCTCAACTCTACACCCATTTTCATTGTGATTATGGATTTGTTTTGTAGATGGGCGCAGATAGCTAAACATTTGCCAGGAAGGACAGAGAGTGAAATAAATAATTACTGGAACAACTACCTCAAGAAAAAACTTCTCATTGGCTGCAAAGATCAGAGTTTAAGCGATGTCTCATAGACTAGTTATTCATCCATTTTAAAACATCTAGATATGCATGAAAACGTCACTGTAGAATATGATCACATTGCTAACCATTGCACTCATGTTGCTAAATATTTGAACGGATTTATCCAGTGCAGACCTGTAGAACTAGAGTTGTGTCAATACTTAAGATTTACCACTTTTTGTCAATACTTACTCCAATCCATATCAGGCACAAGATGCTCCATCCACCTCATATGAAAATTCCATTCCATCACCCCCTTGTGTGCTTAATTCTTAGAGCCCTCATAACAACAACATCCCTCTGGTAACCCCTCGATTATCTCCCACCAACTCTGTGGGTAGCGACTTGGAATCGCTGCTCAACCGAAAAACACTCAATCTCTGGTCACTTACTAATCATAAGTTGGAAAATCTCACCTCCCCACAAATTAGTCCTACTTCGGCTGGGAACATTATTGTTCACCGAAAGTGCAACCATGGTATTCGTCACTTTAGGGGCCATGCTAGAAAGCTAAACTCTCAATCCCCTAATGAAAAATTCCTTGTCGATGTTCCGATTGCTGACATCTCATCTTCACGGGCCCTTGGAGCACACATGCCCGAGCAGGATGTGCCATGACTACCATCTTATCTCTTAACACTCGGGGTTTGGGAACACCCTCAAAGTTCTAGGCACATGGACATTTATTTCACTTTGTTCATCCATGTGTTATTTTATTACAAGAGACCATGCATTCGATTTCAAATGTTGTTGCTTATTTCCGAAAAATGTTTCCGCATTGGTATATTTTTGCCACAACTGTTGCTGGACTTTCAGGTGGGCTTGTGGTCATATGGGATCTGCTCTGGGTGTGGGCAACAACCTACTCTTGCTTGGTGGGCATCTTGATCGAGGAAAATTTCCAAGGACCTTGAATGTATGCATATTCTGAACCTATATGGACCATATAGGAACATGATGGATTTCTGGAAAGAACTGTTCGTTTCTGGTATTATGAACTTGAATTCACTGATTATTGCGGGGGATTTTAATCGTGCAATCAGTATGGATGAAGTCTAGGGGAGTACAACAAAATGAGACCTTATTGCGGGAATGACGTGTGAGGCTATCATTGAACATAATCTCATTGATATTTTTCCTCAATCGATCCTCCCTACATGGGATAATGGCAGGAAAGGGGAGACATATATTACGAAAAGGTTGGATTGATTCCTCATGCATGAATCATTGTTGGACCGACTGGGTTATGTACACTCGGAGATCATTAGTAATTTTCTTTCAAACCACCGACCTATTGTATTACACTGGTAGGCGGGGATTCATAGGTATGGTTTGCCTTTCAAATTCAACCATACCTCGCTCGCTGATCTTGAGTTTAATGAACTGGTAAACAAGATTTGGTCCCGGCCTCCCCTGCGGGTGGCTTCCCCGATGGAGCACATTTTGGCTAAGTTAGATATTCTCAGACAACATGTTAAGTATTGGCAAAAGTAAAAAACCCTGGCACAACAGAAGGACCTTAAGGAGATCGAAATAGAACTAAAAACTCTCCTTCCTATGATGTCCTCACACTCATTGCATGAGGATATCAGGTCGCGCATTCATCTTCTTGAGAGAAAGAAAAAGGATATCATGTCTGCTATTGAAGCTACTTGGTGCTTAAAGAGTCGGGCAGTTTGGATTAAGGAAGGAGGCAACAATACAAAAAAATTTCATAGACATGCAAACCACCGACGTAATATAAATTCTATCTGGGAAATACATGAAGCAGAGGGCAGAGTTCTTGAGATGCAGGATGCCATTAGTGGAGCTGCAGTTGAACATTTCCAAAAAATATATGATCGCAGAGAGGAGGCTGATGGGGAAGTAATGGTTTGGGAATTGGACCTCTTTCCAACTATGTTTAATGCAGGGGATAATGAAAACTTTATAAAAGAAGTCAAGGATGAAGAAATTCTAGCGGTCCTTAAATCTTTCGAGTGGGATAAAAGCCCCGGGCCAGACGGGTGGTCAGCTGAGATCTTCATACATTTCTATGATATATTTAAATCTGATCTCTAGCAGATGGTGGAGGATTCAAGAACTAGAGGCAATATACATCTGCGTATCAACTCCGCATATATAGCGCTTATCCCAAAGAAATCACCATCCCTAAATTTTTTCGATTATAGACCTATATTAATCTATAATCTGATATATAAGATAATATAAAAAATTAGTGTTGTTCGTATGAGGGGCATACTTTCAAAATTTATATCACCAAAACAATTTGGGTTCTTACCAGACAGACAAATCCACGATGTTGTTTCCATTGCACAGGAGTGCATGCACTCTATTCATACAAAGCACATCAATGCTGGGATTATGAAAGTGGATCTTCAGAAAGCTTATGACCATGTTAATTGGGGCTTTCTGCGAATGATTTTGTTTAAAATTGGTCTGCTACCCAGAGGTGTAAATTGGGTCATTGCTTGTGTTTTGAACATCAATTACACAGTCATTATAAATGACCTTCCCACTCAATTTTTTCGCGCCGGTCATGGACTGCGCCAGGGCTGCTCCTTATCTCCTTTACTATTCATACTTGTCATGGATGGGTTGAACCTACAAATCAAGAAAGCGGTGGATGATGGTCATGTTCAGGATTTGGATATGGGTATGAACATCAAAATCTCACATAGTCTATTTGTTGATGGCGTTCTAATAATGACAATGTTAAATCGCTTCACTTGGTTGTATTTATATCACATATTTAATAAATTTGCCAATGTATTTGGGCTTTGTATGAACGTACAAAAATCCATTGTATATCATGATGAAGGTGATTTGGAGATGATTGCATATATCAGCAACTTATTTGGCATTGGGGCAGCACAAATGTTGCCTGGTATGCATTACCTTGGCTATCAGATTAAACCAAACTACTACAAGAACTTAGATTGGCACTGGCTGGTTGATCGCTTGTTCAAGCAGTTCGCTGGATGGGAATTCCATTCTCTGTCTCTGGGGGGCCATGTGATCCTCACACATGCTATGCTCGCACAACTAGAGGTATACTGGGCTCATTTCTACCAGATCCCAATGGCTATTTTAAAAAGCATGAACTGTATCATTGCAAATTTCATATGGTTGGGCTGTAATAATAGACAAAAATTACACTTGGAAAAACTGGTTCATATTGCAAGACCAAAAAACAAGGGGGGATGGGGCATTTTGGATCTGAGCCTATTTGGTATTTCTCTTCAGGTGAAATCACTTTGGCGAGCCATTTTTAGCTCTGGCTTATGGAGCAAGCTGATCAAACAGAAGTATATGAAAAACCAGGTTTTCATTTTCTGGTTCCACAGACAAAGCACTGGCTTAAAAAGCAGATTGGCCATTTGGAACAGTATGCACAAGGTGTCTTTTATCTTCTTACAAAAACTAGTTTGGAGCATGGGATCGGGGCACTCCATTATCATTGGACTGGACAAGATTCTGGGAGGTGGACAGACTTGTCATCTCTCTGATAATTTATTACAATTTCTATACAAAAATGGTATTCTTATGGAACCAATTGATCAATTCATGGAGGGATAAATATCCCATTTGGAAAAGTGCAAATGATTCGAGGATGGCTAATAATCTGGCAATTGAATGGAAACACATTTGTGTGGCTCTTAAAGCATTGGGAATAAGCCGAGAAGAACAACGTGACAAAATGGTTTGCGCTGGGAAAATGAAGGAGGGCAACATTTCTATTGCTGATGATTATGATACTTTGTGTGGCAGTAATGATATCAATTTGGTGGATCCTGTCCTCCAGGCACTCTGGAAAATCCATATTCCTATCAAAATTATCTGTTTTGCATAGCTTGTATATCATAATAAGAATCTCACATGGGAGAATCTTAAAAGGAGAAACTGGAATGGCCCTAGTTATTGCACTATTTGCAAAATGGATATGGAGGACAATGATCACATATTTCTCAAATGTCATAAGGTGCAACACATATGGAAAAAAGTAGCAATTTTTTTTGGATTTACATATCTTTCTCACCAAGATATTGTAGATTGTATGGGGTGGTGGAGTAATCAAAAATCATCCTCGCAGGCCATTCCCCTATTACTTTTCTGGTCCATATGGAAATGGAGAAATATCTATATTTTTGACGATAGATCGACAGACTTTGAGATCATGCGTGAAGAAATCATTTCACTACATGATTTATATCCTTCATAGGATGCTATTCCTAAAGTGAAGATGGGTAGGAGCCCTGGTCCCAATATGGAACTTCCTTTTGCCTGTGTTGATGGCGCTGCACAAAATAGCATAAGTGGTTGTAGCATTTGGATAAATATATCAAAGGATTTACAATATAAGACACACTTGAACGCTGTCCTGGGTACAAACAACAAGGCTGAGGCTATGACACTGTGGGGAATGTTGTGGTTTATTAATTTTCTTAATATTCCGAAGATTCACATATATGGGGACTCGAAGATCACCCTGGAACATGTGAAAGGAAAGGTAGTGATTAAAAAGCGAGAATTGCATGGCTGGTTAAGAAGAATTCAAGATCTTTGGAATCTATTGGGGCAGCCCACAATTCAACATATCAAAAGAGAATATAACCAGATTGCTGATGAGCTATCAAAAAATGGACTACATGATCCAATGGGTGAAGTGCAGATGAACATTCATATGGAGGACAGGAGGATTGACTCTGTGCAATATACAATTCCAGGGTAAAATCTGTATATGTATTTTGTTTTTTGTTATGCAATAGGAAGAATATGGTGGTGTGTACAATACACTACTCTCTCTATAAAATGGCTCGATACGGTTTTCTTTTCCAACACGCTATTTGAAGAAATGTTGTTTTGGATATCTCCTTATATTCGATTATATATTTCCATGTAGTAATTATCAGTTTTCCCTTCAAGAATATTAACTCTCATCTCTGAGCATTTCTATATGTAGATCACAGTGTATTTCTTTTCACATTGGAACAACAAAATTATCGCATGTTTTGTTTTTATTGGAATATCATGTACATAATGATTAATATATAGATTTTTTTCATGCTGAAAAAAGAAAAGAGTTGTGTCCCTGTAACTCTCGTATCTCTGCCAACAACTTCCCAGTTCAGTTGACACATTAGACCATAAGAAGTACTGTAGAAACGAACTGGACAAACTGTAGTGATGGATATTTGAATAAATTAATAGCAGATGCAATGCCAAATTACCATGTTCATCAGAATGAAATTTACCTTCCAGATGCAGGCAATTTTCAGCATGATCATGAGATAATAAGTTTTTTGGCAAATGATCAGAATGCGCACATTAATTTTCCACGCCTGGCATTTGATAGCCTAGAAGTTAATTCAATGTGGCAGTCATCCTGCTCCTCGTTGAATCAGATTGAGAAGAATGTTCAATGTGGCAGTCATCCTGCTCCTTGTCGAACCGGATTGAGAAGAATGTTCAATGTGGCAGTCATCCTGCTCCTTGTCGAACCAGATTGAGAAGAATGTTCAATGTGGCAGTCATCCTGCTCCTTGTCGAACCAGATTGAGAAGAATGATGCACTATCTGTAGTGATCAAATCTGCATTCAACAACATGGTCTCGCCAGATCTTCCTAGACAAGAGCAGCATCTTCAATAGTTGGTTATAAAAATACCGACAAACGATACATACACATCCATATCACGATTTGAAGGTGAGTAGAAATTTATCTATTGTATAGGGTTTTGGATTCCATATCATGATTTAAGGGTGAGTAGAATGGTCAATTATATAGGGTTTTGATTCCATATTATGAAAGTTTATTGGTTTATTTGAGAGGAGAGTGAAAGTGTAATATTTCCAAATTTTTAGATATAAATGTTTTTCAAATAGCAAGATGAGAGTTTAAGTGGGTTTGTGAAGGGTTACTGTTCCCTTGGCTGTATATTAATTCACCTTCTGGTTGAGTAGAATGGTAAATTTTATAGGGTGAATAGTAAATTTTTATAAAAGTGAAGATCTGAGGCAACAACTGTGAATTTCTATAAAACATCGATGAGCTATTGAAAGAGTGAGAATGACTGTTTTCGATGTGAAAAAAAATGCAATTCAAAGACAATTGTCATAGTCGAACCATGGATTAAAATCATGGGTAATCAATTGAGCTTTCAGAGGTAGGCACATCTTTCCTTTCCTAAATTTCTTTTCCCCTCAACCAATCATCCACTTATTCTTTGCCGAGGACATCTTGAGGCACTCAATAATAGATGCATGTTGATCATAGGAGAGTGTAAGATACAATTGAAATTATTTATTTTTTGGTCGTGTTATGGGTCAAACAAATTTGACTAGAGTTTTAAATCTATGTATAAATATATAATTATTCAGAATAGATGGCGAAAAAAATAAAATGGTAAACAATTGTTTTTTTATGTTGAAGAAATTGTTTATAAAAAGAATATTAGATTAACAATGGAAAAATACTTTTACATTAAAATTGAATAGTGGAAGACCTAGACAGTGGAAAGTATTTGGGATGGGATGGATTCCAACCGATCGAATGAAATCTATTAAGTTTAAGATCATACTGGTAATGAGGTTTGGGGAGAGTAGAAGATTCAAAAAATAAAGGAGAATTTCAGAGGACTAGAATAGAAAATTTCAACTCCCAAAACAGGGTGCAAAACTCCCCAGACAAATTTAGCCCAACAACACATAAAAATTCATCTCCTAACTAGAAGATAATATACTTAATTCCATCATGGATTGGTTCAAATCTAAGGAGCAAGGAGGATAGATAGATCTTGAATGAAATAATAATGGTGCGTGAATCCAATCACACCTTGAGGTTAAGAAGAAAAATGCTCAACATGTCAAAGGCTTATGGTCAAATCAATTGCGGTTTCCTCCTAATGATCCTACAAGCCTTTGTATTTGAAGATGGATGGGTAAATTAGATTATGTAGATGGCAAGGATAACTATTTTCTCAAATTTATAATGGCTCTGGAACAGGAATTTGATAAAATGACTAGATCTCTCTGATCCAAAATGGATCTAACATAGAATTCTAAGTCTATGAATTCTCCTCACAGAGGAAAATGAAAATCAAACGATGCTCTTGGAAATAGTCTCATTGAATAGATCTCTTCATTCTAAATCTAACACAATTTGAATAGGTGAAAACGGACTTCGGATGAAGATGTTATTGTAAAAAGAAATTTGCCCATTGTCCTTTGAAAAGGAGGCAATTTCTTATAAATGGGACTTAATGGAGAATATGCGTTCCTTAAGAAAATGTCACATTGGAAAGGTTTGAAGGGAGGACTTAGACCAAAGGCCTTAAGGACCCCCGATTAGTGATCTCCGATATATCGCATCAGAGGAAGGCTTGCATGCGATATCGGAACCTCGGGCAGAGCTGATTGTGATTACGATTAAAGTGATGAGACGATCAACGATTGAAATGGGTGACTTGTGATTGCGATGATCGGATCGGCGGATCAGCATCAACCATATATATCGGATCAGCGGATCGGATCGACGATATATATATATCGGCCGGCACAGTCCATTGGGCATTGCGATTGCAATATGGGATGCGCCGATATCGGCGATTGGCGATTGGTGATCGCAACCACATAAAGGGCCGTTGACACATGCCTCTTGCGATTGCGACTTGCGATCAAGGTGCGGACCTGATAGGTTATGAATGTGATTTCATAATATTTGAAATCTGAATTTTCGAATTTTCAGTGTTTTCCTGTGTAAATCTGAATACTTCTGTGTATTGGAAATATGGTTGTTTTCGGGATTTTGTCTGAAGAAAAGCTGCCGATTCCTTTGTAAACTGTCCTTGTTCTTGAATCATTTGTGCCACGCTGTAAGTCGGAATTTTGTAACAATGATGCATTGTAACAGGAATGCGTTATACACAGAGAGCCATAGAACCACAGAGCTAGATGGTCAGTAGCAGAGCCACAGAGCCAGAGAGCCAGAGGGCCAGTCGAAGAGACAGAGGAATGATTACACATAGAGAAACGGACAGGAAACCACAGAGCCGGAAGGATGCCTCACAAAAGTCAGAGAGCACAACTGAAAGGGGGAGTTTTGGAGTCATTTGGAGGTCAAGCGAAACTAGAAGCCCGTGAAAGCTGAGAAGCCACCAGAGGTTGGGGTGATGGTAAAGGGGTGATTTCCCAGAGAGCTGAGCGTAGCAGAGTTGCAGAGCATAGAAGGCCAGAGAGCTGTAGATTCATAGAGTACCACCAGAGGTTGGGAGGATAACGAAAGAGCCACCAGAGGTTAGAGGCTTGACAAAGAGCCAGAGCCGAGAGCCAGAGCCAAAGCGGGAGCCAAGAGCCAGAGCCAAAGCGAGAGCCATTGCCGAGATCCAGAGCGAGAGTGAGAGCCAAGAGCTAGAGCCAGAGCCAGAGCCGGGAGCCAGAGCCAAGAGCTGAGAGCGAGAGAGCCAAATGACTAGGGATAAAAATGGTATTCTAAGCCCAATGATTCAGTCATAACCTATTGGAGTTGAATGTAGAACTTGTAAGAGAATTCAACCATAATCCCAAAGAGTCTAATTGAGTTGATTAGAGCTCAAGGAGACGTAGCCCAAGAGGTTTGGGTGAACTCCATATTATATTGTTGTTATGTGTGATTTCTTATTGCTGCATTGTATTTGCTGTTATATGTTTTATATAAGTTCAAGAAAATAAACTTAAAGCACTTAACAATCAAAGACAAACTAAAAGCACACACCTATTTCAAGTTATTTATTCCACAAATTGTCAATTATAAGCATAGATCTGGGAATATATAAGCTTTGGAGTGGGAGAGGTTCTTGTAAGCATGACAAGAGACCTTTAGTGCCCCATTTCAGATCAGGTGGTATCAAAGCTGGTTATATCAGAGCATCAGGTTGATAAACCCCACCTTCAAAGAAGGTGATAACGGAGTTAAGTTATACCAGAGCAGGTTGTGTCATGAAGTAGGTTGTATTATGATGCAGGTGGTATCATATTAGAATGCTTGATTGACAAAGCAATATATATGCTTGTTTGACTTGAGAGGTGTTCAAACAATAGCAAGGGTTTTGTTGTTTGATTGTTTGTAAACTGACTATTGTTTGAGTTTGCAAAGGTGAAGGGAAAGCTAATGATAGCTAAGTCTAGGAGAGGATAAGAAGGAAGAAGGGCTGAAGGCATTCTCCTTATCCTGAAGGACCCCAAAGAAATCCTTGAAGCACAAGAGTTTTGTTGCAAAAGGTTGCCTAAATAAGCTCTTTGTTAATCTTGTTTGAAGTTTTTTTGTTCATTTTGATAATGACTACTTCTACAAGTGAGTCCTCAAATCCTTCCTTCATCACAAGATTCTTTGATGAAGACTTGAAGCAAGACTTTTTCATCATGATGGATATGGTGAGAGAAATGTATGAGGATGGAAGGAAGAGCATCATACTTAGAGAGCAGTTGAATTCCATGAAGGAAGAGAAGCAGTTGCTTTCTGAAAAATTGTAGGAAATGGAGAGGCAACTTCATATTGCAAATATGAACCTGAAAAGGATGCATGAGTTGGAGACACAACTCCTTGTTGCCAAAGAAGCCTTGGTCAAGTATCAGCTTAAAGAAGAGGTAAATAATTCCTGTTTGTCTTCAAATTCTTCTAAGAATATTTATGTTGGTTCTTTTGAAAAACATACCAGAGGCATAGGGTCCAAGTTAATGTCCAAAATTGGCTATGAAGGAAAAGGATTGGGAAAATATGCACAGGGTATTTTGAACCAATAATGGTTGAGGAAAGGCCTAAATATTTGGGTTTAACAATCCTATGGAGAAAGTTCCAAAGTTGTTATGAAGACAACTGAAACAGTTCTAAGAAAGAGTTTCATTTCAGGTCTTCTACCTCAAAAGTGCAAAGATTGCAGTCATGGGGAATGCAATAGCCTGAAACATCATTTTCAGGAAGGTGTTCATAAGCATACACTTGAACCAGAGAGTTGTGGAAACTCTAAAAGCCTTGAAGAGATTGATGGTGTTCCAAAGGGAGCCACTTCTTCATTTGATTCACCTCCTCATGAAGGTAATAAAGGTGAAAAAGAAAGGTATAAATCTGGTTCTAATCATATTCCTTTTGATTATGTAAAGCATGGTAAATTTCCATATAAGTATGGGAAAAGAATTGCATGTTCATTTTGTGGTTTGGATAATCATAATGTTTCTAGATGTTGGAAGATAATGGCCACATACAAGAAACTTTTGAAGAAAAGGAAGCAAGAAGCCAAAGGTCCACTGGACAAGGCAAATCATGTTGTCAAGAGGATGCACATGTGTTGCACTTACTGCCATAAGCAAGGACATATTGCTGCAAAATGTTGGACTTTGAATCCAACAATGCTTCCACAAAACTTGAAGAAGGTGGAAAGAGAGAATGGCAGGAATGGAAAGAAAGATTCCATAAATGATGTGTTTCAGGATGATTCACATGTTGATGTTGATGTGCAGACAAAGGTAGCACCTTTGAAATGGATTGGTAAGAAATGGTTAGAGTTCTTATCCAATTAAGGTTGCATGTCTTTTGAAAATGCATCAAATCAATAGAATGCATTTCTTTGTTAATGGAATGCAAGTTGTAGGTTTTTACCAAGAAGGTGAATGGAAAAGTTGAGTAGGAGACTCACTTTATTGCTGCAACATTATATTCAATTCAGCTTCAAAATTACAATGTGTTTAAGCAAAAGTTGAAAGGTGAAATGCATGCCTAATCATGATATGCATGAACACAGGGATGTTGATGATTTCCTTGTATTTGAACATGTATGTGTAATTAACTTGAAGGGTCAATTACTTTGTTGTAAACATGCATGTAATGCAATATTGACTTGATAAAAGTTGATTTGGTCTCCAAAATGGAGATGTTGATGAAGTGTTTCATTTTTGAAAAAGAATCGTAGAATTCTTTTTCTACATGCTTGACTTGAAGGGTCAATTGTTTTAAAGGCATGTTTTATTGGTTTGTTATCTAGTTAATCATTTGTATGCAGATGTAAGACATGGAGGTAATTCACAAGATGTGAATTCTGTTTCTTTTGATGAAGCAAGAGTTTAGGCCATCCAGTTGTTGTCTGTAATGCTGTTGTTGTTAACAGTTGTTGTTGACAGTATGTCAAACAGGTACAAATGAAAATTTTTGTGAAACAGATGTAACTTCAAATTGGTTTGAGCCACCTTGGATCAATTATCAAGGAAGAAAAGTTCAAACCACCTTTTGTGGCCTTCTCAACAGGAGTTCTACATGAAGTCAAGAAGGAAGACAGTTCTTCCCAGGAGGACAAGCACATCTAGGAAAGAGAGTGTTCAAAGGCTTTGGTTCAAAGGCACTATGCAAGGGAAGTGTATGGAGTTTGAAAGAATAGGGTGAGGTATTCTCATTTACTATTCAGATCAGTATATCAGTCTTTTGGAGTCCAAAAGCTTTTTAGTGGGAAGACATGATCCAAAATAGATCTAACATAGACTTCTAAGTCTATGAATTCTCCTCAAAGAGGAAAATTAAAGTCAAAATATGCTCTTGGAAATAGTCTCATTGCATAGATCTCTTCATTCTGAATCTAACACAATTTGAATGGGCGAAAACGGACTTCAGATGAAGAAGTTATTGTAAAAAGAAATTTTCCCATTGTCCTTTGAAAATGAGACAATTTCTTATAAATGGGACTTAATGGAGAATATGCGTTCCTTAAGGAAATGTCACATCGGAAACGTTCCAAGGGAGGATTTAGACCAAAGGCCTTAAGGACCCTTGATTCTTCGATATATCGCATCGGAGGAAGCCCTGCATGCGATATCGAAACCCCAGGCAGAGCCGATTGTGATTGCGATTAAAGCGATGAGTTGATCGGAGATTGCGATGGGTGACTTGTGATTGCGATGATTAGATCTGATGATCGGCATCGACGATATATATCGGATCGATGGATCAGATCGACAATATATATATTGGCCGGCATAGTCCATTGGGCGTTGTGATTGCGATGCACTGATATTAGCAATTGCAACCACATAAAGGGTCGTTGACACATGCCTGTTGCGATTGCTACTTGCGATCAAGGCGTGGACCCGATATGTTATGAATGTGATTTCATAATATTTGAAATCCGAATTTTCGAATTTTTAGTGTTTTACTGTGTAAATCCAAATACTTATGTGTATTGGAAATATGGTTGTTTTCGGGATTTCATCCGAAGAGAGGCTGCCAATTCCTTTGTAAACTGTCCCTGTTCTTGAATCATTTGCGCCACACTGTAAGTGGGCATTTTGTAACAATGATGCGTTGTAACAGGAATGCGTTATACACAGAGAGCCACAGAGCCACAGAGCCAGATGGACAATCGCATAGCCACAGAGCCATAGAGCCAGAGGGCTAGTTGAAGAGATAGAGGAATGATTACACATAGAGAAATGGATAGGAAGTAGCAAAGCCAGAGGGATGCCTCACAAAAGCCAAAGATCACAATTGAAAGGGGGGGTTTTGGAGTCGCTTGGAGGTTGAGCGAAACCAGAAGCTCGTCAAAGCCGAAAAGCCACCAGAGGTTGGGGCGATGGCAAAGGGGTGATTTCCTAGAGAGTTGAGCGCAGAAGATTAGAGAGCTGTAGATTTGTAGAGTGCCACCAGAGGTTGGGAGGATAGCGAAAGAGCCACCAGAGGTTGGAGGCTTGACAAAGAGCGAGAGCCGAGAGCGAGAGCCAAGAGCCAGAGCCAGAGCTGAGAGCCAGATCCAGAGCAAGAGCTAAGAGCTAGAGCAAGAGCGAGAGCCAGAGCCGAGAGCTAGAGTCAGAGTGAGAGCCAAAGCCAAGAGCCGAGAGCCAGAGAACCAAACGGCCAGGGATAAAAATCGTATTCTAAGCCCAATGGTTCAGTCGTAACTTATTGGAGTTGAGTATGGAACTTGTAAAAGAATTCAGCCATAATCCCAAAGAGTCTAATCGAGTTGATTAGAGCTCAAGGAGACATAGCCCAAGAGGTTTGGGTGAACTCCATATTATATTGCTGTTATGTGTGTTTGTTTATTGCTGCATTGTATTTGCTGTTATATGTTTTATATATGTTCAAGCAAATAAACTTAAAGCACTTAGCAGTCAAAGACAAACTAAAAGCATACACCTATTTCAAGTTATTTATTCCACAAATTGTCAATTATAAGCATAGATCTGAGAATATATAAGATTTGGAGCAAGAGAGGTTCTTGTAAGCATGATAAGAAACCTTTAGTGCCCCGTTTTAGATCACTCTCCCTCCTTTTTATTTTGCGCTGAAGGTTTTCACAGACAACTCAAACATTTCTATAAAACTAAAAATTTGAGGCAACAACTGTGAATTTCTATAAAACATTGATTACCTATTGAAACACTAAGCATGGCTATTTTCAATCCGAAAAAAAGTGCAATTCAAAGACAACAGTAAAAGTTCCATGATGAAGTATATGAGTAAGCATTCCATGATGAAGCATATGAATACGTATGCATTAAAGGCAGTAAAAAAATTAAATCTGGAAAATATTAAAGGAAATAAACTAAGCAGTGGCATCTCTTCAAGGGGAAGAGTGTGCTCTCTTCAAAAAGTTTATCTAGCTCTCATATATTCATTGATATAAACCAGCAAAACTAGCAAATTCCTTTGGATAGAAATATTTTAGAACCAGAACCAAAAACAGAGTGAAGACAACTAGTTGCACCTTACATCTCTATTCACAAGAAAGAGATAACCATGTTGGGAATTTCTGATGATTCCAAACAAAACCGAATAAACTGAACAGAAACAATGCTCTGTTTTAACACACAGGATCTTAGCACAGGGAAGCTAAAAATTGTTTTGCTGAGAACAGAGTTTCAGCAACACAAAAAAAAAACTTCTATTCATTAACAGGAAACCAACTGTTACAAAACATCTTCTTCACACAAAGGGATTTCACAACTGCTGTTACAAAAGATATTCCTCTTAATAGAGGGATTACAAACAAGAACACTTCAGTTCCACACAAATAAATTTACTCTTTCTCTGCTTTGAAATTTTACACTGTTGTGTGTAAAATTTCTTACATTCACTGCTGTAACAAAAAAAAACTTACATTTACGCTTCTGTGTATTACCCTTTGCATATTCAACAACCAAAAACTTTCTCTGCACTGCTGTGCATTCCCATTACATTGCTATTCTACGCTGTTGTGTATTTCATTTCATGTTCAACAACAAACAGAACATTCACACTGCTGTCTATAAAAATAAACTTCTTACATACCTTGCATTCGCACTGCTGTGCTTTAAAATTTCTCACACTTGCTATCATGTTGTGGCACCTACCTTACATTTCATGCTCTCAACAAACAACACAAAACATAACACACGCTGCTGCGTGCTCCCTCTCATTTTCAATGAACAACTACACCATTACAATCGCACCGCTGTGCATAAAAATTTCTCCATGGCGCTGCTGAGTCTACCCTCCTTTTTTTTTACTTCGCACTGTTGTGCGTTTCATTACTCATCACACTTCATTACAAAATGAACAACAAAACATAAATATATGTTTTTACATCCCATACTCCCGTGAAAATAAGAATGAAATAAATTCTTCATCTACTTTCAACGACCGGAGTAAAAATTTCATTAAATGCTTCACGTGGACTTTGCTTCTTCGTCGATCCAACGCTTTCAATCAGCCCTGCATTCGTATTCAGTTTTACGGCCTTGTCAGTCATATGGAGGTCATTCAAAAAAAAATTGCCACCGCTGCCATAACCATTGAATTATGTGATTTGCGATTTGCGATTTGATCGCATCGCGAAATCGCAATCGGGGCAAAGCAGGGGTGCAACAAGTTAATATGCGATAGCGATCTGTGATTTGATCACATTGCACAATCACATCGCGAATGAGGAAAATAGAAATTGCGGGGAAATCCAATGGCGGTTTTGCTGCAATGTTCTCGGTCCCTATTCAACTATCGCTGCAGTTGAAATTACATTCCAACACTCCCCTTTAATTTCAACTGCTGGGTTATCAGTCATACCCAGACATTTCATCAGAAATTCAAAACTTTTCTGTCTATTCGTATCAGCTTTCCTTTCATCGCTCTCACTGCTGTGCTCAGGCACTCCAATCAATCCAAGCCACAAAACTATGCCTGGTTACTGTTTTGGAGAATAAGAGTACTGTCTTTGCAGCTGGCTATATCCATTGGGGCATGATCTACACTTGTGATTTCTAGGAAAATCAGTGGGTCATTTTCTCTCAGCAATAATGATCAAGAATTACAGGCTCCCCTTAACTGTATGCATCGTCTCCTTTTGGCAGAGTCTTCTTAAAAAAAAAAACTTAGATTGGCTGGAGAGCTCAAGGGACTTTCGGACTGTATTTCTTTCCTTCTCCATACTTGTGTAACTTTCTTCTTTTGCATGGTTCTAGCTTGTGTAAGAGCCCATGTTAAGTTACAATCACGCGCCATATGACCAATGTTATGACACTTGAAGCATTCTACATTGTTCATGAATAAGATTTCATGATTTCTTCTTGTAAAATTGTTTCTTGGAGGTTGTCGGAGACTATAACATCTATCTCTATGAGATGCTTTACAGTCTTTTGCCATATGACCAAAGTTTGAACAAGAATAACAATAACCAAAATATGAACTTTGGTACCTGGGAGATGGAGGTTTCCTTGATGTACTTCTGAAGCCTTTCTTCTTTGAGATCCTTTGATGATAACCATTGCCTCTTGCCTCTTTGACATCATCTACATTTCTTTTTGGAGCTAGTTTTCTACTTGGAGCAAGATTTCTTCTTGGAATAGGATTTCTTCTATTGTAGCCTTGATTTTTCTCCTTGCCTTTGCTGGAACTAGGAGCATCACAATTTCTTTCTGGCTTCTTCACATCTCTTTTGCTTAAAGCATTTTCATTCTTGTTTGAGGGTTCACCTGCATACCCGAGTCCTGATTTATCAGATGGACATTTGTGATAGCTGAGCATGTCATCCAAGGCTTGAGAGCTCTTCATGATTTTGTTCATCCCTTCAACCTTTTTTTTGAGGAGGACAATCTCTTCTTCCAATCTCTCACATTCATTATTCTTATTTGCAAGTTGTTCCTCAGTTTCTTCCTTGCTACGAGTAGCTTTAGCTGCTACTATTTTAAGGGAGATGATATCTGACTTCATTTTGAAGATTTCTTCATTCTTTGCTTGACTACTCTCCATTCTCTTCTCAGCTTCTTGTGCCTGTTTCTTGGCTTCTTGTAATTGAGACTTAAGGGAGGAGACCTCTACCTTGTACTGACCAATCTCTTCTTCAAGTTTGTTCACGCTCTTGTGCCTTTGTTCAAGTTGACTTGACAAGGTATTTTCCTGCTTCTTTTCTTTATTCAATTGATTTGTCATGGATATGACTTCTTCATGATGCTTCCTTTTGCTTTGATGAAATTCCTTCTTAAGTTTGGCAAGCTCTTCATCCCTTTCTTGTATTTGAAGCTTGACGAGGTCAACTTTCTTCCTTGTTTGATCTTGGTTACCAACTGGAGCTATCTTCTTAAGTGCCTCATTTTCCTTTTTCAAATTGTTAATCTCTTCCATGGCAGTCATAAGTTGAGCTAGGAGTTCTTCTACAAAGTCCTTTTCATTCTTTTTATCTTCTAGGTCTACTTCAGCCTTGATGTCATCATTCTCATTTTCAGCTTCTATGATGGGTTCAGGATCTCCTTTTTGATTGATGGTCATGGTCAGTGCTCCTTCTGAGTGAAGGTCATGAAGTTTGTCCCATATATCCTTTGCTGATGAATATTTTCCAAGGTTCTTCTTTACAGAATCAGGTAGCCCATTCAAGATTGTCTTTTCTACTTTTGCATTGTACTCCTTGGATTCTTTATCTATCCTGCTATCGTCAATCACTGATTCCCAAATTTCAATCCCTTGAGACTGTAAGAAAGTCCTCATTCTTGCTTCCCATATATTAAAGTTCCCATTGAACCTTGGAGCCTCATCAAATGGATTGACTTCTATTTTAGTAGTAGAGGGAGACACATCCTTAGGAGGATTGGAGACTTTCTTCCTTGACCTCGCCATTTGTGTTCTTGCACTCTTAACTGTGCTTCAAGATACTTGACTGTGTATCTAAAATAACTGACTGTCTTCAATAGTAACACCAAAAAAATTGACTTGAGAAATACCTTGGATTTTTTGACTGAGTCTTCACTCTGCTGGAGAAGCTGCTGCAGCAAGAAATACTTCCTTCAGCTTCTTTGACAACTTCAAAGAGCCTAGACAAGCTCTGATACCACTGCTGGGAATTTCTGATGATTCCAAACAAAACCGAATAAACTAAACAGAAACAATGCTCTGTTTTAACACACAGGATCTTAGCACAGGGAAGCTAAAAATTGTTTTGCTGAGAACAGAGTTTCGGCAACACAAAAAAAAAACTTCTATTCATTAACAGGAAACCAACAGTTACAAAACATCTTCCTCACACAGAGGGATTTCACAACTGCTGTTACAAAAGATCTTCCTCTTAACAGAGGGATTACAAACAGGAACGCTTCAGTTCCACACAAATAAATTTACTCTGTCTCTGCTTTGAAATTTTACACTGTTGTGTGTAAAATTTCTTACATTCACTGCTGTAACAAAAAAAATCTTACATTTACGCTCTGCGTATTACCCTTTGCATATTCAACAACCAAAAACTTTCTCTGCACTGCTATGCATTCCCATTACATTGCTATTCTACATTGCTGCGTATTTCATTTCATGTTCAACAACAAACAGAACATTCACACTGTTGTGTGTAAAAATAAACTTCTTACATACCTTGCATTCGCACTGCTGTGCGTTAAAATTTCTCACACTTGCTATCGCGCTGCAGTGCCTACCTTACATTTCATGCTCTCAACAAACAACACAAAACATAACACACGCTGCTACGTGCTCCCTCTCATTTTCAATGAACAACTACACCATTACAATCACACTACTGTGCATAAAAATTTCTCCTTGGCACTGCTGCGTCTACCCTCCTTTTTTTTTACTTCGCACTGTTGTGCATTTCATTACTCATCACACTTCATTACAAAATGAACAACAAAACATAAATATATGTTTTTACATCCCATACTCCCGTGAAAATAAGAATGAAATAAATTCTTCATCTACTTTCAACAACCGAAGTAAAAATTTCATTAAATGCTTCACATGGACTTTGCTTCTTCATCCATCCAACACTTTCAATCAGCCCTGCATTCGTATTCAGTTTTACGGCCTTGTCAGTCATATGGAGGTCCTTCAAAATAAAATTGCTGCCGCTGCCATAACCATTGAATTATGCGATTTGAGATTTGCGATTTGATCGTATCGCGAAATCGCAATCGGGGCAAAGCAGGGGTGCAACAAGTTAATATGCGATAGCGATTTGCGATTTGATCACATCACACTATCGCATCGCAAATGAGGAAAATAGAAATTGTGAGGAACTCCAATGGCGGTTTTGCTGAAATGTTCGCGGTCCCTGTAAAACTGTCGCTGCAGTTGAAATTACATTCCAAAAAACCAGACAACCATGCTGAAATTTGAATTGATGTTGGAAAATCTAATTCCAACGAACTACTAAGTATAGTAACTATCTATCTAAATGTCGCCATCAGAGTTACAAATTTAATTGTACTTCAGTTTCATTGCAGTCATTTTTTGTTAATATGTAATCTATTTAATTGTTAATAATATTGAAAAAACCAGATCTTTGCTCCAAAATATTCATTAATTAACCATTGGCATTGGCAGCTTCTAGGTCTACCCATATCCGCGCCTTGGTTGCATTTTTCTCATTGTTGAATAATGAAAAATCCCTAAAAACACATTGCTTTATTGGAAGTCAAACTCATAATCACTAGTTTCATGCTCAATTGCATAGCTAGAAAAGGCAAATTAACAACTCGAAAATGCAACCGACGTTTTAGAACGGGAGTTAACATGAATTCAGAAAGGAAACGGAGAAACAAAGGAGAAACAGTTTGCATGCTATTGGAAATTTCTGGTAATTTCAAACACAAAAGAATAGAGAACAATGCTCTATTTTCTCCACAAGATCTTAACACAGGGAAGCTAAATTTTTCTGAGCAGATAGAGTTTTCAACACACATGGAAACACTATGTATTCATTAATAAAACAACCTGTTACAAAAAAGTCTTCCTCTTAACAGAGGGATTCACCAAGAACTTCCAAAAAAAAATTACTCTGTCTCTTTTAGAAATTTTACACTACTATGTGTAAAATTTCTTTACATTCACTGCTGTAAAAACATTCTCCTTCACATCTTACATTCTACATTCACTGGTGTAAAAACATTCTCCTTCACATTTTACATTCAACAAAAATTCCTTTACGCTGCTGCGTATATTGCATATTGCATTTCATACATTGAGATTAAAAAAAAACATTACATTTACTGCAGCATTTTGCACCTCACATTAGCATTGCAGTGCATTTCACTTTGCATTACATATGAAATGAAGAACCCTCACCCCTTTACACTGCTATGTGCTTCCCTTGTATCTCCTTAAACAACAACAACCAAAAAAAATATAACACACGAGCTTTTCTATTTTTTACATATTACATTGCGTATATTTTTTAACAAAAAAATGACCATACCTTTCTTTTAATTTGCCATACTTCCGTGCATAAAAAAAACATTAAAATTGAAACATTTCACCTACAATCTACGAACCAACATAAATCACATTAATTGCTTCACGTGGGCGGTCAAACAAAAACTTTCACGCCAACTCCTTATTCAGGCCTGTATGCATCTTTGACTTCAATCAACGGTGTCAAGCCTTCACTTTAATCGAACGGTTATCGCTCAGTTGAACCAAACGAAATTTACCGGCCGGGGGATTGGTGGTTTTGAAACCGTACTGTGGACACGCGTCGGTTGGTCGGTGTGATTGGAGCCTCCCCACGAAATACCAGCCAGTGTGAAAGGTGGTGCGGGGAAAATACCAGCGGTTTTGTGGAATTAAATGCGGCAATTGCAAATTAATATATCACCACTCTCCTTTAATTTCAACTGCTGGGTTATCAGTCATACCCAAACATTTCCTCAAAAATTCAAAACTTTTTTGTCCCAATGGTTTGGTCAGAATATCAGCAACCTGCTCCTGAGTCCTGCAATGTTGTAAAACAATTTCACCATTGTTTACCAATTCCCTGATGTAATGAAACTTTGTGTCTATGTGTTTCGTTCTCTTATGAAACACTGAATTCTTGGATAATGCAATAATTGAGCTATTGTCACAAAAAATTACCGTTCCTTTTACTTGCTCTTGGCATAAACTCCTTAACATTCTTCTCATCCAAACTGCTTGACATGCTACTGCTGTAGCTGCCACATACTCTGCCTCCGCTGTAGACAAAGCTACAATAGGCTGTTTTTTTGAAGCCCATGAAATGGCTCCTAAACCCATGTGAAAAACATAACCGGATGTGCTTTTCCGATCATCTACACTTCCAGCCCAATCACTATCAGTGTATCCAATTAAATCTGAATATTCTGAAGTAGTATATAAAATGCCAAACCTTTTTGTACCTTTAACATACCTCAGAATTCTTTTGCTGTCTGCCAATGTGCTTCTTTTGGCCTCTCCATGAATCTGGAAATTAAGCTAACAACAAACATTATATCTGGTCTAGTTGCAGTCAAATACATGAGGCTGCCAACTATGCTCTTGTACAAACTAGGATCAAAATCCTTGCTGCTGTCCTCTTTGCTGAGTTTTAATCCCATCACTGTGGGAGTGATTGCTGCCTTGCACTCTTGCATATTAAATCTTTTCAACACTTCATTAACATATTTCGCTTGTGAGATAAAAATCCCATTTTCATTTTGATCTAATTCTATTCCTAAGAAGTATCTCAGCAAACCCATGTCAGTCATCTCAAATTCTTCTTTCATGACTGTTTTGAAATTTTCAATAAGATAAACATCATTGCCTGTGAAAATAACATCATCAACATATAACACAACAATTAGTAATTTACCATCCTTTTCTTTGATGTAGAGGGTGGGTTCTCCCTCACATTTTTCAAATCCATTTTCCAGTAGATAGGAATCTATCCTACTGTACCATGCTCTTGGTGCTTGCTTCAGCCCATAAAGAGCTTTCTTCAATCTGCACACTTTGTGCTCTTGGCCTTTCTTTTCATAGCTTGGAGGTTGTTCAATGTAAACATCTTCCATTAACACTCCATTTAGGAATGCTGACTTCACGCCCATTTGGTAAACTTTTCACTTGTTTTGTGCTGCTATGGACAGCACTGCTCTCACGGTTTCCATTCTAACAACCGGTGCAAAAGTTTCCTCATAGTCTATCCCATACTGTTGCTTGTATCCTTTGACAACCAGCCTTACCTTGTGTCTTTCTATTTTTCCTTCAGCATTACTCTTGGTCTTGTAGACCCATTTGACTCCAATGACTTCTTTTCCTTTTGGTAGTTCAACCAAATCCCATGTCTTGTTTCTTTCTATGGCATTGATCTCCTCATCCATAGCTTCTATCCATTTCTTATCCTTAATTGCATCTTCGAAATGAATAGGGTCATCAACATGACAATATAATGCAAACAAAGAATTCATACCTTCATCATAAATGTTACTTAAATTTCTAAATTTATTGCCTCTTTCATTTGGTGTGCAAGTGCTTGAAGAAGCACTTGAATTTCCTCCTTGTGGTGTGCTTGGAGAAGCACTTTCATTTCTCCTCAAGGGTGTCTCTTGCTGTCCTTGTGTTGGCGCTGTTGTTTGGGGATGTATTTCAGCCATCTCCTCATCATTTTCATCATGAGACAAACAGTTTTTAACATTCACTATTTTCTCTATGCTTCCATCCCAAGCTTCCTCCTCAATGAACTGAACATCTCTGCTCACAAAAAACTTCTTGGTAGATGCGATATACAACCTCTAAGCTTTGGATTCCTCACTGTATCCAATGAAAATACATTTCTCCCCTTTGCTGTCCAACTTCTTCCTTAGCTGATCTGGAATGTGTGCATAAGCCACACATCCAAAAACTTTCATGTGGGTGACTCGCTTTTTCCCACTTCGTGCTTCTTCCGGCACTTTGTTCATGACTGCTTTTGTAGGGAATCTATTCAAAATATATACTGCATAGTGTACAGCTTCAACCCAATAATCATTTGGCAAATGCTTTGCCTTTAACATACTCCTCGCCATGTCCATGATTGTCCTGTTCTTCCTTTCAGCAACTCCATTTTGCTGCGGGGTGTACCTTGTGGTAAACTATTTGTGTATTCCATTTTCTCTACAAAACTGTAGGAATTCCTTGGATATATACTCACCTCCTTTATCAGTTCTTAGAACTTTGATATGCAGCCCGCTTTGATTTTCTACAAGTGCTTTGAAATTTCGAAGTTTTTCAAACACTTCATTTTTGTTCTTCAGGAAATAAACCCAAGTATTTTTGGTGAAATCATCAAAGAATGTTAGAAAATATTCGCTGCCTGCTAGTGATGGAGTTTTCATTAGTCCACATAAATCTGAGTGGATAAGTTCTAAGGGTGATTTTGCCCTTATGCTTTTCCCTGATGGAAAAATTTCTCTGTGTTGTTTCCCCAAGATGCAACCTTCACAAAGGCTATCCGATTTCTCTATAAGTGGTAATCCTCTTACCATTCCTTTTCTACTCAACAAGTTAAGGCCTCCAAAGTTGAGATGTCCAAATCTCAAGTGCCACAACCAATTTTCATCCTTTGGTACGCTTTGGAAAGCCTCTTGTGTCACTGCTGCTATTACTTCCTTATTTTTCAAATCTGCCCTTATTCTGAGAGGGAACATCCTGTTCTTCGTCATCTTCACTTCAGCAATGCATCGTTTGCTGGGTGCTCTATCCATGATGGTGCATACATCATTCACAAAGAAAACATTGTAACCCTTTTGAACAAGTTGTCCAATAATTAAGAGGTTACATTTCATTCCAGGAACATAATAGACATCTGCTATGGTTTTCTTTTCACCTTTCTTTGTAAATATTTTTACTTCTCCTTTTCCCATAACAGAAATTTTACTATCAGTCCCAAGTGTGACTTGTGATTTCACACTCTGATCTAAAGCAGAAAACAGGGCTATGTTTCCTGTCATATGGTTACTACAACCGGAGTCTAGAAACCATATATCATCACTGTTTGTTTAAGCCATATTACAAGCTAACAACACATTATCTTGGCTGATATTTTCTCTAGTGATATTTTCACTTGATCTATTAGACATATCATGCTGCTTCTTCCTACATTCATTTGCATAATGCCCATATTTTTTACAGTAATAACATTGAACATTGGATTTTTCATACCTTTGTCCTTGAGCATGATGTTGTCCACTTTGTTGGCTGCTGCCTTGGCCTTGGTTCTGATTTGGATTGCTGCCTCTTCCTTGAGCATTTGCTGGATTGTTTCTTCCACCTCTGTTTTGGCTTCTGCCTCTTCCTCTCTTGTTTCCTCTGCCTTGACCTCTTCCTCTTCCAAAGGACATCTGGGTCTTGAAGGCTTGCTCTAGAGATGAGTTTTCATTTCTACTCAACCTTTGCTCATGTGTTATCAGTGATGCATGAAGTTCATCAACTGAAAAGTTTGTGAGATCCTTTGTCTCTTCTATGGTGGTGACAATCACATCAAACTTTGAGGGTAGGACCCTCAATAGTTTCTCCACAATCCTCCTTTCTTCAAGAATTTCTCCATGAGATCTTATTTGTGTGACCAGACCAATCACATGTGTGAAGAATGAGTCAATATTGTCTGACTCCTTCATGCACAGATTCTCAAAATCTCTCCTCAGCAACTGTAGTTTTGCTGTCTTCACTTTCTCCATGCCTTGATAGGCTGTCTTGAGAGTTTGTCATGCTTCTTTAGATGTCTTGGCTGCTGCTATCCTTGGAAACACACTCTCATGCACTGCTTGATATAAAAATACGAGGGCTTTTGAATCCTTCTTCTTATTGCTCTTCAACAGATCTTTCTCTGCCTGAGTTAATCTATTAAACTCATCTTCATCTCTTGGTTCTTCAAACCCATATTCAACAAGTTCCCATAAATTTTGTGAGGCAAATAGGGCTCTCATGGTTATTGCCCAATAGTCATAGTTTTTCCCATTAAATTGTGGGAGCTGAGTATTAAAAATACCCATGCTAGTGCTCGTGTTGGAGCCAGCCATTCCTTGCACTCTAAATTATGTTTCAAATATTTGACTGTGTATTTAAAATCACCGACTGTCTTCAACAGCTACACAAAAAAAAACTTTGAGAAATACTTGGATCCTTTCTTGACTGAGAAGTTGCTGCAGCAACAAGTCCTTTCTTCAGCTTCTTTGACACCTTCAAAGAGCCTGGACAAGTTCCAATACCATGTTGGAAATTTCTGGTAATTTCAAACACAAAAGAATAGAGAACAATGCTCTATTTTCTCCACAAGATCTTAACATAGGGAAGCTAAATTTTTCTGAGCAAACAGAGTTTTCAACACACATGGAAACACTAGGTATTCATTAATAAAACAACCTGTTACAAAAAACTCTTCCTCTTAATAGAAGGATTCACCAAGAACTTCCAAAAAAAATTACTCTATCTCTTTTAGAAATTTTACACTACTGTGTGTAAAATTTCTTTACATTCACTGCTGTAAAAACATTTTCCTTCACATTTTACATTCAACAAAAATTTCTTTACGCTGCTGCGTATATTACATATTACATTTCATACATTGAGATTAAAAAAAAACATTACATTTACTGCAGCATTTTTGCACCTCACATTAGCACTGCTGTGCATTTCACTTTGCATTACATATGCAATGAAGAACCCTCGCCCCTTTACACTGCTGTGTGCTTCCCCTGTATCTCCTTAAACAACAACAACCAAAAAAAAATAACACACGAGCTTTTCGATTTTTTACATACTACATTGCGTATATTTTTTAACAAAAAGATGACCATACCTTTCTTTTAATTTGCCATACTTCCGTGCATAAAAGAACATTAAAATTGAAACATTTCACCTACAATCTACGAACCAACATAAATCACATTAATTGCTTTACGTGGGTGGTCAAACAAAAACTTTCACGCCAACTCTTTATTCAGGCCTGTATGCATCTTTGACTTCAATCAATGGTGTCAAGCATTCACTTTAATCGAACGATTATCGCTCAGTTGAACCAAACGAAATTTACTGGCCGGGGGATTGGTGGTTTTGAAACCGTACTGTGGACACGCGTCGGTTGGTCGGTGTGATTGGAGCCTCCGCACGAAATACCAGCCAGCGTGAAAGGTGGTGCGGGGAAATACCGGCGGTTTTGTGGAATTAAATGCGGCAGTTGCAAATTAAGAAACGACCAGTTGCGTAAGAAACGAGTTTGTGGCCAATGAAAATGAGAACGGGCGTACAGGATGACATTTCCTGTCTCGTCTTTTTGCGAATGCTTCTTATTTTTTAGTAGAGCCAATCAATCTTCTTATGAAATTAAATACATATACATATGGTTGAAAATTAAATACATATGGTTGAATTTATGCTACATATTGTTGAATTTAGGTTTCTGTGATTTATATCAAATTTATTTAGGCCTCTGTCGACACGTTTAAACGAATAAATGTGGTTCATCATCAAAACAAATTATTGATTCGAAACGTGTCGACAAATAAATTATTTTGTGATTTTTACCGAAAACTCTTCTCAATTAAATACATATTATAAAGTGAAATTCAAGTTTAAAACTTGAACGTATCTCTTTCATTTTAAAAATGAAAATAGATCACTGAATGCAATTTAGATAGAAACGTACTAGGCATTTCAAACAGATATTAAAACCATTGATAATACCAAAACTCTTGAAAAATCAAGAAACAACCGTATTTCTTTCAAAGACGATGCTGCCTGGAGAGGAATAGCCCACATACTTCCGAATCGGGCTTCGATATTTCTTTAAGAGTTTGATTTCTAGATAGAGTCCAATTTAAATAATAATGATGGAGAGATAGAGAATCTAGTTTAAGTGATGATGATAGAGAGTTTGATGTTGATGATCTAATATGAGACGTTGGAAATCCAGTCAATGCAATTATTATATCAAGTTATAGCTAAGGTAGCGTAGTGAAAGGCGTGAACAATAACAATATGAGCAAAGGCAAGGGTTACGCATTTGTTTTGTGGTCCAGACCAACTAATACATAAAATAATGTTTTCCCTTTGATTTTTTTGTTTGGTGGCACGGTCTAACTAATAGGAAAAATAATCTTTTCTGTTACATAAAAATTTAGAGTTAAATTATGATTTAGTTGTAAATTAAATATATATATATATATATATATATATATATATATATATATATTTTTTTTAAATACACCATTTTTTCTATTAATTTGATTAATTTTTTTTTTTAATTTATATATTTTTGTTTATATTTATATATTTTAAATTTTAATAATAATATTTTTCTTTTTTTTTTTCTCAAAAAATATCTAAACAAATTCACTAGTTTATTAGTAAAGCTTAATCAAAATGTTTTAACCACAAAAAACAGACCAATTAAACTAACCTTTAAAATATATATATATATATATATATATATATATATATATATATATATAATTGACTTTATATAGAATTGCCCACACAATCAGCCACGAGCCAAGGTTATCCCATGAAATTTAAGATCTCAAGCCTCTCCAGGTACACTTGTTTTCACTGCTTTGCCATTTTAGTATCATTTTAAAATTTCATTGGAAAAGGTTAAAAGGGTTAATGAAGCACAGATAAATGTATCAAATACAATATTTATATGGTTATATATTAAATTCTTATTAACAAAAAAAGCTATTTATTTTAAAATATTTTTATATATTAAAAACCTAATTTTATGTTTTTACGCCATATAAATATTTAAACCCGCTGCAGCATTGCTTTTTCTTCAAATCTTATTACCCTATCTTAAACCATCCTATATTATTATGAATATACACTTTAAAAAATGATTATTGATATATTAAAATTCATTATTGGAACAAACATATTCAGTTATTTGAAAAACCAAAGTAAATTCATTATAACCAATCTAATATTTTCACAGCTTTATAATTATAAACAAAGGCCATTAATCAGTGGCAAATATCAAATTGCATTCTACACCGAATTAGAGCGAAATAACACCCAAAAAAACGGTACATCGGCAATCAGCACTTTTTGCCACATTACGTCTTTGTAATAGCCTTTCGTACCCGTTAATTGCGACAAATTAAAGAATTTTCTTGAGGGTCGTCTAGTTTGTTGAAATCGAATGAAAGAATTTAAAAATTACCCACTGTTTGTATAAAATTAATAAAAATTTGACGAGATGATGATCTTGGAGCAGTTGAACTACAACAAGCATCATATACTATCCTGATAAGATAGTGGCGAACAGTGAGGAGCAAGCATGCACAGATCAACCCAGTGAGGAGCAAGCATGCACAGAACATTCGGGGTCTGGGGGCTGCTCTAAAATATTTAGCTCTCAGGGAACTTTTTCTTTCATCTCGTCCCTATATCATTATTCTACAGGAAACTATGAATTTTGCACTTCATGTTATTGAATATTTCAGGAAGATGCTCCCTGACTTGCACATGGCAGGCACTGATGTTGCAGGCCTCTCAGGGGGTCTAGTGGCTCTTTGTGATCCACGTTGGGTTAGGGTGAAGGAATACTCATGTTTTGCGGGTATTCTCCTTGCTGGTTACATCAGAGGTTTACCGGGTCGCATACATATATTAAATTTATATGCACCATACAGAGCCCGGACCTCCTTTTGGAATAAAATTGTTGCATAGAAGATTTTGGGATTGTCTTCCCTTGTTATCACTGGGGACCTGAACTGTACCATTGGTTTAGACGAGGTATGGGGGAGTTCTAGAAAAGTGGATGCTTTGGCTACACAGATTAAAGACATTATAGTTGACTTTAATCTTGTTGATATATGCGCTCCTTTGATTGTTCCTACTTGCGACAATGGTAGGAAGGGGACATATATGTGGCGAAAAGGCTTGATAGTTTCCTATTACATGAACAGTTAGTTGAGCAGCTCAGGTCTGTAAAATTGGATATTGTGAATCGTTTTATCTTAGACCATCGTCCCATGGTCCTTTTTGGAGATGGGGGGATATCTATGTTACCAGAAACGAGAAACGGGAAACGGAACAGGAAACGAGAACGGTACGAGAAACGAGGTTTGGAGGTTTCGCATATAAGAAACGAGGAGAGAGAAAAACACCATATTAAAGGTGAATAATATAAACAAAGCATTAATCATAAACTTGTAATGTTTCTGCTCATGAAATTGTAAAAAAACAATTGTAAATACTAATTTAGTTTTAAGAAGGAAGTGATAATTTTGTAGATCAAAAAATTTAGCCATCATTAATTCCAAGAAAATAGAAAACATTGATAAGAATAAGAGATTTGAAATATAAATAATTAAATTTGTTCTTTTGAATATATATGTATCTCTAAAGTCACTTCCAACAATTCATATCAAAATGCAAGTAAACTTAATAATCTAGATTTTGAAGCTCATTTTCTGGAATAGTTGTTGAGCTTGAGCCAATTCCAAAAGAATTATTTTGGTCAGTAGACTTCATGGTATCATCAAGCATGTCTTCAGCATTGTCTTGTAGCACCTCAAGTGGAAGCTCATCATTTTCGTCATCTTGTGAACCACCATAATCCCACATTCTCGTGGGTCCAGTTTTGTATTCTAGTTGTTGTCGAGATAACAAACGTAGATTTGAGTGTACAAACACCAAATCTTGTGCCATTTTTGTGCCTAGGCGATTCCTCTTCGTTGAATGGATGAAAGCATATTCACTCCAATTTCTTTCACATGCAGAGGAACTAGTCACCTGTATAATAAAATTAAAATTATGTTAGTCATAGTCAATCAATAAATATTATAAGATAAATAATCCAAAATGAGCTTTAGAATTAATTGTTTAAACAATAAATCAATACATTAAAGGTATTTGTTATTAAGAATACCTGTGAAAGCAAACGGATAGCCAAACGATGAAGCAAGGGGGTCCCTGTACCATATTGTATCTAGAAGTCGATGGGTCCAAGTTGTTGTCTGTTGTATGCACAATCTTCATTTGCAAAGTGGTCTTCTGATCTCAAATACTTTCCTAGCTCAAACCGTAAAGCAGTGCGATCCTGACGATCGTAACACCTACTTATAAAAGTGTTCCAGTTTTGCATAACCTCTACATCTGACGATGGTTTCTTATGAAACCATTTAGGATTGAGTAAAAATGCAATTGAATGAAGAGGGCTATGAAGCATTTTCCACCTTGTCAGACTAAGTTCCCACACTTCATTTCTGGTGTCTTTGTCAATCCTAGAATTTTCATCTTCCATTATGTCATGAATCTTCTCTCTCATTTGATCCATGCTCTCAAAGACATCCCCTAAGCATGGTTGATCACTATCAAATATGCGAAGGGTGGAAACAATAGGTGTAATAAGGGTGACAATATCCTCCACTCTCCTCCAAAAATTCTCTGAAGAAAGACCAATAATGATGTCCTCAACTTTTAGGCCATCCCCAGTATGAGAACCCTTCCACCTTTGCCAATCCATTGATACCACCATCTCTCTCAAAGATTGATGCATTTTAATAAGGCGTTGAAGCATAATGAAAGCAGATGCAAATCTAGTCTCGGCACATCGAAGAAGCTGAAGTTTTGCATATTTCCTATAAATTGCTATGGATGCTGCATGATTAATAATAAAGTGTTGTAGCATCTTTGCTTCAGTTATAGTTTTATCAACCCATGCAATGTTATTAATATCTTTCAGGAGCAAATTCAAGCAATGCACAGAGCAAGGAGTCCAAAAAATTGTTGGATATTCATCCTCAATCAACCCACCAGCAAGGATATTGTTTGAGGCACTATCTGTAACAATTTGGACCACGTTTTCTCTACCAACCTCCTCTATTGCCTCTTTGAGGAGACCTGTTAGATATGGACCATCTTTTGTCTTTCCTGTAGTATCATAGGATTTTAAAAACAAAACTCCTTTTGGGCTCGAAACCAAAATATTGATAAGGGGACGATGGTTAACATCTGTCCAACCATCTGAGACAATGGAGACCCCAGATTCCTTCCAACTATCTCTAATGTCTTGAAGTCTAGCTTCAACCCGAGCCCTCTCTTCAGATAACACGGTTGTCCTCATCTTTTCATAACTAGGAGGCTTGTAACCTTTAGGAGCATTGCTAACTAGATCCCTTACCATTTCTTTCCAATAAGGAGACCTACAAACATTAAAAGATATGCCATTTGCAAAAAAAAATCGTCCAATGGATGCATCGAGATTTCCCCTTCCTTTTACATCCCATAAGTTTTGAAGGTGAGAAACAGAAACTTGATGTTGAGAATAAGAGTGTGGACCACCAATTGTCAATCCACTAGGATTGTTGTTAGCTTGAACTAAACCTTCAACAATATGTCTAAGCTTTTCAAGTTCATTAAATTGCTTAATTAGAGAAGCTTTTTCTGTTTTAGGTACACTGTCACATAAAGCTGATTGTTCTTTTTTCCCCATTCCAAGTAAATGCCATCGAACTCTTCCTACATTCCCCGTTTTTTGTTTTTTACAATAAGGGCACAACCAAACCTTTGAACCAGATGATCCACTTGATCCTCCACTATAAGATTGAGTGCATTTCACAGCTGCCCATAACCTTGTCTCAAAGGATTTTTTTGCTTCTTGATATTCTTTGCTTTGGATTTTTTTGGATGCCTCTATGGAAGATTTCTGTTGGGAAAGGGGCGGTCTACTTTGTGACATTGGTGAACTTTCTTCCATTGCAATGAGAAATGAGTGAAATAAAAAATAAATGATTCTCCTCTGCAACCAATTTTAATCTGCACAATTTATATTTGAAAATTAGTTACAGAAAATAAAATTAAAAAATTGACACCTAATTAGAAAAATATAATTAACTAAAAATTTGAAGAGAAAATCAAAGAAAATTTTGGAAAACTTAAACAAAATAAAATTATTTATCTTTTTTCAAATTTTCAAACATCTAAATCACCTTACTTCGAGCATTGGAGGGACTAGCTCGAGAGAAAAGGACTAGCTCCTGATCTCATTCATTTTACAAAATCCCATGATACATGGCTTCAGCGATATTTTAATAACTTATAACTACTTGTTCCATAACTCACTCTCTCTCTCTAAATATATGTGTGTGTGGGGCTATGCACTAGCAATAATTAGGTATGTTGATTGGTAACATTGAGTTTTCCTATTGATTTTTCCTTTTTACTCAAATACGAGTTGGATATTATATTAAAATAATAGATATTATATAATTTCAAAGTAAAATTCCTAATAATAATTCTCATCACTTTATTTAATTATATTTATTTTAAGTTTTCCAAATTAAAAATCTATTTACAAAACTTCTAAATCTTCACAACATTTGTGAAAATTTTACAAATATAAAATACCATTAAAAAAAACGTAATTGGAAAAAATCTCTAACCTAGTGGAATTTTAAGCATAGCCAAAAAAGTGTTGGGGCAAAATGGTCAACAATAGCCCACAATCTTATAAATAAATTATTTGGTAATTGTGACTATTGATCTTTACTAACTATGATTGATTGAGCTGCTTAGAGTAAGCTTTCACGATTTTTTCATTAACTTCTCACTCAGTTACAAAGAATGAATCTGCCATAGTAAGGTTTGATAATTTTGGTTAATTTTCACTGCCTTACGATTAACGGATCACAATGCAATCCATATTTTGCTTTATATTTTATTTATTGTAAATATAGTAATATTTTTCCCAAAAATTGTGAAAAGACATATTCAGTGACACTTCCAAACAACAATAACAAATTTTTTTACATCTAATATACAAGTAAAAATAAATATGAAACATCACACAAATCCCAATCTTAAAAAAAAAACTATCATAGAAAATTTACTTCATAATCAAAATTCCCCATCAAATTTATATCAGTTATGGAGAAGTTCACTTGCAATCCTGTTCCGACTTAGATTTCTACGATTTTATTTCTATTTGTTTTCTGTCTCCCGGATAGCTTCTCCATTTTCCTATGTAAAGTCAGATTCGTTGACAATTTCCCATCAACTCCATACCTATTTACATCCTCAGCATTTCGGATTATCTCTGTACATGCTGGAATCTTTGAAGCTTTTCTTGTAATTTCCTAAACAAACGTTCGTCTTTAGCCTCCTTGATGAATTATAAAGAAAAATTCGTGTTATTTGCATGCTTTTATGTGTGAAACTATGTTTGATCTCCAAGTTGAAGGGTTCATTGAAATAATTCATTCTTGTTAAAAATGAATTACATTTCGCAGATTCTCCTGCCAAAAGAGCAACCTTAATACCTTCCATTCTTCTTCAACTGTAATATAATGCTCTTCCAGAGGATCTGTCTCTTATATTTCACTTAAATTGGAAAAAATTTAAGCAGTTTTTTTTTTTCAATGTATTGAACCTTCAAGCATTTTATCTAATTTATATAAATAAATTCGATTCTATAGAAATTTATGTGATTTTTCAGATCTTTTTGCATTTCGGTTTACAGAAAACCAATTGAGGAATGTTAACGATTAAATTTTCCAAGAAATTTCTCTGTATCAAGTTTCATTTTAACAGATGTTCTTTTGCATTTTAATTGTGAAGCAGCAGATTGACAATGTCAGGTGCTGCACTAAGGCATCCCTCTTTTGTTGTCTTAAAAACCAAAGATTCAAACATGTCCTTCATGTTGATTATGTCAAGTGACAAATCATCTACAGTATCAACAAGCCTACCAAAACCCTTCGACATCTAACTAGATGTTATTAGACCCTCCTTGGCAACTTATTTCAATAGAGCCAAGATATGTGGCTGTGCACTTCTTCGTTCCATGGATAAAATTAAAGCCCTGTTTACAACTTCATGATGAAAGAAAGGAACATTCAAGTCTTTTATACAACGACAACCATTTTCTTTATCACCACTCTCAACATACTCATTCAACAAGTCACTTATCTTCTTTTTTACTTAACTGGCACTAGTTTCGTTGGCTCTGTGGAGAGAGAAGTTGAAATCTCGTTGAGCTCATGGAGACATGTCCCCATTAAACTGCAGGATCAGAATTTGTGCCATAAGTGAACGATGACACAAGCCAACAATTCACTTTTGTGCGCTGGCATATAACATCATATTTTAGGTACAATTGTTGGGCATTCTTCAGTGGTAATGCTAGACCATGTAATGCATTGAATGCTACTTCAAATACTACGGTACAAAACCTTAATCCACAAAGTACCTCAACAACTGGCATAAATCTGTTGGCTTACCTCCTTTGGGGTATATAATGTTGCGATGGTGGGTGCCAAATAAACAAATGAACATAATCTACACTTCCAAATAAACAACGCAACTCCATAACACTGGGTATCGAATTAAAATGATATCACTCATTGTATTATGAAGTTGCTCCATATATCGCTCCATATAATCCATAACCAAATAAACAATATTATAACAGTGCTTCCAAATAAGGGTTGTCCATGCTTGTCAGTATTGTTCTCGAGAAGGTTGCGTCCAAAACGTTTTACACTATTTCTGAATTCGAGGCAGATTTCTTCTACCTATATTTACACACAAAATCGACTTTCAACGCCAAAAGTGGCTTTGGAACAAATATAGATTTTGTATCCAATTCAAAAGAGACTCTTATCAGTATTGCGCCCAATACCTTTATATCCTAAAATCAAATGAGGAGCCATGCGATACAATTTCGTTTCAATATATGCTTGAAAAATGAATGATCTTTTCTCGAGATCCTTCAAAAACTATGTGAATCTTAAGGAGGATTCCAGAAAGGATTTAGAGGCGGGGTATGATGTGGAAATGGTAGGCATTAACGAAGAAAAAAACCTAGGACAATTCTTTGAGGAAGTTGAGGATGTGAAAAATGATATGGAATCGGTGGAAGGACTGTCAAGGAAGCTGCAAGCTTCACATGAAGAAAGCAAAACCATCCACAACGCGAAAACCATAAAGAATTTGAGAGACACGATGGATAAAGATGTGGAAGCAGTATTAAAAAAATCTAAGTTGATTAAAGGGAAGCTTGAAGCTCTTGATAAGGCCAATATTGCAAGCAGGAGACTACCAGGCTCAGACCTAATGCTCTTGGAGTTTTTTTTTGTTTGTTCCCTGTTTCCCGGATATTGCCAAGCTCGGTACACAAAGGTAAATGTATTGCAACTATTTTTAACATCAGGCATGACATCTCATTAAAAAAACCAGAGATTGAAGTTCTTAGGCAGTACCTTTTGATAATAGAATTGACAATGTTGTTGAAGATAACTCAACGGGGGCCTGAAGCTGCTTGGCTCTGATTGTGCCTTGCTTGTGCCTGGCTTGCATCTGAGTAATGATGGGTTCGCTCTGGTCTTCTGCTTAAATCCTTGACAACTGGTGTTTTTCTTTGACAGCTCTCTCTGTTCTCTCAAAAATACAGCAGTTTTTTCTTCAGCTGTCGCTCACAATAAACTGGAGTGCTTAGGCTTAATTTCCAGAAAACTAATAGTCCACTGCACCAGACTAACAGTGAACTGCGAATTAAACTCGATTCAACCTCTGTATCCAAAAAACTAACAATCAATTGCTAATTAAACTCCATTTAACGGACGGTTTGAAAAAATTACATTTAGCCCGAGTTCGAAAAAATAAATTTAACTGAAGTCTATCTGGAAACGGTGAGAAGAAACGGTTTCGTTTCGCGGGAAACTGTTTCTTGCCCGTGGAAACGAAAACGGCCGTTGCAGACGGCGTTTCTAGCTGGGTTGCGTTTCGGTGAAGGTTTCGGCCAGAAACAGGGGATAACGTCCCGTTTCTGGTAACTACGGGGGATATTAGAAGTGGGATGCATTTTAAGTTTAATCGTGTGTGTCTGGAAGACCCGGATTTTAACAATCTTGTGCGAGAAGTCTGGAATCGGGATAAGGTTTGGAATAACTCTCCCATGACACATATTCTGGAGAAACTTCGAGCCCTTAAGGTGGAGGTCAAAGTATGGGAGAGGAGGAAACAGGGTCAATTGAAAAACGAGCTAAATGATATCTCGACGGAGTTAGATGCTATGCGGCCTCAGATGCTAATGCATAATCCCCCGACTGCACTCAAGAATCATATTAATTCATTGGAACTTAAAAGGAAACAAATTCTACAAATAAATGAGACAACTTGGCACCTTAAGAGTAGAGCTATATGGATTCGGGAAGGGGATAGAAATATTAAATTCTTCCACAGATTTTCTAATCATAGAAGGAAGATCAACTCTATATGGGATATCGCTGATGCAGATGGGACCCGATTTCACATGCAACAGGATATTAGTAGAACCGATGTACATCATTTTGAGAGGGCATATTGATGCAAAGATTCTATCAATGCTGAGGACCAAATATGGCAGGTGTATTTATACCCGTCCATGTTCGACAAGGAGGCAAACTCAGACCTTTTCAAAGTAGTATCCGGGGACGAACTCCTAGGGGTGCTCAAATCCTTATAGGGAGACAAGAGTCCCAGTCCAGACGGGTGGACGGTTGAAATGTTTACTCACTTTTTTGACATTTTTCAATAGGATTTGCTCGATATGGTGGAGGAATCAATAACCAGGGGCTACATTCATCCGCATATAAATTCTAACTATATAGCTCTCATTTCGAAAAGGACATCCTCGACTACCTTCTCGGATTATAAACCCATTTCTCTTTGTAATATTATTTATAGGATCATCTCTAAAACTATTGCTACTAGGACTAAGCACACACTGTCAAAGCATATATTTCCTGAGCAATTTGGGTTCTTGAAGAACAAACAAATTCATGATGTAGTGGCTATTGCCCAAGAGAGCTTACATTCGATCCATACAAAAAAATTAAAGTCTGTTATCATGAAGGTCGATCTCTAGAAGGCATATGACTGCCTAGAGTGGGGATACCTGTAGATGGTTCTCCTCAAAATTGGAGTCAAGGTTAGGTGCACTGAGTGGATCATGGCTTGCGTTACAAACATTCATTATGTTGTTATTATTAATGTTATCTCACTGACCTTTTCAAGGCAGGGCGGGGACTCGGACAAGGTTTCTCACTGTTGTCATTATTATTCATATTGGCAATGGACATGCTCAACTTACACATCAAAAAATCTGTGTGAGATGGACACTTTGAGGCACTGGCCCTGGGAAGAGATATCAGGACATCACATAGTTTTTTTTGTTGACTATGTGCTCATCATGGGGATGATCAACATGTTTTCATGGTTGACTTTATTTCATATTTTTGCAAAATTTGGGAGTGCAACTTGACTATACATGAAGCTTCAGAAGTCTATCATCCTACACGGTACGTCTGATTAAGGGGTTATTGCATACATCCATAGCCTTTTGGGGGTGGAAACTGACACATTGACGGGGGGCATGGAATATCTTGGTTATCATATTAAGCCTTGTAGTTGCAAGATAAATGATTGGATGTGGCTTGTGGACCGTTTCTATAAAAAGATCACTGGATGGGAGTTTAGATGTTTATTCTTGGGAGGTCATACCACACCGACCCAATCGATGATCACACAACTAGGAGTATACTGGGCACATTTATATTATCTCCGCCACACGATTATCCAGTCTTTGAATCAGATTATGGAAAAATACATCTGGTCTACCAAATTCCACCTGGCTAAACTGGAGCATGTATCCCTTCCTAAATGCTTTGTTGGCTAGGGGATATTGAATCTGCAGAGATTTGGAAGGGCGTTATTGCAGAAGTCATTATGGAGGGGTATATTTGGGGATGGCATATGGCGCAATATCATCAGACACAAGTATCAAAAGGACCATGAGTTTACTACTTGGATGCGCAAAGGAAGTATTGGGATTGCATCGCGGTCAGCCATTTGGTTTAGTTTCCAAAAAATCAGTAAATGGTTCTTGTAGAAGCTATGTTGGAGATTGGGAATAGGGCATCGGATAATAATTGGGATTGATCATATACTTGGCACAGAAAGAGACAGTAATATCTTAGAAGGCCTTGTCCATTACATTAACAGGAAAGGGATTTTCTTTTGGAGCTAGGCCATATCCGAATGGCAGCGTCATGTTCCGATTTGGAAACGGGTGCGGGAAATTGGACTGGATGGGTAGTTGGCTTGTGAGTGGGATCAGATTCGAACAAACATGAAATTAGTTGGGGTCTGCCAAGAGGCAAGCGGGGACCAGATTACATGGATTGGCAAAATGAAGGAAGGTGGTGTTATAGTAGTTGATGTATACAATACCCTTTGCTACCAGGGGGCACACAACAATGAGGTATGTTGGTTCTATACATTAGGGAAAACTAAAATTCCCATTAAGATCATACTCTTACTTTCGCTAGTCTGGAAAAATAAAAATCTAACATGGGAGAACCTTTAAAAGAGGAATTGGTAAGGGTTGGGGATTTGTATTCTATGCAAGAATGCAGAGGAGGATAATGGCCACCTCTTTCTAAAGTGTCCTATAACAGTTCATATTTGGAGTTACATTTCATATTCCATTTGTTTCACATACAACCATTATGACAACATTTATGAATGCTTAAGATGGTGGAGTAATCAAAACCCATCATGATGGTACATCCCACTTTCTTTTTTTTTGGGAAATATGGAGATGGCGCAGTAGAATAATTTTTGATAACTGCAGGGATAATGATGTGCAGGTGAAGGACCCTATTATATGGTGGCATAAACTTGGTAAACAACATAACTCAAGGCCTAAGAAGAATAACAACAAAAAGACAGGCCCTGAGATTGAGTATCCAACCGAATTTGTTTATGCTGTGGCACAAAGGAACAACTGTGGTTGTGGATTTTGGATTGCTATATCAAAGGAGCAGGAATTTTGGGTTCATTGGGGTGCTGGTAGGGACACAAATATGAAGGCTGAAGCGGTGGCACTATGGGGCCTTCTCTGGTTCTCAATTTATCTAAACATCCCTTCCATTCACATTTTTGGAGACTCTCAGATCATCATCGAACATGTAATGGGATGCACAAAAGTAAATCAGCCACTGTTACATGGTTGGCTCAGGGAAATTGAGAATCTTTGGGCCACATTCAGGAATTCTATGATGAGGCATATTGGATAAGATTTCAATCAAAATGCGGATTGTCTATCTAAGATGGGGCGGCAAGATGAATTGGATGGGATGCACATAGAAATTAAACTGGGCGATACTATGGTAGAGGTCGAGGTACTTCCACTTCCCGGATAATATCCAAGCTCTGGAGGAGCACACATTTGACACTTTTTGTTTTATTTTTATTTTCGAGGAATGTTAGTTACTTGTTCTATGCTGCTTTTTCCGGTACATCACATGTTTTTCATGTAGATAATAGATGATTACAATCCAGACAAATATGACCCAAAGTTGGGAGTTGATATTCTTGCATATTATACCATGTGGTACATAGTTACAAATTAGACAGATTTATTTTGTGTAGAGAACTTGGGATGTATTGATACAATGATATTATCAGATAGATCTATGATGGTGTTGGCATTATGAAATGCATTATGTACTATATTTTCTACGAGATATATATAATACTTTTTTCCTACTGAAAAAAATAGCTTTTCGTACCCATATTAGATTAGGAGGAAGGCTTACAAGGCTGTAGTTATTTAGACTAGTCCAATTAGGGTTCAATTAATCATGAAAATTTTGGTAAGATTTTGATAAAATTTGGCTAAAAATATTTGAGTTATTGTTGTTAAGTTTTAAGATTTTGAATGCATAGAGTTTTCGATAATGCTAAATCTATTTCCACTATAAAAACACACTACTATTATCACATATTTTAGAAAAAATATCAAAAACAAAATTCAAACACTCCTACTCTTATATATTTTTGTAAAATGAAACACTGATTTCACTAATTATTTGAAGCTCGGTAGACAACGCCGTTGCTGTTATATGATTACTCGGATATACCTCCATTGTCGTTGTAACGTGCTACCGCCGTAAGCCATGAGCAACTGTAGCTGTCGTTCTTGTTTCGCATTGGTCGTCATCTCAAAAGGCCCACAATCCGTGACGAGTAGGCGCCTTGATCTGCAGATATGCCACCGGCTCTAGCCGTGCCAAACCACTGTTCGAGCCGGAAGCCATAGCCGCCACGTACCACCGTTGAGTAAAGGTTCGAAAGGTTTTAAAGATGGTCAAGGGATTAAATTCTTTGACTAGTGATTCAATAGATTTTTCTAAAAGATGGTGAAAGAATTAAATCCGTGCAACGAGTGATTCATTTATTTAATTTAAAAAAAAATGTTTTGGTTTTTTTTATAAATATTGTATTGTTTTTTAAAATTGGAATATATATGGCTTTTTACTTAAGAATAAATAGAAGTTTGAGTGAATATTTTTATATTTTTCGTTACTAATTTTTTTTTAATATTGCATTATTTCATCTAAATTTTTGACAATTCTTAATTTTGTATTACTTCATCTAAGGTTCTACAAAGCTATTTTTCGGCAAAATCTTTCTTAACATATCACTTGGATTGTCTTTAGTTGTGTATTTTCTCTAATTGTAACAACCCATCATTTCACACTAATGAATCCAATGATATTGAACATCAATGTGCTTTGTCTTATAAGGATATGTTGGGTTCTTCGCTAAATGAATGGCACTTTGACTATCACATTGCAACACATATTTATCTTGTTTTATTCCCAACTCTCTTAAGAATTGTTACATCCATAACATCTCTTTGCAAGATTTTTCGACAGCTATGTATTTTGCCTCTATTGTGGAGAGAGCTACTACCTTATACAAGTTAGACATTGAAAAATTTGCTACACCTGCAAAAGCATATAAAAATCCAATGCTAGACTTTCTAGTATCCACATCTATAGCCATATTTGCATCTATTTAACCTTCAAGAACAACATTAATATTACCAAAACATAAACAATAATTAATAGTACCTGTGAGTTATATGAAAATCCACTTTACCACTTGCCAATGTTCTTTGTTTGGATATGTAAGGAACTTGCTTACTACTCCCACATAAATGTGCAATATATATACATGACCATACCATGACATACATTAAGCTACCAATAGTTGAAGCATAAGGGATTTCCCTCATTTCCTCCTTCTCCTTGTCGTCATAAGGGCACAGATCAGAACTAAGTTTGAAGTGTGATGCTTTGGGTGTACCATCTAGTTTGGCATCATTCATATTGATAATGACTAACACCTTCTCAATATATTTTTCTTTTGACAACCACAATTTTCTGTTCTTTCTACCATGTATAATCTTCATGCCCATTTTTTGTTGTGTTGGACCTAAATATTTCATTGCAAATTACATGCCCATATCTTTCTTCAACATATTGATTATGTGCTTATCATGTCCAACAATTAGCATATCATCCACATACAACAATAGTATAATACACTTTTCTTGGTCATACCTATTGATGTAGGCACAATGATCAACCTCTAGTCTTTTGAAGCCATCCTCCCGCATAAATGAATCAAATTTATTGTACCATTGGCAAGGTCTTTGTTTAAGCCAATAAAGGCTCTTCTTCAACTTGCAGACAAGGTTCTCTTTACCTTTTACCTTGAATGCTTCTAGATGTTCCATATAAATTTGCTCTTTTAATTCTCCATGAAGGGAAGTTAACTTCACATATAATTGTTCACAGTCAAAGTCTAAAGTAGCAGCAAGACCAAGGATAACTCCTAGGGGTGACATTTTAACAATGGGTGAATTTTCTTTTTGTAAAGGCAATACCTTGTTTTTGGGTAAATCCCTTCACCCCTATATTTGGTTTGTATCTTTCCTTCTTCTTTTCATTCTCATGTTTAATCTTGTACACCCATTTGTTTTGTAGGGGATTTCTTCCTTTTGGAAGCTTCATTAACTCCCAACTTTTGTTTTCCAGTAGAAAGTCCATTTCTTCCTCCATTACTTTCTTTCACTTTTTGATAGTTTCCACTTTATGAGCTTCCTAAAAAAATTTAGGTTCACCTTCATCAATTAGAAAAATATAATTTTAGGGGGGGTACCTTTGTCAGGGCATATGAGGGCTAGTAGACATATGAACCAACTATGGTGGTGCTTTTTTTGGTAAAATCTCTTTTAATGGTTGTGGCAAATTTTCTTCTTCTTGTTGTCCATCATGTTCTTGATTTTGTTGTCCAAATTCTTGCAACTGTGGGATATTTTCTTGTTGTTTTGTAAACAAGTCAACAATTTTCTTGACATCCATATCACCTATAGACCTTTTATACAACTCAAATTCATTAAATATTGCATCCCTACTTCTAACAATTTTTTGATTAACTGAATCCCATAGATAATAACTAAACTCACCATCTACATATCTGAGAAAAATACATTGATTTATCATGTAATTTGGTTCTATGTTCTTTGGGAATATGAACAAATGTTTCACATCCAAATTTTTTTAGGGGAGAATAATTTACCTTTTTACCACTCCAAACTTCTTCATAAATACGATCATTTAGGATTGTAGAAGGTGAGAGATTGATGAGATAATAAGTTTTCCTTATTGCTTTTGCCAAAAAATGCTTCTCCAATCTGAAATTTGACAATGTACTCCCTACCTTCTCCATAATAGTGTGATTCATCATTTCTGTGGTACCATTTTGTTGGAGAGTACCAAGGACAATCTTCTAATGTCTCATGCAAAACCTATGGCAATAATTCTTGATTTTATTGGAGCAATACTCTCTGTTAGGGTCGTATAATATATTGATCAAGGTATGCTTGTCTAGCTATTTATCCTGAGGGATGTTCTAACTTATTTTTTACTTTAGTTGTTTTTATATTTTTGAAAGATAAATAATAAAAAAATAGAAAAGAAAAAGGAAAAATAAAGAAAGAAAGAAAAATAGAAAAATAATAAAAAAGGGGGGACAAAAGAAAAATATATGAAAAAATTAAAAATAAATGTCATAAATAAAGCGTGTTAGTTAAATGCCACACTAAACCATTGTATTTATTTTTAATCCTTTTATTATTGGAGGATTATTTTTTAATTTGAAAATAAAGTGACGATTGGATGTTTTGTCCTATTCAATAAAATGATCGCATGAATGAATGGACAAGATTGTCCCTGCTTGGATCAACAATGGAGGAAGGGCTTGGGACCCCCTTACACTTTTAGAAGTTAACGAGAGGACAGGTGGAGGGGGGGTTGGGGGGGTTTGAAAAGTGGCTTTTTGGAAACCACCGAACCATACATGGCAAATCCCATGATGAATATGGGCCCCCCTTCTCTGAAACAACTTACCACCTACCCCCCTCTAAAAACAACTTTCCCACTCCCACTCCATTCACATTCCGCCACTTTTCATTCTCTCCTCCGCCCCCACCATATAATTGTTTAAACAATTTAATTTCCCCGCCCATAGTCATATGATCGTTTAATGGTTAATGCTTCCCTCCAATGTCTGATTTCCCTAATGAGATGCACCAAAAACTACTATTTTTCTCGTTTAAGCATTCACCCTCCCATTTAAAAATCTACACATCACCCTGCATACATTCCTCTCGCTATTTCATTTCTTACCAATGCAGGTTTAGTCTTGAAATACACAAGCACACCATCGTCCTCCTACACCAGTGATCATTGTAATCTGGTCATTTGATTCCCTAGCTTCTAATTTGCAATTAGAAATTTCATCCCACAAAGGAAAATCAAAGTTGATTGTAGAAATCCCTACATTTCCTCCTGTTGCAAACCTTCATGAACTTCCCTTGGTCGACACACACTATAAGATATCAGAGACCCAGTGTGAGTTCAATCTGTATGAACTCCACAACTAGGCAAACCAAAAGTTTTTAGATGTCAGTGATGAATTGAGCATTTGGGAATCATTTTTATCTCAATTCATTTTTCCCCAAACTCATGTTTTTCCAGAATTTTTTATAAGGTGTCATCTCAGATATGTCCCTAGCCAGAGGGTTGTTATTGCCCCAAAAAATGAAACTCTATTTGCAATTACACCTGAAGTTATTTGTCAAGCACTCCAGATTGCTGCTCAAACTCCCTTGTATCCTTTTTCCACTGATTCACTCATGGAGATATATCAGAAACTCACCTTTCCTCAACAATCCCGTATTTTTGAGTCCCTTTTTCTTAAGAATTCCGAGTTACCTATAACTAATCCCCCATATTCTGCTTCTATCTTTCTTGAAATGTGAAGGAGAGTTATTTCTATGGTCTCATGCTTATTAGGTTATCCTAAAAATCAATGGGTAGATGAAGTAATATTAAGATTTTTGTCAGTGTTCTCTACTAGTTAGAAGCCCTCAATCATTTCCAATTATAGTTAGTTTCCGTCAAATTTTATTCGTGATCAATTTTTGAAGTTTTTTGCTGAGGTTGCATTCAAACACCAACCAATTCTTGTATATTTGTTGTTATTTCATCAAGCAAAGAGATTCAAGTTTCAATTACAGAAGTTGAATGCATAGGGAAGACCACGAACAGTCATTCACTGGACTTCCTTGGTGAGGAAGAATTCAGAAGAACACTCCTTCACTAATTTTGTAGATCAGTTCTTGCATGTGTTCTTATCTCTTCTTAGAATTGATGTTATACCAAGAATTTCAACAAAAATCAATAGATTTTTACATATTACCAAGCAAACCAAGGTTGGAGACTGGTTTCTTTACTAGAACTATACAAAATTAGAATATATGGATGTGAAATCCCTCCTTACAGGTTGCCAGTTTTGTGCCAATAAGAATCTTTGCCTTAGAATATATAAGGCAAATGATGAATATGAATGATTTAACTTTTGTATCAAGAAAGTAGAAGGCACCCTCCTTACAGGTTGCCAGTTTTGTGCCAATAAGAATCTTTGCCTTAGAATATATAAGGCAAATGATGAATATGAATGATTTAACTTTTGTATCAAGAAAGTAGAAGGCACCGTTTAACATGAAAGCACATATATGCCCTTTCATCATCAATACTAAAACAACAATAGAGGAGGAAGATGTTTTACTGAAGTAAATGAAATTCAAATTGAGTTTTACATGGACTTATGATCCTTTAGGAATAATTTCAAAATTAAGAGTGGAGCAAAGGACCACAGCTTATGTACATACACCTAGACTAGAAATAGAAAAATAAAAAATCAAGAGGTGTGGACAGAGAATACACTACAGGAAGCTGAGGCACATATTGTGGGTCAAACAACCCTACAAACTCCTATCTCAAAAGAAAAAGAAAATAAAAGGTCAAGGGAAAGGATGTCTCCTACACACTCAAAATCTCAAGTTGCAGACTTTCTAGTTTTCAAGAGAAGAAAGAAAGAAAACACTTAGGATGAATCCTTAGAAGAAAAAGACTCATAGGAGAAAACAAAGTTTTTCTAATAGGTTTTCCCACTACTTCTTTTTAACAAATTGTAGAAAAAACAGAGTCTCCTATGGCTTCTGCTTCTCATGTTACAACACAACAAAATACTTTTCCAAGGTATAATGAGATTAAGAGGAAAAATGAAGAATTGAAGGTCACAACTTATTTATAATTTTGAAACAAATCTTCTACTACCCAGCACAGACTATTTTCTGCACTTAACATAGAGAAGGGATAGTTATGATTAGCTTTCTTGGAACCTACAGTTCAAGTCCCTAAAAGTGCAGAAGATTACAAAAGATCTTCCTTTGCTTTTGACACCAAGAAGATTCATGCGATTGATCAGATTAACTTGCATAAGCAGGCTGGTGAGATGATATATTCAACATTAACAAGTTCATCCATGACAACCTATAAACTACAAGCCTATCTGAGCAATATTCATTCACAACTGAAGATGGAAATAATGTCATCCTTGGCCAAAGACACCAAAACTAAAGCTCTTGATTTTTTCGTGCTTAAACTAGGATATGATCCTAGTGACATTAAAGAAGCTAAGGAAATGATAAAAAACAAAAATGCTAATATTCAAGCCCTAAGAAAGAAACTCATGCTTCCAACTACAGAGCACTCACAGGCCAAAGAAATTACTCAGCTGGAAGTAGAGAAAGAAAATTTGTTCAAGTTTATATTTGAGAAAAATGTTCAAATTCAGAAGATGAAGATAGATATGGAGATACTTTTGAAAGAAAAGGAACAATGAGTAGCCAAAGGTACATTAGCACAACAAAAAACTGTAACAACTTCAACAGAAAGAATAGAATCAACCATTGTAGAATCCTCTAAAAAATTAGTGAAATCTCTGGGAGATTGATCATTGACCAAGAAATAAAATGAAAGATTGTTAGTAGCATTGAGAAAAATGGAAGAAAATAAAATTAAAGCTGAAAATGCATATTTGGCAGAAGTGCAGAAAAACTTCAAGCTTACTCAACATCTTGAAAAGTATGAAGACTAGTCATTAATATTACAAATATGGGTAGAAGCTAAACAAAACATATGGTATAATATTAATGCCAATATCGTAGAGCTATGGTAATCCTTTCAAATTATATTTGAGTAAGAAGAGTTGGTAGAGAATGCCAAGGCATTAATTGAACAAACAAAAGTTCAGATCGAACACATGCTAGCAAAAGCACACAAAACCATCAAGGTGTTGAACTCAAAAACCAATGATGAGCTCGAAGAACTACAAATTCATGACAAAAAAGACACAGTCATGGAGGTAAAAAGAGTTATAACAAAGAAAAATCTTATGGTGCAACTAGAAAACAGGTATACAGAGTTAGAGCTATAGGTAAGAAGATTCAACAAAAAATTCAATCTATTGCAGGAAAAAGGGCTTCCACCTTTAAGAGGTTCTAATGGAAAATTGATTCTAATAGAAACTTACCAGAACCAGTTGTGCAACGTAACTATGGATATATCTAAATTTTCCAAAGTAAGAGGGATAATAAGTGGACAAGATTTCATTGAAGGTTTACAATATGACTTGTTTATGCAACATGAAATTCATCACCTGTTTTTTAATAAACCAACTTTTGAAACAAATACAGAGGTGGATGAAGGATTTAGAAACATGCTAAACTTCTGTATTCCAAGTGAAAATAAATGGAATAAACTACTGGAGCTCTTCGAGTAAATCAAGTAGAATTCTAGTGACTGATGACAGAAAAAAGGGAAACAAAATCCTGAATATCAAGAGCAATCAACAAAAAAGAAAAATTATAGCTACTGACATCACCAACAATCCTCAAAGTGTGTGCAAAACACCTAAATTGGTATAAATTATTACTATTTAGTTCTATTTTTGAAATATCTACATCATTTTACTAGATATTATTTTTGTAATAAATTTTGTTTCAAGTCCGAATATTTTTTAGACGAACTCTATAAATATTTTGTAATAAAACGTATAAGGGGTTGATTGTGGAGAAAAGAAAAGATCTTTCCTTTGAATGTAAGTTGTGGAATTTCATTGAAGTAATTAATTCAGACCTACAGAGGTAGTTTGTTTCAGGATTCTTGTGTCAAATAAATGGTGATGTATCTCTCTTTGTAAACCTGTCTTTCCTTCTAGTTTATACATGGATGTACCTTCTTAATTGTTTACAAGAAGATTATGAGTAGAATTTACTCACAGTACTCTGCTTTGGCTTGTTAAGAATTTTAAATGTTTTCCTTCTGAAATTAAATAGAAAATTCATCTTTGTATGCTTTATATTTAATAGTTCATCATTCTCACTCATCTCGTCCATATCTCAACAACTTTGTAAGATCTAGGAGTTTGCCTACCTCGCCCTATTTTAAGCTACTCTGTATACTTGTGATTGATTGTTGAAAATCCTTATGACTCCATGCCCAATGAACCTTTCCTTCATCCTACAACCACAATTTTAAAACCTATGTTTGATCTTCATAACTAGCTTAAAACCTAAGACTGTGATTGAAATTTCAGATAGAGAGAGTCCTCTCTAGGCCAAAAGGGCTAGACTTTAGCCCAAAAGAGGTTTGTGGTTACCTCTGCGTTTTCCAACTCAACCTAGGAAAACTACAGAGTGCTAACATTCTGGCGACCATACTGGGAACTCGAAAGCTAAATATTCCCCAGTAAACATTGATTTCAAAGGCTTAAACCTATTTCTTGTGGGTGACAATGAGGTAGAAATCATTACGCTGAATTGTTGACCCAAAGTTGTGTTTAAAACTAGCTGTGACAAGTTTTATTGGAAATGTGGCTTCTAGAAAGATCCACACAAGATCACATCAAGATCTTGATCCTCTTAAAGTTGTAAGTGATCCTGAGAAGCTGATTAGGAAAAATAAGTTTAAAGAATGTTAAGCAAGTAATAGTCTTATCCAAAAATCTCAAACCCTTCTTGAAAGTATTATAACAATTGAGGATATAGAATTTGATTTTCATTTTAAACATAACCCTTTTAGATCTAAATATGAAAAAAATGTCTAAAACAGTCCATGATGAATCAAAATTAATACCACTTATCCCTGCACAAAAAATGGTATTTCAAAGTCTGAGAAAGATATTTTTCAACAGTTCCACAAACTTTAGGATTTAGTTCATCATTTGCATAAGGTAGTAGAAAAATCATCCACATTTTAGCAGACTCCTACATCTTTTGTTCTTTTAGTGATTGTTCCTTTGATACCTTGTCATTGCTCTACTCCTATTAATTCTGTTGTCTATACTCCTCCCTTTACAACAACTCAACATATTGTAGTTTCCTCGCCTATGCCACCTTCATCATCAAGCACTATAGTGAGTACATCCAACTCTTAGACCATAATCATGGCAACTCAATATGCCCCACTAGTTTTGCAAGCACCTTTGAATGTCATGCCACAAAACTATGGACAACGCATACCTCAATTTGATGGTACTGGGAAAATTACAACACAACAACACATAGATAAAATGAATGATTTTACAAACCTTGAAGAGGTAGATGATGATGATGTGAAATTGAGGCTTTTTTCCCAAAGCCTATTAAGGGAAGTTAGGAAGTGGTACAGAGGGTTAGAAGCAGGTAGTATTCTAATTTACAACAATTTCATTAAGTTTTCCTTTCTTGGTGGGAGGTAAAGAAGAATCCACTTCAAATTCTTACAGAATATGAAAGTTTGAGAAGGTCTTCAGGTGAATCAGTTCAAGACTACACAAATATATTGAACAATACTTATAACTATATTCCAACATAAATAAAGCCTCCAACGGGGTTAGCCTTGCTTCGTTATCTAGATGGATTAGATGTTGACATGGCCTACCAATTAAGAGAAAGAAGTCCAAGTTCTTTGGAAGACATGCAGAAGATTGCAGTGAATGTAGAAGAAAATTTACTAGCCAAGAAAGATAAGTTAAAGTCTGAGAAGAGGGTAACTATCATGGATGAGACTTCAACATCATGAGATGTTAAGTTGGATACTTTGGTTAAAACCATGGAGAAAATGACCTTGATAGATAGGTTTGTTGTAAGAGAGCCTCAAGGAGGTCCTCAAATCAGAAATCCAAACTTTAGAAGATAGTAGATCCAAATCAAACAAAGGGACTATAGAAATACATCAAACCAACAACAAATCAGACCTCTGTTCAAGCACAATTATGTAGAAGAAGAAAAAGAAGCAACCGAAGAGCAAGAAGAGGATCAGATTAATCTTTTTGGGGAGGGAGAAGTAGGCAACATTTTATTGACAAAGGAAGAACATGATTTGTTCTTGAAATCAAAGCAAGAAGTCATGCCTCCAGAGTATAGAGACTATAAGAAGGGTTATCAGAATGAACATTGTTACCGATCAAATGAGAAAATGAACTTGTAGCCATTTTTTGGAGGTAGCAAAAAATCACCCAATTTTGAAAAGTGGGATGCAAGAATACACCTTTTTTAAGCATATTTTTGGCACTTTAAATTTTCATATGTATCAAGTATGAACATTTTTTTTTCGATGTTAGTGATTTTCATGCTGATTTTGAAAAGTGTTGACGCAGCATCAACACATTTTTTTAAATGTTAGTGATATTCATGTTGATTTTGAGAAGTGTTGATGCAACGTCAACATATTCTTTTAGAGGGCTTATTTTTGACAATTAAATTTTTTTTTTTTTTTTTTTATGTATCAAGTGTGAACGCTTTTTTTGTTAATGATTTTCATCTTGATTTTGAAAAGTGTTGATGAGCATCAACCCTTTTTGTTTAGAGGGCTTAGTTTTTACACTTTAAATTTTCTAATGAATTAAATGTGGATATATATATTTTTTAAATGTTGGTGATTTTCATGTTAGTAATAAAGCATAAAAATAAAATTAAAAAAACATGACAAAAAGAAATCAAATACAAAAAAAAAACAAATAATAAAACAAACAATAAATAAAATAAATAAAAAATGAAAATTTTTCAAAAAAATATATAATTTAAAGAAAAACAAATTAAACCAAAAAAAATTCTAAAAATATATATATATATTTTTTAAGTAAAAAAAAATAATAAAAACCTCATTAGAAAGAAACATAAAATAATTACAAAAAAAATTAAAATTAAAAAAAAATCAATTAATTTTTTATTTTTAAATTAAATTGAATAATTTAAATAAAGAAAATTAAAAATATAAAATGAAATAAAATAAAATTTCAAGAATTATTTTTTAAAATTAAAATTATAAAAATACAAAAATAACATAAAATAAAATTAAAAGAAAATAACACAAATAAAAAAATTTAAAAACAAAATAAAAAATCTTAAAAAAAATAAAAAGAAAAAAAAAATTCAAAACAAAAAAAATAAATTAAATTAAAAAAATTAGAATTTTTTTTTAAATATAACAATTAAAAAATAAAAATTCAAAACAATTAAAAAACAAAAAATTAAAATTAAAACAAAAAGTAACAAATTAAAAAATATTCAAATTGAAAAAAAAAAAACTATATTAAAGAAAACATAAAAGAAAATAAAAAGAAAATAACGGAAATAAAAAAAAAATTTAAAAAGGTCGGTGCCCTTGCACGCACTCGCCCGTTCAGTCGTTCAGACCGATGCCCGAACGCCTTCGCATGACTTCGCCCGTTCAGTCGTTCAGGCAAACACCCTTGCACGCCCTCGCCTGAACACCTTCACACGACCTCGCTCTTTCAGTCAGTTAGGCCGGTGCCCTCACATGTCCTTAGTCATTCAGACCGACGCCTGAATGCCTTCACACAACTTTGCCCGTTTAGTCGTTCAGATTGACGCCCTTGCACGACCTCACCCGAACGCATTCACATGACCTGCGGTTCTATTTTCCTGCGTTTTTTGTGGCTCCGTGCTTCGGCCCAAGAGTCCTCCTGCACTTCGCCAACTTTCAGTCTTCCCAAGTAGCTCGCTCTCCTAGCTCGCAAGAAGACTTGGAAACTTCACTTGATTACCTTTCTCCACCATCTCGCCGCTCTACTTATATGGTGGTTGGCCCATTAGTTGGGGTGTCGGCTCACGAAGTCGACCCACTGTTTCATCCAACTCGCCCCTTCGTTGCGTCGGTCCATGGTGTGGGTGCCCATACACGGGACCACCCATCGTATAAACTCACCAAACTCCCAACACTTAGTCATTTTCATGATGACTCTTTGTGTCGCACGTTAGCTCATTTCCTTTGTTCGGTCATCTCGTTGCACTGTGTGGGCGCGCCCCAACTCGTCGGTTACCTCCCATCTCATCCCTTGCCCATCGTGTGCCCTTTGCTCGTTTCCTCCGTCGTTCAGCCTTACTCGTCGCACCGTGCGATCGCGCCCAACTCGTCGATCACCTCTAGCTCGTCGCTAGCTCGCCCGTCGTGCACCCTTCGCCAAATGCACCATGACTCATGGGCTTGACATTCTCCCCCACTCTAAATGGTTGTCATCCTTGACAACACCGTTATATGACATCGCAAAGTGGCCCTAGCTCCAACATCCAAAATGTCCATGCTACCTACCTCTGCTCTACCATCATACAAACCATAAAGGCTCATGTCTCCATAAATATGAAAGTCTCCTCAATCCATGATCATCAACCACCTTCGTTGCAATCCCCACATGCTGCCCCACCGTGGAAGGCTGGTCCCTCCAACTCAAGCTACATTCTCACTGCAACATATATCGTGTTGACTCCATCATGTATCATCATCATGTGAACTGCTGCCATGATACTCCAACACAATGCTAACACATCTCTGTACACTGACGTCCCCCATGACTCGAACTAGTCGGGTGATCAGTCCAATTGTCGCGCTCAAACCATAAGAATTCAAATCCTCATGCCATCATCAGTTGTTTCTCCAAGCCTCTTGTCACAACATCAACTCGATCAAGAATCCATCTCCATCTCCATCAAAATGTAAGCCATGCCTAGGTCCATGAAGTAAAATCCATCTCGTCTGCAACATGTTGCCCATGATGTTGGTGCCAATGTGCTGCAAATCAGTTGCATCTATCCCAACATCATCATCCATATATGTGTAAAATCCATCTCCTCAAAATGAAGAGATCCTCTCATCAAACTGACTCCCAATGCGCCACATCCAGGTCCATGAAGAAACCTCCATCATATCTGTAATGTGCCATCCCTCAAGTTTGCCAAAGAAACAAGTATACGCCTGTCTCATCATCCATGTGCTACCCATGATCATAGATCAATCAGCTCCCATGTATCAAAAGTGTTTAAGTCCCCGCTCAACCCATGCCCAAGTTTTGCCACCGAGGCATCATCATCACTGCAACTCCATCACTCCAAAGTGTCTCATATTGATTCTCCACATCAAGTCATTGAAGAGTCTGAGAAGTGCTTGTTTGAGAAGGTGTTTATTTTGGTTATTTTAGTTTAAATTTTGAAGTTTAACCACTGTTACATGGTTTGGTTCACGTAAATCAATATATAAGAAATGATGAGTTTGAAGGTCTGTTTGTATGAATAGATAACCATGTCATGGAGGTATAGATAGCCACAATGGAATCATATTCATCCATATGAGTAACGTCATTTGCATCAAGCCCTGAGGTTTGTTCATATGAATAGATAGTTACATCATTTGCACCGAGCCTAGAGTTTTGTTTGTATGATAGCCACACCGTTTTCACTGAGCCACAAAGGTATGGATAGACAAGAGGGTTTTGTTTAGTATATAGAGGATCGTTTGAGTAAAGCCACATGGATCAACGTGGAATCTCATTGAGGTGATTGAATTGGAGGAAATTATGTTACAATAAAAGGAGTGGTGCAAGATGGTATTACAAGTGACACTGGGAAACTAAGTTGGTAAGGTGTGTGCATTATATACATGAGGTCGCAGGTTTGAGCCCTGTGAGGTGACAGGTTAATTTATTTTTATTTTTAGGTTTTGACTGTCATTTTATTAGATAAATAACTCAACAATGCTAAAAAAATTATAGCATTGGCACTAGACTTTTCTATTGTATCGAGTACACCAAGAAAATGGGAAAATTGTAGCATATATAATTTAATATATAATGTTATTTGCTTATTTTGGGTTTCTAAGAGAATTATTTTTCCAAATTGAGTATTGGAATAATTTGGATGATCATGGATCAAAGGTGAATGTAACTAGATGAGTATGATGCTCTTTCGACACTTATTTAATGGCCATAATATTTTGTGGTCATTTTGAAGGTTTGCGAGTGGTTTGTAGTGGTTCTTGAATGAATGGTGAAAACAAGTTCTGAGAAGAAGTTTGAATGACCAAATTGAAGAACTGGTTGAAGAAGAAAACATGTTGTAGTATGACATCTAGAAATAGTGATTTATATGAATTTTTTTGTAGAACAATGGTTGCAGTTTGTGTAGAAGTGTAGTGATTGCAAGTTATGTGCCAATATAGTAGTTGTAATTTTTTCGTGATAGAGCGTGGAGGTTTTGATTGCAAATTGTGAAATTCATTTTGATAGAAGATTCAATGATATATGATGACAATGGATTCAGTTTGAAAATGAGATGAAATACAGATTCACAAGGAGGTTGAAGAAGGAAGGGGCCTCCATTAAGGTTGGAGCCTCAATCAAGTTGGAGTCTAGAGCAGGTTGGAGCACGCTTATCATCAAGGTTGGAGCCTCAATTAGGTTGTAGCCTATAGTGAGCAGGTGCTTGCACCTTTCAAGGTTGGTGTCTTAATTAGGTTGTAGCCTACCACAAGTGGCAACTTTCATATCTTAGGGGTAGTTGCATCCAATAGGTTATAGCCTACAAATCTATGTAAATAATTGAAGATAAAGAAGAAGAAGATTGGTGGTTTTCTCCCATATGGGTTTCACCTAAAAAAAGCTTATGTCTCTTTGTGTTGTGATGGATTTTGATTTGTTGATGGTTTCTTGATGTGTCACTGATATGATGATGGGTCATTATATTTGATTATATAATTCTTATAGTTCATTGTTATATGGTTTTATGATTATAAAAAGTTGTGAAATATTAAAATTGATCTCACATTGATTCAAACCCCCTCTTAGTGTGACCTTTAGGACAACATAAATTCCTCCTCCCAGTCTGAAAAACCAAAATCGGCACCATAACCAACTTCTCCTTCAATGTATCCAAAGCCAGTTGGCACTCTTCATCCATCAAAACTGAGTATCCTTCCTCAAAAATATTTCCAAGGGGGCTCTAATCCACACATATCCTTTTTCTAAATTTTTGTAGTACCCCATATGGCCCAAAGGTACGTGTAATAATCACAATGAAGTAGGTGGAGGTAAATCTACTATGATAACAATTTTTGCAGGATCGACTAATAAACCTTGCTTGAAAACTACAAGTCCCAAAAAAATAAAAAATAGCAAATAAAAAATGCACTTCTTAAATTTTAAAGAGATCTATAACTATATACATCTATGAATAATCAAGTGAAAAACCTCAATATGCTTCTTTCAGAGGCTAAATACTATCCAATAATCCAAATATACCTCTAGAAACTTATGAATGAAATCTTTAAATACTACTACCACAACTGTAGGCGCATTCTTCAAACCAAAAGGCATGATAGTATATTGGAACCTGATCTCTATTCCATCACAAAGGTGGTCTTATGGCTATCTTCCAGTGCAATCTTGATTTGATGATATCCTCATTATCCATTTGTAAATGAGTAAGCCTCTTGCCCACCTACATTCTCTAGTACATCATCTATAAATAGGGTAGGGAATGGATCATGCACACAAGCATCGTTCAACTTTCTTAGGTCCACATAGATACTGATTTCACTTGTCTTCTTTTCCTATACTACCATTGGGGTTCTCCATTCTGATTCTTCAACTAGTTCAATGATTCTAGCTTCCAACATTTTTTCTAACTCTTTCTTCACCTTCTGCTTATGAAACCATACCCTACTTTTTCTTCATATCTGGAACAAAACTCAACTTATAATGATGTAACTCTTTTCGATGTACAATTTTGGATTCCTTAAGCATGTATCTCTATTTGTGATTAACTTTAATGATCTCATGCTTAGGTACTTTAGGTTATACAACAACATTTTTACTGGCATAAGCTGCTTGTTTTAAGTGCGAAAAGAGATTTATCTACTTTTATGGGGTGAGAATGTACAATATATTCAATTCATTTTTTGAACAAGTGATATTGATTATGTTCCCTGAAAAATATCGCTTTCCAATCATATAAATATGGGTTACCCAAGACCATCCGACATGTATCTAGTTTTAGCACATCACATATCACCTTATCCTGAAATTGAGAAGGCATTTCAAATGGTGACATACATTGCTTAGTCACCTGCAATTTATGATTTCTTCTCATCCAAATTAAAGTATAAGGTTTACGATGCTTTATGGTTTTCAATCCCAATTGCTTAACAACTTTTTCTGAAATTATGTTAGCTTGAGATCCAATATCTAGTAATGTATCGATCTTTGTATGTTTCATAACAACCCTTATATGAAATAACTTGCATCTGGAAGTGTTAGAATCATTACCTTCATCATATTTACTGGTCATAATCAATAATGCGATCTGCGCCTCATCGCATGAATTTGACCCTAAGTCCATTGTTTCACTGCTACCACAACCTTTTTCTTCCCTTTTTTGATCCACTTCGGTTTCATTTTACGATGCAATTTCCAACAATGGTCTTAATCATGGCCATCTTTCTAGCAATTTTTACAAGAGAGATTTTCAACCTCCATCTCACTGTACTTTGCTTTCTTCACTTTTTCTTTTCCCTTGCTCTCCTTTTTGGCTGTCAGTTCTGATGATACCCCAACTCCTAATTTACTTTCTTCAATGTAATTTGTTTGTACTTCCACTTGATCTAGGTTAGTAGGAAATAACATAAAGACAATATTGCAAATATACTTAGGTAATCCTCCTATTTATTTCATTAAAGTTTCTTGAGTATACAAAGGAATATCTAGCATCAACGCCTTCTTACAAAATTCATCTGTATATTCCTGCACTGAATGACCTTTCCTAACTTTCAGTCCTTGTCATTATATTAAATATTTTTCCTTATATACCAATGTATAGAATTTCTTTATGAGTGCAGTAATAAAATCGGACCATGATGGAAAAATCTTACTGATATGATGAGTACCTTTTTGTAACTTACTCTACCACCAGATCAATGTTGTGTCTTCTAAACAAAGCGATGCTAGCCTAATTTTGACTTCATCTTCAGTGATCTATTGCATGCTACAGTAAACCTCCATTTTCCTGACCTAGTTGTCAATATTCTCAGCATCAAATTCTCCATTGTACATGGGTATCTCGAACTTAACATCGAACTTCAACAATGGTTTCGAAGTCTCAGATGGAGTTAAGAGAGAAGTGATAGAGTCTTTTTGATCGCTTTCATCTTCTTTTCTAGATTATGATGGTTGTCCCTATTTGTCTTTAGGTTTTTCATCTTCATATTTTTCTTTCTTAAACTCTCAATACATTTCTTTGACCATGGCTCGTAGGGTCATAAAAGAATCCACAAAGCCTGTATCAGATCCAAAAGGATGATCACCGCTTCCTTCTTCAACCCTCTCTTCTCCTCGAGTTGTCCTTCTTCTTGAGCCAACTTCTGGATCTCCTTCAACAAGTTCTCATTCACCAATACTTGATTTTCTCCTCGTAATCATTCACACTAACAAATCACAATTATCAATTAGGCTTTGATACCTAATGATCCCAGTTATGATATTTTATTGAAACTTGATTTATCAACTTCTAAAAAGTGTTAATGCATGACTTTTAAAAACACCATTTAATTTTCTTTAGAAATTGAAATTGAGAATCATAACTTGAAAATAGAAATTGCAGCAATTCAGAGAATATAACAGAAAGAACATTAACTCAATGACACCAAAATTTTGTTAACAAAGTTCAGTTATCTTCAAGCTTACATCTCCGTGCCCTAATATTCAACAGGGAGGCCTTTAGAGTAAATATTAAAAACCATAAATACATAAAATAAAATTGTTGCATTTACAATCCCGAACAATCTTACTACAAACTCCTCTATCTCAGGATCCTGTAGCAACTCTCAGTTCTGAAAAAGGCTTCCTGGATCTCCCAAAAAGTGCCTTCAAACTTTTCAGTCTCGCTTCCTGTACCTACTCAGAAACTTCTCTGCTGCACAAAAATACAACTTGTCCCTAATGGCGTAATGGCAGTTCTTTTTATAGAGTCACGGGTAGGTCCTGGGGTCAAACCTACGGACCTCCTAGACTTGAATTAGCAAATTGTTTAAACAATAATAAAGTTGGCGCTATATGGTTGAAACCATATAGTATTATGGTTTTAATATGTATTAAATGGCGCATATACTTGGCGTATAGGTATAAGCCATGGTTCGGCGATCTAAAACCATATGAGACTAGTGGCATATATATCATAACCAATATTTAAATCTTCAACCAAACATTCCGACTGTGTTATAAGGTTGTGACCCATGGTATAGTCGTTTCAAACATTAAATATTATACGCCACTTCTGCGTTGCGCCAATTATGATTCCTCATCAAAAAGGCTTGATCTGATTGTTCCATGGCATGTGACGTGACGATCACGTTAGCATACCACATGGTTTGACAACAAAGTGATACCCTGTGCCACTGTATATAGTGAGACCTATGCTATATGTGGTATGTTGTTAATGCAGATGTCAACTAGAGCTTTGGGTTTGGCGGGGCCACTCAATCTGGTAGGCTCTGCCAACCCTACCTCCACTTGCCTTATAACCAGAAAATAATTACAAAATCGTGCCCTTGTTTTAATAAATGAAACACATGGCCTATTGGTAAGGTTTTTCAATGTGTTGGCAGAGGTTGTGGGTTCGACCTTGACCCTGCCCATCCGACCAACCTTTGAATTATATCTACGTTGAATTTGACTGCCACGTCTCATGGTGTGAGGTTACCACTTAGCTTGCAAAGGCCCATTTGTTTACATGTTTGACAATAACTTTAGAACTCGTTTTGTCCTTCATATAGAGGCCATTTTCAAAACCAAATATACGACTGAAATTAGCGTGATGAGCTCTTCAGCTTGGCGCTGGTTTTGTGAGCATTTGAGACTGTACAATTCTGACCATTTCAAGTATCATTGATCATCCATTGATAAATTCTGGATAAAACGTATATGGTATTTGCTTGACTGGCTTTACACCTGATTTCAAAGAGATCTTCATTTCTAGTTCCCTAGTTATCCCCTTAATATCTAAAAAAGTATTTGGAAAAATGCCTTGGTATTTGCACAATAAATAAACAATCTTGCATATTGTTTCCTCATCCCCGTAGTCTCTAATCATTGCAAGTTTAGGATTTTCTTCAGTTCCAATGTTCACTTTGCGCATTTTGATAGATTTGGCATATTTAGATGTTCAAGCTCTAAACCAACTATTGCACACTCTCCTTATGTTTTTGGTACTTGCAAGTTCCTTTATGCATCCTCCTCTTTGAATTATTCTATGACATTATAACACCATGAAATTTGTAATGATGTGAGAATGTCTATGCATAAAGTATAAGGGTACTAACTTCTATGTAGTCTAACCTTCTAGTGCAAAAATATTCTCTTTGAAAATCTACAAAGCCACATTAAATGAAGGATTATTTGATTCAAAATTGAAGGTTATCTTGAAATTTTGAGTCATGTCTACCCAATATATTATTCCTCTATGCCTTTCTAGTTTTGTGTACCAATCCCTAGGGATGGTATCTATTGTATGAATAAAAAAATGCACCCATTCTTCCTCAGGTATATTCTTATAAATTTATGTTACAATGCAACCCTTAAGATAAGTGGTGGGGAAATTTAGTCTAGTATACATCCACTGAATTTTCCCGATATTCAATATGAACCTGACCTACAACAAATGTCTGCATGTATACATATTCTTTCTCTTGTCTTTTAGTATGCAACCCACCAATGCATAAGAGTTTCTTTTAGTGCTACATCTAGGGCTTTCAATATGATTTGTTCATGTACTTGCAACTCAAATTATTTCCAAAAGGAGTATACATTTTAAACTCCATCAAACCTTGGGGGATTGTGTGACTTTTCTCGAATCCATTGTACTACGTGGGTAATATGTGTGCACCTCCTAGTGGAAACTTCATGCAATATTTGTTTCTATTCTCCACTGTTTCATTTGAATCTGAGGGATAATAATTATTTTTGTGGCAACTGAACACACCATCTACAATGGGTGGACATAGTCATCTGTTCACACAATCACATTATAGATGTTGTCAAGGGCCTCTGTACTAAATACTTCCCTGAAAATTTCCATATAGTTGTCTCCTTTGATTAGCTATAATGGTGCATTAACCTTTAAGTTTCCTAACTCAACTATCATTTTCCTCTTCTTTAGGTTGATTATGACTTGATTATAAAAATCCCATTCAATTCCTAGTACAATTTCTATGAATTCAGAATCAACAATACTTCTAATTCCATCAACATTGATATCTACCCTTGTTAGCCTACGAATAGAGAAAATCTTGTATTGGTTTGCTAACCTTAGCTAGATAGGTGACCTAGTCAATTTTGGCCTCTCCATCATTTCCCATGTCTTCTTAGGAAGAATATTTACATCTAAACCTATATCTAGAATAATATTGTCTCATACTCTCTTATCTGTGCACCAAATATGAATTCTCTATTCGTCCTTTTATTCTACATAACCTATTTAACTCTGTGATAGAGGATCTACATGGTAGGCAATTCCGTTCTTGCATGTACTAGTCAATCAATTTGCATAATTTTTTTAGGGACAAATCCTCCTTCATAAGTTTTAAACAAATCTTCAAGAAATTTTTAATGGGACTTACCTCTTCAATAGTTTCTCTAGATGTTTATTTATCATATACTGGTGGCATGTTGTATACAAACAATCCTTGTTGTGTGGATAATCTTGATGGACCCCATTATGTAGTAGCCAATTCCCTTCTAGCTTCCTTGTATGTGTATTTTCTTTCACTAGATCAAACCTTAGGGTTGGTTTTGTAGCTTTTCTTACCCATTGGTGTGACTAGTGTAGGTTTTAACCCCGTACAAAAATTGCCTGCATACAAATTCTGACGGTAGAAGTTATGTTTAATTTAGGGCTTTTAGCCCTAGAAGGCAACCCCTCGCTATATATGAGGGAATTGTATTGCGTCTATGTATATCTATATTTTTAGTGAGGAAGAGAGAGGAGATTGAGAGTGAAGAGGGACTTACAGCGGATCTACTGTAGGTTGTATCTCTTTAGTTTGCTAGATAATATAAAAAGAAGGATTGCTTGTTTCTCCGTGGACGTAGCCCAAACTGGGTGAACCACGTATATCTGTGTCTCTCTTGTTTTATGTGTTTTTTGTGTTTATATTTCTGCAATATTTTATGTGTTCCATTGCTCTATAATATATAATTTTCTAACATCTCATCCTTGGCTATGAAGCTCTTAGGCTTTCAGGCTCTAGCGTTGGCTCTAGCTCTCGGCTCTGGCTCTGGCTCTGGCTCTTCAGCTCTAGCTTCTTGGAGCTCTCTCTTAGCCTCTGCGTGCATCAATGGATCGCTTGGCCTCCAAGCACCCCTTAGCAACCTTCCAGCGACCCTCAGCAATTTTTGTTGCTGTCAATTGAGCTTTTTGGTTCATTCAACCTCCAAGTGACTCTCAAAACTCTCTGTGCTTGCCTCAACAATCATGCTCTTTGGCTTTTGTGAGGCTTCTTCTAGATATGCAGCTTCCCCAGCCGTTTCTCTGCGTGTAATCACTCCTCTGCGGCTCTGTGGCTTCTTCTGCTCCTTGTCTCTTCGACTGGCCATCTGGCTTTGTGGCTTTGTGGCTCTCTCAGCATTACAAATGCAACATTTCCTATAAAATACCCACTTTCAGCATGGCACAATGATCAGGGGTAGTTATAAGGAATCGAGGGCGTTTCTTCAGGTGAAAACCCGAAAAAAACCATATTTACCAATATAAAGAGATATACTGGAAATACACAGGAAAACGCCTCATGGAGCATTTAATCAGACTTCAAATATTATTGAATCACCCCTAAAAATCCTTTCAGGTCCGCCTTTTATGGCTATCGCAAGCCCACTGTTGATCTGCGTGATCTTTGATCCAACGGCTGACAGTCCGTTTAGGGTGGCTTATATGTGTAGAGGTTACCCGCCTGAAAAGGTAGTTTTCTCTCTCCTTAGCCATGCCATGTGTCGGCTAGTGTATGGGTTTGGGCCACGCTAGTTCAAAACCACTTACCACCTGAGGCCTGCTCGAAATCTCGCTTAACAGGGATTTCAAAATTTATAGGGCTACATTTATAAACCTTTCAGGTTTGCCATTCTATTTCCAAATAGCTATCACATGGCGTAATGGAAAAAACCCAAATACATGGGAAAAACATTGAAATTCTGAAGTTCCTGGACTTCAAATTTTATGCATTCGGGTCCATAATCCCTATCGGGTCCAGGTCTTGATCACTAATTGCAATCACAATGGCTCGAGGGTCTGCCCTTTGGGTTTGCCGACTATTGATTTGTCGATCCGTCGATATCGCACCTCGCATATTGTATCGACAGGGTCCTACGCCTTCTGCTCCTTCGATCACTGATCACCCCGATCGTTGATCGCCGATATCGCTCATCGCATTATTGCATTATCGTAGGTCACCTTTTCTGAGGTCCTGATATCGGGCGAAGGCCTACCTCCGATGCAATAAGTCTGAAGTCGCAATTGGGGGAGTCCTTCTACCTTTGCCTTAAGTCCTTTACTTAACTGTTCCAATGCGAGTTTCCTTAAGGAGCCTTTTAGGCCAATTTTAAAAGAAATGCCTCCTTTTCCAAAGGATAAAGGCAACCTTATTTTGTGATAACTTCTTCATCCAAAGTCCATTTTAGCCCATTCAAGTTGCAGTAGATTCAGAATGAAAAGATCTATGCAATGGGACTATTTCCAAGAGCATCCTCGGACTTTAATTTTCCTCTGTGAGGAACACCTTAGACATAGAAGTCTATCTTAGATCCATTTTGGATCACACCTTCCCACTAAAAGAACTTTTGGTCTCCAAAAGACTGATATACTGATCTAAACAATAAATTAGTGTAACGACACCCTCTTCTTTCAACCTCCATACACTTTCCTTGCATAGTGCCTCTGAACCAAAGCCTTTGACCACTCTCCTTCCTAGATGTGATGGTCCTCTTGGGGAAGAACTGTTTTCCTCCTTGACTTCATGCAGAACTCCTGCTGAGATGGTCACACAAGTTAGTTTGAACTTCTCTATCTTGATCATTGATCCAAGGTGGCTCAAACAAATGTGAAGTTCATCTGCTTCAAAAAATTCTCATTTGCACCTGTTTGACAAACTGTCAACAACAACTGTTAACAACAACAAAAATACAAACAACCACTGGATGGCCTCAACTCCTGCTTCAACAAAAGAAACATATTTTCACATCTTGTGAACACCTCCATGTCTTACATCTACATACAAATGATGGATTAGATAACAAGCCCACAAAACATGCCTTTAAAACAAATGACCCATCAAGTCAAGCATGTAGAAAAAGACCTCTAGGACTCTTTTTCAAAGATGAAACAATTCATCATTATCTCCATCTTAGAGACCAAGTTAACTTCTCTCAAGTCAATATCACATGCATGCCAAAGCAACCAACCCTTCAAGTTAATCACACATACATGTTCAAATACAAGGAAAATCATCAACATCCCTGTGTTCATGCATATCATTCTCATGCATGCATTTCATCCTTAAACTTTCGCTTAAGCACACTGTACTTTCAAAGCTGAAATGAAATACAATGTTGTAGCAATAAAGTGAGTCTCCTACTCAACTTTTCCATTCACCTTCTTGGTAAAACCCAGTAACTTGCATCTCATTAACAAAGAAATGCAAATAGATGCCTTATATCAATAGACGTGCAATCTTAATTGGATAAGAAGTCAAACCATTTCTTACCAATCCATTTCAAAGGTCTTGCCTTTTTCTGCACATCAACATCAACATGTCAATCATCCTAAGACACATCATTCATGGAATCTTTCTTTCCATTTCTGCCATCTTCTCTTTCCACCTTCTTCAGCTTTTGTGGAAGCATTGCTGGATTTAGAGTCCAACACCTTTCAGCAAGATGCCCTTGCTTATGGCAGTAAGTGAAACACATGTGCATCCTCTTGACAACATGATTTGCCTTGTCCAATGGACCTTTGGCTTCTTTCTTCCTTTCCTTCAAAAGTTTCCTGTATGTGGCCATTCTCTTCCAACATCTAGAAACATTATGGTTATCCAAACCACAAAAGGAATAAGCAATTCTTTCCCATATCTATGTGGAAATTTATCATGCTTTGAAAAATCAAAAGGAAGATGATTAGAACCAGATTTATACCTTTCTCTTTCACCTTTATTGCCTTCATGAGGAGGTGAATCAAATGAAGAAGTGGATCCCTTTGGAACACCATCAATCTCTTCAGGGCTATTAGAGTTTCCACAACTCTCTGGTTCAAGTGTGTGCTTCTGAACACCTGCATCTTGCAAATGATGCTTCAAGCTATTGCATTCCTCTTGAATACAATCTTCACACTCTCCAATGCAACTCCTTCTTGGAGCTGTTTCAATGGCCTTCATGGTAGCTTTGGAACTCTCTCCATAAGCTTGTCCATAGCCAAGACCCAAATACTTAGGCCTTTCCTCAACTATTATTGGCTCAACAATACCCTGTGCATGCTTACCCAAGACTTTCCCTTCATAGCCCATCTTGGACATTAGCTTGGAACCTATGCCTCTGGTATGCTTTTCAAAAGAACCAATATAAGCATTCTTAGAGAAAACTGAAGACAAATTGGAATTATTTACCTCTTCTTCAAGTTGATACTTGACCAAGGCTTCTTTGGCAACAAAGAGCTATGACTCCAACTCATGCATCCTTTTCAGGTTCATATTAGCAATATGAAGTTGCCTCTCCATTTCCTCCAATCTCTCAGAAAGCAACTGCTTCTCTTCCTCCACGAAATTCAACTGCTCTCTAAGTATGTTGCTCTTCCTTCCATCCTCATACATTTCTCTCACCATATCCATCATGATGAACAAGTCTTGCTTCATGTCTCCATCAAAGAATCTTGTGAAGAAAGAATAATTTGAGGACTCACCTGTAGAAGTTGTCATTATACCAATGAACAAAAGAACTTCAAACAATATTAATAAAGAGCTTATTCAACAACCTTTTGCAACAAACCTCATGTGCTTCAAGGATTTCCTTGAGGTCCTTTGGGATAGAAGAATGCCCTCAGCCCTTCTTCCTTCTTGTCCTTCCTGGACTGAGCTATCAATAGCTTTCCCTTTACCTCTGCAAACTCCAACAATAGTCAGTCTACAAACAAGCATACAATCAACCTCTAACTGCTTAAACACCCTTTAGACAAGCAATATTTGCTCTGTCAATTAATCATTCTGATATAACCTTCTTTGAAGGTGGGGTTAACCAATCTCAGGCTCCGATACCACCTAATCTGAAAATGGGGCACTAAAGGCTTCTTATCAAGCTTACAAGAACCTTTCCCACTTCCAAAGCTTAATTATTCCCAAGATTTATTGATTAACCAATGCGGAATTAATAATGTGCTTGAACATAGGTGTATGCTTGTGTTTGTCCTTAACTGACTGAATGCCTTTAGTTTATTTACTTAAACTGATATGCAGCATGTAACAGTGAGATAGTGCAACAAATAGACATCATACACAAAGCGATAAGATGTAGCAAGTAAACAAACCATAAGACAACAATATAATATGGAGTTCACCCAAAACTCTTGGGCTACATCTCCTTGAGCTCTAGTCAACTCGACTAGGCTCTCTGGGATTATGGCAAGGTCCTTTTACAAGATCCACACTCAACTCCACTATATTACATAGAAACAATGGGCTTAGAACACCATCTCATCCTTGGCTCTGAAGCTCTCAGGCTTTCTGGCTCTGGCTTTGGCTCTGGCTCTGGCTCTGGCTCTGGCTCTGGCTCTTGCCTCTGGCTCGTGGCTCTGGCTCTTGGCTCTAGCTCTTGCTCTTGCTCTCACTTTGTCTTTAGCTCTTCGTCTCTAGCTTCTCTGAGCTCTCTCTCGGCCTCTACGTGCATCAATGGATTGCTTGACCTCCAAGCGCCCCTTAGCAACCTTCCAGCGGCCCTCAACAATCTCTGCTGCTATCAATTGAGCTTTTTGGTTCACTCAACCTCCAAGTGACTCTCAAAACTCTCTGCGCTTGCCTCAACTCGTGATCTCTGGCTTTTGTGAGGCTTCTTCTGGCTCTGTGGCTTCCCCAGCCGTTTCTCTGCATGTAATCACTCCTCTGTGGCTCTGTAGCTTCTTCTGCTCCTTATATCTTCGACTCGCCATCTGGCTTTATGGCTCTGTGGCTCTCTCAGCGTTACAAACGCATCATTGCCTATAAAATGCCCGCTTGTAGCGTGGCACAATGATCAGGGGCAGTTACAAGGAATCAGGAGCCTTTCTTCAGGTGAAAACCCGAAAAAAACCATATTTCCCAATACACAGAGATATACCAGAAATACATAGGAAAACGCTTCATGGAGCATTTAATTGGACTTCAAATATTATTGAATCGCCCCTAAAAACCTTTTCATGTCCACCTTTTATGGCTATTCCAAGCCCACCATTGATCTGCGTGATCTCCGATCCAACGGTTGATAGTCCATTTCGGGTGGCTTATGTGCATGGAGATTACCCTCCCGAAAAGGCGGTTTTATCTCTCCTCAGCCATGCCACATGTCGACTAGTGTATGGGTTTGGGTCGCACGTATTCAAAACCACTTACCGCCTGAGGCCCGCCCGAAATCATGCTTACTACGGATTTCAAAATTTATAGGGCTGCATTTATAAACCTTTCGGGTCCACCATTCTATCGCAAATCACTATCGCATGGCGTAATGGCCAAAACCCAAATACATGGGAAATACATTGAAATTCCTAAGTTCTTAGACTTCAAATTTTATGCAATTGGGTCAGGGTCCTGATCACTAATCGCAATTGCAATGGCCTGGGGGTCTGCCCTTTGGGTATGCCAACTATCGATCTGTCGATCCCTGATATCGCACCTCATGTATCGCATTGGCGAGGGTCTATTCCTTTTGCTCCTCCAATCATCGATCACCCCGATCACCAATCCCTGATATTGCTCATCGCCTTATCACATTATCGCAGGTCGCCTTGTCTGAGGTCCCGATATTAGGCGAAGGCCTACCTCCGTTGCGATAAGTCGGAAGTCGCAATCAAGGGAGTCCTTCCGCCTTTGCCTTAAGTCCTCTGCTTAACCCTTCTGATGCGATTTTCCTTAAGGAGCCTTTTAGGCCAATTTTTGAATAAATGCCTCCTTTTCTAAAGGACAAAGGCAACCTTCTTTTTGTGATAGCTTCTTCATCTGAAGTCCATTTTAGCACATTCAAGTTTCAGTAGATTCAGAATGAAAATATCTATGCAATGGGACTATATCCAAGAGCATCCTCGGACTTTCATTTTCCTTTGTGAGGAACACCTTAGACTTAGAAGTCTATCTTAGATCCATTTTTGATCACTTTTAATGATGCTTGCCCTATGTCTCCTAATGGCCTAGCTTTCCTTGTTGGCGCAACAACCTTATATTTCATATACCATGTAAGTGTGTTGTCTCTGAAGGTAGTCTCCAACTGCGGAAAATTTGTTGGTTCATATTGGATATTCTTGACAATCCATATTACTTTACAAATAAAGAGATTTTGTTCGGGATCCTCTATCCCATTCCCATGGAAAACAAGCATTCAAAAAGTAGGATGAATGCCTGACATGGTTTTTTTTGCAGTATTGCTTTATGACAATCCTGACTAACCTTTTGATACCTTGCATTCTACCCATTTTGTTTGACTACTTCCACTACCTCAATTATGTTTAATATTAACCCTACCCCCTTCACTTCTTGAAATCTTCTGCAATAAATTGTTAGGTGATCTTACCTCTTGATTTCGAGACATGCGTGGGGCCGTGAGTTAGGCATAGTGCATGTCCTGAGTAGGGTCACTAGGATACACTAGAACTTCTTTTATTGAACTAAGAAAGAAAATACCTTACTTATTCCTTAGATATTATCTTTTATGCATAATACTCCATCTTGTAGGTGGTTTGTGTTGATTTCTTATTCTCGATCGCTAAACTCTCAAAATTCACTATTGTGCTACCTTCTCTATATTTCTATAATATTCCTTACTTTCTTCCTATTAGTTGTAGGTTCCAACGCAAATATCTTCCTTACCCAATTACCACACCAAAATCTTGTTCCACTATATAGTAATTTGGTTACTTATTTTGGCGTGCTTTCCTCTTGCATTGATGTGCATGCTCTTACTCTACTTAAATTTTCATCACTCTTATCTTACCTATGCCTCAACATCCTTAGCTCATCCAATATTTAATTGTTATTTATTGGATCCCTCACCACTTTCCTAATTAGACTATCCTTTGGTCAGCCCCCATTCTCCCCAACACTCGCAAAGAACTTCAGCCACTCAAGGTGTCTAATTCTAACGACATAACTCCTTTGTCACACAATACCATTTTTATTCAAGTAAACAATGATATTAGGTATCTCCCTCATCGACCCTTGAAGAATTCTCTTTTGGTTGTGCTATAAGACTAAGTACCCTCTAAGCAAACATAACAATTTAGCCCTCCAATACACTATTTAACCAAAAATCAACTGCGATAAATCTTGTTATTTACATAATTTACCATCTAAATTAATTCTAAGAGTCCAATTTCATATTACAATAGGACACCTTGTTTGGTTTTCTTCTTCCAATATTTGCGACCAATCAACGAAAACAATAAAAAAATTAATGAAGAAAATTTATGAAAATATGTAAATACATACCTTTTCATCCATCTCTCAGGCTCATCCGATGATTTTTGGTCTATTCTACCATGAATTCATGTTCTTTTCTCTCAACCCACTATTGAATTTCTTCCTTAGTAGGCCTTCACATACCCTTTATCCACAAATCTCAGTCTCGACAATGGAACCATTTTTCAGCGCGCAAAGGGTAGACCCAAGTTTGGAATGAACTTGCCAAGAAAACCCCTTAGACACTAGCCATTTCAACAAAACTTGCGAGCAGGTGAAGTCTCACCCAAGGGATCTATGGGTGACTACAAGAAATTGGACAATTATATAGTGATGAAGGTGATGGAGATCCTATACTATCATTATCATATTTAACATATTATAACATCCCCCTATTTACCCCAGTTATTTCAAAAGTAGTGGTGATGACCACACCAACATGGAGAGCCACAAATAGTAGAAAACTTAATTAATAATTGATATTAATTCAAAAATAATCTAAATAAACAATTGAAGGTTCGAACACCTTATGGATTTTTGGTTTGAGGGAAAATTGTTGGGTTTCTACTTGTGTGCCTAGATAGCCATGCCGCACCCCACTAAATTAAATTCTACACCCCCTTACAACTATGAAAAATCATCCCCTGTTCTGACCAAAATATTAAATTTTGTGGGACCAAGTTTTCAGAGTTAGTAGTTGGGTTTATTTAGATCCAATATAACTACCCGTTTTTCATGTATTCAAGAGGAAACGTGAATGGGAAATGCCGCCCAAAGAGTCAAAATGTCCCTCTGCCACTCTCAAAAAACAAATGTACATGTGAAGAAAACAGGAAACCATGGAAATTCCTTCTAGACTAAGCCATGAGGTGTAGAGATGGTCGAGGAGAGAAATTTAAATTCACATGTCCTCATGCCAAAGAGAGGGGGCTCCCAATTTCACTCTATCTCATAGAGCTCTTGCTCCCTAGCTCACTCGTGATATTGGTTCCACTTCCACTCATAGACCTCACTTAGACTATTTTTTAATTGCAATATTTCTCGACCCAAGCTACTACACCATTTACCTCTTGTGCTATTCCAAGATTTTTAGATGTGATTTTGTATCACTTAGGAAAATGACCACAAATACAGATCATTCACTATATGTTAAACCTTTCTCAATAATCCCTATAGATCTAGAGAAAAAACCATTCTGAGAAGCACAAGAATCCTCGATTACATTACTTAAAAACCCTAATTTGAAGCAGTGTTACACTTTCCCTAAGAGATAAATATGACATTGCAAGTTAAATCATTTCCACCCATGTAGAGTGTTTCATTTTTCTCCAGTAAACCATGTGACAACCTTTCTAACTGTGTAAAAATAGAAAGTAAAGCCTATAACTTTTGTTGAGGAATCTTATCTCAACTACCTAGGATCGAGCTCCTACCTATTTGGGCCTCATCACAAGATTGATGGATCTAATCCCACTCATTATGGAACATATTCCCCATTTTTATGGATTTCATCCCATGAAAAATGGATCTCCAACCTCTTCCTTCTCTCCCATAAATACAATTCTACTCAATGGAATATAGGTTGACGCTTTGAGCACTTAACTTATGACCTTATGTGGGCCAATCGAGATTGAAGGCTTGTTGTGCAAAGGAGGATTGAAGATATTTGGAATGGGGGTTTATGACATCAAGGCATGTGTTGTATTCTTCCTCTCTTACTAGTTAATAGAATACATACTGCTTTTCTCACATGACTTGCTTATTGTTTTCATTCATTGTATTATAGCTCCTTTTCTAATTAGTATTTTCTTGAATTATAATATGCTTTAATCCATTAGTTTGTATTTGTGGTGTAGGTTCTAATATTCAAAGATTGAAGTGGAGAAAGAATAAATAAGGGAAATGATCCAAGTGGAGATCTACTTCGTAAAACATGTATGTCTCTTTCAAGATTGCAAGTGAGAAATTGTATTTATTGTCTAATTTTTTCTAGATTTTAATTGTGAATATAGGGTTGTCGCTCTTGTATGCAAGAGGGATTTGTCTGCCTAAAAAAATTGGTGACTCCACTAGGGAATGTTTATTTCTTCAGTGGCATTCCCTTTCCTTCTGCTACCTTCTCTGGCTTTAGTACTCTGGTGTCTATGTTTTGATTCTTAAAACTTGTTTTTTTAGAACTTTTTGAGCATTTTTATTTTTGTTTTTTCTTTGCGTATCACAATTCTTACACTTTTCTTTTGAGAACAGTGCGACAATTGAGGGTAGTCGCACCTAGCTTATGATATAAATATGACATGTCACACCAATCCTATGATGAAAGTGTGACAGTTAGAAAATCTTACAATTTTCTTTTGATAACAATAAGACAATTAACAAATTCTCTAATTTTTCCTCTAGTATAACTGTGACACCACAGTAGTTGAACATTATACCTACAACAACCATAGAAATTTGAAAAATTTAAGGAATTTTGTGATTTTGGTCTAAAATTATTTGCTTGCAGTGGTTTTTTGAATCTATTTTCATCAGGGAAAAGTCAACCTTAAATTTGAATTGTTGTATTTAATTATATATATTTTTTAAATTACTTATCTTTAAATTTTTAGGGTTTTCAGTCTAATTGGTTTATTGATCTATAAAAAAGAGTTTTTTATTCTGGAATTGGGTGTATCAGTCTCTTTTCTTTCAGTTTATTTGATCAAATGTTAATTTATACCTACTGTAAATAATTATTTCATCGATTGAAAAGTTAGTAATTCTCACAAAAGATAGCTTCAAATTGAATTTTCTTCTTTTATTAGATTGAATTAAATAGTGATTATTCATTCTATAAAACACCAAAAAAGAAAAATACACTTTCTTTTATTGGGACATGATTGAAAGATATTTTTCTTGGAATTATTATTTGGGTTGTCATTTGAATGTTTTTTGCAAAAGGGAATAATTGCATTTCTAGGTTATTTGAAAAGTTTTCTTCCTTGCCATAAATAAGATTTCATTGAATTGAAGAGGCTATAATTTCATATTTGTTGTATTAGTATGGAATTACCTTTAACGAAAAGTGATAATAAAATCAATCAAAGTATTTAAAATAAACAATTTATCAACAATAATCATATTTAGTTTAGGTCTAGGTTATAAGACGTGTTCCGTCGTCTATAAACATATGAGTTGTCATTTCTAGTTAGTGTTACATTGATCCAGGTGGATATGGGTGGCCACCTGCCAAATCCACTTGGACCCCAACAATTGTTTCTTTCAGCTTTTCAGTTTCCTTAATTGTAGCCCAGTTTACTATTTTTTAGCAGTTTTTCGGGTCCTGAACTTCCGGAGCCATTTTGAGGCCCTAAACGACGTTTTTTGGGAAAACTGAGAGCAACATGGGTCCATGGATTGATGTTGCTCTTTCCAAAGTTGTAGTTCTCGGATAGATCTTTCTAACGAGATACTGTGTGCATCAAACGGAGATCGTATGCCAAAGTTACAACCCCGAGAAGTTGATGTACCAATTTACCCAAACGAGGCCCACAGTTTGGTGTTTCATCTTCTAGGGTTAGGTTTTGGGATGTTAAGGGTTTTCCATTGTTTCTCAACAATAAATAGGCCTTCGAACCTCATTGTAACACAATTCAAAGGCATGTAGCTGCTACATCTCTTCTCAGAGACAAGCTACCATCGCCCTAGATGGTTTATTTCCAATTCTGTTTGTAAGCATATTTCAGTGTTTTACATTAATGATGAAGTATTATTTCGGCTACATCTCTATGTTTATGGTTACCTCTGCAATTTGTTGCATTCCTGTTTAAATCTGGATCAGTGGTATCAGAGCGGTCTACTTTTTCTCTGTTTTTCTTTGCATGTCCCCAACGAGGTCGGGATATAAGGAGTTAGGGCTTGAATTGGTCAAACCTTTGCAAGACCAGCCTCACAAATCCCAACGACCTCCCATGGCAGATGAAAGGAAAGACAAGGGGGCAGGAGATCCTATCAAAATATTACTCGAAGAAGCCCTCGAGCAACAAAGGAACACGATGATGGACAACTTTTTCCAGATCTTTCAGCGGCTACCCAGGGGCGATGCATCGACTTCCAATAGCTACTCTGGAAATGCCACACCATTTAATGTACAAGATAATTTTGAAATCCCCATATTCGAGGGTCAGATCGTAGATGCCGTCAATAAATGGTTAAATCTACTAGAGGGTTATTTTTCTATTCATGATTTTTCTAGTCGATAAAAGATTATTTTCGCTCTTCTCAAAGTAGCCCCCCACGTCTAGGACTGGTGGGAAACCTACTGCGAGTAGAAGGATGAAAGTACAAGCTCACTGTTTTCATCTGCACCCACTTGGGATTCATTCCGAGATGCCATCAAGGGGCAGTACTACCTTGTTGGAAGCTATGAGGATCAATACATAAAGTGGACCATGCTGCGGCAAGGAAGGAACCAAGATGTGCTAGAGTTTACCAATATTTTCCATACCCTTTACACAAAGTTCAGTATCAAGGATTCAGAGCAGCATTTGATACTCAAATACTACGATTGCCTGCACAAGTACATCGAGGAAGAAATAGAATTCTTGAACATCCCCTCACTCGGCACGACATACCGATATGCCGTGAAGGTCGAGCAAAAGTTTAAACAGAAGAAGCTAGACTTTGGATCTGTGAATCCGAAGCAAGGGAAAGGTGCCCCCAAATCGCAGAACAAAGGAAAAATCCAAGGCAGGGCAGCCTAAGACAACCCACCAAAGCTGCAAGCAAAGAACAACAACATGAAGCCAAAAAAGGACATAGGAAAGTGGTGTGAGTTCCATAAGAGCTCCACTCACAACACAAGTGAGTGTTGGGCCAAACAGTCATTGGTGGCCAAGCTAAAGGCTTCAGAATCATATGCATGTTCCGAATCTAAGTCAGAACCCGACAAGGGGAATGATAAAGGGAAGCAGATTATTGATGCGGACCCCAATGCCACCGTTGCCACCACGAAGATCCAGAAGGAGGAACCCGAAGATCCAGAGGAGGAGCGTCTCTTCCACTCTCAGATGTGGGTGAAGGGCTCCCTGCTACAGTTCATTATCAACAGTAGGAGCCAAAAGAACCTCATTTCGACAGAGGTCCAGAAGCCGCTGGGCTTACCAACCACAACACATCCACAAACGTACACCATTGGGTGGCTTCACCAAGGACGGGATCTTCACTTGAGCCAGCAGTGTCACCTTCCATACAACATCAAGCCCTTCACGGATGAGCTATTGTGTGACATTGCTCCCCTTGAAGTTTGTGATGTATTATTAGGACAACCTTACTTGTGGAAGCGACATGCTGTGTATGAATCGAGGCCCCGTGCTGTTATTGTTACTTTGGGAAATAAGTTGTACAGGATACCAGAGGTAGCACTGCCTACGCCATCTCTTTGATTACTAAAAAAAATGCAGTAAGCTCATTTCCAAAACTAGGAAATTTGTTTTCTTGATGATACACCCTCAAGGAAAGAATAAGATGGTGGCCACGACCTCCAGATAGGGCCCCTCCGCACGACAACTACAGATGGACAAGGTCATGGAGGAGTAAGAGGATATCTTCACCTCCCCTGCGGGGGTTCCTCTACACCGTTAGGTCAAGCACTCCATCGATTTGACACCAGGTGTGCCACTTCCAAATGTAGAATGATGAACTCAAGAGGCAGATTTAGGAGTTGCTATAGAAAGGTCACATCCGTCCAAGCTCATTGCCCCGTGGGAGCCCGATTGTGTTGGTACAGAAGAAGGATGGGACTTGGAGACTCTGTATTGACTATCGGGCGCTAAAAAAGATCACTGTCTGTAATAGGTACCTGATCCCACAGATTGATGACCTCTTGGACCAACTAAAGGGGGAGAAATATTTCAACAATATCAATTTGAAGTCAGGATATCACTAGGTACCAATCGAACCCTCCAATGTGTGGAAGACTGCCTTCAAAGCCAAGGAGGGCCTTTTCGAATGGTTGGTTATGCCTTTCAGATTGAAGAATGCTCCTGCAAACTTCATGAGGCTAATGGATCACATCTTGCGGCCATTCCCCAACTCATTTGTAGTGGTATACTTGGATGACATCCTGATCTTCAGCCAGAGTTGGGAAGAGCACCTCCACCACATCCGATAGGTTCTCCAAACATTGTGGCAACACAAGTTATGTGCCAATTTGGAGAAATGCACTTTTGGCATGACCCAGGTTCAGTATCTAGGATACATTATTGATGAACAGGGTGTACATGTGGATCCATCCAAAATCCAAGTCATTCGAGATTGGCCATCTCCAACCACTCTGACAGAGCTCCGTAGCTTTCTAGGTCTTGCCAACTTCTACCACAGGTTCGTGTAGGGATTTTCTCATATCACTTGGCCCTTGAGTCAAGTCACCAAGGGAGGAGCGAAAGCAAAATTCTTTTGGTCTGAATCTCAATAGAAGGCATTCACAGAGTTGAAATATCACCTCTGCATGGCACCAGTGCTCGCCTTACCAGACTTGCAACAACCATTTGAGGTCGAGACAGATGCCTCTAACTTTGCTATTGGGGTAGTCCTCACTCAGCACGGGCATGCAGTGGCATATCACAGTGAGACACTTTCAGACACAGTCCGAAAGTATCCCACTTATGACAAAGAGATGTATTCCATTGTGCAGGCCTGCCGACAATGGAAGCGTTACATTTTGGGGAAGAAAACGGTCATCCACACAGACCATCGACCCCTACAGTTCATACAGACCCAAGGGAAATTGTAGAATGATCGCCATTAGAAGTGGTCCACATACCTGCAACAGTTCCATTTGAATATCAAGTATAAGAAGGGTAGCACCAATAATGTTGCAAATTGCCTTAGTCGACCACCGATCATGGCGTTAACCACTGTGCTCAACTCTTGTGGGCACAAGACTTTTGATTGGCCACTTCTCTACAAAAGTGACCTAGAATTTGGCCACACATACCAGACACTCTTGGAGGATCAACATGTTCTAGATTTTCACCTCCAAGATGCCCTATTATGCTGCTTGGGTCACCTTTGTGTTCCTTCAAGCGAGTGTGCCAAGATGATTTTGGAAGCACACTACAGTCAGGCTGCTGAACATTTCGGGGTTAAGAAAACAGTGGAAGTACTACAGAAGTATTTCTATTGGCTAAATATTCGACAAGATGTCGGGTAGTACATCAGATCATGCACTGCCTGCACCATTTCCAAACCGACCATAAAGAAGCAAGGCCTCTATACCCCGCTGCCTACCCCTAGTCGACCTTGGGAATCCATCTCCAAAGATTACATGTCAGGCCTCCCTTCCACTAAGCATGGAATGACTGTGTTTTTGTGGTCATCGATAGGTTCTCGAAGATGGCCATTATGGCTGCCTGTAAGAAGAATATCACAGCAGAAGCCACTGCTAAACTCTTCTTTGAATGAGTGTGGGTACACTTTGGGATTCCAAAGTCTATCATCTTAGATTGGGACAGTAAGTTCCTCAGTACATTTTGGTCCAGTCTCTGGTTGATTCTCGACACCAAACTCACTAAGTCCACAGCCTTCCATCCTCAAACTGATGGCCAGACAGAGGTTGTCAACAGGATGATTGTACACATTCTGCGCATGTACAAATCAAAGCATCCATGCACATGGGACGAGAGCCTCCCCTATGTTCAGCACAACTACAATTGGGCTCTCCACAGCTTGACTGGCCACAACCCTTTTCAGGTGTGCTTGGGATTCCAGCCATTATGTCCCATTGATGTGGCCATGCCATTTGCAACTACTCACGCAGATTCGGCTCATGTCCAGTCCGAAACATATAAGGCAAACAAATTCATTGAGCACATTCAACATATTCCCCAGTAGGTCCATGACATTCTGGAGAAATCAAATGCTAAGTACAAGCATCGACATGATGAACATCAGGTGCCACACAAGTTTCAAGTGGGTGACAAAGTCTGGTTGCATTTGCAAAAGGAACGCCTTACCAGAGCCTATTGGAAACTCAGACCACTCTGATATTTTCCTTACACCATTACCAAGGCTATAAGAGACAATGAATTTGAGCTCAAAATTCCCCTATTCCTTGGCCTGCACCCAGTGTTCAATGTGGACCACCTTTAGCCATACTTTCCACCATTGCTAGACACATCCAACATTGTATAACAACTCACACCCACATAGTTAAATCCAGATTACATGGAACAAGTTGCAACTGATCGGATCATGGACACACAAATCAAGCACACTCACCAGCAAAATATCCAATTGTATCAAGTTGTCAAAGCAGGCCAACTCCTTCACCAGGGCAAGTGGCTCACTGGGGACCAAGTTCAACAGAAGTTTCCTCATCTCATGGAGGAACTCAACGCAATGGGGACCATTGCTTCCTGAGGGGGGAGGAATGATCTGGGTGGATATGGGTGGCCACTTGAAAAATCCACTTGAACCCCCACCATTGTTTCTTTTAGCTTTTCAGTTTCCTTAATTGTAGCACAATTTACTATTTTTAGTAGTTTTTCAGGTCGTGAACTTCTGGAGCCGTTTTGAAGCCCTAAACGACATCTTTTGGGAAAACTAGGAGCAACATGGGTCCATGGATCATGAAGCTCTTCTCAAAGTTTTAGTTCTTGGATAGATCTTTCTAACGCGATACTGTGCACATCAAACATTATTCCAAGGTTACGACCCTGAGAAGTTGATGTACCAATTTACCCAAATGGGGCCCACAGTTTGGCGTTTCATCTTCTAGGGTTAGGTTTTGGGATGTTAAGGGTTTTCCATTGTTTCTCAACAATAAATAGGCGTTCGAGCCTCATTGTAACACAATTTACAGGCATATAGCCGCCACATCTCTTCTCAGAGATAAGCTACCATCGCCCTAGATGGTTTATTTCCAATTCTGTTTGTAAGCATATTTTAGTATTTTACATTAATGAAATGAAGTATTATTTCTGCTGCATCTCTGTGTTTATGGTTACCGCTATAATTTGTTGCGTTCTTGTTTAAATCTGGATCATACATTCTATGGGTGGTCAGAATTCCACGTACATTAGAGTATATGGGACCATTCTTCCACGTACCTTTGTGTATATGGAAAGGCGTTTAATGTATTATGAGTATATAAAAATTCTTCCCATCATACGGTTAGGCATAAGACATCAATAACATGGATTGTACTTCCACATACCCTCGGGTATATAGGAAGTCCCCTTCTAGGTTGCAAACTATCCATAAGCAATCTAATCGTCCACCTTGTTGTATGAATTACATTGAACACAACATTCAGGGAGATAACCTTCATGTACCTAATGGTATATGGCAGTTCACAACAACTTGGTAAGACTTTGATACCTAGTGACCCTTTTTACTACTACTATTTATTTGATTGATTAAAATGTTGGGTTTAACTATCATACATTGTTAAAATTTCCTAATTGAAATTGACTATGGCAACAGTTCTAGAATTTACCAATCAGGTAACCCCTTTTAATGGTGATCCTAGTCCTTTTCCTTGCTTTGGAAATGTTGATCCTGGTTATATGGCTACATTGTCGCTTCTCGGATTCACTATAGGTTTACCGGTATGGTAGTTTCCAACCTCGTTGGTCCCAAATACGTAAGTTTCTTCATGTCAACTAAGTACTTCACCTCAACGACAGCAACCTCTTCTTGTCCGTTTACCTTCTTCACGCATGATGTATTTCGGGCTTTCTTCTTCTTCGCTTGGTGAAAGTCTTAATCCTAGTAACCAGGAGGCCAAGAAGAAGAAGAAGCAAGATAATAAAGGACTCAGACGACCAACCATTGCAGTGAATGTTGATAATGTTGAGAAACCCTCTAGCACAAGTTGCAAGCCCAAATACCATTGAAATATTTGTAAGGGTTCCCACCTTCTTAAGGATTGTCTTGGTATACCTAGTGTAACAACCCTGGTTAAAAATCCATGTAAAAATATATAAGGCCGCAGTCATGGGACACATATTCCAAGTTGAATGGTGGGAAAAACATCCTAGTGGGTGTTCATTCAGTTTATTATGGCTAAGGAAATTAGAAAAGGCTTTGGAAAGGAAAAATGGCATTTTTGTAACATTTTTTTATGAAAATAATGGAAATTAGGAGAAAAGGAAGGTGAAAGGTCACAAGTGCATGTTAAGAGGAAATTGAAGGAAAATAATGGTTAATTGAACAAAATAGAGACCTCATTGATAAAAAGGCTTCTGAGAATCAGTTCGTAGACTTTTGTCAGTTTAGTTTTGGAGCTCTCTCATTATTCTCTCTCTCTCTCTCTCACTTTTGGACACTTAGAGTTTTCTTGGAGAACTTTGGCATTGGATCAAGAAAGGAAAAGAAGGAAAGCGAAAGGAAGGAGCAAGCAAGGAAGAGCGGGATCAAGCATCTATAATAGGATTCTTTACAAGTATTGATTTGCATGTGTGATTTCCTTTCTAGATTTGGCATTCATGGTAATGCATGTCGTTCTTTGCTGTTATGGTATGGATTTTTCCAAGTGTGTCAGTGTTTCTAGCCTAGATTTTCCATTTCTGAATAGCCATGGTGTGATGGGGTTCTTAGGTTTTGGCTGAGCTGGATTGATGGATGGATTTGAAATTGAGTGAGATGGATCTCCAAAAGAAAGAACACATGGCCTAGTAATCCCTAAACCAGACTGTGGATTGCGGTAAAGCCACTAGCCTAGTGACCCCTGAATGACACTATAGGTTGTGATAAATCCAATTATTGTGTGCCTCTGTGGGCTTAGGGATCTTTGATCGGTTAAATGTAGGATATATGATAAATCCTAGAGGTGATTTCCCTTTATTATTCCTAGGAATCCTTGTTGGTGAATGGCGGGATATCCGGTAAAGCTTAGAGGGTGGATTCTTGGTTTACGACCTAGTGATCCCTGAATCGAACTGTGGATTGTGGTAAATCCTAAGAGACAAGGAGACATGAAAATTATTCACAATGTAGGTGGATAAATCTGGTGGAATTCATGCTTGTTTTGGCCTAGTGATCTGGTGGAGATCATGGTAAAGCTTGTTATTATATATTCATTGTTTTTGCCTAGTGATCTGATGTGGATTGCGGTAAATCCTGGTTTGTATTAATGAAGGAGAGGTGGTTTAGCATCGGGATGCCCTGGTTGGTTCTTTTGGTTTTTTCCCACATTCATTCTTAGAATATGGCATGGGAGTGATTGGCTGAAGAGATATTTGGCTCAGCTAATCGATGGTTAGGTGGAACTTGGTAGTCCCATACCAAATTGGATTTTGCATTCATTAATAAGAGGTTCTTTCCTTGACATCTTATGTGTAAGTGTATTGGTGTATATGTGGATTCTATGGCTAAGGTATTCTTGATATTTATGTTGTTGTTACGCTGGTTATAAGGATGTATTATGATAGTGATGATGTATGACTCTCCTCATGTTTTGATTTGTAAGTGAATGGATAATGCATATATGACCTAATAAAGGATAATGTAGCTAATGATATAAAGGAACAATGTTTCTTAACGATTCTCAGATAAGTATGAGACCCCTATGCTTAGGTCTATTGCTTAAACCAGTAGATTACATATTTGTGACATGTTTGACGAAATGCCTATCATGACTAGTAGTGGTCCAGTCTAGGCCTTGTCTTTGTTTTTGCAAATACATCATTATTATGTTGTGAAAATTCATTTCCAAAAGTGTCTTTGATTTCTAGGCAGTGACCTGCAGTCTGGCCTTGAAAAGGTGTTTCAACTCTCAGAGATGGAAGCACAACACTAGGAAGAAAATTCCTTGGATGTATGCATACCCATGTTTTGGGAGCATCCAGAGTCTCCTAGATGCATGCATGCCCATATCAAGGGAGAGTCTGGGGGTTTAGTTGTCTAAAACTTCAGTTGGTCTAAGGGGTTGGTCACTTGAGTGGTTGGGTTGGCTCCTGGGAGTCCTGTTGCTAATGTGGAGGGTCTGTGTAGTATGTTTCTATTGATTCCATTTTATTAGGGTCACTTAGGAAGTTGAATCTCATTATAGTAGCATATCATCACATATTTACTCGAGTTGGAAAGTTAATTGGGTAGATGTGGGCTAAGGGTGTTACACGTAGAGTCTTAGAAGTGTGGTCTAGATATTCTCATCAAATTATTCTTGGTCCTTCAACTAGTTATTATAAAGGTCTTGGGAAAAAGGGTAAAGTTAGGTTTCCTTATAGGTTATGAAAAGGGACTCATCAATCTCAAATTTTCCCTCATATGGATGAAGCCACTAAATTGTTAGAAAACCTTTTTGTTTCTCAAAAACAACTTCCAACTGGTTACTGTAATATGTCTCCCAACCTACCATCAATTAACGATGTAAATGATCTAATTCCATGTTCAGACAATCCCACTCTTCTCTTTTAAAGTGAAACCAAAATCACTCACGTTGATAAACCATTAGTTGATGAAGTGGTAGAATCGATTCCATCTTCAGTCAATCCCACTCTCCCTTTAGAGAGTAAAGTTAATTTCACTCAGGTTCTTCTTGTTAGTTCAGATTCCACTGCACAAGGGGGCATTTTACCCATTCCCATGGAATCCCGTCCAAGCAATAAGGTCATTTCCTTTGATTAGAATAGACTAACAAAGCCTCACCTCCCATCTCACATTCCTTTCCAAATAATTGTGAAACCTTAAGATAAGTGTTAGCACTCCTCAGTGTCCCAAGGTTGAGAAAGGAGACCGATGGAGGTAACCACAAACCAACTTTGGATTTGGTAGCTAGCCCTACCAAATAAGAGAGGGCTCTCTCTGTAATCTCATAGCCAATACAATGATTATGAGGAAAAATAGATCTTAGGCTAGATATTCAACTTAATAGGGTTTGATTTTAGGGTTTGTTGGACCAGGGTCGTAGGTCTAGGAACTAGGTCAGGGTTTCTACAGATCAGTTGGAGAGATACAATGGCGTAAGGTGGGTGTGTTCAGTGACATATTTGAGTTTTGATTGTGGTATAGGGTTGAAATAGGGAAGGATGAAAATGAGCATAAACTTATGAATTCATTTATTAGGAGAAAGAACACATAACATGAGAATCTCATCAAAACATAGTATAATACTTATGAATTTTGTTAAACACCTATGAGATGATCACAAGAAAGCATAGAAATGGTAGTAAGTAGAAATATATATTCAATTTGATGATGAAATATAGGGAAAATATTGTCACAAAAGAATACAACAAGAATCCCAAGATAATAGTTGTAACTGCTTGTAATATTCCTGCAAAGTGTACACTAGCTCCAAGCTTTTCACTCTCAAATGTAAAAGCCTTGATTTGACTTATATTAGGATACATATAGATGAAAAAATATATTACCCCTCTCAGGGGTCAAATACATCATCATAGGAATTGTTTACATAAAAATATCTAACCGTACCTAAAACTAGGGAGGTTAGAAACCAACTCCATGTTTAGCCTAAAACTAACTTAGCTGACTTTACAAGCATTAATAACAGTAAAATTTACATGAGATAACTTTAAACATCACTATAACACCTAGTTACATCATTTAAACTCTTTTGGGGAAAAATTACATCAAGTGGAATTAACTTTGACTCAGAAAAAATCGAAAATTGGCCTCTTTCATAGAAGCGGAGCACCCTTATCACAAACGCAGCACCCCTATTGTAGATCCATTTTGGATGACTTTTCTTGATCTTTAAGTTGAACTGAAACCTAGTGGTGATAGCCCTAGATGTCCTCTATACCTTAGAACCTTTAAACCAACAAAACATTTCCTCCAAGCCACCTTAAAATGCAATCTCCCAAAGGTACTCCGAAAAGTGTAGCGTCTGCTTGAAAACAGTGGCAGAAGTTTGTAAAACAACATGTTTTTAACCCTTTCGGAAAAAATTAGGAGCTGACATGGAAAAACAAGCATATATCTATGTTGTAGGGATCAATAGACATCCAACCATGTAAGACACTTGTCATTTGGAGGCTCTGAGGAAAAGTGAAACGCTAGGGCGCTACGCTTCTGTACAACTGAAATTGCCAGAATTGACCCAAAATTCAAAATTGACCAAATTATTTCAAAATTTGTTGAAACTTCATATTTATCATCTCTCAGTGATGCCCTAGACAACTAGAGATGCATCGTCCAACAAATCTAAGTTATCCCTCTTCTTTAGCTTGATTATGGTTTTCTTAAGTCTCCTTTTCATGCTTCTAACCCTAATTTTGGAAATCCAGTTCCTGGTGAATTAATGTCTATCCATGTGTCTCTGAAGGTTTGCGACTTTTTTTTCCTTCATCGGGAGCTTCGCCAAGTGCTCATTGACCTTCTCAAGCAAATATTACCTATGCTTACCAATGCTTGCAGCTATAGGGTCAACAAGGTCTTTTTGTACTGATGAGGGAAATGGTTCCTTGTCTTTCTCCAACTTTGCTACTATCATGTCATCTATGTCTTGGTAGATTTAAGGAGGAGGTGTTTGATCCTTTTGTCTAGCTGCTGATCTTGTTTTTGACCTTCTTGGTTTCTCCTGGATTTCTTTATCCTCTAGCTCTTCTACATCGATGACTACCTTGCCTTTATCCTTCTTTTCCACCAAATCTGCTTTGTTAGATGAAGCCTAATCTCCTTTAGGCTTACTTTGCAACAAAAAATTTACCTTGAGCTTCCTATTCTCTTGCTGTAAAGATAATACCATGAATTTTTCTTTGGAAAAGTCATCTTTAAGTGCTCTAATTTCTACCTCTTTCTCTCTAATTATGCCTTCAGCAGATTTGTTTTCCTCATGCTGGGCTAGGTCAGCCATGTCGAACTCAATAGGTCCTTGCTCTTCATTATGCTCTGGTGCATCATTTCCTCCATCTGGAATCTCTAGTATCATAGTGTTGGGCTAGACTCTTTGCTCACTGATAGTCATCCTAGTTTATAGTTTAGCTTGAGCCTTAGTTCTATGTCTAGGCATATCAGCTCTCTCAAGAGAAAACACTAGCCTTTTGCGTCGGTTGTAAGTCTTTGTCACTGATGGCCTACTTGATAAGCCAACCTCTTGAGGCCTAGATGGTACCAATGGAGTGCTTTGAATTCTAGGCTGACTAATGGAAGTCATAAAAGGAGCTGATTGGCTGAATGTTTCCCATGATACATTAACCTCTGAAAGCTGATAAAGAATAATGATTTCGACCAAATCATGATGAAATAGACTTGCCTAGTGATCTTTCCCTTTTCTTTGTACCTTCTCAGTCATCTTGACTAAGATTTTGAATAGGTAATGGGTCAAGTTCAGTGGTTTGATAGAAGTGAAGTGCATCAACAACCTCATGTGATATTGATATAGTCTAGAAAACCTCCCTTCACAAGTAAAATACTTCATGATCACCTTCATCAAAGGAGCATACCTATCCAACAATTTCCTAAAAGGAAAGATGTGAGAGGGAGCATCTTTGTAATGTGGTTTCAGGAATGCTTTGTAGTTTTCAATGTCTAAATCCATCCCTTTAAACCAAATCTCTCCTTGGTTAGGGATACTTGTGGCTGAGGCTATGGCATCTGCTGATATGATGAAGTCTATCCCTACTATTGTGGCTTTGTCTCCCTTGAAATTTGTAGCAAAGAGGTTGGTCAATTTGGCATGGCAACCCACTTCCTGAATTCTTTCACAAAACCCTAGACAACCTACTATTTCAAAACAACTCTTGATGAAATGTGAGGCATTTATCTCCTACATATGAGTTGGCTCATATATGGAGTCTTTTCCTCCCTTGTGGTACTTCTTCTTTTCAGTGTCCATGGTATGGTTTTTCTTTACTTGGAAACCCTAATTTTGATAGGAAGTGAGGAAGGAAAACAAGGGAAAAAGAAGGGGTAATTTGGGGAAGGAAATAGAGGGGATAGGGGTTAGGGAAATTTGTGGAAAATTTTCAGGAGATAGGGATGGGTGTTAGGAGTGATAGGGTAGTGAAATTTGCTAGGATGGGTGAGGGGAAGGGGGTAGGAAATGTAAAACACAGGAAAAATGCAGAAGCATAGTGCTAGCTTAGTTTCTTTAGGAAAAATTGGAAAATGGAGCAATTGAGAAAGGAAAATGTTGAGGAGGGTGTGTTTAGTATCTTCAAGGGTGTTTGTGTAGAAAAATTAGGAGATTTCCATTAAACACAAGCAAAAGCCATAAATTTCCAAAAGCACAACAAAAGGGTGGTGTAGAAACCCTAAGATATGATTCTGATAATTTGAAGAAGAAATATTGCATGAGAGGGCTATGGAAAACTTCACTTACATGTTTGAGAATGTTGAAACCTTGTCTTGAAGAAGAAACCCCTGAGATTCTTTGATTTTCCCTCCAAAAGCAAAAAATGCAGCCCTGGCCAGAAGCACAGGAGACGTGCATCATGCTAGGAGACAAAGTTATTTGTTGAAGGAAATGAAGGCTCTGATGGCTGAAATGGAGGATAATGGTGATGAAGAGCTTATTAGGGAGATGAATGAGTAAATGAATGCTTTGGATGGTCTTTTATAGCTTGGAAAGTCAAGTTTTTCTTAGGTATGGTATGCCATCACATATGCTTTTTTGAGGAATGATGAAATGTAATAGTGTACTGCAAATTTTTAACTTTATTATGCAAGGGTACATCTTCATGAGGTGAGAAATGTACCTTAAAAAAATCTTTGAACAAATTTTCCCTAATTACTACTCCCATGATGATAACTATGGTGATGACATGGCTCCTCTATGACTCATTGATGATATGACCTAATGATGACACCAAATGGGTATCTAAGACCATGATTAAATACCTTTGAAACCTTACCATATGCATTACAATGATATGATGACCTTTAATGATGACCGAGGCACTCTTTTGGTGACCCATCATAAGGAGGGATGACAAGACCATAACAACATTTTATGACCTTCAGTATGGAGGGAGTAGTAATGACCTAGAACTGACCAATGATCAAATTTACTTGAAAGTATAACAATTTGACCTAGGACCCTATCAACTAACATTGAAAGAGTACATTTGATCACTGGTGACTCATAGAAACTAACAATAAGAACATGCGTCACACTATTGTAGATGGAGGTGGTTTTGTTAGCATTTTATCCTCAACTGCTTGGCAAGCTTTCAGTTCCCCTTAGCTTGTGTTTTTTCCCTGTAATTTATTGGATTTTAATAGAAGATCTAGTGAACCTTTAGGGATCCTTCCTCAGCTTCTAATCACCATGGAAAGAAAATTTGTCTGTATTGATGTTGTGGTAGTCCAAAGCCGCTTGGATTTCAATTTGCTCCTTGGGAAATACTATGTCTATGCAATGAAATTTGTCATTTCTACAGTCTTTTGTGTGATGTATTTCCATCATCATGGAAACATCATGACCATTGACAAAATTTCGTTTGGTGGTCCTAATCTAACTATCAACCATCCAACCTCTCTGAATGTTCCTTATATGCAAGTGGTATCCAACCCACCATAGGTTAATTATTTGGGAACTTTTCCCATGCCTTCACTTATTGATAAAAATTAGCCTCTCGTAAACCCTTCAATGGGGACATTGGAGAGATATTTCTACCCCTATTGAGTCCCTTGACATGTATTCATTTCATATAATTGTCCCTTAGAATCCTATTGACAGTGTTGGACCTGCCAACATTTAAGGGATCTCCCCAATGTGAAGTCCCAATTATACCTCACACTGTTTGGTGTAGGAGTCCCATCTAGTATAAAGGCCCAGTTGCTGAATTCTTAAAGGTTTGCTTTGGTTCTAGCTGTCATCAAGAGAGAGAGGTGAAATAGTTTCTTCGAAAAGTGAGGGGGTGTGCTTGGTGAGTGTTCAGTTGCAACTGTGTCAAGGTTCTCTGTTATAGAGAGGGGAGAAAATTGAGACTCTAAGTGAGAGGTAATAGTACCACCTAGGAAGTGACACATGTGAACAAGAAGGGTTTGTTTAACATCCAACATAATAGTCCTTTATGGATGCGACGGTCATTACAACAAATAAATGAAGAAATATTTGTCTAATATCTCGCAAAATAGTCCACAAAGATGGGAAAACAATAACAACCATTACAACACATTCCCAATAAGATAAGCACTAAAATAACCGAAATAGTTCAACTATCTTAGCACATGTGAAAGAAAACATCAAATACAAACATCCTCATAATAGTCTTACAAACATTCATAGTCCATGCATGAAGAACATGTTGGCCTTGAAGGTTTACGTTATTAAGTAAAAGTTCCAAGACACATGTTTACAATGTACATCACTAGCTCCAATAGTGAAGCATTGGAGCCATTTATTTCTCCTCAAAGAACTAGCTTATCTCTCTAATGCCTTGTGGGAGGAGCCAAGTTGAAAATTCCTTTGCTCATATAATGAGGGAGTATATATAATCAAGGGTGACCCTTTGACTACCCTCATTAATGTTTGACTTCCTATGACTTGTCAACTTACATGACTCTTTACATTCCATCTGTGTCCTTTGGACTTCCACTTTACAATACATTTTAAATACAATATACATGATCCACAATAGTGATGTGGCATATGACCACTCAGGCCATGACATAACATTACTAACATGGAATACTTGATGATGTGGAAATTTCTAGTCACTGTTGCTGCTAAGTGCTGGATTTCTTCTTGAAGATGATTTATCTTCGTCTTCGTATGGCTTGGTAATGCACAATCTTCAATGATATTTAGTCTTGGATGGTGGTCGCAAACTTGTGTCCCTTTTATTTCTCTTGATTGATCAACTTGTGAGTTTAGCTACAAGAGAGTCTTTATGCATGCTTCCCTCCTTCTCCTCCTTCCCCATCATCTTTCCATGACTTGATATTGTACCTTTTTCTGCAATTCACTCATGATGAGACGACATCAATCCAAAAACCCCCTAGTCTAAGATGATGCATTTTGATCCACCAATTGAGCCCAGAACAAGTGACAAGCTGGGAAGAGGGACTCAGGAACTGTGTAGTGTGTAGTTCCAACAATGAGGGTGATCCGAGTTGACTCAACTCTCGGATTTAAGAAAGATCTTTTACTTTTGTGATGTTGTTAGAAATGCATTTAAAATAGCATAAGTGAACATATATGCATGTTGTAATGAAAAAGGAACATGACAATAATCAACAACATAAAAAAACAAGACATTGATAACGGACTTCGTCTAGGAGGGTCTACATCTTTGGGCCTCGGTGTCAAGATGGTGTAGGCCGCTGCATTCAGTGCTATCAACGGTGATGATGTACATGCATGTGTTTTCTCTATCATACAAGGAATATGCCCTCACACAGGAGTGGCTCCAAGACATGTTCTGCTGCAGGAACTCTCATTCAAAAAAGGACTCCTATCAGTATGACATAATTTCACATATGACAATAATGAGCATCCCGCAACATGGCATCAAAGGGATCTCAATTCAGACATACATGGTGACAACATGAGTATCCCATCAACATGACGACAAAGGGATCTCAAACAAAACATGACGAATCATGACAACAAGTACATTTCACAAATGATTCCGCGTCACATCAAGCAAGAATCATGAAACAAGTAAGAAAACAAGATCCCACATCAAACATCAAACAAGAATCTGTAACAAAATGCATCTCATAGCAAAAATAAGTACATGAACGCATTGCATATACATCACATCCTGGGGCCATCTGAAGAAAAGGATGTCAAACTGTTGAAGTTGGTTGTACCATCAATATCACGATGTCGAATCTCATGGAATGACTGCTTGCATGTTGAATGCTGACACTTGCACTCCAGTTTGAAAAGTGGTCGAAAAATGGAATCATGAAATGGAAAATTTGATTGCACCATCATATTCATGGTGTCGAGTAGTGTAAAATCAACTGTCAAATTTCTGAATTCTAACAAAGTGAAAATCTAGGGCTTAAGGAATCTTTTAGATTACCCGTAGATTCCTCAAAGATTCCCTCCTTCGGGTCATCTGAAGATCTGCTGCTCAGATCAAAATTTTGACTACGCCATCAAGTTCGTGTCGCTGAGAGGTGTAGGATAGATATAAAGTTTGTTCAATTTGGTCACTGGAAAAATTTCTCCCTCCTGAGAATTTGGCTCAATCATGGTTTTGCTTGCTCTTTTCCTAGGTTCATGGTTCCACCTACAATAAAAACACTGTCTTGACTTCCATGTTGTGCCTTCCTTCACCTCTGCACACTGAGAAAATGAGTTTATACCAAATTTACCGGGCGGACTTTACCACATGAGTTGGTTGGGTGCAATGGTAAAGTTAGTGTTTGGTCAGAGAAAGGTCGGGGGATCAAATCCCGACCCTATCGAATTAGGCATGTAGTTATATATATATATATATATATATATATATATATATATATATATATATATATATATATATATATATATATTGGTGTATGGCTTGTAACCATGGCATATGGGCATGGTTCTAATGCTTGGTATATGGTTTGTTGTTATAACCATTTAATTAAAATGGGCACATTAATATGGGCGAAAGTTTGAGTATTAAATGTGGGTTGGTTGTTTGGTTGGGTCGCTCATGGTGCAAGCCGGCCACATGGCCGGGTGGGTTCGATTCCTGCTGGCCCAAATATATTATGGCACATGGTAATGGGTTGGGGTGTTTCGGTGTGGGCTGGGTCCACCAGAGATGGCCCGCCCACCCCGTATTAACATTTGTTTATGAAGTTGGTTGGGGGTTGACGGGGGTCATGGCCCGTTGGGCATATTTACATAACTTGTTATGTGTTGGTCCAATGGGGGTGGCGGGGGTCATGGCCCGCCACCCAAATTATATATATATATATATATATATATATATATATATATATATATATATATATATATCTTTATCTATATATATATATATATATCTATATATATATATATATATATATATATATATATATATATATATATATATATATATATATATATATATATATATCTAGTTTCTATTTTATATAAAAAACACATTTTTTCAATTTTGTCTAATATAAGGGATATTAGACAAATTAACGATCCAACAAAATTTCCCATTTTCGGGAGCTAGGTTTCATGCCCTGTGGTTAGTCAACTTGTAGGACACTTAAACCTAGCCCACAACCCAACTTTAACCAAAACTTTGATTGGCTCGTTCTCCATCATACGAACTCAGATTTGAGTGTCGTTTGTATTGTTGGAATCAGGGCGACGAGAACTTCGATCTAGTGCTGGTTTGGGACCAACTGATCCGGATTTAAATAGGAATGCAACAAATTACAGAGATAACCATATACACAAAGATGCAGCGGAAATAATACTTCATTTCATTAATGTAAAATATTGAAATATGCTTACAAACATTAATGGAAAGAAACTAGCTAGGGCGATGGTAGCTTATCTCTGAGAAGAGATGTGGTGGCTACATGCCTCTGAACTATTCTGAATTGTGTTACAATGAGGCTCGAAGGCCTATTTATTGTTGAGAAACAATGGAAAACCCTTCACATTCCAAAACCTAACCCTAGAAGATGAAACGCCAAATTGTGGGCCTCGTTTTTGGGTAAGTTGGTACATCAACTTCCCGGGGTCGCGAATTGGTCGTATTATCTCCGTTTGACGCGCATGATAGCCCATTGGAAAGATCTCTCCGAGGACTACAACAAAAAAGATGATTTTTAGACAAAAAAATTGTTGGCGGTAGATTTCCCAAAAAACTTCGTTTAGGGCCTCAAAACGGCTCCAAAAGTTTAGGACCCGAAAAACTGCTAAAAATAGTAAACTATGCTATAATTAAGGAAAATGAAAAACTGAAAGGGACGGTTGTGGGGGTCCAGATGGGATAGGTGGGTGGCCACCAACATCCACCTGGATCACCAACCACTTTGAATTTTCGCCCTTTATGACTCTTCTGGGACTTCTTCTTGTGTCTGGAGCCACCTGGTTCAATCCTCCCCACTGAGGAGATTTTGGTCCTCCAAAAGCATGAAAAATAATCTACAACTTCTCTGTACCTTGTTTGCATCACAAGCATCCTAAAAAGGTCTTGCTTCCATCTCCTTCACCTTTGTTCTTCGGACCCTTAAACGATGAGCCAACACTTGCAACCTCTATGAACCTGTAGTACAATTCTGCAAATTAAATGCTGAATTTACATGACCAACTAATGACTCAAGCATCCCATAATTGCCACGAGTTTATAGCACATACTCGGTGGTCAAGTTTACATCAAAATGGAAACAATACCCCGACTATGAAAACAAGGTTAACATATCACTGTCGCTACAAAAAGTGATGGAAAACACATCATCACTGCAACACATGATTTACAAAAATAAGGCCAAGCACTATTGTTTCTTTGACAAGTGATGGAAACATGATATCACTTTCACAATTTATCATGCAACACAAAATAAGACCAGACATCATTGTTGCCTAACAAGTGATGGAAAACACATCATCACTTTTACATTTTAAAATGCAACAATTGATTTAGAAAAGCATGACCATGACAAGCTAACATATCTAGAAACCATTTTTCACATATCGTTGTGAATGGGTCTTCCCCCTGTGGTGATTTTTCTTGTCGAACAACCGTTTCATCTGGTTCATTGTTATAGACATTTTTGGGCACTGCAACCCCAAGCATAAAATGTCCATAAACCAAGGGCACCTAAGTCCCTAAAAGTGTTGTTCCAACCCCTAAAGGAACAAGGTCAACTGATTACAGCTTCTCCCAGAAGTTCTCCATGAAAAACTACTCAGAACTGGTCAAAACAGGATCATTTCACCTGCTCCATAGGCAAAGTGCGTTGCATCTCACCTAAGTACACTCAGTGGATGTGTTGCATTTCAAAAAGCCCTTCTATGGGGTGCGATGGGCGAGAAGAGACAAATGGCAGTGTCAATCCGCAAGGTGGAGAAGCATGGAATCTTCCAAAATCTTCTCCTGTGACACTTGCCTTTCTAAATTCGACCAGGGATGAGTAAGAGATCATCAATCTCCAAGTGGAAGCAAGAACTATCAGAGGGAAGACACTAAAAAAATCACAAGCTGACTCATCTCCCTTACAGATATCTATATATGGATCCCTCATCCCAGAGATCTAGAGGCTGGAATTTTGCATCTTGTAAGGAATTGTTGTTGGTTTCTTGAGGCAACATCATAGTATTGGGTGATCTAAGCTTTGCATGAGGTGAAGAAGGGCTTACTTGCTGAGAGGATGATGCTGGGTCAGAACAACTGGTTGTAACTCTCTTGGCTCTTTCTTGATTATCAATAAAGCTATTCAAGTTTTCCTCCATACTCTTGTGTCATTTATGTTTTATGCATTTGTATGGTCAATTTACATCTGAACCTAGATTGTTTATGATAGTAGATCCATGTTCTTGTATAGTGTTATGCTACTTTGATTCTACAGGTACTCTGTGAAGCTGGGTATACAAGAAAACAAGTAGCAAAGGACTAACAGAAGAGAGAGGAATCGAGCAAGGAGCCAAGCGCAAGACAGAGGTTGGTCTCCTTTATTCTTCTCTCATCTATCTTTCATAAAGGAAAATGAAAGTAGTTTTACTTTGTTTGTTTCTAAGGTAGCTACCACGCCTTAGTGGGATTAGCAGTTCTACATAGACACTTTTCCCTGTAACAAAATGGCGACCATACTGGGGAGCGACTAGGTTGTTTGTTTATCTACATTTGTTTATTTTATAAACTCACAGACGGAGCCTGAAGTTGAGCCAGGTAGCTTTCAAACTGCATTTGCTCTACAAATGCAAAGTAGATAAATGCCGCTTCAGTCAATCTCCAGGTTTTGTTTATGAATTAAACAACTGATTTACAAACTCTCTAATTGCCCTTGTGGTGGCTCTAGTAACCTCCTTAGATCTACCCCTGTTGTTGATTTACTGATTACCACTTGCTCGGCCAAAATCCCTCAACTGAACTGCAAACTGTGACCAGGAACCCAAGCAAAGTCTCGTCCCTGGCCCAACGCACTCTCTGTTCTGTGAATCTCAAATTCAGTGCACTTCCTGAGTGTAGTAGGTGCGTTGCATTTCAAATTCACTGTATTACAGGTGTGCTGATCAGACTAGACATTGTTCCTAAATTTTGGTTTCTATGTTCACTCTTTTCAGATCTATTCAAGAATTTTGTTGCCTGTAGTCAGTAAACCTCTGTTTGAAACCCCTTTCCTTGCAGTTATTCCGCCTCCATTGTGCAAAGAACTGTAAATGTTTTTGTGTATTTGTTGAGTCATTTTTAGTTCTCCTTTGCAAAAAATTAACGTAATTGTACTGTCGTTTCTTGATTTGAAAAGTGTCGCAAGTGTCGTTTTCAGTCATAGAAGAGAATCTGATTGTTCTTGATAGTCGATTACCCTGTTACTATTGTATTTGATCTGAATTAGTAGTTTTTCTAGTGTCGAAAGCAAGTTTTCATTTCCAAATCGCAAAGTGTCGTCATTGTCTTCATTTTGATTTTGAAAAGAAACTTGTTAGTAATTGTCGCTTTGAAAAGTAATTCAGATTTGCGCATTAGCTTTCCTTTTATCATTCACATATTAAGAAGGCTGAAAACAAATACATGCATGTGCATTTGCATTTAGACTGTTTGATTGGTTTGATTTAGGACAGTGCATATAATGTGTGCTCTTTGCTCTTTGTTGAAAGAATACTGCCTCTCTTTCCTTAGTAGCTAGGATTTTCATTGCACAAAGAAGATAAAACGACTGTTTATCATCTTAGATTGCATTTTAGGAATTGTACATCTACATCACGTGGTGAACCTAAAAGGAAAATTTCTTAAGCAAGATCAACTATAAAATAAATTTAATGAATCTAACAACGCTTTGGAACCTAACGCACAACATCTAGAAGTCTAGGCTAGAGACGTATTCCAGCATCATAAAGCCTGGTAACTGTTGTCCTCACTGTTGGTTGGGTGATTCCTCCACTTTGAGACGATAAGTGCCAGTACGAACTTGTGCTCCCACGTACCGTCGAGTATATTTTGGGAGATCACAATAGGCTTAATCCTTTATCCATAGGAAGCTGTGTCTGCCGCCCTATCGATCGCAATGCACTGAACACAACATTCGGGAAGATTGACTGCCGTACCATAAAAAGTATTCTGCAATTTTTCGATTGGTTTGGTAATCCCTCTGCCTAGATTTCCAGAGTAGTCCCTTTCATTCCTTTTCATACTCCTTAACGGAAAAGGTCCTTCTGAGCACTTGTCACTTTAGGCTCATTAAAAATTGAAGGCGACTAGAGTAATCTTTTGTTTTTTCTCGACTCTTAAAAATTGAAAAAACAAGTTGTGTCAAAGCGTCTAAAATTCATCTAATTTGGAAACATACTTCCCCTTGATTTTTAGTTGATCGAGTAATCCGCAATCGTGGAAGAAAGTCAATTGAAACCCTGTCGTTCGCGGAGGCTTACGAGTCAACCGTCTTTGTCTCCGGAATCGAAACTATTACGGACAAAGCGAACTCGTTTAACCGGTTCCAAATCTCCTAGTAAAGTTAGAACAAGTGTTCCAACACCATCAGAGACTCCGATTACTCCATCCATTTCTGGTATCCCTGCCTTTACAGAAGAAGTTCAGCAGCCACCGAAGGACAGTAGTACTGATCCTAGTCTGAGGGTAAACACTTGTGCTACTGAACCAGTTTCATCTACAACCAATTCGGAGAGTGTTGTTCTCCAAACATTTGTCGCTGCAGATTCCATACCTTATTCGGCACCAGAAATATTTTACGGACCTGACGGTCTACCTCTTCCACCTGGTTTGATTGCTATAGAAGAGATTGTGGAGGATCCTCCATCTAGTACTCCATCGCAATTTGGAGTCGGGATCACTCTGTATCCTTCTTCATCAGAAATTAATCTACCGCCAGCGGAAGCTCCTGTAGAATCGCTAGGTAATCTTTTGGATAGACTAGAAATGTCTGAACAACCATCGACATCTAGGACTGTGTCATCCGACATAGCAACGGCAGAACTTCCTGCTGTCACTCCAACAATGTTTGCCGGTATACCATCTGTCCCAACTAGCTCTCAATCGCTAGAAGGAGCCCACCCAGGGGCTATTTCGACAGTATGGTCCATTCCTGTTTGTTCATCCGGAATAGTATCCAGAAACTCTTATGTTGAGTTTCAACAAATTGATCCTCCAGGATGTCAATTTGGAAAATTCGGTCCTCAAGGGCAAACCATTCCTTTAAGTACCAGATTACCGCCGTATGGGGGGCAGTATACCCTTTCATTGTCTCCTCTAGGAGGACAACCATATGGGAGTTCACAACAAAATTCAGGTTATGCTGGAATTACATCTAGCGGTTGGGTGCCGATACTGCCTCAACAACCAAGAGTTGTATATTCGATGCAACAATGTTTACCTATGTCAAATATACCAACTACGCCAGCTATTGTGATGGTGTCGCAAGTACAAGTGCTGCCTGTTGTATGCCAACCTCAGGTTTCTCAGGTTGTAATGCAACATCCTCTTGACCCTGCGACTCAACCACAATCGCCGACTAGTGGAATGACACAGGCCCAAACGGGTACAATTACCCCACATCTTGGTCAAACAGTTAGTATCAGGCAACAACACATGGCTTCACAACCATGGCTGGTGCAATACCAACAACCACAATTCCAACAAGTATACCAAGGATCTAAGCAGCAAATCTTTCCAAATAGTGGGCAGCCATATATTCAAAACGGTCAAAATCAACCATTCTACAATGGTTATGCCCACCAACCTTACCAAAGTTACCAGCATCAAATGAATTATGCTGGTATGCAAAGACCAACTGCTCAAGCGATTCCATCTTATCCTGGGTATGCTTCACCTAACCTGAATCAACAATTACCCTTCGTGGCGACTTTAGAGTTACCGGACCTAAATCGGTTAACAAACGATCCAATCGCTTACGCTCCTTGGTGGCCAGCGATTCTGCATAAACTTTCGTCAGATATTCCTAAATTTAATGGAAATCTAGGTGAAGATCCGTCGAATCATGTGATGACCTTTCATCTGTGGTGTTCATCAAACACCCTAAATGATGATTCGATTAGGCTACGACTTTTTCAGAGGACGTTAACTAGTCCGGCGGAAAAATGGTATATCGAATTGCCCAGAGCTTCGTTTGACAACTTTAGTACCCTAGCCACAACCGTTTTAACCCATTTTCAGTTACCAATAAGGTACGAAACGGGAACAGAACTTCTTACCAATTTCAAACAAACAATGGCCACTCACATATCTGATCATATTCATGAGTGGCGACGTCATCGTAGAATGGTAAAAACGTATGTTCCTGATCAGCTTTTAGCTAAATGGTTTATTAAGTATTTGTTACCTTCCATTACAGAAGATGTAGCAAAAGGGGGAGTCGTCACCGAAGAGCAAGTTATCACTCGTGCGCAATATTTAGACTTGATTTACACTCAGTCTGGCATGCTCTACGATAAAATACCTGACGCTCCCAGACCGGAATTCTCAGTTCCTCCTCCTCCTAAATCAAACAATGACTCTCATGCCGGCGATGGCGTGATTGGCGCAAAAAACATGAAATTGACAAAGGCTACATCTAAAAAGGCCCGTAAGATTTCCAGTCAAAATGAAAAAGAAGAACTTCTTGCCTCGGAAGTAAATGCCGTCTTGATAGATAAAGGCAAAGAAACCAAGCAACCAGGAGGCAAGAAGAAGAACAAAGGGAGGAAGAAGAAACAGGAGGAATCATCACCTGAAAAATCTTCTACAAACCCTTCTGGAAATAGGAAACTAAATCGCCCATGCTTTATATGCGATGAGGATCATTGGACAACAGATTTTCCACACAGAGCTGAGCTTAAAAAATTCTTCAAGAATTCAAAAACCTCGGCAGTATTAACTGATCCGTTTCCAAATCCAGGAACAAATCTAGTTGATAGTGGAAATGCTTCCCCGTCTCAAGTGCTGATGTTGTCGGTTTCTAAACAGAAAAATGATGCTTTGATATCGACAAGGAACAAATATTATGGGAATCCACATCTGTCAAACAACAAGGATAAAGATCAACCTAGTAGTTTGACAACAACTTCGACAGAAGTTGCGCCGACGATCATTCCTGAGTTGACAATAAAACCGCCAAAGGGAGTAGTACACAAGTCGACATTTAATCCTCGTGCTAGAGCAGCACAACATTATAATATAGTGGAAGATCTAGCCCAATCGCCATCGGCTATGTCGACACTTGAGGTGCTACAAAATTGGCCATCCCAAAAGCAGGCTTTATTATCAGCTATCAGTGGGATAGACCCAAAGGATTCCAATCTTGTATCCTTTAATCATAAAGGATACGATCCTCAGTTACCATCTCAACTAGCTTTCCTCATTCAAGTGAAAGCCCTCAACAAAACTGTTCACCGAACAATTATTGATGAGGGGGCATCTACATGTATTATGTCGATGAGTTGCTCGAAAACTTTAGGATCTCCAACCTTGTCGCGATCTTCGACGACATTAAAAGCATTCGATGGACGAACATATACCCTGTAAGGTATTCTAAGTAACTTGCAAGTTGAACTAGGGGGGAAAACAGTAGAAATAGATGTTGAAGTAATCGACGGAAACCTCGATTACAACATCCTACTGGGAAGACCATGGATATATGCTATGGCAGCTGTTGTGTCCACCTATTTTAGGAAGATTGCATTTCCCTTTCAAGGAGGGATTACAATCGTCGATCAACAAACTTTCCTCCCCAATGGTTCTCAAGTTACGGGAAGCATTCCAATGATCCATGGAAGCCGCCATTCACTTCAAAATGTCGGAGTAGGCCTACTGAAAGACCCTATATTAATGGGAACTTTTGCCCTTCCACCTCCAATAAATCTGGCAGAAGTAGCATCGGTAGGAACCTGCAATATGATATCTTCGATTGAAAAGATCTCAGAAAACGATATAAACATGGATCATACACAAGTATTGCCTCCAAGCCCAATGGAAATATTGTAGCAATCAATGTTCCTAGCATGGGAGGCAAGCCCAAATCAATGCTCATCAAGCGGTTGGATAGATAGGTCTAAGGAATATGGCACCCCTTCAGATCCTTGGTCGCGAGTGCATTACACCGATGAAGGAATTGTTCAATCAATGGTAATTGAAGGGGCACCATGGGAAGATTACCACCATCGTTCCCTTCTTCCGGATTGTGAAGAAGATACTCCTGATGACCTTCATCATCCCTCAGTTTTTGATTTCCTATCAAATACTGTAAACACAGTGGATTCTGAGCGAAACTTGTCCAACATTGAAGAGACTATCGCCATAAATATCTCGACCAAAACAGATGTTGTAGAGAATATTTGTGTTGGCAAATGTTGTTCTCCTTCAGAACTGGAAATATACAACGCTCTTTTTCGCGAATTCAGAGATGTCTTTGCCTGGTCATATAATGAAATGCCAGGAATTGACTCGAGTATCGTTGAACACGAAATCAAGATATATCTAGATGTCAAACCAGTATGACAACGGCTACGGCAGGTGCACCCCAAGAAAGCTGTTGCCATCAAGGCGGAAGTTGAAAAGCTCCTCCATGCTGGTTTCATTTACCCGGTTCCTCTAACCGATTGGGTGTCGAACATTGTTCCTATTATGAAAAAACAAGGAACGATTAGAGTGTGCGTCGATTATAGGGATGTAAATCAAGCTTGTCCAAAAGACAACTACCCTACACCCTTCATTGACCAGATAATTGATGAGTGTGCCGGATGCGAAATCTTTTCATTTATGGATGATTCTCTGGGTATAATCAAATAAATATCTGCCCACAGGACCAGTCAAAGACTGCATTTATTTGTCCGTGGGGCACATTCGCATATCGAAAATTACCCTTTGGTTTAAAGAACGCAGGGGCAATGAATTATGCCTTCCATGACATCAAAAACATCGTTCAACCATATCTCGACGACCTTCCGGCTCATTTGCGAAAGCAGACTGATCATCCACAGCATTTAAGAGCAATATTTCTATGTTGCCGACACTACAAGATACGACTCAATCCACACAAATGTGTGTTCTGTGTCAGTTCTGGTCGTTTACTTGGCTTTGTAGTCTCAAAGGACGGGATTCATCTCGACCCATGTAAGGTTCAGGCAATCATAAATTTTCCTCCACCTTCGAATTTGCTTCAGATTCAGAAACTCCAAGGGAAAGCAAACTTTCTGAGGAGGTTCATTCCAAATTACGCCGAACTTGCTAAAGGTTATACACGTCTATTGAAAAAGAAGTGCCCTTCGTCTGGGATCAGGTTGCGCAAGCTTACTTTGATGCTTTAAAAGAATCCCTAATGAAAGAATCATTAATGTGCGCTCCCGATTATCAAAAAGACTTTAACCTGTATCTGGCTACAGCAGATACAAGCATCGCAATGGTTTTAGTTCAAGAAGACAACTGAATTGAACATCCTATATATTATTTGAGTAAGAACTTAAATGATACAGAAAGCAAATATTGTTATGTTGAAAAGCTAGCGCTAGCAGCTGTTCAAGCGATATAGAGATTTCGACACTATGTCCTCTTTCGAAAAACTACCATTCTGTCAGATTGCAACCCCATGACTTATATATTGTCGCGACAGTTGCTGGGGGGAAAATATTCAAAATGGATAGCAATTCTACAAGAGTTTGATCTAGAATTTGTAAAATGCAAGTCAAAGAAAGCCTTTGTTTTCGCAGAATTATTATGCGATCTCCCATCGTCATCCAATGATGAAACATCCGAAGAAACCATCGTGGATGAATCTTTGTTTCTGATATCTTCAAGCAATTCGTGGTATGGAGATATAATCATTTATCTCCAAACCCAAAAATATAGGCGTAATACCTCCCGCTTCGAACAAAAACGTATTCGACACCAATCAAAAGACTACATGATCGTCGGTGATACACTTTACCGTCATGGTGTCGATACAATTCTGAGGAGGTGCCTCACCCATGAGGAGGCTGAAAAAGTCCTGAATGATTGCCATTAAGGCGCGTGCTGGGGGCATCAATCCGGTTACGCTACGGGCATCAAATTTTCGATAGCAAAACCAGAATACCACCCGCACCTCTGCAACCAATAGTTGCTGTTGGGCCATTCGCAAAATGGGGCATCTATTTCATGACATGTAACCCCACCTCGACCGGGGGGCATGGGTATATTATAGTCGCAGTTGACTATTTTACCAAATGGGCCAAGGCGATGCCTACATTAGATAACACTGGTGAAACAGCTGCCCTCTTCTTTTTCAATCATGTAGTCGCCAGATTCGGCGTCCCACAGTCCATAGTCACAGATCATGGATCGCATTTTCGCAATCACATGATGGTCGAATTAGCTGCCAAATTAGGGTTGTCGCATGACAGCTCTACTCCATATTATCCGCAAGCCAATGGACAAGTTGATGCAATCAACAAGGTCCTGAAGCGCATGCTGCAAAGGATGATTGGAGTTCACAAAAGGAGTTGGCACCTTTTCCTGTACTCATCCTTATGGGCATACCGAACATCGGTAAGGAATGCGACCGGGTTTACACCTTTCCAACTAGTGTATGGCCTAGAAGCAATATTACCAGTTCAATGTGAAATCTCATCCCTCAAACTCGCAATCGACCTTCTCCCCGGAACTTCAGAAGAAGAGGCTCGTTTCTTGGAACTAATCCAATTGGATGAAACCTATCGTGATGCCGCTTTGGCTAACGAAGCCCATAAGAAACGAGTCAAGGCACAGTTCGACAAGAATGTCAAACCCCGTGTCTTCTCAGAAGGTGACTTGGTCTTGCTTTATGACCAAGAATCTGATAAATTGGGAGTAGGTAAATTCAAGTCTTTATGGATGGGCCCCTATATTGTTAAGCGAGTGTTAGCAAAAGGAGCGTACGAGTTAATGGATTATGACGGGATTCCACTGGCACAACCTCGTAATGGGTTGTACCTTAAGCGTTACTATGCGTGATTCAGTGTGGTAACCTATATGCTTTTATTACATTTTTGTTTTCACTAAAGTATTTGTTTTGGTTAAGTAAATCCACTTTTTACATTTGTCGCAGATGTCGAACGTATTGGAATCATTTGTTGGATATGCCGACGGAGCGAGTCGTAGTTTGCAGAACCTATCTTCTGCGGCCTGGGCCATTTTCAATCCAAGCGGTGAGTTAGTAAGTTTCAGAGGGGTATGTATTGGTCGATCAAAAATAACATTGCTAAATATAGCGCGTTGATAGAACTTCTCTCTGATGCCATCACACATGGCATATGCCGACTGGTCGTCAGGCTAGACTCACAGCTCATCATACTACAACTCACTGGTATCTACTCCGTCCGAAATCCAGCTATCTATCGCATGTTCCTAAGGGTCAAGATTTTGGAAAGACAATTTGATTTTATTCAATATCAACATATTTCCATAAGCTTAAACACATTAACTGACTCATTGGCAAATTATGTGTTAGATAGACATTTGCAACATTTATAAAAAGAAGCATCTCATCAATATTTGCACGAGGATCATGTAACTTAACCAAAATAAAACTCCGAAAATCAAAAATATATATATAACTGTTTACGGTTTACACATAATGTTCTGTAACCAAGAAAAAATTGGTCAAATGACCCAAAACTCAAAAACGCTAGGGGGCACCCTAGTCTAATGATGCTGGTGATAACAAGTCACTACCTATGCAATCATGCGTAAAAGCCTAGTCCACCGACTTGGCACACCAGTAGTATGTCGCTGCAACCTCAAAGGCAGCTCGTCAGTCCTCACATCTGGAATACCAAGAGTGAGGCCCTCGACCTGATCCTGTAATGCTGAAAGAGTCTCGGCCACATCAAGGTTGCGAAGGATAACCCTTCCCACAGCCTCTCCTGCTGGAGCGGCAGCTGGCACTCTCAGGCGTACTACTAGCCGAACGGGACCAACATCTGCATAAGCACATGAGTTTTGATTAGTCTTGACAGAGTAAAGCACAAGGACATTATAAAAGAAAAACGATAAACAGGAATATGGTCAAAGAATTTACCAATGGCACCCCACTGTTCGCCAGCCGACAGTACCAAATCTGGGTCACCCCGGAAGTCCATACCAGCATATGGATACTCGAAATAAACCATCTCCTGACGATCAAACCACTCGAAGAAGGTATCAGAAAAGGAAATCTGAGACTGACCAGCATGCCTAGACATATGGTCGACCCATCTCTGCATACGTGGTTCAGTCGGTGGAGGTAAACCGAGTGCAATATACTGCGGCTGCGTCAGTGGTATCTTTTCCAAGGCGAAGGCGGTCAAAATAGAACTGTATCCAAAGTTCTTCAACCTCCCGCTTCTCACCTTGGTCAACTGTTCTTTCATCACAAGGAGTACTGCGTCACACCAGTTGAACACCTTCGGTTCGAGGCATTCCAAGGCGTACTGCATATAAGATCAGTTGGCCACATGAAGAGCTGCACCACCAACCATCCTACCAAAAGTGAACAGAATGGTCCTCAAAGACCTGTCAGTGACATCTCAGATGATGATCTTTCCGTCTTTACTCGGCTGAGATCCCTCTATGCAATACTTGCGAACATAATCTCTCACATATTCACCTCCACGGGCCAAACCTGATAAAGAGATGGGGACACCCCGCCTCGATAAGTCGGTCAAAAGATAGATGTCCACTACAGTCAAGGGGATGGATTTGCCCCTAATCTAGAACACTTGGCTGGTAGGATCCCAAGCATCGAGCAAATACTGCAGCAAGTTGATTTGTTGTCTCATGCTAGATATGCGGAAAAACTTCAACAGGCCACAGTTCCGCAGTGTGTTTACTGTAACTGGATCATGTAAAGCAAGCATGTCATCTTCTTCATGCTCATGTTCTCACCATGTAATGGTCATCTTGCTCCAATGAATCTCTGAAAACAAACAAGAGAAGAGTTAGATCCTGATTTGGTGAGAAATAAGGAAAAAATTTCCATTGAAAACTGTGCATAAATTTCCTTCCTTGCGCTCATCGCACCTACAATAGTGTTCGGGGTGCTTTGCATGTCAATTGGCTAGTGGATAGGCTAACATCCAGCGCACCTTTCAATGCATAAAGGGTGCGATGGAGCCAAGCCGAGTTTTTCAAACCCCAAAGGCTCAGAAAAACCAGAAATTAGGCTCAGAATGCAAAATGGAAAGGATGAAATGAAAGAGCTCAGGTTTACCTCCTACCTGGTCCGAACGGCGCCGAAAATCGTCCACAGAATCTCCCAGAATCAGTTGATGAAAATCAAGGGGGGAAAGCACCTCCAAAGCTCCAACAAGCCAAAGTTCAAATGAAATGGTAAAATGAGAGGTAAAAGCACTTTTAAATTACTTTTACGTAATTCGAATAAAATATTAGTGTCTTAACTCATTTTTCAAACATATATTGTTCATTTCTAACTAGTTTGATGAAGCAATTGAGCATGTAGTGCAATCTTTGAAAGAACAAAGCTATTAATGGTAAAGTCAAAAAATGACCGTCACATCGAGCAGTTTTAACGCGGACTTCATGCTCGTTAAAAAATAAACATAAGTAATGAGCAAATGTTTCCCCCAACATTTAAGCTCAATAAAAAATGAACCAATTTCTGGTAAATAACCGTCGTGAATGTAGTACTTCAGCCTTTAAAGCCTTGGTCGTGTTCTCATCATCACCTTCACTCTGTATTGGCCGATCATTCACCTCCATTTGATTGTTTACCCCTTTTGAGTAACAACTGCGAAGAGTGATCCTGTTAGCCATCCTTGTAACACTGCCGTGATTGGGAAATTCCAAACCTTACCTGGAATCAGCTGCTACCCAAATTTATCACTCGTTCCTAAAAGACGAGTCTCCTTTAAGCTCTTTTCAACTGACTCCTAAAATATGAAAAGATTGCCGAGCTATTGGCCTCTCCAGCTCGTTAAAGGGACCGGAAGTGCTATCCCTCCTTTAGATTTTAATATTTTTGGACCTGAGGGATTATTACACAAAAAGATCGAGCGCTTGTTTTATTCGGCTCGTTAAAAGTATCGAAAATTCATCCCTTCTGTATTGTTTTATACTTTTTTGGACTTAAGGGATTATATGACGAAAAAGGATTTTTGGAGTTTCCTTTACGTCCCTTTTTAGACTCTCTAAAATTGAAAAGGACCGAGTTATCTTTGTCATTAAACTCGTTAAAACCTAATAGCAACAAACTTGTCCATAGCAGACAAGAACGAGTTTCACTATCGCTAGGCTCGTTAAAACATAGCGATGGGTTTGCCTGAAGGGCAAATTATAGAACAAGCATATGTTATCCTCCTCAAGCTTGACAAAAATAAAGAGGTACTGGTCAGCAATGAGTGGGGAAAAATTGGGAAGAAAACTTGAAGAAACTTTGTTGGTAGCAAGTCGCTCTTGAACATGACACTTTCACTCCGCATCCAAGTCGGGTTGGGTTGTTTCATTCACCGGTCACATCACCATGGTCACATCACACCATCCACATTTGGGGTTAATGCTACCAATCCATCATGTCAGTTTCGCCGATATGTTCAAGAGAAGTCACTCAGAGAATTCGCCTGTGTCTCACCCGCTGCAATACATTTACACTCCATTCTTTCATGACCGCCACCCTGAACCTTATATCACCAGACCGTTTTCATCTCCATTAAAATCATTTGCTCCGTTCCGTGTCATTGATGTGGGATTCATTAAGGCCCTCCTATGATGGATCTCTTGTCGACATCAGCTCATTATCCAAGAAGTCGATCTAGGGACACCCCTTTCAGTACTTTAAAGCTTGCATGCCTCAATGGCAAGTTTCTCACTTCTGGCGACAGGTTTACATCAATGACCTTCGACCGAAATATTTTCCATGGTGTTCGACGCCAAGTCCTTTATTCACACCACGTGAATTGTACTGCAGTACCTTGAGGGTCATAATCATTATCAGTGATTCCTCTTGCGCCTGTTAATAGCTTACATCATTGGCTGGTAATCAGGCGACGTCTTTCCATGTTCGACTCTAGAACATCTCTCACATGGATCGACTTGTACTTTGGGTGAAGATCGGAAGAGATTGAAGACCCCGGATCTAGATTCATCCATCCGGGCTGCAATATATATTCAGGAAAATAAAGACATCAAATGTACATCGTTGCTGCACAGATAATCATCCAATCAAAGGGATGATGGCTCTACCAGAATCATCAGTCTACACTCAGATGATTGTCTGTCCTATGTACATGAAAATGAATTTATAAAGTTGAGCATGGGAATGCCCGCCTCAGCTAGATCATGAAAATATTATGAAGATAATGTATTGTATTATATCTTATTACAGGTCTCCTCCCAGCTTGAAAAAACTTCGGATCCTCATGATAAAGCATTTCACCCGACATCAAAAAAGATTAATGACCTCATGCTTTAGGGGGCAACTGTTATAGACATTTTTGGGCACTGCAACCCCAAACATAAAATGTCCATAAACCAAGGGCTCCTAAGTCCCTAAAAGTGTTGTTCCAACCCCTAAAGGAACAAGGTCAACTGATTACAGCTTCTCCCAGAACTTCTCCATGAAAAACTACTCAGAACTGGTCAAAACAGGATCATTTCACCTGCTCCATAGGCAAAGTGCGTTGCATCTCACCTAAGTACACTCAGTGGGTGCGTTTCATTTCAAAAATTCCTTCTATGGGGTGCGATGGGTGAGAAGAGACAAATGGCAGTGTCAATCCGCAAGGTGGAGAAGCATGGAATCTTCCGGAAACTTCTCCTGTGACACTTGCCTTTCTGAATTCGACCAGGGATGAGTAAGAGATCATCAATCTCCAAGTGGAAGAAAGAACTATCAGAGGGAAGACACTAATCAAATCACAAGTTGACTCATCTCCCTTACAGATATCTATATATGGATCCCTCATCCCAGAGATCCAGAGGCTGGAATTTTGCATCTTGTAAGGAATTGTTGTTGGTTTCTTGAGGCAACATCATAGTGTTGGGTGATCTAAGCTTTGCATGAGGTGAAGAAGGGCTTACTTGCTGAGAGGATGATGCTGGGTCAGAACAACTGGATGTAACTCTCTTGGCTCTTTCATGATTATCAATAAAGCTATTCAAGTTTTCCTCCATACTCTTGTGTCATTTATGTTTTATGCATTTGTATGGTCAATTTACATCTGATCCTAGATTGTTTATGATAGTAGATCCATGTTCTTGTATAGTGTTATGCTGCTTTGATTCTACAGGTACTCTGTGAAGCTGGGTATACAAGAAAACAAGTAGCAAAGGACTAACAGAAGAGAGAGGAATCGAGCAAGGAGCCAAGTGCAAGACAGAGGTTGGTCTCCTTTATTCTTCTCTCATCTATCTTTCATAAAGGAAAACGAAAGTAGTTTTACTTTGTTTGTTTCTAAGGTAGCTACCACGCCTTAGTGGGATTAGCAGTTTTGCATAGACGCTTTTCCCTGTAACATTCATGCACTGAAACTTTGTCTTTAAGGTGCTGCTCTAGATGGAGCCTCCAACAAGTGGCTCTTTGATGGCCACCTCTGTTGCAATGACTGCAATACATCTTCTTACTCCATATTTGCTTAACATGTTTCTTTACATGTTGTTGAGAGGGTCTTTAATGCCTCCTCCTTTTGTGTGTTGCTATTCTTTTCCAACACTTAGAAAATGTATGGTTATGTAGTCCAAAAAAGGTACATGTTTTCTGATTCCATGATTTACGTTCATCTTTAACAACATGATTATAATTGAAATGAATATTCGAATATCGAGATTGGTTATACCTTTCCTTGCCGTCTTTGGTGTAAGTATGGCGATGAGAGCTTGCCTCAGCTCTTTCCCTGCAATGGGCATTGGCATGGGATGATGGGGATGTGTTCCTATCATTCTATTTCCTCAACGATTTCGACGATGTCTTGGAAGCATATGACACCTTCAAGCATTCTCCTTCGGTGTATCCCACGCCTACAAATCAAGATCTCTGCACAACCTCCAATAGTTGAGTTATGCCTTGGTTATTAACACCAAGTTCTTGTTCCTCCTTGTACCTCATCTTGGTAAGGAGCCTCATGTTTTTCCCTGTAATTGGTATCTCCACATCTCCAACAGAAATCATACTATGTGAAGATGAAATTGAAAGGAAATCAACATCTTTTACCTTCCCTGTCGAATTGGAAAGAACTGATGAGGGCCTCTCATCATATGTTGTTGGTGGTTCGCTGTCTGTCTTGGCGGAGTCCCCAAATTCTTTCTTGACATACCCAAGTCCTGGCTGACGAGGTAATTCCTCTACTTTGATGGGGTTCACAATGCCTTGGCCATTAATGCCCAAGCCTTTTCCTTCATAACCCATTTTCTTTAATAGTTTGGAGCCAATTCCTATGGTATGATTTTCAAAAACAACGAAATCATCATCACGACACATACATGAATTTAGAGAATTACTTTTTACCTCACATGGGTCACGCTACAGCTTTGCCAAGACCTCATCCTTAGATTGCAGCTGTTGTAGCAAACTCTTTTTTCCCTCTTTCTCTTCATGTAGAAGCATCTTCAATTCAGTGTTCTCTGTTTGAAGATTATGTTTGTTGTGCTTCAATTCTTCCAGGGCCTCTTCCATGACTCGCAACTGAACCTGCAATCGCTCCTTTTCCTTTGTTTCTTTTTATAGAGATTCATACATTATTTCCACATTTTGGGCAATTTTGAGCATGGTCTCGTACATCACTCTTTCACCCTCTGTCGCTGCACGTTCCATTGTTTACGCATGAAATTCACATGCATGCAAAGACTGCTCTGATACTAAACTTGATCCGAGTTGACTCAACTCCTGGATTTAACCAAGATCTTTTAATTTTATGATGTTGTTAGAATTTCATTTAAAATAGCATAAGTGAACATATATGCATGTTGTAATGAAAAAGGAACATGACAAGAATCAACAACATAAAAACACAAGACATTGATAATGAGTTCGTCCAAGAGGGACTACGTCTCCGGACCCCAGTGTCAAGATGGTGTAGGCCGCTGCATTAAGTGTTGTCAACAGTGATGATGTACATGCATGTGTTTTCTCTATCATACAAGGAATATGCCCTCACGCAGGAGTGGCTCCAAGACATGTTCTGCTGCAGGAACTCTCATTCAAAAAAGGACTCCTATCAGTATGACATAATTTCACATATGACAATAATGAGCATCTCGCTAACATGGCATCAAAGGGATCTCAATTCAGACATACATGGTGACAACATGATTATCCCATGAACATGATGACAAAGGGATCTCAAACAAAACATGGCGAATCATGACAACAAGTACATTCCACAGATGATTCCATGTCACATCAAGCAAGAATCATGAAACAAGTAAGAAAACAAGATCCCACATCAAACATCATACAGGGATCTATGCAACACAATGCATCTCATAGCAAAAAGAAGTACATGAACACATTTCATATATGTCACATCCTAGGGCCATCTAAGGAAAAGGATTTCAAACTGCTGAAGCTGGCTGTACCATCAATCTTGTGGCATCGAATCTCATGGAATGATTGCTCGCACGTTGAATGCTGACACCTACACTCCACTTTGAAAAGTGGATGAAAAATGGAATGATCAAATGGAAAATCGGATTGCACCATCAGATTCGCAGCGTTGAATAGTGTAAAATCGACTGTCAAAATTCTGAATTCTAACAAAGTGAAAATCTGGGGCTTAAGGAATCTCTTAGATTCCCCCTATATTCCTCAAAGATTCCATCCTCCAAGTCATCTGAAGATCTTCTGCTCAGATCAAAATTCTAACTACGCTATCAGGTTTGTGTCACTGAGAGGTGTAGGATATACATAAAGTTTGTCCAATTTGGACACTGGCAAAATTTCGCCCTCTTGAGAATTTGACTCAATCATGGTTTCGCCTGCTCTTTCCCAGGTTCATGGTACCACCTGCAATAAAAACACCATCTCGATTTCTGTGCCACACATTCCTTCGCCTCCATACACTGAGCAAATGTGTTTATATCAACTATACTGGGTGGAATTTGCCACATGAGATGGTTGGGCGCAATGTGTGTGTGTGTGTGTATATATATATATATATATATATATATATATATATATATATATATATATATATATATATTTTGTGTATGGTTTGTAATCGTGGCATATGAGCGCGATTTTAATGCTTGTTATGTGGTTTGTTGCTATAACTATTTAATTAAAATGGGTGTGTTTTGGTTGTATACCATATGGACGGATGTTTGAGTATTAAATGTGGGTTGGTTGTTTGGTTGGGCCGCCTGTGGTACAGGCTGCCCACATGGCCGGGCGTATTCGATTCCTGCCAGCCCAAAGATATTATGGCACATGGTAACAAGTTGGGGTGTGGGCCAGGTCCATCGGAGGTGGCCCATCCACCCGATATTAACGTTTGTTTATGAATTTGGTTGGGGGTTGACGGGGGTCTTGGCTCGTCAACAATATTTAAATAACTTGTTATGTGTTGGTCTGATGCGGGTGGCGGGGGTCATGGCCCGCCACCCAAATAATATCTATATATATATATATATATATATAACAAACATATTTTTTCAATTTTGTCTAATATAAGGGATATTAGACAAATTCGCCCACTTTCAAGAGCTAGGTTTCATGCCTTGGTGTCATTCAACTTGTAGGACACTTAAACCTGGCCCACAACCCAACTTTGACTGGCTCATTCTCCCTCATACAAGCTCGGATTTGAGTGTTGTTCACACCACTGGAATTAGGGCGACGAGCACTTCTATCTAGTGCTAGTTTGGGACCAATCTGGCCACTTTGAATTTTGGCCCTTTCTAAGTCCTCTAGGACTTCTGCCTGTTTCTAGAGCCACTTGGATCATAGGGGGAGGAGCTTGAGCTCTAAGATTGTGAAGTGCGTAGTATAGGGAGGCCTAAGGGAAAAGACTATGCAGATTCTAGAGGCAGTGGTGTCAAGATGAGGGAATTGACACTATGGTTAGGATCATGTGGATTACTTTTACCTTCCCACTTACCCCACGAATAGACATGGTACCTTATACACCTTCTCACTTGAAAAAAACATCAGATGCAAAATAATCACAGTGTTTCAAGTTGGGAAGAGTACTGTAGCTCACAAGATTAAGATTTTCAGAGTACAATTTTTCATCTCTAGTGTTGCTTCACTGCTAACAGACCAGGAAAATAGCTAGGCGGAGTCACACAGGAACACAAACATTTCTCCATTGCCAGCAATCTTGGACAGTACCCCAGTGAAGTTGCTTGCTTCACCTCTCTGTGAAGGAAGACTTTCTTTTTTTTGCCTTTATTTATTTATTTAAAGAGAATTGTCCATTGGAACTTATTTATTTTAGGGCGGAAGAGGGATCCTGACTTATTGACACAAGGAGAGGTTTTTACTTCAAAGAAGCATATAAAGACATCTAATTTAGGTTTTCTCATTTATATTTTTCCCCTTATCTATTTCTACTAGTTGGATAAGATTAAAGACACCAAAACAGAAAAACCGAGTATAGGCATGTGGTTTTTGGACTAGACATGGGTTCATGGTTGCCCAAAACTCTCCTTACAGACGAATCGTATTTTTCATCGAAACTTCACTGGCCAAAAGATGTAACCAACACAATGAAGATGGACATAAGGCTAGCCAAATGCTGTAGTCTCATGAGACTCTGTATAGTTTGGCCACACACATGCTTAGAAGCCACAACATGTTCATGTACAATACTTAATCACATAACGAGAACCAAGACAAAACTCAAACAAAAAACAAACAACAAAAGAAATGACTCTGTACAATGTAGGGAACATCCACAAATCTTCATTAAAAATATTGTTTCAAGTTTTGGCCATGGATAGGGAGAGAGTCAATCTTCTCGTTAAGTGATTGAAGATGATAAGTGTGCTCGCGAAGATTTTCGTGCACTGCCATAATCCATAGGGATTGAAATTTAGTGTGTTTGCCTTTATCCTAATTTAAGACTAAGTCACCCACACTAAAGTTATTTTTCCCTGCAGATTTCTTGCCAAACCATCTCTTGATATCATTCTGGTGAAGTGAATTTTTTTCTTTTGCTTTCAACCTTTCTTCCTATAGCTTATGAAGGGTATCCATCGAACACTGAACTAACATACATGGCTTGCCTTGGGATTCTTGTGAGAGTTGAAGAGTAGGAAAGTAGATGTTGGATAGGAGGATGGCTTCTTTGTCATACACCAGGAAGGGGAGGTGTTCAGGGAAGGTTTCAGCGTGATTCAATTAGCCCATCAGGCATCTACCAAAATGGAGTGTCAATTTTGTTGCATAATGAAAATTATGTTCTTATTTGTGGATTAAGCAAGACCATTACCCTGTGGATAATAATTAGCTAAATGTTTCAATATAATACCATCTTCCACTAAAAAATCATAAATTCTTAGCAATGAGAAGTATGTTTCATTATCAAAAACAAGAGAAGTAGGGATGTCAAACCTCGAAATGGTGTTCTGCTGCAGAAAGCTAATTACTTCCTGATCATTCACTTGTTTGAGTGGAACTGCTTCTATCCACCACATGAAGTAATCTGTAGTAGTTAGGATGTAGCAGTGCTTCTTTGATGAATGCAGGAAAATTTCCCCAATAATGTCCAAGTCCCACTGTTGAAAAGGTTCTTCCACTGCAATGGTCTGTAGTGGGGTGACTGACTTCTTGTTTCTGTCGACACAACTTTGATAGACTGGACACTTACGGGCATAAGCATGAGCATCTATGAATAATGTAGGCCAATAAAATCCAGCCTGAATAACTTCATGAACTATTATTTTTCCGATGAAGTGTTCCCCAACTTGTTCGTTGTGGAGATCACACAATACCTTTTATGAATCATGTTCTTCCAAACACCCGAGAAGTACTCCATTGTGGTGCTTTTTGAACAACACCCCATGCACCAACTCATAGGATAATGCTTCGAGTCTAAGTGCCCTCTTCCACTGTGAAAAAAATTGGGAGGGAACTGTGTCATACTCAAGGTATTGGTGTACATCCGTGTACTAAGATTTTGTGCTGGTAGTGGGGGAGGCTTGCTCAAAGTTGTACATCTCAATTCTTTCTCCCATCCTGAAAGATATTCATCTTCTTCATTCGTGTTTAATACTTCTCCCACTAGTCAAAAAAGACTGTGGCCCTTGATTGTGTGAACATGCATGATTGTGTTAACATGTTTGTCTCGACATACATCCTCTTATTTAACCAGAGCTTCCTCTTTTCTTGATCTTGTTTAATTTCCATGCCCAAAATATAGTTTGCAACACCAAGATATTTCATGTCGAATTTGGAGGACAATTGGGTCTTCAAATCCTGGATAATTTCTTTGTCATTTCCAACCACCAACATATCATCCACATACAAGACCAGATAAATAATACGGTCACCAATTAATTTAAAATACAGACAATGATCTGCTTTTCTTCTGGTGAAGCCAAATCCTCATATAAATGTATCAAATTTCTGATACCACATCCTTGGTGACTATTTTAACCCATATAGAGACTTTTTTAACTTGCATACCAGTTATTTCTTACCCTTCACTGCAAAGCCTTCAGGTTACTTCATGTAGATCTCATCTTCCAAATCCCCATGAAGAAATGTTGTCTTCACATCCATCTGTTCTACCTCAAAATCAAAAGTAGCAGCAATAGATAAAAGTAATATAATAGAAGCTACCTTGGCAATAGGAGAAAAAATATCACCAAAATCAATTCCTGGCACTTGAGAATAACCTTTTTCTAGCAACTGAGCTTTGTATTTCTCCACCCTTCCTTCCACACTCATCTTTTTCTTGAACACCCATTTTCTTCCAATGGGTTTCCTTCCAACTGACAATTCCACCAGATCCTAAGCCTCATTTTTGTGCAAAGATGCCATTTCATCAACCATGGCCTCTTTCCATAGTTTTCTATCCTCTGAATCTACTGATTCCTTCATAGTTATGGGATCATCATTAGTAATACACAAAGAAAAAATTGAAAAGAAAGCAGATGGACTATACCTTTCTAGCTGCCTTCTTTCTTGAACTGATCTTCTCACAACCGGAGTTTGTGGCTCTTCATCTTTTGATTCTTCTTCTGCTATAGAGTCTGATTATTCCTCCTTTAGCTCAAACTTTATCTTCTCAGGTTCCTTTGGTAGGACTTCATGTTTAATAACATCTTTCACCTCTCTCAACACCACATATTGGTTGTACACAACCTTACTTGTTATTGGGTTTCAAAGCTTATAACCTTTTAAACCATCCTTATACCCAATAAAGATGCACTTTTCATATTTACTATACAGCTTTTTTCTTTTCTCCTTTGGAACATGTACACATGCATCACATCTAAATTACCTCATATCTAAAAGAGAAGGTTTCTTACCATTCCATACCTCTTGTGGAGTCTTATCCTCCAATGTTGATGAAGGTGATCTGTTGACCAGGTAACGTGCAGTATCTACTGCCTCTGCCCAGAATTCATATCCTAACTCGGCACCACTAAGCATGCTTCTTTCCCTTTCCATTAACGTCTTGTTCATTCTTTCTACAACTCCATTTTTCTCAAGTTTGTATGGAGTAGTCTTCTTCCATTCTATACCACACTTCTTATAGAACTCTTCAAATTACTGCTTGCAAAACTCTCCATCGTTATCTGTCCTCAACACCTTTATCTTCTTCTTTGTATGATTTTCCACTAGAGCCTTAAATTCTTTAAACCTGCCAAAGACTTCAGATTTTTTCTTGAGGAAATATATCCATGTATTCCTTGAGAAGTCATCTATAAATGATACATAGTACACAAACTTAGCTAGTGATGGAATCAACATAGGTCCAAACACATCACTGTCCACAAGCATTAATATATGTTTCGCCCTCTTAAAACCAGAGGAGCAACTCACTTGATTCTTCTTCCCATATACACAATTTTCATAGAAATAAAAATCCAGAGAGCCATTAGACATAACTTCTACCATACCTTTACCATGAAGTATTCAAAGGCCCTTCTCTCCAATATGTCCAAGCCTTTGATTCCATAGCATGGTATTTTCTCTAGAGACCACTAGATTTTCTGCTCCACTTTCAGGAACCACATAATTCTTGCACCCATCAATAACAATTCTACCTTGAAACTTGTATAAAGTTCCAATCTGAACTCCCCTTATCAATAATAGTGCTCCCTAAACCATATTGTAGGTATCTTTCTCGAACACTATTTTTACAACTGCATCATCCAACTTGCTTACATAAATCATATTTCTCACTAATTCATGAATATGCAGAACACCTAGAAGTGTTCTAATGCTTCCACCTTGTAACTTCAACTTGACTTTTCTGCGACCAACGATTCTAGCCTTCTTGTCATCCCCTAAGAAGACATCACCACCATCATATTTGTCATACTCGCAGAACCACTCTCTATGGGGAGTGAAGTGAAAGGATGAACCTGAGTCAATCAACCATGCCTCATGATCTACATGTGTACTTGAAGAAGCCAAGTATACATCCCCACCTTCATCACTACAGTCCCTTTTGTAGTGCCCTTCCTTTCCGCATTTCCAGCACACCACTTTTATAGGTTTTCCTAGAGATTTAGATCTCCTTCTAGATTTAGATATCCCACTCGATGAATTATTTTTAGATATCATTTCGGGATTCAACTACATTAAGTAAGTCATTCATGTATGACCATTTCCATGAGAGGTAGTCATAACTGATTAATTTATCATGATTTTTGAATAGTCCACTTAGCACTTATTGCATCAGGTGATGCTCACAGGGGTGAAGAAGTGGGATTGAAACTAGCGAAATTAATCACATAGCGTCAATCATCACTTTTAGAGCTTGCACCCGATAACCAGGACTTCCCGGGAGGTCACCCATCCCAGATCGCCTCTAGCTCAAGCGTGCTTAACTGTGGAGTTTTCCCCACAATCAAGCCCACTTAGCTTGCTACCTGATTTGCAAAACCTTAGCAAGTATTGTGCCTCATGAACCATTTAAGTAGAGTTCCCTTCACTCTTTTTAATTTAAGTATTAAGGGGTTTTCACAGTGCATTATATTAGATATCATTTCTGGATTCAACTGCATTAAGTAAGTCATTCATGTATGACCATTTCCATGAGAGGTAGTCGTAACTGACTAATTTCTCATGAGTTTTGAATAGTCCACTTAACACTCATTGCATTAGGTGATGCTCACAGGGGTGAAGAAGTGGGATTGGAACTAGTGAAATTAATCACATAGTATCAATCATCACTTCTGGAGCTTGGACCTGGTAACCAAAACTTCCCAGGAGGTCACCCATTCTAGATCGCCTCTAGCTCAAGCACACTTAACTGTGGAGTTTTCCCCATAATTAAGCCCACTTAGCTTGCTACCCCATTTACAAAACCTTAGAAAGTATTGTGCCTCATGAATCATTCAAGTAGAGTTCCCTTCACTCTTTCGAATCTGTCCTCGTACAAACAAGGCATCACCATTCTGGCTCTCCATATTTTTTTGTCTCATCTCCTCCGTAAAAAAGGATGAGACTATTTCATCAAACTGTAAGGCAATTGCATTGCTACATATTGCAATAAGCAGACTATCCCATGAATCTGGTAGGGAACACAACAAACTGATGCACTTATCTTCATCTGAAATTTTAATATCAACAGACACTAACTGACTTACCATAGTATTAAATGCATTCAGATGCTCTGTCACCGAGTCTCCATCTTTCATCCTTAGGTTATACATCGTTTTCCATAGGAAAATTTTATTCACCAGAGACTTATATTGGTACAAAGTCCTTAACTTGACCCACACAGCCTTCGCCGTAGCTTCCTCTGATACATTCAACAATACTGAATCTAAGACACATAATCGTATTGTGTTCTTTGCCTTCCAATCCAACTTCTTCCATTCTTCATCAGACACTACCATTGGTTTAGTACCCAGATCTACCACGATTCACTGATCTTTATCTACCAACAGATCCTCCATCTTGAGTTTCCATAACTCAAAACTCTGACTATTAAATTTCTCGATCTCTATCTTTCCACTGCTCACCATCTTCTTTCACCACCAGAATCGATCCCGCAGATCCCCCACTGAACAAGGTCTACCACAGGCCCGAGTGAAACCCCTCAGCAACAAATGCATCCCCTTGAAGCCAAAACAACTTCGATACCAAATGTAGGTTTTAACCCCATACATAAATTACCTACATATGAATTCTAAAACACAGAAAATAAACAATGCGAGAGTATAACATATAAAATACATATACACATAGATTTTCCCCTGGATCCCAAAATCGGGACTACCAAATTGATTTTTCATTATGTTCCTTTCAATGTTACAATACATATATATACATGTCGAAGCATCCAATACCATGGACCGAAAACCATCACACCCAAAACCATGTACGAAAACCATGCAAAAAAACCATAGGTAGGTCTGCCCAATCTAATATATGGTCCAAAAACATTTTCCCCGAGGCGCTGTGCCAGAACCCGTAGAGCAGGGCTACCTGCCCCCATCAAACCCCTTGTGACACCCCTGCTGCGCAATTGATGCAACAAAAGGGGGGCTCCGTCCCCCCTCTAACCCCCCGGTTAACTAGGTTAGCTAGTCGAGGAAAGAATATAACACAACCCAACCTTAATTTGTACAATTTGAGGAGTATTTGCAAAGACCATTATCCGAGGATCCATTTTCAGTGGCTAAGCGAGACCTTTCACTTTCCAGAGGAGGATGGATGGAGGAATTGTTACGATGCCTCCATGACCCACAAGTCAATCAGTTTTGCAGGAAACTCACAAGTTATTGTTTAGAAGGAAGCTACTCCAGAGCCAACATCAGCAAAAGGGTGCAACCTAGTGTGCGACAAAGGAAAGAGGAACATTATGCACAGTTTAGGGGGAGAACGAAGTTGCAAGGTGAAAGCATATCCAAACATTATGAGAGTGGCTATAGACACAAAGAAGAAGTAGAAATAGAGGGTGCAGGAAGAAGAATGAAAGAAGAGGGAAGAACTAGAGCAGAAGAAGAAAGAAGTAGAAGTAAGAAGAAGAAAATAGGCAAAGAGCGGAGGCAATAGAATAAGAATCAATGTGGAGACAAGCTAAAGAGCTAAATCATAACTGGTGATTGGAGAAGGAGAGAAAATAGATGCGGGACAAAGGGCTCACTCAATAAATAGAGGAGTTAATTAAAATTCAAGACATGGAGGAGCCTAAGCTACAAAACTGACATGTTGACCTGATGCCAAGTACACAACAGGTCACCAGTTAGTCTCCCCCTCTTCCAACAGAGCATGCTCCAAGTAAGGAAGAGGAAATTGTTATTCTTGACGATGGTTCGGTGATGGATATGTATAATCTGACCTGTGAAGAGCTTCATAAAAATATTGTACAAGAGAGGAAGAAACATTTTCTAGATGACCTCGCATATCTTTCATTCATCATAGAAAGGGTGATTATGACAAACACCAGAAGAAATCTAGGTATCGTTGTCCCAGCGAAATTGGCCTTCGCAGGTGCTTTAAAGTTAAATATAGATTATTTGTTCGTTGAGAACAAGCAATTGGAAAAGAACTTATAGGATGTTGGACAAGAGGTTGAAAAAATCTAAGCAAAGGTACAAAATGTAGCTCCCATACAGGTCCATCTGGAAGAACTGAATGCAATGATACTTGGTGAAGTATCAACACTAGGAGAGACCATGCAGAGTCTTTATGAGGACGTTGTTACGGTGCATAAGGTAGTTGTCCACTTGCATGGCTTGTAGTTGTAGTGTAAATCAGTTTTCAAAACTATTAGGAATGTACAAGCTTCCATCGCTATCTTGCATGAATGGTCAATGCAATACAAAGGGGCACCACTTGAATTGGGAAAGAAAACAAGGCAAGAGGCATAGTTGGAGAAGGCAAAGGTTCATATGCTTATCCAAAATAAAAAAACAACTTTCCTCGTTCATTGGTAGAATTTAGGCCTCGTATGCACGGTTATACAACAACCTGGACTTCTTAGTGAAGTCCCATGGGATCCCATTTTGTATAGCGATATGAATTCAGTAGATGATGATAGTCAACTTGTAGAAATTTCAAAAGTTTCGGATGTCATAAGTAGTGTGCAGAAATTTTTTATTGCTAAAGGAAAAGAGAAGAATGAAGAAAGTTTTCATCTTGAAATTTCCCTTGAAAGGATTGTTTAGTTAGTGTAGAAAACATAGTTTGTTGAGACAACGAGTCATCCTCCAAAAGATCAAACAGTTCAGCCTTCAGAAGTTCTTTTTCCAGATGAAGAAAATGGTCTTTGGACCATAGAGTTTGATGGCGCATTGGGAAAGGAAGGAGATGGGATTGGAGTGTGGATTCATGGTCCATTGCATCATTCATGTAAAATTCCATACAATGCAAGAATGATTTCATATAAGTTGGCCTTTGACTACTCAAACAATGAGGCAAAATATGAAGCATTGATTGTTGGCCTCAAAATTCTTAAAAAGTTGGGAGCAAAGAAATTTTTTATTTATGGTGACTCTGAGTTGGTAATCAAACAAATGAAAGGGGAATACCAAGCCAAGCATCCAAGAATGAGAGCTTATCGCAATGATATCCGTGACATCTTAAAATATTTTTCAGAATATACTTTGTCTCTTATTCCTAGAACTCAGAATGTTTTAGTTGATTCTCTTGCTACAGTAGCTAGTAAGGTGAAGATTCCCATTCACTCTGATCAGAAGTATTCAATTCATGTTAAACATTTCCCAATTGTTCCTGATAATATGAGATATTGGTAGGTGTTTTGGGATGACAAACAAATCAATAATTTTCTACAGATGGAAGATGAATTTCAGAATTCCCGCATTAACGATGCATCCAATAAGAATGATCCAGAAATTGAAGCAACTGAGATTGAAACACTACAACTGAAGGACAATAAAATTCCAAGAGGTCGTGTACCTTTGGAATAGTTGTTTAATCGAGACGATGTTGCTAAAATTCCCACCATGGTCCCCAAAGAGAAAGGTGTCGAAGATGTGAAAATTGGTACAACAGACAAGCCTAAGATGGTCAAATTGTCAAAGACTCTACCTCCTCAGATGAAAAGTAAGTACATTGCTTTGATGGTAGAATATTTTGATGTATTTCCTTGGGACTATTCATATTTGAAGGTGTATGACAAGAACATAATCCAGCAAACTATTCCGGTCAAGCCTGATCAAAAGCCATTTCGCTAGAAACTGAGGAGGATTAATCCTAAGCTGCTGCCATGAATTGAAAAAGGGGTAAATAGGCTTTATAAGTTTGGTATTATAGTCCCTATTTGATTCTGAATGGATGTCCAATCTTGTTCCGGTGAGAAAGAAAACTGGAGAGATTCGTCTTTGCATTGATTTCAGAAATTTAAACAAAGTGTCCTTGAAGGACAATTATCCCCCGTCGAAGATGGATCATATTCTTAAGAGGGTAGTTGGGTCTTCCAGGATGTCATTGCTTGATGGATATTCCAGGTACAATAATATTTTGGTGCATAAGGATGATCAGTTGAAAACAACCTTCACAACACCATGGGGTACATTCATGTATGCCAAGATGCCATTTGGATTAAAGAATGCAGGAGCGAATTTTTAGCGGGCTATGCACATAGCTTTCGCTAATGAAAAGGATGTCTTTATGGTAATTTTTTTAGATGATATCACATTTTTTTCCAAATCTTATGAAGATCATTTACATCATTTGAGAATTGTCTTTTAGAAATGCAGAAAATTTGGTATATCACTTAATCCAAAGAAGATTTTATTTTCCATGGAAGAACGTAAGGTGTTATGACATATTATCTCTAAGGATGGCATTCGCATTGACCCTGCAAGAGTTCAAGCCATTCAACAATTAGATTTCCCAAGGAACAAAAAATAAATTCAGTCTTTTAATGGGAAAATCAAATTTTTGAGGAGATTCATCCCCAACCTCACTGAACATTTGAGAGAAATGACAAACATGCTAAAAAAGGACAGCAAAGTAAAATGGTCTCTTGATGCCAAGAATTCTTTCAATGCAGTCAAATTTTCATTATCTATTGCTCCTACTTTGATTAGTCCAGATTATACTTCAGATTTCATCATATTTACATTCACCTCTGAGCATACTTAAGCAATTGTCCTAATGCAAAAGAAAGATCAGAAAAATGAATAGCCTATAGCATTTTTCAATTGAATAGTAAGGGATGTAGCACTGAAATACAACATAATTGAGAAGTAGGCTTTGGCATTGGTGAAAGCTCTCAAATATTTTGGAATCTATATTTTGCATTCTCACACCGCTGCTTATGTTCCAACAGCAGCTGTAAAATAAGTTCTTGTACAGACAGATCATGAAGGCAGGCGGGGAAAATGGATCACAACCATGCTAGAATATGATTTGGAGATAAAGCCCACAAAGCTCATCAAGGGACAAGGTTTGGCTAATCTCATGGCTGAATCTAATTTGCATGCATTAGATATCAATTTGATTCCTGCTCTTTCTGCAGAAGAAGAAGAAGAAGAAGAAGAAGAAGAAGAAGACTCACAGTTACAAATCTCTGACATGTTCACTTCATCTCCATGGTACTCCAACATTGTCTATGTATTTCAGCACTTAAATCCTCCACCAGAAGTACCCAAAGGTAAAACTATATCTTTAAATGTGAAAGCTTCAAAATATTGCATTCTTAATGGCATTTTGTTTTGGAAGGGCCTGAGAGGTGTGTTGTCGAACTATTTGGTTGAAAATGAAGCAAAGGATGTAATGCGAGATTTCCATAAAGGAGATTGTGGCGGTCACCTTTTCAGGGAAACCACGACAAACAAAATTTTGAGAGATGGTTTTTATTGGCCTACTCTTTTTTCTGATGTATATAAAACAATGATGAGTTGTCATGAATGTCATATTTTCTAGGGAAAAAGAAAAATTTCACCATTACCCTTGCAGCCTATTTGAGTCGCAGCTCCCTTCCAGAAATGGGCCCTTGATTTCATTAGCGAGATCCATCCTTCATCGTCTGCACAACACAAGTGGATTCTAACAACCACGAACTATTTTACAAAATGGATTGAGGTGATTCCAACCATGCAAGCTACTGATTCTGTTATCATGTAATTTATTGAATCTGATATCTTGTCTAGATTTGGATGCCCACAGAAGATAATCACTAATAATGTTGTTGCTTTCAAGTCAAATAAGATGGTGGCATTTTGTGCAAAATATCATATTGTATTGGGGAATTCTACTGCTTATAATCCGCAAGGGAATGGTCTGGCTGAATCTTCCAACAAATCTTTGATCAACATCATCAAGAAAGTTTTAGAAGTCAATAAGAAAAACCGGCACAAAAATCTTTAGAAGTCAATAAGAAAAACTAGCACAAAAAGCTTAGTAATGCTTTATGGGTGGACCAAGTCAGTACTAATAAATCCATCGGTATGTCTCCTTTTCAGATGGTGTACAGGGTTGATACTATTTTTCCCTCACCTATTGTTGTCCTAGTCATGAAAAATCTACAGGAAATGGACAGGGAAACAAATGATATTTAGTGAAGGATAAATCAGATGATCCACTTACAACAAACTAGGGAGGAAGTTTTTCAAAACACTTCTAAACTTTAGGAAAGAATAAAAAAGATCTATGATCTCAAGACAAAAGAAGACAATTTCAATTTAGTTGATGTGGTTCTTCGTTGGGATGCTAGAAATGAAGAAAAAGGAAAACATTGCAAGTATGAAAACTTATGGAAAGGACCATACCGAATCTCAACTTTTAGAGGAAAGAATGCTTTTCTATTGGAGGAGATGAATGGGGAAGATTATTTAGGAGGGTCGATCAATGGTAGGCTTCTCAAGGACTACCATACTTGAAAAATTTCTGCAAATTTTCACCACCATTGTATATACCAATATACTTTTTATGTTCAAGTCTCAAGTGGCTAATTGTTGTAGCAACTACAACCACCCTCAAAAATTTTGCCTTAGCCTATTTTGGAGCCTCCCTACCAACCTTTCACAACACCTTGTCTTGCTTCATCAAGTACACAAGCTTCAGTGTTTTTCTTGCACAAAGGTAGCCTGTCGATCACAGCTTGATGCTTCCCCTCACAAGCTGTTCACCTAAACTTGATCTAACTGTAGGCTAAGCAGCATCCCCAAGAAATTGTGCATTTCTGGAGGGCAACTAACCTTCCCCCTAGAAATTGTGCAATCCTGTCTGGAAGCCTGATCGGCTCCAAGATTGCGCAATTTTCCCCAGAAGGGCTGCTCAACCCAGAATTTGTGCAAATTTGGGTAGCAGTCAGCTACCCTACCCAGAAATTGTGCAAACCTCCTGGGTAGCCAGCCCAACTCCCAGCCAGCATTGCACATTTTTCTCAAGAAGTTGAGTAGCTTCATGCATGAACAATCTGGTTGACCAGTTCCACTCGGGACCAATGAAACTTGACTTGCATACATGCATGAATTGCTATTTCTGGAATAGAAAAAGGCAACATGAAAAAGGCATCCCTTCATTCAGGGAGCTATTTTTAGCAGTCAGCGGTTACATGCAAAGTTGTTTTAGAAACTTCCCTCCAAGTGTCGCTTTTTCCTAGTTTTGTGGCATGCACGTCACGAGTCCAAAATTATTTATTCGACACACCAGAGCTCATTCTTTCACATCCATCTTGGAGCTCTGACATCCCACATCACATCCAGGACTCTTCGACATATCCGACTTAGATATTCACGAGTAAGTGGCCTCAACTTGTCCTTTTCATCATTTTTGTCGATTTTTGTGTATTCGCTTGTGTGAGTGTTGTTTGCTTGATTTATTTGAATGCTTGCTATCATTTACATGTATACTAGCTTGTCCTAGCTTTGTTTCAGTTTTCATTTCTATCCCACTACTGTCGCAGGCATGAAACTATTTTGCACAAACATTCACCGATTCGACAAATCGCTTCACCCACATGCATGTTGATCTATTTTTTGAATCTTTCATTCACATTTGAATGCACTGTCAATCACTTTTTCTATCACTTAGTGTCACCATGCATTCACTATCTTATTTTCTTTCAGTTGCCCATCGGCGAGTCGTGCCAGCCTTGGCCCGGACTATGCCTTCACTGAGACTGCATTGCATGATTTGGGGAAGGAAGGCTTTTCTTTCCTCTCTAGAAATGCGCATTTCTACCTGGAATTGTCCTCCAAGACTATTTTGCGCATTTCTGAGGGATAGTGACTGCTGGCCCAGAAAATTGCACAATGCAGTCCCTGAGCCTACAGTCCTTCCCAATTGGAGTTGCGTATTATGCAATCCCAGCAGCCAGTAGCCAGTCAGGATTGTGCATTGTGTAGATCCAACAGCTAGTCCTACCTCCCAGACAACCCAGACTGCCTTTTGCGTAGTTTTGATAGCCAGTCACCTAACCTCCTAGAAGAAATTGCGCAATCTTGCTCATCAGTTGCCCAGGTATGTGTTGTGTCATTCCCTGAATTTGCTTTATTTTTCCTGACAGATTTCTTTCCATGCATGTTGCTTGTCTCTAGATATTTCAGGTGTTCATCTCTCTTAATGGCTTCCAGGAGAACACGATCATAGGACACTGATGGAAATGCAGATGGAGCAACAATTGAGCAAGTGTCCTCTAATCTGATGATCTATGAAGATACAAAGCTGTATGTAGACAAGGACATCAAAATAAAGTGGCAAGAGGTCAATGAAACATTCATAGGCACTTTTAAGGAAGACCACAAAGACCGTCAGGTGTACGTGAACATTCACAAGTGTGGCTTGTATCGAATTGCATGCCGATACCCCGCGTTCTCATCCGCGAACATGATACACTGGATCATCTCTCAAACTGATCCCGAGACAATGACATTGATTAGTGTTAGTGGGACGAAGCTTGCAACCTTCTGGGCATGAGATTATGATGAGAGGTATTAGATGTCAGAGCCCATGACTGTCATGAAGACACCATTCAGCTTGCCCAATGGCAGTGCTAACTCCAGAGACATTCTAAAGGACTAGGTAAAGGAGCCAGCTTGATTCAGGATGACACCCAACCAGATCTACAAGATGAAGATACTGAGGAAGGCATACCAATACTTGGTCATATTTGCATGTCGACTGCATGGCCAAGACAGCACTGAAACCTTCTCTTAGAGTTGGATGATCACATTGGACCAACTGGCTAGAGAAGGAAAACCATGTAACTATTCCAACATACTCGCTCACTAGCTAAAGGGGCAAGTATCTAAGGCTCAACAGTCACCTGGAGGTATGCATGCATAGATTTACATGTTCACCTACATCTTAGACATAGTCTGTGTCTGATAGGAGTTCCCGGACCTGGAGTGGGCATGGTCACCAGCGGAGACTGCTGTGAACACATATTTCAAGTTGTTGTCTGATTGCAGCTTCAGAGGAGTCATCACATGGCTGTTCAATCATTTTGTCACGCCAGTGTACAAGATGATATTTGAACAGGATCCACCCTGCATGTCAAAGGAAGAAATGGAGGCATCGATAGGCACTGCATATTGGTATGCCTCATCGTATGACACTTTCATTTGAATGTTCAGTGTGGAGAAGCCTTCGCATGTTCTGCTAAAGTTTTCCTTGGACGTACTTGTCATTCAGGAAGTAGCATATCACATCTCGACAGGATTGAAAGCTAAACTACATCAGAAGAAGAAGGCACCTTGGTCGCACTTCCCTTGTAGAATGGGTTATATGAGATCTGAAGTATCAAGCAAGTGGATGTCGAAGCAGAATAGATGAAGAAGTACTCGTTCGACCTCTGAAGCTACAATCCGTATGACCCACATTGCATTATGAAAGATCACTGCACGAGAGTTCAGTTCAACTGGATCCACGGGGCATTTCATTGGGCCGAGGAGAACCCATGGAGTTATTGCTATAGTTCCTCCAGACCCAATCAATAGGTCAGCTTCACTGTGGAGTGGTTAGCGAATCAACATGAAGAAGCATCATGGAGATCACCAATAGTAGCAGCAGCAGAGGTAGCAGAGCCAAGCATACCAGTGCACGACAAAGGGAAGAGGAATATTGTCGATCGCATGGAGGAGGAGAAAACCTACAAGTTTTGAGCATATCCACTTGTAGAGCAAGCATCTATGGCTATAGAGGCAAAGAGGCACCTGTGTGACAAGCGAATCACGCGAAGGTAGAGGGATAAGAAGAGAATGGAAGAAGCAGAGAAGAAGTTACATGATCTGAGGGAGAAACTCCGAAAGGAACAAGAGTTGCGCAAAAAGGAGAGGGAAGTGTAGCAGCAACATATATAGCAGGGGGAAAAACATTTTCCAATAGACGAAGTAGTTCCCGTACAAGTAGTTGATTCATATGAACAGTTGGCATTTGGCGGACAAGGTGAGCATCACACTCATGAGATAGAACAAGCACTTCAACAGTTGGATGTAGACATGGAGCAGCAGGAGTTGGAACGGGACACCGACCTCATGCCTCATCACAAAGAGGTTGACTCACCCACTTCAATGCATCCAAATGATGAGCAAGTCGTGAATGACCAAGGAGGCACTGAGATCCTTCGTGGTCAGCAGGAAGGAGAGATGCACAACATCTCCTTTGGCGAATATCATCATAGAGTTGTGAAGTCTCACAGAATACCAACTTCGAAGTATCATACATCTCCTACGCAAGTTGAGGAACAAGTGACTGTGACTAATGTACACAAAGATCTAGTTGCATTGGCCAATGCAACCAGAGTATATGTTGAAGCCACTAGCTCAAGTGTTCGTTTTCTGATAGCTGAGAATGAGCGAAGGGTTAAAGAACTACAGGTGGCCAAGCAAGGAGGAGACTTGGTGATAATGTCTGCCCAGGCTGAACTGAAGAAGGCAATACTAGATGAAGTATTGTCCCTTGACACAGTTACGCGAGAATTGTACTCCAAGCTTGGTACCATGCATAAGGAAGTTGTCCATCTCAACAGATGGTAGCAGTGATTCGCTAGAAGTGCACACATCTTGACGAATGTACATGCTGCTGTTGATGACATGAAAACATGGACGATGAACTACAAGGGAGACCCCTTCACTTGCCAAAGATGATGAGGTCCAATGTGGTCGAGCTGAAAGAATGTATCTGGAGTCAGATCTAGAACTATGAGGACCTCTCGCAACTCATCATTAGCATACATGCTTCCCATGCATGAGTATTCAAGAGCATGGATGTTGTGGTCCGCACACATGCGATCCCATCACTTGGGGCTCTCACCCAGGTGAAGACAAAGAAGAAGGTCCAACTAGAGCTTGACTCATACTTCGACGAGTTGATGTGCATCACCACCAACCCAAAATTTCCTATCAATGCAAACATCATGCACAAGTATGTTGTTGGTTTGGCTACATTGAAGACAATGATGTACATGCTTTCAAACGAGTTTGACAGAGGAGCCCAAGAAGTGTACCCGAATGCTATGGAGGCAAGGGTCAGGTTCCAGATGGATGTTACCGTGGAACACATGGAAAATATCAAGGACTACAGATCTTGGCATCAATATGTTACTGTTGATCACCATGAGGATGTTGAGCAGTTGGACTTCTATAGTTGTCTAAGTTAGAGTGATGTCTAGTTTGGCTTGCTCAAGCCATTTTTTTCACATGGGTACATGTGCATTGTAATGTTAAGTCATGTTAAGTGTAAGTCAAGTATCAATAGTGGATGTAACCGTCCTAGAGTAGGTGAAGAGTCATGAGGGTAGTTGAATGGTCACAAAGGGAAATGTCAAGGGTCACCTGATCCAGGTGGATGTTGGTGGCCACCCACCTATCCCATTTGGACCCCCACAACTGTCTCTTTCAGTTTTTCAGTTTCCTTAATTATAGCACAATTTACTATTTTTAGCAGTTTTTCGGGTCCTAAACTTCCGGAGCCGTTTTGAGGCCCTAAACGACGTTTTTTGCGAAATCCATTGCCAGCAATTTTTTCAATAAAAATCGTCTTTTCTGTCGTAGTCCTCAGAGAGATCTTTCCAACGGGCTATCATGCGCGTCAAATGGAGATAATACGACCAATTCGCGACCCCGGGAAGTTGGTTGTCCAACTCACCCCAAAATGGGGCCCACAATTTGGCGTTTCATCTTCTAGGGTTAGGTTTTGGAATGTGAAGGGTTTTCCATTATTTCTCAATAATAAATAGGCCTTCGAGCCTCATTGTAAACACAGTTTAGGACAGTTCAGAGGCATGTAGCCACCACATCTCTTCTCAGAGATAAGCTACCATCGCCCTAGCTGGTTTATTTCTATTACTGTTTGTAAGCATATTTCAGTATTCTCCATTAATGAAATGAAGTATTATTTCTGCTGCATCTCTGTATTTATGGTTATCGCATCTCTATATTTATGGTTATCTCTGTAATCTATTGCGTTCCTGTTTAAATTCGGATCATCACCCCACCCTTTGCTATAAATAGCCCCTCATAACTCATTGTAGAGGCTTTTGGCCAAGCTTCTAATAAGACTATCTTGGAAAGAGCTTGGACAGTATCGTAACATGCCTTGGCTTCTCCACTACACAGAGCTAGTACATCTCTTTGGAGGAGGAGGCAAATGTTGCTGTAACATTCCACTATTAGGGCTAGCAGGTTTACATGGATGTATTGTATGATTGTAACTTATGCTTCTTTATATAATAAGAGTTAACACGTTTTCATACATATGTTGTTATTGTTGTTGGAATGTTCCGGTTGCTTAGGAATGTATGTTGTTTAACTTACGTAGTTGTGTATGAACTCCTTTGTATGCAATTATATGAATCTTGTTGCAGATGTGTTGTTGGTTTAACCATCACTTTGGATTTCTACACTAACCTGCTTTCCAACCTGTGATGCATCTTCGCTCATGTGTTCCCTTCCTAGCTAAATAAACTTATAGGTTGCCAAGGGGTGCACTCAAATAAACCCACCTATGTTAGGAACCTCTCATGCACCTTCCTTGACTCGCTGTAGTGGTAACACCCTTGCTACCAACAAAGTTATCTTACTTGCCTCTATGCGACATCACAGTCAAGGCATTTCTTTACGACCCACTACTGGGACTCCTACACCAAACATTCTGAGGTCTAATTAGGACTTCTTACCGGGGAGATCCCCTTTAAATGTTGGCAGGTCCAACACTGTCAACATTTCTGGCGCTAGAAGGAGGGCCTGATGACAAGCTGTGTCCTCTCATCTAGTTTTGAAACTTTGCATACCTTTCATGTATTCTTTCACTCTTCTCCCTCCGTGTGTTTTTCGAATCATGAAGATGTATCCATCAAGGGGGAGATTTTCGGTCTCTTGTCCACTTTCACATATGATGGTGAAGACAAAGTAGCCTGGCTTGAGTACTTACATGACTTTCTTTCCATGCTTCATGAGGAATATGGGTGTTCTGACGAACAGGCCAACTTACTGCTTGCACACACACTTCGCGAATCTCCATGTTGATGGCTTCTTAGCCTACCAGCTAACAATGTGCACTCACTTGAGCACTTCTGTGATCTCATTGAAGACATGTTCTATCATTTTGATCCAAACTATCTTGACCAAAAATTGCTACAACAACGGAAGGCTCTACATGAATCAGTTATTGATTTTTGGTAGTGCTTCCGTGACTTGTAGTTTCAAGCTCCGAGGAGCCAGATGAAATTTTCTTATCTTTGCGATCGTTTTGAGTATTTCCTTAAGAATTATTCCCGTCCCAAGAAGAATTTTGTAATAAAGCCTCGCTCAACATTCTTCACTGATAGAGATGCACAACCTAATATGGATATGGGCACTATCTCGACTGACTGTCCACCTTCCTCTCATTCAACAGCTCCACCACTGCGGAGTGATGTTGAGGATCATGCTCACACACTTCTTCAGTTTTCACAGCCTCCCAACATCACTTCACTCAATTTTTGCACAGATTTGATTGTGATTCCCTCGAGTTCTCATATGCATTATGTTCTACGACCTTTGTCTTCACACTCGGGTGTTCCTCCGGATGATACTGTCTTGTGTTCATCCATTCTAGACTCTTCACTATTGATGAAGTTAGTGTTTCACAACCAACATGCGCTGTCATTCATGAAGAGTATGAGTGGGAGCTTGAGCATCAACACTTAGTGAAGGATGACACCCTTCTATCTGAGCCCCCTCTGTTCTTTCCTAACATCTTTGGTGAACCTTCCAACCATGATTTCGCATGTGTCTCTTCATCCATAGATGCAACCATTGTTGATCACTCACAGTACTCATCGGATGTTGGTCCATCATTCAACAATGGAGAGGATAAGTTACTCTTTGAAAATCCACTTGATCTTTCATCTATCTTTTTTGGAAACACAGAGGATGAGTTTGTTCACTTTTCATCTATCCCTCTGTTTGATTCATTTGATCATGAGGATAATGATGAAATCATTGATTTTTCCAATCATGGCAGTCGTGATCCATTTGTTCCCATATTTTATCATGATCATGACTCTATCGAAGTTGATCTTTCGAAGCCATTGATTTATGATGATCTACCTGATGATGAAGTTGGAGCACCCAAGACTATCGAGGCAGTTCAACCCAAGCTGATGGTTATGTTAGGTCCTCGCTCTCTTAGGGTTAGTCTCACTTCTGATCACGAAATTGTTCAATCACCCAAGGCTTCGCATCACTCATCTGTATTCATTGAAGATCCATCTCACACACAGATCACACTTCCTCCACTCGAACTGTAAGATCCCATTGCTCATGCATTGGAGGAATATTACATTGCAAGCACTCGTTCATGACGCAAGTTATATTTTTTTCTTTTGTTTGATTGCATGTCACAGTCAAGTGTGTTCTTATGCTTCAAAGTTGCACGCAGTTTCACACAACACCACGATAAGTCCACGGACTATTCGTCATGCACTTGTACTCACTTATGTCCGATGGACGCTTTGAAAAACGAAGTGTGGTTGTTTGCATTGTTATATCTTTCTTGCTTGTTAGTTCACACAACTAGGTTGCTCCTGGATCAATCCTTCACCAACATGGGTCAGCCACTGCGCCGCTGGCTACATTGGAAATATCACTTCACGTGATCAGGCCCATGCACCATTAGTGTAGGAGTAGGAGTAGTGTTTGCTTTAAGTTGTTTTCTTGCATGCTTGTTTACTTACATGCTTTGTTCGCTGCTTTTTTTGCTTGCTTGTTTGCTTACTTGCTTTTATTTCACTTTTGCTTTTGCTCTTGCTTTGCTTTGTTGATTGTTAGTTCTCTTGTTTCATATAGTTCACTTGTTTCATTCGTAGGATAGTTTCACATGAAACCATGTATGACTCTTGAAACGAGATGGGTAAAGTAAAAGAGGGCTTGTACTACTATCACTACTTGGTTATCTATCATCTTGCCTCTATATGATGAGCTTGTTGCTTTTAGTCCATGATACGTCGAAGGAAAATACGTACTGTTCGAAGTGAACCTTGGTGAAAACAAAACACTTGCGTACTAACTAGTGTCACCTTCTCTAGTTGGTTGTTTTTGGGTTAATCGTTGTCAGCTCAGTCAAGTAGAGTAAGGTGAGGGGGAAAACTTTAACAGGAATGTTAGAGATAAAATAAAATACTTATCTGCTGGAACAACCTCTTCTACTCTCAATAATTCAGGATCCCTCTTCCGCCTTTGAAATGAATAAGTGTTATGCACAGTTACGAACATGAAAAAATGAAAAGTCAAAAAATTCAAAATGAAAAATGAATAAGGCTAAAGAAGAGAAAGGCTTCCTACGTAGGGAGGTGATGCAAGTAACTCTGTCGGGTTACTGACCAGGCTCATTGGCAGCGAAGCCATGCTTGTGTTCCTATGTGACTCCACAGGGGTATTGTCCAGGCCTCCTGACAGTGGAGCAACACCAGATATGAAACTAAGACTCCGACGACTATACTTCTTGTGCACCAATATACCCCTCAACCCCAATCGAAACAACTATGTTTCCTTGGCTTGGAATGTGTGTCAATCGACCAAGATTTTTGTAGATGCTACATCTTACAATCAAGCTAGTGTGAAACCAATATTAGCTGAGAACTGAACAATACTTCTAGAGGTGTTAGACTTGCTTTTCACGAACAAGGTCCATTCAGAGAGCTCGAGTTCTACCAGTGTGTCACCAAGTGTTGTAGTAGCTACAACTACCCTCCAAAATTTTTCCTTAGCCTGTTTTGGAGCCTCCCTACCAACCTTTCACAACACCTTCTCTTGCTTCGTCAAGTACACAAGATTCAATGTTTTTCTCGCACAAACGCAGTTTGTCAATCACAGTTTGATGCTTTCCCCTCACAGGCTGTTCACTCGGACTTGGTCTAGTTGTAGGCTGAGAAACTTCCCCAAGAAATTGCGCATTTCTAGAGGGAAACCAACCTTCCCTCTAGAAATTGTGCAATCTTGTCTGGCAGCTTGCTCGACTCCAAGATTGTGCAATTCTGCCAGTCAACACTCCCAGCAGGAATTGCACAATTATCCCTAGCAGGGCTGCTCAACCCAGCCTTTGCACAAATATAGGCAGCAGTCAGCTGCTCTGCCCAGAAATTGCACAAACCTCCTGGGCAGGCAACCCAGCTCCTAGCTAGAAATGCACATTTTTCTCAATAAGTTGAGCAACTTCATGCATGAATAGTCCGGTTGACCAATTCCACCTGGGACTAAGGAAAATTGACTTGCATTCATGCATGAATTTCTCTTCCCAGAATATCTAAAGGAAACATGCAAAAGGCATCCCTTGATTCAGGGAGCTATTTTTAGTAGCCGGGGGTTACATGCCAATTTGTTTTAGAAACTTCTCTCCAGGTGTCACTTTTTCCTAGATTTGTGGCATGCGCGTCATAAGTCAAAAATTATTTATTCGAGGCACCAGACCTCATTCTTTCACATCAATCTTGGAGCTCTGACATCCCACAACACATCCAGGACTGTTTGACACATCTGGCTCAGCTATTCACAGGTAAGTAGCCTCAACTTGTCTTTTTCAACATTTCTATTGCTTTTTGTGTATTCGCTTGTGTGAGTGTTGTTTGCTTGATTTCTTTGAATAATTGCTATCATTTACATGTATAATAGCTTGTCCTAGCTTTGTTTCAGTTTTTGTTGCTATCTCACTATTGTCGCATGCATGAAACTGTTTTGCACAAATTTTCACCGATTCGGCGAATCGCTTCACCCACATGCATGTTGATCTATTTGCTGAATCTTTCATTCACGTTTGCATGCACTGTCAATCACTTATACTATCACTTAGTGTCACAATGCATTCACTGTCTTATTTGCTTTCAGTTTCCCGTCGGCGAGTCGGGCCAACCCTGGCCTGGACTCTACCTTCACTAAGACTGCATTGCGCAATCTAGGGAAGGAAGGCTCTACCTTCCTCTCCAGAAATGTGCATTTCTACCTAGCACTATCCTCCAGGACTATTTTTCACATTTCTAAGGGATAGTGATTGTTGGCCCAGAAAATTGCACAATGCAGTCCCTGACCCTATAGTCCTTCCCAGTTAGAATTGCACATTATGCAATCCCAGCAGCCAGCAGCCAGTCTGGATTACACATTGCACAGATCCAGGAGTTAGTCCTACCTCCCAAACAACCCAGACTACCTTTTTTGTAGTTCTAGCAGCCAGTCACCCAACCTCCCAGAAGAAATTGCGCAATCTTGTTCATTAGTTGCCTGGGTATGTGTTGTGTCGTTCCTCGAATTTTGTTTGTTTTCTCTAACAAATTTCTTGCCATGCATGTTTCTTGTCTCTGGATCTTTCAAGTGTTCATCTCTCTCAATGGCTTCCAAGAGAATAGGATCACAGGACACTCTTAGAAATGCAGTTGGAGCAGCAGTTGAGCAAGCATCCTCTAATCTCTCGATCTATGAAGATACAAAGTTGTATCTTGAAAAGGAAATCAAACTGAAGTGGAAAGAGGTCAATGAAACACTCACAATAACTTTAGGGGAAGACCACAAAGACCGTTAGGTATACGTGAACATTCACAAGTCCAGCTTGTACCAGATTCCATGCAGATTGACGAGCCTCATCATTAGGTAATTATATAGGCCTTAATTCACCTCCTAGCTTAGTCAAACTAACTATTCTCACAACTTATTGCATACTTTTGATTATATTTTGTTTATGAGATGAGTTAGAGTTGGATATTTTGCTTTGTGGTCTATTGTGCATTTAATGTAGGATTAAAGGATAAAAGCAAGGAATTTTGGCAAAGACCTTGGTCAAAAATCGAATGGGACAAGGGAGGGGAATTATAGGAGGTAAATCCTCCTCATTTACTACCCCCCCATTTGAATATTCCTCCATCAGCTCGGAGTGAAAACAACCAAATCATGAGGACTAGAAGGCAGCTAAGCTAGTGAAAGTCAAAGCACCAGTTTATCTAGAGTTTGGGAGCCAAGCCTCCCTAATTTTAAGGAATTCGTTGGAGAATTCAAATGTATAAGTAGAGAGGCCTAGGACCTCAGTAGGATTCATATTTTTTATTGTAAAATTCTACTCTATTTTCGAGTTGCAAGACTTGTGACATTTTTGATGTAATCCATGGTTTTGATAATAAGAATGAGTTTTGTTTTGAGCCAGCACTGAGTTAACTCAGAGGGCTGAAGCTCTTTGGTTAGGGCCCAACCTTAGCAACCAAGGTGCCTCTTTATTTTACATGTATGCTAGCATATATTCATGGTTTAATCGTTCATTTGCTTAAGTAGCTGCATTTCCATTACAACAATGTAAAGTAGATTGGTTGTGTTTTAGTTTGCTTCCATTTGTGCCTTATTTCAATTAGCAGGTTATAAAAGAGAAAAATATTACCATAAGGTTGTCAGCAGGTGTCTCGGCCTCACCTCCTCCCTCCAGGACCATGACTTGAGGAAGAGACCCTTCAGCAACCCCAAAAACACAGATTTCTAGATTTCTAGTTCTTGCATGAGCTTTCGATTTTGTTGTCTTGATTTAGTACTTGGTTAATTTCATTGTTATTTTTTTCCATCACTCTATTTCTGTAATAATATCTCACTCATATTCTCATTTCCTTCAGCACTTTCTTCATGCATAATATGAGCAATTTATTCATGCTTTTCTAGTTTATGAGAATGTATCTTGTTGCATAGTTCTTGGAAGACACACATGTTTTAAGCATTGCAGGTACTTCAGGAGGAGATCTAGACTTCATCACCAGCATCCATCTTTCACCTCATCCACCTCAACCATCTCTTGGTCCACCCTTACCCTCACTAGTTTTTTTGTCCTTTTTCATTGAAATTCCCCTAGACACATTGAAATGCTTAAGCAGAAGCTAATAAATCACATCTCCATCAGATTATACCTGTGGATTTCCTTACCGTCCAATCCACAACAAACCTGACCAATCACCGTCAACCGCGTATCGCATAGCTAACTTATTCATTTCAACGTTTGACTTTAGGCACTCCAAATCTCCACCATCGATCTATCTCGCTTGAGCCAACGTCTATTGCGTCACTCGCTCACCAACTAGTTTGGCCGATCTCCACCGTTGATCTGTCTCATTTGATCCAACGGCTATCACGTCACCCACTCGCCAACTAACTTGGTCAATCTCCACCGTCAATCTGTCTCGCTTGATCCAACAGCTATCGCACCACTCGCTCGCCAACTAGCTTGGCCGATCTCCACCATTGATCAATCCCGCATGATCCAATGGCTATCGTGCAATATCGCCTGAATTCTTGCATGACCGATATCCGATCAAGAGCGCACGAGAAAAGTGGTTTTCTCGTGCTACGTGTCACCCACTTAGGCTAATCACGTGAAATTTAGGAATACTGCTTACAGCTCTTATTGCACGCGAGATACTGCTTACCACCTATGAAGACTGCTCCATTATTTCACACGTTTTCCACCCTTTTGTCGACACGTGACTTGATGTGATCCATCCATATATTAACTCAATCTCCTACGATAAGATCTCTACTGCTCATCTTCCATTAATCCTATTCGTTGATCCGACTAATCCAACGGTTCCTCCGCACTAATGCTTCATTACTTCTTCCTTTCACTGATTTCGATCTTCGATCGCTCTTCTGCTTGACTCCTTCTCGAACTTTGTTCTGCGTATTATTTAAATGCTGCCACTCTTGAGCTTTGATTTGGTTATTCATTTAGACTCCAACACTGCCCGATCATCGCAATACCCCTCTGAGCACTGTCCTCTCTCTCGGATTCTCTTTGAATTCCCTACACAATTATGTTATGCAGAATCACTATAATCCACACACAATTCATAATTCAATTACTCAATACACACCACAGAAACTCAGAAATTGCACTTCTGTATTAATAAATAAATATTTACACAATGAGTTTGTTCTTGGCTTGATCTATATCAGTGGCCTTTCCTTTCACAAAATGCCTCCTAGGACCCTTCCACACCATCCAAACACTCCATAGAACTTCTAGCCATCCTCAACCCTTCCATCCACCTGTCACATCCACAAGAACAATCAAATTGCATGCTTGATTTTACCAAAAAAAACCAAAAAAGTGAAAATAGATTTAGTTTATCTTCCTTGATTACACATTAGTATGGTTTGATGCTCTTTACTTCTGTAACTTAGATAGCAGCGTTAGGTTAGTGTTGATTTAGCAATTCTGCTTAGCATAGATGTTTAAATGGTTGATTAGGATATGGTGTGATTTAGCATTACATGTCGTTTTCCTCATTAATGCAGTAGAGTAGCTCTCTTACAATAGATTTTCTCTTCTTCCATCAAGGAATCAAGCTTCCTCTGACTCTATAGAAGTCTGGCTTGGAACCCCTAGGATCTCTTGCCAGATGAACAATGACAACAGGCAGGACCTTCACTATTACTTGTGCATATAGCACTGTCACCTCCAAGCTTATACAAACCCTGGGTTGATAAGTAAAGTTGGTGGCCCAGGAGTTGGAGCATCCTTACTGCAATATTAGTGCTCATTAATTTTTGGCGCCATTGCCAAGGAGGTGTCTAAGTAGAATGTGATTACTGCTTTATTTTCTTCTATTTCTAATATTCAATTTTCTGCCATTAGTTTATTTCTGCAAAAGTAATCTAGTAGCTTCCTTTCTTTCAGTTGTCATTATCTGCTTTCCTTTCCATTCTACAAGTAGAATTTCAATTCAGCAAGTAAATTTTATTTTTGTCAGTAGTTTTCATTCAATCATCAATTTCATTTCTTCAAAGAACTTTCTAGCTAAAAAAAATCTTACAAAAACCAACCCAAAAATATTTCCTTTCATGCCTCGTAGGAATAGGGACAATTTAGGGAAATTCTTGCCAAATACCCCCACTACATCCAACAACCAACCTTCTCTCTTCTTCGGTAGCTATGAACTAGAGGAACCTTTAGGTGAGAAACCTGACATATTTGAACCTACAGGGGAAGACGAAGAAGAAGACCCCATTTCTACTGAACCAATGGCTGAAAACTGAAATGATAGATGGAATAGAGAGAGAGTTGAGGGTGCCTTCCCCATCAGGGAAACCAATGGGGACACTAAGATGAAGAATATAAGCCCCTCTGCTCTACCTCATTTCCATGGCCTGACCATGGAGGACCCTAACACTTTCCTATTAGAGTTTGTTGTTATATGACGAACCTATGACTATATCGATGATGAGCAAAAGTTAAAATTGTTTCCATCTACCCTTAAGGATGAGGCATTGCGTTGGTTCATGGGTTTACCTGGAGATAGCATCACAACTTGGGCTCAGATGCAACATGATTTTAACAAAAAATAACAAGACTATTGTAGGTCAAAGGATACTAAAGAAGAGATTTTCAGGATGACCATGGGCCAGGATGAATCCTTAGAAGACTACGAAGAAAGATTCCAACTCAGTTACAAAAGGGCCAGGTGCACACTTGACCCCAAGTCACTAAAGTTGGTCCTGCTCAGAGGAGTAAGGGAAGATCTTTTGGATACCTTACATTTGTTAGCAGGATGATATATCTACCAATTACCCTATGAGGATATCAAGACTATCTTTAGAAACCATTCTAGGGCAGCCAAGAAAAAGGGTAGGAGTAGTCAACCTATGGCCAATACATCATCTTCCAACTCATCCATTAAGAGAAAAATTGGAAATATGCTGGAAGATTTCAAAAGTGAGATGCTGCAAACCCTTTCCTTGCATATGGACACCATGAACATCAAAAGGAAGCAAGAGGAAGCAAAGAGAGCCTTGGCCATCTTTTTCTCTAGATGCACCAGGAGGCATCCTAGGAACGAATGTCCATTGAACTGCATTGGGATTTGCTCGGTCTGTGAAGAAACCCACTCCATAGACAAGTACCCTTCTTCACCCAAACTCAAGGGTATATATCAAGGAGTTGAAGGGGTCACTGAGCAGCTTTGCAACATCAACCAAAGGAGACCTCCTGGGCCTAGACCATACCGGTAGGCTATGCAAGGGTCATCCCGTGCATATTACAACCCCAACCAAACCACATATATACCTTCTTGGGGGACCCCTGCTCATCCTTCCTGGTCTACACCCCCTCTTTGGTCCTATGCATCTCAGTATCATTCCCAGCCAGCTAGTCATTTCAACCTTACGTTCCACCACAACCTTAGTGGAACACCCCACTCCAGGGGTGGAGGCCCCAATACAACAATGCTCTAGCTCTATTGCCTCCACCACCTACCCAACCACAACTCCTACACTCTGCTCCACCCAAGCAACCCCAGATGCCTGCCCAGCCAAATCTGAACCTGAATAATAGATAGGCTCAACAAGTATATAGTGGAGAGACATCATACCTAGCTTATGCTGTAGAAATCCAGGAGATCAACCTAAGATCTGGGAGAATTCTCCCGGATAACAAACCTCCCTCTCCACATAGGGAGGTTGAGGAAGAAAGAGAGGAAAGAAACCTTAAAGTAAATCCACCCTTTCCTGAGAGATTAGTCCAACCACTCCAGTCTACCCTAGAAGAAACTAAACTTCTCGGAGAATTGAAAAATCTGTGTAAAGATCCCCCTTCTCCAGGCAATAAAAGATGTTCCCATTTACAATAATTTGATTAAGGAGAAATGCTTCAAGCATCCAGGAAGAAGAAAAAGGGATGCCCCTACCATTAATGTCATTGGGCAACTGTCCGACTTAATGCTGGGGTAGGTAATATGTCCAAAATATTTGGACCCTGGAAGCCCTGTAGTAGATGTGAACATCAATGGCACCATCATCCCACACACTCTGATCAATCTTGGTGTTGCCGTTAATGTGATGACCAAGGACACCATGCTCATGCTCAACCTCCAAGGGTCATTGAGGAAGACCACAACAATTCTGCAACTTGCAGACTATTCCACAGTCACCCTTGAGGGAATTGTGGAGGATGTGATGGTCTCCATTGACTCCTGGGAGTACCCTGCAAATTTTCTAGTTCTCTAGCCTAAGGCTAAGCTTACTGGTTACCCTCTCATCCTTGGGAGGCCATGGTTGGTCATAACTGATGCTTACATTAGTTGCAGAGCTGGGAATATGACCATCAAGAATGGGCATATGTCCAAACAGTTAGTCCTATACCCTCCTGCTCAACCTTCTCTATCGAATGATTTACATTTATGGTTGGAGGAGGAGGAAGAAGATGAGGTTTATTCTGCCCAACTTTATGATTTGGAAGCAACCATAGGAGGAGGCCAACAACATGAGGATGACTTAATTGAACACTTGCTCCAAATTCCAACTCCTAGTTCTTTACCATTAGAAGAAGAAGTAAGAGAAACTCAGAACAACCATCCAATTGAATTATGATTGGCTGATTCCAACCCACTCCATGTCAAAACCATAGAATTTTTCCCAGAGAAAACTTTGAAAATTAATCCATCTCTTTATACTCTCCTAGAGGAAAAGCTATGCAACGTGTTGAGAGAAAACCTAGAAGCCTTCACTTGGAGTTACAAGGAAATGAAGGGAGTACACCCCTCAGTGTGTACTCACCACATATACATCAAAGAAGGTTGCAAGCTGGTCCGACAACCACAAAGGAGGATGTATCCAGCTCTTAAAGATATAGTCAAAGAAGAACTGCAAAAACTGCTAGAGGTAGGATTCATTTACCCTATCTCCGACAGTAAGTGGGTCTGTCCTTTAGTGTTAGTTCCCAAGAAAAATGGTAAGTGGAGGATTTGTGTCGATTACAAGGAGTTGAACAAAGCCACAAAGAAGGATCATTTTCCCCTACCCTCCATTGACCAAGTGCTAGATGGCCTAGCAGGGAAGAAGTTTTTTTCTTTCCTAGATGGATTCAATGGGTACGACCAAATCCAACTCTGCCTAGAAGACCAGGATAAGACCACATTCACTTGTCCTTGGGGTACTTTTTCATATAGGGTCCTTCCTTTCAACCTATGCAATGCTCCTTCAACTTTATAGAGAGCAGCCTTGAGTATTTTCGCTGAATTAGTACATGATGCGGTAGAAATTTACATGGATGATTTTACACCTTATGGCTATGATTTTCAAGAAGCCCTGACTAACCTAGGAAAAGTATTGCACAAATGCATTGAAATGAACCTGTCTCTGAGTCCGGAAAAATGTGAATTCTTAATGATTGAAGGGACCATCCTAGGTCATTCAATATCTCAGCAAGGACTGCAGGTGGACCCGAACAAAATAGCAATCATCCAAAGGGTCCCACCTTCGCAAAAGCAGAGCGATGTTAGGAGTTTCTTGGGGTTAGCTGGATACTACCGAAGGTTCATAAAGGACTTCAGCAAGTTGGCCTCTCCTTTATTTGGGTTTTTGGCCAAAGATTCAGAGTTTATATGGTCAAAAAGTTGTCAAGAGGCCTTAAACATTTTAAAGGGTAAGTTAACCATTGCACCAATTCTTCAAGGCCCAAATTGGGCCCTCCCTTTTCATATTCATGTTGATTCCTAACACAAAGCCATAGGAGTAGCCTTCGGTCAGGTAGAGGAGAAATTGCCCTATGCCATCTATTTTATCAGTAAGAACCTGTCAAAGGTTGAGCTAAATTATACTGTGACCAAAAAGGAACTCCTGGTTGTTGTGCATTCATTAAAATAATTTAGGCATTACATTACAGGCTACCAAACATTTGTGCATACTGACCACACTACAATCAAATATTTAATGAACAAACCATATGTGAATGCTAGAATTATAAGATGGTTGCTTTTATTACAACAGTTTGATCTAGCTATTGTTGATAAGCCTAGTAAGGAAAATGTTGTTGCAGACTTTCTATCTAAGATGAATATGCCTACAGGTGAAGAAGGAATGGTGGATGACCAGTTACCAAACGAGCATTTGTTTACTATTTCAGTTCTCTCCCCATGGTTTGTTGATATAGCAAACTATTTGGTATCAGCACAGTTCCCACCAAAATTGCCCTCCAAAGAAAAGAGCAAGATAGTTAGGAAAAGCGCCCCCTTCACCTGGATTAGGGGTAATATTTTCAAACTTGGCCTAGATCAAATCTTGAGAAGGTGTGTAAGGGAAGAGGAAGTTTTGACATGCTTCTGACTTGTCATGATGGGCCTTGTGGAGGTCACTTTGCAGCAAAGAGGACAAAATTCAAAGTGTTACAAGCGGGCTATTATTGGCCCACTCTTTGTCAGGATGTGAAAAAGTACATTAGTTAGTGTGATTGGTGCCAGAGGATGGAAAGCCTACTCCAAGAGATAAAATTCCCCTACAACCTCAAGTTACTTTCAAGCCATTTGACAAGTGTGGCCTGGACTTCATTGGGCCTATCAACCCTCCTTCAAAGAAAAAGCAATACATTATTATGTGCAATTATTGTTTGACTAAGTGGGCTGAAACCAAGGTGATTAAGGCAACAACAGAAGAGAAGGTGGTTGAGTTCCTAAGGGAGAATGTATTCTACAAATTTGGGTACCCTAGAGAGCTAGTCACAGATTAAGGCAGCCAGTTTACCTCCAACATGATTGAAGAACTGCTCAACCATCAAAAAATGAAGCATAGGACCTCCACTCTGTATCATCCACAAGCTAATGGGCAAGTGGAGGTGACCAACAGGGCACTCGAGAGCATCTTAACCAAGGTAGTGAGCAGCAGCAGGAAGGATTGGGTAGAGAGACTAGTTGAGGCTACCTGGGCCTATAATACAACATGGAATACCACCACTGGATTTACACCCTAAGAGCTGGTCTATGGAAAAAGGCTTTTCTGTCCATTGAGTTTGAATATAACACATTGAGGACGGCAGCCCAACTAGATTTCGATCTCAGTCATGCACAGAAAGAAATATTGTTCCATTTGAATGGCTTGGATGAATTTAGAATGCAGGCCCTCCTACATACAAAGATAGTTCAACTTCAGAGGAATATCTGGCACGATAGACATATTAAGGAGAAGCAATTTCAAGAGGGTGATTGGGGCATTGTTATATGATTCTAGGTATAAAGACTTCAAGGGCAAGCTAAGGACAAGATGGCTCGGACCTTATGTGGTGGAAAGATGCCATGATAATGGTTCAGTGAAAATCATAACTATAAATGAAGAAGCCATTCCATTGCTTGTTAATGGACATTGATTGAAAATGTACAAGAGGCCTTTATCAAAACAAGAGTTCGTTGACAATATCAATAAGGCAGTGATGATGGTGGAGAAAGTTCTAGTTCCTCCCTCATCAGGTCATTGAAAAAGAGAAAAAAGAATAAGGATTCAGGTGAAAACCTCCATGAGGTGCCTGAGTCCCATCTTTGGGTTGAAAACCTTGTGAGGTGGCCCAATGATGAAAAAAAAAAAATGAAAAAAAAAGAATAAGAAGATCCCTGGGTGAAAAACTTCCTTGATGTGCCCAGGGCAAACATCTAGGGTGAAAACCTCTTTGAGGCAGCCTAGGTGATTTTCAAAAAAAAAAAACAAGAGAAAAAAGACATAATTGTTATTTGCGAGTGGGTGAGAAAGACAATCAAGGAGCAAAGAGAAGATCCAAAGGGAACCCTGCCTCACATATATTCATCTCCTCCACTCCTTACCATGCATCCCTCCATCAATTCCATTGTTTTCTTCACTTCATTGCTTCAATTTGGGTGAAGATTGTGTTTTCTACAAGATGCCCTGTATTCCTACAAGATCCCCTAAAAACCTACAGAATGATCCTGTAGGAATTACAATGGCCTGGAAAACCTACAGGAAGCAATCCGAGGGATAATTGCAGGTTGGTTAGGTCTCGAAAATTAATTCTAGACATGATCTAACCCCTCTCCTCGTCCATTACCATCATCCCTGCACTCACCATTCAAAACAAAAAGAGATCAATTTCTGCCAGTTATGAAAAAGAAAAAAGAAAAAAGGGAAAATAGAGGAGAGTAAGAGCATTACCTGAATGTTCCTTTCTCCACACACACTCCTACTCCCTCGGTCCTCACAGCCCCAACCAACAACATGATTAATAAATTCTAAGGGAGAAGTAGCTACAAGAAATCCTGTAGGAAATCCTATAGTATCCTATCCCACAAAATATCAATCATCAACTATAGGTCTTCACTAGGATGATCCAGGAGCTCCACAACAGTAGTAGCATCAAATCTTCAGTCACAAACACTTGCAAAATCAAATAAACTATCAACAGACAACAAAGGAGGAAGAAGAATAACCATGCAACAAATAAACAATGCAACACCTCTAATCTTCGACACCTGTAGCATGGCATCGAGACGATAGGTAAATATCCCTCTCACTCACTCATATGCATCATTTGATCAAAAGTTGTAAGGGTTATGAGGTAGTTTATTTATAAGTGAAAAGGTGGCTAGTTAACTTGGCCACCTTCGTTCAGTCATCACATACAAAACCGGGTGTCCTCTCACACGTGGCTGCAGTCAACTCAAGGATAGAGGAGGAGTAGGACAACAAGTGGTTAGCTATGGATCTACGAGGGGGAGTTGATTACGAGGAGTGGGAATGATGAGGTGGTAGTGGGGACCAACGGTCCAAAAATGGAAACGTACCTCTACTGCCAGCACACCACCTCACCCCAAAAAGCCATAAAGGGAAACAAAACATCATTTGCATGCCTTCATGCATTCCATCTCCTCAAAACTCCATCACTCAAGTCGCTCTCATAACTCTGGCAACCCACCGGAAGCAAGGATCCATCGTTCTGCAAGAGAATTTCTACAGGAGCAGTCTACAGGATACATAAAGGCAGTCTACAGGTTAGGCAGAGAGGGGCTCAAGAGGGAATATCATGAGAATTGCCCACTTCCACCATTCTAAAGAGGTAGGATCTAAAAATCCATCCCCATTTACAAGCAAATGAACTAGAAATGCTCTAAAATCTAGTGGATATAACAACTGTGGGAGGTGAATTACATACATAGGAAACTTTGTTTTCTCCTGAATTTAAAATTCTTGTGTCAAACATCTCATTTCCTCCTCAAGCCTCACAAGCAAGATGATAGGAGGGTTTAATAGGAGAGAACCCATAAACACTGTGAGGATACAACAACACCCCCAAGTGCTTGAAATATTTATAAGACACCAATGGATGAGCTTTTTCGAAAAATTCACAGGGTATGTTGATGAGGTGGCTCAAGAATTTTCTCATTCCCTCACTCCCCACAGTAGAATCCATGCCACTGTTATAGTTAGAGGGCTCAATATAGATCTCACCCCAGAGCTCATTAGTAGGGTCACCACACTTCCCCTAGGAATTCCATGGAGAAAACAAGACAAAGTAGACAGTCAGGTGTCAAAAAGGAAATTCTTTTTAGAAGGTGAAGAACCCACAGAGGATAAAAATGGAGTAAGGAGGGACAATTTTCCATACCCATGGAGTGAGGTAGGTTACCAACTCATCAAATATATCTCATGTGAGGGTATATATAGTGTTGTTTATGGCTACCATTTTAGGATGCTTGAAGAATTAAGATTTGGGGTAGAAACACCAGTTCACCAACAACTTAGCATACCCTATTTCTTGATGCAATCACTCATAGACTCCAGCAACAAAGTAAAGGAAGGGAATTCTAAACAACTGGCTCATCATGGGTTGATCAGGATCCTCATTGAGGATGCCCTCCAAAACCTCATGATCCCTATAACATGGTCAGTCTTTAGAGACTTACCAATAGAGGATGACATCAAAACCCTCACCTATGATGTTAGTCCTTCAGTCAGTGAGGAGGAGGAAAAACAAGAAGAAGAAGATACAAAGCTAGATGGGGATGAGATGGATGAAGAAGAAACTAATACAGACGAACATGATGAAGCGAAAGAAGAAGGGGGAGAAGAGAAGGAGGATGATGTTGAAACAGAGGAGGAAATGAAGGAAGAAACTGATGTAGATGAGAAATAATAGCAAGAGGAAGAAGATAAGAAAAACATAGAGGAAGAATTCATTGAAACAAAAGGGGAAGAACACAAGGAGGAGTCACCTAGGGTGTCTCTAGAGACCCTTGAGAGGGAGGCAGTAGCTGCCCTCACTTCTATCAACACCCCAGTCAAGCAAAAAGGGAAAAGAAGGAGGCAAACCCCTCTATATTTCAGAACAAGAAAGAGCACAAGAATCAAACAAGGGAAGCCACAAATATATATAAAAAAAACCCTATTGAGATTGAAGATTCCCCAACACCAAGAGACAAAAAGCCTTCCCCTAAGTCATGAATCACCTATGTAAGGAGGCCTAGTACCATATCAACTTCCTTAAAGGGTAAGGCCATCCTATAGGATCCACAGAAAAAACTATAGGAACCATAGAAATTGGAAAGCAAGGTAGGGGAGTAGCAAGAAACAAAAGAGAAAGACCCTGAGACAAAGGAACCAAGTCCCCAACCTAACCTAGACTCCTACTATTGGTTTATTGAAGGAGGTAGGGTGATACCTTAAAAATGGGTGGAAGACATTGGGAACATGGAAGAGAAGTTCGAGGAAATGGGCAAAGAGATAAGTGGCTTAAGGGACAGAGAAGCAATAATGAGAGATCAACTTGAGAGGGAAAATGCATGGCTGAGAGGATAGCTGCAGGAAAGGGAAAACCAACTAGCCTCTCCTTGGAGGCCATCCAGTGTAGGATGCCAGCTAAATCCTATGCTCTTTACCTCATAGAACAATGGCTACAATTTCAAATTAAAACACTAGCACAAAGGGGCACCATGCCATTTTAGGACTACAGGAAGTTTATTGATCTTTGTAATAAAAGCACACTCAAGGATAGGGCCAAAATGGCTGAGTTTTACTTGCACAACATGGCCCTCACAAACATGAATGTTTGGGATCCTAATGTCGAGCTAGGAGATTTACAATTAATGGCTTCGACATCATGGATGAACCACGAGGAGTCAAGGGTTGCATAGATGAAAAGAATATTGGCCAGAGAGAAAAATGAACCTCTTTTCATCAGAGCTAAAAAATCAAATCCCATGGCCCTAATCAGCAACCATAATCTAATTGCAAATGATTCTCAGCTGGCACTTAGATATCTTATTGCCCAAGAGAAAGAAATTTCACATTTTCAATATATGTTTAGGCTGATAGGAGATGATAGTATACATGCTTTCTTAAGGAGATGGAACACACTGCCACGCATCTTGAAGATCAGAGAATATCACTCCCCTAAAAGCTAGAGAGAGGCACTCAACAAGACACCTATGTATAAGCAATAAATGCAAAGGTTGAAGGTCAATTGGATAGGCCTAAAAATTAGTACACCACTACTCCTAGGGATGCTAGAAGGGAGAAAAGAAGAAGAGGAAAAGAGGTAGTGGGAAGAAGTAGAAAGGAAAGCAGGCTTCTATGAACAAGAAGAAGAGAGCATAGTAGAGGCATGGGATGTCAGACAGACTACTAGAGCCATGAAGGACATGAACATTGATTAAGTTTCTTAGAGGATGAGCAGCACTTTCAGTAGGAGGTGATGATGCACCTCATCATTGGGTAATTATATGGGCCTTAATTCACCTCCTAGCTTAGTCAAACCAACTATTCTCACAACTTATTTCATACTTTTGATTATATTTTGTTTATGAGATGAGTTAGAGTTAGATATTTTGCTTTGTGGTCTAATGTGCATTTAATGCAGGATTAAAGGATAAAAGCAAGGAATTTTGGCAAAGACCTTGGTCAAAAATCGAATGGGAAAAGGGAGAGGAATTATAGGAGGTAAATCCTCCTCATTTACTACCCCCCCATTCGAATATTCCTCCATCAACTCGGAGTGCAAACAACCAAATCATGAGGACTAGAAGGTAGCCGAGCAAGTGAAAGTCAAAGCAGCAATTTATCTTGAGCTTGGGAGCCGAGCCTCCCTAATTTTAAGGAATTTGTTGGAGACTTCAGATGTATAAGTAGAGAGGCCTAGGACCTCAGTAGGATTCAGATTTTTTATTATAAAACTCTACTCTATTTTCAAGCTGCAATACTTGTGACAATTTTTTTATGTAATCCATGGTTTTGATAATAAGAATGAGTTTTTTTTTTATCCAACACTGAGTTAACTTAGAGGGCTGAAGCTCTTGGGTTAGGGCCCAACCCTAGCAGCCAAGGCTCCTCTTTATTGTACATGTATGCTAGCATAGATTCATGGTTTAATCGTTCATTTGCTTAAGTAGCTGCATTTCCATTACAGCAATGTAGAGTAGATTGGTTGCGTTTTAGTTTGCTTCCATTAGTGCCTTCTTTCAATTAGTAGGTTAGAAAGGAGAAAAATATCACCATAAGGTTGTCAGCAGGTGTCTTTGCCTCACCTCCTCCCTCCGGGACCATGACTTGAGGAAGAGACCCTTCAGCAACCCCAAAAACACAGATTTCTAGATTTCTAGTTCTTGCATGAGCTTTGGAGTTTGTTGTCTTGATTTAGTACTTGGTTCATTTCATTGTCATATTTTTCCATCACTCTCTTTCTGTAATAATATCTCACTCATATTCTCATTTCCTTCAGCACTTTCTTCATGCATAATATGGGCAATTGATTCATGCTTTTCTAGTTTATGAGAATGTATCTTCTTGCATAGTTCTTGGAAGACACACACATTTTAAGCATTGCAGGTACTTCAAGAGGAGGTCTATACTTCATCACCAGCATCCATCTTTCACCTCATCCACCTCAACCATCTCTTGGTCCACCCTCACCCTCACTAGTCTTTTGTCCTTTTTCATTGAAATTCCTCTAGACACATTGAAATGCTTAAGCGGAAGCTAATAAATCACATCTCCATCAGATTATACCTATGGATTTCCTTACCATCCAATTCAAAACAAACTTGACTAATCACCATCAACCGCGTGTTGCATAGTGGATGTATTCATTTCAACGTTTGACTTTAGGTGCTCCAAATGTCCACCTTTGATATGTCTCGCTTGATCCAATGGCTATTGCATCACCCGCTCGCCAACTAGCTTAGATGATCTCCACTGTCGATCTGTCTTGCTTGATCCAATGGCTATCGCGTCACTCGCTCACCAACTAGCTTGGCTGATCTCCACCATTAATCAATCCCGCATGATCCAATGGCTATCACACCACCCACTCACCAACTAGCTTGGCCGATCTCCACCGTTGATCAATCCCGCATGATCCAACGAATATCACGCAATCTCGCGTGAATTCTTGCACGACCGATATCTGATCGAGAGTGCGTGAGAAAAGTGGTTTTCCTGTGCTACATGTCACCCACTTAGGCTAATCACGTGAAATTTAGGAATATCGCTTACAGCTCTTAGGGCACGCGAGATACTGCTTACCACTTATGAAGATCGCTCCTTCATTCTGCACATTTTCCACCCTTCTATCGACACGTGACTTGATGTGAGTGATCCATCTATTAATCTCTAGCGATAAGATCTCTGCAGCTCATCTTTTGTTAATCCTGTTCATTGATCCAACTGATCCAACTATTCTTGTGCACTGTTGCTTCATTACTTCTTCCTTTCACTGATTTCGATCTTCGATTGCTCTTCCACTTGACTCCTTCCTGAACTTCGTTCTGCATATTATTTAAATGCTACCACTCCTGAGCTTTGATTTGGTTATTCAAATAGACTCCAACACTATCTGATCATCACAATACTCCTCTAAGCACTGTCCTCTATCTCAGATTCTGTTTGAATTCCCTGCACACTTATGCTATGCAAAATTATTGTAATCCACACACAGTTCATAATTCAATTACTCAATACACACCACACAAACTCAGAAATCACACTTCTGTATTAATAAATAAATATTTACACAATGAGTTCGTTCTCGGCCTAATCTTCTATATCAGTGGCCTTTTCTTTCACAAAAGGCCTCCTATGACCCTTCCACACCATCCAAACACTCCATAGACCTTCTAGCCATCCTCAACCATCTTCCATCCACTTGTCACATCCATAAGAACAATCAAATTGCATGCTTGATTTTACCAGAAAAACCAAAAAAGTGAAAACAGATTTAGTTTAGTTTCCTTGCTTACACATTAGTATGGTTTGATGCTCTTTACTTCTGTAACTTAGATAGCAGCATTAGGTTAGTGTTGATTTAGCAATTTTGCTTAGCATAGTTGTTTAAATGGTTAATTAGGATATGGTGTGATTTAGCATTACATGTTGTTTTCCTCATTACTGCAGTAGAGTAGCTCTCTTAGAATAGATTTGCTCTTGTTCCATCAAATAATCAAGCTTCTTCTGACTCTATAGAAGTCTGGCTTGGAACCCCTGGGGTCTCTCGCCAGATGAACAGTGACAATAGGTAGGACCTTCACTTTTACTTGTGCATATAGCACTGTCACCTCCAAGTTTGTACGAACCTCGGGTTGATAAGTAAAGCTGCCTAGGAGTTACAACATCCTTGCTGCAATACTGGCACTCATCACAAATACCGCGCTTTTGCATGTGCGTACATGATACACTGGTTCATCTCTCACACTTATCCCAAGACGATGACCTTGAGGAATGTCAGTGGGACGAAGCTTGCAACCTTCTGGGCATGAGATTATGATGAGATGTATCAGATGTCAGAGACCGTGACTACCATGAAGACTCCATTCAACTTGCCCAACAAGAGTGCTAACTCCAGAGACATTCTGAAGGACTGGGTAAAGGAGCTAGCTCTATTTAGGATGACACCCAACTAGATCTATAAGGCGAAGATACTAAGGAAGGAATACCAACACTTGGTCATATTCGCATGTCAACTATATGGCCAAGCCAGCACTGAAACCTTCTCACAGAGTTGGGTGATCGGATTGGACCAACTGGCTAGAGAAGGAAAACCATGTAACTGGTCTGACATACTCACTCATTAGCTGAAGGAGAAATTAACTAAGGCTCAACAGTAACTAGAGGTATGCATGCCGAAATTTACATGTCCGCCTACATCTTAGATGCAGTCTATGCATGATAGGAGTTCTCGGGCTTAGAGTGGGTATGGTCACCAACGGAGACTACTGTGAACACATATTTCAAGTTGGTGTCTGAATGCAGCTTGAGAGGAGTAATCACACAGTTTTCCGATCATTTTGTCACCCTAGTGTACAAGATGATATTTGAACAAGATCCACCCTGCATGTTAAAGGAAGCAATGGAGACATTGATAGGCATTGCAGATTGGTATGCCTCATCGTCCAACACTTTCATCTAAATGTTTAGTGCAGAGAAGCCTTCGCATGTTCTGCCAAAGTTTTCCTTGGACATACTTGTCATTCAAGAAGTAACATATCACATCTCGATAGGATTGAAAGTTAAACTACATCAGAAGAAGAAGGCACTTTGGCTCGCTCTTCCGTTGCAGATTGGGTTATATGAGATCTGGAGTATCAGGCAAGTGGATGTTGAAGAAGAGCATATGAAGAAGTACCTATTCAACCTCTGAAGGTACAATCTATATGACCCGCATTGCATTGTGAAGGATCACTGCATGCGATTTCAGCTCAACTGGATCCACGGGGCATTTCGTTAGGCCAAGGATGACTCATGGAGGTATTGCTATAGTTCCTCCAGACCCAATGAATAGGCCGGCTTCACTATGGAGTGGTTAGCAAAGCAACATGAAACGACATCACAGAGAGCACTAACAGTAGTAGCAGTAGCAGAGGCAACAAAGCCAAGCATACCAGTGCGTGAAAAAGGGAAGAGGAAGATTGTCGATCACATGGAGGAGGAACAAAGATGAAAGTTTCGAACAGATCCACTTGTAGAGCAAGAAGCTATGGCTATAGAGGAAAAGAGGCACCAGCGCGGCAAGTGAATCATGTGAAGGCAGAGGGATAAGAAGAGAATGGAAGAAGTAGAGAAGGAGTTGCATGAGATGAGGGAGAAACTATGAAAGGAACAAGAGTTGCGCAAGCAGGAGAGGGAAGCACAGAAGCAGCAGATACAATAGGGGGCATAACATATGCTAACAGACGAAGCAGCGCCCATACAAGTAGTTTATTCATTTGAACAATTGGCATCAGGTGAACAAGTTGAACCACCGTAGAAGCGAGACTTCACTCATGAGATAGAATAAGCACTTCAACAGTTGGATGCAGAAATGGAGCAGTAGGAGTTGGAACAGGACACCGACCTCATGCCTCACCATAAAGAGGTCGACTCACCCACTTCAATGCATCCAGATGATGAGAAAGTCTCGAACGACCAAGGAGGTACTGAGATCTTTGGTGGTCAGCGGAATGGAGAGATGCACAACATCTCCTTTGACGAATCTCCTCATAGAGTTGTGCAGTCTCACAAAATACCGAATCTAGAGGATCATACATCTCCTATGCAAGTTCAAGAATGAGTCATCGTGATTGATGTGCACAAAGATCTAGTTGCCTTGGCTGATGCAACAAGAGTATACGCCGAAGCCACTAGCTCAAGTGTTCGCTTTTTGATATCTGAGAATGAGTAAATGGCGAAAGAACTACAGGTGGCCAAGCAAGGAGGAGACTTGATGACAATGTCCACCTGCACTGAACTGAAGAAGGAAATACTAGATGAATTATTGTCCCTTAACACAATTATGCGAGCATTGTACTCCAAGTTTGGTACCGTGCACAAGACAGTCATCCATCTCAATGGATGGCAGGAGCAATGTGCTAGAAGAGCACGCATCTTGATGAACGTACATGCTGTTGTTGATGACATATAAACATGGACGATGAAGTACAAGGGAGCCCCACTTCACTTGTGAAACATGATGAGGCCCAATGCAGTCGAGCTGAAAGCACGTATCCAGAGTCAAATCTGGAACTATTAGGACCTCCCACAACTCATCACTAGCTTACAAGCTTCCCATCCATGAGTATTAAAGAGCATGGATGTCGTGGTGTGCACACATGCGATCCCATCACTTGGGACTCTCACCCAGGCGAAGACAAAGAAGCAGGTCTGACTAGAGCTTGACTTGTAATTAGACGAGTTGATGCGAATCACCATCAGCCCAGACTTGCCTATTAGTGCAGACATCATGCACAAGTATGTTGTTGGTCTGGCCACATTGAAGACAATGATGCACATGCTTTTAGGTGAGTTGGACAGAGGAGCCTGAGCAGTGTACCCAGATGCTATGGAGGCAAGGGTCAGGTTCTAGATGGATGTCACCATGGAACACACAGACATTATCAAGGACTATAGATCTTGGGATCAATATTTCACATGGGTACATGTGCATTGTAATGTTGAGTCATTTCAAGTGTATGTCAAGTGTCAATAGTGGATGTAACAGTCATAGAGTAGGTGAAGAGTCATAAGGGTAGTTGAATGGTCACAAAAAGGAATGTCAAGGGTCGCCCCACCCTTTGCTATAAATAGTCCCTCATAACTCATTGTAGAGGGTTTTGGTCAGCCAAGCTTCTGATAAGACTATCTCAGAAAGAGCTTGGACAATATTGTAATGTGCCTTGGCTTCTCCACTACACAAAGCTAGTACATCTCTTTGGAGGAGTAGGTAGATGTGGTTGTAACATTCCATTGTTGGGGCTAGTAGGTTTACATGGATATATTGTAAGATTGGAACTTACACTTATTTATATAATAAGAGCCAACACATTTTCATGCATATGTTGTTATTGTAGTTAGACTATTTCGCTTCCTTAGAAATGTATGTTGTTTAACTTATGTAGTTGTGTATGAACTGATTTGTATGCAATTATATGAATCTTGTTGCATATGTTCTATTGGTTTAACCAACAATTTGGATTATCAGACTGAGCTGCTTTCCAGCTTGTGATGCATCTTCGCTCGTGTGTTCTCTTCCCAGCTGAGTACACTTACAGGTTGCCAAGGGGCACACCCATCTCAACCCACTTCTGTCAGGAATTGCTCATGCACCTTCCTTGAGTCACTGTACGGTCACACCCTTGCTACCAACAAAGTTATCTTACTTGCCTCTGTGTGACATCATGGTCAAGGCAGTGCTTTACAACCCACTGTTAGATCTCCTACCCCAAACGGTCTGAGGTCTAATTGGGACTTCTTATGGTGGAGATCCCCTTGACAAGTTGGTGGGTCCAACACCGTCAACACTATCATAGGAGTTTGAAGCCCGAGGAGAAGGCCATAAGGTTTCTTTGATTAGTTACTAATTTTATTTTTGTTTTAAAGTCAAGTTAGTTTAATTTGTCAAAGTCAGTTAGTCACTCAATTTTTAGTTTGAGTCAAGTCTATGGCATTTTGACTCCATTGCCCAATGAATAAGGCTACCTGGTCTACAGTGTTCTTGACACCTCCAAGGAGCTTCCATCCCCAGCTGGAGCCAATGTTAGTGCCTGTCAGTCATGTTAGTCAATGGTGATCAAATGTGCTTTTACATAGTTATTTTTAGGGTTTCAGGTCAAATTTTTATAGTTTCAAAAAGTTTTTCAATAAAAAATTTGGTCACCGGTTAGGAAGGTCAGTCTCTACTATTCCTTTCAGTCTCATGGTCAAAGAACACCATCTTGGTCAATTCAAATCATTGTTAGTAGAGTCCCATAATCATTTTGTTCATAATTCACCTAATAAGCCTATGTTAGGTCACCACTAGGTCACTAGGCTTAATTTCTGAAAGTTGGTCTTTTTACCATTAAATTTCATTTTATGAGGAATAGTAGAGATCAACTTGGTAACCAAGGTTTTAAATTCATGCTTTTTATTTCATTTTCTTAAATGAAATACCATCATAAGATCATGAAGCTGAAGTTTCAAGTCCAAGTTATAACTGTTATGGTGGGTCCACTATCATTTTGCAAAGGAAAAATCGATTTTCTCCACTTATAAAGGGTCATCACTCACTCTCATTCACTCCCCATTTTCCCATTTCACTTTCCAACACTCCATCTCATCTAATCAAGGTGATTTTGTCATACAAGGAGAGTTTTTTTCATCCATAACTCGAGTTCTCAAACTAGTGTTGTGCAAATAACTCTGTTCTGCTACGCATATACCAGGCAGCTGCTCCATCATCTCTTCAAGGTTGTGAGCCCCTGCAGTGGTTTCCCTCATCATTTTCACATTGTACTACTGCTAATACAGGTTGGTGGTTTATCATAAGGCTCAAATTTCCCTCAAATCTCTCAATTGTGCTTGTTATGTTTCATGTCCATCTTCTACGGTTTTTGAATGAAGTCTTCAAAGTTTTCATCATTTTCATGTCAAATTTCTACTAAAACTTAAATAAAAATATTTTTACACCATCATCTATCCTAAATACATCCTCCTAAAGACCCTCCATCCACTCTCAAATCTCATCAATTTTACCTAAACCCTAGACAGATTACACATTCTAAACCATAGGATCGTGTTTTTCTTGTTTGGAAACCTTCCACTCACCCAAATTCTAAATTTTTACTTTCCATGGCTTCTTAACCGCCCTCACCTTTCCCCTAAATTTTCCTATAATTTTTCCAATTTCCCTATCCCCCTCATTTCCTTAAAATCCCTCATAGCTATTAAAAATCCCCTGTTTTTCCTACAGTCAAAACCCTAGCTTTTATCCTAAGAGCTAAGTGTTGACATGGAATCTGAAGCCTCTGAACAATGGAAACCCTAACAAGCCAAAAGGACAAGGAAAAGCTTGATTTAATTTATGAGGCCTCCCTCATGGCATAGCATATCATATTATAGCTTCACTTAGCAATTTTGAGAAGATTAGGAGAAAATTTTTTCATTTTCAAAATTTTAATGTTTTTTGCATGTTTTAAAAACACAATGACAGCTATAAGCGCAACGCCTTAGTGCTACGCTTTCACTACAGACCTCCAAATGAAAAAAAAGTTGTATGCTTGGATAGATATTTCCCTAAGGATCTTAGATATCTACTTTTTGAAGCATGTCAACAAGCTGGTTAGGAGAAAAAGCCAAAAAATAGGTCAAAAAGTCACCCTCTGCCACTATTCTGAAGCAGACGTTGTGCTTATAGAGTCACCTCGAGAGAATCAAATGTTGAAGGCCTTCCCATTGGTCATTTTCAAAAATGCAAGTTGTTCTGGAGTCTAGACAGAAAATTCCAGTTGACCATTTTCTCAGTTTTCAAATTCGACTTCAGAAAGGCTTCCAAAATCTGCTTGCAAGATGGCGCTACACTTATAGATGAGTGCACTATGCTTATGGCTACATGTGCTGTGCTTATACCTATAGCAGTCTTTTTCAGTTTATTTTCACCAGATCTTGGTTTTGTGATGTAATTTTGATATTTTAAAGACTTGGTGATTTAATTATCGAATAAATTATCATGATAGGTTTTTTTGTGCTTAATTAGGCCTCATAAATGAAGAAAAACTCAAATCAAAGTCTAAGAAAAAAGTTTTTTTTTTTACCTTCTCACTCTCTCTTGTTGGTTGAGAGATTCTTGGGAACTACTCCACCACTTAGGCATTCGACCCTTGAAGGTGGGGAAATTTTTTGTTTGAGTCTATATGTATCATTTCTCATTCAAAGAGAAGGGTTGGACTTCAAAGGAGAGACTTGTATCTTATGCTTTCATACAGTTAATTAAGGAGTAGTTGCAGCTATTTTTCAGGAATACTTGTTCAGTGAGTTTGTGGTGTTGTTTCCCTTTTATATCAGTTTCTTATTGATGAATTCATCTCTCTTAACATGCTTTGCTTTCTTCATGTGATTTTCCTTATAGTCATATAGCCATAATTCTTTAGATTCAAAGCTCTGTTTATGTGGAAAATCATGTTTATGTATCTCTTCTTCTAGATTAATGAATTCATGCTAATACATGCTCATTATGATTTCTTAATATTTTAGACCCTACACTACATTGACCAAAATCTTCAATCCACCATAAAACATCGTTATCTTGCTCCTTTTTATGCCTGCTACTGCAAATCTTTGAGACCTTAACCTAATTTCTCATTCTCATCTCTGGTCCAACAACCTAAAAACCTTAAATTTTCAGAAACTAAAACCTAAACTATTATATCTAGCCTAAAATCCATTTCTCTTCCCATCATTGACTGAGAAATCCTTAGAGAGATCCCTATCTGGTTTAGTAGGGCTAGCTGCTGAACTGCAAGTGGTTTGAAGTTACCTCTTTTGATATCGACCTCAGCCTATGACATTATAGGGGCTAACACATCACATGAAATTTAACAATGGCAATGTCAATCTTTGGGCTCAATAGCTACTCCTCGTTGAATCAAAACTTAGAATCCCAATGAACGTTTTAGCTCATTTATTTATACAAAATGGTAGTTGATATCAACTCCCTTGAAAATATTAGTGATTCCCTCCTTGATCTTAAAAATTGTGGATATTTTCGTCCTTGAGCTTCTCATGCACTTGGAGTTACTCGATTGTCAGTGAGTTCGAGCTTGTGAGTGAGGATTTGGTGATCTTAAGCTTAGTTAGAGAGTTAAGGAGGTGGAGAAGCCTCCCTAGATTCCCTCCTGGTTGTCTTCAGTAAGCCCCTGCATAGTAAATGCCTAAAAAATGATTCTTTTTCCTGCAATTTAATCACATTAGGCCACATATTATGAAAAACACCTTTTACTCTTGTTACTAAGCATATCATAACCGAAAATCTCAATTAATGTGGGAAAAATATAGTTTTAAGGCTAGAGGATAGCATAATGAACTTCAAGATATACCTATTGATTAGATTCATCAATTACATTAAATGAAAAGTTAGAATAAAATCAATCGTAGTATTTAAAATAAACAATTGATCAATAATAATCATATTTAGTGTGGGTCTAGTTTCGAAGACATTTTTTGACATCTATAAACATATGAGTTGTCATTTCTTGTCATCATTACATTCTGTGGGTGGTCGGTATTCCAGATATATCAGAGTATATAGGATTGTTCTTACATGTATCTTTGTGTATATAGCAAGGAGTTCCACATATGATGAGTATATAGGAATGCTTCCCATGATACAATTACGCCTAAGGCATCACTAACATGGATTGTACTTCCACATACCCTTAGGTATATAGGAAGCCCCTTCTAGGTTGAAAACTATCCATAAGTAATCAAATCGGTCACCTTATTGTATGTGATACACTGAACACGACATTCAGGGAGATAACTTGCACTTAACTAACGGTATATGGTAGGGTTCAACAACTTGGTAAACCTTTCGTAACTAGGGAGCCTTTTTATTGCTACTATTTATTTGATTGATTAAAATTGTGGATTTAACTATCATGCATTGTTAAAATTTACTAATTGAAACTAACTATGGCAACAGTTCCAAAATTTACCAATCAGGGAACCCCTTTTAACGGGGATCCTAGTTATTTTCCTTACTTTGGAAATATTGATCCTCCTTATATGGCTACATTGTCCCTTCCCAAATTCATGATAGGTTTACTGGTATGTTTTTTCCAAACCTCACTGGTCCCAAATACCCAAGCTACTTCATCTCAACCAAGTACTTCACCTGAATGAAAAAATCCTCTTTTTGACCCTTTACCTTATTCACCAATCATGTATTCTACCCTTTCTTCTTCTTCGCTTGGCGAAAGTCTTAATGCTAGTAACCATGAGGCTAAGAAGAAGAAGAAAAGAAAGAATAAGAAGAAGCAAGACAAGAAAGCAACCAACCTTCCAACCATTGTGCTGAGTGTTGATAATGTTGAGAAACCCTCGAACATGCGTCAGAAGCCTAAATACCTTTGCAAGCTTTGTAAGGGTGTGCACCTTCTTAAGGATTGTCCTGGTATACCTAGAGTCTTAAAACTATGGTCTAAATATTCTCATCAACTTATTGTTGGTCCTTCAACTAGTAATTATAAAGGTCTTGGGAAAAATGGTAAAGATAGGTTTCCTTGTAGGTTATGTGAAGGGAGTCATCAAACACCTTTTCCCTCATATGGATGAAACCTCTAAATTGTTGGAATTTTTTTTTGTTTCTCAACAACCTCCAATTGGTTATCGTAAGATTTCTCCCAACGTACCGTCAGTTGACGGAGTAATTGATTTGATTCCATGTTCTGTCAATCTCACTCTTCCCTTTAAGAGTGAAACCCATATCACTCACATTGATGAACCATTAGTTGATGAAGTGGTCGAATCGATCCCATCTTTGGTTGATCCCACTCTCCCTTTAGAGAGTTAATTTAATATCGTTAAGGTTCTTCTTGTTATTTTAGACTCCACTACACAAGGGGGCATTTAATCCATTGCCATAGAATCCCCTCCAAATACTGAGGTCATTTTATTTGATTAGAATAGACTAATAGAGCCTCGTCTCCCTTCTCACATTTGTTTCTAAATAATTGTGGAATAGTGTGAAAAGAACATGCGTAACACTATTGTAGATGGAGGTGCTTCAGTTAGCATTTTATCCTCAACTTCTTGGCAAGATTTGGGTTCCCCTTAGCTTGTGTTTGTTACTCAGAATCTATTGGCTTTTAACAGAAGAGTCAATGAAACTTTACGGTTCCTTCCTCAGTTTCCAATCACCTTGGAAGGAAAAATCGTCTATATTGATGTTATGGTAATCCAAGACCCCTTGGATTTCAATTTTCTCCTTAGGCGATACTATGTCTATGCAATGAAAGTTTTCATGTCTACACTCTTTCGTGTGATGTCTTTCTCTCGTGAAGGAAACATCATGACCGTTGACCAACTTTTGTTTGGTGATCCTGATTAACTACCAACCATCCAACCTCCCTAAATGTTCCTTATATGCAAGTGGTATCCACCCCACCACATGTTAATTATGTGCAACTTGTCCCATTCCTTCACTTATTGATAAAAATGATCCTCTTGTTGTATGCTTGATTTCTTTTGACTTCGATCTAACAAGTGACATGATAAACCCTTCAATGCAAACGTTGGAGCTTGATCTTCCTACCCCTATTGCGTCCCTTAACACATATTCCTCTTAGGGAATTTTTCTTCCATATGATGAAGACCTCTTGGAAGTGTTGGGTTGTGTTATATTCTTTCCATGAATACAGGGGAAATATTTTTTTGGACCCTATATTAGGTTGGGCGGACCTACCTATGGTTTTCGGTCCATGGTTTTGGATGCGATGGTTTTCGGTCCATGGTATTGGATGCTTCGGCATGTATGAATATGTATTGTAACATTGAAAGGAATATAATGAAAAATGAAGAAGGTAGTCTCAGTTTTGGGATCCAGGGGAAAATCTCTATGTATATGTGTTTTGTGTGTTATACTCTCACATTGTTTATTTTTTGTGTTTTAGAATTCGTATGCAGGTAATTTCTGTACGGGGTTAAAACCTACATTTGGTATCAAAGTTGTTTTGGCTTCAAGGGGACGCCTTTGTTGCTAAGGGGTTTCGTTCGGGCCCGTGGTAGACCCTGTTCAGTGGGAGATTTGCAGGATCAATTCTAGTGGTGAAAGAAGATGGCGAGCAGTGGAAAGATAGAGATCGATAAACTTAATGGTCAGAGTTTTGAGTTATGGAAACTCAAGATGGAGGACCTGTTGGTGGATAAAGATCAGTGGATCACGGTAGAACCAGGTACTAAACCAACGGGAGTGTCCGATGAAGAATGGAAGAAGTTGGATCGGAAGGCAAAGAACACAATATGATTGTGTGTCTCAGATTCAGTATTGCTAAATGTATCAGGGGAAGCTACAACGAAGGCTTTGTGGGACAAGTTAGGGACTTTGTACCAATCTAAGTCTCTGGTGAATAAATTGTTCCTGCAGAAAAAGCTGTATAACCTGAGGATGAAAGATGGAGACTTGGTGACAGAGCATCTAAATGCATTTAATACTATGGTAAGTTAGTTATTATCTATTGATATTAAAATTTCAAATGAAGATAATTGCATCAGTTTGTTGTGTTCTCTACTAGATTCGTGGGATAGTCTGGTTATTGTAAAAGGTAGCAATGCAACTGCCTTGCAGTTTGATGAAATAGTCTCATCCTTGCTGACAGAGGAGATGAGACGGAAAAATGTGGAGAGCCAGAATGGTGATGCCTTGTCTGTACGAGGATGGTCCCAGAACAGAAACAAAAATAAGTCATTTAGTGGGACATCTAAATCTCTAGGAAACCCTATAAAGGTGGTGTGCTGGAAATGCGGAAAGGAAGGGCACTACAAAAGGGACTGTAAATCTAAAGCTCCTAAAAAAGGAAAGGGATCTCATGATGCTTCTTCTGCAGAGGCAAAAACCACCTCAGATGAAGGTGGGGATGTGTACTTGTATTCTTCAAGCACACATGTAGATCATGAGGCATGGTTGATTGACTCAAGTGCATCCTTTCACTTCACTCCCCATAGAGAGTGGTTCTGCGAGTATGATAAATACGATGGTGGTGATGTCTTCTTAGGGGATGATAGGAAGTCTAGAATCGTTGGTTGTGGAAAAGTAAAGTTGAAGTTGCAAGGTGGAAGGGTTAGAACACTTCCGGGTGTTCTGCATATTCCTGCATTAGCCATAAATCTGATTTCTGTAAGCAAGTTGGATGATGCAGGTGTAAAAAAAGTTCTTGAGAAGGATACCTATACAAGTTGCAAGGTAGCACTGTTGTTGGTGGGTGCAACAGTTCTGTGGTTCCTAAAAGTGGAACCGAAAATCTAGTGGTCTCTGGAGAGAAGACCATGCTGTGGCATCAAAGGCTTGGACATATTGGAGAGAAGGGCCTTCGAATACTTCATGGTAAATGTATGGTATAAGGTATGAGTAATAGCTCTCTGGATTTTGATTTCTATGAAAATTGTGTATATGGGAAGCAGAATTGGGTGAGTTTCCCCTCTAGTGGTAAGAGGGTGAATTAGATTTTAGAGCTTGTGCACAGTGATGTGTTTGGACCTATGAAGGTTCCATCACTGGGTAAGTATGTGTACTATGTATCATTTATAGATGACTTCTCAAGGAATACATGGATATATTTCCTTAATAAGAAATCTGAAGTGTTTGACAGGTTTAAAGAATTTAAGGCTCTGGTGGAAAACCAGAGAAAGAAGAAGATAAAGGTGCCAAGGACAGATAACAGAGAAGAATTTTGCAGTAAGGAATTTGAAGAATTCTGTAAGAAGTGTGGTATAGCACGATAGAAGACTACTCCATATACACCTCAGCAAAAAGGAGTTGCAGAAAGAATGAACAAGACGTTGATGGAAAGGGCAAGAAGCATGCTCAGTGGTGCCAGGTTAGGACAAGAATTCCAGGCATAGGTGGTGGAGACAGCATGTTACCTGGTCAACAAATCACCTTCATCAGCGTTGGAGGATAAGACTCCACAAGAGGTATGGATTGGTAAGAAATCCTCTCTTTCACATCTGAGGGTATTTGGATGTGATGCATATGTACATGTTCCAAAGCAGAAATGAACCAAGTTGGATAGTAAATCTTAAAAGTGCATCTTTATTGGGTATAAGGATGGTTTAAAGGGTTATAAGCTTTGGAACCCAGCAACAAGGAAGGTTGTGTACAACCGAGATGTGGGGTTTAGAGAGGTGAAAGATGTTATTAAACATGAAGTCCAACCATAGGAACCTGAGAAGATAGAGTTTGAACTAAAGGAGGAAGAATCAGACTCTACAACAGAGGGGGAATCAAAAGATGAAGAGCCACAAACTCCGGGTGTAAGAAGATTAGTTCGAGAAAGAAGGCAACTAGAAAGGTATAGTCCATCTGCTTTTTGTTCAAAATTTTCTTTATCCATTACTGATGATGATCCCAAAACTGTGAAGGAAGCAGTAGATTCATAGGATGTAAAACTCTAGAAAGAGGACATGGTTGATGAAATGGCATCTTTGCACAAAATTGAGGCTTGGGATATTGTGGAGTTGCCGGCTGGAAGGAAACCCATTGACAGCAAATGGGTGTTCAAGAAGAAGACAAATGTAGAAGGAAAGGTGGAGAAATACAAAGCTCAGTTGGTAGCAAAAGGTTATTCCTAGGTGTCGGGAATTGATTTTGGTGATATTTTTTCTCTTGTTGCCAAGGTAACTTCTATTAGATTACTTTTACATGTTACTGCTGCTTTTGATTTTGAGGTAGAACAGATGGATGTGAAGACAACATTTCTTCATGGGATCTGGAAGAAGAGATCTACATGAAACAACCTGAAGGCTTTGCAGTGAAGGGTAAGAAAAAACTAGTATGCAAGTTAAAGAAGTCTTTGCATGGGTTAAAACAGTCACCAAGGATGCGGTATCAGAAATTTGATACATTTATATGGGGACTTGGCTTCACCAGAAGCAAAGCAGATCACTGTGTGTATTTAAAATTAATTGGTGATCGTGTTATTTATCTGGTCTTGTATGTGGATGACATGTTGCTGGTTGGAAATGACAAAGAAATTATCTAGGATTTGAAGACCCGATTTTTCTCCAAATTCGACATGAAATATCTTGGTGCTGCAAACTATATTTTGGGCATGGAAATCAAAAGAGATCGGGCAAAGAGGAAGCTCTGGTTAAACCAGAGGAAGTATGTCGAGACAATACTACAGAGGTTTAATATGGAGGATAGTAAACCGATGAAGGTTCCTATTCCTGTAGGTGTAAAGCTATCTACTGAACAATGTCCCAAGACACAAGAAGAGGAAGAGGATATGTCCTGTGTTCCATATGCAAGTGTAGTCGATAGCCTGATGTATGCAATGGTCTATACTAGACCAGACATTGCACATGCAGTGGGAGTATTGAGCAAGTTTATGTCAAAACCATGGAAGGAGCATTGGACAGTAGTGAAGCGGGTTTTCAGGTATTTGTGTGGCACTAGTGATTATGGTTTGTGCTACCAAGGAAGACCAGGATTGGACAGAGTCTTGGATATTCATGGATTTGTTGATGTAGACTGGGCTGGAGATTTGGATCAGAGAAGATCTACAAGTGGGTATGTGTTCAACCTATTTGGAGGTGCAATTAGTTGGATGAGTAAGAAACAATCTGTAGTGGCACTATCAACTACAAAGGCAGAATACATGGTAGCCACTCATGCAAGCAAGGAAGTAGTTTGGTTGCAGAGATTGTGTTCAAGTATGGGGTTAGTACAGGGAGCTATAAGGATAGAATGTGACAGCCAAAGTGCAATTTTCTTGGCAAAGAACCCTGCTTATCATTCAAAGACAAAGCACATTGATGTTCAGTATCACTTTGTGAGGGATATGATAGAAGACAAAAAGGTGTTTCTGGTAAAGGTGGACACTTTGAAGAATACTGCAGATGAGTTGACAAAATCTATGAGCTCTGAGAAGTTCTCTTGGTGTAGAGAAACAATGGGCATTTCAAGGTTGGAAAAATGACTAAGCTCTCCTATGGCCCCCTGTGGAAAGAAAACAACAAGTGGGAGAATGTTAGGTTGTGTTATATTCTTTCCACGAATAACCTACGTAGTGTATCGTGGGGTTAGAAGGGGGGAGCCCCCCCTTCGTTGAACCAATTACGCAGCAAGGGGCTCACAGGGGGGGTGGCAGCCCCCCTGTACAGGGTCCGGGGCAGCGCCCCAGGAAATTTTTTTTTGGACCCTATATTAGGTTGGGTGGACCTACCTATGGTTTTCAATCCACAGTTTTGGAGGCGATGGTTTTCGGTCCATGGTATTGGATGCTTCAGGATGTATAAATATGTATTGTAACATTGGAAGGAATATAATGAAAAATGAAACTCGTAGTCCCGATTTTGGGATCCAGGGGAAAATCTCTGTGTATATGTATTTTATGTGTTATGCTCTCGCATTGTTTATTTTCTATGTTTTAGAATTCGTATGCAAGTAGTTTCTGTGCGGGGTTAAAACCTACAGGAAGCCATGATTGAGGTGTGTACCTTGGCATGTATTCCTTTCAGAGAATTGTCCTCTTGGAATCCATGATAAGGTTCCATGAGCATAGTTCATTTTCTTGTATCAAGCTCGTTAAAAAGTGAAACAAAACTCATGAGCATAGTTCTTTTCTTGTCTCAATCTCACTAAAAAATGAAGTATATCCCCCTCTAATTGATTTGGGTCTTTGATTAGATCTTGTAAATGTTTATTTGAGTCTTCCACATGATCTCATAAATGAACCTTCATTTCATTTTCCTATTTGTAACCAGTATTCTACTTGGGCAGATGAAACAAAGTTGGGGAGCATGTGCCTCTAGTCATTATGGTAGAATTAAGCCACTAGCCTCTGTCATTATGTTGGGGGCATGGAATCTATTTCAAGCAAAACTTTTTCTCTGTTTCAAGCTTGTGTAAAAATGAAATCTATCTTAAGAAAAAAGAATTCTCCCTTTCAAGCTTGTGTAAAAATTAAACCTATCTCAAGCACACTTTTTTCTCTGTTTCAAGCTTATGTAAAAATGAAACTTATCTCAAGCTTAGTATTTGTTCCTTCTCATGCTCGTAAATACATGAGAATAATTTACTGAGTATACTTTTATCACTTTTCGAGCTCATTAAAACTCTAAGAAAAAGGAACCCCTTGGAGTCCTCTTTAAGCTCTTTTTAGACCCTCAAAATATGAAAAGATTATCGAGTAAACTTGTTTTGTTTGTTCTCGTAAAAGTATATGAAGAAACTTCTACTTAGTATAAGTTTACCCCTTTTGTAGACTATGTAGACTATTTATGAAAAATGTATATTTTGATCAATCATGGTCAAAAGAGTTCCCCTTGTATTATTTTACACTTTTTTCGGCCTTGGGAGACTAGAATTATGAAAAAACCATATGGAGTTTTCATTTTATGTATTTTCAAACTCCCTAAATATGAAAACAATATTGGGTTACACGTTCACTGCACTCGTAAAAACAAAACAGTGTAGGACTTTTCAATCATGATAAGACTGAATCACTCCTTCCTAGGGTTCGTTAAAAATACTTCGAAAAACTTATCCAAAGGATAAACTTATACTACAAACATATGTTATCCTCCTCAAGCTTGCATAAAAATAAAGAGGTACTTTCTAGAATTGGTGGGGGGAAATTAGGAAAACAATGTATTCACTCTGGAACATGACACTCCTTCACTTTCGTGTATGATTGGGCTGTGAAATCCAATTACCTATTTGTTGATCACACCTCCTTGAAAGTCTTCATACTGGTTTTTGATGAGTCACTGCTTCCAATTTCATATAGTGTCGCCAATATGTTCAAGAGAAGTTTAACCTTAGTTAAAGTTACTTTGCAATCTTCAAAGCCTTCAATATTGTCAACCATCCCTGAGACAGTCCTGAATCACTCTTGAATCACTCCTAATTTGTTTCTCAAAACTTAACATGTGTTTCGTGTCATAGGCCCTCCTGTGATGGGTTGCTTCCTATCGACTTCAGTTCATTCTCTAGGTTCAATCATTGCCACTTGCATAGAGTGTCACTTTATTCTCCACTAAACAATGCGACAACCTTTCTAACTGGGTCAAAATAAAAAGTAAATTCTAGAGCTCTTGATGAGGAATATTATCTCAACCACCTAGACTCGAGCTCCTATCTATTTGGGCCTCATCCTAGGATTGATGGATTTAATTCCACTCATTATGAATCCTATTCCCCATTTTTGTGCATCTCATCCCATGGAAAATGGATCTCCAACCTCCCCCTTCTCCCTTTTAAATACAATGCTACTCAATGGAGAGCACATTTTCATTTTGGCACTTAACTTATGCCCTTATGTTGTCCAATTGAGATTGAAGGCTTGTTGTGCAAAGGAGGATTGGATATCTTTGGAGTGTAGGCTTATGACATCAAGGCATGGGTTGTATTCTTCCTCTCTTACTTGTTAATACAATATACACCGTTTTTCTCACATGACTTTCTCATTGTTTGCATTCATTGTATTAGAGCTCCTTGATCTTCTAATTAGTATTTTCTTGAATTATAGTATGCTTTGATCCTTTGGTTTGTCTTTGTGTTGTAGGTTCTAATATTCAGAGATTGAAGTGGAACAAGAATCAAGCAGCGAAAGGATCCAGGTGGAGATCTACTTTGTAAAACATGTATATCTCTTTCAAACTTTGCTGGAGAGAAATTGTATTTATTGTCTGGTTTGTTCTAGATTTGAATTGTAAATCTAGAGAGATCACTTTTGTTAGCAAGAAGGATTGTCCATCTAACAAAAACTCATCTTTTTCTCTCTCACAATATCCCTGGTTTACACTATCCCTTGTTTACATTAGAACATCTTCTTCACAGTGTGGATCCAACTTAAGGGTAGTGAGCTGCAAGATAGTAGCTATGTAAGTGTTATACAATTGGGAGAAGAATGGAAATCCCTTCTTTAGTTGCCCAATAATTCAATGAGATTAGTACCCAAATATGAATATTATTTGTGGATATTGATTTTTTCATCTCTATGTGAAAGGTGTGAGGTGTATAAAGTTCCTTTTACTATCTGCATTTTTAAATAACTGACGAAGGTTCTTTAACAATGCGCAAATTATGTCTTTAAAATCCTGTATGCTAACTGCTGCAGGAAATCACATCATGCATAACCGTGTGTGTGTTTGTGATTATTGTAATATTGGAGTGGTACCTCGGCGAGCCTCAGTTCCCATTTATTTGATTTCAGTTGTCTTACTTTAGTTATACTCTACCAAATAGCTGTTTATGGATATTTGCAAATTCTTACCTTTATATTTGAAACATTGGTTGGGCTGTGCTAGTGTTCTTATATGCTGATTTTATTTCGGGTAACAAAGCTGCTAGTCGATTCTTGAAATTACAAACATTGTAATTAATAATAAGTATTATGTTTGTAGAGTTACATATAGTGATATTTAGATTGTTTGTATGGCCGACTTCCCTCCCTTTAGACAAATCTGGTGGACAATTCATGAAGTTAACGAATTAACAACACAACTGTGGTGTGTGTAGGATTACGTATACATACGTCTAAATTGTTTAACTGATGAATTGACTATATCGACCGCACCCGTAAATTGATTTTTTTTGTTGTATTATAGACGGGTTTCACTCAATGGGATTAGCACGTAAGACAATCTTTACATACATTCCAGCAATGAATAATCTACAATTTTCATTGTCAACTGGTGTGCATTGTGAAGGTTGTTTAATATGTAATTATATTCTAATTGAACCTCTTGCATAGGTCATGGTGTGTGCGCAGTATCCGCAGAGTCCGATGATGTTTCGAATGTGGTTATATTTTTTAACTAAACCTCTCATGTATTTCATGCCTTATACCCAATTGACGAAGTGATACACACTGGTTTCATGGGATGTTCGATGTGCTTTTCAACGGTAAGTAGAGATGTTGTAACATGATAATATTATGGGATGTTGGATGTGCTTTTCAACGGTAAGTAGAGATGTTGTAATATAATAATATAATAAACTTGCCATGTATATTATGCTTTATGCTTAATTGACAAAGTAATAGGATGTTGTATATGGTTTTTAACGGTAAGTAGAGATGTTGTAATATAATAATATAATAAACTTGTCATGTATATTATGCTTTATGCTTAATTGACAAAGTAATAGGATGTTGTATATGGTTTTTAATGGTAAGTAGAGATGTTGTAATGTAATGTATTTTAATGTTTTGTAAATAAAAAGAAGAGTTAAATTAAATAAAAAGGTTAATGTAATGTATTGTAAATATTTTAACTTGTTAAAATAAAATAAAAATAAAAACTCATGGTATTAATTTATAATATTAAGTTATGGTATTTATGTGGAATATAATCTATTTAAAAGGGGAAATTAAACCAATCTATAGCATTGAAAAAGATCAAATATCTCTTGACATACAAACCTACAAATCTCTTTAAAGTAAAAAAGATTTAATTAATCTAAATTATTTGATCTGTTAATGCTTGTTAAATTCAAAATTAAGATAAAACTTTTCGTATATTATATATAATAATCTTAGGGTGTCATGATGGTGGTGGTGGTGGTTAACGTCCATTGAGATCAAATTGGTCTATTGGACCTATAATTTTCTTAGTTTTTAATTGTCTGGCTCCTCATCTTTCTTGGCAAGATTGGTGTTGTAGCTTTCTTTTTTTTCTCTACGGTCTTCCAACTTCCTTTATCTTGCATCTCCTTCATCTCTTCTAGTTCTTGGGACATTGGTGTCTTAGCTTCACGATCTATTGTGTTCGTCCTTTTGAAAATAGTTAGAGAAAAAGTTTGGTCTAGGAGATTTGCTTTGCTGTTAAATGAAGATTTATTTTGTGCGATATTCGAATCCTCATAATTGTTGATGCTTGTGGTGTTGTCGAGTTCACTTCATCATATATTATATATAATACAGGGTGCAAAATCTTTAATCACCCAAGTTGTGGTTACAATGGTTATTTTTTCCTTGTTTTATATATATGGATGGATTATGTGACGAATTGATAGTTCGTAAACTTACGAATGTCACCAGGTGGCACTCTGACACCTAGCTGGCCGATGGGTGTGGTGTGAATACAGCGCGTGGAGTCGAGACATCAAATCGGTATAGGAAGCGAGGTCGGCCCCGCTGCAAATCATATATTGGACAATAAGTAAGTTTGCAGCATTTTAAGTGGTCAACGCAGTGTTTTGGGTTTAGTAGGCCATGGTGGAATTTCATATTTATATATGTCTAACGAACTCTATGATGTGTAAATGGTGTTATATATATATATATACGGGCCGTTGTACGTAGTGTGACACCTATGGGAGGTAGGCCCACTAACATTTGGGATTTCGGGAAATTCGACCGTGACCTTTTACTGGTAGTTTTGCAATTAGAATGGGTTTAACTATTTAGGTATATCATGATTGATGGCACTTCTGTGCCTCGGCTTTGGTAAGTATCCCACTATAAGGGTGGAATTAAAGAAAAATTGCAGGTTCTTCGTAAACTTTACATACGAGATGCAAGTGAAAAGCATATGGCTCGATAAATTTTTACCAAAGCAAACTATTAACTAAGGCCTCCATAAAAAAATATTTTAGTAAATTTCATGAGAGATATGCACAAAAGGACGCAAGTGTCAAAAACAAGTTATTTTATGAGAAAATGTTGTAAAGCACGTGGAGTAACATGAAGGATATTTGAAGTCAATTAGTTTAGTTCAAAGTAGAAAAAGTATGATGTTGGGTAAGTTGATTGTACAATTTTGAAGTATAAGAATAAATGTAATTATTGATTGTTTGACAGAAGAATGGTGTTAGATGTGAGATTTTTGTGATCTATATTATAGACGGATATTTTTTAAATTAATCATTTGAATTTGGTCAATATTTTGAATTAACAAATATAATTCATCCAAACAATGATCTTAACCATAAAATTTTTGATATAAGAAGAGATTAGTGTTTCCCACTTGTGGAATCCTAAGTTCTCCTTTAACGTCCAATCCATCCAAGAACAACACAAATCCATAAACAAAATAATGGACACAGTTTTGCGCGCGCACATTGAAATGAGAATATGAGTGGGGCTGGATACAATTGATAGGCACCTATCTTTATGGTTCTCAAAAGGTTGTTTCTAATTTTTAATTTATGGACTACCTGCACATAAATGTTCTTTATCGAATGTAAGGTAGCGGCTTGAATTGATTGAATGTATCACACAAAAGCATGTGCTTTTGAATTGATTCATATTACAAAAGCCGTCGTTTATAAGTTACAGAGATTCGTCGTCTTTAAAACTATTATAACAATTTGTGGGTCGTACATTGCTCGATTGCACATGAGCGCTGGACGAATATATGGCATGTGTATACCACTGTAGATAATTTCTCCTCCCATGGCGCTATATAAGGACGAATATATGGCATGTGTATCCCACTGTAGGCAATTTCTCCTCCCATGGCACTATCTATATACATATATATATATATGCGAGACTGGAAACAGCCGGCGGAATTTGTGTAGTCCAGATGGCACTGTGTCGGTGCAGATATGTGACTTAAAATGTGAACAAATTACGCTTCACGTTCAGAGTAATAGTGCATCCATGAACCATAAACGCTCATGGTAGTTGGCCACACAAAGCTTAATGTTAGGGAAATCACCTTCATAGCTTGATCGTATAAAATATGTATTAATCACCAACTCGTTAGTACAATATATAGATATTTTTAATATATTTTGTTTTGAATGGTTTGGAGTTGAATTAGATATATATTATAATAGTAGGTACATCCCTTTAGGTTTAAAAATTGATAGAATCTATTTGGAATTTTGTTTATTTATTTATTATTTTTTAATATTAATTAAAAAGTTGAAAATAATTATTAAAAAAATTAAATAAATATTATATAGTGTAAGTGTAATAAAAATTTTAAATTTATTTATATATTTATTATTTAGATTTATAGTAATTTTGAACTTATTAAGTGTGGAGAGATCAAATATTTCAAGATATAAATTTTGTTTTAAATATAATATTTGAAAAATATTATCATCTCCACATTTTTAATTATAAAAATATTTTTATTTTTAATTTTATATATATGTGGTGTGAGAAAGATTTAGCCATTAAAAAAAATAAGAAGGTCATCAACCCCACCCTAGAAGATCAAAAAGTATCTCTTTATTTTAACTAGCTCAAAGAAGAAAATTAATATAGCAAAGATTAGAACGAATTCTCATGAGCTCCATAGTGAAACAGGTCGTTGGGCAGTTCCTAAAACGCCATCGATGGAAAGGCTCTGCCATATTTGTGAGAATAGGAACATCGAGGATGAAAACCACTTCCTCTTAGAGTGCCCTGGGTACAACCACATTGGATCTCAATTTCACAATCTTTGTTACAATACTAAATTGGATCTCAGTTTCACAATCTTTGTTACAATACTAACCTTCCTAGCCTTTTACAATGTCAAAGTTATAGTGAGCTCGGGAGGCTTCTCTCTAAGCTTTTTGAGCATAGATATAAAATCTTAAATCAAAATAAATAATCTGTTTCTTTAGGTCCGATAGACCAATGTTTGGTCTCAGCAGATGTTAACCACCATCATCATCATCATCATCATATAGATAATATCTTTATTCGGGATTAATTATATATAAAACTTATAAATTTAGTATATTAAAATTACTAAATTTATATATGTTTATTAATTAAGTTTAAATGTGAAATTCTGAATATAATGATTATTAATAAGAATTTTTAAATTTTTTTTGGAAGCTTGGTAGGAGGACATCTTCATCATGTCAAATTTCACAAGATTTGAACTCAAGATTTTTGGTTCAGTTAGACTTTGAACTCAAGACTTTCGGTTCATTTAGACTTCATTTCCACAACCATTACCAAGTGAACTACCCCAAGCAAGCAAAAAAACTATTATTTTAAATTATATGGTTAAATGAATTTATATGTTGTTATATGTATATGTATTTATATGTCATTGTATTTGTATGACATTTATGGAAAATAGCTCTATTAACATTTGGGATTTCATAAAATTCGCCTGTAACGTTTCATTCATCTCACGAAACTTGTAGTTCTGCGATTAGAATAAATTTAACTATTTAGATATATCATGATTGATGGCACTTTGGTAACTATCTCACTATAACGGTGGAATTAAAGAAAAATTACATGTTCTTCGTAAACTTTACATACGAGATGCAAGTGAAAAGTATATGACTCAATAAATTTTTACCAAAGCAAAGAAAGCAAACTATTAACTAAGGTCTCCATAAAAAGGTATTTTAGTAAAATTCATGAGAGATATGCACAAAAGGACGTAAGTGTCAAAAACAAGTTATTTTATGAGAAAAATGTAGTAAAGCACCTGGAGTAACGTGAAGGATATTTTAAGTCAATTAGTTTAGTCCAAAGTAGAAAAGTACGACGTTTGGTAAATTGATTGTACAACCTTGAAGTATAAGAACATGATGCAATTATTGACGGTTTGACAGAAGAATAGTGTTACGCTAAAATTTGGTGTGACAGGAGATTGGTGTTCGTCGCTTGTGGAATCCTAAGTTCTCCTTTAACGTCCAATCCATCCAAGAACAACACAACTCCAGAAACAAAATAATGTCCATGAAAATAATGGAGGAGTTGGTGATAGGTTCGTTGACCATAAAGTTGTCAATAACGCTGTGGACAGAGTTTCACGCGCGCACTTTGAAATGAGAATATGAGTGGGACTGAATACAATTGATAGACACCTATCTTTATGGTTCTCAAAAGGGTGTTTCTAATTTGTAATTTATGGACTACCGGCACATTAATGTTCTTTATTGAATGTAACGTAGCGGCTTGAATTGATTGAATGTATCACACAAAAGCATGTGCTTTTGAATTGATTCATATTACAAAAGCCGTCATTTATAAGTTACAGAGATTCGTTGGCTTTAAAACCATTATAACAATTTGTGGTTCGTACATTGCTGGATTGCACATGAGCGCTGGACGAACATATGGCATGTGTGTCCACTGTAGGCAATTTCTCCTCCCATGGCTCTATATATATATATATATATGAGACTGGAAACATCCGGTGGAATTTGTGTACTCCAGATGGCAATGTGCCGGTGCAGATATATTACTTAAAATGTGAACAAATTACGCTTCACGTTCAGAGTAATAGTGCATCCATGAACCATAAACGCTCATGGTAGTTGGCCACACAAAGTTTAATGTCATGGAAATCACCTTCATAGCTGGATGTATGAAATATGTATTAATCACCTACTAGTAAGTACAATATATAGATATTTTTAATATATTTTGTTTTGAATGGTTTGGAGTTGAATTAGATATATATTATAATAGTATGCACAAACTTTAGGTTTAAAAATTCATAGAATCTATTTGGAATTTTATTTATTTATTTATTATTTTTAATATTGATTAAAATGTTGAAAATAATTATTAAAAAAATTAGATTATTTATTAATATTATATAGTGTAAGTGTAATAAAAATTTGAAATTTATTTAAATATTTATTATTTAGATTTATAGTAACTTTGAATTTATTAAGTGTGGAGAGATCAAATATTTCAAGATATAAATTTTGTTTTAAATATAAAATTTGAAAAAGGTAGCACCTCCACATTTTTAATTATAAAAATATTATTATTTTTAAATTTATTAAAACATATATATATATATATAATATCTTTATTAGAGGTTAATTATATATAAAACTTATAAATTTAGTATATTAAAATTACTAAATTTATATATGTTTATTAACTAAGTTTAAATGTGAAATTCTGAATATAATGATTATTAATAAGAATTTTTTAATTTTTTTTGTAAGTTTGGTAGGAAATCTTCATCATGTCAAAATTCACAGGATTTGAACTCAAGACTTTTGGTTCAGTTAGACTTTGAACTCAAGACTTCTTAGACTTCATTTCCACAACCATTGCCAAGTGAACTACCCCAAGCACACAAAAGAATTATTATTTTAATTTATACGGTTAAATGAATTTTAATTTACAGCTATTATTTGTACTTAAGTTGATAGGTATGTTTAGTATAAAATAGGCTTTTGACAATTTTAATTTGAATATCACTAATTATTAGGTATATGGTACAGATTTAGTCTCGATGGAATATGTTGGGATATTTATAATAGTGTTCACATATAAGGTTAACATTTATCTCCAAATTAATTATGTTATTTTAATTAATTTATGTTAAATTAATTAATTAAATTTTTTTATATCAATATATATATTAGACACGCTGTATTGATATGCTATGGTATCTTCTTATCGATAATTTAAAATAAATTATAAATTTATAATTTAATTAAATTTTATAATTTATTTATTCTCAATAGGAACCATGTGAGATGTCCTTTGGAGTAAGTATTTCAATACTGGTTAAGAATTGATATTTATCATCACTTGCCATCCATTTATTTAATATAAAAAATCTAAACATGTATATTTGTTAAATTTAGCATATATAAAAAAAAATAATGATATAATAGAAGGGTGGCTTCTTCTTGAATATTTGATGTATTTGGTAAATTTGTTATCTATGACAAACTAAATTACATGTACCAAAACCCACGGTATTATATAAAATTTAATACCAATACATTATATCATCTTATGACAAACTAAATTATATGTACCAAAACCTACGGTATTAAGGCTCTGACAGCGGAGTGATTCACGTTATTAAGACCCTGTTCAGATTTCGATACCAAACTGATCTATCGTGTAATCACGTTGGTTTTCAGCCTATCATATATGATGCGGACCAAGGTCAAGATATCTTACAATAATATTCCACATATGACGTGAACAACAAGTGTAAATATACCTTAAAGTACTTCGAGATATGATGTGGACCAAATATGGGACAAGGTTAGGTTTTGATACCTCAAGGACAAAACTCACAATCGAACTTCCAAATAATGTGGACCAGATATTAAGATCGAAATAACTTGCCATAGAACTTTAAACGAAGAAAATGTATAATATTAATGTTTATAAAATTAAAATATAAAGAAATACGCCCACTTTAATATAAGTTTATATATGGGGAGGGAAGCTTTAAATGAATGAAAGGGAGAAGATAAACTATGAAAGAAAACGTAAAATAAAAGTAAAGTTTTACTTTTGGATGGGTTTTTTTGCACATAAAAAGGTGGGGTTGGGTTGTTTTTATTTTATTTGGGCACATGACCAGGGGACATGGAAGCATGTCTTCTTAATGGATTAACATGAATTGCAATCTCAACATGAGGGATGCCCCTAGGCTTTTGTCTAGTGCTCAAGAGATAGATTACCACCCTTGTACTTCCACTTTGTAATGAGTATATTAATTATGGAAGAAGATTTTTGCACCTACTCACTTGACCTAGTTGCCCCATATGACTAGTCAAATGTTGTTAGCCTTACTCTCACATTAAAAACAATAATAAGTCCAAAAATATTAAATTAATTAAATCATGAAAGTTATGATTTATTCCTACTTTTCTAGATTGGGTTTGTTCCTCATAATTTGGAGTCGGATTAGGCCTAGTTGGTTAAGAGATTCTCTCCAACTAGTTAGGCTCTTAGATTGGTGTTTGGTTGAGAGATTTGATCAACCATAGTGTCCAAGATAGACGTACTATCTTGAGACAAACTTCCTCATGTATTTATTTGTATTATTATCATTATTTGTATCTCACATTATGAGAGAGAAATACAGTAAGATTGAGGCCTTTTCCACCATTTCTATATCCCTAGTATTTTTTCATGTGTATTAATTTTGTTTAATATTCTACATGTGGTATCAGAGCATTAGCCTATTGAAAAATCGATTGTGCATTCAAACACTATGGTTTCTTTTTATGCAGTTTCTTTGTAGTTTTCTGAGCAAATCTTGAAGTTGAATATGGTTGCAGAGTTAGTTTTGGATTTGCGAATTTCTGGTTTGTGGTTGACTGGCAGAAACCTTGGCATGTGTGAGGGACTGTGAAGGATTTCCCAACGAGAAAATTTGGAGGGCCCGGTATTTAGTAGCATGCTCCATTCCTTAATCAAGCAGGAGAGCCATGCATGTTGAATTGAGAGAGTCAGAAGATCTGTTTTCAACTGCGTCTGTTTGAGGATTAAAATCATTGAGGATTGAAATTGTTGATAGTTTGAAGGCCCGCGTGTTGAGGACCGTGAAACCATCAGCATTGGAGATGTGGGCTTCTTCAACCATTGGGCAAATGCGGTAACACTGTCATCTCTTTGTATATCGAGTGTATGAAACACCACATGGTTTTTTCTTGCTCTTGCAGAAAGAGGGATAGAAATGTACTAGAGATAGGACAAGTGAAATAGCACCAAGTGCAACAATAAGCTCAGAACGCAGATGTCATCGAATACGATCCAGAGACAAGACATGGATATCCTGTGATGTGAACGCAGAAGGCCACAACAGAAATAATGAGTTGACAGATGAACTCCTTGTAGAGAGCGTGGATTGTGTGTAGGTACTGAAAGCTCATCACAGAGTGTTGAGTCTGCATGTTGAAATCATGTAGGAAATTGTTGTTCGAATATTGTCTTGTCACTATTTCTAGCCACATTCCATAAAATTCACAGCACTTGGCGCAATCACCAGCACAGTGCCGAGATGATTTCTCCATGGGCATCGACATTAGTTTTTCTATGGCGACATCGACATGGCTAATGACTTGCTGCGATGTGCTAAATGTTTTGTTGTTTCTTAATCAAAATTCGATTGGACAGATGTACATGAGCCATGGAGCTGCAGAAGATCCAAGTCTGCGCATATTTAAAAAATCTTGTATTTTTTTCAACTGAATATACAAATATCTAGTATGAAGGATAGATAGTGTTTTATTGAAAACATTTATAAAGCGGTTTTGTAAATCAAGCGAAGACCCCCGAAATTTGGCAAGGAGTTTGTGACTATTCACAGGGCCGGTGGAATACTAAGCGATGTGTGAAAGACATGCCTGAGGGAAGAACTAACCAGGGAAGAAAGCCAGCAGCATGGAGAAGCTTTCTTCACTATGTTGAAAAAATAAATATATTTATAGATGAGTGATTTAGCGTCTTCAGTGTGAACGCAACCTTACCGTGGAGAAGCTTTTGAAAGGACATGAAAGTTAATGCTGCTTAAATTTTTATAAGCATAAAGTGAATGGCGAATATGTGTTGTATGGCGAATGACGTATCTGCTCGCTTCGACGATATGTGTTGTATGATGCTTCTTCAGCGGGGATGCACTTCCCCCCGAAAAAAAAAGTGAATGGAAAATATACCTTTACATGCATAAGTTGTAAAGTTTAAAAGGAAACGCCAGTGACTTTAAGTGACTTCATAAAGTTGTAATAAATAGTTTAATGGGAAATATATAAAGGTTTTTTTTAAAGAGCCATCATAAAATTTTGTATGGGGAATAAGAGTGTATGTAATAATAAGGGCATCTTTTAATATTTTGGAGTGATAAGTTTTTTTTGGAGTGAGAAGTGATTTTTGTACATTTTGGGGAGATAAGTGGTATTTGTAATTCTTTGGGTAATGGAGTAATAAGTGACTTTCTGGAGTCATAAGAAGCATATTTTGTAAATTTTGAGTGATAAGGGAATATTTTTTAAAGAAAAACTCGGTGTTGTAATCCAAAGCAATTTTTTACTTTGAGAAAGATTGAGTTAGTGAACATCCAAGTTTTTGAAGACAATTTACCTCCAAGAAGTTCTCAAACTTTGTGCTTGAGAAGTTTCAATGAAGATGTTGTAAAGATGAAAGGTTGATGTACTCAAATACTTGAAAAAGACATATTTTTTGTGGTGTTGAATTGTCCTAGATCTGCCCGAAATTGAATAAGTGGATCTGAGGAACACCTTGTGTAGTGCATGATTCTTGATGTTGCTTATTTTTGTGTCTAGTTTTGACACTACAATTATCTTATCTAACACACACAAGGAGTCTAAAGCAAGTGAACAAAACAAGCACATTAATCAAAGCACTTGAAATTAGGAAGCTGCAACGAGCATTCAATCAAGCACAAACAATCACACACATTTGCGCAACTACAATGCATAATCAAAGTTGGCAACATCTACATTCTACATCAACAAGAAAATTCACACAAGGCAATCAAATTAGAGCAACTACAAACTCATGCATTTCAAAAGGCTACATCAACATTTCACGACAATTGCTCATTGTGTAACTTGGAAAATCATAATTTGCAAGTTAACTTGTAAACAAATTCAAATAAAATTGAGTTGAATTGTAAAGGTGTATTCTCGGTAGAAACTGACAGTCAAATTGTGAATTTATAGGAGGTAAAGTGTGTCAATTCTCCTCAACTGAGTTAATTAAGAAAGTCAATTCTCTTCAAGTGAGTCAATATCATTAGAACTTGCCATTGTAAACATTTGGTGCATTTTCGGTGGTATCAGACACCCTCATCAAAATTCAAGTGAGCGTGAGTTCAACCATTGCATTGGTAAACTAAATCAGGCACACAAGTTCAAGAATTCAAGTGAGCGATATCTTCAAATCTCGCAAGCGTTACAAGCAAGAATCAAGAAAAATCAAGCAAGCAAGTGAGCCAATACAAGAGAGCATGTCAAAATTCATAATGGGTAAAGGAGGAAAACGTCTTCAAAGTGCTGAACTGGAGATTAAATATTTGTAGGGTTGCAATCATGAGTTACAAAACAAAGTAGAAATACTAGAATGGAAGTTGAAGCAGAATAAAACCTTAATCAATCAAATGACCAGTACATTAGAAGCAGCGAAATACTTTCAAATTGAGCTCGAAATGAAAGAAAAACTCATTCATGCACTCCAAATTAAGTTAAGTGAAACGCAAGATTTACTTGATGCACAATGTGTAGAGAAGATAGATGCAAGTTGTGACACAGAAGACCTCATCGCAACAACAAATGAAAGTTGTGATACAAGCAATCTTATTCAACATATTGATCCAAAATGGATCCTAAAACCTCTAAACCTCTAAGTCTTCAAATATTGGAAAACACTATCGCGTGGAAAAAAGGTGAAAAAATGGCAGAAAACCCAAGTTAAAGTGAAAGCGGAGAAGCGCAGCCTTAGTGCCCCAGAGCCGTTAGATCTACGGTATCAACAGATGAGATTGAATTGCATCGGAGAAAGCCAAGCAGTATTAACGGGCCTTAGCCTTAAGAGAAATTAGATAGCAATACAAGAGAAATAATGTGAACCCTTGATCGAGCGTGCAGATCAACGGTCCAGATCAACAACCAATATCGCATCGCATAATTCCAAAGGGAGGACTTACCACAGGCCTAGAGACTTAGCGATATGCGATTGCGACTTATCACATCGCACCAAACCAACGAGGAAAGGACCCATAGTATCCCGAAGGGCCGATATGCGATATGCTAATATCAGTGATTGGCGAGTGTAATGGTGCAATAATGCAGAAGACCCATGACCCTGCGATATGCAATATGCCGATATCGACGATCAGCGATCAACGGAGAAATGAGATCAGAACCAAATAAAAAGGGATGTTGACATGCGACTTTCGATTGTGATCAAGGTGGAGTCGACAGGGTTTATAGAGGTGGCACTATAAAATTTGAAATCCGAGATGCGGCATTTTGTCGGGTTTTTTTTGTGTTTTGGTGTATTTCCATTATACAATCGAAATACAAAGGAGACCATGGCATATGGACGCTGCAACTTGTGACATCAATATAACACGGACTTGAAAGGGATTATGGACGTGATTGGATATTATTTGAAGTCCAATAGAAAGTGCTTTTGTCGGATTTTCTATGTTTTCTATGTATTCTCTTTTGGAGACCAAAAATGCATTGTTTTAAGGATTTTGTCGGGGGAAGGCCAAACAGCCAGTTCCACCCATGCCCGCTAGTGTTTCATCCTGTTAGCAGCCTTGTACCCCTAGCATCTCAACAATGAGTGCATGAATGCTCGATGGGAGGCAGAGAGCTCGGGGAAGAGGGGAAATAGACGGAAGCCAGAGAGCCCGAAAAGGGAAATGAACAGACAACGCTGTTAGGCTTAAAAAGCCATCCAATGGCATAACAGAGATGTTCAGAGGAGTCAGCTGAAGATAGTCATAGAACGACGGTCAGTTAGTCAGATTGAGGCAGATTAAATAGAGGAACAGGACGGAGGGAGAGTCTATGCACTCTTTTAGACTCAAGGTTTTCGAGTAGATACCTCTTTGATGTCATTGTTGTGTTGAGACTCTGTTTTGAGCTCACTCTTGTAGTAATCTATTCTTAAAGACTTAATATAGAGGTCGACACTGAAAGCTGGAGCAGGAGATGCAGCCAGTAAGTCTGGTGAACTCCTTGATTATTTGTTATGTTGATGTGTGTTTCTATTATGTTTTCTGACTATTAATTGTTTATATTATTCGCAATCTTTTCGATCTGTTGCGCTAATTAATATAGGAATTCCTGCACATATGTCTGTAATACCTTAATATTGATTTAAGATCTCATTTTCAGATCAAGTGGTATCAGAGCATTTGGTTTGTTAAGGTTAGACAAGCTTGTGTCGGATTCTGAATGCTAACTAGATTAAAGCTCAGACTAGGAGAAGGAGAACATGTCGAGGCTAATCCAGAGATTGGAAGAGTCTATTATCAGAGGATAATGGCAGAAGAAGCTCCATTGGGATCAGAATCTCAGTTTATATAAATTTTTATGACAATTCGAGCTATGGTGGAAGAGATGTATCTAGAATTTAAGAAGGGTCGAGGTGAAAGCACTTCAACACCCAAACTAGACAAAGGAGCAGAGGAACCTTTTCTAGTTGCCTCTCTAGAAGGCAAAGGAAAAGGAGGAATGCCTCCTCCACCATCTCCTCCATCATCACCTTCATCATCCTCATCATCTTCTAGCTCTTCTAATAAAAAGAAGAAAACTTCCTTAATCAAATTAGATGTGAAGTTTGATTTGCCAATTTATGATGGAGAACTCAATGCAAAAAAGCTAGATAATTGGATAAGACAAATTGATGTATATTGCAGGGTACAAAATGTTGATTCAGAAAGGAATAATATTCAGATGGCTAGCCTTTGACTTGGAGGAACTACATGAGTATGGTGGGAAGGCAAGATACAAGTTGATCTGCAAAAACATGGTAAAATCATTTCTACGTGGAATGGATTTGTTTCTCCTATCAAAAAGCAATTCTATCCTTTAGCTTACATGCAGCAGGCAATGGTGAGTTGGCAAACTCTTCGTCAATTGAACGGTCAAAGTGTACAAAGTTATACTTAGGAATTCAGAAAGAGAGCTTTAACTCTAGGTATATCATTAGATTCACTTGAGACTTTATTGAAGTATATAGGTGGTCTTCATAGCTATTTAAAGCATACTATCCTCATGTTTAATCCCACTAGCTTAGATGATGTATCAGTTCAAGCCACACATCTAGAAGCTAGAGGTAAGAATGTAAACCCAGAGGTTGGGGGAACATCTAAATATTCTGTAAGAAAGAACAAGGAAAATAAGAAACTGAAATGGAAGGAGAGGAAAGAAAACACTGTACAAAAGGATAAACCTTCATGCACTCATTGCAAGAAAGAAGGACACGATGAGGCACACTACTGGTCTTTGCATCCAGAACGGAGACCTAAGAAGTTTGATGGAAGGAAGAAAAAGAATGCTGCAGCTATTCAGCAAGACTTGGGATCAGATTCGGGCGATGAAGCAACAATTATAGCCACAGGTATTGAAGGTAAATATTCTGAAGCATCCACAAGTAATTTTGCATAATCTGTTGATAATGAAAGTAATGAGAGGGAAAGAAATGAGCTTTTTCGTATTAGAGTAATTTCTAAGCACAATAAGGTAGATACTTTGTTTGATAGTGGGTCACAAGTAAATTTGATTTATGAAACAATTGTAAAGAAGTTGGGATTACAAACAAAAGCTCATGAGAAGGCATATCCATTAGGTTGGGTGTGTGATAAAACATAGCTACAAGTAAAGAGACAATGTAAACTTAGGTTTGCTATTGGATCAACATTTGTAGATGAGGTTGAGTTAGATATAGTTCCATTAGATATATGTGGTATTGTTTTCCGAAGTCCATACTTGTATGATAGGAAAGCTATTTTCTATAGAGCTGAAAATAAGTATCAACTCACTAAAGATGGAATGGAATATATTGTAAGAGCTAAAAAACTCAAGGGTAACTATTCTCTCATAAACTTATGTCAGATGAAAAGAATTGTGAATTCAAGTAAGTAGTTTTTACTAATGGCTATAAAGGCAAAGGATCCTGAAAAATCCAATGCATTTGAAGGCTGTGATTCTAAACAGAAAGCTGATTTAGTTAAAGTTGTTTCAGAGTATGATTTCTAATTCAAGAACCTAAAGGTCTGCCACCCAAGCGAGAAATAGTACATGATATTTATTTGCAGCAAGATGCTCCATTACCTAACATTGGAATGTACATGTTATTAGCTTTAGAGAATGCATAGATAAAGAAGCAGGTATAGGAGTTGTTCGATATAGGGTTTATATGACCAAGCCCATCACCATGTGGATATCCAATCGTGCTAGTGAGAAAGAAATATGGATCATGGAGAATGTGCATTGACTATAGAGCACTAAATAAAATAACGATCAAGAATCGTGATCCTCTTCCTCGTATTGATGATCTATTAGATCAATTGAAAGAAGCAGTTTAATTTTCTAAGTTAGACTTGTAAAGTGGTTATCATCAGGTCAGAGTTCCAGAAAAAGATGCATGGAAGACTACTTTCAAGACAAATCAAGGACTTTATGAATGGTTGGTTATGCCTTTGGGCTTAACTAATGCTCCTGCTACATTTATGAGAGTCATGACTGATGTACTCAGACCTTTTATTGATGACTTTGTAATTGTTTATTTAGATGACATTCTTGTTTTTAGTAAGAAATGGGAAGACCATGTAAAGCATGTAAAGCAGACTTTAGATGTTTTAAAAAGATAAAATCTCTATGTAAAACTGTTAAAATGTGAATTTGGCAGAACATCTTTAAATTATTTGGGTTATATTGCAGGGGGTGGTGAATTGAAGATACATCCCTCTAAGGTTGAAGTCATTGTGAATTGGCCTAAACCCAAATCTGTTATAGAGGTTAGGAGTTTCCTACGAGTAGCACAATACCGAAGAAAGTTTATTGCTAACTTCTCATTGATTGCAACTCCATTACAAGCTTTAACAGGATTGAAATAGGTGTTTTAGTGGGGAGGCAAACAACATAAAGCCTTCGACACCTTAAAAGAGAAAATCACTAAAACACCAGTACTAGCACTGCTAGATCTTCAACATCCATTTGAGATGAGACAAATGCCAGTGACTTTTCCATGGGCGCAGTGTTGATGCAACACAGAAAACCCATATGCTATCAATCTAAGACATTTACTTATGCAGTAGTTAATTATCCCACATATGATAAAGAATTGTATGCATTAGTACAAAGTGTGAAAAAGTGGAAACATTACCTAATGGGTAAGGAAACAATCATACACACAGATCATCAATCACTTCAATATTTGCACTCACAAACTAAATTGCAGCAATCAAGACATTATAGATGGATGGGTTTTCTACAACAATTTCATCTTCTCATCAGATATAAGAAGGGCATACACAATAGGGTTATATATATGTTGTTAAGACCAATCATAAATGCATCTACTATACTTAAGCATAACTTAGTAATACATGAAAGTTACATGGAACAATATGCTCAAGGTGTAGATTTTAAAGATGTATATGCAAATTTAAGTCATGGCAAGCAAGTAGAAGAATTGGATTATTATGTAAAGTACCAACTCTTATATCATTTGGGAAAGTTATTCATTCCACAAATTGAAAGAGTTAAGATAATCCGAGAAGCACATATTTCTCTAATATCAGGTCATTTTGGTGTAAGTAAAACAATTGCACAATTGAAAAGATTTTGTTATTGGCGAAGAATGCATGAGACAGTTTCTAGATATATCAAAGGGTGTACTATGTGTGCTACAAGCAAGCCCAGTAGTAGAAAATTAGGCTCATACACTCCACTCCCAATTCCTTCTTGTCCTTGGGAAAGTGTTTCCATGGATTTTGTTGCAGGATTGCCAAAATCTAGAAAAGGTCATGATTATTTGTATGTTTTTGTGGATAGGTTCAGTAAAATGTGTATTTTGATACCATGTAACAAGCAGGTTACAGCTGAACAAACAACAAAGTTGTTCTTTTAGAATGTATGGGTTCATTTTGGGTTACCCACTTTTATTGTATCTGATCAAGATTTCGATTTGTTGGGAAGTTTTGGTCAAATCTAAGGGAGTTGATGGACACCAGGTTGAAGAAGAGCACAACATTTCATCCACAAAAAGATGGTCAGACAGAAGTGGTAAACAACACAGTGATCCAGTTACTCAAAAATCATCCCAAGCTTTGGGATGAGCATTTGTGTTATGTGCAGAATGCTTACAACTGTGCCAAGCACTCTTCCACTCAGAGATCTCCTTTTGAGACTTGTTTTGATTTTATACCAATGTCTCCCTTGGATTTTGTCTTTGATAAAGATATAGCAGTTGATGGACATAGTGAAGTGGACAAATAAACCAAGTTCATTGAACAAATCCAAGAAATTCACCAGGTGGTATAGGAACAGCTGGAAAGAAGTCAAGCCAAGTACAAGGCAAGACATGACAAGCATCGAGCTGAACATAGTTTTCAAGTTGGTGTTCAAGTCAGGTTATACATCAGCAAAGAGAGAATGCAAGGTGAAGGTGAGAAGCTAAAACCAATAATGTATGGACCTTTAAAGATACTTGATAAAATTTGTGAAAATGATTTTTGCCTTGATTTACCAGCTTATATGCAGATTTATTTAGTCGTTAATGCAGAAAACTTGAGATTGTATAAACCTTCAATGATTGAAGATCCTGAAGAGAAAAGTGAGTTGTCTTCTATCAAGGATCTGTTGCCTGAATATCTCAATGAGTTACTGGAGGACATAGTTCTAGACAGGAAGGTAAGAACTACGCACCAAGGGGATTTTGAGTACCTGAGGGTGGGACTCAAAGGTTCAAATCCAAGCAGAGCTCGATGGATGGAAATTGGACAAGTGAGGGTGTAGTATCCTCACTTGCTCGGATGCTAAAACCAACTTTTGGTGGTCCAAAAGCTTTTCAGTGGGAAGGCTTGATCCAGAATGGATCCTAAAATCTCTAAACCTCTAAGTCTTGAAATATTGGAAAACACTATCGTGTGGAAAACAGTGAAAAAATGGCAGAAAACCCAAGTGAAAGTGAAAGTAGAGAAGCGTAGCCTTAATGCCCCAGAGTCGTTGGATCTACGAGATCAACGAACGAGATTGAATCGCATTGTAGAAAGCCAAGCAGTATTAACGTGCCTTAGCCTTAAGAGAAATGGGATAGCGATACAAGTGAAACAACATGAATCGTTGATCGAGCACGCAGATCAACTGTCCAGATCAACTACCAATATCACATCGCAGATTTCCAAAGGGAGGACTTACCGCAGGACTAGAGACTCAGCAATATGCGATTGCAACTTATCGCATCGCAATATCGCATCACACCAAACCAACGAGGAAAGGACCCATAGTATCATAGAGGGATGATATCGGCGATCGATGAGTTTAATGGTGCAACAATGTAGAAGACCCGCGACCCCGCGATATGCGATACGCTGATATCAGTGATCGGTGATCGGCAGAGGAATGGGATTGGAACCAAATACAAAGGGCCGTTGACATGCGACTTGTGATTGCGATCAAGGTGGACCTGACAGGGTTTATAGATGTGGCACTATAAAATTTGAAATCTGAGATGTGGCGTTTTGTTGGATTTTTCTATGTTTTGGTGTATTTATGTTATAAAACCGAAATACAAAGGAGACCATGGCATACGGGCACTGCGACTTGCAACAATGATATAACAAGCACCCGATAGGGATTATGGATGTGATTGGATATTATTTGAAGTCTGATTGAAAGTGTTTTTGTTGGATTTTATATGTTTTCTATGTATTTTCCTTTGGAGATAAAAAATGCATTGTTTTAAGGATTTTGCCAGGGGAAGGCCAAATGGCCAGTTCCTCCTGTGCCCACTAGTGTTTCATCCTGTTAGCAGCCTTGTGCCTTGAGCGTTTCAACAATGAGTGCATGAACGCTCGACAGGAGCTAGAGAACCCAGGGAAGAAGGGAAACGGATGGGAGCCAGAGAGCCCAAAAAGGGAAATGAAAAGACATCGCTGTTATGCTTAAAAAGCCATCTAATGACAGAATAGAGACGGTCAGAGGGGTCAGTTGAAGATAGTCACAAAACGACAGTCAGTCAGTTAGATTGAGGCAGATTGAATAGAGGAACATGACAGAGGGAGAGTCTGTGCACTCTTTTAGACTCGAGGTTTTCGAGTAGATCCCTCTTTAATGTCACTGTTGTGTTGAGACTCTGTTTTGAGCTCACTCTTGTAATAATATTTTCTTAAAGACTTAATATAGAGGTCGACATTGAAAGCTGGACCAGGAGACATAGCCAGAAAGTTTGGTAAGCTCCTTGATTATTTTTTGTGTTAATGTGTGTGTCTGTTATGTTTTCTGACTGTTAATTGTCTATGTTATTCGCAATATTTTCGATCTGTTGCACTAAGTAATATAGGAATTCTTGCACATGAGTCTGTAATACCTTAATATTGATTTAAGATCTCATTTTCACATCACATATTGAAGAAGGTTGTGACACAAATGATCTAATCAAATAGGTTGATATAAGTTGTGACACAAGTGATCTCATCCAATCAATTGTACTACAAAATGATGCAACAAGTAGTACCAAAGATCAAATTGATTAGTTTGATGCAGCATGTCAAACCGATAAACTGTTCATGATTGATGCCCAGTGTGATACAACAGATTTAATAAATCAAGGACTGGATGTTAGCAGCAGCAGTAAGTATGAAGAACAATAGCAAGATAGTCTTTCAAAGAAGGTGATCAGACCTTGGGAAGAAATATCTTTCAGAAAATATCAACATGGCCTAGGATACAACAAATAAAAAACTTTGTTTGTTCCAGATTTCTTAAAACCAGTTCAGTTTGTAAGTGCTGGTTTTATAGATAGTGATCAGAATATGGTTAAGTGTAACCATTGTAAGAGGAATGGCCATATGGAGAAAAAATGCTTTGACCTCCATCCTTGTCACCATTGTGGCAAGAAAAATCATTCATCTGAAAGATGCTACAAGCGAAATCAACCACCTAGAGTGAAGATCAATTATGCATGGATTGATCCTTGGAAGTGATCATCTACAGCCAAATAGTTGTTTGTGTGTTACCGAAGGATTCAGCCTCACATGAAGACCAATTCTATAGTAAAAGGAAGATGGTGAAACTCTCCTACACGTGAAGGGTTGGGGTTTAGAAATTGTGCAAATGATTGTCTCTCCTTTCAGCTGACAAAGGGGGGAAATGATAATGGAATTGAAGGTGGTTGTCAAACTAAAAGTCTCGACAACATTAGAAAAAGAAACCAGTGGGAAGTCTTCATCAAATCAACCAGTGGGCAGCCTCATCAACCAATGGGAATCGACAAAACATCCAGTGGGAATCATTAAGGAATTCGCCAGTGGGCGATCAACAATTTTTTCCATCATCAACATCAAGTAGCCAGTGGGCAGTTTCACATAAACAAATTCACCAGTGGGCATTCAACAAGAAAATTAGTAGTGAACAATTTTCTACAAACAACAATGAGCAATTTTGACATCATCAAATTCGCGAGTGTGTGAACATTTCTAAATATTTTTGTGACTGGACAAAGAAAATTTGCGAGTGGGCGTCATCAACATTTTGTCAGCGGACAAAGGATGCTAATTGAAAGAAAAGGAAAGATGGATCCTTTTGTAGCTTGGCATGTGATGGAGGCTTCAAGAAAAATATAGAGATGAATCAGACTTGCAGTTGATTCACGTTCTCTTCAGATTGGAGGACTTTTTAGCATCCAGCCTTGGCAGTTTTTCAAGCAATGTTTTTGAGGATCAACAGTTTCAGCATGAGGACTTGGAGATGGTACCAGGTTCTTACTTTGAAATTATCATTGATGGGGGGAATGTTAGGCTCACTACCACATTAAAAACAATAATAATTCGAAAAATATTAAATTAATCAAATCATGAAAGTTAGGATTTAGTCCTACTTTTATAGATTAGGTTTGCTCCTCATAATTAGGAGTTAGGTTTGGCCTAGTTGGTTAATAGATTCTATCCAACTAGTTAGGCTCCTAGACTAGTGTTTGGTTGAGAGATTTGTTCAACCATAGTGTCCAAGATAGACATACTATCTTGAGACAAACTTCCTCATGTCTTTATTTGTATTATTATCATTATTTTTACATCACATTATGAGAGAGGAATACAGTAAGGATGAGACCTTTTCTACCATTTCTATGTCTCTGGTATTTTTTTCATGTGTGTTAATTTTGTTTAATATTTTATAAATTCTACAATCATTGATGACGAATTTCAATTCCAAGTTTATGGTAACCTCCCACATCACATCTGGTGGAAAAACTGGATAGAATACTCTCCAGTAAGGCAGGACATTTCACATTGTTAAATTGGGGATCATGGAAATTCAAATGCATTTCTTGCCAAGGAGCTAGGTCTTTAGTAGCAAACTCAACCTTTCCCAGTCCTATGTGACATGCACAAGATAGTTTTCTACTCTTTTGGATTAACAAATCTCTAGATTTCTCAACAGTCTTGAACAAATTCTCAGACATGAATTTTAACTCGTTAACGAGACATGTTCTACTACGTTGCCATTTTTTATTTTGATTTGAATCATAATTTGCATTGGCCACTGAGTGTCACTTATAGATAGAGAGTGTTTAGCTTTTATGACATGGATTTCGAGCTTTAGTGTAGTAGGTCACTATCTCTACATAAGGTTGGCAATCCTTCGTCACAGATTGACCATCATCTCTCCTTGGTTCTCTCTTACTATTAATATTTTATGTGGCTCAGTTTCGACATACGCCTCTGTTCAATTTATGGGTTTTATTTCTTCCACGCTAATTTCATTTCCTTTAAAACATTGTCATATCCTCTCAGTCATGGCACTAAGACCTAGAGGGAGCATCCTTTCTTTGATCCCAACCTTTTTTTGCATCCTTGCTTCTTCCTTGGACATTGCTATGGTAACGTTATTCTATGGACACCGCACACCCCGTCCACCCCTATCGCATTTTCTACTCCTCCCTCCTCACCATCTGGCATAGTATGCCCCCTTGTGCAACTAGAATGTCTTTTCAGAGAGATTGGGTTGTGGAAATCGGGGAAACACATGGGCTCAAACCAAATCTAAAGGCTCAATAACATGTTTTTAAAGTCTCACCTTGCCTCCTATTTAGCAATAAATCTCAGAATTCAAGAGGGAAATAACTAATCAATAATGTGCACTCTTGGACATGGTGACGTTTGTGAACATGGTTGTTTGGGTTCCTCATGCAGTTCACACATAGGGAGGATGTAATCAATATATGTACACATTGGACCTTTATTGAAACATGAAATATTTGTTGGGAAAGTATTACTATATGGGCATGAAATCCAGGAGGACCGCCTTGTCTCCATTAAAACACGTGATATACTTGGATCATATACTAGAGCACATCAATAAGCACCTTGGTATCCCTCCTACTATTTGGTGCTCACCAGGAAGTAATGAAGAGCCAATTCATATAAGAAAAACATATTCATATGCCTCCTCTTAGCCTATTTCTTCTTGTTATATTTTTAGTTTATCAAAAATTGGTTTCTTTGTTACTTTCTTAAGGTCTCAAAGGCCAAATTTTCGATATATATATTTTGTATTTTAACTTTTTTGGATTTTTTTTGTCTTCTACCTCCCTAAAATGAATACACTTTTTAATATGGTTAGGATTCCCTAATGATGGTCCTTATTAAAATCCCCAATACTCTCATGCAATATCTTGTTTGGAAGTAAATACAAATATTTATTTGAAAAAAAGGTTAAGTTAAATAAAATCTAAAATAGAGCAAAAGCATTAAAAAATGTAGCTGGTACTAAATCTGTTTCTAATTTTTCTTAATAGTATACCCCTTGCAAAGAAATATATAGTATTTCATAGCTACATTGATGTATTTGGCATGTTGGCATGGATCCAAATATATTTATGAAAAAAATTCACAATCAATGATGAATAACTGTAATGAATGAACTACACAATTATTTATGACAAATTTGTGTGACTATATTAAATCCACCCAATGGAAGCTTGAGATTTCGATGATAAAACTCTCATGTTGCATCCAAAACTTGCACTTCAAAAGGTAAATCCCCAAAACTCAAGTGAAAACCTAGGGGAACTTAGGATGGTTCTACACTATCACTAGAACAATTATTTCACTCACTTTAGGTTGGCTCTCTTCCAAAATAAGGGTAATTTCCCCAAAATATAAGACTAAGCCTGTGTAGTGAAGGATCAAGTATAGTTGGAGAATTCGGCTTTGTAAAACAATGATGCAAGATATACTCACCTGAAAGATATACAGTTTCCAAGATTAGTGTCAATCAAAGGATACAAAAAAACATGGCTTGAAGGTAATTGATGAAGACATATTCAATCCAAACTATGATATGTCATGACTCATCTAAATGGATTTTAGGTTTTATGAGAGTGAGTCAGATCCTTAGCAATAGATGCACCATCATAATCAATTATTTAAATCAAATAATATAGGAAGAATTATAACATGGGATGACAAGGAAGAGGACTAATAAAGAAAACCTTCAAATGGATGGAAATCCCAATTAATAAGACACATCTTCAATATCAATCTCATAAGATAAAAAGAGTCATTGACATATGCCACATTCAATATTTTGTTACAATAACAGATATCATTGGTATTGGCATTGCATCAAAGGCTTAGAAGGAACAAAGTCCTTACACTTAATCCCACTTATGTGCAAAATTTTTTGTTCAAGGAGATCATTTCCAATAATAACAACATTAATCACTCAATATAATACTTGAAATATCCAAAAGGAAAGAGATTAGTGAGAGAGAGTTCATGATTACTTGCTTGTACCTTTAATTTTGTCTCCTACATTCACTTTAACTAAGCTTAGATAAGTTTACCTTGCAATCTAACCATGAGTACAAATAAGTAATGGGTTCTCCTTCTATTGAATATTTGAACTTCATTTTCAATAAAATAATATGAATCTATTCTAAATCTGCATTTTTTTGCAGGAAGAAATATAAAATATGAAACCACTTTCTAATACATCCTTCTCTACAAGGAATAACCAAAAAATATATATATTCTTTAATCTTCTCAACAAAATTCTAATAAGCTTTTATATCCATGTTTGTCTCCAAGGAATAATGATAAACTAATCATACTTCTCAACCTACTTAACAAAATTTCCCAAAAAACAATAATTAGTGGATTTAGATCCACTTTTGCCTTTTGCATGCCCTTCAAAGATAATCTCAAGAAACGAAAATGTTATCCCTATGTGAAAGTTGTTTTCCATCATGTGAAATCATTAATATTACTCTTTCCAAATAACCAAAATCATCAAGCAAAAAAGGTGGAGCATTCCACCAAAAGTTTGTCAAAGTTCAACGATGGTTTTTATGTGGTATATTTTAAACAGCCATAACTTCCTCAAGATTTGTTATAATTTATATTATGACAACAAAATAGAAATCCCATGGCCATTATGCATCTACTTATAATAATATAGAAATATTTTATGCACTTCATCAAAATATATTTTCTTATGATCTCAGAAACCCCTCCAAAATTCATTGAAAAGTGGATATTACAGATAAGTGTGTAAGAAATGTTCCATTATTTGTATGAGCAATATTCAAACATAAGGAAATATCAACATGTCTCCCAGTAAGTTGGGCAACACTATAAATCATGCTAATCAATCCCATGTAAAGTGGATCCTTATAGACATACATGCAAAGTGGCCAATGGTTGTTAAAACAAACTTTTAAAACAAGGGTTCTCACAAGGAATGTGCATGGAATATAAATTACCAAATCCAATGCCTCATAAAGTGTGCCAAGGGCATGGATGCATGTGCATGCAACTCAAAATCATCAACTAACCCCATAAAACGAGGTGATGATTCTAGGATCACATGCAAAGAGTATCACAACTCAACTCAAATAGTATATGGAGGGTAGTTCCTAATAAATGGTGCATGAATGAAGGTTCAACCTCCCAAAATAAATATAGAACCTCCATATACCATATACCATTTTCTACCATGTGAATAAATGAGCAAATGCCATCAATAGGTCTCCAAAAGCATGGACACCAATGTTGAGTGGCTAAGAAAATTATGTATATCATTTATCCATGCCTTCAAATATATGTTAAAATGTAAACAAGGGGGTGGTTCATCAAAAGCACCCTCAAATCAGGGTGAGTCATAAACAAATAGTCATTAATAACACCATATCAATGTAGAAGGAAGTGTACACGAGGAGGGTTATCCTAAGACAATATGTACATAATTCCAAGATGTCATATCATGCCAAACATGCCCCAAAAACTAGGGATTTTTTCTAGTTGAGACAAGAATATCCACATTATGAATTTTTCAACTATTGCAGCAACTCAAAATTATTCTTCTAATTATAAATTAATTAACAGTTTATTTTACCACACAAACAACAACTAATTCACTATTTATATTTTCACCAAATTAAATTTTGTAAAAGATCAACTTGAATCTGAGAAAATATTGGCACGAACACATAAAAATTTTGACACAGTGGTTTTTGGACAAAAGTTCTTGGAAAACTCGACTTGGGAAAACCAGTGTGGAAGCCGAGGGTTTTAGTTATTAAGCAAAAATGAAATAATATGAGTACAATCTGGATGCCGAAAAATAACAATCCTTTAGAGAAAATGCTGGCAAAAATCTAGTGAGGAATTTTTCCTCACGCCATAAGCAATCCAAGCTCTAATTATTATTGAATAGCTATCGATCTAACCATATCTATGAAAGCTTGCATCACCCTAGCGTAGTCTTTTCCATGCTCTTCCTAAATCAGATTCTAAACTAGCCATCCTGCCTGTTGTTGACTAGAAAATTGTTTCTCCAACACTCTAGAAAATCTTCCCAGCTTCTAGAACTAAAAACTAACTTCTCTATAGCAAAATAGAACTTCCTCTCAAAGGCTTCTGTGCAACCTTTTGTAGCATCCTCCTACCTCTCTGTCTCTGCTTTTCTTCTCTAGCTCAAACTTTTTTTGAAATTGTTGCTGCTCTTTGGAGGATCAAACTCCCCAAGGAAATCAATGTCAAGTGTGTCAAGTGTGTGTTCTCCATCTACCCACCGACTTCTTGTTATAATATTATGTTGGGACTCCAACGGATATGATTAAAACTTAATCAAGGGATAATATTATTTCCTAGTCGATCTGTGTGAGTTTCTAGATGATTCACACGTTTCTCAACTAATACTGATTAATTAATTGCTTTTCCTAAGTTTAGACTTAGGAAATATTTAAAAATAGGCTAATAATCAAATTGAGACACTTATAGGTTGAATTTCCATAAATGGTTATGGAGAACTCTTGCATTTTAACCTCTCCATAGAGTTTAGAGACTAGAATACCTCTGATGCTACAAAAAATAACACTCGCTCTCAGCGAGGAAGGTGTTCTAGTGATGCACTACTACTACAACACCTTATCTATGAATCACCGTCTATCACGTTGCTAATGTATGGCCACTATGACTACTTGTCATTGCCCACCAACTACTGCACAACTATGATGTTACATATTTTCCACTGCTGACACTACTATGTTGCTACCAACTCTGCATTTTCATTATAACCGCAACTGAGAAGCATCCAAAATACTAAATCAACTATGTCCTTGTGCTGCATTTGTCTCCTGAGCATATGACTGCTACTCGCCTATGCAATATCCGCTAAGGAATCTATTTTGTTGTTGAATATTCTAATGATCCTCCTTCCCTGCTGTCAACACTGCTTTGTGCTCCTTAGCACATGACTACAACTAGCTTGCAACTGTCACTCTAGAATTTGACTCTATCACTGACACTGATCCATCCTGCTTCTGAATATTGTGGGCTCTGGTAGCAAAGGTTATGGTCCTGGTGCAACAATATTGAATTGATCTTACTAATTTCCTTGTTGCTACTACGCTGGACCTTGCCCATATGGCACACTATATTCTCATACTCCTCCTCCCCTATATCTAGTGCTCAATTATCTCCTTTCAAGCCTAGTCCTTGGTTGGGACCCTTCACTTTGAAACTGTCACTAGATACCTCATACTTCCTCTGGAACCTATCCCCAATAATTGGAAGTCGATATGTTGCCCATATTTTCATTCTAGCTAACTCATGTGGCCTCCTCTACCAATCTCATATGGCCATCTCTGCAAAGCTGCAAAATATGTGAAACTCAAAATCTGGAAAAAAAAATCAACTGAAATAGCTTCTTGTTTTCCTGTTGAGCTACCTATTTTGAAACACACACTCTCATGGAATGAGTAGAACTTCTCTATCTTTCTCCCTCTACCTTCGGTTTATTTCTAGGACTATTAACTAAGCATTTCCGAATGTCCTTCTCTAGAAAACTGGCACATGAATTATAACCCAAAAAACTTGAACTAGTTGATTCTAGTCAATTCACACTGCCTTCTACAACTGGAAAATTATGGATCTCCTCCATAAAAATGGAACTAGAAACCCTCTACAAAAATCTAGAAATTCCTCCCTTTATGCCTGCACTTTTCTCTTCCACCTAGCATTGATTCTACTATAGAAAAGTTGCTACAAAAAGCTTTTGCACCCAAACAAGGAATTTGTCCAATGAAAATACTAGACTCTTTCTCCCTCTACTTGCTAGAATCACTCAACTGGCAAGATGAACTTTTCTACCAACCTGCACTAGAAAATAAAACTTATCTAAGCAACTCGCAATGTTTGGCTTAGGCTTTGAATAGAATCCATAATTTTTTCTTGTTGCTCCCTCTAGACAACGAAGTTCTGCCTCCACTTCTAAGATTCCCCATCTGATAAAAAGTTTTATGATGCCATGTGAAATTTTCAACTATTGCAACAACTAGAAATTATTATTCTAACTATATATTAATTAATAATTCATTTTACCACACAAACAATGAATAATTCACTACTGCAATTTTCACCAAATTAAATTCTACGGAAGATAAACTGGAATCTGAGAAAATACTAGCACACACACACAAATAAATTGACATAGTTGTTTTTGGACAAAAGTCCCTAGAAAAACCCAACTTGGGAAAACTGATGCAACAATTGAGGGTTTTAATTATTATGTAGTAGTGTCTAGCTGGCAACAACTGGAAATCCCGCAGAGAAAATACTGGCAAAAATATAATGAGGAATTTTTCCTCACCCCACAAGAAATCAAGGCTCTGACTGCTACTGAATAGCTAGTCATTCAACCAGCTTTGCACAAGGCTACATCACCCTAGTGTAGTCCTTTCCATGCCCTTCCTGAATCAGTTTCCAAACAAGTCATATTGCCTATTGCTAACTAGGAAATTGTTTCTCCATCACTCTGGAAAATATTCCCGGCCTCTAGAACTAAAAACCAACTTCTCTCTAGCAAAATTGAACTGCCTCTTGGAGGTTTTTTGTATCCCTTGTGTAGCCTCTTTGTGGCTATCTCTACCTCTTTGCAAATTACTCATTGGTTCTGGAAAATCTTCCTTCGACCTCACTATCTTCGCCCCTCTCCGTCTTTGTTTCCCTTCTCTACCTCAACTCTTCTCGTAATTATTGTTGCTATCTAGAGGATCAAACTACCTAAGGAAATCGATCTCAAGTGTCAAGTGTGTGTTCTCCATATACGCATCAACTTCTTCTCATAATCCTCTGTTTAGAATCCAATGACCAAGATTAAAACTTAATCAACAGGCTAAGATTATTTCTCAGTTGATCCCTATGTATTTGTATATGATTCCAACCTTTCTGAATTAATACTCATCAATTAACCCCTTTTCCTAAGTTTAGACTTAGGAAATATTTAAAAATAGGCTAATAATATAATTGAGACACTTCTAAGTGGAATTTCTAGAAACAATTTCAGGGTTATGGAGAACTCCTGTGTTTTAGCCTCTTCACAAAGTTTCAAGACTAGAACACATGTGATGCTACAAAACAATAACATACATATCATCAATGTATGTTGAGCCACAAAAATTACCATGTTTTCACATCCTATTACCATCTTTACACAAAATTTCGGTTGATTTTTAATCATTTATCACTTTCCCATGACCTCATATTAAGTCCATGTTAATGCTTTAGGTAGGATTAGGTTCAAAATAATTTTCCAATAGATTTCTTTTAGTGTTTTATGTGAATTTATTATTATATATTAGAAATAACGTACTTATACTTGAAACTTAGTTCAATTGGTTGGTAATTACAATAACGTGCTAGTAATTAAAGGAACAATTGAATCACGTAATAATGCAGATTTTTACCACTTTCTTTAAATATATATAACCAAATTTGAATTTCTTCTTCAATAATTGAAGGTTTTCTAAGGATTTGGGACTATTAATCAATCATCCAATACTTGGAAAGAATCTTGGAGCTTTTGAAGAGATTAATTGTGAGTTGTTAGAAAAAATATTGGAGATATTGTTCAGTGTTTATTTTTAGCAAATGATTGTAAGCACATAAGAAACTTGTGGATCTGCATTTAATATTTTTTATTTTAGTTTCAAAGCATGTTTATGCATGAATATGGGTGTCTTGTTCATTCTAAATTAGGAACCTTGGAGTACATTTCCAACTTATGATGGAATATAATAAAAATTCTCAATATTTTCTTCCAAATAGATTGTCATTTATACTCTTATGCATAATATGATGCCCTTTGATGTTAAAGTGTAATTTGTTACCTTGATTCCTTGTAGACTAAGATCAATTGATGAGAATATGGTGATCTTTTACTTAATTTTATATTCTATTATTTATTTTATGCAATCTTTCTTCATAATTAATTTTTACATTGATGGAAGTGTGGTATATTTCCTTTTGCTTAAGCTTGCTAATAGAAGAATTAATAGTTCATGGAAAATCAAGTTAGGAGACAACCTAATGATAGTAGGATCTCTATCCAGCGATATGATCAATGCCAAATATATGAACATTATTAGGAATGTTCTTGATTTATGAAAGTGTGGTGTGTTTCATTCCCACAATTGATTTCCTTTATCCTTTTAATTCTAATATCCATTCATTAAATTAAATTCTAAAGTATATGAAGTGAAATATTGTTGTGGAAGGCTTTGATCTTGAATATTTAATATTTAATTACAACCTTATTTAAAACACTTATGGATATAGTAAGGTATCATTCAATGATGGATTTGTCTTTTGTTTACTCAATGCAGTTAATTTCATATGTTTAAGCATAAATAAAATAAACACTGGTCATTTTAAGTAGATAATATTGCTAATAATGTAATTATGTAATATTGTGCTTACGTTTTTTAAGTTTACATACTTCAGTTGATGATTAAATGTAATAAAAATTAGACATATAAATCACATGACATTTTTGGTGTCATTGTTTGGGAAACAATAAAGGAATTAGAAATTCTATATTATATTTTTCTAGAAGCATATTAATTTCTTTGGAGAATCTATAAATAACTTTGAATACAATTGAAGTAGAGACAGTAAGGCAACGACTCCTAGCACATTCATTAGATAAATTATGTAGCGAGTCTCCATTTCATTGAATTTATAGTATGATAATTTAAGAACGCATTGATAAAATTAAAAAGAAAAGGATAGATTTTCTTGGTAAACTACTCCAACCATTTCCCACTTGTGGTGCTGCAGTAAAGCCACTTCTTCTACTAACATGTTGGCAATAGAGCCACTTCTTAGAGCTCTAAGCAACTTCTTCCTTTAATTCATTGATTCAATTATTTTCGCTTCAAATTTGCAATATTCAACCCCACAATATATCCATATCACATTGATGTTCACTCACCATGGAATTTTATCTCCAAGTCTATTTCAAATATGCATTAAATCTCTTCTAGTGCTCAGCTCTCTCTTCTCTCTTTGTTTTGTTCGAGCTATGTGTTCTAATCATTTTAACAACAACTACCACACTCTATTTTGCATGGGCATGAACCTTTCTTATATCTTTTGATTTCCATTTATAGATGATGTACCTTTAATTTTTTCCTCAAAATATACTTTAGTTGTTTAACTATGTTTTGGTGGCCGAACAATTTTTTTTGGTCATAGCCCTTTATCTTCATGTTCCTCGGAGCATATGATTGTGATATTGAAATGAACACTTACAATTAGGAGGTGCTAAGGCTTGGAGCCATGTGATCTTGTCTTTCTCATTTATCACAATTTTTCCATATGAAATTCAACATCACTTCTAGAAATGTACTCCCTAATACAGTCCAAGACTAGATCTCCTCAAATCTGAATAAACCTGGGGATCTGAGATCTAGTACCCTTTCCTTTGCATCAATACCTTACACCACCATCTAGCCAAAAACTTGGATATGAATTCTAACTGCTGACATCAGATTTCTTGTGATCTTAGATAACATGGAAAAGTTCTTTTTGGGTTTCATATTTCATCATCAATGGTGTTGTATCTGGGGATCTAGGATCTAGTCCATTATTCAAACATAAACTTCTCGTATGGCCTAACCTTTAGATTCTCATATGTATACGATCCTAGAACCTTGTTTGCAAGGAATCTTAACACATGTCCTTAAAAAATCATCAAATCTAGATCTAGGCATATGGTATGGTGCATGTTGCATGCACCTCCAAATAATCAAATTACCTGCTAGATTTTGGATCTCTTACCGTGTTGATGGTGTTAGACCCTCCAACATTAAGGGGATCTCCCAAATATCAAGTCTCAATTAGACCTCACATAATTTGGTGTAGGAGTCCCATCTAGAATACGACTCGGTTGTTTATGCAATGGTTTTTAATAATGTGCCTTGGCTACAATAATGCATAAAGTGATGTATGGTGACTTTGGTGGGAACAAGTTTGTAACTCTGTGGTAAGTCGAGTGCAATTCATGGAGGTTATAACATAAGAAGGGAAACCGAGTGAGTCCCTTAGAATCCTGTAATAGTACGCAACTTGAAAGGAACACATAATCATAAAGACATCACAAGTTATTTCGTGAAATAGTTCACAAGTTAACAGTGATGGAACTAAACAAAAACACGAATTCAACAAGATTTGTACCAATGCAAATGAAATAGTTCATAATCATAAGCATAAATTAAATAACATACATTAAAAAAATAACAAGAATAATCCTACTATATTCACAACATATGCATGAAAACATTGTCAGGCCTTGAAATTTTCATTCACTTCCCTTACATTTTCACTTATATTTCCATATTGTCACCTTCACTCCACCTCTATTTCATTACATTTACCTTACCATTATCATTATAGGGTCACATTTATGTTTCTCCAAACTTTATTAATTCTTAGCATTTTTAAGTGAATTTATGGTTAAAAATTAGAAAATAATGTGGATATGCTTATACCTGACAAGGGGGATGAGATTGTTGACATGTGTAGGCCAAAAGGAAGCTTCTAAAAGACAATTATGTGGCATCCTGAGGCCAAATTCGAATTTGAATGGAGAAGATCATGCGATCATGAGGATATGTGTCTCATTCCCTATTTGTATTGTAACTCTAAAAAGACATGTGTCTTATCGTTTCCTATTTGAATTGAAACTCTAAGAAGACATGTGTCTTATCATTTCCTATTTTGATTGTAACTCTATAGATTTAGGGAGAGATTCGTGGACTCTCATTAATGAGATAGCTTCTCATATTTTTGTATAGATAGGGGAAGTTTTCTCCTATAATTTGGATGTGAAAAGTTGGGGAAATGCTCTTGTTTTAAATATAGAATTTGGATTTGGCACCATACTCATGAGTGATGTTCACTTTGATTTGGTTATGCTTGTATTTGGAGCCTCTCAAATTTCCATCCCTCATGATTTTGGATTGGCGATCTATAATATGTGAGATTTATTGTTTTTCATAGATTGAGATTTATTGTTTTTCATATATTAAGATTTATTTCTTTCATAACTTTTCCTGTGTGAGAAGTTAAGAGCAATTGTTTTATTTTCTTTCATATCTAGAGGTTAAGAATTATTGTTTTTGCTTTCATTTCATATCATGTGGTTTTGATTATTTATTTCATAGGATCCTAATTTGATAATGCACACATGATCCCTTAGAGTAGATTTCATTTCATGTAATTTCATTTTTGAAAGAGTGGTGTGGTTTTCAATTCCCGCAAGTGTGGTAGATTAAGACTTCAATTCCTGCAAAGTGTCGTAGATTAAGATTTCAATTCCTGCAAGTGTGATAGATTAAGATTTAAATTCCAAACACTGTACTATAATTTCCTTTGAATTGATTGTTGAATTAGAATAGGTGAATTTGGTTTGTCATTATTTGGTTTAGTAGTTAGATTGATCTAAATTGGAAGTTAATTTCTAGCATATATAGTGCACGCATGCTTCACAAGTTTTACGAAACCCCCGGGTTGACAATTAAATTATAGATAATTAATTGGCCTCAACAAACGTGTTGGCTCTGAGCTTTTATTAAGTGAAAGTTCCAATAATACATATACCATTGACATACGACTAGCCCTAGTAGTGGAACATGAGGTCAACACATTCTCCTCCAAAGAAAGATACTCCCTTTATGCTAGGGAGAAGCCAAGGTTCTCAAAAAATCCCAAGTGCCTAATTTTAAGCCTAATCCTAGGCCAAAATATTAGCTCCCCAAAATCCCTTTACATGAGCTATGAGGGTATGTTTATAATAAGAGGGGTTGACTCTTAAACTCCCCTTTTCAATTTTTGGACTTCCCTCGTGACTCTTCAACTTATTTAAAAAATGACTCATTACATTACATTATGACTCTTCAAATTTCAATATTGACACTTCAAATTCCACTTACAAAATAATATGACAATTTACACTCATACCCATATAAGACAAAATTGGGTAGAGCCAACTAGACAACCTAATAAGACAAAACATATCATTCTCAAGTTTGGGGAAACTCCATCTCACCAACTTCCACTTGATGTTTCTCGGTGATGTAGCAATGCCAAGATTTGTACTACACGATGATATCCCCAAGCTGTGTGATGGTGCCTGGTTGGAGCAAATTCTAGCCTCCATGGCATCCAGGTACACTTGCTTGGAACTAGTTTTTGTTTCCTTGTTGAGCAAGAGTAGCATTGTGTTGATTTGGATAGAGTCACCAATGTAAGTGTGCATACTCTATCAATTTACTTCAAGATCTTCCTTGATGGTTACCTGTCTCCACTCTTCCAAGTATTCTACAATTTTTTGCCTGACCTGATTCCTACGGTTGATCTCTGTGAGTGAACCAACTGATGGGATCCTGTGGGACTTCACTAAGAAGTCTAGGTTGTTGTTTAACTATGCATAGGAGGCCTAAATTCTACCAATGAATGAGGAAAGTTGTATTTTATTTTGGATAAGCATTTGAACCTTTTCCTTCTCCAACTATGCCTATTGCCTCGTTTTCTTTCCGAATTCAAGAAGTACCCCTTTGTATTGCATTGACCATTCATGCAAGATAGTGATGGAAGATTGTACATTCCTAATAGTTTTGACAAAATATTTACACTGCTGCTACAAGCCATGCAAGTGGACAACTTCCTTATGCATGGTAACAACTTCCTCATAAAGAGTCTAGATGGTCTCTCCGAGTGTCGATACTTCACCAAGTATCGTTGCATTCAGTTCTTCCAAATGGACCCGTGCACGAGCTACATTTTGTACCTTTGCTTAGATTTGTTCAACCTCTTGCCAAACATCCTACAAGTTCTTTTCCAATTGTTTGTTCTCAACGAAAAAATAATTTGTATTTAACTTTGAAGCACCTGCGAAGGCTGATTTGGCTATGACAACAACACCTGGATTTCTTCTGGTGTTTCTCACAATCACCCTTTCTATGATGAATGCAAGATATGCGAAGTTGACGCTGGGTTACCCCTGCTTACACCCAAAGTATGCATTTAAAATGCATCCACACATCTGTCCTAGGTATTCAACTCATAAAGGAGTCAAACCTTCCATCTCTAATGGTTAAGGCCCTCTTTTAGTCTCATGCGGAATGATTCATAGACTTACCAAAGTCTACACATTAACCCACCTTTTCCTTTCAAAAGAAAATTAATCACCCGGCTTTAAACCATCTATCGAGACTTTTAAACTCCTTAAATCCGCATATATAACCTTTTCCCTCTTACCTTTGGTTATATATGGTTAATACATAAAACTTACCCATCGGCGCTATTTTCCTTATAAAACTGTTTACAAAGGAAAACATATGCAAACACACCTTTTTCCGCCTTTATACGGCTTTTGCATAATTCCTGAGGCTACCTTTATCACAATCAGCGATCGCTGCTTTCGTGGGTCATGCATACATATATGCCTCACCACTTCTCCAACTCCAATATGCGACTATCGAAATAGTTAACATATGTTCTAGCCTTAAAAAGGCTCATCACAATACTTTCACAAATACAAGGGAAAACCCCACCCGAATCCTTTGTTCGGACTTCAAAAACAATTCACCCAGATCTATATATCCATTGGCCCCGCTCTTCGCTCTAACCCTTTCCGCAACTTTGATCTCTGAAACTTTCGATCACCGATCAACACTTTATCGCTATCAGCACATTGACATTCCAATAACCGCTAATCTTAACTCCTCCAATTGCGAATTAGCGATCAAATTGTGACTATCGATCTGGTTCGCAATCTGAAAGTTGTGATTAACTCGCGCAATTGCATTTCGCTCAACCTCAAGGCTAGACCCCTTCCACTTCCATGCGCTGATCCGATATCCTTGCGAACCCAATATGAATATAGGCCACTCTTTATAGGACTTCAAGTCCAGATTTCAAATCCGATTATGTTTTGCACTAATTCTTAGTGTAAGTTGGGTTTTTCGCTTGCGAGACTTAAACTATATAATAAACTTCACCGATGCGATATTTCGCCTTTCTCCTCAGCGACATCATCTGGACCATTGATCTTCCAGATAAAATGGTTGCTATGCACTAATACTTTACTCCTTTGCTCTTCAACTTCACTTAAGTTTTACGCCATTTCTTCAGTTCTTCTATAGTTCTGGCTTATTTAAGGTTTCACCCTTTCTGCTATTTCATTGCGAGATTCCTCCTGAGCTTTACCTTTGATCCCTCTAATGGATTCAACAATCCATTATGATCCTACGAATCACTCTCTTCCTATGTGTAGTCCTTCAGAACTCTGCCTTCTGCTTCCGCTGCTCAACTACCTCTGAGATTTACTCTTATGCGAAATCTCACTTTGCTATTTCACCCCAGAGCTTCCCTCTGTTTCCTCAATTAGATTCAAGGATCCATTCATGATTCCTCTGCGTCGTTCAGAATTCTGCCTGCAACCTGTTACAGAGCCTACAAATTCACAAGTAATTCGTTCATGAAATACTCTTCAACACACTAATGCAGTTAGGAATAAACATCTATATATATAAATATAAACAGTCAATTACATATCTGAGACTCTGTGTCTCGCATAAGCCTGTTCTTCAATATCGTGGCTTCCTCTCTACTTTGCCTGTAGGCTTACATTTATCCCAGAAAGGTTCGTTGAATTAATCCTTGTTCAACTCCTAAATCTAGTGAACTGACTCCTAAATCCTCTATCCTCTACGTCCACTTCTAATCTCCATTTAATTCCTAAGAGCTCTCCTTAGTTCCTCGAATCATGGAACTGCTTAAAGAGTCCTAATTGACTTCAGACTCTTTTGTCATTATTGCCCACTCATGTTCTCATTTATTCGAGAGCATTTACAACTTCCTTTCATTATCTAATTAATTCCTTAAAGGCCTAAATATTACATTAATTTGAGACTTAGGAAACTAACTTCTCTAAAACATGACCCCCTATGGTTACTTAATTCCAATGATTTTCTCTTGGGTTGAATTCTCCTACATCATACTCCCAAAGTAGAAAATATTCATGATCTCCTCATCATGTGTCTTCTAATCTTTGTCTTCCTGGATCCCATACTTTGTTTTGTAATTGTTCAAATGCTTTGCTCCTTTGTTGCTGTTGCATGTTTGTTGTCTTTTGTTTCATCTTCCTTTCCTTGTCAATCAGGTTCAAGTTCTGATTTATCATCCTTCTTGCTGCTGTCATTTTTCTCCATATGGATTGCTTCATCATTAACTTTCATAACTTTTCAATCTCCATGTCTAATATATCTTTGGGCTAGTCCATATTCTACCATTCATTGTTACCTCTTTCTCTTTGCCTCAGTTTGTTGCTATTGTCTACTAACTCTTCAAATTGTTGTTTATTTTCTTCTATATTTGCTCTTGCTATCATTGTAGACATTACTTTTTCTTTGGCTATCATTGTAGACATTGCCTCCACCCAAACTTCCTGAATATCTTTAAGGATATATCCCTTTGCAACATTTAGTTTCTACATTGAATTCTCACTTTCTAGCATTTTCTCCAGCAATTGAACATTTCAGTTTCATGGATCAAATACTTCCATAGAATCTTCTTCTTTCATTTTTATTTGTCTACTCACTTGTGCCAAATTTCCTCCAGCATCTACAACTAAACCTGCACTCACAAAACAATTGTTAGAATGAAAAACATAAGGCTTCTATGCCTTCTTTTCCTTTGGCAACAATTCAGTTTTCTGCTCTGTTTCTTTCACCTCTGTCAGCACATCAGTATGTTGTTTTGATTTCTCAACAGAATTCATGAGACTATCAGCTAGTCTCTTCTCCATACATCTTCTTCAATGATATCTCTATGCTTTTGTTCACTGTAGTGAACTTCTTCTTCCTTAGCCTGTTGTTGGTTAACTCTTCTTTGAAATTGTTTGGTTCTTACTACCTCCCTTTCATCCTTACCCTCTTGTTCTTTAAGAACCTCCATATCATCTTTAAACAATCTTTGTCATTCCCACATTCATGGATCACTTCTTTGGGACAACATTTCTTCAGTCTTCATTGGAATAAGACTGCCATATTTCTCCTCTATGATAGTTCTAACATTCTGTTGTCTCCTCCCAGGTGATTCTTCTGTCTCCTTCTAGTTCTGAGATCTTTCCATCTCAGTCTTGATCTGAACAGATTTAAGATTCTGCTCCTTCTCTCTTACAAACTCTAAAGTTTGTTCATTTTCCTGTGATGTACCTGCAATCATCCACAAATTATTAATTCTAAAATCATAAGACCTAGTGGTCTTACTCGACTCTTCAATCATCACATTTCCTTGCTACTGTAAGTCTTCTACATTTTTCAGCTCCTCAGGCTCAATTTCATCTTCTTCCTTCACAAGGAATGGTTTTTGTCTTGTAAGAGCTCCAATTATTAATTTGTCAATGAGTTTTTTTTGATGTAACAACTCAATACTTTCCTCATTTGAGAGAATCATACTCTGCTGCTCTAGAGTACCTTTTATCCCCTAAAACACATTGCTCCTCATACTTCAGTTCAAGAGCTCTATTCAGCTTCACTTCAGAGTATTCATCTTATGTAAGATACTCCTCCATGCTTTTGACAACTCACAAGACTGTCTATCCTCTCCTATGCATCCTGCAAGCACACCAAAACTATTAGGTTCAAAAACACAGGGCCTGATGGTATTATATATCATCTCTTTATCTTCAGTTAGCATCTCTTCATGTTGTTTTGAACTATCCCAATAGTCCATGATATCTTCACTTGATCTCCATTTTTTTTATCTTTAGTGTAGTCTTCACTTTCTCCCAAAATTTCTCCCTGTTCTAGTTCACAAATGTACTCTTCCATTTCCAACTCAAATTCCTTAAGTTTTTCCTTCAGCCACTTTACTTGCTTTTGTTGTAGCCTTCTTTGCGTTTCATGCCATTCCATTGGCTTCTTCCTTAATACCCAACCTTGTCTTTGGTTTTCTTCTAGCCGCATTGTTAACACATCAAGTTCTTTTCTCATCTTACCCAACTCCTTGTCAATCTCCTCTTGACTCAGTCTATTGCCATCTTCTTTGGCATTCTTCTTCTCATATCCTCTATTGTGGCTTCTCTCTAAACCTCTGCTATGACTATCAATAGTCATCTTCTTCTCCTCTTTCTTCACGAGCTCCTCACTTATCTGCAACAAGCCTCTGCAACAGCTAGTCCTCCTCACTGCAATATTACCTCACTAAGCTCTCCTCACTCAGTCTTTTGGTAAGCATGGGTCCTCTATCTCGAACCTCCTCTTGAGCAACACCTTTGCTCCTTCCAGGCTTCCGCAATCTCTCACTCTCTCTTGAGAACACTTCAGTTGTCCTCTCTATCCAAACTCCTGTTGCATTCTTCAGGTTCATTGCCACTTCTTCTTCACAATGTTTTCCTTACTCTACCTTCAAGAACACATCCAGTTGTCCTCTCACAGTTTCTCTTGTTGTCCTTTGCTGAGATGCTTCATCTGCAACTACAATCTTCAATTTCAATTTGAAACAAAAAACGATTTCTTACCTCCAAGATCTATGTATGATCTTTTTCTCCCATTCTTCTACACTTGAATGGATTGTCCTCTGTTTGGTCTCCAAATCCTCTTTCCTTCAGAACTTGTACTAAGAAATCTTTCTCTCACTTTTCTTCAAGGAATCCTCTATTCCTGTCTACTCCAAGCCTCTGCTGGAACTGCTACAATCTTCCAAGAACTTCAAAAGTTCCCCTTACAATCTTCTGTTGTAGCCTCTATCATTCATAAATTAACTTATGCACATTACCTTCTTCTGTGTTCACATTCCTTTTCATAGGAAATCTTTCCCCACTTTGATTACAACTCTGGTTCTGATACCACTAATGACGTCGGGTTACCCTCACTTACACCCACAATATGCATGTAAAATGCATCCACACATATGTCCCAGGTATTTAAATCATAAAGGAGTCAAATCTTCCATCTCTAATGGTTAAGGCCCTCTTTTAGTCTCATGTGGAATGATTCATAGACTTACCAAAGTCTACACATTAACCCACCTTTTCCTTTTGAAAGGAAATTAATCACCCCACTTTAAACCTTCTATCAGGACTTTTAAACTCCTTAAGTCTGCATATATAACCTTTTCCCTCTTACCTTTGGTTATATATGGTTAATACATAAAACTTACCCATCGGTGCTATTTTCCTTATAAAACCATTTACAAAGGAAAAAATAGGCAAACACACCTTTTTCTGCCTTTATATGGCTTCTGCACAATTCCCGAGGCTACCTTTATCGCAATCGTCCATCGCTCCTTTCGTGGGTCATGCATGCATATATGCCTCACCACTTCTCCAACTCCGATACACGACTATCGTAATAGTTAACATATGTTCTGGCCTTAAAAAGGGTCGGCACAATACTTTCACGAATACAGAGGAAAACCCCGCTTGAACCCTTTGTTCGGACTTCAAAAACAATTCACCCAGATCTATATATTTGTCGACCCCACTCTTCACTCTGACCCTTTCCGCAGCTCCGATCTCTGAAACCTCCAATCGTCGATCAACGCTCTATCACTATCGGTGCATCGACATTCCAATAAATGTTAATCTTAACTACTCTGATTGTGAATTAGCGATCAAATTGCGACTGTCAATCTGGTTCGCAATCCAACAGTTGTGATTAACTCACACGGTCGAATTTTGCTCAACCTCAAGGCCAGAATCCTTCCACTTCCATGCACCGATTTGATATCCTTATGGACCCGATATGAATATAGGCCACTCTTTATAGGATTTCAAGTCCAGATTTCAAATCTAACTATGTTTTGTGCCAATTCTTAGTGTAAGTTTGGTTTTCCGCTTGCAGGACTTAAACTGCATAATAAACTTTGCCAATGCAATATTTCGCCTTGCTCCTCAGTGACATCATCTGGACCATTGATCTTCCGGATCAAACGATTGCTATGCACTGATACTTTACTCCTTCGCTCTTCCACTTCACTTAAGTTTTACGCCATTTCTTTAGTGCTTCTATAGTTCCAGCTTCTTTAAGGTTTTTCCCTTTTTGCTATTTTACTGCGCGATTCCTCCTGAGCTTGGGCTTTGATCCCTCTAATGGATTCAATAATCCATTATGATCCTCCGAATTTCTCTTTTCCTCTGTGAAATCCTTCAGAACTCTGCCTTCTGCTTCCGCTGCTCAGCTACCTCTGAGCTTTACTCTTCTACAAAATCTCACTTCGCTATTCACCCCAGAGATTCCTTCTGTTTCCTCAATTGGATTCAAGGATCCATTCATGATTCCTCTGAATCATTCTGTTCCTCTGCATCCTTTAGAATTCTGCCTGCAACTTGTTACAGAGCCTATGAATTCACAAGTAATTGATTCATGAAATACTATTCAATACACTGACACAGTCAAGAATAAACATCTATATATAAAGATAAATAGTCAATTACATATCTGAGACTCTGTGTCTCGCACAGGCCTGTTCTTCAACATCGTGGCCTCCTCTCTACTTTGCACGTAGGCTTACATTTATCCCAGAAAGGTTCGTTGAATTAATCCTAGTTCGACTCCTAAATCTACTGAACTGACTCCTAAATCCTCTATCCTCTACGTCCACTTCTAATCTCCATTTAATTCCTAAGAGCTCTCCTTAGTTCCTTGAATCATGGAACTTCTTAAAGAGTCCTAATTGACTTTATAATCTTTTGTCATTATTGCCCACTCATGTTCTCATTTATTCGAGATCATTTACAACTTCCTCTCATTATCTAATTAATTCCTTAAAGGCCTAAATATTACATTAATTTGAGACTTAGGAAACTAACTTCTCTAAAACATGACCCCCTATGTCTACTTAATTACAATGATTTTCTCTTGGGTTGAATGTTCCTGCATCAAAAGTCATCTAGAAAATGTTTCTTCCTCTCTTGTACAATTTTTATGAAGCTCTTAATAGGTCAAATTATACATATCCATCACCGAACCATAAACGAGAGTAACAATTTCCTCTTTCTTGCTTGGAGCTTGCTTTGTTGGAGGAGGGGGAGACTGACTGGTGACCTGTTGTGTACTTGGCATCAAGTCAACTTGTTGGTTTTGTGGCATAGGCTCCTCCATGTCTTGAATTTTAATTAACTCCTCTATTTATATAGCAAGCCCTTTGTCTTTCATGTATTTTCTCTCCTCTAATCGCCAGTTAGGTTTTTAGCTCATTAACTTGTCTCTGCGTTGATTCTTCTTCTATTGCCTCCAATCTTTGCCTATTTTCTTCTTCTTTCTTCTGATTCTTTCTTCTTCTGCTCTAGTTCTTCCCTCTTCTTTCATTCTTCTTCCTGCACCCTCTCTTTCCACTTCTTCTCTATGTCTATACCCACTATCATAATGGTTGGATCTGATTCCACCTCGTGGCTTCATTCTCCCCCTAAACTATGCAAAATGTTCCTCTTTCCTTTCTTGCACACTAGGTTGCATACTTTTGTTGATGTTTCCTCTGGAGTAGCTTCCTTCTGAACAATAACCTGTGAGTTTCCTGTGAAATTGATCGGCTCGTGGGTCATGGAGGCATTGTAACAATTCTTGCATCCATCCTCCTCTAGCAAGTGAAAGGTCTCGGTTAGCCACTGAAAATGGATCCTCGCATAATGGTCTTTGCAAATACTCCTCATATCGTACAAATTAAAATATTGAGTACCAAATACAAATTTCTCCATCTCTTTCCGTTCGATATCTGTGACCTTCAAGTTCTTGATCTCGTACAATATGATATGCAAGGGAAGGATAGGCCAAGGTTCCTTTTTATTCCTATGCAGAGTCACTAACAACCATGTGGAGAAATGATATGCAACTTCTTGCATGAATAGATTAACGATGGCATACCTCAGTAAAAGATGCGACGACTTATATCCACCAAATACCCTGAGGAAAGTGTCATTTGGTGAGGCAAACCAATATTCTATATATGATACTTCTTCTATTGCCACATGTGACATGCAAGGAGGCTCTTCCTTAAAGATAATCTTGTATAACAGAATGAGGAAGTGATTAGTTAGCTTCTCCATTAGTCCTTTGTGGCTGCACTCTGAAAGACAACTGCAATAGACATACATGGTAGGCTCATGTGATGTCCAAATCCAATTCATGTTAGTCAATGCATTTTGTGTACAAATTTCATCGAGTAGATATGCAGACATATAAAATATAGCTTCCCCACACTTCGAAGGACTAAGGGAGCTAGATACATGGATTTGAAGCTGTTGAGGCTACAAATATGACCAGTTGAATGGTTTACATTCTTTCACAACCTAGTCCAATAAGAAAGAACACCCTTCAGGAAAGGTCTCGGTGCTCTACTAACCATAAATTATGCAACATAGGATGATCAACAACTCGTAGGCTTGCCTAAGAGATTTTGTCTTGTATGTGTTGGTGGGGGTCAAACGAAACTTCTTTGGCTCTTTCACCCAGCCTTTAGCAATGTCGTTGGTGTTTAAGTTGTTGGTTTTCACATAGAAGAACGAATCCATGAGTGATTATGGCTCAGGAAAATGGTACATGAGATGATAATCTGTTTCCAGAAAATAAGAAAGCCTTCGTTTGTTGATACTGCCAAGAGTCATAGTCTTTGGACCTATGTGAGATAATATCTAGCTGATAAGATTTGCATATGGAAATGTTAGGTACGTGCATGCAACCCTGTATAACCCCAACTTCTGGACATTGACATACACCTGTCAGTCTTCCAGATCTGCTTTGAAGGTTCTTGCTGAGAAAATTTCATTCACCTTCTGCCATGTGAGATCTGATTCCTTTTATACAAACAATTGAGTGTCTGAGTATACTGGAAACTAAACTTGTGTTCTCCTAACTATCTCCCTGGTGCTACTCTCTGTGGTATTCTTTGAAGCAATTCTCTTGGGTGCCATGATAACAGTCACTGATGAAGAGAAGTTATTAGCACTTGCAATACCTATGGGATGAAAAAGCACTCATGGCAAACAATAAATTAGCTTCAACAAATCATCTTACAAATCAAGATCAAGCACAACCACATGCATTGACTAGGAAAATTATGCAATCCTGGAAGTGAAGGGAGGGAGCGTTAGAAAATTATATATTATAGAGCAATGCAACACATAAAATATATTGCAGAAATATAAACACAGGATACACATAAAACAAGAGAGACACAGATATATGTGGTTCACCCAATTTGGGCTACATCCATGGAGAAATAGCCAGTCCTTCCTTTTATATTATCCAGCAAAATGAAGAGATATAACCTACAACAGATTCGTTGTATTTCCCACTTCGCTCTCACACAATCTCATCTCACTTTCTCACTCAAAATATAGATCTATATAGATGCAATACAATTCCCTCATATATAGCGACAGGTTGCCTTCATTGACATCCACCTACATTAATTCAATGTGACATTCGTATTCAACATTTCAAGTTTCGCAGTCCTGTGTGAAATTTTTTATTTCAATTTTTTTTATTTATGCACAAAATTTTTGATGAAATTTGTAATCATAATTTTGATGTGAGCAGTAGATGCAGAAACTGAAGGATTATCCCCTTCGTCAATAACAACAAAGATGAAATTTCACAACCATTTTTTGGCACATGGTGTTGGACATTGGATAAACCAACGCTCCCCATGTGTTTCACGAAATGTGCTTAACCGCCTCTTATGGATCTGTTAACTCTTGCGATGAATCCATTTACTAACACCTGCAAGTTTTGGTGGAATGACAATCGCGATTCCAACAAGTGGTATCAGAGCCAAAGGTCACAAGTTTGAATCATACCCAGGTCACACTAGTGGGGAGATTGTTTGACATTTGATAAATCAACAATCACCGTGTGTTTCGCGACATGTTCTTAACCGCCTCTCTTAGATCTGTTAACTCTAGTGATGCCTAGGCTTGCTAACACCTAGGGATTTTGGTGTAACGACAATTGTGATTCCAACCCATTGCATGCTCTCTCTTCTAGTTCATCACAATACTCTTAACAACATTCCATTAATCAACTCCATGACCTTCCAGTAGGGTAACATAGGTTTTTATTTTGTGCGAACATATGATTTGTTCATCCTTCCAAGAGAAAAATGAATTTGATTAAGTACACACCATGACACACCGAAGAATTTATCTCTCTTTAAGATTTCAAGTTTGGAAGTCATTTCTTCTTGTTAAGTGCATTGTTCTTTTCCTCAGCTCATAGTTTGTGAAGGCATTGTTCCTAGGGTTTGGTGCAGGCAGGAGTTTTTATTTCAAAGGTTGTGTTTTCCAAGATAAATAATTATAGTAATGGTGATTTCGAAGACGATGGTGAAAATTGATATGCAGTGGATGGAAATCATTCCTCAACAAAGGGTATGCATGGGAAGATAGTGGCCTTTGGAGAAAATTCTATGTCCAATCGCAGAAAAGTACAGTCTTAGTAATGGCGAGCTCATGGATGTTGGATGCTCTTCTCCCTCCTTTTCTTGTGATTAGTGGCCTCAAATCAGAGGGCGATAATGAAATTTTTGCATCGACAGAGTGTTGAATTTTGTCTCTGCGACTCCCAAATATTTTTCAAGTCTCACATATCATAGAGTTGTTTATGGGAATTGGTATGGGCCATTTGTAGCGAAATTTGTAATATATTTACTATCACTAAAGTCTATTTAGAAATGTGTTGATTTGTTTTCTCAACCTAGCTTATGGGTTATTTCTGCTAGCAAGTGACATCCATATGATGGGCATCATTTCGAAACTAAATTGGGGTTCAATATTTATATTTTCCGACAAAGTTGTCCAAACTCCACAGTGCTAAATTCAAACCATGACCCGCCCGAATTTGGCCTGAATTTAAAACTTACATAGGACTCAATGCTAAAATTTATGTAATTTCAATGCACTTTTCGGAGACCATATCCTGTATTTCCACTTTGATGCCACTTCATTAATTTTTCTTTTCACGTGAGGAAAATTTATGGAATCAAAATATTTGATTTTCCAGTGTAATATAATGTTGAATAAAATGAATGAATGTGTTGTTAAGAACTCTTCTTATAAAAAGATTACAGATTAACCATAAGTGTCTCAATATGAAAATCAACCATGTTCAACCATCGTCAACCATGGTCAATTATGGTCAACCATGGCTAGCCATGTTTAGTTAGGGTCAACCATGGTCTAGCATCGCATTATGACACATATTCTTTCAATATCAAAATGATATTAATAGAATATGTGTCACAATGCGATGCTAGGCTGTGGTTGACCATGATTGAACATGATTGGTCGTGGTTGACCATGATTGACCATGGTTGACGATGGTTGAACATGGTTGATTTTTATATTGAGATAATAAATGTCACAATGTGATGTTGGACCATGGTTGCAATGATTATAAACCCAAGATATTCATATTCAACCCTAAGATTAATAATATAAACCATATGAATAATATTAAACCCTAAGAATATGAACCCTTACATTAATAAACTCAAGGGATTGATATTATAACCCCAAGGGATTAATATTAAAAATCCAAGGGATTATAAACCCAAGGGAATAATATTAAAACCAAGTGATTAATATTATAAACGCTGGGATTTTCAAGATTAGGATTAATATTAAACCCTAAGGTTATAAACCCTATGATTAATCATATTCCATCTAGACTCAATCACATCTGCCCATATATTAAAAAATTACAATTCAACATTGAATTAATTAAAATTATTAATTATAGTTAATAAGACTTATAACATAATATATTTGTATGAAAATGGTTTTTCCTAATTTTAATAATGATAAATAAATTTTCATGAAGTGATATTTTCAAATTAATAACCATTATCACAAGTGATGCACATGAATATGGATTGATATGCATACTCGTCTGTGGTGTTTATTAACCGGTGCCACCATATGATACTATCAAGAGACTTTGTGTGTTTATTTTATAGAATAATTTTTGTAAATAAAGATTAAATTGAGAAATGGTAGCAAACTAAGATGATTATATGTTTGGATTGTACATAGGAGGAATTTTATTCATATAAATTCTAATGTTTAATGATCATTATTGATATTGATTAAGTTAAATACGAATCCAAAATATTAAGGAAAAATATAGTTTTTTTCATATTAAAGTAATGACAATACATATTTTATTTTGGTTGATCATGGTTGACGATGGTTGAACATGGTTCATTTTCATATTGAGACAATCTTTTTCACAATGTGACATTGGACTATGGTTGATGATGATTATAAACCCGAGAGATTTATATTAAACCCTAGGATTAATATTATAAACCCTATGAATAATATTACACCCTATCAATATGAACCCTTAGATTAATAAACTCAAGGGATTGATATTATAAACCCACGGGACTAATAAACCCAATAGATTAATACTAAAAACTTAAGGGAATAATATTAAACCCAAGGGATTAATATTATAAACCTTAAGATTTTCAAGGTTGTGATTAATATTAAACCCTCAGATTATAAACCCTATAATTAAGCATATTCTATCCAAACTCAATTGCGCCTGTCCATATATGAAAAATTAAAATTCAACATGGATTCATGGGAAACATCAATCGACAAATAATTAAATAAAATTATTAATTATAATTTATAAGACTTATAACCTAATATGTTTTTATGAAAATGGTTCTTCCTAATCTTTATAATTATAAATAATTTTTTCGTGAATATTTTAAAATTAATAACCATTATCACAAGTGATTCCCATGAATATGGATTGAGATGTGTACTCAGGTGTTACATACACGTATCTTCATTATTGATCGGTGTCACCATATGCTACTATAAAGAAAATTTGTGTGTTTATTTTATAGAATAATTTTTTTGAATAAAAATTAAATTGAGAAATGGTAGCGGGATAGGATGATTATATGCGTGGATTGTATATAGGAGGAATTTTATTGGTATATATTCTAATGTTTAATGATCATTATTGATATTGATTAAGTTAGATACAAGTCTAAAATATTTAGGAAAAAGTATAGTCATTTTTATACTAAAGTAATTTTAGTGCATATTTTATTTTTGTTGATGATGGTGGAACATGATTGATTTTCATATTGAGACAATCTTTGTCACAATGTGACGTTGGATCATGGTTCACGACGATTATAAACTCAAAGGATTTATATTAAACCCTAGGATTAATATTATAAATGATATGAATAATATGAAACCCGAGGTGAACCATTAGATTAATGAACTCAAGGGATTAATATTATAAACCCAAGGGACTACTAATCCCATGGGATTAATATTATAAACCCAAGGGACTAATAATCGAAAGGGATTAATACCAAAAAACCAAGGGATTATAAATCCAAGGAAATAATATTAAACTCAAGGGATTAATATTATAAACATTAGGATTTTCTAGCTTAAGATTAATATTAAACCCTAAGATTAAGAATGTTCCATCATCTAGAATGCTTGTCCATATATTAAAAAATTAAAAGATAACATGGGTTCACAGAAACATCTATCAATGAATAATTAATAAAACTTATCAATTATAATCAATAAGACTTATAACATCACATTTGTATGAAAATGGTTCTTCCTAATTTTAATAATGATAAAATAAATTTTCATGAAGTGATGTTTTCAGATTAATAATCATTATCACAAGTGATGCCAATGAGTATGGATTGAGATGCATACTTGATGGTATGCCCACCATATATACATGACCATGATCTATACTTGACCACTCTGACTCTTGTAGTTGCACGTAGTTAATGAAATTGGTGGATAAGAAATCCACCCACATTCATTCAATGTGATGTTCGTAATCAACATTTCAAGCTTGGTAGTCGTGCACGAATTTTTTGATTTCAAATTTGTTAGTTCTGCACAAATTTTGATGAAATGTGTAATCATCGTTTTGACGTGAGCAGTAGAAGCAACTGAAGGATTATCCCCTTCGTCAACAACAATAAAGAGATGAAATTTCACAACCATTTGTTCGCACATGGTGTTGGAGATTGGTTAAACTAGCATTCCCTGTGTGTTTCGTGACATGTGCTTAACCACCTCTCATGGAGCGATGCATATGTTGACTAACACCTATGGATTTTGGTGTAACGACAATTTTTTGATTTCAAATTTGTTAGTTTTGCACAAATTTTGATGAAATGTGTAATCATCGTTTTGATGTGAGCAGTAGAAGTAGAAACTGAAGGATTATCCCCTTCGTCAACAAAAATAAAGAGATGGAATTTCACAACCATTTGTTCACACATGGTGTTGGAGATTGGTTAAACTAGCACTCCCCGTGTATTTCGTGACATGTGCTTAACCACCTCTCATGGATTCGTTAACTCTAGCGATGCATATGTTTACTAACACCAACAGATTTTGGTGTAACGACAATCGTGATTACAACAAGTGGTATCAATTCCAAAGGTCACGAGTTCAAATCACACCTGAATCACGCTAGGGAGATATTTTTGGACATTGGATAAACCAACGCTCATCGTTTGTTTCATGACATGTGCTTAACCACCTCTCTTAGGTCTGTTAACTCTGGTGATGCCTCTGCTTACTAACACATGTGGGTTTTGGTGTAATGACAATTGTGATTCCAGCCCATGGCATCTAGTTCATGACAATACTCTTAACAACATTAAATTAATCAACTCCATGAACTTCAAGCATGGTAACATGTGTTTTTCTTTCATGCAAATGTATGATCTCTTCAACTTTCCATGAGAAAAATTGAGTTGATTGAGTGCACACCATGACACTCCGAAGAATGTGTTTTTCTTTCATGCGAACATATGATCTCTTCCACTTTCCACGAGAAAAATTGAGTTGATTGAGTGCACACCACGACACACCAAAGAATTTATCTCTCTATAAGCTTTTGGGTTTGGAAGTCATTTATTCTTGTTAAGAGCGGTGTTCCTTGTCTTGGCTCACAGTTTGAGATGGTGTTGTTCTTAGGGTTTGGTGCAGGTTGGAGTTTTTATTTCAAATATTGTGTTTTCCAAGATAAATAGACTCTAGTAATGGTGATTCCGAAGACAAAGGCAATAAATGATATCCGGTGGATGGAAATCATTCCTCAACAAAGGGTATGTGTGGGAAGACACTGGCATGTAGAAAAGCGCAGTCTCAGTAATGGCAAGCTCATGGATGATGAATGGTCTTCTCCTTACTTTTCTTGCGATTAGTGGCCTCAAAACAGAGGGTGATAATGAATGTTTTGCATCGATAGGTGTTGAATTTTTTCCTTTCGACTCCCACATATTTGTCAAGTATGGCATATCATAAAGTTGTTTATGGGAATTTCTAGGTGATAATGAATGTTTTGCATCGATAGTGTGTTGAATTTTTTCGTTTCGGCTCCCAAATATTCGTGAGGTCTCGCATATCATAAAGTTGTTTATGGGAATTTCTATGGGCCATTTGTAGCGAGATTTGTAATAAATTTATTTCACTAAAGTCTATTTAAAAATGTGTTTATTTGTTTTCTCAACCTGGCTTACGGGTTGTTTCTTCTACCAAGTGACATCCATATGATGGGCATCATTTCGAAACTAAATTGTGGTTCAATATTTGTATTTCCCGACAAAGTGTTCCAAACTCCACGGTGCTAAATTCAAACCATGACTAGCCCGAATTTGGCCTGAATTTCAAACTTACACAGGACTCAATACTAAAATTTATGTAATTGCAATGCATTTTTGGGAGATCAGTTCCTGTATCTCCCAACTTTGATGACACTTCATTAATTTTTATTTTGATGCGAGGAAAATTTATGGAATCAAAATATTGGATTTTCGAGTGTAATATAATTTTGAATAAAATGAATGAATGTGTTGTTAAGAAATCTTCTTATAGAAAAATTACATAGTAAAATCACATAGATTAGCCAAAAAGAAAATTTTGAATCACGATGGCATCTCTTAATAACGTTTGTGCGTGCTCATTCCAAGCGTTGCAGTACATTCGTACTAGAACTATTGCTTGTTATTATACGAAGAATAGACAAACTTTATGCTATTGCAAATATTGTTTGTTTATACAAAGCATAGACAATCTGTATGCTAATCTTTGTTATAATTTTAACGTATTTTTAATAAATATAACAATCTGCCTCCGAAATATTCAAACTTTGTTGCGTGTGGAGTGATTTAATTGTATCTATTCATCTTCAAATCTTAGGAGTGAACTTGTCCATACAGCTCAAGTTTGGTTATAGTTCAATATAATCGGTTCTTACTTTTAATTTCTCCCTTAAATTGGTATGGATACCAATCCTTCCCACAGGGCTCACTCTTCGCTGGGTTTCCTGAAATGTTTTAATGGGTTATGCTCGCCGATGCGATTTATCACTGTGCACAGTTCTGTATTTGTTTTGGGCTCACTGTTTTATGTCAAGACCAACCTGATATTGTAAATTTTCGTGTTATACTAAGCGTAGGTGAAGGTCCTACCTCTATTTTTCCTGTCTCGTTTATTATGTGTTAGTTAGAGAACTCCTTAGAACCACAAGAGATGTTCTACTTAGAATTTTTATTTTTTTGGTTAAGTTCCTCAATATAATACTGTTACGGGATTTTTTCCAGACTTTTTATATTTATTGTTTTTTTTTTTTTCAAGGTTTCCTTTCTCGATAGACTCTTCATAAAATTATTCTCGTCGAGGGTTTCACCATTTATGATTTAGTAAGAAATATAAAGACCAATGATAGTTATATCATCTTCGAAGGAGTGCACTGTTTTTTTTTTTGACTTCTCTTGGTTTGGGTGAATGGTGAGTTGGTGCGCCCTCATGTAAATGATGTATTACTGGCTAGCTTAATAGAAAGTCCTACTCTTATTAAAAAAAAAAATTGAAATATATATATGCTTATCGACAATTAGTTGTTGGTAGATATTGTGGTGGTGAGATCTAAATAATTAGATGATTTATATTTTATATTATTTTGAAAAATACATTTAAGTGGAAAATGGTAAAATATTTGATATGATTATATTTATAAATATGTTTACAAGTAAACTTGAATAAGATTAAAGTTTCTAAAAAATACCATTTTTTAATATTATGTAATAATATTTTAATTTTAAGTTTAATTTTTTTTTAATATTATATGGTTGGTTTAACCATTTCCAAGTTAGAGAAATTTTAAGTGATGTTCATTAAATTATGGTTACTTAATTGGAATTTGATATCTAATGATAGATGTTATGTTAATTTATTAACTCCTATTAAATTTTATTTATATAAAAAGTGTTAAGTGGATTATTCAAAATGATAAAAAATTGTTATTTATAACTAATATTTATGGAATGTAAATGATAAAAAATATTTTAAATAAAATAAAAATATAAAAGTTAGTGGGAATGGGGTGTAGAGTGGATGGTGATAGGGTGTTATGTTGAGTCACTTTGTGCTATAAAAGTTACATTTTCGAAACTCTCTATGCAAAAATACAATCATACTAATGGCTTAACCAAGATTTTTTTGATTATGAATTTTTTTTTAAGACTAAAAATATTTTTTTAAATAAAATAGTTAAATCCCCAAACCACATCTCCTAAATTAATAGATTAATAAACAAGTTAAAAAATTGTCATATACATGTCTTCATATTTCATTTTAATAAATTAATAAACAAATTATAAAATTGTCATATACATGTCTTCATATTTCATTTTATTCACCATTGACATTTCATTTTATTCAACATTTCTCAAACACACATTTTTAGACAGTTTAAAAACAATATTAATATCTTTTTAACTTAAATTCCATTCTTATTTTATTATAATTTATAAATTTATTACATTATTTTAAAAACACTTACTATTCTTTTAAAATTAGTTATTAATATTTCACATTAATAATAAATTGAAATATAACTTTTCTCTACCTATTTTAATTTTTTATATCTTAAATTTCCATTTCATAATTTATTTTACTTATATTTGATATATATATAGAATTGATATCACTTAATCCCTTCCCATTACAACTTATGTTTGATATATATAGAATTGATATCACTTAATACCTTCTCATTACAGAACTTTTTAGGAAATATAATGCTAGCCTAGCTCAAGTTACAAAGGACAAAATTAGAGATAGTCTAGCTCAAGGAGATTTTTTAGTTGGTTCCAAGAAACCTTTCAATAAAAACATGCATAGACTAGTGAATGCGGGTGATAAAATCAAGACCATTGGAGTCCCCCTTCAAAGATATTTTGAACAATTACAACCTACACCATGCTCTCATTTGTGGCGTGATGTTGAATAATTTTATAATTATTTTTTTTATAATTACATATCTACGTAATTAAAAGAATGTATTTTATATATTTGGAAAGTTTTATATTATTAAAAAATTATTTTAAAGTATTTAAAATTTTTAATAATTTAAAAAATATGTATTTAAAATTTTTCTATCTTAGTTCAGAATTAAAATTAATGTGAAAAAAATTAGTCGATTGGTAAATTATTTTTATTTTTAATCAAGCTAATGAAGTTTTTCACATTCAAAATTTGTTAGTGATATGTTGGAATCAAAATTTTGTGAAATTTGAGAATTTTAATGTTATAATTTTTTTAAAAAAAGTTAAATTTTATATTAAAAATATATTTTAAACCATATAACATAATTCATTATGTATGTAACATATTTGGCCATTCAAGAAAAAAGAAGTGATTCAAGCTAAGCCCTGGCACCTCTTGTGGACAAAAGCGCCTTGCAAAGTCAAAGAAGGAAATCTTGATTTGATTCAACACCTTTAACCTCTAGAGTACTTAGATTGTGTAAAATTACCCATCAGACTTGTGAATTCAATTAATTTCTGCCAGATTTTAGAGAAATTAGACCAGAAAAAACTCACCAGAAAAATTTCCAAAAAATCACACTAAAACAATTCGATTGAAAAATAAGTATCACTATACCATACCTTTATAATAAATTTTTTTTAGCTTAATAATTAGGCCGATAGGCCTTCCTATGCATCAACAATTGTCAACACTTTTAACCTGAACCGTTTGATCAAGTTTGACAGTTTCAACCGTTGATTTGAAGTTCACTGCTTTTTCCAAATATATGAGTTGCCTTCTTTTCACCTCCAGTTCTGTTGTGCATTGAACCTGGCCCTTTGAGTTGCATTACTGCTTTTTCCAATTCTTTTGTCTCTTGAAGATATTTTCACTGTCGAAGATATTTTCACTGCTTTTTCCTTGACAGTTGTTGTTGCTGTTTTTGGCCAGCACTGAGCTTCATCTACCATCACCTTACAAATTCTCATGAGAAACTTCACACAGGAGATACTCTGTCCCCTGCAATCCTCGGAGCCATTCAAAGTGCATCAGTTCATATTGCCCTTTTTATTGAGCGTTACGCTGAATCCCCTTGGTGTTTGGAAGAGAACATTGACCTCAGCAGTGGATCCAGATACTCTGTCCCCTGCAATCCTCGGAGCGTCAGTTCATATTGCCCTTTTATTGACCGTTACGTTGAATCCCCTTGGTGTTTGGAAGAGAACATTGACCTAAGCAGTGGATCCATTGTTGAAATTGCAGGCATAAACGTAGCGCAGGTACTTACTACACCAATAAATTTCTTTTAATACAGTACATTTAAACTAACAATTGTTTGCTCAGAACATCTCAATGGTTTGTTTTAATGTTTAGGCTAATTAATTGTCCCAATATTGATTTTACGTATCGAGTTAGTAGTTCTTTCGCTGGTTTTTAAGATTCTTATAGGAGGGAAATCAGGATTTTCTTTTTAATGCAACTGACCATTGTTCTTGTTCTAAATCTGATTACTGCTGAAAGTGGTTTTGCTATCTTTTATTTAACAGTTTGTTTTGTAATGGACATTAACGTGTTAAATCCAATTTGTTAATTCAATAGATCTATCAATTAGAAATGATGTAAATCAATGTGGAGTTTTCATATCGGAAATCGATGTAGTTAGTCTTTAGCTTTAAGTTGCAGGTCTAACATATACACATCAACTCACAATCAATGGTTTCTAATGGTAATATGTCTACCCAATGGATCTGACGATTGTCACCTCATTGTTCGAAACCTTAAACGGTTACTTCGCTATAAGAATCTTAAAAACCAACGAAAAGATTCTTCGCTATAAGTAATTGATTTTATGTTAACGAGTTAGTAGTTCTTTCGCTGGCTAACTCGTTGTCTGTTATGTTGCATCCAACAGAGAATAAATGTACAGAGAGCTTATGGAAAACAATGCATCAATTTTTATTTGTATTTTAATTTGTGTGTGGTTTATGGAGAGATCCAGATATTGGTGAAATGACTGCTATGTTTGTGTGCGATATTCAATTTTGTAAATATTTTTTTGGGTAACTAGGCTGAGTTTAGATCCGGATCAGCTTGCCTATTAAATAGAAAAATGATATATTCACTAATAAAATGCTATATTATATTCATGGGGTCTTTTACCGTCTTCTTTATAGTTTGCAGGCTTCTTATATCGTCTTCTGGAACAGGCGTGGGGGCAGAAACGCCAGGTGAGACAGGCAGAGGGACCAAAACGCCAATGGCTCTGTCTGCTGGCAATGGCCCAAGTAGCACAAGCACAACAACCCAAACTCTAGCCAAAATAGCAATTGTTGCCATTCTAAAAACCCTGTAATTCCTCTTTCTTTGTCAGAAATAAATTTCAAATCTACATCCCTTGGATCCTGGCTTTCCAAGCATCAAAACCCGGCTCAGAAGCGAAAAACGAATTGAAATTTTATGTTTTCAATTTTGTAAATATTTTTTTTTGGATAACTAGGCTGAGTTTAGATCCGGATCAGCTTGCCTATTAAATAGAAAAATGATAATATTCACTAATAAAATGCTATATTACCAAAATTATGAGAAACTCTATGAAACTTGGAGAAGCATCAGTCTCTTTGCAACATCCGTATCAACACACTTCTGATTTTAAGCTTCAAAGTTTCCCACGCCAATTTCCATCACAACGTTCTTCAATGAGCGGCAGCGGATTTTGGACAACAAAGCAATGGAACAAAACCAGATATAACAGATACGACTGAATCTACATCAATAAGCTTCAAAGTTTCCCACGCCAATTTCCATCACAGCGTTCTTCAATGAGCAGCAACGGATTTTGGACAACAAAGCAATGGAACAAAACCAGATATAACAGATACCACTGAATCTACATCAATATAGGGAATGTTAGCCTTTAACACCTTGGGAGTCTGAGTCAAGTCGTTTGAATTAATTAACAAAGATGACCATACCTCATATGAGTATTGCTGGGAACTTGGGACCCTTGACGATTCAAGGAAGCTTGAAAGGGAACTTGGGACTTGGGAGCGTTGGTGGATTTTTTTTTTATTTATTAAGTTTTATTTTAGTTAGATATCAAAAATGCTTGAAAGGGAACTTGGGAGTGTGGGTGGATTATTTTTTTAATTTATTAAGTTTTATTTTAGTTAGATATCAAAATGGTCTGTGCACTAAATAGGATAAAGACAGCCAGTAGTGAAACTGTCAGTCAATTATTATGTTTTAGGTCGAAAGAAATGTGAGATTAAAGTTTATATAAATGTGGTTTGTTTAATGATATGATGTTGGCTTAATAATTTATGATTTTTTTTTATACTTGTCGAGATTAAGTTCTATTGTAATTAGTTTTAGTTGATTTTAATTAAAATAAAATAAAATTATAATTTTTTTTATTATTTTCAAAAAATTTATTAAAACAAAATTTGGATTGAAAATTGATTTTATTTAAATAATTTTTTTAAATTAATAATATAGATTTCACAAAGTTTAAATTATATTTATCAGAAAATATATGTATATTTTAAAATAATAAATTGAAAAAAGCCATAACATAACACTGCTCCAGAACATTAATTATAAATTTTGATTGGATAGATGCATGACATTATTTCATTAATTGCTTGATGCTTTGTCATGCACAACCAAAATGATTTTTGGTCCACTACTCATGTCTTTTATGTAATAAAGCTTATACTTTAGCCAACTCAAATTGCTCATCCGTTAGGCTTGAACCAACATCTCTTCTAAAGAAATTCAACAATTCTAATTTAATAATCCTATCGGCCACAACATGTTGATATTGCTAGAATACCCAATACCTCCCTCTCTGGGATTCTCAATACTAATGGTCTTGGACTAAGACATGATAAAGTTTAATATTCCTCAGTATCATGTTTGGCTTTCGAGCTTCTTTAGTTAACGTCACAATCGTTCTTTTGTGCAGGAATCATCTTGGAGCCGGTCAGGAGGAGTTCTTCTTACCGCACAGAGATCCCCAAGCGAATCTAGAAAGAACCAAAGGTGATCCTTTCTACACTTCCTGTCAATATATGTCAAATAGATGAACATGTGTGTAACAGGTACCTTTTGCAGATAACCTTACGGTCTGTCGGAAGTCTCAGGAAGACTTTCGAGGGTAGTTTTCATCCCGTGCATTTTACCCCTTAGCAAAAATGACGTTCTTCGTATCCTTCTCTGATCCACCATCTAACTTGTTGCATCCTTCAAAGTTGCTTTCTCTTCATAAACTGATCCCAAAAGCCCACTTTTTGAGCTCTTTCTCTCACTAACGCATGTTGCCAATCTACACAGAGCTTTATAAAGCTCTTTGACTGTGCACATGGAGCATTAGTGGCCAAGCTAAAGCTCTGTTTACACATAGACAGAGCCTTAGTGAACCATTTCCATGTTTTTCAAGAGATTTTGTGGACCAAAAGGGGGGGAAACTTGTCCCAATGGCTAAATTAGGATCTGCAACAGTATCATGCTAACAAATTTGGTGTCTTAAAATTTATTTTTTAAGAAAATGCTTTAGTTTTTCTCTCATAAAAGAAATTCTTGTTGAAAGAAAAGTTGATAAACTGTATATCTCCTTCTGTCGAAATAGTTGTAGGTTGCTTTGTTTTGGTTCAATAGTTGTTAGGGAATATTGAGAAAATGAACTTTCAGTTGTGCATTAGTGACCCATTTCCATGTTTTTCAAGTGATTTTGTGGACCAAAAGGGGGGGAAACTTGTCCCAAGGGCTAAATTAGGATATGCAATATTATCATGCCAACAAATTTGGTGTCTTAAAATTTATTTTTTAAGAAAATGCTTTAGTTTTTCTCTCATAAAAGAATTTTTTGTTGAAAGAAAAGCTGATAAACTGTATATCTCCTTTTGTCGAAATAGTTGTAGGCTGCTTTGTTTTGGTTCAATAGTTGTTAGGGAATATTGAGAAAAGGAACTTTCATCTATGCAAAGTGTTGAATGACTTTATATGCACTGATGAATACATGAATATGTGAAATAATACATGTGTAGAATAAGACTTGTTTGCATAAGAAATTGAATTTTTTTTTTACAGCATTGTTCTGCACAGTTTATTGAGTCAAGAGTCTCATCATATTCATACGTCAACACCCCCTCCGAAGACAAATAAGAAAGTACACTAAAATTTACACTAAAATCAATCAGATACTCTTTTTTAGAGCAAACCAACATTAGATAGATTAGGACCTTGGGATAAGAGAGTGAGTCAACTACCCAAGGTTGAAAATCAAACTAGTGTCGTTAAAGAGTGAAAAATCCTTCTGCACTCATATTACCAGGACCACTCCACTCACAACGGAGTGAAATACGAGACAACATTGGATTGTAATCGAAGGTAGCCTGCCTTCTTTTACAACTCCTTTGGGCATTTTGTGTAATGGGGGTCCCTTCGAGGATTTCGGAACTGAGTCGGGGACTCAGGTATCCTGCCCACACAACGTGCTGTCTACGACTATGTCCCCCCTGGTAATGTCTGTGATTTGAGGTATCTCTAGTGGCCAATACTTCTAGGTACTTACCTAAGGTGACTGGGACGGGCTGTCCTAGTACCTCAAACGGACGGACCTACTTTGTCTTCATTTTTTGGGAGGGTGCTCGTCTTCATGAGAGTACTTGGCCCCTCAATCTGAGGTTCGGGCGAAGCTCAAAAGTAACCGTAACCGTACATTTGGCCATCCTTCTCTGTTACTCATTGAGAGACTGGGTTTCATCTCCAGTAATTGGTGTTTATCAGACAAGGTAATTTCACTTTGTTTGCTGATTGTCATTCTTAGTGTATTTTTTCTTTTTAAGTACCTGAGTGCTATCGTTTTTGAGACTTAAAGAATATCACCTTAAAATTTATCTGATAAAATATACCAGTCATTGTGACTACATCCGGCCCTCACCATCAATCCAGATGGTTGTTAGGACTTCCTCCACTCACTGTGGAGAATCTGCCAAGATCCACTGACTCGGATTCTTCATCTTCAAGGAATCAGTCTCCTAAATTGCACACGGGGTCTATGTGGACAACCGACAATTTGTTTATTTGATTCAGCAACGACTAATATGAAATCCCCTATTCTTCCTGCAGAAGAATTCCATTCCTAATTTCACTTGCAAGGCTGCAAGAGATTTCTGTTTGAAATCTTCTCAGAATTGATGGAAGCAATAGATGTTACTATTGAAAAAACAGATGAGTCCAAATTAATATCACATGGATCTTTTGATGCACTAGTACTTCTACCTAAGCTAACCTTAACTGACAACACCTACAAGGTCATCTCATCTTTAATAGTGTTGTGAATGACAATTTACTCTCAAACCTTCTGCCCTTATTATTGTTTCACCATCGAAAGTTAGCCTTGCTAGATTAGTTCCCTCATTCACATCACATTATTCTTTACATGACTTTTGTGTTGTGGTGATTTGATGAATTACAGGTACTACTATCACAGAAATATAATCCCTCTATTAATATTATGGAGCCAACATTGACTACAAATGCCATTCCTCTGCTGCTGAATGGTTCCACTGATATTCAACCACTGCTCCAGATAATCGATATTGGTTCTGTTACATCATTAAAAACAACATCCTCACACTTTTGCATTACTCTATCTGATGGAACACATCAACACAAGACTTTGCTACCATCAACATATAGCCAACAAGTTGCATCTGAAGACATTCAAATTGGCTCAATAATTCTGCTTAAAAAAGCAGCTTGCATGGTGCTTCAAAACTCCTCATAAGGCCCAACATTTGAATTTACCCTTTTATATTTTTTGTCTTCTATACGCTTCCTGCATTACACAAAAAAAACTTCATTAATTCATTTCTCATTTGTTTACATAAGGTCCATCCGAGTCGTTGAGCTTGAAGTTGTGATGTGCTCAACAGCATTGACAAAGGACTCATCAACACTGCTACATGCAAAGGCAGGTACATCCCAAGTTAGCTCTTCATAAACAGAAGATACCTTGCCCTCTGTAGTTAATCCACCAATTACGGCAACAACTACAACAATTCCATTCACGGCACTCAATCCTGCTCGAAAATATTGGTCAATCCAAGGTAGAGCATCTGCAAAAACATCATTGAAGACTTACAACAATGTGCGAGGGTCAGGAAAAGTTTTTGGGTTTGACCTTATCAATCGTGATAAGGAAGAGATCCACCTTTCTGCATTTGCTGAATTGGCTGAATCTCTTTACAATCTAATTCAAGTTGGGCAGCTATACATTGTTTCAAATGGCACAATTAAAGAAGCAAATCCAAATTACAACCACCTCAAGAACAAATGGGAGATTTACTTGTTTGCTGCTTCCACTATCAATCCATGTCCCATAGATGATCTAACGTTTCCTTACCAGAGCTTTCACTTCAAGACTATTGCGGAAATAAAAAGTGCAAGTCCAAATACGAATGTGGATGTCATTGGTGTTGTTACTTCCACCTCACCTGCATCAACAATTCGACGAAAAGATGGAAGTGAAACATTAAGGAGAACACTCATATTAAAAGACAAGTCGGGTTTTAGCATTGATGTAACATTATGGGGAGACCATTGTGACTCTATAGGACAAAACCTTGCTGAATTCTACTCTTTCGACAACCCACCAATCCTTGCAATCAAAGGAGGTCGTGTATCTGAATTTAATGGCACCACAATAGGGACGATATCAACAAGCACTCTCATCATAAATCCACAAGTTGAAGAAACTCATCAACTACATGCATGGTTCCGTGAAACAGGTTATAGCTCTTCTTCTCCATCTTTGAGTAGAAACTATGGTGTTGCTTCAAAACGTGCCCTACCACGAAAGACGTTTCATGAAATTGCTGGCATGCAAACCTCCGATAAAGCAATATGGGTTTCAGTTCGTGCAACAATAACTGCTCTTCACATGGACGACTTCTACTTTCTAGCATGTCCATTAGATTTCAATGGAAAACAATGCATGAAGAAGGTTGTGGAGCATTCTAACAATCTTTGGCATTGTACAAAATGTAACGGCGACTTCCCAGAATGTGACTATCGTTACAAACTTAAAATTGAGCTACATGACCACACCGGGCACCTGCAGAATGTCACAGCTTTCAATGATGCAGGAAACGAGCTCATGGGCATCACGGCAAAAGACCTGTTCCTTCTTTCTATCGAACCAACTGATCTGCAGGAAATTTGTGGCCGAATTTCAGGATGTCGCTTCCTGCTAACACTTTCCATTAAAGCAGATTACTTCAATGGTGTTCAACGCTTGCAACCAATACTGATAAATTCAGAAGAAATTCAATATGCCTCTGCATGCAAAGAAGCCCTCAATGACATTCAAGCAATGTCCACTTCAAAACGACCTGTTGTTCGCCACCTTTGAAAAGTTTTTTAGGGTCTCTTCAAACACTACTGTTTTTACATAAACAAACATTTATGCACAACTCATTGTTTCATATTGTTGTAAATTACACCCATGTTATTGTGATTCACACTATTGCTGCAAATACTCTCTTCCAATTATTCCAAAATATGTATGTTTACCACTTTTCATTTTACATAATATAGATATAAACATTTGTAAAGACTTACTACATAATTTTCCTGTTCGTTGTTTACATGTCTATACATTGATCTCTTGCTTGCTAATCTATTCATGCTATCGTTCAAACTTGTAAAAAAAAAAAGAAGAAGAAGGAAGCAAAATCTTGGTTATCTTGCTCCTCTCCTCTCAATAATAGATGCCAGAATAACATATGATTTTATAGTACTCCTAATTGCATATTTTTCCTTCTACCTAATCTACCTACATTCACTGATGTTCAAATATTTTTTTTTTTCTAAAACTTGTAATACATTCTCCAAACATGCAATACTTGTTTATGAAAACTAACACTAATTGTTTGTACTTGTTTAGATATGCCAAAAAACAATCAAAATGCGGACAAACACGAGTGGCGACGTCTTCTTTATGCACAGCAAAAGGATACAATAAATGCATGACGACGACTACTTTATAAAAACCGCAACAACCCTACTACTTCCTCTACATCCCTTCCCACCTCAAATGCTCTCCCAACTATACAAACCAACCCATCTCACCTTCATCAAATCCAATATAACCCTCCCCTTAATGAAGAACACCGTCGCTTTCGAGAAAGGATTGATGAACTTTCTAGCATGCATGTTTGCACAATATGCAAAGAAGCATACCCAGGAATGAAAACAAAGCTTTTACACGGTAGGCTTTCTTGTTTTCGTTGTGCATCATCTAAATCCACCAATCGTTTTTCTGAACTAAACAACATGAACCCTGGTGAACAACCCTATGTCCTTCAACAATTAACACAAGTTGAAGAAATGCTCATTGCACGTGTAAACCCCATTCTACAAGTCACTCATGCTCGTGGTGGTCAATACAAATATAGTGGCCATACAATTAGCTTCCCTCAAGACATCACCACTATTGCCAAATACTTACCCCAAATGATTTCTGACTTAGACATCCTCATTGTGAAAAGGCAAAATCCATCTGAAAAGGCTTATGAATTCTTCGTTTGCAAATCACGTGTCCTTGCAGCCCTTGAATACAAAACAAAAAATGACCCTTACTACTGTGATGTTCAATTCAATTCATCTGCTATTTCTGCACTACCAGATCACCCTACCGATATTTCTTCTCTTCTCCATAATGTAACCACCTCCTCTTTTGAACCCCATCAAACCAATATTGATTCTACTTATGATACTGATGTCATGCTACCTCCATTAGAAATCCAACCCTCTTCTTTCGTTCCAATACTCCCAAATTCAAGTACTGAGCTTGAGCACATTTGTAATTATTTGCACTTGACCCATTCAAATTCAACAAGCTCTATCGATTGGCCTCCAATATCTTTACCAGCTATGAATGAATACAACACCATAGGCCTCTTTGCCATGGCATTCCCCACACTCTTCCCTACAGGCATTGCCATGATCATGCAACCAAGACTTACAAAAGTTGAGATGCATGAATATGCTTTACACTTGATGCACTACCATGATAACCGATTTGGCCAACACCCAAGATTCCGCTACTATCTTTATAACATTCTAATGCGCCATCGTAGCCAAACTACTGCTAGTGTTTTTGTGAAAAAGTACATCGAGAACAACTTGCCAACAACGGTTTCAGACCTACGACAGTGTCTTTGTGACTCTCCAGATTCAAGATTTCCAGAGCAAATAATGCGGTTCGGTTCAGGCCTACGGGGAACACGGTCTTTCTGGAACAGACGACGATCTGAGCTGACTAACATGATCACGCAAATAGGAAGTCCGACATTCTTTTTCACTCTCAGTGCAGCTGATACTAAATGGCATGACTTGCACATGATCATGCCTGCCAGTGTTCCTTCCAATTCAGTCAACCACTTCCAATGGAAAATCCAAAACATAATTAAGAACCCACATCTAACAGCCCAATATATGCATTGCAGATTTACAGTTTTTCTTGAAGAAATCCTGCAAAAAGGCCTCCATGCAGTAGACTATTGGTGCAGGTATTTTTTAATATCCATTTCCTTCTACATTAATTTTCTACATTGCATATATATGTTTTAACAAGATTTTACCTTCATATTATATTCAGATACGAATGGCAACATAGAGGATCCGCACACATTCATGGCTTCCTCTGGCTGCAAAATGCACCAAACATGGACACAATTGACTGGAACAATGCATTAGAAATTGCTAATGCACAGAAATATTTCGACCACTACGTAACTGCCTGGAATCCACGTCAAGCAGAACACCGAAATATTCCGCTTCACCAATCAACAATTCATAACCCATGTCTTCTTGACACAACATCAATATTCACATCCAATCAGTTTGAAGACTATACAGAGCTTGTCAACTGCATTCAACGTCATACAAAGTGTCATGAGTCTTCTTGTCTTCGCAAGAAAGACAATGTACTTAGCTGCTGGTATGGAGTACCGTGGGAGTTGAAGTCCACATCTTCACTTTTCATTGATGATAAAGGTCATAAAACCTATGTCCCTGCACATAATGATGAAAGATTGAATATTCACAATGCCGATCTACTCTGTATTTGGAGAGAAAATGTTGATTTCCAACTGGTTCTTTCTCGCCATGCTGTGTTAAAATATATTTCAAAATATGCAGCAAAATCAGAAACAAGATCTGAGAGCTACCGTCAAATGCTATCACGGCTATCACAAAGTGCCATTCCAGAAGCACCTACTGCTATTGTTATCAGAAAACTCCTTACAGAAACCATTGTAGATAGAGACATTGGAGCACAAGAAATATGCCATATGTTACAAAAGCTACCTCTTTCTCTCAGCAGCAGTACATTTCGGTCTTTGAATGTCAACAAGACTGTTTTCAAACGCGTTTCACAAGATACTGAGAACCCTGGTTTGACACCAAACTTTATCCTTGCATACATGAACAAGCCCGTCTCATTGGAATCACTACCCCTCCTTGAAGCTTCACGCTCATGGTCATATTCTTCCCAGCGAAAAAAAAACCAATGGAAACACATATTCCCACCAATGATTGTACATGTATTGCCCCGTTACAATGTCATTCCTTCCTCTGATGATCCTTCTTATGCCACTTTTTGCTAGAGTGAATTACTATTGTATTTCCCCTTCCGAACACTCCCCAATGATATTGGTTCAACTGATGCAGAAATTATTGCACACTGGGAACAAAAAAAGGGTACATATACACCATGGCATGTCCATCGAGAAATTGAAAACCCACAAACCCCACATACTGAAGATCAAACTACCCCCGACATCCCTCCTGATTCCATGCAGATGAATGAATGGCAAATCCTCTCTCAGCTGCACCCAGGTTACAATATTGCAATTGATGACCTTGACATGATTGGCTACCACGACTTTGATGCCAACCACAATTGGTCACATAATACTATCCCTCCCCACTTGCAAGAAACTGCCATAAATTTCGTTGAATTCAACCGCTCAATGATTCAAAACCAACATCATTCTTTTTCCAACCTCCCCCAAGATCACACATTATCTCCTACCCAGAACATAACCTTCACCACTATTTTTTCACACTTTAAAACCCTTTTGCCAAAACCCCCACGCAAAATCATCATACAAGGAACAGCTGGGACAGGAAAATCCCATTTGATTAAATGTCTGCACCATTCATTTGTGGAAAACTCACCAGCAAACAAAAACCCTTTGTTGTTACTTGCACCAATAGGCGTTGCAACTTTCAACATAAATGCCCTCACAATTCATTCCGCCCTTCGTATCCCTATCCAAACAATGCATCCTCTTGAAGGCCAACCACTCCTACAACTGCAAGAGCAACTTCGTCATGTAGAGTACATTCTCATTGATGAAATGAGCTTCATTGGTCCAAGAATGCTTACTCGCATTGACGATCGTCTAAGAGAGGCATTCCCTCTTCACCAAAATGCACCATTTGGTAATCGCTCAATTATCCTTGTCGGAGATTTAGGCCAGCTACCACCTGTAAAAGGCATTCCTTTATACGCTGGGACATCGCGTGGCACTGCACTTTGGCGTAGCTTCGACATATTCATAACACTTTCAACCGTTTTTCATCAACAAGGAGCTAGCCTGTCCCAGGTTGCTTTCCGGCAAATACTCACAAATCTCAGAAATGGAATATCTACACTTGAAGATTGGCAACACCTAATGTCAAGAACAAGTTCGTCTCTTACACATGAAGAGCAACACACATTTGAAGAATCCATGCACCTATATGCAATAAACAACTCAGTTGTTTTGCATAATAAGAAAATGCTTAAAAAATTGAACATCCCAGTAGCGCTTTGCTCTGCAGAACAACAAAGGCAGAAAACTCCTACTACAACAGAAGATGAGCATTTGCCTGCAAAAGTGCTCTTATGCAATGAAAAAAAAGTTATGCTCACCAACAACTTATGGGTACATGCAGGCCTCGTCAATGGCGCACTTGGGAAGGTCATCTCAATATTTTATTCTATTGGTTCAAAGCCCCCAGAATTACCATCCTTCGTGGTTGTCGACTTTATACAATACAAAGGAACACCATGGGACATTTCACACCCAACATATGTACCCATTTCTCCCATCACAAGGGGTGCACGCCGTCAGATACCACTTCAAATGGCATGGGCTTTAATGATACACAAGTCACAAGGAATGACATTAGACAAAGCAACAGTAGACATCGGCACCAAAGAACGAAAAGGGCTAACGTTCACTGCAATTTCAAGAGTGCGGTCATTGGCAGACATTCAAATCAATCTAGCATTCCCATTCTCACGCATTGCACAAATGCACGAGAATCCATATCTTAAGCGTAGACAACAAGAGGAATCATTGCTTGCATCAAAATCTATGCAAGCGAATATACTCTAGCCAATCATACAACCTGTTTTCCAGAATTAACCACATGGTAAATACCACTTGCTGCAATAACCAAATTTCACATACATTTGCTTTCTATTACATTTAACCTCATATGATTTTATATTAGTTTGAAATCATTTATTTTATTTCAAATATTCAAACAAAATATTTCCCGCCAAGAACAGCAAGGTCTAGCATTCACTGCAATTTAGAAATTTCTTTAAAAATTTATTTATTTTACTTCAGCGCTTTAAAAAACATGCTTTCATCAAACACATCCATTGTCACTTACAATGTTTTCTTTTTGGATGGAAACAGGTATGAATACAGGCTATTTATGATTGTTGTATGAGTATTGCCAAGAAATTCAGCATCCTGCCCCAACAAACATTGCCTCTTTACCGTTTGCGTCCAACCATTGAATTGTTAAAGAAGGTAAAACAAATACTCAAGATAATAATTCACATCCATGAAAGTGACACACACAGGAAAATGCAGCGTCAATTGCAGGAACAACTCTGTTGCCGATGCCATGCCCCATCATGCATATATAGCTGCTCATTGTCAATTACATCTATATGTAATAGAATGCTCTTATTTTACATATGTTTAGAAGCCAAAGAATACTTTCATTGTATATATGTTTAGTTATTACCTACCAAACATGTCTCTATGTGTAGACCATATGTAAAATTTCAAAAAATACATTGCAAAGCATGTAACTATCTCCTGTATAATTGCTTGTGATAAACACACAATACCAAGTAAAATATTTAGAAGTATTCAATTGTAATAAGTCTAGTATGTTCCAGCAGACATGATACATAGTTATGGAGTGTCATAAGTGTTTATGTACCTACAATTTTAATAAAAACTCAGTTTACATAGATTTGGCCTTTTGAGTGTGGTTTCTATTGTTCATGGAATGCCAGATGTTATGCTACTCACGTTAAGTTATCTTTGTTTTTGTTTTCAAATATGTTATATAGGAATATGTATACCTTACATGGGCTTCTGCAATGACATTTATAGAGTGGTTAGTTGTTTGTTTTTAAATTAGAATACATTTACATGAAATTTTCAAATTCTCTTCTTTTTTGTTTCAGTCATGTCAGCATTTTTAAATACATGTGAATGAATAGAAAGTCTTGTGGTTTTCTTTAAGTATTTCTGCTTTGACATGCTGCTTTGTTCTCTTTTTCACTTCCAATATAAAGAACTTACATTCCCAGTGTGTTCTGTCTCCTATATCTTTTACTCTATTTCAGATTTAATAAACTGTACAATATCAATAGGAGTTGAGAAGGTGGCACGACCTTTTATAAAAATTCAACAATTCCAACTTCATAAATCTATCGGCCTTTCTTTGTACCTTTTGGGACAATTGCTAGTATAATATTTCTGTGGTGTAAGGTTTGGGGTTAGTGTATATACTATACGTATTGTGGTTCCGAACTTTCTCGATGCTTTTACAACCGTTTGCCACTTGCCACTTGGTATTGGTAATCATGAGATCCTCGATTCACGACTCTGGTTCATTAGGGTTTGATGAATGACCCAAGATGGAGGAGGTAGTTAGAGGGTAACCACATTCCAGCCCTGGCACCCCAAGGGAGTCATTCGTGCAACCCTCTGCGCCGAGAATGGCTTTTTCTTCTACATTTATATGGAGTTAATTGGAGTTTAATATCAGAATTTCTGAGGGTTACTCAAACCCTTTCCATGGCTCAATGTTCTCGTCCATGGCTCTATTTTTTATTGAGGATTTTAAGAAGATGCAACTAATTTTCTTGTTAGCGTTATCTGAATGGTTCTCTTTGCTTTTATTGTAATTTCTTCAATAATTTTGAAAGATGGGTTTTGTTTAGGAGCACTAACGAAGTCGTTGAGAAGAGTGCCCGTCGTCTAGGTAAACCCTTTTTCCGACTATTCATTAGTCTAGTTACTTTGTTCCAATAAAATTTGGATAGATTAGCCCTGGTATTTCTTTCTCGATTTCTGACAGGTATAACCTCTCGTTGCAGCCTTTGGCGAATGATTTGATTTGGAGCTCGATGGCTTATTTCTTTCCCAAGTTCCACTTATGAATCTTACCTTCTGCTTTTTTCCAGGTACATTTTCGTGCATTCCCAGCTAGGGTTTATGCGGCCTAGGGTGATTGGACTGCATGCCAAACATATTAATATTTTTTTTTAATAACATTTGGGCTACGACCTTATCCTGGCGCAGGCAGAGATATCTCATATTCGATATTTCGTTGACTTTCAATTAGTTTTAATTTAGACTAAAGATATCAAGCGCTGGTTCTGACGGGAGTATGAGAGTAGCAGCTGGTAGCGGTCGGTAAAGAAGCTTGTTTTTTGCACGATCATATTCATGTGCCCTATGAAACATACTCGCAATCATTATATCTCTAGTGTTAGTATTATTGAAACAATTTAAATTATCTTTTTAAAATATTTTACTGTATTCATCTTAAATTTCAATGGATGTTGTTGTATTGTGTAATCATTTTAAGTTTGTACTCCTCTCTTCATTTTAAGTTTGTATTCCTTTACTGTTTCTAATTATAGTTGTCAATTAAAAATAATTCATCTTCTCGGGCGCAATGAATTGTTCAATTGTTGTACATTATAGTCTCTAATTAGGGCGCCTATGCACAGATGGTTGTCCATTAAAACAATACCTCACATGATGGGCTTATTCAAAATTCTCACATGATGGGCTTATTCAAAATTCAATATTTTTATTGAGACATTTTAAGATTTCGCATTGGCTCACATGATAGACTTGTTCAAAAGTCAATATTTCTATTGAGACATTTTAAGATTTCGCATTGGCTCACATGATAGACTTGTTCAAAAGTCAATATTTCTATTGAGACATTTTAAGATTTTGCATTGGCTTACATGATGGGCTTATTCAAAATTCAATATTTGTATTGAGACATTTTAAGATTTTTCATTGGCTCACATGATTCTGTCTTACCTAATAAAGTTATCCTTTACAACTGGGATTTTTTAATTGAGATGTACATTTTTGATGTACATAGTATTTTTGAAAACTCTAAAGTTAAAAATTACTCTGTATATGTGTTATTATATTTACTATATATTGATATTTATATTTATATTGTATTGTTAAGGTATTTTTTATGTGATGGTTAATTGTAAAATTTGATGGGCAGTCCCACTATTTAGTTTTAACAAAGAAAACACAAACCAAGAAAAGTTTATCAATGGACCTATTATTTCGTTGACCAAACATGATCAATTTTGCTAAGTGAACCTTCACCACTCACCTCCAGATCCATTATAATGGAGTATCTCTAAGCCTCTTAGAGGATTCATTACAATGGATTATCCCCAAGCCTTTTAGAGACTTCATTACAATGGAGTATCCCCTAGCCTTTTAGAGGCTTCATTATAATGGAGTATCCCCAAGCCTTTTAGAGGCTTCATTATATGCAATCCATGGGCTCTAATACCATGATCTGCCAAAAGCATGGGCCACCCAAAAACTGCCATTGTTGACCTACCTCTTTGACTATTTCACCTAGTATTTCACCTTTTCAAGTGTAACTTATCATTCCCCCTTTTAAACTTGACTTGGGGTTTTCTTTAAATCCAACCAAGTAATCCTTCACTGCTCGCCTCCAACCCTACCACCTCAAAGTCTATAACTAGGATGTTCGGGAATCTAGCATGCCCTCCCCTATCACCTAGGTCTATGTCTGAACTTTACTGATAATTAACCAAGGGTACACACTCCTAACCATGTATTACATTTAGGGGTGTCAAGAGAGGGAGGGGTTATGTATAGCCTCGATGAAAAATTGGTTATAAGATATGCATGGGGATTGAGAACTATGACCAACAATTAGGTTGAATTGCATGGCATGTTGCAAGGCTTGCTACTGGAAAAAGCTTCCCAAGTAACTCATATAATCATCCTTGGAGGTTCAATTATCATAATTCAACACCTTCTCACCAGAACCTATCCAAAAGATAATCACTTTGAAAACCTTTTGGAAAGAATCAAAGTGTTTCTAGATGAATTCCCTCATAAAAAGTTCTTTCATATTCTATGAAAGCAAAACTTTGAGGCTAACAAGTGTGCCAACTATGCATGCCATGTAAGTGTGCCATTTTAAAGGATTTTGGAACTTTAAGAAATGATGAGTTCAACATAAAATATAAAATCACGTTGAACTATTTATAAATGTCTAACAACATGGAAGTTTTTTAGTGTCAAAAATGGTATAACCTTGATAGTGGACTTGTAGCTCAATTAATTTTAGGTATGTCAAAAAGAATTAATCCCTAATTGATACCTCATTGTTGATGTAAAATAAAAAATTCAGGTGTTTAATTCGACTCTTAGTAAGTGTTTTTTAGATGGTGAGAACTTTGTTCATAAGATTAAAATACTAATCACTTGGGTACATTGTCAAATAACCTAGTCTAGTGTTTGGGTTAAAGTTCCATATTTTCAAGTAAAATATCTTAGGTTCTATCCTTAAATGGTTTTGGGAGATAAAATCAAAAGTTATAGTGACATGTGGTATCAATGCAAAATTAAACTTTTATGTCATTGCTTGTTTTTTTAAATCTTTTCATTTCTCAATTTTGAGTTATATTGTTATGTCATCTGCATGTTCATTTATGCTTCCAAATATGTCTAATCCTTGTTCGAATGTAGGAACTCATTCATATTTTTCAAAGTTCAATAATTAAACTAAGCGACAGGAAATGCTAGCTATGCAGCCTTGTTTTAGTAGAAATTTATAAATTCTTCTCTATAGACATTCCAGAGTAATACCATTGATAGTTAAATATACTATTGTATTCAATTATGAATCTCTTCTTATAGTGATAATAGCAGTCATGTTTCCCTTTGTCAAACATTAATTTGACTTAAAAGTATGTTCAACTCTATTATTTTATGGATAACAATATCAATAGTTGTGTGACATATCATGGTTATGGACATTTATGCTAGTTTTCTTATAGCTTAATAATCGCTTGCATTACGATACTCAAATATTGTTGCGAGTCTGCAGTCACATATTAAATGGAATTTTCTTAAGTTGTTGATAAGTTTGGCTTGGTCCACGAACTAACCCTAATCTCACATAGTTATGCCATGATTCCACTGTTATTAATTTTCCCCTTTTTTTTCTTTTGGAATCTAGAGAAAATAGATAACCTTTCAAGTTCAACAACTATTTCACAATGCTATAAATAATCTCCCCTAATTTGCACAACATGTTTCATTTCTAGAAAACATTATCTCCATAAAAGCATAGTTTGCACAGTTTCTTGAAACTTTTCATAGTTTAAACACTATTTATCACAATTCCTAAATTATTTCCCAACAAAGAAAAGTAACTTTTTACAAAACATATTATATGTTTTCCTTTCTCCTCCCAAATTATGAGAATCAATAACACCAATGCATCCCTCCCTGGAGCTAGCTTTACATTGAGAATATCTTAGAACAATGACTTGCATAGATCAAACCAAATATTATATGATCCCAAAAACACTAAGAACACAGATCTTATATGGAATTCCACTCGCCAACTAGTTCAAGAATTTCTAATGTTGACAATTTCTCATCAAATATTTCCAATATGCAGTATGTCTCCTTCAAGGTTACCTCATAGTCCTCTCTTACCCTCTTCGTCTCCTCTTCCCATTGAGAATTTTTTATTTCGAGGGAGGAGTTTGGGTATGTAACTTCCTTTCCCATAATTGTTTCCAACTACCTGGAATGTGAACTTTCTTAGCATTACTTCCTAATGTGATATAATGGCTAACTGCATAAAGCATCTAAGCATTTAATATATTAAATGTTTTTTTCCTTTTAATAATTAATTTTCCTTCACATGGCCCATGACCAATTAGTTTCCTTTTTCACTACAGTAAATAAATATTTACAAGGTTTAGCAGGGAATATTACATCTTCCCCTTGAGTGAAACATCATCCTCGGTGTTTCGTGGCCCTAAAAATAGGTTGGAATATGTCTTGTATATAAAATCCTCATCCTCTTAGGTAACATTTTTCATGGTTGAAGCGGTTCCACTGCACTTTAACCTAGGTGATTGCTTGCCTCTAGAATATATTTTTTTCTCTGATCGAGAATATGTCAAGATTTGACGAGGAATGCTTTGTCTGGTTTGACCTACATCCACAATTATTATGGCTGTCATTAATTTCAATCGACCATTATTTAAGAACATATATACCATTTCCAACTTTATTAGAGACATCACAAGTTGTTATTTATGTACTGAGAAAGGATCATTAGCATGCATCAAAACCCCACAAAGGTTAGCAACCTGCAGTCAATAAGAGTTAGTGGCATCATTGTAAACTCATCACCAAAAACAATAAATCATTTTTACTTGTCCGATGTTTGGGACAATCGATAAGGAAACTCACCCCACCATGTGGTCCCACTAAAAATTTCAGATCATTGAAGTACCAATTCCATAATTCCATTTGCACTAAATTGATAGTAATAATAATATTTCAAAAACCATTTATTGTTCTTTTATTTTATGATATGTCTAGTCTATTGTCATACAAGGTAGAATTATTATACTTTTATCTTAATTCAAATGTTACATATGTGTTGGTCATGCATGAGTTAAAGTTTAGGATAACTTCCTTTTTCCTACCAAGTTCAAGGTCGCTATATTGTTGTCTAGTTTATAGAGGTGTCATAGTTATGTCTATCATGGGCTACTTTGTTATTTTCTTTTAGCACAATCAAGAGTCCACTTTCTATCATTCCTTCAATTTTGGCCCATTTTCATCCTGCATTATAGGATTTTCATGAAATTATGCACAATTTTACTTCCGTGTAGAGTCATGGAATTTCTCCCTTTTGCACTCGTATGCGTATTGACTGTCTCACACTCACTATGTTAATATAGCATAGTTATTTTCCTTGTATTCTAGAAAAAAATTATCCCAATCATAAGAATAACTAAATATGTTATTATACCACTTACACAATGATCCTACTTGTCATCATCATTTTATTTTTGTAATGTTCAAGGAAGATTTTCCTTACCATGTTCCCATGATGGCTTGCAATCAATGATTTTTTATTTAGGCACCATCATAATTTCATGATATCAAATATGCCACAACAAAACATTACCAATTTCTTGGACAATTACTTCAAATTACCACTTTCACAGTAAATATTATCGTGTCCTTTGTTGAAGTGGAACCCATCATGCCTACCTTAATTATCATTGAGTTGATTAATCCAGTTGGTTTTATTTATCTTATTATTTTCCTTTTGATCTTTCCCACTTAAGACATCGAGGTTAGAAGCACAAGATAATATTGAAAGAAACCACTTTGGCTATTGAAGTGCACAAATTGGAATAGTACAAGCATACTTAAGATCAACAAAAGATAAAAGGAAAATTATATCACCAATCTTACCAAAGTACTTTGCCAACACACCTCACTCATGATTTTCTTCAACTCCCTTCTCAGGGTTTACATTCTCTTCTATTCTAAAAATTATTAGCTAAGGTGTCTCAAGGTTACATGGGGTTTTTTCCCTCTGTATCTTCCGTGCACATTAGCTGCCTTGACACACAATTTTAATGTCATTATCTTAACATATTACATTTTTAAGCATATGTTTCTTTGAATTTTTTTAAGATGTTTATGTGGGGTAACATTGACTAGTGGCATGCTATACTTTATAAGTTAACACATCACACAATATCAAGCATAGGTAATTCTTGTGCCAATACGTTAATAACATCCTTTTTACAACAACTTTAAAAATTTATTTTAAAATTATATGCCACATTACCTTACTTACCTTACTCGACTATTTGCTTGTTTTATAATCACACATATTTTTTTAAATTTTATTACCAATATTCACCATCAATCCCTCAATTCACATTAGAATAATAGGCTCCTTAGAGTATTTAGTATTCACATTTATTGTCATGTGTATATTTTCATCCATAAATACGTATTTCCTAAAGGAAAATATTTGGATTGACTGGTGGTTTACGACATAGTGCCATTGCGTAGATATGACACTCAAGCATTATTATTGTACTATGGTGTAAGGTTGGGGGTTAATGTACATATTATATGTATTGTGGTTCAAAACTTTATCGATGCTTTTACAATTGTTTGCCACTTGGTATTGGTAATTTCGAGTTTCCCCATCCACGACTCTCATTCATTAGGGTTTGATCTGTTGGACACCTAATCCTCTATGGGTTGGTGTGGAATTTGAACAGCCACTGGAGTCTAAGTGTTAGGATATTTCGACACATAGGAAATACTTAAGCATAACTTGGTGTAGTGTCGAGTTAGGTAAAGTGTGTTTCTTTACTATGTACTTTTGTAACTTACAATATGACGGTCATGATATGTAGTGATCTGACAGTTCATTCTCTCCTCAGTATTACCAACACTTGATCCGTGGCTTAACACCCGATTGGTCCATGATCTTTATTTAAAGAGCATGGAGGGTCATCTGTAGGGTAACGGTTCATGAGAGAAGATTATGTAAATTTTCATTCTTTTATTAATAAATTTCCTGAAGTGGCTGCGTTGGCTCAAGCCGTTGACTGCTTCCCTCTTAAAGGGTTTTAACCACGTCAATAATACTGGTGTATTGATTTGTGATTTGTTTGTGAGCGATGTCCTTTGGTGTTTTGTCTGAGGAACTTACCTTGTAAATTCCTACATGGTATTAGAGCCAAGTTGAGGGATGCATCCATTGGTGATCCAAATATAGCTATGTCATTTTTAAGATCTAGAGGTATATAGTGTTTATTTTCAATTTTTAGTTATGTTCTCTCTTTTTATTTCGGTTTATTTAGCTCTTTTTTTAATTACTGGATCTATACCTTTCATTTCTGTGTATGCTCTTTGCCCCGTGACTCTGTGCAATCTTGGCAAATCAGAGACATAAAGGAAGGGTTTTCTCATGCGTATGCTCTTCTCCGTCGTGCCTTAGTGTGATCTCAGAAAATCAAAAACATTGAGGAAAATATATAGTTTCCAACTAAAGCTAACTTCAAGCCGTAAGGTTTGTTCTTTTTGTATGTTCGTGTTGGGTTTTGTGTTTTTTGTTTTGTAGACAAAAAAATATATTTTTCAAGTAAGCATGCACCCCAAAGCTTCAGTGACTAAGAAAAAAAAAACCCCTTCCTCTTTTCCAAAAATTACTAACCTTTTAATCTACCTCAATTGGTCCAAAGCTACTTTATGAGAATAGAGGTATTGAGTTCAAGTCTTTCTTGGTCCAAAGCTACTTTATTAGATTAAGTTTGGAAAGGGGGAGATTTTCTTTTTAAATATAACATTATCATTCAGTTCCACACATTCCTGCACTTCGTCGGCCTCTTCAACAACTTTTCTTCAAAAATCCATAACTTCTTCATCCGGAAGCCATTTTCAAAGCCGTTATTTTTTAATCAACCTATTTTTTCGAGATATTTCCATTGGAACACTTATTTTCAGCATATACAACTTCTATTAAAATGGAAAGTCCATGCCAAGTTATTCTTGAAAGCACCAACTACTTCCAATGGTGGTCCTACATTGTGGATTTACTTAGAAGTAAAGGTCTTTATAGAATAGCCTCAGGCCAAGAAATCAAACCGAAAGATGAAGATAAGGCATCCAAATGGGAAAATAAGCAAGTTCAAGCACATGGGTTGATAGGGATGTCTATTTTTCTAGATCTTAGATTCCATATCGCAGAACTTGATACTCCTGATGAAGCAATGAAACAGATCACTAAAGTTTTTGGAATTACAAATGAACTTAGAGCCCATCAACTCGAAAATGAGTTGCTTACATTGGACGCCAATAATTTTTCTTCCATTGAAGATTTTCTATCCAAGTTCAAGACCCTTGGACTTCTCTTGGAAGGTGTTAAGGTTAAGAAAGAAGATGGTAACCTTATCTATTCCATTCTTACTAAGTTGGGACTAGCCTACTCTGTGTTTGTTTCCACCTTCCATTCTACAAGAGAAGCCTTCATTTCTCAAGGACAAGACTAAAAGTCCCCTTCCTTTGATTCATTTTGTGATTCTTTAATAAGAGAACAAGAAAAACTCTTACATCTTGGTCTTCTTAATCTTGGAAACTCTTCTAAGAAAGCCTTAGCCACCCAGCAACAACCAAATTCAAAGAATACTAAGAAGTTGTATCCTAAAAGGAATGGTCCTAAACCAAACAAGGGTTCTAAGAAATTTCAGCCTCAAAATGACAAATTATTTCAACAAAATGATAAGGAAAATAAAAACAAAGGGAATAAGACTGGTCGACATTGCCACTTTTGTAATTGAGATGGCCACTTAGAATCCAAATGCTTTAAGAAGATGGAAGCCTTGGAAGCAGCAATGAAGAAGCATAACATCCATTTGGAGCACTCTTCAACTTCAACTTCATCTTCAGGAATAATAGTTTCTGCATGTGGTTGTCAAACATCTCGGTCTAGATATGCACTAAATGTATCTTCTTCTAATTCTCATGAGTGGCTCATTGATTCTAGAACTTCTTATCACATGGCCAAAAGCAAAGCCATGTTTTCTTCTTTAAATGATTGTAACACCAAAAATATATATGTTGGTGATGATAGATCTCTTAGTGTTGTAGAGACTAGAACTGTTCATATAGACAATGGTCAATTTAATGATGTATTATGTGTTCCAATCTTATCCTGCAACCTTCTATTTGTATACCATATGACTAATTCAGGTGAAGGTAAAATTGTTGAATTTTCACCTCACGATGTTGTAATTAAGGACCTAAGAGATCCTAGATAGATTTTAGCTACTGGCATTGTTGATGATTCTACAAGGTTGTATAGGTTTAACAACTTTATGTCATCAAATATTCCCTCAGTATTTTTTGCTCATAATGATGAAGTGAGAAAACTTTGGCATGAGCGATTTGGTGACAGGTCTTCCAATGTTATCTTGTAGAGATCGTGTTTGTTACGGATGTGTACTCGGAAAACATCATCAGGATAGTTTTGAAAAACGTGCCTCTTGGCATGCCTCAGCCCCTTTACAGCTTGTGCATAGTGATTTATGTGGTCCACTTCTAGTTGTTTCATTCTCTGGCTGCAAGTATTTCTTAAGCTTCATTGATGATTTCTCTAGATGCACTTGGGTATACTTCTTAAAACTTAAGAGTGAAGTATTTAACATGTTCTTGGCCTTTAAGGCCTTTGTTGAAAAACAATCTGGACATCAAATTCTTAAGTTAAGATCTAATAATGGCGGAGAATATGTTAACAACAAATTCATCAACTTTTGCAATGAGAATGGAATTCAAATGCAACATACTGTTCCATAAACTCCACAAAAAAATGGTGTAGTTGAAAGGAAGAATCGCGCCTTAAAGGAAATGGCTAATTGTATGCTTCAATCTAAAGGACTTAGTCTTAATTTTTGGGTAGAAGCAATTAATTGTGCAAATTACATAATAAATCACACTCCTACTAAGGTTTTAAGGAATATTACTCGAGAAGAAGCATGGAGCTCAATTAAACCAGATGTAATTCACCTTCATGTTTTTGGAAGTGAAGCATGGGCCCATATTCCAGATGAGAAACATAAAGCTTTAGAACCTAAAAGTGAAAAACGTATTTTTGTTGGATATTCTGAAGATGTCAAAGGATATATACTTATTCCACTTAAGTCCAAAAAAGTTATCATTAGAAGAGATGTAAAGTTTGCTGAAAATATATCGGCCTACGAGCCTAGTTCGGTGGATGTGCCACCTCTCTCTATCTCTTCTACTTTGGAAAATATTTCTTCTTCAGATGATGAAAGCAAGGATGACAATCCTCCCCCACCTTCTCAAGATCCTCCTTTAGCTCCTCAACTTACAAAATGGGTTTGTGCTACTCGGGATGCAGCAGGCGCTCTTGCCGGTGATCCTACAGATCAACGATGTAGAGTTCTTAGTTCGATAGAGCCTCTTCTTTACTAGCTCAAGCTTCAGCGAATTATGATCTTGACACCTTTGCAGAAGCTTCAGGCCATCTAGATTGGGACGCAGCTATGAATGAAGAATATCATTCATTATTGGCAAACGATACATGGGATCTTGTTCCTCTACCAAAGGGACGAAAACTTGTTAGATGCAAATGGGTTTACAGAACCAAGTATGGACCAGATGGAAAAGTTGATAAACATAAAGCTCATCTTGTTGCTAAGGGGTTTTCACAAGCTGAAGGCATTGACTATACTAAAACCTTCTCCCCTGTTGCCAAAATGAAATCTTTCTGCCTTGTTCTTTCCCTTGCTGCCTCTTTCAAATGGGAAGTCCATCAAATGGATGTTAAATCTACCTTCTTGCATGGGGATTTGCATGAAGAAATCTATATGGAACGACCTAGTGGCTTTATAAAAAAAAACTCCAGCCTTGTATTTTGGCTTAAGAAATCCCTTTATGGTCTCAAGTAAGCTCCTTGGGCTTGGTATGACAAAATGGATAGCTTTCGTTTAGAAACTGGCTTTTCTAGGTGTCATTCTGACAATATTGTCTACACCAAGAAAGTGGGAAAGTCTCTTATCATTCTTTTTCTTTATGTTGATGATCTTATCCTTACTGGTAGTGATCCAAAATTTAAACCATGTGAAGTCTAGCCTTAAAAAGAAGTTTGAAATGACAGACTTAGGACACTTGCATTATTTTCTTGGTCTTCAAGTCTTGCAATCCAAGGAAGGTATTTCCCTTTCCCAGTCCAAGTATTCCTGTGATCTTCTACACCATTTTCAGATGGAAGATTGTAAGCCATCCCCTTCTCCCTTTCAGTCTGGAGCCAAAATTTCAGTCACTTGTACTTCCCTTGAAGTTGATGCTACCTTATACCGTCAACTTATAGGAAAAATTTTGTATCTGACACATACTCATCTTGACCTTTCCTTTGTTGTTGGCCTTATTGCCCGGTTTATGCCAAACCCACATGAAAGTCATTGGAAAGCAGCTAAAAGAATACTTTGTTATGTTCGAGGTATAATTCAGTTTGGGATTCATTATAGTGCAGAAGCATCTCCTTTATTGGTTGGTTTCACTGATTCTAATTGGGCCGGTGACCCTGATGATTGGAAGTCTATTGCAGGTTATGTGTTCACTCTTGGTTCATGACCTATTACTTGGGCTTGCAAGCAACAAAGTGCCATTTCTCTTTCTTCAACAGAAGCAGAGTATCGTGGTGCTGTAGAAGCTAGTAAGGAAGCCTTGTGGCTTCATCAGATCCTGTCAGACTTTGGATTTCAGCAGCAGCATCCAACTACACTTTGGTGTGATAATCAAAGTGCCATTCAACTATGCAAAGATCTAGTCCAACATCAAGGCAGCAAACACATTGAACTGCACATGCACTTTATCAGACAGCTCATTCACGAACATGTTCTTGAAGTGCAATATTGTTCAATAGATGATGAAGTTGCAAATATCTTTACAAAAGCTCTCACAGAGGCGAAGTTTACTAATCTTCGATTTATGGTTGGAGTTCAGGAAGTTGTCACTAAGGGGGGATAAGCTCTAGTGCCTCCTTCCTTCTCCTATTGTGTCATATTTGTACATCCTTCAATCCTATCCCAAGTTGTTCTTAAGTGGGGATGTTAGGATATTACGCCACATAGGAAATAGTTAAGTATAACTTGGTCTGGTGTAGAGTTAGATAAAGTGTGTTTCTTTACTATGTAGTTTTGTAACTTACAATCTGACGGTCACGATATGTAGTGATCCGACCGTTTATTCTCTCCTCGGTATTATCGACACTTGATCCGTGGCTTAACACCCGATTGGTCCATGATCTCTATTTAAAGAGCGTGGAGGGTCATTTACAGGGTAACGGTTCATGAGAGAAGCTTATGTAAATTTTCATTATTTTATTAATAAATTGCCTGAAGTGGCCGTGTTGGCTCAGGTCGTGGATTGTTTCCCTCTTAGAGGGTTTTAACCGCGTCAACAATACTGGTGTATTGATTTGTGATCTGTTTTTTAGTAGTGTCCTTTGGTGTTCTGTCTGAGGAACTTACCCTATAAATTCCTACACTAAGAGACCACTTGGAATATGAATTCAAGGGTCACATCAATGTACTATAAATTTAAATCATGTCAATAATATATGAAACTCAATGCTTATCCTTCATATTCTGCATTCACCATGTATGCATTTAACATGGTATCAGAGCAAGCGTAGTCTTTCCTTGCCCAAATATGAGCCAACAGTTTTTGTGGCCTCTCTGTGCATGTTAATTATGTCATTCCTGCTCACTACCCATAATTCTCCATCAGATTGTTGTCTGTTTGTTCTACCATCCAGATCTGCAATCAGAACCTGAATTTTATATATGGAACTACTAGCATTTTCTTTACCGTCAGTGCTCTTCCCTCTACAACAATTGTTTTCTGTCATAAAAACTACCCCTCACATAATTTTCGTAGTGCGTTACTCCTCCCGAATGTTCCTATCCCAAAAAGTACGGGCCATTCCAATATTTATCCATGCAGGCGTTCTTAGGAAACCCTGACTGTAATTTAATTGGATTACGAGTTGCAAGCATTTTGTTGTTTTTGATAGAAGATTGGATAGTAACCTCCAATTCTGAATACCTTGCATCCACCACTCGAGCCATCAACATCGTCGATTCTTAGTGAACCCATTGTGAAAATTCATATTCAGTAAGTTTTATGGTGAATTACGATGGTGCTTAAGAGAATTTTGTTGATTTGGAAATTGTTTGAGGAGTTCCAGACTAAGAATTTTTATAGTGATTTGGAATGTTGATGCTATCTATTTTTTGTGGAAGTGTTGATTGAATGGAACATCGTAATAACTCCTTCTTTGCATTGATGATGGTTTTTTTGCATATATTTCTCACATTGATACATTGAATGCATTATATATGTGTTGGTGAATGCGCATCCTATGTGGAAGTGTTTATTAATGGAACATCCTGTGTGGAAACGATAATCGATGTTGCATGCAGGAAGCGAGGGGCTGAGAAAATGCAACATCCACAAAAACACCAACTCCACTTCCATCTCATTTGGAACACCACCTCTCTGAAACTGAAAGTCAGTCCTACTGAAAGTTGAAGGAAAGTCGACCATAGGGTTTGACCTTGGGTCAAACGAATTACATTTTTAAATTGTATTTTGGTATGAACTTTTTTATATGTGTTGGTGATTTGTAAATTAAAATATTGTGTTATTTCTATTTGGGACTCTTGTCAAAACTTTTGTAGGGAGAAAATCCTGTAATATGTAATTGATACATATGTTTGAATAGAGCATTCGTATGTGTTTTGAATTCCGAGAGTTTTGAATGTTGTTTGGCTTAACCATGAGTCTGCATCTTATGTGTAGTTCTGGACCCTTTCACCGGCTCCAACAATTGCGTAGGATGGTAGGTTCAGGTTGTGTCTGTGGAGGCATGAATATTGGAGAAGAACTCTCTCAACGTGGCATAGTTTCTACTCCTGCACAGAATAAATCATTTACATCTCATTCAACTATCACCATAATTGTTTATAAGACTCTCTAATAGAGTTAGTGCAAGAATCTGGATCTTGGGGTTCTTATTTCCGATGTGCTTCTTTATTGATTTAATGACATCCTCTACTTGTCTTGGATCATTATTAAGAACATCACATATCTCCTTTGTATAACTCACGGTCATATAATCTTGCTAGCTATATAACTCTGCCCATTATATATAACTCCTCCATAGACCCTCGTTATAATATAGACTCAACTTATAACATATAACTCTCTCTAGTTAATAGCTCCTGCCTCCCACTTAGTTGTATAACTCCCCATATTCTGAATTTGCCTCACCTCCATGCTATCTGTTGCATAATATATAATGTTGGCCTACATATACAATTCGTCATTTGATCTCTTCAAACTTGCCTTGCATTCCCTAGCCATGGCATTTCCAATTTTGAGTGTTGTTCTCATCCATATTCATCCTAGATGTGCTGAGGAGCATGAAGAAAATTACTCCCATAAATGAAGTGATGAGAGAACCTCCAATGTGGTGAAATAATAGTTTGAATTGATGGCTGATGGGCATCCACACAAGGCACCTCTTTGTTTTGAGAAATACTTTCAACACTATTTCAAAAGTAGCTAGAAGTTGCATGAAGGCCTGGATCTCCAATGATTGTCCCATTTATGTGAGTATTTAGAGAAGATTGTTTTCTTTGAAGAAAATTCAAAGTTCAGAGAATATTGGTTCATACCCTAGTCAAAGCATTCACGTTTTGCTAACACAGTGGCCAAATTTGATGATATATTAGACCTAGTGAACACCCTAATACTTTCCATTGTTGATGAGGAGGTAAACATAAGAAAAGACACTCTCCGTGACATTCAAACATACCTGCATAATGCACAGGACAATATTGAATTTTTGCAGCTAGAATCTCAGTTCCAATGAGATGAATTAAAATAGAAGAGTTTTCATTCTGAATTGGTTTTTGTTCAAATGGACTCCCATTTGCAGCAACAATATGAACTTGATTCACATTTGGTGCTCAATGAAGGAGCAGATTTGCATGTTCAGGTTCCATTTCCCAAGCCCATCATCAAACCATGGGAGGAGCTTGTCAGCAACAAGCACAAAATAGGTCTTGGATATGACATAGAGGTGTCCTTTCATATTCCAGACTATTCCAAACCCATTCAATTTCAAAGTGTTGGGTTTATTCATGGCGGTTCACCTTCACTTGCTCCAGATTTTGTTGCTCCACATTCACAGCCAAAAGTTGTTAAATGCCAACATTGTGACCGAGTTGGCCATATGAAAGATCACTATTTTTATATTCATCCATGCAAGCATTGTGGTAAACATACTCATTCTTCACACAGATGCTTCAAAAACAAGGCTTCCGCAAGAACAAAAGTTCATCTTGGATGGATTACTTCTTGGCAATGGGCTTCAACAACCAAGAAGATATTTTAGTATAATTTCTTCTAGAATATTAAAAGGTCTTGTAGTTGATTTTTATCCACCATCTCACCTTGTATTTGACCAGGGGGAAATGATGGTCATATACAAGCTTCAAAACCATATCAAGTGATCCTAAGCTATAACCTACCATACCAGATTCAGAGTTGTAGGTTGGTGGTCAACCTTAAACCATCTATGTGGGGTGAGATATTCCTTTTCATGCTGAGCTTCTCCCTCCTCAAAACATTGGGGACACTTCCTCTGGCAGAAGACTTCAACTTCTTGCCAATTTTGGAAGAGTTTCAGGAATTGCATTAAGGATTCCATCATTGGTGGTCATCCTTAAACCATTGTAGGTTGTAGATCTCCCCTTTTCAGGTTGAAGGGATCCCTATCCAAAGCATTAGGGACACTTCCTGATCTAGTAGGAGATCTCAGCTTCTTGCCAGACTCGGAAGAGTTTCAGGAACTACACAAAGCGTTCCAGTGTTGGTGGTCATCCTTAAACCACCCCCCTCCTACCAACAATTCAGAGAGCACATTCATCCTAGTGATGTCATCCATATTTTTTCACATTTTGTATTACAACTCTCTTCTTGGATTCATACATACCCCTTTGGATTAAGGAGGGGAATGTTGGACACCTAATCCTCTATGGGTTGGTGTGAAATGTGAATAGCCACAGAGTCCAAGAGACCACTTGGAATATGAATCCAAGGGTCGCATCAATGTATTATAAATTTATATCATGTCAATAATGTATGAAACTCAATTATTATCCTTCATATTCTGCATTCTCCATCTATGTTTTTAACATGATCAATGACCAAGAATGGAGGAAATGATTAGAGGGTAACCCCCCCAGCGCTGTTGCCACAAGGGAGTCATCCGTCCAACCTTATACTCCAGAAAAGGCTTAGCAATTATGCAAGAGAAATCTTTATCTATTGCTATTGGATCATTCATTCATGTTCTAGTTCACTTGTTTAGTCGGATAAGCTCCACAATCATATTGTTACAAAGATTTATTGCAGTCATATACAAGGATTGTTATCATTTCCTTAAATCATTCTTGGCATGTCACTACCAGTTACTTATTTGTCTTCTACATTTCCGCGAAGTTAATTGGAGCTTAATATCATAATTTCTTAGGGTTACTTAAACCCTTACCATGGCTTAGTGTTCTTGTCCAAGGCTCTATTTTTTATTGAGGATTTTACCAAGATGCAAATAATTTTCTGATTACCATTATCTGAATGGTTTTATTTGATTTTATTGTAATTCCTTTAATAATTTCTAGAGATAATTTCCATTTATGAGCACTAAGAAATCCATCGAGAAGAGTGCCCACCATCCAAGTAAACCCTCCTTCAGACTATTCATTTCTCTAGTTACTTTGTGCCATTAGAATTTGGAGAGATTTTCCTCGACATTTATTTCTCGATTCTTAACAGGTATAACCTCTTGTTGTAGCCTTCGGAAAATCATTTTTTTGGAGCTCGATCGTTTGTTTCTTTCCTAGATTCCACCTCTAAATATTACCTTCTACTTTTTTCTAGATGTAGTCAGGTGCATTATGAGATAGGGTTTTATTCGAGGGTTTCTTGGTTACTTGAGTGTGAGAGATTTATGAGTTAAGCTCAATACTAAGCTAGGTTTTATGCGGACTAGGGTGGTTGTACTATATGCCATTCTCTATCCCAATATACATATTAACCGTTTCTTTTTATAATAACATTTTAACTATGGTCGTTTTGTTCTTTAGTAGAAATTTATAATTTGTTCTCTCTAGACATTTTAATTACTTGTTAATAACATTGATAGTTAGATATACTATTGTATTGAATTCAAAATCTCTTCTTGCAATGATAATGAAAGTCATGTTTCTCTTTATAAAACATTAATTCCATTTTTCTTAAAAGTATGATCAACTCTGTTATTTTATGGATAATAGTATCAATAGTTGTGTGAGATATCATGGTTAATGAAATTTATGATAGTTTGCTTATAATTTAATAATTATGTTCATTATGATAGTCACATATTGCGAAGGTTCGATAGCCACATATTAATATTATTTTCAAAGGGTTATGGGTAATTCTATCTCTCAGATTTATGTTGATGCTTCACTGATGATTTCATGGTTATCTTGTGACCATTTTATCAGTTAATAGTGACTCTTTTGAATAGAAAAAACCATTCTATGTTTTTATTTTTAAATCTTTCTCCCTTCTTCCATGAGACATTTAAAGCTACGTGTTGTTTTAATTCACAATTTTTCTATAAAGAGATTTCTTGATAATTTGTTTATTCTAATACAAGGTTCTGTGTGGAAAAGAGATTGTTTCTAGGCTATTGATAAGTTCACCTTGGCCCACGAAGTAACCCTCATGTCACACATATATGCCATGACTCCATTATTATTAATTTTCCTCCTTCTTTCAGTTATGGACTCTAGAGAAAATAGATAACAGTTCTAGTTCATCAATTGTTTCATAGTGCTATAAATATTTTCCCCCAGTTTGCACAAGTTTCTTTTCTAGAAAACACTATCTCCATACAAACACAGATTGCATGGTTTCCTAAAAAAATTCACAATTTAAACACAATTGATCACAATTGCTAAATTATTGACCAACAAAGAAAAGTAAACTTTTACAATACTTGTGTGTTTTCTTTTCTCTATGTTTTCAAGCTAGCCACAATGTGACAGGGGAAGAATGATGCTTTCAACTTATGAGAAGTAGTAACACCACTATAACTCCCTCACAAGCCAGCTTCACATCCAAAATCGCTTGGGACATTGATTTTCACATATCCACCTAGAGATTATTTGATCCTAACCAAACATAATCTACGGTTCTCAATACTCAGCACACAGGTCTCAAATGGAATTCCATTAGCCAATGAGCTCAAAAATTTCCAAATTTGACAGTGTCCTCTCAAATATTTCCAATTTGCAGTTTTCCTTCTTCAAGATTGCCTCAGGTTCCTCTCTTACCCTCCTGGCTCCCTCTTCCCTTTGAGAAGTTTTTATTCCCAATAAAGAATTTGGAAAAGTAACTGCCTTGCCCATAATTGTTTCCAACTACCTAAAATGTGAAAGCATTACTTCCCAATCCAATATGATTTAATGGAAACAACATAAAGCATCTATAAATTTAATATATTAAACACATATTTCCTCTTAATAATTATTCAGCCTTCACATGACCCACAACCAAATTATTTTTTTCCACTGCAATAAATATTTACAATTTCTACTAGGGGATATTACAATCACTTATGCAATTTGTTTTTCATATATGGAGGAAATTTTCAGATGAACTTAACTTGATGGGATATTTTAGAAATATTTTGAAATTTTATATATAAGAAAGATTATTCAATTGTTTAATCTTTACTCTAGTCTATTAAATTAGAAATGATTGGAAACTTCCTAAGCTATTTTCTCTGGATTTCAAACACTCTAGGCTTGGGAGACTTCCACTTAGAGAAAAATGGTCTGAAACCTCCTGTGTCGTTTTCGGTCGTCTTTTAGACACTCTTGGTTTGCGAGACTGCCACTATTAGATATTTGAATAGCCAAAATATTACTTATAGATAGATGTATGCATGAACATGAAAAACAGTCACATACGACCATAGCTTGAATGTAAGGAGAACGGTAGGGCGACTGCGTAGAAACACGTGTAGATAATTCAAAATGAATCTAAATAGGGTGAGGGAGGAATTAAAACAGGGTCTCATGGCGACGAGGAAAGGTTTCGAAGAAACCACAGTCTGTCTAAATACCATTTTATAAGATCAATGACATGTCATCGTAGAATAGATTTGTGTTAAGGAAATATAATTTTTTTATAAACACAAAGTGTGAAGTCAGTCTTGGTGCTTATGCAGGGAAATTGAAAAAAAAAAACTACAATTATAACTAAGCTGCTAAAAGGGGAGAAATTTCGTTAGATGACTGCATGATCTAGGTCTTTGGGTTTAGAGGTTATAATTAATTGAATCATGGAGAGCAGCGAGGCTATTGAATCCATGGCTCCATTCGTGCTAGGAGGGGAAGAAGGAATTATGTCAATCATGTTGTCCACTTTAGAGCTTGCAAAGCTTGATCTATCTAATATACAACTCTTCCAAGCCAATGTAGAACGCGTGCATAATGGTTTGAATGACCATGAAAAGGGAATCGATTCATTATTTCTTACGGGTAGGATTCATTCTCATTCTATTTGGAGACCGAAGAGGGTTTTAGTTTGGCACCCGTGTAGGCTTTGAAGAGCAGGGCATCCTCGAGGCTAAGAAATTCAGGATGGGAGAAAACAAAGGAAATAATAATGGTTGGCGTAAAAAAAAGTGTCAAATTATGAGACACGTATTGATCCTTTCAAAAGCCAAGGAAAATAAAATCAAGAATGTTGACATGTAGCTGAGGAAAAGAAAGTCAAGATAGCCCACAACAACGCTGCCAGGCAAAATAAGTCACATCCTCGCAATATTGGGTCAGTTTTGTTAGTTATTGGAGTCCAAGAATTCTATGGAACTAATTCTATTGTTTTCTATATATATTTATATATACAACATGTACATAATTCTTTAAGATCATTTAATATACAATTTATTTAATTTCCAATTTGATTGTATCAGAGTGGGTAATTCAGCGGCCTATTGATTGAGTTGAGCCATTAGTTCTGTGGCCTCCTACCGAAGAGACATGTACATAATTCTTTAAGATCATTTAATATACAATTTATTTAATTTCCAATTTGATTGTATCAGAGTGGGTAATTCAGCGGCCTATTGATTGAGTTGAGCCATTAGTTCTGTGGCCTCCTACCGAACTCTTCTCCTTTGTTAGATTTTTGGTCTTAATAATTTGACATGTTATTCGAAACCGAACCGGAAGGTCAAATTGTGATAAGTTGCACCAGGCTCATTGTGTTAATTCTTTTGAAGGCATCGTGATAAATGAGGAGATTGCTGGTGCTGCAGGAATTCTGAGCACCAGTTGTGAATTTCTTGTATTATTATATGCAGATGGTGAGTGCACTAAGGACTGTATTGACCGTGTTAATTTGATTTGGAGATTAATTATACAAGTGAATTTGCAGCTTGGCATATGAAACGAAGGTATGGGGCGTGATTGTTTTGTTTTTATTTAATCATGTACCCTGTGCTATGCTTAATATTAATCTAGTGGCCGCAAATCCCAGAGATCTGAATAGTAAAACTTTGGGCCTTGACCAAGTAGCAGAGATTTCTTTCTTTTTGGGTGTTTTTACGTGGTCAGGGCCTTTGTTGACCTCGATTATGCACTGTTAAGAGTAGTTTGCATGGTTGATCGGATATTCCATAGAATGTTTGATGATAAAACATTGAAGTGCTATATTCTGATTTATGGTCTTGATCACTCCTTATCTTAGCACGGAAATGAATATTAAGAAGTTGAGACCAGAGTCACGAGTTTAGTTAGTCTAAGTGATTTTTTTTGTAAACCGCAAATGTTACTTCCATCGTTTCATTGAAACCCGAAATCAGAGAATCTCAGTTATGTCGTAGACTTTGTTGGTGGCTTTAAAGTTCTCATACTTTAAGATGAGTGCATTGTTGTTTGTATCCTTGAAGACACCTCCGATAATTTTTGCCACCGTTTCCTTTTTACATTTGACGCAATCATTTCTTCGAGTTCGAAATTCGGATTTACTTTCACTGATTTTTTAATTGAGGTGATGCCATTCTATCGGAAAAATCGGCAAATACTCTCAGTTTGCGCAGTGGCACAGTAGTGAAAGCACAATGGCATGACCTGTGTTGCGGTCTCCTTGTGTTTCAGTAACACAGCGGTAGAAGTTCCTATCATAGTTGCATGCATCAGTCTTGAAGCAGAACAGGAGCGAGAGGCCGATCAGATTTAGCGACCATCGGTGCTTATGTATCTCTGATGAACATCGATGTATGTGTCATGAAAATGAATGTATATTGTGGTGCCATCTCATCTCTACGTAAAATCAATTCCGCCACCATCTGTCAGAAAATCGAATCTTTTAAAGAGGAGAGAGAGGAACGACGTTTCAGCAATGTGATTTTAAAGAGGAACGACGTTTCAGCAATGTGATTTTAAAGCCTGGTATGTGAGATGATAATATATATGGTTGACCGTGACTTTGAATTTACATACAAAAGGCCGATTTTTTACTGAATGGCCTAAAAGTCTTCAAATCACATTCACATTTAAAATTTTCCAGTTTTTGCGTCGGCAATTAAAATGGGGCAAAATTTGTCTCATATCTCTTTTTCTTGAAAACAATTTGAACTCATTCCTCCTAAGCTTCACATTCAACAAAGAAATAATATTTGTTCTCTATACTATTTGTTCTCATTACATTCTTCTTGAGTTGTTATTACGCTATAATTTATTATCATTTGGGCTTTATCAGGGTTTCAGATGGGTATGCCTAGATTTAAAAATGTGTTCTCAGGGATTTTTAATTGATTGGTCTGATTGATAGGTTCCAACTTGGTATGGGAAATCTTGAGATTTGTAATTAATTGAGATTCCAAAGAACGGTTGAATATAGGCTTCTTGTTTTTCTTGGTGTTTGAAGAGGGTTTGCAGTGGAGGTGGCCATTTTGGATGTATTAAAATGTTATGATTTGCTTAAGTGGTAGGCAGGCTGGATGCCTTCTCATATTAACAGTATGTTTGTTAGCACAGGTGGCACGTTTCAGACTAAAACAAAAAGCCCTTTGATCCATTAAATACCAAGCGTTGAGGGTAGCAAGATTGGATAGTGTTTTACACGAGATTACAAGGACTAATTTACTGGAACAAACTAAAGATTTCTATCGGTTTGTTGAAGAAATGAATCCAATAAGAATATAAGAAAACTTCAACATCAATAACCACTTGAAGTTGAATAACCACAGCCGAAAAGGAAGCTTGTAATTTCAAAATTTCTATTTTCTTCTTGAAGACCGTGTTGCGCTGCACACATCCATTTTTATTGAGCGTGAACGTTTAATTTAGTTAACAAATGATTATAAAAACAAGAAAAGCAAAGGGAATTGTGGTGAGTAACGTTTATATAGTTACTTGGTCTTCAAGTTCAAAAGTCTGTAGAGACAAATTTGAAAGATAATTTTTTCTGGAAGTTGTCACAAAAAGCGACATTTTGTTAGTAGCAATGTGATAATTTTTTTTTGTTGAAATAATGTTGTAAACATATGCATTTTCAGTTGAACCTGACACCCAATTATATCATCGTAAATTTGTTTGTATTGGGTGCATTTTCGGTGGTAGCCGACACCCATTTTTAAAGTTGATTGTTGAAGAACATGGCCAAAGTGGATGATTTGTTACAGTTATTATGCAATTTAATGTCATTCAGTGATCATAACAATGTCCAAGTCGGCAAGGGCACACTCTTTGATGTCCAAATATATTTGCAAAATGCAAAAAGCAAAATTGAATTTTTGGAACTAGAATCCCAATTTCAGCGAGAAGAAATGCAAAAGAAGAATTTTGAACCCGTTCTTGTCCAGAATAATAGTGTGTTTGAGCCCCATCATCACTCAAAAAATAATCAGAGTAATGTTTTTGCAGGACCAGAAATTGCTCTTGAAGAGCCTATTCTTGAGCCCGTTTTTCAAGATGAGCAATCATCACAACCACTTCAGCAACCTTCACGGAGATCTTCAAAAGGAAATGAAATTGAAAGTTCTTATGAGAAGCTTGATATTCCTAAAAATTTCATAAAGACATGGGAAGAGACTAGACACAATAAACACAAAACCGTTTTGGGTTACAAAGAGGATATTCTGGATGTATATTTTCACATACCAGATTTTGCTAAACCGATACAATTCCGAAGAACTGGATATTTGGATGGTGTTGTTCTAGAACAAGTTGATAGATGCCAACAGTGTAACAGAGTTGGACACGTGAAATATCGGTGTTTTGATCTTCACTCCTATGAGCATTACGGAAAGCGAAATCATCATACAAATAAATTCTACATAAAGAATTCTACTACAAGAGAGAAGGTAAATTTTGGATGGATTTGTTCTTGGGATTTACCAATACAACCAAGAATATTTACAGGGCATATCAAAGAATATGTTCCAGAGTGATGAGCAGCCTTGTAGTAATGAAGAGTGCTTCTCATCTTGTATTTGACAAGGGGGGAACCGTTGGTGGTCTCCTATAGGTTTGAGTTCGAGATGTCAAGTGAGCCTGAGTCAGAGTTGAGTTGATTGAGTTGATTGAACACTTACATGTTTGGAATTGTTCGAGGAACTGCTATGATAGTTCTAGAGTTTGTGGTCACCTTAAAACCACATTTTTTGTTATTCTGAGAACTGCTATGAAGTTTCCAGAGTTGGTGTTGGTTGAGACCTTGAGTTCTCCCATCTTGTTTTGTGGTTATCCTTAAAAGCCATTTCTTGAGAGACATTCAACTCTTGGCTGAAATGCATTTCTACATTTTGAGCTCTTGTTCTTGGACTTTGGTATATCCCTTCGGATTAAGGGGGCACTGTTAGATAACTAATCCTCAGGATTAACCTTGGGTCAGTTTGGATAGTTATTAGAGTCCAAGAACTGAACTAATTCAACTATTTCTTATATGTATTTATATGTACATAATTCTTTAATATCATTTAATATACACTTTATTTAGTTTCCAGTTAAATTGGCTTACAGACCTATCAAGAATAGTCGGGCAAAGGAGGCGCGGTAAAAATTCAAGAGGTCATGAGTATTAAGCTCAACATTGACCTGAAATCGTCTCCTGTGGCAAAGTTCCTTATGAAAGTAATATCGTAGGAGATCTAGCCTTCACATGTGACTCCCATTACACTAGCTGCGGTCCCCTTCAAATGGGAAGAAATCCCTAGAAAACCTAAAACTCTAATTTGTTCCCCGTTCTTCATCCACTGGCCCCACTCCTGTTGCCAACCCTCGTAGCCATGAAGCTTCCTGCACCACCGTCTTAATCAAGTGCTTAGCACAACAGGTCTTACTCGGGATGCTACAACGCCGAAGAGAAAAGAGTTATCTTCATCGAAATGAAAAGTCCCAAATAAACCTTGAGATTTGTTAAACTATCGTTGGGCTACAAGCTTCCATCACCATGGAATGGGGACATTAAACCTGCTTGTTCACATTTTTGAGACCTCCGTCAACCCAAAGATTCGCTTTGCAGGGTGAAGAAAAGGCATCTTTGGGCTTCATCAATGTTTGGTGGAAGTCTAGCCCTAAAAACCACAAGCCAAAACCTAATTTTGCTACCCATGTTTTGTCTTCCAGTGGTGGGGAACTCATCATGGACCAAGAGGCCTTGTGGATGGAGGCGAATGAAAATATTCAAACAAATGTCTCTCTCAATGCAATAATAGCGGTAGCTATGGAAAGTGATAATGATGAGGGTTTATCAAATAAAACAATTACGTGTTCATGGGATGCCAAGGATATGAGACGTATTCCGGGCTTTGAATATTACAACTATGGATCGAGCATAATGAAGAAGATAGGCTAAGGAGGAAATGGGTTTTAAGAAAATTGAGATAATGTGCATGATTCTCACTCGGCTAAACCAAATATAAAAGAAAATATCTGTTTTTGGGTTTTTGAGGAAGAGGAAGGTGCCACTATTTTTCAAGATTTAAAGATTTAATTTTCCCACTCTTAATTTGGAAACATGGAGCATTATTAGAAATTGTAATTACTCCTGCATGCCAGAGTTGACTAAATTTAGGAGAGTCAGTTAACTGAGTCAAGTTGAGTGAGTTCGAGTTAAGTTATAGTTTGGGACAAATTGAATTTAGAGTCTTTGTGCATGTGAAGTCATTTTATGAGAGTTTTTACTCGAAAAAGGTTTAAATACCCCTGATTGGGTTCATTGTAAGAATCAAATTTGTTTGATCAATAGAGAAGAGAAAAAAACCCTATGGTGTGTGTTAATTATTGTGTTTTTCCTTTCTGCCTTTCGAACAAATTGGTATTGGAGCTGAGGAAGGATTACAAGATCAGTGCAGCTAGTAGAGCTAATAAGAAGGTCAAGTGAAGAAGGTTGGTGATTTATTTTTTTAATTGTGCTGCAAAATTGTTGCACTATTAAGGAATTAGAAGTGCTCAAGTTAGGTACGAAATTCACACTTTTTTAGTGGAAAAAATGCAGAAATTTGTTAGAGACTTATCATTCGGAAGAACTAAGGTTGTTTGTGCAGTTTGGCTGCGTCGGGCATGTGCAAGACCTGTGACGTATTGAAAAAAGACGAAGACCGTGATCAAACAAGGCCTCATAGCTAGCGTTCCTTGCAATATTTTAATGTCATGATGGGTTGTATGTACTCCAAACAATAATAAAATTGTAAAATGAATTATATGAATATGTGTTTAACATTTTTTTATTAATTTTTTTAATATAATTGAAACATTTTTTTGGTATATATATATATATATATATATATATATAATTGACATTGAAGAGGATGATAAAACGTTAATAATTATTTATTTAATATTGAATGATGACAATTTTTTTTATATAGTGCTCATATTATAGTACACATATCATGTCATTAGAGTATAGATTGATATAATGAGAGTTGTACAAATTGTATACATGTTATTTTTACATTTTTTTTTTCAAATTTATATTTTTTAAATTATTTTTTTGTAAATTAAAAAATGAAACCCATAAAAATTGTCTATTCAATACATTACAACAATGAGAGAATGAAAATTTTCAATTTAATTACAAATCATTTGTATTTATGGTACATAGTAATTAATATATAATGTTATTTTTCAAATTATTTATATTTATTGTACATAGTAATTAGCGATATACTACATAGTAATTAATAATAGAATACACAAAAATCAATTCTTAAGAGGGGAGACATTTCAGCTAATCATATTTGAAATAAATATAAATAACTTTTATTTAAAACTAATAAATTTAATTTCATAATGTTAAACTTCGGATAGATTTTAGATTTTATTTTTTTGTCAAAAAAAAAACTAATAGCAAATCAATAAAAAAACTAAATATAACCATATAATAGGAATTCAATTATTATTTTTTTAAATAAGAAGAAAAAAATCAAAATCATAGCCCTATTCATAGAGCCGAGTGACATCTACATCAGCGGTTGAGTAGTGAGCTGCTTTGACGTCACTCAAAAGAAATGTTCTCCCTATCGAAAAAGTGCGTTAACCATTTAAAAAGGTATTAAAAGGGGGTGGCCCAGGAAAGGTTATTTTTAAAAGTCACGTGGATTCTTTTTACCCATATGTTAATTGTTTTGGATGAGCGGAGTGGGATGGTATTAAAGTATTAAACTGTTATGTTTTTCTAAAGAACTGATTTATTAAAAGTTTATGATTAAAGATTTTTCGATAAAGTTCGAAAGATTTTAACTTAAAAGGTATTCGAAGGATTTTAGAGTCATTTTTTGATATATTGAAAAAGTTTAGTTCATAAAGGTTTTTTTTATGAGTGGCTTCTTATAAAGATATTGAAAGGGATTTAGAAGTTTTGTTTGGAGATATCTATGAAGAAAGTTATTTCTTAGAATTATAAAAAAAAAAAAAGCAGAATTTAGGGCTTTGCAAAGTTTGTTGGTTTACAAAAATATTTTGTTTGTTTTGTCAAGCATGAAAGTTTTTCGGTGAAAATTGTGTCTTAAGCAGGAGCATATTAAAAATCATATTTTTTTTTGGGAGCGATATGGAAGATAGCTCCATGCAATCAGGAAAGTAGCTATAAGACAAAGGAAAGACAACATTGATGGGCCGCAAAGCGCGACTGAAGAAGACTAAGTAAAGGGATAAAAAATTAGAGGCAGAGATTGTTGTCATGTTTAGAGAGGTTCAGGTCACAGTGGAGAAACTAAGAAGTCGAGCAGAAGACAAAGAAGAAATCGAAGTTGATTGGTGTAGCGTGGATCTGCTACCACCTCCTATGTTTACTGATGCCATAGGTAGCAATGTTATGTGCAAGGTAGCAAAAACTACAACTTTCAAGGAAGCATGGACGATCATGGAAGAAGAATTTGGTGCAAGAGGGAGGGACATGTAGCAGCAGGTTGTGCCATAAGAAAACAAGTTAGTCACACATCTGAGAGTAGATGAGAAATACTTTGAGAGGACAACAGAGCTTGGAGAATCCCACTCAAAAGTGGATAATGGTCATGAAGACTATAAAAATGAAACATATTATGCACACATGCATATGGATGAAGAAGATGAAACAAAGATTGTAGAGAGAGAAGTTGAAACCTTTGTGTTTTTAATAGGGAAAGAGCATATAAATGCTCAAGGACTACAATGTAACGTCGATGGTGCAGATGATGGTGAATCCTAGTGTGACAAAACACATGTGGATGTTGAATGCAAAGTGAGATGTGCATTGGTGAATCCAGGGACAGTTGATGAATTTGGTGACGATGAAATTGTTAATGAGCACATGCATGCTCAAATATCCCAACATAGTGTGGATGAACATTATGTTGATGATATGTGTAGTTTATTTTTTGAAAGAGGGATAGATTGTGACAATATCATAAGCGCCATGTTTGATGAAGAATTGAAGGTTGAAGGTGTCACTATAGCAACAAAATATGAAGCAGTTAGAACTACTCATGAAGTAGTATGGCATCTAGCAGGACCTAATGTTTAATAACAAGATAAAGCGATTGAAGAGATTTTGATGAGAATATCCACTGACCACATAATAGTGGAAGATATTTTCAGTGAAATTGAAAAGAAGGCTCTCACTGAAGAGCATAAAAAATGTTTTTTACATTGTTTTTGAATATGCATGTGTTCATAATAGCATGGGCGAAAAAAGTTGAAAACAAAGTTCCTAATAAATTTGATGCAAATTTGAATTCCATTGAAGAATGGATTTAGAAACCAACTGAACAAATTGATGTGAGTCTTAAAGAAACAGCTAGAATAAAAGAATTGAATGAAATGGTGAATAATGATATTGTGTGTGCGGATTACAGGAAGAAAGCAACACCACCTAATGATGAAAGTGAAGAGAATGATATGGAAGTTTCTGAAAACAAGGAAGAATGCATTAAAATTATTTTTCAACAATGGATTCAAAAAGAGATAAGATTTTTCTATCAAGAAATATCGCAAAAAGAAAGACACAAATATAAAGCACAAGTACCAAATGGAAGAAGACCATGTGTAGATGGAGAGTTGTGGTAGAAGTGCATAACTAAACGAATCTTTGAAGATGAGGTTGTAGAATACATGATGAGATTGTTTCTCAACACAAATTCAAGACAACCCAAAGAAACATTACAACAACAAGTAAAATCCAACACTAAGAACACGCAAAAGAGAATGAAACAATTTTAAGGATATAGAAGTTGGATGTAAAGAAAAAGAAAATGCAAAATTGTAAAAATTTTGAGTCATTGTATGCCTAGCTGAGACATAGACTAGCACACGTGCTTGAGTGATAATTGAATCGATTTCTAACGTAAGCCTAGCATGCATAGTTAAGTCATGTTGAGTCATATGGTCGTAATAAAGAGGGAGTGTTGGAAATTGTAATTACTGGCTAAATTTAGGAGAGTCAGTTCACTGAGTCAAGTCAAGTGAGTTCAAGTTAAGTTATAGTTTGAGAAAAGTCAAATTTAGAGTATTTGTGCATGTGAAGTTATTTTAGGCGAGTGGTTAGTCGAAAAAAGTTTAAATACCCCTCACCGGTTCAGTATAAGAATCAAGTTTGTATAATCAATAAAGAAGAGCAACAACTCCTATGATTTGTGTGTTAATTATTGTGTTTTCCTGAACCATGCTATCATGTATTTGCATGCCATCACTTTGGCCAAAGGCATGGCATAGAGGTAACATTGCCACAAAAAAGTTGGTTTGTCAAAAGCCGGACGAGTCAGCAGATGCATGGCTGTATGGACATGAACATCGACATGTTTCGCCCTTGTGCATACCATCTAGTACTGTAATGGGTACTCTTAGGAGTGTATTAATGGTAAATATTTCTCACCTAAGTTGATGTGATAGAAGATTGTGTGGTTTGTAGAATCCTAAGTTATCCTTTAACGTCCAATCCATTTCCGGAAACACATATCCAAAGACAAATTAAAGTCAGGAAAAGAATGGAGGAATTGGTGATAGTTTGGTCATAAAGTTGTGGAAGACGCTATAAACAGAGTTGCACCGACTTTCTTTGAAATGAGAATGTGAGTGGAGCTACATAGACTTGATGGGAACGGATCTTTATGGCTTTTAGAAACGTGTTTTTAATTTGTAACTATATGGACTATTTTTCACATAGTTGTTAACTCCATTGAAAAATAAGCTGCCGGCTTGAATTGATTGAATGCATCACAGAATATTATAAAAGCCGCCATTTATATGTTACAGAATTGCGTCGGCTTCCAAACTATTATAATAGTTTGTGGGTCATACATTGCTGGATTGCACATGGGCTCTGTGTGCGCATATTCCAGTGTCAGTAGGCACTTTCTCCTCCCATGGCTATATATATAACATATTCAATTAAGTGTTTATATATCCAATTTGTAAATGTGACTGGTAACTACCAGTGGAATTTAGTGTAATAATGTGTCGGCACAGAGATGTTACTTATAATGTGAACGAATTATGTTGTACGTTCACGGGCATGGAAATGTATGAACAGTTACTGCTCCTTTTATTTCGTTGAAGCTCTTATAATACGTCCCTTCTGGCTTCTCATGGCATTTAGCTACGTGACGTTTATATACAAGTCAAAATCGTTGCTAGTCGGAACACGCCCACGTTGTACTATTTAATATTGATGTGTTTTCAGTTTGGCTTTTCTTTATAAAAATTAAAATAATTGGTAAGTCAATGAAAGACGCGTGGAGAGTGCACATGATCATATATAGACTCTGACCCGTGGAGAGTGTACATGATCATATAGACTTTGGCTTCTCCGTTGTCAGTTGCGTTTATGGTGAGATTTTCTTCAAAGTTTTTTTTGTTTTTTGTTTTTGGTTTTTTTGGTTTTTTAAGGTTCTAATTCTAAAATCAGTTATGAATTTATTGGAATTATAAAGTTGATGAGTAATTTCCACACAATTAAAGTTTTTTTTTAGAGGTTTTCAGGATGCCGAATCTATATATATAATCAAAAAATTAATTTAAATAACACAAATCAAAAGTTCATCTAAAACTTTTTAACCAAATTTGAACACCTAAAAATATTATGCAACTAAAATTCTAACCAACTAATAACTAAATCTTAATCTTTCAAATTTTCAAATTTTTCTTCAATGATCTTGAAATTCAACACACATTTATAGATTCTTGTGATCTTCATATAATTAACGTGTGATCTCTATATAGTTTTGACCTCGAATTTATTAATTAATTTGTAATTTCTATATAATTTTGGTGTTTCTATATATTAATTATATATATTTTAAATAGATTTAATAATTGATAACATGTATAGATATTAGTCTTTTGGATTCATGACATCGTTACGATTTGGTTGACTTTTCAAACCAACTAATGTAGTTCATCACACTTCCAAAAACACAAACATATATATATATTAAAAAGAAACATCTTAAATATAAAATACATTATAAACATCCCGAAACATAAATTACATAGTTGCAACACTAACATAAACTGGGTCCAACTCATTAAACACAATATTGAAAAATAATACAAGCCCTGTTTTTCTCAAATTTATATCTGATTTTCATGTATAGACTGGGAAAACAATTATGGGTACCATCCTCTAATGCATTAGTCACTACTAACAAACCACAACCCATTCATGATATCCACATAAATCTACTATTAAACAGAAGAGGCCACAGTTGTGCTTCTTTTCTGAGGCTTGACAGTAGTTGTAGCTCTGGCGACATAGGTATCTTAGTAAAAACAATAATTTCGTCAGAAGAAACTAACGTGAATGAGTATGATGTGCCCAAGATTTTTTCCGCACAGAATAATAAGAAGCGACTCCAATATTTTCTACATAAACATATAAGTAACCAGATGTAGACGTAAAACTAAATTTAAAATAATGAAATAACATAGCAGTGCTGCACTTACCAACTTTTAATTTTGAGGAAGATGAGAATGAAGATGACCACCGCATAATCGTCTAGAAATAAATGAAACATTGTAACAGGGAATTCATTCATCGTAACTCAACATACGATGAGGAGTTAAAAATGCCTGCTTAAGAGAATGGAACCACTGCTCTAATTCACAAGGCGTAAGAGAAATAATAATTAAAATTAATTTGTTATTTTTAGATTTAAAAGTAGAAAAAACATTAAAATTTCTCATTTCATCTAAAAATATTTAGCAATTTTATCCACAACAACATGCTAATCGACATGCAAACCTCCAATGGCATGCACACTTGGACCAATCGTAGAGCTGGGAAGTATCAAATTGCTTCGAAACTTGACAGATTCCTCATCTCGGACAGCGCAATACATCTCGGAGGCGACCTCTCAGCGTCCATCCTCCCGTACTCCGGATCTGATCATTGGCCTATAGCGCTCCAATGGCAGCGACCAGGCAACTCTACCAGACATCCTTTCAGATTTGAGGCATGTTGGTTATCTCATCCCGCTTTCAAAGACTTCATCAGACTTACTTGGAACAACTTTTCGACGCCAGAAGGATAAAAAATGTTCCAATTCCAACAGAAACTCAAATATCTGAAAGCCCAAATCAAAAGATGGAATAAGGAGACTTTTGGCAATATCTTTCAGGCCCAACAAAACCTCAACAAGGAAATGAGGGATCTCTGACAATAGATAATAACAGAAGGATACAAGGACGAAACTCTGGAACGGGAGAGGCACATACATAATCAATTGGAGGAGAGAAACAAGCAGGAAGAAATTCTCTGGATGCGAAAATCCAAAATCAGATGGCTGAAAGAAGGCGAGAGAAACACTAAATTCTTCCACAGAACCACTATTCAAAGAAGAATGCACAATACTATCTCCTTTATCCAAAAGCAAGGGGGGGAAAGAGTGGAGGACCATGCAGAGATTGAACAGGGATTTATCAATCACTTTCAGGAAGTCCTACAAGAACCCCTAATTGACAAACGAAATGCAATGAAAAAATCACTCAACACGTGCCAAAGTCATCACAGAAGAACACAACCAACTCCTACTCTGACCTGTAATGCCCGAGGAGGTGGACTTAGCCATGAAGTAGCTCAAGGAAGGCAAAGCACCAGGTTTGGACAGCTTCTCCACCACCTTCTTCCACTCATTCTGGGAGCTCATGAAAGGGGAAGTGTGGCAAGTGGTGGAGGAATCTCGTTCTCTCCACTGGCTACTGCCATCGCTCAGTTCAACTTTTATTGCTCTCATTCCCAAAGAAGTCATTACTATCACTTCGGACAAAATTTCGCCCAATTTCTCTTTGTAATGTCATCTACAAGGTCATCTCTAAAGTCATTGCAAACAGGTTGAAGCTACTGCTACCCCTGCTCATATCACCGGAACAATCAGGGTACGTTGAAGGTCGACAAACCTTGGATGGCATCATCCTCACTCATGAAATCATACACTCCCTCAAGATCTCCAAACAGGTAGGTATGATTCTCAAGATTGACCTCTCCAAAGCTTTTGATAAATTAAGTTGGACTTACATTCAAAAAATGTTACATGCTTTTGGTTTTTCACCAATGTGGGTTCGCTGGGTTCAGAGTTTAGTCTCCTTTACTTTTTTTTCCATCCTCATTAATGGCATCCCCTCTTGACCATTCAGCCCCTCCAGAGGTATCATACAAGGGACCCTCTATCTCCTTTCCTTTTTGTTCTGATGGCAGAAGGGCTAGGCAGACTCATCAAGCATGCCCTTCAATCCCAGCTTCTTAAAGGAATCTCCATTCACAATACCCCTGCTACCACCCATCAACAATTCGTGGATGACAACATGCTTTTCGGATACCCATCTGTTCAAGAAGCTTCCATTTTCAAAGCCCTTCTGAAGGACTTCTCAGATGCCTCAAGCACAAGCATAAACAAAGCCAAATCGCAAATCTTTTTCTTTCACATGCCTCCCATCATTCAGCATGCCATAGCCCACATTCTAGGTTTCTCCATAGCCTCCCTGCCCTCCAATTACCTAGGTGCCCCTCTCATTGACTCTGCCATTAAGCATGCCTCATGGCGCAGGCTCTTAGAGAAGCTTGAATCCCGTCTCTCCTTGTGGACCTATAGAGCTCTGAACATTGGCAGCAGATTAGTACCTATCAAAGCGGTGCTTCAGGCAATGCCCCTTTATCTCTTCTCAATCCCGGCAGCACCTAAATGGGCTCTTAAAAGAATCAGAGATCTTCAGTGCAATTTTCTGTGGGGAACACATGGAACAAATTGTAAATGGGCCCTTGTTAAATGGACTACAGCTTGCAAACCCAAGGAAAAAGGAGGCTTAGGTCTAAGAGACCCTAATCACAACAATGAAATCATGGGTGCGAGAATTTGGTGGCAATGGCTCACGACACCAAACAAGCCTTGGGGGGCCATCTGGACAACTAAATATGCCAACCATAGACCAGCGGAGGAGCTAATCAAATTCACCCCTGTTGAGAAAGGCTCGTTGATGTGGAATGCTGCCAGTCAACACTTCTCATTGATCCAACAACACAACTTTTGGGAGATTAGAAGTGGTAATACAGCTCGTTTCTGGACGGATGCTTGGAATAAGCTTCCCAGGCTTGACAACATTCTTAATCTTCTGCCCAGCTATGATTGGGGGAACAACAAAAGGAGACGGTCAAACAACAATGGTCACAGAAGATTAAACAAGGCTACAAACAATGGAAGCACCCCGACAGACTGATAAGAAATATCGACAACCAGACAAGAGAAAACCTGGAAAGAGAGCTCCAAAAATGAAGATTCAGATATACCGAAGGTAAAGATTTATTGAGATGGGGATATACCCCAAGAGGATCCTTCACCATGAAATAAGCCTACAAAATCAAATGCCAAGATGCTGTGCCTCAGGACCCCATCTGGGGAAGGGTCTGGACTCCGGGCATTTGGCCCAAAGTCTCCATATTTCTGTGGCTCACTGGGCATCGCAAAATCCTAACTTGGGACAATTTAAGGAAAAGGAACATACAAGGGCCCTCCATCTGCCCCAACTGTCAATCTCAAGAGGAAACGTTACAACATCTCCTGGACTCCTATTCTCTGGCCAACCATCTGTGGGAGAAGACCAGTTTTTGCTGTCAAAGAAATTGCCGAACATCTGAGGACATCATCAAATCCATATGCCTCTGGCACCAAAGTCCCTACAAAAGCGCAATCCTTAACCATCTATGGAGAATCATTCCTGGTCTCCTTTTATGGACTATTTGGAAAGAAAGGAACAAGCGTATTTTCAAAGACCAAAGTACTCCTTCAGAAATCATTTGGGACAAGTTCTGTAAGAACCTAAAAGAGACTTTGTCGCTTAAAACTTGGCTCCCGGATGACTTTCCCATGCAGGAAAATGAGAAAGCCATATGGGAAAATTGGAACCTCCAACTCCCGCAAGGAAGCCCTGTTTGCAAACCCACGGGAAAAGAGAATATCAGTAAGCAGCTTTGGCTCCCCCCTCCAAGACACAGATTCAAGCTCAACTTTGATGGAGCTTCTAAGGGTAACCCAGGCAACGCAGGATTTGGCGGCATTTTCAAAGATCATAAGGGTTCTCCTCTCTTAATCTACCTCGGCAATATAGGATGGGACACAAATAACTTAGCTGAACTGGAGGGACTCTGGCAGGGATTACTTTTAGCCCAACACCATGGTTTCCAGCCTCTGGAGATTGAAGGAGACTCCCAAATCCTCATCAACATGGCGAAACAGCTGCTCAATGGAGCTCATGCGAATAAAATCTCCACTAGCTGGAGACTTGAAGCCAGACTGGAAGCCATAGAAAATATTCTCAATGCCAACAGAGCAATCCTTTTCAACCATGTTAGGCGGGAAAGCAACAAGGTAGCGGATCTCCTTGCCAACCTGGGAGTGGAAAATAGGCACTCTCTTCTCACAGGGGCCCTAGAAATAATACAGAATCATGAACAGGAATAGGAATGCAAAATTCTGGTCCAAAAGGATGCAGTCTCCCTGGATGCAGGTGCTTCATTTGATAATTAAGGTGATGGGATAGGGGAGCGGCAAGGCTGGACGACACCTGCCAGCCCAGAACCACCTGGTTAATGACCAGACGCATTTACTACAGCGGCAGGGGAGATCATTTGGCTTCACGCATTGGGAAGCCGATATGCACAACCTACACACGGATCGGTCCATCACCTCCACATGCTTCAGCCCAAGTTGGGTTTCGGCTCCATTCAATGCAGGAGTAATGGTGGGGCATATCTAAGGAGAGGCGGTTGAAGTTAAATTCATGTATTGCAATAGACTCGTCTGGAAGCTCCAAGTGCATAGATGGTCTGGCGAAGTTGGGTTATGGGACGCTGCTGGGTTATGCTTGGCATCTGAGTCGCGCCCTTCGACTGCTCCTAATTTTCTCTTCTTTTCGCTCCCAGAGTACCCTGGCGCTCTCTTTGTTCCTTATCCCATCATGGTTCGTCAGCGTTTGATCAGTAGAAGGGGCGGCTCAAGGGGTGGAAGCTCTAGACAGCAGGTCAGGAGGCATAGCAGCTCGGGCTCTCCTTCTTCCTCTGCGGAAAATCCTCACTATCCCAACACCAGAAGTGGACGGGTAGAGCAGGCCTTCGCTAAGCTCCCTTCCCTCTGCCCCAGCATCACTCCCCCCATACCACGCTCTCCACTTCCACAGCACTCTCAATCAGCCGATCATCACCGCAACCATTTCCATCTCCTTCTCTGAGGAAGCGGTTCAGAGCACCCAGATGCCCTTCCCCGGGAGCGATAAGCTTAAAGCGGAACCCAGTCAACACAGAGCTCAGCAGAATGCAAACAAAGACAAGGAAATTGCGCATGAAGGGCACGGTGGACAGCCCAAACGGAAAGGGAAGGAGGTTGTGGGGGAAAGGCATGAGGATTCAGCGCCTCAGCTTGCCACGCCAGCCATGGAGAGGTGCAAGATGAACGAGGAGGACACGCAGCTGGATGAAGGAAGAAGAGAAGGCGAGCAAAAGGACAAGGGCCAATCTCAGCCAGACAACCACGATGATTGGAGCTGCCCGATAGTGGAGGAACCTGCCACGGAGGAGTTCATCACCAAAATTACCAATGCCAGGTGGCACTTCATCTAACTTTTGGTTCTTCTTCTTTTTTGTCCACGTAGGCGCACCTAGGAGGATGAATTGCTGGTTTTATGTGGGTTTATTAGCACTTTTCAGAAAACTGTGGCAAATGTTCAGTGATGTCTTCTTTTTTGTAATTCCCGCACTATCAGACTAGTTTCCCCTCTATTGGGGCAGTCTTAGAACTAGTTCTTCGGCAAGCTGAGATAGGCTGTTTTCCTTCACAGCCAGAACCACTCTGTAAATATCTTTTTTCTTCTCTTAATAGATTAAACTTACTTAGCAAAAAAAGAAATATTTAGAAATTTAATTGTTAAGCCTATAAAGTGTACATACTTTACCTTTCTGGTTTTGAATTTATGAAAGATTGTAACAGGGAATTCATTCAACGTACTATAAAGAGTTATAAGGAGTTATAAATGTCTGCTGAAGAGAATGGAACCAGCTGCTCTAATTCACAAGCGGCAAGAGAAATAACAATTAAAATTAATTTGTTATTTTTGAATTTAAAAGCAAAAAAAAAAAGCTAAAAAAAAAAAATTCTCATCTCTGGTTTTGAACATGTGACATGTTCTTAACCATTGGGGCCATTCAGTGTATATAATATTTATGATAAAAAGTTGATACTTATTTAATCATAGCCTTAGCTCAATTGGTCAACTCCCTTTTGTTAAAACAACTTTGTTGTTAGTCAATTCTCTCAACAATCTTGGGGTTAATCTCAAGTAGTAGCAAAAAAGAAAAGATGGAGTTTTATCTTAAAAGTAATTATATTAATTTTTATTTTTTAATTTAATTAAAAAATATGATATTTACATGTATTAAGATTCCATTTTCATTAGGTTTTTATTTATGAAATTAAACTTCTATGGATTATTGTTATTTTATAATTTTTTTGAGTTTTATCTTAAAAGTAATCATATTAATTTTTGTTTTATTAATTTAAATAAAAAAATGTGATATTCACATGTATTAAGATTCCATTTTCAATTAGGTTTTATTTATCAAATTAAACTTTTATGGATTATTGTTACTTTATTATTTTCTTTTTATTACATGTTTTTTTAAATGTAATTTATATATTAATTTTTTTTACAATTAATAATAGCAATGAAAATTTAAAAAGTTATATAATTTAGTTAATTTTTATGATTTTTTAAAATCTTGAGAATGTGAGATGTGTCATGATAATAGTGTTTTGATACTTGATATGTATTGACATCTATTAGGTTTACCAGCGATTTAATTTATATAGTTGTATTAGTTATAGAAAATACATAATTTCTTCTTAAATTTGATTTAAATAATTAGAAAAAAAGTTATTACCCTCCCTACCCAAAATTCAATTCTATAATATGTAAATAACTTCAAAACATATATATTTCCATAATTTATACGTTTCTTATATAAAATATAAAAATACAATTAAACATCAATATAATTAAAATATTTTGATAATGTACATTAATAAAATAAAATAAAAAATAACCTTTAAACATATGAATAACAAATAAATATTTCAATATAAATGTTAAATACAATGTTTCACTATCCTTTTTAATTCGAATATTTCAATAAATATATATATATATATATATATATATATATATATATATATAAACATTTAATATCAATACATTATATCATCTTGGTGCTAGTTGTAAAAATAGTAATAATGTATTGGAAAAATATGTAATTGTTAACCTTTAAAAATATTAATAATAATTTTTTTTTTTCAATATAAATATTAAATAAAATGTTTTAATATTTTTTTTAATGCGAATATTTCGATATATATACACATTTAATATTAATAGATTTTATCATTTAAATGTTTTAATATTTTTTTAATTGGAATATTTCAATATGTATACACATTTAATGATTTTATCATTTAGTTTCTTTTGGGGTTCATGGGTATTTGATTTCATGTAATTGGTAGATTTATAGACTATGAGAAAGTAATTGATATGTATTAAATCTCATGGTATTAAGGTTTTGATAGCAAAGTGATCTATTGTAATTTAGGTTCTCTTGGGGTTCATGGGTATTTGATATCATGTAATTGGTAGATTTATAGACCATGACAAAGTAACTGATATGTACTAAATCTCATGGTATTAAGGTTTTGATAGCAAAGTAATCTATTGTAAGGTTTAAGGTTTTGATAGCAAAGAGATATATTGTAACATATTTGATAGATTGTTCACATGATACCAAACTAATCTATCATGAAATCCATATTAGTTTTCAGCCTATCATATATGTTTTGGACAAGGGTTAAAATAGCTTCCAATAAAATTTCACATGTTATGTGAATGATGTGTAACAAGTTCAAAATATATTACAACAAAATTCAAGATTTGATGTGTACTGTGGATACCACATATTTTGGTTAGGTTTTGATACCTTATATTTTTACAAATATGTGAAGTTGAGGGTGTTGGTGTCTTGTTTAGGTGGATGCTTATAAATACTTATCAAATTAAGTTGATGCTTGAAAAAAACTTTTATATAATTTTTTCTTTTTTATTTTCTCTTGAAAGAGTTTCCACATATATCTTGTGTTTCATAATCTACTTATGAGATTATATTTTTTAATAATTCTTTAGTGTTTAAATAAGTAAAAATGACCTTATATTGATTCACCCATCCATAAATGTGATCCAATCATTTGTATCAGAGAAGGTTCTTTTGGAACCAACCTAACCAATGGAAGAAAGATTTGAGAGGGCCCATGACCACTCAATATGATTCTTTTACAAATAGGGCTCCATTCTTTGATGGAACAAATTATTTTTTCTATACAATAAGGATGAGGACTTACCAAATTTCTCTTGGTCTTCACATTTGGCTATCTGCAGTTAATATTTACAAATTTTTAGAAACTCCTAGATAAGATGGCAATTAGATTTTTCTGAGGTAATGTAGTGCGAGTCTAAAAAACATTTGGGACAAACTTCAAAACATCTATGAAGGAGATGGAATGGTAAAGAGGGAAAATTTTCAAACTTATGGAATACAATTCAAGAGCTTGAAGATGAATTGTCAATAAAATATTCCCACCTTCTACCTTCATGTAGATGATATTGTTAATAGTGTCATAGGATTTAGTGAAAAGATTGAGGAATCAATGATTTGGTAGAACTTGTTGACATATCTCTTCCCAAGATTTAATGGAAAGGTATTAGCCTTTAAAGAAATGAAAGAGATAGAAAATGTGAAGATGGAGAAACTACATGGAGTTCTTCTTGCATATGAAATGAGAACAAAAAAAAGGAGGAGGAAATAAGAATAAAGGAAGCATCCTTTATGGCATCAAAGAAGAAAAAGGACATAAGGCCCATGATTATTCCAGATATGAATCAGATGCAAAACAAGCTCAATTTGTGACAAAGCTGAAAAAACGACTTGGAAAATATAAAGGTAAGCTATCATTCAAATGTTCTAATTGTGGTATCATCGGTTATATTTCTGCTAAGTTTCGATGTGAAAAATTAGAGGACAATAATGATGAAAAAGAACATAAAAATGGAAGCAAATATCATAAACATAAAAAAGGAAATCTATCTTAAGAACAAATTATTTTATTCCAAAGAACATAATAACTCATTAGAAGAGAGTGATGGATATGAATCCAATGATGACAAAGGAAAATTCCTATTCATAACAATGGATGCTGAAAATGCTACTAAGAAAAAATAAAGGCAACCAAAACGAGAAAATAGATTTATTGACATTATGGCTATTTTGTTGGCCTCGATGTCAACCGGGATCATGGTCTTATCGAACTCTTGGTGATTAGCAACAAAACTATAGGAGGATGCGATGGTGCTTGGTGTTAGCTCTCTATAACTTCCTTTAGGTTGTAAAAAGATTACAAAGTGTTGATGGTGCTGGACCCGCCAACATTTAGGGGATCACCCCAGTATGAAGTCCCAACTAGACCTCACACTATTTGGTGTGGGAGTCCCATCAGGTATGATGTCCTAGTTTCCATTGTATTAAGGATTTGCCTCAACTCTTGCTTGTCAACACATGAGAGTGGCTCATTTTGTCTTCGAGAAGTGAGGTTCGCGTGTCTAGTGAGTGTAAGTGTACTTGTGTCAATGGTTCTTTCACTATGAGGGGAAGAAGGTAAAGATGAGTTCTAGGTTGAAAGGGATCAGTCCCAACTCAGCTAGGAATAGACAACTGAAAAAGACATACACAACTTCCGGCAGAGTAGTCCACTCAGATGCGGCAGCCACAACATACAAGGTAAGATAACACATACAACAATCACAGATCAGTCCGAAGGAGTGCAATGGTTATTACAACAAGGTTCATGTGAAAGGTCCATCTGATGTCCGGTAGAGCAGTCGACATGAACGGGACAAAATTAATAGCATATAAGATACATTTCCATTAATAGATTATGCATTACAAAAAATGAATCAATTCATATGTAGAACACAGGTTAAAGCCACATGCATTACAAGTGTTAAAGATTAGCCTTACAAAAAATACAATACATGTGTGAAAACGTACTGGCATGTTAACAGGCTTCTGAATTAAGTGAAAGTTCCAAGACACACCCTTACACCATACATCACTAACCTCGTCAGTGGGGCATTGGAGCCACTACTTACTCCTCAAAGAAAAGATTACAGACTCTCTTGGCTATGTGGGAGGAGCTGAGGTGAAAAATTCTTTCATGTATAAATGAAGGGGGTATTTATAGCCAAGGGTGAAACTGACCCTTGTGGTTGTTCGACTACCCTCATGACCATTATAATTCCATGACCTTTTGACTTACATTACTCTATTTCAACAAGTGGGTCTCTTGGACTTCCACTTTACATCACATTGATTGACAACAATCCCATAGTGTAGATGTGGAAAACATGACTTATGACTTGGATCGACATGACTTGACATGACAATGATGGTACATTTGTGCTATTACTGGAGTGCATGTCGAGCTACAATGCTGCTGAGTGAGGGATGTCTTCATGGTGTATTATAGCTTCACCTCCACATGGCAAAGTGCGCCAAGTCTTCGATGGCCCTTGGTTCGCTTGATGAATCTTTAGAATGTTGTTCCTTGCTTTCAGGCTGGAAGGCTTGACAGGCTCACTTGTTCACGAGAGTGCATGTTCATTGCATTCGTCCGCTTCGCATACTTAATTCGTTTGTCTGTTGGTGAACCTGTCCATCTACATGTGCTCCCTTCATTCATCCCATTTCTTATCCTGACATGTTTGTTGGTGTACCTGTACCTGCAGTCACTCATGACAAGATGACATCAAATCTAAAACCTCCCAGTCTACCATGAAACATGATCATTTAGATGGAGGTGACCGGGAGAGGCTGCAGGGCTATGATGCGGGATGATGGCTCCGAGGAACTGCTGATAAAAACTACGCAAGAGTCACTGAGAGATGGAGACAGAGAATTTGAGTTGACAGTGGCTGTCTATAAGATATGGATTGGCTGGGAGAAAAAATTGCGCAAATTTTGGGAGGGACAGTCCAGGCTATAGGAGGGCAAGGAATGCATGCTTTGTGCATTTTCTGGAACGAACAGTCAGCAACAACTAGACAACCAGATTTGAGCAATTTTCCAGAGGAACGGGCTGGGCTTCATGAAGGGTCAACAGGCAGGGATTGTGTAGTTTTTCTGGGGAACTGGCCGAGAGACTGGCAGCCAAAACTGCATAATTCTTAGAGGGAACTACCAGTTGGCCCCTAGGGTCACTGGAAGCCAAATTTGCGCAATTCCTAGAGGGAACTAGCAGTTGGATACTCAGTCACTGGCATTAGAAACTGCACAATTCTTGGGGGGAATATGCAGTCTGTTGCCAGGAGCTGGTGGCTGGGAAAAATGCACTGAGGCTGCGAGGTCGGCCTGTTGATCATCTTTGCACAACTTTTGAGATGAGTTGTATCATGGGCAATGGAAGGCCTGCTCATGAGCACTGCGCAATTTCTGAGATGAACAGTCAGTCAACTGTCCGGATGACTGACTACGAAAGCTGCACATTTTTCTGAAGGAGACAAGGACGAGCACTTCGTGTCTGTCCAGCTTGTCTACACAATTTCCTCAGTTAGCTGAATGGGTGAGGTCAATGACCTCTGCATAAATTTTGAAGGGAGTCAGCTCTGGGTGACTGTAGGGTTTGAATTTCTAGGAGGCCAGCATCAGATTTGATTGAGATTGCTTGTGGGTAGCACAACTTGGAAGGACTAGCTTGGTGCTTCTACACTATTCTGGTTGACAGTTGATCGAGTCTAAGGCGGGGTGATGGTCCTGTTATTAGGGATGAGTCTGGTCATCAGAACTTCATCAAAAATGACTAAGTGTGTGAACAGTCAAAAGGTGCATAGGTGGTCATATGAGCACACACTCACATGACTTGATGACGAAGCGATCGAACCATCCAGACACACATGTTCAACATAAGTGACCGATGGTGCAAGCGGCAAACGTGAAAATCATGATTGATCATTCATTGATCGAGATGACTCTTGCGCAACAATGAATGTGACTCCATGTGTGAGTGCGACAGATGCTTTCATGGCGAACACAACAAACACATACGAAGTAAAGACTTCGAACATAACTAGAACATGGTCACAAGCATGACTTAGACATCATGATGCAGAGAATTGAATGCAATGAACAAGAAAGGTGGATGTAAATACTCACACAATCTCACAAAGTGAACCCGAGTGTGCAGTCATCAAGTGAACTCTTCAAGGGAGGCTCCGAAATTAGTCCATTCCAAAATTTTGGAGGGTGGTTGTAGTTGCTACAACACTTGGTGATAGATTGGTAGAAATATAGCTTCTCTACTTCGGTTCATTGCTAGCACATGGAGTTGGTCTTGTGGGGAGTATTGAACCACTGTGTAGGTTACTTCAGTTTCCCCACTTACCACATGGACATAAATGGTTCACCCTTTGCCAACTTAGTTAAACACAATCAAACATTCATTTTAGATCTAAGTGTTTCGAATCTGGGAAGGGTAGTTTTGTTCACAAGTTGAAGATTTTCATAGTATAAGTTTTCATCTCCGGTTTTGTTTTGTTGCCAACAGGCATGGATAGCACCCTGACAGAGTCACGCGAGAACACACACATTTCTCCACTGCCAGCGAGCCTGGTCAGTACCCCGGTGGAGTTGCATGCTTCACCTCTTTACGTAGGAAGCCTTTCTCTTCTTTCGCCTTTGTATTTTTTAAGAGAACTGTGCATAGACACTTATTTATTTTTTCAAGTGGAGAGGGATCTTGACTAATTAAGAGTAGAAGAGGTTGTTCCTTCATAGAATCATGTAAGACCTCTGAAATAGATTTTCTCGTTTAGATTTCCCCCTTATCCATTTCTATTAGTTGGATTAGCTTAAACAAACGGAGTAGAAGGATGAATATAGGCATGGGGCTTCCTAGTGTGGACACAGGTTCATGGTTGGACCAAATCTTCCTTTAAATATGGTTCATATTTTCCATCAGGACTTCATCGGTCGAAGGTTGTTACTAAGCACAAATAAAATGGACATAAGACAGGTCAAGTGTTGTAGTGTCATAAGTCTCTTCAAATTTTAGCTACATACTCTATTCAAAAGCCAGAACATAGTAGTTGGCAACACTTATTTCTGGAAACAAAAATAGTAATATATCAAACAAACAAAATGAACGTGAATAAAAAATATTAAGCAGAATCAAACAAGGCGAAAGTAAAGATAATAAGCAAAACAAACCAAATGAAACAACAAGCAACACACAAACTATGTACATGGCATAGGCGTGGCTAACCTACTAAAACTAGTGTTTTAGGACTTGGACTTTGACAGGAAGATTATCAATCCTCCCATCAAGTGATTGCAAATGATACGTGTGTGAACCAAGTTTCTCATGGACCAGTGTTGGTCCACCAGGCTCTGCTACCGGAACCTAGTGACATTCCAAAAGACCTTCAAGTGAAGACAACACCACTATTTTATGTATTGTGTGTAACATGGGCTCAGATGATGGCATGGGGTAGTTGTTTTTATTCCGGGAAGAGTTCAAGTTTCTGAAGTTAATGCGTAAGTGGATCTTCCCAGATTTCTTATGTGCAGGATTTAAATTAGTAAACCAAGTATGATGACAAAATTTCCAAGTAATCCAAACACTTAAAATGTTAGTCAATCTTTTCGGTGAAAGGAGTACAAATAACATGTAAGTGTTACCTATTCTTTGCTATAATCGCTTGTCTTCTCCTTTACCTGGAATCTCATGTTGGATTGTTCACATGTAGTGGGCACTCATGTCATCGTCTACTCGTGTAGACCCATCCAGGTATTGTTCAACCAAGCAGTCAACGATTGGTCATTGCTGCAGTGTGTAACTTGTATCGAGATTTTCCATCATCGAATCATGGTGGATTCCTAAGTTGCTCTATTCGTTCATAGTGTTGGTCCTTCGTGTTCTTAGCATGAGTGCTTCAACATCATTGTTTGTGACTTCGAACTTAAAAAATATTGAAATCATGAATTGTCCATTATTTTGGATGACTGAGATATACGCGGTACTTGAGCCATCACATGTCCTTGATTTGTTAAGACTCATGGCCCACAACTTGTCTGTACATGGACCGTTTGGCATGATGGTACTGCTGCTACTACCGTTGTTACTACTACTACTACTATTAGAAAAAGAAACTGTACAAGTTTCATTATCATCAGTTGTGTGAGGAAGGAGTCCCAACTGCTTGTCTGATGAGGTTGAGGTTGGCCGTGCAAGATAAAACTCCAATGCCTTTTCTAGGAAGTATTTTCCAAACATGAGTTTTGTGAAGGCCAATGGTTCATTCTTTCTGTTAAGGGGAGTGACATCATGTTTCGTATACCTCTCTGATAACAACTAGATTTGGTTGCATCTGCCCTTGTATGGAAGCCACATGTGAGACCATTCTATAGCAAAATAGTCGTCTAGATTGATGGACCAGTCTCTGCTGAGTAGCAGGCCCTATGCTTCTGGTATGTCCACAACAACTATGTTGATGCATTGGTGGACTCAACTATCATGGGATAGTCGGATGATCATGTCTCGTAATTAACCAATGGCTGGTACTGATGTTATATCGATTTGGATGATTTTGGCTTATGTTTCTCTCCATCTTGCATTGATATTCTTAGCAATGGAGAGCAGAATGACATTGGTTGTCGCACCAGAATCAACCAAGCAGTTGTGGACATTGTAGTTGAAAACATCAAATGAAAGCAGGAATGGGGGGAAACTTGAGTTTGCTTCTTCGATCCAGAGTGTATTGAGCACAATGGATAGTGATCTAGGAGGTGTGCATGCTCCCTTGCTGGTGGAGGCCACGCTGTCTGTTGTTGTTTGTCCCAATGTGCACAACATGATATCTCATTGACTTTGGACTTTGACTAGCACAAACAAACTAATGTTATCCTGAGTTTCCTTCATGTCATCGACACTGTTGTAATCCAGAGGTGGTAGACTCACTGAGGTCTCCGGGATGGAACGCATGTTCGTGTTGTCCAACAAAGTGTTCTGCAACTTGCTGCCTATGGACATACTCTTATCCGCCACTATCTTCCCAGAATTGCGTTGTGTTTGTTTCTTTGAGGCAGCCTATGGGTCGACCTTCTTTATTAGTTGTATCACCATATCTTGCATCTCCTCAAGTGTTGGGGGGGGGGGGGGGGGGCTTTACTCCTAAGATGAGATTGATCATTTTGCTTTTGGGGCTGCTTCTTGGTGTTTGCCTTCGAGACTACTTGCAAGCACTAGTATGCATTCACCACATGCCTAGAACTTAGTGCTTCATCAGGTGCAACCTCTTAATTATCATCAATGTCTTCACTCTCCTCCTATATGTTGCCATCTGCATTGAGTGTATGAGTACAGACAGAGGTAACAACTCGCTTCCAATCTGAACAAGAGTTCTCAAGGTGAAATTCTTCATGGAAGGAACATAACCTAGGATCAGCGCATTGATTGAGTTGGAACATAGGCTTATGCACAAATTTGGAACCAAACGGTTGTTGCTTGATGAGCTAGTTGATGAACTGCTTGCCTGTCTGTGTCTGGGCAGATGACTACTCGTCAATGTGTCCATCTTTTGTTGCTTGAGTTTAGACACTTTGGTGGTCAAGTTCTTGACAAGGCGAGTGAGGGTCTCAATATCAGTTACTTCCTTGTCTCTTCCCTTGCTCACTGTTGCTTGGAGATTTCTACTTGCATCCTTAGAGTCTTTCATTGATTCTTCATCCTTGATGACTCCAATGGTGTGCAAGTATTTCTCAACAGCAATAGCCTCTTCGCAGCTTTCTAAAAGTGTTGGCTTCACATCTCACTCGGTGAGCTGCACAATGGTGGTTGGCAATGAAGATGTGTAATAGTCGACAGTGATGGAGTCATGAGGTTTGGTGTCTGCTACAAACTTTTTCAAAATACGCATAAACCTCTGATTGAAATCTTTCACTTTCTCTTTTACCTCCATCCTGAGGCTTCCCAATTCTTTGAGTAGCATGGTTGGGGTCTTAACATCAACAAAATTTTCAAGGAACATACATTTGAAAGAACCCCAGTTCTATATGGAGTTGGGTGGAAGGTTGTGATACCAAGCAACTGCGCAGCCATCCAAGGTACATGGAAACAATATACATGCTACATCGTCATAACGTACCTCAAAGGTCTGCACCTGTAGGTACCAGTTCTCTAAGTGGTCTTTTGCCTTCACCACACTGTCAGGGTTGAACTTGATGTTCATTCTCTTTACTCGGTTCAGAATCTTGTGCAAAACAACCGGGAGAGCCAATGGTCCTTGAGTCATCTATTCAAGATTTGGGTCAACCATCTCTTCGTCCTCTTCATCTTCTTCCTCTCCTTTCGAATATGATAGTTCCAGATTTGAATCTGTCAATTCATCTCTGCCTCCACCTCTTCTGCTGCATTCCCCTCCACCTCCTATAGTGGAATGTGATCCCAAGACCATAAGAGTGCATTGTTCATCTTCAAAGAAGATTGGAGGTTACTCTCCATCTTTAATAGCTTCTTCCAAACCTTTAGTAGCAAGGACTGCTTCTTTCATCGATGATACAACAACCCTTGTGGGAGTGGCTTTTAGCTTCTCAAATGCATGTGGAAGATACTGTATGCCTCAGATCAGTCTGACTACTTTCACGAACTAGAGAGTGATGGGATAGACGGAGTGAAGGTGTTGATATGAAATCTCGTGCTCAATTTTTGGTGGTGAGGAGTAACCAACTTCTGAGTCATGAGAGAGGAACTGCGAGTTACTTCCTTGACCAGATGGTTGATGAGTGAGTGTGAGGGGAATTTTAGTCATGTACAACTGTTGGCCCTCCTTCTATCGCCAGAAATGTTGACGGTGCTGGACCCGCCAACATTCAGGGGATCACCCTGGTATGAAGTCCCAACTAGACCTCACATCGTTTGGTGTAGGAGTCCCATCCAGTATGATGGCCCAGTTTCCATTGCCTTAAGGATTTTCCTCAACTCTTGCTTGTCAGCATAGGAGAGTGGTTCTCTTTGTCTTCAAGAAGTGAGGTTCGTGTGCTTGGTGAGTGTAAGTGTACTTGTGTCAATGGTTCTTTCATTGTGAGGGGAAGAAGGTGAAGGTGAGTTTCAGGTTGAAAGGGATTAGTCCCAACTCAGCTAGGAACACACAACACAAAAGGACATACACAACTTCTGGTGGAGCAGTCCACTCGGATGTGGAAACCACAACATACAAGGTAACATAACACATACAACACTCACAGATGAGTACAAACGAGTGCAATGGTTGTTATAGTAGGGATCATGTGAAAGGTATGTCTGATGTTCGACAGAGCAGTCAACACGGATGAAACAACATTAACAACATATACAACACATTTCCATTAATAGGTTATGCATTACAAAAAGTGAATTAGTTCAGATGTAGAACACAGGTTAAAGCAACATGCATTACAAGTGTTAAAGATCAGTGCTACAACAAATACAATACATGTGTGAAAATGTGTTGACCTGTTAACAAGCTTCTGAATTAAGCGAAATTTCCAAGACACATCGTTACACCATACATCACTAACCCCATCAGCGGGGTGTTGGAGCCACTAATTACTCCTCAAAGAAAAAATTACAAACTCTCTTGGCTATGTGGGAGGAGATGAGGTGAAAATTTATTTCATGTACAAATGAGGTGGGTATTTTATAGCCAAGGGTGAAACTGACCCTTGTGGCTATTCGACTACCCTCATGACTATTCGACTTCCATGAATTTTTGATTTACATGACTCTATGTTCAACAAGTGGGTCTCTTGGACTTCCACGTTACATCAAATTGATTGAAAACAAGCCCATAGTGTAGATGTGGACAACATGACTCATGATTTGACTGGACATGACAATGCTCGTATATTTGTGTTGCTGCTGGAGTGCATGTTGAGCTACAGTGCTGCTGAGTGATGGATGTCTTCATGGTGTATCATAGCTTCACCTCTGCATGGGGAAGTGCACGGAGTATTCGATGGTCGTTGGTTTTATTGATGAAGCTTTAGCATTTTGTTCCTTGCTTTTAGATTAGAAGGCTTGACAGGCTCACTTGTTTGCGAAGGTGCATGTTCATCGCATTCATCCACTTCACATGCTTCATCCATTCATCCATTGATGAACTTGTCCATCTACATGTGCTCCCTTCATTCATCCCACTCGTTGTCCTGACATGTTTGTTGGTGTACCTGTACCTCCAGTCACTCATGACGAGATGACATCAAATCCAAGACCTCCTAGTCTACCATGACACATGATCATTCAGATGCAGGGGATCGAGAGAGGCAGTAAGGCTGTGATGCAGGATGATGAATCTAGGAAACTATTGATGAAAACTGTGTAAGAGTCATTGAGTGATGGAGACAGAGAATCTGAGTTGATAGTGACTGTGTTCAAGGTTTGGCTTGTCTGGGAGGCAAAATTACGCAAATTTTGGGAGGGACAGTTTGTGCTGTAGGAGGGCAAGGCAGGCATGCTCTTCAAGTTTTCCAGAAAGAATAGTCAACAGGGGCTAAACAACCAGATTTGCGCAATTTTCCAGAGGAACGGGCTAGGCTGAAAGAAAGGTCAGCAAGCAGGGATTGCATAGCTTTGCTGGGGAGCTGCCCGGGAGATTGGCAGCTAGAACTGCACAATTTCGAAATGGAACTACCAGTTGGCTACTAGCATCACCGGAAACCAAAACTATGCAATTTCTAGAGGGAATCCGTAGTTGGCTGCTCAGTCACTGATAGTAGAAACTACGCAATTCCTTGAGGGAATAGGCAATCTGTTGCTAGGATCTGCTAGTTGGGAAAACTGAACTAAGTTCGAGAGGCCAATCTGCTAATTATCTCTATGAAATTTTTGAGCTAAGCTAACTGATGCACAACGGAATGCCTACTCATGGCCACTGCACAATTTTTGATATGAACAGTTAGTCGACTATCCGGATGATTCACTGGGAAAACTGCACAATTTTCTGAAGGAGACAGGGAAGGGCACTTTGTGTCTTTCTAGCCTATCTGTGCAATTTCCTCAGTTATTTGAATGGGTGAGGTCAATGGCCTCTATACAAATTTTGAGAGGAGTTATTCCCAGGGTGACTGTCAGGTCCGACTGTTCAGGAGGCTAGTATGAGAGTTGATTGAGATTGCTTGTGGGTAGTGGAGATTGGAAGGACTAGCTTGGTGTTTCTACGTTGTTCTAGTTGACAGTCAATCAAGTCAAAGGGCCTGCGTAGTGATGGTCCAGCTGTCAGTGATGAGTCTGGTCATCAAAACTTCAGCAAAAATGACTAAGTGTGTGAATAGTTGAAAGGTGCATAGGTGGTCATAAGAACACACACGCGCATGACTTGACAATGAAATGACTGAACCATCCAGACACACATGTTGAACATGACTCGGCAACGGTGCAAGTGACAAGCGCAAAACTCATGATTGATCATTCATTGATCAAGACGACACTTGCACAATAACGAATGTGACTCCATGTGTGAGCGTGACAGATGCTTTCATGGGGAATAGAACAAACACATACGAAGCGAAGACTTCGAGCATAACCAGAACACAGTCGCAAGCGCGACTTGGACATCAACATGCAGATACTTGAATGCAATGAACAAGCAAAGGTGGATGTAAAGACTCACATGAGCTCATAGAGTGAACTCGAGTGTGCGCAGTCATAAAGTGAACTCTTCAAGGAAGGCTCCGGAATTGATGCAAACCAAAATTTTGGAGGGTGATTATAGCCGCTACAACACAAAGGTAACACAAAACCACTTTTATGCTAGAATCTAGCCCTTATAGCCTTAGAGAGGGCTTTGTCACTAGGTTTCCTTCTCAGTCAATTAGTTGACTAAATTCTCTTTGATCATAGGCTAGTTATGAGGATCAAAAGAGGAGAATTGATTTACTGTTTTGCAGATAGGCGAGAGAAGATAAACCCATTCATCATGGAATTAGTTTCTACTAATTATTTCAAGTGAATAAGGGATGATAAAGGTAATTTAGGCAGGGGTAAGATAGGAAGTTTTGATGGTATTCTAACATGATTTTGTTGTAGGGAGGGTGAGTGAAAAATTATAAGAATGAAATTCATAGCATCAGGTCACAAGATGAATTCTAAGTGCCATTAAGAGGAAAAAGAAACATAAATTGTTCAGCTTACATAAAACAGAGCAAAGTAGTGAATTCTGAAATATTTATTCTTAAGATAAACATGAAGGCATGTATTTAAAACATGGAATTGCAAGATATAATTGATAACTCAGAGAAACACATTACCACCAAAGTTTGACACATGAATCCCTCTCAAATTCCTTCTACATTCTTCTATTCACTTGAAAAATTGATAAATAGTACAAAATATTAGCCTTGCCTGCTCACACTAACCAACATAAGAGTTTTACTATTCTTTGTACATCTTATATACATCATAAAATTCGATTTCCACCTTACATGGTTGAAATACTTCAAGGGAAACAATTTTTCTTGGCTACATACATTGAATTTTACTTACTATGCTGAAAAATAGGATCTAAATTACCTACTACCAATCCTTGCTTAATACATCATCCAAGTTTAAATATTTACAACAAACCACTAACCACACAACCTAAGGTTATTATACACCTATTCTCATGATAAAAAAAACTTCTAGAAATCAAATCCACGAGACAACAAGTCAAAAGATGATGTAGGCCAAAAACACAACATGTCTACCAGTTGTAGAACAACTTGTCCAACAGACTATATTTTGTGTGTATCTCCCAAATGGTGAGTACAATTGAGAATAAATTTTGATAGAAGGTTACTATAATCATACCTCATCTCCAAAAAATGTTTGAGCCAAATCTAACTCACAGATCTTGAGAAAATCCAAAAATGGGTGTTGATGACAGTGGTTCGTTTCTCGAAAAATTTGAAGCATTTTGACCTGAAATTTACCGAGTTTATTCACCTCACCCCCATGGATATATTGTATAATTTTTAGGGAAAATGGGAATAGGGTTTAAGAGATATGGTGAAAATATGGTAACTTTATGAATGCACAATGCAGAAGCGAAGTGCAAAAGCACAACGCTCAAAGTTCTGCATACCTCTGATTTTTCTTTGAAAGGATTAAGTTGATGGGTTATCTGGAAATTTCCATAAAAAGGTTATGAATTCACGAAACAACTTCAAAATAGAAACATGCCTCTGAACCATTATCTTCATTTTGCAGCAAATGCGCTGGAACAGTGACTAGGGATTCTTTGGGGAGAAACAAACAAGGATCTGATTAGTGCTACTTATATCAAACTCAGGAAAGAGGTATGTATGGATCGTAACAACACTAAATGCAACAAAAGAATGAGTTTTAGGGACAACATGAGGTAGTAGCTTTGAACAGTAGCTTGTGCAGCAAAACACACAACAATCATAACTTAGAATGGTTGGAGGGAATCTTAGGCCTCTGATTAGTTAGAAAGTATGAACTAGTGCACATTCAACATAAAAATTCTCATAGAAATGATAGAAACCCTTACTCATGTCTGGCTTGATGATTCCTTGAAATGTGCAACAATTCTCTTAGTTGCGCAACATCCTCTAATTTTAACTTGCAGACATGCAACATTATTCTTGTCAACCTCCAAAGCGTTTCAAAGAAAAGGATGTGATTCGAATGAGAGAAATGAGGGTGAAGAAGCACATTTAAAACCTTCATACACTTCTAGGCTCTTCTTTAGGGAAATCATGACTCAATTCTTGATGTGAAAAATAGATAAGTGGTGTTTTTGAAGTGATGGAAATATGACATGACTGAGCATAATCGATTCCCATAACTAACATGACTCGGCTAAATAAATAACGATGAACAAAATATTTCATTACATGACCTTTCAATACTATTTCATGTTGACGAGTGACCCCTTATGATTACCCTTTTAGTGATGATCCTTCATGACATTACACTTTGGATGTCAGAAAATAGACCCTTTTGACTTTACATGACACTCAATCAAAATCTAGATATCTTATTCACAATAGACACCTTTAGACCTTAATACTCATTAAAACAAGACTAAGATTTACAAATTGACCTCAAATGAATACAAAGACTGAAATGACTAAGATCCCTATAATATAGGAACCTAACACCTAGAAAAGTGGTATCTTATGATGATGACATGTTACTAAGGTTTACTTGATGTTTGCATAGGATTTTTAGGTGTTGGAGATGAATTAAGGATAAATGGTGAATTTTTGGGTTGAGAGGCATTGATTTTGCCTCTGATAAAGTATCTTCTCTAGGAGAAAGTTATGAACAGAGAAAAAATACAATATCTACATTGGGTTTCCCATGTTTTTCTTATGAAAGATCTTCTCTAGGATACAAGCTTATCCTCACGAAGATGCCTGTCGGTGAAGAAAATTAAAAAAGTATGGTCCAAACCATTGAATTTCCCAAGGTAAGGATGTGATCGAAGGGGTTTAACATCTAATTGATCCAATCAACAAATTCCATCAGCTAGCCAATGGTTTTGCTTGTGGAAATCACAAGGAGGAAAGATTATAAATACCTAAAGAGATGAGTCAATGTGCGCTTGAGTGTGATCGTTTTGAGCTTTGAGTAATGATGTGATCAACGTTTTTGTTTGTATTTTATTGTTCTAGAATAAGTGTTGCTACAATATGGAATGAACATGCATATAGAATGAGTATGAAAGCGAAAACTGAGAATTGTTAGCCTAGTGCATAATTGTCCTACTAACTAGTACATAGATGCAGAGAAGTAGGGGATTAATTGAAATGTATGTGATCTAAAATAGACTTGGTAGAGATATGCTTGTTATAGGAGTATTGATGCAAGGGGAAAAATATGAAAATCAAAGTGCATATGTGCTTTGCGACTGATGGATCAATGCCTGACCGAGATTGTTTTTTGACAGGTGTGTACGAACAATTGTGGTTGTAGTGGAATATTTCCTGCAAAGGGCCAATTTTTGTTGATGCAGAGGGAAATTCTTGTTGATTTAACATTATTTATAGGCTAGAGAAGTTGAGTATGTAATGGTGCAACTAAAGCCAAAACTGAAGATTGATCATGAGTTTAGAGACAAAAAGTATGTGTTTAACAGTATAGAATGTGATTTTTAGAGACATGTTGATTGAAGTATTGTATGGTAGAGACTAAGTTGTGATTGCTAATGTGCTTTGTTTGATAGTGGTAAAAAATTGATGAAAATATGTGTTAACACTCATATTGTAGATATAGAGCATTATAATATTTGTAAGCTAACAATATTTGCTACAGGGAATGCTTCATTAGACCAAGTATAGTACATAGAGGAAATAATGGTTTATGATCCGTAGGGGTCAAATGATAGAGATTTAAGTTCTCTAGAGACCAATAAAGAATTTTTGTGAATGGACAAAGTATGTTAAAGGTTGTGCATTGAGTTTATTTGAAAATATGTATTATGACTTATTTGTATTGCAAGAGTGAATGAATTTGATGTACAAGGGATAAAGCCATGTATTATCTATATGCCTTGGTTATATTTTTCATTGTTGAAATAATTGTGGATTGAATTGCTGGTCATGGTTTGAGCACAATGATTTTATCCAAAGTGTGGATTTAATGTAGAGTGAATTTATATCTTGTTGGTGTAATAATTATGTAATGGTCACATTGTAGTGGTTGCAACACCCTCCAAACTTTTGGCCTACACTTGAATTTTGGAGCCTACTAGGATCTTGTGATCGGTCATTCCTTAGACACTTATTGGTAAGCTCATGATTTCAAGCTCCCTTCCTAAATCTTAAGAGTCGTTCACGCTTTTATCTTTATATAGAATGTGTCATATTTGGGCATGGGGATTATTACTTTTCATGCAAAGGGAAGTTTTTTTTCTCCAATGGTAAATCTTTATGAGAATGGCTTGTTATCATCACATAGACATGTTTCACACCCATTTCATGCACTCTTGCACAAGTGTCACCTTTATCCTCCTAAAGTCTATCATTGGAGCCGCACTTGTCGTAAGCTTCCAAAAAGGTTGTTGCTTTAAGCGAAGTATGTTTTTATATGTTTTGGAAGGTCTATGTTGTATCACTAAGTGTTCAATTGTAGTCAAATATCTATCACTGTTCACATCAGTTCCACTGATCCCACACTTAGCCAAATTTTGGAGTTTTCCTAGTAACCTTGCTTCATCCATCTTTCCTGAACTAAAAACTTCACATTTTCAACCCTCAATCTTTTGCCTTGCCTACTGGAAATGTGCAATGCATAGAAATATCAGCCTTCCTTGGCATCCAAAAATGCACAGTGCTTTCCTCCAGTGTCCTTCCCTCACCTAGAACCCATTGTCTCTAGAAACTGCACATTTTGTTCCCTTGTGCATCTCAGTTACCTAGTCCACCTTGCCTCCTGAAACTACACATATGTGTTCTCCCAGGGCCTCATCCCACATTAGTCACTGCCCTCTTACACTACACAATTTTGTCTCTCAGTGGCCATGAAGATGGATGACATGTTATATTACTGTCAAGGAGCTGAGGAGAAAAGACAAGGAGACAAAGGAAACTAGGGTATGATAGAAGATCAAGATCACATGAAGACTCCATCTGATGCATAACCCTTTGGAGGGAATAGGTACACTGTTAGATCATGGCGAGATGATAAAGAAGGAGAAGAAGGAGTGAACATGTTAGAAGAATCACTTATAAATGGACGAACAAAGAAGTTTATCAAGTACAAGCAAAGAGAACACATGCATACAACTACCTCCGAAGACCAAAGATCATTAAAGATACCTCATCATCAAGCTATGAAGAGGAGAAGAGGAAGCGCATCCAAAAACACATCTATCACTCAGCAGCAACATCGGCTTGACATTGCCTCCTTAGCAAGCTAGTCCATGTCATTAGTGTCATGTCAAGTCATGTCATGAGTTTCCAAAGGCCACATAATTACTATGAGCCATTTCCATTGTAAGTTGAATGTAATGTAAAGTGGAATTCCAATGGACACACGTGAATATGAAGAGTCCTGTCGGTTGAAAATTCTTAGGAAGTTTCACATTCATGAGGGTAGTTGAAAAGTCACAAGGGTCAAGCATCACCCTTGGTTATATATACCCCCTCATTATATGAGCAAAGGAATTTTCACCTTGGCTCCTCCCAAAAAGCATAGAGAGTTTCAATAAGCTCTTTGAGGAGCGAGGAGTGGGTCCAATGTCCCAGTACTAGGGCTAGTGATGTATGATGTAAATATGTGTCTTGGAACTTTTGCTTAATACAAAAGCATGTTCAAGCCAACACGTTTCCATGCATGACTTGTGGATGTTTGTAAGACTATTATTTGAACATTTGTAATTCATGTCTGTTTCACATGTACTAAGATAGTTGAACTATTTCAGTTGGTTTAGTGATTACCTTGTTCGGAATGTGTTGTATTGGTTATCACTATTGTCTCATCCTTGTGGACTACTCCGCATGATACTAGACAAACCTTTCTCACTCATTAGTTATAACGACCATCACATCCATTGTGGACTATTTCACTAGATGGTGGATGGATCTTTCCATGTACTTTGGTTTTAATGACTTTTGCATCCACTGTAGACTATTCTGCTGAATGCTTAACAAACATTCTTGTTTCGCATGTGTCTCCTCCTGGGTGGTACTGTTGCCTCTCATGTAGAGCCTCACTTTCTCCCCCCTTTTGAGTAAGAGAACCTTGACATAGTTTGGGTGCACACTTACCTTGTTGTTCAAATATACTATTGCATCACTCTCCCGTGTTGACAGCTAGAGACAAGGCATATCTCTAAGTATATGGAAACTGAGCCTTAATACCAGATGGGGCTCCTACACCAAATGGTGTGAGGTCTAGTAGGGAATTCATATCAGGGAGATCCCCTTAGTTGTCGGGTTTCCAGCACCATCAACAAAATGGTGCTAGAAGGAGGTTTAGATGACAAGATGAGCCCATTGCATTTGGTTTGAATCTCTTATCTAAAATGGATGACAAGATGAGCCCATTGCATCTGGTTTGAATCTCTTATCTAAAATGGCTCATACAAAAATTGTACTTCTGGGGTGTTTCTCCAATTTTTCCCTTGATCAACTTTCACCCCCCAATGAGCTTCTCAATCACTTGTCCCAATTAAATTTTGATGGTGAGGATGGAACGCCCATAACTAGGCACATTTCTGATTTTCTTCAATTTCGTGAACCTTATGAAATCTATAATGAAGAGTTTTCTTGTGTTCTTTTCTTCCTCACCCTTGAAGGTCATGCTAATCAGTGGTGCCATACATTGCCACCTACTTCCATCCATTCCCTTCGTCATTTCCTCGGGGAGCTCCATCAAGCCTTCCGTAAGTATAACTAATGATATGTTTGTGGAAGAATTAATCTCTTAAGAATGGAGCCTAATGAATGAGTTGAGAATTTTTATGATCGATTCCTTCACCTTTACTGCGAAATTCTAGAAGAAGATTTGAACTGGGATTTCTTGAAACAAGATTTTGAGCGCTTGGTTCTTGTCTCTTCATATAATGAACCTGAACCTCTTGATTTTTTTGCTTCCCCAACTCTTGCGAATCGTGAGGCACCTCAAATAGCAGAGGAGGAGCCTCCTACCCCCTTCGTTCCTTGTCCTCGTCATTTTTCAGTCCCAATGTGGGTGCCTCCTTGTGCTGATCATGAAACTTGGAAATTTGCGAATCAAATCTCCATTCCATGTTCTCATTCATCTCCCGCTTCAATGGAGGAAATTACAGAATGGCTCATGAAGCCTATGATGAAGATTCAATCCTTCATTCCATAAGAGGATGCCACCATTCATAACTTGAGTCTCGAATCTGATCTGGATCTCGGCCATCCTCTATCATCTACAGGCCATGGCTCCTTGTACCATGACTCACTTGATCAATCTACTTCACCAGCCATTTTTTGACACTCTGTTGATTCTCAAGATGTTGGCTCAAATTACGATCAACCATAAGGCAGTCACATTTTGCAGGTAAAGGAGTCGAAAGGTAAGAACACTATCAATTTTTCTGCTCTGTTTCGAAGTTGTCCACATCAAAATAATGAGTTTTCATTCTTGAACGATTCTCAATCTTCTAATCTCGGTGGAAAATCCAGTACAATCAATTATTTCAATCAACCCCCAGCCTTGGGCAGTGATCATTCCAATGCTTTCATATGTCATGACGAATGCCCAAGCTCATCATATGATCTTTCAGTTCCTCATGAAGATTTTAATCTAGATCTAGAATCAGGTTTGGTCAAAGAATAACTTCATATTGAAACTTCCGCTTCACCTCACTATCCCTTGAGCCCTACCATTCAGAACACATCTACTTGGGACGAGGATACTCCATGTTCTTTTGTTTCTTCATCCAATGGGTCATCTCCTTGATTGACACAAGGTGGTGAGGTTATCCATGATGAAATTGAAAATAGACAAAGCAAAGAGAACTCTTCCCACCCCTCATCATCTCTTCTTTTGCATGAAGTAAACTACTCACATCAACTTGCTCATGAGATTTCATAAATTCATGATGAAGTAAATGAATCTTTGGAGAGGAAGTTGTAGAAGACATGGTTGGATTGTTTCTCAGCACAAATTCAAGACAAGTCAAAGAAACATTACAGCAATAAGTAAAATCCTACAGTAAGAACATGCAAAAGAGAATGAAACAATTTTAAGGATATAGTAGTTGGACGAAAAATAAAATAAAATGGAAAATTGTAAAAATTTTGAGTCATTGTAAGCCTAGCTGAGACATAGACCAACACACATTCTTGAGTGATAATTGAGTCAATTTCTATTGTAAGCCTAGCGTGCATACTTAAGTCATGTTGAGTCAATTTAAGTCATGTTTGAGTTATGTTGAGTCATACTGTCACAATTAAGGGGGGGTGTTGGAAATTGTAATTACTCCCGCATGGCAGAATTGGCTAAATTGAGGAGGGTCAATATACTGAGTCAAGTCGAGTGAGTTCAAGTTAAGTTATTGTTTGAAAAAAGTTGAACTTAGAGTGTTTTTGCATGTGAAGTTATTTTAGGTGAGTGGTTAGTCGAAAAAAGTTTAAATACAACTCATCGAGTTCATTGTAAGAATCAAGTTTGTGCAATCAATAGAGAAGAGCAACAACTCCTTTGGCTTGTGTATTAATTATTGTGTTTTTCCTCTTTTCCTTTTCAAGAACCATGATATCATGTATTTGCATGTCATCACTTTGGCCAAGGGCATGGCATAGAGGTAACATTGGCACAAAAAAGTTGGTTGTCAAAATCCAAACAAATCAACATATGCATGATTCGATGAATGGGCATGTTTCACCCTTCTGCATACCATCTAATACTGTAATGGGTACTCTTAGGAGTAATGGTGAATATTTCTCACCAAAGTTGATGTGATAGGAGATTGTGTGGTTTGTAGGATCCTAAGTTTTCCTTTAATGTCCAATCCATTTCCGGAAAACACATATCCAAAGACAAATTAAAGTCGGGAAAAGAATGGAGGAGTGAGTGATAGTTTGGTCATAAAGTTGTCGAAGAGGCTATGAACAGAGTTGCACCCACTTTCTTTGAAATGAGAATGTGAGTGGAGCTACATACACTTGATGGGCACCGATCTTTAACGCTTTTAAAAACGTGTTTTTAATTTGTAACTATATGGACTATTTTGCACATAGTTGTTAACTCCATTGAAAAATGAGCTGGCGGCTTGAATTGATTAAATGTATTGTAAAAGCCGCATTTATAGTTCCCATAAATGCGTGGGCTTCCATACTATTATAATAATTTGTGGGTCATACATTGGTCGTTCGCACATGGGCTCTATAGGAAATTATAGCAAGTGCGCATAATTTGTGGGTCATACATTGGTCGATTGCACATGGGCTTTACAGGAAATTATAGTATGTCTTCATTGTTAGTGGTTTTTTCCCTTATAGTTATAAATGAAATGATATTAAAATTCAGAAGATTAAAAATAGTTTATAAGATTATTAGTTTATTGATTTTGGTTTTTTGTAATTCAATTTTTTCCTGATTTAAATTGATGAGTTGACCTGACCTTCTAACCATTCATTTGTTAAAAAGACAATGCCAAAAAATTAATATTAACATTTTCTCATAACTTTCTCTGATCTCTTTAAATACATCACATCTAACCACTAATTTTCATAAAATTGGTGTAATAATGTGACGTTGGTTAAAATGTGAACGAATTATGCTTCACGTTCACGTTGCTTAAAATGTGAACGAATTATGCTTCACGTTCACGGGCATCGAAATGTATGAACAGTTACTGCTCCTTTTATTTCGTTGAAGCTGTTACAATACCTTTGGCTTCTTCTCATGGCATTTAGCTACGTGGCGTTTATATAAAAGTCAAAACGAATTATGCTTCACGTTCACGGGCATGGAAATGTATGAACAGTTACTGCTCCTTTTATTTCGTTGAAGCTGTTACAATACCTTTGGCTTCTTCTCATGGCATTTAGCTACGTGGCGTTTATATAAAAGTCAAAATCGTTGCTACTTCGAACACGCCCACTTATTTAATATTGATATGTGTGTCAGTTTGGCTTCTGCTTTATAAAAATTAAAATGAATGTTCGAGTCAATGAAAGGCCAGGGAGACTGCACATGATCATATATACTCTGGCTTTTACGTTGCATCCATTCCAGATCTCTCCGGGAAAATATGTTATATTGATTCTAACAACGGTGAACTCTGAATCACGGGCTATAAAACTTAGTTCTACAGATTCGATAGTTTTAAAATTCCAACGAGTCGAGTCGCATCGTATGCATCATCCCAGCTTTGTTTATTGACCTGTCGGATCCATGAACGTTAATGGAAGTAGGTGGCACAAATGTTATGTCACCCAATTCAACTTCATATCTTGATCTGGTATATTAAATATGTACTAATAACCTAGTCGTTTGTATAACATTTAAATATTTAATTGCGATGTATTTTAAGCATTTGGAGTTTTTATCTATTTATTATAATCCAAACTAAAATTAGTTAAGTGAATAGTTCAATATAATGTATATTTTCATATTGGTAGGTGGTGTTTATTTTTGGGTTTTATAAAATATTGAGATTTTAGGATTTTTAAGATTTATTTTTTGTTTAATATTATTTCTTGGGTTTATAATTATTGGTTGATTTTCATATTGAGAAAAATTTTGTCACAATGTGACGTTGGACCATGATTGACCATGATTATAAATCAAAGGGATTTATATTAGACCCAAGGATTAATATTATAAACCCCCTGAATACTATTAAACCTTAGGAATAAGAACCCTTAATTTAATAAACCAAAGGGATTAATATTATAAGCTGAAGGATTCAATACTAAAACCCAAGGAATTATATACCTAGGGGAATAATATTAAACCATGGATAAATATTATAAACCCAAGATAAATATTACAAACCCTAAAACCCCAACTTTTAAGGCTTAATATTATAAACCTAATGTACATAAACCATAAAATAAATATTATAAATCCTTTAACCAAAGAGACTAATAAATACAATGGTTTAATATTACAAACTCAAAGAATTAGTAAACCCAAGAGGTAAATATTATAAATCTAATGGATCAACAAACCCAAAGGATAAACATCATAAACCAAAGCGACTAATAAAACGAAAGGTTCAATATTATAAATCCAATGTATTAGTAAACCCAAGGGATAAATATTATAGACCTAAGGGATCAACAAACTCAAGGAATCAATATTAAAAACAAATGGGATTAATGAACCCTAACAATTAACATTTTAAACCCAAGGAATTAATAAACTAATGGGATTATTGATATTATAAACCCAACTATTTAGTAAACCTAAGGGATCAACGAATTCAAGGGATAAATATTAAAAACCTAAGGAATTAATAAACCCTAGGAATAAATATTTTAAACTCAAAGAGTTAATAAATCCAGGGATTATTAACATTATAAACCCAAGGGATTAAATTATAAACCCAATAAATTATTAATATTATAAACTCTATGGTTTAATATTATAAACCCAAGGAATTAGTAAACGCAAGGGAAAAATATTATAAGCCTAAGCTATCAACAAACCGAGGTGATCAATGTTAAAAACACAAAGGATTTATAAACTCAGGGATTGATATTTTAAACTCGAGAGATTGATAAACCCACCTAAAGATTAATAAACCCTAGAGATTGTTATTACTATAAACCCAACCACATTTACAAATTAATTAGCGTTATTACAAATTATTATTATTTTCATTAAATTTAATATCATTATTAATTAAAAAATATTAATACTAATTAATATTAATTAATTATTATTATAAAAATATATCATCCTTGATTTTTTTATAATGAATAATATTTATTCTTAACAACAATAATAATGATGTTGTTGTTGTTGATGGTGATGATGATGGTTAACGTCCATTGAGACCAAACATTGGTCTATCGGACCTAAAGAAACAAATTATTTATTTTGATTTAAGATTTTATTCCTATGCTCAAAAAGCTTGGAGAGAAGCCTCCTGAGCTCACTATAATTTTGACATTGTACAAGGCTAGGAAGGTCAGTATTGTAACAAAGATTGTGAAACTGAGATCTAATGTGGTTGTACATCGGGCACTCTAAGAGGAAGTGGTTTTCATCCTCGATGTTCCTATTCTCACATATATGGCAGATCCTTTCCATCCATGGCATTTTAGGGACTGCCCAACGACTTGTTTCACTATGGAGCTCATGAGAATTTGTTCTAATCTTTGCTATATTAATTTTCTTCTTTGAGCTAGTTAAAATAGAGAGATACTTTTGGACCTTCTTATAATAACTTAATTTTCTTTTAGCCACTAAATCTTTCTCACACCACATTTTTCTTTGAACTTAGAAGTAACAATATCTTTAATGTTATTTATGTTTTTCAATGCATCATTCTCGTTGATCTCCCAATAGTTTAACCAGGCCCATGTGTCTTTATGCCACCCCTGATTGAGCCTTAGGTTGTTTTGGCTGTAATTTAAAGCTAGCTTAGGAAGTCTATGATCGTATATGTTATTGAGTTTGTGCTTGTACAACAGAAACCTAATCATAGCTAGGCTCTCAATAGGGGAAAGACCTGCTTCTATAAGGGAATAGGATAGGGTGCATTTTAATTTTTAGGTTATAAGTTATAACACATTTTTGGATTTGCTCAATCTTCCTCCATGATTCTCTAGAGATGTTGCAACCCCAAACTTCACAGCCATATAAGATAACAGGAGTGACTAAAGTTTCAAAGAGGAACTTCTTTTTATCCCACATTATGAGGTTTACTGTTTTACAATTATTTTCAAGACCAAAATCAGCTTTCCACCCCCCATTAATCCTTTTCTCAATGCTATGGTTCCAGTTGAGCTTGTGATGAATATCAATTCCTAGGTACTTGTAAGAATACACTTCCTCCATGTTATTATTGTCATACATAAAATTAGCATAAGTGTCCTTCTTGGATTTGATAATCATAACTTTTGTTTTGTCCGTGTTAAAAGTCATGCCCATGGTAGAGAAAAAATGCTTAAGAAGCTTGAGTTTCTTATCAAGATCAGATGGGCACCTTGCCAAAAGAGCAATATCGTCAGCATAGAGAAGAAGGATGATGATTATCCCATCTAATTTATATAATATTAATAATTAATTAAATTATTATTATTATTATTGTTATTATCATTATCATTATTATTTAAGTTATTTTTAATTAATTAATTATATTATTTATTAAAAAATATAAAATATTATTTTATATTCTATTTATATTAATGATTATTATAAGGGATTTATATTAAAATCAAGGATTAATAGTATAAACCCTATGAACAATATTACACTCTAGGAATATGAACTCTTAGATTAATAAACCCAAGTGTTTGATATTTTCAACTCACGGGAATAATAAACCTAAGGGATTAATACTAAAACCTGAGGGATTAATACTAAAATCCAAGGGATTGTAAACCCAAGGGAATAATAATTTTTTTTTTTCTCTGTAAAAGCTAATTCTATTAAAAGGAAGGAAAAATAAAATTACAATGAGGCTGCAGTCTCAACCGAGAACAACTAAGTTCCTTCTGGGAATCTAATTACCCCATATTTGGGGAAACCAGTTTAAACTTACAAAAAATCATGCAAAAGACAGGGAGATCGATGACAAAAATGGAATGAAGTATTGAGATGTCACCATCTGAAACAATTGAGAAACAAAAGAGAATTGCCTAAATAGAGAACGAGAAACAAAACCATAGACAACAGGACCTGACCAGTCAATAGCAAAACTCTGAGGTGGCACTTGGGAGGCCACATGGCATTACATTGGGATGTCCTGGTCAGGAGCCTCCTCGACAACTGGACACATGTTCCCATACCAAATCTTGCCTTCCTTCGCCACATCACTATCCACCCTGCCACCTAGAAGATCCATTGCCTGAGGGATATCGCTCGAGCTACCAGCAAAGGCCATTGGAGTTGTGGCACCATGAGCGTTGTCACCTAGAGTTTTCGTTGCTTGAGGAATGTCGCTCGAGCTGCCAACAAAAGCCATCGAAACTGTGGCTCCATGAGCGCTGCCACCTGGATGCCGAGTGTCGCATGCGATATCACCTTCAACATTCTGACCGCCATGCCTAGTTGCCTTGCCTTCATCCAACGGGAGCTACTCAGAGCCCAGATGAACTTCCATTCTTCAAATGTCCTGAGGAGCAATATGTTGTTCTTCTTCTTCAGTGAAGATGATAGTGACATTAGCCGAAATAATGGGCAAGTTCAGGTTGCTCTAGAACTTGAAATGATTCGAATGGAAGGAAGAGTGAGGATATTGTCTGCAGGGCGGACTAGGAGGGGGAGAGCTGGCCTGAGAAGAGGGCGAAGAAATAGGTGGTGGTGGTGGAGCATCACTATGCGCAGCCTGAGAGCGAGCGCTACCACCTCGGTCACCTCCTCTACGACTTTGCATGCGGTGACGAACCATTGTGCTGCGGCAGGAGAGAAGCTCAGGAGAATTGGGGGTCTGGAAGGAAAACAGAGAATGCACAAAGGGCTCCTAGATAGGGTTCAAAGGGCAGTGCTTGGAATGGGAATAATGGAACCCATTGCCAAAGGTAAGACAACAGAGAAGCCAACAATGTTTTCCTGTAACAGTTCTGCTGCAGGGGTTTCCTGCTTGGAGTGGGCAAATGCTGAAGAACAGAGGGCAAACAGATGGGTTGATGGGCGCCATGTTAAATTGAACATCCTTCATTTCTTGGCCAGAGCGAGCATTAAAGATTTCCTGCAAGTTGGCCTACTCTCGCCTGAAGTGAGTCTGCAGGTGCCATAACTGAGCCTGGGATGGTGTGCTGGCCACCATCTGGCTGTGTCGAGCGTCGTCAATCCATCGCCTCACCATTAATTTTCTGGAAATTCACCTGCATCGAGGTAAGGGAATAATATTACACATAAAGGAATAATATTATAAATCCAAGGTATATAAACCCCAAGATAGATATTATAAACTGTATAATTGAGTTGACCATGGTTGATTTTCATATCGAGACAATCTTTGTCACAATGTGACATTTCATAATGGTTGACCATGTTTGATTTTCATATGCAGTCAATCTTTGTCATAATGCAACATTGGCGATGATTGATTTTCATATTGAGAAAATTTTTGTCACAATGTAAAATTCGACCATGGTTTATCATGATTATAAACCAATTGGATTTATATTAGACCCAAGAATTAATATTATAAACCCTGTGAATAATATTAAAACCTAGGAATAAGATCACTTAGATTAATACACCGAATGGATTGATATTATAAACCAAAGGGATTAATACTAAAAACCAAATGGATTATAAACCCAAAGGAATAATATTAAATGAGGGATACATATTAAAAATCCTAAAATCCCAATTTTTTATAAAACCATGTGAATAATATTATATCCAAGGGATTAATATTAATCCTTTGGATTTCATATTATAAACCTAAGGTAGATAAACTCTAAAATAATTATTATAAACCCTAAAATAAACATGGTTGACTATGGTTGAGTACACAGTCCCTTGGGGTTTAAAACCCTAAGGGCCTATGAACCCAAGGAAATAATATTAAACCCAATGGATGAATATTATAAACCCAATTTATAAATACGTAAAGATAAATATATTGTTAGCCTCTAGAAATTTCCACTGTAGCTCACCTGATAATGCAATATACTAAAGTAAAATACTTGATCTACTTCTACAAACAAACTTGCGGAAGCTTAATCAATTTTGAGCAAGATCAATTTGAACACATATAACTTAGAATGAGAAATCAATCACACATGAACATAGTGGAATAATATGGGGAAAGCTTCAACTAAAATCCTTGCTATCTGTATTATCAAACAAGTGGCAATATCTCACGATTACACAAAGCTTTAGCTCACAGGATATCCAGTTCTTAGTACAATCCCTCAATACAACTTAGACTAAATAGACACAACATATGCCTTCTTTCAATCCTCTAAGCCTCCCATTTCCTTGCACAATTTCTCTTGGGGTTCAAAATCTACCACCTGTGTGAATTTTCCCACACACCACTCTCCAACCTTAGAAATAACTGCACAATCCTCAAGGAAATAATTCCTTCGGCATGCAAGAGATATCCTCATGGGAATATTCCTGCAACTGATACTACACTGTCCCATCCTTTGATCTCAACTGGGTCTCTGACTGAACTGACATGCATGATTTATTTATGAGAGAATATTTAGTTATTTGAAGTACACTAGTTACATGCATGCATGCATTAACTAACTGAACTCACAATCAGTTCCATAAACTATTGGAACTAATCTAACTAGACTTAATTCATTTAACTGAGATAACTAATTACAACTTAAAAATAAAACTCAACCTTATCTCCTTAATTAAGGGATAACTTCCTCAATCAAAGGGATAACTGTTGCATGTCTTCACATAGAATTCATGTTTGATTTTATCCAACTAATTAACTCAAGATGAATTAATTAATTATTTTTCAAACAACTGCCAAGATCAAATTCGAATTTTAATTCTCAATTTTAGTTTAGGGACTAACTAAAATTGGAATGTATCCCAAAATTCTATTTATAGCAATGCTATTTTTAGCACTTCTATATTTAGCATTTCTTGTTGCTATTTTCAACATAGCCCTAGAATTATCATGGTTGAACATGGTTGATCATGGTTGATTTTCATATTGAGAATATTTCTCACAATGTGACGTTGCACCATGGTTGATTTTCATATTTAGAATATTCTGACAATGCAACATTGCACCATGGTTGACCATGATTGATTTTCATATGGAGACAATATTTGTCACAATGCAACATTGGACCATGGTTGATTTCTGTATCGAGAAAATCTTTTTCACAATGTGACGTTGGACCATGGTTGACCATGCTTCAAAACCAAGGTGATTTATATTATACCCAAGGATTAATATTAATTCAAAGGGATTAATATTATAAAGCTAAGATATATAAACTCTAAAATAAATACTATAAACCCTATAATAAACATGGTTGACTATGGTTGGCTATACAGTCCCTTGGAGTTTAAAACCCTAGGGGACTATCAACCCAAGGTAATAATATTACACCTAATGAATGAGTATTATAAATTGAATTTATAAATACCTAAAGATAAATATATTGTAAACCCTAAAATCGTCATGGTTGAACATGGTCAACAATGGTTGATTTTCATATTGAGACAATCATTCTCACAATGTGACATTGCACCATGGTTGACCATGATTTATTTTCATATGGAGACAATATTTGTCACATTCCAACATTGGACCATAGTTAATTTTGATATTGAAAAAATCTTTGTCACAATGTGATGTTGGACCATGGTTGAACATTCTTATAAACCAAGGTGATTTATATTAGACCGAAGGATTAATATTGTAAACCCTTATATTAATAAACACAAGAGATTACCCAGATGCGGGTGTTAATAAATGTTATTTATGAGGGGCCACATAGAGCAGGAAGCTGGCCCTGCACCTGGCTGGCGGACGACCCCCACAGCATGCGCCTCGGGCTGGCGGACAACTTCAAAGGCACACAAATTTAATCCTTTGCAGAACGGTATGTTGGTCACACAATTCAGCATTTATGAGCGCCTGGTTCAAGAGCTTTTGTGTAAGGTTTTATGTATGGATTCATATCTAATTCATGCCATTGTCACTGGTTCGTTTCACCTCCGCTCGGGGTTCTTCCCACACCCTTGCCTGGCTCAACTTGTTTGGAAGCTCGCTTGGTTAACTGGTGTTGTTGGGCTCCTCTGCACTCAGATTCTCTCTCGTCAGCTTTGCCTTCTTCCCTTTCTCAGTCGGTCTTTCATTCAAAGTATGCCTCGCCGTCGAGGAGTCCCGCGCAGAGGAAGTAACACTGGGAACAGAGGAAGAACCTCTTGGCCTGCTCTGCAAAATGTCATACCCATTACGTCGGCCTCCCCTTCATCTCTGCCCCTGGGTCAAGCTGGCCCTCTTCCACACAATTCGTTTCAGACTACCAGGTTCACCTTCCACAGTAGGCTCAACAGGCCTGTATTGACTGCCAGCATCACAATCATTCTCGCTGAGGAAGAGAGTAATCCTACCAGCTCGACTCACACTACTTCCTCTCAATCTCAGGAAGATAGTGTCCTTCAAGGGGAAAGGGTCGGGGTGGTATCTAATGCTGACAATATGCAGGATGACACCCCTGTTTCTGAAGCACCTCTGCATCTGGCCGACTCAACACAGAACGAGATTCTAGCCTATGGACCGTCTCATTGTGCAGGCTACATTCTCAACCTGGTGACTACTCTTGAAGGCGACATTGAAGGAAATGATGACAATGGCTTCGACACCTGGGTCGCTTCGTCTAGCCAGGTGGATAAGGACATGCCTGACTCTCCGCAGCATGCAGACTAAGGTTGGTTCATCACCGACGGGTGGCACTCTTGCCTTTGCTCTGTGTAGTTTTTGCTATGTGTCTTCGTTTCTAAGTCTCTGGTCCTGTGTCTGGTTTATGTTCTTGTTTAAGTTCGTGGCGCTAGCCAACCTGCTCTCTATTTGTAGTCACAACTATGGGTTTGATGGGTACCATTTTGTTTTTTTGTTCATGGCAGGCATGATAGCATGCATCTTAGTAAAATCTCTGAAGGTGTTAGCTATGTCATGTTAGAATCAGATCAAAAATATTTCAAGGGCTCATGGTCTAACACAAAATCTTTTGAAGTCTGTAATTTGAAAACAACAGAAAGCATGAAATGTATGTCTCTGAATCTCTGGCTGAGGGCTGGCATCTGCCCCCTCTGAGGTTTCGACCTCCTTGTACATAAATTTTCTCTTTTTTAATAGAATTAGTATTTACGCAGAAAAAAAAAAAAAAAAAAAAAAAAAAAAAAACACAAGAGATTAATTCTAAAACCCAAACGTTTTATAATCCCAAGGAAATAGTATTAAACCCAATGTATTAATATTATAAACCTAAGGCATATAAACCCTAAAATAAATATTATAAACCCTAAAGTAAAAATGGCTGACTAAAATAAACATGGTTGTGTATGGTAGACTATAAAGTGCCTTGCGGTTTAAAACCCCAAGGGACTATGAACTGAAGGAAAGAATATTAAACCCAAGGGATGGATATTATTAACCAAATTTATAAATACCCAAAGTTAAATATTATAAACCCTAAAAAAAATATCATTGACCATGGTTTCTCATGGTTGATTTTGATATTGAGATATTCCTTGTCATAATGCGATGTAGGACAATGGTCGACCATGTTTGACAATTATTGATATCCATATCGACAGAATCTTTGCCACAATGAAATGTTGGACCATGGTTGACCAAGGTTGATTTCCATATTGAAAAAATATTTGTTACCATGCAACATTGGACCATGGTTGACCATGATTGATTTCACACAAAATGGCTGGCCATTGTTGACCATGGTTGGCCAAGATTGACCATGTTTGATGAAGATTGACCTTCATTGAGCATGATTGACCACGGTTCAACATGATTGTTATTTTAAAGCAAAGGGAATAATAAACACAAGGTAATAATACTAAAAACCCAATGAATTATAAACCCTAGGGAATAACATTCAACCTTAGCCAATAATATGCACTGAAGGTATAAAAAACCTAAGATAAATATTATAAACCCTTAAATAAAAATGTTTGGCCATGCTTGACTATGGTCGATTTTCATATTGGAACAATATTTTTCACAATGCGACATTGGACCATGCTTAACCATGGTTCAACCCTTAGATTAATAAACTCACGAGATTGATTTTATAAACCCAAGAAAACAATATACCCATGGGATAAATACTAAAAACCCAAGGGATTATGAACCCTAGGCAATAACATTGAACTTAAGGCATTAATATTATAAACCATGTTTGAACAGACTTGAGGAGTGTTGACTGCCAAAAATACTCCAAAATAGTCAATTGTATTAGTAAATGTGGTTGACTAATGTAGTAATGTCACATTGTGACATTGGATAAATTGCAATGTGTAATATTGCAACAATGTTTGTCACATTGCGACATCTCATAGATTTCTTTACCATTCCAGAATAACAACATGTTTAATTTTCAATATTAATCAATAATATTAATAGCCAATTATGTTTGATTGAAGTTGAAGAGTGTTGATTATTAAACATAGTCAAACATGGCCGAAGAGTCACCCACATTCGAAAATGTGGTTGACAAAATGTTGTAATGTCGCGTTGCGATGTTAGAAACATTTGTTCACAATTCCAACATCACGTTATTATTATTATTAGTAGTTAACATTAAAAATAAAGATAATTATTATTGACCAAGTTTGAATGTGCTCATGTTTGGTTATGTTTGACTAATCTGGTTAACTACAATAATTATGCATTATATAATTTATTTTAATTACGTATGAATGATTTAATTAATATGTCAAATGTATAATGTTAATAAATTAATATTATTCTTAATTAATATTATGATCTACTTAATTAATTAATTAATGAAGATTGTTTTGAGTGAACAATGTTGATTATTGTCAAATGCAATTCACATAGAGTTGACCAAGTCTCAATTTTGTCATATTTAGCTGTACTTGAGTGGTGTGATTGACTACAACAATTATATATTAAGTAACTTTTTTTTTTAATTATATATCAATGTTTTAATTAATATATCAATCTATTAATGTTAATAAATTTATATTAATATTAATTAATAATAATATATTTATTTAAACTTTCTAAAATTTATGGTTAATGTTACTAAAAATTTAAATTGATGTTTTAATTTAATTAATTAATTTAATTAAATGTTTTAATTAATATATTGCGAAATGTTTTAATTAACGTTATCATTGTTTTAAGTTATGTTATTAATTAATTAATTAATATTTAAATTAATTAATTAATATTTAAATTAATTAATGTTAATATGCTAATTTTAATTTTGTCACTCTTTTAATTAATTAATATTAATGTTAATTATTATTTTAATGTTTTAATTAATTAATATTATATTAACTGACGATTGTTTTGATTGAATAAGATTGATTATTGTCAAATATAGTAAATATAAGGTTGACCAAGTCTGAATGTTTTAGCATTAAAAATATTTTAATGTTTTAACATTAAAAATATTTGAGTACAATTCCAATCTGTTTGACTAATGTAGCTATATTTGGCTCTGTTTGACTAATCTGGTTGCCTATTATAATTATGTATTAAGTAACCTTTTTTTTAAACTATGTATTAATGCTTTAATTACTATATCAATATATTAATGATAATAAATTCATAAATGAATATTACTATTAATTACTATTAATTTGTTTTCTAAATGTGTTTAAATTAATGTTATTAAAAAAATTAAAACATATATTATTAAATGTTTTCCTTAATGCTTTAACACTAAAAATATTTGACTACAATTCCAACTTCACATTATTATTATTATTATTATTATTGACCAAGTCTACTCATGTTTAACTATATTTCAATAATGTAGTTAATTATAATAATTATGTATTAATGATTTAATTAATATATCAATGTAATACTTTTAATTAATTAATTAATTAATAATAATATATTATTTTACACATTTTTAAATTACTGTTTCGTGTTATTAAACATTTATATATAAATGTTTTAATTAATTGTATTAAACATTTTAATTAATAAATTTTTAATTTTCTACTTAATTAATATTTTCATTAATTAATTAATGTATATTAACTAAGGATTGTTTTAAGTGACCAAGTGTAAATCTTGTTATCTTGAGCTATGCTTGACTAATATCATTGACTATAATAATTATATATTAAGTAATTTTTTTAGTTACGTATCAATATTTTAGTTAATATATCAATGTATTAATGCTAATAAATTTATATTATTATTAATTATTATTAATATACTTATTTATTAATATATTAATATTAACAAATTTATATTATTAATAATTAATATTAATATATTTATTTAACCCAAGGGAACAATGTTAAACCCTATCTTCTTATATAAATTCAATGTATATAAAGCCATAAAAAATATTATACATTGTTTAATAAACATGTCAGTAGATGTCTCACTTGATTTTCATGTTGATACAACCTTTTGCGAAAAGTGAAAATAGACTATTATCAACGATTAAACCATAACATAAATACTATAAACTTAAAAAATATTAATACATTAAAAACCATTAACACATTAATGCAGTACATTAATATTGATACATTATAAACAATTAATACATTACATACCATTAACAATTTTTAAACCCTTAAAAAACTCATTTATCATATTTTTATGAGTAATATGATCCAAATTTCCATCCAACAAGAATTTAACTGAATAGTTTACCTAAGCATGGGTTTTTAAGAATTTTACACAATGCTTAAAAAAAAAATATAAACATTCATGATTAAAAAATAAAACAAAAAATATAACAATCATGTATTGAATTTTCATAGGAAATGAATTTAGATGAATGGTTTGCTTTTATATACTATCATTTATGATGTCTCATGATTGTGAATAACTATTAAAACAAAACAAATAAAACCAAATGGGTATAATAATCTATAAATAATTTTTATATTTGTATGATAAATTTGGAATCAAAAACATAAAACCACATGCATTCAGTTGCAATCAAAATTCATTATATGTGAAATATCCTTGTATTTCTGTGTTTGAATACAATTTTGAGGTTATATTTGAATATTTGTTTCCACTCTCCACACATAAAATCAGCTAGAATTTTTGTGTGCAACATTTCTTGGAAATCAAAACATAAATATCATACGTAAATTTAACTTACAATTTAATAGTTAACTATAAAGTCATACAATTTAAAAGATAATTACAGAGTTATATTAGACTATTTTTTTTGTTTCTTAAACAAAGAATTAGAGTCTACAAAGTTCAATGTACTCTCTTCCTTTGGATTTTAACCTATAATATTTACAAAAAGATACATCATCATAAACATTAAATCTACTTAAACTATAAACTTAATCAAATAACTCGTTCTTACAAAAAGTTTTGATTATCACTTCACCAATCTCGATATATACCTTCTATGGAACAAAACACCAATTAGGGTATCTTGTTCATTTTAGAGAAGGGCATCAAGATTAGGTATATACCTACCTTATGATTACAATTTGACTTAGTTAATTACAAAGCTAAACATTATGTGTAGACAACCCTATGAAAAACTCATAACCAAATCATGGTGTATAATTACTCTGACACAAAGCACCACTAAAAGGGTACCATATTCATTGCACGGAAGTCAAGCGAGTTGTGCATAAACTTCATATTTCAATCTCAACTAAATCCACGATTCCAGTACTATTTGACTAACAATTTAACATTTGATTACAAAACTAAGGATTATTTATAGAGAACCTTCAAATAAATTGATAATTGGTTTCCCTATCCTTGTCTCAACCTACTCCATCACAAAGCACAAATTAGTGTATCCTCTTCGTTGCAAACAAGATGAGGGAGGTGCACAGATCCTCATATTCCATTCTCAATATCACCTTCATTGGATCAATATCTCCTTCATTAAATCATGGTTAGGATTTTTTTTTTAAATCTATTTCCATTTTGAAAATGGACCCTACACAAGAGTGAAAAGAAACATTGAAATACAACCTCAAAAAATTGTATTCAATCAAGGGAAATACAACGAGATTTCACTTACGATGAGCTTAGATTGCAATGAAATCTATGTGGCTTCAACTCCTATGGGTGTTGTAGTCTATTTGGGTGTCTCAACACCATTAGTTGGATGTCCCAACTATGGCTCTTAAAATATGATCTTTCTCTTCATCGTTTTGATCCAACTTAATCTTCAAAAATTCTAAAGGGCTAGAGACGGTACTAGTATGATCGTTCCTAATATTTGCTTCAGGGATGATATTTTGCTTCAGTATTATGATCCATCTTAATCTTCCCTATGGAAAGCGGTCGATAGAAGGCAGTTATATGATCCAGAATGTTCATGAACAAAATCTTGCTTACCGAAAACATATTTCCTATATATTTTGAATGTCTTTTTTATTTTTTATTTTATTGAGCTTAAGATGGCGTTTCATAACCTGGTGCGACATTATTATATTTTATTATTTTTAGTTTTTAATCGAGCATGATTTGATTTTTTGGATCTTTTTTAATGGTAATGGGAGGACATTCGAAAAGCCCAGGTGTCACGTTGCTAACAACAACAGAGGATGGATGAAATTTCATAATTGCAGCATGATTTTCTTTCTTATTATATGTATTAATTATTAATGATAGATACGTGGATATTCATTGTTAGTGTATAATACTAAATTTTCACTGTAATTTTGTAAATGTTGAATTGCTGAGTTGTTTTTTAAGTTTTGTTCATCCTCCCATATCCTTCACTTTGTGTTAATCTTGATAGTTGGCAATCAACAAATGCCATGGTAAATTTTTAATCATGTTTTGTAAAAAAGTAATTTAAGTATGGTTTAAACATGTGATTTAGATATTCAAGAAATTTATTGGCATGAATTTGATCCATTGATGTAGTGGAGATGATGATAATATACTGGAATATTTCAATTTAGACCATGATGTAGCCTAAGCCACACATACCCACAGTATGCATAAAAAATTCATATTAGATACATGTCCCAGGAATTTTAATATTCCTGTTTAGTAAAACCTTCCATAAGCTAGGGTTTTAACGCTCTTTAATTAAATGCTTAAGTGGAAGCTAATAAATCACATCTTAATCAGATTATACCCGCGGATTTTTCTTACCATCTAATTCACAACAAACCTGACCAACCACCATCAACTGTGTGTCGCATAGCTGATGTAATTATTTCAATGTTTGAGTTTTGTGCACCTCAAATCTCCACCATTGATTTGTCTTGTCCGATCCAACGACTATCCCGTAATAACTCGCACCAACTAGCCCGACTGATCTCCACCATTTATTTCTCCCGCCTCAATCCAACGGTGATTGTGTAATCTCGGGTGAAATCTTGCACAACTGATATCAGGTCGAGAGAGCACGAGAAAAGTGGTTTTCTCATGCTATGTGTCACCCACTAAGGTTAATCGCATGAAATTGTAGAAGACCATTTATAACTTTTAGGGTGCGCGAGATATTGCTTACCACTTGCAAAGACCGCTCCATCGTTCTGCTAACACGTGGTTTTAATATGATCCATTCAATTCTTGACTTCCTTTTGTACAACTTAATCCTAGTCGTCTATCTCCCTCACTCTCGTCTATTGATCTGACTGATCCAATGACTGTAATTCGCTTCCACATTCTTCTGCATCTCATCATGTAATGGTCTTCTCACTTCTTTGTCTGTGTATTTATTCTCACCTTACAGTCTTCAATTGTTTTGATCCCGATCTTCATCTCCATTACTTCACTCCTTCACACCTTTATGCTTCCTTCATAAATCCTTAGGTTTTTAGGAAACCTTGCAGTTATACCTTCGCTGTAACATTAAAGGTTTTCTTCAATGCTGTTTGTGAGTAAATGCATAACACTCCTCTCTTCACTTCGTCTTTGGTTTTTCACACCTGCAAACCTATGTTATGTAGAATTACTATAATCCACACACAATTATAATTTAATTACTCAATACACACCACACAACTTAGGAATCGAATTCTCTATCTTTATAACAAATAATTACATAATGAATCTTTCTTTGGCCTGATATTCTAATAAATGTCCTTTTCTCTTTGGTGCTTGTAGGCTTACAGTCAAACCCTTTCTAATCTCTAAACTCTAGAATCTATAACTAACTAACTCTCTTCTATGCCTTTTAGGCTTACATTTATACAAAAGATTTTGTAACCCATTTCCTGGTTTAGATCCATAGCCTTCTCAAAAAAATCCTAAAAGGTCTTATTTATCTCTAAGGATCTTCCACAAAAGCATCAACTAATTCCTTATCTAATATTTTACAATTAATTTCCAAACCTATCAATCCCTATGAACTCTCAACTATCCTAATTCTCTCATGTTCTCTAACATTCGATAACATTTACAAAATCCTCACAATACTTAATTAATTCTTATTCCAAATCACTAAAAACATTAATAATTACATTAATTTGATACATAGGAATCCAACTTCCTTGAAAACGCAAGACCCTTTAAGTTAACTAGAATATAATGAAATTGTTGAGCTAGATGCTCCTGCAACAGACTCCTAAGGTTAAAATAATCATGATCTCAAGATCATGTGCTTTCGACCTTTGTTCTCTTGGATCCCATACTTTGTTCTGTAATTTGTCTTTGGTTGTTTTTGTTGTTTGTTGTTGTTCTCCAGGTCTCCACACATTATGTTGCTTTGCCCCACTGGCTATGCTTTCACTGTTTGATATTGTCTTTCTCTTGCTGCGGCTTGGCCTTCTTATTGTTGCTTTCTTCTGAGGCACCTTCATCGTCAATCTTGTTAATCTTTCAATTTCTATGTCAAATTTTTCTTCTGACTGATAATTACTTTGCCATTTGTTGTTGTATTTTGTCCACTCATCTTCAAATTGTTGTTTACTATCTTCTCCTTGAAGTTGTTGGATTCTTACTACTGCCCTTTCATCCTTACCCTTTTGTGGCTTTTCAGACAACCTTTTTTAATATCTATAAATTTACTTTCAAAAAATAAATTGTCCTCCAATTTCCTTTGTACTTGATTCCTCTCAAATACATCACTATGATGTTCATCAATTAAAACATATTCTCTTTCCTCTTCATTGACAACCCTCAGTAATTTTCCTTCACTTCCTTGACTGATTCTGACAGTCAATTTAACTTCTCCAAGCACGGTATTTTCATGCTTTTCATATTCCTCATCATTATGTTTATCCTGGAAACTTCTAGTCTTCTTCAGTTCTGAAACTAACTCTTCAACTTGAAACATGTTTTTCTCATCTTCATCAAATCTTGTTATCATAAAAAAAATATTAGAATTAAAAATATAAGGTCTCATTACCTTTTCCTTCTCTTGCAACATCTCAGTATGCTGCTCTTAGTTTTCCTTCAATTCCTTTGTCAACACATCGGTATGTTAATTTAAACTCTCCTCCATATCATTTGTTTCAATGATATCTCTCTACTCTAGTTCACAATAATGAACTCCCCTTTTTTAATGTCAATTTGGTGAAATTTTATTACCATTCTCTTTTCCTTATGATTGTCATTCATGATAATTTCTTTGTCTTCCTTTTCAACAATTTATCCTGAGTATACATCCTCTGCTTTTCCAACTTTCTTCTTTGAAAGTATAATTTTCTATATAAATCAATAATTTCAATTGGAATAGAATTTGGAAATTTTACACAATTTTCCATACCTTCCTTTGTTATTGACCAATCATCATATGTCCTTTCTCACTTTGCTAAATCTATTGCATAAACTTCTTCTTTCTTCAATTCTGTGATTGTATTTCCTTTGTCTTGAGACAAATCTGCCTCCCCTTCTTCTTCAATACACTTTTCCTTGTTGTCCCTCTGTAAACCTTCTTCAAGAGTTATCCTTGCCCCATCATCTGCATCAATATTTTCCTGCATTTTTTCTTCATCAATAACATTAATCAAATTCATTAGGTTACATGTCTGAGACAATATTCCTTCATTCTTCATCAGAATAAGATCCTTATCTTCCATCTCTGTGACAACTTAAAATGACTATGTTTTCTCATTAAGTAACTCATCCATAGACTCTTTCTGACGTAACCAGTCAAATTATTCCTCTTCTGAGAAATTTTCCATGTCACCTTTTACTTCAAGATCTTCATCCATCCCGAAGAAATCTTCACACAGTTTCTTTTCTCGTGTAATACCTACAATCATACACAAATTATCAGTTTTAAAAACATAAGACCTTGTGGTCTCACTTGATGCTTTAGTCATCATATCTCCTTGTTTTTATGAATCCATCATATGATTCAGATCCTCTGTATATTCCTCCTATGTCTCTTCATTACTTTAAGAAAGTAATGAACCATATTCGGGTTCACATACATACTCATTTAATCTGAGTAACTCTTCCTCTATTTGAGCATTCACTCTTTTCTCCCAGTTTACTTGCAATCTATGCCATTTGACACTCCTTTTCATAATCCATCCATGCCTCTGGTCTTCCTTATTCATATGCAACATCTCCATCAACAACTCAAGATGGAAATTTATCTCAGCTTTCTCTCTATCAATTTCCTCTTGACTCATTCTCTTTCTATTTGCCTTGGCATCCTCCTTCTTCACTTTTCCTTTGTTGTGGTCTTCCTCAAATGCTTTGTTATCTATGTTATGACTATGAATAGTCATCATCTTCTCTATCTTCATGAGTTCCTCACTCACTTACTATGAGCAGTATTAAAGCCTTTGTAATAGCAAGTCCTCTTTGTTGTCACTTACATCACCAAGGTTTCCTTGGTACATGGTCTTTTGGAAGCACTTGGTTCTCTATCTTTGGAACCTCTCGAGTACTTCTCTCTGCTCCTTCTAGGCTTCAACTCATTTGCACTTTTTAAGAACACAACTGTCCTCTTTATCTAACCTATGTTGGAATTCTTCAAGGTTCTACCACATTATGCTTTCATTCAGAAACTCTTACCAGCTTCCTTCATTACTACTTCTTTTCTTTTGCTAAGATACTTCCTTTTGCCTACAACCTGAATTTTGCAACCACAATCTTCAAACCAAATTAAAACAAAAACATGTCATCTTACCTTCAAGATATCTGCATCATGTTGTTCTCCCATTCACATGCACTTTGCATGGATTGTTCTCTGTTTCTTTGCATCTGTGAATTCTCCCAATATTCTGCTACACTTTTATCTCTATGTGCTTTCTGTTTGTTGGATTCAAAATCTAATCTCCTCTTGCCTGTATACATACCTTCAAAATATAACTCTATTCTAAGTTTTCTCAATGAATTTTCATGCAAAATTTCCTTGTTCAGCTCTTATACCAAATGATGCAGCCTAAGCCACACATACCCATAGTATGCATACAAAATGCATATCATATACATGTCCCAGGAATTTTAATATTCTTGTTTAGTAAAACCTTCCATAACCTAGGGTTTTAACACTCTTTAATTAAATGCTTAAGAGGAAGCTATTAAATCACATCTTAATCAGATTATCCCCATAGATTCTTCGTACCGTCCGATTCACAACAAACCTGACCAATCACCGTCAACCATGTGTCGCATAACTAACGTATTTATTTCAATGTTTGACTTTGATGCACCCCAAATCTCCATCGTCGATTTGCCTCATTTGTTCCAACGACTATCGTGTAATAACTCGAACCAACTAGCCTGGCCGATCTCCACCGTTTATTTCTCCTGCCTCAATCCAACGGTGACCGTGTAATCTCATGTAAAATCTTGCACGACTGGTATCAGGTCGAGAGCACATGAGAAATGTGGTTTTCTCGTGCTACATGTTGCCCGATAGGGTTAATCGCTTGAAATTGTAGAATACCATTTACAGCTTTTAGGGCGTGCAAGATACCACTTACCACTTGCAAAGATTGCTCCATCCTTCTACTAACACGTGGTTTTAATCTGATCCATTCACTTCTTGACTTCATTTTGCACAACTTAATCCTAGCCGTCTATCTCCCTCACTCTAATCCGTTGATCTGACTAATCCAACGATTATGCTTTGCTACCACATTCTTTTGCATCTCACTGTGTAATGGTCTTCTTGCTTCTCTATCTGTGTATTTATTCTTGCCTTCCAGTCTTCAATTGTTTTGATCCGGATCTTTAACATCGTTACTTCACTCCTTCGCAACTTTATGCTTCCTTCGTAAATCCTTAGGTTTTTAGGAAAACTTGCAGTTATACCTTCACTGTAACATTAAAGGTTTTCTCTAATACTGTCTATGAGTAAATCCATAACACTCCTCTCTTCACTTCGTCTCTGGTTCTACACACCCACCAACCTATGTTATGCAGAATTATTATATTCCACACACAATTTATAATTCAATTACTCAATACACACCACACAACTTAGGAATCGAATTCTCTGTCTTTATAAACAAATAATTACATAATGAGTCTTTATTTTGCCTGATACTCTAATCAGTGGCCTTTTCTCTTCCTGCCCATAGGCTTATAGTCAAACCCTATCTAATCTTTGAACACTAGAATCTCTAACTAACTAACTCTCTTCTATGCCTTTTAGGCTTACATTTATACAAAAGGTTCTGTAACCCATTTCCTGGCTTAGATCCATAACCTTCACAACAAAATCCTAAAATCCCTTCTTTATCTCTAAGGATCTTCCACAAAATCATCAACTAATTCCTAATTAATTTCCAAACCTATCAATCCCTATGAACTCTGAACTGACCTAATACACTCATTTTCTCCAACATCCAAGAAAATTTACAAAATCCTGACAATATTTAATTAATTCATATTCCAAATCACTCACATTAATAATTAAATTAATTTGATACATAGGAATCCAACTTGCTTGAAAACACAAGACCCCTTAAGTTAACTAGAATATAATGAAATTGTTGAGCTGGATGCTCCTGCATGAGACCATTAGATCAAAAAGATTAATTAGAAAAATATTAAAGTGGCCAATTCCATTAGCGGGGATGCCTATCGACATAACTAGCACAACCACATTTACCAACGTGGTTGATATGCATAGATAGGTCACCACCCACCACATTAATAATGGTTAGCTATATTTTGGTAAAGGCTAACTATTTTCATTATTAACAACTATGTAAATAATAATAGCCATATTGTTTTTTATTTATATAATTACATTTATTACATTAACATTTTTTTTATATTAATATAATATTAGCTATTGCATAAAATATTGCTAATATATTGATAGCTATATTTAAAACTATAATTGAATTCACATATAAGATAATAATAATATGCATTTATCTCTCACCATTATATCATCGCCAATAAATATTATGAATATTATATATTTATTAACATAATTGTCAATATATTTGATGTATTTACTTAGAATAATCTAAACTATATATTAAACTAAAATATATTATACTGTATCTATCTATCTATCTATCTATATATATATATATATATATATATATATATATATTATAAAATTTTAACCGGAGGGCTTATTGATTTCTTGTGTTTTAAATATTGATCTCATGATATTAATAACCCCTTGAAATTAATATTTTAAACCTAACGGATTGTTAAAACAAAAGGGATTTATAAACCCACAGATTGATATTTTAAACCCAAGGGATTGATAAACCCACACAATTATTAATATTATAAACCCTATGGAATAATAAACCTTAGATATTGTTAATATTAAAAAATTCAACTACAATCAACATTAATGATATAAATCTAATACTAATTATAAAATTAATATTCAAATTGATAAACATATAATAATAAAAATAATAATATTAAAAAATAACTATTAAAATAAAATTATTATTATTATTATTATTATAATTATTAATTTATATAAATAAATAATTATAATGTAAATAAATTATTATTGATGATGATGATGATGATGGTTAATGTCCATTGAGACCAAACTTTGGTTTATGATACCTAAAGAAACAAATTATTTAGTTTGCTTTAAGATTTTATTCCTATGCTCAAAAAGCTTGGAGAGAAGCCTCCCGAGCTCACTATAATTTTCACATTGTAAAAGGCTAGGAAGGTCAGTATTGCGACAAAGATTATGAAACTAAGATCTAATGTGGTTGTACATGGGGCACTCTAAGAGGAAGTGGTTTTCATCCTTGATGTTTTGACTCTCACAAAGATGGCAGATCCTTTCCATCAATGGTGTTTTAGGAACTGCCCAACGACCTGTTTCACTATGGAGCTCATGAGAGTTCGTTCTAATATTCGCTATATTAATTTTTCTTCTTTGAGATAGTTAAAATAGAGAGATACTTTTGATCTTCTAGGGTGGGGTTGATGACCTTCTTATAATAACTTAATTTTCTTTTAGCTGCTAAATCTTTCTCACACCACATTTTTTCTTTGAACTTAGAAGTAACAATATTTTTAATATTATTAATTTTTTGCAAAGCATCATTCTCATTGATCTCCCAAAGGTTTAACCCGGCCTTCATGTCTTCATAATTATTTTAAAATAATTTGTTTTATTACTAATTATTTATTATTTTTATTGTTCATCAAATTCAACATCATTATTAATTACTAAATATTAATACTAATTAATAATTAATAATTAATTAATAATTAATTGTTTAATAATAGTTAATTAATTAATTAACTAATTATTTTTATTATTAATAAAAAAGATAAAATATTACTTTGTTTTTTAGATTTATATTAATTATTTTTAATTTATTAAACCCAAGTGATTTATATTAAACCCAAGCATTAATATTATAAACCCTATGAACAATATTACACCCTAGGAATAAGAACCTTTAGATTAATAAACCCAAGGGATTGATATTATAAACCCATGAGAATAATAAACCCAAAAGATTAATACTAAAAACCCAAGGGATTATAAACCCAAGCGAATAATATTACATCCAAGGGAATATTACACACAAAGGAACAATAATACAAGAGATTTATATTAAACCAAAGGATTAATAGTATAAATCCTATGACAATATTACAAGGGATTTATAATAAAGATTAATGATTGTTACAAGGGATTTATATTAAACCGGAGGATTAATAGTATAAACCCTATGAACAATATTACACTATAGGAATATGAACCCTTAGATGAATAAACCCAAGGGTTTGATATTTTAAACCCACGAGAATAATAAACCCTAGGGATTAATACTAAAAAGTGAAGTGATTATAAACCAAAGGGAATAATATTACACACAATGGAATAATATTATAGACCCAAGGTATATAAACCCCAAGATAAATATTATAAACCCTATAATTGTCATGGATGAGTTGACCATGGTTGGTTTTAATATTGAGACAATATTTGTCACAATTCGATGTTTCACCACGGTTAGCTATGTTTGATTTTCATATGCAGTCAATCTTTGTCATAATGCAACATGGGATGATGGTTGATTTTCATATTGATAAAACCTTGTCACAATGTGGCATTGGACCATGGTTGATGATGATTATAAACCAAGGGTATTTATGTTAGACCCTAGAATTAATATTATAAACCCTATGAATAATATTAAACCCTAGGAATAAGAACCCTTAGATTATTAAACCCCAGGGATTGATATTATAATAACCCAAAGAGATTAATATTAAAACCCCAATGGATTATAAACCCAAGGGAATAATATTAAGCGAGGGATAAATATGAAAAATACTAAAATCCCAATGTTTTATAAAACCATGGGAATAATATTATATCTAAGGGATTAATATTAATCCTTTGGATTTAATATTATAAACCTAAGGTATATAAACTCTAAAATAAATATTATAAACCCTAAAATAAACATGGTTGGCTATGGTTGAGTACACAGTCCCTTAGGGTTTAAAACCCCAAGGGACTATGAACCAAGAAACCCCAAGGGAGTATGAACCCAAGGAAATAATATTACACCCAATGGATGAATATTATAAACCCAATTTATAAATACAGAAAGATAAATATATTGTTAGCCCTAGAATTATCATGGTTGAACATGGTTGACCATGGTTGATTTTCATATTGAGAATATTTCTCACAATGTGATGTTGCACCATGGTTGACCATGATTGATTTTCATATGGAGACAATCTTTGTCACAATGCAACATTGGACCATGGTTGATTTTCATATTGAGAAAATCTTTGTCACAATGTGACATTGGACCATGGTTGACCATTCTTATAAACCAAGGGGATTTATATTAGAATCAAGGATTAATATTATAAACCCTATTAATAATATTAAACCCTAAGAATAAGAATCCTTACTTTAAACAATTGAAGGGGTTGATATTATAAACCAAAGGTATTAATACTAAACACCTAAGGGACTATAAACCCAAGGGAAAAATATTATACCTAAGGGATAAATATTATAAACCCAAGGTATATAAACTCTAAGATAGATATTACAAACCCTAAAATAAACATGGTTGACCATTGTTTACCATGCTTTATTTTCATATCGAGAAAATGTTTGTCACAATGCATTGGACCATGGTTAACCATGGTTGACCATGGTTGACTATGGTAGACCATGGTTGACCATGGTAGATCATGGTTGATTTTCATATTGAGATAATCTTTGTCACAATGTGACATTGGACCATGATTGACCATGATTATAAACCTAAGGTATTTATATTAAACCCTAGGATTAATATTATAAACCCTATGAATAATATTATACCCCAGGAATATGAACCTTTAGATTAATAAACCAAAGTAAATAATATTAAACCTAATGGATTAATATTATAAACTTAAGTTATATAAACCCTAAAATAAATACAATAAACCCTAAAATAGACATGGATTAGACCCAAGGAAAAATATTATAAACCCAAGGTATATAAACCCCAAGATAAATATTGTAAACCCTAGAATTATCATGGTTGACCATGGTTCATTTTCATATTGAAACAAACTTTGTCACAATGCGACGTTGCACCATGGTTAACCATAATTGATTTTCATATGAAATCAATCTTTTTCATAATGCAACATATTAATCCCTTTGGTATTATAAACCTAAGCTATATAAACCCTAAATAAATATTATAAACCCTCAAATAAACATGTATTAGACCCAAGGATTAATATTATAACCTTATGAATAATATTAAACCCTAGGAATAAGAACCCTTAGATTAATAAACCCAAGGGATTGATATTATAAACCAAAGGGATTAATACTAAAAACCCAAAGGATTATAAACCCAAAGGAATAATATTAAACCCAAGGGATAACTATTATAAACCCAAGGTATATAAACTCTAAGATAATTATTATAAACACTAAAATAAACATGGTTGACCATGGTTTACCATGCTTGATTTTCTTATTGAGACAATCTTTGTAAAAATTCAACATTCGACGATGGTGTACCATGGTAGACCATGGTTGATTTTCATATTGATATTATAAACCCTATGAATAATATTAAACCCTAGGAATAAACTAAAGGATTGATATTATAAACCAAAGGGGATAATAAACCAAAGGGATTAATACTAAAAACCCAAGGGATTATAAATAATATTAAACCAGGAATAAATATTATCAACCCTAAAGTGCTAATGTTTTATAAAATTATGGGAATAATATTAAATCCAAGGGATTAATATTATAAACCTAAGTTATATAAACTCTAAAATAAATATTATAAATCCTATAATAAACATGGTTGACTATGGTTGAATATCATGTCCCTTGGAGTTTAAAACCCCAAGGAACTATGAACCTAGGGCAATAATATTACACACAATGGATGAATATTATAAACACAATTTATAAATACCCAAAGATAAACATATTGTAAACCCTAAAATTATCATGGTTGACCATGGTTGATTTTCATATTGAGACAATTGTTCTAATGATGCGATGTTGCAAAATGGTCCATGGTTGACCATGAATTATTTTCATATGGAGACAATCTTTGTCACAATCTAACATTGGACCATGGTTGATTTTCATATTGAGAAAATATTTGTCACAATGTGACGTTGGACCATGGCTGACCATTCTTATAAACGAAAGAAATTTATATTAGACCCAACGATTAATATTGTAAACCCTTAGATTAATAAACCCAAGGGAATAATAAACTCAAGGGATTAATTCTAGAACCCCAACATTTTATAAACACAAGGAAATAGTATTAAACCCAAGGGATTAATATTATAAACCTAAGTTATTTAAACCCTAAAAGTAAACATGGCTAACTAAAATAAACATGGTTGACTATGGTACACTATAAAGTACCTTGTTGTTTAAAACCCAAAGGGACTATGAACCCAAGTAAATAATATTAAACCCAAGGGATGAATATTATTAACCAAATTTATAAATACCCAAGATAAATATTGTAAACCCTAAAACAAATATCGCTATCCATGGTTTCTTATGTTTGCTTTTCATATTGAGACAATCCTTGTCACAATGCAACGTAGGACAATGGTCAACCATGTTTGACATTTATTGATTGCCATATCGACACAATCTTTTCCACAATGTGATGTTGGACTGTGGTTGACCAAGGTTGATTTTCATATTGAGAGAATCTTTGTTACCATGCAACATTGGACCATGGTTGACCATGATTGATTTCATACAACATGGTTGGCCATGGTTGACCATGGTTTGCCAAGATTGACCATGTTTGATGAAGATTGACCTTCATTGACCATGGTTGACCATGATTGACCATAGTTCAACATGATTGATATTTTAAAGCAAAGTTAATAATAAACACAATGTAATAATACTAAAAATCCAATGAATTATAAACCCTATGGAATAACATTCAACCTAAGGCAATAATATAAACCCAAGGTATAAAAACCCTAAGATAAATATTATAAACCCTTAAATAAAAATGTTTGGTCATGCTTGAACATGGTCGATTTTAATATTGAGACAATATTTGTCACAATGCTACATTGGACCATGCTTAACTATTGTTCAAATCTTAGATTAATAAACTTACGAGATTGATTTTATAAACCCAAGAAAACAATATACCCATGGGATACATACTAAAAACCCAATGGATTATGAACCCTAGGCAATAACAATGAACCTAAGGAATTAATATTATACGTAAGGCATTAGTATTATAAACCATGTCTAAAAAAACTTGAGGAGTGTTGAATGCCAAAAATACTCCAAAATATTCAATTGTATTAGTAAATGTCTTCTAATAACGTAGTAATGTCACATTGTGACATTGGATAAATTGCAATATGTAATATTACAACAATGATTGTCACATTGCGACATCTTATAGATTTCTTTACCATTCCATAATCAAAACATGTTTAATTATCAATATTAATCAATAATATTAATAGCCAATTATGTTTTACTAAAGTTGAAGATTGTTGATTATTAAACATTGTCAAACATGGTCAAAGAGTCACCCACATTCGAAAACGTGGTTGACAAAATGTTGTAATGTCGCATTGCGACATTAGAAACATTTTTTTACAATTCCAACATCACAGTATTATTATTATTAAGAACAAAGTTAATTATTATTAATTAATAATTATTGACCAAGTTTGAATGTGGTCATGTTTGGTTATGTTTGACTAATGTGGTTAACTACAATAATTATGCATTAGATAATTTCTTTTAATTATGTATGAATGATTTAATTAATATGTCAAATGTAATAATGTTAATAAACTAATATTTTTTGTAATTAATATTGTGATCTACTTAATTAATTCTTTAATTCTTTAATTAATTAATTAAAACTGTTTTGAGTGAACAATGTTGACTATTGTCGAATACAATTAACATAGGGTTGACCAAATTTGAATTTGGTCATATTTAGCTATGCTTCACTCATTGACTATACTAATTATATATTAAATAACATTTTTTAATTATATATCAATGCTTTAATTAATATATCAATGTTAGCGGGTGATAGATCGACTCCCATGGCTGCCTGTGCAACCCAATGCTTCGGCTCAAAAGATGTCGGGGAGGGCTTTCCAGGCCAGGAGAACTCAATGCACAGCGCCCAGATCTGCGCCATGACCCTTTACGCTCACACATCTGCAAGTTATCATGGCTCTGGAGAATGGAAGGTCTTGAAACGTAGAATAATAAAGACTGAAGCAGCATCCAAGCTCACTGCAGAAGGGGCCAGAGCAAACCACCTCCAACAACATATAGGAATGCCGTATTCACTGAGCAATAACAGAAGGAAGCAAAGGATTGGGGTTTTTAGCACCAACAAGGCTAGATCTGCAAGTCCATTCACCGGATCGGCCACTGCAACCCAAGAAAGGCTGCTGTATGGAGCCGCGCTGTCCTCTCCCACCGTGGAAAGGCATAAAATCCCTGGTTCAGCCCCGGATCTAACCGATCCAGCTCACAATCAACAGATGTGCCAAGACACTGTGAAAAGGCTGAGATTGTTCAAGGCGCTCAACATTACAGAGGGCAAGTCAGTAAATGAAGCTGGCCGTTGTATGGCCATGCACAGGGTTGACGCTGCTTTGATCACGGATCACAGCGCCTTTCGCTCTGGAATCATAATCGACAAGGAGGTGGCAACGAGGGTCATAGCCAAGGGTTTGAAGCTTCGCAACACACTAGATTCAAAGGTCACAACGCGGAATGTGCCTGAAGAGAAACGTGCATTTCAAATCCAAATCAATCTCTCGGGCAAAATGACATTGCTATGGGTATGCGCAACAGATCTCGTGCATGATCTTTTGCAAAATCTCGAACACCGACTGAGGATCCCCTCCTCTTACCTCAGATTGCTATATAAGGGTAAGAAACTTATGAATCCCCTTCCTCTCTCTGTTTATAGCATTTTCAAGGACGCTTCTATTGTGGCTACCTTTTGTTTAAGAGGGTGCTCCTTTAGGCAATCCTCCTCAGCCCCCTCTTTCTCTTATAAAGATGCAGTCCGCAAAGACGCTGCCCATCCGCAGCCCTCTGCGGAGGCATCCCAACCTTCTAGGGCTGCAAAGCCATTTTTGGTAGACAAATCAGAGGAAATTCCTTCCATCAATCTCTCACATTCTGGGATTGATGATCGCTATCAGCATTTTGCAGAATCCACACTTATATGCAGATTTAACGGGCTCTGGCCTCGCACATCAGATCTATACTAGTGGATCCACACCAACTGGACTAAAAAAAGCGAGATCTACTTATGTTCAAAAGGATTCTTCATTGTGGCTTTTGACTCAAATGAAGATTACCAGAAGGCCTTAACAGGAGGCCCTTGGTTTTGGGGCTCGGCTGGGCTCTTTCTCACCCCCTGGTTTCGAGACTTCGACCCTTCTACAACTGTCATCACTAACATTCCCATTTGGGTCAGGCTCCCGAATCTTTCGGCGCATCTATGGCATATCTCTGTCTTCTTAGCCATTGCAGACACTTTAGGACGCTACCTGTAGGTCGATTCTACACGAAGGGAAAATGGACTCTTCACCTATGACAGAATTTGTGTAGAAATAGATATTAGCAAAGGATTGCCGGATCAGATTAATATCAAGTATGGCGATTTCCTTTGGACTCAAACCTTGGATTATGAGAACAAAGCCTTCCGTTGCCACCATTGTCATCAAACGGGGCACCTCGAGAGTTCCTGTACCTAGTTCCTCGACAAAAAGAAGAATCTGAATCGCAAACCCAAATCCAAAAGCTGGAATCCATGTGTGCCTCCCCCTCCTATGGACGATACAGATTCCTCTAGTTCGGATGAGGAAGAAATCGTAGCAGATGGGCAGAATGTGGAGATTCCACTAGACGCTCCCTTGGTCGGTCCGGCAAACCCCTCCGCCCCTCAGAGCTCTCAGAAATGTTCTCATTCATCTTCGTCCTCAGACTCTGATAAGGATATTCAGCCGCCAGGGCAGAATAGTCTACAACTTGTTACGGCTCAGCCAAACTCTTCTGGATGGGTCAAAGTAAGCAAGACAAAAGGCAAAAAATGTCGTGTGGCAGCAACTGCCCTCTCAGGGTAGCTTCTCTCTATGAAGTTCTAGCTTTTTGTTTTCCCATGTTCTCTATGGTCCTTTCCTTGTTTGTCACTGTGGAGCGAAGTGGTTAGCCTTTCACCTTTGGCTCCCTTGCTTTTCTGCTTCGCTTGCATGCAAGCTTGATTGTATTATACTTTTCTTCTCTTAATAGAATTAGTCTTTACTCAGAAAAAAATATATCAATGTTAGCAAATTTATATTAATATTAATTATTATTGATATATTTATTTAATGTTATTAAACATTAAAATTGATGTTTTAATTAATTAATATTATTATTAATTAATATTAATATACTAATCTAAACATTTTGAAATTAATGTTTATCGTTATTAAAGATTTTTATATAAATGTTTTAATTAATGTTATCAATGTTTTAAGTTACGTTATTAATTAATTAATTAATGTTAATGTGTTAATTTTACTTTTTAATGTTAATTTTTTAATTAATTAATATTATAGAATTGCTTTACTTAATGAGGATTGCTTTGATTGGATAAAAATGATTATTGTCAGTGAATATAAGGTTGACCAAGTCTCAATGTTTTAGCATTAAAAATATATTAATGTTTTAACATTAAAAATATATTAATGTTTTAACATTAAAAATATATTAATGTTTTAACATTAAAATATTTGAGTACAATTCCAACATGTTTGGCTATGGTTGATTAATGTGGTTTCTTAATATAATTATATATTAAGTAACTTTTTTTTTTTAATTATGTATTAATGCTTTAATTATTATATCAATATATTAATGATAATAAATTCATAAATTAATATTACTATTAATTGCTATTACATTTTTTTTTAATGTGTTTAAATTAATGTTATTAATTTTTTTTAAAACATATTTTAATTAACATATTACCAAATGTTTTACTTAATCTTTTAACATTAAAATATTTAAGTATAATTCTAACATATTCTTTATTATTATTATTATTCACCAAGTCTAAATGGGTTCATATTTGACTATATTTGAATAATGTAGTTAACAATAATAATGATGTATTAATGATTTAATTAATATGTAAATGTAATAATGTTAATAAATTAATTAATTAACGTTATTATTAATTAATATTGATATATTATTTTACACATCTTTAAATTAATGTTTAATGGTATTAAACATTTAAATATAAATGTTTTAATTAATCTTATTAAACAATTTAATATTTTAAATAATACTATTAATTAATGTTTTAATTAATAAATTTTTAATTTTCTACTTAATTAATGTTTTAATCAATCAATTAATGTATATTAATTAAGGATTGTTTGAAGTGTCCAAGTTTGAATCTCATTATATATATTGAGCTATGTTTGACTAATGTCATTGCCTATAATAATTATATATTAAGTAATTCTTTTTAGTTACATATCAATATTTTAGTTAATATATCAATGTATTAAAGCTAATAAATTTATATTATTATTAATTAATATTAATATATTTATTTAACCCAAAGAAACAATGTCAAACCCTATTCTATAAAATAAACTCAATGTATATAAATCATGCAAAAGTATTATACATCATTTAATAAATATGTGAGTACATTTCTCACTATAATTGATTTTCATTTTGATACAATATTTTGGGCAAAATAAAGATGGACTATTGTCAACCATTAAACCATAGCATAAATACTATAAACTTAATAAACTTAAAAAATATTAATACATTGAAAACGAGTAACACATTAATATAATCCATTATTATCAATACATTGTAAAAAATTAATACATTATACACCATTAATAAATTTTAAATCCTTGAAAGTCTGATTTATCATAATTTTTATGAGTAATACGATCCAAATTTCCATCCAAAAAGAATTGAAGTGAATGGTTTACCTAAGCATGTGTTTTTCATAATTTTAATTTATTCTTTTCCAAAAAAATATAAACATTCATGATTTAAAAATATAACAAAAATATAACAATAATGTATTGAATTTTCATAGAAAATGAGTTTAGATGAAAGTCTTGTCTACCAAGGTGGAGGAATTGCATGGAGGGCCAAAAGCGGCTGGAATCTTGGTAAAAAAATTTCAAAACACCTTGTAGATACAGTGTTTGAATCATGTTTTGAATGGAGGAAATAGATTCAACACCATCAAAAACATCTAGGGCACCTAAAACTATGAATTTTAACAGCTTTTACTTAGATTTACAAAAATCCCTGCCAAATTTTTTTTAAAATATAACTAGAATTTCGATAACTTTCAGCGAAAAAAACACCAGAATTTTTATAACTTTCAAAAAAAAAGACATAATTTTTTAGACTATGTCTTAAATGAATGGTTTAATTTTATATACTCTCACATATTATGTCTCATGGATGTGAATAACTGTTAAAACAAAATAAAATAAAGCTAAACGAGTATAATAATCTATAAAGAATTTTTATATGTACATGATAAATTTGGAATAAAAAACATAAAACTACATGGATTCAGTTGTAATCGAAATTCATTATAACTGAAATATCTTTGTATTTCCCTGATTGAATACAATTTTGAGGTCACATTTGAGTATTTGTTTCCACTCTCGACGTATAAAATCAATCTGAATTTTTGTGTGAATCTTTTCTGGGAATCAAAACATAAATATCATACAAAAAATTAATTTATAATTTAAGGGTTAACTATAAAGTCATATAATTTAAAATATAATTACAAAGTTATATTAAATTATTTTTTTCTTTCTGAAACAAAGAATTAGAGTTTACACAGTTTAATGTACTCTCTTCTTTTGGATTTTAAGATTTTAACTTATAAGATTTAAAAAAAATACATCATCATAAATATTAAATTTATTTAAACTATAAAATTAATCAAATAACTTGTTCTTAGAAAAACTTTTGATTATCAGTTCACTTATTTTTATATATACCGTTTATGACACAAAATACCAATTAGGGTATCTTCTTTATTTTAGAGAAGGGAATCAAGATCAAGTAGATATTTATCTTATGATTACAATTTGATTTAGTTAATTACAAAGATATACATTATTTGTAGACAACCCAAAGAAAAACTGATAACCAAATCGTGGCGTAGAATTACTCTCACACAAAGCACTACCAGTAGGGTACCATCTTCATTGGAGGGAAGTCTAGCGAGCTACCCTGAAACTTTATATTTCAATCTCAACTAAATCTATGATTCCATTACTATTTGACCAAAAATTTAAGAGTTAATTAAAAAATTAAGAATTATTTATAGAGAACCTTCGGATAAATTGATAATTGGTTCCCCTATCCTAGTCTCGACCTACTTCATCACAAAGCACCAATTAGAGTGTCCTCTTCATTGCAAAGAAGATGAGGGAGGTAGGCAAATCCTTATATTCCATTCTCAATATCATCTTCATCGAGTCAATATATCCTTTATTAAATCATGGCTAGGAAATTTTTTATAAAGTTATTTCCATTTTGAAAAATTACTCTCCACAAGAGTGGAAAGAAATTTGAAATATAACCTCAAAAAATTGTATTCAATCAAGGAAATATAGCGATATTTCACTTATATTGAAATAAGATTGCAACCACATCTATGTGGCTTCGACTCCTTTGGGTGTTGTGGTCTTGTTGGGTGTTTTAATTCCATTAATTGGATGTCCCAACCATGGCTCTTCAAATATGATCTTTCTCTTCAAGGTTATGATCCATCTTAATCTTCAAAAAATCTAAAGGGCTAGAGATGGTCGCAATATGACCATTCCTAATCTTCGCTTTAGGTATGATCTTTTGCTTCGCTTCAGGTATGATATTTTGCTTCAGCATTATGATCCATTTTAATCTTCCCTATGGAAAGTGACCAATAGGGGGGAGTCATATGATCCAGAATGTTCATGATCAAAATCTTGCTTACAGAAAACCTATTTCCTAGATATTTTGAATGTTTTTTTTTAGTTATTATTGAGCTCAATAAGGCGTTTCATAACCCAGTGTCACGTTGTCGTAGTTGATTGTTTGTAGTTTTTAATTGAGCAAGATGTGATTTTTTGGATTTTTTTAATGGTAATGGAAGGGCATTTGGAAATCTAAGGTGCCATGTTGTTAACAACAACAGAGGATGGAAAAACTTTCTTAATTGTAGGATGATGTTCTTCCTCATTATATGTATTAATTGTTAAATATAGATACAACTATTAATCGGTAGTGTAGAATACTAAAATTTCACTGTAATTTTGTAAATGTTGAATTTCTGAGTTGTTGTTTTATCTTGGTTCATTTTCCCATGATATCCTTTACTTCATGGTAATCTTGATAGTTGGAAATTAACAAATAGTATGGTAAATTTTTAATCATGTTTTGTAAAAAAATAATTTAAGTCTCGTTTAAACATTTGATTTAGATATGCAAGAAAGTTAGTGGTATGAATTTCATCCATTGATGTAGTGGCGACAACCATAATATGCTGGCATATTTCAATTTAGACCATTAGATCAAAAATATTAATTAGAACAAAGATTAAAGTGACCAATTCCAATAGGAGTAAATATGTACTATGTACTAATAAAGTAGTCTTTTGTATAACATTTAAATATTTAATTGTGGTGTGTTTTAAACATTTGGAGTTTTTATTTATTTATTATAATTCAAACTAAATTTACTTAAGCTAATAGTTCAATATTATGTATATTTATATGTTACCACAACCACATTTATAGCATATTTATATGTTAGATATATTTATATATTACCATAACCACATTTATATGTTTAAGCATATAGATAGACTTTAATGTTTATATGTCTAACCATATAGATAGACTTTAATGTTTCAATTTTTCATTATTAGATATAAACTCAAATCCTAAATTGTCTAAACTCTAATCTTTCAAATTTTCAAATCCGTCTTTAATAGTTTTGGAATTCAAGACACATTTATAGCCTCTCGTGATTTCTATATAATTAATTTGTGATTTGTATATAATTTTGATCTCTATATTTTAAATGAATTTAATAATTAACCACGTGTTTGTTTTCCATAGAAATCAAACTTCTAACTCAAAAAAAAAACAAAAAATTATTAGTCAAAAAGAAACATCTGGAATTATTAGTTGAAAAGAAACATCTTTCCATTGGAGAAAATATAAATTACATTATAAACGTCCCCATTGAAAAAAACATAAATTACATATTACAAAGCTGCCACTCTAACACAAACTGAATCCAACTCGTTAAACACAATATTGAAAAAAAGTAACACCATTTTTCTCAAATTTATATATGATTTTTCATGTATCAGACCGGGGAAAAAATTATGGGTACCATCCTCTATGCATTATTTAACTACTGACAAACCACAACCCGTTCATGATACCTAGACAAATTACAAAAACTCTACTATTAAACGGAAGAGGCCACAGTTGTGCTTCTCTTCTGAGGCTGGACTGCAGTTGTAGCTCTCGGGACGTAGGGTATCTTAGTAAGAACAATAATTTCCTCAGAAGAATCTAACGTGAATGAGAATGATGTACCCGAGCTTTGTTTCACATATAATAATGAGAAGGGACTTCAATATTTTATGTATAAATATAAATACAAGTAACCTTGACCTAAAACTGAAATTAAAATAATGAAATAATATAGCAGCGCTACACTTACTGACCACCGATATGGATCTCCTTGTTTGCCAACCTGCAGCCTTTCGAGATTGAAAATAGTGATGATGTGCAAGGTTTTCAACACGATGGCCAAAGATTGCTATGAGATTGAAAGTGAGAATGAAGATGACCACCCCATAATCGTCTAGAAACTAAACGAAACATTGTAGCAGGGAATTCATTCAACGCACGATGAGGAGTTAGAAATGTCCGCGGAAGAGAATGGAACCAGCTGCTCAAATTCACAAGCGACAAAAGAAATAATAATAAAAATTAATTTGTTATTCTGGATTTAAAAGTGACAAAGAATTAAAAAGTTTTAATATCAATTAAAAATATTCCTTCTAATATCAAATTTCCTCTATTTATTTAATAATAAAAAAAATTAATGGATCCCCATTGGAATATAGAGCAAGCCTATCCGTGTAAGTTTCTACGATTTTAATTTCAATATTAATTCACAAAATATTTATAATAAAAGGTTGAGATTTATTTAACGCCAGGTTTAACTTGCTCTATCAGTTTAAAAATAATTAAAACAGAAAAAATAAAGTTCCTACTCTTTTAATTTCACTATTAATTCACAAAATATTTATAATAAAGAAATGAAATTTATTTAACCCATGCTTAATTCAGGTTTAATTAATTGGTCAAGTCTCTTTTTTTAAAGCTGCTTTGCTATTAGGTTCACTAGAAGTAGCAAAAAGAAAAAGATGGAGTTTTATCTTAACCGGAATTATATTAATTTTTGCTTTTTAATTTAATTAAAAAGATGCTATATTCACATGTATTAAGATTCTACTTCTATTAAATTATTTATGACATTAAAATTTTATTATTATTTTTTCTTTCTCATGGCATGTTTTTTAAAATGTATATATATTTAACTTATATTAATTTTTTTTACAATAACAATTTAAAACAAAATTATATTTTGATTAACTTTTATGATTTTTTAAAATCTTGAGAATGTGAAATGTTTCATGAGGTTAGTGTTTTGATATTTACTATGTATTGATGCCTATTAGATTTACTAGTCATTTAGTTTATATAGTTGTATTAGTTAATAGAGAATATGTAATTCCTTTCTAAATATAGTTTAAATAATTAGAAAAATGTTATTATTCCCTCCACCCAAAATTCAATTCTATAACTTGTCAGTGATGACTTCAAACCTTATATAAATTTCCATAATATATATATTTCTTATATATAATATAAAAAAATAATTAAATATGAATATAATTAAAAATATTTTCATAATATACATTAATAAAAATATAATTTTTAACCTTTAAAAATATGAACAACAAATATATATTTCAATATAAATATTAAATACAATATTTCAATATCCTTTTTTAATTTGAATATTTGAATATATATATATATATATATATATATATATATATATATAAACATTTAATATCAATGCATTCTATCAACTTAATTTGAATATTTCAATATATATAAAAACATTTAATATCAATACATTCTATCATCTTGGTGCTTTCACAAGTCCACATATTAAACACATCATTAAATAAATATTAAATTTTTTTTGTTTACCATTCCAACCATAATGTTGTCTCTTTATACTTCTTGGCATACTTATATCATTAATGATTATAAATCAAAATAACGAGTCTACTATTAATTATTAGCACAAGCGATAGTCAGTAATTTAATGTTCATGACAATTGGATTGTGATTTATAGCAAAATCGATTATATGTGTGTTCAAAATTTACTTTGGATTTTCTTTTAAGAATTTACATTTATATGCTAGCACCATGCTCACTTAATACTTAATGAAAAGCCCGACTTCAGTCTTGAAAACAGGCCAATGGCTCATATTCATTTAATGGTTTTGGCCTTTTGGCCTAGGTGGTGGTCCTTCGTGCTTCGGGCTGTCCACTTCCCGTGCTACCCTCGGGATCCGTCTTCTCATCAACGGCTCTTGGCTTCTTGCTTCATCGAACAACGCTGGTGAATTCATTTCTTTATTTCCCAGGAGTATCGTCACTATCAGGTCTTTATGTCATTCCAGAGTGAAAGTAGCTCTATTCAGGGTTTCATGGGTGGGCTCCATGCCTTCTGGTTCATTTGATCACGGGCATAATATGTTTGTCTACCCTCTTAATCTTCCAGCATTATGGTTTTGTTTGGGTTGGTCTGACATTATGCATTCAATTCTTCTTAGTGCTGCCAGAGTTCCATTCTTTAGCAATGGGGCTTTCACCATGCTATACGAGGGTAAGTGCTTATGTAATCCTTTTGTTTTTTTTCTATTTTTAATATAACTATAGTTTTGATTAGACAAGGTTTATAACGCTATTTCCATCCCCTATGGCAGATTTCCTTTACAGGTTTAGGGGTTTCAGCTGTGCTATGGAGAAACCCTCAATCTGTCTTCGATTCGATCTATGGCCGAACCTTCCTTGCACTGGGTACTTACTCCTTTTTCTTTTCATTCTATAGAAGGTTTTGCGGCCAGAGAGCTGGGGTTTCTAAATCTTAGAGATTAATTTCTTGTAGGGTTTTTTCTGCCATTTGGAGCTATTGTCAAGCATTTCTATAGTTTTATGCATCCGATATCTAGGGTTGTCTTATGTGGCTTCAACCCATCACTTTGTAATTTTGGACGTGATTAAGCCATTGCTATGTGTAATAGAGGTTTTGAAACAAAGGCACAATTTGAACTTTATGTAAACATTTATATACATGTAAAGGCTCTCTTTGACTGCTACAGACTCTTATTTCTAAAGAGCGCATAATTTTACTTAGACTGTTTCTATCTAGAGGTGATGAACTTACGAGGGTTTTGATTGTATAATGTACTGAATCTTAGAACATATTTTAATACATGTTTTTTTTTATTAATTCGGAAGTATCAAGCTTTTGCAGCTTAGAATTTTCTCTCAGTTTGATATTTAGCTAGAATAATTCTTGTCTGCTTCTCTAATCAGGCTCAGAAATATAATTCTCGATAACTTTGGCTAAGGTTGTAGTCTATTTGGAACCTTTGGAAGTTGTGGTTACCTGTACTACATTTTAGCCCTTAAGATTAAGATTTACTGTTAATATTTGTATGAATTCGTGGTAATTTTCATAATTATTATGCGTATTCGCCATGCATTTATTCGACTAGGGTTAAAGAATTGAAATTTGATATATGGAAACGGAGTTGTGTAGGTTTTGATTGCAAAATGTTTATATATGTTGACCATTAACTATATATAGTTTCGGTTGTGCTTTCTTTCATGGAAACTTCTTTTATCTAGCAGTAATTGTTGACCTAAAATTTTTGGAAATAAATCTAGTAGAAAGATGATTGTCGTATTTCTTCAAGTTTAATTATTAAACTATGTTAAAAACTTTGTCTGGAATTTTATTGGTACTTATTGTTGAACTCGTATCCATTTATAGTTTTGTTTCACCTATTATTGTATTTAAGTTCTTGCTATCTTTTCACTGCAGTTTCTTTCTTGAATATAAAGATGGTTTTTCCTTCGTTTTCTATTAATCATTCTACTTATGCACCTATGAAATACTTTAAGGAAAGAAAACCATGTACTTAATTATACAATAGTAATCTACTAATACTACTCTTTAAACTATCCAATCTATAAAAGTTAACTTATTCTGTAGATTCAGAGAATAACTTCTACTCCTATGAGAAGAAGAATCTCCACTTATCTAAATACGTTGTTCCAGAGTTGAGTCTACAAAAAGTCCTACACTGTAATTTCCTCCCTGCCATGAGATTACTTGTTTTAGTAAATCTCCCCCCATTCTATTCCTGATTGCAGGAATTCTCTCTCTCCTCAGGTACCTAGTGTTTCCAATTATCTGGGCTTAACTAGACATAACTAGACATAGATATACCAAAATGTCTAACCTTTCAGCACAATTCTCTCCTCTTTCTCCTCCTAATATTAAATAACCTTATCCTCTTGAGTAAAAATACTCCAGAATTTATTTTTGGGACAGATAACTATCTCTCATAACTAATTCAACAAAAAAAAATAGTATTTACTAATAACTGCAAAATTCATCTTTCCATAACTAAATTCAAAAATAGTTTATAATTTAAAAAGTAGTAGTAGTTTGTTTGGTTACTGTAGAATAGATATTTACATTAATGGCGGATATTAAATCTCCCCCCTTAAAATGGAACATCATCCCGATGTTCTTCTCCTACAAATAGACCCAGAAATTTTTCTTTCATAACTTGCTTATCTTCTCAGGTGACATCTTCCGACCCATAGTGCTGCCACTGCACTTTAGCCTGGGTGATAACTGGTTTTCGCAACGTTACTTCTCTTCGATATAGTATAAGCAGAGGTTTGACCAAGAACTTGCCTTTCGGTTCGACCTGGACATAGCAACAAAATGTGTTGAGTCATTAACCAGTTTTTTAAATATATATTTATAATATATATATATATATATATATATATATATATTACCTAAATTTCTTTCCATTTGATTACGTTGTTAGCGTCATAAACATATTTCTTAAGTAGAGAAACATGAAAGACATTGTGTACATGAATGTGACTAGGTAAGGCAAGTTGGTAAGCCACCGGTCTGATTCGAGCTAGGATTTGAAAAGGTCTGCAAAATTGAGGTGCTAATTTAGCACACCTGGTCAATTGCAAGGTGATTTTCTTGGCTCTTACTTGAATGTAGACATGATCCCCTACTTGAAATTCCCAGAAGCTCCTCTTCTAATCAACAAAGTTCTTTTTCTGGTCCTGAGTAGCCTTTAAATTGATTCGTATCTTTTTCACCATTTCCTCCATCTCTTCTAACATGTCTGGCCCTAGAAAGAGCTTATCCTCCAGTCCACTCCAACTCAAATGTGTCGTGCACTTGCACCTGTATAATACCTCAGAGGGACTCATCTGTAAGGATGCATGGTACCCGTTTTTATAGGCAAACTCCACGAGGTGTAGATAATATTCCCATTTAGTGGGCTCCCGCATTACATAAGTTTGCAGCATGTGTCCAACAACTTGATTTACTCGCTCAGTTTGCCCATCCGTTTGCAGATGGTACGTAGTAATGAAGTGTAGTTGTGTGCCCAATCCCTCAAAGAGGGCTTTCCAAATGGTTGATGTAAATTTTACATCTCGGTCGGAAATGATCTTCTTGGGGATTTCGTGTAGTTTAAAAATGTTCCGCATAAAAATGTTGGCAATTTGGACTACCTTATAAGTTGACTGGATAGGTATAAAATGAAAAGATTTTCTTAATTTGTACACCATCACCATGATGGAGTCGTTTTTCTTTCTTGATTTAGGCAGCTCGGTAATGAAATCAATAGATATTGTTTCCCATTTCCATTCTAGGATAGGCAGAGGGTGTTGTAATCTTGCTAGATGTTGGTGCTCAACTTTCACTTGTTGGAACTCCAGGGACCTGGCTAAATATTCTATCACCTCTTTTTTCATACCAGGCCAGAAAAATTCCTTCCATAGAGCATAAATCATTTTTTAGTATCTGGGCTGGCCTACATAAGGAATCTTATGATATTCATCTAAAATTATATTTTTAAGATGTTTTTGGTTAGACACATATATCCTCTTCCTATAAATCAACAATTTTTCCACATTTATTCCATAACCCAATTGATGTTCATGGATGTTTGGAATTTTTGCTTGTTGCCATAAATGTTTATATGTTGAACCCTACATGGCTGATTCTTGAATTTGCCCAAAAAAGAGTTCGTGATTCACTAAAAGAAATTTCATATAAACAATTTACCTTCCGACTTCAAGCATCTGCCACCTAATTTTCTTTTCCTTTCAAATGTTTGATTTCGAAATCGAATTCACTTAGGAAATCTACCCAACGAGCTTGCTTGGCATTTAAAGTTGGCTATTTGAAGTAATTAATCAGACTATGGTGATGAGTCATCAACAAAAATTTCTTACCTAATAGGTAATGCTGCCACATTTTTAAGGCATGAATGACCACTGTCAGCTCCAAGTCATATGCTGAATAATTTTGTTCATACTCTTTAAGCTTTCTGGATTCGTAGGAAACCACTCTGCCTTCTTTCCTTAATATGCCACTTACACCTTCCATACTAGCATCTGTACAAACTACATATTCTTTGTTGGGATTGGCAATGCTCAGAATAGGTGTTGTGGTAAGAAGATGCTTGAGTAGATCAAAGCTCCTTTGGTAGTCGGGGGTCCATTTGAAATCTTTTCCTTTTTTTGTAGAGAGGTAGTAGGATATGCCACTCTAGAGAAACCCTCCACAAATCTCTGATAGTAACCCGCTAGGCCCATAAATGATCTTATGTCGGCTACATCCTTTGGTACCAACCATTTCATAATTGTTCTTATCTTTTCCGGATCTATGACAATTCCATCCTTGGTGATGACATGTCCCAAGTATTATATTCGCTCCTTAAAGAAATCACATTTACTGTACTTGGCGTATAGTTGGTGTTCTCTTAGGACTTGCGAAACAACACAGAGATGCTCCTTATGTTTTTCCATGTTCTGAGAGTAGATCAGTATGTCATCAATGAAGATTAATACAAATTTATCTAAGAAATGATGGAATATGTTGTTCATGAGACACATGAAGGTTTCTAGGGTGTTAGTTAGCCCAAATGGTGAAACCATGAAGTCATAATGTCCATAATGCATCCTGAATGTGGTTTTTGTAGTATCTTCCTCCTTTATTCTCATATGATGATACTCAGAGTGGAGATTGATCTTTGAGAATACGATTACACCTTTCACCTGGTCAAATATCTCATCTATATGGGGAAAGGGGTATTTGTTTTTAATGGTCAGCTTGTTTAGATGGTAGTAATCCATGCACATCCACAGGGTTCCATCTATATTTTTAACAAATAATACCAGATCTCCCCAAGGGGACACACTGGGGCGGATATACATTTTATCAAGCAACTCTTGGAGTTTCATTTTTAATTCTGTTATCTCTGGTATGCTCATTCAGTAAGGTGCTTGAGAAACTGGTGCAACTCCAGAATTAGTTCAATGGTAAAATTTATGTCTCGCTTTAGGGGTAGGCCCGATATTTCTTCGGGAAATACATCTGGAAAATTTTGTATCATAGGTATATTCTCTAGTGATATAGATTTAGATTTAGAGTCAGAATACCCTACTTGTAATGCATAAACTTGATAACCTTTTCTGATGCATTTGGCTAATTTGGAGGCTGTTATAGGCCTTAATTGTAGAGGTTTCTGAACACCTTGAATTTCATGTTTCTCCCCTACCTCATCTCAGTAGCTAATAGTTTTTGTTCTACAATCTATGAGGGACCAATGTTTCTCCAACCATTCCATGCCTATAATAATGTCATATGACCCCAGGGGTAACACATTCAAATTAGCTATAATAGGTTGACTAACTAATTTTAAACGGCAGTAACTTACTTTAGATAAAACTCTCATTTTTTCTCTTGTGGCTAGCTGTACTAATCATGGGTTTTTAAATTTAACAGCATGTAATATACATCATTCCACTATCCTGGGAATAATGTAACTTAAAGTGGCCCCGACATGTATTAAAATAGAACAGGTCTCGTAAAAAATAGTACCTTTAAATTCAACCATGGTTGGTTGAAACTTTGCCTGATGATCTTTAAGAGCCGCGTTAATTTTAGGGATGCTCCTTGCCACTTCTCCTACAATAGATGCCTCTTGAATTTGTGAGATCTAATTTTCTCCCTTGCGGTGCGGACAGTTTTTGACATAATGCAGGCATCCACATCCCCAACACTATATAGGTGGTCTCTTAGTTAATTCTGCTTCGTTTCTGCCAACTTTCTCATTTGTATTGGTTTCTCCTAGTACTTTAAATCTAGGCTTATTCACATTTTGGTTAGTTTTCCCTTTATATAATCCTCTGTTGTTGGTGCCCTTATTCCTCTTGTGGCTGCGAATAAATTTACTTCCCTTTTTGTTAACCCACCTTTTACTCTATCTGATAGACTTTTCAGAATCTTTTCTTGCTCCTGCATCAATATTTTGTGGTCTGCCCGGAGTCAGGCCATTTAACCTTTCAATTCTTTGACAGTCACCCGGATATCTGTGTTGGGATTTTACGGCTCATCACCCAGCTGCACCCAAACCTTAGGATTGCCTTCCTGAAATGATGTTAGTCCTATTCCCAATACGAAACCATGTGGTAGATTTCCAGTTCACCTCATGCTGATTGTTTTCTACCTCCTATGTGCACAACACTAAGTTTGTTAATCCTTATTCTAAAGGTCTCATTTTTGGAAACCTGAGCACTTTGATACCATATGTCACACATCCACATATTAAACATATCATTAAATATATATTAAAAAAAATTACCATTCCAACCATAATATTGTCTGTTTATACTTCTTGGCATACTTATATCATTGATGATTATAAATCAAAATAATGAGTCTATTATTAACTATTACCACAAGCGACAGTTAGTACTTTAATGTTCATGACAACTGGATTGTGATTGATAGAAAAATCGATTATAATATATGCGTTCAAAATTTACATTGGATTTTCTTTTAAGAATTTACATTTATATGCCAGTACCATGTTGGACTTAATACTAAATGAAAATCCCAGCTTCAATCTTGAAAATTGGCCAATGGTTCATATTCATTTAATGGTTTTAGCCTTTTGGCCTAGGTGGTGGTCCTTCATGCTCCAGGTTGTCCACTTCCCATGCTGCCCTAGGGATCCATCTTCTCATCAATGGCTCTTGGCTACTTGCTGCATCAGACAACGCTGGTGAAGTCGTTCTCTCATTTCTTACGAGTATTGTCTCTTTCAAGTCTTTGTGTCATTCCAGAGTGAGATTATCTTTGTTCAGGGTTTCATGGTTGGAGTCAGTGCCTTCTAGTTCCTTTGATCATGGGCGTAATATGTTTTCCTACCCTCTTAGTCTTCCAACATTATGGTTTTGTTTGGGTTGGTTCGACATAATGCATTCGATTCTTCTTAGTGCTACCAGAGTTCTGTTCTTTAGCAATGGGGCTTTCACCATGCTTTATGAGGGTAAGTGCTTCTATAATCCTTTCATTTTTTCTATTTTGAATATGACTATAGTTTTGATTAAACGAGGTTTCTAACATTATTTCCATCCCCTGTGGTAGATTTCCTTTATAGGTTCAGGGGTTTTAGCTGCACTATAGAGATTAATATTTTGTAGGGTATTTTCTGCCATTTGGAGCTATGGTCAAGCATTTTTATAGTTTTATGCATGTGATATCTAGGGTTGTCTTATACAGCTTCGACCCATCACTTTGTAAATTTCAACTTGATTAAGCCATTTTTCTGTTTAATAGAGGTTTTGAAATAGAGGCACAGTTTGAACCTTATGTAAACATTTATATACATGTAAAGGCTCTGGTTGACTACTACAAACTCTTATTTCTAAAGAGCGTGTAATTTTACTTAGACTGTTTTTGTCCAGAGGTGATGAACTTATGAGGATTTTGATTGTCTAATGTACTGAATCTTAGAACATATTCTAATACATGTTTGTGTTGTTAATTTGGATGTATCGAGCCTTTGCAACTTAGATTTTTCTCTCAATTTGATATTTAGCTAGAATAATTCTTGTCTGCTTCTATAATCAAGCTCAGAAATCTAATTCTTTATAACTTTCGCTGAGGTTATAGTCTATTTGGAACCTCTAGAAGTCGTGGTTACTTGTACTACATTTTAGCCCTTAAGCTTAAGCTTTCATGTTAATCTTTGTATGAATTCGTGGTAATTTTCATAATTATTATGCATATTCAGCATGCATTATTCGACTAGGGTTAAAGAACTGAAATTTCATAGATGGAAACAGAGTCATGTAGTTTTTATTGTAAGAGGTTTAGATATGCTAACCATTAATTATATATATTTTCGGTTGTGCTTTCTTTCATGGAAACTTATTTTATCTAGCAGTAATTGTTTACTTGAAATTCTTGGAAATAAATTTGGTAGAAAGATGATTGTTGTAGTTCTTCCAGTTTAATTAATAAACCATGTTAAAAAACAGTGTCAAGAATTTTATCAGTACTTACTGCTGAACTTCTATCCATTTTTAGTTTTGTTTCTCCTATTATTGTATCTAAGTTCTTACTATCTTTTCATTGCAGTTTCTTTCTTGAATATATAGATGGGTTTTCTTTCATCTTATGTTAATCATTCTACTTATGAACCTATGAAATACTTGTAGGAAAGAAAACCATGTACTTACTTATAGAAAAATTATCTACTGATATTGCTCTTTAAGCTAGCCAATATATAAAAGTTAACTTATTCTGTAGATTCAGATAATAACTTCTACTCCTATCATAAGAAGAATCTCCACTTATCTGAATATGTTGTTCCAGAGTTGAGTCTACAAAAGGACCTGCACTTTAATTTCCTCCTTGCCATGAGATTACTTGTTTCAGTAAATACCCCCCGTGCTATTCCTGGTTCTAGGAAGTCTCTCTCCCCTCAAAGACCTAGTGTTTCTAACTATCTCGTCTTAATGAGACATAGCCATACTAGACTGTCTGACCTTTCAACATAGTTCCCTCCTCTTTCTCCTCCTGATCATACCCTTAACCTCTTGAGTAAAAATACTCCAAAATTTAGTTTTGGGACAATATCTGTCTCTCATAAGTAATTAACCAGTAAAAACAATATTTACTAATAACTGCAAAATTCATCTTTCCATAACTAAATTCAAAAATAGTTTAAAATTTAAAAAATAGTAACAGTTTGTTTGGTTGCAGTACCATAAATATTTACATTAATGGGGGATATTATAGTGCTAGTTCTAATAATAGTAAGATACATTTTAAGGTAAAATACAATAATGTATTGAAAAATAAATAATTGTTAAAGTTTAAAAATATTAATAAGAAATTATTTTTTCAATTTAAATATAATGTTTTAATATCGTTTTAACTTGGATATTTTGATATATATACAAATTTAATATTCATAGATTCTATTATTTTGATGCTAAAGATAGTAAGATGGTTTCTTCGATTAGAAACGATACCACATGCAATTATTTAGGTTCCCTTGGGGTTTAGGGGTATTTGATATCATGTAGTTGGTAGATTTATAGAGCATTACAAAATAATTGATATGTATCAAACCCCATGGTATTAAGGCTTTGATAACAAAGTGATCCATTGTAAGATATGTGATATTTTGTTCAGATTGTGATACCAAACTAATCTATCATGAAATCTTATCCATATTGGGTTTCAACCTATCATATATGTTTTGGATAAGGGTTAAATATCTTACAATAAAATTTCACATGTTATGTGAATAACATGTTTAATAGGGTCAAAATATATTACAACAAAATTCGAGATTTGATTTGGACTAGATATGGATGCCTTGGTTATGTTTTGATATCTCATTTTTTTACAAATATGTGAAGCTGAGGGGATTGATGTCCCATTTAAGTTGGTGTTTGTAAATAATTATCAAAATGGGTTGATATTTGCAAAAAACGTTTATATATAGCTTTTCTTGTTTTTTCTCGAAAGAGTTTTCACATATATCTTGTGTCATAATCTACTTATGAGATTATTTTTTCTACAATTCTTGAATGTTTAAATAAGTAAAAATGATCTTATATTGACGCACCTCTCCATAAGTGTAAATCCAATAATTGGCATCAAAAAAAGTTTTTTAGAACCAACCTAACCAATGGAAGAAATATTTGAGAGGGACCATAGCCATTCAAGGTGATTATTTTGCAAATAGGGCTCCAGTCTTTAATGGAACAAATTATTTTTTCTAGAGGGTAAGGATGAGCACTTACCTAATTTCTCTTGGTCTTGACATTTGGTTATCTATACTTAATATTTTAAAATTTTTAGAAACTCCCACATAAGATGGTAATTATATTTTTCCAAAGGTAATGTAGAGTGAGTCTCTAAAAAACATTTGGGACAAGCTTCAAAACATCTATGAAGGAGATGGAAAGGTAAAGAGGGGAAATTTTAAAACTCATGGAATACAATTTGAGAGCTTGAAGATGAATGATCAAGAAAACATTCCCGCCTTCTTCCTTCATGTAGAGGAGATTGTTAATAGTATCATAGGCCTTATTGAAAATATTGAGGATTCAATGAGTTTGTAGAACTTGCTGACATCTCTCCTCAAGATTTAATGGAAAGGTATTAAACTTTAAAGAAATGAAATATTTGGAAAAAATGAAGGTAGATGAACTACATGGAATTCTTCTTACATATGAAATAAATAAATAAAAAAACAAAAACAAAAAAAAACACAAGATTAAAGGAAGCAACCTTTAAGGCATCAAAGAAGACAAAAGGACACAAGGCCTCTGATTATTCCCTCTATGGATCAGATGCAAAAGAAGCTCAATTTGTGAGAAATCTAAAAACAGGACTTGGAAAATATAAAAGTAAGCTACCTTTCAAATGTTTCAATTGTGGTAAAATAGGTTATATTGCAGCTAAATTTCCATACGAAGAATTAGAGGACAATGATGATGAAAAAGAACATAAAAATGGAAGAAAATCTCATAAACATAAAAATGGAATATATCTTAAGAACAAAAGCTATTTTTCCAAAGATGATAATAGACAATTAGAAGAGATTGGTGGATATGCATCCAATGATCACAAAGGATAATTCCTATTCATACCCATGGCTACTCAAAATTCTTATAAGAAAAAGTAAAGAAACAAGAAAGAGAAAATAGATTTGTTGGCATTATGGAAAATTTGTTGGCCTTGATGTCAACCAGGATCATGGTCTTATCATACTCTTGGTGATTAGAAAAATAATTGTAGGAGGATGTGAAGGTGCCTAGAAATGTGATATATTATGAGGATGACATGTTACTAAGGTGTGCATGATGATTATAAAGGCTTTATAGGTGTTGGAGATGTAGTAAAGACAAACAACAAAGTTCTACATAGAGAGGTGATGATTTTTCCTCAAATAGAGTATCTTCTCTAGGAGATATTTAAGGACAAAGCAAAGTTACTATATCTTCACTAGGTTTCCCATGTTGTTATTGCAAATATCTTCTCTCGGATCCAAGCATATCCTCACGAAGATGCCTATAGGTGAAGAAAATTTAAAAAATATGGGCCAAAACACTGAATTTCCCAAGGTAATGATGTGATTGAATGGGTTTAATGTATATTTGATCTAATCAAGAAAGCCCATCAACACAAAAATGGTTTTTCTTGTGGAAATGACAAGGATGAAAGATTATAACTACATAAGGAGATGAGTCAATGTGCAGTTGAGTGTGATCAATCTAAGGTTTGAGTAGTGATGTGACCAATGTTTTTATTTGTATTTTATTGCTCTAGAACACGTGTTGCTACAATCTAGAATGAACATGCGTATAGAGTGAGTATGAAAGTGTGAATTGAGAATTGTTAACCTAGTGCATAATTGTCCTACTAACTAGTGCATAGATGTAGAGTAGTAGGGGGTTAATTGAAATATATGTGATCTGAAATAGAATTGGTAGAGATCTTATTGCTATAGGAGTATTTATGCAATGGGGAAAATATGAAGGTAAAAGTATGTATGTGTTTTGAGACCAATGGATTAATATGTTGACCAAGATTGTTGTTTGACAGGTGTGTATGCACAAGTGTGGTTGTAGCTAAATATTTCCTGCAATGGGCCAATTGTTGTTGATGCAGAGGGAAAGTATTATTGACTTTTAATTAATTTCAGTGCAAATTATTTGAGTATGTAATGGTGTAAATAAAGCCCAAATTGAAGATTGATCATGAGTTTAGAGACAAAAAGTTTTTATTTAACTTTATAGAATGTGATTTCTAGAGATATGTGGATTGGAGTATTATACGGTTGAGAATAAGTTGTGATTATTTTTGTTATTTTTTGGATAGTGGTAAAAAGTTGATCACAATGTGTGCTAACACTCATATTACATATATAGTGCATTAGAATATCTGTAAGCTAATAATGTTTGCTACAGGGAATGGTTCATTAGGCCAAGTCTAGTACATAGAGGACATAATTTTTTATGATGTGTAGGGGTCAAATGATAGAGATCTGAGTTCTATAGAGATCAATAAATAATTTTTGTCAATGGACAAAGTATGATGGAGGCTATGTGTTGATTTTATACGATAGTCTCTATTATGAATTGTTTGTATTGCAGGAGTGAATGAATTTGATGTAGAAAGGCTAAATCTATGTGCTATCGATATGCCTTGATAATATTGTTCACTATTGAAATACTTGTGGTTTGCATTTTTGTTCATGGTTTGAGCACAATGATTTGATCAAAAGTGTAGATTTGATGTAGAGCGAATTTATATCTTGTTCGTGTAATAATTATGCAATGATCATTTATGTGCTGATTATTTATGTATGATTCTCTAACATTGATTTGAATAATAGAGAGACATATTTTCATGTTATTGATGTGATTGTTGATGCTAGAGAGTTGGTGATTTCTCTCTATGGCTTTGTAGCTCGATGACTTAATGAGCTAAGTTGATTTTTTTTTGTTACTCTAGTGTTGACATATTAATGTGTTTGATGCAAGGGTTTGAGATTGATTGGTGACACAATATTGAATCTAGACAATGAATGAACAATATTGCAGGACTTATAGTGTCTTGGTCATTAATTTAGTGAACAAAGTTCAATACCTGAGCTTGGTCAAAGGGTGAATGTTTTATATAAGAATCTTTGGTTGCTTAATGCATATAATTATGTGGTCTTGAGATAGTTATTTCTTGTCATCAATGTGTTCATCATATCTAGAAATAACATGTATGGAAGTGTTATGAGATGATTGTTTTGTATGCAAAGATTGTATTTGTTGAAAAAGGAGAGGCATGTTTATGATGTTGGAATTGTATGCAGTGATAAGTTGTGTGAAGATTTACATGATGGTTGTTTGAGTATTATTTGATAATTGAGAGAGGTTTTTTCATAGTTACTACTAGTTATTAATGTTTATTAGTATATTATCATTTCTAGGCTTAAGTATTAATGTATCTTAGAAGTTAACTTAATCAGTAGCGTTAAGATTGGATTTTGGGAAAAATTTCGATTCTTCTAGGGTTTCTGACATATTTGATCATGTCCATAACTTTTTTTTATTAATGAGTTAGGGATTTTCTATAAGTATGATTCTAAGGTTTCATCTCATGGGTGAGGAGAGAGTATCTTCAGATTCATTTAGTGCATGATAACTATTGTCTTCTTCATGAATGATGATTTAATGTGATAATTGTGGTTTTCGTAACCACATTTTGAATTCCATTCCTTTCCATTTGCACCTTTGGAGTCAGAGGAATCATCAAATTTTTTGGAATTTCCTTCCTTGTGTTATTCAAAATGCACCTTTCCATTTCCTTTTTGCATGGACTTTGGATTAATTGTGTTGTTTTTCTCATGTACAAAAAGTGCGTGCATATTGGAACCCTTGATTGTCCCCATTTTTATGATCTTATCTTGCTCATACATTAAGTAATAAATAAACTAATACAAGTTATGAATTTTCCATGCACCTCCTGAAGTGAATCTCAGTTTATGGAATGTTGAAACAAACAAAACATAATTCAAACCAAGTTTTTCAAAAATAAAAATGATTAACTGATTTTGTTGAGTCAATTTGTCATTGCCACAACCCTTTAGTTCAATAATAAGGGACCTAAACCTCATAAATAATCCTTGGATGTTTCTAAAGATTCTTGGGCCCAAGGAATTCAACTCTACCTATGTAGCCATTGGTATTTGCTACAAGCCTTTGCATATGATCCCACTAGCACAAATGGGTCCAAAATATGATGGCTATTATTTGGATATGTAACTTATCAGTGTCGCTTATTTGACATATTGGTTCTCATCAAATCATCACAGGAATTCTATTGAATAGTCAACAATTTAGTAACAATCAGATATTTGATGGTATAGATCTTGATTATTCGACACAAGAAAAGGCCGAAATGGTCATTAAAAAATTGACATTTTCATGTTGATTTTCTGATGCTATAAATTGTCGTATATCTGACGCACCAAACATTTAATATCTAATAGGTTTTCCATCGGATATTAGATACATAGTTAGTTCTTTCCGACAGGAAAAACTGACATTTAGGTGTTGGGTAATCGAAGTAATAGGTAAATTGTGCCACATGATTTTTATCACTTCGAAACTCCCTTCTATTGGTATTTAGAAACTTATTTTATGCATATGCATCAGATAATTAGTGTGAAGTTGAATTATTTCGGCAATAGTTTTGAATATCATACGCATCATTCCATTGGTTTGGGGCATGTAGGCCAATGGTAACATGTCAGGTATTCGATGGATGAGTGCTCTATTTGATGGGAGTGTCAAACAACCAATGCTTATGTCCGTCGATTGTGGCATTGGATTTTTGATGAGTACACTGACTGATAGAAGTCAAATATTCGATGGCCAACCTGTGCCTTCAAATATTTTACTGGAGTCTGTGATTTAAATATATATATATATATATATATATATAAGTTTCACCTACTTTGATTCCTAGGTGAAGAGTAACGGGTTGTTCATAGGGTAAGTGTTGTACAAACCAACAAAGCATTCATTAAGCAAGAAGCAAGTGTTTTCAAAGGCCTATCCTAGGTCTCAAGTCTGTTCATCCAACAAGGTTCTCTAGCCACCCACACCAAATAATCCAAGCCACCATCTGGAGGTTCAATGCCACAGGAGCATGATACTACAAGTATTCCATCAACTAATCAATGATCCATCCATTTGATGCTTTATAAGATCAGGTCATGGGGTATCATTCCCTCAACTAGGATGAAGCATTAAAGAAAGTAAATAGACTATGGAGAACATGCTTGTAAGCAGTAAAGAGTGTTCCTACTAAGATGAATATTCCTAAAGTAAAGTGTGATAAGCAAAGCAACTTTTGGTTGGCCTTGTCTGGGCATCATATGCTTCTTATAAATATCTGTTGATCCCATCCAACCTTTATGATGGCCCATAATTGAGTTGTTATATATGTAGAAGTTGTTCAAATATGTAAAACTTTTTTGAGTGGTTTCTCTTTGTGTTGTTTTTTTGTAGATCACATATATGAAATTAAAAGTGTCCACACTATCATTCACATCTACCCTCCAAAAAGGATAAAAGGTTCTAACACACATAACTTATTACAAATTTATTCTTTTGGCATCAATGTTTTTTAAGTCATAATGTTTTCATAAAAATATATCAATAGGCTAATGGAATTACATTTTAGCACACACACAAACCATTAGGTTCAATCTTTCAGTAGATGTGCCTAGATAAAATTTTGATTATGATAACATGTAGATATTTTGAGATGCCACAAAATTAAGTATCAGACAATATGCTATAAAATTCAAATGATAAAGTTATGATCCTTCCATGTTACAGGCAAAGAACCTTGGTGATTTCTAAATGTTTTATGTTTACAATTCGCTGCCCCTAAGGCATTCACATGATATGAAAATCACTATTATTTCATATTTAAACATTATTAATAATACACATAATTATCCAACAACCCTCTCTACATGTATAGATCTCACCCATATACTAGATTTCCTATAAAAAAATCATGGGTAGCTTCCTTATGAGGAAACAATTCATCAATGTATCAAAAAATTGATAAGGTTACCTCATAAATGAAACATTCTCCTTTTATGCTTGAATATGTAAGTCACCATTCTCTAATGTCTGAAATTTAAAACATACAAGAGGTTGCATAGATATAATGGAAGACAATTTCCTTTTATTGGAGAAATTCAACCATAAATGACCCAAAATAATGAAATATTTCCTTTAAACAATAATGTCTCACTTCTTCTCAAGATTATCCTACTCTTCAATGCAAGATCACTTCAATTCAATCCAAAGATTAGAAAAGGATGCAAATATATATTGAAATGATCAATGATAATAAGGCAATGAACAAACCAGGAGAGAGTCTCAATTCTTTATACCATTTTTGTGTTAGAATTGTGTGACCTTCTCTATTCTAATTTACTACTTATGCATTATTGCATTTAGTTTGTCTACTATGGGGCATACTAATATGGATGGAATGCCCCATAATTTAGGTTGACTAACTTATTTCATGTCTGAGTGGCATTTCCATTTAAAAAAGTGGTGCTTAAATTTTTTCCTTATGTTCTTGTGCTCATCATTTAATTTTATATATTATCCTCGATGCCTAATTAGAAAAATAAGAACATATACTTCAAATTAATTTACCTTTAGTTTCTCTCTTTGACATAAAAAATTGTTTAGTTATCTCGAGACAGTAAAGGGTCGGTTCACTGCAGGTGGTTGACACTGGCACAAAATATTATCTTGTGGTCATATATTTAAGTGGTTTTTTGTCTCCATTTTAATGTGTGTGGCTTATTTTATCCATTGTAAAGCACATTGAATGGAAATATTGGCCAAGGATAATAGATATATCTATTGGAAGTCGACTTTCTTGATTATAGATTTTGTAGCATAAATTTTGGATTTTATGTGTGGTTGTTATTTCTACTATTTTCTCGTATGAATTTAATAGGGTATCAAAGTTCAAGTAGACCTAGACTCTCTTAGGAGAATGGTATGAGAATGGGAGCCATGGAGAATGTGTATGGAGTTCATTAGGTTAAAGTTTAATGCACAAAACATGACAGTTTCTGAGTAGGTTGGAATGGAAATTGAAAGAGGAAGGGAATTTGCAGTTTTTTGTTGTTTTGGGGTCCATACTATATATTAAAAATACGAAAGTATTTGCCGAAGAACTTCCCACACAATGGTGATGAAATGCTAGTGGTTAAAGCAAGAGTTAGCAGAAGAACATTGAGGCCAAGTGGAATGACGTGAAAATATTGCATGTGAAGGCCTTGATTCAAGGATTCATCTATTAACGTTGAGACATGACCTTAGGTGATACAAGTAAGGGTCTATTTTAACAATCCCAGGTTACCAGTTAAACTTAAAGGTGGGATTCTTAGCTTAACCTTACCTCAATCAAGGGTCAGTTTACTGTAACTAGTTTATAATGGCACATGATATTGATGTGAAGGAGGCCTATTTAAATAGCCTCAACTATCTGGTGTTCACTGGATTGGCCAAGGGTAATGAATATATGTTTGTGTGGTTTTCCCTGCTATGGGTTTCCACTTTAGATTGGGTCTTTGATATATGGCCCATGGTGCATGCTTATGTTTATCTCTCTCCTACATATGTAAAATTCAATAAAATGGGAAATGTACCAATAGCCATCATCCTAATGAGTGTATTGAACCTAATGTTGAGATTTGTGTATATGTTCCTATAGTAGAGTGAATTGGCTTGTGTCACAGTATAAGACAAAATTTTACTATGTCATGCATGTAAGTTTTCCAAAACAAAGAAAACATATCATAATTATAAAATACATACAAAAAAATAGAATAGAATAACTATATACATTTTGTGTGTTAAAAAAGTATAATCTTCAGCAATAGTTGTCAATTTATAACAACAATTCATGTCTCATTCTAATTTTGTATAAGTTGAATAACTTCAAGAACCTAAGGAAATAACCTAATCATTTACTTTGAACATTATTTTTTATGTGATGTATACAAACTTAACAAACTATGTATTGTCCTAGTGAAAACAATGACATGACATGTTAGTTTGACTCATAGGACTTGACATATTAATAAAAGAATTACATGACTTTGCCTCATAGTTGCTGATGTAGTCTATTGACTTGTATTCTAATCTCAATGAACATTCTATATCCTATAACTTGTTAAGACCTTACTTTTGTCTTATAACTATGATCATTATTGTATTATAACAAGGTTACAAACAATGCCTTGGTTTACATAGTGAGTATGCTATGATAAGATGTTTGAATTTGACATTTTATGACAGTGATACATTACTATTTATTTGACAGTTTGACTTATTATACAATGACTTTGATATATTAAACTTGACATAGAAACAATGACTTGAAGATAACTACTAACTTAACATAGTGACCTTCTGAGTTGTAAAATTAGTTTCTGAGTATAGATATGCACACATGACAGTGTCTTGGATAGTTGTACATTGATATGGTCTTGTGTTAATGTGACAACCATAGTGCATGAAGCAACATCACCTTTGGACTATGTTGTAATATAGAATATTGAGCTATGAAAATATGAATTGATAAACCTAACATTGATGCATTACCATGAAAATTACTATGATGAGTTACTTGATTTGACTTAACTCGTTTGACTATGAAATTGATAATGACAATGTTGACATGTAATGAGACAACAATTGAAATAGTCCCAGTTTGTAAAATATGTGAGTTGAATACCTCCACCTTCGGAATAATGGGAGTCACGGAATAAAGTCCTTATTTCATAGTTATGATATAGGACATGCATTAGTGGTGTGTAATCGTTACTACCCAACACTAATCCTTCTGAATTCTACTTAAACTAGTACAAATGTAAGTGGACTTATTGATATTAATTAACTTAAAAATTACCCACTTTTGGAGAAAAAAATAATATATTATTATTTAATTTGGTGATTAGGAAGAATATTTATTTTGAAATGTCCAAAATGTGACACATAGGTATGTTGAGTAATTCTTTATTAAAAAATTACATTGAAAAAAATGAAAGGATGCCACATAGGTGGTTAATAAGGACTAATTTTAGGAAATTAGAAAATATAATTTTTTTGTGAGGGGTTATATTGCTAGACTTATATATTTTACATATAGATGAGACCTCCATGGGCTTTTTTTTAATGGAGAAATACCATTATATAGAAATAATATTGAAATTATGTTAAATCGTAGTGAAGTTTGAGTCACTATGTGAGTTAGTTCTGGAAGGAGGTTGAGTAATTCAAAACTAAATTCCCTTGTCAAAGGATGAAAAGTACAGTAGGTGAGAAAAACCATCTACTAAAACATATTCTATCTTTCGTTTTATTCTAGTTCTTTATTGACCCCATACAACTTAGTGTTCTTGAGGGAAAAATGTTTTCCTTGAGTGTGATTAGCCAGCCCATCAAGTCGGCCCCACAAGAGACACTTTAACCCCACCAAAAAACTATATAAAGGAGAGGTATTTGACCTTGTTTGAGTCACATATACAATTCAGTCTCTTAAAGAAGTTTAAGGAAAATTTAGAGTGAGAAAAAGGTGAAGGATAGTGAGGAAAGAAAGGAGGTCTATTTTTTGGGTTTGTGCATCAATTATTTGTTTAGGAAGCTCGCGTGTATGGGAAGAAAGCTATTTCTGTTCAGATTTTGAGCTAGAGAGGGGAAACATATTGAGTTATAGAGAGAAGTATTTTTGTTTGGGTAGTTGGCCTATAACTTGGTGAGTTGTCTTGATGAAAGGTCTTGGAAGTCTTCCTTGAATTTCTATAAGAAGAGAAGTTCTTGGGATTTTCCCCTTGGAGGGGTTTTTCCCTAACTTGGAGCCTATTTATGGTGTTCTTGTTAGCATTGTGATATTCTTTATTGGAATTATCTTGATGATGAACATATAATAATTATGATGATGAACTAACATTATATCACAAGAATTTTCAATATACCATGATAAAACATTATAGAAGAAACCCTAATTTTGATTGGCCTAGTTTTTCTCAACATCTATTGTCTTGGAATATTTTCAATGTAGAAATAAAAAAAATATTGAAATCAAATGCATCATAGAAATAATCATGCACCTTGAGTAGTATTTTGATGATTTTGTTTCGCATATATGACTCCGTACAAATGTAAGTGGACTTGTTGATATTAATTAACTTAAAAATTACCCACTTTTGGAGAAAAAAATAATATATTATTATTTAATTTGGTAATTAGGAAGAATATTTATTTTGAAATATCCAAAAATGCGACACATAGGGAAGTTGAGTAATTCTTTATTAAAAAATTACATTGAAAAAAATGAAAGGATGCCACATAGGTGGTTAATAAGGATTAATTTTAGGAAATTAGAAAATATAATTTTTTGTGAGGGGTTATATTGTTAGACTGTTATGAAACCATCTCACAAAAAGATAGAAAAGATAGATCAACGCCTTAGAATTCAACCTCTTCGAGGGGGAAACCTCCTTTACATTACAAAAATGAATGATTCCTTGATGATTCAAATGATAAAACCTCCTTTATATATAGGAGTCTAAGGAGTCACAATATAACCCAGCCGACCTATCAATAATAATATAAAGCCACAAAAATAAGAATAGAGGGATTCTATGGGGCACAGTAATAACAATATGGGGGAAATAGGGGCACAACAATATTAATAAGGGATACAACTACAATAGTAATGGGGTAATCACTAGTATTATAGGGACCTAACATGCCCCTCTTCTTCAAAAAACTGTTGTCCTCAACACTTGAGTAGTTTTGGATGCTTCTATATAAAATTCTCATCCTCCCATGTGGAATCTTCAGCTGGTAAGTTCTTCAACTTGATGAGATACTCTGAAATTGATCAATTTCATAGCTGTCGAGTTCTAGTTTCTGTGACTGCTTCCGGTTCCAATATAATTTTTCCTTCCTCGTCAAGTTTGGGCAATATTGTTTGAACTGGGAGCTTGTTGCCTATAAATTTCTTTAAACATGAAACATGGAAAACTTGGTGCACTCGAGAAGCTGCACGAAGCTCCAATTTGTATGCCATCGTACAAATCTTTTGCAACACCTTGTACGGGCCATAATACTTTGGTGATAATTTATTATCCTTCTTAGCTTGCTTGAGGGACATTTGTTTATATGGTTGTAGCCGTAGGAATACCCAATCACCTACATCAAAAATTCTTTCATTGCGATGTTGATCTGCCTATTGTTTCATTCTATTCTACGCCAACACGAGGTTATCCTTTAAGAGTTAGAGGACTTGTTGTTGATGCTCGATGTGATTTTCCACTACTTGAACCTTAGAATTTTCTCTAAAATATGATGTGATGGATGGTGGCTGATATCCATAAAGTGCCATAAATGGGGTTATTTTTGTTGCTGTATGGAAGGAAGTGTTATACCACCATTCAGCCAAAGGCAACCATTTGACCCATTGTTTCTATTTATCAGATACAAAGCAACGAAGATATCCTTCCAAACATTTGTTTACTATCTCAGTTTGCCCATCAAATTGACGATGATAAGATAAGCTATGAGCTAACTGAGTACCGAGACAAGAAAATAATTATGTCCAAAAATTTCCAGTGAAAACGGGATCTCTGTCACTTACAATAATCTTTGCGTTTCCATGTAGCTTTTGAATTGTTTTCATAAATGTAGTAGAAACTGTACTGGCTTTAAACGGATGTGATAATGCACAAAAGTGTGCATACTTGGTAAATCTGTCAACTACCACCATGATGCACTCTTTCCCTCAGACTTGGGTAAACCTCTGATAAAATCCATTAAAACCTCCTCCCAATGTTGGCTTGGAATGGATAAAGGTTGTAATAGACCGGGGCTCTTAATTTTTTCAACTTTATTTTGTTGGCAAACCAAACATTCCACCACAAACTTTTGAATATCTGATTTAAGGCCATCCCAAAAAAATTCCTTCTTAACCCTGTTGTAGGTTTTTAAAAATCTTGAGTGCCCTCCTATGTGAGAAGTGTGCAATTCCATAGGAATATTTTGTTTGAGTTGGGAATTCTTACAGAGGTATAAGTGATATTTGTACCATAACGAATCATTTTTCCAGCTAAATGTATCAGATGTACTGGAATATTGTTGTAACTTTTGAATAAGTGCCCAAACTTCTTCATCATTCTTCCATTCCTCCCTTGCTTTGTTTATCCAATCTGGTTGGATAATAGAAATGGCGCACAACAATGCTTTCACATCCTCATCCTTTCTTGAGAGTGCATCTGCCACTACCTTTTGCTTCCCTTTTTTGTAGATGATTTCAAAGTCATAACCCAACATCTTTGTGACCCATTTTTGGTGTTCTTCAGATGATAATCTTTGTTCTAAAATGTATTTAAGGCTATCATGATCTGTTTTTACCATGAAGTGTCTTTCCATTAGGTAGGGTCGCCATTTCTTAAGTGCATGTAGTATTGCCAAGATTTCCTTCTCATAAATAGCTTTGTGTAAAAACTTTCCCTTGATTGGAAAATTTTCAAAAGCAATGGGTCTTTCATCTTGCATTAAAATAACACCAATTCCATTTCCTGAAGCATCACATTATATAATAAAGGTTTTTGTGAAGTCTGGTGTAGCTAAGAATGGTGCTCGGCACATTGCCTCATTAAGATGTTCAAAGGCCTTTGCTGCTTCTGGAGTCCATGAAAATGCATCTTTCTTCAATAATGTTGTTATAGGTGCTATTATTCTCCCATAATTCTTAACAAAATTGCGAGATAATCAGGTCACAAGCCTCTTCCTCTCTGGCACGTCGGAAGAACTTCATGACTAGTTCAGTAGAGCGAACTTGTACGACGTGCCAAGGAGGAAGAATCAGACTCTACAATAGAGGAGGAATGAGAAGATGAAGAGCCACAAACTCCAGGTGTAAGAAGATCAGTTCGAGAAAGAAGGAAACCAGAAAGGTATAGTCCATATGCTTTCTGTTCAAATTTTTCTTTATCTATTACTCATGATGATCCTAGAACTATGAAGGAAGCAGTAGATTCAGAGGATGGAAAACTCTAGAAAGAGGCCATGGTTGATGAAATGGCATCTTTGCACAAAAATGAGGCTTGGGATTTGGTGGAGTTATCGACTGGAAGGAAACCCATTGATAGAAAATGGGTGTTCAAGAAGAAGACAAATGCAGAAGGAAAGCTGGAGAAATACAAATCTTGGTTGGTAGCAAAAAGTTATTCCCAAGTGCTGACAATTGATTTTGGTGATAATTTTTCTCCTATTGCCAAGGTAGCTTCTATTAGATTACTCTTATCTGTTGTTGTTGCTTTTGATTTTGAGGTAGAATAGATGGATGTGAAGACAACATTTCTTCATGGGGATCTGGAAGAGGAGATCTACATAAAGCAACCTGAAGGTTTTGCAGTGAAGGGTAAGAAAGAACTGGTATACAAGTTAAAGAAGTCTCTATATGGGTTAAAACAGTCACCAAGGATGTGGTATCAGAAATTTGATACATTTATATGGGGACTTGGCTTCACCAAATGCAAAGAAGATCACTGTGTGTATTTTAAATTAATTGGTAATCGTGTTATTTATCTGGTCTTGTATGTGGATGTTATGTTGCTGGTTGGAAATGACAAAGAAATTATCCAGGATTTGAAGACCCAATTTTCCTCCAAATTCGACATGAAAGATCTTGGTGCTGCAAACTACATTTTGGGCATAGAAATGAAAAGAGATAGGGAAAAGAGGAAGCTTTGGTTAAACCAGAGGAAGTATGTCGAGACAATACTGAAGAGGTTTAATATGTAGGATAGTAAACTGGTGAAGGTTCCTATCATGTAGGTGTAAATTTATCTGCCAAAGAGTGTCCCAAGACACAAGAAGAGGAAGAGGACATGTCCCGTGTTCCATATGAAAGTGTAGTCAGTAGTCTGATGTATGTGATGGTTTGTACTAGACCATACATTGCACATGTAGTGGGAGTATTGAGCAAGTTTATGTCAAAACCAGGGAAGGAGCATTGGACATCGGTGAAGCATGTTTTCAGGTATTTGCTTGGCACTAATGATTATGGTTTATGCTACCAAAGAAGACCAGGAATGGATAGAGTGTTGGATATTTGTGGCTTTGTTGATGCAGACTGGGCTGGAGATCTGGATCAGAGAAGATCTACAATTGTGTATGTTTTTAACCTATTTGAAGGTGTAATCAGTTGGATGAGTAAGAAACAATCTGTAGTGGAACTATCAACTACAGAGGAAAAATACATGACAGCCACTAATGCAAGTAAGGAAGTAGTTTGGTTGCAAAGATTGTGTTCAAGTATGGGGTTAGTACAGGGAGCTATAAGGATAGACTACGACAACCAAAGTGTAATTTTCTAGGCAAAGAACCCTGCTTATCATTCAAAGACAAAACACATTAATGTTTAGTATTACTTTGTGAGGGATATGATAGAAGACAAAAAGGTGTTACTGGTAAAGGTGGACACTTTGAAGAATACTGCAGATGCATTAACAAAATCTGTGAGCTTTGAGAAGTTCTCTTGGTGTAGAGAAAAAATGGGTATTATAGGGCTAGATAAATGACTAAGCTCTCTTGTGGAAAGAAAACAACAGGTGGGAGAATGTTGGGTTATGTTATATTCTTTCCATGACTAGCCCACATAGGCTAATATATTAGGTTGGGTGGACCTACCTATGGTTTTGTGCATGGTATTTGCACATGGTTTTGGATGCAATGGTTTTCGGTCCATGGTTTTGGATGTGATGGTTTTCAGTCCATGGTTTTGGATGCAATTGTTTTTGGTCCATGGTATTGGATGCTTCGACATGTATAAATATGTATTGTAACATTGAAAGGAAGATAATGAAAAATCAAGCTGGTAGTGCCGATTTCAAGATCCAAGAGAAAATCTCTATGTATATGTGTTTTATGTGTTATGCTCTCACATTGTTTATTTTCTGTGTTTTAGAATTAGTATTCAGGTAATTTCTGTACGGGGTTAAAACCTACACTTCCTTTGTGTAAATCGGTATCATTCTTGGGCTCGTCACTATAATTAAGTTAAAGTGGTTTCTAGATCCTCGCGAAGGTCTGCGATCAGTCTTTGCAGACCTTAAATAGATGACTTATCTATTTTTACGCATCAATAAACAACCTTAGATCTACATTTGTGCATATCTATCCAATTCATCAGAAAACATAACAAAAATAGCTTTTAACTTCACAAAAGTAGATAACCATTCTTATCATGCATCATTAAGATACAATTAGTGATTTCGCGCAACATTTATTTATTATTTCATAAAACCATACCATTAAGCGACATAATATAACAAAAACGATTTGACATAAATGCACAATAATTCTTCAAAATTAGCCTTTATTGATCTTCAATGTTTAGCTTGCAGACTCTTCTACCCTGTGCACTCAGTTGCAGGGGTCCCTACACTAAGCTGCAGACTTACCAAGGCCTCTTGCACACTCAACTGTGTGAGCCTTCCCCTTCTTGCATAAGTATAGGAAGTAGAGCCTTCTTGCCTTAGCACTTGCCCAAAAAACAAAAAGCTTTCACAGTTCACGATTCTTCATCCTAAGGTCTCTCTAAGACTCGCTATGATTCAACTATTTATAACTTTCCTTCCTACAATACCATGGTCCGCAGACCATCGGAGAATCTTGACCCAAACAAGGTGCTAAGACCCCTTTTGCTTCCTATCTATCTGCACACTCCGTATCCACATTCCGTGGAGACTCCACATCTTTTACAAAAAATATATACAAAACTTGGGTTAACTAACCCAAAAACTGATCCTATCCCAATAGACCCCCAACACAAAGATCATGACTCCTGCCTCGATCTTGTTGCGAAGACCTCCCAGCTCAACCTCCAACACTAAAACTTCAACAATGATTTGCGCTACTGCCTGTTGTACCTCTTCAACTAATTTCTCTGTTGTCGGGCCCTCCACTGTTAGGTGCATTGTCCTCTGCATTTGTTGTAGCACCTTTAGCTTTTCCTCTAGTGACAAAATAAGCAACAAGATTCCTCTAGCCATGGCTGTAATCTAGTCTTTATCACGACCTCTTTCCCTTCTAATTCTTCCACGTGTGATTGCAACTGCTTTCCCTCTTTGTGAGGTGTTTCACTAGTGCAAAAGTGCACGTAGTTGCTCAGACCTCATCATCCTTTTATTGTGTCTCTCGATGTTGGTGTTTAGCTTCTGTAGGTTTGGTTCCCGCTATAGATTTTTCCATAATTCCATTTTTGCATCAAACATCGATGTCCAGTCATCAACTGCAACATCCAAGGTACTCATATTCTCCTTTATGGTTGTTGCGCATTGCCCTCGTACCTTTGGCAGAGTTGTGGGTTGCAACTTCAACTGTAGTTCTGCTATCTTCATCTAGAAATCAAAGGTAACTCTGCTGACTTCCTCCTTTGATGCATGTACTACAACAACCAATTTCCTTACATTAGCGGAGGCTCTATATCATCTAGTATGTTCAATTCAATTACTGACTTTTAGGCCTACTCGATCATTGTTTCTAGGCTTTGACAATGCATTTGTAGCTCTTTTGTTTCCTTCAGTGGTTGGATTTTCTGTACGAACATTTGATCGTTGTTGACCTTAAACTCATTGATGATAGTGAGTGCACACTTCTCTTTGATCTTCAACTCGTATGAAACCTTTTGATGTAGAGCATGGAGGGTCAGGAGCGGCAACGCAGCTAAATTCAGTCCCATGTCCTTTATCGTGTTGATCATAACGCAATCCTCATCGGACTCTGTGAGAACAGGCCCTTCTCGCAAGGGTATGACTCTAAGGTCCAGAGTCTATTCCGGCTCTATCATTGTGCCACTTCCCTATCTCAGGCTTACTTGTACCCTGCTCACTTGCCTAACATCACCTGCATCTTGTTTTCCTAGATATGCAGCTCGTGTAGATCCTTTTGGATGCTCCCCAGCGTCAAGAAATATTGCTTCTCAAATTGTTGTAACACCTCCATTGTTGTATCTCAAACTTTATCGTCAATCTCATTGAGATCGCCTTCAGTCAGCACCATTGGATCGATATGTGTCTGCTTATCAGACTTATGCTTCTTCCTTTGTCCAACAGTTTTCTCCTAGCCGCACCGCTTCAAGGTGAAAGGAGTGTGGTGCTCCTCACCACCGCCCCCTTCGTGTGTTGACAACTCCGGCTCATGTGTGTTCTATGAGGGTGAAGTTTTGCCTTCCTATGTATCCTGACATTCTGTTTCTACCTTCTCTTTCACAACCTACTCTTCCTCCATTCGTCACTTCTCCGCAACTGCCTTAGTAACTTCCTTCTTATGTTGCTTAGCCAAGGCACATGTGGCCTTCTGAGATGCATCCATTCGGTTCTAGGCAGCAGAGCTCTCTGCACCTTTTCTTGTTCCCACATCAAGCATCATGGTTTTGCACCACTCTACTGGCCAATACCCCATAATTTCTTTCATATCCATCTCAAATACAAAATAAGGCAACAGATGCCATGTGTGCTCTGGGTCCTTCCGCGCTTTGATTAGCACATTATGGAAACCAGCCTTGAACTCTGCGTAGGTTTTCAATTGTTCAAACAAGGTTGGGGACAACCTTGGCCTCTGATTAATCACCATTCGAAGGTCCATCTCCACCAAGATCTAGAAAATCTTCATCTCCTTGACTCGTGCCTAATCCTTTATAGACCATAGTGAGGTGAACCGTGCCTCAGGTAGATCTTCCTTATGCAAGGGAAACTGGCTGTCCTCCGGAAACCTCCACGTAATTAACATAATAGACAATAAAACCAAGCATAATGAAATGGCTTGCTTTTGGATTGGGCCTTGCTGCAGTTCATGAAGAACTCTAGGCATATATATTTTGCCCAATTATATTGGACACCCTTCTCGCACTGTGTTGCAAGTGACAGTACCGATGCTGGAACTTCATCCACATGACACTTCCTCATTATTTTTCCCACAAAAATCTAGGCATTGAACTATACTAACTAGTCTTGAATTGAGAGGATAGAGTATGCACGTGAATTTTTAACAAGACCATACTCTTTCTTCATTTTACCCGCCAAGTCCTTTTCCTCGGTTTTCCCTCTAAACTCCTTGGAATGGTCTGCTCCTTTGTGAGGCAACTTCTTTATCCTATGGATTAACATGTTGGTTTTTGGGATGGTCTGCCGAATCCACAGACACCCATTGTGCACCAGTGTGAGGATCTGGTGCACACACACCATGTTGATAGTTGAGCGATGATAGTGCGTCACTAAGAGCATATGCAGCAACCCCGCTTGCTCAACACTGTGTAACCCCCGTTTCTTCAAAATATATCTTTGTCATATATTTGTGGGTTGATAAATGCGGCAACTTATGATGGTCCACGAGGTCCTAATCCTCGATTTTTAGTACTGGAATGCGTGCTAACCTGGGACCTTCAAATTTGACTTCTCAGGCAGCAACGGTGTCGAAACTGTGAATTTCCTAGAATTGGGATCCTTGGTTATTTTGGTTCTTCCCTTCTGTGGAGGGATATACCCAAGAAGCTTTGAGATAGGCTCGATATCTTCAACATATACTTCTTCAACACCTTGGTATCCCTCCTCTTCTAAATAAACCACTTACTTCGGTTGTTTGTATTTGTTCTCCTTTGGTCACACCTCCAGATTCTTCCTTGGTGACCTTTTCATTGAAACCTGCTTCTTCTGCATCTCCTTGGCAGCTCATTTCTTCTCTTTTACAGTTGGTTGATTTTCTTTTACAGTGAATTTCTTGGGCCTCAGTGACCTTGTCATGGTAGGCACAGGGGTTGAAGCTTCCATACTCGATGTCTCAGGCCCTAACACATCGGAAACAATGGCTTCATAACTCACGGCTTTGGCGTGGTTGGTGGTAGTCATTTTTTGGAGAATGGCCTTCTTTTCCATGCAAGTAAAGTAGCAAATGATGAGCTTGCCACAAAATCCTCCCAGAATTGATGACTCATAAACTTCAGACAACAAATCACCTAGAGAAGTCTAAGGATACAAAGTGTTCTTCAGTGGTCCAACATGCAATATTTATAGGGATTTTGGAATTGAAATCTGACCCTTCCCTCAAAATTTTGATAATACATGCCACTTTGGCAACAGATCTTCAAAGATTTTCACCATATATAGTGCCTACCCACTCCTATTAACTAATTTTTGGCCATTAAATCATGAATGGTAACCTCAACGACTACTTTTGGACCCATTTGCGTGGCACCATCCTCCATGTTGCATCTCTTCTAGTGCAGCTTCATCTGTCACACCCATGTCATCCATCGTGCAGCCATTCTACCATGTTCTTCACCTATTCAAGCAGTGTATTTTATAGTCCCGCAATCCTGTTACGTGGAATTTTGCATCTACGGATAAACACAATTTCCCTAGGTTGGTAGCTACACCTAGAACAATAGATTTAAAGCACTTAAACATTTCTTACAGAGGATAAATAAGATAAGGGACCTACTTCTCCTTTGTATGGCTCCCATCTCTCCTTCTCGAACTTAATCCGCTCAACAAGTACCTGCAATCATAAGTAGAGCACAGAAACCAACAAAAGCAAGAGATCTATCTACTATAAGAAAATGGAATCGAAATAATTTACACATATAATCATCATACATAAAGACAAGAATATGGGAAAAGGTTTAAACAACTTTATTAAGTAGAAGGAAGAGTTACAATCATGAAGTCCAATCCAATGTCACTCCTCCAGCTTGGGTTCCAACCAACATCACATCAAAAGCACAACACTCTGGTAGCATAACAATACTTTCTTACAATCTCAAACCTCACACCAACAGTATCTCCTAAAAAATTCTCAAAGTCCAGCCCCTGATCACTTATATGAGTGCTAAATTTATAGGAAAATGGAGGAGGTTTGGTCATAAATGAGGGTATTGAATGGCCTTCCAAACTTAGAGTTTGTTTCCATGGAGGAAGGGATGACAGGATAGGAGGTTACTTAACTCATTCCCTATCCAATTTCGAGATCATAGGAGATGATAAGTGTGGGAATCTTCTAGAAGGCTCAAGAAGATAAGAATATTCCCAGAACCCTATGAGGATTTTGCTCAATCTCGCACAATGCAGGTCAAAGTGGGCCTAAGTGCTCTGAAATGCACCCTGAGATGGGCCTACCTACACTAAAGCACACTTATACCTAACCAAGGCTGTGCTAGTTCCTCATGGAGGCATTTCTGGAGGGCTTCAGGCCAAGAAACTCTCAGGGAAGGAGGCATTCAAAGTGATGACTAGGGCATGTATAAATTGACTTAGGGTTTGATGAGCCCTAAAATTACTGATCTGAACCTTGGGAGTGATGTGCCCAAATGTATATGTAATAGCTTCCTCCTAAAGCATGAAGTTGAAAATGATAATGTTGAGTGATATGCTTTATGATGTGATGAGGAGGTTCCAAAGTGGTTGGTGACCTGCATCAATTACAATACATAATGTCATGATATTTTGATTTTTTTCATGAATTGCTGAGGGAAGGCATACCCATGCTCATCATATAAACTTTCATTAAAAGTATATACATATTTTTCTATAGATATAGACCCATGATTAGATGATCATCAATGTAAAGCCATTGTACAGATGATTTGGTACTTTCCTGGAGTCGCAACCCGGATGGATGAAACTAGATGCATTGTCTACTATCTCGTCCAATTGTTCACTCAATTACGAGTCTAACCATGCGAATATGTGATCTAAAGTCGTACATGGGAAGACATTATCTGATTACCAGCCAATGATGTAAGTCGTTAACAGACGCGAGAGAAATTGTCGATAATGATAATGATCCTCAAGGTACTGCAATACATTCTGCATGGTGTGAATGGATGTTTTGATGTTGAACACCATGTAAAGTCTTTCAGTCAAAGGCCAGTGATGTCAACCTATCGTTGGAAGAGAGAAACCTTCCATTGATGCATGCAAGCCTCAAGGTACTAGAAGGGTGTTTCTAAGTCATCTTCTTGGATAATGGGTTGATGTCGACAAGAAGCAGCTCGTCGCAGGAGGGCCTTGATGTATCCCACATCAACAAAACTAAATGAGTGTAATGATTTTTGGAGATGGAATGTGACTGACGACACAAGGTTTAGGAATGGCGGTCAGGAAAATGAATGTTTATGAGTATTGCAAATGATGAATTTAACTAAGTGACATCTCTTAAACATGGAAGTGACATTGAATGAATTGGTAACACTAACCCAAAACCAAAGTAATTGTTGGTATGATAGACCAAGGTATGATGATCATCAAGTAGATAACCCAACCCATGTAGTCACAGTGATGAAGTGAAAGTGTCATGTTCAAGAGAGACCTGCTGCCATAAAGTGGTTTACCCCTTTTCCCATTTTCCCCAGTCATTGTTGACCAGTACCCATTTATTTTTTATCAATCTTGAGGAGGATAACATATGCTTGTTGTATAATTCCACCAAGCGGGTGAATCAATCGCTATGTTATATTTTAATGAGTCTAGTGAAGGTGAAACTCAGTCTTGTCATGATGGACATGTTTGTCACTATTTGATGTTTTAACGAGTTTAACAACAATGATAACTCAGTCCTTTTCATGTTTAGAGAGTTTGAAAAGGGACAAAAAGAAAAATCCACAAGTTATTTTTCATAGATTTGTCTCCCAAGTCCAAAAAAGAGTAAAATAATATGAGAGAGGACCTATTGACCATGTTCGATCAATGTATTCCCTTTTCGTAAATAATCTATCTCAGTCTGGAAAAGGGTTAAACTTATACTGAGTAGATGTTGTTTCCAATCCGTTAACGAGCTGAAAAGGACAAGCGCTTGGTAATCTTTTCATATTTCGAGAGTTTTAAAACAGCTTAAAGAGGACTCCAAGGGGTTTCCTTTTTTGATGTTTAATAGAGCTCAAAAAAGAGATAAAAGTATGATCTATGGTCAAAGTACAATTCACGATTGTGCACGTCAAATTCTGTAAGTCAGCTGTAAATCTGTTCAAAGAAATACCAAATGGATCAAACATACCTATTTCATTTGTAAAAATAGGTAAATACTAAAGTTTACTCATTTAATGATCATGGAATAAACATAAAACAAGAATTTACCATGTTATTTTCACCATTTGATATTTACCATTCAGTTTGTGCTTTGACCCTACTTTTTACCTCAATCTTCAACATCTGATTGTAAGAGATTCTGTGGATCATTTATCATGCTGTTTGGACTAGGTAGAAGATCTACCCCTCCTCTTTCCTTTCATGTCATTATTTTATAATTTCATGCAAGTTTTCAGGGTTTTTAGGGCCCCTTGGGTTAGAATATTTCACCTTGGTATCAACAAAACCTTCCATGTCAAGAACTGTGTTGCAGAGCACCCACACAGAAGGGTATCTGCACTATCTCCTCACTTGGGCTGCTCTGGGGGAGTTTCACAAATTGGTTTCACTTTTTTCCCCAACATTTCTCTAGTTTTTTTGCATGAAATGGATCCTAGCTAAGCTTATGGTTTGATTTCAGGCTTTCATCAGATCATAATGTCTATTACTTGGCGAGAAAGAGAGCATGAAGAACAATTCATGGTTGCCCTAAATGATCTGGGTACTGTTGAGGCCCTCAAAAACTGTGGGTTGCTCGAATAGTTCAGGTTGTCCGGGGTGAGGCAACAATCAGAACTATTGCAGTTCCTAGTTCATGCATGGGATCCAATGGATCAGGCTTTTCACATAAGGGAAAAAGGAAAAAGTGGTCCCTATTATGATTGATGATGTTTAGTTTCTTACAGGGTTGTCGAGACATGGTACCCCATTTCTCTTTTGGGTTCTTCCCATGGGGGGGAAACAATGCGGGGCTATGTTCGACAATTCTGTTAGCTAGGTACACAGCCTAGAAAATACATAAATATAGTCATCAAAGGTATTCGTGATTTTCCTTTGAGAACAATCCTATTTACTATCACAAAGTTGGCAGGCAGTGTGACACTTCATCTGGCGAATAGATCATATATGTAGTATGCACTTGAGTGTCTTGAGCCAACTCTATTCAACTAGTGTGAGGCAGTACTTTCTTCATTGAAAGAACAAATGACAAAGGTAAAGAGTGGTAAGATGAATACTTTTAGCAATGGATCACTCTTAATCGCTTTTACCTTAAAGATAATTCCATTAATGCAACCTCAGCATGTAATGTATAATTTTCTCTACAAATCAGCTAGCTCACTGATATCATGTAGAAATTTCACCTGCAGATCAAACTAATATATGCAATGTGCTAAAGCATAATACTAGAACTACATCTACCATAAACTTTGCGAAAGCTAATCAACCATGAGAAACATCAAGCATGAACACATATAACTAATAAGAAGGAATCAATCTCACATAACACAGAATATATCATTGGGGAAAGCACCAACATAAAACCCCAACACTGTATTATCAATCAAGTGGAGATCCTCAACAACATACAAAAAGAATAAACTCAATAGTATCCTGCTCTCTTTGTAATTAGAATATGAAAATCATGGACTACTTAGGCCTCAATGTATAGGTTGTAAGTTGGCCTAATCATACATTTTGTCACCTCAGGTCCAACTACGTAGTCATAGAAGAAAATAGATTCATTCCTCAAGAAATGAATACTTACTAGAAATATCCTAGCATCTCATAGTACACTATCCCTCATCTGATCTCAACTGGGTCTTTGTCTGAACTACCATGCATCAGTTATTCATGAGAGAATACTCAGTTATTTGAAAATAATAGTTGTCACATGCATGCAAGCATCAACAAACTATATCTCATTAATTTAACAACTTTTTAAATTAATCTAAATGGACTTGACTAAGTTAAACTAAGTCAATTGATCCTCTCAATATAGAACTGAACCTTATCTCCTTTAATCAAGGGAGAAAATAATTGCATGATCTCACAAAGAATTCAAGTTTAATTTTCCAAAACTAATTAACTCATGGAGATTAATTAATTAATATTTTAAACTGCTGGTAAGACCAAATTCATTTTTACTTCCTATAGTTAGACCAGGGACTGCTAAAAATAGAAAGGGACCCAGAAATGCTATTTTTAGAAATTTCTATTTTTAGCAGTTTCACCTCTCACCCAAGGTGGCCAAAATGCTCATTGTCCAAACTGCTATATTTAGACATGCTATTTTTAGTAGATCTATCTTTAGCGCTTTCTAAATTTAACATTTCTTGTTACACATTGTTCAACACTCCCTCTCAACAAGAAAGGCATCCTCTCGAATCCGATCCTATAACTCTAGAATGTTCTGCATGCAACACATCTACCAAGTGCGGTTGCTCTAGCAACACTCGGAACAAACAAAAAAAAAACTCCCAACTGACCACTCTATTGGGCTAGAAACATACTCTGATGTTGAAGCTCTACTTGCTGCTGACAAGTGCTCCCTCTCTGACCTCTGCGCTACTGCAACATCTCCATGCATCTCACAGCATTGTACCCTTCTCTGTGCTACCTTGCACTGTGCAACACACTTGTGCCTCTCGCATTACTATAGCCTGCATGCTCTGCACTGTCCTAGGATTCCCTGCATTGTAGCTCTCTTTGCCGCTCCATCCACATCTGTCTCTACCCAATCAGTCAGTTCCTTCTGTTATCACTGTAAAAGTTTTTAAAATTTTGGACAACCCACATGGTTCCTAAGATTTTGTGTTAGACATGGTCAAGTCATTTTTATGTTTTTAGAGTTTAAGTCATAGGGTTAGAATCTCATTTCCATCATCAAACAAAGTTCAACAACCTTGTTTTTTCTCTTATGGATCTCATATCATGTTTAAAGTTTCATGTGTCTGGTCATTTCAAAAATTTGAACGCGCAACGAAACTGTCTAGGTGTTTTCATAGCACAAAGTCGTGAAATTACACTAGATGCACTACGAAATCGAGGATTTGTAGTTAGGTGTTTTCATAGCACAAAACCCCGATATTACATTGAATGTGCTAGAAATCAGGGATTTGTGAAGAATCATGTCTAGCTATCAAATCCACTAGAATCCAAAAATTTCATCATCAGGTGTCAGTGTAAGGACTCTGGACACCACATATCTCCACAATGGTATGATATTGTCCACTTTGGGCCTAAGCCCTCATGGATTTGTTTTTGGGCTTTACCCCAAAAGGCCTCATACTGATGGAGATATTTGTCCATCCTTATATACCCATGATCCTCCCCACTTCTAGTCAATGTGGGACTTTGGTCGTATACCCAACAATCCTCCCATCGAACAAAGGACCATTGAGCCTCCCCTCGAATGACTATCCATCCGTCCACTCTCTAACAACTAGGATTCTCCACTCCAATGCGTTGGAAGCACACGCCTTACATGGAAGCACCACCTGCCTTGAGAGCTTGCTCTAACCGAGCTCATCCACGGATCCCATTGTGATATTACCGAGGCTCACCACCTTCGTTCGGCATTCCAAGGATTCATCCACTTGGCTAACTTCGAACCTTGGCTTTGATACCACTTGTAAGGACTCTGGACACTACATATCTCCACAATGGTATGATATTGTCCACTTTGGGCCTAAGCCCTCATGGATTTGTTTTTGGGCTTTACCCCAAAAGGCCTCATACCAATGGAGATATTTGTCCATCGTTATATACCCATGATCCTCCCCACTTCTAGTCAATGTGGGACTTTGGTCGTATACCCAACAGTCAGTCCATAAACCTTATCTCTCACATGCAACCATTCATATCCATCATTATATTTGTTAGGCGTCATTTGTCAACAGTCATTTCAAATTTCAAAAAGAAAAGGGTTAGTTAATTCTAGTCATATTCGTGTTGATATTGGTCATATTCGTGCAAGAAACACTTGATGTTTTTCTTAGTTTGAGTAAACAAGTGCAGGGTTAGCAGAGACTAGAATTCTTCTGCAGGCTTTAAGAAAGGCAGCTCTTCATCAAATTCAAGCGAGGTAGTTCCTCAATTAAGCAAGGTAGTTTCTTCCAAGTCTTCCATCTATAGGGATTTCAAAGGAGAAATGACAGAAGAAGGAAAGAATCACAGGTCAGGCTGATGTCTGCAAACTGAACCTGAAGGCTTAGATGCTCTCACAAAGGATAAAACAGTTGAAGAACCCTTAAAAAAAGTAAGTTGCTGGAGGTTCTGTGTGAAACTATAAGGAGGACATAACCAAGTGACCAAGGAATTTTCTCTAAATTTCACATGTTTACATACAAATATTGGAGTGTTAGAATTGCCAATTTCTCTTGAAGTTATATCTTTAGTCACAGAAATTCCTAGAGGTCTGGAAAAGTGGTTTAAGAATTTCAAGTTTGAAATGGAACCTTGCAAGATATTCTTGAAGCCAGAGTTTGTAGACACAAATTTAACTAAAGTAGTGCCACAGGGTTATGTCAAAGATTCATATGCCAACCTACTCTCATGCATACAAAGGTACTTCACCTGTGAAGGAAGATACCACAAGGTGTATTCTTATCATTTCAAACTCCTATTGCATTTCACTAGGATAATATCTCTAGATCTACCTTTCTTTCTGTTTTGGACTTTAGGCAAGATGTCTGATAAAATACAGTTGAGGAAAGAGGCATGTGAAACATCATTGTTCCATCATGGCTTAGTTGAATTAATTGTCTCGCATGAACTTTAGAAGGTAGATAGAGAATGGTCTTCTTTTCCCTTTATGTCTAGTTTTAGAGATGATACAGGACTTACCCCTAGGGCTAAGGAAATATCATCACTAATGACTAGTCACCATGTAGAAAAAGGTCAAGCAGGTTTGTTAAGCTTAAGGCCAGAAAGAAATTTAAGGAGCCAGTCACTAGAACACCATTGGCTACTCAAGATACTCCACAACATTCATAGAAGTAGAAAGTTCAAATTAAAGAAGTAGCACAAGAGCAGTCCATTGGAGAAACAGTCGAGAGAAGGGTAACTAGAAGTCAAATAGCCAAAGAAAAGAGTAAAACAATGGTCAGTGATGAAAGCCTAGTCTCAAAGGCCAATTTGAATGATCTTGTTCAGGCTATTCGCATTGAAGATTCCCCTCTGGTCTAGGAAGACTTTAGTGAATTAGGTGAGGGAAAGTAAAAAAAGATGAAATCCTCTAAAAAGCTATAGTTTGATGATCAAGTTTCAGAATTTGTTTTTAAGCCCAAAAGGCTTGTGACTAGGCAGTCCAAAAGGTTACAGGAGGCAGAGCGAAAGGTAAGTGAGAGAGGGGAGATATCAGGATTTTATAAAGAGCTCGTAGTTCTAGTAATGCAACCATCACTCATGCATGAAGATGATAGAAACAGAGCAGTCGATACTCAAGAAGAAGAAAATAACTATGAGGAAGTAAAGAAGAAATTAAAGCTTGCCAACCTTGAGATTGCCACACTTAAGAAAAGGGCAAGGAAACATGTAGTTGAGAAAGCCAATTTCAAAATAATGAAGGCCCTGAGGGAAGATGAAAAAGCTTCAAAACCTGAAGTAGTTAGCAGAGAGGCTCAATACTTCACTTGGACTGTCCCTGCAATCGAGGAAACAAGGTATATCAGATGGATCAATAATAGACTAAGAACTAATATCGGGGTGATGAAAAGACAAATTGAAGACCTTGAAATTCAGCTGAGCAAGTCTAGAGGTTAGTCTCAGCGCAAATGAACAAGAAAGTAAGTGATGAAACCCTAATAACAATTTTGGTTGAAACAAAGACATTACTTTTTGAAGATTTTTCAAGGAAGCGTGATGTTAGGTGTATGTGAAGAATCCTTAGAAGGAATTTTTTTGGAAAAAATTGTGTAAATTGATTCACACAGCAGTTTCATAGCGTGCTCTGAAACCGCTGTAGGTGACATGCACAGTAGTTTTGTAGCACGCTACGAAACTGCTATAGGTGCAGTTTTGTTTTTTTTATCAATCTTCAAAGGAAAGAAGGGGCTATTTTTGGAGAAGGATGCTACTGGAGAAATGTGAGGAGATCATTTTAGATGGTTTAAAGCCCAAGTAAAGGAAAAACTCAAAGAATGAATGATATATGAAAGAAAAAAGTTTTGTGCTACAAAAACAACAGTTTATTTCGTAGCACATCCAGATTGACTTTCTTCATGCAACTTCAAGGAGTTTAATCTTTGCACAAGTGTAACAGCAGGGTTCTATGGCTAATTCAACATATGTTATATGATTAAAGGGGCTAGTTTGGTCAGCAGGAGATTTGAGGAACACCATTGAAGACCAAGGCTACACTACAGGGGACATTTTCCTAGTTTTCAGGACAGATGAAGGAGAAGTTATTGAAGGCTAGCAAGAGGGTTATGGACATCACCAAGGTCGAAGTTAAGGAGGAGCTGCTATCAAGTATCAAATTTAATTCCTAGTTTAAGTTGTTACTATCATAATAAGGAGTTGTACTCCTAATTGTATTAGGACTCTAAGACTGTTAGATAACTTCTACTTGTAATTAATAGTCTGTTTTAAGAATGGATAAGTGTCAAGATAGGAAATTCAAATTCCCCTCATGTTGGATTAGGGAATCCAAGATTGTATGATAACTCTATAAAGGACAAGAGGTGGAATGCCTCAGGGTTGGAAATTTTCGAAAGAAACAAGCATACTATGTTATTGTAAGAGACTGTGTGTTTTTATGTTAATACATAGATTTTGGCTTCACTATTCAGGATTCAGAGAGAGTTTTAATGTTTGATTTTCTCATGGCCTTTTTCATCTACATACTTGCAGTGATATGAACACATGTTACTTAGAATTCATTGATAATGCTCTAACTTCCTTCATGTGTTTATAAACTGTGTTCCTTGCATTATGACTATGTTTTGTTGATACATTAAGACTCTTAATGCCATGACTTCCATGTTAAGCTGATCTTGCTCTTGTACTAAAACATGCTCAGAATCCATAGACCAATAAATGTTTGTTGATTGGTATTTCAGCCATTTATAGGTTTTCATTTGTTTTTTCCATAGAGTTAGCCATCTAATCCTTAAATTGAAATCTTTAACCCAATGAGAGAGCCCTCTCAAGTTGAGGAGGCTAATCCTCAGCCAAAAGTTTGGTTTGAAATACTTACTCAAAGTCTTCCTGATTAGTAGCCTATCAGGGGTTGATTTTGTGATAACAGCTACTACTCCACATCCAGGATCCCGTAGCAAGGTATCATCCAAGAGGTTGGGTACCTCAAGGATCCTGCCCCTCCTCCTTGGGACGATCACTCTATATCACCCTACCTCCTACCTAGAGGTATGGCTGCATGTGATCCCTCTACCCACCTGGCTCGAAGTGTCCCCCTGCTAGAGTTCTCTGCATGAGTAGATGTCTCTACTCGATCTCCTCTTAACTTCTCCTATTGTGGCTACTCCAGAACTTCCTGAAGTTGCTGCACCAATCGTGGCTCCTCCACAATCGTTTGAGACTTCTTCTAGCACTGCATGTTGAGAGGTAATATACCCTCCCTCTCAACCACCAAGTCTCCATTAGTTGTCTTGCTACTCGAGTCTTTGCATGCATCTTGAACCTCAAGAGCATTCAGGTTCTTGACCTGTGAACCAATCTGCTTCAACTGTCTAGTGATGATGTGTCTAAGGAAAACCTTTCCCTTACTAAAGACTACATCATAACCACTGTCTTCTAGCATCATGATCGGCACCAAGTTTCTCTTCAGTCCTAGTACATACTTGACATCAGTCAAGGTAAAGTGAGCTCCATACTCCCTCTGAAAAATAACTGTGCCTACACCTGAGACACTATACTTCTCATCATTACCCATCGCTATGAGTTTCTAGAGATCTTTCTCCTCCAAAGTACTAAACAAACTCTTTTTGCTGGTCATGTGGAAAGAAGCTCCACTGTCAAGAAACCAACCACTTCCCACCATGGATGAAACCATGCATGTGAAGAGTATGAAATCCAACTCAAACTGTGAAGCAAGTGCCTCACATTCAGATCCTTCCCTGGATCCCTTCTTGGATTTCCTCTGTCGACAATTTGCAGCATAATGGACCACCTCATGACAATGAAAGCATCGTACTTTCGATTTGTCAACCTTCTTCCCACCATTGGAAGAACCAGATTTGGAAAGAGAAACCTTCTCCTTCCCCTTCTTTGCCTTACTCGCTAAGGCACAATTCTCCTCATCCTCCAAGGATGAAGAACCGTCTTTGGTGCTCCATCTAATCTCGTCCTGCATCAAATATGACCATAGTCATTCCCAATCTGGCAGTTTCTCCCTTCCATTAACCGAGTCCTAGTAGCTATGCCAGCTCTTAGGAAGGCCAAGGAGTGCTAGACTCACCATATCATCATCAGCTATCATGACCCCTACACTTGCAAGCTCATCCCTACATGTGATGAGCTTAGTGAGATACATAGAGATCCTCTCATCCTTTTCACACTTGATCTTTCGAAGTTTGTCCTTCAGTGCCAGCTTCCTCTGATCACTGTTATTCTAATATAAATCTTTCAATGTTTTCCACATTGCATGCAGAGTCTCCTTCCCATGGAGGCTCGAGAAAATGTGATCTCGCACTCCGTCCAAGAGAATTCTCCTAGCTCTAGCCACACACTTCTTCCATTTCGCCAGTTGAGTAGCATCAGTAGGCTTAGGGACTTCTTGATCAATGAAGTCCTCGATGCCGTTATGTTACAATATTACCTCCATGCAATCTTTCCAAGCTATATAGTTTGAGTTTCCATCAAGGGTATACTCAAGCCTCAAACCATAGAATGCCATCGGTGAAATAGATGTGATAAGAACTTGAGATATATATCCTGAATAATAAACTTTGAATTCCTTCTTGTATATTGTTCTTCCTTGTTCACCTGTGCTCTAATACCATGTAGAATTTTCTCTACAAATTAGCTAGCTCACTGAAATCATGTAGAAATTTCAGTTGCAGATCAAACTGATATATGCAATGTACTAAAGCATAATACTAGATCTACATCTACCATAAACTTTGCGGAAGCTAATCAACCATGAGCAACATCAAGCATGAACACATATAACTAATAAGAAGTAATAAATCTCACATAACACAAAATATATCACTGGGGGAAGCATTGGCATAAAACCCCAACACTGTATTATTGATCAAGTGGAGATCCTTAACAACATACAAAAAGAATCAGCTCAATAGCTATGCTACTCTCTCAGTAATCAGAAGATGAAAATCATGGACTACCTAGGCCTCAATATATAGGCTGTAAGTTGGCCTAATCATACCTGCTGTCACCTCAAGTCTAACTACATAGTCATAGAAGAAAACAAATTCCTTCCTCATGCAAGGAATACTTACTAGAAATATCCTAGCATCTGATAGTACACTGTCCCTCATCTGATCTCAACTGGGTCTTTGTCTAAACTATCATGCATTAGTTATTCATGAGAGAATACTCAGTTATCTGAAAATAATATTTGTCACATGCATGCAAGCATCAACAAACTATATCTCATTAAGTTAACAACTTGTTAAATTAATCTAACTGGACTTGACTAGGTTAAATTAAGTCAACTGATTTAAAATAATAGTTGTCACATGCATGCAAGCATCAACAAACTATATCTCATTAAGTTAACAACTTATTAAATTAATCTAACTAGACTTGACTAAGTTAAATTAAGTCAACTGATCCTCTCAATATAGAACTAAACCTTATCTCCTTTAATCAAGGGAGAAAATAATTGCTTGATCTCACAAAGAATTCAAGTTTAATTTTCCATAACTAATTAACTCATGGAGATTAATTAATTAATATTTTAAATTGTTGGTAAGACCAAATTCATTTTTACTTCCTATAGTTAGACCAGGGACTACTAAAAATAGGAAGGGACCCAGAAATGCTATTTTTAGAAGTTTTTGTTTTTAGCAGTTTCACCTCTCACCCAAGGTGGCCAAAATGCTCATTAGCCAAACTGATATTTTTAGACATGATATTTTTAGCAGATATATTTTTATCACTTTCTAAATTTAGCATTTCTTGTTGCACATTTTTCAACATGTAACACTGGTGTAGCTGGTCCTAGAGATCCATGGATGCAAAGGTGGGTCACCTTGATGGCTAGACATGCTGGTCAGTCATCAATTACATTTCCTATTGCATTCTTCAGTTGGATTGATCGACAACACATTGTCATCGAGGAGCATCCGTACGCAGGGACAAATTTTCGTGGAGATCCAGAGTTTAGTTTACGAGTGGGCGCTCAATGGGGTGCTATAGGTAAATTGTTTTTGACCAAATGTTTTTATTTTTTTTTATTTTGAAGTTTCTACATGTTTTTTTGTTTTGATGTTTCCAAGACTAAACTAAAATCATTCTCATGCATACAGATGTTGGTACTGTTCGACCTATGAGACACCAACAGGAGGCAGGTGGACTAGCACAGAGAAATGTTGGAAGGGAAGTTCTCCAGGATTTGGATTTGACTGAGACACTGGCAGAGTTGCAGGATCATGTAGAGGGAGTGACCCTCGGTATTCCAGATATTTGGATTAAGGAGTTACCTATGATGCTGCAGCGCCATACTATTGGTGTTCCAGGCCATTGGATGCAGCTATTGCACAAGATAGCTTAGGCTGCGACCTGTTATCATGAGCATCACTAGGTCTCCTTAGGATGATTTTTGTATGCATTTTGAGATTTTTAGGTCAGATGACTAAACATGTCTTGGACGCAAAATTTGCAAAAAACTTTAAACATCTATCTATTTTACTTTCAGAGTTTTTATATATGGTTATGTGCAATCCTATTCAACTAATGATGTGAATTGAAAATTTACTTTTACATGTGTCACAAATGTTTGTTTAACACATAGCTTGCTAGTGAATCGGTTAATATGTTAACCTTTTTGGAAATATGTTGGTAGTGAATGTACTCAAAATTTCTTTCCAAAAGATGAACTGATGAGTGGCAGTATTGCAGTAAGGATGCTGCAATTCCTGGGATACTAGCTTTACTTATCAACTCGGGGTTCGTACAAACTTGGAGGTGACAGTGCTATATGCACAAGTAAAAGTGATGGTTCTGCCTGCTGTAACTGTTCAGCTAGCGAGAGACCACTAGGGTTCCAAGCCAGAATTCTATGGAGTTAGAAGAAGCTTGATTCTTTGATGGAAGAAAGGTAAATCTACTCTAAGAGAGTTACTCTACTGCATTAATGGAGAAGGTCAACATGTAATGCTAAATCACACCATTCCTTAATTAACCATTTAAGAAACTATGCTAGGTAGAAATGCTAAATCAACATGAAACAAATGCTACTATCTAAGTTGCAGAAGTAAGAAGCATCAAACAATACTAATGTGCAATTAAAGAGACTAAACTAAATCTGTTTTTTCTTTTTTCTTTTTGTCTTTTTATGCAAAATCAAGTATGCAAACTAATTGTTCTTGTGGATGTGATAGGGTGGATTAAGGATGTTTGAGGATGTCTAGAAGGGTTATGAAATGTTTGGATGCTGTGGAGGACCCCTGGGAGGCTTTTGGTGACTTCCCAAAGGTTTTCCATCAATTTGGCCTCAAAACATTCCATTTCAGGAAAACCTACAGGACGTACTAGAAACCTATAGGATGATCTTGTAATAATTACAGGAAACCTAAAGGATACAACTGAGAGTTAAATGTGAGGTGTTGGAGGTGATAGGAGGCTTAGGAAAGGTGCGTGATGGGTGGAATGGAGTCGTAGAAGTTCTAGGATCACTCAGGAGTCAATATCCAAGATAATAGGTGGTTAGATTCACTCAATGTGCTTGGGAGAATCTATATGAAAAATGAGTGAAAACTAGTGAAGGTGATGGTGAAAACAAGGGATGGCTAAGGTGGATGAAGTGCAAGGTGGTTGTTGGCTATGAAGTCTTAGTCTCCTCTTAAAGCACCTGCTCTCCATAAAATATGTGTGTCTTCCAAAAATCTATGCAACAAGATACATTTTCATAAACTAAGAAAGCAGAATTAATGAATCAATTGCCTATACTATGCATGAAGAAAGTTGTCGAAAGGAATGAAAGCATGAGTGAGATCTATTTCAGAAATGGAGATGAAAAAGATGACAATGAAATATGCCTTGCAAAATTAACCAAACACTAAATTAAAGACAACAAACTCCAAAGCTCATAAAAGAACTAGAAATATGTGTTTTTTAGGCTACTTAAGGGTCCCTTCCTAAAGTCATGGTCCTAGAGGGAGGAAGTGAGGCTGAGACACCTGCTAACAACCTTGTGGTGATCCTTTTTCTCCTTGCTAACATGCTACTTGAAATAATGCACAAGTGGAAGCAAACTATTAAACAACCAATCTAATATACACTACTTGTAATGGAAATGCATCTAAAAAGAAAATTAACAATGAAGCTATGAATCTACACTAAAAATACATCTACAATAAATAGGAGCCTTCACTGCTAGGGTTGGGTCCTAACCCAAGAGCTTCATCCCTCTAAGTTAACTCAGCGCTGGCTAAAAAAAAAACTCATTCTTATTACAAAAACAACAAATTACATCAATAGAACTGTCACAAGTTTTGCAGCTCAAAAATAGATTAGAGTTTCACAATCACAAATCTGAATCCTAACGAGGTCCTAGGCCTATTTACTTATACATCTGAAGTCCCCAACAACTTCCTTAAAATTAGGGAGGCTTGGCTCCCAAACTCGAGATAAACTAGTTCTTTATCTCTCACTTGCTCAGCTGCCTTCTAGTCCTCATGATTTGGTTGTTTGCATTCTGACCTGATGTGACGAATGGAGGAGTAGTAAATGAGGAGGATTTACCTCCTACAATCCCTCTCCCTTGTCCCATTTAAGTTTTGACCTTTGTCTTTGCCAAAATTCCTTGGTTTTCTCCTTTAATCCTGCATTCAATGCATATTAGACCATAAAGCATAATATCCAACTCTAACTCACCTTATAAACAAAATATAATAAAAAACATGTAATAAGTTATGAGAAAAGTTGGTTTGACTAAGGTAGGAGGTGAATTAAGGCCCATATAATTACCTAATGATGAGGCTCATCATCACCCCCCTACTGTAAGTGTTTCTCATCCTCTGAGCAACTTAATCAATATCCATATCCTTAATGGCTCTAGTGGCCTGTAACATCCCATGCCTCTGCTATGGTCTCCTCTTCTTGTTCATAGAAGCTTGCTTTCTCTTCTACCTCCTCCCACTGCCTCTCTTCTTGTTCTTCTTTTCTCCCTTCTAGCATCCCTAATAGTAGCGGTGGACTGAGTTTTAGGCCTATCCAATTGACCTTCAACCTTTGCATATATTGCTTATACATAGGTGTCCTGTTGAGTGCCTTTCTCAGCCTTTGAGGAGAGTGATATTCTCTTATCTTTACGCTGTATGGAAGTGTGTTCCATCTCCTCAGGCAAGCATGTATACTATCATCTCCTGGAAACCTGAACATGTCCTCAAAATGTGAAATTTCTTGCTCTTGGGTAGCAAGATATCTAGGTGCCAGCCGAGGATCATTTGCAATCAAATTATGGGTACTGATGAGGGCCATGGGATTTGATTTTTCAGCTCTGATCAGAAGAGGTTCAGTTTTTTCTCTTGCCAATATCCTTTTTATCTATACAACTCTTGACTCCTCATGTTTTATCCATGATGCCAAAGCCATTAATTGTAGATCTCCTAGCTTGGCATTAGGGTCCCATACATTCATGTTTGTGAGGGCCATGTTGCACAAATAAAACTCAACCATTTTGACCCTATCTTCTAGTGTACTTTGATCACAAAGATCAATAAACAACATGTAGTCCTGAAATGGCATGGTGCCTCTATGTGCTAGGCTCTTAATACGAAATTGCATCAATTGTTCTTTGAGGTAGAGAGCATAGGATTTAGCTGGCATCGTACACTATATTGCTTCCAAAGAGAGACTAGACATACATGCCAATTGATTGCCTCTTTCCTACAGTTTTCCCCTCAACCATGCATTTTCTCTTTCTAGTTGTTTTCTCATTATAGCTTCTCTATCCCTCAAGCCACTTAGCTCTTTGTCCATCTCCTTGAATTTCTCTTCCATGTGCCCAATGTCTTCCACCCCATTTTATTTGGTGATCTGCATCCATCGATGAGTTTTGGCCCTCTCCTTCTCAAGCTCGAAGAATAGTGGGATGGCAAATTTTTGAGGTATGACCCCGCCTCCTTCGATAAAATGGTAATAGGAGTCGAGGTTAGGCTAGGGGCTAGGCTCTTTTGTCTTTGGGTCCTATTCTTTAGTTTCTTGTTTCTCCCCTACCTTCCTTTCCAATTTTTGTGCCTCCTGTAGATTTAGCAGAGTCCTGTAGGACTGCTTTTTCTTCCTATAGATTTTTTTGTATCCTGTAGGATTGCCTTTCCCTTGGAGGAAGTTGATCTAGTAGCTGGCCTCCTCACATAGGTGATAGGGGACTTCAGGGAAGTTATTTTCTCTTTTTGTGTAGGGGAGTCTTCAATCACAATGGGAATTTTTGTTGAAGCATGGGGTTTCCCCTGTCTTATTCTTGTGCTTTTCTTGTCCTGAAATATAATGGGGTCTACCTCTGCCTTTTTGCTTTTTTCTTGATTGGGGTGCTAAGAGCAGTGAGGGTAGCTACTGCCTCTCTCTCAATGGATTTTGGAGACACCCTAGGTGACTCCTCCTTGTTTTTCGTCCCCTCTTTTCCATTACCTTCTTCGTCTTTTTCCTTCCTGTCTTCTTCTTCTTGTAGATCTTCATGATCTTTGTTAGTTTCCTCCTTAACATCCTCCTCTGTTTATTCATCATCCCCCTTCTCTTCTCTCTCTTCTTATTCATCTTCATCATGTTCCTCTGTGTCATCTCCTTCTTCATCCATCTCATCCTTATCTCCTTATGTATCTTCCTCTTCCTGTTTTACTTCCTCTTTATTAACAGTAGGACTAACATCATAAGTGAGAGCTTTGATGTCATCCTCTACTGGCATGTCTTTGAAAACTGATCATGTTATAGGAGTTGTGAGGTTATAGAGGGAATCTTCTATAAGGATCCTAATTAACCCATGGTGAGCTAACTGTTGGGAATTTCCCTCCTTCACTTTGATGCTTGATTCTATGAGTGATGGAAGCAGGAAGTATGGTATGCTGAGCCTTTGGTGAGGGGGTGTTTCTGCTCCAAATATCAATTCTTCAAGGATCCTGAAATGATATCCATAAACCACACTATACCTACCCTCACATGAGATGTATTTGATTAGCTGGTAGCTTACCTCATTCCATGGATATGGCAGACTTTCCCTCCTTACTCCATTTTTGTCCTCAATGGATTCCTCACCTTCTAAAAATAATTTTCTTTTGGAAACCTAACTATCTCCTTTGTCTTCTTTCCTCCATGGTATTCCTAGGGGAAGTGTGGTGACTCTGTTGATGAGCTTAGGGGTGAGATCTATAGTGAAGCCCCTTATTACAATAGTTTCATGTTGTTTGGTGAGTGGAGTGAGGGAGAGAGAAAATTATTGAGCCACCTCATCATCATACCCTCTGAATTTTTCAAAAAACCCCATCCAATTATGTCTTATGAAGATTTCAAGCACTTGGGAGTGTTGTTGGATTCTCACAGTGTTGGTGGGCTCCCTCGTATTAAACCCTCATGTCATCTTGTTGGTGAAGTTTGAGGAGATGAGGGGGTTGGAACAATTTTCAAATGCAGAAAGAAAACATATATGATTATGTATGTAATTCCCTTACACAGTTGCTAAATTCACTCGAACTTAGAGGATTTATGGTTCATTTACTTGTAAAGAGGGATGTAATTAGAGAGCCTACCTCTTTAGATTGTTTACAGTGGCCAACTCCCGTGATATCCCTTCTGAAATATTCTCTGCAAATCTTGTAGATAGTCTCTTTGTATCCTGTAGGAATTCATGTGCATGATCCTGTAGGAATTCCTGTGCAATCATGTAGGAATTCCTATGTAGTGAAACAATGGAGTTTTTCTTCCAATGGGTTTCCTGGGTATGAGAGCGACATGAGTGAGTGAGTTTCAAGGAAGTGAAATGCATGAATGCATGGGAACGATGTTTTATTTCTTCTTATGGTGATTTGGGGTGAGGTGGTGTGCTGGTAGTAAAGGTATGCTTCCATTTTTGGACCATTGGTCCCCACTACCACCTCATCATTTCCCACTCCTCATAATCATGTCCCACCTTATGGATCCATAGTTTTAACCAATTTTGTCCTACTTCTCTACCTTTGAGTTGACTGCGGCCACATGTGAGAGGACACCCAGTTTTGCATGTGTTGAAGGAACGAATGTGGCCAAGTTAATTGGCCACCTTTTCACTTGTAAACCAACTATCTCATAACTCTTACATTTTTTTGACTACATGATGCATATGAGAGAGCGAGTAGGATGCTTACCTATGGTTCCAATGCTATGTTGTAGTTGTCAAAGACTAGAGGTGTTGTTGTGTGTATTTGCTACATGCTATTCTTCTTCCTGCTCTTGGTGTCTGCTAATGGCTTCTTTGTTTGTGCATGTACCTATGGTTGAAGATATCATGCTGTTGATTTGGAGCTCCTAGATCATCATGCTGAAGGCTTGTTGCTGGTATGATTGGTATTATGTGGGATAGGCTGCTACAGGATGTCCTGTAGCTGCTTCTCCCTCAAAACTCTTTAATCATTCTTCTTACTGGGGCTATGAGGATGGTGACATGGATGGAAAGGAGTGGGAGTGTGGAGGCCAAGGAATATTTAGGTGATTCTCTTTATCCCTCTCTGTTTCCCTTTTTTCGAAGACAGAAAAAAATACTCTTGAAGATGATTTTTTTCTTCTAATGGTGAGTGCAAGGATGATGATGGTGGACGAGGTATGGTGATTGATGATGAAGAGGGTGAATTTTAGTGGCCTAGCAAGTCAATAATTTTCCTTTGTACTGCTTCCTATAGGATTTCTAGGTAATTGTAATTCCTACATGATCATCTTGTAGGAATACAGGGGATCCTGTAGAAAACACAGTCCTTTTATAAATTGAAGCAATGGAGTGAAAAAATGACAGAAATGATCGAGGATGCATGGTAATGAGTGGAAAAATAAATATGTGAGTGACAGGGGTCTCTTTATGATCCTCCTTTGCTCCTTGAACATCCTTCTTGCTGACCTACAAATGGAAATTTTGTGATTTAACATTTTTTATTTTTATTTTTTTGAAAAACAACTAGGCTGCTTCTGAGAGGTTTTCACCCTAGCTATTTTCCCTAGGCGCCTCAAGAAAGGTGTTCACCTAGGGATCTTTCTTATTCTCTTTTTTTTTTTGACACCACTAAGCCACTTCAAGAAGTTTTCAACCCAATGATGGGACTCAGGTGCCTCACGGAGGTTTTCACCTGAGTCCTTATTCTTTTTTCTTTTTCTCAATGATTTGATGAGGGAGGAGTTGGAACTTGCTCCACTATCATCATTGTTTTACTGATATCATCAATGAACTCTTATTTTGATAAAGGTCTCTTGTAAATTTTCAATCGGTGCCCATTAAAAAGCAAAGGAATGGCTTATTCATCTATGGTTCTAATTTGCACTGAACCATTATCATGGCATCTTTCCACAACATAAGGTTCGAGCCATCTTTTCCTTAACTTGCCCTTGAAGTCTTTATGCCTAGAATCATATAGCAACGCCCAATCGCCTTCCTGAAATTTCTTCTCCTTGATATTTTTATCATGACAGACCTTCCTCTAAAGTTGAACTACCTCTGTATGTAGGAGGGCCTGGATTCTGAACTCATCCAAACCATTCAGCTGGAACAATCTCTCTTTCTGTGCACTGTTGAGAACCAGATCTAGTTGGGATGCCATCCTTAATGTGTTATATTCAAATTCAATGGAAAACAAGGCATTTTTCCCATAGACCAGCTCATAGGGTGTGAATCTAGTGGTGGTCTTCCATGTGATATTATAGGCCCAGATGGGCTCAACTAGCCTTTCTTCCCAATCCTTCCTACTGCTACTTACCACTTTGGTCAATATGCCCTCAAATGCTTTGTTGGCCACCTCCACTTTCCCATTAGCTTGTGGATGATAGGGAGTGGAGGTTCTATGCTTAATATTGTGATGGTTGAGGAATTCTTCAATCATGTTGGAGGTAAACTCGCTACCTTGGTTTGTGACCAGCTCTCTATGGTACCCAAATTTGTAGAATACATTCTCCCTTAGGAACTCGGCCACCTTCTCTTATGTTGCTACCTTAATTGCCTTGGTTTCAGCCCACTTAGTCAAACAATCAATGCACACAATAATGTATTTTTTTGGCTTTGAAGGAGGTTCAATAGGCCCAATGAAGTCCATGCCCCACTTGTCACTTGGCTCTAATGCCACTTGAGGCTGTAGAGGCATTTCATCCCTTTGGGTTGGCCTTCCCATCCTTTGGCATTGATCACACTAACTAGCGCATTTTTTCACATCTTGATGAAGACTGGGCCAATAATAGCATTGTTGTAACACTTCGAATGTTGTCCTCTTTGCTTCAAAGTGACCTCCATAAGGCCCATCATGATAGGTCAGAAGGTTGTCAAAGACTTCCTCCTCCCAGACACACCTTCTCAAGATTTGATCTGGGCCAAGTTTGAAGAGATTTCCCCCAATCCAAGTGAAGGGGGTGATTTTCCTGAATATCTTGCTCTTTTCTTTGGAGGATAAGTTTCGTTGGGACTGTGATGATACTAAATAGTTGGCTATATCATCAAACCATGGAGATAGAAATGAAATAAAAATAAGTGCTCCTCCGGTAACTGGTCCTTTTCCTTCTTCACCTACAGGAAAATTTACTCTAGACAAAAGGTCTGCAACAACATTTTCCTTACCAGGCTTATCAACAATGGTTAGATCAAACTATTGTAATAAAAGTAACCATATTATAATTCGAGCATTCACATCTGGTTTTTTCATTAAATATTTGATTGCAGCATGGTCAGTATGCACAAATGTTTGATAGCCTATAATATAATGCCTGAATTTGTTTAATGAATGAACAATAGCCAGGAGTTCCTTTTAGGTCACCATATAATTTAGTTAAGCCTTCGATAAATTCTTATTGATAAAATAGATAGCATAAGGTAGTTTTTCATCTATCTAACCTAGGGCTGCTCCTATGGATTTGTGTGAGGCATCAACATGAATATGAAAGGGGAGGGCCCAATTTTGGCCTCAGAGAATTGGTGCAGTGGTTAACTTATCCTTTAGGATGTCAAAGGCCTCTTGACAATGTTTTGACCATATAAACGTAGAGTCTTTGGCCAAAAAACCAAATAAAGGAGAGGCCAACTTGCTGAAGTCCTTTATGAACCTTTGGTAGTAACTAGCTAATTGTAGGAAACTTCTGACATCTCTCTGCTTTTGAGGTGGGACCATTTGGATGATAGTTATTTTGTTTGGGTCCACTTGCAGTCCTTGCTGAGATATTGAATGACCTAGCACGTTCCCTGCAGTCATTAAGAATTCACATTTTCCAGGACTGAGAGACAAGTACATTTCAATGCATTTGTGTAATACTTTGCCTAGGTTAGATAGGGCTTCTTGAAAATCACATCCATAAGGTGTAAAATCATCCATATAAATCTCCACTGCTTCATGGACTAATTCAGTGGAAATACTCAAGACTGCTCTCTAGAAAGTGGCAGGAGAATTGCATAGGCCAAAAGGAAGGACCCTATAGGAAAAAGTACCCTAAGGACAAGTGAATGTGGTCTTATCCTGGTCTTCTGGGTAGATCTGGATTTTGTTGTACCCACCGAATCCATATAGGAAAGAGAAAAAACTTTTCCCTACCAAGTCATCTAGCACTTTCTCAATGAAGGGTAGAGGAAAATGATCCTTCTTTGTGGCTTTGTTCAATTCCCTGTAATCAACACAAATTCTCCACATCCCTTTTTTGTTGGGAACTAACACCAAAGGAGAGACCCACTCACTCTTGGAGATAAGGTAAATGAATCTTGCATCCAACAGTTTTTATATTTCTTCTTTTACTATATCTTTAAGAGCTAGATTCATCCTCCTTTGTGGTTGCCAGACCGACTTGCAACCTTCTTTGATGTATATGTGGTGAGTACATGCTGAGGGGTGTACTCCCTTCATTCCTTTGTAACTCCAAGTGAAGGCTTCTAGATTTTCCTTTAACATGCTTCATAACTTCTCTTCTTGGAGAGCAGAAAGAGATGGATTGATTTTCAAGGTTCTCTCTGGGCCAAATTCTATGGCTTTGACACAGAGTGGGTTGGAATTGGCCAAGCATAAGTTAATTAGATGATTTTTCTGTGTTTCCTTTACTGCTTCTTCTAAGGGTAATGAATTATAAGTTGGACTTTGGAGTAGGTGTTCAATCAAGTCATCCTCATCCTACTTTCCTCCTCCCATGGTTGCCTCTAAAGCATAAAGTTGGGAAGAATAAAATTCATCGTCTTCCTCCTCCAACCATAAAGGTAAGTCATGACCTAGAGAAGGTTGAGCAAGAGGGTATAGGACTAACTTCTTAGACATATGCCCATTCTTGATGGTCAATGGAGACCATCACATCCTCCACAATTCCCTCAAGGGTTACTATGTAATGGTCTGCAAGTTTTAGAACTGTGGTGGTTTTCCTCAAAGAACTTTGGAGGTTGAGCTTGAGCACATGGGTGTCCTTGGTCATCACATTAATGGCATCCCCAAGATCAATCATAGTTTGTGGGAAAATGGTGCCATTGATATGCACATCTACTACAGGGCTTCAAGGGTCCAAATATTTTGGACAGATTACCTACCCCGGCATTAAGTCGGACAGCTGCTCAATGAAATTAATGGTAGGGGCATCCATTTTTGTTGGGCATGGAATCCCCCCATAGCATGTTTTGGGGCTCAAAGCCCAACTTTTGAGTGATGTTATTATAAATCTCCACGTATTGCGGGGGTGGAAGTATGTTAGAGTCATAGGGTTGTCCTAATGTCGGCCTACCCATGGTCTGCAGACCATGGGATTGTATAAATAAAGTGAGGCTCTAAGTTGTAAATAAAAATGAGAAGATAAGAATAAGAATGGAATGGAATGGATAGAATGAGGTTGCGAAGCTTAGAAGAAGAGTCTAAGTGTGTCTTGGGTCGTAGTAGTAGGAAGAGGCTTTGCAGCTGAGTGCGCAGACCCCTGCCACTGAGTGCGCAGGGCGGAGTCTAGTCTGTAACCAAAGAAAGAGAATAATAAAGATAAGTTTTATCTTAATTTTGTGTATCTGTTCTTGGGTTGTTATCTGCTGATATGAATTTCAATTACACTGTTTATTTACTGTGCGCACTTGTATGAATGGTTTATATTGTTTGGTATACTTTACACATGCAAATAAGCTAAGTTAATCAACTAACAACTACTAGTAAATACTTGGGTAATAACAATGTTCAACCCCCGACTAGGGCTGCACGAAGGCAGCTTCTCAGGCTGTGAGGTACAGGTAAGTGCGCATAGTGACAGGCACGTAGGGTAGAACCGCAGACCACTTGAACTCATCAGACATCTCCAGGGTGCAGAAAACTGGTTCTAGCACCCTACCATACTACTTTGGGTGAGACCTCAGTCCATGCTCCGTGGACTGTTGCCAAAATGGCCAGTAGTATCGGGAATTGTTTGGCTAATTCACCTTTGAACCTAGGTCAGGGCCCAACAAGCCAACAAATGGTTCCGTTGCCGAGACAGGATCTGCATAAGAGATGTCTGATGTCATGTCATTGGAATTCGATAAAGAAAGAAATTGAAGGGTGGTTGGACAGAAAAATTCACGAGTTCGTGGAACAGAAGAATAGGAATCTGCAAGTATCGAAGGAACAGTGGTTAGAGTGCTACTTATATATGGAAATCCATAATATTTTCTTTGCATCCTTCCCCTCTGAGTTGTATGAGTGGATTGCGAAGCTAGCAAACAGTCAGGGAAGGTGTAGGCTTGACAAACCAATTATGTGGAATCCATAATTGGTGCGCAAACTAGAAACATCGAAAGATAAGCTCACACGCATTGTGGACCATTGGCTTGATCGAATTATAGGAGGGTTTATAATCAAGTTCACGGTAGACATGACAGTCAGCTACAGCGAGGCAGAATGATGCTTCCTCAAAGGACGGCAAGGTAAGTACATAAATCTTTGAACACTTGGATTAAAATGCTACTATGTGAAAAGTGGGTCATGTGAATAAATTGATGTTTGGGGCTACACGAAGTGGGAGGATATATAGAAGTGAAGGTAGCATAGAGATAGAAACTAGCCCCTTGATTTTAGCTCGGCAAGAAAGCGAGGAAGAGCTCATGAGGTTTTCATCAATGAGTACGATCAGTCTGATAAGGCAACGAATTCCACACATACCACCCCCACCTACACCACCACCATTTTCACCATCTTTAACCCCATCTCCGCCCACACCACCTCCGCCACCACCACAGTTTAATATGGCAAGCACAATAAAGTTGCCAGTATTCAGAGGAGTAGGAAACAAAGATCCAGACCAATTCTGGTTCATAGTAAAGGCTGTATGGAAAGTGCAAGGAGTCAAGGATGATAATATAAAGAAATCAACGTTGGTCAGTGCTCTGCAAGCTCGTGCACTGACGTGGTATATTAAGCATTCCAATGACAATCCAAACGTAGGGATCATGGATATCCAAGCTATGCTAGACATAGAATTTAGTAGGCCAAAATCAGAGACATAGTCGATCATTAGATTTAAGGAAATCGTGATGCTTCTAGGTGAGACCCCCTGGGAGTTAGATAAGAGACTGAAGAGAAAAATCCGGGAAGCTAATATGACTTTGACAGATGGGAAATATCACGCATGGTTTGTAGCATCGCTAATGCTGCATCTAAGGACCGCGTTGTCACAACAGAAGCTAACCACTTAGGCTGAGGCCTTGGAGATTGCAATGAGGCTGCACAAAACCCTGATACAAGATCTTAACTTGGGAGTTCAACAGATCCATGCACAGTTTCAAAACTTGTGCCTTGAAATGCAGAGTTTGAAACAAGACAAGACAGCTCACCTAGAAGCACGTGAAAAGGTATGGTGCATAAAATGTAAAGGCCAGAGAGATGATAAGGACCATTGTCCAGTCTTCGCGAACAACCTAGCAGGAGGATGACCAATGCCATTGAGACTAGAGGCACAAGCAGGGTCAAGAGCAATGCCTGTGTTATGGTGTGCGATTTGTTAGATAGGAGGAAAGCATGCTACAAATAACTGTCACCTATTGCAAAAGTATACCTAGATGTCCCAGCAATTATTTTGTAATTTCTGCAAGTTAGTAAGCCGTGATGAATGAACCTGTAGGAGTTATGAACTGATGATGGATTAGACTCTTGCCTACAGAGTTTAGATCGAAACACGAGCCCTTGATCAAAATACAGGGATGGTGTGCACTGGATTCCAGGGGCGCGGATGAGGTCGAGGTGGAATGGGACTAGGGAGAGGTCACAGACAACTCATTTGTTACAATTACAGACGTCCAAGACATTATTCCCATAATTGTACAAATATGACGAGAGCATCATGTTTATATTGTACTCATTTTGATCATGAGACAGATAACTTTCCACACTGATAGTGAGGTTGTGCAATAAAGGAATACTCCAGCGTCCCACGACTCAGAACCCACAAATGATGAGGTCTGAGCCGCGCGAAGAGGACCTGAATGTAAACATCCTGCTTCGAAGTAGTATTACAATAGGAGATGACAAGGGCAAGCAACCCAAAGAGAGCACTTGGGTTCACAAGGCTCCTACAAAGGAACCAGAGTTTGATTTGGAGCACGCAAAGGAGACATTCATGGAAGCTAGAAGGAGCTTCGCAGAGGCCTCCACTTCAAGTAGTAAGGACAAACTAGAACTAGAGATGGACCCATCAATTCTTACTACTTTTCTGGAGACATTCATGAAGTTGTTGCACGACAGTAAGGTTGTAAAGGGATTGTAGGAACTCATCACTAGGTGCATTGGGTCAGGAGAACTGCACGTAGTCTAGAAGCTCGGGAAGCACGCATCACGAACAAGAAGGGAGATGAGATTGACTATGCAAATCAGGGAATATGAAATGGATCAAGTAATTCTTGATTTAGGATCAGACGTGAACATACTGCCAAAACAGACATGGGAGTGCATGGGGAGGCCTGCGTTGCAATGGTCCCCTATTCAATTGCGAATAGTGAACCAAAAGAAGATCCTACAGATGGGAAGATTGCAGGGAATAATGGTAAACATTGAAGGTGCAAGCGCACTTGTAGATTTCGAAGTGATAGAGACTGTCCATGACAGTAATCCCTATCTTGTGCTACTGGGAATAGATTGGGCCACTGATATGAGCAGAGTGATAAATATGAAGAAGCACAAAATGATTTTTGAGAAAAAGTCACTGTGCGTAGTGGTACCTTTAGACCTTGCAAAAGGATCGCGCTACATAGAGCCAGTGCACGACAGCAAAAATGATGATTAACTAGACTGTATCTACAAGATAACTACTTGTGAACAGGGTTGTGAATCTTACAGTGGATGGAAGAATTTCTTGGGAGCATGAAAGCTCCTGCACATTAGATTCGGATGAAGAAATAGAACGATGGAAAAACCGATTACACGAGGTAACCATGCTCAATTGAAACATGATGGTAAGATCACCGCACTACATGACAACAGAGGTAAGGGATCTACCTATGTATGACGGGTTGACTGCGGTGGATGAATTTCTGAACAAATTTGAAAGAGAAGTGCCAGAATAGTAGTGTTTTGACACTCTGAAATGGGCACTATGCGCTACGCTCATAAAGTGGTGGGGTACACATTAAATAAGCTTTGAGAACTGGTGCGACTGCAGAAAAATGATGGTTATACGATTTGGGAAATCACAGATACAACTTGTAGACAAGTATCATGGGCGGGATGATCCACATACACACCTCGCAAAATGGACCAAGGTCTATGGGGAGGAGCCACAACCTGAATGGGTGCATTTGTTCTGTCATACTCTGGATGTCATACCCATGAATTGGTATACTGAGATGGAGCTCCACCATGGTACGAGTGAATGGGACATCTTGCATGAAGGATTCCTGTTAACCTTCACGTTTGAAGATAGTTGGTGGGATACTATTGACAATGCGCTACAAGTAGTGAAAGCAGCTATGTTCAAAATACCCCAAGAGCCAATGGAAGTACTTCAGCCAAAATGGGCGACACAACTGAGCTACACGCTGGAGTGTTACAATCTAAATTTTTAGGAGGATGATGAGGACCCACGAAATATTAACACTCCTGAAACTAAAGGCTGTCGTGAGGTTCGGGGACCATTGGTTGAGGATCCTGACATCACCGCACTACTAAAAACAAAGCAAGTAAACATTAGGATGAAGGCGGAACCAAAGTATGCAACGCTCAGTGACTATTGGGATGATGCCATGGTGGATAAGGTCACTGAGTTACTTTGCGAATACGAAGACTTATTCCTGACCAAAATTACAGATTTAAAAGGGATCATTGGTGACCTAGGGATGATGAAGATCACCCTAAAACCTAACGCGAAGCTAGTCAAGTAGAGCCCTTACCACTTGAATCCAAAGTGCAAGGAAAAGGTCCACGTAGAATTAGACAAAATGCTCGCAGCCAGAGTTATTGAGCCTATGGAAGAATCAGATTGGGTAAGCCCTATGGTAGTATAGGAGAAAAAGCAAAAGGGCCAAAGAAGAATATGCGTGGACCTCAGGAAGCTGAATGACACCTGTGTACACAACCCATTCCCGACACCATTCACAGATGAAGTATTGGAAAACGTTGGTAGACAAGAAGCATACTCGTTCACGGATGGGTTCTCAGGGTACCATCAGATCAAAAATGTGCCAAAAGACAGGAGCAAGACGACCTTCATAATGGAATGGGGTTGTTTTCAATACACCGCTATGCTGTTTGGATTAAAGAATGCGCGAGCTATCTTTTCGTGCATCATTGTTACCGCATTCAAAGAATACATTCACAAGTTCCTGGAGGTCTACCTAGATGATTGGACTGTTGTTGAATTAGTTAAACACCATGTAGGAAGCTTACGCTTGATGCTGGATACTTTCCAACAACACCAGATTGTGCTAAACCTTAAGAAGTGCACATTCCTTGTTCCCTTCGGAAACCTATTGGGACATGTGGTATGCAAATAGGGGCTAATGGTGGACCCTTCGAAGATTGCAGTAATTCTAAATTTAGAAGCACCACGAAGTGTTAAGCAGTTGCATGCTACCTTGGGACACACAGGGTACTACAGGAAGTTCATCAAGTGCTATGCCCAAATCACCACACCAATGGAGAAACTATTGAAAAAAGATGTCACATTCTGCTGGAATTATGATTGCATGAAGAGCTTGGATGTCCTAAAAGGGAAATTGGTCTATGCTCCAATTCTGGTCTTCCCAAAATGGGATGTGGAGTTTCATGTCCATGATGATGCATCGTGTATCGCGTTGGGAGCAATGCTCACACAAGAGGGTGGTAAGGGCTTGGACCACCCTATCGTGTTTGCAAGTTGTAGATTTTTTAAAGCTGAGAAGAAATTTTCCACAACTGAGTGTGAGGGGCTAGTGATGGTGTATGCACTCCAAAAGTACCGACACTGTCTACTAGGAGGACATTTCAAGAGTTATACAGACCATTCCACACTGAAATACTTGGTCAATAAGCCTATGTTGGGGGGGCACATATGTAGGTGGCTCTTATTATTTCAAGAATATGACTTCGAGGTCATGGTCAAACCTAGTCTGAACACGGGACCAGATCGCTTGTCACGTATCGAGACGGGCGAGGAACATACTAGTTTGGAGGAAGGATTTCCTGATGCACAGCTCTTTGTAGTGCGCATCACAGACAGGCACTTCATAGATATAATCCATTTTCTGACAACAAGGATTGCGCTAAAGGAATATTCCATCCAACAGAAGAAGGAATTGGTGGTGTGCACGATGGCCTTCTTTGTCATCACAGGGCACCTATACAAAATGGGAAATGATGAGATCTTGCAAAGGTATGTACCTGAATTTGAACAAAGTCAGATCCTCGCAGAAGCACATGGGGGTACTGCAGGAGGACACTATGCAGGACACATGACCACATAAAAGATTCTTCGCACAGGGTTATGGTAGCCAACCCTTCACTAGGATGCAAAAGCATACTGTAAGGCCTACAATATATGTCAAAGGACTGGAAAACCATCACAAAGGGATGAGATGTCATTGAACCTGCAAATAACATTGCAACCATTCGAGAGATGGGCAATTGACTTTATGGGACCTATCAAACCTCAGGGAAAGACAGGCACGCGCTACATCATCACCATGATAGAGTACCTTACATGATGGGCGAAGGCACAGCCAGTGAAAGACTGCACGATTGCTATGGTTGTGAAGTTCTTGTTCGAACACATGTTGACTCGATTTGGCTGTCCGAGAATCTTGATGAGTGATCACAAAACACATTTCCTGAACGAAACCATCGGCGCGCTCACAAAAGAATTTCAGGTGTACCATCAGAAAAGGACACTGTACCACCCGCCAAGCCAATGGGACTGTAGAAGCCTTCAACAAAATAATGGAGACTACACTGACCAAAATGTACAACGTGCAGTGAAGTGATTGGGACCTATGCATACCTGCAGTGCTATGGGCTTACAAGACAACGTGCAAAAAACTGACGAGACAAAAACCTTTCTGGTTAGTTTATGGCATAGAAGCTATCATGCCGATGGAATATATCTTACCTAGTGTATGAATAGTAGTGCTCACAGGGATGACAGACCATGAAGCTATGGAGGAGAGGCTCACTGTTGTTGGGAAAAGTATCCATTCAGAATGCCCCTATCCCACTCTAAGGTGTGATAGTGCCTTAGAAACAAACAAGGAAAACTACTTGAGTATTCTTCTTTATGAAATGTAAATGAAGAGGAAGGATGCAACTAACTTGTGTCTTTCGCTAGTTTGTTGATCCAATCATTCCTCTCTTCAATAGCTCCCAGCTCCCTGCTCCCTTATCGGCCCAGCTTCACCGAATTCCTGCAAGATCACAAGAGAGAGAAACTACACGAAGATATAGATATACATTCATAAAAAGGTCAGGATCAGATTAAGCTAAACATGCAAATATAACAAAACATCATTGGTACACAGCATGTAGGAGAAACTCAAATAGTTTATTGATATGATAATAAAGTCCAAGAGTAGATACAACCAAGTGAGACCCGATCCAGCATCTACCTCCCAGCAAAGGAATCCCTTCTTCTCCTCCAACAAAGCATAAATCACCCAATGTACTAATCTCAATCTCAAACCAACAGCAATTCTCTGCAAAGTACAAAATTCCAGCCTTTGGATCTCTGGGATGATGGATCCATATATAGATGTAAGCAGAGAGGATGAGTCAGCTTATGTTTTGACTTGTGGCCTCTCTCTGTCAGTTCTTGCTTCCACTTGGAGACTGAGAGCCTCTTACTCATCACTTGGTCGAATTCAGTGAGGCAAGTGTCATTGGAGAAGATTCTGGAAGCTTCCATGGTCTTTCCACCTCGTTGAATGACTTTGCCACTTGTCATTTCCCGCTCAACGCACCTGGGTAGTGCATTCAAGTGCGTTGCAACGCACCTAGACAGTGTACTGGGGTGCTTTGCAACGCAGGTAGCTAGTGGAGCACTTGAATTGATCCTGAATTGACTGTTTCTGAGTGGTTTTTGGTGGAGAACTTCTGGGAGAAGCTGTCATTGGTTGACCTTGTTCCTTTAGGAGCTGTAACAACATCTTTAGGGACTTTGGATCCCTTGAATTATGGACATTTCATGCTCATAGCTGTAAGGCACAAAAATGTCTATAACAGTTGCCCCCTAAAGTATGAGGCCGTTTATCGGGTGAAATGCTTTATTAGGAGGATCTGAAGTTCTTTCAATGCTGGGAGGAGACCTGTAATAAGATACAATACAATACATTATTTTTCATACTGTTTTCATGATCTAGCTGAGGCGGGCATTCCCATGCTCAGCTTTATAAATTCATTTTTATGTACATAGGACAGACAATCATCTGATGGTAGACTGATGATTCTGATGAAATCATCATCCTTTTGGTAGGATGATTATCTGTTCTGCAGTGCTGTACATGTCAATGTCTTTATTTTTCCTGAATATATATCGCAGCCCGGATGGATGAAACTAGATCCGGGGTCTTCAATCTCGTCCGATCTTCACTCTAAGTACAAGTTGATCCATGTGAGAAATGTTCTGAAGTCGAACATGGAAAGACATCGCTTGATTACCAGTCAATCATGTAAACTATTAACAAGCGCGAGAGGAATCACCGATAATGATAATGACCCTCAAGGTACTGCAGTACAATTCACGTGGTGTGAATAAAGGACTTGGCGTCGAACACCATGCAAAATCTTTCGGTCGAAGGTCATTGATGTATACCTGTCGCCGGAAGTGAGAAACTTGCCATTGAGGCATGCAAGCTTCAAAGTACTGAGGGGGGTGTTCCTAGATCAACTTCTTGGATAATGAGCTGATGTCGACAAGAAGCGATCCGTCAAAGGAGGGCCTTAATGAATCCCACATCAACGACACGGAACGAAGCAAATGATTTTGATGGAGGTGAAAACGATCTGATGATATAAGGTTCAGGGTGGCGGTCATGAAAGAATGAAGTATAATGTATGGTAGTGGATGGGACACGGTTGACTTCTCTGGATGACTTCTCTTGAACATATCGGTGACACTTGTGTGATGGATTGGTAGCATCTACCCCAAAGGTGGATGGCATGGCGAGACCATGGTGATGTGACCGGTGAATGAAACAACCCAACCCGACTCAGGCACGGAGTGGAAGTGTCATGTTCAAGAGCGACTTGCTACCAATAAAGGTTCTTTGAGTTTCTTCCCAATTTTTCCCCAGTCATTGCTGACCAGTACCTCTTTATTTTTTTCAAGCTTGAGGAGGATAACATATGCTTGTTCTATAATTTTCCCTTCGGGCAAACCCATCGCTATGTTTTAACGAGCCTAGCGATAGTGAAACTCGTTCTCGTCTAAAGACAAGTTTGTCGCTATTAATGTTTTTAACGAGTCTAACAACAAAGATAACTCGGTCCTTTTCATTTTTAGAGAGTCTGAAAAGGTACATAAAGTTAACTCCGGAAGTCCTTTTTCGTCATCTAATCCCTTAAGTCCGAAAAAGTATAAAACAATACAGAAGCGATGAATTTTCGATAGTTTTAACGAGCCGAACAAAACAAGCGCTCGATCTTTTTGTCCAATAATCCCTCAGGTCCAAAAAGATTAAAATCTAGAGGAGGGATAGCTCTTCCTATCGCTTTAACGAGCTGGAAGGCCAAAACTCGGCAATCTTTTCACATTTTACGAGTCAAATGAAAAGAGCTTAAAGAAGACTCGTCTTTTGAGGAACGAGTGATAAAATGGGTAGCAGCTGATTCCAGGTAAGGGTTGGAATTTTCCAAGTACGGCAGTGTCACAAGGATGGCTAGTGAAATCACTCTTCGCAGCTGTTCCTCAAAATGGGTAAACAATCAAATGGAGGTGAATGATCGGCCAATGGAAAAGTGGAGGTGACGGTGCAAACACAACCAAGGCTTTAATGGCTGATAATGTTACATTCGCGGTGGTTATTTACCAGAAGATATTACATTTTTTAACGAGCTTAAACGTGAGTTGAAACACTTGCTCGATCTTATGTTTATTTTTTAACGAGCATGTACTATGTGCTAAAACTGCTCGATTATCCAGTCATATGATAAGAATGTCTCATGTAATATGCCATTTTTTATGGAGCTTGCGCCTTACAAAGCTTTGCTCTGGAATCCTTTCTTTATGCAAGTTCAGAAATGACTAATCCTACGAGTTTAAAGGGTTAGACCTACGGGTTTAAAGGGAGGACCTAAAAATTTAAAAAATAAATAGCCGCCCCTTTCTTTCACTCCAAAAGGTTTGCATGCCCCCAGGTATAAAGTACGATTTCAAGGTTACCCCTCAATTTGCAGATAAAACACTTGTTCTACCAGGAAAGGCCTACCTCTTTCAGGTTACACAAAGATTGTTCTATTAATCTTTCAAACAAAACACTTCTTCGGCGATGTCTACCGAGATAGACAAAGGTGAGTGACAACAAGCGCCAAACACATAACTTTGACAAAAGAATCTTATTCTAGAATAACCCCTCTTCTAAGACGGACGGGGTACAGACTAGTCATATTCTCCCGCGGAAACCTACCCTATACCCGAAGTTTTCCTGTCAAAGCAGACCAGGACGCATGCCCCCAAGGTTCCAGTCATATCCCTCCAAATTACTCACGCTCATCGGGAGGACGGACCGTGGGTTGAGACATTTCTTGCGTGAAGAGACCATTTAGGGATGGTATATGACTATTTGCGATGCATGATCCAGGAAATGAAAGTTGGTCCACGAGCTTGACCACTCTTCCTTCGTGCGGAAAACACATTACTCTAAAGAGTGAGGAGACGATGGCTCCCATGCAATATATATAGTCTCGTCCAAGGAGTAGGTTATAATCCAAGGGTCCTTGAACGACCATCACATTCATTTGAACGGTCTTCCCTTTCAATGTTATGGGCACATTGGGGAGGATCCCTAAAGGTCGACTGGTTCCTTTATCGAAGCCTGTCAGATTTCTCATCTCAGGCAAAAGCGATGGTGAACCAAGTGCTTTCCAAGAAATAGAGGAAAGGATACTCACAGATGCCCCCTCATCAATGATGGTGCCAGCCATGACCATTCTGTATATTTGAACGATAATTCGGAATGGTATGCTTGCTGGAAAACGGGGTCTGCCTAGTTGGTTCCAGTCGAAGGATACAACTAGGTTTCTTGGTGGTGGGACCGAGTAGACGGCCGGGTATCGCTCTGACAAACTTCCTTCCTGCGATAAAGGAATGGGTGGATTGCCCCCGTGTTCGTCGGAGTCTGTGTTGATGAAGAGAATTTGGATGGTGTCATCCTGTTCTCTTCAGTGACTGTGTCATTCGAAGATAAATCCTCTGAAGGAAAGACCGGGTCAACTGCCGCCTCGACCTTTTGACTTTTGTCGGGTATGGATTCAGCTGGTTCATCTTCAATGACCGGCACTTCAGCTGACCACTTGAGCAGGCCAGCTGGATTTTCAACTAACGAAGGACTCGGCAAGAGTTTTTTATATCCAGGAGGAAGTCGTAACGGTGAAACCGGACGATCATCCAAAACTCTTTTAGCTTCGTCTAAGAAGGGACAATGGTGGATGGTGTGGTTGCCTTCGCACAGTCTACAGGGAGATCTAGCTCTCCTTTTTTGTCCTGGGACTTCACTTTCGCTAGTTGACGGTGTGCTTTCAACATGGCTATCAGAGGTTGACACAACCGGATTGTGCAAACGGGGAGACCAGTCCCTTAGTATCTGAGGGATGCAGGGACAATCTCTGTGAAAGTGGTATCCCTTGCAAATGACACATGGAGATTTAGGCCTGGTCAGTGCAGTGTGTGGATTTTCATTAGACGACACTCGTTTGCCCCCAGTCGCTTTTGGCTCCTTCTTCTTCTTCTCTTTCTTCTTCTTTTCCTTCTTCTCCTTAGGAACTTGGTTCTTAGCTTTACCAGTCCCGTCAAGCGAAGAAGAAGGAGGAGAGGAAGAATTAGAGGAAGTAGAAGGCTGGTGGGTAACTCTGGACTGGTCTAACTGTTGATTCAACTGTTCAGGAATAGTGGTGTTCTGAACGACATTGGTTGAGAAGAGCCAAACCGGCAAGCCAATTGTTAGTCCTGGAAGCGACAATGTGGCCATATGGGGCACACCAACATCTCCCCAAGAGGAGAAGGGACTAGGATTTCCACCAAGGGGAATTACTTAGTTGGTAGGGTCCATTTTATCAACCTAAAGATCAACGCAGGAAAAGGGTATGAATATTCCGTTTAAAATAAATTTTAACGACGCTTGGACACAACTTGCTTTTTCAATTTTAAAGAGTCGAGAAAAAGCAAAAGATGACTCTAGTCTCCTTCGATTTTTAATGAGCCTGAAGTGACAAGTGCTCAGATGGACCTTTTCCGTTAAGGAGTATGAAAAGGAACGAAAGGGACTGCTCTGGAGTTCTAGGTAGAGGGTGTGCCAAACCTTTCGCAAAACCGCATAATACTTTTTAAGGTACGGGCGGTCAATCTTCCCGAATGCTGTGTTTAGTGCATTGCGATCAGTAGGGCGGCCGACACGGCTTCCTATGGATAAAGGTTTTATGCCTATATTGGTCTCCCAATATATACTCGACGGTACATGGGAGCACAATCCGTACTGGTGCTTATCGTCTCTCAGGAGGAATCACCCAACCATCAGTGAGATCGACAGTCACCAGGTTTTACGACGCCGGAACACGTCTCTAGCCTAGACCTCTATGTTGTGCGTTAAGTTACAAAGCGTTGTTAAGTTCATTCAATTTATTTTAGGTTGATCTTTCTTAGAAGTTTGCCTTTTTGGATCACCACGAGATGTCGATACAATTCCTAAATGCAGTCTAAAGATGATAAGAAAGCTTTTATCTCTTTTCAACAATGAAAATCCTAGCTACAAGGGGAAAAGAAAGACACAATCTTTTCTCAAAGAGAAAAGAGCATACTGTAAATGCACTTTTCCTAAATCAAAGCATGCAAACTGCCAAAATGAAAATGCACAAATGCATGTATTTGTTTTCACTTTCTTAATATTGATGCCTAAAAAGAAAGCTGTTGTACAAAATTTGAATTCAATTTCAAGTGAAAACACAAACAAGTTCCTTTTTGAACTCAAAAAAACGATTACGACACTTTATGATTTTGAAGTAAACACTTGTTTCGACACTAGAAATTCACAAATTCAAACCAAAAGACAAAAGTAAAAGCGCAATCAACTGTCAACAACAAACAAACTTTCTCCTAAGATCAAAACGACACTTACGACAGATCTAGATCTAAGGGCGACAGTATGACTAGTTTACTTTTGTAATGGGAAACTGCAAATGATGTAACAAATACACAAAAACAAATACAGTTTCTTTTATACAACTGAGGTGGAATTAAGGTAGAGAAAAGGGGTTTTCAGATAGGTACACACACTGATAACAGGCTGCAAAAAATAGAGATAAAACTGAACACAAGGATGCAAAGAACCACAGCTGCACAGGGCAAAGGCTGATCAGCGCACCTGCAGCACAGAGAAACTGAATTGCAGCGCAGGTAGCCCTCTCGGGACCTACGTTGAAATGCAAAGTCTCTTCACAGAGCCTGCGCTGAAGAAAAAACGAGAGTTGTCTCTGGGTTCTGGGTCATGGTTTGCAGTTTGATCTAAGGTTTTTGGCCGGATAAAAGCTATCAATAAGGTACAATTAGGAGTATGATTTAAAGGAGGACTAAGAGCTATCACAAAGGGCAGTTAGAGCATTTGTGGATCAGCTCATTCAGATCATAAACAGGCCCAGTGAGTGGACTAGAGTGGCAGATCTCTACTTTGCATTTGTAAATGGCAAATGCAGTTTGATTCACCACTCTTAAGTTTATGAGAAGAACAACAATAGAAACACAAATAAACTAACTAGATACATTCCCCAAAGGAGTCGCCAATTTGTTGTTGGGAAAAGTATCCATTCAGAATGCCCCTATCCCACTCTAAGGTGTGATAGTGCCTTAGCAACAAACAAGGAAAACTACTTGAGTATTCTTCTTTATGAAATGTAAATGAAGAGGAAGGATGCAACTAACCTGTGTCTTTCGCTAGTTTGTTGATCCAATCATTCCTCTCTTCAATAGCTCCCAGCTCCCTGCTCCCTTACCGGCCCAGCTTCACCGAATTCCTGCAAGATCACAAGAGAGAGAAGCTACACGAAGATATAGATATACATTCATAAAAAGCTCAGGATCAGATTAAGCTAAACATGCAAATATAAAAAAACATCATTGGTACACAGCATGTAGGAGAAACTCAAATAGTTTATTGATATGATAATAAAGTCCAAAGGAGATACAACCAAGTGAGTCCCGATCCAGCATCTACCACCCAGCAAAGGAATCCCTTCCTCTCCTCCAACAAAGCATAAATCACCCAATGTACTAATCTCAATCTCAAACCCACAACAATTCTCTGCAAAGTACAAAATTCCAGCCTCTGGATCTCTGGGTTGAGGGATCCATATATAGATGTAAGCAGAGAGGATGAGTCAGCTTATGTTTTGACTTCTGGCCTCTCTCTGTCAGTTCTTGCTTCCACTTGGAGATTGAGAGCCTCTTACTCATCACTTGGTCGAATTCAGTGAGGCAAGTGTCATTGGAGAAGATTCTAGAAGCTTCCATGATCTTTCCATCTCGTTGAATGACTTTGCCACTTGTCATTTCCCGCTCAACGCACCTGGGTAGTGCATTCAAGTGCGTTGCAACGCACCTATACAGTGTACTGGGGTGCTTTGCAACGCAGGCAGCTAGTGGAGCACTTGAATTGATCTTGAATTGACTGTTTCTGAGTGGTTTTTGGTGGAGAACTTCTGGGAGAAGCTGTTATTAGTTGACCTTGTTCCTTTAGGAGCTGTAACAACATCTTTAGGGACTTTAGATCCCTTGAATTATGGACATTTCATGCTCATAGCTGTAAGGCACAAAAATGTCTATAACACTCACGCAATCGGAAGAACTTGAGGAAGAACGATTCTTGGCTGGGTTTCATCAACAGGTACAAAAGCAGCGTGAAAAAGCCTGGCATGACTGCCATATCAAGTTCCACACCTTAAAGGTGAATGACTTAGTACTGCTGTATGACAGTCAGTTTGAAACATTTCTGGGAAAATTCATAATGCATTGGCTGGGACCATACGTGGTTAAGGAGGTCACAAATGGAGGTGCAATACAGCAAGTGAAACTAAATGGAGAACCCTTCTCAGACAAAGTAAATGGCAGCCGCTTGAAGCACTACATGGGTGGGCCGACTATCTGACTAGCTAGCCAAAGAAAAGTCTTCATGCTCCGAGGAGCCAGACAAAGGCGTGGGACTATAAACATAAACAACAGACGTCAGTACGGATGTAGGAAGACAATTCAGACACATAAGAATGGATGCAACAGGTTCAACAAGTAGCAGCTCAGTGTGTTGTCGACATTAGTACCGTTCGAGAACAGTTGGACGGGCTCCATGCCAAGATCGTTGCACCAATAGAGTGACTCGAGGGCAAGTCACGATGTTTGTTTTGGGGGCTTGTTAGGCATGGAATCCCCCCACAACATGTTTTGCGGCTCAAAGGCCAAGTTTTCAATGATATTATTGTAAAGCTCCATGTATTGTGGGCGCGAAAGTATGTTACATTCATAGGGTTGTCCACTCTAAGTTTGAATGCAATGTCAGCCTACCCATGGTCCATAGACAATGGGATTGTATAAATAGAGCGAGGCTCTAAGTTGTAAAGAAAAATGAGAAGAGAAGAATATGAATAGAATGGAATGGATAGAATGAGGTAACAAAGCTTAGAAGAAGAGTCTAAGTGTGTCTTGGGTCGTAGTAGTAGGAAGAGGATTTGCAATTGAGTGCGTAGAGGCCTAGTAGAGTCCGCAGCTGAGTGCGTAGACCCCTGCAGCTGAGTGCACAGGGTGGAGTCGCGTTTGTAACCAAAGAAAGGGAATAATAAAAAGAAGTTTGATCTTAATTCCGTGTATCTGTTCTTGGGTTGTTATCTATTGATATGAATGGCAATTACACTATTTATTTACTGTGCACACTTGTATGAATGGTTTATATTGCTAGGTATACTTTACACATGAAAATAAGCTAAGTTAATCAACTAACAACTACTAGTAAAGACTTGGGCAATAACATCATTTGGCCCCCGAGTAGGGTTACGTGAAGGCAACGTCTCAAGCTACAAGGTACGGGTAAGCACACGTAACGATGAGCACACAGGGTAGAACCATGGACCACTTGAAGTCATCAGACATCTCCAGGGTGCATAAACTCGGTTCTAGCACCCTCCCATACTACTTCGGGTGAGACCTCAGTCCACACTATGTGGACTGTTGTTGAAAGGGCCAGTAGTACCGGGATTTGTGTGGCTAATTCACCTCCGAACCTGGGTCAGGCCCTAACAAGAAAACACTTTTTTGCCTCCCTAGATTCTTGAATCACTTCTCCTTAATCAACTTATTGTAAATAGGAACATCTTTTATTGTCTGGAGAAGTGGGATCTTTACACATATATTTTTCAATTCTCTCAGAAGTTCAGTCTCTTTTGGGGTAGGTTGGAGTGGTTGGGATAATTTCTCAGGAAAGGGTGGATTTAATTTAAGGTTGCTTTCCTCTCTTTCTTCCTCAACCTCCCTAGGTGGAGGTGTAGGTTGGTTATCCAGGAAAACTCTCCCAGATCTCAGGTTAATCTCCTGGATTTCCACAGTGTAAGCTGGATATGATGTCTCTACACTATATACTTGTTGAGACTGCCTATTGTTCAGGTTTTGATTTGGTTGGGAAGGAAAATGGGGTTGCTTAGGTAGAGCAGAGTGAAGGAGTTGTGGTTGGGCAGGTGGTGGAGGCAATAGAGTTGGAGCATTGTTGTATTGAAGCCTCTGGCCCTGAAGTGGTTCATTCCACTAAGGTTGTGGTGGAGCATAAGGTTGAAATTATGGGTTGGCTAGCTGGGAGTGATACTAAGGTGCATATGACCAAGGAGGGGGTGTAGAACAGGAAGGATGAGTAGGGGATCCCCAAGAAGGTATGGATGTGGTTTGGTTGGGGTTGTAATATGCATGGGATAACCCTTGCATGCCTTGCTGGTATGGTCTAGGCCCATGAGGTCTCCTTTGGTTAATGTAGAAAAGCTACTCAGTGACCCCTTCAGCTCCTTGATATATAGCTTTGAGTCCAGGTAAAGAAGGGAACTTGTGTGTGGAGTGGTTTTCTTCACAGACCGAGCAAATTTCAATAGAGTTCAATGGACATTCATTCCTTGGATACCTCCTGGTGCATCTAGGACAAAAGATGGCCAAGGCTCTCTCTGCTTCCTCCTGCTTCCTCTTAATGTGCATGGTGTCCACTTGCAAGGTGAGGGTTTGCAGCATCTCACTTTTGAAATCTTCCAGAATGTTTCCAATTTCACCCTTGATGGATGAGTTGGAAGACAATGTACTGACCATAGGCTGACTATCCCTACCCTCTTTCCTGGATACCCTAGAATGGATTCTAAAGATAGTCTTGATATTCTCATAGGGTAATTGGTAGATATCTCCTTCTGCTAACAAATTTAAGGTATCCAGAATATCTTCTCTTACTCGCCTAAGCTGGACCAGCCTTAGTGAGTCAGGGTCAAGTGTACACCTGACCCTTTTGTAGCTAAGCTGGAATATTTCTTCGTAATCCTCTAGGGATTCATCATTACCTAACATCATCCAGAAAATTTCTTCTTTAGTATCCTTTGACTGACATTAGTCCTGATAATTGTTGTTAAAGGCCTGCTGCATCTGAGCCCAAGTTGTGATTATATCTCTAGGTAAACCCATGAACCAGCCAATGTTGCATCCTTGATGGTAGATGGAAATAGTTTTAACTTTTTCTCATCATCTGTATAGTCATAGGTTTGGCATACAACAACAAACTCAAATAGGAAAGTGTCGAGGTCCTTTGTAGTCAAGCCATGGAAATGAGGTAGGGCAGAGGGGCTTATATTTCTCATCTTAGTGTCCCCATTGGTTTTCGTGATGGGGAAGGCACCCTAAATGATTTAGATTTAAATAGGAATGCAAAAAATTACAGAGATAACCATAAAAACAGAGTTGCAGCAGAAATATTACTTCATTTCATTAATGTAAAATACTAAAATATCCTTACAAAGAGAAATGGAAATAAACCAGCTAAGGCAATGGTAGCTTATCTCTGAGAAGAGATGTGCCAGCTACATGCCTCTGAACTGTGTTTCAATGAGGCTCGAAGGCCTATTTATTGTTTAGAAACAATGGAAAACCCTTAACATCCCAAAACCTAACCCTAGAAGATGAAACACCAAATTGTGGGCCTCGTTTTGGGTGAGTTGTTACATCAACTTCCCGGTGTCGTAACTTTGGCACTCGATCTCCATTTGACACGTACAATAGCTCATTAGAAGAATCTATCCAAGAACTATAACTTTGGGAAGAGAAACATGGTCCATGGGCCAATATTTCTCCCATATTTCACAAAAAACATTGTTTAGGGCCTCAAAATGGCTCCGGAAGTTCAGGATCCAAAAAACTGCTAAAAACAGTAAATCGTGCTACAATTACGGAAACTGAAAAATTGAAAGGGATAATTGTGGGGGTCCAAGTGGGATAGGTGGGTGGCCACCAACATCCACCTAGATCATTCCTCCCCCCCAGGAAGCAATGGTCTCCATTGTGTTGAGTTCCTCCATCTAGTGAACTTGGTCCTTGGTGAGTTGTTCTGCAATCTCGGATGTGTCCAGTAATGGTGGGAAGTATGGTCGAGAGTGGTACACATTGAACACTTGGTGTAGGAAAAGGAATGGAGGAATGTTGTCCTCCAAAGCATTATTTCCCACAGCCTTAGTAATGGTGTAAGGACCTTGTCAACGTGGTCGGAGCTTCAGATGGGCTCTTTTAAGGCGTTCTTTTTGCAGATGCAACCAGACTTTGTTCCCCAATTGAAGCTTGTGTGGTACCCCTGTGGGTGAGGAGAAGTTGTTCCCGTGTTCTGTCATGACCTTATCCCTTTGCTGCTGCTGCTGCATGAAGGAACCCTTTGCGGGGGTCATGGATGCGGTGATGATCTTCCCTTACTTTGGGAGTGAATCAGATAGAAAATGAATTTCCTAGTCTAGGAGATGAGCTTGTTGTCTTTCTTAGTAGAGATCAAAGAGGTGGCAGTAGGTGGGGCTACCTCTAGTATCCTGTATAATGAATTATCCAAAGAAATAATGACAATGCCAGGCCTTGACTCATACACAACATGTCGTCTCCACAAGTATGGCTGGCTTAATAATACATCACAAACACCTAGAGGTGTAACATCACACAATACCTCGTCTGTGAAGGGCTTGATGCTATAGGGAAGGTGGCACTGCTGGCAAACTTTGAGATCTCATCCCTCATGAAGCCACCTGATACTATATGGCTATAGGTGTGGTGTAGTCGGTAGGCCCAACCGCTTCACGACCTTTGCTGAAATGAGGATCTTTTGGCTGCCACTGTCGACAATGAATTGCAACAGTGAACCCTTCACCCACATCTGTGAGTGGAAAAGATGTTCCCCCTCCTCTAGATCTTCAAGCTCATTCTTCTATATCTTGATAGTGGCAACAGTGACGCTGGGCTCCGCATCACTGATCTGCTTCCCTTTTCCATTACCCTTGTTGAGTTCAGACTGAGGGTCAGAACATGCATCTGATTCTGAATCCTTCAACTCAGCCACCAGCGACTTCTTGGTCTCACACTCACTTGTGTTATGAGTGGGAATCTTGTGGAACTCACACCACTTTCCTGTGTCCTTCTTGGACTTCGTGGTGTTGTTATTTTCTTGCGGCTTTGACGGGTTGTCTTGGGTCACCGCGCCTTGGCTTTGTTCTTTGGTCTTTAGATTCACAGATCCAAAATCTCGCTTCTTCTGTTTGAAATTTTGCTCAATTTTGAGAGCATATCGATACGCCATGCCGAGCAAGGAGATGTTCAAGAACTCCATCTCTTCCTGGATGTATCTATGTAGGTAGCCAGAGTATTTGAGTGCCAAATGTAGCTCAGAATCCTTGATACCCAACTGTGTGCGAAGGGTATGAAAAATGTTTGTTTACTCTGGCACATCTTGGTCCCTTCCCTACTGCAGCGTGGTCCACTTTATGTATTTGTCTTCATAGCTTTTAACAGGGTAGTACTGCTCCTTGAAAACATCCTTGAATGAATCCGAAGTGGGTGCAGCTGAAAATAGTGAGCTCATACATTCATTCTTTTGCTCGCAGTAGGCTTCCCACCAGTCCTTGACGTGGGGGGCTTCTTTGAGAAGAGTGAAAACAATCTTTTCCCGACTTGAAAATTCATAAACATAAAAATACCCTTCTAGAAGATTTAACCATTTACCTATGGCATCTGCATCTATCTGACCCTCGAATATGGGAATTTCAAAATTAACTTGTACCTTAAAGGGCATGGCATTTCCAGAGTAGCTGCTAGAAGCCGATGCATCGCCTTTGGGTAACCACTGAAGGATCTAGGCAAAGTTGTCCATCATCACATTCCTTTGTTGCTCAAGGGCTTCTTCGAGCAAGATTTTGATAGGATCTCCTTCCCCCTCATCTTTATTTTCATCTTCCATGGGAGGCCATCGAGATTTGCGAGGCTGATCTTGCAAAGGTTAAACCAGGTCGAGCCCTAACTCCTTATATCCCGACCTCGTTGGGGACATGCAAAGAAAAACAAAGAAAAAGTAGACCGCTCTGATACCACTGATCCAAATTTAAACAGGAACGCAACAAATTATAGAGATAAACATAAACAAAAAGATGCAGTGGAAATAATACTTCATTTCATTAATGTAAAATACTGAAATATGCTTATAAACAAAAATGGAAATAAACCAGCTAGGGCGACGGTAGCTTATCTCTGAGAAGAGATGTGGTGGCTACATGCCTCTGAACTGTGTTAGAATGAGGCTCGAAGGCATAGTTATTGTTGAGAAACAATAGAAAACCCTTAACATCCCAAAACCTAACCCTAGAAGATCAAACACCAAATTGTGGGCCTTGTTTTGAGTAAGTTGGTACATCAATTTCCCGGGGTTGTAACTTTGGCACCCGATATTTGCTTGACGTGTACAATAGCTCGTTAGAAACATCTATCAAATAACTATAACTTTGGGAAGAGCAACATCAATCCATGGACCCATGTTGCTCCTAGATTTCCCAAAAAACGTCGTTTAGGGCCTCAAAACGGCTCTGGAAGTTCAAAACCCAAACAACTGTGAGAAATAGTAAATTGTGCTACAATTACAAAAACTGAAAAATTGAAAGAGACAGTTGTGGGGGTCCAAGTGGGATAGGTGGGTGGCCACCAACATTCACTTGGATCACTCAACTCTCTCTCTATTCCCTCTGTCATTTCTGTTTTCACCCATTGGTTCAGTAGGAATGAGTTCTTCTTCTTCTTCTTCTTCCTTTACAGGTTCTTCAAATATATCAGGCTACTCACCTAACGGTTCCTCCACTCCACAACCACCGAGGAAGAGAGAAGGTTGGTTGTTGGATGCAGTGGGGGTATATGGCAAAACTTTCCCTAAGTTGTCCCTATTCCTACGAGGCATGAAAGGAAATATTTTTGGTTTGGTTTGGTATATATATATTTTTTAAAACTTGGAAAGTGCTTGCAGAACTGAAATTGTTGATTGAATGAAAATTATTGACAGAATGAAAAAGATACTCACTAAATTGAAATCTTTCAAAATAGAAAGGAAATTAGACAATGCAAAATGAAATAAAGAAAACAACTAGATTACTTTTGCAAAAATAAACTAATGGCAAAATATTGAAGACAAGAAATAGAAGAAAAGAAAGCAATAATCACATTCTACTCAGACACCTCCCTGGCAATGGCACCAAAACGTGATGAGCACTAGTATTGCAGCAAGGATGCTGCAACTCCTGGGCTACCAGCTTTACTTATTAACCTGGGGTTCATACAAACTTAGAGGTGACAGTGCTATATGCACAAGTTAAAGTGATGGTTCTGCCTATTGTCACTGTTCAGCTGGTGAGAGACCACTGGGGTTCTAAGCCACACTTCTATGGAGTCAGAAGAAGCTTGATTCTTTGGTGGAAGAAAGCTATATCTACTCTAAGAGAGTTACTCTATTGCATTAATGGAGAAGGTCAACATGTAATGGTAAATCACACGATTCCCTAATTAACCATTTAAGAATCTAGGCTAGGAAGAAACGCTAAATCAACATGAAACAAATGCTACTATCTAAGTTGTAGGAGTAAGAAGAATCAAACAATACTAATGTGCAAGTAAAGGCACTAAATTAAATCTGTTTTTTTTTTTTTTTTTTTTGTCTTTTTATGCAAAATCAAGTATGCAAACTAATTGTTCTTGTGGATGTGATAGGTGGATTAAGGATGTTTGAGGATGGCTAGAAGGGTTATGAAATGGTTGGATGGTGTGGAGGACCCCTAGGAGGATTTTGGTGACTTCCTAGAGGTTCTCCATTAATTTGGCCTCAAAACATGTCGTTTCAGGAAAACCTATAGGATGTACTAGAAACCTACAGGATGATCATGTAGGAATTACAGGAAACCTACAAGATACAACCGAGAGCTAAATGTGAGGTTTTGGAGGTGATGTGAGGCTTAGGAAAGTTGTGTGATGGGTGGAATGGAGTGGTAGAAGGTCTAGGATCACTCAGGAGTTAATATCCAAGATAATAGATGGCTAGATTCGCTCAATGTGCTTTGGAGAATTTCTATGAAAAATGAGGAAAAACTAGTGAAGGTGATGGTGAAAACAAGGGATGGCTAAGGTGGATGAAGTGGAAGGTGGCTACTGGCTATGAAGTCTTATTCTCCACACAAAGCACCTGCTCTGCATAAAACATGTGTGTCTTCCTAAATGCTATGCAACAAGATACATTTTCAAAAACTAGGAAAGCATAATTAATGAATCAACTGCCTATACTATGCATGAAGAAAGTTGTTAAAAGGAATGAAAGCATGAGTGAGATCTACTACAGAAATGGAGATGAAAAATATGACAATGAAATCTACCTTGCAAAATGAACCAAATACTAAGTTAAAGATAGCAAACTCCAAAGCTCATAAAATAACTATAAATCTGTGTTTTTGGGGTTTCTTAAGGGTCCCTTCCTCAAGTCATGGTCCTAGAGGGAGGAAGTGAGGCCAAGACACCTGCTAACAACCTTGTGGTGATCCTTTTTCTCCTTGCTAACCTGTTACTTGAAATAAGGCACAAATGGAAGCAAACTATTAAACAACCAATCTAATCTACACTACTTATAATGGAAATGCATCTAAAAAGAAAATTAACAAAGAAGATATGAATATGCACTAAAAATACATGTACAATAAAGAGGAGCCTTGGTTACTAGGGTTGGGCCCTAACCCAAGAGCTTCAGCCCTATGAGTTAACTCAATGCTGGCTCAAAATGAAACTCATTTTTATTACCAAAATAACAAATTACATAAATAGAATTGTCACAAGTTTTGGAGCTCGAAAATAGATTAGAGTTTTACAATCAAAAATTTGAAACCTAATGAGGTCCTAGGCTTGTCTACTTATACATCTGAAGTCCCTAATGAATTCCTTAAAATTATGGAGGCTTGGCTCCCAAACTCGAGATAAACTAGTGCTTTGTCTCTCACTTGCTTAGTTGCCTTCTAGTCCTCATGATTTAGTTGTTTTCACTCCGAGCTGATGTGATGAATGGTGGAATATTTGAATGGAGGAGTAGTAAATGAGGAGGATTTACCTACTACAATCCCTCTCCCTTTTCCCATTCGAGTTTTGACCTTAGTCTTTGCCAAAATTCCTTGATTTTCTCCTTTAGTCCTACATTCAATGCATATTAGACCAAAAAACATAATATCCAACTCTAACTCACCTCATAAACAAAATATAATAAAAAACATGAAATAGGTTATGAAAAAGTTTTGTTTGACTAATGTAGGAGGTGAATTAAGGCCCATATAATTACCCAATGATGAGGCCCATCATGAACTCTAAGGAACATACGAAGAATCGTTGGGTTTCAGATAGTATAAATGTTTGTTAGTTGCAGTACGACGAGTTGTGAGTCCAGCCTAATGATGATTCGACGAATGCCAAGTGAAATTGCATCATAGAGAAGTTCAATCAACGTGCTATATTCAATGATATTGTTCGTAGAATGACCAATAAAAGTCCCTTGAAAACTCACTAACTTGCCACTTGGAGCGAAAATGGCCCATACTGCAGAATATAGGTTGTACGTACTACGACTAGCACCATCGGTGTAACCAACAAAAGGTTCCAAAGATTCTGACATCTGCAACAAATGTGGAGAGGATTCCTTAACCACATAAAAACTTCTAAAACACACACTGACACACACACATGCAATTAAAGCATATATACAATGATTTTTACTACACTCAATTAAGCATAGTAATACTTGAGATACAAGCCATTTTAGGGCTGTGACAATGGAATTCCATCATAATCCACCAACTCATAGGCACCTTTTGCAAAGACATGCTTGAGAATATAAGGACCCATCCATAGTGGTTCAAATTTTCTTGCTCCTATTTTATGAGCTTCCTGGTCATAAAGAAGACCAGGTCTCCTTCTGAGAAAATGCAAGGCTTGACATTTTTTCTGTATTGCACCTTGATTCATTTTTTGTGTGCTTCATTAGCCAATGCTACTTCATGACAAGTTTCATCTAGATGGATGAGTTCTAAGAAACACACTTCTTCATCAGAAGTGTCGGGTAACAGGTCAGTTGTGAGTTTAAGAGATGAAATTTCACATTGTATCGACAAGATTGCTTCCCGACCATACACCAATTGAAAGGGTGTAAATCTATTTGCATTCCTAACCGAGGTTCAATATTCCTACAAAGACGAGTACAAGGTTAAATGCCAGTTTTGTTTATGAACCCCTATCATTCTTTGAAGCATTCACTTTAGGACTTTTTTATGGCCTCAACTTGTCCATTAGCTTGCAGATAATAAGGAGTATAACTATCATGTGAAATTCCTAACTTGGCAGTTAACTCAGTCATCATGTGATTTCGAAAATGTGACCCATGATCTGTAACTATATCTTGTGGTACACGAAACTGGGCAACTACATGGTTGAAAAATAAAGGTGCAGCCATCTCGCCACTATTGTTTAATGTAGGCATTGCCTCAGCCCATTTTGTGAAATAGTCAATGACAACTATAATGTACGCATGCCCCCCGGCTGAGGTGGGGTTACATGTCATGAAGTCAATGCCCCATTTGGCGAATGGTCCAACAGTGATGACATGATGCAATGGTGCAAGTGGTAAACTAGGTTTATGGTCATAGATTTGGCATGCATGACAACTTTTGACAGCAATAATGCAATCTTTGAATATGGTAGGCTAGAAGTAACCAGCACGGAGAATTCTTTGTGCGGTAGCATAACCAGATAAGTGTCCACCACAAGAACCTGAATGGAAATTATTTAAAACATTCTCAGCTTCCTCATGAGTGAGGCACCTTCATAAAATCGTATTGATACCACAGCGGTAAGAGTGTCACCAACAATCAGATAATATTTTGCTTGGTATCAGATACGTCGTTGTTGCGAGCGAGAGGTATTAGGTCGAAAAGTTTGGGTATGGAGATAAATCAATATATCTCCACACCATGGGTCAGAAGATGAAATGAGGAATAGAGACTCATCCATTGATGGTTCTGATGTTAAATCAATGGTATTCGAGTGAAGGTTGCAAAGAAGCTCAGTGAAAACTAGAGATTTCTTTGATTTGGATTTGATGAATTCCAAATAAAATTCTTGCAAAATGACGATCCATTTTGAGTATTCCTCCCCCAGCAATTGACGTACCAAAATATATGTCATAGGGTTGCAATCTAAAATAATAGTGGTATTCTAGAGAAGGATATAGTGGCAAAATATTTGTACAGCTTGAAGAGCAGCCAGAGCTAAATTTTCGACATAAGAGTACATAACTTCTGTATCATTGAGATTATGGCTCAAATAATATATCGAATGTTCAATCCCATCTTCTTCTTGGACTAAATCCATTCCAATGGTTATATTTGCAGCAGCGAGATACAGGAAGTAGTTGTTTTGATCATTCAGGAAATACATTAATGAGGCTCTAATCAAGGTATCCTTAAGAGTGTCAAAGGAAACTTGCACAACCTGATCCCAATGGGAGGGTATCCACTTTATTAAAAGACGAGTAAATCCTTTAGCCATTTCAGCATCATTGGGAATGAACCCCCTCAAAAAGTTAGCCTTCCCTGGAGTCTCTGTAACTGTAATAGATCGGAAGGTGGAGGCAAGTCAAGAATTGCTTGAACCTTAAGTGGGTGGAGTTGAATTCCCTCCTTAGACACTATGAAACCATGCAAACAACCAGAACCAACACAAGACACACATTTGTGTGGATTGAGTCGTATTTTGTATTGTTAGCACTGTAAAAATATAGCTCTCAAATGCTGCGGGTGATTAATCAACCATCATGAATGAGCAGGTAAGCCATCAAGGTATGGTTGAACAATATGTTTGATGTCATGGAAGACATAATTCATTGCCCTCTGAAAAGTTTCCCCTACATTCTTCAAACCAAAAGGGAGTTTCCTGTAAGTGAATGTGCCCCATGGACAAATAAAAGCAGTTTTAGATTGGTCCTCTGGGCAGATATTGATTTGATTATAGCCGAAAAATGCATCCATAAATGAAAATATTTCACATCTGACACATTCATAATTAATCTGGTTGATAAAGGGAGTGGGATAATTGTCTTTTGGTCAAGCCTGATTAACATCCCTATAATTAAATCACACTCATATTTTCCCTTGTTTCTTCATGATAGGAACAATATTGGAAACCAAATCAGTAAGAGGAACGCGATATATGAAACTAGCATGCAAAAGTTTTTCAACCTCTGTTTTAATAGCAACAACATTCTTTGGATGAACAGAGCGGAGGCATTGTCACACAGGTTTGACATCAGGATACATTTTAATTTCAGGTTCAACTATACTAGAGTCAATACCTGGCATCTACTCATATGACCATGCAAATATATCTCAAAATTCATGAAAGAGAGCACGGTAAATATCAAGTTCTGATGGAGAACAAGATTTTCCAACATGAATGTTTTCTACAACATTAGGTTTGCTCGAAATATTGATAGAAATAGTTTCTTCGATATTTGACAAGTTTCTCTTGGAATCTACTATATCTATGAAAATGGAATTTGAAAGGAAATCAACAACTATAGGGTGATTAAGTTCATTTGAAAGATCTTCTATGTGATCTGGAAGATGGGAACGATGATGATAATCTTCCCATGGTTCTTCTCCCATCATCATTGATTGGATGATTCCTTCATTAATAGAAAATATACATGAAAAAGGATTAGAAGAAGTACCATATTCTAATGAACAATCTACCCATCCAATTGGTGAAGATGGATTTGTGTTCACCGCACAAGCCAGAAAGATTGATTTCTATGCAAGATCAATAGGGCTTAACGGCATGATTTAATTACTACTATCAACTTCAGAACTATTGGTAATCTCCCTTAAATTAGATGAGGTGGAAGATATCATGCTGCAAGTCTCAACTTCTGCCACTTCCACCATGTTTGATGGTGGTGGTAGTGAAAAAATACCTATTACGGAAGAATCCTTGAAAATACCTACACCAATGTTTTGAAGAGATAGCGGGGTCCATGAACTAATGGAATGCTTCTAGTAGCCTATGAATTAGAGGCGAAGAAGGCGAGTTGGTCAATAACTGTGATTTCGCCATAGCATAAACCCATGGTCTTCCTAGCAAAATGTTGTAGTCAAGGGGTCCGTAAACAACCTCAACTTCAATATTTATTGTTTTTTCCCCTAGTTTAATTTGCAGATGACTCAATATTCCACAAGGAATATATGTGCGACCGTTATAAGCTTTTAATATTGTTGGTGAATGTGAAAAAGGTGGTGAGACAAGTGTTTTCCAGCAATTCATATACATAATACAAGTAGATGCCCCCTCATCAATAATGGTTCGGTGAATAAGTTTATTCAAGGCATTTACTTGAATCGGGAATGCTAATTATGCTAGTAACTATGGCGTATAACCCACATGGTTGAAAACCACAAGATTGGAATCAGTTGGATCGATTCCACCAATTTCTAACAACAAAGCTTGCTTTTGAGAGGGACAATACCGAAGCACCTCAAGCATTGACATAGCAGAAGGGTGACTGAGCCAAATCTTCTACTATGTTATAGTTCTGTGCAGCTCGTGCTCAAGGACTAAATGTTGATTTATGTACAACTCCCTTAGGTAGTTTTATTGTTGACTGTGGTGCAAAAAGCGGTGGAATAGGATTAGAGAAAGTCGAAGTCGATAGGTTAGGTTGATTAGCCTGGTTATTTGATGATGACGGTTGATTTCCATGATCTTTACTTCATGTTGACACAAAAATATCAATTTTAGGCTTAGAGGTAGATAGCATAAGCACTTGGGAAGTGGAAGCATGGTCTGTAGCAACCATATGTGTCTCTGAGTTCAAAAAAGGACCAGTCAACTCTGTTAATGTATTAGAAGTCTTCAGAAGTTTTGAGACTTCAGAGTGGTGAGGACAGTCTCGTGTAAACTTCTCATCGTTAGAGATTAAACATGAGTAACAAGGTTTCCTAGCCAAAGGAGAGGAATCAAATGATTTCTCTTAAGGGGGATTATTTTGTTTCTTCTTATTTTTCCCCTTCTTCTTGCTTCTTGGTTGCTTTTAATTCTTGCCTTTGTTAGATGACATGACATTAATTTTGGAAGCAAGAGTGTTATTAGATGCATTTGAAGTTTTATTGGAAATGGCAAGTGTTTGAATAGATGGTATACCTACCATTTGTGTGCTCGAAGAACCAACCACACCATTATCGACATGAGAGTCCTTACTCGATGGTGGTGGAGGAATAGTGAAATCTGGTCGGGGTGCATTCAGGATCTTGTCATAAAGCGTGCCAGACTGTGTATAAATCAAGTCCAAATATTGGGCAAGAGAAATTACTTGCTCTTTAGTGACAACTCCACCTTTCACCACATCCTCAGTGATTGATGGCAACAAGGATTTTATAAACCACTCAGCTAAAAGCTGATTAAGAACATAAGTTTTAACCATTCAACGACAATGATGCCACTCATCAATATGATCAGAGATATGAGTAGTAGTAGTCTGTTTAAAGCTGGTTAATAGTTCCAGTTTCATATTGTGTAGGTAACTTGAAGTGGGTTAAAAATGTGGCGGCTAAGGTTGTAAAGTTATCAAAAGAAGCTCGTGGTAATTCAATGTACCACTTCACAGCTGGACGAGTAAGCGTTATTTGGAAAAGACATAGTCTAATAGAATCATCATTCAAGGAGTTTGATGAGCACCATAAATGAAAAGTCATGACATGGTTGGATGGGTCTTCTCGAGGGTTTCCATTGAATTTCGGAATATCAGAAGGAAATTTATGAGGAATCACCAACTACCAAGGTGCATAAAGAATTGGGTCAATGGTGAGTCGATTTAGATTTGGTAAGTCAAGTGTTGCAATGAAAGGAAACTTTATATTAAGGTCAGGTTGAGCATATCTAGGGTAAGATGGGATTTCCTGGGCAATAGGCCTTTTCATAGCAACATAAGGCATCTGCTGCTAGTAACCTTGATAAGGGTAAGTTTTTCGAGCAAATCGGGTGTAAAGTTGTTGTTGAGGACCATGATACATCTGTTATTGTCCAAACCCAACATAGGCTTGTTGACCAGGCCCTGGGTAAACTTGTTGTTGCCCAAACCTAGCATAGGCTTGTTGACCAAGTCCAGGATAAGGTTGGTATTGCCGAAATTGTTGCTATTGATATTGGGGTTGCCAAGGCCATTGAAGCAACTGTTGTTGTTTTTGATACAACAATTGTTGATTTAACAATTGTTTCCCACCAATGTAAGCTTGAACAGGTTGTGAATACACTAAGTGAGTGTAATTCTGAGTCTTTCTAGTAAAAGGTAAACTAGCCTGAGGTTGTTGGACTCCAGGAACAAGTGGTTATTGTAAAAATGCCTGAGAAGGCTGAATCTATATACCTTAAACTTGGGGTTCTAAGGTTGAAGGACCAACTTACATAGGTTGGGATACAACAATATGAGCTTGTGACTGCAGTAATGTTGTAACAATAGTCCTTGTAGGTATGGATGAGATGTGGATGAGACAGATTGTGTAGGTTGTGATGGATACACAAGCCTAGGTTGAATGGGCATTGTTGGCTACCACTAATAGACAGTCATTTTAGGCTGACCTAAATATGACAGCATACCGACATATGGTTGCCCCTAGAAAATGGAGGATAAGGAGATTCTACATATTGTTCTCCATATGGGGGTAGTCTAGTGTAAAGCGGATGCATAGGATGATATCGAGATGAACCAGCTTGTTATTGACTTGATGGGTCTAGTTGTTCAGTATTTGTTAATGAGGAACCAAATAAAATTCATGTAGAGGACATTGGTGAAGACCAAGGGCTAGAAGCAACACCTGAGTGGGTTCCAAATAATTATTGGTAACCCAATGTGACAGACAGAACACCATACAAGTGTGACTCAAGTGTCATAGTAAACATTGAAGAGGTTGTGATAGAAGATTCTATCATAGCTGTAACAGATGACAGTCTCAAATGTTGACTCTGCCATAGTCAAATGTCCAAATAAATTTCCTAACGAATCAATGGGTGTCTGAAAGTAATCAAGATCAAAAGGAGTAGTAAAATGAGGAGTATGAGGATACATATAATGTCCAGTTCCAAAATGGAATGGAGTTCTAGGTGTTTCTACCTTAGGTTCCTCTTGTATCTAAATCAAATTAGGTGGAAGGATTTCACCGTCAAGTCTGCAATAGATTTTTAGTATTTTTTCCTAAGGTAAAGATGGAGTCTCGACAGTTACAGATGTTTGAGGATGTACTAGTTGATCTTATTCTGGTATGGTAACAACTTCTTATTGTTCAACCTCAAGATCCAAATGTTCTGGTAAAAGAAGAGGTTCAGGTTTGGCTTCTTGAACAACTTCTTGTTTAGAAGTAACTTCTGATTAAACAATGATAAGTTTAGGATCAACTTTTGGTTGAATAGATTCAGGTTTAGAAGTAATTTCTTGTTGAACAACTTGGGTAACTACTGTTTCACTAGATTCAGTTCTAGTTTCCTCATGTAATTGTGGAGATTCCACTTCAGTAACAGATATACCCTTAACTGTAGGAGTAACTAGGGTCACAATACTTACTGGTATAGGTGTTTCTGGTAATTCGGATGAAGAACCAGAAGTTTGTGAAGTACTGTATTTAGTCAAATGAGACTGCTTCGACCGGACAGGTGTAGCTTCGGGTGGTAAAGGAAGTTTACTTGATTCTCTCTGTGAACAACGGGGTAAGGGTTGATGTTCCTCCACGATTTCTGATTGTTTTTATTACAAAAAGGAAATAAACAAAAAGGGGTAAGCTAGGAAAAAAGGTTTACCAAGCAACTATGAACTGCAGAATACCTCCTAGCGAACCGAGAAGTATAGGCAGGCAATCTCCCCGAATGTTGTGTTCAGTGTATCACAGTGTACAAGGCAACCAACTTGGTTACTTAAGGATGAATAGCAACCTAGTGTTGTCCTCCCATATATACCTGAAAGTACGTGGAGGCCCAATCTATATTAGCATTGTCTAATCCAAAACTGCACAGTGGGAGCATTCATTTATACTTTATGTACTGTAACACCGCCCTATATACCCGAAGGTATGTGGACGAGCTACGATATAATCATGTACGTGGAAGGAGGTATCACACACAGAATGTATCGCAGACAAGTTAGTGATAACTGATATGTTTTACGATGCTGGAACATGTCTCTAGCCTAGAACCTCTAAATGTTTTGTGTTAGGTGACAATGCTCCACTAGGTTAATTGAGATTAATTTTAAGTTGACCTTGATCAGGAATTTTCCTTTCAAGGTTCACCATGTGATGTCTTTGAAATTCCTAGAATCGAACTAATACGATAAGCATCCTTTTCATTCAATTTTAACAATGAAAACCTTAGCTAGTAGGGATAGAGCAATTAGATTCTTTTAATCAAAGAATAAAGAACACATCTAATGCATATTCCCTAAACTATTCCTATGAGCACACTCAAACTTTTTCAATGCACAATGCAAGTTTTTCTTTTCAATTCCCTTAATGTTGAAATGAACAAAAGGAAACTAATGCACATACAATCAATCAATCTTTTTGCAAGAATGAAGACTTTACGACAATTCCTTTTCAAAAGAAATGAAGACTTTTATGACACTTTCTTTTGAACAAAGATTAATCGACTACAAACTAGCTTTGACAATGAATTGATAATGATAAAGAAATCATTTAAGAAACACTAAACAATCAAGGCCAAAGTAGGGCTAGAAAAGGAAACAAAAATTGATTTTAGAGACACAAGCATCATTAATCTTTCAGCAAGTAGAAACAGAAGGAAATTTGGGAAAAATCAAGTGAAAGGATGGATTTTTTTACCTAAGGAGGATCAACACAGCCTTGAATGGGAGATAGTGTGATTCAAAGCACTGTCCTCAAGCGAGAGGTGCTCTGCAGTGCTCTGTCTCTTGACCAAACCTGCACTATTGCTAGAGAGGCCATCCTAGCGGCTTTCAAGCACAATTTTTACGAAAAAATGCTTCAAAAAGGCTGAAACAAGATCAATGGAAGCAAGTAGAGTCCACTAGGGTGTTCTAGGATGCAGGTAAAATACTCGGAACGATGATCATTCCTCAATAGAGTCGCCAATTTGTTAAGTGGAATTTTTCATCTACTGATAAACGCAATTTCCCTAGGTGGGTAGCTACACCTAGAACAACAAATTTAAAGCACTTAACCTCTTCCTATAGAAGATAAATAAGATAAGGGACCTACTTGCTATCTTTTTCTTTCCCTTTGTCTACTTTGTATGGCTCTCGTCACTCCTTCTCGAACTTAATCCGCTTGAGAAGTACCTGCAATCATAAATAGAGGACAAAAACCAATCAAAGAAAGATATCTATCTACTATAAGCAAATGGAATCGAAATAATTTTCAAATATAATCATCCTACATAAAGACAAGAATATGGGAAAAGGTGTAAATAACTTTATTAAGTAGAAGGAATAGTTACAACCATGAATTCTAATCCAATGTCACTCCATCTTGGGTTCTAACCAACATCACATCAAAAGCACAACACTCTGATAGCATAACAATACTTTCTTACAATCTCAAACCTCACACCAACAGTATCTCCTTACAAATTCTCAAATTCCATCCCCTGATCACTTAGATGAGTGCTCAATTTAAAGGAAAGTGGAGGAGGTTTGGTCATAAATGAGGGTATTGAATGGCCTTCCAAATTTACAGTTAGTTTCCATGGAGGAAGGGATGAGAGGATAGGAGGTTACTTAACTCATTCCCTATCCAATTTCAAGCTCATAGGAGATGATAAGTGTGGGAATCTTCTAGAAGGTTCTAGAAGATAAGAATATTCCAAAAACCCTATGAGGATTTTGCTCAATCTAGCCCAATGTAGGTCAAAGTGGGCCTAAGTTCTCTGAAATGCACCCTGACATGGGCTTTCCTACATTTAAGTGCACTTTCCCCTGACCAAGGTTGAGCTGGTCCCTCAAGGAGGCATTTCTATAGGGCTTCAAGCTAAGAAACGCTCAAGGAAGGAGGAATTCAAAATGATGACTTGTCTAGGGCATGTAGCAACTGAATTAGGGTTTTATGAGCCCTAAAAGTATTGATATGAATGTTGGGAGTGATGTGCACAAATGGATCTGTAACAAATCCATTACAACTGATTGGATTATTGAGATCGTCTTGTTGCCATATAGTCATCGCATAGGGGTAGGATCCCCTATGTACAACTTCAACCTACTTCCGTTCACTTTTTTAGGGAATGGTTCTCCATTCAGTTTCGCGAGATGAACCGTGCCACCATCCAAGATCTCCTTAATAACATACGACCCCAACAAACGTGTTCGAAATTTTGCTGGAAAATTTGTGAACTTTCTATCATATAACAACACCAAATCATCCACCTTGAATGTGTACAACTTAATATTCTGATCATGCTAGGTCTTCTCGCATTTATTTCCCACTTGCTAATGAAATCTTGCAAGGAAACGGTCTTATTCTAAGTCCATGATATGCACGAGCCATTATTCCAAGGTCTCATAGTTTTCCATCTCAGTCAAGGCTACAATCCTTAAACTTGGCACAATATAATCCATCAGCATGAATTCTTCAATTCCATAGACCAACTTGAATGGTGTTTTTCCTGTTAAGTCCTTGGAGGTCATCTTATAAGCCCATAATACAACAGGTATGCCCATGTCCCAGTCATTCCTCTACGCATTACAAATCTTCATCAATGCATGGTCCAAAATCTTATTAAAAGCTTCCACCATTCTGTTTGCTTGTGGGTGATAGGGCATGCTCTTCTAATGATATACATGAAATTCCTCCAAGATCGTGCTGATCGTTTCATTCAAAAAAATCATACCCCTATCAATCGTTAAACTTTTTTGGCACCCAAATCATGTTAAAACATATTCAAACAAACATTTCCCAGTAGTGATCACTATACAATCCCTCACTAATTGTGCTTTTACCCATCTAGTTAAACACTCTGTTGCAGTAATGAGATACTGCGCACCCATCTTCTTTCCTAGTTGTTGTATGGGATCTATATAATCAATGGCCCATTTTTCAAATACCTGTAATGAAACTTAGGGGTTTAAAGGAAATTTGTCCCTTCGCGAAGGATGCCTCATCCTTTGGCAAGCATCACATGCCTTGCAATATGCCTTAGAATCCTTGTGTAATATTGGCCACCATAACCCAGAGTGCAAAACCTTCTGTGCAATCACTTTTCCTGCATAGTGGCCTCCTGCCACTCCTCCATGGGCTTCAGCTATGATACTCGCGTGTTCAAACTCTAGAACACACCTTCACAATATATCATCCAACCCCATTTTATATAAATGTCCCACATTATTGAAAAATTTACAGTGTGAACTACTAACTCCTTCTTTTGTTGATTGGAATAACCTTTAGGAGTTGTTCTTGTTGTTAAGAAATGAATAATATCATCAAAATGATTGTCCGTGATGTGCATTGCAAAGAGATGAGCGCTCGGTATTCCTTCCTCCAAACTATTTGGTTCCTCCCCTGTTTCAATCCTGGATAGATGGTATGGGTCTACATTCAGCCTTCCAGGCTTTACAATCACCACGAAATCATAGTCTTGGAACAATAGCAACCATCAACATATCTCCTGCCCCCAATACAGGCTTATTGACTAGGTATTTCAGCGCGAAGTGATTTGTATACATTTTGAAGTGTTCGATCAACAAATAATGTCTAAACTTTTGTAGCCCCTAGACCATTGCCAACCCTTCGCGCTCTGTGGTCGAGTAATTCTTCTAAGCTTTGGATAAATTTCATCTTGCGAAATCTATTGGATGATCGATCTCTCCCTCTCATACCTTTGTTAATATTTCTCCTAGCACAATAAATGAGGCATCAACATGCACATGACACTCCTTTTTCCATTCAGGAAACACCAAAATAGGTGTTTTCACCATTTTCTCCTTCAAGACATGAAAATTGCACTGACAGTCTTCATTCCAACATAACATCACATGCTTCTTTAACAATTTTTCCATTGGCACAATTATCTCTGCATATGCCTTCATAAACCTCCTATAGTACCCAGTGTGTCCCAAAGTGGCACATAGTTGTTTCACATTCCTATGGTGTTCCAAATTCATAATTACGACAACCTTTGCAGGGTCAACCATCAATCCCTACTTACAGACAACATGGCCAAGAAAAATCCCTAAAAGTACTTAGAATATATATTTATTGTTGGCATTATGGCTAAAGTGTTGTCCTTGATGGCAATCCATTTAGGTGATAGATCACAGTACTTCAAGTCAGCAGCAGAGATTGATGTTCAGCTATCAAATATTGAAGAAAATAAGGGGTACGCAGGTACACCTGGCATAAGGTGCGTACACGCAGGTCAGTGTTACATAAAGTGCGTACATACCCGCAGTTATCCCGTTTAGGAGGTGCGTACCCCCAGTGCACACATTTCAAGGCAAAGAAATTCACATGTGGGGTTTTCTTATGTTTTACTCTTGGTATTTAGCCGACGGTATTGTGTTATTATGGTGTCGGCTCGTGGTATTGATCCATGTTTTAAGGAAGAGCTTTCCTATATAAAGCAAAGGAGATCATTTGGCTTGTGTATGTCTTTGGTTGAATATCTTATGAGGGCTAGATCTGGTCTAGATCTAAAGAAGGCGAATCTACTGATGGACCGAGATCTCTTCGGCGCATGTTCAGATCTGTAGATCTGACTGTCTGGGTTATTTCTGAAGTCTTGAAATCATCTATGCCCGAAGGTACGCAGGTACAGTGAGAGAAAAGTGCGTACATACGCAGGAACGAAGCATTTCAGGTGCGCCGGTACGCAGGCACAGAAGGGTTTCAGGTGCGCCGGTACGCAGGCACAGAAGGGTTTCAGGTGCGCCGGTACGCAGGCACAGAAGGGTTGCAGGTGCGCCGGTACGCAGGCACAGAAGGGTTGCAGGTGCGGAGGTTCGCAGGCAGTTCAATGGACCCAGAGCGAGGTATGCAGGCTAGCAGTTGACCAGGGTGCATACATAAGCAGGCTAGCAGTTGAGCAGGGTGCGTACTGTAAGCAGGCAAGCAGTTGAGCAGGGTGAGTACTGTAAGCAGGCCAGCAGTTGAGCAGGGTGCTTACGTAAGCAGGCGAGCAGTTGAGCAGGGTGCTTACTTCTCTTAAAATCTTTGTTTATCATTGTTGTGTTCTGGGTTTGGTCCTATTATTGTTGATCTGGTTACTACAGTTGATTGGGTGATTCTCTTATACTTGATGATCATTTGATGCTTATGGATACAGTTTGAAAATTTATGAAAAGTGGTCCTTGTAAGAAAAGAAGTAGGGGGTTGTAGCTCCCTTCCAGGAGAGACTGGAAAACGAGAGAGAGTTGTAGCTCTCTGCAGGTTGCAGCCTGCGTACTGGTAAAGGACTGCACCAGTACAAAACCATTGTAAAAGGAGTTTCTAATTTGAAAGAAGATAGAGACATATTGCAGCAGGTGGTTTTCACCCACATTGGGTTTCCACCTTACATCTTGTGTTCTTTGGTGTGACTATCTGTTTTCTTTGTTCATGCTCATTATTTTATGGTACTGACATGCAAAACTAATTCAAAGAACAAATAAGGAAGATTTATTAAAAGAATTAGATAATAATGATTCACCCCCCCTCTCAGTATTATTTCCAACAATTGTTATCAGAGCCGGTCCTTCAGAGAAGCTTGATCGCTTGAAGGTAGATCGTTCATCATGAGCAACTACGAGAGAGAAGCATCAATCAGGCCACCAGTTTTTGATGGGACAAACTTCAATTATTGGAAGGTAAGAGTTACTGCCTATCTTCAATCTCTTGGTACAGAAGTTTGGGACATCGTAGAGACAGGCTACGTTTTTCCTTCAGCTACTCCTACAGATGCAGCCGAGAAAAAGAAGTATGAAACAAATGCGAAAGCAGTCAGTACTCTATTGGGATGTATATCTCAATCAGAATTCATGAAGGTAATGCACTATAAATCCGCAAAAGAGATATGGGACAAAATTGTCACGAGATATGAAGGAGATGAACAGGTAAAGCGTGCTAAACTTCAAACTCTCAGAATTCAGTATGAGACTCTCAAAATGTATAATGATGAAAGTGTGGCTAACTATTTTCTTCGGGTAGATGAGGTTGTTAATTGTATGAAAAATTTGGGTGAAGAAATAAAAGAGGCTATTGTGGTTGAAAAGGTTCTAAGATCATTGTCCCCCAAGTTTGAATCTAAAGTATCTGCAATAGAAGAAAAGGAAAATCTACGAATTCTTACTATGTCTCAGCTACATGGAATTCTAACTGCTTATGAAATGAGAAAGGGAGGTCCATCAGACAGAAGAGAAGCTGCTTTCAAGGCATCAGGCAAAGGAGATTATTATGAAGCAAGCAACGTCCCAGAAGAAGAGGAAGAAGAATCAAATTTTGTCAGAAATCTTCAAAGGGGTTCTGGAAGGTTCAGAGGTAAGTTACCTTTTAAATGCTTTGCTTGTGGAAGAGTAGGTCATTATGCTGCAAAATGTCCTTATAAGGATAAAGGAAAGGAACCTGCTAGATGGAACAAGAAACAGAATGCAAATAAGAAAAGCTACTACACTCATGAAGATAGTGATGGTCTATCAAACAGTGATGAAGATGAACAAGGTAATGAATATAAGTTGTTAATGGCATTTGAAGATGATGATTATATGGATGCTATAGATGTGGATAACCTTTATGATGAAATTACTAGACTCAAGAGATGTATAGAAGAAAAGAACATTATCATTGATACTCTACAATTTCAAATTGATGAAAAGGAAAAACATCTTGAAAAATTAGAAGGTGAAATTGTTGGTCTTAGAAAAGAGATTGAGAAAACAAAAGCTATTAATCTCAAGTTTGTCAAAGGATCTGAAACTTTGGATGAGATTATCAATGTGCAGCGGTCTCCTCTAAACAAGACAGGTCTGGGCTATAATGGAGAAACTTCTCAAGCATCCACCTCAAAAAGTTATCTTGATGCAGCAAGAAGAAATGAGCAAAAGCACAATGAAGATCATCAGGTAAAGCAGGGACGAATTACAAACAGAAACTATCAGGGGCAATCCATCTTAAGGGTGAACAAAAGCTACAACCAGCCACAGGTAAAATCTTCTCAATTTGGTTCAAGATTAGATGACAATAGAAATTACAATCAATTGGCTGGTAGATTCGATAACCGCAGAAGTTTCTTCAATGGTCAATGCTTTTCTTGCCATAACTTTGGTCACAAAGCAGCTCAATGTGTTGCATATAAAACAATCATGACTAGGGAAGCTCAAAAACAAAGAAGTATGACCGGGATTACAAAAAGGACCTATAACAACTTTTCGGTTCTTGAAAATGAAGTTGAATGTTCTATTTGCAATAACTTTGGTCATGAAGACTCTGAATGCAGGAGCAGGTTTCAGCAAAAAAAGGAATAAGCCTCAAGCACCAAAACATGGAGAATAAAGGAACCACAAACAGAAAGATGTGGGATAGCATTTTATGCAGAGGGACAGGAAAATCTATGGTACATTGACAGTGGATGTTCGAAGCATATGATAGGTGATAAAGAAAAACTTGAGTCATTTTCTGCTCTAGAAAAAGGAAAGAAAGTCTCTTTTGGAAATGATACTCCTGCAACTATAAAAGGAAAAGGCATTGCTCAGCTAAAAGAAAAGGTCAATGCTGGAAATGTTTTGTATGTTGATGGATTGAAGCATAATCTTCTAAGTGTCAGCCAGATGTGTGATCAAAGAACCGAGGTCATATTCAGATCAAATGGATGTCTTGTTCGTGATCTTGATACAGGTAAAACAGTGATCAAAGGCAAAATAACTCCAAATAATCTGTACATATTTGAAGAAGGACAACAACAATGCTATCTGAGCAAGGATGATGAGCACTGGTTATGGCATCGGAGGTTGGGACATCTAAGCTTTTCACAAATAAGGAAAGCATGCAAATATCAGGCAGTTCGCGATCTTCCAGATATCAAAATTCCTGACAACACCATATGCAAATCATGTCAGTTTGGAAAACAAACCAGAACTAACTTTCCAGAGAAAGAAGGTTCAGCTAGCATGCCTCTTGAGCTAGTACATACAGATACATGCGGTCCTTTCAGGAAAAGAACACCTCGAGGAGAAGAATACTTGATATTATTCATTGACGATTTCTCCAGGTTTGTCTGGTTAGGACTTATGAAGCACAAAGATGAAGCATTCGAAAAATTCAAATCCTTCAAAGCCTTGGTTGAAAATGAATCAGGTCAAAAAATTAAGTGCTTCAGATCCGACAGAGGTGGGGAATTTACTTCAAATGAATTCTTCGATTTCTATGAAGAACATGGGATAAGAAGAGAATTCTCTACAGCAAGAACCCCTCAGCACAATCCAACAAATGGCTCGTGCTATGCTTGATGAGTCAGGAACTCCCGCAACTTTCTGGGGTGAAGCTGCACATGCTGCGGTTGTTATTCTTAACAAAACAAATGTCTGGGTGAATAGCACTCAAACTCCTCATGAGCTCTGGAGTGGTAGGACTCCTTCGGTAAAGCACTTCAAAATCTTTGGGAGCAAATGCTATATCAAGAATACTGATGAGCAGCTTGGCAAACTTGAACCTAGCGTAGAGGAAGGCATTCTTCTTGGTTACTCTCCACATAGCAAAGCATACAAATGCTACAATAAAAGACTTGGCAGAATTGTTGACAGCATTGATGTAGTGGTTGATGAGAAGGGATACATTCCTAGGCAAGTACATCATGAAGAAGAAGATGAAGGCTACCCCCAACAACAGAATGATGAAGAAGAAGAGCCTCAAGAAGAACCTCAAGAAGAACCAGAGGAGCAAACAAGAATAGAAGAAAAGACTCCATCCAGATATGTTCAGAAGAATCATCCAGAATCTCAGATTATGGGGCAGAAAGAAGCAGGTGTACAAACAAGAAGAACAGTTGCAGAAGCTTCAAGCTATTTGGCATTACTCTCCTCTACTGAACCACAAAATGTGAAAGAGGCATGCAAAGATGAATGTTGGGTGAAAGCAATGGATGAAGAACTTGAGCAGATCGAAAAGAACAACACTTGGGAGCTGGTTCCTAGACCAAAAGATAAGAATGTTATCATGAAAAAATGGGTCTTCAAAAACAAATTGAATGAAAATGGAGAAGTAATTAGAAACAAAGCCAAACTTGTTTGTAAAGGGTATGCGCAGCAAGAAGGAATAGACTTTGAAGAAACCTTTGCTCCTGTTGCAAGACTTGAGGCCATCTGAATGTTCCTTGCTCTCTCAAGTTTTCAAAACTTCAAAGTATTTCAAATGGACGTGAAATCAGCCTTTCTGAATGGAGACTTGGAAGAAGAAGTGTACATTGAATAGCCAGATGGGTTCATTCTTGGAAATGATCCAAATCTTGTATGCAGATTGAAAAAGGCTCTCTATGGTCTCAAACAAGCTCCAAGGGCTTGGTACTACCGTTTGGACAAATATCTTCATCAACAAGGCTTTTCAAAAGGATCGGCAGATAGCAATCTTTATATAAAAGTTGAAAATGACAAATTGCTAATACTTGTTGTGTATGTAGATGACATTATTTTTGGGAGCAATGAAGAATCTATGAGTCAAAACTTTGCCTTGGTCATGCAGAAAGAATTTGAAATGTCCTTGCTAGGAGAACTGTCATATTTCCTTGGTTTGCAAATCCAACAAAAAGAAGGAGGAATCTTTTTATCTCAAACCAAGTATCTCAAACAGATTTTGAAGAAATATGGTATGGAAGATGCAAAACCAGTATGTACACCCATGGTCACAGGATGTAGCCTCAGTGCAAATGATGAATCTGCAACAGTACATCAACCAACCTACAGATCTATGATTGGAAGTTTACTTTATTTGACAGGTACCCGCCCAGACATCATGCATGCAGTTGGAATAGTTGGAAGATTTCAGGCAAATCCAAAGGAGACTCATATTCAGGCAGTGAAAAGAATTTTCAAATATCTTCAAGGGACTCAAAATTATGGCTTATGGTATCCTAGAGATACATATCTTACACTTCATGCTTATACAGATGCAGATTGGGCCGGAAGCGTGGATGACAGGAAAAGCACAAGTGGTGGTGCGTTCTTTATGGGTTCCAGACTGGTATCTTGGTTCAGCAAGAAACAAAGTTCGATTGCCTTGTCTACAGCTGAAGCGGAATATGTTGCTGCTGCATCTTGTTGCACCCAACTCCTTTGGATGATGCAGACTTTGCAGGATTTTCAAATCACTTGTACACCACCAATCCCCATCTTATGTGATAACACAAGTGCAATCAGCATCTCAAAGAATCCTGTTATGCATTCAAAAACCAAGCACATACCAATCAAGTATCATTTTCTCCGGGAACAAGTGCTTGAACAGAAGGTCAAGTTGGAGTATGTTCCTTCTAAGGAACAAGTTGCTGATATTCTCACCAAACCATTGCCCAGAGACACTTTTGAATACCTCAGGCAAAAGCTGGGGGTTTTTGATGCATCATCTTATTGCTGAACCTCTTCTGATTGATGGTACAGGTTCAGGGGGAGCATATAATGCATTGTTGGCATTATGGAGGATGTGCAGAAGGAGATCTTGGAAGTAGCTGCAATATGTCTCTATCTCTTTCATGGTGGATTATGGTTCTTCGTTGCAGATCTGGTTCATATTCAGGGGGAGCATGTTCTTAGGGGGAGCATAACCCTTTGCCCTTGATGTCAAAGGGGGAGAATGAAGCTGAAGCTTTGAGGTTGCCATCAAGTCCAAAGGGGGAGATTGTTGGCATTATGGCTAAAGTGTTGTCCTTGATGGCAACCCATTCAGGTGATAGATCACAGTACTTCAAGTCAGCAGCAGAGATTGATGTTCAGCTATCAAATATTGAAGAAAATAAGGGGTACGCAGGTACACCTTGCATAAGGTGCGTACACGCAGGTCAGTGTTACATAAAGTGCGTACATACCCGCAGTTATCCCATTCAGGAGGTGCGTACACCCAGTGCACACATTTCAAGACAAAGAAATTCACATGTGGGGTTTTCTTATGTTTTACTCTTGGTATTTAGCCGACGGTATTGTGTTATTATGGTGTCGGCTCGTGGTATTGATCCATGTTTTAAGGAAGAGCTTTCCTATATAAAGCAAAGGAGATCATTTGGCTTGTGTATGTCTTTGGTTGAATATCTTATGAGGGCTAGATCTGGTCTAGATCTAAAGAAGGCGAATCTACTGATGGACCGAGATCTCTTCGGCGCATGTTCAGATCTGTAGATCTGACTGTCTGGGTTATTTCTGAAGTCTTGAAATCATCTATGCCCGAAGGTACGCAGGTACAGTGAGAGAAAAGTGCGTACATACGCAGGAACGAAGCGTTTCAGGTGCGCCGGTACGCAGGCACAGAAGGGTTTCAGGTGCGCCGGTACGCAGGCACAGAAGGGTTTCAGGTGCGCCGGTACGCAGGCACAGAAGGGTTTCAGGTGCACCGGTACGCAGGAACAGAAGGGTTGCAGGTGCGCCGGTACACAGGCACAGAAGGGTTGCAGGTACGGAGGTCCGCAGGCAGTTCAATGGACTCAGAGCGAGGTACGCAGGCTAGCAGTTGACCAGGGTGTGTACATAAGCAGGCTAGAAGTTGAGCAGGGTGCGTACTGTAATCAGGCAAGCAGTTGAGCAGGGTGAGTACTGTAAGCAGGCCAGCAGTTGAGCAGGGTGCTTACGTAAGCAGGCGAGCAGTTGAGCAGGGTGCTTACTTCTCTTAAAATCTTTGTTTATCATTGTTGTGTTCTGGGTTTGGTCCTATTATTGTTGATCTGGTTACTACAGTTGATTGGGTGATTCTCTTATACTTGATGATCATTTGATGCTTATGGATCGAGTTTGAAAATTTATGAAAAGTGGTCCTTGTAAGAAAAGAAGTAGGGGGTTGTAGCTCCCTTCCAGGAGAGACTAGAAAACGAGAGAGAGTTGTAGCTCTCTGCAGGTTGCAGCCTGCGTACTGGTAAAGGACTGCACTAGTACAAAACCATTGTAAAAGGAGTTTCTAATTTGAAAGAAGATAGAGACATATTGCAGCAGGTGGTTTTCACCCACATTGGGTTTCCACCTTACATCTTGTGTTGTTTGGTGTGACTATCTGTTTTCTTTGTTCATGCTCATTATTTTATGGTACTGACATGCAAAACTAATTCAAAGAACAAATAAGGAAGATTTACTAAAAGAATTAGATAATACTGATTCACCCCCCCTCTCAGTATTATTTCCAACATTTATTTAAGTTCAATGTGATCTAATACTTTCAACATGTATCTAGAATGAGGCGTAGACTCGCAACATGTCACTTTCTATGGATCATTGAAATATACTTCAAGGAATTTATGAAGAAATTCCTTGAACGCTGTCGTTAATACCCAGGAAAATATTGCAGGCGTGTTCTTCAATTCGAATGGCATAATTGTATATTGGAAGAAACCCCACTCCGTCTCGAAGGTTGTTTTGCTTCAATCCTCCGGTGCAATCTTTATTTGATTATAACCTAGAAATCCATCAGCGAATGAATACTCTTCCTATCCACCAACATTCTCTAATACTTCATCAGTAAATGGTGTTGGAAACGGGCCATGCACATAGGCATCATTAAACTTCCTTAGATATACACATATGCGGATTTCGCCCTTCTGTTTCTTTTCTTGGACCACCATTGGGCTTACCCAATCAGACTCTTCTATAGGCTCAATAATACCATCTTCCAACATCTTATCCAGTTCTAAGTGCACCTTCTCCTTATATTTTGGATTCAGTCGATAACACTATTTCTTAATAGGCCTTGCATTTGGTTTCAAAGTGATATTCATAACGCCTAAGTCCTTGACAATCCCTTTCAAATATAAAAACTTCATTGGAAATAAGTCTTGGTACTCACACAATAGCTCAACGACCTTATCAACCCTATCTTCTTCCCAATAATCTCCTATCTTCATGAACTTTGGTTCTCCTTCAGACCCAATGTTTACTTGTTGAGTTCTTAGAGGCTCTGAGATATCTAGGTTTGCTACCTTCGGGCCTTCGAAGTCATGATGTCCTTCGGTCTCAGGGATGGTAATATTGGACGAGTCATCCTAATCTTCATCAGTCACATTATATCATTCAAAATCATCGTGCAGTTGTGTACTCCAATCTAGCTGAGTCCATTCTACCTGTTCCTTTGGTGTTATGAATATGGCTTCTTTTATTTCTTGTAGTGCTTCATCAATAATTTCAAAGCCATCCGTAGAGATGAAGGTTAATATAAAACTCTCTTTTAACATGTCTCATTTAGCAGTCCCATGGCAAAGCTTTGTATCCAAATACTAGTTCATTGGGATCATATCTAGTGTATGACAAAATACATGCACCCATTCTAGTTATGGTTCTTTTCACCAGGCCTTAGTCCATCAGGGCATATGATCATGTGGATCATCCTTTTCGCTATATTTTTCAATCATTTGAGTATTATCATAACCGAACCTTAACTTCATCATTCTGTAGTATTCTCTCCATCCAGCAAAGCTCTCCTTATGCGTGCCCCACCAATGGGCAGGCTTAGCATGCAACGCCAATTCTGGTACCTGGAACTGATGCTCTTCTAGTACTTCTCTTTCAAATTCATCTAAAAACAATTCCACATCAGTAAAACCATCACAATGTGGAATATATCTTACCTCAGACGAAACACACTTTAGCGACTTGTTCATCATGTTTTAGCGAAGCATAGATACTTCATGTAGCCTATTCTACCAATTCTCAAGCTCTTCATCTAAAGCAAAGCCACAAGAGCTATCCCTATCCCACGTAATTTGTCCATCGGATGTAGGATTGATCCAATCCTCATTTCATGTTGTTATCTTGTCTATTTGACCGAGATGATCGTCACTTTCTACATAGTCATGCATAGGTTCACTATAACACATTCCTTCACTAGGGTCTAATCGCACTATTACCCTTAGCGACTTCTTCTCAAAGAAAATCTTTCGCTTCTTCAAATTGATTACTCCATTCATATCAATAGCCAAGTGAAATCCTAGCAGCGTGTGGTATGGGTGACTATCATCCACTATCTCAATGACTTCAAATTCAGCCAACGCACTTGCACCCTCAATGTCCATCATTACACCCTATAAGTTCCCTATTGGGATAATCTTCTGCTGATTTGCCATGCACAACTGAATAGGAGATCACTGCAGTGCAGGTCTCCCCATCCTTTCCCGTGTCTTCTTAGGAAATACATTTACATCAGACCCTAAATCCAAGATTACTTGGTCCATTTCATATTCACCTATCTGTGCAATTAGCCTCATCTCGTGCTATGTTTGTGCCTTATGCATACCAATCTTCTTGACTCTACATTGTTCAGTAGGGATCTTTTTCTTATTGGCACACTTGTCTATTAAGTCTTTCAATCCTTCGACAACTTTTAGATCTTACAACAACTTCATACAAGTCTTCAGGAAGGTAGTTAGTATGGAAGGATCTACCTCTTACATTGCATTATCCTTGGGTATTTTCTCCTGATTTCCTGAGGTGGAGGCCTTAGCAAAGTTCTTCTTCACTTCCAGGAAAGTCTCTTTGCGTCAATTCAGTTCAAAGTCTACTCCCTTCTCAGTAGCCTTGCGTACCCATCCATATTAATCATGCTTCTTACCTTTATCTAGGCCATTTGTTATACCACTTCTTAACATGATATTTATGTTATGATTCTCTTCGCGGGGCCAATCCCTCATCATCTGAATGTTCTATGTGGGCTAAAGGGGCTACACCTTCTTCTCTTGCGTCTTTTCCATAAGAACTAGACATTCCTCTATGACATGGTCAAATTGTCAACAATAATGACATGCGAGATATGTGGGATTTGTACAATCTCATGTGAAGTGCCCTACTTCACCACAGTTATAGTAGATAACTTTACCACACCCTCCACTTGGTCCAACACCTCTTCCTCATCCTTAGCCTTGGAATCCCCCATGAGGTGTTCCTACGCCCTGATCCTGAGGCCAGTTCTCTGCATGCATTGTATAGGTTGGAGTCCTATCCAGCATGAGCTCATAACTTCTGTAATGGCGTTCATTGTGCCCTACTGACTACAAAAATTTCAAAATAACTATTGAGGGGTCTGTACAAACTTCTGCAATAGATGGTAGTTATCAGTAGGATGATGTCATGTGACTTGAAAAATAGTGCAGCACAACGTAGCTCCCGCACCTGACCTAACATTATTCTCTGGTTTCAAGGGTACAGGGCCTCCCCCTATAATATGTATCTTAAAGACAAGAAATTATCCTTATCATGCCCATGGCTCTTACATTTCAGACACCAGATCTCAGCGCACACCTCTAGTTGGGCTTCCCTTCCTTTCTTCAAGCTCTGCAAATCCAAGTGTATACTTTCCAGCTAGGAGTGAATCTATTGTACCCTAAGGTTCATATCCTGAATAGGTGATGCATCCAACCTCATTGCGATTTCCAAGGCTTCCTCTTTTGTTTCTATTTTCCATCGTGACAAAGGTATTTTTAAAGTGGCAAGAGTGATGCTATAAACTAGTCATGATGTTGGGTATCCGAGATTTGCATATTAGCCTATCTGGTCAGTCATTTCAACCTCTGATCAAAGTCCCAAGGTGTCTCATCAACCTTATCTCATATTTCCTTAAATTTGATTACTGATTATGCCTTTGAATTAGGCTACTAAACTCCTTTTTCAAAGCTAGTTGGGTATTTTCCAACGATGTGTTGGGATAATCAGTGTAGTACTTGATATAACATGTTAATGCACAATCTTGCAAGGTTGTAACCAACTGCACTTTCTTAATATTATCATTCGTGACCTGCTGCGTTGTCTAAATATCATTTGCGACGAACCAAAATTTTTATGGATCTTTGGTCCCCATTCCTTTAAAAGTCAGCATCTTCATCGTGTTTTCCATGTTGAATGGTGGGGTTGGAGTTGGAGGCATATGTGAAGGTGTATGAGGTGGAGGTGGAGGTGGAGGTGGAGTGGATGGATGAGATATCCTCAAAATACCCTGAGTTATTATCTAAACTGCACTTCGTGGCATAGTCAACACTGTCCCTTCGTTGTTGCTTGAAGGGGGTTAATGAGTGGACTATATTATCGGCTAGATCCTTTGTTTCTTTCAAAGATTCTCCCACTTCACGTAGCCCAAAACATCAAGGTAACTGTATAACCCTCTTTTCACATAAAAAAAATTAATCCAAGTCTTCAGTGAGTTTAAATACTTACCTCGTGGTCCTTTAATGATCCTTCTCTCCACTTCGTTATAACTGATGTTCTTGTCAATCACAAAATAAGTCACAAAACTTCCCAACGTGCAATCAACCCAGTGATCCATAGCCTACACAATATTTCTTTCTGAGGCTTCCAAACATCGCACCAATTCAGGAGTCCATACTATAGGGCCTGTTATCACAAAATCACTACTGAGGGCTGCAACCAAGCAAGATTTCATGTAACTCTTTCAACCTAACTTTAGATCAAAGATTAGCCTCTTTGATCAGAGAGGGCTCTCTCACAAACTCTTAATAAAAATCCTTCACTACAACAGATGGCTAACTCTTTACTCATTCATGAAAGCAAAAGCTGGTTGGATACATATCAAACTGGTATTCATTGGGCTATGGAGTCTCATACACTAAGTAAACAAGAAAACATAGTCATTTCATGGAAGTCAAGGCTCTTTGCATTAAATGTCCAAACATATTCCATAAAAACCACAGCTTGCCAAATACACAGGAAGTCAGAGCATAGGATATGAATTCTGAGTGATTGTACTATAACAAGGCTGTAAAAGAACATATAATATAAAACACCACCATTATATTTGAACACAATAATCCATCGAGAATCTTGAGAAGAAATCAACACTGTTTTACTATTACTGTCACAAGTCTTACAATGGCCCAAATAACTCTGTTTCTGTATAAAATGTCCAACCCTTTCTACATCTAACATTGATCCATATATAGGCAAGCAAACCAAACCACCTCGAGCTTCCTCCTCCAGCATGAGGGGAGCCTCGAAGGTGGCTATTGACTATCCCTATCTAGTGCATAACTAACTTATTAATTACATAATGGCTAAACTGAAATTACAAATGGTTTTCATTTAATCAAAATCCACAATCTTTGCTCCTCGTAGCATGATGCTTTTCTGGCTCTTGACACATGTCCTTTTGCTGCTTGGGTTGAGGTGTCTTGAAGGAAAGTACACTAAATGAGTTGGCCTTGGATTCCAGTCACGTAGATGGCTTCATTAATTAACCAAGGAAGGTGCTCTGTTTTCACGGCTTCTGTCTCCCATCACTCTTCATCACTTTAAAAACATGTCCTCTGCTCTTTAATTCTTCCCAACAACGCATATTACCACACCTTTCAAATGAGCTGAAAGCCTTATGAGCTGAACAGGTGTACAAACCGGATAACTGAAGACTAAAACCAAAACCCTAATAATTCGGTCATAAAGTGCCTTTAACGAGACTTTAGCTGGAAACAAAACATTTCACCTTTTTGCAAGGCACATCTGTCATTTTCTGAACAACTAGGATAGTTTTGAATAGTCACCTTTATGTTCTGAAAACATTTCATTCAAAAGTAGCTGACCTCAGCATCAATTTCATTTTTTATCACAAAACAGTCATCTACAGCAGTTTCGTAGCGCGCTACGAAACTGCTGTGTGACTTAAAAAAAAACACAGTCTTCCTCTAAACTGCTCACAAAATTGAATAGTTGCTGTTTGCTAGGGTTCACGGTTCACCATTTGAAGGATACTGCCATCATAAACAAACCCACTGGTTGCAGCTGTTGCTATTGGTCATTATGAAAAAACTACCTTGTTGATGGCTTCCTTTAGATATGCTTATTGATGTGTTGCTTTCAGCAGATGAGTTTATAACAAGTCTCGGTTTGTGCCTTGACTTTGTCAAGTGAAGCTTTCTTACAGGATATAGTATCTAAAAGTTGGGAGGTTTCATTTTGAGAAACTTCTCCAGTTTCCAAATCTTGAAAAGAGGCAATGATTGCTTCCATGATCATTCTTTCTTCCTCATCTATTGAAATTGAAACTCGAGCAAATCTATCCAAAGGACAGTCAGAAACTCGGTTGCCTGTGAGAAATGCTGCTACAGTATCACTACAATTTCTGTCAAGGATGCTGTCACTGCTTTTATCTCATTTGCCTCCCAGAGTGGGAATGATCAATGGCATCTTCAGTGATGTCATTTTGTGTGAATCCCCCGAACTTGATGATGTTTTTATCACCAGCATATGAGTTATATATGAGATCTAAATGGTGAGGCTGAATAAAAAGGTCCCCTGTGCCATGTCCAAATAATGTAGGAATAAAAGACTTTGTTGCTATCTTAACAACATCAAAATCCATGATATCAGAATGCGCCTTCTTCTGGATCACCTTTCGCCTACATTGAGCTGCAATTTTTAACAGTGAACTTTGGGACATCACCATCTCCATCCTCTGCCCAAAACTTTGATAGAATCATTCTTTGGTTGAACATCCCAAATCCAGACAGACTTATCTCGACCACATGTAGCAAGTATCATACCAAACGCGCTCCAAGAAACACTTTTGAACTCATTCTCATGGCCCTCTAAGGAGGCAATGCATTCAAATTCACCACCAACATTTTCCAGATTGCAGTAGTGGCATCAAAACTTGCTGGTGTCGTTTTCTGGGCACGGTTCCAACGAATATGGCCCCTGCCTTGTTTTTTTTTATTATTTTTGCAATGAAATGCTGCACATTTTTGCCAATCCCGTTTTCCCCATGCATATCTTCTGTCAACAATATCAATCTCCTCTGATTCTGAAATGAATTTAGCATTTCTCATATTGCCATGCACTGTGTTATGCGAGCCAGGGTGATTGATCAGAAGTCGGCAAAATTAGCCACACGAATGACATCTTGTCTCATAATAATATACAACAGCTTCATTAGTTGTATGAACATGGAGTCCTGGTTCACATCATATTCGAAAGATCCTCTGCGCCCTTGGAATTTCCTTGTTTGGCGAACTAACTCCATAAAAATCTCACATATTCCATGGAACCCGCATTTTTCAGGGTAAACGTGCTCATTCCACCAAGCATCAATTTCGCCCTCTGTCCCCACTTGATAAATTCCGGCAAAACAGTCCCAATAACGCAAATCAGAGGCGAAAAAGAAAGAATTGAGATATCTTATGTTGATGGTTCAAATTTGTCTTCCTCCATTTGCGCATGAACAGAATGATCTATAACACCCAGCAATTCCACAAACATAATCCCAAAATCCAGCGCGCTGTTGTAGAGGCCATGTGTTCAATACCATGCTCTGATGCATGCCATGTGTGCACACCGCTGTCATTCAATCATCAGTGCAGAAACTTCGACTTTCTACCCTCTTGTTTTTCTGTAGGTGGTATTTAAATGTGCATAGAAAGCTAGAGGCAAAGATTGGAATCTTGACCTCAGCATCCCCAATGTTCGTATCTCACCAAATCGGCGAAAGGCAATGTTCGTATCTCACCAAATCGGCGAAAGGCAACATATATACCTCCAAAGATAGTGGAGTAAATGGTATACCAAATCTGTATGTCCACGAAATAAACAAGTACTATTGGAGCCCAGAGGGCAATTACCACGCCAATGTTGTTTTTTGCGTTTGGAGAAATTCATACCATTCGAATGCAGTAATATGCATTGTCACGATAGCCTTTGTAGGCCCAATCAATGGATGAATCTCATTGTAGTAGCTGAATGCCAGTTTGGTTACAAGAAGTAGGATCCAGAACATTGTGTATTTGCAAAGAGAAAACTGACTTTCGTGCATTGCCCAACCAACATAAAGTCAAGGCCGTGCCCACCACATCAGGATACTTGCAATGCGCCATTTACATTAGGAACCAGATTAGAACACGATTGCAGAAATGTATAATGAAGGGCTTTCCCACTTGTCACTAAACCGGTTCTTGAAAATTTTGCCAAGACCAATTGGGTTATCCATGCGTGAGCATAACAGACTGGGAGGATGATTACTCATGCAGCAGCAACGACAACTTTCAAAACATATCTTAGAATTTCTGATGACTTCATGGCTTTCCTTGCTTTCCAGCTAAGAATTATATTTAGAATAGCTTGAACAAGCTTTAATATTGCGGCTGTGATAACAATACTCAAGATCTTTTCTAAAAACAACTTCATTAAAGATTCCAGTTGGCTGGCTCGATCCATTCCAGAAAAGAATTATCATTCCCTGTAAAGACAAAATATGGAAGATCCTCATTTGATCAAAGCTTCTAAGATTTTCCAGAAGGAACGGATTTCAACAAAGTTCATCTTGCCCAACCACCTGTTTCTATCAGTTAAAGGCTTTCCTTTAGAGTTACAGCCATCTCCTAGTAGCATATAAAAACAAAATCTGTATCTGCACGCATTGGCCATCCTAGCCGAAAACAATCCACTGACCAGAAATATTCATTCAGATCATCACAATTCCTCCATTGAGAATGTTTTGCAGTGCCATCTTTGCTTCTCTTGGCTTCCATTGCAATGAGTTCATAGATGATGGTCACAACTTTTCTGAGAGAGGACTCCTCATCACCTCCATATGCTGGCTTTACATTTTCCCCTGTTGTAGGAGTCACCTTGCCAACTAACATCCCATACAGCTCAAATGCCATATGATGGTAGATATAACAGAGGCACTCTATGATATAAAGAAAGCAGAACTCTGTATAATAGGCACGCTATGATATTGACCTCCACTAGATACCAGAACTTTGACCAATATAGTGGGATTATAGAGAAAGCCTTGAAGATGAAAAACATAGCAGTATTATTTGTATATTGATGATAATAACCTGCACTGTGACATGTTGCGCCGGACATTCCCACAAAACCCATAGGAGACAAAAGTGATATGGGTGAGTTATGGTTTCGGACAAATTCCCCGTTTTGTAGTGCGCTACGAAACCACTTAAACAGGTAGCGCTACTAAACTGCTAACGAATTTATACGCTGCGAAACTGCTAAACAGAATTCAGGCGCTGCGAAAACACCCGGTCTTTAAACTAGGCTAAAAATTTTTGGCAACAGCATTTTCAGTGATAACAGTGGCTCCACTTGGGATAGTGTGCCCTTGTGGTGCACTAAGAACCTGCAGCTCCAGTGCCTTATAGAATTTATTTGACAAACAGAAACTTGCTTGACCAGCATGACTGTAGGAGAAAGAAAGCTACATCTACTGAAAAAGAAAAATGCTCAGTTAACCTTGAGCTTATTTGCATTTACCTACCTACCTACCCTAACAATTCAAACTTCCCTCAGCTCAATCAATATGAAACTTCCAATGCAGCCAATCATTTGTCTCATCTGATATTTGATTTCTTTGACTGTCCCGGAGTTCAGAGCCAATGTGATAGTGTGATGACCGCTGCCACTGAAATTGTCTCTGATCTTCATAGGAAAACTGAAACACTGGAGAGTAAAACTCTTCCATGTAATCAGCTATAGGATCCCAGAACACATGATCAGCTTGGCCTTCCTTGAAACTTTCCAGCTGTGCAAACTGATCTTCAACCACAGTGTTCAGTTCCTCAATTGTGAAAGAGAGAGGAACCAGCATAGTCTCCTTGCGTTCAGCCATAAAATATTTCTGAGAATAATAATCATGATCAGGAAAGCTGTATGCCTGAATTTGTCCTTCTAAACCTTCAATTTCTTTCTCAATATCTTTGGCAAATTCATCAAAAAATTTCATCTTATCCTCTGACTTGCAGTCAAAGGATTTCAAATATGAGGATAAGGACAAAGAAAAAGATTCATTTGTTTCTTCTTTACTATGATCATTATTCCATTGTTTAAAACCTTCAACTGAGGGAGAGTCTGCCACCACCTCTGTCCTATCTGTCCATTCCTCCAAAAACATAAGCCAAAGGTCTTGAAATGACTTAATGGATTCGGCAGGCAAGCATTCAACCCACTGTTTGCATTTCCCTTGAAGTGAATCATAGAATAACATAATGCAAACATCCTCATGTTTAACTCTAAGAAGCTGTGTAAATTCACAAAAATCTGATATATGATTCAAGGTTAAACTTAAATCCTCTCCGTTGAATTTTGGACCATTCCTTAGAAAGTATGCATCCTTGGGAAAATGATTTGGGAAACCATGAATTCCTGAGAAATCTATGCATGCATACCTTGAACAAAGAAGAGCAGCTTCTGGGTCTTTCATAACTCCAGTGGAATCACCATGAATATATAAACCTTGAATTCTTCAACAATGGAGTCGCCAAGGTAGTTTTGCAGCCTTGAAAATCATTTGAACTCCTGCTACCTTCAGAAATTCAATCTTAAGCTCCCGGCAGACGCACCAAAATGTTATCACAAAATCACTACTGAGGGCTGCAACCAAGCAAGATTTCATGTAACTCTTTCAACCTAACTTTAGATCAAAGATTAGCCTCTTTGATCAGAGAGGGCTCTCTCACAAACTCTTAATAAAAATCCTTCACTACAACAGATGGCTAACTCTTTACTCATTCATGAAAGCAAAAGCTGGTTGGATACATATCAAACTGGTCTTCATTGGGCTATGGAGTCTCATACACTAAGTAAACAAGAAAACATAGTCATTTCATGGAAGTCAAGGCTCTTTGCATTAAATGTCCAAACATATTCCATAAAAACCACAGCTTGCCAAATACACAGGAAGTCAGAGCATAGGATATGAATTCTGAGTGATTGTACTATAACAAGGCTGTAAAAGAACATATAATATAAAACACCACCATTATATTTGAACACAATAATCCATCGAGAATCTTGAGAAGAAATCAACACTGTTTTACTATTACTGTCACAAGTCTTACAATGGCCCAAATAACTCTGTTTCTGTATAAAATGTCCAACCCTTTCTACATCTAACATTGATCCATATATAGGCAAGCAAACCAAACCACCTCGAGCTTCCTCCTCCAGCATGAGGGGAGCCTCGAAGGTGGCTATTGACTATCCCTATCTAGTGCATAACTAACTTATTAATTACATAATGGCTAAACTGAAATTACAAATGGTTTTCATTTAATCAAAATCCACAATCTTTGCTCCTCGTAGCATGATGCTTTTCTGGCTCTTGACACATGTCCTTTTGCTGCTTGGGTTGAGGTGTCTTGAAGGAAAGTACACTAAATGAGTTGGCCTTGGATTCCAGTCACGTAGATGGCTTCATTAATTAACCAAGGAAGGTGCTCTGTTTTCACGGCTTCTGTCTCCCATCACTCTTCATCACTTTAAAAACATGTCCTCTGCTCTTTAATTCTTCCCAACAACACATATTACCACACCTTTCAAATGAGCTGAAAGCCTTATGAGCTAAACAGGTGTACAAACCGGATAACTGAAGACTAAAACCAAAACCCTAATAATTCGGTCATAAAGTGCCTTTAACGAGACTTTAGCTGGAAACAAAACATTTCACCTTTTTGCAAGGCACATCTGTCATTTTCTGAACAACTAGGATAGTTTTGAATAGTCACCTTTATGTTCTGAAAAAATTTCATTCAAAAGTAGCTGACCTCAGCATCAATTTCATTTTTTATCATAAAACAGTCATCTACAGCAGTTTCGTAGCACGCTACGAAACTGCTGTGTGACTTAAAAAAAAACACAGTCTTCCTCTAAACTGCTCACAAAATTGAATAGTTGCTGTTTGCTAGGGTTCACGGTTCACCATTTGAAGGATACTGCCATCATAAACAAACCCACTGGTTGTAGCTGTTGCTATTGGTCATTATGAAAAAACTACCTTGTTGATGGCTTCCTTTAGATATGCTTATTGATGTGTTTCTTTCAGCAGATGAGTTTATAACAAGTCTCGGTTTGTGCCTTGACTTTGTCAAGTGAAGCTTTCTTACAGGATATAGTATCTAAAAGTTGGGAGGTTTCATTTTGAGAAACTTATCCAGTTTCCAAATCTTGAAAAGAGGCAATGATTGCTTCCATGATCATTCTTTCTTCCTCATCTATTGAAATTGAAACTCGAGCAAATCTATCCAAAGGACAGTCAGAAACTCGGTTGCCTGTGAGAAATGCTGCTACAGTATCACTACAATTTCTGTCAAGGATGCTGTCACTGCTTTTATCTCATTTGCCTCCCAGAGTGGGAATGATCAATGGCATCTTCAGTGATGTCATTTTGTGTGAATCCCCCGAACTTGATGATATTTTATCACCAGCATATGAATTATATATGAGATCTAAATGGTGAGGCTGAATAAAAAGGTCCCCTGTGCCATGTCCAAATAATGCAGGAATAAAAGACTTTGTTGCTATCTTAACAACATCAAAATCCATGATATCAGAATGCGCCTTCTTCTGGATCACCTTTCGCCTACATTGAGCTGCAATTTTTAACAGTGAACTTTGGGACATCACCATCTCCATCCTCTGCCCAAAACTTTGATAGAATCATTCTTTGGTTGAACATCCCAAATCTAGACAGACTTATCTCGACCACATGTAGCAAGTATCATACCAAACGCGCTCCAAGAAACACTTTTGAACTCATTCTCATGGCCCTCTAAGGAGGCAATGCATTCAAATTCACCACCAACATTTTCCAGATTGCAGTAGTGGCATCAAAACTTGCTGGTGTCGTTTTCTGGGCACGGTTCCAACGAATATGGCCCCTGCCTTGTTTTTTTTTATTATTTTTGCAATGAAATGCTGCACATTTTTGCCAATCCCGTTTTCCCCATGCATATCTTCTGTCAACAATATCAATCTCCTCTGATTCTGAAATGAATTTAGCATTTCTCATATTGCCATGCACTGTGTTATGCGAGCCAGGGTGATTGATCAGAAGTCGGCAAAATTAGCCACACGAATGACATCTTGTCTCATAATAATATACAGCAGCTTCATTAGTTGTATGAACATGGAGTCCTGGTTCACATCATATTCGAAAGATCCTCTGCGCCCTTGGAATTTCCTTGTTTGGCGAACTAACTCCATAAAAATCTCACATATTCCATGGAACCCGCATTTTTCAGGGTAAACGTGCTCATTCCACCAAGCATCAATTTCGCCCTCTGTCCCCACTTGATAAATTCCGGCAAAACAGTCCCAACAACGCAAATCAGAGGCGAAAAAGAAAGAATTGAGATATCTTATGTTGATGGTTCAAATTTGTCTTCCTCCATTTGCGCATGAACAGAATGATCTATAACACCAGCAATTCCACAAACATAATCCCAAAATCCAGCACGCTGTTGTAGAGGCCATGTGTTCAATACCATGCTCTGATGCATGCCATGTGTGCACACCGCTGTCATTCAATCATCAGTGCAGAAACTTCGACTTTCTACCCTCTTGTTTTTCTGTAGGTGGTATTTAAATGTGCATAGAAAGCTAGAGGCAAAGATTGGAATCTTGACCTCAGCATCCCCAATGTTCGTATCTCACCAAATCGGCGAAAGGCAATGTTCGTATCTCACCAAATCGGCGAAAGGCAACATATATACCTCCAAAGATAGTGGAGTAAATGGTATACCAAATCTGTATGTCCACGAAATAAACAAGTACTATTGGAGCCCAGAGGGCAATTACCACGCCAATGTTGTTTTTTGCGTTTGGAGAAATTCATACCATTCGAATGCAGTAATATGCATTGTCACGATAGCCTTTGTAGGCCCAATCAATGGATGAATCTCATCGTAGTAGCTGAATGCCAGTTTGGTTACAAGAAGTAGGATCCAGAACATTGTGTATTTGCAAAGAGAAAACTGACTTTCGTGCATTTCCCAACCAACATAAAGTCAAGGCCGTGCCCACCACACCAGGATACTTGCAATGCGCCATTTACATTAGGAACTAGATTAGAACACGATTGCAGAAATGTATAATGAAGGGCTTTCCCACTTGTCACTAAACCAGTTCTTGAAAATTTTGCCAAGACCAATTGGGTTATCCATGCGTGAGCATAACAGATTGGGAGGATGATTACTCATGCAGCAGCAACGACAACTTTCAAAACATATCTTAGAATTTTTGATGACTTCATGGCTTTCCTTGCTTTCCAGCTAAGAATTATATTTAGAATAGCTTGAACAAGCTTTAATATTGCGGCTGTGATAACAATACTCAAGATCTTTTCTAAAAACAACTTCATTAAAGATTCCAGTTGGCTGGCTCGATCCATTCCAGAAAAGAATTATCATTCCCTGTAAAGACAAAATATGGAAGATCCTCATTTGATCAAAGCTTCTAAGAATGTGCCAGAAGGAACGGATTTCAACAAAGTTCATCTTGCCCAACCACCTGTTTCTATCAGTTAAAGGCTTTCCTTTAGAGTTACAGCCATCTCCTGGTAGCATATAAAAACAAAATCTGTATCTGCACGCATTGGCCATCCTAGCCGAAAACAATCCACTGACCAGAAATATTCATTCAGATCATCACAATTCCTCCATTGAGAATGTTTTGTAGTGCCATCTTTGCTTCTCTTGGCTTCCATTGCAATGAGTTCATAGATGATGGTCACAACGTTTCTGAGAGAGGACTCCTCATCACCTCCATATGCTGGCTTTACATTTTCCCCTGTTGTAGGAGTCACCTTGCCAGCTAACATCCCATACAGCTCAAATGCCATATGATGGTAGATATAACAGAGGCACTCTATGATATAAAGAAAGCAGAACTCTGTATAATAGGCACGCTATGATATTGACCTCCACTAGATACCAGAACTTTGACCAATATAGTGGGATTATAGAGAAAGCCTTGAAGATGAAAAACACAGCAGTATTATTTGTATATTGATGATAATAACCTGCACTGTGACATGTTGCGCCAGACATTCCCACAAAACCCATAGGAGACAAAAGTGATATGGGTGAGTTATGGTTTCGGACAAATTCCCCGTTTTGTAGCGCGCTACGAAACCACTTAAACAGGTAGCGTTGCTAAACTGATAACGAATTTATACGCTGCGAAACTGCTAAACAGAATTCAGGCGCTGCGAAAACACCCGGTCTTTAAACTAGGCTAAAAATTTTTGGCAACAACATTTTCAGTGATAACAGGGCCTTCGATCCTTCACGTCCCTTGATTATCAGCTAACATAGACAAACACTCATATAGATCTTTAGGGAAGAAACAGAAGAATGTTTTGGTCTCGTCCATGTATAAAAATATATACAACCATTTATCCTTTGATAATTTAGGGCTCATGTTCTCCTGAGCCGCGAATGCATGTGATTTTTGATCAGTCCACTTATCAATCTGTTTCTTCATAGGAAACCATTTATCGCACATCTCTTAGATAGATCCTGGTACTAGAAATAGAACCATTTATCGGATTAATGGTGCCTGACCCAAGTTCAAAGTTGTGCATTCCAACCAACTAAACCCTAACTGTCGGCCCTTTCGAAAACAACCTGCATAGTGCATGCTACAGTCTCACCCAAAGTAGTATTGGGGGATTCTAGAACTAGGTTTCTGCATCAAGGGACATGTGATAAATGGTTCTCAGGCTCTGACAGTTCAGATCTGCCTTCGCGCATATCGGTATCCTTCTACGGTTCATCACTATAATTAAGTTAAACTGGCTTCCAGACCGCCGTGAATGTCTGTGATAAATCTTTGTAGACCTTAAATGGATGATTTATCTATTTTCGTGCATCAATAAATAACCCTGGATCCGCATTCACACAGATCTATCCAATTCATCAGAAAACATAACAGAAATATCTTTTAACTTCATGAAAGTAGATAACCATTCTTATCATGCATCATTAAGATAGAGTTAGCGATTTTTCGCAACATTCATCTATTATTTCATAAAAGCATACCATTAAGCGATAGAATATAAAAAAATAGATTCGACAGAAATGCACATAAATTCTTCAAATTAGCCTTTATTGATCTTCAATGTTCATATTACATACTCTTCTATGCTGCGCACTCAACTACAGGGGTCCATGCACCCCGTTCTGGACTTACCAAGGCATCCTACACACTCAGCTACATCAGCCTTCCCCTTCTTTCCTAAGTATAGGAAGCAAAGCCTTCCTACCTTAGCACTTGGACAAAACAACAAAAACCATTCAAAGTTCACGATTCTTCATCCTAAGTTATCTCTAAGACTCGCTATGACTCAACTATTCATAACTTTCCTTCCTACAATACCATGGTTCGTGGACCATGGGAGAATCTTAAAGCTGGCCCAAAAAAGGGGCTAAGACCCCTTTTGATTCATATCTATTTACATTCTCTGCATCTAGATTTTGCAGATACTTTACATCTTTTAGGAAAAAATATACAAAACTTGGGTTAAATGACCCCAAAATTGACCTTAGGGACCCTATCCCAACATCCACATGCCATGGATTCAACAAATAAATGAAATAACATCCAATATATATTGCAAAATAAGGGGCACTGACCCACCCCAAAACCCCTAAACATCATGTGTTAAATATAACTTCGCGGAATTCGCATGCTTCACAACTCAAAATGCAGAGCCTTTGACCAAAACAGGACCAAGTTGGGCTACGCCCAATATGTGTCTCTATATTTATGATTATATTTGTAATTTGTTGTGTTAAGGTTTAACTTTAGATCAATAGATGAGAAGAGTATCTAAGATTTAATAGGGAGAGATATAATAGAGAGGGTTGTGCAATGTAGTATCCTATGAGCCATAGGCCTCACTTATTGTACTTGGATACATTTTCCATTCAAAGAAAGAGGGTAGAGCAGTCTAGGCTTCTAGTTGTGTTTTCTTGTGAAAGGGTTTCAAAGGTTATATCTTGTGTTAATTTTTGGTATGTGAGTTTTATTTTAGTGTTATGTATTTTCTACATAATTATAATTTTCATGCCTATGTAATGAACAATAACTAATAGATCCATACAAACCCTGATCGTGTATATTTTAGATTTTCTTACACATTTTTTTAGATTTGTTGTGATGAATTCCATGATGGAATATCCATATAATTTTGTGAATCATATTGGTGTTATAGCTTCAAATCTCACTCTTGAGGTTTGTGATGCTCCACTTATGGCCAAGGGCAACCCCTCCTTCCAGACCTGGTCCAAAATTTAAAAAATAGTGTTTTATTCCTTATACGCGACATTGCCCTAAGTTAAACGTGTGTGTACGCGGGTCTGTGTATACCCAACCCACGTATATGTCTTAAAACACTTAAAAATAATAAATCTCCTTAATTTTGGGTGGAGATCGTGGGTTTTACCTGCTGATCACCTATTAGTGCTCGTGGCCCAACTGTTCCCAACTAATTCCCAACTAAAAAACTACCTTGGGAGAAGTATATAAAGGCTTCAATGGGAAGGCCTAAGGGAGGAGAGAAGAGAGAGAAAGGTTACTATGTTGAGATTTCCCTGACCAGGTCTGAAGATCCTAGTGCCTCCTGCACTTCCTCCATTTACTGGAAACCCTTGTTTCCTTGTGTGATGATGTCTATCTACTACTTGCGATATCATGGAGTAAGTCATGGAAGGAGTTTTGTTAAAGGCTTGAGACTGGACGAATCCGGAGGACGGTTTTGCTTGGAGCCTGCGAAAGGACGAATGAAGTGAAATTATTCCTTTCTATACTTTATTTGTTTATAATAAAAGAAACACTTGTCTTTGTTCCTGATATAAATCTTCTTCATGTTTATGATATCCATGTTATGATTCATACATGAAAGGTTGTTTAATTGCATAACTAACTTCTTTTCAATATACTATGAGGATGAAGGAGCAAAAGGACCTCCAAGAGGGTTTGGACCCTGGAAGGCTCTTCTCAAACGTAGGACCCCCAGGTATGCTCCTTATCATATAGTTTTCTTATATTAGCATTATGGCTGCATGGAATGTGTGTTTCTCTATATAGACAACCTTTGATCTACTAGAGTGTCAACCCAAAGACCCTAGGGGAATTTGTCCCTAAACAGAATTGGTGACTCCACTGGGGACAACAGTATTGTTGTTCCTAGTTTGGGTTTAATCAAGCTAATCAGGGCTCAACTGTCTGTTTGCTTGTTGTTGCTATGTAGTCTGTTCCTGTAGGAACTTGAATTGTAAGTTTGGTCAGTTTCTTCAGACTATTTTTTGTTTTTTCTTGAAATCTTTTATATACGGTGTTTTTCTTGTTTACATAGGCGTATATATGCATGTTTCCTTAAGTTAACCTGCGTATACGCAGGTTTCCTTAGGCACAGTCGCTTATACACGCAATCTGTACATCAGTACAGTCGTGTATATCTTGTAACTTTCAAGATTTTTCAAATCATTTTGTTTCTGAAGGTCTGTCTGCTAGTTCGATTCAGTCCTGAACAATTACTTTTCTGTGTTAGTTATTAGTTTTACAGCAAGTATCTGATTTCAAATTCTCTCTGATTTTGGAAAGTGTTGGTCTTATTGGTTTTATTGCAAGCGTCATTGTTTTGTTAAGCACACAATATTTCTTGTTAGGAGTCTTGGCTGCTCTGTTTTGTCAGAGCAAAAAGGCTGATCTCAGTCTTTGTGTCAATTCTTGTTTTGGTGACCTTTTGTGTTTGCTTGTTAAAACTACATTTTTGTGACCATCTACTTTTCTTGCTTTCGAAAGTTGTTGGTTTACACTTTCTTGAAGGTTGTATTTTCAATCTTTTGGTCTTTATTGCCAACCTCTCATTGCTACTTTTGATTGTTAAAAGCATCTCGAAACACATCTTTGTTTTTGAGTTTTCATCCATTTTGTGTTGTAAGCTTGCAAAGTGTTTGGTGCCGACTTTTCAATCATAAAGTTTCAGTCTTGTTGAGAGCTCTTTTGAAAAGACGTTTTTGCTTTTGCTTTTGAAGAAAACTTTTTGAAAAACTTGGTTTTGCTTTCTTGAACTTTGTTTCAATTTATTTTCTTTTAGTGAATGAAAGTGCATTTTTATTTGTCTTGAAACTTGTTTTTAGTGTTTAGACGAAATGAATGATAGCAACTCATATTCCATCTAAACATTTTAAGTGGCAAATTAAAAATTGATAAACAAGTAGCTTTCATTTCTTGATTTAGAGTAGTCTTAAGTCTTGCATCAGCATGTACTCTTTGCTTTAGGATAGAATTGCACATATTTTTAGGCGTTCATCGTTTTGTTAATTTTTGTGAGTGTGAAGCATGAGTAAAAGAAAAGAAAAGAAATTTTTGTTTTTTTTTTTGAAGTTCCTCTGAACCCAGTAGAAATTTCCTTTCATCGAAAAATGAAAACAAGTGCATTTGCATGTAGTTTGGCTTTTATTAATATCTTTTGCGTCAAAACACCACTAGTTTCACCTCCGCTTATCCCTTGACTTAAAGAAAAGCTCATTTAAAAACAAGCGCTAATTAAAATATACTAGAACTTTTTATAATTGTCAAGTTTGACACAGCAACAAGTTTTAGGATATTTTAGGGCCTTGGATTAGGCAAGTGGAGAGATAACTCTCCAAGGCCATTTAAACTATCAAACATAGGAGTCTGAATAGTGAGTGAAAATCCAATAGCGTTAGGGAGACCCAGAAAGCTCCAGATAAAGGAGTTAAGCACAAGGGTTTTTGAAGATAGGGAAGAGAGATACCCCATCTCCTACTTGTTGGATCTAACCTCAAGACTATTCCGCCTGGCTTCTGATAGGAGTTGGTAACCTTAGCTGCTACTCCTAGGGATCTACATAGGTGGCTGCGGAGGGGAATCTCGTGGCATCTGAGGTCGACATTGTATCACTCTCAACGGTACTACTGGAGGGCACCGTTGTGAAGCTTGGGGGCTTGCGCTGGCATAGGCTGTTGTTAGGAGGTTAGCGTAACTTCCTCTGTTACCTTCGCTGATAAGACTGGGCCATCATTATCCCAGACTATCTTTGGAAGCCCCTTACTTCACTTGTATTTTGGTGTCTGGTCCTCATCACCTGGAGTGGAAATACTAGAAAGTTGTTTGACTGGCTGATATCTTTTAGGGACTTTTTAGTGTGTGCTCTGTGCTCCTAGTTGGCCTAGCTTTCAATTTTTTGAGTCTTTAGCTAGATCTTAATAAAAAATTCAAAGTGGTTGACCGATCACCTAGACAGTCTCGAAGACTTTGTGGTCTTTCACCACCAAGTTTAGAGCCTTCTCTTAGAAGGCGCAGAGGTAATATTGTCGGTGGGTTTCATCCCGGGGCAGCTGAAGCATCAAGGATTGATCCTCCTCTCGGGGGCATTAGTGTTCAAAATAGGCCTGGTACTTCCAGAGAACAAGAGAGGAACACTCTAGTTCTTTCTTGAGTTCTCTTTCAGACAGAAGATAACATAGAAGTGGAAGAAGTTCAAGAGTTGTTAGTGGCTCTGAATTCTCCCCTACCTTCTAGTTATCCAGAACTATTATGATATGTTGCGACTCTGACGCATAGACCGTCAAGTCCAGGTCACACTACGCACTTACCATCAATGACCACTACTGGAAGCATGGCTTCTACACAAGTGCTACAACTATGTAGACTCCAGCATCAGTATAAGGGGGAGGAACCATTTCTATCCCCTCTGCATCTTTATTTGGGTCTTTTGCTAGCACATCTTTTGTTGGGTCTACCTACATTCCTTCTACAAGTGGAAATTCCCAAGCCAATGCTTTTAATAATGGATTCTTCCCATTTGGAACCCATTCACAAGGTATTCCATCAGTTCTGTTTAGTGCCTCCGCATCCATGATGGGTGGATCGGCTTCATTCCAGGGTTTTCCTTTCGGAGGTGATCATATACCACACTTCAACTCAACAGTAGGATCTATGCATTTTTCTTCTACAGGACAAAGCAGTAATCCTTTTCAAGGTTGGATTAACCCTGCGGTTAGTGGCATGGGAACTGGGAATCTATTTTTTGGCCAACAAGGGAATGGGTCGTACTCCACAGTTAGTTCGTTTCGAAGTATTCATCCCTTAGCTACTTCTTGGAATCCCTATCAGGGGTTATCCACTCCTTATAATCCTTTAGGACGAAGCTTCGTCGGTTATGGAGGTTTTGCAGCTGGAGTTGGTCAAACTCTGAGTTTTGCTAGATCACAAGGCTTGCCTTTTGGTTCAGCTAGTTTTGCTGGAGACTTCGGGCAACCTGGTGCCTTTCAAAATCCAGGCCAATCTTTTCAGAACTTTGGGAGCTTTCCCCAGTCACGGTGGAATCCCCAAGGTCCTCCTAGGCTTCCTTTTCTGGAAACTTTGAATTTTCCAGATCTCACAAAATTAACAAACGATCCAATCAAGTACAACCTGGCCTGGCCTCCACTCCCAACCAAACTCCCTTCAGTCATTCCAAAATTCGAAGGGAAGGGCAGTGAAGACCCAGGTGACCATGTAACCACATTCTATTTGTGATGCTCATCAAACTCCCTTATTGATGACTCGATTAGGTTGAGACGTTTTCAACGCCCCTTGACTGGTAATGCGGCCAAGTGGTATATAGAGTTGCCAGGGGGAAGCTTTACAACTTTCACTGACTTAGCTAATATTTTCTTAAATCATTTCTAGTTGCCCGTCCGTTATAATGCCGGAACTGAACTTCTGGCTAATTTTCATCATGACACGACGACTCACATTTCTGACCATATTCAGGAATGGAGATGGAGAAAGAGGCTCATTAAAGCCGAAATCCCTCCAGAATATCGTCTCGAATGGTTTTTGAAATCTTTACAACCTGAAATCTCTAAGGATGTCTCCATGTATGGAGTATATTCTCAGGAGCAAGCTATTTTTATGGCCCAACAATTAGAATTGATTTACTCTCAGTCTGGGATCCTACAAAAAATCTTGCCAGATGCTCCTGGGTCTAAGGTTGATATAGCCAAGTCAAATCCCGGTCCCCATGTGGATGGTATTTTTGGATCGGTAGACACAAATGCAGTGAACTTGTTGAGACAACTGCAGTAGTTGTCTTTACAAACTGCTCCTAACAACCAAGTCACATCATCTAACCCTTCGTCTTCCCAACCCTCTTCAGTTAATTCCATCCAATCCAACCCCAAAGGAAATCAAAATTACAATGGGAAGAAGAAAGGACGAGGTAAGAAAAAGAGTCAAGATGGGAAGACTGATGCAAATAATCTTGGAAATAATGCTGGTGGTGGTAGAAATGAGTCTAAAAAGAAAGTCAAGTTTCCATGCAAGCTATGCGGTGGAGACCATTTAACTCATCTCTCCCCCAAGATTGAAGACGCTCAGTGCTTGTTAGGGTAGCAAGGGACTTCTATTTCTTAAGCTTTGTTAGCCAACCCTTTTCCCCAAGGGCAACAACTTCTTGCTAGCGCGAGTTCAAACCCTAGAACCTCCGCAGGGGGCAACCAAGAAGGGGAAAATTCATCAAATGTTTTCATGATGGGTTCCAATGTCCATGTGGCCACTCGGTCATGTGATTACAGTGAAGCAGAAACTTCCAAGGAAAAAACTACTCTCGAAAATACCGACCTTCATATTGAGCGAGCCCCTATTGAGACTATGCCACGGATACCGAAAGGTTCCACTAAACGCGCGACTATTAATCCTAATGCTAGGGCCACCCAGAATTACTCCATTATTGAGGATATGGCTCAGATTCCATGTGCCATGTCTGCTTTAGAGGTTCTCTAGTCATGCCCAGCACAACGGAGCGCTTTACTTTCGGTGATTGGGTCAGTTGATCCAACTAACTCTTTAGTGCTCACTTTCGACATGTTAAATGTCAAAAAGTGACTCCCTCATCATATGGATTTTCAAATAAATTCTACATACCAGAAAATTAACATTTTTCGTACCGTTGTTAATGAAGGAGATTCCACGTGTGTCATGTCAATGTCATGCTGGAAGGCTATTGGATCGCCTTCGACTGTTCCTTCACCTACCGCCTTGAGTGCATTTGATGGGCATTCTCATAAGTCACATGGGATTATCCTGGCCTTTCCAATATGTGTTGGGGGGAAGGTCGTTAATATTGAAGTAGAAGTCATTGATGCTAACCTGGACTACAATCTCCTCTTAGGAAGGAACTGGGTATATGAAATGGATGCCGTTGTTTTGACTCTGTTTCATGTCATTTTCTTTCCTCATGAAGGGAAAATCGTTAAGGTTGATCAAGTGGATTATTGTCCAGTCGATCCTCAAGCAATCTCTGACTCTACTGTTCCTTTAGTGGATAACCCGCACTTGCCTACTGAGAATCTAGGAGTTGGAATGTACTCCTCATTGATGGGTACCTTTGATTTTCCCTCTCCTATTGCTAGAATCAATGTCATTTCATCATCTAAGGAGTCTTTTCGACAAGAGTTCTTTCGAACTCATTATTTTTCAGACCCTTGGACCCTGTCTTCACCTATGACCACATTATCTAAAGGACAAGTTAATGGAATGGAATTCCCTATGTCTGCAGCTGAGCTCCGATATCAATCTATCGTTAACTCTGCAGATGACCATTATACTCCTTTTTCGGAAGAGGAACTAGATGGCGATGTGGCCCCAGCCTGGACCCTTGATTCTACCTCCACCTTGGATTGCTTAGATACAGTTTTACCTTATGAAGAAGCAATCCTAGAAGCGATTATGGGTATAGATCGACCTTGGGAAGACTTACACCATCGTTCATACTTTCTTCCTCCATTGCAGGAAGTATAATCTAGGTTCTCCAAGCTCTTTACTAGTGATGTTTGTACGATATCAAATCCTTTGGCTCCAGCACACTTTCGTGCCGAAGGTAATATGTTAGTGATTTCAAAAACGATATCCATAAACATCTCTAGGGACCCTAACGTGATCGAGAATATCTTCATCGGAATCGAATGTTCCCCTGAAGAAATTCAAGTTGACACCGACCTTTTCAAGGAATTTTGGGATGTATTCGCTTGGTCTTATGAAGAAATGCCTGGAATTGACCCATCTATAGTTCAACATGAGATCAAGACGTATGAAAATGCCAAACCTATTTGTCAAAGGCTTCGGCCAGTTAATCCTAGGAAGCAACAACCATTAAAGCTGAAGTAGAGAAGCTGCTTAAGGCGGGTTTCATATACCCTGTTCCTCTTATCGATTGGGTTTCTAATCCAGTCCCTATGGATAAAAATCTAGGAACAATTCGAGTATGCATCAACTTTAGAGACTTAAATAAGGCCTTTCCAAAAGATAATTACCCCACATCATTCATTGATCAGATTATTGACGAGTGTGCGGGTAATGAGATTTTTTCCTTCATGGATGGTTTTTCCAGTTATAATCAAATCTCTATCCATCCTAAAGATCAACATAAGACAGCTTTTATATGTCCCTGGGGTATCTTTGCATACAAAAAGATGCCTTTTGGTCTTAAAAATGCTGGAGCCACTTTCTAGTGGGCCATGTCATATGCTTTCCATGACATTAAACATATCATCGAAGCATACTTGGACGATCTCGCTGCTCGTTCTCGAAAGAGAACTGATCACCCTAGTCATCTTCGATTGGTTTTTGAGCGATGTCATTTTTATAAAATCTGGTTGAATCCCAACAAGTGCATTTTCGCGGTTACGTCCGGTCGGTTATTAGGGTTCATCGTGTCAAATGAAGGGATTCGGGTTGATCCTTTCAAGGTTGAGGTAATAATTCAGTTGTCTCCCCCATCCTCAATTCGACAACTTCAAAGTCTTCAAGGGAAGGCTAATTTCCTAAGACGGTTTATAGCGAACTATGCTAAGATCACTAAAGGGTTTATGTGTTTGCTACGCAAAGGAGTTCCATTTATATGGGACGACTTTGCACAACGGTCATTCGATGCTTTGAAAGAGGCATTAGTCTCTACCCTACTTTTGAGTCCACCAGATTATGATAGGGACTTCCTTTTATATCTCGCTACAGCAAAATCAACCATTGGTATTGTTCTCATTCAGGAGGACGATGCTCTCACAGAGCATGTGATTTATTATTTGAGTCGAGGCTTAATAGGTCCTAAACTTCACTATTCTCTGGTTGAGAAGTTGGCTTTGGCAGCTGTCCATGCTGTCCAGCGGCTCCGTCATTATATTTTGCTATGCAAAACTATTGTCTTAGTGGCGGTCAATCCATTTCAATTTGTCCTCAGTAGGTGAGTGATTGGGGGAAAATATAATCGATGGATAGTCATTTTACAAGAATTTGATCTCGAGTTCTTGTCCGCCAAGTCTAAGAAATCCATGGTTTTTGCCAAGCTAATCTATGAGTTGCCTTGTGGAGTGGATACTATTTATGAGGAAATTTTGCCGACGAACATTTATTCCTCATCTCTTCACTCGACCCTTGGTATGGAGATATCATTGTCTATCTCCAGATTTCGAAGTTTCCCTCTACTTTATCTAAGGATGAACGTCGGAAATTACGTGACCTAGCCAAGAACTATGTTATCATAGGTGAAACATTATATTTCGAGGGGTTGATTCAGTCCTTCAGCACTATTTAACCTTAGAGGAAGCAGAGTCAATGCTCAATGATTGCCACAATGGAGCTTACAGTGGTCATCTATCAGGGCTTGCTACAGCCCAGTGTATCTTGCGTGCCAGCTATTTTTGGCCTTTTCTCTTCAAAGAATATGTTGAAGTGATCAAACGCTGTCACCCTTGTCAAATCTATACTCGAAAGATGCGCACACATCCAACTCCTCTTTTTCCCGTTGTCACTGTCGATCCTTTTACTAAGTGGGGTATCAATTTTACAACTTGTAATCTGCCTTCAACGGTGAATCACAAGTACATTATCGTGGCTGTAGACTACTTTACGAGGTGGCCCGACACCATGCCCACTTATAAAAATGATAGTGAAACGGCAGCATTGTTCCTTTTTAATCAGATTATCTCAAGATTCGTATCCTGAGAGAGATTGTCACTAATCATGGTAGTCATTTCCAGAATCAGCTAATGTCTGAATTGGCTATTAAATTGGGTTTCTGGAAGGAACATTCATCTCCTTATTATCCTCAGGCCAATGGACAGGTCGAGGCAGTCAACAAAACTCTTAAGACAATCCTGCAATGGACAATCGACAAAAATTGGTCCAATTGGTATCTTATGTTATATCTGGCTCTTTGGGCTTACCGAACCTCCGTGAAGACTGCTACTAGTTTTACACCATTTCAGTTAGTTTATGGGATGGAATCTATCTTTCCTATCGAATGTGAAATCCCATCTCTTAAGTTAACTGTTGAGCTCCTTCCAGAGACTTCTAGTCTCGAAGAGTGCCTCCTTCATCTGGAACATCTCGATGAGCAGCATCGAGATGCTGCCATGATAAATGACGCTCATAAAAAAATAGTTAAAACACAGTATGATAAAGTTTTTCATGCTCAAGTATTTTCTGAAGGTGACATTGTCTTGGTCTATGACCAAGATAAGGACACCTTGAGGGTAGGCAAGTTTAAGCCTATGTGGTATGGTCCCTTCATTATTAAACGAGTTTTAGAAAAAGGGTCGTATGAGTTAATCGATTTTGAGGGAAACAATTTGGCGGAGCCCCAAAACGGGCTCTATCTCAAGAAGTACTTTGCTTAAGTAGTAACTAGGCAATGGCTTGTTTGTACATTATGTACATTTGTACATATCTCATTGAGAGTTTTTGATATCAACACTTTTTGGTCTGCTGTGGCAGGTGTTGATGGATGACTTGGTCTATTTTGGATTCACTGATGGTGCTAGTTGGCACACTCGGAATCTCGCTTCCGTAGCTTGGGTACTCTACTATCCAACATGTCAATTGATGGTATCAATGGGAGTATGAATTGGTCTCGCTTCAAATAATATGGCTGAGTAAACTGTCGTTATTAATTTGCTATCCGAGGCAATTTCTCACGAAATCGACTCATTGGTAGTTTATCTTGATTCAAAATTGATAGTGTCACAATTGAATAACATTTATCGGGTAAGGGATCCATCTTTATATCGCCAGTATTTAAGGGTGAGGTTGTTGCAAATATCATTTATTTATATTAATTATTTGCACATTCCAGGATCTCATTATTGGTTAGCTGATTCTATCGCTAATCAAGCATTAGACTAGCACATCAACCATTCATCACAATAAAATCAAGCATCAAAAAGTCGAACTATATATATATATATATAGATATATATATCATCTCGAGTGTACATAAGTTTGTCCAAAAAATATACAAAAGTGGGACTCAAATGCCCATAATCATGTCTAGTACATCTAGTGCCCTGGCTCAGGATGAGCGGCTAAGTAGGAAGCCATTGCATTGGCCACATGCTAAAAAGTGCAAACCCAGTCACATGGCATGCCAACCACATGACGCTGCATATCCTCAGGAAGATCCTCTACCACTGTCATCGGTACTCTGTGAGTGAGTCTCACCAAGTGCTGTTGGACGGTGTGAAGTAGTCGCTTTGTGTCTGCAACTGCCTCTTCGGCCCCTCGGCCACGGCATCTATGCTATGGAAAATCATCTGGTCGTACCGGCCCAATATCTGGAACATGATCATCATATTAGTCATTTGAATCCTATCAAAAATACTTTCCAAAATTCATCATTATACTTGAAAAATCCAAAAAAATCATAAAATCAAAAAACACTTACCAATGTCGCCCCATACTGCGGTCGCTAGTAATACTAGATCGGGATCTCCTCGGAAATCCAACCCAGCATAAGGGTAGTCATCTATGGCGATGATCTGTTGATCCCACTAGGAAAAGAAGTCATCATCAAATGCAATCTGTGGGACGTCCCCACCCCCTAGACGTTTCATCAGGTCAGCCCACCTGCCCATGCATGGATCTCGTGGGGTGCTGATGGAAACCGCTACCCTAGGGCGGAGTGCAAGGATCCTCTCAAAAAAGAAAGAACACAAAATAGTCCCATATCAAAAGTTTTTGGTCTATCCTCTCTTGATGGAAGTGAGTTGGCTTTTCAAGCTGGCAAGAAGAGGACTACACCAGTCAAACACGGTGGTGAGATAGTCTACCACCAAGCTCATCGTCAGCCATGATGCTTGGTGCAGAGAAGCTAATCCATTCACTCTAGCTATGGTGAATAGGATTATCCTCAGCGATAAACTCTCCACATGTGTGATGGAAATCTAACTTCCAACCTTTTCTCGATGTCCCGGGCAATAGATATGTACGTAGTCCTCGATCGAGAGACTACCTCGAGTCCTGCCCCTGGAATGTACTACCTCTCCCCTTCGGGAAAGGCCTGTGATGAAATAAATGTCGTCCAATTTTATCCTGAGTGGCATCTGGTCAATCATAAATGCATCATCATCAATACTCCAGTAATCAATGAGCATCTCAAGTAGATGTGTGTTTGCTTTCATATTTGGCAATTTGAAGAATTTTAGCAAACCACATCCCTGTAAGGCATCCAAAGCAATGGGATTGTTCATGACCTCATCATCCACTGCGGTATGCTCTCTTTCTCGCCATGTGACTGGCATCCTGAGGAAAAAGTGATTTTAAACCATTAGTTTTTTTTGTTTGAAATGTTTGCGGCGTATACACAGGTTCATTTGTACATAGTCGCATATAGGGCCTGCATGTACACAGGTTTCATATTCCCAACCCACGTATACGCCGCGGTGAAATTTTGGACAAAGAATTCAATGGTAAAACATAAATTAAAAATTCTAAAACTAGTCACAATTGATTGCAAGTCAAGTATAAGAGTTACCTAGGGATTTTGGAAGAATCTGAACGGTTGAATTTGGCGTATGGAAAAGTTGCTTCTTTTGCTCCATTTCTCTGCTCTCAAACTCAAATGGTGAAAATGGTGAGTCCAAAAACTCTTTTATAGGTTTTGAAAATGCAAAATTCTTTCAAAATTTTATTTTGTTTGGCCTCATGTAACTTTTAAGTTGGGAGCTTGGAATGTCGAGAATGGTTTGACTTTCAGGACATTTTGGATGTTTTTTCGACAGTTTCGAGACGGTTCGATGACTGCTGATCTGCCATGGCAGGTATCATTTTCTCACTGGCATGTAGGTTAGAGAAGCCATTTTTCTGTTGCATTATGCATACTAGCCTCCATCTGTCGATACATTTTCCATAGGGTCAATCCCATCGTGTTATGGTTCGTAAACCAACTTCACTCACTGAGTCTTTAAATCATGACACGATGGTAGAAACCATCCTTTACATGGGCATTGTAGTTAGCACCTCACTGACATTTGTTGCCCATGCTGCTCCTATTTGAGTAGGCTTCGGAGTCCTCTGTAGTCCCTCCATGACTTATGCAGTGAAGACTCATTCCTCTTTGCTTCTTCGCTTTGGTTCTAGCCTTATACCCTAGAGGCTCCTTTGTGTTGAGTTGTACTACTGCATTGCATTTTAACCATTTGCACCTTTTGGCCTTTAGCCGGCTTCACGTGGACTCTTGTTTAAGCCAACTTTTGACCATGACGACTGCAAAATAAAACTTGCATACCTTTAACTTCTGCAACTTGACACAAATTGACCCGTGGAAGGAACACACCTTTGAGTGTCATTGACCAGTTTTCACCTCCCTGCATTGAGCATAGGAAAGTTCCAATCCCAGGAACTAGATCATCTGTTCCACTGACACTCGTTCCTTCCACTATACTATAGCATTCTTTTATTCTTTTTCCAGCTTAAAAGAAAAAGACAAAAAAATTATATATTCCAAAAAAGAGCGGGAACGGGACAATATTTCCATTTATTGTTGGCAGCTAGAGTCAGTTGTGTCACCCTTGAACAAAGCACTCAAAACAAAGTCTCCTCCATTTAGGCGAGGTTTATTTTGACTTAGGTACGCCTTAACCTTGTTATTGAGTCAGTTCTCCCCCGATTGGTTATATCTTCCAATCATATGGAGGGTTCGTTCGTGCCTTCTGAATGATGAACTTATACAAAGTCATCATATGCTGCCACATAGTCACATTGAGTTGTGCTTTTGTTCAAGGGAAGTTAGCCTGAGACGGCCTCTCTGTGATGTCTCTTGACTCATTTTTCAGTCGGCCATCCTTGGTTGTCAGTATCATGTCTATCATCACATCAGCTATATTGGTCCTTTACTCATGCCAGTTTGAGAAGGTCCCCATTGACTTCTTACTAGCGGGTCTTGTCCTTATCGACGATGACATCTTGCTCTAAGGACATGCCTAGAGCTGCACCCTAGCCCTATTTTCATTATTGATAGGTCACCTTGTGCTCGACATCGATGAGTATCATGGGTGTTTGACTGAGTGGTTTCCCTTGTGTTCAACATCAGCTTACATTATCACACATTGGGATTTGCGCAGTACCTTGGTTTCCATTTGACTCTATTGGTGGATACCTCACCTCTGTGTCAGCTTTCATTATTGGTTGGTTCAGAGGGTTTCTATCGTGGGCTAGCTACATCTTGTGTACGCCGGAAACGTACTTCGGTCGGGTTACTACATCTTTTCCGTCCGATTCCTTCCACATTATTGGCCTACAGGTTACACTCGCACTAGATTGATGAAGGATTCCTTAATGACTTCCTTCTAGCGGATCTTTCCCCATCGACTACGACTCATTGCTCTGGGACAGAGATCGAGAGTCCATTTGGTAGTACCTTGGGGTTTGCAGTTATTAGTGGCAGATCCTTCGCTATCGATAGTGGGAAACCATCATTGTCTCCTGATCGATAGATTCTTACTAGTGTTCAACTTCAACTCATCTATTCACACTTGTTAGATTGTACTGGGTACCTTGACGCTCATTATCATTATCGGTGAGTAGTCTTGCGTTTGTTAACAGTATACATCAATGACCGGTAATCAAACGTTTTCTCACATGGTTGACTTCAGATCATTTATTCCCATAGTGCAGAAATGTACCACAGCGGTCGGTGAAGACCTCAGGTTGCATCAACATTCATTGGTTCACTTGAAAGTTCCTACTGTTGCTGCTAGTTGATACCACTCCACCTTATATGTTGCAGTCATTCATGGTGACATTCTATATGCTCGCACCTAAGTTTGTAGTGTAGTACCATCCTATTCCATCATTTTCAGTTGGTACCTTTTGTGATCAATTCTTGATATCAGTGATCTGGTTCATTCTTTAGCATCATTGACATTCTTATATGTGATATTTAGACATGTACTTGTTCGATCATGATCAGATGATCCATTATGTATTTTCCAGTTCTTTATACTTGTATACTTAGTGGATCATCTTGTACTTGATATGCAGACATGCTTTACTTTTTCTGAGCATGGGTATGCCGGCCTCAGACAGTGTTTCTTTTTGATCTCCTTTTGTGGCTTGGCAGGCTAAACTCTGGTGAAGTCCTTCTCAGTTTTTGACATATTTCCTTTCCATGAACTTTCTTAATACATTTTGGCCATCATGTACCCCTTCTGACCTCATATATTAGGGGGCATCTGTTATGGCTCCAAATCTCACTGTTGAGGTTTGTGATGCTCCACTCATGGCCAAGGGCAACCCCCCTTCCAGACCTGGTCCAAAATTTAAAAAACAGTGTTTTATTCCTTATACGTGACATTTCCCTGAGTTAAATGCATGTGTACACAGGTCTGTGTATACCCAACCCATGTATATGTCTTAAAACACTTAAAAATAATAAATCTTCTTAATTTCGGGCGGAGATCACGGGTTTTAACTGCTGATCACCTGTTAGTGCCCGTGGCCCAACTTTTCCCAATGAATTCCCAACGTAAAAACTACCTTAGGAGAAGTATAAAAAGGCTTCAATGGGAAGGCCTAAGGGAGGAGAGAAGAGAGAGAAAGGTTACTATGCTGAGATTTCCCTGACTAGGTCTAAAGATCCTAGTGCCTCCTCCACTTCCCCTATTTACAGGAAACCCTTGTTTCCTTGTGTGTTGATGTCTATCTACTACTTGTGATATCATGGAGTAAGTCATGGAAGCAGTTTTGTTAAAGGCTTGAGACTGGACGAATCGAGAGGATGGTTCCGCTTGGAGCCTGCCAAAGGACGAATCAGGTGAAATTATTCCTTTCTGTACCTTATTTGTCTATAATAAAAGAAACACTTGTCTTTGTTCTTGATATAAATCTTCTTCATGTTTATGATATCCATGTTATGATTCATATATGAAAGGTTGTTTAATTGCATAACTAACTGCTTTTCAATATACTATGAAGATGATTTCTTTATGATGTTTAGTCCATATATTGCTGTACTTTCTGGAATTAATTGTTTTGTAGGTTGAAGGAGCAAAAGGAACTCCAAGAGGGTTTGGACCTTGGAAGGCTCTTCTCGAACCTAGGACCCCCAGGTACGCTCCTTATCATATAGTTTGCTTATATTAGCATTATGGCTGTATGGAATGTGTGTTTCTCTGTACAGACAACCTCTGATCTACTAGGGTGTCAACCTAAAGACCCTAGAGGAATTTGTCCCTTAATAATTGGTGTCAAAGTATGTTTCTTAATGTATATTTTCAAGAGTTGTAAGGGCTCTAGATCAGTTAATCTTAATGTCACTGAACTCTAGTCATGAGTGACGAGTCTCTGAATAACCGTCATTATCCCACAAAAGAATAGTTTGTGTTGTTGTAAGAATAGGTTGTTGATATAAACCATGATGTGAGCCTCCTCATGGTTGTCATTAAAAATAAAAAAGTTGATTTGAATAAGATGGATTTTCTAATATGGTGATTATATAGTGGGGTAAATTGGTAGATTAGGAAGAACCAAAAAGGTAATCTAATAAACAACCTCATAAATATCAATCCATTTCAAGTGCCCTGAACCAATCATGGTCCCTATTCAAAATCAAATAAAATGTCGATATCAAGCCATATTAAGGTGATACTGATGCTCTAAATTTTAATCATTGGTTTCCATAATTATAAGTTTATTATAATGTTCACCATATAGAGGAAGAACAAAATATTTGGTTTGCTCGGCTAAAATTAGGCGACAATGCACTGACCTTGTGGGTAAGCCACATAGAGACCTTGAGGTTAAAGGTCTTGAAAATGAAACACAAAAAATCTTAATTTTATTTTATCCTTGAATTATATTAGGAATAAAATGGTAATTCCACGTCATATGAAAACTTGTATTAGTTAACTAAGTTAATTTTACTTAGTTGGCTTAGTTAATATGAGTTGAGGGTCTAACTTGAATCATGTAGAATGTCTCCTACTTTAGAAGAGCCTTGGTTGAGTTTATTTTGAGTTGTAAATAATTAATTTAGTTTAACTAAGTTAAAGTTAGTTAAACTAGTTCCAACTGATGGAGGAACTAGTAGGAGGTTAGACAGTGGGGTTTTGCTTCATGTGGCCAACTAGTTAAATGATGATTCACTCATAAATAACTCATGCATGTCAAATCTGGGAGTTAGCTAGTTGAGATTGGAGTTCAGGGACAATGTACTATTAGTTGTATAATGATATGAATTATACAGGTGGCGCATCGAGTCAGAGGAATGCCTACGAGGATTCCACAATTCCAATTGGATTGGCGTGGTTATCTGGGCATACACCTTGATAAAATTCTTGTAGTACCCAGTGTGTCCCAAAGTCATGGGAAGTTGTTTCACATTCCCAGGGGCTTCCAAATTCACAATTATGATGATATTCGCAGGGTCCAGCATCAATCCCTGCTTACAGACAACATGGCCTAAAAAAATCCCAAAAGGCACATAGAATATACATTTATTTAAGTTCAATGCAATCTTATACCTTCAACATGGATTCAGCATGAGGCACAGACTCGCAACATGTTTCTTTACCAACCCGAACACAGTCTAGTCATCAGAATATACTTCTAGGAATTTATGAATAAATTCCTTGAACGTCACAATCACTACCCAGGAAAAGATTGCAAGTGCGTTCTTCAATCCAAATGGCATAACTTTATATTGGAAGAAACCCCACTCCATCGTGAAGGTTGTTTTTCTTCGATCCTCAGGCACTATCTTTATTTGATGATAACCCAAAAATCCATTAGTGAATGAATACGCTTCCTGTCCGCCAATATTCTCTAATACTTCATCAGTAAACGGTGTTGGAAATGGGTCATGCACACAAGCATCATTCAACTTCCTTAGATCTACACATATGAGGATTTCACCCTTCTATTTCTTTTCTTGGACCACCATTGGGCTTACCCAATCAGACTCTTCTACAAGCTCAATAATACCAGCTTCCAACAACTTATCCAGTTCTATGCGCAAATTCACCTTATATTTTGGATTCAGTCGATAAGGCCATTGCTTGATAGGCTTTGCATCCAGTTTCAATGTGATCTTCATAATGCCTAAGTCTCCGACAATCCCTTTCAAATATGAAAACTTCATTGGAAATAGATCATGGTACTCATGTAGCAGCTCAGCCCAATAATATCCTATCTTTGCAAACTTGGGTTCTTCTTCAGACCCAATGTCTACCTATTGAGTTCTTAGAGGCTCTGAGATATATGGGTTCACTACCTTCGGGCCTTCGAGAACATGCTTTCCTTCAGTCTTAGGGATCGAAATATTCTACGGGTCATCCTCTTCTTCAGTAGTCACATTATAGCATTCCAACGCATGGCGCAATTTTGTACTCCAATATAGCAGAGTCCATTCTACTAGTTCCTTCGGCGTTCTGAATATGGCTGCTTTTATTTCTTGCAGTGCTTTGTCAATACTTTCAAAGCCATCCTCAAAGATGAAGGTTAATAGAAAACTCTCCCATAACACTTCCCATTAAGAAGCCCTACAACAAAGCTCTATCTCCAAATACCAGTTCATTGTGATCGTATCTAGTGTATGACAGGATATATGCACCCATTCTAGTTGTGGTTCTCTTCCCCAGGCCTTAGTCCATCGGGCTAGATGATCGTGCGGATCATCCTTTCCACTGTATTTTTCTATCATATGAGTATTAGCATAGTTGAAAATTAACTTCATCATTCTACGGTAATCTCTCCATCCCGCAAAGATCTCATTGTGCGTGCCCCACCAATGGGAAGGCGTAGCGCACAGAACCAATTCTCGTGCTTGGAACCGATGCTCTCCTTGTACTTCTCTTTCAAATTCATCTAAAAAAATTCCACATTAGTCAACCCATCAGAATGTGGAAGGCTTCTTACCTCAATCAAAACACACCTTAGTGACTTGGTCATCATGTTGTAGTACAACATAGATAATTCATGCAGACTATTCTACCAATTCTCAAGCTTTTCATCTAAATCGGAGGCACATGAGCTATACTTGTCCCACGAAATTATTCCATCGGATGTACGATTGATCCAATCCTCACCTCGCGTTCTTATCTTGTATATTTGATTGAGATCATCGTCACTTTGCACATAGGCACGCGCAGGTTCAGTATAACGCATTCCTTTAGTAGGGTCTAATGGCATTATTACCCTGAGTGACTTCTTCTCAAAGGACATCCTTCAATTCTTCAAGTTGGTTACTCCATTGATATCAATATCCCAAACAATTCCTAGTAGGGTAGGGTATGGGTTAGCATCATCCACTATCTCGATGCGTTCAAAATAAGCCAACGCATTCGCACCCTCAATGTCCACCGTTATACCATATAAGCGCCCTACTGGGATACTAGTCTTCTGCTAATTTTCCAAGTGCAATTGAATAAGAGACCACTGTAGTGCAGGTCTCCCCATCCTTTCCCATGTCTCCTTAGGCAAGACATTTGCATCATACCCTCAATCCAAGATTACATGGTCCATTTTGTATTCACCTATCTGCGCGGTTAGCCTCATCTCGCACCCTGTTTGTGCCTTATTCTTACCAATCTTCCTGACTGTGCATTGTTCATTAGGGATCATTTCCTTCTTGTCACACTTGTATATTAAGTTTTACAATCCTTTGACAACTTTCTGATCCCGTAGCAACTTAATACGAGTCTTCAAGAAGGTAGCTAGTATGGAAGGATCTACCTCTTCCAATGCATTAGTCTTAGGTATTTTCTCCTGATTTCCTAAGGTGGAGACCTTAGCGAAGTTCTTCTTTCCTTCCAAGAAAGTCTCTTTAGCTCAATTAAGATCAAATTTTGCTTCCCTCTCAGCAGCCTTGCGTACCCATCCATCTTCCTACGGTTGCTTAACTTTATCTGCGCCAAATTTTATACCACTTCTCAACATGATATTTATGTTCTGATCCTCATCGCGGGGCTCAACCCTAATCATTTGAATGTTTTGCATGGGCTTCTGGGGCTATGCCTTCTTCTCTTGCATATTTTCTATAAGAACTGAACATTCCTCTATGACATGGTAAAAACTGTCGACAATAATAACATGAGGGATATGTGGGATTTGTACAATAACGTGCGAAGTGCCATGATTCGCCATAGTTATAATAGATTACTTGCCCATGCCCTCGACCTGGTCCAACACCTCTTCCTCATCCTCAGCCTTTGAATCCTTCGCGTTTCTCTTTTGCCCCGATCATGAGGCCAATTCTATGCCTGCATTATGTACGTAGGAGTCCTATCCATCATCAGCTCATAACTTCTACAATGGCATTCATCATGCCCTACTAACTTATAGAAATTACAAAATAATTGCTAAGGGGTCTATACAAACTTCTGCAATAGATGCCAGTTATTAGTAGCATGTTGTCCTGTGACTTGAGAAATAGTGCACCACGGCATAGCTCCCACGCTCATCCCAACATTATTCTATGGTTTCAGGGGTACATGCCCTCCCCCTATAGTATAATTCTTGAATACCGAGCAATGATCCTTATCATGCCCATGGCTCTTACATTTCAGACACCAGATCTCAGCGCACACCTCCAGATGAGCTTCCGTTCCTTTCTTCAAGCTCTGCAACTCCAAGTGCATACTTTCCAGTTGGAAGTGAATCTATTGTACCCCAAGGTTCGTATCCTTCATTGGTGATGCATCCAACCTCATCCCAATTTCCAAGGCTTCCGCTTGCGTTGCTATTTTTTATTGTGACGAAGGTATTCTTAAATGCAACAAGAGAGATTTTATAAACCAGACACGATGTTGGGTATCTGATATTTGCATATTAGCCTGTGTGGTCAAGCATTTCAACCTTTGATCAAAGTCCCAAGGTGTCTCATCGACCTTCTGTCACATTTCCTTAAATTCGATTACCGACTGTGCCTCTGACTTAGGCTTACTAAACTTCTTGTTCAAATCTAGTTGGGTATTTGCCAATGATGTGTTGGGCTTATTAGTGTAATACTTGATATACCATGTGAATGCATGATCTTTCAAGGTTTTAACCAATTGCGCTTTCTTAATATTATCATCTGTGATCTGCTGCTTTGTTCAAATAGCATCTACGAAGAACCAAAATTGTTTTGGATCTTTGGTCCCCGTTCCTTTAAAAATTGGCATCTTGACCTTGTTTGCCATGTTGAATGGTGGGGGTGGAGGTGGAGGTGTACATGAAGGTGTATGAGGCAGAGGTGGAGGTGGAGTGGATGGATGAGATATCCTCGGAATACCATGAGTTATTAACTAAACTGCACTTCACGATGTAGTGAGAACCATCCCTTCGTCATCGCTTGAAGGGGGATCAATGAGTGGACTATATTCTAGGCTAGATACTCCATTTCTTCTAAATAATTTCCACTTCGCATAGCTTCAAACATCAACATAAATGCATAACCATATTTTCACATAACAACATTTTAATCTAAGTCTTCAACGAGTTTAAATACTTACCTCGCGGTCCTTTAAAGATTCTCCGCTATAGCTGATGTTCCTATCAATCATAAAATAAGTCACAAAACTTCCCAATGTGTGATCAACCCAGTGATCCACAACCCGCATGATATTGCTTTCTGAGGCTTCCAAACGTTGCACCAGTTTAGGAGTCCACATTATAGGATCTTCGAGCCTCCACTTCCCTTGACTACAGACTAACTTAGATAACCACTCATATAGCTCTTCAGGAAAGAAACAACAGAACTTGTCAGTCTTGTCTGTGTATAAAACTCTCTGCAACCACTGTGCCTTAGATAATTTAGGGCTCCTATTCACCTGAGCCATGAACTTGTGTGATTTTCAATCAATCCACTTATCAAGCTCTTTCTCCGTAGGAAACCATTGATCGCACATCTCTTACATAGATCCTGGTCCTGGAAACAGAACCATTTGTTGGCTTAAGGGGGCCTGACCTAGGCTAAGAGTTGTTCATGCCAACCAAAAAAACCTTAACTATTGGCCCTTTCGGTAACAACCTGCATAGTGTAGGCTATAGTCTCACTCGAAGAAGCATTGAGGGATGCTAGAACCAGGCTTCTACATCTAGGGGCATGTGCTAAACGATTCTTAGGTTCTGACAGTTCAAATCTTCCTTCGCACAAATCAGTATCCTTCTAGGGCTCATCACTGTAATTAAGTTAAAATGGCTTCCAGACCCTAACGAAGGTCTATGATCAATATTTGCAAACCTTCAACAAATGATTTATCTATTTTCATGCATCAATAAACAACACTAGATCTACATTCACGCAGATCTATCCAATTCATCAAAAAACATAACAGAAATAGATTTTAAGTTAGCGAAAGTAGATAACCATTTTTATCATGCATCATTAAGATCGATTTCATGATTCCATGTAGCATTCATTTATTATTTCATAAAACAATACCATTAAGCGACATAATATAATATAATATAACCGATTCGACAGAAATGGACAATAATTGTTCAAAATTAGCCTTTATTTATCTTAAATGTTCATATTAAAACTCTTCTGCTTTGTGAACTTAGTTGTAGGGGTCCATACACTTAGTTGTAGCCTTACCAAATCCTCCTACGCACTCAGCTACAGGAGCCTTATCCATCTTGCCTAAGTATAGGAGGTAGAGCTTTCCTTACTTAGCATTTGCCCAAAACAAAAAAAAACCATTTACAATTCACGATTCTTCATCCTAAGTTAATCCTAAGACTCACTATGACTCAACTATTTATAACTTTCCTTCCTACAATACCATGGTCTATGGACCATGGAAGAATCTTAAAACTTACCCAAACAAGGGGCTATGATCCCTTTTGATTCTTATCTACCTGTACACTCCACATCAACATTTCATGGATACTTTACATCTTTTACAAAAAATTATACAAAACGTGTGTTAACTAACCCCAAAACTGACCCTAGGGACCTTATCCCAACATCCACATACCATTGATCCGAGAAAACAATGAACTAACACCCAATATCTGTTACAAAATGAGGGGATTTGACCAGCCCTAAAACCCCTAAACATCATGCGGTCAATATAAATTCACGGACTCTGCATGCTTCATTCCTCCAAATGCGAAGCCTTTGACCAAAACTGGAGCAAGTTGGGCTATGCCAACATGTGTCTTTGTATATGGTTATATTTGTAATTTTTTGCATTAAGGTTTGAGTTCAAATCAATAGATGAGCGAAGTATTTAAGAGTTAATAAGGAGAGATATATAGATAGGATTGTACAATGTAGTAGCCTATGTGCCATAGGGCTCACTTTTTGTACTTGGATCAATTTTCCATTCAAAGAAAGAGGGTAGAGTGGTTTAGGCTTCTAGTTGAGTTTTCTCCTAAAAGGGGTTCCAAGGTTATATCTTGTGTTAATTTTTTGTTTGTGAGTTTTATTTTAGTGTTATCTGTTTTCTACATAATTATAATTTCCATATCTATGCAATGAACAATAACTAATGGATCCGCACAAACCCTCAAAGTGTATATTTTCAGATTTTCTAATACATTTTTTTAGATTTGTTGTGATGAATTGCCCAATGGAATATCCATATAATTTTGTGAATCATATTGGTGTTAGAGTTTGTTTCTTAATGTATATTTTTGAGAGTTGTATGGGCTCTAGATCAGTTAATCTGAATGTCACAAACCTCTAGTCATGAGTGATGAGTCTCTGAATAACCCTCATTATCCCACAAAAGAAAAGTTTTTGCAGTTGTAAGAACAGGTTGTAGATATAAACCGTAATGTGAGCCTCCTCATGGTTTTAATGATAAATACAATTAGGCTATTTGAATAGGATGGATTTTCTAATATGGAGATTATATACTTGGCTAAATTGGTAGATTAGGAAGAAGCAAGGAGGGAATCGAAGAAAGAACCTGAGAAATATCAATCCATTTCAAGTTCCCTGAAACAATAATGGTCCCTATTCAAAACCGAATAAAATGTCAACATCAAGCCATATCAAGGTGAGGCTAATGCTCTAAATTTGAATCATTGGTTTCCATAATTATAAGTTTATTATAATGTTCGCCATAAAGAGGAAGAATAAAAGATTTTTTTTTATCGACTAAAATTAGGGGGCCATGCACTGACCTTGTGGGTAAGCCACATAGAGACCTTGAGGTTAAAGGTGTTGAAAATGAAACACAAAAATCTTAATTTTATTTTATCCTTGAATAAAATTAGGAATAAAATTGTAATTCCACATCAGATGACAACTTTTATTAGTTAACTAAGTTAATTTGACTTAATTGGCTCAGTTAATTCAAGTTGAGGGTCTAACTTGAGTCATGTAGAATTTCACCTACTTTATAAGAGCCTGTTGAAGCCCGAAAATCAGGTCTACAACAAGGGGGATACCCGCCTGGTCCGGACCTTGGTTGGTAGCTCCTTTTCCATTTGGTATAGCGGGTCCGACTGGGGATATGGGACTAGTTTCCCAATTTATGTGTGTGTGTGAGAAAGATGGATATTTCTGTTTCTAATAGTTTCTAAATGGAATACTTCTACTCTAATTCTAATCTAATAAAAGGAAATTATATGATAATAAATAGAAATATGTAAATCTACACTAACCCAGGGTGTAATCTTTCCTGTATGTGATCTAAAATGATTTCAAACAATAACTGGTAATAAAGATCATTCAGCTGCTATGAGAAAAGAATTCAATAAAGATGAACCACTTCGTATAAAAAAGTTAGACGAAATAGTTGTGAAAAACTTATCGCATAATAAGCTATTCATACACTAAGCATAAATAAATAGATATCACCGTACAAAAGTGCCAAATGATAACTTAGGCGTTCATACATTAATATATAAATAACTGAACTTAAAAATCACTCTAACACAAGGCAAAAATAGTTAAGAGATAGAAATACCATTTATAACTAGTCCTACTCGTGAGCTTCAAGTGATAACAATTTATCTCTTCTTGATCAAATATTTACTACGAGTACAAAAGTGCAACATCAGTAGCAGATATAAAATGCAAACATCAATAAATCATGTTCCATTCATTCATCAAAACCTCCTCAGAGGGTACAGAGGTGCATGTTCTGGGGATAAGTTTTTGATAAATTTCAGGACCTTTCTCTAAATGCATGAGAAGGGTTTAAATACTACTAACTAAATCTAAAAATAAATTATTACAAAAATATAGGATGTGGTTTAAATGATTGTCCTCTTTTCAGGAAAATAAAACAAAATTAAAACTAAAATTGAATCTAAAATTAAACTACTTCTGTATTTGGTCCTTGAAATCGCATGCATGCAGCATCTGTTTGAGAAGAGTCAGCTGGCTGACTTCCAATTTTAGCTGAGCTAAGAAAATAGAATCGACAAGAGTCGGCGCCATCTTTTCAACCACATTGATGATACACTTGATAGTCATCCACTGGCTATGTGGCTTTACCAAGTAAGCCCAGTAATAATCCCAGTTTAACTTGGTTAACCCTTGAATTGCTTCTGCCTTTTCTTTTTCCTTCTGCTTCCAATCTGCCTATAGTTGTTGTGTGTTAGGTAAATATCCTGGAGTGGACTCTGCGATCAAATTTTCCCTGTGAAAATTTTCATTTACATAATCAATAATACTGCTTGCTGCCGTGGCTGCTCCTTCTGCTGCTTGATCTGCCTCCCTGATTTGCTCATCCCATTTGTTAAAGAGCATTTCTTTGTAATTTTCATTGATCCTTGGTGCACCTGCTCTTTCTCCCTTGTCTGTTTCTTGCCAAGCCAAATATTCAGTCACCCAATTTTCATTGATCCTTGGTGCACCTGCTCTTTCTCCCTCGTCTGTTTCTTGCCAAGCCAAATATTCAGTCACCCATTTATTGATTAGATCATAGTCACTTCGTAAATCTACCACTTGATTAGTGGTTTTATGACTTGTTTCACAATAATAGCTCAACTACGATATCTTTTGTGCCAACACTTCATGCTGCTGTAGTAATTGGTCATTCAAGGAAATGGACTCTATGATGAATTCTGTAAGTTTCGGATTGTCGTTGTGCATCTCCTGTAAATCCTGTAGCTACTTTGCTTTCTCATCCAAACTTTTCTGATATCCTATCTGCATTTGTTGGAAGTCCTGCTGTAACCTTTCAAGCTGTTTCTGTGCTTCATTGTTGGTATTAGCTTGTTGCAACTGTTGTTGCAATACTTGTATCTGGTCTTCCTTTTCTTTTAGAAATTTCTATACCTTAGATGCTTTATCAATAGTCGCAGAGGCATATGCTCCTGCAATCTGAGATAGTTTGGTGAGATTCTCAGTGGGATTGCTAGTGGGATCTTGCCACAGGACATCTAATTGTTCTGCGTCTTGAGGGAGCACGTTTTCCAATTTCCTTTTCTTCCTTTGTCTTCTTACTACTACTTTGTGCTGTGGGCTATAAAATACATCAAGAGGAGGAATTTCTTCTATTTTGAGCATAAGCTCAGAGGATGGGGCAATAGTGATATGCTCCATATATGAGACATTGCTGACTGTTCTTGTGACTACTTCTTTTGTTATGTGTGCATCACTCACAGTTGTTTTTATGGTTTGTCCTTCAAGATTGATCAAGTCATTGAAGGTTTCCCATTCTTTATCTAGTTCGGTTGTGACTGGCAGTGGCTGAATGAGGAGAGGGGGAGGATCTCTTTGTAGAGAGGCAATAACTTGTTGCTGTAGAAGTTTTGTTGACTGGGCAGTATCCTTTACTTACCCTTCGCTCTTATCATGTTCACTTCCAGATCTTTTAGAATGTTCAGAAATTTCTTTTTTCAGACTTGGATTTAGATCCGTTGGTGCCTAAAATTCCACTAAGACTAACTCTTGGAGTTGGTCCCCTTGCGGGTTTTAGGCATAGCTTCTCCAAAGGAACACTGGCTAAGCTTCTTTCCCTGTATATTTTGAATTTTTGAAACTCTTCTGGAGAGAGCTGCCTTTGGGCTACATGCTGAATTTCTTCAAGTGTGCTTTTCTATTGGAATATATCATTGAATAAACCCTTTTCTCCAGAGAACACCTTTATCTTGACTGCAGTAGTGAAATTCTTGGCCACATCATGAGGGTCAAATGGCCTTCCTGAAAATTTGAATAACTGTAGACACATTATATTATTTACTTCTGTGAATACATGGCCTACATCGAAAAGTGAAAAGGCCTCACAGGCTACAGGGAACTGTGGCCATATAGCCTTCTTTTTGTCTTTCAAATCTTTAGTTAGACCGCCCTCCCCACAGGTTTGATAGGCAATCTCTCGAGCTAACAGTTTATCAGGGATATACAAAGGTAGGATATGAGGAGAAGCAAAACTTCCAAATACCCTGACATAAGTAAACAATTCCTCCCCGAACCATCTTGCGACAGGGAGGATGTCTACCTCTGCTTCAGGAGAGCATCTCGGAGCATCTTTATCATACAAAATTTTGTACAAGGGCAGCATAATTCCATGACAAATCTGGTAGAAGTATGGAGTGAACTTAGAATCCCACAATTCTTTATGATAGACATGTATAGGTAAGGGGTCTTGAGTTGTCCACTTCCAACCCATTATAGGAAACTTAGAAACATAATATATCGCATCCATTACATACGCCGATAGGTAAAAAGGAGGATAGATTCTCTGAGAGACAGTTCTTTTAGATAGGTAACTTACAATGGACGTGACTAAATTTTTAGATAAGATTTTGGCCCAATCTACAATAGTGGCATTTTTGGTGGCATCCAACAATGGTAGCCACTTATATGAAAATTTGTTGATATCTGAGATTCCAAACAATCTACAGAGCATGGCAGCAGCAAGGCAATATGGCGAGGTGAGGGAACCAGTACTGTACATATCATGTTTATCTTTCTTTAGCAGTTCATCCCTCCGAGACCAGTCTTTGGTGGTTTCTGCCACGTCCTGATTTTCTTTTGCGAATTTTTCCATAAACTACTTGTTATAAGTTGCCTGTGGCTCCGGTAAATGATACATGAGCCTTAAATCCTGTGTAGCAAATGAAACGGTAAGTCCCTGACCCTGAGTTTTAAACTGTCTATTTTTGATATCTGCGCTATCCAGTGTCCACTTCACCATGTCCGTGTATGGGAGAATTTTGGGCCTTTCTGCTATCTGGTGTAAGAACGAGCAAGCTAGCTATGTAAGGGATGCTTCAGAAGAACCATTTGAGCCCGCAATAGCAACAACTTCCATTACTCTGGGATTCTCCTCTTCAAGCAGATTATACATGCCTTCGCACGTAGCAATTCCCGTGTCTCTGTTACATGCCGTGTCTATATACAAGGGCACCATTTCCTTTTCTTATGAGCTCGGGGTTTTTCTTTTCTTTCCCATTTTAACCTACGTATTGCTTTGTATCGTCCTCTATTCTCCGTTCCTGCAATTCAAAAGTGAAGTGAAAATGAATGACAAGGAAGGGTGATGGGAAAGTTTTAAATTTAGCAGACACATGAAGTATACCACCTTACATGAGATGATTCTTCGATAAGGACGCACCCATATTCCATTAATAATTGGAAACTAACTCATTTATTAGCATTAAAGTGCATAACCAGGTGTCAGCTCATGGAAAGTACTTTTCTTGAATAACACGTCCGAAAGATCTGCGATGAAGCAATTTTGCGATTTTCTTCGCAATATCGCAGATTGAAACATCGTGAAATGATAACATCGCAAAGTTGGTCGCTTGTGATATCGCAATATCACAGTATCGTTGTATCGCGAGATCGCCATATCGCAATATCGCAATATTGCAAATCGCAGGAATGTTATGTATGACAATCCTTATTAACCTATTTTCTGCGAAATGCGATTTGCGATCGACAACATCGCATATTGGCAAATTAAAGTGTTTTGTTGTAAATTGTGCTGTATGCGATGCGATATTTTATTATCGCACATCGCAATCTTGCAATTTTTAACATTTAGCTCATAAGGAGGTATCCTGCTATCTTTTTGCGATGCGATATTCCTAAGGAAAGATTTGTGTCTTACCTTATCATAAAACTTAGATTTTTGGATTTTTCAAGGGGGGCTTCCTACGCTTATGATGGTAATTTTATTTGAAAAAGGAAATTTAAACACTATTTTGATTTTTTTAATTTTTAACTAAGGGTCCCCACTTATTCAGTATTAGGAATTACACTAAATAAGGAGGGGGGTTGTTTCTGGCCACAACAATTGGTGATTCACTTGGAAGAACTAGTTATCTCTGCTGCTTTTTGAATTTTCAAAACTTCCAAAACAGAAAATTTTCTAGAAAGTTAAACTTTATTATAGAAAGATAAAGTACATTATACTTTAACCTGTCAATGACATTTTGTTTCAACTATTTTCAACTTTGATTATTTGTTGCCTCAAGCTAGTCCTTGTATTTACCTTAGTCATTACTGGGCTTGTAAAGATAAAACAAAGTCTTCTCTGTAAACCAGTTTTAAATATGCTCATTTGTCGTAGGTAGAGCCTCTGCTGCCAATAGGTGTTTATAGCCTCGACAGGGTTATCTGTTACCCAGCAATGATCATGTATCCTACTTAAAGAAACCTACAATTCCCAAAGAAGAATCCACATACTCACTTATTGCTTTCATTTTATTTTTTATCCTTAAAGAGCAATGTCTTGGTTTGGTAGCCAATTCATGACACAGTCGTTCACTGATTTATAACATGCTGAACAAGTTGGCTCGTAATGAGACCCCTTGCCTTTTGATTGCAACAATCTTGAGTCATTGCCCTGTTGAGGTATGCAGTATTGGAAAAGTCAGCAAGTTATAATATCTGTGATTATGATAAGCCGGCTCATGATGAGACCTCTCACTCTTTAAGATAAAGTGTATCCTTGGATTGTTCCTCTAAAAGTTGTGATTTCCTTAGTAGGGAGGAAGTCATTGTTTCCTTAAGATAGCTCTGGATGACAATAATAGAGTTTTTGGAAATAGCTATTCTACAGAGAATCTTTATTTTGTTATTGATACCTTTCATTGTACTGATATAAAACAATTTCTCACTAAAGGTTGTTTTCATCAAATTTTATGAAGTTGAAACTAGTATCATATCTAGGCTAGAGTTTTTAACTGTATCTTTCAATAATAAAGATCAATTTTCCAAAAGATTTGCTATTTATACAAGTGAAAGATCAAAATTTGAAAGAGAATTGGTGTCTTTTTCGTAAATGCCTATTGTAACCATTCACAACTGGTTTTATTATGAAAAGAAAAACAACTACTTTACAAAATAGAAGAATGTTCTTCTATGGAAAATATTTCTTAAGTATCTGACCATTAACAGGTAGAGATTCTCTTTTCCCTATTAAATCTTGTAACATGAAGGTATACGAGCCTATGAATTCTATGATTTGAAAAATACCAAGCCACATTCTTTGAAATTTTGTATGTTTTCCCTTTTCCTCATGAGCCTTGTCCCATTTTAAAACTAGATCTCCCATCTGAAAATCTTTTCTGGATATCATATTGGAATCAAAAGAGGCCTTTACCAATTCTTGATGATGAATGTGATCAATCTTATCCCATTCTCGTTGTTCTTCTAATTTAATTAATTCCAGCTGCCTAAGTTGTAAAGAGGAAGTTGGTACTTCATCAATATATTGAACCAAGGCTAAAGAGGGAATTGCCAGATGTGTTGGAAGAACCACTTCTTTTCCATAAACTAAATTAAAGGGAGAAGTGATAATAGAGGCTTTCTGTGTTATTCGATCTGCCCATAAAGCATATATTAAAGATCTATGTCAATTTTTATGATTTTGGTCGATGGTTCGCTTAATGATTCTAATTAAGTTCTTATTTGTAGATTCAGCTAACCCATTCCTTGTGGATAATAATTGGATGAGTATTTAAGTTTGAAACCCATTTTTAGTGCAAATTCAGTCATTGCATTACCAGAAAAGTATGATTCATTACCAAACATTAAAGCGGAAGGCAATACAAACCTGGTGATTATGAACTGATCTATGAATTCAATGATATTTTCAGCATTAGCTGTCTTGAGTGGAATTGCTTCTACCCATTTAGTAAAGTAATCTGTCGTTGTAAGGATGTATCTATGTTGTTTAGAAGAGTGAGGAATGATCTCACCTATTATGTCCAATCCCCACTGATTGAAATGTTGTTCGATGGTAACTAGTTGCAGTGGCAAGGATGGTTTCTTTTGTCTCCCAGTAGTGGTTTGACAGACTTGACATTTCCTCAAGTAGTTTTGTGCGTCTTTAAATAATGTGGGCCAGTAATAGCCTACGTGTAAGATCTTATGAGCAGTGTTGTCTCCAGCGTAGTGTTCACCTGCTGGCCCATCGTGGAGTTCCTACAAGACTTTTTCAGCTTCATCTTTCTCAAGACATCTAAGAAGAACATAATCATAATTTATTCTAAAAAGAACATCATTCACAAGCTGATATTGTTTGGCTTTTAATCTCAGGGCTCTTTTCTTGGTATGATCGAGGTTTGAAGGGGCATATCCATTCTTTAGATAACAAATAATATCATCATATAATGACTCAGCATCGTTTAGGCTTACCTACTTGTACCTCTTCAGATGGATTTTCTGGCATTAGCGATTCTCCTGCCAGCATTTTGCAAAAGCCTTGACCTTTTACAATATTTGCTGGTCTGATTTCTACGTCATATTCTTGTAAGGCAGTAACCCAATTGGCCCTTTTCTCACCCACATCCTTCTGTACTAGAGGATTTCTTACCGTTGGAAACGGTACTATGATCTTGGTATGTGTTTTGAGTAAAAAAGGTCTGAAATATTTAATTGCTTTAAAAACAGCATAAGCTTGTTTTTCCACATCTGAATAATTCAGCTCAGCACCTTGTAAATTGGAACTAAAAAAAGAAATTGGGGCTTCCACCTTTTCCTGATTTGCTTGAGTGAGTATCACAACATATGATCTATCTGAGGCAAATGTATATAAAATAAAAGGATCGGAAAAATTTGGAGTTGCTAAAGATGGAGCATTGATAATTGCTTGTTTGATCAGATTGAATGCATCATGTTCATCTTGGCCCCATTTAAAGTTTGCGTTCCTTTTAATCATGGCTTGTAAAGGAGACGTGATTCTCGAAAAGTCTGGGATGAATCTCTTTACAAAGTTAATCTGGCCAAGGAAAGACTGCATGGCTTTCTTGTTGTGAGGTAGGGGTACTGCGGAAATTTCCTTGATTTTGTCAGGATCAATGTGAATTCCAAATTTTGACACTATGAGTCCTATAATCTTTCCTTCACTTAATGTGAAAAAGGATTTTTTCGGGTTAAGCGAAATCCCATACGTTAAACAACATTGGAAGATTTGTTTTAAATCCCTAAGATGGTTGTTTCATTTCTTGGAATAAACAGTTATATCATCCAAATAGATTACCACTGGCTTATTAACTAACCCTTTCAATGCAATGTCCATGGCTCTCTGAAATGTGGCACCCACGTTAATCAAACCAAATGGCATCTTTTGATATGCGTATGTGCCCCACTTAGTTTTGAATGTCGTTTTTAATTGATCATCGAGGTGTACCAACACTTGGTTGTATCCTGAGAATCCATCCAAGAATGACATTAATTCTGAACCCACAATTGCCTGCAGTATTTGTTCCATGGGGGGTAAAGGAAAATTATCCTTTTGGCAGGCCTTGTTAAGGTTTCGAAAGTCAGTGCAGATTCTGATATCTCCGTTTTTCTTTCTAACAGGTACCATATTGGAGACCCATCTAGAATTTCTAATGGGAAAGATTATTTTGGCTTTCAATAACTTGTTCAATTCAGGTTTGATCTGATTTTCTAAATTTGGACAGATCTTTCTCAACTTTTGTTGGACAGGTTTTTCATTATCAATCATTGGGATAGTATGTTGGATGATGGAGGTGTCGTATGTTTTGAGTTCATCGTAATTCCAAGCAAAGACACTTTTGTATTGTTTCAAGAGATGGATATAGGCTAATTTCTCTTCAAGGGCTAGGCCAAGGCCTAGGTTGATATTTTGCGGTTTGGCATCAGTTCCTAGATTTACTAATTCATAATTCAAAGTTGAACTTTGGAGTTTTGAATTGGTAGATCTTTTGAATCGATCTTTCAAATCATAAAGGTCTTCCAACATGACTACTGATTTAGGTATAACATTGTCAGTACTATCCTGTTGCAATTGTTAGTCATGTTGGTCTTCGTCGATTATTTGATTGGTGTAGGATCCTTCAGATGTGAGAAAACTCACGATATCAGGATCGTCGTTAAAAATCCTCCAATTGGTAATGTTATCAGGAATAGATGGTCTAAAAATTAACTCAATTGAAAATCGGTCAGGGCTAAAATCTTTTGAAGGATGAGCTTGGAAGCTACGTTGGCTAAGAGGTCTGCGCTAGCATTCTAGAGTCTGGGAATTGATGAAATATTAAATGCTATAAAATGTTCAGTCAGATCTTGAACTAAAGATTGATAATGCTTTGAATGACCTGATAAACATTGTATAGTATTGCGTACCTGTCTTATTACAATTTCAGAATCTCTGAAAACTTGCAGGTATTTGACGTCTAATCTGATTTCTTTGTATAACCCTTGGATTAGAGCTTCATATTCTACGGTATTGTTGGTTCACTCGAATTCAAATCTACAAGTTAGCATGGTTTTATCTCCCTCTGGGCTTACTAACACACATCCTGCCCCTGCTTCTTCGTTAGACATAGAACCATCAAAAAATAGTTTCCAAAATGAAGATTTATTTACAGGACTATTTATAAAATTAATGCATTTTGAACTATCTGTTTGAGAAAATTTTTCTACTTGAGACAAAACATAATGTTCTAAGTAAGGTGAAGTGTGAGCATTGAAATTTCCTAAGAAAGAATCTACTGAATAGTTGCCTGTGATGTTAGAATTATATGCTATTGGTTCATTTTCTCCCTCGAGTTCTGTTACTATGTATTTCTCATGTTTTTCGTGTTCAACTTTTATCTGGTTTGGTTTACCATTATAAGGGAGCCACATGTGCGACCAATCAGTTGCAAAGTATCCATGAAGTTTTTTTGACTAATATGTGCTAAGAATTAAGCCATAAAATTCAAGAATATCAGCAACTAAATTGTCGATGACTTGACATACCTTTGGGTTGGATGACAGCCTTATGGTAACCTGATTTAACTCGCCAGTCACTTCGACTTGCAATCAGTCTAGCTGAACTATGCGTACAATGGATTTTTGTTGTTGAACGTTCAATTTTGCACAAATTGATCTTGGAAAAATATTTGATGAAGATTCAGAATCAACTAAGAACTTATGCACATTTTTATTGAAAATTTCATAACTAAGGAGAAATGGGGGAGTATGTGATCTCGATCTTCCTCCAATTAATGCGATATCATTTGGATCAACTTTATTCATCGTAGTAGTTGAAGGTCTTCCCATATCATGAGAAGCTTGAGAGATTACAGTAGCTGGTAAAGGTGCAACTGGTACAGCATGTAATTCTTTCAAAAGTACTTTCTGCTGGTGTTTTAACTTGCTCAATTCAAAAAGAGTAATATTGGCCCTAGTATTTTTCATGTCTTCTATGATGTTATACTCCATTTCATTCAAAACAATTAGCATTTTAGATGGAGTAGATGTGTCTGTTTGGATTGGGCTGGTTTGAGTCGCTTTAGGTGATGTTTTCTTGGCTGCGACTTTATCCTTAGACATTGAGCTTGTGCTCTTTGGCTTAGGTGTAGGCTGAGGAGGATCAAGTTGATTTCTACTATGAGTACTAACCGAGAATGCCTCTTGATCTTCTTCATTTGGGAGGATGAAATCCCACATACCTTGTAACTCTACAACTTCTTCTTCATCGGTGTGTTCTTCAGTAGCGTTTTCCTCTTCTTCTTCTTCTGATTCAGCATTTGAAATGGCGTTAGGGGGTTTGGAATCAGTTGAAGGATTTCTTTCAAAAGGCTTGTATGGAATTTTAGAAGAAGTTTCTGCCACTTGTTTCTTGATGTCGACCATTTCGTTAGACATGGTCTTCAAAACTTTTTGTAATCCTTCTAAATCGATTGGATCTTTCGGTTGTTTTTTCTTGGGATCTTCTTTGAAAGAGACCTTCTTAGATTTTCGTTCTTCCATCACATTTTTCTTTTCTAGGGCCGTAATACATTTCTCTACTGCTATTGCTTCTTTCATGTTTTCCACTAAGGTTGTTTTGTTAGCCCTATCAACAAAGATTGCTAAGTTTGATGGTAAAGCAGTAATGTACCATTCACTTCGCACTTCTTCACTAGGCTGAGAAGTAGTAGGTATTTTGTTTAAGATTTTATTGAAACGCAAATTGAAATCTTTGATAGGTTCTCTTGACTCGACCCTAAGGTTAGGCATGTCATTGATTAATGTCGTTGTAGACCTGTCATCACCAAACTTGGTAAAGAATTATTCTTGGAAGATGTCCAAACTAGTTATAGATCCAGAAGGTAACGAGAAATACCATGATTCGGCTATTCCTTGAAAAGTATAAGGGAAGAGTAGAACAACAACATCCTCATTAACAAATCCATTGAGATTTATAGATAACATAAATTTATTTATATGTTCTTTCGCTAGCATGCTTGCCTCAGGATTAAACTTAGGCAACCATTTTTCAGGATGGGTCAGCATCTGACTCAAGGGTGCAGGAATTAAGATTGCCCTTGGGTTATTCCATGGAGTTTGGGTCATTGTTGAACTACTAATAGAGGAAAGTGTAGAAGATGATCCTTGTGGTTGAGAAGATGAAAATATTATGACTCTAGATGGTTGAGAAGGAGTTGAGGAAGTTGCAATAGGCAGATGGACGATGATCTGATGTGGTGGAATGGATGGTTGACTTCACGGTGAAGAGGTTGAGATGGATGATGATGATGAAAGAGTCTCGCTATCAGATCCTTTAGGAGACTTCCTTTCTCTCTTCCTAGTAGGTAGAGGTAATTCGGTTGGTTGAACACCAAACTTTTCGCTCTTTAACCTAGTAAGAGGATGAGCAGGATTATATTGCGAAGTCACGCTACCTTGAGATTTATCAGATTTTTGAGGGGATATTGAAAATCACTGAAGTTTTTGAATCAAAGATTCAACTTCAAGAGGTTCAACAGTGGATTTTTCTGAAATATCAGGGTTTGTACCAGTGGCTGTTACTCCAGCAACTTCCAACTCTGGATTTAAGGTTTCTGAATGCAATAGAGAAGTTGGAGGAGATGGTGAGGGCAATTTACTCTCAGAATGGTATTTAGATTTAGATTTTATTTCAATTCATAGTTCAGGGCCCTCCTTCTAGCGCCAAATATGTTGAAGCCCCGAAAATCGGGTCTACAACAAGGGGGATACCCGCCCGGTCTAGAACTTGGTTGGCAGCTCCTTTTCCGTCTGGTATAGCGGGTCCGACTGGGGATATGGGACCAATTTCCCAATTTATGTGTGTTTGTGAGAAAGATGGATATTTCTGTTTCTAACAGTTTCTAAATGGAATACTTCTACTCTAATTCTAATCTAATAATAAGGAAATTATATTCTAATAAATAGAAATATGTAAATCTACAATAACCCGGGGTGTAATCTTTCCTGTACACGATCTAAAATGATTTCAAACAACAAATAGTAATAAAGATCATTCAGCTACTATGAGAAAAGAATTCAATAAAGATGAACCACTTCGTATAAAAATTTAGACGAAACAGTTGTGAAAAACTTATCGCATAATAAGCTATTCATACACTAAGCATAAATAAATAACTATCACTGTACAAAAGTGCCAAATGATAACTCAGGCATTCATACATTAATATATAAATAACTGAACTTGAAAATCACTCTAACACAAGGCAGAAATAGTTAAGAGATAGAAATACCATTTATAACTAGTCCTACTCATGAGCTTCAATCAATAACGATTTATCTCTTCTTGATCAAATATCTACTAATAGTACAAAAGTGCAACATCAGTAGCAGATATCAAATGCAAACATCAATAAATCTTGTTCCATTCATTCATCAAAACCTCCTCAGAGGGTACAGAAGTGCATGTTCTGGGGATAAGTTTTTGATAAATTTCAGGACCCTTCTCTAAATGCATGAGAAGGGTTTAAATACTACTAACTAAATCTAAAAATAAATTATTACAAGAATATAGGATGCGGTTAAAATGACTGTCCTCTTTTCAGGAAAATAAAATAAAATTAAAACTAAAATTGAATCTAAAATTAAACTACTTCTGTATTTGGTCCTTGAAATCGCATGCATGCAACATCTGTTTAAGAAGAGTCGGCAGGCCGACTTCCGATTTTAGATGAGCTGAGAAAACAGAATTGACAAGAGTTGGCACCATCGTTTCAGTCGCATTGATGATACACTCGATAGCCATCAACTGGCTATGTGGCTTTACCAAGTAAGCCTAGTAATAATCCTAGTTTAACCTGGTTAACCCTTGAATTGCTTACGCCTTTTCTTTTGCCTTCTACTTCCAATATGCCTGTAGTTGCTGTGCGTTAGGTAAATATCCTGGAGTGGACTCTACGATCAAATTTGCCCTGTGCAAATTTTCATTTACACAATCAATAATACTACTTGTTGTCGTGGCTTCTCCTTCTGCTGCTTGCTCTGCCCCCCTGATTTGCTCGTCCCATTTGTTAAAGAGCATTTCTTTGTGATTTTCATTTATCCTTGGTGCACCTACTCTTTTTCCCTCGTCTGTTTCTTGCCAAGCCAAATATTCAATCACACGATTATCGATTAGATCATAGTCACTTCGTAAATCTACCACTTGATTAGTGGTTTTATCACTTGTTTCACAATAATAACTCCACTGCGATATCTTTTGGCCCAATGCTTCCTGCTGCTATAGTAATTGTTCATTGAAGGAAATGGACTCTGTGATGAATTCTGTAAGTTTAGGATTGTCCTTTTGCATCTCCTGTAAATCATGTAACTGCTTTCCTTTCTCATCCAAACTTTTCTGATATCCTATCTGCATTTGTTGGAAGTCTTGCTCTAACCTTTCAAGCTATTTCTGTGCTTCATTGTTGGTATTAGCTTGTTGCAACTGTTGTTGCAATACTTATATCTTGTCTTCCTTTTCTTTTAGCAATTTCTATACCTCATATGCTTTATCAATAGTCACATATGCATATGCTCCTGCGATTTGAGATAGTTTGGTGAGATTCCCAGTGGGATTGCTAGTGGGATCTTGCCACAGGACATCTAATTGTTCTACGTCTTGAGGGAACACGTTTTCCAATTTCCTTTTCTTCCTCTGTCTTCTTACTACTGCTTTGGGATGTGGGCTATAAAATACATCAAGAGGAGGAATTTCTTCTATTTTGAGCATAAGCTCAGAGGATGGGGCAATAGGGATATGCTCCATATCTGAGACATTGCTGACTGTTCTTGTGACTACTTCTTTTGTTACCTGTGCATCACTCACATGTGTTTTTATGGTTTGTCCTTCAATATTGATAAAGTCATTGAAGGTTTTCCATTCTTTATCTAGTTTAGTTGTGACTGGAGGTGGCTAAATGATGGGAGGGGGAGGATCTCTTTGCGGAGTGGCAATACCCTGTTGCTGTAGAAGTTCTGTTGACTGGGCAGTATCCTTTACTGACCCTTCGCTCTTATCCTGTGTACTTCCGGATCTTTTAGAATTTTCAGACATTTCTTTTTCAGACTTGGATTTAGATCCATTAGTGCCTGAACTTCCACTAAGACTAACGATTGGATTTGGTTCGCTTGCAGGTTTTAGGCGTAGTTTCTCCAAAGGAACACTGGCTAACTTTCTTGTATATTTTGAACTTTTGAAACTCTTCTGGAGAGAGTTGCCTTTGGGCTGCATGCATAATCTCTTCAAGTGTGCTTTTCTGTTGGAATATATCATCGAATAAATCCTTTTCTCCAGAGAACACCTTTATCTTGATTGCAGTAGTGAAATTCTTGGCCACATCATGAGGGTCAAATGGCCTTCCTGAAAATTTGAATAACTGTAGACATGTTATATTATTTACTTCTTTGAATGCATGGCCTACATCAAAAAGTGGAAAGGCCCCACAGGCTACAGGGAACTGTGGCCATATAGCCTTCTTTTTGTCTTTCAAATCTTTAGTTATACTGCCTTCCCCAAAGGTTTGATAGGCAATCTGTCGAGTTAACAATTTATCAGGGATATACAAAGGTAGGATATGAGGAGAAGCAGAACTTCAAAATACCCTAACATAAGTAAACAATTCCTCCCCGAACCATCTTGCGACAGGGAGGATGTCTACCTCTGCTTTAGGAGAGCATCTCAGAGTGTCTTTATCATACAACATTTTGTACAAAGGTAGCATAATTCCATGACAAATCTGGTAGAAGTATGGAGTGAACTTAGAATCCCACAATTCTTTATGATAGACATGTATAGGTAAGGGGTCTTGAGTTGTCCACTTCCAACCCGTTACAGGAAACTTAGAAACATAACATATCACATCCATTACATACACCGATAGGTAAAAAGGAGGATAGATTCTCTGAGAGACAGTTCTTTTAGATTGGTAACAACAATGGTCGTGACTAAATTTTCAGATAAGATTTTGGCCCAATCTACAATAGTGGCATTTGTGGCGGCATCCAACAATGGTAGCCACTCAAATGAAAATTTGTTGATATCTGACATTCCAAACAATCTACAGAGCATGGCAGCAGCAAAGAAATATGGGGAGGTGATGGAACCAGTACTGTACATACATGCCTTCCCATGTAGCAATTCTCATGTCTTTGTTACATGCCGTGTCTGTATACAAGGGCGCCATTTCCTTTTCTTCTGAGCGTGGGGTTTTGCTTTTCTTTCCCATTTTAACCTACGTATTGCTTTGTATCATCCTCTGTTCTCCGTTCTTGTAATTGACAAGTGAAGTGAAAATGAATGACAAGGAAGGGTGATGGGAAAGTTTTAAATGCAACAGACACATGAAGTATACCACCTTACGTGAGATGATTATTCGATAAGCATGCACCCATATTCCATTAATAACTAGAAACTAACTCATTTATTAGCATTAAAGCGCATAACTAGGTGTCAGCTTATGGAAAGTACTTTTCCTTAATAACGCATCCAAAAGATCTGCGATGAAGCGATTTTGCAATTTGCTTCGCAATGTCGCAGATCACAACATCGCGAAATGATAACATCGTAGAGTGGTAACATCGCAAAGTTGGTCGCTTGTGATATCGCAATATCGCAGTATCATTGTATCGCGAGATCTCCATATTGCAATATCGCAATATCGCAGAACGCAAGAATGTTATGTATGACTATCCTTATTACCCTGTTTTCTGCGAAATGTGATTTGTGACCGGCGACATCGCATATCAGAAAATTAAAGTGTTTCGTTGTGAATTGTGATGTATGCGAAGTGATATTTTATTATCACACATTGCAATCTCGCAATGTTTAACATTCAGCTCATAAGGAGGTATCCCGTTATCTTTCTGCAGTGCGATATTCCTAAGGAAATATTTGCGTCTTACCTTATCATAAAACTTAGATTTTTGGATTTTTCAAGGGGGGCTTCCTAAGCTTATGATGGTAATTTTATTCGAAAAAGGAAATTTAAACACTATTTTGATTTTTTAAAATTTTAACTAAGGGTCCCCACTTATTCAGTATTAGGAATTACACTAAATAAGGAGGGGGGTTGTTGCTGGCCACAATAGAGCCCTGGTTGAGTTTATTTTGAGTTGTAATTAATTAATTTAGTTTAATTGAGTTAAAGTTAGTTAAGCTAGTTCCAACTGATGGAGGAACTAGTACGAGGTCAGACACTGGGGTGTTGCTTCATGTGGACAACTAGTTAAATGATGATTCACTAATAAATAACTCATGCATGTTAGGTTTGGGAGTTACCTAGTGTTGAAGCCCTGAAAATCGGGTCTACAACAAGGGGGATACCCACCCGGTCCGGACCTTGGTTAGCAGCTCCTTTTCCATCTGGTATAGTGTTATAGCTCCAAATCTCACTCTTATGGTTTGTGATGTTGTACTCATGGCCTAGGGCAACCCCTCCTTCCAGACCTGGTCCTAAAATTTAAAAAACAGTGTTTTATCCCTTATACGTGACATTGCCTTGAGTTAAATGCGTGTATACACGGGTATGTGTATAGCCAACCTGCGTGTATGTATTAAAACACTTAAAAAAATATAACACTCCTTATTTTCGGGCGGAGATCACGGGTTTTACTTGCTGATCACCTGTTAGTGCCCGTGGCCCAACTGTTCCCAACCAACTCCTAACTAAAAAACTACTTTGGAGATGGTAAAAAAATACCTCAAAGGGAAGGCCTAAGGGAGGAGAGAAGAGAGAGAAAGGTTATTATGCTGAGATTTTTCCCTTGACCAGGTCTGAAGTCCCTTGTGCCTTTTGCACTTCCCCCATTTTTTACAGGAAACCTTTGTTTTCTTGTGTGTTGATGTTCATCCACTATTTATGACATCATGGAGAGAGTCATGGAAGGAGTTTGTTAGAGGCTTGACGCTGGAACGGATCCGGAAGGAAGCTTTGCTTGGAGCCTGCTGAAGGTGACTCAGGTGAAAATATTCCTTTTTATGTACTTTATTTGTCTATAATAAAAGAAACACATGTCTTGGTTACCGAAATGAATCTTCTTTATGTTAATGATATTCATGTTTAGAATTCATATATAAAAGGTTGTTTGGATTTCATAACTAACTACCTTTCTTTATAACATGAAGATGGTTTCTTTATAAGTTTTGTCCCTGTACTGTTGTGTTCTTTGAATTGGTTGTTTTGCAGGACAAAAGAGAAGCAGGGAACTCCAAGAAGGGTTTGGACCCTGAGGGCCTTCTCAAACGTAGGACCAAAGGTGCGTACCCTTATCATAGAATTTTCTTACAATAGCATAATGATATTATGAATGCATGTTTCTTTGAATAGATAACTTTCAGTCTGCTAGGGTTTCAACCCAAAAAGCCCTAGGGGAACATTTCCCTCTATCATATAGTGGGTCTGATTGGGGATATGGGACCAGTTTCCCAATTTAGGTGTGTGTGTGTGATGGATTGATATTTATGTTTCTAACAGTTTCTAAATGGAATACTTCTACTCTAATTCTAATCTAATAATAAGGAAATTGTATTCTAATAAGCAGAAATATCTAAATCTACACTAACCTGGGGTGTAATCTTCATTTTCTGCGATCTAAAATGATTTCAAATAACAACTGGTAAGAAAGATCATTCAATTGTTATGAGAAAAGAATTCAATAAAGATGAACCACTTCGTATAAAAAGTTAGAAGAACAGTTGTGAAAAACATATCGCATAATAAGCTATTCATACATCAAGCATAAATAAATAGCTCTCACCATACAAAACTGCCAAATGATAACTCAGGCATTCATACATCAATATATAAATAACTGAACATGAAAATCACTTTAACACAAGGGCAGAAATAGTTAAGAGATAGAAATACCACTTATAACTAGTCCTACTCATGAGCTTCAAGCGATAATGATTTATCTCTTCTTGATCTAACATCCACTAAGAGTACAAAAGTGCAACATCAGTAGCAGATATCAAATGCAAACATCCATAAATCTTGTTCCATTTATTCATCAAAGCCTCCTCAGAGGGTACAGAAGTGCATGTTCTGGGGATAAGTTTTTTATAAATTTCAGGACCCTTCTATAAATGCATGAGAAGGGTTTAAATACTACTAACTAAATCTAAAAATAAATTATTACAAAAATGTAGGATGCTGTTTAAATGACCGTCCTCATTTCAGGAAGATAAAACTAAATTAAAACTAAAACTAAATCTAAAATTAAACTACATCTGTATTTGGTCCTTGAAATCGCACGCATGAAGCATCTGTTTGAGAAGAGTCGGCTGGCTGACTTCCGATTTTAGCTGAGCTGAGAAAACCGAATCGACAAGAGCTGGCGCCATCTTTTTGGCCGAATTGATAATACACTTAAGAGTCATCCACTGGCTATGTGGCTTTACCAAGTATGCCCAGTAATAATCCTAGTTCAACTTTGTTAACCCTTGGATAGCTTCTGCCTTTTCTTGAGCTTCTGCCTACGCTCTGTCTCTATTGTTGCTTTCTTGCAATTTTCGGGGCTTGCAGGTGACTGGGCAACTAGAAGCTTTCCTTTTCGAGAAATTTTTCTCAGTTAGGCATTAATCGCGCATCAGAAACTGCCTCCATTTCTTGATCTGGGTTTCCTTGATGCATCTTTCTCCTTTTTGCACTTTTTCCTTCTAGCGGATATAAAGTTCAAAATTTGTAAAAATAATGATTCCGCAAGCTCTTGAATCTGAGTTTTAAACTGTCTATTTTGATATCAACGTTGTCCAGTGTCCACTTAACCATGTCCATGTATGGGAGAATTTTGGGTCTTGCTGCTATCCGGTGTAAGAATGAGAAAGCTAGCTCTGTGATAGATGCCTCAGAAGAACTATTTGAGCTCGTAGTAGCAACAATTTCCATTACGTTGGCATTCTCCTCTTTGAGCAGATTATACATGCCTTCCCACGTAGCAATTCCTGCGTCTCTGTTACAGGTCGTGTCTATATACAAGGGCGCCATTTCTTTCTCTTCAGAGCTCGGAGTTTTGCTTTTCTTTCCCATTTTATCCTGTGTATTGCTCTGTATCGTTTTCTGTTCTCCGTTCCTGCAATTCACAAGTGAAGTGAGAATAATGACAAGGAAGGGTGATGGGAAAGTTTTAAATGCCGAAGATAGATCAAATATACCACCTTACATGAGATGATTTTTTTGATAAGCACGAAACTATATTCCATTAATAACTTGCAACTAACTCATTTATTAGCATTAAAGCGCATAACCAGGTGTCAGCTTATGGAAAATAATTTTCTTGAATAACGAGGCCGAAAGATCTGTGATGAAGTGATTTTGCGATTTGCTTCGCAATATCACAGATCACAACATCGTGAAATCACAACGTCGCAGAATCGTAACATCGCAGAGTTGATTGCTAGTGACATCACATTATCGCATTGTCGTTGTATCGCAAAATCGTAATATCACAATATCGCAGATTGCAGGAACGTCATATATGACAATCTTTGTTATTTTGTTTTCTGCGAAATGTGATTTGCGATCAGTGTCATCGCATATCGGCAAATTAAATTGTTTCAATGTAAGTTATGTTTGATGTATGTGATGCGATATTTGTCTATTATCGCGTGTCACGGTCTCGCAATATTGGAATTCGGCTTTTGAGGTGGTACCGTGTCATCCTTTTACAATGCGATATTTCCTAAGGAAAGATTTTGTCTTACCTTATCATAAAACTTAGTTTTTTTAGATTTTGCAAGCGGTTCTTTGTAAGCTTATGAGGGTAAGCTTTATTCGAAAAGGAAATTTAAGCACTACTTTGATTTTAAAAAATTTAACTAAGGGTCCCCACTTATTTAGTATTAGGAATAACACTAAATAAGAAGGGGGGTTGTTGCTGGCCACAACAATTGGCGATTCACTTGGAAGAACTAGTTATCTCTGCCACATTTTTGAATTTTCAAAACTCCCAAAACAGAAAATTTTCCAGAAAAAATAAACTTTACTATAGAAAGACTAAGTACATTATGCTTTTGCCTATCAATGATATTTTGTTTCTTCTTCTTCCCAACTTTGATTATTTACTTTCTCAAGCTAGTTCTTGTATCTACATCAGTCATTACTCAGTTTATAAAGATAAAAACAAAGTCTTCTCTGTAAATCAGTTTTAAATATGCTCATTTGTCGTAGGTAGAGCCTCTGCTGCCAACAAGTGTTTATAGCTTCAACAGGGTTACCTATTATCCAGCATTGATCCTGTATCCCACTTAGAGAAATTTACAAGTTTTCAAAGAAAAATCCATTTCCACACTTTTTTGTTTCATTTTCTTCTTTATCCTTAAAGAACAATGTATTCGTTTGGTAGCCAATTCATGACACAGTCATTGACTGGTTTATAACTTTGCTGAACAAGCTAGCTCGTGATGAGACCCCTTGTCTTTTGATTGCAACAATCTTGAGTCATTGACCTATTGTGGTATGCAGTATTGGAAAAGTTAGCAAGCTATACATCTATGATCATGATAAGTCGACTCGTGATGAGACCTCTTACTCTTTAAGTTAAAGTGTATCTTTGGATCATTCTCCGAATATTGTAGTTTCCTAGGTGGGGAGGAAGTCATTGTTTCCTTAAGACAGCTCTGGACGACAATGATAGAGTTTTTTGGAAAGAGACTTTCTACAAAGAATCTTCATTTTGTTATTGATACCTTTCATTGACTGAAATAAAACAATTTCTAACTAAAGGTGTTTTTTGTCAATGTTTATACAGTTGAAACTAATATCATTTCTAGGCATATAGTCTTTAATTGTATCTTTCAATAGTAATGATTAATTTTTCAGGAAGAATTCTATTTATACAAGTGAAAAAACAAAATCTAGAAGAGAATTTGTGTCTTCTTCGTGAATCTCGAATGTAACCATATAAAACCAGTTTTATTATGAAAAGAAAAAGAACTACTCTACAAGAATAGAAGAACGATCTTCTATGGAAAATATTTCTTAAGAATCTGACCATTAACAGGTAAAGAATCTCTTTTCCCTGTTAAATCTTGTAACATGAAGGTAGACATACCTATGACTTCTATGATTTGAAAAGGACCAAGCCACATTCTTTAAAATTTTGTATGTTTTCCTTTTTCCTCATGAGCCTTGTCCCATTTTAAAACTAGATCTCCCATCTGAAAATATTTTGTGGATATCATATTGGAATCAAAAGAGTCTTTCACTAATGATTGATGATGAGCATGAGTAATCTTAGCCCATTCTAGTTGTTTTTCTAGCTTAATCAATTCCAACTACCTAAGTTGTAAAGAAGAAGTTGGTGCTTCATCAATATATTGAACCAAGGCTAAAGAAGGAATTTTCAGATGTGTTGGAAGAACCACTTCTTTCCCATAAACTAAATTAAAGGGAGAAGTACCAATAGAGGCTTTCTGCGTTATTCGATTTTCCCATAAAGCATATATTAAAGACTTATGCCAATTTTTCCGATTTTGGTCAATAGTTCACTTAATGATTCTAATTAAGTTCTTATTTGTTGATTCAGCTAACCCATTCACTTGTTGGTAATAATTGGCAGAGTATTTAAGCTTGAAACCCCTTTTGAGTGCAAATTCAGTCATTGCATTACCAGAAAAATATGATGCATTATCGAACATTAAAGCGGAAGACAACCCAAACCTGGTGATTATGAACTGATCTATGAATTCAATGATATTTTCAGCGTTAGCCATCTTGAGTGGAACTGCTTCTACCCATGTGGTAAAGTAATCTGTTCTTGTAAGGATATATCTATGTTGTTTAGAAGAGTGAGGAACGATCTCACCTATTATGTCCAATCCCCACTGATCGAAAGGTTATTCAATGGTAACTGGTTGCAGTGGAAAGGATGGTTTCTTTTGCCTTCCAACAGTAGTTTGACAGACTTGACATTTCCTTATGTAGTTATGTGCGTCTTTGAATAATGTGGGTTACTAATAGCCTGCGCGCAAAATTTTGTGAGCAGTTACATCTCTAGCATAGTGTCCGCCAAGTAGCCCATGGTGGAGTTCCTGCAAGACTTTTTTAGCTTCAGCTTTCTCAAGACATCTAAGGAGAATAGAATCATAATTTATTCTAAAAAGAACATCATTCACGAGTTGATATTGTTTGGATTTAACCTTAGAGCTCTTTTCTTGGTATGATCGAGGTTTGAAGGAGCATATCCATTCTTTAAATAATAAATAATATCAGTGTATAATGAATCAACATCGTTTAGGCTTACCTCCTATACGTGTACCTCTGTAGATAGGTTTTCAGACATTAGTGATGCTCCTGCCATCATTTTGCAAAAGAATTGACCTTTTACAATACTTGCTGGTTTGATTTCTACGTCATATTCCTGTAAGGTAGTAACCTAATTGGCCCTTTTCTCACCCACATCCTTCTGTACTAGAAGATTTCTTACTGCTGGAAATGGTACTATAATCTTGGTATGTGTTTTGAGTAAAAAAGGCCTGAAATATTTAATTGCTTTGAAAACAACATAAGCTTGTTTCTCTACATCTGAATAATTCAACTCAGCACCTTGTAAATTGGAACTAAAAAAAGCAATTGGGGCTTCCGCCTTTTCTTGATTTGCTTGAGTGAGTATCGCAACATATGACCTATCTGAGGCAAATGTATACAAAATAAAAGGATCAGAAGAATTTGGAGTTGCTAAAGATGGAGCATTGGTAATTGCTTGTTTGATCAGATTGAATGCCTCATGTTCGTCTTGGCCCCATTTAAAGTTTGCGTTCTTTTTAATCATGGCTTGTAAAGGAGACACGATTCTTGAAAAATCTGGGATAAATCTCTTACAAAGTTAATCTGGCCATGGAAGGATTGCATGGCTTTCTTGTTGTGAGGTAGGGGTACTACGGAAATTTCCTTGATTCTGTCAGGATCAATGTGAATTCCATATTTTGACACTATGAATCCTAGAATTTTTCCTTCACTTAATGCGAAAAAGGATTTTTTCGGGTTAAGCAAAATACCATACCTTAAACAACGTTGGAAGATTTGTTTTAAATCTCTGAGATGGTTGTTTCGTTTCTTGGAATAGATAGTTATGTCATCCAAATAGATTACCACTGATTTATTAACTAACCCCTTGAATGCGATGTCCATGGCTCTCTGAAATGTGTCACCCTCGTTAATCAATCCAAATGGCATCTTTTGATATGCGTATGTGCCCCACTTAGTTCTGAATGTAGTTTTTAATTGATCCTCGGGATGTACTAGAACTTGGTTGTATCCTGAGAATCCATCCAAGAATGACATTAATTCTGAGCCCGCAACTACCTGCTGTATTTTCTCCATGGGGGGAAAAGGAAAATTATCCGTTCGGCAGGCGTTGTTAAGGTTTCGAAAGTCAATGCAGATTCTAAAATCTCCGTTTTTCTTTCTAACAGGTACCATATTGGAGACCCATTTAGAATGTCTAACGGGAAAGATTATTTTGGCTCTCAATAACTTATTGAGTTCAATTTTAATTTGATTTTCTAAATTTGGATGGATCTTTCTCAACTTTTGTTGGACAGGTTTTTCATTATCAGTCATTGGGATAGTATGTTGGATGATAGAGGTGTCATATGTTTTGATTTCATTGTAATTCCAAGAAAAAACACTTTTGTATTGTTTCAAGAGACAGATATATGCTAATTTCTCTTCAGGGGCTAGGCCAAGGCCTATGTTGATATTCTGTGGTTTGGCATCAGTTCCTAGATTTACTAATTCATAATTCAAAGTTGAACTTTGGAGTTTTGAATTGGTAGATCTTTTGAATCGATCTTTCAAATCATAAAGGTCTTCTAATTTGACTACTGATTTAGGTATAGCATTATTAGTACTATCCTGTTGCAATTGTTGGTCATGTTGGTCTTCATCAATTATTTGATTGGTGTAGGATACTTCAGATGTGAGGAAACTCACGATATCAGGATCGTCGTTGAAAATCCTCCAATTGATAATGTTATCAGGAATAGATGGTCTAAAAATTAACTCAATTGAAAATTGGTCAGGGCTAAAATCTTTTGAAGGAATGAGCTTGGAAGCTTCGTTGGCTAAGAGGTCTGCACTAGCGTTCTGGAGTCTGGGAGTTGATGAAATATTAAATGCTATAAAATGTTCAGTCAGATCTTGAACTAAAGGTTGGTAATTCTTTAAATGACCTGATAAACAATGTATAGTATTACGTACCTGTCTGATTACAATTTCAGAATCTCCAAAAACTTGCAGGTATTTGACGTCTAGTCCAATTGCCTTGTATAATCCTTGGATTAAAGCCTCGTATTCTGCAGTATTGTTGGTGCACTCAAATTCCAGTCTACAAGTTAGCATGGTTTTATCTCCCTTTGGGCTTACTAACACACATCCTGCTCCTACTCCTTCATTAGACTTAGAACCATCAAAAAATAGTTTCCAAAACGAAGATTTATTTATAAGACTATCTATAAAATTAATGCATTTATAACTATCTGTTTGAGAAAAATTTTCTACTTGAGATAAAACAGAATGTTCTAAGTAAGGTGAAGTGTGAGCATTAAAATTTCCTAAGAAAGAATCTACTAAATAGTTTCCTATGATGTTAGAATTATATGCTACTGGTTCATTTTCTCCCTCGAGTTCTATTACTATGTATTTCTGATGTTTTTCGTGCTCAACTTTTGTTTGGTTGGGTTTACCATCGTAAGGGAGCCACATGTGTGATCAGTCAGTTGCAAAGTATCCATGAAGTTTTTATGTCCAATCTCTGCTAAGAATTAAGCCATGAAATTCCGGAATATCAGCAACTAAAATGTCGATAACTTGACATACCTTTGGGTTGGATGACAGCCTTATGGTAACTTGATTTAATTCGCCAATCACTTCGACTTGCGATTAATATAATTGGACTATGCACACAGTGGATTTCTGTGGTTGAACATTCAATTTTGCACATATTGGTCTTGGTAAAATATTCGATGAAGCTTCAGAATCGACTAAGCAATTATGCACATTTTTATTGAAAATTTCATAAGTAAGGAGAAATGGGGGAGTATGCGATCTCGATCTTCCTCCAATTAAGGCAATATCATTTTGATCAACCTTATTCATTGTATTAGTTGGAGGTCGTCCCATATCATGGGAAGCTTGAGAGATTACAGTGGCTGGTAAAGGTGCAACTGGTACATCATGTAATTATTTCAAAAGTACTTTTTGCTGGTGTTTTAACTTTCTCAATTCAAAAAGAGTAATATTGGCCCTAGTCTTTTTCATATCTTCTATGATATTATAATCCATTTCATCCGAAACGATTAGCGTTTTAGATGGAGTTGATGTGTCTATTTGAACTGGGCTAGTTTGAGTCGCTTTAGGTGATGTTTTCTTGGCGGTGACTTTATCCTTAGTCATCAAGCTTGTGCTCTTTGGCTTACGTATAGGTTGAGGAGGATCAAGTTGATTTCTGTTGTGAATACTAACCAGGAATGCCTCTTGATCCTCTTCATTTGGGAGGATGAAATCCCACATACCTTGTAACTCTACAACTTCTTCTTCATCGGTATGTTCTTCAGTAGCATTTTCCTCTTCTTCTTCTTCTTCTGATTTAGCATTTGAAATAGCGTTAGATGGTTTGGAATTAGTTGAAGGATTTCTTTTAAAAGGCCTGTATGGTTTTCTAGAAGAAGTTTCTGCCACTTGTTTCTTAATGTCGACCCTTTCGTTAGACATGGTCTTCAAAACCTTTTGTAATCCTTCTAAATCGAATGGATCTTTCGATTGTTTTTTCTTGGAATCTTCTTTGAAAGAAACCTTCTTAGATTTTCGTTCCTCTATCGCGTTTTTCTTTTCTAGGGCCATAATACATTTCTCTACTGCTATTGCTTCTTTCATATTTTCAACTAGAGTTGTTTTTTTAGCTGTTTCAACAAAGATTTCTAAGTTTGATGGTAAAGCAGTAATGTACCATTCACTTTGCACTTCTTCACTAGGCTGAGAAGCAATAGGAATTTTGTTTAAGATTTATTGAAACGTAAATTGAAATCTTTGATAGGTTATCTTGACTCGGCCTTAAGGTTAGACAAGTCATTGATCAGTGTTTTTGTAGACCTGTCATCACCAAACTTGGTCAGGAATTGTTCTTGGAAGATGTCCCAACTAGCAATAGATCCATATGGTAACGAGAAATACCATGATCCGACTGTTCCTTGCAGAGTATAAGGAAAAAGTCGAACAATAACATCTTCGTTAACAACTCCATTAAGATTTATGGACAACATAAAGTTATTTATATGTTCTTCTGCTAGCATGCCTGCCTTAGGATTAAACTTAGGTAGCCATTATTCAGGATGGTTCGGTAACTGACTCAAGGGTGCAGGCATTAAGACTGCCCCTGGGTTATTCCATGGAGTTTGGGCCATTGCTGAACTACTAACAGAGGAAAGTGCAGAAGATGATCCCTGCGGTTGAGAGGATGAGGATATTATGACTCCAGATGGTTGAGAAGGAGTTGCAGAAGTTCCAGTAGGTTGATGGAGAATGATCTGAAGTGGAGGAGTGGATGGTTGACTTCACGGTGAAGAGGTTGAGATGGATGATGATGATGAAAGAGTCTCTGTTATAGACATTTTTTGGCCCTACAATCCCAATCATGAAATGTCCATAAACCAAGGGCTCCTAAGTCCCTAAAAGTGTTGTTCTAACCCCTAAAGGAACAAGGACAACAAATTACAGCTTCTCCCAGAAGTTCTCCATGAAACACTGCTCAGAATTGGTCAAAACAGGATCATTTTAGTTGCTCCACTGGCTAAGTGCATTCCATCTCACCTAAATACACTATGTGGGTGCGTTTCATTTCAAAAATCCTTTCTGTGGGGTGCGATGGGCGAGAAATGACAAATGGCAGTGTCATTCCGCGAGGTGGAGAGGCAATGGAAGCTTCCAGAATCTTCTCCTGTGACACTTGCCTCACAGAATTCGACCAAGGATGAGTAAGAGACCATCAATCTCCAAGTGGAAGCAAGAACTATCAGAGGGAAGACACTAATCAAATCATGAGCTGAATCATCTCCATTACAAATATCTATATATGGATCCCTCATCCCAGAGATCCAGAGGCTGGAATTTTGCACATTGTAAGGAATTGCTGTTGGTTTTTTGAGACAAACATCAGATTGTTGGGTGATCTAAGCTTTGTTTGAGGTGAAGAGGGGCTTCTTTGCTGGGAGGTTGATGCTGGGTCAGAACAACTGGTTGTAACTCCTCTTGGCTCTTTCTTGTTTATCAATAAAAGCTATTCAAGTTTTCCTCCATGCTCTTGTGTCATTGATGCTTGCTACATTTGTATGGTCAATTTACATTTGATCCTAGATTGTTTATGATTATAGATCCATGTCTTTGCATAGTGCTATGCTTCTATGATGTTACAGGTACTTTGTGAAGCTGGGCGTGCAAGGGAGCAGGTAGCTGAAGACTATCAAAGAAGAGAGGAATCAAATCAGGAGATTAGCGCAAGACAGAGGTTGGTATTTCTGTTCCTCTCTATCTATAATTCATAAAGGAAAACCGAAAGTAGCTTTTCTCTGTTTGTTTCTAAGGCAGCTGTCACACCTTAGTGGGATAGAGCAGTTTTATATAGACACTTTTCTCTGTAACAAAATGGCGACCATACTGGGGAAATAATTAGTTTGTTTGTTTATCATTCTTTGTTGTTTGTTTCATAAACTTACAAGTAGCATTCGAACTGCATTTGCCATAACAAATGCAAAGTAGATAACTGCTATTTCAATCCATCTACTAGATCTTATGAGTTAAACAACTGATTCACAAACTATCTGATTGCCCTTGGGATAGCTCTTAGATCCTCCTTAGATCTACCCCTGATTGTTGCATTACTAATTGATTTTTGCTCGGCCAAAACCCAAGAACTGAATTGCAAACTGTGGCCCAGAACCCAAACAGAGTCTCGTTTCTGGCCCAGCGCAGGTACTGTTCAGAGAATATGAACTTCAGCGCACTTCCTGAGTGGACAAGCTGCACTGCATTTCAAATTCTCTGTGTTACAGGTGCGCTGATCAGACAAGCTCTGTGCAGTTTTGGTTTCCGTGATTCATTCTTTCTAGTTCTATTCTTGAATTTTGCTACCTGTGATCAGTATATGTCTGTTTGAAACCCCTTTTCCTTGTTGTTACTCTGCCTCCTTTGTACAAAAGAAATGTAGATGTTTTTGTGTGTTTGTTGAGTCATTTATAGTTCTCCTTTGCAAAAGTAGCATAATCGTACTGTCGTCCTTTGATTTGAAACTGTCGCAAGTGTCGATTTCAATCATAGGAAAGAGTTTGATTGCTATTGATGGTCGATTATCCTGTTACTATTGCTTTTGGTTTGAATTTGTAATTTTCTAGTGTCAAGAACAAGTATTCATTTCAAAATCGTAAGGTGTTGTGATCGTCTCCATTTTTTATTTCGAAAAGAAACTTGTTGATATTTGTCGCTTGAAAAGAAATTCATATTTGTGCATCAACTTTCTTTTTAGCATTCATATACTAAGAAAGTCAAAAACAAATACATGCATGTGCATTCGCATATAGACAATCTGATTGGCTTGATTTAGGAAAGTGCATTTAGAGTGTGCTCTTTTCTCTTTGTGAAAAGATTTTGTCTTTCTTTTCCTTAGTAGCTAGGATTTTCATTGCACAAAGAAGATAAAAAGTTTGTTTATCATCTTAGATTTCATTTTAGGAATTACATCTACATCTCACCGTGAACCTGAAAGGCAAACTTCGTAAACAAGATCAACTTAAAATAAATTCAATGAATCTAACAACGCTTTGGAACTTAACGCATAACATTTAAAAGTCTAGGCTAGAGACGTATTCCGGCGTCGTAAAGCCTGGTAACTATTGTTCTCACTGATGGTTGGGTGATTCCTCCACTTTGAGACGATAAGTGCCAGTACGGACTTGTGCTCCCATGTACTGTCGAGTATATTTTGGGAGGCCCCAATAGGATTAATCCTTTATCCATAGGAAGCCGTGTCTGTCGCCCTATCAATCACAATGCACTGAACACAGCATTCGGGAAGATTGACTGCCGTACCGTAAAAAGTATTCTGCAGTTTTGCGATTGGTTTGGCAATCCCTCTACCTAGATTTCTAGAGCAGTCCCTTTCGTTCCTTTTCAGACTCCTTAACGGAAAAGGTCCATCTGAGCACTTGTCAGTTCAGGCTCATTAAAAATTGAAGGAGACTAGAGTCATCTTTTGTTTTTCTCGACTCTTAAAAATTGAAAAAACAAGTTGTGTCAAAGTGTCTAAAATTTATTTTAAACGGAATATTCATTACCCTTTCCTACGTTGATCTTGGGTTGAGGAAATGGAATCCACCAACCAAGGAATTCCCCTTGGAGGAAATCCTAGTCCCTTCTCCTCTTGGATAGATGTTGGTCCACCCCATATGGCCACATTGTCACTTCCAGGACTGACAATTGGTTTGCCTGTATGGCTCTTCTCAACCTTTGTCGTTCAGAACACCACAATTCTTGAACAATCGAATCAGCGACTAGACGAGTCCAGAGTTACCCACCAACCTTCTACTTCCTCTAATTCTTCCTCTCCTCCTTCCTCTTCGCTTGATGGGGCTGGTAAAGCCAAAAGTCAAGTACCTGAGAAGAAGAAGGAAAAGAAGAAGAAAGAGAAGAAGAAGAAGGATCCAAAAGCGAATGGGGGCAAATGTGCGTCGTCTAGCGAAAATCCACACACTGCACCGACCAGGCCTAAATCGCCATGTGTCATTTGCAAAGGAGACCACTATCACAGAGATTGTCCTTGCATCCCTCGGATCTTAAGGGACTGGTCTCCTCGTTTGCACAACCCGGTGTCGTCAACCTCTGATGGTCATATTGAAAACACACCGTCAACTAGTGAAAGTGAAGCCCCAGGACAAAAAGGAAAATATAGATTTCCTTGTAAACTGTGCGAAGGCGATCATGCCGTCCACCGTTGTCCCTTCTTAGATGAAGCTAAAATATTTTTGGATGATTGTCCAGTTTCACCATTACGACTTCCTCCTGGATATAAAAAACTCTTGCCGAGTCTGTCACTAGTTGAAAATCTGGCTGGCCTGCTGAGGTGGTCGGCCGAAGCATCTATCATTGAAGATAAACCATCTGAACCCATACCAGAAGAAAGTCAAAAGGTCGAGGCGGCAGTTGATCCGGTCTTGCCTTCAGAGGTTCCATCTTCAGATGATACAGTCACCGAAGAGAACAAGGATGACACCGTCCAAATTCTTTTCATAAGCACAAACTCCAACGAACATGGGGGCAATTTACCCGTTTCTTTACCGCAGGAAGGAAGTTCGTCAGAGTCGTACCCGGCTGTCTATTCGGTCCCACCTCCAAGCAACCTAGTTGTCTCCTTCGACTGGAATCAACTAGGCAGACCCCGTTTACCAGCTAGTGTACCATTCTGAATCATTGTTCAAATATATAGAATGGTTATGGCTGGTACCATCATAGATGAGGGGGCTTCTGTGAGTATCCTTTCCTCAACTACTTGGAAAGCACTTGGTTCGCCATCGCTTTTGCCTGAGATGAGAAATCTAACAGGTTTTGATAAAGGAACCAGTCGACCATTAGGGATCCTTCCCGATGTGCCCATAACATTGAGAGGGAAAACCGTTCACATGAATGCAATGGTAGTCCAAGGACCCCTGGATTACAATCTACTCCTTGGACGAGACTATATTTATTGCATGGGAGCAATTGTCTCCTCACTCTTTAGAGTAATGTGTTTTCCGCACGAAGGAAGAGTGGTCAAGCTCGTAGACCAGCTTTCATTTCCTGGATCATACAGAGCAAATAGTCATATACCATCCCTGAATGGTCTTTTCACGCAAGAAATGTCTCAATCTCCAGTCCGTCCACCCAATGAGCGCGAGTGATTCGGGGGGACATGACTGAAACCCAGGGGGCATGCACCCTGATCTGCTTCGGCAGGAAAACTTCGGGTATAGGGTAGGTTTCCGTGAGAGAATATGACTGGTCTGTACTCCCGTCCGTGATTGGAAGAGGGGGTTATTCTAGAACAAGATTCTCTTGTCAAAGTTATGCGAGTGGAGTAGCCTCCTTCACTCACCTTTGTCTATTTCAGTAGACATCGCCGAAGAAGTGTTTTGTTTGCGCTGTGAATAGAACGATCTTTGGGTAACTTGTAAGAGGTAGGCCTCTCTCAGTAAAACAAATGTTTTAACGGACTAAAGAAGGGGTAACCTTGAAACTCTGTTTTATGCCTGGGGGCATGCAAACCTTTTGGCTTGCAAGCGAAGAGTGACTATTTATTTTTTAAATTTGTAGGTCCTCTAACCCTTTAAACTCATAGGATTGGTCGTTTCCTAAGTTGCATAAAGAAAGGATGTGGGGAAAAACTCTAAAAATTGCCATTTTATATGAGACATTCTTATCACATGACTGGATTAATCGAGAAGTTTTAGCACATAGTTCAAGCTCGTTAAAAAATAAACATAAGCCATGAGCAAATGTTTCCTCCCGCGTTTAAGCTCGTTAAAAAATGAACTATTCCTCGGTAAATAACCATCGTGAATGTAGTACTTCAGCTATTAAAGCCTTGGTCGTGTTTGCACCGTCACCTCCACTTTTGCATTGGTCGATCATTCACCCCCATTTGATTATTTACCCATTTTGAGGAACAGCTGCGAAGAGTGATTTCACTAGCCATCCTTGTAACACTGCCGTGATTGGAAAATTCCAAACCTTACCTGGAATCAGTTGCTACCATTTTTATCACTCGTTCCTCAAAAGACGAGTCTCCTTTAAGCTCTTTTCAACTGACTCGTAAAATATGAAAATATTGCCGAGCCATTGGCCTCTCTAGCTCGTTAAAGGGACAGGAAGTGCTATCCCTCCTCTAGATTTTAATCTTTTTGGACCTGAGGGATTATTACACAAAAATATCAAGCATTTGTTTTGTTCGGCTCGTTAAAAGTATCGAAAATTCATCCCTTCTGTATTGTTTTATACTTTTTCGGACTTACGGGATTAGATGACGAAAAAGAAATTTTGGAGTTACCTTTACGTTCCTTTTCAGATTCTCTAAAATTGAAAAGGACCGAGTTATCTTTGTCGTTAAACTCGTTAAAAGTGTAATAGCGACAAGCTTGTCTATAGACGAGAACGAGTTTCACTATCTCTAGGCTCGTTAAAACATAGCGATGGGTTTGCCCGAAGGGAAAATTATAGAACAAGCATATGTTATCCTCCTCAAGCTTGAAAAAAATAAAGAGGCACTAGTCAGCAATGACTGGGGAAAATTGGGAAGAAAACTTGAAGAAACTTTGTTGGTAGCAAGTCGCTCTTGAACATGACACTTCCACTCCGTGTCCGAGTCGAGTTGGGTTGTTTCATTCACCGGTCACATCACCATGGTCCCATCATACCATCCACATTTGGGGTTAATGCTACCAATCCATCACATCAGTGTCGCCAATATGTTCAAGAGAAGTCATTCAGAGAATTCACCTGTGTCTCACCCACTACCATACATTTATACTGCATTCTTTCATGACCGCCACCCTGAACCTTATATCACCAGATCATTTTCACCTCCATTAAAATCATTTTCTCCGTTCCGTATCATTGATGTGGGATTCATTAAGGCCCTCATGTGACGAATCACTTCTTGTCGACATCAGCTCATTATCCAAGAAGTTGATCTAGGAACACCCCATTCAGTACTTTGAAGCTTGCATGCCTCAATGGCAATTTTCTCACTTCCGGCGAGAGGTTTACATCAATGACCTTCGATCGAAATATTTTGCGTGGTGTTCGACGCCAAGTCCTTTATTCACACCACGTGAATTGTACTGTAGTACCTTGAGGGTCATTATCATTATCGGTGACTCCTCTCATGCCTGTTAACAGCTTACATCATTGGCTGGTAATCAGGCGATGTCTTTCCATGTTCGACTCCAGAACAGTTTTCACATGGATCGACATGTACTTCGAGTGAAGATCGAACGAGATTGAAGACCCCAGATCTAGTTTCATCCATCCGGGCTGCGATATATATTCAGGGAAACAAAGACATCAAATGTACATCATTGCTGCACAGATAATCATCCAACCAAAAGGATGATGACTCTATCAGAATCATCAGTCTACACTTAGACGATTGTCTGTCCTATGTACATGAAAATGAATTTATAAAGTTGAGCATGGGAATGCGCGCCTCAGCTAGATCATGAAAATATTAGGAAGATAATGTATTGTATTGTATCTTATTACAGGTCTCCTCCCAGCATTGAAAGAACTTCGGATCCTCATAATAAAGCATTTCACCCGACATCAAAAGATTAACGACCTCATGCTTTAGGGGGCAACTGTTATAGACATTTTTGGGCCCTACAATCCCAAGCATGAAATTTCCATAAACCAAGGGCTCCTGAGTCCCTAAAAGTGTTGTTCTAACCCCTAAAGGAACAAGGACAACAAATTACAGCTTCTCCCAGAAGTTCTCCATGAAAAATTGCTCAGAATTGGTCAAAACAGGATCATTTCAGCTGCTCCACTGGCTAAGTGCATTGCATCTCACCTAAATACACTGTGTGGGTGCGTTGCATTTCAAAAATCCCTTCTATGGGGTGCGATGGGCAAGAAATGACAAGTGGCAGTGTCATTCCGCGAGGTGGAGAGGCAATGGAAGCTTCCAGAATCTTCTCCTGTGACACTTGTCTCATTGAATTTGACCAAGGATGAATAAGAGACCATCAATCTCCAGGTGGAAGCAAGAACTATCAGAGGGAAGAAACTAATCAAATCATGAGCTGAATCATCTCCATTACAAACATCTATATATGGATCCCTCATCCCAGAGATCCAGAGGCTGGAATTTTGCACATTGTAAGGAATTGCTGTTGGTTTCTTGAGACAAACATCATATTGTTGGGAGATCTAAGCTTTGTTTGAGGTGAAGAGGGGCTTGTTTGCTGGGAAGTTGATGCTGGGTCAGAACAACTGGTTGTAACTCCTCTTGGCTCTTTCTTGTTTATCAATAAAAGCTATTCAAGTTTTCCTCCATGCTCTTGTGTCATTGATGCTTGCTACATTTGTATGGTCAATTTACATCTGATCCTAGATTGTTTATGATTATAGATCCATGTCTTTGTATAGTGTTATGCTTCTGTGATCTTACAGGTACTTTGTGAAGCTGGGCGTGCAATGGAGCGGGTAGCTGAAGACTATCAAAGAAGAGAGGAATCAAATCAGGAGATTAGCGCAAGACAGAGGTTGGTCTTTCTGTTCCTCTCTATCTATAATTCATAAAGGGAAAACGAAAGTAGCTTTTCTCTGTTTGTTTCTAAGGCAGCTGTCACACCTTAGTGGGATAGAGCAATTCTATACAAACAATTTTCCCTGTAACAGTCTCGCTATCAGATCCTTTAGGTGACTTTCTTGCTCTCTTCCTAGTAGGTAGAGGTAATTCGGTTGGCTGAACACCAAACTTTTTGCTCTTTAACGTGGTAAGAGGATGGGCAGGGTTATTTTATGAAGTCATGCTGCCTTGAGATTTATCAGATTTTTGAGGAGATATAGAAAATCACTGAAGTTTGTGAATCAAAGATTCAACTTCAGGAGGTTCAATAGTAGATTGTTCTAAAATGTCAGGGTTTGTAGTAGTGGCTATTGCTCCAGCAACTTCTAACTCTAGATTTAAAGATTCTAAATGTAATGGAGAAGTCAGGGGAGATGGTGAGGGGATTTAGATTTGCTTGCCATTCCCCGTTCATGGCCCTCCTTCTAGCGCCAAGTATGTTTAAGCCCGGAAAATCAGGTCTACAACAAGGGGGATACCCACCCAGTCCGGACCTTGGTTAGCAACTCCTTTTCTGTTTGGTATAGTGGGTCTGATTGGGGATATGGGACCAGTTTCCCAATTTAGGTGTGTGTGTGTGTGATGGATTGATATTATTGTTTCTAACAATTTCTAAATGGAATACTTCTACCCTAATTCTAGTCTAATAATAAGGAAATTATATTCTAATAAGCAGAAATATATAAATCTACACTAACCTGGGGTCTAGTCTTCCTTTTCTGCGATCTAAAATGATTTCAAATAACAACTGGTAATAAATTTCATTTAACTGTTATGAGAAAATAATTCAATAAAGATGAACCACTTCGTATAAAATGTTAGATGAAACAGTTGTGAAAAACATATTGCATAATAAGCTATTCATACATCAAGAATAAATAAATAGCTATCACCGTACAAAAGTGCCAAATGATAACTCATGCATTCATACATCAATATATAAATAAATGAACATGAAAATCACTTTAACACAAGGGAAGAAATAGTTAAGAGATAGAAATACAATTTATAACTAGTCCTACTCATGAGCTTCAAGTGATAATGATTTATCTCTTTTGGATCTAACATCCACTAAGAGTACAAAAGTGCAACATCAGTAGCAGATATCAAATGCAAACATCAATAAATCATGTTCCATTCATTCATCGAAACCTCCTCAGAGGGTACAGAAGTGCATGTTCTGGGGATAAGTTTTTGATAAATTTCAGGACCCTTCTCTAAATGCATGAGAAGGGTTTAAATACTACTAACTAAATCTAAAAATAAATTATTACAAAAATGTAGGATGTGGTTTAAATGACCATCCTCATTTCAGGAAAATAAAACAAAATTAAAACTAAAATTAAATCTAAAATTAAGGGTAAAAGCATGTTAATGTGTCTAATTATACATGGCAAAAGCAAAAAAGTACTCAAATGAAAAAAGATAAAAAAATAATATAAAAATATCAATTAAATGAGTTTAGTTTCATACTTGTTAATTATAAAAAATAAATGCTAAATTTGTAACAAAGCTAACAAACAATAAGTTTTGGTAAAAGATATAGTGAACCTATTTGATGGGTTTATAACTAATGTTATAAAAAGTAAATACTAAATTTGTAAATAAGTCAACTGATAGTAAATATTGGTAAAAACTATGGTTAATCACTCACAAAATATAAATAACTTTTTTAAATATGAAAGTTTAAATATGTAAAGTTAAATGAAATGTTAAAACTCTTTAAAAATATATATAAAAATAGAATTAGAATTTATAAACAAATAATTTTATATATTATATTTTGAATAATATAAAATATGTTATTATAATTATATTTAAAAAAATTATTATAAAAAAATTAAAATATATTTTAAAAAATTTCAAAAAATAAGTTTAACATTTTGTTATATGTTATTTTCAAATTTCTATTAAAAGAATTTGATTTTATAAACTTGAAAGGATAGTTTCTTGGGTCGCGGTTTTATATATACAAAAAGATTATCATTTTTATTAGTATTTTAATAATAATTAAAAAATATGCTTACTTTTTATTTTTAAATTTGTTTAGCAATCTTTAGAATGTTTACAACACATCTCTTAAAGAAATTGGAATTAAAAAATGTAAATCAATAGAGAAATGGGGGGTCGCAGTTTTTTCACTACTTAAAAATTTATATAAATATTAATGAATATCTTTTAAAGAAAATAAATAAATTAGATAAAATATATATGTTAAATTTTATAAAAAATATGACATGAAATTGAATTTAAATTGACATGTTTTGTCTTCTTTTACCACCACCTAATTCTTGATGATTTTGTAAATTTAAGAGTAAACATTCCAACTCCATTTATTTTTATAAAACTTCTTTTCCACAAAAAGGGAAAAAGTGATACACATTAACATGCTTTTACCCTTAAACTACTTCTGTATTTGTTCCTTGAAATCACACGCATGCAGCATCCGTTTGAGAAGAGTCGGCTGGCCGACTTTCGATTTTAGCTGAGCTGAGAAAACCGAATTGACAAGAGCTGGTGCCATCTTTTCGGCTGAATTGATGATACACTTAAGAGTCATTCACTGGCTATGTGGCTTTACCAAGTATGCCCAGTAATAATCCCAGTTCAACTTGGTTAACCCTTGGATTGCTTCTGCCTTTTCTTGAGCTTCTGCCTCCACTCTGTCTCTATTGTTGCTTTCTTGTAATTTTCGGGGCTTGTAGGTGACTGGGCAACTAGCAGCTTTCCTTTTCGAGAAATTTTTCTCAGTAATGCGCGATTAGCGCTAGGTGCTAATCACGCATCAGAAACTGTCTCCATTTCTTGATCCGGGTTTCCTTGATGCGTTTTTCTCCTTTTGTCCTTTTTCCTTCTAGCGGATATAAAGTTCAAAATTTGTAAAAAAAAATGATTCTGAAAGCTCTTGACCCTGAGTTTTAAACTGTCTATTTTTGATATCAACGCTGTCCAATGTCCACTTAACCATGTCTGTGTATGGGAGAATTTTGGGTATTTCTGCTATCCGTTGTAAGAATGAGCAAGCTAGCTCTGTGATAGATGCCTCAGAAGAACTATTTGAGCTCGCAGTAGCAGCAATTTCCATTGCTCTGGGATTCTCCTCTTCGAGCAGATTATGCATGCCTTCCCACATATCAATTCCTGCGTCTCTATTACAGGCCGTGTCTATATACGAGGGCGCCATTTCTTTCTCTTCAGAGCTTGAAGCTTTGCTTTTCTTTCCCATTTTATCCTTCGTATTGCTTTGTATCGTTTTCTGTTCTCCGTTCCTACAATTCACAAGTGAAGTGAGAATAATGACAAGGAAGGGTGATGGGAAAGTTTTAAATACCGAAGACAGATCAAATATACCACCTTACATGAGATGAATTTTTCAATAAGCATGAAACCATATTCCATTAATAACTAGCACCTAACTCATTTATTAGCATTAAAGAACATAACTAGGTGTCAGCTTATGGAAAATACTTTTCTTGAATAACGAGCTTGAAAGATCTGTGATGAAGTGATTTTGCGATTTGCTTCGAAATATCGCAGATCACAACATCGTGAAATCACAACATCGCAGAATCATAACATCGCAGAGTTGATTGCTCGTGACATCACATTATCGCATTGTCTCTGTATCACGAAATCACAATATCGTAATATTGCAGATCGCAGGAACGTCATATATGACAATCTTTGTTATTATGTTTTTTGCAAAATGCAATTTGCGATCGACGTCATCGCATATCAGAAAATTAAAGTGTTTCAATGTAAGTTGTGCTTGATGTATGCGATGCGATATTTATCTATTATTGCGTGTCAGAGTCTCGCAATATTGGAATTCAATTTGTGAGGTGGTATCCTGTCATCGTTTTGCGATGCGATATTTCCTAAGGAAATATTTTGTCTTTGTAAGCTTATGATGGTAAAATTTATTTGAAAAGAAAATTTAAGCACTACTTTAATTTTAAAAAATTTAACTTAGGGTCCCCACTTATTTAGTATTAGGAACAACACTAAATAAGAAGGGGGGTTGTTGCTGGCCACAACACCTAGTTAAGATCGGAGTTCTGGGATAGTGTACTATCAATTGTATAACCATATGAATTATACAGGTGGTGAATGGAGTCAAATGAAGGCTTATGATTATTACACAATTCCAAATGGATCAACCTAGTTATCTGTGCATACACCTTGATAAACTTCTTGTAGTATCTAGTGTGTTCAAAATTCGTGCACAATTGTTTCACGTTCCTTGAGGGTTCCAAATTCACAATTACGGTGATCTTCATAGGGTCCACCACCAATCCCCGCTTACTGACAACATGGCCAAGAAAAATCCCAAAAGGTACACGTAATATACATTTCTTCAATCTGAATGGCATAACTGTATATTGGAAGAAACCCCATTTTGTCATGAAGGTTCTTTTTTTTTCATCCTCTGGTGCGATCTTTATTTGATCATAACCCGAAAATCCATTAGTGAATGAATACGCTTCTTGTCTGCCAACATTCTCTAATACTTTGTTAGTAAATAGTGTTGGAAATGGGTCATGCACACATGCATCATTAAACATCCTTAGATCTAGATGTTAACACAGTTCTAGGCTAAGTCATGAGTAGGTTTTGGAATTTTTATTTGTTAGGATTAATTTTTTAAATTTCAAAAAAAAAATCATACACTACTGGAATTTCCTGTAGCATCTGATTTTCTCGTTTAGACAGTCTCCCCTATTTTTCAGATAGTCTTTCCATTATCATTTTATTTCCTACTTTCTTTAAAAAAAATCTGATGCTACTAGAATTTCTAGTAGCGTTTCCTCCTTTTAAAAATAAAGTCGAAAACGCAACCATTTTCGATTGTCCACATGTCATAACGGCAGAATATCTAATCCAAATCATGAGATTTCGTGATTGAATAGGTCACAAACTCCAAGTCAAGTCAAGTGGTAGTGATTAATCATTTTGGTTGATTATGTTTTCTAAGTGTTAGTCACAGCCATAGCCAGCCGTTGTCTATCTCGCACATCTCCAATATCTCATGTTTCCCAAAATCTTAAGTGTGCCTACAGTGTCAGTCTCAGCTAGTTGTTTGAATTACGATGACCATTCTTTCTGTTCTGCGTAATGCACTACCGGAATTCCCGGCCAGTCTGAATTAATGCAAGAAAATTGCCATATTTGTAAGATTCTCATACAACCACCAGTAGCAGATCAACTGGACTCTCCAGAGTAACTCGACGTCATCATTACAACTACATGTTGTCTATTATGACATGAAATATTATGTAATCATGAAGGATTATATGCATGGAAGAATGAACCATAACTTCATCTCAAATATTTGAAAGTGAATGAATGTGAATGAATGTGACCATTTTGAATTTCTGAAGTGCAGCTAAGGAGACATGGATTGAGGAGGTTAAGAACACATCCCTGATTTTCAGGCAGCATAATTCAAGATAGTTGCAAAAGCTATTGGATAAGCTTCTAGACTTGGAAACCCATTCTTCATAATCAACAAGCAAATATTTTATGGCACCAAAGTCTATGAAAGGTGGAAATCTTAAGAGAATTGAGGCCCAAGAAGCTGAGATAGTTGATGCTAATCCAAAGGTCAGAAGGTTGTTTATTCAGGCAGGCTGGTATCCACTCTGCACAAGGTTAGGAGACTCACATCAAGGTGTACCCCAGAGATTTTTCTCAAACTTTCAATGGATAGGAAGCTACCATTTTTGGTTTTCAGTTGCAGGTTTCAGAATAGTCAATTGCAGAGGCTCTTAAGCTTCCCCAGGAAGGAGAAAAGTGGTTTAAAGGATAGCTTATTATAGGAGGAGATATCAATTCTTTTATCAGAGATGAATACAAAGATCCAAACTGGGCCAAAGGAATTCCTAGCAATTATCTAAAGAAAGAATGGGGAGAAACATTCAAACTGGTTCAGATTTTTCTCACTTGTGAGAGAAGATATACAATAATTTTTCTTTACCATATGAGGTTTCTTTTTCATTTTGTAGGTATGAGGACTCTTAAGCTGCCTTATTTCATATTGAATAGCCTGACCAAAATGGCATCCAGGATTCAAACACATCAGGAAGCATCAGAATATACCCTGTATCATCAGGAAATTATCAAGGTTCTGGTTGAAGAAGAACTAAAAAGCAGAAACCAAACATGGGACCATTTCTTGTTTTACAGGGCAGGGAAACCTACGCCAAAACCCCAAGAAATTTCTCAATCTTCTTCAATACAGGCTCATACAAAGAGGAGATCAACTGTATCAGCTGAAGGAAGATCCAAAAGAAAGACAAAGAGGGAAAGTGTGAGCAGAGGTGATCCGGATTTAAACAGGAACGCAATAGATTACAAAGATAACCATAAATATAGAGATGCGATAACCATAAATATAGAGATGCAGCGGAAATAATACTTCATTTCATTAATGGAGAATACTGAAACATGCTTACAAACAGTAATAGAAATAAACCAGCTAGGGCGATGGTAGCTTATCTCTGAGAAGAGATATGGTGGCTACATGCCTCTAAACTGTCCTGAACTCTATTTACAATGAGGCTCGAAGGCCTATTTATTATTGAGAAACAATGGAAACCCCTTCACATTCCAAAACCTAACCCTAGAAGATGAAACGCCAAATTGTGGGCCCCGTTTTGGGGAGAGTTGGACATCCAACTTCCCGGGGTCACGAATTGGTCGTATTATCTCCGTTTGACGCGCATGATGGCCCGTTGGAAAGATCTCTCCGATGACTACGACGGAAAAGATGATTTTTATCAAAAAAATTGCTGGTGGTGGATTTCCCAAAAAACGTCGTTTAGGGCCTCAAAACGGCTCCAGAAGTTTAGGACCCGAAAAACTGCTAAAAATAGTAAATTGTGCTATAATTAAGGAAACTAAAAAGCTGAAAGAGACAGTTGTGGGGGTCCAAATGGGATAGGTGGGTGGCCACCAACATCCACCTGGATCAAGACGTGCCAAAAGCAGCAAAGAGAAACCCTTAGTTGCTAAATCTGAAAAGAGAAAGGAGCAAGGTGAAAGCTCTTCTACCCAGAAAAATGCTAAAAAGTGGTTCCCCCTGTTAGACCTTTTCCTAAGGTTTACACAAGAACTCGAAGAAGAAAAATTGTAGTTGAAGAGAAATCTAAAGCGCAGGTGTTTCCTAAAATTGCAGAAAAACATCAACAACAACAAGAAGACCAGCCTCTTGATTCTGATGAGGAAATATTAAAGGAAGCAGGGTATACAAGAACTAGTAAAAGCAAGAAAGAAGAGCTAAAACAAGTTGCTGGAACTAGGAGGAGGCATGCTAGGGAGAAGAACAAATATAGATTGAAATCAAAGGCCCTAAATAATACTTGTTTGTTGATTGAAGTAATAGTTGTAGAAGAACAACCTACAGAGTTGCAGACTGAGGATCCATCAATTGCATAAATCAGAAGATCCTTGAAGAAGAAAATAGGTAAAGCTCACATGGACTAGCCATCAGAGCCTTCCAAAATAAGAAAGATCCAAAAATAAGCAAAAAAGAAAGAGACCATCATCAAAGGAGAAACAACCAACATCACAAGGTCTAAATGTGCTAGAATTAAAACCAACTTGGATAAGCTTGCAAAGGCTACAAATCACATGGAATGAAAGGTATTTTTGAGGAATTTCTATTAAAGTTTTGAAGTGGAAATGTTATCCTACCAAAAGTGTCGGAAATGTTTCCAGTTTTTTTTGCTATTACAGTTATTTCCGGAATTTCCAGTAGCACCTGTCTCAACAGAAATATACAGTTGTCAGTAGCAAACCTCTGGGCCAGTTTTGGAAGACAACAACTCATAACGATATGGATAAGAAAGATGATGGATATGAGACAATTATGAGGTTGTTGAAGGTTATATTTAATGAAGATAGATGGCCATTCAATAGGCAAGGCCATAAAGAGAAAATTCAGTAGCAAAAGGGGTAGCTAGTCAGTTTTTCCAGCAGAAAAGTGTCATTCTTCCTCTTCTTCTCATCTACATCTGTACTTTGAGTTGTAATTTGATGGGAGATGTTTTTAATATATGAAATACACCCATGTAACAAGAAAATAGTGGAACCACCAATTTAGGAGAGTTGGATTTGGTGCTTCTCTCCCTATATATATCTTTTGTAAATATCATTTCAGGGTTGGATTTTGGTCACCTGAAGACTCAACTTAATAAAATAACCTTTTCCGCACTTCATGCTGAAGGATTTTGATCATATCTAACGTGTGGTTTGTCTATTTCCTTGTTCCAATTTTCTAAATTATAAATTTGCAGTAGCTAGTATAGTATGAGTGAGAATCATTTAGAGGATCTGATGATGACTTATCTACTATTCGGTTTTCTGTAAATTATAATATATGTTCAAGTAGAACTTGCTAGTGAAGGTTTCACAAAGGATTTGTGAGATACTTTATACATGTTTTCTACTTTCTAGTTATTGTCTACTTTTCCAAACCTATTTTAATCTTTTAAATGAAAAATTATAGCATCTAGTATAGTATGAATGAGAATCATTAAGAGGATCTAATAATGACTTATCTACTATCCAGTCTCCTGTAAATCATAATATCATTTCATGTAGAAATTGTTAGTGAAGGTTTCACTTTCTAACTGTTATTTTCTCCACCAAAAAAACAGAGTCTTTTACAAGGCTTTATGTAGTTGCATTGATGCCTCGAAAATCACTGCAACAACATCGGGGATAACCACCCGGTCCGGACCTTAGTATAGCTCCTTTTCCGTTTGGAATAGTGGCTCCGACTGGGGATAATGGGACCAGTTTCCCAGAAGTGGATAAATGGGATGAATGGATGATTTATAAAATAGACTAACGGTGAGCGAATAACTAAATCTATTGACAAGAATACAAAAAACTATGAACTATCCCGGGAATCTATTGAGTATTAAAGTGTAGCGTTTGATGGTCTGTGTCTAAAGACAGGCATATAGATGACTCCATCTAACAGACATAGATATTAATTCATTAAAGATTACTGTGCCTAAATAGTTAAGCAAAGCGATTAAAGCGATATTACCACACTCATCATTTATATTATCGACATATACATGATTAAAAGGAAAGCATATCATAAAACATCCAATAGTGGAAAGAATGTAGAATTGTTGTTAAAGCGCATGCATATAATCAACAATAGCAAGGATAATCAAATAACAATTCACATAACAGGAATGAATCCAGACATAGATAGAAATACCATATGAGCTGCTTTGACACTCCCGATATCAATCGCTACTTGTAATTCTTCCTTCAACGCAGAAACATTCTCAACAAAGACAATAGTGCACAATTGCATAAAAAGCCTCCTTGTTGAATTAAGAACGATTGGTCCAGTTTCATAAAAGAATATTGACTGAAGCACAATAGTGCAAACTTCAGTCTTTAAGTCTGGTACAAAACTTTACGACCCTTTCCAAAACAATGAAAGGGTCTATAAATACTAAATTAATCTAAATATCTAATAAAACAGAAATCCTATTAAATCGGTATCAATAAATCTTGATCCTATTTTCTTCAGCGATATGGAAATCGGCGGCATGATTCATCAAGTAGGTTACTTGCCTTTAAATCTGAGCTGACTTATCGCAAGCATTGGCTCTACTTCAGGAGGTTTGTTGAGGCGCGAACTGAGCTGGGCGGCATAGGTGGCATCTTGGATATCGGGAATTATATACCCGATCGCATCTGTTAGGCACTTAAGGGAGGCTCTCTGTGTATGCGGCTTTACCAGGAAGAGCCAATATGCTTCCATAGTTAAACTGTTAATCCTAGCGATTAATCTCCCCTTTTCCTCTAAATCAGGATAACATGATTGCTCCAATGTGTTTGTTGTTGTCAACCTTCCTGGTGTACATTGGCAAATCATATTTGACAAGTAGATAGTGTTGTTAACTAGTTCAACCAGGTTGCTGGAAGTTGATTTACATCTCGAAGCTGCCCTTTCTGCTTTCATCATCTGAGATTGCCATTCTGTGAAGAGTATATATTTATGTGTTTCTAAGATTCTGGGCAAATTTGTTGCTCTCCCTTGTTCAGAATCTTGCCAGTCAATAAATGCAGCTATGATTTCTTCGGCTTGATCCAATTCATTCCTTGCCTTCTCTACCTGTTGATTTATTGATGTCATTAATTCATAGAGTGGCTCTGCCTGAGCGATTTGTTGACACAGAAGCCTAATTTGAGATATTAATGCAATGTTTATTTGTAATGCTTCTGCTCTGAATTCAGCCACTTGTGGAGCGCCTTTTATTATTTCGAGCTGCGATGACAATTGAGTGATTTGCTCATCCTTTGTTTTCATCATTTGCTCGTTTCATGCCTTCAGTTGTGCCAGTGCCTCTGATAATTCCTTCTGTTTCTGGATCACGTTTTGGTCGATCCTTTGCTTTTCTTCCTGCAATTTCTGAGTTAGTTGACTGTTCATTTGCTGTTGTGTCAACAATTGCTACTCTGCCTGCTTTGCCTTCTGCTTTGTCTCAGCCAATTCTGCCTGTAATGCGAAAATTTCTTGATCCTTGGTTTTCAGTAGAAGACTTACCTCCGATGCCTTATCGATTTTTGCTGCTGAATAGGCTCCCGCATACTGTGACAGTTTTGTCAGGTCATTGGAGGGGTCGAATTCCTCCTTCCAAACCACGCTGCCCGTAACAGTTTGCTCTAGGAAAAGGGGAGGTTGATCAATCTTCCTTCTTTTCCTTTGTCGTTTTACCACTGCTTTATGCCTTGGGCTGTAGAAGACATCCAGGGGAGGAATATCTTCTACCTGGAGAATGATTTGGTCGGAGGGGTCTTTTGGTATTACCTCAACATCCTTAGAAATGGGTGGGCCGCTGGTTCCACTTAGAACCTGAGGTGAAGTGATGTCCTGTGTATCGTTTGTCTTGGAAGTGTCTGTATCCTTGGAACATTCCAACCCACTGATGATAGAGTCAAATTGCTTCCATTCCTGGAGCAATTTAGGGTCAATATGAGTATCTATATTGACATCAATGGTGGTTTGTTTTTGCTTTTCGACTTGGGACGCCTTCCGCACTTCTTCCTGCTCTTTCTTCTGTTGCTCCTCTTGTTCCTTCTTTTGTCTTTCCTCTTGCTCTTTGATTCGCTGTTCCTCTTTCTCTTTCTTTTGTTTCTCCTCCTGTGCTCTCTTCTGCCTTTCTTCTTTTTCTTTTCTCTGCCTTTCCTCCTGTTCCTTCTTATGATCCTTTGTTATAACCGGAGGTTCCTTTGACTGTTGCCGACCAGGCTCGCTTGATGATGTCGTCGGGGTTGTTGCTAGTAAATCTAGAGGCAGAGTTTGCAACCTCTGTTCTCTAAGTTTATTAAACTCAGTCAACCCTTCATCATTATATTTCATTCTAGCGAATTCTCTAGCCTGACCTATTGATTCGGCTGCAATGAACAGGTCGTCAAACATATCTTCCTTATGCTCAAATTTTGTCAATTTGGCCTGTTCTAGTGCATTATAGGCACTTTTCCTTGGATCAAATGGCCTATTTGGGATAGTCGCCAGAGTTAAAGATTGAATCTTTGTGGCTTCCTTTTCTGCATGTTTGAGATTATGCAGAGTATAGACACCACATCTCAGGGGAAAAGAGGGCCAGCCCCTCTTCTTTTCTTTCTTGAGACTCTGTGTAACACTCTCAGCCGTAATCTGATAAGCGATTTCTCTTGCTAGCAGTTTATCTGGTATGTACAAAGGGAGAACATGTGGCTTGGCTTGGCTGCCGAAAACTCTTATGTAGGTAAATCTCTCCTCTCCAAACCAACTCCCTACTGCTATTAAATCAAACGAGGCTTGATAGGAAATCTTGGGAATGGGTTTATCAAAAATAGAATAATAAATAGGCACCATAAAGCCATTGCAGATTTGGTACAGATGGTGCTTGTAAGAGGACTTCCATAATTTCTGATGGTATATGTGGATAGCCGTGGGGTCTTGTAGCGTCCACCTCCAGCCGAGCATGGGAAATTCAGAATTGAAACATAATGTATCTAAAATATATGCACTGTAATAGAATGGGGGAATTTTCCTTTCAGAGACGACAGTCTGATTTCTAAAATCAAGAACAGCTATGGCTAGTTTATCTGAGAGAATAGTGGCCCAATCCATTATTTGACTGTTCACTGCAGCTTCCATTAAAGGAACCATCTATATGGTGAAATTAGAGGAGTCATGCAATCCCCACAATCTACACATCATTATTCCAGCGTAGCAATAAGGAGAAGACAGGGAATCAACTGAGTACTTACCGGAAGATTCGTGTTTGTGCTTGGCCGGATTTTGTCTCCAATCCCGAATGGGTTCGGATTCAACTTCATTTTCACTTGCGAATTTCTCCAGGAACACCTTATTGTATATCTTCTCTGGTTTAGGCAAATGGTACATTTGCCTCAAGTCCTCAGCTTTGAATGACCCGAAAATTCTTCCGTCTCTGGTGTTGAAGGTTCTATCCAAGATTGGGATTTCTTCAATCGCCCAATGTACTACATCTGTGTATGGGAGAATTTGCTCCCTAGTTGCTATCCTGTGAAGGAAGGAGTCAGCTAAATCCTTAAGAGTGCATTCAGATTTCCGAGTGGAATCAGCAGTGGCTTCTACTATTGTCACCGAAGGTTCTTCAATCTCGATTAAGTTGTAGGTACCCTGCCAAGTAGTTTTGCCGAGACCTGAACATGTTGTATCCAAAATTAATCCTTTCTTCTTGTCAGTGAGAACCTGTCCTACGGCTGGCGTAGTGGAAGAGCCTGTGGTCTTCTTGGATTTATTCCCCATTTTTCTTGAGCTTTCTCCTTTGGATGAATTCTGCACAGAGGCGCAAATATACGTAATAGAGAGAAATAGCAATGAAAACTTGCAAGTGATGAGAAATATTGATAGATGTGTAATAAGGGATTAGCCATTAAAATGGGCGCAGACACAATCCATGGAAAGATTTTAGGACTTATGATCACATTAAATGGCCGTTTAAAACCTGCCAATCTTAAATGCCCATTATATCGTTAATCGGCCGAATGATTCATTTAAGCGTGCTGTGGGCATTTTGGCGGTTGTGCGCAGGCGAATCATTGTTGGACAGATCAAGCCTTTAATATGAATCAAATCATGATATCCCTTCATTTAACGGCTTTTTCAAAAACTGTGCTTTATCGCAATCGGTCAACGGGGCAACCTTAAACCTTTTATATTGACACTATTCAAAACCTCCGATCGCCGATAGCAATATCGCATCGCGTCAGGAGAATGAGGATTATATATGATATTGACAGCCTGCCGCTGATTTTCCGATTGCGATATCGCATCGCATCGGAATACATTACCCGGGCGCCTTAACAATGTGGATGAAATACCGCCGATCACCAATCGCTGATTGCGCATCGCATCGAGGCTAATGGCATGGGGGCGCTTTAAAATGTGCATAAAGTATTTCCGATAGCCGATAACCGATAGCGATATCGCATCGGCGGAGACCAATGTGCCACTTACTTATTGCTCCCTTATGTCATTGCGATATGCAATCTTGCGATCGCTTTATTGCAATGAAAAAGGATTGTTTTATTTGATCACATGGGTTTTTCAAAAGGTTTTTATATAATCTATTCATTTGATTTTCGGACCATTTTGAAAGATACAATGTTGATACCAATTAAACTCTAAGGGACCCATTTCATATAATAATTTTGGGAATAAAGATGTTATGAAATGGGGGGTTGTTGTGGAGCACAACAATTGGCGATTCGCTGGAAGAAACAGTTATCTCTGAAAAGTATAGAAATACTTAAACTTTTTCCACAATAGAGTTCTAATCAGAGGGGAAAATTCTAATATAATTAGGTATATATGCATTCCGAGTAAAATGAAACTATTTTGCTAACTTCCTTTCTTTTTAAGAAAATAAATACATTCTAAGTTTTAAATAGGCCTTTATTGGTTTATAATGATAAAACAGGAAACCTTTCCAAATCAGCTTTTATAGTAAACTCATCTGTCATAGGTAGAGCCTCTGTTGCCAGCAAACGTTTATAGTTTCGACAGGGATACCTTTTAACCATGCTATTGTCCATTGTTCCATCCAATTAAGAGTGTGATTAATAGAATGAATTCAAAACATGTTTTCATATTTTGTATTTCATTTCCTTTTTTTGTTATTGATAAGATAAAAAGCCATTGTCCTGGTTTGGTGGCTAGCTATTGACAATGCCATTCACTGGTAGTAATCTAACCGAACAAGCCAGCTCGTGATGAGACCTCTTGTCTTATAATTCTAAGCCATTACCCTGTTATGGTATGCAGTATTGGTAATGTCGGTTAAACTATTTCCCTATGAACATGGTAAGTAGGCTTGTAATAAGACCTCTTATCTTTTCTATCAAATATTTTAGAATTACACCCTGAGTAATCATAAACTTTAGTGAATGGGATGAACAATTTTCTCCTTAAGAGTAAATGGATGATAGGGTAAGAGTTGAAGATGCTGAAATTGGATTAGCTTCTATCTTGATATTGATAACCTTTTGAGACCAATCTGAAAACAGAAAATGATTTACAATACTTCTATAATTTGAGAGGAGTTCACAAAACTTTAAGTATGTTTTCAGAATACAATGATACCTAATTTCCTGGAAATTATCCCTTTTGATTAAGAGTTCTATTATTTAAAAGCAAATACCCATACTACTTCTATGGGGCAACTTTTCAAACACAGCAAAAGGTCAATGGAAGTTACCTTACAACTTTATTTCTTAAAAATTCTACAAACTACAAAATCCTATTAAAATAAAAGGAGAAGGGGTTACCTCCTCAATTGAAGAATTTTTTTAAGATCAGGCCATTAACAGGGAGAGAATCTCTCGATCCTGATAAATCTTGCAATATAAAGGTCGAATGGCCTATATTTTCACAGATCTGAAACGGTCCAAGACACATCTTCTGGAACTTGGTGTGTTTACCCTTGTCCTCATGGGCTTTGTCCCATTTCAGAACTAAATCACCGACTTGGAATTGTTTTGAACCGGATGAGACTGAATCAAAAGCTGCCTTGATGACTTGCTGATGTTTGGCATGAATGACCTTGGATTTTTCTCTTTCCTCTTCTAATTTTAGAATTTGGTCATGTCTAAGCTGAATAGAAGAGGAAGGATATTCCTCAATGAGTTGAACTAGGGCTAGTGAAGGAAGAACAAGATTTGTGGGCAACACTGCTTCTTTTCCATACACAAGATTGAATGGAGATGATCCTATAGAAGCTTTCTATGTTATCCTATCAGCCCATAATGCAAACATTAAGGATTTGTGCCATTTTTTATGATTCTGCTCGATAGTTCACTTAATGATCTTGATCAGATTCTTATTAGTAGAATCTGCTAAACCATTACCCTGGGGATAGTAATTAGCAGAATATTTTAATTTAAATCCTCTTTTAATAGCGAAATCAAACATAGCATTGCCTGAAAGGTAAGATGCATTATCAAAAACAAGAGCACTTGGGACACCAAACCTGGTAATGATGAATTGATCTATGAATTCAATGATTGCTTCAGAATTTGTTGTCTTTAAAGGGATTGCCTCAACCCACTTAGTAAAATAATCGGTAGCGGTAAGGATATACTTATGCTGTTTGGAAGACGGTGGAGTAATTTCCCCAATGATATCCAATCCCCATTGCTCAAATGGTTGTTCAATGTTGACTAGTTGCAGAGGGAAAGCTGGTTTATGTTGTCTTCTACTCGAAGTTTGACAATTGAGGCATTTCCTTACATACTCGTGGGCATCTTTAAACAAAGTGGGCCAATAGTAACCAGCACGAATAATTTTGTGAGCTGTTGTATCAGCTCCAAAATGTCCTCCCGCTGGTCCATCATGTAACTCCTGCAAAACCTTTTGTGCTTCAGTTTTCTCAAGGCATCTCAATAAGATGGAATCATAATTCTGCTTAAAAAGCACATCATTAATAATTGTAAAATTCTTTGCTTTCAACCTAATGGCCCTTTTGTTTTTGTAAGACAGGTTTGGAGGTGCATAACCATTCTTTAAATAAAAGATTAAATCTGCATATTGAGATTCAGAATCAGTGACACTTATCTGATTGATTTCTTCAGTTTGATCTGTATCGCTTGATTCTGGAATGTTGGATGCTCCTGCCAATATCCTGCAAAAACCTTGACCTCTAACAATCTTTGCTGGTTTAATTTCTAAGTCATACTCTTGAAGCGCTGTGACCCAATTTGCCCTTTTTTCACCCAGTTCTTTCTGGATTAAAAGTTGCCTAACCGCAGGGAAAGGAACTATAACTTTTGTGTGGGTTTTCAAAAGGAAGGGTCTATAATGCTTTACTGCTTTTAATACAGCAAAGGCTTGTTTTTCTACATCGGAATAATTCAATTCAGCACCCTGAAGATTTGAGATAAAAAATGAAATGGGTGCTTCCAGATTGTGATCATTTAGCTGCATGAGTACTGCAGCATACGACGAGTTGGATGCGATGGTATACAATGTAAAATGATTAGAAAAATTTGGAGTATTTAAAGCTGGGGCGTTGATTATTGATTGCTTGATTAGATCAAAAGCTTCTTTTTCTGCTGATCCCCACTTAAAGAATGAATTTTTCTTAATCATTGTTTGAAGTGGCAAAATAATTTGAGAAAAATATGGAACAAATCTTTTAACAAAATTGATCTGGCCTAAAAACGACTGCATCGATTTTTTATTGTGTGGAAAAGGTATTTCAGAGATTTCTTTGATCCGATCAGGATCAATATAAATGCCATCTTTGGACACAATAAAACCCAAGAGCTTTCCTTGATCAAGAGCAAAGAAAGACTTTTTAGGGTTAAGAGAAATACCATATCTTTTGCAACGTTGAAAAATTTGATTTAGATCATCCAAATGATTATACCTCTCCTTAGAGAATACAGTAATATCGTCTAGATAGACGACTACTGTTCTATTAATCAACCCTCTAAACGCTATATCCATCGCTCTTTGAAATGTTGCCCCTGCATTTATAAGTCTGAAAGGCATTTTCTGATATGCATATGTTCCCCATTTCGTTTTGAATGTGGTTTTAAGCTGGTCATCAGGATGAACCAGAACTTGGTTATATCCTGAGAAACCATCAAGAAAGGACATCAATTCAGAGCCTGCTACTGATTGGAGTATTTGCTCCATAGTAGGTAATGGGAAATTATCTTTCAAGCTCGCTTTGTTCAAATTTCTGAAATCAATACAAATTCGGATGTCGCCATTTTTCTTTCTGACTGGCACCATATTAGAGACCCAGTTTGAGTGTCGGACAGGAAAAATAATTTTGGCTTTCAAGAGTTTGTTAAGTTCCGATTTTATCTGGCTCTCTAAGTTTGGATGTATTTTTCTTAACTTCTGCTGATTTGGTTTCTGATCGGGGAGCATAGGAATGGTATGCTAGATAATGGATGTATCATAAGTCTTTAAATCGTCATATTTCCAAGCAAAAACCTATTTATTTTTCCTTAACAGTCTTATGAATGCCTCCTTCTCTTCTAAGGAAAGTCCTAATCCTAAATTAATATTTTGAGGAGCATGCTCAGTTCCTAGATTTATCAATTCAAACCTAAGGGTAGAACTTTGGAGCTTTGCATTAGTTACAGGTTTAAACCTGTCTTTGATATCATAAAGATCTTAGAGCTTCACCACTGGCTTAGGAATTTCATTTTCCTGAGGTGTTTCCCTCATTTGGGAGTTATGCTCATCTTCCTCAATGATTTGATTATCATAGGACTTTTCAGAAGTTAAGAATTGTAAAATATCCTCATCATGGTTGAATACTTGTAAAATATCCTCATCATGGTTGAATACTCTCCAATTAGTGACATTGTCAGGAATTGAAGGCCTAAAAAGCAATTCTACAGAAAATCTATCTGGGTTGTAGTCTTCAGAAGGTAGAAGCTTGGAAGCTACATTGGCTAGGAGATCGGCTGCCGAGTTTTGAGACCTGGGGATGGAGGAAATGTTGAATGCGGAAAAGTGCGAAGTAAGTTCTTGTACTAGCAATTGATAATGCTTGAGGTGATTTGAAGGACAATGAATTGTATTCCTCACCTGTTTAACAATAATTTCAGAATTGCCGAATACTTTCAAATATTGCACTTTAAGACCGATCGCTTTATACAGTCCCTGGACTAAGGCTTCATATTCGGCTGTATTGTTAGTACATTCAAATTCCATCCTACAGGACAGCATTATCTTTTCTCCTTGTGGACTAACCAAAATACAACCTGCTCCTGAGCCCTCGCTAGACTTGGAGCCATCAAAATATAAAGACCAAAATAAAGAAGTATTAACAATTGTATTTACAATTTTCTCAATATCATTGAAACATCTAGACCTATCTGTTTGTGAAAAATTCTCAATCTGAGATGTAAAATGATTGACTGAGAAAGGGGATGACTGGGCCGTAAAGTTACCAAAAAATGACTCTGATGAATAATTTCCCAAAATATTGTTGTTGAACGCTACGGGTTGGTTTTCTTGCTCAAATTCAGTAACTGTGTGGGTCATATGTTTCTCTCGATCGATCCTTATTTGATTTGGCTTACCCTTATAGGGAAGCCACATATGTGACCAATCGGTAGAAATATATCCATGCAATTTTTCGGACCAATCCCTACTTAAAATTAGACCGTAGAATTCGGGTATATCGGCTATTAGGATGTCAATCCTTTGTACTATTCTGGGATCAACAGACAACCTGATAGTCACGGAATTGATTTCTCCCACAACCTGCACTTTGGTCCTGTCCAACTGTACAATATGGATAGCAGACTTCTGGGGTTCAATGTTCAGTTTAGAACAAACTGAAGCTGGCATTATGTTAGATGATGCCCCTGAGTCAATTAAACAGTTGTGCAGGTTTCTGTTGTAAATCTCATAGGTTAGCAGGAAGGGTGGAGTATGAGAATTTGATCTATCTCCAATTAGAACTGAATCGGTAGCTTCAACCATACCTGGAGGAGGTTGGCCTGAATCATTAGCGGCTTTTGCACTGGGAAGTGGTGTAGAGGGAACAACATTCAATTCTTTAAGAAGTAATTTCTGCTGATGCTTTAATTCACTAAGCTCTAACATGGTAATGTTTGCTTTAGTTTTCTTCATGTCATCAACAATGTTATACTCCATTGAATCGGATACCACTAATGTTTTGGATGTTGAAGGAGCATTAGAAGTTGAAGGCTGGTTTTGGGGAACTGCTACAGGTGATTTCTTTGTAGGTGTTTTTTCTTTGGTTGTAGCAGCACCAACACTCCTTTTCTTTGATGATACTTGAACAGGTTCAGAAGTACTTTTTCTCCTAGTAGCGACCGGGAATGCTTCTTCTTCATTATCAGTATCGGAGCTGGGGAGTATAAAATCCCACATTCCATGACATTCTACTACTTCTTCTTCATCATCAGTAGGTGTGGTTGCTTCCTCTTCCTCTTCTTCTTCTTGCTTTGAGTCTGCATTAGATATGACATTTGGAGGCTTTGACTCATTTCTCTTAAAAGTTCTAAAGGGCCTTTTGGTTGAGGTTTCTGCTACCTGCTTCTTTATTTCGACCATTTCATTTGATAACGTTTTTAGGACTTTTTGCAAACCTTCCATGTCATATGGGTCTTTTGGGGTCTTCTTCTTTGAGTCATCTTTGAAAGAGAATTTTTTGGCTTTTCTGTCTTCCAGAGCAGCTTTCTTCTCTAGAGCATTGATGCGTTTTTCCACAGCAATTGCTTCTCTCATATTTTCAGCTAAGGTAGGCTTCCCAGCGCTGTCTACAAAAATGGCTATATTGGCAGGTAGGGCAGTGATATACCATTCGCTTCGAATTTGTTCACTTGGTTTGGAAGCTGTAGGGATTTTATTGAGGAGTTTATTGAAGCGAGCATTAAATTCCTTGATTGGTTCCCTATGCTCTATTCTCAGATTGGAGAGATTGTTTATTAGGGTAGCCAAAGACCTATCATCTCCATATTTGGTAAGAAACTGCTCTTGGAAAGTGTTCCAACTAGTAATGGAACTGGAGGGTAAAGAGAAATACTAGGATCCTGCTGATCCTTGCAAGGTGTAAGGGAAAAGTCTAACAACAACATCTTGTTCTGTTACTCCTTTCAAGTTGACTGCTAACATGAAATTATTGATGTGTTCCTCAGCCTAGGTTCCATCATCTGGATTAAACTTGGGTAGCCATTTTTCAGGATAATCTGGTAATGGATGCAATGGCGTAGGCATATTGACTGCACCAGGTCTGGTCCATGGATCTGCCATTGTAATAGCAACAACGGTTGATACTACTGTTGGAATTCCAGATGTATGGGAAGGAAATAATGCTGAGGAGTGAGCAGGTTGGGATGTTGAAGCTTCTAATCCCTGGTGAACAACAATATGTAATGGGGGAGTGGATGGTTGACTTTGCAGAGGGGAAGATGGAATGGAGGATATGGATGAAAGCTCCTCACTGTCAGATCCTTCAGTATTTTTCTTCGCCTTTTTCCTTTTGGGTAAAGGGAACTCAGTGGGTTCAATACCGAGATTTTCGCTCTGAAGTCTGGTGAGAGGGTGAGGTAAATTGAACTACGAAGTCGCACTGCTTTGTGATACCTCAGATTTCTGTGGTGAAATCGAGAAGCTCTAAAGTTTGTGGATAAGAGACTGGACTTCAGGTGATTCAAGACTTAATTGTTCTGGAGTATGATGGGTTTGAGCAGTGGTAGTTGATTCCTCTTTTTCTTGTTTGGATACTGGAGAACTAGCATGCGAATGAGAAGTTCGAGGGGATTCGGAGGGAGAATTACTCTTAGAATGGCTTGCAGATTTGGGTTTGTTTGCCATTCACAGTCAGGCCCTCCTTCTAGCGCCAAAAATGTTGATGCCTCGAAAATCGCTGCAACAACATCGGGGATAACCACCCGGTCCGGACCTTAGTATAGCTCCTTTTCCATTTGGAATAGTGGCTCTGACTCGGGATAATGGGCCCAGTTTCCCAGAAGTGGATAAATGGGATGAATGGATGATTTATAAAATAGACTAACGGTGAGCGAATAACTAAATCTATTGATAAGAATACAAAAAACTATGAACTATCCCGGGAATCTATTGAGTATTAAAGTGTAGCGTTTGATGGTCTTTGTCTAAAGACAGGCATATAGATGACTCCATCTAACAGACATAGATATTAATTCATTAAATATTACTGTGCCTAAATAGTTAAGCAAAGCGATTAAAGCGATATTACCACACTCATCATTTATATTATCGACATATACATGATTAAAAGGAAAGCATATCATAAAACATCCAATAGTGGAAAGAATGTAGAATTGATGTTAAAGCGCATGCATATAATCAACAATAGCAAGGATAATCAAATAACAATTCACATAACAGGAATGAATCCAGACATAGATAGAAATATCATATGAGCTGCTTTGACACTCCCAATATCAATCGCTACTTGTAATTCTTCCTTCAACGCAGAAACATTCTCAACAAAGACAATAGTGCACAATTGCATAAAAAGCCTCCTTGTTGAATTAAGAACAACTGGTCCAGTTTCATAAAAGAATATTGACTGAAGCACAATAGTGCAAACTTCAGTCTTTAAGTCTGGTACAAAACTTTACGACCCTTTCCGAAACAATGAAAGGGTCTATAAATACTAAATTAATCTAAATATCTAATAAAACAAAAATCCTATTAAATCGGTATCAATAAATCTTGATCCTATTTTCCTCAGCGATCTGGCAATCAGCGGCATGATTCATCAAGTAGGCTGCTTGCCTTTAAATCTGAGCTGACTTATTGCAAGCATTGGCTCTACTTCAGGAGGTTTGTTGAGGCGCGAACTGAGCTGGGCGGCATAGGTGGCATCTTGGATATCGGGAATTATATACCCGATCGCATCTGTTAGGCACTTAAGGGCAGCTCTCTGTGTATGCGGCTTTACCAGGAAGAGCCAATATGCTTCCATAGTTAAACTGTTAATCCCAGCGATTAATCTCCCCTTTTCCTCTAAATCAGGATAACATGATTGCTCCAATGTGTTTGTTGTTGTCAACCTTCCTGGTGTACATTGGGAAATCATATTTGACAAGTAGAGAGTGTTGTTAACTAGTTCAACCAGGTTGCTGGAAGTTGATTTACATCTCGAAGCTGCCCTTTCTGCTTTCATCATCTGAGATTGCCATTCTGTGAAGAGTATATCTTTATGTGTTTCTAAGATTCTGGGCAAATTTGTTGCTCTCCCTTGTTCAGAATCTTGCCAGTCAAGAAATGCAGCTATGATTTCTTCCGCTTGATCCAATTCATTCCTTGCCTTCTCTACCTGCTGATTTATTGATGTCGTTAATTCACAGAGTGGTTCTGCCTGAGCGATTTGTTGACACAGAAGCCTAATTTGAGATATTAATGCAGTGTTTATTTGTAATGCTTCTGCTCTGAATTCAGCCACTTGTGGAGCGCCTTTTAGTATTTCGAGCTGCGATGACAATTGAGCGATTTGCTCATCCTTTGTTTTCATCATTTGCTCGTTTGCTGCCTTCAGTTGTGCCAGTGCCTCTGATAATTCCTTCTGTTTCTGGATCGCGTTTTGGTCGATCCTTTGCTTTTCTTCCTGCAATTGCTGAGTTAGTTGACTGTTCATTTGCTGTTGTGTCAACAATTGCTGCTCTGCCTGCTCTGCCTTCTGCTTTGTCTCAGCCAATTCTGCCTATAATGCAAAAATTTCTTGATCCTTGGTTTTCAGTAGAAGACTTACCTCCGATGCCTTATCGATTGTTGCTGCCGAATAGGCTCCCGCATACTGTGACAATTTTGTCAGGTCATTGGAGGGGTCAAATTCCTCCTTCCAAACCACGTTGCCCGTAACAGTTTGCTCTGGGAAAAGGGGAGGTTGATCAATCTTCCTTCTTTTCCTTTGTCGTTTTACCACTGCTTTATGCCTTGGGCTGTAGAAGACATCCAGGGGAGGAATATCTTCTACCTGGAGAATGATTTGGTCGGAGGGGTCTTTTGGTATTACCTCAACATCCTTAGAAATGGGTGGGCCACTGGTTCCACTTAGAACCTGAGGTGAAGTGATGTCCTGTGTATCGTTTGTCTTGGAAGTGTCTGTATCCTTGGAACATTCCAACCCACTGATGATAGAGCCAAATTGCTTCCATTCCTGGAGCAATTTAGGGTCAATATGAGTATCTATATTGACATCAATGGTGGTTTGTTTTTGCTTTTCGGCTTGGGACTCCTTCCGCACTTCTTCCTACTCTTTCTTCTGTTGCTCCTCTTGTTCCTTCTTTTGTCTTTCCTCCTGCTCTTTCATTCGCTGTTCCTCTTTCTCTTTCTTCTGTTTCTCCTCCGGTGCTCTCTTCTGCCTTTCTTCTTTTTCTTTTCTCTGCCTTTCCTCCTGTTCCTTCTTATGATCCTTTGTTATAACCGGAGGTTCCTTTGACTGTTGCCGACCAGGCTCGCTTGATGATGTCGCCGGGGTTGTTGCTAGTAAATCTAGAGGCAAAGTTTGCAACCTCTGTTCTCTAAGTTTATTAAACTCAGTCAACCCTTCATCATTATATTTCATTCTAGCGAATTCTCTAGCCTGACCTATTGATTCGGCTGCAATGAACTGGTCGTCAAACATATCTTCCTTATGCTCAAATTTTGTCAATTTGGCCTGTTCTAGTGCATTATAGGCAACTTTCCTTGGATCAAATGGCCTATTTGGGATAGTCGCCAGAGTTAAAGATTGAATCTTTGTGGCTTCCTTTTCTGCATGTTTGAGATCGTGCAGAGTATAGACACCACATCTCAGGGGAAAAGAGGGTCAGCCCCTCTTCTTTTCTTTCTTGAGACTCTGTGTAACACTCTTAGCTGTAATCTGATAAGCGATTTCTCTTGCTAGCAGTTTATCTGGTATGTACAAAGGGAGAACATGTGGCTTGGCTTGGCTGCCGAAAACTCTTATGTAGGTAAATCTCTCCTCTCCAAACCAACTCCCTACTGCTGTTAAATCAAACGAGGCTTGATAGGAAATCTTGGGAATGGGTTTATCAAAAATAGAATAATAAATAGGCACCATAAAGCCATTGCAGATTTGGTACAGATGGTGCTTGTAAGAGGACTTCCATAATTTCTGATGGTATATGTGGATAGCCGTGGGGTCTTGTGGCGTCCACCTCCAGCCGAGCACAGGAAATTCAGAATTGAAACATAATGTATCTAAAATATATGCACTGTAATAGAATGGGGGAATTTTCCTTTCAGAGACAACAGTATGATTTCTAAAATCAAGAACAGCTATGGCTATTTTATCTGAGAGAATAGTGGCCCAATCCATTATTTGACTGTTCACTGCAGCTTCCATTAAAGGAACCATCTCTATGGTGAAATTAGAGGAGTCATGCAATCCCCACAATCTACACATCATTATTCCAGCGTAGCAATAAGGAGAAGCCTGGGAATCAACTGAGTACTTACCGGAAGATTCGTGTTTGTGCTTGGCCGAATTTTGTCTCCAATCCTGAATGGGTTTGGATTCAACTTCATTTTCACTTGCGAACTTCTCCAGGAACGCCTTATTGTATATCTTCTCTGGTTTAGGCAAATGGTACATTTGCCTCAAGTCCTCAGCTTTGAACGACCCGAAAATTCTTCCGTCTCTGGTGTTGAAGGTTCTATCCAAGATTGGGATTTCTTCAATCGCCCAACGTACTACATCTGTGTATGGGAGAATTTTCTCCCTGGCTGCTATCCTGTGAAGGAAGGAGTCAGCTAAATCCTTAAGAGTGCATTCAGATTTCCGAGTGGAATCAGCAGTGGCTTCTACTATTGTCACCGAAGGTTCTTCAATCTCGATTAAGTTGTAGGTACCCTGCCAAGTAGTTTTGCAGAGACCTGAACATGTTGTATCCGAAATTAATCCTTTCTTCTTGTCAGTGAGAACCTATCCTGCGGCTGTCGTAGTGGAAGAGCCTGTGGTCTTCTTGGATTTCTTCCCCATTTTGCTTGAGCTTTCTCCTTTGGATGAATTCTGCACAGAGGCGCAAATATACGTAATAGAGAGAAATAGCAATGAAAACTTGCAAGTGATGAGAAATATTGATAGATGCGTAATAAGGGATTAGCTATTAAAATGGGTGCAGACACAACCCATGGAAGGATTTTAGGACTTATGATCACATTAAATGGCCGTTTAAAACCTGCCAATCTTAAATGCCCATTATATCGTTAATCGGCCGAATGATTCATTTAAGCGTGCTGTGGGCATTTTGGCGGTTATGCGCAGGCGAATCATTGTTGGACAGATCAAGCCTTTAATATGAATCAAATCATGATATCCCTTCATTTAACGGCTTTTTCGAAAACTGTGCTTTATCGCAATCGGTCATCGGGGCAACCTTAAACCTTTTATATTGACACTATTCAAAACCTCCGATCGCCGATAGCGATATCGCATCGCGTCGGGAGAATGAGGATTATATATGATATTGACAGCCTGCCGCCGATTTTCCGATTGCGATATCGCATCGCATCGGAATACATTACCCGGGCGCCTTAACAATGTGGATGAAATACCGCCGATCACCGATCGCCGATTGCGCATCGCATCGGGGCTAATGGCATGGGGGCACTTTAAAATGTGCATAAAGTATTGCCGATAGTTGATAACCGATAGCGATATCGCATTGGCGAAGACCAATGTGCCACTTACTTATTGCTCCCTTATGTCATTGCGATATGCGATCTTGCGATCGCTTTATCGCAATGAAAAAGGATTGTTTTATTTGATCACATGGGTTTTTCAAAAGGTTTTTATATAATGTATTCATTTGATTTTCGGACCATTTTGAAAGATACAATGTTGATACCAATTAAACTCTAAGGGACCCATTTCATATAATAATTTTGGGAATAAAGATGTTATGAAATGGGGGGTTGTTGTGGAGCACAACAAGTTGAAGTGACTGTCTTAAGATACTTAGTTTCTTAGGATAATTATTAGCTACCTGTTTATTTTCCTCTACTCCCCTATATTACTCACTTAACCACGCAATTTATGCTTGCCATAGCTTGCCAAATGCATGAAATTTAAAGAAGAGCACAATCATTTCAAAACATCCTTCAGAAGCCATCCCACCACTCAAAATATCATTTTAAATTTTGAAATGAAACCATGATGTGTAAGGCTTACTCCTTTCGCAGTCTAGGAGTAACTCCCTGCACTAACACTACACATATGTGGATTTCGCCCTTCTATTTCTTTTCTTGGACCACCATTGGGCTTACCCAATCGAACTATTCTATAGGCTCAATAATACCAACTTCCAGCATCTTATCCATTTCTAGGTGCACCTTCGCCTTATATTTTGGATTCAGACGATAAGGCCACTGCTTAGTAGGCTTTGCATTCGGTTTCAATGTGATCTTCATAACACCTAAGTCTTTGTAAATGTTTTCAAAGCTGAAAACTTCGTTGGAAATATGTCCTAGTACTCACGCAACAGCTCGGCTACCTTATCAATCGTATCTTCATCCCAATAATCTGCTATCTTTGTGAACTTGGGTTCTTCTTCAGATCCAATGTTTACCTATTCCATTCTCAGAGGCTCTGAGATATTTGGGTTCACTACCTTCGGGCCTTCGATGCGATGTTGTTCTTCGATCTAAGGGATGGTAATTTTCCACGAGTCATCCTCTTCTCCAACAGTCACATTATAGCACTCCAAAGCATGGTGCAGCTGTGTACTCCAATCTAGATGAGTCCATTCTATCGGTTCCTTCGGTGTTCTGAATATGGCTACTTTTATTTCATGTAGTGCTTCATCAATACTTTCAAATCCATCCTCAAATCTAAAGGTTACTGGAAAACTCTTCCTTAACATGTCCCATTTAATAGTCCCATGGAGAAACTCTGTCTCCAAATACTAGTTCATTGGTTTCATATCTAGTGTATGATAGAATAAATGCACCCATTATGGTTGTGGTTCTATTCCTCAGGCCTTAGTACATCAGGCCAGATGATCATGTGGATCATCCTTTCCGCTGTATTTTTCTATCATTTGAGTACTAGAATAGTTGAACCTTAACTTCATCATTCTGCATTATTCTCTTCATCGAGCAAATCTCTCCTTTTGCATGCCCCACCAATGGGCAGGATTAGTGAGCAACACCAATTCTAATGCTTGGAGCTGATGCTCTTCCACTTCTTCTCTTTCAAATTAATCTAAAAAAAAATCCACATCAGTCAACCCATCATAATGTGGAAGGTTTCTTACCTTAGTCGAAACACACCTTAGCGATTTGGTCATCATGTTGCAGCGAAGCATAGATACTTCATGCAGCCTATTCTACAAATTCTCAAGCTCTTCATCTGAATTGGAGGCATAGGAGATATCTCTATCCCACGCAATTTGTTCATCGGCTATAGGATTGATCCAATCCTCATATCGCATTGCTATCTTGTATATTTGATCGAGATCATCATCACTTTCCACATAATCGCGCACAGGTTCAATATAATGTATTCCTTTAGAAGGGTCTAATGGAAATATTACCCTAAGCGACTTCTTCTCAAAGGAAATCTTTTGCTTCTTCAAGTTGATTACTCCGTTCATATCAATGGCCTAGTCAATTCCTAGCAACACGGGGTATGGGTTACTATCATCCACTATCTCAATGACTTCAAAGTCATCCAACACACTTGCACCCTCAGTGTCCACCATTACACCATATAAGCACCCTATTAGGATAATCTTCTATTGATTTTCTATGTGGAACAAAATAGGAGACCACTATAGCACTAGTCTCCCCATCATTTCCCATGTCAGCTTAAGAAGGACATTCACATCAGACCCTAAATCCAAGATTACATGGTCCATTTCATATTCACATATTTGCATGGTTAGCCTCATCTTGCTCCTTGTTCATGCCTTATGCTTACCAATCTTCTTGACTGTGCATTGTTCAGTGGAGATATTTTCCTTGCTGGTGCATTTTTATGTTAAGTCTTGCAATCCTTCGACAAATTTTTGATCCCGTAGGAACTTCATACAAGTCTTCAGGAAGGTAGGTATTATGGAAGGATCTACCTCTTGTGTTGCATTAGTCTCTAGTATTTTCTCCTAATTTCCTGAGGTGGAGGCCTTACCGAAGTTCTTCTTGGCATCCAAGAAACTCCCTTTAGCTCAATTTAGATCAAAGTCTACTCCCTCATCAGCAGCCTTGCGTACCCATCCATTTTCCTTAGGCTTCTTACCTTTATTTGCGCCAGTTTTTATACCACTTCGCGGCACAATATTTATGTTCTAATCCTCTTCATGGGACTCAGCCTTCATCATCTGAATGTTCTACGTGGGCTGTTGGGGCTATTCCTTCTTCCCTTGCATCTTTTCCATAAGAATCAGACATTCCTCTATGACATGGTCAAACTGTTGACAATACTGACATGAGGAACATGTGTGATTTGTACAATCTCGTGTGAAGTGCCCTGCTTCACCATATTTATAGTAGATTAATTTCCCACATCCTCAACATGGTCTAGCACCTCTTCCTAGTCCTCGACCTTTGAATCCTCTGAGTGTTATTCCTGTGCCTTGCTTTTAAGGTCAGTTCTCTACTTGAATTCTGTAGGTAGGAGTCCTATCCATCATCATCTCATAACTTCTACAATGGCGTTCATCGTGCCGTACTAAATTACAAAAATTGCAAAATAACTATTGAGTGGTCTGTAGAAACTTCTGCAATAGATGGTAGTTATCAATAGCATGTTGTCCTGTGAGTTGAAAAATAGCGCACCACAGCATAGCTCCCGCTCTCGTCCCAACTTTATTCTCCGGTTTCAGGCATACATGCCCTCCCCTTATAATATAATTCTTGAAGACCGGGCAATCATCCTTTTCATGCCCATGGCTCTTATATTTTAGACACCAAATATGAGCGTGCACCTTCAGTTGAGCTTCCCTTGCTTTCTTTAAGCTTTGCAAATCCAAGTGTAGACTTTCCAGTTGGGAGTGAATCTATTGTACTCCAAGGTTTGTATCCTGAATAGGTGATGCAAGCAAACTCATTGCGATTTCCAAGGCTTCCACTTGCATTTTCTATTTTTTGTTGTGACAGAGGTATTCTTAAATGCGAAAAGAGAAATTCTATAAACCATTCGCGATGTTGGGTATATGAGATTTGCATATAATCCTGCCTGGTTAGACATTTCAACCTCTAACCAAAGTCCCAAGGTGTCTCATCGAGCTTTTGTCGGATTTCCTTGAATTCAGTTACTGATTGTGCCTCTAACTTAGGCTTACTAAACTTCTTGTTCAAAGCTAGCTGGGTATTTGCCAACAATGTGTTGGGGTTCTTAGTACAATACTTGATATACCATGTTAATACGCAATCTTGCAAGGTTGTAACCAACTGCGCTTTCTTAATATTATCGTCAACGATCTGAACGCTGTCCAAACAACATCTGTGATGAACCAAAATTGTTCTAGATCTTCAGTCCCCATTCCTTTAAAAACCAACATCTTCATCGTGTTTTCCATGTTGAATGGTGGGGGTGGAGGTGGAGGCGTAGGTGAAGGTGTATGAGGTGGAGGTAGAGGTGGAGGTGGAGTGGATGGATGAGATATCCTCAGAATACCCTGAGTTATTAGCTGAGCTACACTTTGCGGTGTAGTCAAGACCATCCCTTCATCGTCGCTGAAAGGGGGTTCAATGAGCGGACTATATTCTGCGCTAGATCGTCTATTTATTCTAAAGGATCTCTCACTTAATGTAGCCCCAAACATCAAGGTAACTACATAAGCCTATTTTCACATAAAACATAGTTACCGATCAAACGAGAAAATGACCTAGTACCCGTTTTTTTGAGATAGCAAAAAATCACTCGATTTTGAAACATGGTGATTCATAATACACCTTTTCTTTTTCACCATATTTTTTCCACTTTAATTTTTTTTATGCATCAAGTATGAACAATTTTTTAAATGTTAGAGATTTTCATGCTGATTTTCAAAAGTGTTGATGCAACATCAACACATTTTTTTAGAGGGCTTATTTTTGACACTTTAATTTTTTTATGTATCAGGTGTGAACATTTTTTTTTGTTAGTGATTCTCATCTTGATTTTGAAAAGTGCTAATGAGCATCAACCCTTTTTGTTTAAAGGGCTTAGTTTTTACACTTTAAATTTTCTAATGAATTAAGTGTGGATATTTCTTTTTAAATGTTGGTGATTTTAATGTTAGAAATAAAACATAAAAATAAAAATAAAGAAACATGACAAAAAAAAACAAATACAAAAAAATATATATAAAAAAACAAAAACAAAAAAAACAAAAAACCTAGAAAAAAAGTAAAAAGAAAACATAAAACATAAAAATAAAACACAAATTAAAAAGAAATAAAGTAAAAAAAAAAAATCAAAACAAATTAAACAGAAAAAAATTAAATTAAAATTAAAAAAAAAAATAAAAAATTAAAAATGACAATTAAAAAAAAACATTAAAAGGAAATAAAAAACATTAATTTTTTTTTTAAAAGAATTAAAGAAAACATTCAAAAACAAAGAAAAAAATATATATATTAGAAAAAAAAAATCAATTAATTTTTTTTTTTTTTAAATCAATTAACCTGTCCCCTTCCCCCCTTCTCCACACCCTCGGTCGTCCCCTCTCCCCTTCCTCCACTCCCACTGCTACCCCTCCCCTGTACCCTCCCCCCCGACACCTGGGCCCTCCCCTGTCCCCTCCCTCATGCCCCTCCCCTCCTCATCCTTCGCCCTCCCCTATCCCCTCCTCGACCCCCAATCATCCCCCTCCTCTCCCCGTCTAGGCCCCCAGTGAGTGGCCAAGAGGGTTTGGCAAGGGTGGAGGGGAGCGAAGGGGTAGGGCTGAGGGTGGGGAGGGGATTGGGGAGAGGGAGGCAAGGCAAGGGGAGAGGGGAGGGGTCGAGGGGGTTGGATGGAGGGAGGTGGAGGGGAGGGTCAAGGGTGGGGAGGGAGAGGGTCAAGGGTGGGAAGGGAGTGGTGTAGGTTGATGGAGGGAGGTGGAGGGAAGGGTCGAGGGTGGTGAGGGGGAGAGGGGGTGCATTAGGGTTATTTGCTTTTTTAATAGTTTTTCTTATTTTTGTATATATATATATATATATATATATATATATATATATATAGAGAGAGAGAGAGAGAGAGAGAGAGAGAGATTTTTATTTTTTTAATTGTTTTAAATTTTATTTTATTTTTTATTTTTTCTCTATGTCGATGCTTGTCTAGATACTCGATCCCATTATGTGCAATTTGATAGTTGATTTTAAATTTTTCATTATAATGAATCGAATCTGCCCCACAATGTGTTAATTTCATGGTTGGCCTTTAAGTTTTTGTTACAACTGGTTGAGCTTACCTACACTGTGTGTCAATTTGCTAGTTGGTTTTTAATTTATTTTTGCAATGTATGAAGTTGTCTTACGCCAAGATTTCAAAATCATTATATATTTAACATTTAAAAAAAATTACTCTTGGTATAATAACTCTTTCATTCAGGTGTTCATTTTTAAATATTTTTTAGTCATAAATGTTTTCCATAATGTCATGCTTGAAATCATTGGAAATTTAAAGTTTTTTAGAGTCACGATATTTTATTTTTAATGTCATTATTAAAAATGTTGAAAATGTACCTTGAAAAAAAAGACGTTATTCCGGCATCAACACATTTCGATTTCAAGGTGTTTTTTGCACCAAACAAAGTGGCTCTTATTTTTTCTTACTGTAATTTTTAAAAAATATTGAAAATTTACTCTTAAAAAAATGGCTATGTAGAACCAACACTTTTTATTTTTGGGTTGTTTTTTCATGTTTTTTGGGGATTTTTGGGCTCGGGCCCCCATTTTGAGGTAATAGTTCACATTTGATCGGTAACTATGTTATAACAAAATTTTAATCCAAGTCTTCAGTGAGTTTAAATACTTACCTCGCAGTCCTTTAAAGATCCTTCGGTATAGATGATGTTCCTGTCAATCGCGAAATAAGTCAGAAAACCTCCCAATGTGCAATCAACCTAGTGATCCACAGCCTGAGTGATGTTGCTTTCTGAAGCTTCCAAACGTCGCACCAATTGAGGAGTACACAATATAGGGCCTTTGAGCCTCCACGTCCCTTGACTATCAGCTAACTTAGACAACCACTCATATAGGCCTTTAGGGAAGAAACAGAAGAATGCATTGGTCTTGTTCGTGTATAAAAAACTCTACAACATTACCCCTTGGATAATTTAGGGCTCCTATTCTCCTGAGCCGTGAATGCCTGTGATTTTCGATTAATCCACTTATCAAGATCTTTCTTCGTAGGAAACCATTTGTCGCACATTTCTTAGATAGATCCTGATCCCAGAAACAGAACCATTTGTTGGCTTAAGGGCTTGACCTAGGTTTAGAGTTGTTCGCACCAACCAACAAAACCCTAGCTGTTGGCCCTCTCGGCAACAACCTGCATAGGACAGGCTGCAGTCTAACATGAAGTAGTATTTGGGGATGCCAGACCCAGGTTTCTGCATCCAGGAACGTGATAAATGATTCTTAGGTTCTGACAATTCAAATCTACCTTTGTGCAAATCGGTATCCTTCTAGGGCTCGTCACTATAATTAAGTTAAAATGGCTTCCAGACGCTAGCGAATGTCTACAATCAGTCTTTGTAGACCTTAAATAGATGATTTATCTATTTTCATGCATCAATAAACAACTCTAGATCTGCGTTCGCGTAGATCTATCCAATTCATCATAAAACATAACATAAATAGCTTTTAACTTCTCAAAAGTTGATAACCATTCTTATCATGCATCACTAATATAGATTTAGTGATTTCACTCAAAACTCATTTATTATTTCATAAAACTATACCATTAAGAAACAAAATATAACAAAATAGATTCAACAGAAATGCATAGAAATTCTTCAAAATTAGCCTTTATTGGTCTTCAATGTTCATATTACAGACTCTTCTACCTTGCGCACTCAGTTGTAGGGGTTCGCACACTCAGCTGCAGACTTACCAAATCCTCCTACACACTCAGCTACAAGAGCCTTCCCCTTCCTTCCTAAGTATGGGAAGAAGAGCCTTCCAAAACAACAAAAACCATTCATAGTTCATGATTCTTCATCCTAAGTTATCTCTAATAAGTTATCTCTAAGACTCGCTATGACTCAACTATTTATAACTTTCCTTCCTATAATAGCATGGTCCATAGACCATGGGAGAATCTTAAAACCTACCCAAACAAGTGTCTAAGACCCCTTTTGATTCCTATCTATCTACACACTCTGCATCCACATTTCGCGGAGAATTTACATCTTTTACAAAAAGTTATACAAAACATGGATTAACTAATGCCAAAACTGACCCTAGGCACCCTATCCCAACGTCCACATACCATGGATCCGACAAAACAATGAACTAACACCCAATATCTATTACAAAATGAGGGGCTTTGACTCGCCCTAAAACCCCTAAACATCACGCATTAATATAACTTCCTAGACTCCATATGCTTTTCTCCTCAAAATGTGGATCATTTGACCAAACTGGACCAATTTGGGTTACGCCCAACATGTGTCTCTATATATGGTTATATTTGTAATTTGTTGTGTTAAGGTTTAACTTTGGATCAATAGATGAGCAGAGCATCTAAGAGCTAATATGGAGATATATAATAGAGAGTGTTGTACAATGTAGTAGCCTATGGACCATAGGCCCCACTTTTTGTACTTGGATCCATTTTCCATTCAAAGAAATAGGGTAGAGAAGTCTAGGCTTCTAGTTGAGTTTTCTCCTGAAAGGGTTTCCAAGGTTATATCTTGTGTTAATTTTTTATTTGTGAGCTTTATTTTAGTGTTATCTATTTTCTAAATAATTATAATTTTCATGCCTATGCAATGAACAATAACTAATAGATCCATACAAACCCTCATAGTGTATATTTCAGAATTTCTAATACATTTTTTTAGATTTGTTTTGATGAATTGCCTAATGGAATATCCATGTATTTTTTTGAATCATATTGGTGTGAGTGTATGTTTCTTAATGTGTATTTTTGAGAGTTGTAAGGGCTCTAGATCAGTTAATATTAATGTCACAAAACTCTAGTCATGAGTGATGAGTCTCTAAATAACCCTCATTATCCCACAAAAGAAAAGTTTGTGCAGTTGTAAGCACCAGTTACAGATATAAACCATAATGTGCGCCTTCTCATGGTTGTCATGACAAATAAAATTATAGTATTTGAATAATATGGATTTTATAATATGGAGATTATATAGTGGGGTAAATTGGTAGATTAGGAAAAACCAAAGAGGGAATCTAAGAAATAACATGAGAAATATCAATCCATTTCAAGTGCCCTGAACCAATCATGGTCCCTATTCAAAATTGAATAAAATGTCAAGATCAAGCCATATCAAAGTGAGACTAAAGCTCTAAATTTGAATAATTGGTTTCCATAATTATAATTTAATTATAATGTTCACCATATAGAGGAAGAACAAAATATTTTATTTTCTTGGCTAAAATTAGGGGACCATGCATTGACCTTGTGGGTAAGCCACAAAAAGACCTCGAGGTTAAAGGTGTTGAAAATGAAACACACAAATCTTTATTTTATTTTATCCTTGAATAAAATTAGGAATAAAATTTTAATTCCACATTAGATGATGTGGAATTCCAAGCATGATGATGAGGATAAATGTGCCTTAGCTGGAAAGGAAAAGAAATAGAAAGGGAATTCATCCAATTCCAAATCATATTCTAATTATGGTGGCAAGAAAAAGGACCTATAAAATATTAAATATTTTCACTGTAATGAGCTGCAACGCTATGCCATAAAGTGTTTGCACAAGAATGTCAGAAAGAAGCCCCGAGGAGGAGTGGTAGGTGAAGCTGTTGCTTCAAAATTTGAGTTGGATTTAACCCCTTTTCTTGCATGGTAAGATCGGTGATGGGTAGTGTATGGTATCTGGATAGTGGAGCCTCATTCCATATGACTAGAAACAAATAATTCTTTAGTTGGAGGAGAAGGACCTCTAGATGCACATTGAAATGGGATATTATGGAAGATATAGTCTGACTGACATTAGTACTGTCACTTTTGAGAGGGAGTCCGGTTCTCCTCTCACATTAAAATATGTCATTTATGTTCCGGGTGTGAAGAAGAATTTGGTTTTAGTTGTTACATTAGAGGATCATGGCTATAATGTGATATTTAGAAAAGGAAAGGAATTATTCATCACATAACCTTAGGACAAGTGAAGTGGATGAGGGTTTGAGTTAAGAACCTCTACAAATTGCATGTAAAACATTGTGCTAGTTTTAGAAAAAAAGCAGAGAAGGTGTAGAGTCGAGACATCAATGAGTTTTGGCATAGCATATTAGGTCGCTTGCACCATAGAGCTTTGAAGATCATGCAACAGATTTATACAGGACTTCCCAAGGGTACAATAGAGTAGAGAGATACATGCAAAGGGTGTACAGTGGGGAAGTCCACCAAATCCACCTTTCATGATAAGGGTAGTCAAGTGCAAACAATCCTTGAAAGAGTTCACTTAGATGTTTGTGGACCATTATCGATAGCCTCCACATCGAAGCACAAGTATTATGTAATATTTGTAGATGATTTATGACGTAAGTGTTGGATTTTCTTCATGAAAAGAAATATCTTACGTTCTCTAAATTTTATGAATTTAAAGCACTTGTTGAGGAATACACTGGAAGGAAAGTGAAGGATCTCAAGAGTGATAATAGTGGAGAATATCTGTTGAATGAATTCAATAACTTTTGTGCCTCAAAAGGAATTCAACTAGAGTTAATAGCACCGCATAACCCACAATAGAATGGGGTGGCTAAAAGGAAGAACAAAATAATTGTGGGAGAAGCATAGGGAATGTTACATGATCAGGGCCCACCATTACACTTGTGAGTTGAAGCGTGCAACATAGTTGTATATGTGTAGAACATGATTCCTCATTAGATTCTCAAGATGAATACACCAAAAGAAGATTTTGCAGGTAAGAAATGATATGTGGCACACTTTAGGATCTTGAGTTCCTCAGTTTACTGTCATGTTACCAAGGATGCAATGAAAAAGCTAGAGCCAATAGCTGAGTTGAGCATATTTATAGGGTACACAAATACACATCACAACTATTGGGTGTACCTTCCATCTCATAGGATTTTAGTGGTTCGTAGATATGTGAAGATCCATGAGAGAAGGCCATGAGATGTTCCATTGAGAGGGATCTTTAGTTTCATGGAGATGAGGATATTTTAGCTCCAAAGGAAGAACATTAGGATGATATGGAGCAAACACATGCAGAGGAGCAGAGTGTGGAAGAACCCACTCATGCAGAGACTTCCAAAGATGGAAGGAAGTGTACTAGAGAGGCTGACAGATTGATGCATGATGCTAGAGAGAATGCGGTAGCACCCACATCACAGCACCAATAGAGGAGGTCACCAAATCGGTACACTACCTACATGGGTCTGATGAGAGATACTGTAGAGATTGATCCACCCTCATTTAAGGAAGTAGTGCACCAACCAATATGGGTTGATTCCATAGTTAAGGAGTATGACTCTACTATCAGGAAAAATGTTTGGGAAGTGGTCCCAAGACAAGGAAACAAGTTAGTGGTGAGTTCTAGATGGATTTACAAGGTAAAGAAAGTAGTATATAGGAGTGTGGAGAAACAAAAGGCCAGATTTGTGGCTAGAGGGTTCTCTTAGGTTGAGGGAATTTATTACGAGGAGACCTTTGCTCTAGTAGAAATGTACTCCTCAATCAGATCTATTCTAGCACTTTGAGCATATATGGGATGGAAGATACATCAAATGGATGTGAAGACAAAATTACTTAATGGGGTGATTGAGGAAGAGGTGTACATCAAGAAAACATAAGGACTTGATACCTTCAACAGAGAGTCGCATGTGTGCAAACTCAAGAAAGCATTGTATGGATTGAAAACAACACCTCATGCTTGGTACACCAAAATTGAAGCTATTTCACCAGGTTGGGATTCACCAAAAGAGAAGTAGATGCAAGCCTTTACCATATTGTGGTTCAAGGTAAATAGTTGATAATAGTATTATTATGTCGATTATTTAATTCTAATGGGTGTTGAGGAGATCAAATCTTGCAAAGAGGATTTTGCAAGAGAATTTGAGATGAAGGATGCAGGGCTTACGCATTATTTTCTTGGTATGGAAGTATGGAAAGGAGATGAGGAAGTGTTTGCCTCTCAGCGAAAGTATTCCAATGAGATATTGAATAAGTTTTGCATGGATAGAAACAAACCCATGGAGACTCCTCTAGAAGGAAATTGGAGGAAGGAAGATGGTACTTTACGTGAAGTAGTGGAATAGACTATTTACAGGCAGCTTGTGGGTTCACTTATTTATTCAGTCAACACATGAGTGGACATATGTTTTGTATTTAACCAACTGAGTCAAACAATGGTTAAGCCAACTAAAATTTATTGCAAGGTTGCTAAACATGTGTTGAGATAGCCCAGAGGAACCACTCAATTTGGTCTTTGGTATGAACGAAAAGAGGGCGTGAAGATGCAAGGCTTCACAGATGCATATTGGGCAGAGAGTCCATCTCACAAAAAGATCACATTAGTGGGGATCTTAAGTGTTGGTTCAAAAATAGTTTCTTGCTACACCAGGAAGAAGAGATCAATTGAAATTAGCTCCACAGAAGCAAAGTACATGGCTACTAGACAAGCAACTTGTGTGACTATATGGATGGGGAAGATACTTGTTGGGCTATTTGGTCAGTAGATGGATCCTATAATGATTTACTCTGACAATCATAGTTTTATCAAACTCTTTGAGAATCCAATTTTTCATGATCAGTCAAAGCATATCAACATCTGGTATCACCATCTATGAGATTGTGTGCAGAGGAGAATCATGTTGTTCGAGTACATTCTTATAGAGGAACATGATGCAAATATTTTGACAAAGGAATTTTAAAGATGAAAATTCGAGTTTGATAGAGGCAGGATTAGGGTAGTAGATACTCCCTTTCTTGTTGAGAGGAAGTGTTTGAAGAGAACAAAGTTCCTTCTATAAATTAATTACTCCAAAAGACTTGGAATATCAAGATATCCATGAGGATATTGTTAGGTCTGCTACATGTTGCCATTATTCAATGAGAAGAAGTGAGCTCAGTCCTTGGTTTTGATAAAAGGAGGCCTCTATCGGTCATTCTCACCTTCTCCGTTATCTCTTGCACTCTCCTTTCATCTCCATATCCTAGGCCCTTTTGTTAGAAAACAAAGATGTAAAACTACATTTTCTTAAGCCTCGAGCACTTAAACCTATGAGCCCACGCCCACACGACCACCCACCTTCACAAACCCTCTTCCATAATCGTAACTGTCAATCAATGCACCTCGATCCAACGGTCTCCGCTGTATTCAATAAAAAACCCGCATATTTATTTCTTCCACCATCCGATCATCCCCACCACGATCGAAAGGAATTTGCTCCTCCTGCATCTGTAAACCAACAACGCGATAACTCACGATAAAAACTGGTTTCACCTGTACCCGGTTGCCACGTGTCACAGGTTGAATGGAATCATGCACCCCTATATGTTTACCGCCTTAGGCCCTGAAGCGGTACGATCAATACCGCTCGTCGCTGAAACTACTTTCCCGCCCGCAAACTCCTGCGCATCTCCTCCATCCGATAGTCATTGGATCTAGCCGCCCGAGATCCAACGGCCTATGATCACCCCACTCTCGCCTCCTCTGGTATCCCGGTTGGCTCATCTCCACCATCCATCTGCCTGATCCAATGACTGATATTGCTCCGCCATCCAACTACTCCGCCCACTATGCAATCCACATACTGTAACCATTCTATGCTCCCGAAAGGATGAAGGCAATCAATTTTCGGTATCAGATGCATTTCCTCCTCAACAACTATGTTCCACAAACAACATGGTAAAGAAGGAAAAGGATAGAGCCGAGTAGGTAAATGCATTCAACAGTTATGGGACTTTATCCCATATAACACTGCACCTACTCGAGAAGGACAACAGAGCACCCGAGGAGATCAAATTCATTTGCTACAGCAAGCAATCCCATTCAGATGATCTGCCAAGCAGTTAAAGTGGTTGGTGGTCAATTATGGCCTCTCCACACTTAGAATTGTTGAGTGCCTTTGTATTCAAACTCTATAAATACCCAGAAACAAGATGTAATCAGGTTTGATGGTTGTTGTTTTGATGTGAGGTTCAACTTCTGGAGACTATAACTGCTTTGATACTTGCAGCGTCTCGTCTTCATTTTTAGCTAATACAAGCTTCTTTTGCTATTAATTGCTCATTTTCCATTCTTCTTATGTTCCAAGCTGTGCTTGATATGCTACATTCTTGAACTCTTGATGTTTAGCATTAGAGTAGCTTTCATCCTACCTCTATGTTAAAATCTTGTATGTATCAGTGAATGAGTTATTCAGGTTTCTTTTCCACTAGTGCCAGAGAGCTGTCATCCTGTCTATGCACTAGGCGGTTGGATTTACAGACTTCTTTACTGGTTGCAGCTGGCCATCACATGGTCTTGTGCATTTGCTGGTGTGGTCAGTATTCTCCATATTCACCCAATCCTTAAACTGTGAGTAATTGGTGGTCTAAAGCCTTGTAGTATGGGGGTGTTCACGCATGTTCGGAGTCAAGAAAAGTATAAGTGGTTATCTGGCTTGAACAAGCATCATTCCTTCCATTCATCCATTTCCAACATTAAGTTGAGTTTGTAATTTTCCCGAGCATATCCGAGCTACAACCTAGGAGAGTTTCTTGGGGTGATAACATTAATTGGCGTCGTTGCCGGGGAGAGGAGATTGAAGCTCATCTTCCTTGGGAGAACGACACAGATCCAGCTTTGATGATAGACAAATTCTGGGCACATTTCTGGTTGTAATAATCTATCTAGCGACTCTACTGGAGAACCTACCTGGTGGTGACTCCACATTACAGTTCTGGCTCAGTTTGTGAGGCATACCCAAAGAAATTCTCAGAGATCACCAGCTGACCTAGTGCCTGACCTTGAGAAGATTGTGAAGCGAGGGAAAACATCACAGAAAGGATCATTAAGATCAGGTAAGCCTAAGAAAACTTATGCATCTTTGAAAGAGAAGGTTATAGCTGAGGATATACAATTTGAATATTTAGAGCCTAGCATTTTTAGTAAAGAAATACCTTCATAGATTCATAAAGCTCCTTGTTCAGTCAATTCCCCTTTGGATCTCAGTCCAAAGAAAGCCTCCCATACAGTCCATCATAGTCCTTTGTGTCTGTCATCTATTTCGTTACTTCCTACCATTCAATCTGTCAGTATCCTTCCACCTATCCCAGTCATGGCAGGCCAACAAGCTCCCACAAAGATGGAGAGAATCATAGCTGCTAGGTATGGACCCCTGGTCTTACATATTCCTTTGAATGCCATGCCTATAGGATAATATCATAAATATATGCCCAAGTTCACTGGTACAGAGGGAGTAAAAGTTGAAGAACACCTTGAATCTTTTTATAACTATGCTGATAACTTAGATATCAGTGAGGATGATGTGTGGATGAGAGTATTTGTCCAAAGCCTTGATGGAGAGGCTATAAAGTGGTTCAGAGAATTGCCCCATAGGTCCATAGTAGACATTGAAGTATTGGATGATGCATTCCTGAAGTAATGGGGAGATAGGAAAGATCTGTTTTATTACCATATAGAGTTTGGAAACCTAAAGAGGGAAAATGGGAAACCATTGCCTTATTTTAATAAAAGATTTAATCGTATGTATAGTAAGATACTAGTTGAAGTGAAGCCTACCCCCACCTCTGCCAAACTCACTTATGCTAATGCTTTTGACTCAAATTTCTGCCTATTGCTAAGAGAAAGAGGATGTGCCACTCTAGCTGATATGAAAGATGCAGCACTGGAGGTGGAATCAAATATTATGGCTGCAGAAAAGCTTAAAAGTCATGCTGTTAGAAGAAGGCAGAGAGGTGAGGCTTCTTCTTCCTCTGCTTCATCCTCAAAACCCAAACAAGATAAAATGACTAAAATGATAGAGTCACTGGTTGCTGAGATATCTAAGCTAAAAGTTGAGCAGAGTTCTGGGAAAGCAAGGTTTCAAAACAAATTTGCTCCAAGAAATCCAAATCCATTCAGAAGAGCAAATGAACAATTACAAATCGTTCTGAGGGGCAAAGAGACAAATGAAGAACAAAAGGTTAAATCTCCTTTCCAAAATGTAGTCATGGAGGGGGAGCAGTTTGAAGAAGAGGATGAAATTCATTGCATGGAAGATAACGGTAGTGCTACCTTTTTGACATTGGCTGCATATGAAGAATCATTACTACAAGACCAAACCAGTCAAGAGTGGGACAGAGAGACTATTTTGCAGATTGGTGAATAGCAAAGATATAATCTGAGGTTGAAAGAAAACAATGTCAAGGAGAATCCTACCCAAAGAGTTGTTGTCCAAACAGAGCAACATAATATCAGACAGAAGAAGCCAACAGCTGATCCGGTCATCCTCAAAGCACCAACTCAAGAGGTAAGAGGTCCCGATGAGTCCCCTTCCCCTGTCAATTTTGAGTCAAAAATACAGAAGTTAAAAATATCTATACCTCTGATAGAACTAGTAAAGAGTGAAGTGTTTAGAAAGCCTATCCTTGATGCCCTTGAGCTGAAAGCCTCACAAACCCCCACTGACTACGTCAATTTGCAAGATGATAAGCCTGCAATTGTGCTTAGCCCCATGATCGAACCTGTTGATGATAATTCCCCATCATTTTATGTCTCCTTGACCATTCATAACAAAATCATCCATAATTGCCTGCTAGACATAGGGGCCAGCCACAATTTGATGCCTAAAGCTATCATGGAGGAGTTAGGCCTTGATATCACTAGACCATATCATGAATTATTCTCATTTGATTCAAGAAAGGTAAAATGCCTAGGATTAGTCAAAGACATGGCCATTACCTTAACTTAGCTACCCATGAAGAGCATGATGATGGACATCGTGGTAGCAGATGTCCCTCCAAAGTTTGGCATGCTGTTGTCAAGAGGGTGGATTAAGAGACTAGGTGGGACACTACAGAATTATTTATCTTATGCAACTGTCCCAGTTTTTGGAGGGGAAAGCAAGATATTGTACAGAGAAGCACATCTGGCATACATCATCAGTGATGAGAAGCACCCTTCTAATCATCCTATCTATGCCATGGTAACTGACTTTGGAGATTGTATTCTCCAAATTGAAGAATCCCAGAAGGCCTCAATGCAGATCAAGAAACCAGTAAATCAGGCTGAGGGAGAGAAAGGAAGTCAAGTTTGGGAAATGTTCTTTGATGGAGCATGCTCCATGGAAACTGCAAGAGCAGGGGTGGTGCTCAGATCTCCAGAACAGGAAAGCACACATCTGTCATTTAAGCTAGCCTTTCAAGTCACGAACAATATAGCAGAATATGAAGCTCTGATATTAGGTCTCAATACAGCTAAAGACAGAGGAATTAGAAACATAAGGGTGTTTGGAGATGCTGATCTTATCATTCAGCAAGTGAATAAAACATTTCAAGCAAAACACCCAAGGTTGAAATCATATAGAGATGAGGTATGGAGACTTAAAGATTCTTTTGATAACTTTTGTATCTCATACATCACTAGAGTAAAGAATTAGCTTGCCGATTCCCTTGTTGTGTCTGCTACCATGTTTATCCCTCCCATACCTCCCAGACTAGTTTATGAAGTTCAGATGAAATATAGACCATCCTTGCCTGATAATGTTCAGCATTGGAAAGTCTTTGAAGATGATGATGAAGTGAACAGGTTTCTGCAAGTCATTGATGAATTTTCTGAAATGCAAATTGATCAAAAAAATGAAGCCTTGGAAGAAAATCCCCAATCCCAGCTTAGAAACAAAATTGGAAAAGATGGCATTATCCAACTGCCTAGCAATCATATACCTAAGGGTCTGGTTCCATTAGAAAATTTGTTCAACCATAATGATGTGCCTTATAAGACTACCAAAAAAGAAAACCAATCTGCAGTTTGTAAGCATAATATAGGGAATCCAGGCCAACCAAGATATATAAATTTGTCCACACATTTGTCTGTTGTCCAGAGTGCTGAATACTGTAAATTGATGAAGAAATTTGCTGATTTTTTTTCTTGGGAATATAGTGCCCTGAAAACATATGAAAAAAATATCATCCAGCATAAAATCCCTTTAGAGAAAGACACCATCCCTTTTAAGCAGAAGCTGAGACCAATAAATCCTTTGCTCCTTCCTCTAATTGAAAAAGAAATCAAGAAATTACTGGCTGCCAAAATCATAGTTCCTCTCAAATATTCGAAATGGGTAGCCAATTTGGTAGTGGTGAGGAAGAAGAGTGGAGAAATCAGGCTTTGCGTTGATTTCAGAAACTTAAACAAATGTTCTAAGAAAGATAATTATCCTCTACCCAAGATGGAGCATTTGCTACAAAAGGTCTTAGGGGCCAAAGTGATGTCTTTCCTGGATGGATTTTCAGGGTATAATTAGGTTGTTGTACATCCAGATGACCAAGGAAAGACTGCATTCACCACTCCTTGGGGCACTTTTATGTATTCCAAGATGCCTTTTGGGTTGATGAATGTTGGAGCCACCTTTCAGAGAGCTATGGATATAGCATTTGTGGCGGAGAAGGATAAGTTTGTCCTTATCTACCTAGATGATATAACAGTGTATTCTAGCAGCCATCATGACCATTCATAGCATTTGAAGAAAGTGTTCCTGACGTGCAGAAGGTTTGGGATTTCAGTCAATCCTAAGAAGTCACAGTTTGCTTTAGAAGAGGGCAAGCTGTTAGGACATGTTGTTTCTACTGCAGGTATCCGAATTAACCTAGAAAGAGTAAGAGCAATACAGACTTTATCTGTCCCGAGATCAAAGAAAGGCATCCAGTCCTTTCTGGGCAAGATAAATTTTGTAAGGAGGTTCATCCCAAATTTTGCAGAACTTGTGAAGCATATTACCTCCATGTTGAGAAAGGAGTCGCAGATCAAATGGACTGATGCAACACGAAGATCCTTTGAGTCCATTAAGAAAGCTATTATGGAAGCTCCTACTCTAATTAGTCTAGATTACAGCAAGGAGTTCCGTATATGTTCATTTGCCTCTTAGGACACCCTTGCAGCATTTTTATTGCAAGCAAATGAAGAAGGCTCAGAGCATCCAGTGGCTTTCTTCAGCAAAACATTAAGGGATGTTGAGCTAAAGTATGAAGTCATTGAAAAGCAGGCATATTCTCTTATCAAGTCTTTGAAAGCTTTCAGAATTTAAATTTTGCATTCCAAGATAATTGTATATGTACCCTCTGCTTCAACAAAATATGTTCTAACGCAACCTGCTGCTGATGGAAGAAGGGCTAAATGGATTGCAAAGCTTATTGAATTTAACATAGAATTGAAGCCCACTACACTTGTCAGAGGTCAGGGCCTTGCCAGACTGATGGCAGAAGAAAATTGCAGAATGCTAGACATAAATCTCATGAGCACAATTTCAGAGAATGGTCAGATAGAAGAAGAAACAACTGAACCAGGGAAAAATCAGTCATTGGCAGAAAATTTAGCTTCTTGTGATTGGTACTTTGCAATAGCTCAATTTTTGCTAAAGCTAGAAATTCCTCTAGGTCTCAGTTCAAGCCAAGCCAAAACTATTAAGCTCAGGGTAGCTAAATATTGCATTCATGAAAATCTACTATACTGGAGGGATCCCTCTGGAATTCTACTAAGGTGTCTGGACAAAGAACAATCCATTGAAGTCATGCAACAATTTCATTCCAGCCTGTGTGGAGGGAATCACTATTGGAAAACTACAGCCCAAAAAATCCTTAGAGCTGGGTACTATTGGCCCTCCTTATTTTCTGATGTCTTTTTATTTGTTAAATCTTGTGATAGGTGCCAAAGGTTTGAAGGAAAGCAGCAATTAAAGTCCCTACCCTTGAAACCTATACATGCTAGTGGTCCTTTTCTGCAGTGGGGCTTGGATTTCATTGGGGAAATCAATCCACATTCCAGTGGCCAACACAGATGGATCTTAGTAGCCACTGATTACTTCACTAAATGGATTGAAGCCATCCATACTAGAAAGGCTGATCATCATGTGGTTATGAGGTTTTTAACAGAGAATATCTTTGCCAGATTTGGTTGTCCGCACAAAATAAGTATAGATAATGCAACAACCTTCAGGGCAAAAGAATTGGTGGACATGTGTAACTCAATGGGCATTAAGCTAGTTCATTCCACCTCATATTACCCTCAAGGCAATGGTCTAGTAGAATCTTCCAACAAATTCCTGATAAGGATAATTAAAAAGCTATTGGAAGATAACAAAAAGAATTGGGATTCTAAGCTCAAATATGCACTATGGGCTGACAGAGAGACCACCAAGAAATCCACTGGGAACTCTCCATTCAAGTTGGTATATGGCACTGAGGCTGTATTTCCAATTTAGTTAACTCTCCCTGTGGCAAAATTCCTACAAGAAGAGCAGAATGAGGAAGAAGACATGGCAAGGAGGATCACTGATTTAGCAGAGGTACATCAAATCAGAGAGCAGCGGGTTGGAAGGTCAGCAACACATTAGCAGAGAATCAAGGAAGTCTTTGACAAAAGGGAAAAAAAAAAATAATTTTCAGGTTGGAGACTTGGTTCTTAAATGGGATGCACTGAAAGAGAAGAAAGGCAACCATGGGAAGTTTGATGCTTTCTGGACAGGGCCTTTTATCATTTCTTAGATTCAAGGGAACAATACCTTCATACTGCAAAGTATGGAAGGAGAGATAGTTTTTGATCACCCTGTTAATGGGTGTTTTCTAAAAATTTATGTTATTTAAGGTCTTTTGGCCTTAAAATTGTAAATATGTTGTTTTATCAGTTTTAGTGTAAGCTCAATTAGACTCCATGCCCAATGGAACACTAGGAAATTTTGCTAATTGGTTTTCACAGGAAAGGCATTGATCAATAATTTCTTGAGACCTCACAGCGAGGATCTCATCCGCAGAAGGAGCCAGTGCTAGCTTTGCTACATTTTTCCGTTGATAAAGGAGTAGAAGTGAGCTCAGTCCTTGGTTTTGCTAAAAGCAGGCCTCTACCGGTCATTCTCACCTTCTTCGTTACCTCTTGCACTCTCGTTTCATCTCCATATCCTACGACCTTTTGTTAGAAAACAAACATGTAAAACTCCATTTTCTTAAGCCCTAGGCGCTTAAACCTATGAACTCGTGCCCACACGACCACCCACCTTCACAAACCCTCCACCATATTCATAACCATTTATCAATGCACCCCGATCCAACGGTCTCCACCGTATTCAATGAACAACTCACCCGTTTATTTCTTCCACCATCTGATCATCCCCGCCATGATCGGATGGCATTCACTCCTCCCGCATCTACAAACCAACGACGCGATAACTCCCGATAAAAACCGGTTTCGCTCGTACCCCGCTACCACACATCACAGGTTGAATGGAATCGCACACCCCTGTACGTTTACCACCTTAGGCCTTGAAGTGGTGTGATCAATACCGCCCACCACTGAAACCGCTTTCTCACCCGCTAACTCCCGCGCATCTCCTTCGTCCGATAGTCGTTGGATTTACCCACCCGAAATCCAATGGCTTGTGATCACCCCGCTCCCGCCTCCTCCGATATCCCGGTTGGCTCATCTCTGCAGTCCATCCACCCAATCCAATGACTGATATTGCTCTGCCATCCGACTACTCCACCCACTATGCAATCCACGTACTGTAACTATTCTATGCTCCTGAGAGGACAAAGGAAATCAATTTTCGGTACCAGATGCATTTCCTCCTCAATAACTATGTTCCACAGACAACATGGTTGAGAAGGAAAAGGACAGAGCCAAACAGGTAAATGCATTCAACAGTTATGGGACTTTATCCCATATAACACTCCACCTACCCGAGAATGACAATAAAGAACCCTAGGAGATCAGATTCATCTTCTACGACAAGCAATCACATTCAGAAGATCTACCAAACAATTAAAGTGGTTGGTGGTCAATTATGGCCTCTCCATACTTAGAATGGCCAAGTTCCTTTGTATTCAAACTCTATAAATACCCAGAAACAAGATGTAATCAGGGTTGATGGTTGTTTTTTTGATGTGAGGTTCAACTTCTGGAGACTATAATTGCTTTGATACTTGCAGTGTCTCATCTTGATTTTTAGCTAATACAAGATTCTTTTGTTGTTAATTGCTTGCTTTCCATTCTTCTTCTATTCCAAGCTGTGCTTGATATGCTGCATTCTTGAACTCTTGATGTTTAGCATTAGAGTAGTTTTCATCCTACCTTTGTGTTCAAATCTTGTATGTATCAGTGAATGAGTTATTCAGGTTTCTTTTCCACTAGTGCCAGAGAGCTGTCATCCTGTCTGTGCATTAGGGGATTGGATTTGCAGAATTCTTTACTGGTTGCAGCCGACCATCACATGGTCTTGTGCATCTGCTGGTGTGGTCAGTATTCTCCATATTCACCCAATCCTTAAACAGTGAGTAATTGGTGGTCTAAAGCTTTGTAGTCTGTGGGTGTTCACATATGTTTGGGGTCAAGCAAAGTAGAAGTGGTTATCTAGCTTGAACAAGCATCATTCCTTCCATTCATCCATTTCCAACATTAAGTTTAGTTTGTAATGTTCCTGAGCATCTCCGAGCTACAACCTAGGAGAGTTTCTTGGGGTGATAACAGATACAAATATTATATATTAAATATATGAATAAGAATGAGAATAAGAATGGTTTACAATGAGAATGAGAGGCTTGCTTATATATCAGGCAAGTGTCTCTTCATGGAGGGTCATGTCTCATTTAAACATGCCTCTTCAACCTAACTACTGATTATTATTAACTAATCATTATTACAATTATCCTCATTACTTATCTTTATATTATTTATATATTTTATTTGTAACGTTGCCTTCTTCCTAAAAAATCTTTGTCCTCAAAGCTTGTCGATGAAAAAGGCTCGATAGTTGCAATGGGGGCGGTCCAATAGTTGTCGGTTTTTTTAGTTGTAGATATATATATATATATATATATATATATATATATATATATATATATATATATATATATTATTATTATTATTATTATTATTATTTTATATGTTGTATTTACTTTTTTATTTTTGATTTTTTTTATTTGTTTTTTTTTCAAATGACCAAAGGCCTTCTAACGAATTAGCGACAACAAAACTCCTAGATTGCAACGAAATGCTTGAATTGCAACAACAATAAATTTGATGAAGAGTCGATGGCCAAGGGCCTGGATAGGAGAGAGTGGCTCTGTGCAGTGGTGAAGTAGCTAGAGGATCGATTGCTTTGATACCTAATGAAGGTTTGGTAACGAACTCAACAACATCATCCCCTGAAGTAAATGAAGTGAACAAAGTTCCTTCTATAAATTAATTACTCCAAAAGACTTGGAGTATCAAGATATCCATGAGGATACAAATATTATATATTAAATATATGAATAAGAATGAGAATAAGAATGGTTTACAATGAGAACGAGAGGCTCGCTTATATATCAGGCAAGTGTCTCTTCATGGAGAGTCATGTCTCATTTAGACATGCCTCTTCAACCTAACTATTGATTATTATTATCTAATCATTATTAAAATTATCCTCATTACTTATATTTATATTATTTATATATTTTATTCCTAACATTGCCTTCTTCCTCAAAAAGCTTTGTCCTCAAAGCTTGTCGATGAAAAAGGCTCGATAGTTGCAATGGGTTTGGTCCAATAGTTGCCAATTTTTTATATATATATATATATATATATATATATATATATATATATATATATATATATATATATATATATATTTTTTATTTTTTATATGTTGTATTTATTTATTATTTATTTCTTTTCAAATGGCCAAAGGCCTTCTAACAAATCAGTGACAAAGAGACTCCTAGATTGCAACGAAACACTTGAATGGTAACAAGAAATAAATTTGATGAAGAGTTGATGGCCTGGATCAAAAAGCGTGGCTCTGTGCAGCGGCGAAGCAGCCAAAGGGTCGACTACTTTGATACCAAATGAAGGTTTGGTAACGAACTCAACAACATCATCCCCTGAAGTAAATAAAGCGAACAAAGTTCCTTTTATAAATTAATTACTCCAAAATACTTCGAATATCAAGATATCCATGAGGATAAAAATATTATATATTAAATAGATGAATAAGAATGCGAATATGAATGGTTTACAATGAGAACGAGAGGCTTGCTTATATATCATGCAAGTGTCTCTTCATGGAGAGTCATGCCTCATTTAGACATGCCTCTTCAACCTAATTACTGATTATTATTAACTAATCATTATTACAATTATCATCGTTACTTATATTTATATTACTTATATATTTTATTTGTAACAGTGTTGAAAATGTAACATGAAAACCCTAATTTAATTTTTTCCTTGAATTAAATTAGGAATAAAAGTGTGATTCCACATCACATGACAACTTGTATTAGTTAACTAAGTTAATTTGACTTATTTGTCTTAGCTAATTTGAGTTGAGAGTCTAACTTGAGTCATGTAGAGTGTTTCCTATTTTATAGGAGCCATGACTGAGTTTATTTTGACTTGTAATTAATTAATTCAGATTATTTGAGTTAAAGTCAGTTAAACTAGTTCCAACTGATGGAGGAACTAGTAGGATATCAGAAAATTGGGTGTTTCTTCATGTGGTCAATTAGTTAACTGATGATTTGCTCATAAATAACTCATGCATGTCAAATCTGAGAGTTAATCAAATGACATTGTAGTTCATGGACAATGTACTATTAGTTGTATAATTATCTGAATTGTACTGTGGTGCATTAAGTCATAGGAAGGGCTGTGAGGATTGTGCAATTTTAATTGAGGAATTTCCATAATTAATAGGGGTATATTCCCAAGGAAATAATGCAACGAAATATGGATTTTGGCAATTGATCAGGTGATCAAATTTTTACTCAAAAATGAAAGTGTCCATAACTTATTGAATCTATTGCCAAATCAAAGTCTTTGTCATTCTGAATCCAACAATGTTCATTTCACCTCAATCTAGCAGTAGATTCTCAAGTTATCGCTCACTGACTATTTTCTCAAACATGCAAACAAGTGGAAAATTAGGTGTTGACTGTGTTTTTTGGGTTTTTTAGGGCTAATGGCAGGGTGCCACTTAGCCTCTCCAGGTTGCTCAAAATTTGACTGTGTTTTGATTGGTGGGTTCGTGGCCAATGGGTGGAAGCCACGTGGGGTGGTGGTGGGTAGCCACATGGCCTCCTACCAGAGGTAAAAAATTATGGTCAAGAGTCAGATGGACACCATAGGGATCGAAAAAGAGACCTCCCACTCAATATCAAGATCCTTACCAACATGTCGCTCTATGGTCGTTGTTAAAGATAGGCCAAAACCCATATATAAAGTTCATGTGCATTGCAATTGGGGAAAGGGGCCAAGGCTAACTGCTAGCCCTCAAGCGCCCCACATCAACATGACTATAGGCAAGGAGCGCCAAGGCTAGGGCTTAGCTCTGGCCCAAGGTCTCTTTTCCCATGACAATACCCCATAGGTCTGCAGAGATAACCATGAAAGTGCTAACATGTAAGGGTGCTATGTTTAGAGACCAACCCTTGGTCGTTTGACAAGCATATGCCTAAGGCGGGGCGTAGAGGGTGCTTGGAGAAAAGGTGCTTCGACGATGAGCCAACACATGGTATTTTGACCCTTATATGACCATAAACATGGAGCTACAAGGAGGTAATCTATCGACGTTGATATGTGGGTGTCACCCAGGTCCGATGGACCTCCTCTGACCCCGACGCCCAAATATTGGGAGCCCGACAGGAAGGGCGGGATGTTAGCTCGAACCTCAGCCCCGTGGCGCAATATAAACATTTACCTGACTTCTAAGGGGCTAGGTTGGCAGGGGTAGGCATTAAGGCCCAACTCATGGTGTTATTTGCCCATCGAACCTAATTTTTCAGTCTCAAGGTGTTAGAGGCTAATTTAATGGTATGATAAAATGCATGGGGGGAGGGCCAAAATGTGGCTCTGTTAGCGATTTTTGGGGTGGATTTGTAGGATAGTTAGCCAATAGGGAAAATTTTTAAGATGGTTAACAGTCAAGTTCATGAGAGAGCTTGGAAAATCATAAATCTTTGAGTTTTTATCCAAATTGAGATTGGAAGGAGGCTGCTTAGGACTTTTTGGATGTTATGAAACAATTGGTAACCTCTAATTTTTTATTTGACTATATCTATGGAGTATTTTTGCGGGTTTGATACTAAAAGTGTATGGATGCGTTAGGGCTTGGAAGTAGTTCTGGGAGGTATTTGGGCATGTAGAAGAACTTGTAGGGGTAATCTCACTTCCAAAAGGCTACTGCAACATCTATAACCACCAGTGTTCAACTTGGGTTCAAATTATATTACCATGAAGTTTTGATTAGGTTCTTCAATGTGTAATTGAAGGGTTCACGTGATGTTTTTAGCTCATTTTAGTTGATTTCTCATCTTTGTAGGAGATGTTTTAAGTTGTTATTGTTGTGAGAGTTCTTTGTAGCAGAACATTACATTGTAGGGATAATTTCCACATATTTACCTACAACAAATGTTTATGTAATTCAATGATACTGAATATATGAGTTGCCTAGTCATGTTGACAGTCCTAGAGATGTAGCATAGGAGGGGTGAACTCCATAAATGAACCTTATTATCTTGCTCTTATTTATGCCTGCATGGATTATGTGTCGTTATGTTCATTATGTTAAATTACATATGAATATTGATTCATGATTTGAAGAGTCATTGTAAAACATGTTGTTTCAAGGCCCATTTTTAAACTTGCAAAGCACTGACACGGTCCTAAATTTTATTTTATTTGATTTTGGAAAAGAGGAAGAAATCACCTAATCCAATTTCAAATCAATTTGGTATCAGAGAACCAATTGACTAACTTGAAAGAATGGGTAGAAAAAGTAAATCTCAAAGAGCTAGAGGATTAGAATTTTTCTCTTTGGATGGAGAACATAGAATTGAAAGGGTTGTTAGATATAGATTGTTGGGCACAGAATCCCCCCCACAGCATGTTTTGGGGCTCAAATCCCATGTTTTGGGACAATTGTATTGTAAAACTCCGTGAATTGTGGGCACGGAGTGCGAAGTATAGGTTGAGTCATAGGGTTGTCTGCCCTAAGTTTTGTAATCTAATGTAATGTCATGTCAGCCTACCCATGGTCCACGGACCATGGGATTGTATAAAGAGAGTGAGGCATAAGTTGTAAAGAAAGAAAAAGAGCAAATATGGGAGATAGATGAGTACGAGTGGTTCAAGAATAGGGTAAGAGACTAAGTTTATTAGGTCATAGTAGTAGGAAGAGGCTCTGCAGCTGAGTGCACAGGGGGAGTCAAGTTTGTAACCAAAGAAAGAGAATAATAAAGAGAATTTTTATCTTAATTTCATGTATCTGCTCTTGGGTTGGCATTTACTGATATGACTTGCAATTACACTGTTTACTTACTGCGCACACTGGTATGAATGATTTATTTTGCTAAGAATACTTTATACATACAAATAAGCTAAAGTAATCAATCAATATCAGGTTACTAGTAAGAATTTGGGTGATAATATTGTTCAGCTCCCGAGTAGGGCTGGGCAAAGGCAACAGCTTAGGCTGCGAGGTAAGGGTAAGTGCACGCAGCAACAGTCATGTAGGATTGAACCACAGACCACTTGAAATCATCAGACATCCCCAGGGTGTAGAAACCTAGTTCTAGCACCCTCCCATACTACTTCGGGTGAGACCTTAGTTCATGCTCCACGGACTGTTGCCGAAAGGGCTAGTAGTACCGGGATTTGTTTCACTAAATCACCTTCGAACCTGGGTCAAGCCCCAACAAGCCAACAAATGGTTCTGTTTCTAGGACTGGGATCTACATAAGGGATGTCTGATGTTGTGCCACTGGAATTAAATAAAGAAAGAAATTGAAGGGTGGTTGGACAAGAAGATTCATGAGTTCATGGCATAGGAAAATAGAAATCCGTGAGTATCAAAGGAACAATGGTTGGAGTGCTACTTATATATGGAAATACATGAAATTTTCTTTGTGTCCTTTCCCTCTGAGTTGTATGAGTGGATCGCGAAGCTAGTAGACAGTTAGGGAAAGTGTAGGCTCGACAAACCAATTGTGTGGACTCCTGAATTGGTGCACAGACTAGAAGCTTCGAAAGAGAAGCTCGAATGTGTTGTGGACCACTGGCTTGATCGAATTATAAGAGGATTTATCACTGAGTTCGCAGTAGACACGACAGTCAGTTACAGTGAGGAGGAATGACGTTTCCTCAAAGGACCGCGAGGTAAGTACATTGAGCCTTTGAATACTTGGATTAAAATGCTACTGTGTGAGAAAAGGGTTATGTGAATACATTGATGTTGGGGGCAACGCGAAGTGGAAGGATCTATAGAAACAAACATAACGAAGAATTACAGATTAGTCCCTTGATTTCACATATGCAGGAAAGCATGGAGGAGCTCGCGAGGGTTTCCCCAAGGAGCGCGATCAGTTTGATAAAACAACGATTTCCGTGCATACCACCTCCACCTACACCACCACCAGTTTCATCATCTTCACCTCCAACTTCACCCACACCACCTCCGCCACCATCACAGTTTAATATGGTGAGTGCGATAAAATTGATGGTATTTAGGGGAGTAGGAAACGAGGATTCGGACCAATTTTTGTTCATGGTAAAAGCTGTATGGGAAGTGCAAGGAGTCACAGATGATAATAGCAAGAAGGCAACACTAGTTAACGCATTACAGGATCGTGCATTGACATGGTACATCAAGAATTCTAATGACCATCCAAACGTAGGGATCACAGATATCTAGAATGCGCTGAATAGGGAATTTAGCAGGCCAAAGTTAGAAACACAATCAATCATTGGGTTTAAGGAGATCGTGATGCTCCCAGGCGAGACCCCCTAGGATCTGGACCAGAGACTAAAGGGTATGATTCGCGAAGCCAACATGACATTGATGGATGGACATCACCACGCATGGTTTGTAGCATCACTAACACGGAACTTAAGGACGATGTTGTCACAGCAAAAACTTTCCACCCAGGTCGAAGCTTTAGAGATGGCAATGAGATTGCATGAGACCCCTATACAAGACCCTGGTCTGGGAGTCCAACAAATCCACGCACAACTGCAAAATCTGTGTCTAGATATGTAGAGCTTAAAACAGGACAGGACACCATGGCTAGAGGCGCGCGAGGAGGTATGGTGCATAAAATGCAAAGGCCAAGGGCATGACAAGGACCATTGTCCCGTCTTCGCGAACTACTTGTCAGGAGGAGGGATGATGCCATTAAGACCAGTGGCGCATGCAAGACCAAGATCGGTGCCTGCATTACGGTGCACGATCTATTAGATAGGAGGAAAACACACTACAAATAATTTTCATCTATTGAAGAAGTATACGCAGACGTCCCATCAATTGTTTGTAATTTCTATAGGTCGGTAGGCCATGATGAACGCACTTGCAGAAGCTAGGAATGATGTGCACTAGATTTTAGGGGCGCGGTTGAGGTTGAGGTGGAATGGGACCAGGAACGGGTTGCAAACAACTAATTTGTTACAATTGCAGAGGGCCAGGACATTATGCCCGCGATTGTACAAACCCAACAAGGACAACATGTTTGTAATGTACTCAGTTTGATCACGAGGAAGAGGACTATCCTACATTAATAGCAAGACTGCGAAAAAGGGGTACTTCAGCCCCCTCCAACTTAGAATTTGCAAATGATGAGATCTGAGCCACGCGAAGAGGACTTGAATGTAAAAATTATGCTCAGGAGTGGTACGACCATTGGTGAGGACAGAGGTAAGTAGTTAGAAGAAAGTGCGTGGGTTCACAAGGCTCCTACAAAAAAATCCAAATTTGATTTAGAACACGCGAAGGAGACATTTATGGAAGCTAATAAGAGCTTCGCGGAGGCCTCCACTTCTGATAGTAAGGATCAACTAGAACCAGGGATGGATCCTTCAATGCTCACTACCTTTCTGGAGACATGCATGAAACTGTTATGCAACAGTAAGGCAGTAAAAGGGCTAGAAAAACTTATCACTAGGTGCGTGGGGTTAGGAGAACCGTGGGTGGTCTAAAACTTGGAAAGCATGCATTGTGCAGAGGAAGGGAAATGAGGTTTACTGCATAAATCGACGAGTATGAAATGGATCAAGTAATCTTGGATCTCAGATCAAACATGAATGTACTACCAAAAAAAACATGGGAACGCATGGGTAGACCCGCACTACAATGGTCTCCTATTTAGTTATGAATGGTGAACCAACAAAAGATATTGCCCATGGGAAGATTGAAAGGGGTGACAGTAGATATTGAAGGTGCGAGCACGAGGCAGATTTTGAAGTAATAGAGATTGTTGATGACACTAATCCCTATCCTGTTCTATTAGGAGTAGATTGGGCCATGGATATGAACGAAGTCATAAATTTGATGAAGCAGAAAATGATCTTTGAAAACAAATCACTATGCGTAGTAGTATCGCTAGATCCATCCGAAGGAGCACAATACACTAAACCAGTGTGTGATGATGATAGTAATGTTGATCTCGATTATATCTATAAGATAACCGTGCGAGAAGAGGATTGGGTGAATATAACAAAAGATGGTAGGTTTTCATGGGAGCACAATAGCTCCTGCACTTTGGATTCGGATGAAGAAGTAGAATGATGGCAGAATCAGTTACACGAGGTAACCACACTCAATTCCAACATGATGATAAGATCACTACACTGTGTAACAACAGAAGCAAGGGATCTGCCTATATATGATGGGTTTACAACGGTGGATGAATTCCTGAAAAATTTGAAAGCGCAGTACCAGAACAATAGCGGTTCGGTGCTTTGAAGTGGGCATTGTGTGCAACGCCTGCATAATGGTGGGTTACATATCAAGGAAGTTTTGAGGATTGGTGCATATGTAGAAGGATGATGCACCAATGATTTGGGAAACCATAGACATGGCTAGTAGAAAAATATGACAGATGAGATGATCCACACACACACCTCACGAAATGGACCAAGGTCTATGGGAAGAGCCACAGCCTGAATGGGTACATTTATTCTATCATACCCTGGATGTCATACCCATGAATTGGTATACTGAGACAAAGCTCCGCCATGGTATGAGAAAATGGGATATCTGGCGCGAGGGATTTTTGTTAACTTTCATGTTTGAATATCATTGGTTAGATACGGTTGACGATGCGCTACAACCAGTAAAAACAACTATCTTCACATTACCCTAGGAGTCAATGAAAGCACTTCAATGAGCATGGGTGACACAGTTGTGTTGTGTGCTAGAATGTTATAACATAAATGTTGAGAATGATGATGAGGACCCACAAAATATTAACATTTCAGAAATGGAAGGCTGTCATGAGATTCGAGGACCATCACTCGAAGACCCTGATATCACCGCGCCGCTAAATATGAAGCAGGTAAACATTGGAATGGAGGCGGAGCCAAAGTACGCAACGCTTGGGGACTATTGGGACGATGCCTCAGTGGATAAGGTCACTGAGTTACTCCACGAATACCAAGACTTGTTCCCGACCAAAATTACAGACTTAAAAGGGATCGTTGGCGACTCAGGGATGATGAAGATCACCCCGAAACCCGACGCAAAGCCAGTTAAGAAGCGACCTTACCACTTGAATTCGAATTATAAAGAAAAGGTCCACAACGTATTAGACAAAATGCTCATAGCATAAATTATTGAACCGATGGAAGAATATTACTAAGTGAGTCCTATGGTAGTACATGAGAAAAAATAGAAGGGTGAAATTAGAATATGTGTGGACCTCAGGGAGCTGAGCAATGCATGTGTACACGATCCATTCCTGACACCATTCACAGATGAAGTACTGGAGAATGTTGGCGGTCAGGAAGCATACTCATTCATGGATGGGTTCTTAGGGTACCATCAGATCAAGATTATGCTGGAAGATAGGAGTAAAATGACCTTCACAACAGAATGGAGCTTCTTTCAATACACCGTTATTCCATTTGGACTGAAGAACGCGCTAGCTATATTTTTGTGCATCATTGTGGCTATGTTCAAAGAATACATCCACAAGTTCTTGGAGGTCTATCTGGATGATTAGACTATTTTTGGATTAGTTAAGTGCCATGTAGCAAGCCTACGCTTGATGCTGGATACTTGCCACTGACACCAGATTGCATTGAACCTTAAGAAGTGCACATTCGTTGTTCCTTTTGGAAACCTGCTGGAACATGTGGTCTACAAACAATGACTGATGGTGGACCCTATGAAGATTTTCATTATTCTAAACTTGGAAGCACTGCAAAGTGCTAAACAATTATGTGCTACTTTGGGGCACACTAGATAGTATAGGAAGTTCATCAAAAGTTATGCCCAAATAATAGCGTCGATGGAAAAGCTATTAAAAAAGGATGTTACATATTGCTAGAACGATGATTGCATGAAGAGTTTGGATGTCCTGAAGGGGAAACTGGCCTCTGCTCTAATCCTGGTATTCCCAAAATGGGATGTGGAATTTCATGTACATGTTGATGAGTCGTGTATTGGGCTGGGAGCTGTACTCACACAAGAGGGCATGGAAGGCATGGATCACCCAATCATGTTTTCAAGTCGAATATTGTCCAAAGTAGAAAAGAACTATTCCACCACCGAGCATGAGGGGTTGGCAATGGTGTACGCGCTCCAGAAATACCGACACTATTTACTCGGAGGACATTTCAAGATGTATACCGACCATTCTATGTTGAAATACATTGTGAATAAGCATGTGTTGGGGGGGCACATATGCCAATGGCTCTTACTATTTTAAGAATATGATTTTTAGGTCATAGTCAAGCCGGTACGCTTAAACACAGGACCAAATCACTTATCATGAATTGAGACGGGCGAAGAGCCAATGAATTTGGAAGAGGTACTACCTAATGCACAACTCTTTGTAGTACGTGTCACGGATGAAAACTTCGAAGATATACTCCATTTTCTAACAACAGGGACTGTGTCAAAGGAATACTCAGTCCAATAGAAGAAGGAATTAGTGGTGCGCGTGACAGACTTTTCTATCATCGTAGAACACCTCTACAAAATGGGCAATGACGAGATATTGCGAAGATACGTACCTGAATTTGAATGAGGTCAAATCCTCATGGAAGCACATGGGGGTGCTGCAGGAGGACACTATGCAGGACGCCTGACCGCACTGAAGATTCTTCGCACAGGGTTATGGTGGGAAACCCTGCACCAGGATTCGAAAGCGCACTGTAAGGCCTGCGATATATGCCAAAGGACTGGAAAACCATCATGAAGGGATGAGATGCAATTAAATCCACAAATGACACTACAATCATTTGAGAAATGGGCAATTGACTTTGCGGGACTGATTAAACCTCAGGGAAAGATGGGTGCATGCTACATCATCACCGCGATGAAGTACTTGACACGATGGGCGGAAGTGCATCCGATCAAAGACTGCACGACCGCTATGGCTACAAAGTTTTTGTTCAAAAACGTGTTGACATGATTTCGCTATCCAAAAATCTTAATGAGTGATCGCGTAACACATTTCCTGAATGAAATCGTCAGCATGCTCATAGAAGAGTTCCAGGTGTATCATCAAAAACGTACACCGTACCACCCACAAGCTAATGGGATAGTAGAAGCATTCAAAAAAATACTGGAGACTGTGCTGACCAAAGTATGTAACGTGCAACAAATTGATTGGGGCCTATGCGTCCTACCATATTATGGGCTTATAGGACAACGTGCAAGAAATTGATACGACAGACACGTTTTCAGTTTGTCTATGGCACATAAGCTGTCATGCTAATGGAATACATCATACCTAGTCTACAAATAATAGTGCTCTGTTGATGCCTCGAAAATCAGGTCTACAACAAGGGGGGTACCCACCTGGTCCGGACCTTGGTTAGCAGTTCCTTTTTCGTTTGGTATACTGGGTCAGACTAGGGATATGGGATAAGTTTCCCAATATATGTGTGTGTGTGTGTGTGTGAAGAATTTATATTTCCCTTTCTAAAAGTTCCTATGTGAGATGCTCTAATTCTAACTCTAATCTAATAACATGAAAATTGTATTCTAATAAGCAGAAATATCTAAGTCTACACTAACTCGGGGTTTAATCCTTCTGATATGTGACCTAAAATGATTTCAGATAACAATTTATAAGAAAGATCATTCAACTGTTATGAGAAAAGAATTCAATAAGGATAAACCACTTCGTACAAAAAGTTAGATGAAATAGTTGTGAAAAACATATCACATAATAAGCTAGTCATATATTAAGAATAAATAAATAGCTATCACTGTAAAAAAGTGCCAAATGATACCTCAAGCATTCACACATCAATATATAAACAACTAAACATGAATATCACTTTTAACACAAAGGCAGAAATAGTTAAGAGATAGAAGTACCATTTATAACTAGTCCTACTCATGAGCTTCAAGTGATAATGATTTATATCTTCTTAATCCAACATCCACTAAGAGTACATAAGTGCAACATCAGTAGCAGATATTAAATGCAGGTATCAATAAATCCTGTTCCATTCGTTCATCAAAACCTCCTCAGAGGGTACAAAAGTGCATGTTCTGGGGATAATTTTTTGACAAATTTCAGGACCCTTATCTAAATGCATGAGAAGGGTTTAAATACTACTAACTAAATCTAAAACTAACTTATTACAAAAATGTAGGATGCGGTTTAAATGATCATTCTCATTTCAGGCAAAACTAAAGCAAAATTAAAACTAAAACTCAATCTAAAATTAAAACTACTAACTATTTATGTATCTAATCCTTGAAATCGCACGCATTTAGCATTTGCTTGAGAAGAGTCGACTGGCTGACTTCCGATTTTAGCTGTGTTGAGAAAACAGAATCGGCAAGAGTTGGTGCCATCTTCTCGGTAGAATTGATGATACACTTGAGAGTTATGCACTAGCTGTGTGGTTTTACCAAGTACATCCAGTACTAATCCCAATTCAACTTGGTTAACCTTTGGATTCATTCTGCCTTTTCTTGAGCCTTTTGTCTCCATTCTACTTGTAGTTACAGTACATATGTACATACCATATTGAAGATGTTTCAGACAATTACTACTGGTTTTATGATTCAAGTTTTATATTTTTCCTCTATCGTTGCTTTCTTACGAATTTATGGGCTTACAGGTGACTGAGCAATTAGAAGCCTTCCTTTTCCAGAAGTTTTGCTCAGTGATGCGCTAATCACGCATCGGAAACTGCCTCCGTTTCTTGATCTGGGCTTCCCTGGTGTGACTTTTTTTTGCGGATATAAAGCTCAAACTTTGTAAAAATAATGATTTCGTAAGCTCTTGACCATGAATTTTAAATTGTCTATTTTTGATATCAGTGTTGTCCAGTATCCATTTAATCATGTTTGTGTATGGGAGAATTTTAGGTCTCGCTGCTATCCTGTGTAAGAACGAACAAGCTAAATCTATAATGGATGCCTTAGAAGAATTATGTGAGCCTGAAGTAGTCTCAACCTCCATTACTCTGGGATTTTCTTCCTCAATTAGATTATACATGCCTTCCCAAGTAGAAATACCAGCATCTCTGTTATAGGCGGTGTCTGTATACAAGGGCGCCATTTCTTTCTCCTCCAAACTCTGGGTTTTTCCTTTCTTTCCCATGATATCCTGCGTATTGCTTTGTATCGTTCTCTGCTCTCCGTTCCTGCAATTTACAAGTGAAGTGAGAATAATGATAAGAAAAGGTGATGGGAAAGCTTTAAATGTTGAATAAGTATAAAATATACCACCTTACGTGAAATGGTTCTTTCGATAAGCATGAAACCCTATTTCATTAATGATCAAAAACTAACTCATTAATTAGCATTAAAGTGCATAACCAGGTCTCGGTTTATGGAAAATACTTTTTTGAAGAACGAGCCCGAAAGATTTGCGATGAAGTGATTTTGTGATTTTCTTCGCAATATCGCAGATCACAACATCGCATAATCGCAACATCACAAGGTTGCTACTTCTCTATATCACATTATTGCATTATCGCATTATCACAGTATCGCAATATCACAATATCATAGTATCGCAGTATCACAATATTGCAGTATCCCAGTATCTTAATATCACAGTATCACAATATCGTAGTATTGCCATATATGACAATTTTTGTTAATCTGTTTCCTGCGAAATCTGATTTTCGATATGTGCAATCGCATATCGGAAGTTTAAAGTTTTTCAATGTAAGCAGTCTTTGATGCATGCAATGCGATATATGTTTGTAGTCCCATATCGCGATCTCGCAATCTTGGAATTTGTCTTGCAAGGAGGTATCCATGATCTTTTCGCGATGCAATATTTCCTAACGAAATATCCTACTTTGTCATTAAACTTAGGATTTTTAGATTTTTCAAGGAGATTTTCCTAAGTTTATGATGGTAAATTTTATTAAAAAGGAAATTCAAGCACTAATTAATTTTTAAAATTTTGACTAAGGGTCGCCACTTATTTAGTATTAGGAATAACACTAAATAAGAAGGGGGGTTGTTTATGGCCACAAAAATTGGTGATTCACTTGGAAGAACCAATTATCTCTGCTTGTCTTCTGAATTTTCTAAACTTCCAAAACAGAAAATTTTTCAGAAAATTAAACTTTATTATAGAAAGACAAAGTACGTTATGCTTTTTACCTGTCAATGATATTTTGTTTCTTCTATTTTCAACTTTGATTATTTACTCCCTCAAGCTAGTCTTTGTATCTACATCATTCATTACATGGTTTATAAAGATAAAAACAAAGCCTTCTCTATAAATTAGTTTTGAATATGCTCATTTGTCGTAGGCAGAGCCTCTGCTACCAGCAGGGGTTTATAGCCTCGACAGGGTTACCTGTTACCCAGCAATGATCCTGTATCCTACTTAGAGAAATTTACAACTTTCAAAGAGAAATCCATATCCACACTTATTGCTTTCATTTTTCTTTTTTACCCTTAAAGAACAATGTCTTGGTTTGGTAGCCAATTTATGACACAATCATTCACTGATTTATGGCTTTGTTGAACAAGTTCACTGGTGATGAGACCCCTTGTCTTTTGATTGCAACAATCTTAAGTCATTGCCCTGTTGTGGTATGCAGTATTGGCAAAGTCAACAAGCTATAATATCTATGATCATGATAAGTCGACTCTTGATGAGACCTCTTACTGTTTAAGTTAAAGTGCATCATTGGATCATTCCCTGAACATTGCAATTTCCTAGGTGGGGAGGAAGTCATTGTTTCCTTAAGATAGCTCTGGACTACAATAGTAGAGTTTTTGGAAAGAGCTTTTCTACAGAGAATTTTCATTTTATTATTGATACCTTTCATTGGACTGATACAAAACAATTTCTCACTAAAGGTTTCTTTTCATCAAAATTCACAAAGTTGAAACTAGTGTCATTTCTAGGCGTAGAGTCTTTAACTGTATCTTTCAATAATAACGATCAATTTTCTAAAATAATTCTATTTATACAAGTGAAAAAACAAAATGTAAAAGAGAATTTGTGTCTTTTTCATGAATTCCTAAACATAACCATTTACAACTAGTTTTATTAGGAAACTAAAACAACTACTCTACAAAAATATAAGAATGATCTCCTATGGAAAGTATTTTTTGAGGATCTGTGCATTAACAGGTAAAGAATCTCTTTTTCCTATTAAATCCTGTAACATAAAAGTAGACGGACCTATAGCTTCTACGATTTGAAAAGGGCCAAGCCACATTCGTTGAAATGTTGTATGTTTCCCTTTTTCCTCAAGAGCCTTGTCCCATTTTAAAACTAGATCTCCCATCCGAAAATCTTTTCTGGATATCATGTTTGAATCAAAAGAGGCTTTTACTAAAGCTTGATGATGAGTGTGAGTTATCTTGGCCTTTTCTCGTATCATATGATATCAACATATAATGAATCAACATCGTTTAGGCTTACCTCGTATATTTGTATCTTTATAGATGGAATTTCAGACATTAGCGATGCTTCAGACAACATTTTGCAAAAGCCTTAACCTTTTACAATACATGCTCGTCTGATTTCTAAGTCATATTCCTATAAGGCAGTAACCCAATTGGCTCTTTTCTCACCCACATCCTTCTGTACTAGAAGATTTCTTACCGTTGGAAACGGTACTATGATTTTTGTATGTGTTTTGAGTAAAAAAGGTTTGAAATATTTAATTTCTTTGAAAACAAAATAAGCTTGTTTATCCACATCTGAATAATTTAACTCAGCTCCTTGTAAATTGGAACTGAAAAAAGAAATTGGGGCTTCTACCTTTTCTTGATTTTCTTGAGTGAGTATTGCAGCATATGATCTATCAGAGGCAAATGTATATAAAATAAAAGGATCAGAAAAATTTGGAGTTGCTAAAGATGGAGCATTGACAATTGCTTGTTTGATCAGATTGAATGCTTCATGTTCATCTTGTCCCCATTTAAATTTTGAGTCTTTTTTAATCATTGCTTGTAAAGGAGACACGATTCTTGAAAAATATGGAGCAAATCTCTTTACAAAGTTAATCTGGCCAAGAAAATATTGCATGGCTTTCTTGTTGTGAGGTAGGGGTATTGCGGAAATCTCCTTGATTCTGTTAGGATCAATGTGAATTCCAGATTTTGACACTATGAATCCGAGAAGTTTCCTTCACTTAATGCGAAAAAGGATTTTTTCGGGTTAAGTGAAATTCCATACCTTTGACAACGTTGGAAGATTTGTTTTAAATCTCTAAGATGATTGTTTCTTTTCTTGGAATATATAGTTATATCATCCAAATAGATTACCACTGATTTATTAACTAACCACTTGAATGCATTGTCCATAGCTCTCTGGAATGTGGCACCAGCGTTAATCAGACCAAATGGCATCTTTTGATATGCGTATGTGCCCCATTTAGTTCTGAATGTGGTCTTTAATTGGTCATCGGGATGTACTAACACTTGATTGTATCCTGAGAATCCATCCAAGAATGACATTAATTCTGAGCTCGCGACTACCTGCAATGTTTTTTCCATGGGAGGCAAAGGAAAAATATCCTTTTGACGGGCTTGTTATAGACACTTTTGGGAACTACAACCCCAATCATAAATGTCCATAAAACAAGGGCTCCTAAGTCCCTAAAAGTGTTGTTTCATACCCTAAAGGAACAAGGTCAGCTGATTACATCATCTCCTAGAAGTTCTCCACAGAAAACTGCTCAGAACTGGTCAAGGTTGGACCATATAGACTACCCAATGCAGAGGGTGTGATGCATCCCACTTGCTCAGTGAAAAAGGGTGTGATGCATACTGAAAAGCCCTTCTGTAGGGTGCGATGGGAGAGAGTGGACAAAGGGCAGAGACAGTTTGCGAGGTGGATGATCATGGAATCTTCCAGAAAATTCTCCTGTGACACTTGCCTCTCTGAATTTGCCCAGGGATGAGTAAGAGATCATCAATCTCCAAGTGAATCAAGAACAGTATCAGAGAGAGGACACTTATCAAAATCCCAGAAGTTGATTCACCCCCCTGCAATCATCTATATATGGATCCCTCATCCAAGAGATCCAGAGGCTGGAATTTTGTATCTTGTAAGGAAGTGCTGTTGGTTTCTTGGTGGAACATCATAGTGTTGGGTGATCTAAGCTTTTCATGAGGTGAAAGAAGGGCTTTCATGCTGGAGGATGATGCTGGGTTAGAACAATTGGTTGTAATCCTCTTTTTTATTCTTGATATTAATAAAGCTATTCAAGTTTTCCTCCACATTCTTGTATGTTTGATGATATATGCATTTGTGCGGTCAATATATATCTGGTCCTATATTGTTTATGATTTAGTACTCTATTCTTTGATAGAATTATGTTGCTTCGATTCCACAGGTGCTCTTTGAAGTTGGGTAGACGAAGGAGAAGTGACAAGGATTTGTCATAAGGGAGAGGAACCGAGCAAGGAACCAAGCGCAAGACTGAGGTTGGTGTCCTTCATTCCCCTCTTATCTACTTCTCATAAAGGAAAACGAAAGTGGTTTTAGTTTGTTTGTTTCTAAGATAGCTACCAGTCTTAGTGGGACTAGCAGCTCCAAGTGGACACTAGATTTCCTGATAAAAAAATGGTGACTCCACAGGGAAGCGAATAGATTGTTTGTTTCTCTATATTTGATTGTTTTATAAACTTACAGACAGAGCCTGAAGTCAAGCCAGCTAGCCTTCGAACTGCATTTGCTATGCAAGTGCAAAGTATACCAATGCTACTTCAATCTATCTCTAGGTTTTGTTTATAAAGTGAACAGTCGATTTTCAAACCTTCTAATTGCCCTAGTGGTGGCTCTAGTAGCCTCATTGGATCAGCCCCTGTGATTTCTATTTACTGTACATCACTTGCTCGGCCCAAATCCCTGAACTGAGCTGCAAACTGTGACCCAGAACCCAGTTGAAGTCTCGTCCCTAGACCATCGCACCTTCTACTCTTGGGAATCTGGATGCATCGCACTTCCCATGTGCAATAGGTGCGCTGCATCGCACTTTCCCTGTGTTACATGTGCGCTAATCAAACAATACCACTTCTGCTCTCAGTTTTTGGTTTCCGTGTTCACTCTTTTCAGCTCTATTCAGGAGTTTTGTTGTCTTTGATCAATATACCACTGTGGAAACCCCCTTCCTTTCCATAATTTTGCCTCCATTGTGCAAAGAACTGTGAATGTTTTTATGTATTGTGCGACATTTTTAGTTCTCTTTTACAAAGAAGTAGCATAATCAAATTGTCGTCTTTTGATTTGAAAGTGTCACAAGTGTCGTTTTCAGTCAAAGGAAAGAATTCTATTGTTCTTGATGGTCGATTATACAGTTACTTTTTTATTTTATTTGAATTAGTAGTTTTTCATGTGTCGAAAGCAGTTTTCAATTCAAAATAGCAAAGTGTCGTCATTATCTTCCTTTCATTTTTGAATAGAAACTTGTTAGTATTGTCGCTTTGAAAAGATAATTCAAATTTGTACTTAGCATTCTTCTTGTCGTTCACACATTAAGAAAGCTAAAAACAAATACATGCATGTCCATTTGCATTTAGACTGCTTGTTGGTTTGATTTAGGACAGTGCATCTAGTGTGTGCTCTCTACTCTATGTTGAAAGAATATCATCTCTCTTTCTTTAGTAGCTAGGATTTTCATTGCAGAAAGAAGATTAAATGATTGTTTATCATCTTAGATTGCATTTTAGGAATTATATCTACATCACATAGTGAACCTTAAAGTAAAATTTCTTAAGAAAGATCAACTGTAAAATAAATTCAATGAACATAAAAACGCTTTGGAACCTAACACACAACATTTAGAAGTCTAGGCTAGAGACGCATTCCGACGTCATAAAGCCTGGTAACTGTCGTTTTCATTGTTGGTTGGACGATTCCTCCTCTTTGAGATGACAAGTGCCAGTACGGACTTGTGCTCCCACGTACTGTCAAGTATATATTTGGAGACCACAATAGGCTATATCCTTTATCCATAGGAAGTTGTGTCTGCTGCCCTATCGATCACAATGCACTCAACACAGCATTCGGGAAGATTGACTGCCGCACTGTAAAAAGTATTCTGCAGTTTTTCAGTTGGTCTGGTAATCCCTCTATCTAGATTTCCAGAGTAGTCTCTTTCCTTCCTTTTCAGACTCCTTAAAGGAAAAGGTCCATCTCAGCATTTGTCACTTCAGGCTCATTGAAAATCGAAGGCGACTATAGTCATATTTTGTTTTTTCTCGACTCTTAAAAGTTGAAAAAACAAGTTGTTTCAAAGCGTCTAAAATTTATTTTAATCGGAATAATATCACCATTCCTACGTTGGTCTTAGGTCGAGAAAAATGGAGCCCACCAACCAAGGATTTCCCCTTGGAGGAAATCCTAGTCCTTTCTCCTCTTGGGGAGATGTTGGTGCACCTCATATGGCCACATTGTCACTTCTAGGATTGACAATTGGCTTGCCAATATGGATCTTCTCGACCTTCATCGTTTAGAACATTGTGATTCCTGAACAATCGAGTCAACAACTGGATGATACTAAAGTTACCCCCCAACCTTCTATTTCATCCGATTCTCCCTCTCCTCCTTCCTCTTCACTTGATAAAGCTGGTAAGGCCAAAAATCAAGTAACCAAGAAGGAGAAGAAGGGGAAGAAGAAGAAAGAGAAGAAGAAGAAGGAGCCGTAGGAAAAAAGGGATAACCAGGCATCATCTAGTGAAAATCCACACACTGCACCTTCCAAGCCTAAATCTCCATGTGTTATTTGCAAAGGAGACCACTATCATCAAGATTGTCCTTGCATCCCTCGGATCTTAAGGGACTCGTCTCCTCGTTTTCACAATCCGGTGTCATCAACCTCTGAAGATCATGTTGAAAGTACACCATCAACTAGTGAAAGCGAAGCATCTAGATAGAAAAGGAAATGTAAATTTCCTTGTAAACTGTGTGAAGGCGATCACATCGTCCACCATTGTCCCTTCCTAGATGAAGCTAAAAGAGTCTTGGGTGACCTTCCTGCTTCACCTCTACAGCTTCCTCCTAGATACAAGAAACTCTTGCCGATTCCATCACTAGTTGAAAATCCGACCGACACACCATTGTGGTCGGTCAAAGCATATGTCATTGAAGATAATCTCCTGAATGCATACCAGACGAAAGTCAAGAGGTTGAGGTGGCAGTCGACTCGGTCTTGTCTTTGGAAGGTCCATCTTTAGATGACACAATCACCGAAGAGAATGAGAATGACACCGTTCAAATTCTTTTCGTAAACACAGACTCCAATGAACATGGGGGCAATCTACCCATTCCTTTACCGCAGGAAGGAAGTTTGTCAGAGTCATAACCGGCTGTCTATTCGGTCCCACCTCCAAGCAACCTAGTCATTTCCTTCGATTGGAATCTACTAGGTAGACCCTGTGTACCGGCTAATGTGCCATTCCAAGTCATTGTACAAGCCTACAAAATGATCATGGTTGGTACCATCATAGATGAAGGGGCTTCTGTGAGTATCCTTTCCTCAAATTACTTGGGAAGCGCTTGGTTCGCCATCGCTTCTACCTGAAATGAGAAATCTGATAGGCTTCGACAAAGGAACCAATCGACTGTTAGGGATCCTTCCCAATGTGCCCATAACGTTGAGAAGGAAAACCATTTACATTATTGTAATGGTAGTCCGATGACCTCTAGATTGTAATCTACTCCTTGGACATGACTATATTTATAGCATGGGATCCATTGTCTCCTCACTCTTTAGAGTAATTTGTTTTCCGCATGAAGGCTTAATGGTCAAGCTCGTAGACCAGCTTTCGTTCCTCGACTCACACATAGCTAATAGTCAAATTCCATCCCTAAATGGTCTTTTCACGCAAGGAATTCTCATCAATCTCTAGTCTGTCCATCTGAAGAGCGCGAGTGATTCAGGAGGACATGACTGAAACTTAGGGGGCATGCACCCTGGTCTGTTTCGGCAGGAAAACATTGGGTATAGGATAGGTTTCTGTGGAGGATATATGACTAGTCTAACACACCCGTCCATTTAGGAAAATGGGATTAGACTGGAATAAGATTCCCTCATCAAAGTTATGTGAGTGGAGGTGACTATGCCACTCACCTTTGTCTATCTCGGTAGACATCACCAAGGAAGTATTTTGTCTGCAACGCAGATGGAGAGCTTTCATATGGTAACTTGGAAACTCTATTTTGCTATACCTGGGGGCATGCAAACCTTTTTGCATGCAAGCGAAGAGCGACCATTTATTTTCTTAGTTTGTAGTTTTTCAACCCTTTAAACTCATAGGATTGGTCGTTCCTAGCTTGCATAATGAAAGGATCTAGAGAAAAGTTTCGAATGGTGCAAGCTCCCTAAAAATTGAAACTATCGATGATACATCCTTATTATATGACTAGCATGAGCAATTTTTATGCAAAGTTCAAGATCGTTAAAAATTAAACCTTAGCAATGAGTAAATGTTCCCCCAGAGTTTAAGCTCATTAAAAAATGAACCAATTTTCGGTAAATAACCATTGTGAATGCATTATCATCAGCTCTTGAGCCCTGGTCATGTTCTCATCATCACCTCCACTCTGTTTTAGCCGATCATTCACCTCCATTTGATTTTTTACCCCTTTTGAGGAACAGCTGCGAAGAGTGATCCTGTTAGCCATCCTTGTGACACAGCCATGATTGGAAAATTTCAAACCTTACCTGGAATCAACTGCTACTCAAAAGTATCACTCGTTCCTCAAAAATGAGTCTCCTTTAGGTTCTTTTCACCTGAATCGTAAAATATGAAAATATTACCAAGTGATTAGCCTCTCCAGCTCGTTAAAGTGACCAGAAGTGCTATCCCTCCTCTAGATTTTAATCTTTTTGTACATGAGGGATTATTACACAAAAAGATCGAGTGCTTGTTTTGTTCGGCTCATTAAAATTACCGAAAATTCATCCCTTTTGTATTGTTTTATACTTTTTTGGACTTAAGGGATTATATGACGAAAAAGGATTATTGGAGTTTTCCTTACGTCCCTTTCAGACTCTCTAAAATTGAAAAGGACTAAGTTATCTTTGTCGTTAAACTCGTTAAAATCGAATAGCGACAAACTTGTCCATACAGACGAGAACGAGTTTCACTGTCGCTAGGCTCGTTAAAACATAGCGACGGGTTTGCCTGAAGGGAAAATTATAGAAAAAGAATATGTTATCATCCTCAAGCTTGACAAAAATGAAGAGGTACTAGTCAGCAATGACTGGGGAAAAATTGGGAAGAAAACTTGAAGAAACTTTATTGGTATCAAGTCACTCTTGAACATGACACTTTCACTCCGCATCCGAGTTGGGTTGGGTTGTTCCGTTCACCAGTCATATCACCATTGGTCCACCGCACCATCCATATATGCGGTTAATGCTACCAATCCATGTCAGTGTCACCAGTATGTTCAAGAGAAGTCGCTCAGATAATTCACCTGTGTCTCATCCGCTGCAATACATTCATGCTCCATTCTTTCATGATTGCCACCCTAAACCCTATATCATCAGATCGTTTTCACCTCCAAGATCATTTACTCCGTTCCGTGTCGTAGATGTGGGATTCATTAAGTCCCTCCTGTAACGGGTAGCTTCTTGTCGACATCAGCTCATTATCCGAGAAGTCGACTTAGGAACAACCCTTTCAGTACTTTGAAGCTTGCATGCATCAACGACAAGTTTCTCACTTGCGGCGACAGGTTTACATCAATTGATTTCGACCGAAAGATTTTGCGTGGTGTTCAACGCTAACTACCTTTTCACACCACGTGAATTGTACTGTAGTACCTTGAGGGTCATCATCATTATCAGTGATTCCTCTCGTGCCTGTTAACAACTTACCTCATTGGCTGGTAACTAGGCGATGTCTTTCCATGTTTGACTCCAGAACATCTTTCACATGGATCGACTTGTACTCCGAGTGAAGATTGGATGAGTTTGAAGACCCCAGATCTAGTTTCATCCATCCGGACTGCGATATATTTAGGAAAATAAAGAAATAAAATGTACATCATTGTTGCACAGATGATCATCCAATTCAAAGGATGATGACCCTATCAGGATCATCAGTCTGCCACACAGATGGTTGTTTGTCTTATGTACATGAAAAATGAATTTATAAAGTTGAGCATGGGAATGCCCGCCTGTTGTGCCCATACAACGACCCCCCATTTCATATCATTTATATTTACAAAATTATAATATGAAATGGGTCCCTTTAGAAGTTAGTTGGTATCAATATTGCATTATTTGAAAAAGGTCCGCAAACCAAATGAAGACATTATATAAAACCTTTTTAAAAAAAACCCATTTTTGATCAAATAAAACAATCTTTTATCCTTGCGATAAAGCGATCGCAAGATCGCATATCGCAATGGCATAGAAAACACAAATAAGTGACATATGGGTTCCCGCCGATGCGATATCGCTATCGGCTATCGGCGATACTCTTTACGCAGTCTTAAAGCACCCCAACCCTTTCACCCCGATGCGATGGAATATCGCAATCGGCAATCGGCAATATCCTATGCACAATAATAAGGCGCCCAGGTCATACCCCCGATGCGATGCGATATCGCAATCGGCAATTGGCGATACACTATTTATGCACATTGTTATGCCCATTCACCCCGATGCGATGCGATTTCACTATCGGCGATCGGTGGTATGCTATCCATATGTTTATATAATACCTATTCTCCTGATGCGATGCGATATCGCTATCGGTGATCGGGGTTTCAAAATTGTCAACATAAGGATTTAAGTGTTCCTGACGCCCGATTATGATATAGCGCGGATTTCAAAAAGCCGTTAAATGGAGGGATATTATGATCAAATCATATTTAAAGCTTAATCTGCTAAGCAATGATGCACCTGCGCCCAACCGCCAAAACATCCATAGCACGCTTAAACGGGTCATTCGGCCAAATAATGGTATAATGGGCATTTAAGGGTGTAGGAATTTACAGGGTAAGTTCCTCAGAAAGAACACCAAAAGGACACCGCTCACAACCAGATCACAGATCAATACACCAGTATTTTTGACGTGGTTAAAACCCTCAAAGAGGGAAACAGTCCACGGCCTGTCCCAACGTGGGTACTACAGGCAATTTATTAATCAAAGAATGAAAATTTACATAAGCTTTTCTCATGCACGGATTACGCGAACAATGACCCTCCATGCGCTTTAAATAGAACTCATGGACCAATCGGGTGTCAAGCCACGGATCAAGTGTCGGTAATACCGAGGAGAGAATGAACCATCAGATCACTCCATATCGTGACCATCGGATTGTAAGTTACAAAATGTACAACGGTAAAGAAACACACTTTACCTAACTCTATACCTAACTCTATACTAGACCAAGTTGAACTTAACTATTTCCTATGTGTCGGAATATCCTAACGTCCCCCCTTAAGAACAACTTGGGATAGGATTGAAGGATTTACAAATATGACACAATAGGAGAAGGAAGGAGGCACTAGAGCCTATCCCCCCTTAGTGACAACTTCCTGAACTCCAAGCATATATCGAAGTTTAGTGAACTTCGCCTCTGTGAGAGCCTTTGTGAAGATGTCTGCAACCTGATCATCTGTTGAACAATATTGCACTTCAAGAACATGGTCATGAATGAGCTTTCTGATGAAGTGCATGTGTAGTTCAATGTGTTTGCTGCGCTGATGCTGGACTGGATCTTTGCATAGCTGAATGGCACTTTGATTATCACACCAAAGTGTGGTTGGATGCTGTTGCTCAAAGGCAAACTCTGATAGGATCTGACGAAGCCACAAGGCTTCCTTACTAGCTTCCACGGCACCACGATACTCTGCTTCTGCTGACGAAAGAGAAATGGCAGCCTGTTTCTTACAAGCCCATGTGATAGGTCCTGAACCAAGAGTGAAGACATAACCGGCAGTAGACTTCCGATCATCAGGGTCACCAGCCCAATCAGAATCAGTGAAACCAACTAACAGAGGAGCTGCTTTGGCACTGTAATGAATCCCAAACTGTACTGTACCTCGAACATAATGAAGTATTCTTTTAGCTGCTTTCCAATGACTTTCACGGGGGTTTTGCATAAAACGAGCAACAAGGCCAACAACAAAGGAAAGATCAGGATGAGTATGGGTTAAATACAAGAGTTTTCCTACAAGTTGACGGTATAAGGTAGCATCAACTTCAGGAGAAGTACAAGAGACTGAAATTTTGACTCCAGACTAAAAGGGAGAAGGGGCTGGCTTACAGTCTTCCATGTGAAAATGACGAAGAATATCACAAGCATACTTGGACTGGGAAAGGAAAATACCCTCCTTGGATTGCAAGACTTGAAGACCGAGAAAATAGTGTAAGTGTCCTAAGTCTGTCATTTCAAATTTCTTTTTAAGGCTGGACTTCACATGGTTTATAAGGTTGGGATCACTACCAGTAAGAATAAGATCATCAACATAAAGAACAAGGATGATAAGAGAGTTGCCCACTTTCTTGGTGTAGATAGTATTGTCAGAATGACACCTAGAAAAGCCAGATTCTAAAAGAAAGCTATCCATTTTGGCATACCAAGCCCGAGGAGCTTGCTTGAGGCCATAAAGGGATTTCTTAAGTCGACAAACAAGGCTGGAGTCTGTTTGTATGAAGCCAATGGGTTGTTCCATATAGATTTCTTCCTGCAAGTCCCCATGCAAGAAGGCAGATTGGACTTCCCATTTTAAAGAGGCAGCAAGGGAAAGAACAAGGCGGATAGAGTTCATTTTGGCAACAGGGGAGAAGGTTTTAGTGTAGTCAATGCCTTCAACCTGTGAAAAGCCTTTAGCAACGAGACGAGCTTTATGTTTATCAACTTTCCCATCTGGTCCATACTTGGTTCTGTAAACCCATTTACATCTAACAAGTTTGCGTCCCTTTGGTAGAGGAACAAGATCCCATGTATCATTTGTCATCAATGAATGATATTCTTCATTCATAGCTGCTTCCCAATGTGGATGGCCTGAAGCTTCTGCAAAAGTGTCAGGATCATGATTTACTGGAGCTTGAGCCAGTAAAGAAGAGGCTCTTTCAAACTGAGAACGTGTACGTCGCTGATCTGTAGGATCACCGGCAAGATCACCTGCTGCATCCCGAGTAGCACGGACCCATCTTGGAAGTTGAGGATCCTGAGAAGGTGGGGGAGGATTATCATCCTCGCTTTCATCATCTGAAGAAGAAATGTTTTCAAAAGTAGAAGAGATAGGAAGAGGTGGCACATCCGCCGGACTAGGCTCGCAGGCCGATTTATTTTCATCAAATTTTACATCTCTTCTAATGATAACATTTTTGGACTTAAATGGAATAAGTCTATAACCTTTTACATCTTCAGAATATCCAACAAAAGTACATTTCTCACTCTTAGGTTCTAAAGCTTTATGCTTTTCAACTGGAATATGGGCCCATGCTTCACTTCCAAACACACGAAAGTGACTTACATCTGGTTTAATGGAACTCCAAGCTTCTTCTGGAGTGATATTCTCTAGAACCTTAGTAGGAGTGTGATTGATTATATAATTTGCACAATTAATTGCTTCGGCCCAAAAACTAAGACTGAGTCCTTTAGATTGCAGCATACAATTAGCCATTTCCTTTAAGGTGCGATTTTTCCTTTCAGCTACACCATTTTGTTGTGGAGTGTATGGAACAGTATGTTGCATTTGAATTCCATTTTCGGTGCAAAAGTTGATGAATGTGTTTTTAACATATTCTCCACCATTATCAGTTCTTAGCTTAAGAATTTGATGTGCAGATTGTTTTTCAACAAAGGCTTTGAAGGCCAAAAATGTGTTAAATACTTCGCTCTTGAGTTTTAAGAAGTATACCCAAGTGCGTCTGGAGAAATCATCAATGAAAGTTAAGAAGTACCTGCAGCCAGAGAATGAAGCAACAGGAAGAGGACCACATAAATCACTGTGCACAAGCTGTAAAGGGGCTGAGGCGTGCCAAGAGGCACGTTTGTCAAAACTGTCCCGATGATGTTTTCCGAGTACACATCCGGAACAAACACCATCTCTGCAAGATACCATAGGAAGACCTGTCACCATATTTTCTTTACATAGATGCTGAAGGGAGCGATAGTTTAAGTGACCAAATCGCTCATGCCAAAGTTTGCTCACTTCATCATTATGAGCAACAAATACTGAGGGAAGATTTGATGACCCAAAGTTGTGAAACTTATACAACCTTGTGGAATCATCAGCAAGACCAGTAGCTAGAATCTGTTTAGGATCTTTTAGATCCTTGATTACAACATCATGAGGTAAAAATTCAACAATTTTACCTTCACCTGAATGAGTTATCTGCTAGACAGATAGAAGGTTGCAGGATAAGGTTGGAACACATAATACATCATTAAACTGACCATTGTCTAGATGAACAGTTCCAGTCCCTACAACATTAAGAGATCTATCATCACCAACATATATATTTTTGGTGTTACAATCATTTAAAGAAGAAAACATGGCTTGGTTTTTGGCCATCTGATAAGAGGCTCTAGAATCAATGAGCCACTCATGAGAATGAGAAGAAGAAGAAGATACATTTAATGCATAACCAAACTGAGATGATTGACAACGACATGCAGAAAGTGCCATTCCAGAAGTTGAAGTTGAAGTAGGCTCCACATGGATGTTATGTTTCTTCATTGCGGCTTCCAAGGCTTCCATCTTCTTAAAGCATTTAGATTCTAAGTGGCCATCTCGATTACAAAAGTTACAATGTCTATCAGTCTTCTTCCATTTGTTTTTATTGGTCTTATCATTTTGCTGAAATGATCTTTCATTTTGAGGTTGAGTTGGTTTAGGACCATTCTTTTGAGGATATGACTTCTTAGGATTCTTTGAATTTGGTTGCTGCTGGGCGGCTAACGCTTTCGTGGAAGAGTTTCCAAGATTAAGAAGACCAAGGTGTAAGAGTTTTTCTTGTTCTCTTATTAAGGAATCACAAAAGGAGTCAAATGAAGGGGCCTTGTAGTCTTTTCCTTGACAAATGAAAGCTTCTGTTGTAGAATGGAAAGTGGAAACAAATACAGAGTAGGCTGGTCCCAACTTAGTAAGGATGGAATAAATAAGGTTACCATCTTCTTTCTTAACTTTAACACCTTCCAAGAGATATCTAAGGGTCTTGAATTTGGACAAGAAATCTTCAATGCAAAAAAAATTATTAGGATCCAAGGTAAGCAACTCATTTTCAAGTTGATGGGCTCTAATTTCATTTTTAATCCCAAAAACTTTAGCGAGTTTTTCTAATGCTTCATGAGGAGTCTCAAGTTCTGCAATGTGGAATCTAAGATCAGGAGAAATAGACATCCCTATCAAACCACGTGCTTGATCTTGTCTATTTTCCCATTTTGCAGCCTTGTCTTCATCTTTTGGTTTCTTCTCTTGGTCTGTGGCTATTCTGAAGAGACCTTTACTTCTAAGTAAATCTTCCATGTAGGCTACCCATTGGAAGTAGTTAGTGCTGTCAAGAATGACTTGGCATGGACTTTCCATTTTTAAAAACACTGAAGCTGAAGATGCTGAAAGTAAGTGTTCCAATGGATAGATATCAAAAAAATAGGCAGTTTTAAAAAAACGGCTCTGAAAAAGGCTTCCAAATGAAGAAGTTATGGCTTTTTGAAAAAAAATTGTTGACGTTGCCGGCAAAGTGCGCGAATGTGCGGGAATGAAAAAATCCGCCCCCACAAAATGGAGACTTGAACCCAAGACCTCTACTCTCTTAAAATAGCTTTGAACCAATTGATCTATACAAAAAATTTGAGAGAGAGAGAGAGAGAGAGAGGGGGGGGGGGGGGCTTGGTTTGCGTGCTTGCCTTGAGAAAGCTCTTTTTCCCTACAAAACAGAAAACACAAAACCCAACACGAATATGCAAAGAAAAATGAACCTTGCGGCTCGAAGTTAGCTTTAGCCAAAAAACTAGAAATTTTAAAAAACATCTCAAAGTTAGCTTTAGCCGAAAAACTAAATATTTTTCTCAATGTTTCTGATTTTCCGAGATCACACTAAGGTGCAGGGAAAAGAGCATACGCATGAGAAAAATCCTTCCTTTCTGTTTCTGATTTACCCAGATCGCACAGATTCGCAGGGCAAAGAGCATACGCAGAAATGAAAGGTATAGATCCGGTTAAAAAAAAAGGGCTAAATAAACCGAAACCGAAATAAGCAGAGAGAAAATAACAGTAAACTGCAAAAAACACTGTATACCTCCCGATTTGAAAAATGACGCAGCTAGGGCTACCGGAAACCTTTTCGCGTGAAACGAAAGGGGTTCCTCACTGGAACAGATGCTCCGAACGCAACAGAGCAGTCCTCTCGGCCAGAAAGCAGTCAGAAACAGCAGATCTAGGAAACGACAGCCGCATGCAGTTCTATCGGCTTCAGATTTGGATCACCAACGGACGCGGCCCTCAAATAGCTCTGATACCATGTAGGAATTTGCAGGGTAAGTTCCTCAGAAAGAACACCAAAAGGACACCGCTCACAACCAGATCACAGATCAATACACCAGTATTTTTGACGTGGTTAAAACCCTCAAAGAGGGAAACAGTCCACGGCCTGTCCCAACGTGGGTACTACAGGCAATTTATTAATCAAAGAATGAAAATTTACATAAGCTTTTCTTATGCACGGATTACACGAACAATGACCCTCCATGCGCTCTAAATAGAACTCATGGACCAATCGGGTGTCAAGCCACGGATCAAGTGTCGGTAATACCGAGGAGAGAATGAACCGTCGGATCACTACATATCGTGACCGTCGGATTGTAAGTTACAAAATGTACAACGGTAAAGAAACACACTTTACCTAACTCTATACCTAACTCTATACTAGACCAAGTTGAACTTAACTATTTCCTATGTGTCGGAATATCCTAACAAAGGGGTGGCAGGTTTTAAAACGGCCATTTAATGTAATTGTAAGATCTTCCCATGGATTGTATCCGCGGCCACTTTTAAGAGTTAATCTCTCAGCACGCTTTGATCAATATATCTTTCCCATATTGGATTTTCATTGGCATATCTCTGTGTTACGTTTATTTTCCCCTCTGTGCAGAATTCATCAAAAGGAGAAAGCTCAAGCAAAATGGGGAAGAAATCCAAGAAGACAACAGGCACTTCCGCTACACCAGCTGCAGGACAAGCTGTCGTGGACAAAAAGAAGGGATTGATATATGATACTACATGTTTGGGTCTCGTCAGAGTTACTTGGCAAGGTACCTACAACCTGATTGAAGTCGAAGAACCAGCAGTGACAATAGTAGAAGCTACTGTGGATTTAACCCGAAAGTCTGAGGGTACTCTCAAGGACTTAGTTGATTCCTTCCTTCACCGGATAGCAGCTAGGGAGCAAATTCTCCCATACACAGACGTAGTGCGATGGGTGATTGAAGAAATCCCAATCCTGGATAGAACCTTCAGCACCAGAAACAGGAGAATTTTCGGGTCATTCAGGGCGGAGGATCTAAGGCAAATGTACCATTTGCCTGAGCCAGAGAAGATATATAATAAGGCATTCCTAGGGAAATTCGCAAACGAAAATGAAGTTGAATCCGAACCCATCCGGGATTGGAGACAAAATCCGGCAAAGCACAAACACGAATCTTCCGGTAAGTACTCGGTTGATTCTCTGGCTTCTCCTTATTGCTATGCTGGAATAATGATGTGTAGATTATGGGGATTGCATGACTCTGCTAATTTTACCATAGAAATGGTTCCCCTAATGGAAGCAGTATGCAACAGTGTAATTATGGATTGGGCCACTATCCTCTTAGACAAATTAGCAACAGCTGTGCTTGAGTTTAGAAGCAAGACCTGTATTTCTGAAAGGGTAATTCCCCCATTCTATTACAGTGCCTACATTCTAGATACCCTGTGTTTTAACTCTGAATTCCCCGTACTCGGCTGGAGGTGGACTGCAGAAGACCCCACGCCTATTCATATATATCATCAGAAATTGTGGAAATCTTCTTATAAACATCATCTATACCAAGTCCGTAATGGCTTTATGTTGCCTATTTATTATTCCATTTTCGATAAACCTGCTCCCAAGATTTCTTATCAAGCCGGATTTGATTTAACCGCAATAGGTAGATGGTTTGGAGAGGAGAGATTTACCTACATAAGAGTTTTCGGCAGCCAAGCCGACCTCCATGTCTTCCCTTTATACATACCTGATAAACTGCTGGCAAGGGAAATCGCTTACCAGATTATGGCTGAGAGTGTTACACAGACTCTCAAAAAGGAAAAGAAGAAGGGCTGGCCCTCTTTTCCCTTGAGGTGTGGTGTCTACACTCTGCATGATCTCAAACATGCAGAAAAGGAAGCCACAAAGATTCAATCCTTAACTCTGGCGACTATCCCAAATAGGCCATTTGATCCAAACAAAGTTGTCTATAATGCACTAGAACAGGCCAAATTGACAAGATTTGACCATAAAGAAGATATGTTTGACGACCTGTTCTCTTCAGCTGAGACAATAAATCAGGTTAAAGCATTCGCCAAAGCAAAATATAAGGATGAAGGGTTGACTGAATTTAATAAACTTAGAGAACAGAGATTGCAAACTCTGCCTCTAGATTTATTAGCGACAACCCCAACGACATCATCAAGCGAGCCTAGTCGGCAACAGCCAAAGGAACCTCTGGTTATAACAAAGGATCATAAGAAAGAACAGGAGGAAAAGCAGAGGAGAGAACAGGAAGAGAGGCAAAGAAAAGAAAGAGAAGAGAGCCAAAAGAAAGCACAGGAGGAACAGCAGAGAAAAGAACAGGAGGAAAGATAGAAGAAGGAACTGGAAAAAGTGCGGAAGGAGTCCCAAGCCGAAAAGCAAAAAAAAACCACCATTGATGTCAATATAGATACTCGTATTGACCCTAAATTGCTCCAGGAATGGAAGCAATTTGATTCCATCATCAATGGGTTGGAATGTTCAAAAGATACAGACACCTCCAAGACAACGGACACACTGGAAATCACTTCATCACAGGTTCTGAGTGGAACCAGTGGCCCACCCATTTCTAAAGAAGTTGAGGTAATACCAAAGGACCCCTCCGACCAAATCATTCTCCAAGTAGAAGATATTCCTCCCCTCGATGTTTTCTATAGCCCAAGGCATAAAGCAGTGGTGAAACGACAAAGGAAAAGAAGAAGGACTGATCAACCTTCCCTTTTCCCAGAGCAAACTGTTACGGGCAATGTGGTTTGGAAGGAGGAATTTGACCCCTCCGACGACCTGACAAAACTGTCGCAGTATGCGGGAGCCTATTTGGCAGCGACAATTGATAAGGCATCGGAGGTAAGTCTTCTACTGAAAACCAAGGATCAAGATATTTTCTCATTACAGGCAGAGTTAGCTGAGACAAAGCAGAAGGCAGAGCAGGCGGAGCAGCAATTGTTGACGCAACAACAATTAAATAATCAACTGACTCAACAATTGCAGGCAGAAAAGCAAAGGATCGACCAGAGTGCGATCCAAAAGAAAAAAGAATTATCAGAGGCATTGGCACAATTAAAGGCCGCAAATGAACTAATGATGAAAACAAAGGATGAGCAAATCACTCAATTATCAGCACAGGTTGAAAAGACAAAGGGCGTTCCACAAGTGGATGAATTTAGAGCAGAAGCATTACAAATAAACACTGCATTAATATCTCAAATTAAGCTTCTGTGTCAACAAATCGCCCAGGCAGAGCCACTGTGTGAATTAACCGCATCCATTAATAAGTAGGTAGAGAAGGCCAGAACTGAATTGGATCAAGCCGAAGAAACCATAGCTGCATTTCTTGACTGGCAAGATTCTGATCAAGGACAAGCGGCGAATTTGCCTAGGATCCTAGAAACACATAAAGATATACTCTTTACGGAATGGCAGTACCAGTTAATGAGAGCAGAGAGGGCAGCTTCAAGATGTAAATCAACTTCCAGCAATCTAGTTGAACTGGTTAATAACACTCTCTATTTATCAAACATGATCTCCCAATGCACACCAGGAAAGTTGACAACAACGAACACATTGGAGCAATCATGTTATCCTGATTTAGAGGAAAAGGGGAGATTAATCGCTGGGATTAACAGTTTAACCTGGGACACATATTGGTTCTTCCTGGTAAAGCCGCATACACAGAGAGCCGCCCTTAAGTGCCTAACAGATGCAATCGGGTATATGATTCCCGATATTCAGGATGCCACTTATGCCGCCCAGCTCAGTTTGCGCCTCAACAAACCTCCTGAAGTAGAGCCAATGCTTGCGATAAGTCAGCTCAGATTTAAAGGCAAGCAGCCTACTTGATGAATCATGCCGCCGAGTGCCAGATCGCTGAGGAAAATAGGATCAAAATTTATTGATACCGATTTAGTAGGATTTCAGTTTATTAGATATTTAGATTAATTTAGTATTTATAGACCCTTTCATTGTTTTGGAAAAGGTCGTAAAGTTTTGTACCAGACTTAAAGACTGAAGTTTGCACTATTGTGCTTCAGTCAATATTCTTTTATTAAACTGGACCAGTTGTTCTTAATTCGATAAGGAAGCTTTTTATGCAATTGTGCACTATTGTCTTTGTTGAGAATGTTTCTGCGTTGAAGGAAGAATTACAAGTAGCGATTGATATTGGGAGTGTCAACCAGCTCATATGGTATTTCTATCTATTGTCTGAATTCATTCCTTTCATATGAATTGTTATGTGATTATTCTTGCTATTATTGATTATATGCATGCACTGTAACAGCAGATCTATATTCATTCCACTATTGGATGTTTTACGATGTGCCTTTCTTTTTAATCATGTATATGTCAATGATATAAATGATAAGTGTGGTAATACCGCTTTAATCGCTTTTCTTAACTATTTAAGCATAGTAATCATGAATGAAATAATGTCCATGTCTGTCAAATGGAGTCATCTATATGCCTGTTTATAGACACGGATCATCAAGCGCTGCACTTTAAAGTTCAATAAGTTCCCGGGATAGATTATAGTCTATGTATTCGTGTTAAGAGTTTTAGTTATTCGCTCACCGTTAGCTTAGTTTATAAATCATCCATTCATCCCGTTTATCCACTTTTGGGAAGCTGGTCCCATTATCCCCAGTCGGAGCCACTATTCCAAATGAAAAAGGAGTTGTACTAAGGTCCGGACCGGGTGGTTATTCCCAATGTTGTTGCAACGATTTTCGAGGCATCAACATTTTTGGCGCTAGAAGGAGGGCCTGACTGTGAATGGAAAGCAAACCCAAATCTGCAAGCCATTCTAAGAGTAAATCTCCCTCCGAATCCCCTCGAACTTCTCATTCGCATGCTGGTTCTCCAGTATCCAAACAAGAAGAAGAGGAATCAACTACCACTGCTCAAACCCATCATACTCCAGAACAATTAAGTCTTGAATCACCTGAAGTCTAGTCTCTTATGCACAAACTTCAGAGCTTCTTGATTTCACCACAGAAATCTGAGGTATCACAAAGAAGTGCGACTTCGCAGTTCAATTTATCTCATCCTCTCACCAAACTTCAGAGCGAAAAGCTCGGTATTGAACCCACTGAGTTCCCTTTACCCAAAAGGAAAAAGGCGAAGAAATATACTGAAGAATCTGACAGTGGAGAGCTTTCATCCACATCCTCCATTACAACTTCCCATCTGCAAAGTCAACCATCCACTCCCCCATTACATATTGTTGTTCACCAGGGATTAGAAGCTTCAACATCCCAACCTGCTCACTCCTCAACATTATTTCCTTCCCAGACATCTGGAGTTCCAGCGGTAGTATCAACCACTAATGCTATTATAATGGCAGATCCATGGACCAGACCTGGTGCAGTCAATATGCCTGCACCATTGCATCCATTACCAGATTATCCTGAAAAATGGCTACCCAAGTTTAATCCAAATGATGGAACCCAGGCTGAGGAACACATTAATAATTTCATGTTAGCAGTCAACTAGAAAGGAGTAACAGAACAAGCTGTTGTTGTTAGACTTTTCCCTTACACCTTGCAAGGATCAGCAGGATCCTGGTATTTCTCTTTACCCTCTGGTTCCATTACCAGTTGGAACACTTGCCAAGAGCAGTTTCTTACCAAATATGGAGATGATAGGTCTTTGGCTACCCTAATAAACGATCTCTCCAATCTGAGAATAGAGCATAGGGAACCAATTAAGGAATTTAATGCCCGCTTCAATAAACTCCTGAATAAAATCCCTACAGCCTCCAAACCAAGTGAAAAAATTCGAAGCGAATGGTATATCACCGCCCTACCTACCAATATAGCCATTTTTGTAGACAGGGCTGGGAAACCTACCTTAGCTGAAAACATGAGAGAAGCACTTGCTGTGGAAAAACGCATCAATGCTCTAGAGAAGAAAGCTGCTCTGGAAGACAGAAAAGCCAAGAAAGTCTCTTTTAAAGATGACTCAAGGAAGAAGACCCGAAAAGACCCATATGACATGGAAGGTTTGCAAAAAGTCCTAAAAACTTTATCAAATGAAATGGTTGAGATAAAGAAACAGGTAGCCAAAACCTCAACCAAAAGACCCTTTAGGACTTATAAGAGAAATGAATCAAAGCCACCAAATGTCATATCTAATGCAGATTCAGAGCAAGAAGAAGAAGAGGAAGAGGAAACAATCTTACCAACTGATGATGAGGAAGAAGTAGTGGAATGTCATGGAATGTGGGATTTTATACTCCCCAACTCCGATACCGATAATGAAGAAGAAGCGTTCCCAGTCACTACTAGGAGCAAAAGTACTTCTGAACCTGTTCAGGTAACGTCAAATAAAAGGAGTGTTGGTGCTGCTACAACCAAAGAAAAAACACCTGCAAAGAAATCACCTGTAGCAGTTCCCCAAAAACAGCCTTCAACTTCTAGTACTCCTTCAACATCCAAAACATTAGTGGTATCCGATTCAATGGAGTATAACATTGTTGATGACATGAAGAAAACTAAAGCAAACATTACCATGTTTGAACTTAGTAAATTAAAGCATCAGCAGAAATTACTTCTTAAAGAATTGAATGCTGTTCCCTCTACACCACTTCCCAGTGCAAAAGCTGCTAATGATTCAGGCCAACCTCCTCCAGGTATGGTTGAAGCTACCGATTCAGTTCTGATTGGGAGATAGATCAAATTCTCATACTCCACCCTTCCTTCTAACCTATGAGATCTATAACAGAAACCTGCACAACTGTTTAATTGACTCAGGGGCATCGTCTAACATAATGCCAGCTTCAGTTTGTTCTAAACTGAACATTGAACCCTAGAAGTCTGCTATCCATATTGTACAGTTGGACAGGACCAAAGTGCAGGTTGTGGGAGAAATTAATTTCGTAACTATCAGGTTGTCTACTGATCCCAGAGTAGTACAAAGGATTGACATCCTAATAGCCGATATACCTGAATTTTACGGTTTAATTTTGAGTAGGGATTGGTCCGAAAAATTACATGGGTATATTTCCACTGATTGGTCACATATGTGGCTTCCCTATAAGGGTAAGCCAAATCAAATAAGGATCGATCGAGAGAAACATATGACCCACACAGTTACTGAATTTGAGCAAGAAAACCAACCCGTAGCGTTAAACAACAACATTTTGGGGAATTATTCATCAGAATCATTCTTTGGCAACTTTGTTGCCCAACCATCTCCTTTCTCAGTCAATCATTTTACATCTCAGATTGAGAAATTTTCACAAACTAATAGGTCTAGATGTTTCAATGATGCTGAGAAAACTGTAAATACATTTGTTAATACCTCTTTATTTTGGTCTTTATATTTCGATGGGTCCAAGTCTAGCGAGGGCTCAGGAGCAGGATGTATTTTGGTTAGCCCACAAGGAGAAAAGACAATGTTGTCCTGTAGGCTAGAATTTGAATGCACTAACAATACAGCCGAATATGAAGCCTTAGTCCAGGGATTATATAAAGCAATCGGCCTTAAAGTGAAATATCTAAAAGTATTTGGCGATTCTGAAATTATTGTTAAACAGGTGAGGAATGCAATTCATTGTCTTTCAAATCACCTCAAGCATTATCAATCGCTAGTACAAGAACTTACCTCGCACTTTACCGCATTCAACATTTCCTCCATTCCCAGGTCTCAAAACGCGGCAGCCGATCTCCTAGCTAATGTAGCTTCCAAGCTCCTACCTTCTGAAGGCTACAGCCCAGATAGATTTTCTGTAGAATTGCTTTTTAGGCCTTCAGTTCCTGACAATGTCACTAATTGGAGAGTATTCAACCATGATGAGGATATTTTACAATTCTTAACTTCTGAAAAGTCCTATGATAATCAAATCATTGAGGAAGATGAGCATGACTCCCAAATGAGAGAAACACCTCAGGAAAATGCAATTCCTAAGCCTGTGGTAAAGCTGGAAGATCTTTATGATATTAAAGACAGGTTTAAACTTGTAACTAATGCAAAGCTCCAAAGCTCTACCCTAAGGTTTGAATTGATAAATCTAGGTACTGAACAAGCTCCTCAAAATATTAATTTAGGATTAGGACTTTTCTTTGAAGAGAAAGAGGCATTCATTAAACTGTTAAGAAAAAATAAACAGGTTTTTGCTTGGAAATATGATGATTTGAAGACTTATGATACATCCATTATCTAGCATACCATTCCGGTACTCCCCGATCAGAAACCGATTCAGCAGAAGTTAAGAAAAATACATCCAAACTTAGAGAGCCAGATAAAATTGGAACTTAACAAACTCTTGAAAGCCAAGATTATTTTTCTTGTCCGACACTCAAACTGGGTCTCTAATATGGTGCCAGTCAGAAAGAAAAATGGCGACATTCGAATTTGTATTGATTTCAGAAATTTGAACAAAGCAAGCTTGAGAGACAATTTCCCATTACCTACTATGGAGAAAATACTTCAATCAGTAGCAGGCTCTGAATTGATGTCCTTTCTAGATGGTTTCTCAGGATATAACCAAGTCCTGGTTCATCCTGATGACCAGCTTAAAACTACATTCAGAACAAAATGGGGAACATATGCATATCAGAAAATGCCTTTCGAACTTATAAGTGCAGGAGCGACATTCCAAAGAGCTATGGATATAGCTTTTAGAGGGTTGATTAATAGAACAGTAGTTGTCTATCTAGACGATATTACTGTATTCTCTAAGGAGAGGTATAATCATTTGCATGATCTAAATCAAATTTTTCAACGTTGCAAAAGATATGGTATTTCCCTTAACCCAAAAAAGTCTTTCTTTGCTCTTGATCAAGGAAAGCTCTTAGGTTTTATTGTGTCCAAAGATGGCATTTATATTGATCCTGATCGGATCAAAGAAATCTCTGAAATCCCTTTCCCACACAATAAAAAATCGATGCAGTCATTTTTAGGCCAGATCAATTTTGTTAAAAGATTTGTTCCAGATTTTTCTCAAATTATTTTGCCACTTCAAACAATGATTAAGAAAAATTCAGTATTTAAGTGGGGATCAGCAGAAAAGAAGCTTTTGATCTAATCAAGCAATCAATAATCAATGCCCCAGCCTTAAATACTCCAAATTCTTCTAATCATTTTACATTGTATACCACCGCATCCAACTCGTCGTATGCTGCAGTACTCACACAACTAAATGATCACAATTTGGAAGCACCCATTTCATTTTTTAGCTCAAATCTTCAGGGTGCTGAATTGAATTACTCCGATGTAGAAAAACAAGCCTTCGCTGTATTTAAAGCAGTCAAGCATTATAGACCCTTCCTTTTGAAAACCCACACAAAAGTTATAGTTCCTTTCCCTGCAGTTAGGCAACTATTAATCCAAAAAGAACTGGGTGAAAAAAGGGCAAATTGGGTCACAATGCTTCAAGAGTATGACTTAGAAATTAGGCCAGCAAAGATTGTTAGGGGCCAAGGTTTTTGCAGGATATTGGCAGGAGCATCCAACATTCCAGAATCAAGCGATACAGATCAAATTGAAGAAATCAATCAGATAAGTGTTACTGATTCTGAATCTCAATATGCGGGTTTAATCTTTTATTTAAAGAATGGTTATGCACCTCCAAACCTGTCTTACAAGAACAAAAGGGCCATTAGGTTGAAAGCAAAGAATTTTACAATTATTGATGATGTTCTTTTTAAGAAGAATTATGATTCTATCTTATTAAGATGCCTTGAGAAACCTGAAGCACAAAAGGTTTTGCGGGAGTTACATGATGGACCAGCAGGAGGACATTTTGGAGCTGACACAACAGCTCACAAAATTATTCATGCTGGATACTATTGGCCTACTCTGTTTAAAGATGCCCACGAGTATGTAAGGAAATGCCTCAATTGCCAAACTTCTAGTGGAAGACAACGTAAACCAGCTTTCCCTCTGCAACCAGTCAACATTGAAAAACCATTTGAGCAATGGGGATTGGATATCATTGGGGAAATTACTCCACCGTCTTCCAAACAGCATAAGTATATCCTTACTGCTACCGATTATTTTACTAAGTGGGTTGAGGCAATCCCTTTGAAGACAGCAAATTCTGAAGCAATCATTGAATTCATAGATCAATTCATCATTACCAGGTTTGGTGTCCCAAATGCTCTTGTTTTTGATAATGCATCTTATTTCTCAGGCAATGCTATGTTTGATTTCGCTATTAAAAGAGGATTTAAATTGAAATATTCTGCTAATTACTATCCCGAGGGAAATGGTTTAGCGGAATCTACTAATAAAAATCTGATCAAAATCATTAAGCGAACTATCGAACAGAATCATAAAAACTGGCATAAATCCTTAATGTTTGCTTTATGGGCTGATAGGATAACACAGAAAGCTTCTATAGGATCTTCCCCATTCAACCTTGTGTATGGGAAAGAAGCAGTACTACCCACAAATCTTGTTCTTCCTTCTCTAGCCCTAGTTCAGTTCATTGAGGAAACTCCTTCTTCTTCTATTCAACTTAGACATGATCAAATTATAAAATTAGAAGAGGAAAGAGAAAAAGCGAGGGTCATTCATGCCAAACATCAGCAAATCATCAAGGCAGCTTTTGATTCAGTCTCATCCGTTTCAAAACAATTTCAAGTCGGTGATTTAGTTCTGAAATGGGACAAAGCCCATGAGGACAAGGGAAAACACACCAAGTTCCAGAAGATGTGGCTTGGACCATTTCAGATCTGTGAAAAGATAGGCCATTCGACCTTTATATTGCAAGACTTATCAGGGTTGAGATATTCTCTCCCTGTTAATGGCCTTATCTTGAAGAAATTCTTTAATTGAGGAGGTAACCCCTTCTCCTTTTAGTTTGATAGATTTTTGTAGTTTGTAAGATTTGTAGAAAATAATGTTGTAAGGTATCTACTATTGACCTTTGCTGTGTTTGAAAATTTGATCTACAAAAGTAGTGTGATATTTGCTTTTAAAAATATTAGAACTCTTAACCAAAAGGGATAATTTCTAGGAAATTAGGTATCATTGTATTTTGAAACCACATTTCAAGTTTTGTGAACTCCTCTCAAAGTTTAAAAGTATTGTAGATCATTTTCTGTTTTCAAATTGGTCTCAAAAAGTTATCAATGTCAAGATAGAAGCTAATCCAATTTCAGCATCTTCAACTCTTACCCTGTCATCCATTTACTCTTAAGGAGAAGATTGTTCATCCCATTCACTAAAGTTTATGATTACTCAGAGTGTAATTCTAAAATATCTGATATTAAAGATAAGAGGTCTTATTACAAGCCTGCTTACCATGTTCATAGGGAAATAGTTTAGCTGACATTACCAATACTGCATACCAAAACAGGGTAATGGCTTGGAATTATAAGACAAGGGGTCTCATCACGAGCCAGCTTGTTCGGTTAGATTACTACCAGTGAATGGCATTGTCAATAGCTGGCCACCAAACCAGGACAATGGCTTTTTATCTTATCAATAACAGAAAAAGAAAATGAAATACAAAATATGAAAACATGTTTTGAATTCATTCTGTTAATCACACTCTTAATTGGATGGAACAATGGACAATAGCATGGTTAAAAGGTATCCCTACCGAAACTATAAACGTTTGCTGGCAGCAGAGGCTCTACCTATGACAGAAGAGTTCACTATAAAAGCTGATTTGGAAAAGTTTTCTGTTTTATCATTATAAACCAATAGAGGCCTATTTAAAACTTAGAATGTATCTATTTTCTTAAAAAAGAGAGGAAATTAGCAAAAATAGATTCATTTTACATGGAATGCATATATACCTAGCTATATTAGAACTTTCCCCTTTGATTAGAACTCTATTTTGCAAAAGTTTAAGTATTTCTATGCTTTTCAGAGATAACTGGTTCTTCCAGGGAATCGCCAATTGTTGTGCCCATACAACAACCCCCCATTTCATATCATTTATATTTACAAAATTATTATATGAAATGGGTCCCTTTAGAATTTAGTTGGTATCAATATTGCATTATTTGAAAAAGGTCTGCAAACCAAATGAAGACATTATATAAAACCTTTTTAAAAAAAAACCATTTTTGATCAAATAAAACAATCTTTTATCATTGTGATAAAGCGATCACAAGATCGCATATCGCAATGGCATAGAAAACACAAATAAGTGACATATGGGTTCCCGTCGATGCGATATCGCTATCGGCTATCGGCGATACTCTTTACGCAGTCTTAAAGCACCCCAACCCTTTCACCCTGATGCGATGGAATATCGCAATCGACAATCGGCAATTGGCAATATCCTATGCACAATAATAAGGCGCCCAGGTCATACCCCCGATGCGATGCGATATCGCAATCGGCAATCGGCGATACACTATTTATGCACATTGTTATGCCCATTCACCCCGATTCGATGCGATTTTGCTATCGGCGATCGGTGGTATGCTATCCATATGTTTATATAATACCTATTCTCCCGATGCGATGCAATATCGCTATCGGCGATCGGGGTTTCAAAATTGTCAACATAAGGATTTAAGTGTTCCCGACGCCCGATTATGATATAGTGCGGATTTCAAAAAGCCGTTAAATGGAGGGATATTATGATCAAATCATATTTAAAGCTTAATCTGCTAAGCAATGATGCACCTGCGCCCAACCACCAAAACATCCATAGCACGCTTAAATGGGTCATTCGGCCAAATAATGGTATAATGGGCATTTAAGGGGTGGCAGGTTTTAAAACGACCATTTAATGTAATTGTAAGATCTTCCCATGGATTGTATCCGCGGCCACTTTTAAGAGTTAATCTCTCAGCACGCTTTGATCAATATATCTTTCCCATATTGGATTTTCATTGGCATATCTTTGTGTTACGTTTATTTTCCCCTCTGTGCAGAATTCATCCAAAGGAGAAAGCTCAAGCAAAATGGGGAAGAAATCCAAGAAGACAACAGGCGCTTCTGCTACACCAGCTGCAGGACAAGCTGTCATGGACAAAAAGAAGGGATTGATATCTGATACTACATGTTTGGGTCTCGTCAGAGTTACTTGGCAAGGTACCTACAACCTAATTGAAGCCGAAGAACCAGCAGTGACAACAGTAGAAGCTACTGTGGATTTAACCCGAAAGTCTGAGGGTACTCTCAAGGACTTAGCTGATTCCTTCCTTCACCGGATAGCAGCTAGGGAGCAAATTCTCCCATACACAGACGTAGTGCGATGGGCGATTGAAGAAATCCCAATCTTGGATAGAACCTTCAGCACCAGAGACGGGAGAATTTTCGGGTCATTCAGGGCGGAGGATCTAAGGCAAATGTATCATTTGCTTGAGCCAGAGAAGATATATAATAAGGCGTTCCTGGAGAAATTCGCAAATGAAAATGAAGTTGAATCCGAACCCATCCGGGATTGGAGACAAAATCTGGCAAAGCAAAAACACGAATCTTCCGGTAAGTACTCGGTTGATTCTCTGGCTTCTCCTTATTGCTATGCTGGAATAATGATGTGTAGATTATGGGGATTGCATGACTCTGCTAATTTTACCATAGAAATGGTTCCCCTAATGGAAGCAGCATGCAACAGTGTAATTATGGATTGGGCCACTATCCTCTTAGACAAATTAGCAACAGCTGTGCTTGAGTTTAGAAGCAAGACCTGTATTTCTGAAAGGGTAATTCCCCCATTCTATTACAGTGCCTACATTCTAGATACCCTGTGTTTTAACTCTGAATTCCCCGTACTCGACTGGAGGTGGACTGCACAAGACCCCACGCCTATTCATATATATCATCAGAAATTGTGGAAATCTTCTTATAAACATCATCTATACCAAGTCTGTAATGGCTTTATGTTGCCTATTTATTATTCCATTTTCGATAAACCTGCTCCCAAGATTTCTTATCAAGCCGGATTTGATTTAACCGCAATAGGTAGATGGTTTGGAGAGGAGAGATTTACCTACATAAGAGTTTTCGGCAGCCAAGCCGACCCCCATGTCCTCCCTTTATACATACCTGATAAACTGCTGGCAAGGGAAATCGCTTACCAGATTATGGCTGAGAGTGTTACACAGACTCTCAAGAAGGAAAAGAAGAAGGGCTGGCCCTCTTTTCCCTTGAGGTGTGGTGTCTACACTCTGCATGATCTCAAACATGCAGAAAAGGAAGCCACAAAGATTCAATCCTTAACTCTGGCGACTATCCCAAATAGGCCATTTGATCCAAACAAAGTTGTCTATAATGCACTAGAACAGGCCAAATTGACAAGATTTGACCATAAAGAAGATATGTTTGACGACCTGTTCTCTTCAGCTGAGACAATAAATCAGGTTAAAGCATTCGCCAAAGCGAAATATAAGGATGAAGGGTTGACTGAATTTAATAAACTTAGAGAACAGAGGTTGCAAACTCTGCCTCTAGATTTACTAGCGACAACCCCAGCGACATCATCAAGCGAGCCTGGTCGGCAACAGCCAAAGGAACCGCCGGTTATAAAAAAGGATCATAAGTAAGAACAGGAGGAAAAGCAGAGGAGAGAACAGGAAGAGAGGCAGAGAAAAGAAAGAGAAGAGAGCCAGAAGAAAGCACAGGAGGAACAGCAGAGAAAAGAACAGGAGGAAAGACAGAAAAAGGAACTGGAAAAAGTGCGGAAGGAGTCCCAAGCCGAAAAGCAAAAACAAACCACCATTGATGTCAATATAGATACTCGAATTGACCCTAAATTGCTCCAGGAATGGAAGCAATTTGATTCCATCATCAGTGGGTTGGAATGTTCAAAAGATACAGACACCTCCAAGACAGCGGACACACCGGAAATCACTTCATCACAGGTTCTAAGTGGAACCAGTGGCCCACCCATTTCTAAAGAAGTTGAGGTAATAACAAAGGACCCCTATGACCAAATCATTCTCTAAGTAGAATATATTCCTCCCCTGGATTTTTTCTACAGCCCAAGGCATAAAGCAGTGGTGAAACGACAAAGGAAAAGAAGAAGGACTGATCAACCTTCCCTTTTCCCAGAGCAAACTGTTACGGGAAATGTGGTTTGGAAGGAGGAATTTGACCCCTTCGACGACCTGACAAAACTGTCGTAGTATGCGGGAGCCTATTCGGCAGCGACAATTGATAAGGCATCGGAGGTAAGTCTTCTACTAAAAACCAAGGATCAAGAGATTTTCTCATTACAGGCAGAGTTAGCTGAGACAAACCAGAAGGCAGAGCAAGCGGAGCAGCAATTGTTGACGCAACAACAATTAAATAATCAACTGACTCAACAATTGCAGGCAGAAAAGCAAAGGATCGACCAGAGTGTGATCCAAAAGAAAAAAGAATTATCAGAGGCATTGGCACAATTAAAGGCCGCGAATGAACTAATGCTGAAAACAAAGGATGAGCAAATCGCTCAATTATCAGCACAGGTTGAAAAGACAAAGGGCGTTCCACAAGTGGATGAATTTAGAGCAGAAGCATTACAAATAAACACTGCATTAATATCTCAAATTAAGCTTTTGTGTCAACAAATCGCCCAGGCAGAGCCACTGTGTGAATTAACGACATCCATTAATAAGCAGGTAGAGAAGGCCAGAACTGAATTGGATCAAGCCGAAGAAACCATAGCTGCATTTCTTGACTGGCAAGATTCTGATCAAGGACAAGCGGCGAATTTTCCTAGGATCCTAGAAACACATAAAGATATACTCTTTACGGAATGGCAGTCCCAGTTAATGAGAGCAGAGAGGGCAGCTTCAAGATGTAAATCAACTTCCAGCAATCTAGTTGAACTGGTTAATAACACTCTCTATTTATCAAACATGATCTCCCAATGCACACCAGGAAAGTTGACAACAACGAACACATTGGAGCAATCATGTTATCCTGATTTAGAGGAAAAGGGTAGATTAATCGTTGGGATTAACTGTTAGGATATTCCGACACAAGACTTGAAGGCCGAGAAAATAGTGTAAGTGTCCTAAGTCTGTCATTTCAAATTTCTTTTTAAGGTTGGACTTCACATGGTTTATAAGGTTGGGATCACTACCAGTAAGAATAAGATCATCAACATAAAGAACAAGGATGATAAGAGAGTTGCCCACTTTCTTGGTGTAGACAGTATTGTCAGAATAACACCTAGAAAAGCCAGATTCTAAAAGAAAGCTATCCATTTTGGCATTCCAAGCCTGAGGAGCTTGCTTGAGACCATAAAGAGATTTCTTAAGTCGACATACAAGGCTGGAGTCTGTTTGGATGAAGCCAATGGGTTGTTCCATATAGATTTCTTCATGCAAGTCCCCATGCAAGAAGGCAGATTTAACATCCATTTGATGGACTTCCCATTTTAAAGAGGCAGCAAGGGAAAGAACAAGGCAGATAGAGTTCATTTTGGCAACAGGGGAGAAGGTTTCAGTGTAGTCAATGCCTTCAACCTGTGAAAAGCCCTTAGCAACAAGACGAGCTTTATGTTTATCAACTTTCCCATCTGGTCCATACTTGGTTCTGTAAACCCATTTACATCTAACAAGTTTGCGTCCCTTTGGTAGAGGAACAAGATCCCATGTATCATTTGTCAACAATGAATGATATTCTTCATTCATAGCTGCTTCCCAATGTGGATGGCCTAAAGCTTCTGCAAAAGTGTCAGGATCATGATTTGCTGGAGCTTGAGCCAGTAAAGAAGAGGCTCTTTCAAACTGAGAACGTGTACGTCGCTGATCTGTAGGATCATCGGCAAGATCACCTGCTGCATCCCGAGTAGCACGGACCCATCTTGGAAGTTGAGGATCCTGAGAAGGTGGGTGAGGATTGTCATCCTCACTTTCATCATCTGAAGAAGAAATGTTTTCAAAAGTAGAAGAGATAGGAAGAGGTGGCACATCCGCCGGACTAGGATCGCAGGCCGATTTATTTTCATCAAATTTTACATCTCTTCTAATGATAACATTTTTGGACTTAAATGGAATAAGTCTATAACCTTTTACATCTTCAGAATATCCAACAAAAGTACATTTCTCACTCTTAGGTTCTAAAGCTTTATGCTTTTCATCTGGAATATGGGCCCATGCTTCACTTCCAAAAACACGAAAGTGACTTACATCTAGTTTAATGGAACTCCAAGCATCTTCTGGAGTGATATTCTTTAGAACCTTAGTAGGAGTGCGATTTATTATATAATTTTCACAATTAATTGCTTCGGCCCAAAAACTAAGACTGAGTCCTTTAGATTGCAGCATACAATTAGCCATTTCCTTTAAGGTGCGATTTTTCCTTTCAGCTACACCATTTTGTTGTGGAGTGTATGGAACAGTATGTTGCATTTGAATTCCATTTTCGGTGCAAAAGTTGATGAATGTGTTTTTAACATATTCTCCACCATTATCAATTCTTAGCTTAAGAATTTGATGTCCAGATTGTTTTTCAACAAAGGCTTTGAAGGCCAAAAATGTGTTAAATACTTCGCTCTTGAGTTTTAAGAAGTATACCCAAGTGCGTCTGGAGAAATCATCAATGAAAGTTAAGAAATACTTGTAGCCAGAGAATGAAGCAACAGGAAGTGGACCACATAAATCACTGTGCACAAGCTGTAAAGGGGTTGAGGCGTGCCAAGAGGCACGTTTTTCAAAACTGTCCCGATGATGTTTTCCGAGTACACATCCGGAACAAACACCATCTCTGCAAGATACCCTAGGAAGACCTGTCACAATATTTTCTTTACATAGATGCTGAAGGGAGCAATAGTTTAAGTGACCAAATCGCTCATGCCAAAGTTTGCTCACTTCATCATTATGAGCAACAAATACTGAGGGAAGATTTGATGACCCAAAGTTGTGAAACTTATACAACCTCGTGGAATCATCAGCAATACCAGTAGCTAGAATATGTTTAGGATCTCTTAGATCCTTGATTACAACATCATGAAGTGAAAATTCAACAATTTTACCTTCACCTCAATGAGTTATCTGATATACAGATAGAAGGTTGCAGGATAAGGTTCGAACATATAATACATCATTAAACTGACCATTGTCGAGATGAACAGTTCCAGTCCCTACAACATTAAGAGATCTGTCATCACCAACATATATATTTTTGGTGTTACAATCATTTAAAGAAGAAAACATGGCTTTGTTTTTGGCCATGTGATAAGAGGCTCCAGAATCAATGAGCCACTCATGAGAATGAGAAGAAGAAGATACATTTAATGCATAACCAGACTGAGATGATTGACAACGACATGCAGAAAGTGCCATTCCTGAAGATGAAGTTGAAGTTGAAGTTGAAGAATGCTCCACATGGATGTTATGTTTCTTCATTGCGGCTTCCAAGGCTTCCATCTTCTTAAAGCATTTAGATTCTAAGTGGCCATCTCGATTACAAAAGTTACAATGTCTATCAGTCTTCTTCCATTTGTTTTTATTGGTCTTATCATTTTGCTGAAATGATCTTTCATTTTGAGGGTGAGTTTGCTTAGGACCCTTGTTTGGTTTAGGACCATTCTTTTTAGGATATGGCTTCTTAGGATTCTTTGAATTTGATTGCTGCTGGGCAGCTAACGCTTTCTTGGAAGAGTTTCCAAGATTAAGAAGACCAAGGTGTAAGATTTTTTCTTGTTCTCTTATTAAAGAATCATAAAAAGAGTCAAAGGAAGGGGCCTTGTAGTCTTTTCCTTGACAAATGAAAGCTTCCCTTGTAGAATGGAAGGTGGAAACAAATACAGAGTAGGCTGGTCCCAACTTAGTAAGGATGGAATAAAGAAGGTTACTATCTTCTTTCTTAACCTTAACACCTTCCAAGAGATATCTAAGGGTCTTGAATTTGGACAAGAAATCTTCAATGCAAGAAAAATTATTAGGATCCAATGTAAGCAACTCATTTTCAAGTTGATGGGCTCTAATTTCATTTTTAATCCCAAAAACATTAGTGATTTGTTCCAATGCTTCATGAAGAGTATCAAGTTCTGCAATATGGAATCTAAGATCAGGAGAAATAGACATCCCTATCAAACCACGTGCTTGATCTTGTCTATTTTCCCATTTTGCAGCCTTGTCTTCATCTTTTGGTTTCTTCTCTTGGCCTGTGGCTATTCTGTAGAGACCTTTACTTCTAAGTAAATCTTCCATGTAGGATATCCATTGGAAGTAGTTAGTGCTGTCAAGAATGACTTGGCATGGACTTTCCATTTTAAAAAAAAACTGAAGTTGAAGATGCTGAAAGTAAGTGTTCCAATGGATAGATCTCGAAAAATTAGGCTGTTTTAAAAAAACGGATCTGAAAAAGGCTTCCAGATGAAGAAGTTATGGCTTTTTGAAAAAAATTTGTTGAAGTTGCCGACAAAGTGCGCGAATGTGCGGGAATGAAAAAAAACGCCCCACAAAATGGAGATTTGAACCATAGACCTCTACTCTCTTAAAATAGCTTTGAACCAATTGAGCTATACAAAAAATTTGAGAGAGAGAGACAGAGAGAGAGAGAGAGAGAGGGGGGGGGGCCTTGGGTTGCATGCTTGCCTTGAGAAAGCTCTTTTTTCCTACAAAACAAAAACACAAAATCCAACATGAATATGCAAAGAAAAACGAACCTTACGGCTCGAAGTTAGCTTTAGCCGGAAACTAAATATTTTTCTCAATGTTTCTGATTTTCCAAGATCACACTAAGGTGCAGGGAAAAGAGCATACGCATGAGAAAAAAAACTTCCTTTCTGTTTCTGATTTGCCCAGATCGCACAGAGTCGCAGGGCAAAGAGCATACGCAGAAATGAAAGGTATAGATCCGGTAATTAAAAAAAGCTAAATAAACAGAAACCGAAATAACCAGAGAGAAAATAACAGTAAACTGCAGATAAACACTGTATACCTCCAAATCTTAAAAATGACGCAGATAGGGCTACCGGAAACCTTTTCGCATGAAACGAAAGGGGTTCCTCACTAGAACAGATGCTCCGAACACAACAGAGCAGTCCTCTCGGCCTGAAAGCAGTCAAAAACAGTAGATCTAGGAAACGACATCCACATGCAGTTCTACCGGCTTCAGATTTGGATCACCAACGGACGCGGCCCTCAAATAGCTCTGATACCATGTAGGAATGTATAGGGTAAGTTCCTCAAAAAGAACACCAAAAGGACACCGCTCACAACCAGATCTCAAATCAGTACACCAGTATTTTTGACGTGGTTAAAACCCTCAAAGAGGGAAACAGTCCACGGCCTGAGCCAACGTGGCCACTTCAGGAAATTTATTAATCAAAGAATGAAAATTTACATAAGCTTTCTCTCATAGACGGATTACCCGAACAATGACCCTCCATGCGCTTTAAATATAACTCATGGACCAATCGGGTGTCAAGCCACGGATCAAGTGTCGGTAATACCGAGGAGAGAGTGAACCGTCGGATCATTACATATCGTGACCGTCGGATTGTAAGTTACAAAATGTACAACGGTAAAGAAACACACTTTACCTAACTCTATACCTAACTCTATACTAGACCAAATTGAACTTAACTATTTCCTATGTGTCGGAATATCCTAACATCCCCCCTTAAGAAAAACTTGGGATAGGATTGAAGGATTTACAAATATGACACAATAGGAGAAGGAAGGAGGCACTAGAGCCTATCCCCCCTTAGTGACAACTTCCTGAACTCCAAGCATATATCGAAGTTTAGTGAACTTCGCCTCTGTGAGAGCCTTTGTGAAGATGTCTGCAACCTGATCATCTGTTGAACAATATTGCACTTCAAGAACATGGTCATGAATGAGCTTTCTGATGAAGTGCATGTGTAGTTCAATGTGTTTGCTGCGCTGATGCTGGACTGGATCTTTGCATAGCTGAATGGAACTTTGATTATCACACCAAAGTGTGGTTGGATGCTGTTGCTCAAAGCCAAACTCTGATAGGATCTGATGAAGCCACAAGGCTTCCTTACTAGCTTCCACGGCACCACGATACTCTGCTTCTGCTGATGAAAGAGAAATGGCTACCTGTTTCTTACAAGCCCATGTAATAGGTCCTGAACCAAGAGTGAAGACATAACCGGCAGTAGACTTCCGATCATCAGGGTCACTAGCCCAATCAGAATCAGTGAAACCAACTAATAGAGGAGCTGCTTTGGCACTGTAATGAATCCCAAACTGTACTGTACCTCGAACATAACGAAGTATTCTTTTAGCTGCTTTCCAATGACTTTCACGGGGGTTTTGCATAAAACGAGCAACAAGGCCAACAACAAAGGAAAGGTCAGGACGAGTATGGGTTAAATACAAGAGTTTTCCTACAAGTTGACAGTATAAGGTAGCATCAACTTCAGGAGAAGTACAAGAGACTGAAAGTTTGACTCCAGACTGAAAGGGAGAAGGTGCTGGCTTACAGTCTTCCATGTAAAAATGACGCAGATAGGGCTACTGGAAACCTTTTCGCGTGAAACGAAAGGGGTTCCTCACTGGAACAGATGCTCTGAACACAACAGAGTAGTCCTCTCGGCCCGAAAGCAGTCAGAAACAGTAGATCTAGGAAACGACAGCCGCATGCAGTTCTACCGGCTTCAGATTTGGATCACCAACGGAGGCGGCCCTCAAATAGCTCTGATACCATGTAGGAATGTACAGGGTAAGTTCCTCAGAAAGAACACCAAAAGGACACCGCTCACAACCAGATCTCAAATCAATACACCATTATTTTTGACATGGTTAAAACCCTCAAAGAGGGAAACAGTCCACGGCCTGAGCCAACGAGGCCACTTCAGGCAATTTATTAATCAAAGAATGAAAATTTACATAAGCTTTCTCTCATAGACGGATTACCCGAACAATGACCCTCCATGCGCTTTAAATAGAACTCATGGACCAATCGGGTGTCAAGCCATGGATCAAGTGTCGGTAATACCGAGGAGAGAGTGAACCGTCGGATCACTACATATCGTGACCGTCGGATTGTAAGTTACAAAATGTACAACGGTAAAGAAACACACTTTACCTAACTCTATATTAGACCAAATTGAACTTAACTATTTCCTATGTGTCGGAATATCCTAACATCCCCCCTTAAGAACAACTTGGGATAGGATTGAAGGATTTACAAATATGACACAATAGGAGAAGGAAGGAGGCACTAGAGCCTATTTTAACAGTTTAACCTGGGACACATATTGGTTCTTCCTGGTAAAGCCGCATACACAGAGAGCCGCCCCTAAGTGCCTAACAGGTGCAATCGGGTATATGATTCCCGATATTCAGGATGCCACTTATGCCGCCCAGCTCAGTTTGCGCCTCAACAAACCTCCTGAATTAGAGCCAATGCTTGCGATAAGTTAGCTCAGATTTAAAGGCAAGCAGCCTACTTGATGAATCATGCCGCCGAGTGCCAGATCGCTGAGGAAAATAGGATCAAAATTTATTGATACCGATTTAGTAGGATTTCAGTTTATTAGATATTTAGATTAATTTAGTATTTATAGACCCTTTCATTGTTTTGGAAAAGGTCGTAAAGTTTTGTACCAGACTTAAAGACTGAAGTTTGCACTATTGTGCTTCAGTCAATATTCTTTTATGAAACTGGACCAGTTTTTCTTAATTCGATAAGGAAGCTTTTTATGCAATTGTGCACTATTGTCTTTGTTGAGAATGTTTCTGCGTTTAAGGAAGAATTACAAGTAGCGATTGATATTGGGAGTGTCAACCAGCTCATATGGTATTTCTATCTATTGTCTGAATTCATTCCTTTCATATGAATTTTTATGTGATTATTCTTGCTATTATTGATTATATGCACGCGCTGTAACAACAAATCTATATTCATTCCACTATTGGATGTTTTACGATGTGCCTTTCTTTTTAATCATGTATATGTCAATGATATAAATGATAAGTGTGGTAATATCGCTTTAATTGCTTTGCTTAACTATTTAAGCATAGTAATCATGAATGAAATAATGTCCATGTGTGTCAAATGGAGTCATCTATATGCCTGTTTATAGACACGGATCATCAAGCGCTGCACTTTAAAGTTCAATAAGTTCCCGGGATAGATTATAGTCTATGTATTCGTGTTAATAGTTTTAGTTATTCGCTCACCGTTAGCTTAGTTTATAAATCATCCATTCATCCCGTTTATCCACTTTTGGGAAACTGGTCCCATTATCCCCAGTCGGAGCCACTATTCCAAACGAAAAAGGAGATGTACTAAGGTCCGGACCGGGTGGTTATCCCCAATGTTGTTGTAGTGATTTTCGAGGCATCAACACCGCCTCAGCTAGATCATGAAAAATATTATGAAGATAATGTATTGTACTGTATCTTATTATAGGTCGCCTTCTAGCTCGAAAAAACTTCGGATCCTCATGATAAAGCATTTCACCTGACATCAAAAGATTAACGACCTCATGCTTTAGGGGGAAACTGTTATAGAAATTTTTGGGCACTAGAACCCCAATCATACATGTCCATAAACCAAGGGTTCCTAAGTCCCTAAAAGTGTTGTTTCATACCCTAAAGGAACAAGGTCAACTGATTACATCATCTCCTAGAAGTTCTCCACAGAAAATTGCTCAGAACTGGTCAAGGCTGGACCATACAGACTGCCCAATGTAGAGGGTGCGATGCATCCTACCTTCTCAATGAAAAAGGGTGCGATGCATACTGAAAATCCCTTTTGTAGGGTGCGATGGCTGAGAGTGGACAAATGGCAGAGATAGTTTGTGAGATCGATGATCATGGAATCTTCCAGAAACTTCTCCTGTGACACTTGCCTCTCTGAGTTCGCCTAGGGATGAGTAAGAGATCATCAATTTCCAAGTGGAATCAAGAACTATCAGAGAGAGGACACTAATCAAAATCCCAGAAACTGACTGACCCCCCTACAATCATCTATATATGGATCCCTCATCCAAGAGATTCAGAGGCTGGAATTTTGTATCTTGTAAGGAAGTGTTGTTGGTTTCTTGGTGGAACATCATAGTGTTGGGTGATTAAGATTTTCATGAGGTGAAAGAAGGGCTTTCATGCTGGAGGATGATGCTGGGTCAGAACAATTGGTTGTAATCCTCTTTGCTATTCTTGATATTAATAAAGCTATTCAAGTTTTCCTCCACATTCTTGTATGTTTGATGATATATGCATTTGTGTGGTTAATATATATCTGGTCCTATATTTTTTATGATTGTAGATCTCTGTTCTTTGATAGTATTATGCTGCTTTGATTCCACAGGTGCTCTTTGAAGCTAGGTAGAAGGAGGAGAAGTGGCAAGGATCTGTCAAAAGGGAGAGGAAGCGAGCAAGGAACCAAGTGCAAGACTGAGGTTGGTGTCTTTCATTCCGCTCTTATCTACTTCTCATAAAGGAAAACGAAAGTGGTTTTAGTTTGTTTGTTTCTAAGATAGCTACCAGTCTTAGTGGGACTAGCAACTCCGAGTGGACACTAGATCTCCTGATAAGAAGGCTTTTTTAAGATTTCGAAAGTCAATGCATATTCTAATGTCTTCGTTTTTCTTTCTAATCGAGACCATATTGGAAACCCATTTGGAATGTCGAACGGGAAAAATTATTTTGGCTTTCAATAACTTATTGAGTTCTGATTTGATCTGGGATGGATCTTTCTCAACTTCTATTGGACAGGTTTTTCATCGTCTATCATTGGAATAGTATGTTGGATGATGGAGGTGTCATACGTTTTGAGTTCATTGTAATTCCAAGCAAATAAACTTTTGTATTGTCTCAAGAGATGAATATACGCCAATTTTTCTTCAAGAGCTAGTCAAAGGCTTAGATTGATATTATGTGGTTTGGTATCAGTTCCTAGATTTACTAATTCATAGTTCAAAGTTGAACTTTGGAGTTTTGAATTGGTAGATATTTTAAACCGATCTTTCAAATCATAAAGGTCTTCTAACTTGACTACTGACTTTGGTATAGCATTGTTAGTGCTATCGTGTTTCAATTGTCGGTCATGTTGGTCTTCGCCAATTATTTGATTGGTATAGGATCCTTTAGATGTAAGGAAACTCAGGATATCAGGATCGTCATTGAAAATCCTCCAATTGGGAATGTTATTAGGAATAGATGGTCTAAAAATTAACTCAATTGAAAATCGATCAGGGCTAAAATCTTCTGAAGGAATGAGCTTGGAAGCTACATTAACTAAGAGGTCTGCACTAGCATTCTGGAGTCTAAATTGAATATTAAATGCTATAAAGTTTTCAGTCAGATCTTGAACTAAAGATTGGTAATGTTTTAAATGACCTGATAAAAAATGTATAGTATTATGTACTTGTCTGATTACAATTTCAGAATCTTCGAAAACTTGAAGGTATTTGACATCTAATCCGATTGCTTTGTATAATCCTTGGACTAAAGCCTCGTATTCTGCGGTATTGTTGGTGCAATCAAATTCGAGTATGCAAGTTAGCATAGTTTTATCTCCCTATGGAATTATTAATAGGCATCCTGCTCCTGCTCCTTGATTAGACTTAGAACCGTCAAAAAATAATTTCCAAAATAAAGATTTATTTACAGGACTATCTATAAAATTAATGCATTTAGAACTATCTATTTGAGAGAAATTTTCTACTTGAGATAGAATAGAATGTTCTAAGTAAGGTGAAGTATGAGCGTTAAAATTTCCTAGGAAAGAATCTATTGAGTAGTTGCCAATGATGTTATTGTTGTATGCCACTGGTTCATTTTCTCCCTCCAGTTCAGTTACTATGTATTTCTGATGTCTTTCTCGCTCAAATTTTATTTGATTTGGTTTACCATTGTAAAGGAGCCACATGTGTGACCAATCAGTTCCAATGTATCCATGAAGTTTTTCCGACCAATCTCTGCTAAGAATTAAGCAATAAAATTCCGGAATATCAGCAACTAAAATGTCGATAACTTGACATACCTTTGGGTTGGATGACAGCCTTATGGTAATCTGATTTAATTCGCCAATTACATTGACTTACAATCGATCTAATTGAACTATGCGCACAATTGATTTTTGTGGTTGAACGTTCAATTTTTCACATATTGACTTTGGTAAAATATTCAATGAAGCTCCAGAATCCACTCAACAATTATGCAAATTTTTATTGAAAATTTCAGAAGTAAGAAGAAATGGGGGAGTATGAGATCTCAATCTTCCTCCAATTAAGGCGATATGGTTTGGATCAACTTTATTGATCGCATTAGTTGGAGGTCTTCCCTCATCATGGGAAGCTTGAGAGATTACAGCGGCGGGCAACGGTGCAACTGGTACAGCATGTAATTCTTTCAAAAGTATCTTTTGTTGGTGTTTTAACTTGCTCAATTCGTAAAAAGTGATATTGGCCCTAGTCTTTTTCATGTATTCTATGATATTATACTCCATTTCATCCAAAACGATCAGCGTTTTAGATGGAGTTGACGGGTTTGTTTGGACTGGGCTGGTTTGAGTTGCTTTAGCTGTAGTTTTCTTGGTTGCGACTTTATCCTTACTCATCGTGCTTGCGCTCTTTGGCTTCGGGGTAGGTTGAGGAGGATCAAGTTGATTTCTACTGCGAGTACTAACGGGGATGCGTATTGGGCCTCTTCATCTGGGAGGATAGAATCCCACATACCTTATACCTCTACAACTTCTTCTTCATCGATAGGTTCTTCAATAGCGATTTCCTCTTCTTCTTCTTCAAATTTAGCACTTGTGATAGCGTTAAGGGGTTTGGAATCGGTTGAAAGGTTTCTTTTAAAAGGTCTGTACGAATTTTTAGAAGAATTTTCTACCACTTGTTTCTTAATGTCGACCATCTCGTTAGACATGGTCTTCAAAATATTTTTCAATCCTTCTAAATCGAATGGATCTTTCGATTGTTTTTTCTTGGGATCTTCCTTGAAAGTAACCTTCTTGGATTTTTGTTCTTCTAACGCGTTCTTATTTTCTAAGGCTGTAATACATTCTCTTCTACTATTGCTTCTTTCATATTTTCAACTAAAGTTGTTTTGTTAGCCCTATCAACAAAGATTGCTATGTTTGATGGCAAAGCAGTGATGTACCATTCACTTCGCACTTCTTCGCTAGGCTTGGAAGCAATTGGAATTTTGTTTAAGATTTTATTGAAACATAAACTGAAATCTTTGATAGGTTCTTTTGACTTGGCCCTAAGGTTAGACATGCCATTAAGCAGTGTGGTCGTAGACTTATCATCACCGAACTTGTTAAGGAATTGTTCTTTGAAAATTTCCCAACTAGTAATAGATCCAGACGGTAATGAGAAATACCATGATCCGGATGTTCCTTGCAGAGTATAAGGAAACAGTCGAACAACAGCATCTTCATTGGTAACTCCATTGAGATTCATGGATAGCATAAAGTTATTTATATGTTCTTCTACTAGCATGCCTACCTCAGGATTAAACTTAGGCAGCCATTTTTCAAAATGGGCCGGTAATTGACTTAAGGGTGCAGGCATTAAAACTACCCTGGGTTATTCCATGGAGATTGGGCCATTTATGAACTACTAAAAGAGGAAAGTGCAGAAGATGATCCCTGCGGTTGAGAAGATGAGGATATTATGACTCCAGATGACTGAGAAGCAGATGTGGGAGAACCGGTGGACTGAAGGACAATGATATGAAGTGGAGGAGTGGAAGGTTGACTTCGCAGTGAAGAGGTTGAGATGGATGACGATGATGAAAGAGTCTTGCTATCGGACCCTTTAGGAGATTTCCTTGCTCTCTTCCTTGTAGGTAGAGGTAACTCGGTTGGCTGGATGCCAAATTTTTTGCTCTTTAATATAATAAGAGGATGAGCAGGGTTATATTGCGAAGTTACACTGCTTTATGATTTATCAGATCTTTAAGGTGATATAGAAAATCGTTGAAGTTTGTGAATCAAAGATTTAACTTCAGAAGGTTCAATAGTAGATTGTTTTGAAATGTTAGGGTTTGTAGCAGCGGTTGTTGCTCCTGCGACTTATGGCTCTGGATTTAAAGATTTTGAATGCAATGGAGGAGTCAGGGGAGATGGTGAGGGCGATTTACTCTCAGAATGGTATTTAGATTTACAAATTATTGCCATTCACAGTTTGAGACCTCCTTCTAGTGCAAAATATGTTGAAGCCTCGAAAATTGGGTCTACAACAAGGGGATACCCACCCAGTCCAGACCTTGGTTAGCAACTCCTTTTCCTTTTGGTATAGTGGGTCCGACTGGGGATATGGGACCAGTTTCCCAACATATGTGTGTGTGTGTGAAGAATTGATATTTCCCTTTCTAAAAGTTCCTAAATGAGATGCTCTAACTCTAACTCTAATCTAATAACATGCAAATTGTATTCTAATAAGCAGAAATATCTAAGTCTACTAACCCGGGGTGTGATCCTTTTGTTATGTGATCTAAAATGATTTCAGATAACAATTGGTAATAAAGATCATTCAACTGTTATGAGAAAAGAATTCAATAAGGATAAACCACTTCGTATAAAAGGTTAGATGAAACAGTTGTGAAAAACATATCGCATAATAAGCTACTCATATATTAAGCATAAATAAATAGCTATCACTGTACAAAAGTGCAAAATGATAACTCAAGCATTCACACATCAATATATAAACAACTAAACATGAATATCACTTTTAACACAAAGGCATAAATAGTTAAGAGATAGAAGTACCATTTATAACTAGTCCTACTCATGAGCTTCAAGCGATAATGATTTATCTCTTCTTAATCCAACATCCACTAAGAGTATAGAAGTGAAACATCAGTAGCAGATATTAAATGTAAATATCAATAAATAATGTTCCATTCATTCATCAAAACCTCCTCAGAGGGTACAAAAGTGCATGTTCTGGGGATAAGTTTTTGACAACTTTCAGGACCCTTCTCTAAATGCATGAGAAGGGTTTAAATACTACTAACTAAATCTAAAAATAACTTATTAAAAAAATGTAGGATGCGGTTTAAATGACCATCCTCATTTCAGGCAAAAATAAAGAAAAATAAAAACTAAAACTGAAATTAAAACTACTAACTATTTATGTATCTTATCCTTGAAATTGCACGCATTCAACATTTGCTTGAGAAGAGTCGGCTGGCTGACTTCCGATTTTAGTTGTGCTGAGAAAACAGAATCAGCAAGAGTTGGTGCCATCTTCTCAACAAAATTGATGATACACTTGAGAGTTATGCACTGGCTGTATGGTTTTACCAAGTACATCTAGTAATAATCCCAATTCAAATTGGTTAACCTTTGGATTCATTCTGCCTTTTCTTGCGCCTTCTATCTCCAGTCTGCTTGTAGTTGCAGTAAATATGTACATACCATATTGAAGATGTTTCACACAATTACTACTGGTTTTAGGATTCAAGTTTTACTTTTTTCCTCTATCGTTGATTTCTTACAAATTTCTAGGCTTACAGGTGACTAAGCAATTAGAAGCCTTCCTTTTCCAGAAGTTTTGCTTAGCGATGCGCGATTAACTGCCTCCGTTTCTTGATCCATTCTTCCCTGGTGCGATTTTTTTAGCAGATATAAAGCTCAAATTTTGTAAAAATAATGATTTCGTAAGCTCTTGACCATGAATTTTAAATTGTATATTTCTGATATCAGTGTTGTCAGTATCCATTTAATCATGTCTGTGTATGGAGAATTTTGGGTCTCGCCGCTATCCTGTGTAAGAACGAACAAGCTAACTCTGTAATGGATGCCTCAGAAGAATTATGTGAGCTTGCAGTGGTCTCAACCTCCATTACTTTGGGATTTTCTTCCTCAAGTAGATAATACATGCCTTCCCAAGTAGAAATACTAGCATCTCTATTACAGGAGGTGTCTGTATACAAGGGCGCCATTTCCTTCTCCTTCGAACTCTGGGTTTTGCCTTTCTTTCCCATGATATCTTGCGTACTGATTTGTATCGTTCTCTGCTCTCCGTTCTTGCAATTTACAAGTGAAGTGAGAATAATGATAAGAAGAGGTGACGAGAAAGCTTTAAATGCTGAAGAAGTATAAAATATACCACCTTACGTGAAATGGCTCTTTCGATAAGCACGAAACCCTATTTCATTAATGATCAACAACTAAATCATTAATTAGCATTAAAGCGCATAACCAGGTCTCAGTTTATGGAAAATACTTTTTTGAATAATGAGCTCGAAAGATCTGTAATGAAGTGATTTTTCGATTTTATTCGCAATATCGCAGATCGCAACATTGCAAAATCGCAACATCACAAGGTTGCTAGTTCGCTATATCGCATTATCGCAATATCACAGTATCGCAATATCGCGCAGTATTGCAGTATCGCAATATCGAAGTATCACAATATATGACAATTTTTGTTAATCTGTTTCCTGTGAAATGCGATTTGCGATATGCACCATTGCATATCGGAAGTTTAAATTTTTTCAACGTAAGCGGTCTTTGATGCATGCGATGCGATATATGTTTGTAGTCCAATATCGCAATCACGCAATATTGGAATTCGTCTTGCAAGGAGGTATCCATGATCTTTTCGCGATGTGATATTTCCTAAGTAAAGATCCTACTTTATCATAAAACTTAGGCTTTTTATATTTTTCACGGAGATTTTCCTAAATTTATGATGGTAAATTTTATTAAAAAGGAAATTCAAGCATTAATTAATTTTTAAAGTTTTGACTAAGGGTCCCTACTTATTTAGTATTAGGAATAACACTAAATAAGAAGGGGGGTTATTGATGGCCACAACACGCTCACAGGCATGACGAACCATGAAGCTCTAGAAGAAGGCTCATGCAATTAGAAGAACTCGAGGAAGAATGGCTTCTGGTCGGATTTCATCAACAAGTACAAAAACAACGTGAAAATGTCTAGCATGATCACCATATCAAGTTGCGCACTTTCAAGGTAAACGACTTAGTGTTTTTGTATGACAGTAAGTTTGAAAAATTTCCAGGAAATTCAGAATGCACTGGTTGGGACCATACGTGGTTAAGGAGGTCACAGACAGAGGTACGGTCCAGCTAGTCAAACTTAATGAAGAATCTTACATAGGAAAAGTAAATGGCAGTTGCTTGAAGCCCTGCACGAGTGGGTCGGCTATCTAACTAACTGGCAGAAGCACAGTCTTTGTGAGCCAAGGAGCCGAACCAAGGCACGGGACTATAAACACATGTAGTAGATGTCGGTACGAAGGTAAGGACATAATGTAGGCACAAATGATTCGGATTCCAGAATGCAGCAGGTTTAGCACACAACAGCTCAATGCGCTGCAGTCAACAAGAGCGTTCGAGATCAGTTGGACAGACTTTGCACTAAGATTGCCGCACTGACATAGTGACTTGAGGGAGAGTCACAATGTTTGTGTTGGGGGCCTGTTGGGCATCGTATCCCCCCACAACATGTTTTGGGGCTCAAAGCCCAAGTTTTGGGTCAAATTTATTGTAAGACTCTGTGAATTGCGAGAGCGGAGCGCGAAGTATAGGTTGAGTCATAGGGTTGTCCGCCCTAAGTTTTGTAATGTAATGTAATGTCATGTCGGCCTACCCATGGTTCATGGACCATGGGATTGTATAAATAGAGCGAGGCTCTAAGTTGTAAAGATAGAAAAAGAGCGAAGATGGGAGATAGATGAGTATGAATGATTCAAGCATAGGGTAAGAGTCTAAGTGTATTGGGTCATAGTAGTAGGAAGAGGCTCTGTAGTTGAGTGCGCAAAGGCCTAGTAGATTCTGCAGCTGAGTGCATGGACCCTTGCAGCTGATTGCGTAGGGTGGAGTCAAGTCTATAACAAAAGAAAGAGAATAATAAAGAGAAGTTTTATCTTAATTCTTTGTATCTTCTCTTGGGTTGGTATTTACTGATATGACTTGCAATTACACTGTTTACTTACTACGTGCACCAGTATGAATGATTTATATTTCTAAGAATACTTTATACATACAAATAAGCTAAGTTAATCAATTAATATTGGGTTACTAGTAAGAACTTGGGTGATAAAGTTGTGTGGCTCCCAAGTAGGGCTGCATGAAGGCAATAGCTTAGGCTGCGAGGTACGGGTAAGTGCACCAAACAACAGTCATGCAAGATTGAACCACGGACCACTTGATACCATCAGACATCCCCACAGTGCGAAAACTTGATTCCAACACTTTCCCATACTACTTCAGGTGCACGGACTGTTACCGAAAGGGCCAGTAGTACCGGGATTTGTTTGGCTAAGTCACTTTTGAACCCAGGTGATGCCCCAACAAGCCAACATAGACGAAGATGAGAAGAGACACATGTGATTTGTATTACAGAAAGTCGTTGATGAAAAAGTTGCAGAAAGTTGAACTCCTACATTAGTAAGGAAACCTCTAGAATTAGGCCAATATGTTTTCATGGTTCAAATAGTGGTTTTTGACCATATGTGGAAGATTTTGCAAACATATTCGAGAAACACACCAAATGCCAGTGGATAAGAGTGGGTAGCTAGAGTCATCTATAAGTTGGCCATAATTGTCATCATCAAAAGCTAAAAGGATGCATGATATGTTTAAATAGGTAATTAGTATCTCATATTCCACTCCTTCCATTTTCATGCATAACAACTATTTTGCGGTGTTTGAGCAACATATCAAGGGAATAGGTATGATGTTGCTTTACAAGATGGGATATGAAGGTGGAGGCCTAGACATAAATGGCTAAGGTATTACCAGTCTGATTATGGTTGAGGAGAGACTGGAATATATGGTATTGGGATATAGTCGAAAGGAGTTTGGAGAATTCTCCAAACAACTTGAGGTACATCAAACATCTGAGCATGAGATGTCACCACCTTGTGACAACCATCGAATATGCAACTCTAAAGACAAGTATAACTCTCAAGAGTGTTTTCTAATGCATGGAAATTTTGAATACTTGTGGAATCAGTACCCTTGTACATTTTGTGATGCTTTTGACCATTGTGTGGTTGTATGTGAGAAACATATGATAATGGTTAAATGAATGAACCAAAATTTGGGCATCAAGCATATCGAATTTCTTTTGCATGAGAGAACTTGTATGTCAGCAAACAAGAAGTTTTTATGTGCTCACTGCATAGTGCATGGACATGACACTGAACGATGATGGAAGTTGCATTCGGAGCTTTGTTCAAAGAGAGGTAAAGATATTTTTCTGCATATATAAGGGAAAAAAGGTGGCAAAGACGACTCGCCACAATTCTAAGAGACCTTCAAGACAAGATGGTGCAAGAAGAGAACCCACAAGCTTAGGAGATGCGAGATTTGGGTAGAATTATTGTAAAGTTGTTTTGTAAAATTTTGTAAATACTTGTTTTCATTACCTGTTTAGGTACTTTTGTAAAGAGAACATTCATTGTCATTATGCTCAATAATTAGATGTTTTCATTGATGTATATATTGACTTGTTATATTCCACATGTCAAGGAATTTTATGAATCTACAAGATTATCGTACAAAGTTGTCTACAAATTGTCATATGTTCACTGGTACAAGTATTCGATTTCAAACTTGTGTGAATTGAATCTTTGTCTTCAATATTGTATAAGAGGACTATATATTATAGGCAAGGTCAATAATATTATGGAAAATCTTGCAGCAATGTATTTCTCATGTACAAGCTCAACTTGAAGACATTAAACAAAATTTATTTTGTTTCTCATTTCCGAGATGGAGTCAAGTTTGTCTTCAACGATTTTAACATCAACATGAATTGCTTTGAGAGCTGTGAAAATATGAGCTTAAAGAGAATGTTCAAATTCCACTCATAAGTGTTTTCTTCTTGGAATAATGACAAGAATGATGGCTCAATTATTGACAGGACAATAGGTCTTCATGAGGATGATAAATGAAGTGCCTTGATTGGGGCTTGAAGGCCACCAATTGAAAATTTTTCATTTTGGATTGAGTTTCTAGATATTTTTGAGTTCTAGCCTATTTATATGATTAGGGAAGTAAACTTTTAGAGTTCAAAAGTTAATACTGGGGTCATGTGATTAGGTGATCAAATTTTCACTCAAAAATTAAAGTGCCCAAAACTTCTTGAAACTAGTGCCAAATAGAAGTTCTCGTTGTTTTGAATCCAACAATGTTTATTTCACCTCAATCTGACACCAGATTCTCAAATTATCACATGTTGACCATTTTCTCAAATATGCAAAAAATGGCTAATTGGGTGTTGACTGTGTTTTTTGGGCTTTTTAGGGCTAGTGGCACATTGCCACTTAGCCGCTCTACGTTGGTAAAAAATTGATTGTTCTTTTATTGGTGGGTTCATGGCCAATGGGTGGAAGCCATGTTGCTCAATGGTGGCTAGCCATGTGGCCTCCCAATAGAGGTAAAAAATTATGGTCAAGGGTTGAATGGACACCACAACGATCGAACACAAGACCTCCACTCAATAGTCAAGAGCCTACTTAACATGTCACACTATGTTCCTTATTAAAAATAGGCTAAACCCATATATAAATTTTACGTGCATTGCAATTGGGGGAAGGGGCCACGGCTAAGGCCTAGCCCCCAGCCACCCCATGCCCACAGGATTGTAGGAACGGGGCACCAAGGGCTAAGGCTTAGCCCTGGCCCAAGGTCTCGACGCACACAAAAATACACCAGAGGTCCATAAACATAACCAGGGAAGCACTAACATGATAGGGTGCTAAGTTTAGGGCCCAACCCTTGGTCATTTGACAGACATGTGCCCAAGACGGGATGCAAAGGGTGCATGAAGCTACAAGGCACTAAGTAGTAGGTGCTCATATGTGGGGGCCACCCCTAGGTTTGATGGACCTTATGTGACCTTGGTGCTAGAGGATTGTGATCCGATGGGAAAGGCGAGTTGTTAGCCCGACCCTCCGCCCTGTAGTGCAATATGACCATTCGCTCAACATCTAAGGGCTAGGCCGGAGAGGTGGGCGTTAAGACTTAGACCACAACCTTATGTGCCCATAGAACCTGATTTTTCGGCCTCAAGGATTTAGAGGATAATCTAATGGTCTAACAAAATGCACTGGTGGAGGGCCAAATTGTCACTCTGTTAGTGATTTTGGGGGTGGATTTTTAGGACAGTTAGTGGAATGGTGAATTTGTAGGATGGTTAATAGTCAAGTTCATGAGAGAGCTTGGAAAATCATAACTTTTTGAGTTTTTATCCAAATTGAGCTCAGAAAGAGGCTACGTAGGGGTTTTTGGATATTCTAAATCCATTTGTAACCTCTAATTTATGATTTGAGTACATGTATAGAGTCATTTTGAAGGTTTAAGACTAAATGAGTATGGATTAGTCAGGGTTTGGAAGCATTTATAGGAGGTATTTGGGCATGGAGAAGACTTTGTAGGGGTATTCTCACTTCCAGAAGGATACTATAGTAGTTGTAACTAGTAGGGTTCAGCTCAAGTTCAAATTCTTTTATCATGAAGTTATGATTATGTCTTCAATGTGGAATTGAAGGGTTCACATGATGTTATTAGCTCATTTGAGTTGAAGTCTCATCTTTGTAGGAGATGTTTTGAGTTGTTGTTGTTGTGAGAGTTCTTTGCAGGCAAAAATTACCTTGTAGGGGTAATAGCCACATATTTACCTATAACAAATGTTTATGTACTTCATTGATACTAAATATATGAGTCATGTAGTCATGTTGTCAGGCCCGAAGATATGGCCCAGGAGGTGTGAACTCCATCAATAAACCTTTTTGTCTTTCTCTTATTTATGCCTGCATGGATTACATGTTGCTATTTTCATTATGTTAAATTACATATGAATATTGATTCATTATTTGAAGAGGAATTATAAAACCAGTTGTTTCAAGACCCATTTTTAACCTTGCAAAGCATTGACAGAGTCCGAAATTTTGTTTGATTTGATTTTAGAAAAGAGGAATAAATCACCTAATCCAATTTTAGATCAACAAGAGAAAAATTGGTTAAGTATTGGCCTATGCTTGTCTAGGAAGTTGTGTGACAGATAGAGATAGTGCATAGGTTGCTTAGGCTTGAGTAAAGGATTGTAATCCTCTCATATTTTCTTACTAGTGCAATATATAGATAGAAGGGTTTTTAGTTGTGGCTTTACCCAAGAAGTCATTGATTCTTTTTATTTAATTCTTTCTCTTTTATGCTTCATGATTTCACAATATCGTTTAATTGTTTCTGCTGATGAGTAGAGTAGATTCAAGTCTATTGTTTTAGAAAATTACAATTAGTAGTTTGAATCTACAAGGAATTTATACAAAAGCAATATCCTCCAATGAATAAGTGGGAGTTTTTAAAAACAATCATAATCTCACAGTTTTAGCCTATTGGGTATGTAGATAACCAATTAGCATTACATCAAGTAGAAGTAGGAGTTGAATGTATATGTAACAACCCTCATGAAAATTTAATGTAATAAATGTTAATAAAGGCAAAATAAGGCCACAAGTAAGGGACACTTATTCCAAGCTGAATGTTGGGCAAATATATCCTAGTGAGTATCACTGGATGTGGTTTTGGCTAAGGAAAATCAGTAAAGGTTAAGGCAAAGGTATTAAAAGGACAAAAGGCAATTTTGGCACATTTATTTATGAAAATAATGGAAATTAGGAGAAAAGGAAGGTGAAAGGTCACAGGTTGCATGTGAGGAGGGAAATGAAGGAAAAAAATTGAAAATGAAGAAAATAGAGGCCTCATTCATATAAAGGCTTCTCAAGATCAGTCGGTACCCTTTTTGTAGAAATCTCTACAAATCAGCTAGCTCACTAATATCATGTAGAAATTTCACCGGCAGATCAAACTGATATATGCAATGTACTAAAGTATAATACTAGATTTACATCTACCATAAATTTTGCAGGAAATTAATTGAACATGAGAAACATCAAGCATGAATAGATATAACTGAGAATGAGAAGTAATCAACCATAACACAAAAGATATAACCTGGGGAAAGCACTAGCCTAAAACCCCATCTCTGTATTATCAATCAAGTGGAAATCCTCAACAACATACAAAAAGAATCAGCTCAAAAGCTATCATGCTCTCTTTGTACTCTGATGATGTAGCTCATGGACTACCTAGGCCTATATATATAGGCTGCACAAGTCCTCCAAGCTCCTATTTCCTTGCGCAGTTTTGATTGGGGTCCAATGTCATAACATGTGTGAATTGGCCACATCATACCTGCTGTAACCTCAGGTCCAACTACGCAATCCATAAGGAATAATATTCCTTCTGCATGCAAGGAATATTCACCAAGGAATATCCTAGCAACTGATAGTACATTGTCCCTCCATCTGATCTCAACTGGGTCTTTGTCTGAACTAACATGCATGAGTTATCCATGAGTGAATCTTCAGTTGTCTATAAAATACCTGTTGTTACATGCATGAAAGCATTAACAAACTGAATCTCATTAATTTAACAACTTGTTAAATTAATCTAGCTAGACTTGACTCAGTTAACTGAGGCAACTAATTACAACTCATAATTACAACTCATCCTCATCCTTTAACTGATGGTTACCCTCAATATGTTTATAAGGAGGTAAAGAAGAAGTGGAAAGCGATTGAAGATAAAAATAGAACAACCATAACACAGTAGTGAAAAGATCTGAGCAACCATTATAACATTGACAATCATAGAAAGGAGAAGTGCTGGAAGTTGCATTCAAAGCTTAATCCAAAGAACAACAAGAAATATGTAAAGATGAAGAATATCATGGTACTTATTCAAGTAACCAAGTGAAAAGAAACTGAAATGTGAATGTGAATATCATATATAAATCAATGTAGAAGGAGGAGAAGTTGAGTAACCTTTAGCAAGAGGAAGAGAATGAAACAACTAGAATCTTCCACTTAAAGATACAAGTCAAGAAAACAAATATTTATGCTTATTCAACTCTGAATCACAAGGAAATTTGATTGCAAAAATCTAATAAAAAATTGGAATTGGAA